>CM048755.1:457053070-459553070 GCA_026315105.1 Locusta migratoria
CTACAAAAGGATGTTCTCAGTTTTATGCTAGTTCTCACCTCAACTGCAACATGAAGGATGGAAAGAAGTTTATGTTGAAACTGATATCAACAAAATGTTTAACAAGTTCATGACAATATTTAAACTAAAAGTTAAGGAAGCTTTCACTAAAATACTGCCGTCTATGGGAGCTACAGGTAAAAATAGATGGGTAACCAGAGGAATTACCAAATCTTCTGAAACTATTAGGTACCTTACATCCATTTAAAATAGTCAGACTGACCCAACTTTCTTAGAGTTTTATAAAACAAGAGTATCTATAGAGAGCTATGGCTAGTTATTTTAACACTGCAGATAGCAGAACACCAATGCAGGCTGACAATAAAACAATCTAGAGAATAGTTAAACAGGAGAATGCAAATGCTGGACAAATGCACCTGAAAACCCAGATTAAATGCAAAAATCCCCAACCTAGCAACCTAAAGGAGTTAGCAAACTATGTAAATGAATACTTCACCAGCATTGCCAAGAAGTCACAGGAAATAAGACACTTATGTTCTGTACTACCAGGACCAGCACTCTCAATGGTACTCTTTCCAACAACAGAGAAAAAAGTGGCACAAGTGGTATTCCAACTTCCCCCCCCCCCCCCCCCCCCCCAACGGGCAAGATGAAATTCCAATCAGTGTCCTTAGGAAGTGTGTTAATAGCATAAAACCCCAGTAAAGGTAATCATTAATGAATCTATCAGATCTTGTTACTTTCCTGAATACCTTTCAAGCAAAAGTAATACCAATACCAATAAATGGTGGTGTAGAGAATCTTGACAATCACAGGCCAGTTTCACTGCTACCATATTTTCCCAAAGTAATAGAAACTGTCATGGAAAACAGACTAATGAATTACCTAAATAAATTTAACCTTCTCTGCACAGGGAAATATTTTCAGGCCTGCGAAAGGTACACATCCAGCTATAGCACAGTTTAACAAGCTTGTCCTTGAAGCACTAGATAATGTGAAGAGTGTAACAGGCATTTTTTTGCTTTATCAGGCATTTGACATAGTTACTCATAAACTGGAGCATGTAGGAATAAAGGGTATAGCAAATATTTGGTTTACGTCATACTGTACCTAGAAAAAAGAAGGTACAAAGAGTTGAAATGTCACATATTTTCAATAAACTAATGGTAAATCACGTACCAGATCCAAAATATACTAATATAGTCTTTCCCCAAGCAAGTGAATTAGGTTCTTCCCTCTTTCTTCCAGGAATGTCAAGTATGGTGAAAAAATATTGTTTATTGATGGTAGCACTGACTCTGAATCTGTAGTGATACAAGACAAAAATCAAACACAATTAACAATAAACCTGGCCATTAAGAAATAAAATTACTTTAAATGTAAGAAAAGACAAACTGGATAAACTTTCATCCAAATAAAACACCCAATGATAGCATATTGAAAGGAAACAATGATCAAATAAACTTTGCAACCAATACTAAGTTCTTAGGAATGAATGTAGTTTCCTAGTTGAAATTATTATTATTATTATTATTATTATTTTGTGTGGCA
This sequence comes from Locusta migratoria, assembly GCA_026315105.1. Classification (NCBI taxonomy): domain Eukaryota; kingdom Metazoa; phylum Arthropoda; class Insecta; order Orthoptera; family Acrididae; genus Locusta; species Locusta migratoria. The sequence continues at coordinate 457,054,622 of CM048755.1, forward strand.
TTGTTGGCTGTTAGACCCAGCTGGGATCGTGTTTGGTCTGCCTGGTGCAAGTCTTTAAGTGATGCAACATGGGTGACTTGCACATTGATGATGATGAAATGATGAGGATGACACAACACCCAGTCCTCAACTGGAGAAAATCTCGAAGCTGACTGGGAATCGAACCCCGGCCCCCTTGCGTGGCAATCTACCACACTGTCAACTGGACTACGGAGGCGGACAGCTTATTATTGAAATATGCATTCAGTCATCAAATTTGGGCTAATTTTCTGGGGAACAAGTGTAGGAAAGATACAGACTATTTTCAAAATACAGAAAAGACCTGTGAAAATAATACAAATAATAATAGCACAGTGCTCTTTACAGAAGTATTCAAAAAGCTTGGAGTTCTTACAGTACCAAGCGAATACATCTCCCAAAACATAATGTACATTAAGATAAATCTTCAAATGAATGCCACAAACAGCTCAATACCTGACCACAAAACTAGATCGAGGCACTGTCACAAGAAATAAAATGTGAATGATTACCACAGCATTAACTAAAGGCTAAAACTATATTGGTTAAAGAACTGTTATTACATGATAGATGAATATTTAAGTGTGTTGTTGTTGTTGTTGTTGTTGTTGTTGTTGTTGTCTTCAGTCTGGAGACTGGTTTGATGCAGCTCTCCACCCTACTCTATCCTGAGCAAGCCTCATCATCGCCTCATAAGAATGGCAACCTACACCCATTTGAATCTGCTTACTATATTCATCTTTTGGTCTCCCTCTGATTTTTACCCCTCACACTTCTCTCCAACGCTAAAATCACAATACCTTGATGTCTAAGAATGTGTCCTACCAATCGATCCCTTCTTTTAGTCAATGTATGTGAGAAACTCCTTTTCGCCCCAATTCTGTTCAGTACCTCCTCACTAGTTACGTGATCCATCCACCTAATCTTCAGCATTCTTTGGTAACACCACATTTCAAAAGCCTCTATCCTCTTCCTGTCCGCACTGTTTATCGTTCATGATTCACTCCCATACAAGGCAACACTCTGCACAAATGCCTTTAGAAAGGACTTCCTTAGGCTTAAATCAATATTCGATGTTAACAAATTTCTCTTTTTCAAAAATGTTTTTCTTCTCATCGCCATTCTGCATTTTATATCCTCTGTAATGCAACCATCATATGTACTTTTACTGCCCAAGTAACAAAACTCATTTACCACCTTTATTGTTTTTTTTTTTTTTTTACCTAATTTAATTTCTTCAGCATTGCCCGATTTTATAAGACTGCATTCCATTACCCTTGTTTTGCTCTGGTTAATGTTCATCTTATATGCTCCTTCCAACACACTGACCATTCTGTTTAGTTGCTCCTCCAGGTTCTTTGCTGTCTCTGACAGAAATACGTCATCAGCAAAGCACAAGGTTTTTATTTCTTCACCCTGAACTTTAAATCCTTCCCCAAATTTCTCCTTGCTTTCCTTTATAGCTTGCTCAATGTACAAATTGAATAACATTGGGGAAAGGCTACAACCCTGTTCTACACCCTTCCCAACCTCTGCATCCCTTTCATGCCCTTCAACTCTGATAACTGCTGTCTGGTTTTTGTAAAAGTTGTAAATAACCTTTTGTTCCCTATATTTTACTCCTGCTGATTTCAGAATTTGAAAGCGTGTATTCCAATCAACATTGTCAAAAGCTTTCTCCAAATCTATAAAAGATAGAAATGTAGGTTTGCTTTTCCTTAATCTATCTTCTAAGATAAGCCATAAAGTGAGGATTGCCTCCTGTGTTCGTACATTTCTCATGAATCTAAACTGGGCTTCCTCAAGGTCGGCTTCTACCAGCTTTTCCATTCTTATGTAAAAAATGTGTGTTAATATTTTGCAACCATGATGTATTAAACTGATGGTTCTGTAGTTTTCACACCTGTCTGCACCTGCTTTCTTTGGAATGGGGATTATAACATTTTTCTTAAAGTCTGAGGGTACTTCGCCTGTCTCATACATCTTACACACCAGGTGAAACAGGTTTGTCATGGCTGGTTCTCCCAGAGACTTCAGTAGCTCTGAGGGAATATCATCTACTCCAGGGGCCTTGTTTCGACCTAGGTCTTTCAGGGCTCTGTCAAGTTCTTCTCTTAGTATAGTATCCCCAATTTCATCTGCATCTACATCCTCTTCCCTTCCTACAATATTGTCTCTAAGTTCATTTCCTTTCTAGAGCCCCTCTATATACTCTTTCCACATTTCAGCTTTCCCTTCTTTACTGACAACTGGTTTTCCATCTGAGTTCTTTATATTCATACAGCTGATTTTCTAGTCTCCAAATGTTCCTTTTATTTTCCTGTAGACCGTATCTATTTTGCCCCCATTTATACATTCTTCTACAGACTTCAGTTTGCCTTCTAGCCATTCCTGCTTAGCTATTTTACACTTCCTGTCATTCTCATTTCTTACAAACGGTTAGGTATGACGATCTTCAGCCAGTATGTGTTTTTATGCCTCATGAGCATAAAAGAAAACTAAGGGGAGTTCAGCATGAGGCAAGATATACATAACCATGACACCCGTAACAAGAGGAGCATTGAAATACCAAGCTGTCGTCTGATTGGAACACAAGACAGTTTTCCAATGGTTGCACTGAAAATGTTTAACTCGCTGCCAATAGTAGTGCAATCCCTGCCACCAGAACCATTCAAAAGGAAAATTGCACAGGACCTGAAAGAGCACCCACTATACTCAACTGGTGAATTTTTCAACAGTGATGAAAGTGACTGGACAAAATGATAATATTTGTGTTGTATATGTCCAAATTGTAAACGTTTCTCTTTTTCTTCTTCTTTTATATTTGTATATGTATGCATGTATATAATCTTGACGTAGTCTGTCCAGTCATGACTGGTAAACGACACAGAACTAGTAATAAAGTAATAGTACTCCATTTTGCCTGTTTCATTTATTGCATTTTTATATGTTCTCCTTTCATCAATTAAATTTAGTATTTCCTGTGATATCCAAGGATTTTTTTGTATCTCTTGCCTTTCTACCTATTTTGTCCTCCGTTGCCTTCAGTACTTCATTTCTCAATGCTACCCATTCTTTTTCTACTCTTTCCCCCCGTTTCTGTCAATTGTTGCCTAATGCTTCCTCTGAAATTCCCAAGAACTTCAGGCTCCTTCAATTTATCCAGGGCCCATCTCCTTGTTTTCCTACCTTTTTTCAGTTTCAGCCTACAGTTCATGACAAACAAGTTATGGTCAGAGTCTATATCTGCCCCTGAGTATATCTTACAGTTTAAAACCTGATTCTGAAATCTATGTCTTACCATTATAAAATCTATCTGGTACCTTCCAGTGTCTCCTGGTCTCTTCCATGTATACAACCTTCTTTCATGATTCTTAAACCAGGTGTTTGTTATGATTAAATTAGGTTCTTTGAAAAATTCTACCAGGTGATCTCCACTTTCATTCCGTTTGCCCAGTCCATATTCACCTACTATTTTTCCTTCCCTTCCTTTTCCTACTACCGGATTCCAGTCTCCCATCACAATTATGTTTTCCTCTCCCATCACAATTATGTTTTCCTCTCCCATCACAATTATGTTTTCCTCTCCCATCACAATTATGTTTTCCTCTCCCATCACAATTATGTTTTCCTCTCCCATCACAATTATGTTTTCCTCTCCCATCACAATTATGTTTTCCTCTCCCATCACAATTATGTTTTCCTCTCCCATCACAATTATGTTTTCCTCTCCCATCACAATTATGTTTTCCTCTCCCATCACAATTATGTTTTCCTCTCCCATCACAATTATGTTTTCCTCTCCCATCACAATTATGTTTTCCTCTCCCATCACAATTATGTTTTCCTCTCCCATCACAATTATGTTTTCCTCTCCCATCACAATTATGTTTTCCTCTCCCATCACAATTATGTTTTCCTCTCCCATCACAATTATGTTTTCCTCTCCCATCACAATTATGTTTTCCTCTCCCATCACAATTATGTTTTCCTCTCCCATCACAATTATGTTTTCCTCTCCCATCACAATTATGTTTTCCTCTCCCATCACAATTATGTTTTCCTCTCCCATCACAATTATGTTTTCCTCTCCCATCACAATTATGTTTTCCTCTCCCATCACAATTATGTTTTCCTCTCCCATCACAATTATGTTTTCCTCTCCCATCACAATTATGTTTTCCTCTCCCATCACAATTATGTTTTCCTCTCCCATCACAATTATGTTTTCCTCTCCCATCACAATTATGTTTTCCTCTCCCATCACAATTATGTTTTCCTCTCCCATCACAATTATGTTTTCCTCTCCCATCACAATTATGTTTTCCTCTCCCATCACAATTATGTTTTCCTCTCCCATCACAATTATGTTTTCCTCTCCCATCACAATTATGTTTTCCTCTCCCATCACAATTATGTTTTCCTCTCCCATCACAATTATGTTTTCCTCTCCCATCACAATTATGTTTTCCTCTCCCATCACAATTATGTTTTCCTCTCCCATCACAATTAAGTTTTCCTCGCCCCCAATTGTCTGAATAATTTCCTTTACCTCCTCATACAAATGTATGACATTTAAATTTGTAATACTGTAGTCAGTTTTGGCTTCATATCTCTCTTGACTGTGATAATGTGATCACTGCGCTGTTCATAGTAGTTCAGCCGAATTCAAATTTCCTTATTCATTATGAGACCTACACCTGTAATACCCCCAACTGATTTTGTATTTATAATTCTACAGTCATCAGAAAAGAAATCCTATTCCTCTTTCCACTGAACTTCACTAATCCCTTCCACATCTAGCTTCAGCATATCCATTTATCTTTTTAAATTTTCTAACTTCTCTACCCAATTAAGGGATCTTCCACGCTCCGATCCGTAGAATGCCAGTGTTGTTTTTCCTGATGATCACATCCTCCTGAGTAGTCCCCACCTGGAGATCTGAATGGGAGACTATTTTACCTCTGGAATATTTTACTCAAGATGATGCCATCATCATATATTCATACAGTAGAGCTGCATATCCTCGGGGAAAAGTGACGGCTGTAGTTTCCCCTTGCTTTCAGTCATTCACAGTAGCTGTGTGGCAAAACCACATTAGCTGATGTTACAAGGCCAGCTCAGTGAATCATCCGGACTGTTGCCCCAGTAACTACTGAAAAGGCTGCTGCCCACTCTTCAGGAACCACACATTTGTCTGGCCTCTCCACAGATGCCCCTCCGTTCTGGTTGTACCTACGGTACGGCTATTTGTATCTTTGAGGCACGCAAGCCACCCCATCTTGCTAATGTCTTGGTTCATGGGGGTGGAATATTTAAGTAACTGTAGATAATACTGGTACCTAAATTTGTGTGAACGTATAATAACTAAGTAGGAAAATTGAAGACATAAGGGAATAAATAGGGCCTATATTTGTGAAACAATAGCTGATATATTGTAAATGAATAATGAAAATTACTCTATGTAGGCATAGTGTGTTTGTATGAACTTGTAATAACTTAGTACAAAATTAGAACACCTAAAGCAAGAAATGTATTTGTTAAACAATAGCCAATTGTTGTAAATTAATATTGAAAAATAATGTATGTAGTGACCTATGTATAACAAAAACTGTGCAAGGTATGTTAATTTATAAGCAATAGTGTCGAAACATTTGATGACATATACATAAAGTATATTGTTTATGGATGAATCAATCAATCAATCAATCAACCAACCAACCCATATCTAGTCTACACTTGCATTTTGAAGGAGCGAAGACTGTCTTTCAGGAAGGCACTAAGCCAAGTATTCTCTGCTTCTCTGAATAGATATTTTTTTCATCCATTTTTGGTGTATTTGGGCTTTATTTTCAGTCTTGTTACAAAAACCACGCGTTTCCTAATCCCTGTATCTGTTCTGATACTTGTAATGAGCTCAGGGTTATTTGTTGCTAAGACGTCAACTGTGTTTTGACATACTTTACTATTCTAGTTGGCATGTGAACTAATTACTTGAGGTATTCTCAGAAAATGCACTGAGCATTATTGTGGATGATGTTTAAACATATTTTCACCAACTGATCAAGGGTAAACTGAAATCATTGCCTACTATTATTGTATGAGTCACAAAAGTGTATGAAATTAGACTCAAGTCTTCTATGAACTTTAAAGTGTATTATCTGAGTTGGGAGGGTGTTAAAAGAAAACAATCACCTGATTAACTTTATACAGTTCTCAGGTACAACTTCTACCCATACTAGCTTACAGGAACCATCAAATTCAATTTCTCTACATGGTACTTTTGATAGTGACAAACATGCCACCAAAAACATTTTTCTTAATTATCTTAGAATGATTTAGAATGCAATAAAGTTCCTGTTTTCCACTTCACCATCTGACAATGTAAAAACTGCTGTCATAAAAATTAATGACTTAGGAATAATTGATAATAAACAGATACACTTTTTAACTGTCACTTCTCAAATAGGTTGCAGTGGTGACATAAGTGAAGCTGCCGATAATTTGAAACTTAACCTACCAGATATTGTTAATGATTTAAATGTACTACCCATACCTTTCAATGAAATAACAACAACAACAACAACAACAACAACTTCTGTTGTAGAAACAAACTAGCTCATGGTGGGGTAGCAATTTACATGAAAGAAAGTTGTAATATAAAATACTCAGTCATGGAGTCTATGTATTGAAGGAATATTTGAAGCAGCAGCAGTGGTGATACAAACACAAAAAGTTGTAATTGTCGTGATATATTGTATACCAGGGACCGATGAAAATATTTCATAGACAAGCTGAGTACACTATTCTATTAATATCAAGATATAAACACTAGAGGTCTGCACCTCGCTTGGTTGCTCGCTCGAATCGCGTGATACACGTCGTTCTGACAGTCCGACAGGTGTCAGTACTGCAGCTTGCGGCAAGGCGCGTGGCTGCGCTCGACTTTCTCCGCGCTCGTTCGAGCGGTGCATGCTCGACCGGTCCGACCGTCCACACTGCCCACTCGCCACTCGGTCGCCCGCCGCAGCGGCACTCGTGTCCAAGGCGAGTGTCGGGAGCAAACTAGACGCTAGAGGATAAATCCTGAGTGCGAAATTTTGAATTGTTTCCTTTCCCGGGTGCTTCGAAAGCTGTTCTCTCGATCCAGTTGAACTAGCCGTTCAGTTTCACATTTTGTAGTTTACCATACAAGTTATTATACGTGATTAACATAAAGTTTCTGTGTTAAGATCATTTACTAAATGAGTTTTCCATGATCTTTCTTACTTTCTTGTTACCATTTTGTGGACTGTTAGTTCCTGTTTAGTGGTAGGTGTTACTTGCCGTCTTAACGAGCAAATGATTGTATTTTATATCCGTTCCTCTTATCTCAAGTCCTGGAATACTTTGTCCGTCTTTTATATTGATATGAAATACTCCGATATTGATGTACACCCGTTAGGTTAGTTTTGTGCATTTCTCTCTCTCTCTCTCTCTCTCTCTCTCTCTCTCTCTCTCTCTCTCTGTTACACCCCGTTAATATATATTCCCGTAGCATTTTGGCACTGTGCGTGGTTGCTGCGCCTCTACCGTTTCCAAGCGAGTCCTTAACGGGAATTTTTCCAATTTCAACATTCATATATTCCCCACTGCCACAGTCGTCTTTCTTATCTACATAATAAAGAACGCATGCAAGCTTTTGTGCAATCTATAGGATCCGCGCTTTCTTTCGTCGTCAGGGTCATATGCTGGTCTAATCCTCATATATCCTGTACCTGTTTTAAATCCTCTTATTCCAACTGTTTACTTTACACAGCTGTACGAATTTATGGTGCTCCCGCTGTTTCAGTGATATCTGTGTTATATTTATTTAGGGCCGTCTGAAGAATGTCACCTGAGTGCACCAGCCAAAAGAATGAAGTGCTTGTTTTCGGAATGGCTGGACTGCGAAATGCGCGAGGCGCAATCCACCTATGAGGTGGACCTTTATTTAGGACGAATTCATGGTGATTACGACGATCTGATTGAATGGTAGAAAGACAACAGTACTCTCTTTCTTAAGCTAGCTGTATTGGCAAACAGTATTTTGTGTACCCGCCTCAAATGCAGCTAGTGAACGCACTTTCAGTGCGGCAGGGAACCTGTTCTCTGATAGAACAACTCGACTCGATCTATAACGTGTCAATGATATTTTCACAATAGATTGCAATTACAATGCCCCTAATGAATAGTTTGGGGATAATGTTACTTTTCAATGTATACTTTGTTGAACGGTAACTTTCACTTTTGTACATTGCTGTAAAACGTTGTTCGTTCCGTAGTTTGTCTTTGGATCCTTTATATTACTTTCAAATGTTATACTTCGTGAAAACAACCTTTTTGTCTCGTTTGCGGTATAATGATATTGCGGTTACATGCTACTATGCAGGAATACCCGTCTACAGCATAACTGATTTTAGTTACTTTAGTTAGGGGGGGTTCGTCAGACGCAACAGCAGCCCACACCTCAGAGCCCCTGCCGTAGCGACTGACAAGGAAACCTATCCAAGTGTCACTCTCTGATTTTTATGAAATTTGTTTTTTTTTATAATACATGAAAAACTGTGGGACCCGTATTTTTATTTTTATTTATTTAAGCGATGGAAAAACATTTAAGGGGTGAAACGGTCCCTCCAAAATTGGGGCTAAAATAGAAAAACTTGGAGATTAATGAAGCGATTTTAATGACTTTTTGGTATGAAAGTATCTTTTGATAAGAGATCGGCCTAGGTACAATGGAGTGGTAGTGACAATTAGAGGGGCAACTACTCCTAAAGTGACCAATTTTTTGTGCTCAAATTTTTTTTATTTAATCGAAGTTGAATCTATAAAATTTGTATTTTATCAAAAGATACTTTCATACCAAAAATCATTAAAATCGCTTCACTAATCGCCATTTTTCTATTTTAGCCCCAATTTTGGAGGGGCCGCTTCACCCATTAAATATGTTTTTCCGCCGCTAAAAAAAATTACGTGTCCCATTGTTTTTCACGTATTTTAAAATATGCAAATTTCATAAAAATCAGAGAAAGACACTTGGGTAGGTTTCCTCATGATTACAGCGGCGGCACTACGCTGTGCGGCCTCTGCCCGCCGCGCACCACGCAGCCTGGTTCGAGTGTCAACACGCTCGCTGCGAGCATAACACACTCGCCTCGCCACTGCTGAGCGTTGCACACTCGACCGAGTACGAGCGAGCGAAAACGGCGATTTGCAGACCTCTAATAAACACCATAAATTTAGTGTAGGTGACATCAACTTAAACATAAGAAAAAACGAAAAAATGTACTTCATAAATATAGTGAATTCACTTAATTTCCATTGCCTAAATGAGAAACCTACAAGGCTAGAAGCATGCTTAAACAAGATAATTACTGATGTGAACACACTATCTAGAGTGTAGTGTAATTAAAGTAGGAATATTGGATCACAATGGATATACTTAGGAATGGGAACACTGTTTTCTAAATGTACATAACAGTGTCAGGTATAGATTATTAAATAAGAATTGCATTGAAGGCATGGGAAGTGAGATAAAAAAACATACAAGACTGAACTTCTCTTTTTACAGCCTATTAAACTCATACTAAAAACAAATCTCCCATCATAACCAGGAAAAAAAACATTAGCAATACGGTACTCATAGAAGACAAAGCCAAGTAGCACAAGCCACACAAATAGGCATTGTACATTTTGACTAGACCACTAGTGTTGTGATATGGAAGTGGGTCTATACTAGACATCCAGTGTGCTGTCACAGGCTTTGACTCAAATGATAACTGAATACTGTACTTACTCGCCTATAGTACCCACATTTTTTCCAATTCTTTTACCTCTAAACTTGGGGAGTGTATTACAGGCAGATACTTCGTAAATTCTATAGCACATTTGGTTGGTTCAGGACAGGCTAAATTTGTTAATCATTTTATTACACTTTGTATGAAAACTTACTTAATTAAAAATTTTTATATAATCAATATAGGTACAACTAGTATGTTCAAATTGTCACAGTTTCCATCACAAAAGTCCACCTGTGTTATGCTCTTCTTACGTTGCATGGCTAGCAGAAGACACATGAAATATGAAAACTTGAGTTTCAAAAGCTGCCACATAGACACTAAGATTCATTGCAAACTGTCCAGTTCTGAAGTTAAATGATGCCGTAAACATAATTCTCCAATCACCAATACTCATTTCAGTATGTTGTTAATAGTATAAATCTGAATTCACACCAACTACAGGAAAATGCAAGCCTAGCAATAGTGAATGGAGGGGGCTATTCAGCTGCTGTTACCATTGTTCCAGGAGCCAGCAGCAGGCAACGTTGCCGAATTTTGTGTAAATTAGTGGTGCCGAATTTCAAGTAACTAACACTCGTGGATTTTTGAGATTTTTTAAAGTTCCCTATTTTGACCTCAAAAATTAAGGGGGGACTAGAGGCAGTGGGGTACCATAGCTGAGTAAATATGGTACAGGCTGCCACACCAGCCCAATCGGCCCACTGTAGTCTTGCCTTTGCCAGTGATGTTTACCTTAGCTCACCAGGAAGACAGATTAGTTTATGATCTGAAACTTTGGTGTTACAAAGACTCATCAGTGAACTGGAATTGCATGCTGTGAACTCTTTGGATCTTGCTATGTGTTTGCTGATAAAGACTACTCCTGCCTAGGACTTGCATGAACTATGTATTTTGTGAACAGTGTTGTCAATAAATTGTTGAGAAAATTGGATTATAACTTTATTGTGTTATGATTATGACACTTTTTGAACACCATTAAATCTTTTTCAAAAAATTTGCCTGTAATTATCCATTGAGCTAGGTTTCACAACCTTTAATGATTTGTGCTTCAGTGCTTTTTATTAACACTTGGATTGACTGTGGTTTTTTGACAGAAGTCACCGTCATCTCAGGTCTAACGAATAACAGCTGAAATTGGAAACTTCACAGTAACATCTGTATATAAGCCTCCAGGAAAAAAAAATTGCTTTCACCTCACCAAAAAACTTGACCAACCAAAATGCCAAATTCATTGTAGGAGATTTTAACTGCCACAGCACCACTTGGGGATACAGTGAAACAGATGAGAACGGACATCTGTTGGAGGAATGGACAGAAACAAGACATTATTGATAAATAATGTAATGTAATAAATAATGTAAGATATGGAAACGGGGATATAACTCCGATAACTGCATCACCACCCCAAACATAAAAGACTGCTGTACTAAATTGGTGTATCAACCTATACCTCAAACACAGCATAGACCAGTAGGAATACAGGTGTATATAGCAGTCAAGACCACTATGTGCCATTTTGCAGAAGATTTAATTTTAAAAAGGTCAATTGGTAAACTTTTGCTGGGGAACTGTATAAACTCATGGTAGACTTCGCCCCAACCCCAGAAAACTACCAGGTATATGTGTGAATGTTACAGAGAATCTCTAGACAACACATACCATGAGGCTGCCAACAGCAGTACATCCCGGGTCTCTCACATGACTCAAAGCATCTCCTAGCTAAGTATGAGGAATTGTACCAAAAGGACCCCTTTAACTAAGAAACAATAGCTTGTTGTACAGCCTTGATGGAAATGCTAAATGAAGTTTGACAAAACAGACGAATGGAGACCATGGAGAGATTGGATATGACACATAGCAGCAAAAAAATAGCCTGAAATCTCATTAAAAAACTAAACAGAGACTCAAATGGTCCCAAACATTCTACTGAGGTAATGCCTAATCAAGTGGCTCATCTACTGCTTCTGAATGGAAAGTTAACTCAAAAGAAAAGAAAGTAAACATTAACAGGACCTTACAGTCAGAAACCAATAGGCTTTTAACACCCTTTACAATTAAGGAACTCAATAAGCGTCTCAGAAATATGAAAAACGGCAAAGCAGCTGGTGTGGATGACATGGCAGTGAGCAGATCAAACGCTTTGGACCACACACAAAGAACTGGCTCCTGCAACATTTCAATCATTGCCATGAAACATATAAGATTCCTAAGATGTGGAGGAAGGTAAGGATAGAGGCACTCTTGAAACCCGAGAAGGCATCAGATTCACCAAAGAACTATCGCCCAATCTCTCTTTTCTGCCATCTTCACAAATTACGTGAGAGACTTATTTTAAAGCATATGACAGACTCTACTGATATGAAACTTATTCCTCAACAAGTTGGTTTTATACCTGGAAAATCATGTACTAGCCAAATTCTATGCTTAACAGAACACACAGAGGAAGGATACAAAAACAGAAAGATAACAGCGCTAGCACTGGTTGTCCTTAGCTCTGCATATGATACAATTAACCACAGGTTGCTGCTCCAGAAGCTCTAGAATGAACTAAGAGACTATCAATTCGTTAATATTATCAAGTCCCTCTTACAAAATAGACAATTTTATGTTGTCCTTGATGGAAAAAGAGCAGATGGAGGAACCAGAGAAATTGTGTGGCCCAAGAAAGTGTTTTAGCGCCCTCTCTTTTTAATATGTATACCAAAGATCAATCAATGCCTAAGGATACAAAACATTTCCTATATGGAGATGACCTGGCAATTACAGCCCCCCAGGGGGCCCACAGTTCTTTTGTGGGTACGTGTGTGGCGCGCACGGGGCCCCGAGCCGGAGCAGCCTTTCTTCTGCCCCAGGCTGCTTCACTTTCCCTCCCGGTTTATGCCTTCGCCCGGAGACGGGCATATTTCGTGAGCTACGGTGGTTCTTGTTGTCGTTTTTCTTCCTTCGTACCTTCCTTTCTTATCCTTTGTTTCTGTCTTTCTCTCCTTGTACTCTCCTAGCCTTCTTCTCCTCCTCATTAGTCTCCGCCTCGGCGTTTGAGACACTTCTTTCCTTCTTACTCTTCACTTCCTTTATTCTTATTCTTTCCTCCCTGTGCGTGTCTGAAGGCCGACCCACGTATTATCATGCGTAGCAGGTGACGGGGTAACGCGTAATTCCCCGCCCCGGGTAGACAAGTAGGGCATGTACGTACCCCCTGGTAAAGGCCAGGCCCAGGGAGGGGTGATTACCCGAGCTGGTACCTTCCGAACTTGCCGATTGGTCCCTCCGTCAGTTCTCGGGAGGTGTGACCTGAGGTGTGAACAATCACCTAAGGTGGGTAAGCCCTCGGAGAGGGCCCCCACTAGGAAGGAGCGCGCCATCGGAGATGCCGGTAATCACGGGGGATACTTCCGCGATGACTTCCTTCTCTTCTTTAGTGACGTTGACCCAGAAACGTAAGTTAGATTCGCCTCAGCAAAAAAAGACTCTGCCTAATGTACCGAAATTTCTTGTTGTCTCTCGCACCGACGGATAAGATTTCAATTCTGTCAATCCTTTCGTTATACAGAAAGGTGTAGATGCAATTGCTGGCCCTGTTAAAACCTGTTCACGTCAGCGCAATGGCACATTGTTGCTGGAAGTGGACAGTGCCTTCCAAGCTCAGAAACTACTCCGGACTACACTGTTACACACGTTTCCTGTCAAGGTGGAAGCACATCGCACGCTCAACTCGTCATGGGGGGTTGTCTTCACGAGATCCCTTGACGGGTTGTCTGATGAAGACATCCAATCCTATATGTCCGACCAGGGTGTAACAGCAGTCCATAGGGTAATGAAAAAGGTCGATAACCAGCTGACACCGACTCGTACTGTGTTTTTGACGTTCGACAGAGTTGACCTCCCGTCGAAGGTCAAAGCAGGGTATGAAGTCATCTCCGTCCACCCTTATGTACCTAACCCAACGCGCTGTTTTCAGTGCCACAGGTACAACCATACCCGTGAACATTGCCCAAATGCAGCAAAGTGTGTCACTTGTGGTAGGGACACCCATGAGGGGGATTGCCCATCTCCGTCCCCTCACTGCCTAAACTGCAACGGTGACCATGCAGCTTCCTCTCGCGACTGCCCTGTATACAAGGATGAGAAGGTAATCCAGCAAATTCGGGTTACGGAGAAGGTATCAACATCTGCCGCTCGAAAGTTGTTGGCGAGTCGAAAGCCCACTGTCCTCCCAGCGGGTACATACAGTAAGGTCCTCACCTCAACTCGACCTACTAAGGATTCCAATACCCAGACTTGTGATTTCACTTTCGCTGACACAGTTGTGCGATCCGCCAGCCCGAAGATTGCCCGTTCCACGTCCCCGCTTCCTCCTGCTGCTCCTAAAGTACAGTCTTCGTCAACCTCTAGTAAACCGCGGGCACCTGAACAAGATGCCCGGACATTGAAAAAGGAACCCATCCGTGAGGGTTTACTGCGTTCTCAGGCTTCCCAACAGTCAACTGCCTCTTCCCGCCGTCACTCTTCCAGAAGAGCTGACAAGAAAAAGAGTTCCTCTCCTTCCCCGCCGAGGCGTGACCCATCCGTCACGCCGTCCAATAGTTGCCGGCCTCGGCCGCCTTCTGTTTCACCGGGTCGCTCCGTCTGCCGGGCACCCGGCCCTTTACCGGCGGTGGAAACTGCCTCACCTGATCAACTCAAGGAGGTAGCAGGTGCGTCGGTCGAACCTATGGACCACGACCCTTTGCCCCTAGACAGCGATAGCAGTGCTCCCTCGAAATCCGGTCCTCAGCAGCCGTCGAGGTGACCCTGCTTGCTAGTTGGTTTTTATCCTTATTTCTTCCCTCATTTTTATCATGGCGCTCCTTCAATGGAATATTCGCGGCATTCATTCCAATCGGGAGGAGTTAAAACTACTTCTTCGGTTGCACTGCCCACTTCTAGTCTGTCTACAAGAAACCAAGTTGCGTCCACGTGATCACGCAGACTTTCCACACTACACCTCTGTGCGGTTCGACCTGCCACCCGTGGAAGGTGTCCCAGCCCATGGAGGGGTTTTGATGCTCCTTCGAGACGACGTCCATTTCCATCCCATTTCCTTGCATACTCATCTACAGGCAGTTACCGCCCGCATCACTTTATCCACATTTACCTTCTCCCTCCGTAATATCTATTCGCCATCGTCATCTGCCCTTACTAGGGCAGATGTGCTACACCTTGTTGACCAGCTCCCTTCACCTTTCGTGTTGGTAGGCGACTTTAATACCCACCACCCCCTCTGGGGCTCTCCGGCACCTTGTCCGAGAGGCTCCCTTTTGGTGGACCTTCTCCACCACCTCGATCTTGTCTCCTCAACACCGGTGCACCGACCTTCCTTTCAGACACAACACACACTTATTCCCATATAGACCTCGAAATATGCACTCCTCAGCTTGCCGGTCGGTTTGAGTGGTATGCACTTTCTGACACGTACTCAAGTGACCATTTCCCTTGTATCATCCACTTCCTGCATCATTCCCCATCTCCTCGTCCCACCAGTTGGAACATTTCCAAAGCCAACTGGGGGCTTTATTCTTCCATGGCTGTTTTTCACGGTCAGAATTTTCCCCAACTGTGACAGTCAGGTCGACTACCTCACAGAGGTTATTCTCACCACTGCTGACCGTTCCATACTTCGTACATCCTCTTCTCCACGTCGTGTTCAGGTCCCTTGGTGGACTGCAGCCTGCCGCGACGCGCTTAGAGCCCGGCGCCGTGCATTACGCACCTTCCGCCGCCACCCAACTTTGGAGAATTGCATCAATTATAAATGTATGAGAGCGCAATGTTGTCGTATCATAAACGACAGCAAGAAAGCTTGCTGGAATGCTTTTACTAGTTCTTTTAACCGTTTTACTCCCTCCACATTTGTTTGGGGTGGCCTACGCCGTTTATCCGGCATCAAGGTCCACTCCCCGACTCCTGGCCTGACCGTGGAGAACGCAGTCCTCGTGGACCCCACTGCTGTTTCCAACGCATTGGGCCGTTTCTTTGCGGAGGTTTCGAGCTCTGCCCGTTACCACCCTGCCTTTCTCCCTCGCAAACAGGTAGAGGAGGCACGGCCGCCTTCTTTCCACTCTTTTAATCGTGAAAATTACAACGTCGCCTTCATCATGCAGGAGCTCGACCGTGCTCTCGCCCTGTCCCGATCTTCTGCTCCCGGGACCGATTCCATTCATATTGAGATGCTGAAGAACCTCTCTCCTGCGGCAAGTGCTTTCTTCTTAGTACCTACAATCGCATATGGACTGAAGGTCATGTTCCCACAAGTTGGCGTGAAGCCATTGTTGTCCCCATCCCCAAACCAGGGAAGGACAAACAACTTCCTTCCAGTTATCACCCCATTTCTCTGATGAGCTGCGTCTGTAAGGTGATGGAACACATGGTTAACGCTCGGTTGGTCTCGCTCCTCGAATCTCGATGCCTGCTGACTAACATCCAATGCGGTTTTCGTCGACACCGCTCTGCTGCTGATCACCTCGTTACGTTGTCGACCTTCACTATGAATAACTTTCTAAAGAAGCGTCAAACAGTAGCAGTGTTCTTAGACTTGGAGAAGGCATATGATACCTGTTGGAGAGCGGGCATTCTCCGCACATTGCACACATGGGGCCTTCGGGGCCGCCTTCCTCTTTTCATTCAAGCGTTTTTGGCGGATCGCAAGTTCCGGGTACAGGTGGGCTCTGTTTTGTCAGATACCTTTTGCCAGGAGAATGGGGTACCACAGGGCTCCATCTTGAGTGTGGCGCTCTTTGCCATTGCAATCAATCCGATCGTAGATTGCCTTTTAGCCGACGTCTCCGGATCCCTTTTTGTTGACGATTTCGCAATTTATTGTAGCGCCCAGCGGACGTGTCTCTTGGAGCGTTCTCTTCAACGCTGTCTTGACCGTCTATATTCCTGGAGCATCGCAAACGGCTTCCGATTCTCCACTGAGAAAACAGTGTGTATAAACTTCTGGTGCTACAAGGAATTTCTTCCACCTTCTCTACATCTCGGCCCTGTTGCTCTCCCTTTCGTGGAGACTACGAAATTCTTGGGACTCATGTTGGATCGGAAACTTTGCTGGTCCACTCACGTGTCCTACCTGGCTGCCTGTTGTGCCCGATCCCTTAACGTTCTTCGTGTCCTCAGTGGCACGTCATGGGGAGCGGATCGTACCGTCCTGCTTCACCTTTACCAGGCCATTGTTCAGTCGAAGCTCGACTACGGAAGCCTTGTATACTCTTCTGCACGGCCGTCGATTCTCCGCCGTCTCAGCTCTATCCACCATCGGGGTTTACGTCTTGCGACCGGTGCATTTTATACTAGCCCTGTTGAAAGTCTGTATGCCGAGGCTGCTGTATTACCCTTGACCACTCGGCGTGACATACTCTTGTGTCGGTACGCATGCCGCCTGCGGTCGATGCCCAACCATCCATCTTACCGATTATTTTTTGATGACTCACTCTATCGCCAATATCAGTTGTCTGCGATTGCCTTGCTTCCACCTGGAGTTCGGTTTCGCCACCTACTACAGCGGCTCGATTTTACCCTTCCTTCCACCTTTCGGTTGAGTGAAAGCCCATTGCCACCGTGGCATCAGGCCCAGGTTCACACTCACCTTGAACTTAGTTCGCTCCCCAAGGAGAGCACTTCGGATTTGGTATACCGCTCGAGGCTTGTCGAACTCCGTTCGCGGTTCGATAATGCCATATTTATTTACACTGATGGTTCCAAGAGCACTGCCGGTGTCGGATCTGCCTTCGTCGTCGGGGACAACCGGTTCCAATACAAGCTCCCTGACCGGTGTTCGAATTTCACGGCTGAGCTTTTTTCCCTCCACCAGGCCGTTTTGTACACCTGCCGCCACCGCGAACCTTTCTATGCCATATGTTCTGACTCCCTTAGTGCCCTGCAGTGTCTTAAGGACCCTTTCTCGAACCATCCTTTCGTGTATCGGATTAAACGCTCCCTCCAGTTGCTAGCTGATGACAGCTGTCACGTTTCTTTCCTGTGGCTCCCTGGCCACGTGGGTGTGCCCGGGAATGAGGCCGCTGACATAGCAGCCAAGGCCGCAGCTCTTTTGCCTCGCATGGCTACCTTTTGCGTCCCACCGGACGATGTTCAACGGGCTCTTCGCCGGAGTATCGTGTCGTCATGGCACAGTGCATGGCTTTCACTGTACAACAATAAATTGCGAACTGTCAAACCGATCCCGACCGCTTGGAGGACCTCCTCACGCCCCTCTCGGCGGGAGGAGGTCATCCTGGACCGGTTGCGGATCAGTCATTGCCGTTTCAGCCACCGTCACTTGCTATCCACTGACCCTGCACTGCTGTGCTCCTGCGGTGCACTGCTGACAGTGCGACATGTTTTACTGTCTTGTGTAAATTTTACTCATCTCCGTGTAGCCCTTCACTTTCCGACTACTCTGGAGGAAATTTTAGCTGATGACACACGAGCAGCGGCTCGAGTTTTGCGTTTTATCAAATTGGCCAACTTATCGAAGGATATTTAACCCCTTTGTCTTTTATCTTTCGTTTTTAGCCTTTTCTTGATTTTCTGACAGTCGCCAAATTTTTTGAGATCTAGTGAATCTAAGTTCTTGTCTGGGCGCTAATGACCATAGAAGTTGTGCGCCCTAAAACCACAAAAAAAAAAAAAAAAAAAAAAAAAAAAAAAAAAAAAAAAAAAAAAACTGGCAATTACAGCACAGGGGATTACCTTCAAGGATTTAGAGCAAAACCTGGAGACAGCCCGTAGAGAAATGTCAGAGTACTATAACAACTCTCTCAAGCCTAACCCATCCAAGACACAAGTCAGTGCCTTCCATCTTAGATCCTGGCAAGCTAATCGTAAACTTAACATCTCTTGAAATAGTACCACACTGGAACATACAAAAAAACCAACTTACCTGGGCGTGGTGCTCGATAGATCTCTGACACGTAGGTACCATTGCGAAAAGACGCACCAAAAGGTAACTGCCAGAAATAATATTCTGCGGAAACTGGCTAAAAGCAAATGGGGTGCTAAACTTTCCATATTAAGAACCACTGCACAAGCCTTATGCTTCTATACAGATGAATGTGCCTGCCCAGTGTGGTACAGATCAACCCATGCAAAGAAGGTCGACATAAGTCTCAATGAAACATGCCGATTAACAATGGGTTGCACGAAACCCACTCCTCTACCGAAACTATATAGAGCTGCTGAGATTGTGAAACTCGATTCTTGGAGAACATCACATGAATTCACAGAGAGGCTCAGAGAAACCATCGACGATCGGCATCTCTTTTTTGGCAATGAGTGTAAACCCGGGCGACTGAAATCTTGTAATAGGTTCTTAGCCACGAGAATAGAAGAACCACCAGATGATTACCCACCTGTACAGGAGGTGCCCAGCGGATTCACCACGAACTGGAAGTCACGGAGGACACTGAACCGAATAAGGACGGGGTGGCCCCAGTGAAGAGAAAAATGATTAAGTGGAGTCTTGAACCCACAGATGATAAGTGTGATTGTTGTGCTATGTGCAGGATACGGAGCACCTGCTCGCCTGCCCCAACTGCCCATATAGGTGCAACCCCGACGAATTATGGCTGAACAAGAAAGACGCTTTGGACGTGGCCCTATACTGGGCTGAAAGATTGTGACCTGGTTTCTGGACACGAAAAAGTAAAGAAGTAACACTTGGATTTCTGGTACTGTCCCAACATAGCTACCATATTTTACAACTGTTATACAAATCATTCCTAAAGCTATATAATGTGATCAAAAGTATTTGCACACACCCAAAAACAAAGGCTACGTTTTTCATATTAGGTGCACTATGCTGCCAGGTACTCCATATCAGTGACCACAATAGTAATTAGACATTGCAAGAGAGCAAAATGGGGTGCTCTGCGAAACTCGTGGACTTTGAACGTGGTAAAGTGATTGGGTGTCACTTGTGTCAGAAATCTGTATATGAGATTTCCACACTCCTGTATGTTCCTAGGTCCACTGTTTCTGATACGATAGTGAAGTGGAAACATGAAGGTACACATACAGCACAAAAGCATACATGCCAACCTCGTCTGTTAACTGACTGGTACTGCTGACAGTTGAAGAGGGTAATACAGTGTAGTAGGTAAGCATCTATCGAGACCATCACACAGGAATTCCAAACTGCATCAGGAGCCTGTCAAAGTACTATGACAGTTAGGTAGGAGGTGAGAAAGCTGGGATTTCACGGTTGCGAGGCTGCCCATAAGCCACGCATCATGTGGGTCAGTGGCAAATGACGTCTCGCTCGGTGTACGGAGTGTAAATATTGGACAACTGAACAGTGGAAAAATGTTGTGTGGAGTGACAAATGTTGGTACACAATGTGGCGATCTGATGGCAGGGTGTGGGTATGGCAGATGCCTGGTTAACGTCAAATGCCAGCGTCTGTAGTGCCAACAGTAAATCTTGGAGGTGGTGCTGTTATGGTGTGATTGTGTATTTCATGGAGAGGGATTGCACGCCTTGTTGTTTTGTGTGGCACTATCACAGCACAGGCCTACATTGATTTTTTAAGTACTGTTGAAGAGCAATACAGGTATGGTAATTACATCTTTCAACAAGATTCAGCACCTACTTATAATGCACAGCCTGTTTCGGGGTATTTACACGACAATAAGATCCCTATAATGGACTGGCCTGCACAGAGTCCCAACTCGAATCCTCTAGAACACCTTCAGAATGTTTTGGAAACACTGACTTTGTGCCGGGTCCTCACAGACGTACAGCGATACCTCTCTTCAGTGCAGCACTCTGTGAAGAATGGGCAGCCATTCACCAAGGCAAAGTGTGAACCAACACCATACCCAATTCCAGCATTACCAATGGAGAGCACCACAAACTTGTAAGGTATTTTCAGTCAGGTGTCCAGATTCTTTTGATCACATAGTGTATGTTTGACATGGCCTATTGATGTTGAAACCCTATACCATAAAAAACTGCCCGTTTCATGCCATACAGTCCTGTGAATAGTGGATCTATTTAATAGAACCCAAAAACCCACCACGCTATGGCACAAGTTGTGTAATCTGCAGTTTAGACAGTCACAGTATAGCCTGAGCCTCTGATTCGGCCCGATGTAAAGTGACGCACATTGACGGTACTGATATGTGCTACCAAATTGATTAACTAATTCAGAAAATAAGGAGAAGTGAAAAATTGCCAGCAAACTGGAACACATCCATTCTAATGCACATACATGAGACGAGAGAATGAACAATTTGCAATAACTATAGAGTAATAGTGCCAGTCGATGCTGCCTTCGAGATACTTGCTAAGATGATCAACGAGAAACGATGACCACATACAGAATCTGATGTTAAGCAGCAGCAGGTAAAATGTTTGTCCTTAGATTAATAATGGAAGAGTGTTAAAAGTTCAGTACATTTGTACATAATCTGTAATGTGGCGTTTAAAAATTAATACTTTAATTTTATGTGCAGATTTTTGGCAGGTTAATAAAAAAAATAGTGGAGTTCTATGAAAACAGTAGTAAGGTGAACACTGAACCAATTAAATTGAATGCTGTGATTGAGAAGGGTCTTAAATTAGCCAGTATACCTCAAGCAGACGTTACAGTTAGAAAAACATTCAGACAAAATAAATTTGATAAAAAAATTGTTCAGAGAAAAATTAGAAAATGGACTGGAACACCATGGTGTGAGAGATTTCATTCTGAATAGATGAAACAAATGTACTCATAGATAAAGGCCAACAGTCAAAAGAGACATTGCTTGATGATACCTTCAGTTGTCCTATTTGGGCTCACATGTAAATAATAAAAATAATAATAATAAAATTAAATACTGTAAAGTAGAATATCTCAGACAACTTATTAATAGAAATAGTCTATAAAACTTATATGAGAATATTCTTGCAATCTCTTTATAAGTTAAGGACTTAAGATCTTTGAACTGTAAGGCCAAAAGTTGCAGTCATACTCCTGCAAAAGTAAAACGCAGAAAACAATATTCAATTTCACTGACCAGACTCCTTACAGAATTTCAAAATGGTTTAATAAGGATGTATACTCTGTAGAACAGACATGTCACACAGAATAACACAACAGGCCTAAAAAAAAAAAAAAAAAAAAAAAAAAAAAAAACCAAAGAAAAAACACATACAGTTACGCCATCATAAGGACTAACTTCTAGGGTAGCTATATGATTTCCTTAACTCAATATTTTTAGAACAATAAACTGCTCTTTCTTGATGTTCTATAATCCCCACAGATATTTTATTACATAGCTCATGGAGTTTTATTGGGACAAATACTGTGTTAACTTCAGAACAGAAATTGCATCAACAAATTAACAAACTAAAGACAAAAAAAGTCTTGTAACATAGAAAATGGAAGTGTTCAAATTTTGATACCTTCCATTCTTGACCCATTGAATAATCTACAGATTGTATTATTGAGTAAGATGGACTGTTGTAACAGGCACCTTCAGTTTGCACAGGAAAAAGAAAACATGGGCCTTGACTTGCAATGTACATGTTGATTATTTTGAAATTGTTAATATATTATGTGTTTCTATGCTGATGTGTTCCTTTCTCTTTTATTATCCACTGGTCAGCATGTGTGTGAGTAAACAGGTAAGTGTCAGGCACAACATTAATGTGGAAATTAACACTAGATGAAATGAATTTCAGAAGGTTCAAACACTTCATAATCATCCACAACATCTTTCTTTCTTCTCAAAGAGATAAATAACACACAATTTCCAATATGAAAATATTATTTTTATTGGCTTCTTAGTATGAAACATTCAACATTTTGCATATTTTTAAATGTATTGTGCAAGCAAATAAATAATATAATTATTGTTCACGAATTTTTTTTTTTTTTTTCAGTAGGTACTTCGATGTTCCATACACCTAAATGTACTTAAATTAAAGTCCAGTACATAGAATATTTGTATAAAGTAAAAACTCTGATTGTTTTCTCACTGTTATTACTTCAGAAAATCAAGTACACTTTGATGCTTTACAAATGTTTGTTTTGGAAAATATTTTGTCCACTAGACTGCATCTGTCTGCACTACAAGGTTACAATCAGCAATAACAAAACTATATTTTGTGTAACTTAATGAAATAATGTTTTGAATGTAAACATCTGGAACAGTGTAGTCACTGTGAAATCATGGAATAAAATCACAAAATAATTTATGAACTGACATACATTCAGGAAAAAAAGAACACATAAGAAAAGGGGGGGGGGGGAGGAAACAATCTCAAACATTCTGCTCACTTTTGTTCATCAGTATATTTCATTTTAAAGTATAAAATTTTGATTGAAATATTTCTTTTGGTCAATAAATCTGTTAATAAATGCTATACATCAAGGAATAAAACAGAATAATTGATCTATAATGGTATGATATAAGAAAGGAGCCACAGGGAATATCTATCTTCTATAGATGTGAATTTTAGTCTGTAATGTCTTGTAACATAGCAGTGTACAACATGTTTACTTAAAACTTCAGATTTATGAAGTACACGATTATTTAAGGTTCTGTTAAGAGACAGAGATAGTATTTAAATTTCACAGCTGTCAAGAATATAACAAATTCAATAGAATGAAAAATCACAGTTTTGGGTAGTTATTACAGAGTAGGTATCTAGAATGTACAGGTCTAGGAAAATGACATTATCAAGGCTTAAGATGAGTTTGTGAGTACAGATGAATGGTTAGATGTACCATCTTAAATTGATATAAATAATAGATTAAGGAACTGAAGATTTGGAAAGGAAGCACTTAACTGTAAAACATGTCTATTAGCCCATTACAGAGTCTACTTCATGTGAATAAATGGAAATGAAAATATTATGTAACTTTTACAACTTTAAAGGGAACTCTCATGTAGATGGAACACAAGAAACCAAGTACTTTTATTACCAGTACCAGTATTTTCAGCTACCAAAAGAGGATCACTTAATTAGGAGAGAGACTGAACATTTTAGTTGCTATATGACACAATAAATGAAATAAATTTCCCAATGTGTTTAATTTAGGTAAATGGACTGTGAGTGAAAATTGATTTCGAAACATTTCTATATTAAATCTATTTCTTAGCTGGAAAACTAATGGGACTCAAAACATTTATGTTCTAACATATGAGTGAAGTAAATTACAGCATTAGTTACAACGCATTTGTCGGAATTGCCTACAAAACTTAAAAAAAAAAAAAAAAAACTTTTTCATAATAATTATTTTGCACAATAAAAGGAGAGAGAAATAATCTCCAAGGAAGGAAACCATAAGATGTCATGTTGAAGAAATGAGAAAACTAAGAAGCTTAAATATCTTTTTCACTGATAGGAGAACTTTAAGTTGAAAAATTCTCTTAAAATATGTGATAGGTATTAATAAACCCTGGATTTTGAAAAATCAGAAAAATAATAATTGAAACAACAGTAAGAGTTCGAGGTTAAACCTGGACACTATTGCTGCCTATAAGGCAGTGAACAGAAAATTAAATTGGAGAAGCATGCTTGTCATTCATCATTCTGTATGGCTTTGCTATCCAGAGCAACATAAAATAGTTGTGAATGAATGCCAAACATTGACACTGAGTTGCCTGAAAATGTCATTAGTATGTGGGTCAGTATAAAATATCAACAGTATTTAGAATTTGCTTTTGTCTTCAGCAACCAAATATTAACAGTGTATCTAATTTCCTTTTGTCCTCAGAAGCAAAAATAAATCACCATCAGAAGCATGAGTATAAAAACTCAATGAAATAAAATAATAAAAATGTGTTTATTTAAATTTTTTGAAAGACCAAACATAATAACATTGAAGTTGTCATGAAACATTTCCTGAAGCAACTGATAATATAATTAGAGATAGTGTTCCTATGAGTTAGTGAACATTGTTACCTATTGTTCACTAGTGTTATGTTATGCACTGACTATGTGATGTATATTTTATTTTCGAATAACTCATACATAATCATTAATTAGGAAATGCAAGGAAAATTCTCAATAGTGACACACATTCAGGATCCAACAATTTCTGACCAGTTACATGTTTTTGATTTGTCAAGAGTAAATATTATGAGTAAAGTTTGCATTAATAGATTACTAATAATTACTGTGCTTTGAATTTTAATTATTTTGAATAAAATGGGCAGAAAATCTAATGTAAATACTGAAATCAAGTATTTACATAATTTCAGTTAATTTTTTTTTTCAGTTAGTAAATACAAAATGTGAAATAAATATTTCTAATGTCAACTGACAATAAATGTATGGTACAGGGTGATGGACTGATCACAGGACATTACTGCATACTTTATTTTCAAATTCTGGTATGAACCTAGTTAGCCTATTTCAGGTGTTGTGTTTCGATCATTTAGGTATAATTCTTACTCAATAGGTATATAAATAATCCCTGTATAGTAAAATATGTATATAACATTATGATATTCAATATACCCATAATGTTAGTTTACAACAAAGTACTTTCATATTAGCAGGTATTTCAAATAATGTCGTCCGAGAATGCACCGGCATTTCATGGAGAAGCAGTGAATACTGCTGTAACAGCCTTTGATTTGGAATAGAAATGCACTTCTATACAGTTCATGGTTGATCACTTTTCACTTTGCAGTACTGAAAGTGAAGGAATGTCTTGTCTGTGATTGTTTATTCTCTCTACACAGTTCATGATTGATCACTTTTCACGTTGCAGTACTGAAAGTGAAGGAATGTCTTGTCTGTGATTGTTTATTCTCTCAAAGAAGACGTAAGAGCTTTCCCAAAATATATCTGTTGTAACAATATTTCCTGATAAAGTGGACTTGTTCAATCAAACATTGTGTAAACCTCCAATTTTGATATATTATGTTAGTTTATGTAGTCACTAGGATTTTTGTAGTCACTTCTGGATATATTACATGAAGTCATGTCTTATGTTCTATGACTGACAGTAGTTCCATTGAAAATCTGATGTTTTTTTCAGTCACTTATCTTGGTAGAAAAGAGAGTACCAATATAAAACTTGCCAGCCAGATCACCAAAAAGCGATGTCTCTAGACAACATCTTACAACCACTTGTTGTAACACTTTTGTGTTGATTCAAAGGAAACATACTCATAGTTATGTAGATTTTTCATAAGGCATATGATTAAATGGTCAGTGGAATTATTGGAACATCCCTTAAGAAGTACAGGAAAGTTTTGTAGAATTTGTCTCTTTCAACAAAAGAGAGGACCACTTACGTGGATAATTTTTCTGATATATGAATGTGTTGCATAAAAGCAGCTGTTTGTACTTATCTAACTGAAGTGTGTCACTTTGTGAACAGAAGAAAAATTCTTGACTGTGTATGTTAAGATAGTTGGTATCATCACTATGAGACAAAGTGAGAGATGACAATGGATTAAGGAAATTAAATAAATATTATTTAAAGGTAAGAGAGGTGATAATGGATTATGGAAATTAATTAAATATTATTTACAGATATAACTCTAAGTTTCTTTTATTAATTGTACTTATAATTGTGTCAGACGAAATGTAATGGCATATATGAACTGAACATAAGCCTTTTGGTGCAAAGAAGAAATTCCAATTATGAAAATGAGATGCAATGAGGATAATATCCTATAATGTTTTATGTGCAACACTGAAGTTGTTAAAAAGAAAGAAGACTTTTCACTTTTCATCTGTTTTAATCCTATAGTACGAAAGTACAAATTGCTGTCACAGACCAATCTGTTTGTATGGAATATAAAACTCACAGTAGTAAATTATGAGACATCTAACATAATGCAATAAAAGATATGCAAAAATCCTAGAAGAGTATCAGTACAAAAACTGTCTACAAAATTGAGTATAAAACTAAGTAACATAGGACTGAAATAATAAAGCATAACAAAACATAAAGCAATGTAACAAAATAGCAAAAAGAGAGTAAAATCATTAATGTAATGAAAAATGTCAGTAATAATTAACTATGTAATACCTGCAAGCTAATGAATTCATACAGTTGTGTATAGATGTTTGCAGTCATTATATGGCTTGCCATTTCTAATTGCTGGCTCATTAAACAAGAATATCAACGTGATGTAGGCCTACAAAACATTTTTCATTTGTCTCAGAAGGTGTTTCATAACATTATTTATAAAAATGATAACTGCCTGCAGAAATAATTATCTTTATTCAGCAAGACATTAATAGAAAGCAAGTTAAGCAAATTGTGGGGACTATATGTGTCTCTGTCTTGGCTGTGATCATGTAAGAAAGGAGGAGAGGGGAAGAGTAATGTTACCATTAACACAAAATTTTAGACAACTGATGATAAATGTCTTTGTTTTCCTTGATCAGGGATCATTCTGTTTATTATGTATTTACAGACTGACCAAAAGGTTTTTAAAAGCAGATACCATCCTGATTTTAAATAACTTATTCTGACAAGTCCATGTAAGATATTTAATAAGTAGCATGGAGTAATACTGGTAGTACTTCCACTTAGTCATTAGTCCTTCACATTAAAATTTGTTTTGTATAATCCATCTGAGCATTTAAATATACAGTATACACTTCTGTGAAACATTTCTTGCCATAATGAATTAAAGCAATCACCTTTGAGCAAAAGTAGCAGAATGTTACGAGATTGATTACATCAGCACACTGCAGAAAATTGGATGTAGATAAAGAATATTATCTGAAAAGAAAATATTTCATTTTTTGATTACTTACATTACAGTTTTTGGAGGTGGAGGAACAAAATTTCAGAAATTATATAACCAATTATACATTTTATCTCTACCATTAGCTGATAATTTAAGGCATTCTGAAATACTGGATTTCTCTGAGTAATATAGATTGGGTCGGAACAGTATGTTAATACAAATTGGTATATCACACTCTAATTGGGGCAGTGAAAAATTTTCCCAAAGGGCACATCCTGAATGGAAATTTTGAGTGAATGCATATTATAGCTTGTATACAAAAACAAAATGTGTTTATCCCAGACAAATTCTCTTACTTAGAGGTACAAAGCAGTAATTATTTTCAATAATTGTGGATTAAATAAAGTATGAAGTTTTCATCTGCATGACTGAGTTTTGTACAAAGACAAAACTTGAGCCTAATTTTCATGTTTTAAAAATAGTATTCCAAAAATAATTCAGTGTATTGGCAAGCAACAAAACGAGTATTTTTTTTTAACCAGTAGCATTGTGTAAAGCTTGAATTATACAGTATAAAATCATTGAGCTAGTTAAGGTGCAGCTGCATTTATTAGAATCTCTGTGTTGTATCTTATATGTCAGTTTTCCTTTTAAGTGAATGAATATATCAAACAAATGTCTTAAATAACTCCACCAAATTAGTTATTACCATGGACTGTGAAAGGCATGTGGCCCCTTTGAAATGTATAATTATTTTCCAATGCTTTCTTACACTTAATGGAACATTTAAGACAGGTTGTTCACTTATGCCTCTCAACTGACTATAAACAAAAAATTGCAAATGTCAATTAGAAATCCATAAACCTCAATAAGTGCACATAGGAATGCAGAAAATGCATATTTTAACATTTACATTTTCTAACTAAGAAAAATCATTCAAGATAAATGAGCCTGTATAATTAACACTCCTTTATGAAAACAAGCATTTCCTTTGGAAAAATATATTAAACAGGTAATAAATTTTAACAGTAATTGCAAGTTTACACAATTTTACTTCGTTTCCATATTTTCAGCAGATTTTTCTAGGAATTTGCAAATTAAAGGGATTTATAACACTTCCAAGCAAACTGCAATAAATTCTGATTAGAGGGAATTGTTCAGAATAATTCATTCATGATAACAACAAATATAATGAAGAATTTCCTGTCAGGCCACTTTTATATGGAAATGAAAGTTCCTTTCTGTTAACATACTGTGTGAACAAGAGGTTTATAATACCTCTAAATTCCAATGAAACATGACAAATTTGTTTCTAAATCTGAAGTAAGAGTTTAGTGTACAGGCAATGGAGATTTAATGTACTTTTCTCTCAAAATTTAGATTATAAATTTCCAGCTTAAAAATAAAATTCAATAACAGTGGTTGAAAAGTCAAATTATAAGTTTCAAACTATAACTGAACAATGTCATTTTGTTCCAGAAGTCTGAAGACTTAGCTGTAAAGTATAAAAGCAAGCTTGGAGGTATTTTACAATTAAATCCCAATTTTCACTGTCACAATGTTTGCACTGTCTCAGTATATTGAGTTAGTCTAAGAATGAAATGAGAAAACATTAAAAATATATATGAAACTTGGAAGTTTAGTCATGAAATAATTGCTTGTAGTAATTGATTCTGTTATATTTCTACATCTAATGTAAATATTGTTCATGATTTTTCATCTGCTTTGCAGTAGTAACCAGACTGTTGTTCTTTTATTAACATTATTTTATTTTTTAAATTTTTAATAATTCTGCAGTGAAACTTTTGTAATAAACATTGTTATTATTTTATAGAAAATGTGAATATTTACAGAATAAGTAATACAATAAGGGAACTTTTTTTAGCATGCACATTTCTTGTCTGACTGCTGTAAAATCATAGTCTTCGAAATAGTTAACACAAAAATAATTATATCCCATAGTTAATATCATAATAGAGATTCATCTAAAATACAACAAACAGGTCACATAGGGCCAATTCCTCAGTCAGATAAGGTTTTTCATGGTACTCTTAATGGGTTAATGTTACCTAAAAAGCATCTGCATAAACTTGCTTGGTATAATATTACACTCCAGGTTGTAGGTAATATGATGTGAAGATGACATGGCAGATTATGTCATTCTGATATCTGAAGCCACTTGCTCTGCTTGCTACAATTTATATTAGCCTTTATAGTTTGAGAGAGAAGCAGTTTACCAGAATCATGTCATGTCTATGATAGATCTGATAAGGGAATCTACAGAAATTGATGGAAACTATGTATTTTATAAGGAACAGGGACCCGTAATTTGGGCATCACCATAAAGGCTTTTTATTTCACTCAATAATTAATTTAAAAATTCAACAATGAGGAATGTGCCATATATGATACTCCAAATATTTGTGTTATTTAAATCAGTTATATAAAATTGTTAATGTATAAACAATATAAAATAACAAAATATGACAGAACCAAATACATGCTTTTCTTTTTAACCACATTATAACAATGTTTGTATTTAAATGGCACATGATTAATTGGCATGTAACTATCTTAATGAACAACTTCCATAAGCAGATTCTTCAGACTGTTTTATTTGTGTGCATGCAACAATGGGAGGGATATATATTTTGTAAATATATAATATATATATATTTCTCTGTATATGTTTGAAACTTGCTCAGGCACACACACGTGCGTACAAACATACATTCACTTTATGCATACAATATAGTAATCAGCGTCATATAAAATGTTTATTCTGTACCAACATGAAATTAAAAAACACACAATCAATCAATCAATCAATCAATCAATCAATTCATATTTTTAAGGCAACTTTGTCACACGTTATGGAGAGTGGAAAGAGTTTATAAATGAGTAGAACAATACTAAATCCTTCTCAAATTTCAAATAAGAAGTAATTTATTAAAACATATTTTCTAATCACTTTAAAGGCAAATGAAACCCCAACATTTTCAGTCCTCAAATCATTCGGTCGCTCTCTCCTGTCCCCATTAAATTTTAGGCCCTTACTTGTCTCCACATACTGGTCCACATGTCAGATAGCAGTTTTCATGATGAATCACATTGTTTAATAATGTTTTCATAGGGTTATGTTACAACTGAGTGATGAAATACCTAGGTGAATGAAACATAATAGCAGGAATTGCCATGGACAATGGCATTGTCTTCATTATTTTGCCAAGTATATAAGACTGCCAGTATTACAATATTGTTCCCAATTCCAGTATACACTGAAAATTTATATACACATGACACAAATATTGTTTCAACATATCTTTTTTAATGGTAGTCACTTTGTAAGGTACTTAAGCAAAAACATTTAGGATCACCTGCAGATAAATATGTTATGGTTCATCATGAAAAATATGTACTGACAAAATTCAACTTTACAGCTTCCCACTGTTGCCATAACAGCAGTAATTTTAGTAAACATGGCAACAAATACAATACCTATCAACATCTTAAATTCACATCCTACCAGTGAACTTCATGGCTTGTACATGGTCTCACTCTGCAAACCAATGAAGGTCACTACATCTTATCACTTATAAAACCAATTTTCAAAGACCAGAATGAGAAAAGACTGATTGTAGGAGATTCAGAATAGAGGAAATTACTACACAAATGTAGCAAAATAATGTACTCAAAAATAATTAATGAATTCGCTACTACATTACTTTAAAAAAAATTGTAAAAATGCATAAAATCATTAACAGATAATTAAATATTCACTAAGAATAACTTATAATCAAATTGAAAAATCACTGAAGGCTTTTTTTATCACAGTCTTCCTATTATTGATAAATATCTAGTACAATTTGGCTGTGTACTTTGCAGAAAATTTAATTCAAATGGAAATCTAGAAATCTATATATGTCCACGAAGACATATAAAAATGCATTCGAAAGATACACAGCAAAGAGCTCTTCTGCTGTACATGTTTCAGAGTCTATAAGTTTGGCTAAAAAATGTAACCCAAAATATATACAGCACTTGATGAAAACATATCACAACACAATCATTTCTGTTAACAAAAAAGACAAGTCATTCTACAAAGACGTATCTAATAAAATTAAAGCCAAACTATGATCACATAGTGGTCACAAAGAACCAGACGGTCTGAATGTGCAACAGCTACAAAAGTAAAATTACAACCGTAAGAACAAACCGGCACGGTTGTTGACGAAGCCACACGGTACGGTCCTGAAATGGCATTTCCGTGCCACAGTGGTTGGCTTCTCATCACATAAATAGTTGCCGATTTTCCTGAGGTATTTTTACGGTGAAAAAATTCTACACGATTCTATATGACCGTTTTTACAAACAAGTTATATACTAGAAAAACTATTTTATTACATTAGATAAAATGCTAACAGAATGAGTACTACAACAGTTTTTGACTTGGGACTTTTTTCATACTGACTCTCAGAGTCCCAGTAGACAAATTGTAATGGTCCAGCTTTAATAATCGCTAAGCAAATATCGATTAAGGTGCGCCCGAGTTTTAGCAAAATAGAAAAATGTTAAGTGACCAGCACTATACTGTCTGAGCGCCCGCCCCGTGAGAGGCGTGGGGCCACCGCTGCCCCAGCCAACTCCGGGCCAGGCGGTCCCGCTAGCACCAGTCGTCATCGTCCGAATCGCTATGCCTGCCTCGTTGCTGTTGGCCAGGCTTGTAGCCGTTGGGCACTGGTGAAGGCAACATACGTCCTCCTCGACCGATCGCCACCGCTTGCTCGAAGCTCAGTGGACAGGCCGTCTGAGACATCCCTGGTGCCGTGACACCCGGACCAGGCACAGGCACTGGTGCCCCTGGGACGGGTGCCAAGGCTGTGTGGGGCTGACCAGTTGGTGGGCAGTGTGTAGGAGAAGCGTTCAGTTTGGGGAAGTTTATTGAGGCTGGCCTCAGCTGTAACGTGGAGGGTTTGTTTGGCGTTGGAGGCAGTCGGCGACCCTGTCCGCGTCGTGCGACGAGAACGGGGTAACTGTGTTGATGAGGATGATGGTGATGTGGAACGTGACCTGACTGCATAGCAGCATTGAGACCTGGTCTTGCACCTGCACTCACACTAGATCTCTGTCCCGATGTTGCACTAGCACCGAGAGGAGAAGGAGAACGTGATCTCTTCTCCAGACTTGTTGTACCGTACGGCCGAGAATTCCTTGAAGGGTAAAAATGAGCTCTCGTAGGACTCGGTGAACGGGCTGGGCTTGTTGATGCAGACCATGGACCTGGAACAGTATAATGTTGGTAATATCAAAACAATTACATGAAT
Organism: Locusta migratoria; assembly: GCA_026315105.1. NCBI lineage: Eukaryota > Metazoa > Arthropoda > Insecta > Orthoptera > Acrididae > Locusta > Locusta migratoria. The sequence goes on from CM048755.1 coordinate 457,087,469, forward strand.
GTTCTCATTATACAATATTTACTATTCCCTTTACATATTGGTTCATTTGGTAAGGCAATCTGTCTATATAAATTATGTTTACATAATTCGTAAAAATGGATACAATACATGGAAGGAAGGTTTAGATTGTATCATGAATTCAACTAATAATGTCAAATAAGTTTGTATAATTAATTACTAGTTATGAATAATTTACAAACATATTATATTATGCTCCCAGTCAGGAATACAGAAACAATACAAGTTGTAAAATAGTTGCAAAAGACTTGAACACTCTAGACTGAAACACACACACCAGAAGAATACCAGAATGAAAATTAGTACTTGGCCAACACAGAAATTGTAAATTAAGTTGCAGAAACATATTATGTGAAATTGTTTAATCTGTCAAGTGTTAGAAGTTTAATTTTGTCTTCCAGTACAGAACAAATATAATGGCAAAACAAGCCTTTCTTTATTCACGAAATTAAATTTAACACAAGGAGGATCAGCTTTAGCAAACTACCTAGAAGGACTGCTACTGGTCATTTTGACAAGTGACGGTTTTCTTTAATTTTTTCAGTTTTATTTGTTGAATTAATTTAATTTTATGCTTTAAAAGTCATTAGGGGATTGTTCATCCCCTATTTTGTATTTAATAAAAACATGGCTTGATGTAAAGAATTCATCTACTGCAGTTCCTTCACTTCCAATTTTGGGATGCGATTCTTTTCATTTTCTTCCTCAGCTGCGAGTAGCAATTTGTTGTGCCACTGGAATTGAATCAGCATACTCTGGGATATTTGTGTGTTTTTGTACAGGTTCTGAATAGTCATCCTCTGAATCTGATGATGCACCATGTTGTGCATTGTCAGGTTGATAATCTGTGTCATCTTATCTCACACCTTATAGCACATCTCATCACATTTAAAAATATCTTCTTCTGATAAACTATTCAAATAATTAAATAAGTCTTAATCTGAATGAAAATACCAGCATGTCATAATGTGGACGGCTAAATAAATAAGTAAAAAACTTATGAGTATGCAGTCAGGTACGAAATTTGACATTGGTTGATATTTCGGCAGGAGCACACCCTGCCATTCTCAAGGCAATACTGCAGTGAGGAAGCAATGTGAAATGACATTTAAAACCTTGATTTTCAATGACAACAGAAAGACAACACACACAGAGAACACAAGCACACAGCAGTATCACATCACCAAAGATGAAAACCAACAGCAATATAGATAATAAACATCAGTTTTCAGTGGATGACATGGCATTGATTTTGTCCCTCTGGTTTTGGACAAGTGAGAGAGCTAGATTCCATGCAGAATTTAAGCAAAAACCTCCATCCCTATTCAAAAGGTTATCTACTAGTTTTATTTCAATCACTGCCTTGATAACAATCCCAATAGATGGAAGTTCATATAAAAATTTCAGTTCTGTTGTATTTCAGCAGGTGACCTATGTCCAAGCAGTGTTCAGGAACAACAGACTTCTTAGGTTGTTGCAAATGTGTGTGACATTCTTGCTCAATACTTTGGTCCTCAACAATCCTAATTGTTTGGCCAATATATGATATGCCACAGCTACATGGGATACAGTAGACACCATCCTTGTGCAAACCCAATTCAGCATATTAATTTTAGATGGTAGTCAAAACACACATTTCACATCATATTTATGTAAAATACAGCCAATTTTGTTAGAAATGCAGCCAATGCATGGCAGAAAGGCCATTGCCTTGGGTGCTACCTCTGTGCTGTCATCACTAGCCTGTTGCACATTTGATTGATAGCGCAATGCTCTTTTAGTCTGCCCTTTACTATAACCATTCGGGTGAAAAATGACCTCCAGATGCGACAGGTCAGTAGACAAACTTGCTTTGTCTGAGATGACATGTGCCCTGTGCACTTAGGTATGTAGAACCACTGCATGCTGAGCAGGTTGGTGACAACTATCAGCCTGCAGATACAAATCTGATAAACAGTATGTCTAATGTACCATCTATCACAGGAGAACTAAACTTCTGCAGAGCACAACAACATACTGACAACGAACAGCAAAACAGTATACCCACTCAGCCATGAAACAAAAAAAGGGGGGGGGGGAAGAGAGAGAGGGAATGAGATCACATTGGTGAAATAATTTATGCTAAGTGAAAGAAAGAAAAAAAGGGAAGGGGGGAGGGATTGTTGTGATATTACAGACAAGGAACTTTAAAAAAATCTCACTGGTAAAAATGACTGGCGGTGGTCCTTAAAGGTAAACAAAATGTGAAAAAATTATAATTCATTCAGTTTTTGTAACAGATATTAGTATTTTACAGAAGCTATAGATCAACAAAATACATTAAAAGTCTTGAAATATAAGCTCACTGTATTAAAATGTATGTGATTTATTAAACATTAAACAATGCTCAATGGTCAGATTATCTTGTGTGGTCCTTGTTGTGTTAAATACCATGCAAGTGCTGATGTACATACAGTATTATGTACAATGAAAGGCAAAAATATTGCCTGGCCTGAATAATTTAGAGTCCAAGAACAAGGAACTGCTCGAGCCCAGGTTCAGAAGGGCCAGGGTTCCCAACTCTAGCTGTCAGTGGATCTGTAGCTTGGTGATTACATTGGCAGATTGAAGCAATATAATAATTAGCGTACAGTATATGTTGAGATTCAGTGCAATTAACTCATCATATCATTTCTTTTGAAAATCACAGTTTAAATATAAGAATTGCACATTGATAGCTTTACAACAACTATGAGCGTTTTACATCTGCTTCAGTGGTGAAATGGATAGGTTGATGGTTTACAAACACTATGGACAAGTATTCAAATCTGACTGAAGTTATTTGTTATTTGTAGGGTGACACCAGTTGATCTGCATTTTGCAGGATACTCTTTTTTTTTTTTTTTTTTTTTTTTTTTTTTTTTTTTTTTTTTAAGTGTTATCCTGCATTCCGTCATGGGGTTAGAAAATCTTAAAAATATCCTGAATTTTAATATTATCCTGCAAACTATCCTACAAAATTTAATTATTGTCTCATTCAAGGGAAATCAATACTTGTACAGTTAATGAAGAAATGAACACAAGACTTTTTTTGCGGAAGAAATTTTGTCGATAGAGAAGCATACACCATGCATGTGGTCTGCCATCACTGCAGACGTAATCATCTATGCCAATCAGAAACACAAAATATCAAACAGCAGTAATATTACAATGAACTACTGCTGGTGATTTGTAAGTTGGTGAAGTCATTAATGCATGGGCTGTGCATGATGTTGGAGATGCAGTCATACTGAAAGTGTCAGACAAATGCTTGTTAATGCCTCATTGTGATCTTTGTATTAGTTTATTGTAGGCTTTAAGAGAAATCCGATTTTTCAAAATTGGAAGTACTGTGTTGGGCAGCACTTGAATTCTGTTTGAGTTGTTTGATGTTAAAAGATCTTTGGATTTTGTACTTGGAAAACAATTAATGACACAAAATTTTTGATAAAATTTCAAATGTTAGACAGTACATTACTAATACTACAGTAAAGCAGTGAAATGCAAATCAGAAGGTAACTCATTAAAGATGGGTTAAAATATTTGCAAAATTTGATGAGTTATGTACTGATTATTATATTGTTGGTAATATTTTAGTCTGTATTGTTTGCCTGCATGTTACAAACAAGGCGGTTAGAATCTCCTTCATTACAAATGTGCTAACATAACCTTATTTTTATGTAACGAACAGTATATGGACCCATGAAAAATCCCAACAAGCAAACATCGTAGAACTGTTCATGCAGATGGTTGTTGTCTTGCAAACATCGCCATGTAATGATGCAGGGATCGAGATGTGGCTGCACGATCCGTTACAGCCATGCAGATAAGATACCTGTCATCTCGACTGCTAGTGATACGAGATTGTTCCGTATTGCCCTCCTGAACCCGCCGTTAAATTTTGCATCTGTAGCATGTTATCTACATCTACAACCATACTCCGCAAGCCACCCGACGGTGTGTGGCGGAGGGTACCTTGAGTACCACTATCGATTTTCCCTCCTATTCCAGTCACGTATTGTTCGCAGAAAGAAGGATTGTCGGTATGCCTCTGTGTGGGATCTAATCTCTCTGATTTTATCCTCACGATCTCTTTGCGAGATATACGTAGGAGGGAGCAATATACTGCTAGATTCCTCAGTAAAGGTAAGTTCTCGAAACTTTGACGAAAGCCCGTACCGAGCGACAGAGCGTCTCTCCTGCAGAGTCTTCCACTGGAGTTTAGCGATCATCTCCGTAACGTTTTCACGATTATCAAATTATCCTGTAATGAAGCGCGCTGCTCTCCGTTGGATCTTCTCCATTTCCTCTATCAATCCCACCTGGTACGGATCCCACACCAGTGAGCAGTAGTCAAGCTGTGGACGAACAAGTGTACTGTAACCTACTTCCTTTGTTTTCAGACTGCATTTCCTTAGAATTCTCCCAATGAATCTAAGTCTGGCATCTGCTTTACCAACGATTGATTATATATGGTTGTTCCATTTTAAATCCCTCCTAATGACTACTCCCAGATAATTTATGGAATTCCAGTTGCTGACCTGCTATAGGGTGGCTAAATGATAAAGGATCTTTCTTTCTGTGTATTCGCAGCACATTACACTTGTCTACATTGAGCTTTAATTGCCATTCCCTGCACCATGTGTCAATTCGATACAGATCCTCCTGCATCTCAATACAATTTTCCATTGTTACAACCTCTCTATATACTACCGCATCATCCGCAAAAAGCCTCTGGGAACTTCCGATGTTATCCGCAAGGTCATTTATATATATTGCCGCGAGAGACCACGAAGACCGAATGGCGGCATGGTGCAGAGGATAGTGTCACGGACTGCGGTGCAGAAGGTCGCCGGTTCAATCCTGCCCACCGCCGAAAATTTATTTCTTTGTAATTAACAATTCCAGAAGGTTCTATATCTTTCTTATGTTCACTTGCAAATTTGAGAGGCAGTCAGTGCTGTGTGTATTTTGAGTTCATAATAAACATGCTTTGAGTATAAGTGTTGTGTTCAGTTGCCTTCGAAATCAAGCCTGCTTCCATTGCAACGCAACATTGTTTGGTGGAGACACCAGGTACACTGTGCAACAGCTGCATCACCGTGTCTCCGATTAGGGAACGTAAAAGCCATCGCTTACACAGACTGGAACCGGAATACAAGGGATACACTGAGTACATCCTTCCAAAAGTCCGTATTATCAGAAGAACGATGGAGACGAAACCAGCAATAAGCCAGCTGCACATCAGACACCCGTCGGTGTTCTCTGGGGATGCTGGACAGGACCCCAACAAATGGCTAAAAGGGTTCGACCGAGTCGCCAAGTACAACAGGTGGGATCATTAGATGTGCTTGGCCGACGTTTATTTCTACCTGGACGGAACAGCCCAGAAATGATTTGAAACCAACGAAGACAAGTTGAATGACTGGGAGACGTTCCAGGAGGAACTTAAGAAGACGTTTGAAGACCGCCCACGACAAATCCGCTCGGCCGAAGAACAACTGAAGAACCGGGCCCAACGACATGGTGAGCCGACACAATCATACATACAGTATGTTTTGGCTCTGTGTAACGTAGTCAATACGAACATGACTGAGGCGGACAAAATCACGCACCTGATGAAGGGAATTGCAGAAGATATGTACCAAGCTCTTCTGATAAAAGACGTCGCTACGACAGAAGAGTCTATCAAGTGGTGCCAGCATATTGAAGAGATGCAACAAAGGAGGGTTGGACACAAGAAGTATGACAGACTCCCAAATGTAGTCCCTATGGCCGTTGTGGAAGACCAGCATGACTTCGCTTCTCTCATACGACAAATCGTGAGAGAAGAATTACAAAAGTGCATGGCAGCCGGGACTATTAGACTGAGCAAGCATCAGATTATGGCCATGGATGTGAGCCCTGTAAGTCATGAGGGAGCCGACGCCACTGAGGACGAGGTATTTCAAACATTAGCTCCTGTCTGCCCCGTCAATCGCACACGACGTGAAGAATGACATCGCCCTGCTATGACTTACGCAGCAGCCGCCAAACGGCAGCCCATGAACCGGCCGACGCGACCACAGCCATCTCCCCCAGTAACTATGACGCCCCGCAGAAGAACAGACGTCTGAAGGACAGAAGACAACACACCACTGTGGATGCCCTGGACATGTCATACGCCACTGCAGAGAGAGGAGGCGAGTATTCTATGATTATTTTGCCGCAAGACGTCAGCCATCGGAGCAGTTCTATCCCAGGCAGTCACCTGCTGATGAGTTCAGTCGACCTATGGAAAGAAGCCCATCGCCGTACCCTAGACGAGGTCGGTCCCCGACGCGCCACAGCTGTTCACCGTCGCCGTACAGAGGTACCAGCCGTTCTCCTAGCCGCCGCGCCCAGGAAAACTAAGCGAGGTGACCATCTACGGAGGTGAGGCCGCCGCAGATGAAAATCCTCCATGGACGACAGTCGCTAAGATGTCGGAAAATCTCATCGAAGTCATAATCGACGGCCAACCTGTCTGGGAACTTGTTGATTCAGGAGCCTCTTTTTCTGTATTATCGGATAATTACCACCGCACACTAAAGAAGACAATGTTCTGTGATATGGGGGCAACTGCGCTGAAGGTCACAAATGGAAAGTACGTCCATCCAGCAGGAACTTGTGTCGCAAGAATAACCATCAACAACAGGACACAGCCATTTGAATTTGTCGTGTTAACAGACTGTAGTCACAATGTCATCCTCGGATGGGACTTCCTTCAGGCATCCCAAGCTATCATTGACTGTGGAAGATCTGAGCTGCAAATTGAAGAAGTTGTTCCACCGGATACACATAATACAGAATTTTCTGGGAAGTTATTCGTCATTGACAATGTGACGATACCGCCATTGACAATGAGAAGAGTTGCAGTCACAAACACAAATGACTGGTTAAGCTGTGAAGTTCTTGTTGATAGTAAAAAGTTATCAGGCTCACAAAAGAAATTTACGTACCAGCGGCTATCATAAGCATTACCGGTGGTCAAGGAGAGATTTGGATCACAAATTGTCACGAGCAGTCACAACTTATCCCCAAGGGAATGTGTATCGGGACAGCTGAACCAATCCAGGACGGTGAGCTCAACGTCATAAATGAAGATCCATGCCCTGCTGTTAGTGCAGACAACACGCTGGAGGAAACAAACGTGGAACTGCCAATAGGGCCTGGACTGACCAAGGAACAACGCCAGTGGGTGTTATGTATACTACGCCAATTTTTGTGTGCATTCACACCTCAGCAGGGGAAAAGTCAGATGAAACGGCCCACGATAAATCACCGGATCAATACTGGGGATCATCCGCCAATTAGCCAGCGTTCGTATAGAGTGTCTCCAGCTGAAAGACGGATAATTTGGGAGGAAGTGGAGAAGATGTTGCGAGATGACATTATTCAACCTTCGGAGAGTCCTTGGTTGTCTCCGGTGGTCCTCGTAAAGAAGAAGGATGGCACGTGGCGATTCTGTGTCGACTATCGGCGGCTGAACAGAATCACAAAAAAAGATGTCTACCCATTGCTACGTATTGACGACACTTTAGACTGCTTGAAAGGAGCTACATACTTCTCAACTATGGACATGCAGACAGGTTACTGGCAAATTGAGGTTGACGAAGCTGACAGGGAGAAGACGGCTTTTATTACACCTGACGGCCTCTATGAATTTAAAGTAATGCCATTTGGTTTATGTAATGCTCCAGCCACATTCGAACACATGATTTACAACTTGCTTTGACACATTAAGTGGATGACGTGTCTCTGCTATTTAGATGACATTGTCGTTTTCTCGAAAACATTTGAAGAACATCTGAGTCGCCTGTCAACTGTGTTGAAGTGTGTTCAGGCTGTAGGCCTCCGCCTCAATCCAAAGAAGTGCCTCTTCGTCGCCAAAGAGATAAAAATCCTGGGGAACCTAGTCAATAGAGATGGTGTCAGTCCTGATCCAGATAAAGTAAGGGCAGTCACAGAATTTCCAACTCCTCAGCACATTCGTGATGTGAGAAGTTTTCTCGGGCTGTGCTCATACTACCGACGTTTCATAAAAGGATTTCATAACAAGGCACTCCATTACAAGAACTTCTGCAGGGAGATGCCAAATTTTACTGGGATGAGACAAAAGAAAGAGCTTTCTGGGCACTTAAGGAGGCTCTAACTTCTGCACCAGTGCTAGCCTTGTACGATGAGAATGCAGAAACGGAACTTCACACAGACGCCAGTGGTTATGGAATTGGTGCAGTGCTTGTACAAGTTCAGATAAGGTGCTGAAAAAGTGATAGCCTTTGCGTCAAGAGTGCTCTCAAAGTCTGAGATAAACTACTCTACAACTGAAAAAGAATGTCTCGTGGTTATCTGGGCTATCAATAAGTTCCGGCCGTATTTATTCGGCAAACCATTCACCGTCGTGACAGACCACCATTCTTTGTGTAGGCTGACTAGCTTGAAAGATCCATCAGGTCGACTAGCAAGATGGGCACTAAGACTCCAAGAGTACGATGTCACAGTGGTATTCAAGAATGGGCGCAAACACAAGGATGCCGACTGCCTTTTGAGGAATCCATTAGTGGAACACAACAGCATTAATGAAATTTCAGCTCTCACTGTATTAGATGACGTTACAGCTGAACAGAGGGAACATCCAGCACTATTAAAAATGATAGAGGCCTTGGAGAAAGGAGAACCGACCAATGGAGAGTTCCAACTTATAAACGGAACATTGTATAAGAGCAACTACGATCCACTGGGCCCCAAATGGCTACTTGTTGTTCCAGCTCATCTCCAGCCAGCTATTCTCAAATATTTCCACGAAGCTCCAATATCCGATCATCTGGGAATCGTGAAGACACTAGACAGAATCAGACGCAGGTATTACTGGAAAGGTCTCTACAGATCTGTCAAGCACTATGTGAGTCACTGTAAAGAGTGCCAGCGACGGAAGCATGTGCCGCAATTACCTCCAGAACATCTCGTACCGATTCTGCCAGCAGCAGCTCCATTCCACAGAGTTGGGATCGATCTTTTAGGGAGGTTCCCGAAGTCGACAACTGGTAACTGTTGGATAATAGTCTGCACTGACTACCTCACACGCTACGCTGTCACCAAACCTGTGCCAACTGCAGAAGCTCCAGAGATCACAAAATTCCTTGTAGAAGACATTATTTTGAAGCATGGAGCACCACGTGTCATGATATCTGATCGTGGAAAAGTATTCCAGTCAAAACTAGTATCAGAGGTAATGTCACGGTGCAACATTGTCCACAGAATGACAACTGCATACCACCCTCAGACAAATGGTCTTACGGAACGTTTTAACAAGAAGTTAGCCGACATGCTGTCGATGTACGTCGATGTTGAGCAGAAGGATTGGGATACAATTCTGCCAGTCGTGACATTTGCTTACAATAACGCAAGACAAGACACCACAGGCTTCACTCCGTTTTTCCTCCTCCATGGTCGTGAAGCTGAGACGACAATGGATACGCTGTTCCCGTTCCAACCAGACGACACTCAGGATGACTATGTTAAACAGATCATCACCAGGGTCGAAGAAGCAAGACAGCTGGCTCGCATACGGACACTGGATGCCCAGGAGAAGGACCACCAGGGGTATAACGACAAGCACCGACCTGTTGTGTACAGCCCAGGAGATCTGGTATGGATTTTTACCCCTGTACGGAAGGTTGGACTGTCAGAAAAGTTATTGAAGAGATACTTTGGTCCGTATTGTGTCATAAGCCGCCTATCAGACGTCACATACGAAGTTGAGGATTATGAGCCGTCATCGAAATGTCAAAAACGAAGAGACATTGTTGACGTCCTGCGCATGAAGCCTTACTACGATCCTGAAGAGCAGGTAGACAACACCACCTAGAAGACAAGGCCATGCCTACATCACACTTAGAGGCCGCGGCTGCCATCTGACTGGCCGGCCGCTGCGCGGCGGTGGGCATGCCCCAGCGGCCATCTTCTAGGTGGTGTTGAGGTAGACGACAGTGGCTTCTTGTTAAAGGACCTTAAGGACGGTAATGTTCCTGATGAAGTCACGAAAGGAACGTCTGTCGCCGATAATCACGGAGAAGGGAAGGATTCTCTTGAACTGTCATACAGAGGACCCATGACACGGGCAAGATCCCGGACATTGCAGCTGGCTCCACAGGGATCATAACAGCGGGTCGCTGTTTCTCCAGGAGAGGGAGCAATGCCGCGAGAGACCACGAACACTGACTGGTGGCATGGCGCAGTGGATAGCGTCACGGACTGCGGTGCAGAAGGTCGCCGGTTCAATCCTGCCCACCGGCAAAAATTTATTTCTTTGTAATGAACAATTCCAGAAGGTTCTACATCTTTCTTATGTTCACTTGTAAATTCTACTTGTTTCTTATGTTAACTGTTCTTCTAATTTCTGGTAAATTCTGTTTGTGTATAAATAGCAGAGCACTCTGCCCCTGAGAGGCAGTCAGTGCTGCGTGTATGTTGAGTTCGTAATAAACGTGGTTTGAGTATAGGTGTTGTGTTCAGTTGCCTTCGAAATCAAGCCTGCTTCCATTGCAATGCGACAATATTGTGAACAGCAACAGACCCACGACACTCCCCTGTGGCACACTTGACATAACTCCTACTTCGGAAGACTTCTCTCCATTGAGAATGACCTGCTGCTTTCTGTTATCTAGGAATTCCTCAATCCAATCACACAATTGGTCTGATAGACCATATGCTCTTACTTTGTTCATTAAACGTTTGTGGGGAACTGTACCAAACGTCTTGCGGAAGTCGAGAAACACAGCATCTACCTGAGAACCCGTGTCTATGGCCCTCTGAGTCTCGTGGATGAATAGCGTGAGCTGGGTTTCACACGAACGCCTTTTTCGAAACCCATGCTGATTCCTACAGAGCAGATTCCTAGTCTCGAGAAATGTCATTATATTCGAACGTAATACATGTTCCAAAATTCTACAACTGACCGACGTTAGAGATATAGCCCTATAGTTCTGCACATCTGTTCAAGGACCCTTCTTGAAAACGGGGATGACCTGCGCCATTTTCCAATCTTTCGGAATGCTATGCTCTTCTAGAGACCTATGATACACCATCTTTGTGGTGTAGCAATTTTAATGGCCGGGAGTGTATTTTGATTACCCTCTGGTGTCTCTATGTATATAGTTTACAGCAAGATAAACATATCAGCTGATTGGCATAGTTTTCTAAGTCTTGACATGAGCAAAGCGGATGTGTATTTCTCTATTTGTTGTTTCTAGTTTAATATTAGTTACTTAACTACGCTACAGCTATTTGAGTGTTATGCTAAACCAAGAGATTGGTAACTTATTGGTGGAGTCACAGTGTATTGTGCTGGTAGCTCTAGTGTATGTCGGATCGAATTTCTCCATAATGTTATTCTTTACCCTTTTCTTTTTAATTGCATCACACATTTTTTGTGCTTTATTTTCTTTTGTTATTGAGTGTTTTTTTCCTCAGTATTTTCTACACCAAATAACTAATTATGGTTTGTATATTTGATGTCTAAAACTAAACTTCCTTGGAAGGTAATATTTATCTGATCTTCCATAACAATAAAAATAATCATCCTGGCAGGGTGATATTCATCTGACCTCTCATAAAAATAAAAATAGTCTTTCTTGGAGGGTGATATTTATATGCCCTCCCACAAAAATACAAATAATATAGCAGCAAGTAATTTGTGTTTTGAAATTAAAAATGCTGGCCAAATAAATCTGTACTTTGGAATGGTCTACAGTATCTGCACCCACATAAGACTTTCAAAACCAACACTTACAAGCCCGCTTCTGGTGCATGTGGCCACAAAGTGCACATCATGTCATTCCCCATATGTGTGATTAACAAAAACAGAACCTCTGCTCATCAACTCAATTGTGCAATTGTTCGAAAAAATGATGTTTCTCTAATCGACATCTTCCCAGGTACCCACGACTGCTAGTCTACCTATGGCTTGTTCACAAGATAATGGTTCTTTGATAAGAGCATGACGGGATCTGATTTCATGGTCCTTTAATCTTCTGAGGGCAGTTCTCAATGAGCCCAAGAAATGTAAAGCTCTCCTTATATCCGCGATGTTTGAAAAAGAAGTGTTCTGGACCGCCCTGACCAATTCTCTTGTCTGTTCCTGATCTTCTAGGTATTGGACATCTCGCTACCTAACCATAAACTCTAAACCATCTATTGCATCTTCTTGCTGTTGATGCATCAACACCATAACTATGTTCTGCCATGTTCCGTGCAAAGGGCCCTGTCTGGGGCACTTTTGCCGATACATTCTAGTGGCATCACTTGACTTGTTAGCAAGAGCCAATGGATGTCTCCACACTGTACAACACCTTCACAATTTGAAGTGAATTTCCCAAAGGGGGAAAAGTGTTGTGACATTGCGTCATACAGTCAAATCTGCTATAGCACATAATGCGCGCAAAGTAATATAGGGGTGCTACAGCAACTAGACAGTGCCACCTAAGTGAACTGGGGCTTGCCTGGGACTGTATGGCATTCTGTAGCAAACAATATTGTAATACAATTGATGTAAAGAGTTGTTTCCATGTGTTAATAAAATTACAACACATTAAGTGGGGACAAGTTGTGAAATACTCCACGCATTATCATTGGCAGTGTCTTGATAATTATGGGAACTTTAGACCAGAACATGCTCATTCAGCAACAGACTGCCCTAGTAGCATTGTTACGTGACTTAGCAGTTGGGTCGACGTTGTTGTCAAGTCGTGTCACACTGTGTTCTCTGCCTTCATTCCCTCCATACAAGGAAGCTGTGGAAGAATGGGAGGACTATGAAACGCATCTGCGGCAACATTTTGTGGCTTTTGCCATTGTTGACGATCAGCTCTGCAAATCTCTGATTCTTTCATGGATTTCTCTGAAAGTGTATCAACTATTGTCTCAGCTAGCACCCTTGCGGGATCCGGCATTGTAGTCTTTTAGTGAAATGTGTGACATGCTCTCTAAATATTATCACAAAAACACCCATGTTGTTGCTTCCTGGGTGGCTTTTTACAAGTGCCACAAGCAGCCTCATCAATCATAACACGCATGTGAATTACTGGGCCTTAGTCGAAAATGTCAATTAGTTACAGACATGCATCATGAGTCATATGCACAATGCCAATTCGATGGTTCGAGATTCTATACTTTGGTTGGCCACAGATAAGGAAATCTGACAACAGGCCCTCCAGCTCTTGAATCGTTCTTTATCTGAAGTATTGAGTATTGCCCAATCATACGAAATTTCTCATGCCGCCGGCATTCAAATTGATGAATACATGGACGTCAGTGTTGTGCAGTCTGATCCCATGGCAGACGACATGTCTGTTTCATATGATGGGGATGTTGCTGCTATCCACGCACATCAACAACAATGAGTGGGGCAACCGTGCATTTAGAAGAAGCAACAGTGGCAGATGCAGCAGCTGTGGCAACAAAATCAGGCACATTCAGGACTTCCATCCTATCCACGTTGCTATATCAAACATGAAAGAGTAGATTGTTCTTTATGTTCGGCTACATGTCACTCCTGTAATAAGAAAGGTCACATTTTCTCTGTCTGCTGGTCTAACAAGGCACCCACTGTTGTTAAAGATGAAGACTCTGTCATTAGTGTCAATTCTGTGCTCTTAAATTTTAGTAAGTTATACATAGGTGTTCAGTCCTTGACAAAAATATTTGCATGCAGGTCACCACGGATTCTGCTGTCACTCTCATAAATTCCCACACATTCTCTGCTGTTGTCTCCTGTCATACGAAATTTGCAGACCTACTATAAACAGAAGATTCCAATTATCGGTCAGTTTGAGGTGTCCACTTCTTACAAGTCGGTTGTCTGTTCTCTCACCTTTTATGTTGTTGATCGTACAGGAACAGAAAACTTGTTTGTATATGATGCCTTTCAACTTTTTGTATTCTCCATTACAGACGATGTACATCTCTTATCTGATGATATTCCTTACACTCGGTTAGACACGTTGTGTACAGAATTTTCCTCCATTTTCACTTGAGGCTTGGGCTGTGCTGTTGATTTTGCGACATACATAACACTCAAACCAGCAGCCCACCCGAAGTTGTTCCATGCCCCCCCCCCCCCCCCTACACACACACACACACAATTTCATTGGTATTATGTGATCCAGACAAGGCTGAATTGGATAGGTTGGTGTCTTTGTGGGCTCTCCTCCCTGTCACTCCTAGTGAATGGGCATCATTGTGGTTTCCAAATCGAATTGCTAATTGTGGTTCTGTGGTGACTTCAAAAAGACCATCAATGCCCAATGTCTTATTGATACTCATAGCTTCCTCATCCTGATGAGTTGTTTGCAAACTTGCGGGCAGACAATTCTCCAAAACTGATTTATTGGAGGCATATCACCAGCTACCCTTGGATGCCAATTCCAAAAAATTTCTCATCTTAGACACTTCTTTTGGCCCATATCAATACCAACAGTTGCCGTTTGGCATTGCCAGTGTGCCAGCTCTGTTTCAGCATTTCTTAGAACAGCAGATGGCTTCTGTGCCTGGTTGCATAAACTATCAAGATGATATTGTTGTCGTGAGTGCTTAAGGTGGTTAAAGTATAATCTTGCTAAAACTCAATTTTTTTCAGTTTTCTATTGTGTATCTTGGATTTAAATTGGGGTCCATTCTTTAAATCAGTATTTTGATGCTATCGTGGCCCTCCCACGGCTGTCTACTTTTAAAGACCTTCACACATTTCTTGGCAAAATTGGCTACTATAATAAATTCCTTCCTTCTTTGGCCGATGTGGCTCATCCCATGCATCGGCTGCTATGTAAGAATGTTCCTTTCCACTGGACTGATGAATAAAAACACTGATGAATGTGAACGTGCCTTTGTCTGCCTCAAAGATCAACTTCAGTTGGTGCTGTGTCTAGCCACGGTCTGTCTGGGGCGGCAACTGGTGTTGGCTATAGATGCATCCCAACGTGGTCTTTGGGCTGCTCTCGCACACCGATGTGACGATGGATCAGAGCGGCCTATCGCTTACACTTCGAAGACACACAATGACGGTCGAAGGTGATATTCTCAGATTGAGAAAGAGGCACTTGCCATCCTGTACGCACTAAAAAAAATTCATGTTCTCTTGTATGCTTCCAACTTTCGTCTCATCACTGACCATAAGCTTCTGATCTCCTCGTTTCATCCTCCAGCATCATTTCCAGATAAGGCCATGCACAGGTTGCAATGTTGGGATCTATACTTGTGTCGTTTTCATTATGAGATTCATTACCACCTCATGGCCCAACATGCAAATGCTGACGCTTCATCGCAGCTGCCTATGGGTCCTGACCCCATCTTTGACAGAGTGATGAGTTACTCTGTTTCCATGTGGATGAGGATGAACATTGTGTGGTTGATGGTTTCCCAATAATGGGGGACCATGTTGTTTCTGCCACAGCTGATGACCAGGTTCTCAGTAAGGTGATTAGATTCATTCAATGAGGGTGCCCTGATAAAACCTCAGGCAAGGTATCTGACCCTCTCTGTAACTGTTATGCCTTGCATCTGCGACTTTTCATGACGGGGTGGTCCTTCTCTCTACAGATGGAGCATATCCGAGGGTAGTGTTTCCTGCTTCTCTGTGTCAGTGTTAAACCAGAGACATTGGACTGTTTCCCGCTCTAAAAATCTGGCTTGAAGACATGTTTACTGGCCAGGAATTGATGCGGACATTTTGCTCATGGTCGCCTTGTGTACCAAATGTGCTCAGCACTCAGCAGCTCCCAGAGCGGACCCTTCCCTGTGGCCCATCCCGGTGTGCCCGTGGGAATGGGTCCACGCCGATTTTGCTGGTCGTTTTCTTGGTAACTTCTAGTTTTTTTATCATTGATGCTTATTTCAAATCTCCTTTCATGGTTTGCTGTGCATCCCCTTCCACTGCAGCAACTACAAATCCATTGGCAAAGATTTTCGCCCTTGAAGGTCTGCCCTCTACTCTTGTCACATATAGTGGTCCTTAGTTTTCCTCACAGGCTTTTGCAGATTTCTGGCCATGGTGTTCGTCATGTCACAGCACTGCCCTTCCATCCAGAGTCAAATGGGAAGGTTGAGCGTCTCGTTTGCACATTCAAGTGTCAGATGAAGTTCCTCACTGAGTTTTCTATGGATGACACCTTACTTCAGTTTCTAAGCTCTTATCGCTTTACTCTCATGGGTGATCACAGCCCAGCCGAGCTCTTACATGGTCATCAGCCCCACACATTGTTGCATATTCTTCACTCTCAACAGTCAAGGGCTGTTTCTCAACTTCCTGACAAGTTCCGGGTAGGTGCTCCTGTCTGGGAATGGGGGTACGGCTCCCACCCCAAGTGGACCAAAGGAGCCATCAAAAAGTTCAGGACCATCGGTTGTGCAACATCCATACTGATGAAGGAATGGTTGTTCGCAATTTTGACCAGATATGTCCATGGGTGGTAGAAGTGCCATTGGCAACATTGTCTCCACCCAGGACTGTTCATACTGCTTCAGAAGCCAATAGACACCATCTCTGGTTCCCCCCTTTAATGCTCACAACTACGAGCACCCAACCTACTCCTGCAGAAGAGGTACTACCATCACATGAGCTAACTGTGCGAGGAAGTGAGCCAGCATCACATTCGCATGCACCATAGGCATCACAGCTGTCACCCGTCATTCAGTCCTGGGGACTTGTGCCTCCAGCAGAGACTTCTCTGTCGCCTGAAACTAATACTTCAGAGATGTCACCCATCATTCAGCAACAGGTCCGCATCCCGTGCAAAGGGCCACGTCCGGGGCACTTTCGCCCATAAGTTCGAGTGGCACCACGTGACTTGTTCACAACACATCAAGATCTGATGGATGTCACCACACTGTACAACACCTGTGCAATGTGAAGTGAATTTCTGAAAGGGAAAAATTGTTGTGACAGTGCATCATACATTCAAATATGTCGCCAAACACATAATGCAAGCAAAGTAATGTAGGGGAGCTACAGCAACTAGAAAGCGCCGCCTAAGTTAATTGGGGCTCAACTGCGACTCAGCAGAGCTTGGCAGTCTGTAGTGAACATTGTTATAATACACTTGATGCAAAGAGTTGTTTCTGGGTGTTAATAAAGCAATAACAAGCACAATTTTCAAATAGAGCAGTTACTTGCTTGCAAACATTCATATAAGCCATTTTGAAGCAGACATTTGATGTATGCCAATCAATTGATACATTTCTCTTAGCTGAAACTATAGACATAGAGACACCAGATGGTGATTGAAGTAATTACAAATAAATAATTAAATTTTAAATACTTTGCATATGGCCATTTGTCTCATTGTTTAAAGATTTCACTGTGACAGAATGGACAACAGCACAATTTGTGGCCAATTAAGGTTTAAAATATTACCTGCACATGTGTAAATAAAAACGTCAAATAACTCCAGTCAGGATCAAATGCTCATCCTTTACATTCGTAAGCCGTCAGGTTATCCATTCCACCACTGATGCAGATGTGAAATGTTTGTCACTGTAGTAATGCTACTGACTTGCATTTCTTATATTTCAACCTGTCTTTTGTACTCGAATAATGATTTTCAAAAGAAATGATGTGATGAGTTAATCATAGAATGAAGTGATGAGTTAAGCTGCAATGGATCTCGACATATACAGTTTCTAACTATTATATTGCTACTATTTGTTGATGTAAACACCAAGCTGAGACTCGACAGACCAATAGAGTTGGGAAAACTGTCAGAACTTGGTCCTGCATGGTGCTCTGTTCCTGGACTCTAAATTATTCAGGCTGGGCAACCTTTTTGCTCCTCATTGTACATAACTGAACTAAGTAACCCATTAAATATTATCAAATAGTTCAAAAAGTTAATTTGGTTAAAGGAACTAGTGCTGTGTGTTATATTTTCTTTATGGTACCTTAGGCGTATGATATTAATGTGGAAAATCTAAAGCAAGCTTAATGAAAAGTAGAATCAGGAACATAAAAAGAAAACAGGTTGATTTAACATAATTCTGTGTTTAGTGCATACAGAAATTCCAATGCAAAGGAGGAGAAGAGAAGCTTTTTTGAAGTTGAGAAGAGAAATTGAGCTTCAAACATCAAAACTGTAGCAAATTTTAATACAAAAAGAATTAACTATAGAAACAGAAACTATAAAACTATGTAAATTTAACAAATAGTAACATCCCATGAATTACTTTGAATTCAGGTATGACTTGTTTCTCAACCAGTGCTTTCAGTCATGAATTTATTCTTGTTCCTTATACTCTGGCAGGAGTGATCACTTACCACAGCACTGATAAAATACCCTTCACTATAAGTTACAAAATTATAACTGTTTTGAAAGCAACACAGTTCGGCAAAAGGAATAGTGTCAACAATGCACATGGAATGGCAGTGTCCAATATAACTAAAATAATAATAATAATAAAAAATAATTGTTGTGGGATTTTTTAGAAATAGAAAATAATTTATTTTTTTTTTTTTTGTGTAAAATTTGCCAGCAATTCCTTTTCTCATCAAACCTTTTCAAATATGGCATCAAAACCTATCCTATTTAAAATGTTCAAATGTTTGTACAACTTATGGGACTTAACTACAGGGTCATCAGTCCCTAAGCTTACAAACTACGTATGAACTAGCTAAGACTAAAGACGGCACAAATATCCATGCCCGAGGGGGGATTCGAACCCCCGACCGTAGTGGCCGTGCTGACCGTGACTGAAGCGCCTCAGTCATCTCGGCCACCGCGGCCGGCCCTATTTAAAAGTTCTTCTGAAGTGAAGATTAGTAATAAGGATACACTAGAAACATGTAGTATCTTTGTGGAATATAAGTTACCAGGACTTACAGGTAAGGAGGAAAGGGAAGGACCAGAGTGGTCACTTGATCTTATAAATAGTAACATTGTAAAGGTATTGAAATGGTTGTATGGCATTTTTCATTGTGAGGCCCTATCTGGACTTGTTTGGCTTCCAAATGCAAGTTTTTCTATTTGGGAATTTCAAGATGGCAGACTTACAGGAGGATTGTATCTTCATTAAATTTTGCATGGAACTCAATACAGAACTTTTACAGAGACACACAGATTGATGCAAACCACCTATGGTGATGAGTGCTTAAGCCATACTCAGTGTTACAAAAGGTTCACAAGCTTAAAACTGTGTAGACAGAAATTAAAGATTACTCTCTTCCAAACCGCTCTTAGAGGTGTACCAACAAAATTCATATCCAGAACATCAACAAAATTGTGTGTGCCAATTGCAGACTGACTGACTGAGAGATTGCAGAAGAATGTAACATTTCAGTTGGATGATGTCAATATTTTGTTGTGTATGCTTGACATGACCATTTTAGGAAATGATCAGAAAACTGAAGAAATCAAATTAGTGTTGTGAATTAGGTTCAAACTGAGGAATTTGATAGATTTAAAATTGTTCTAAAAATTCAAGACAGATGACAGGAAGAGTAAAGTGATTTTAAGTCATTTTCTTCAACTTTTGTTGAAAAGATTAGACATGAATGTGTGACAGCTGATTGGTGTGCCCATGGCATTGAATTTTAAAATTTGAGAGTGATGAGTTTCAGTGAAACAACTGCCCTGTAGTGAATTAATACAATGTTTGCTTTTTGTAACTCAAACAGAAAATACTGCTAAGGTGTAGTTTTAATTGTTTTAGAGATTATCTGACTGATCCAAAGGACTCACATTGATAAATATTGTCACGATGAATTCGAAGACTGGTCGTTAATAGAGCACAACACTTTTACACTTAGAACATGTTTGTTGCTAACACAATTGTACACTCAGTACAGACTGCCTCCTGGTTGGAGTGCACCACTATTTATACATATAAAGAATTGTCTGGAACTTACAAGTACATCAAACATAACAAACATGTAAAACATTCTAGAAATGTTGAGTACAATTAAATAAATTTTTACCACCCATGGCGGGATTTTAATTGGGGACTGCAAGCACAGCAATCTGTGATGCTAACCACTGTGCCATGCGTTCTGTCGGAAGACTCACGGCATTGCTCCTCTTCCTGAAAGAACAGCAACCTACTGTTTGGTTCCCTTTGGAGCCTCCTGCAGTGCCCTGGATCTTGCCATGGGTCCTCTGTATGGCAGTTGCAGGGAAACCTTCTATTTTGCCTCCACACCTTTCTTATGGTAACGACAACCTGTGCCGGACCCTCATGTTGTGCCTTCATCATTATCATAACAGTCTGCAAAGAGGCTGACTATCTGTTCTTTGGGATCATTGTGAGGCTTCATTTCGAGGCTGTGCACAATGTCTCTTCGTTTTTGTCATTTTCAGGATGGCTCATAATTCTTGACTTCGTATGTGACATCTAACAGGCAGTGTATGACAAAATACGGACCACAGTATTGCTTCAGTAACTTTTCTGATACCCCAACTTTCTGTACAGCGGTAAAAATCCATACCTGATTTCCTGGGCTGTACACTACAGGTCGATGCTTGTCGTTATACCACTGACAGTCCTTCTCCTGGGTGCCCAGTGTTCGTATGTGAGCCAGCTGTCTTGTTTGACTTTAATACTTTTCCACGACCAGATATGATCCAGATATCATCACACGTGGTACATCATGCTTCAAGATAATGTCTTCTACTATTAATTTTGTGATCTCTGGAGCTTCTGCAGTTTGCACAGGTTTGATAACAGTGTAGTGGATTAGGTAGTCAGTGCAGACTGTTATCCATCAGTTACCAGTTGTTGACTTAGGGAACCTACCTAAAAGGTCGTTTCAAATCTAGTAGAATGGAGCTACTGCAAGTGAAACTGGTAGCAGATGACCTGGAGGTAACTGATCCACATGCTTCTGTCTCTGTCACTCCTTACAGTGACTCACACAGTGCTTGACAGATCGGTAGAGACCTTGCCAGTAATACCTGCGTCTGATTCTGTGTAGGGTCTTCACGAACCCCAAATGACCAGATACTGGAGAATCGTGGAAATACTTGAGAATATCTGGCTGGAGATGAGCTGGAACAACCAGTAGCCATTTGGCGTCTGGTGGATCGTAGTTGCTCTTATACAACGTCCTGTTTATAAGTTGAAACTCTCCTATGGTCGGTTCTCCAAAGCCTCAATGGTTTGTAATAATGCTGGATCTTCTCTCTGTTCAGCTGTAATGCTACCTAACTCAGTGAAAGCTGAAATTTCATCCATGCTCTTGTGTTTAGCTAATGGATATCTCAAAAGGCAATCAGTGTCCTTGTGTTTGGACCCATTTTTGAATACCACTGTGACATCATAGTCTTGCAGTCTTAGTGCCCATCTTGCTAGTTGACCTGATGGATCCTTCAAACTGGTCTGCCAACATTAAGAATGGTGGTCTGTCACAACAGTGAATGGTGTACTGAATAAATATGGCTGGAACTTGTTGATAGCCCTGATAATGGCGAGACATTCCTTTTTGGTTGTACAGCAATTTATCTCGAACTTTGAGAGAACTCTTTATGCATAGGCAGCTTTTCAGCACCTTCCTGAATTTGTATTAGCACTGCACCAATCCCATAACTGCTAGCTTCTGTGCGAAGTTCGGTTTCTGCATTTTCGTCATATAAGGCTAGAACTGGTGCAGAAGTTAGACCCTCCTTAAGTGTCCAGAAAGCTCTTTCTTTTGTGCCATCCCAGTAAAACTTGGTGCCTCCCTGCAGAAGTTCTTGTAATGGATGTGCCTTGTTAAGAAACCTTTTATGAAACGACAGTAGTATGAGCACAGCCCGAGGAAACTTCTCACATCACGGATGTGCTGAGGAGTTGGAAATTCTGTGATTGCCCTTACTTTATTTGCATCAGAACAAACTCCATTGCCATTCACTAGGTGCCCCAGGATTTTTCTGTTTGGCAACGAAGAGGCACTTCTTTAGGTTGTGCTGAAAATCCTACTGTCTGAATACACTTAAACACAGTTGCCCAGTGGCATAGATGATCCATGAATGTCCTTGAGAAAATGACAATGTCATATAAATAACAAAGATGTCAATGTAAGTTGTGCATCATTTGTTCGAATGTGGCTGGGGCATTGCATAATACAAACAGCATGACCTTGAATTCATAGAGGCTGTCAGCTTCGCCAACCTAGATTTGCCAGTAATCTGTCTGCATATCCATGGTTGAGAAGTATGTAGCTCCTTTCAAACAGTCTAATGTGTCATCAGTGCGCGGCCAAGGGTAGACATCTTTCTTTGTGATTTTGATCAGCCATCGATAGTTGACACAGAAACACCACGTGCCATACTTCTTGTTCACGAGGACCACTGGAGATGACAAGGGACTCTCTGAAGGTTGAATGATGTCATTGTGTGACAGCTTCTCCACTTCTTCCCGAATTATGCCTCTTTCAGCTGGTGATACTCTGTACGAATGCTTGCTAATTAGTGAATGATCCTCAGTATTGATACAGCATTTTATTGTGGGCCGTTTCATCTGGCTTTTCTCCTGCCTGGCCTGGAATATATCTGAAAATTAGTGTAGTATGGTCAACACCTGCTGATGTTGTTCCTGGGTCAGACTGGGACCTATATACAATGCCACAGTAGTTTCCTCTAGCGCGTTGTCGGCAGTAACAGCAGAGCAAGAGACTTCATTGGTGACATTGAGCTCACCATCCTGGACTGATTCAGCTGTTCCAAAACACATTTATTTAGGAATGAGTTGCAATTTTTCATGAAAATTAGTTATCCAAAGTTCTCCTCGACCGCCTGTAATTCTTTTGATAGCCGTTATACTGATTAGCTTTTTGCAATTGACAAACATTTCACCGTCCAACTGGTCATCTTGGCTGCTAACTGGAACTCTTCTCATTGTTAACAGTGTGATCTCAACTTTCTTGACAGCAAAAAACTTCCCAGGGTAGTACATGTTATGTGTACTCATCAGAACAGCTTCCTCCATTTATAGCTCAGATCTTCCAAAGTAAATGACAGTCTGGGATGCTTGAAGGAAATCACATCCGAGGATGGCGTTATGGCTACATTATGTTAAAATGACAAATTCAAAAGGCTGCAGCCTGTTCTTGATAGTTATTCTTGTGACACATGTTCCTGCCAGCCGGATGTATTTACTATTGGCAACCTTCAGCACAGTTACTCCTGTATCACAGAACATTATCGTCTTCATTTTGTGGTAGTAGTCATTTGACAATACAGAGAAGGAAGCCCCTGAATTGACTAGTGTCCAGACATGTTGGCCTTCAATGATAACGTCAATGAGATTTTCCAATATCTTAGTGACTGTCATCCATGGAGGATTTTCATTTGCAGTGGCCTCACCTTTGTAGATGGTCACCTCACCTAGTTTTACTGTGCACGGCAGCTAGGCGAGTGGCTGGTATATCTTTAAGGTGGCGGTGGCATGTTGGAGAGTGAGCATGTCCAGGATATGGCGATGGGCTTCATCCCATAGGTCAAGAGTAATCATCTGCATTTGACTTCTGTTGAAAGGTCTGCTCTAATGGTTGGCATCTTGTGGCATAATAATTGTCCAGGAAGCCCACAGTGAAAACACAATGGTGTGTTGTCCTCTACTCCAGATATCTGTCCTCCTGCGAGACCTCATAGTTGCTTGAGGATTTGGTTGTGGCCACGTTGGTCAGTTCCTAGGCTGCCATTTGTCAGCTGGAGCTTAAGTCATAGTAGGGTGAGGCCATTCTTCATGTTGGGTGTGACTGGCGGGGCTGACAGGCGCTAATGTTTAAAATACCTCTTCATCGGCAGCATCGACTGCCACATGAGATACAGGATGACATCCATAGCCATAATCTGGTGCCCGCTTCGTCCAACAGCCCTGGTTGCCATAAACTGTTGTAATTCTTCTCTCACAATTTGTCAAATGAGAGAAGAAAAGTCATGCTGGTCTTCCATAATGGTCATAGGGACTACATTCGAGATTCGGTCGTACTTAGTTTGTCCAATGCTCTGCTGTTGCATCTCTTCAATTTTCTGGCATCATTGGATAAACTCTTGTGTCATCAAAATATCTTTTAACAGAAGAGCTTGATACATGTCTTCCGCAGTGCCCTTCATCAGGTGTGACACTTTACTGCCCTCCATCATATTTGTGTTAACTACATGTTGTAGTGCCAAAACACTCTATATAAGACTGTGTTGACTCACCATGTCGCTGGGCCCTGTTCTTCAATTGCTTTTCATATAAACGGACTAGCCACTGGTCATCTCCAAATGTCTTCTTAAGTTCTGTCTGGAATTTTTCCCAGCTATCGAGCTTGTCCTCGTTATTTTCAAACCACTGCTGGGATGTCCCATCTAGGTAGAAATATACATTTGTCAAGCACATAATGTGATCCCACCTATTATACTTGGTGATTTGGTTGAATCCTTTCAACCAATTATTTGGGTCCTGTCCAGCATCTCCCAAGAACACCGATGCGTGTCTGATGTGCAAGTGGCTTACCGCTACTTTGGCATCCATTGGTCTTTTGATGACATGGACTTTGTATTGGCGCACATCATCTCAGACCCGGAAAGTTTCTCTACCAAGTTGTCCCATCTGGAGGTCACTTTTCACCAAAATGGTTATAGTGAAAGGCACATTAAAAGATCGTTGCACTATCTACCAAATGTGCAATGTGCTAGAGGTAATAGCACAGAGGTGGCACCCAAGGTGGATGGCCTTTCTGCCATGCATTGGCAGCATTTCTAACAAGATTGGCCATATTTTACATAAATATGATGTGATGTGTGTTTCAACCACCTTCTAAAATTAAGGCACTGTCGGGGTCCTTTAATGATGATTTGGGTTTGAACAAGGCTGTGGTCTACCATATCCCATGCAGCTTTGGCGTATCATATAGTGGTTAAACACTTAAGATTGTTGAGGACCAATGTATTGAGCACGGACGTCAAACATGTTTGCAACAACCAAACAAGTATGCTGTCACCAAACACTGCTTGGACACAGTTCACCTGATGGCATACAACAGAATTGAAATTTTGACATGCATTTCCAGCTATTGGGAATGTGTTAGCAAGAAAGCGATTGAAATAAAACTGGTAGACAACCTTCTGAATAGGGATGGAGCAATTTTTTTTTTCAATTCTGTATGGAATCCTGCTGTCTCACTTTTCAAAAACAAAGGGACAAAATTAATGCCACCTCACTTACTGAAAACTGATGTTTATTATTTATACTACTGTTGGTTTTCATCTTTGGTCATGTGATGATGCTGTGTGCTTGCTTGGTCGGTATGTGTTGTTTTTCTGTTGTCATTGAGAAACAAGGTTTTGAATGTTGTTGCACATTGCTTCCTCACTGGAGTATTGCCTTGAGAATGGCAGGGTGTACTCCTGCCAAAATTCAGCCAATGCCAACTTTCATACCTGGCTGCATACCCATAAGTTTTTTGAATACACCAATACGCTGGGAGAAATTAAGGAATCATAATTCATTTGTACTTCATTGACGTACTTGGACTGATACTATTATGATGAAATGAACAGTGCATTGGCTAATGGTACCGCATTTGCACAATACCTGACAGTAGCAAAACACAATCATGCACATTTGACTGTCATCGATAGCAAAAACCCACTACTGCCCTTATTGCCTGACCAAACTACGGCAGAGCACCCCCCTCCCCCCTTTTGGAGTTTGACTTGGTACTTTTTTCCCTCTGTACTTACAACCATTCTTAAGCTTTTCATCCACTTCTATCTACCTTGTATCTACCAATGGACCATATTAGTGGGTAATCACACCTAGACATACAAATAACAGCATACTCCTATGCTCCTGGCACTCAAGCATTAACTTACAAATTCAGAGGTTAATAGTGTGAGTGTTAAGGGGCTCCACTATTTTTTGTTTTTAAAAAAAGTGAGTAATATTATTATTTTTCGTAATTTGTCTCAGGCGTGCCGTCAGCATATTTTAAGTAATATTAATATTTATTCCTTAATTTCTGCTGCAAGATTATTTTTATTTAGTTGTTATTTAATGATGACGAGTCTTGTTTCGGCATTTCACTTCTCAAGTCTCAATTGCTGTCACTTCTCAAGACATTTTACTGTGTCAGCAAACAAGACTTGAGTATGCCGAAATGCTGAAATGAGACTTTTCTTTATTCAGTAATATCAAAATGAATTGTGCAGCAAACATTAAGAAATAAATATTTAATATGTCATTATTATTATTATTATTATGAGGGTCACTCCAAAAGAAATGCACACTATTTAAAAATAAAAAAAAACTTCTACATGTTTGAAAGTTTTACAGTGTGTAGATACAGCCTTTAGGAACAATATTTTTATTTCTCCACATAATCAGCAGTCACCAATTTGTTAACTCTCTGCACATTAACTGGAGTGTGTGCAGTACGAGGCCTGCTGCTGCGACGACAATCCTCAATATGCCATGCCCGCTTTCATCACCTAACCTGCTTGCCCACCGACTAACTGTACTGCGATTGACAGCAGCATCTCCATACACCTTTTTCAACCTCTTGTGGATGTATCCAACTGTCTCGTTTTCACAGCACAGGAATTCAATGACAGCACGTTGCTTCTGACGAATGTCAAGTGCAGCAGCCCTCTTGAAGACATGCTGTGATGGCGTCACTCACGAGAACAAGTTAAATGTTCAAATGTTCAAATATTTGTACAGCTTATGGGACTTAACTACGGGGTCATCAGTCCCTAAACTTACAAAATACTTATGAACTACTTAACACTAATGATGGCACAAATATCCATGCCCAAGGGGGTATTTGAACCCCCGATCATAGTGGCCGTGCAGACCATGTCTGGAGCGCCTCAGTCCCCTCGGCCACCGCGGCCGTTGAACTGGTTGAACTAAGTTTGAAAACAAGTGGGAAGAATGTATCTACACACTGTAAAATTTTCAAACATCCAGAATGGAGTGACCCTCATATTATTATTATTATTATTATTATTATTATTATTATTATTATTATCATTGCTCTTTTGCTGGGGGATGTGTACCCCTAAACTTTTTCATCCACGTAGGAACTTTTTTATGATGTTGAGAACGTGGAAGAAAGCCAAAGATTTATTTCATGGACGTAAATTTTTTATTTACACCAAGCTACTGATAGATGTTTCTATGATCCTGTTATGATAATCCTTTGCGATTCATTGTCATCTTTGTTTTGTTGTTGTTTATTCATTTGCATTTGCTGTTCCGTTCTTGTCAGTTGTGTGAAGTTTTACAGCGTGTCCTCTCGTTTGTTGCAACTGGTAAGTTAGGTTGGAGGTGAAAGATAAACAGAAAATTACACTCTTTTACTTGTAAAGTAAGAAGTCGTGAAGACAACAGCTGCCCTGAACTCAAGTCAGTTTGGAAATTGTTGTAATGCTGTTAATGTAAGTTACAGTGTGGTTTATTAGTTAAATTTTTAGCTGTATTAAAAGTTGGTTAATTTTGGGAGCCAAACAAGGTTCCAAAAGATTTTTATACTGTAGTTTTTATTATTGTTGATGATAGGTGTGGATGGTTTTGCTGTATTGTGTCTTTTAGTGGTGTTTTATAGGTCAAAATATGTGTTTGGTATTATTTCCTTGTATTGTTTTGTATGTCGGAGGATTGATTGGAATCACCTGCTTCATTTGAGGTGTATTATAGGTCAACTGAACCATTTTCTTTTATTGTTCAGGGGTTGATGTGAATCACATGCTTCATTTTAGGCAATGTAAACTGAAGTATTTGATACCACATTCTCTTGTATGTTTGGGTGTTTCTTGGTATCACCTGCTTCATTTGAGCTGTAGTAAAAGCAATTGAAGATTCTGATACAATTTTTTTCTTGTAGTTCGACATGTTGATTATGACATGGGTAAAAGCCGATGGGTGGTATCCTATGATTCAATTATGAGTAATTTTCGCTCCATTATGTCTAATGTCAAAGAATCACTAAATAGCAGCAGTATTAGTGCCACTAGTTATAGTATCTAGCATTTATATGAAAGGAAAGGGATTTTCCCATATGGTTTGCGCCACTGCAGAATTTGGACCCATGATCTACCACTGATCAGAGGTGTTATGTAATCGATTGATAGTTAGGGCTCCTGACTTTGCAGTTGTTAGTATTTGGATGCATTTTTCATTCAGAAAGTCTTTATAGGACTATAGTTTTAGAGCATTAGAGACACTGGAAAATATAATAATGCACAAAAAAGTATTAATTTCTGTTGCAAGAAGTCTACAAGGCCTAGATAAAGGTAATCAGAACTATTATTTGACTTTATTTATAAGGTATGTATACGACCTTTCACTAAATGTCCATAAGCTGCCAGGTACTACCTGCACACTGTTTCTTTTGATGACCCATAATGAATGCCCTATAGCATGGAAAATGTTATCTTTGGTATTGTTTCGGATCCCTCACAGTGGTCCTTTCATTTTTGTAAAGAGATTGTAATCACAGGGACTTGTGTAGTGTGAGTACAGTGGATGTTTTGGAATCTTCCATTGCCACATCCTCTTTCATCACTAGATTCTGGAACATCTACCATATTCACCCAACATAAGTCCCTGTGATTATAAGTTCTTTGCCAAAGTGAAATAATTATTGTGAGGGATCCAGTACAACATCAAGAGATGACCTTATCTATGTCATAGAGCTGTCAGTATGGGGAATCAACAGAAATAGATGCACAGATGGTGTAACAGACCTCCAAGACATTTGGCAAAATGTCAAAAATAAAATAAACACCAATTAATTTCAGAGAAAAATAATAGTTCTCATTCCATTTTATCCCGTATTTGTATACAACTAAAGGCAACATTTCTATAATTATAGCTCTCAGTCTGCAGCTGCCTATTGTTTCTGTAAAAATAACAATAACTGAAAGTGTCAAACAATATCTTAGTTTATTTAATAGTTCAAGTCTGTGTTCAAAATATGAACATGCTTAGAGTAAAATTGTCTTTAATGTCTGATATTAACAATTTCAGATAGTAAAATGACATGCAAATTTTTGAATTGATTTGATTACATACAGTGAATGTCATTGTTAATGATTAATCTGAAATATCTTATAGAAATTAAAACCCTCTACACTGGTAATATTGTCATTTGGAAAACTAAATAATTTACATTGAATCTGAGTCCATGTGAGCTTCTAGTTAAATTTTATATGATTATATGATTAAATTATATTACCAAACAACTGAAAGCAAGGGGAAATTGCCACTGTTACTTTTCCCATGTGGAGACTACTCTCAACGATGTTGTTATTAGGAAACCCAAAGCTTACATTCTATGGAGCAGAGCATAGACTTCTGGTGTGTACAGCATTATAAATACAACACAAAGTCCACATATACCACAGCAGTATGAATTTCTGTGCCAGCAAGCTTTGCAGATGGTTAAGATATTGAAAGAATGTATTATGAGATAAAATAAATTATTTATCTAGCTAAGGTATAAGTAAAGTTTAATTAGAGGAATAGCAAGATAGGGAAAAACAGTAAGTGGATATGGAGTGGGTAAAGTATTGAAGGAGGGAGCCACCTATACTGTTTAAGAATTGTGAAAGGGGGTTGTAAAAGTGGAAAAGACTTTGAACACTGGATGAGTTGAGATAAAATATACAATGGTAAGTCAGGGATTTCAGAACTATATTTTAATCTATAACATATTTCTAGGAGAAGATTTGGGCACTGACTATAATTTCTAGGTTATAAACTGTACATTAAAACAGGAGAAACTGTAAAAGGAGGAAATTAATGGAATGGGACCTACACAAGTTACAAGAACCAGAGATTATTACACATTTCAAAGGTAGCATTGGGTAATGATTGAGATAGGGGAACGAAACACTGTAAAGACAAATGTAAGCTTATAGAGGTGAAATAGTGACAGATGTAGAGGGTTAAATAGGTAAAGAAGTTAGGGTTTAACATCTCATTGACACCATGATCATCCGAACAAATATGTAAAAAGTACTGGTAGCAATTCTTGGAAATCACAGGAGAATTAGTCTTAATTGATGAAAGGGAAAATGAATGTTGATGGAAATGATCATGCACTGTATCTCGGGCACAGATGATATAAATATCAAACAATAAATCAATCTCCAGAGAGATATTTTGTCTCTATATATATCAAAGATATAAATCTAAAGGAGAGGCACTGAATTAAAATTTGTGCCACACCTGGGATTTGAACACGGAACCTCCTACTTACTAGGCAGGCACTATGCCACTAAGCCACCATGACTTAATGGATACAGTGACTGCACGGATTGACTTAAAGGCACGTATCCCTCCACAACACCAACACTAATTCAGCCTCATGTTCCCCTATATAAATACGTATCAATATTGCCAAGGCTCTCCAATATCATCTGTGCCTGAGATACAAGGTAAGATCATTTGCAACAATGTTTATTGCTGGGGTTCTATTCTGCTATTGGAGAGCATTGGCAACATATAGGGGAGCATGAGGCAGAATTTTTGTTTGTTTTGTGATGGGGGACATGCCTTATGACAATTCGTGCAGATGCTGTACTCATTAAGTCATGGTGGCTTAGTGGTATAGTGCCTGCCTAGTAAGCAGGAGGTCCTGGGTTCAAATCCCAGCTGTGGCACAAATTTTAATTCAATGCCTCTTCGATTTATATCTTTTGATATATATCAAGACAAAATATGCCTCTGGACATTGATTTATTGTTTGATATTTTTATAATCTGTGCCTGAGATACAAGGTAGGAAACCCCTTCGACATTCATGGCTGGGGTGCTTTTCTGCTACTGGAGAGGCTTGGCAACATTGATACATATTTATATAGGGGAACATGAGACAGAACTAGAGTTTGTGGTCTGGAAAGAGACATGCCTTAAGACAATCCGTGCATGCGATGTATCAATTAAGTCACAGTGGCTTAATGGTAGATAATGTGGGAAAATTTTCATTATCGTAACTTAACTTAAATGATGAAGATAATATGGTGCTTAGTTGTAAACAAAAAATTACAACTAACTATAAACTTTACAATATCTGCCTGGCAAACTCACCATTATGTGTAATGTATAGGATACAGAAAAACACAAATTAGAGTGTGACAAAGTCAAAGCAATATGTATGTATATAAGATAAAATTCGCATCCATCAGCATATATTCCCAAACTACATAACAGCTTCTGATTTTCTTTTCCCAGAAGACATACCACAACCCAAAACAAAAAGAAACTCAGTCAGCTGGCTAAAGGGGGGTATTGGTCCACTACATTTTTACAAAAGCAAATATGAAAATGGAAGACTTCTGGGTATACCTTACAACAGAGCACCACAGGCTGATGGAAACCAAGCATTACAAGAAACGTTACGCTATTTTCTTAATTAACACCTTAACATAAACTGGAAAGAAGGTAATTTTATTTAACTAAAATTCCTTATATATTTGTTCGAAAGCCGTATTTATGTCTCCACAATGTTTTTCCTTTCTTCAGTTAGTTCAAGAGAGTTTCAAGAGTTAGTTTATGTTTCAATGCTGAGGACAGAGATATCTCCCCCACCCCTACCCCTGCCCATTTTACAAAAGATCAAACATGATTTTAAAATCAGTTGGTTTCTTTTTAACTGTACATTATGCCTACATTTCCAAGAGGAAATATCTATTGTCATACACATCACACGAGCTATATGACTATTCAGTTTAAATTTAAGTGGAAGCCAGAAGAAATTTTCTTTATTGGAAGACATTTAATTATTTTAAGAAGATGCAGTTTTCTTTTCTATACGGCTTTCAAGCACACACTGAAGAAGGCTATTTTTGGTGAGCGGAAGGATGAGCTAAAGCAGAAAATTGGTTAAGGCGACTGCTGGCCTAACGTGGAAACTCTGGGTTCGAATCCTGATCCAGAAAAAAAAAAAAAAAAAAAAAGTGATATAACATGTGTGGATCATTTCCCCCCTAGTATTCTATGTATGAACTGAGCTGTTTTGTGGGGAAACAGATATATTATTTATGACAAATTTCATTAAGGCAGTATTTAGTATACCCAGTTCTTTGAAGAGGCTTCTACAGGACGTCCATTAATTCACTCCATAAATAATATGTATTTATGCT
Source organism: Locusta migratoria (assembly GCA_026315105.1). Classification (NCBI taxonomy): domain Eukaryota; kingdom Metazoa; phylum Arthropoda; class Insecta; order Orthoptera; family Acrididae; genus Locusta; species Locusta migratoria. The sequence continues at coordinate 457,119,624 of CM048755.1, forward strand.
TTAGGACTGTGAAAACTTTTATTTGAGTTGAAGAGTTACCCAAAAGTATTATACAAAAAAAAAAAAGTTCAAATGTTTGTATAGCTTATGGGACTTAACTACGGGGTCATCAGTCCCTGAACTTACAAACTACTTATGAACTAACGAATACTAAGGACGGCACAAATACCAATGCCTGAGGGGAGATTCGAACCCCTGACTGTAGTGGCCATGCAGACTGTGACTGGAGCGCCTCAGTCCCCTCGGCCACCATGGCCGGCAATATTATACCATATACCACTATGGAATGAAAGTAAACAAAGTATGCAAGCTTTTTTATTTTTATGTTGCCTACATCTGCTAACACTCGAATTGCAAATATAAATTTGTCAAGGCATTTATGCAGTTATGTGGTGTGCTCCTCCCAACAGAATTTATGGTATAATCAAGTTGTAGTCACAAGAATTTAAGAAAAATGTAATAATTCCAATTCCAAAGATGGAGGATGATGATAAGAGCGATTAGTTTAACTTCCAGGGAAATGTTGGAATTTGTGAGATAATGCTAACCTCATGAATTACACTAGAAGTAATATTGGACACTCCTTGAAATTATGAAGGTAGTTGGGGTTAAAGTAGACAGTGAGAAAAGGGTTATATGCTTCTATAGAATGCAGATGGAAGTTATAAGAGTGGAAGTGCATAAAAAGGAAGCAAAGATTGAGAAGTGAGTGAGAGAGGGTTATAGTTTATCTCTATTGTTATTCAGTCTGTACATTGAGAAGGTAGTAATGGAAGAGAAAGAAAAATTTCCCTAAGGAATGAAAGTATGGGAAAGAAATAAAAGCTTAGAGGTTTGCTGAAGTGATTGTAGTTCTGTCAGAGGCAGCAAAGAACTTAACAGAGTAATTACACAAACCTGACAGTCTTGGGGAGGAAGGATATTAGACGAACAAAAGAGGCACTAAAAGTAATGGATGCTATTTGCTATTGGGTAGTAAAATAATTACTGAAGCCTGAAGTAGGGGATGTAAAATGTAGACTGGTGCAATGGATGCACGTGAGGTTCTCTCTCTTGACAGGAATAAGCTAATCATGGCTGTGAGTAAACAAGACTAATGAGCAAGTGGCACTACAATAGTAGTGTACGGTATAAGTTAAGAATTTGTGTCTGGCTGAGAGTGTGCGAGAGTAATTCCTGCAGCTGCAATATCCACCATGTGCCGAATGCCTTAGAGGAGAGAGCATCTGCCTAGTAAGCAAAAATACTAGGGTTCGATCTCAGGTCTGGACACAAATTTTCAAACTACCTCACTGATTCACTGCCCACAATAAGCAGCTCTCTGACATCCTTGATTGTAGAAATTTAAATTTCAAGAAGTCTTGTCTGAAGGCATTTGCCTAGAATGTAGCCTTGTAAATGTGTGAGGGATTGACAATAAAGAACACTGACAAAAAGAGAACAGAAGCTTTTAAATGTGGTGCTACAGAATTAGTGAGTGAAAAAAAAAATTGTGGTACAAGTTGACTGAAAGTAAAGACCATTTTGTAGAACTTAAATGATTTATCAATTAGTATTAGATGGAAACATTGGAGGTAAAAAACTACAGAGGGAGACCAAGACATGAGTACAGTTATTTGGAGATGAAGAGAATTTTACAGGCTAGAGCAGCATAGAAAGCTGCATTACACCAAATTTCGGACTGAAGACCACAACAACAACAGTTATTTGTTTACTTCCATGTCACATAGTTATGCAAAAATGAGCCCTGAGGAAAAGTAGAAAGGCAAGGATTTTTGACAAATGATTACCACGATACATCAAAGTTTTTGTCAATAGTCACTGGAAAAGTGTTATGGACAATTTCTGCTTGTGGCAGAGTGAGCATATTGCTCAGTGTGCCCCATTATCATTAAATTTATTCAATTGTAATCTTATCCTTTTTCTCTTTCAAATTTCAACAAATATGATTCAAAATAGGAAAAGATAAAGTAATATTGGAATGACACATGACAAAAGAATTAAAGAATTGCTTTATCAACTGTGGACAAGCCTAGAACACTGCAACAAATGCTAAAACCCAGGAACTTCAAGAGAAGATGCTCAGTAGAACATCAAGCCTAAATTTAACACCCCAAGAAATTAGTCCTTGGGGAAAGGCACTACCAAAGAAATATTTAACTGCTCGAAAGAAAAATGTAAAACACAAAACTTGACAGACAGCCCAGTGAAACATGAGATTCCTGAACAAAACGAAAAGATAGCAAAGAGAAGTGGGAAAGACAGAATTCTTGTAAAGAAAATGGCCACAGATAAATGGTAGCTTGTTTTTGGAAGTGATGATTCAGATGAAGAAATGTGACTTGGGTTGGATGACTCTGACAATGAGATTGCTTTTACTTATAGCCCTTTCAGACACAAGGTTGTAGGTGATGTGACATTAATATTCACTCCAAAATTCATATAAATTTAATATTCTTCTGATAACTGGTTTGAAATAGTTTATTTGATGAAACGTGAGTAAAAATTACTGGTAACTACAGTTACAATAATATAATGATGTAATGGACCAACATTTTCAGTAACCAGCATCATCTGAAATATTTGATACAATTCATTTGAAAGAAGCTCGACTTCAGATATTGCTATGTTATGGTGCAACTATTCTTAATATTGATTTTAAATGCGTTTTTTTATTTACAGCTGCTTGTAGGTGAAGTAATCATACAACAAGGCATGTCTGAAAGAATAGATGCCACAATTCTTAATTATATGTTTCCATGTCAAGGGTTGATACACATTTCAGTGTGAATGCATATGAAGAAGGGACTCCTGATGGGAATATGTAGTACAATTGTCAAAGCAGGAGAACATATGGAAGTTTGGGTTGGCAGGGTACAGGCTGGAGTAATTCATGTCAGTGTGCTAGTCCTGTGTGCTTGAGGAGGAGCGGGGCAGGCACAACTACCTAATGAGCAGGAAATCTTGGGTTCAAATCCTGGCCTTGGCACAAATATTTGTATGCCCATGTTGTATGATTTTCACCCCTGCCAACAGCTAAGACAAGGAAAAACACATTTAAAATCTATATTTTGATTTGCTGCAGACTAATTAACTTACAAAATTTATGTTATTAAATTTTAAGAGCAGTCCATCCTTGTGCACGTATGATAGTTTTCTGCAGTTCAGTTTGAAACAAAGAATATAACATCTTTCAGTCATCCCTAGTTTGACTAATTTAATTTTAAACTATGAGTTTTTTTGTTTCTTTACACCATTTTCAGATTTGATTTGAATATTTGTCTAAATGTTGTTGATTGATGGGCAGAGAGATGGCCTTGTTGAGCCAAATATCTATGGATACCTGTTACTTAGTTACATAATTGGATTCATCACATTTTTACAATAGACAGGGAGCCTGAACATGGGTTAATGAAATGATGAAGATGGTAGTTTAAAATAAATTGAGTCATAATGGAGACAATAAAATGATCTTCATTTCACACTTACTATTATCTTCTGAGCCACACTACCTGTTAATTTTGGGAAATAAAATTTACACTTTTGTAGACAATATTTTTCTTGACCAAATGACACCCTTCATTAAGCAGTTAAGCTAATAATTAAAAACTTGATAAAGTTAATATACACCATCATAAATTTAAAAATAGCTACTATATGTTTAGTTGGGTTATTGCTGCAGTGGATGCATAATATACTTTCATCATCTTTTTTAATTTACTAACCTGCAACATATTCCAAAAGACTTTACTGCTGTCAGTACTTTTAATGAATTCAGAATTAAAAAAACCCACATAAAAGTCATTTTACAAAACATTATGTACTTTCTGAAATAATAGTATGTTACTGTGTCACTCTTTAAATAGACAAACACCAAATCCTGTGTCTAAGGCACTTGAAAAATTGAAAAATATCTCTATCACTATCTGTAATAATGGTAACAAGTCAGCAGGAAGCTTTTACACCATTAACATCTCTACATGAATATGATCAAAAGTCACTATTTCTTATATCTTTGTTCTCCTACGCCCAACATCTTTACAACTACATTTATTTTTTTTGTAAACATTCAGAAGACAACACTTGTTCCTGCTGTGTAATTGTATCAACATTATGAAATAAAGTTCATGTGTATTACATTTCTTGAAGCAAGATATGGAACAAACTGTGTGCAACAGGAACATTATTGCTTCGAGGTAGCGAGCATGATTTGCACATTCAAATAGTGCATGTTGTCCGCATACTTATGATGCCCACCACTAGAGGCGTGAGCAGAACAAGTGCAGACAGTGTGCCAGGGACTAATGTCAGGCGGAGAGAGCAGGAGTTGTTTAGTTACATTGGGTATCTGCTAAAGACAAGTTAGCAGCCAATGACGGCATATTCAGTTTACAGTGGTATTTTATGTGTCTGAGAATACAACACATTGGCCATGAGTGTCTCACAGTTCCATGAGTTTATTATTTTCCGCCATTATTTTGTTAGGTGTTTTTCATGCAATAACAGAAATGGCACTCGAAGTTCTCCGCCAGCTGGTTGAACATCAGGAGACTCTCAATGCAGTGTTGAAAAGCCAGAATCACCTTTTTTCCACAGCGCTGGAGACTCAAACTCAGGTATCGCAGTCTTTAGCTTCGGCTATGTCTGGGCCCTCGCACCCCACAGGTTCTTAGATGTCATCCTCAGTCTCTTGCCTGCTGCTTCTCGAGTGGAATTTTACAGATGCCACAAACAACCACACCAATCGTATCGAGCGTTATCAGCCAAATTACATGGCCTAAGTTACTGTCCCAATTTCATGTCTGAGGTTTACAAGGACTTGTGTGCTGATCAGATGGTCAGGGGTGTGATTATTCATCTTGCACCTGATAGAGAAGTGAGGGAGTCAGCTTTGAAAAAAGAAAACCCCTCGTTGTCAGGTGTTCTAAACACTGCTCAAGCTTTCGAGGTTTCAAGGGTTGCGGAAAACCAGATTGAGGCTTGGTGTGAGGTGTCAGCTCTTCAGCCCTCCACCACTCGCCAGCCAATAGACGGAAAGCCTACCGATTCCGAGGCAGCAATTCAACAACATTCTGAGCAGTAGGCGTTGTATGCATCAACAGCCAAAGGCATGAGGCTCGCAACAACAAATGACACCGGCTTGCTCTCTTTCTCCTTTGCCTTCCTGCCCTTCTTGTTTTGTCTGACATGGTCATTCTGCTTGTCCTCGGTGCTGGGCCACATGTCATCATTGCAGAAAGAAGGGTCATATTGCATCTGTTTGTTGAATAAACCCCTCCATACATGATGAGGATAAAGAAAATGACATAAATTGTGCTGCAGTGCTCACAGCGCCAGTTTCTAAACTCTTTCTTGACCTTAAAGTATTTAGGAAGGTCTTCCGTATGCAGGTTGATGCGAGGGCAGCAGTCACCTTGTTAAATTCACAAACGTATATTGACTTGGGCTCTCCGCCCCTCCTGCCAGTCGCTATAATAAAAAACAAATTTCTGTGCTTGGCCAGTTTACCGCTCCAGTGAACTACCACTTAGTGATGCATCCCTTAACATTTCTGGTACTTACCCACAAAACTTTTTTGGTATGGACACTTTTCGGCTATTTGGGTTTCCTATTTCCGATGAGATCAATCTAGTCTCTGACGGGGTGCCACACCCACAAGTGGACGCACTATTCACAGAATGTTCATCCTTATTTACGCATTTATGCATTGTGCCACTTCATTTCCAGGCTCACTTAACAATGCATTTTTTTCTTGTTTTCTTTCTTTTTTATTTTTATTTTATTTTATTTATTTATTTCTTTTTTTTCAGATGCACCCATTACCTGTCGCCCTCCATGACTTAGTTAAAGTAGAATTAGATTGCCTCAGGGACCTGGGGGTTATTCGCCGTATATCTTTGAGTGAGTAGTCAACTCCCCTGGTCGTCTTAAAAGACCCAACTGGCAAACTGGAGCTCTGTGGCGATTTTAGGGTCAAGATAAATGCCCAGTCTATTATAGATACTTACCTGTTACCTCACCAGGAGTTGCTAGCTAAATTGTTGGAACAATTTTTTTTTTTTTCCTCCCAAGATTGATTTGGCTGAAGCCTATCTCCAGCTCCCCTTAGATGAGGCTTCCCAATGTTTGTTGGTGGTGAACATTCCTTTTGACATTTACCAATATTTACAGCTCCTGTTTGGGGTGGCAAGTGCTCCCACTATTTTTCAGCAGTTCTTAGAACAGCTCACTGCTCCATTCCTGGGTTGTATAAATTACCTGGATGATATTATAGTTTCCGGAAAACCCACAGACAATCACATACTTAATTTACGGTCCCTTTTTTCAACCCCACAGTCTGCTGGTCTTAAACACAATCTGGATAAGTGCCAATTTTTCCAACCTTCTATTGACTACCTGGGTTTTCACAACTCCCGTGAAGATGTTTTCCATTTACGCCATCACATTACAGCCATTTAGGCTGTGTCTCGCCATACTTCGGTGAAGGAGTTGCAAGTATTTCTAGGCAAGATTGCATATTATCATAAAGTCCTTCCAATGTGGCATCCATTGTGCAACCTTTCCATGCCCTACTACACAAAGGCATGCATTTTCAGTGGTCCCCGGCATGTGAAAAAGCATTTTCTCTTTTGAAACAAAAGTTGCAGTCATGCCCTTGCTTGGTTCCCTTCCAGCCCAGGCAGCAGTTAGTCTGGGCCACGGACACTTCCCAACATGGAGTGGGGGCCATTTTCGCCCATAGCTATGAAGATGGTACAGAGAGGCCCATTGCGTATGTGTCAAAAACATTGACCTCCGATCAACTCAAGTACTTGCGAATCGGAAAGAAGGCGCTTGCCATTGTCTATACATTATACAAACTCTACGTCTTCTTCTATGGTACAAAATTCTATTTGGTCACAGACCACAAATCCCTGATCTCCTTGTTTAGCGCTTCAGCATCACTTCCAGATAAAGCTACACTCTGCCTCCAATGATGGGCTCTCCTTTTGTCAAGCTTCAACTATGACATTCATTTCTGCCCTATGGCTCAACATGCAACGCACTGTCCTGTCTCCCAGCGGGCCCTGACCCTGTTTTTGACAGTAATGAACTGCTTTGTTTTCACTTGGATGTGGAGGCTCAACAGGCAGTGGATAGTTTTCCCATTACCACCTCATGGATAGCGTCAGCAACCTCTGCTGATCCTGTGCTACGACAGGTGGTGCCATGTGTACAAAACAACTGGCCGGAGAGGCCCCCGGGCTATGGTTCACACCCACTTCGAAATTATTTCTCGTTTTGGTACCATCCTTGCTCCATCCGGAAGTGCTCAGTCTTCTCAGACACCACTAGGGGGTGTCCTGTACAAAAGCATTGCCCTGCCACCATGTATTCTGGATAGAGCTATAATGAGATATCATCTACCTTGTGTTTGCTTGTTTGAAATGTGCCACCCACCAGGCAGCTCCTCGTGTATCTTTCTCTCTGTGGCCAGAACCAGAACAAGCATGTGGATTTTGCGGGTCCCTTTTTGCATTCTTTTTGGCTGTTAGTGGTAGATGTATTTTCAAAGTTTCCATACTTGGTTCATTGTAGTTCTATTTCACTTTGAAAAATCTTTGCTTTGGAAGGCTTTCCAGTCATGTTGGTTACAGATAAGGTCCTGCGTTCTCTTCTCAAGAGTTTTCAAAGTTCTGTGCCCACTGGTGTATCTGCCATGTTTTGGCTCCTCATTTCACCCCCAATCCAAAGGGAGGTGGAGCAGCTGGTCAGGATGTTCAAGACCAAAATGAAGAAATATTTGCTTCAAATGTCCCCGATGCTGCCTTAGAAAAGTTCCTAGCATCCTACCGATTTACACTGATCGGTGACAAGAGTCCCGCTGAGCTTCTAAATGGCCGTCAGCCGTGGACACTGCTTCATCTTTTGCATCCCCTACTGTGCCACATCTGCTAGTCACCATCAACCTGTTTCCAGTCAGGGGCAGCAGTATGGGTAGGTGGGTCGGGCCTTCACCATAAATGGATTGCGGTTGTCACACACTGTTTTGGTCACCGTTTCTGTAATGCCTGCAGTGAGGATGGTCTCACATCCTGACATGTGGATCAACTGCGACTACGACTGGCAGGCCGTGAGCTGGGGTACCCCTCAAGGCTCATATCAACATCACAGAATGACTGCTGACCTCAGCTTTGACACTGCAAATTACCATTGCAGTTGCATTCAGGGCATGCATATGCTCGGTATGTATGGTGTCTGTATATTATATTTAATGTGGTATTCCAGTTCAATTTGTATTTGTGTGTATTCCATACTGATCTTTGATATTGTTCTATAGTTGGAAGGACACTGAAGATGATCATTATGTGATCGAAATCGATCTGTGGTTTTTTAAAATAAAACATTAACGATCCTGTGATCGATAGCCGCATTATGTTATCTTTGGTGGATTTTCTTTGGTCTGACCAGGACTTCTGGCAGTCGGTCTCTTGTATCTGAAGTGTTAACATCAACTGTACCGATGTAGAGTAATAAATGCATTAAGAGTGGATACCGCATTCATAACTGAACTGCACCTATCCACTCAACCCCATTGAATTGGATTTTTTTGTCCATTTACTAAGAGAAAACCCTCAGCAATGTTAGAGAGAGGGCAAGGGAGAGAGAGAGAGAGAGAGAGAGAGAGAGAGAGAGAGAGAGAGAAATACCTACACCAAAATGTCTGTTGTTTCTAATACCTTTGAGACAACATTCCTACTTTTAGTGAAGATTTAGTACCTATATGAATGTAGAAGCCTTTAAAGAGTTTATATAACTGTTGATGATTCCATAATGGTCCTACAGTTCCACCATGATAGTATATACGAGGCTACACAAACCTTCATCAGGCCAATAAAAATAAGATGGGTGTCAGTATTCCTTGCATACCATATTTAATTATATTTCTTAAGCTAAATATATTATCAGTATAGTACCTGCCTGCTATGAAGTCATTCTGCCCTTTTCCATCTTGCTAATAAGTCTACTGTTGGCTTTAAAATGCACCCATAATGCCTTCCAACTGTGCCAATTACACTGTTGCAGTTGATTTTACTTCCTTTCTTAAATATAGGTTTATATTCAACAGGAATTGTACATTTTTTATTCCAAACAGTCATTAAAATTTTAATTAGTATTGAGATTATTACAATAGTGCTGTTGTTGTTATTGTCTTCAGTGCAGAGACTGGTTTGATGCAGCTCTCCGCAATATCCTATCCTGAGCAAGCCTCTTCAACTCCACATAAGAACGACAACCTACATCTGTCTGAATCTGCTTACTGTATACATCTGTTGGTCTTCCTCTGCAGTTTTTACCCCAAACACTTCCCTCCAATGCTACATTCACGATTCCTTGATGTCTAAGAATGTGTCCTACCAATCGATCCCTTCTTTTAGTCAAGGTATGCAAGAAATTCCTTTTCTCCCCAATTCTGATCAGTGCCTCCTCATTAGTTACGCAACCCACCCACTTAATCTTCAGCATTCTTCTGTAACACCACATTTCAAAAGTCTCTATCCTCTTCCTGTCCGCACCGTTTATCGTCCATGTTTCACTCCCATACAAGGCAACACTCCACACAAATGCCTATAGAAAGGTCTTCCTTAGGCTTAAATCAATATTCAATGTTAACAAATTTCTCTTTTTCAAGAACACTTTACCACCCATTGCCATCATTTGTTATTTTACTGCCCAAGTAACAAAACTCATCAAACTCCTTTATTGTTTTGTTACCTAATCTAATTCCTTCAGCATCACCCGATTTTCTTAGACTGCACTCCATTACCCTTGTTTTGCAATTGTTAATGTTCATCTTATGTGCATTTTTGAGCACACTGTCCATTCCATTCAGCTGCTCTTCTGTCTCTGACAGAATTAATAAGTCGTAGGCAAAATGCAATGTTTTTTAATTCTTCACCCTGAACTTTAATTCCTTCTCTAAATTTCTCCTTGCTTTCCTTTATAGCTTGCTCAATGTACAAATTGAATTTCATGCCCTTCAACTCTGACAACAGCTGTCTGGTTTTAGTACAAGTTGTAAATAACCTTTTGCTCCCTATATTTTACTCCTGCTTGCTTCAGAGCTTGAAAGAGTTTATTCCAATCAACATTGTCAAAAGCCTTCTCCAAATCTACAATAGCTAGATATGTAGGTTTGCCTTTCCTTAATCTACCTTCTAGGATAAGCTGTAAAGTGAGTATTGCCTCCCACGTTCCTACATTTCTCCTGATCCCAAACTGATCTTCCCCGGGGTCAGCTTCTACCAGCTTTTCCATCCTTCTGTAAATAATTCGTGTTATTATTTTGCAACCATGACTTATTAAACTGATGGTTCTGTAGTTTTCACACCTGTCTGCACCTGCTTTCTTTGGAATGGAGACAAAAGTGCTATCTTTCACTAATTCAATCAAAATCTCTCCAGGCTATAACTAATATGATTTTTCATGGCTCTTGTGCTGTCTCAAAGTCAGCAAAAATTGTAAATTTTATAAACTTGCTATTTGCCTATCTTCTTTTCTTGAAATTGCTCCTGAACAGAACTCCTTCATTCTTTCAAAATGATGAATGAAAAATTACATTTATATGTTTCCTTGTTTCTCATCTGTAATCAAACATTACATGCTTTCTTAGTTTTACTTTCTTAACATCATGCCATTTTTTGATTTATTCCATTATTTCTTGACCTTTCATCTTGGTTCATCATATTTTATCCTCTTGATTGTTTATATTAATCTATCTCTAATCTTCTACTTTATTATAAAAGTGGGCAGTTCCTCTGACTTTTCAGACAGTGACTGCAGTTTTTGGATTTATATGTATCTTTCTTATGTGGATTTAAAAGTTTGCTGCAAGACTTATTTAGCCAGTTTTGTGTGTGTGTGTGTGTGACCTCCTGTGATGGCCTCTTCCTGTGTAGAGTGCCCGCACTAGAGGTTGCCAAGTCAAGATGCCTATTTTCCTTCCAAGGTACCCAAACAAATAGTAATCAAAACAACAACTACTTCATACTAGATGGTGCTGTAATGTGGCACTACTTTACAAGAATAGAAATGTGACAGTGCCCAGCCAATCAAAACTGTGTGACCTGGTGTAGCCCTTACCAATGCCAGCTTTATAAACGTACCAACAGAGTGTGGAAGTCAGTGCAAACCCAGCTAGGACAGGTACTGGCTGCTGCTATGCTGGATCTAGCTCCATCTGCACTCAGCATAGACCTTAGATTTCTGTAGTAGTGTTGTATTTATTTGGCGTAGTGCCACTAGTAAAGTGTGGTTTTGTTTGGTGTGAGGCTTTACGCCCTCTGTACTTGTTTGTTTGTCCACAGTTAGATTGTTTTCTTTTTTCTTTGTGATTACTGGCTGGTTTCATTGTACAGAAGATGCTTTTGTGTTAATAAATTCTACATTACTTTTTTCATTTGTTTCTTTCCTGCAGACCAAAGGGGTGCTACATAACCTATGACTGGCTTCAGCTCAAATTGATAAGAGTTTGACAACATTGTCACTTCTGCATTATTTATCATTCTTTCTATACTATCATACAAAGAACAAATTTGTACAATTATTACACACCATAACTACTGATAGTCTTCTACCAGTGGCAATATCACACTTACAAGGGCCAATTCAAATGAATCTCTGAGCATTTCATTATGTACCACAGCTCATATCTCATTGTCCATTTTGACAGCCCAAGTCAATATCAATTCAAGTTCCAAGGAACAGTATTTGGTTTATAAATATTTTTATTTTTGTGTTGCTAGTGAGTGATTCCCCACCTGGTGTACCAGGATTTTTCCCAAGGGTTTCCTTGCCTATGAGGATTTGTATCTCTACATCTATGCAACTTTCATCACCTCCACCCTATTTTGTGGGAAATACTAGGTCTTGATTCCTCCAGTGAGGCCTGTCTTGCTTGGACCACCAGAGCAGTCTTTTCTTCATCACAATGACAAACAATTATAGCCACCACTGAAGGTGCTCTCTGTAAAGACATATCCCCTTGGGAGGGCTAATGTTAATGCTACCAGCACTCAGTTTCAACAGATCCTATTTCTATACTTCATATTCTTGTTCCAAGCATAGGTATTTTACAACTCTTCCATCTGTTTAATAATAATGTAATTCAAATATAGAGCAAAAGTTCCATAGAAAATGCTCTTTTTGTAAACGTTTGTATTAAATGACACATATGTTACCTAGAGACAACATACATGCATCCATGTGATCAACACCATTTAACTAAATCCAAAAATGTCTGTTGGCTGTGGTGTGCTGGGTGACTTATTCATTTAGAGAATTCTGAATAATTAAGAAATACCCCTACTTAAGAGGTTAAAGTTACTACGTATGATCACTGCTCTAAGAGTATTGAATAAATGGGCAACTGTGATGATAGACAAACCTTGTATTTCTCCTCCTCTCCAGCCATATCCATGTTTCACAACTTCTACCACTGTATCGCTGAATCCAATATCATGGTGATGCATGTGGTGAGGGTGATGAAGATGTCTGTGTGGGGATGAACTGCCCCTTGCTGGGGTTGGTGAAGGCCCTCTCCTGAAAAAAAACAACAAAAAAGGCACTCTGAATATGTACAACTTTGTGCACATGTTTATTATACAGATTAAAATAGTTTATTACAAGAGAGCATTATTGAACAAAGTAATAGATCAATTTTAGAGGAGTGAGTAAATTATTAGGAAGGGCATTCATGCAGGAATCAATTTGAAATTAATGCGAACAGCCTGGAAAAAACCACTTACCACCAACTAAAAGGTGTGTTTGAAAAGTTCACTGAATGGTCCCATATTTTATAAACCACATGGCGGTGAAGCGGTGGTACATGCTGTGACCCAGCTAACAGGGTCAGTGTGAGAACTCATGTCATTGCAACATGGAGTGTAAAGTGGAGCAATAGAGCAATATGTTAACATCCAGTTTTTTTTTCAAATTAGGCAAAATGGCGATGGAGACCCATGGGATGTTAGTGCAAGTGTATGGTGCTGAAGCAGTGAGTAAAACGTGCGTGTTTGAGTGGTTGTGGAGATCTAGCAGCTACTACTGAAGCAACTACTATGGATTCATCAAAAATATCTTCCACTGAAGGACTTCCATGTACTCTTGTTACTGATAATGATCTACAAATTTCTCCTCAATACTTAAATGAGCTTTTTTCCCCATCATGGTACTTGCCATGCTGCAGCTTCTCTCTTCCACACCCTATCTAATGGCAGGGTGTAAAGGCTCTTACCACTTCATGCAGTTCAGGGACCATAGTGTAATGGAAATGTTTCATAGCCATAAACCTCAAATGTTTCTACATCTACTCATGCCACCAAGTTCTGGTGTATTTATCTGGCCTTTGCAGTTGTCTATTCCTAGTGCCATGTTGTGCGGATGAGCATATAGACAGGGACCCAAAAGATTCCAGCTACAGCACAGCATTGTTGTGGTCATCACCACTGAGGGCTTGGGGATGCTCCACTGTGATCAATTACATCCTCGCATCACAGCAAGGCCCTGAGTCCCATATTCGCTGCCTCCATAATAGAGTAAGAATAATAGGGGGTCAAGAATACTACCTTGTGGGACACCTGATTCCACTTTCTTGGCATCTGATAACAACCATAGTTTTTGCTTGTTATGGGAAGAGGTCAATTCTACAACTTCAGTTATATCTTTGAGATATGATTCAAACAATGACCCCCCAGTTTGTCTTATACCTATTGCCTACAATTTTTGCAGGAGTATTTGATGGTTTACTGAATCAAATGCCTTGGAGGTATCTAGATACCCTAATACATTTTTGTTATTGTCTGAATTTCTAACAAATTCTTTTGTATTGACCCACATAGCTGTTTCTGTGCTGTGCCCTGGACAAAAACTATGCTGGTTACAATTTCGAAGAATGAAGATGTTGAGATAGTTTAGAAGTCTGATTTTAATGAGTTTTTCAAAGATTGAAGTATATATATAGGTCTGTAGTTTTCTACTTTACAAGCATCTCCATTTTTGAATAGTGGTCTAACTTAAGGGATTTTTAACCTCTGAGAAAACACTCCTTCAGTGAATGGTAATTTGAAATGTGTATGAGTGCTTCCAAAATCTGTAACACTACTTTTTTTTTATTAATGACACTGGTACTTCATCCATTCCTGAAGACATTTTTGTTTTAAAGCTATTTATTACTTTTAGCATTTCTTGTTCATTAGTGGGATTTATGTCCATACTGCTGACTACTGTTGGTGCTGTTATTTTCTGTTGTTTGCTAATATTTTTGTTCAGTTTTGCAGGTACACTTAGAAAGTAGTTGTTAGTGTAGTTAGACAAGTCTTTATTTTTATGTTATTATTACTTTTAAACACAATATCATGTTCTTTACATTTCTCCCGTTTCCCTTCTGACTCTTTCCCATGTAGTTTTTGATTTATTATTGACTTCCTTATAAATATAGCATTATTTAGGACTTTTGCTAGACTGATCAGTTTTCTATATATTCCTTTTACTTGCTTACATACTCTTTAAAATTTGGGTCAGAACAAGTTTTTGCTTCAGACTTTAGTCTTTTCATAGTCTCGGATGAGTTTTTTATACTAGGTGTGATCCAAGAATTTGAGTCTCTATGTTCTTATGTGTTGTTTTTAACTGCGTTTCTGGGAAACACATTTCCAAACTTGTCATAAAAAGAGAGGAGGAAACATTGTAAACATTATCTGTATTTGTTTGAGACAATACCTCTACCCAATGGAATAACAAGCTGATGGCAGTTTTCTGGTGAAAAAATTATTTTATACATATTATGATGCACTTTAATAATAAGTGCATTGTGATCAGATGTTCCCAGGTTAATGTTCACAGCTTCTGTATCTGAGGTATCTAAATTTAAAAATACATTGGCTATGAGACCTTTTGAGAGTTTTGTTATACTTGTAGGACTATTTATTTGAGAATGAAAGTTGAAACTGTGTAGAATATTGAGGAATTGATTTTTAGTTAGAGATTCTGTCAACATATTGATATTGAAGTCCTTATCATATAAGATGCTCATCAGCAGCACATGTGAATAGAGAGAATAAGGTGAAGTTATCACTGTGTAAAAAGTTTTGAGTCTCAAAAGTTTTGTGTAGAGCAACATATAGAAGCATGTGCCTGTCAGCTTAAACTGAATACAGGTCCTTCTCTTATAATTGTAACAGTATATAGGTCCCCTTCAGGAAACTTTCAGTTATTTATGGACAATTTAGATGCCTTGTTGTGCTATGTATCAGATAAGGGAAAACAAATTATTATTTGTGGGGATTTCAATGTTGACTCACTAAAGGAGTGTAATAGGAAGAATGACCCGGAAGTCTTACTTGGTTCTTTCAATTTGTCATGTGTAATTGATTTTCCTACTCGGGTAGTAAAGGACAGCAGCACATCGATAGATACCTTTTTTATAGACCAAGATAAGTTTAAGAACATAAATGCTTGTCCTGTTGAGAATGGTCTTTCTGATCATGGTGTGCAGCTAGTTACAATAAATGACATAGTTCCTCTCTGTAATTCAAAACAGCCCTCCAAAGTCATACATTCAGTTAACGATTCAACAATTAGAAATTTCAGGCAAAATCGTCAACAGTTAGACTCAGATGAGGTGTATAAGGAAGCTGATGCTAATTTAAAATATAACTTATTTCATGATACATTTGTAAGAGTATTTGAAAATTGTTTCCCCAAGAAAATAGTTAATATAATGATAAGAAACCATGGCTTACTACAGGAATAAGAACGTCTTGTAACTGAAAAAGGGAACTGTATATAATAGCAAGAAAGAGTAATGACACAGAAACAGTCAAATATCATAAAAACTACTGTGCTACATTAAGAAAAGTTATTAAAAAGTCCCAAAGCATGTGCATCATGTCTGAGATTAGTACCTTTGATAACAAAATTAAAACAATTTGGAATATTATTAACAGGGAGACAGGGCAACCAAGAGCACAGGGAGACAGCATTACCACCAAAGTGAATGAAAAGTTTACAACTGACAAGCCAGAAGTTGAAAACATTTTTAATAATTATTTTTTAAATGTTGTTGAGAAAATAGGATCTAAATGTTCATTAGAAGGAGCTAGGCAGTTAATGGAACAGGCCATACCCACACAATTCGAAACAATTGGAATTCCACCCACCTCTCCTTCTGAAATAAAGAAAATAATAAACTCTCTCAAGAGTAAAAGCTCACATGGAATTGATGGTATTTCCAGCAGGGTAATAAAAGCTTGTTCTCAAGAAATAAGTAGGATTCTTAGCCACATATGTAATAGTTCTTTGAAGCAGGGTATTTTCCCTGAAAGATTGAGATATGCTGTTGTTAAACCACTGCACAAAAAAGGGGATACATCTGATTTCAACAACTACCACCCAATCTCACTTATGACAGTCGTACCCTAAATTCTTGAAAAAGTAATGTATTCTAGAGTAGCTTCACAGTTAGGTAAAAAGAAAACCAAACAAAATGTCAGTTTGGTTTTCAGAAAGGCTTTTCAACAGAAAATGCTATATATATTTTCACCAATGAAATATTAAATGCTCTGAATAACCGGACATCACCCATTGGGATTTTTTGTGCTCTCTCCAAAGCTTTTGATTGTGTAAATCATGTAATTCTTCTAGATAAACTAAAGTATTGTGGTATGAACGGGACAATGTACAAATGATTTGAATCATACCTAACAGGAAGAGTGCAGAAAGTTGACATTAGTAGTTCTCATAATATGCAAAAAACTGGGGAGCAATCAAAAATGGGGTGCCACAAGGTTGGGTCTTGGGCCCTTTGCTGTTCTTAATACAAGATATGTCCACAAAGTAAGTTCCGTTTGGTTATATAAACCAAACGTGAACAGATACAGAAAAAATATTTATTATATAAGAATCTGCAACTGTTCAACTACTTTTCTACGTGACTTCCGAAATTTTGTAGGCACTTGTCAAAGCGTGGGACAAGTTTTTGTTTGCCTTCTTCATAGAAGGTTGCCGCCTGTGTATACAACCATGTGGCAAACATGTTCTTTCAGCTCATTATCGTTGAAGTGTTGACCACCAAGGACAAATTTTAGGTGTAAGAAGAGATGAAAGGAGTCTTCTTCTTTCCATCACGTTGCCGTCCAACCTCACAAGGTGAATGTGACCAAACAACTCTTACGGGAATTTCACTGGAACGTGTTTGATCATCCTCCGTACAGTCTACCTCCTAGCAACTTTCTTCTTACACCTAAAACCTGTCCATGGTAGTCAATATTTCAGCGATGATGACGAGCTGAAAGAACATGTTACCACATAGTTGAATACACAAGCAGCAACCTTCTACAAAGAAGGCATACAAAGACTTCTGCCATGCTATGACAAATGCCCACAAAATTTCGGAAGCTATGTAGAAAAGTAGTTTAATAGCTGTATATTTTTATACAATAAATATTTTTTCTGTATATATACCCGTTTGTTTTATATAACCAAATGGAACTTACTTTCTGGACATACCTCGTATATATTAATGAGTTGCCACTCTATATTCATGAAGATGCAAAGCTGGTTCTTTTTGCTGATGATACAAGTATAGTTATCACACCTGACAGACAAGAACTAACTAATGAAACTGTAAATGATATCTTTTAGAAAATCATTAAGTGGTTCTCAGCAAATGGACTGTCATTAAATTTTGATAAAACACAGTACATAAAGTTCCATACAGTAAATGGAATGACACGATCATTAAATATAGACTTTTATCAGAAATCTGTAGCAAATGTAGAATATTCAAAATTTTTAGGTGTAAGCATTGATGAAGGGTTGAACTAGAAAAAACACATTGAAGATCTCTTGAAATGTTTGAGTTCAGCAACTTACGCTATTAGGGTTATTGCAAATTTTGGTGATATACATCTCAGTAAATTAGCATACTATGCCTATTTTCATTCTCTGCTTTCATATGGCATCATTTTCTGGGGTAATTCATCATTGAGTAAAAAAGTATTCATTGCACAAAAGTGTGTGATCATAATAATTGCCGTGGCCCATCCAAGATCATCCTACAGACACTTATTTAAAGAGCTAGGGATCTTCACAGTAGCTTCTCAGTATATATATATTCACTTATGAAATTTGTTATTACCAATCCCACCAAATTCAAAAGCAATAGCAATGTTCATAACTACAACACTAGGAGAAAGAATGATCGTCACTATTCAAGCTTAAATCTAGTGTTGGCACAGAAATGGGTCAATTATGCTGCCACAAAAGTCTTTGGTCACCTACCAAACAGCATCAAAAGCCTGACAGATTGCCAACAAGCATTTAAAAAATAAATTAAAAGTATTTCTGCATGGCAAGTCCTTCTGCACTATAGATGAATTTTTAGATATAAATTAGTAAATTAGAAAACGAATAAATAATAAAAAAAAATAATTAAATAAAAATTGTGTCATGTTATATTTAGTACAAAGTAATAATTTGTAAAGACACCTTTCATTAACCTGACACGTTCCACATCATTACGAAGTGTCGTATTCATTATCTATGGAACGACTACTAATCTAATCAGTGACTGAATTATATTGATGAAAATTCCAGGATCACCATATGGTAATCTATACACTAATATGACTACAATTTTTTTCTTTTGTATGCTAAGTTGTATTGCTGTAGCTTCAAAATGGTTTTCTACACTCAAGGAGTCTACCTCGTGTATGTTTTTAAAGTTAACACCTGATTTTACATAAATGTACATACCTCCATTTTTGGCTACCTTTCTAGAAAGACAACTGACTAGGTTATATGGGGGAATACTAATGCTGCCTAGTTCATAACTTTTCACCAATGCTCATGAATACAAATGCAATCAGCAGAGGCATCATTGGCTTCAATCTCAAGTTCTGGAATTTTATTTTTGAGACACTATATTAAGCCTACGTACTTTTAAGTTGTGAGAAATAGTATGAGAAGAGTTCATACTGGTATTCTCTGCTGTTAGCAGCTACTTCCTGATGAGGCTGGGTACTGATAATCCTTTTGGGATACAGATTTCCTGCTTTTTGCTTTTGTTATTTCTGGATGTGGCTTACCTCTTGGTGCTGGATTTTCTGTTTAGTAACTATTGGTATATTAGTTTTTTCCTCATTAATGCTGCAGTTTTGTAGAATGTAACTGCTTTTGATAGTGGTGAAACTGTTTTGGAAGGCTCTGCCCTTGATAGCCTCTTCTGGTTTTTCGGCAGATAAAAATCTTTCCTGACAGTGTCACACTTCTTTTGATTGGCATTCTTTAGGGCTGCAAGCTGCTTATGGTTGCCCTGATACTTTTGCTGAAGCAGAAGGGTTCTTTGCTGATAATTTTTGTTGTTGCTGGTATTTCAGGAAAGGTATGAAGTGTATAGGCTGTAAATACTGGTTTCATGAAAAGTGCTGCAAAATAAACATAAATCTAGTAACTGAAGCCCACTTGTGGTCGTGTGAATTTTGCGTAACTAAAATGCCTGAAAAGAAGTATACAGACCTTATCAGACACAAGGATACACTAATCAGCGTGCTGCAAAGTGTTATTGAAGATATTCACAGAATGTATGACATTAACTGCGAATGGGCAAAGTTTGAAATGTGAACCCAGCCGAGATTCGAACGCATATCTCCTGCTTTCTAGGAAGTTGCACTGACCCTTAAACCACTGGGGACACAGTGATCATCACACCTACATAGAATTACTCAAGCATGCCTCCCGTCAGATACAAATTCACAACTTTACCCTGCCCACTAGAACTCAAACACGTAGTCACTTTGTACTAATTCCCACAAGAGTAAGGGCCTAGGAGTGCTTCCACTCTGAAGGAAGGATCATTGCCCATCATAATCCACTGCAGCTGAGGACGGTGGGTGGATTGGACAGGTCTTGCAGCAGGCTCTTCCACAGTGATATAATCTCTGTAATCTCTGTGATGCGAGGCTGGGGTTCAGGGTGGCATAGGGATGGATTACATCTACATAAATACTCCACTTTATGACATTTCTCAAACATTCCATTCTATAATAGAATGTGGAGAAAAGGAACAGCTGAATCTTTCCATTGTGTGTGTGTGTGTGTGTGTGTGTGTGTGTGTGTGTGTGTGTGTGGTGTCTGTTCTTCCGAACATGTTCAAAAGAACAGATGCCAGCTTTTGATCCTGCAGTTATTATCTATTCATAACTTATGTTAATAAAGAGTTAGAAGTGAAATGTGCTTCTCTGGAAACACACATGCAAGAGTTCTGGAAAGTGTTAGCGTTTCAAAAATTAATGAAAATCAGTGTTTAAGGTATATGGCAAATCTAAACAAGAACACTGCCATGAGTTGAAAAGCAGAAGGAAACATACCTGAAAGGTTTGCTGTTTCAACTGTTGATGAGAAACTTACACAATACACAGTAAGTACAAAAGCAATACAAATATAGCATGTGATAATGGAGTGAACAATTCTGCAAAGTTGAAAAACATGTGTGAAAGTGCAATTGAAAGATAAATAACCAAAAATACAAAAATAGTCCTGCAATTAAACAAGCACAGTTTCATCATAAACTGGATGTTAAAGTTTATGGAGATAGTCAGGCACACAACATTTCAGAATATGCAAACTCGCCCATAGAAAAAGTGTATATTTCATCTGTCATTAAACCTGGTGCAAACTTTGTTGATGTGACAAGCTCTGTAAACAAAGACTGTGCCGATTCTAAGGAAAATGATGCTGTTGTTATCATAGCAGGTTAAAATGATGTTTACTGCAACGAGGCTAGTTGCTTTATTAGAAAACTGATTGGTATTTTAATGACACTATCCAATACAAATGTGATCATGAAAAATATGCCAACAAGATTTGATCTGCCTGACTGGTTGTGTTTATACTGCAAAATCCGATCTACAAATAAAAATTTAAAACATTTCTGCTCAAAGTTTAAAAATGTGTGACTTCTGGACATTAACAGCTATCAAAGAACCAGCTTCACTGCACATGGACTACATCTTAATCGACATGGCAAAAGGAACTAGCAATGGACATTAACAGAGCTATTGAAGAAATAATAAGCAAGAAATTGAATCTGCAACCCTGTACTTCAGATCTTATACACATGACAGACAGAAGTGAAGTGGATAATTATTCAGGCCTTCAGAGCAAGCAAGCAGCATCAATGTGAAGACAAGACTGTCAGTTTTTTAGAACAAATAACTCCAGCAATCATAATTTAGACAGTTTCAATCTATGTGACTTTTATAGCCATCACATGGAAATATCCCATCTTGATTGTACTAATGTAAGTTTTTTACATTATAATGTAGAGGGCTTAGGTAACAAAATTGAAGTATTTGATACTTTAGTTACAGATCTAGCTCCAAATGTCGTTGAAGTTATTGAGCACCAAAAAACTAAAGATAATATTCAGTATTATAAGTTACAGGAGTATAACTTTACATCATATTACTGTAGGTCAGATCATAAAGGAGGTGGTGTTGCTATTTATGTAAGGAAAAGTTACTTACTAAGTTCTGCAGAAAAAGTGTCATGGATTAATGATTTTTGTATTGAGAAAGATTTTGAAGCAGTGGTAATTAATATTAGGAGACATAAATATAAACACGTTAAGTGACAACAAAGAATGTAAAGTTTTACAAGACTGCATCTGATCCTATGGTACTGAAGATCTACTTGGTCATATACCCACTATAATAACTGATTCAATCAGCAGTTTGTTAGATCATGTGATGACCAATTACGAAAATGTTCTCTCTGCACATATTTTAAACGGGCACGTCTCAGATCATCTAGGACAGGTATTAGTGATTGGCTGTAACACTAGGCTTAAACAAATCAAAAAATATGAGCATAGGAGAATATTATCTGAAAACAATATCTCTATGCTAAATAAATCTTTGAGTAAAGAATCTTGGGGAGCAGTATATAGAGCTAAGGGAGTTGACGCAAATGATAAGTATTTGTAGAAATTTTAACAAGGCATTTGGATATTACTGTCCCGGTAAAAAAAATCAATGTAAACAAAAGTAAACCTCCATTAACTAAATGTGTAACACTGGATAAAAAAACGAAGAGACTCAAAAAAGGAATGGAGTACATGTATAGGCTACACAGAGCAACCAGTCTTGATTCACATAAAGAATATAAGA
Source organism: Locusta migratoria (assembly GCA_026315105.1). Lineage (NCBI taxonomy): Eukaryota > Metazoa > Arthropoda > Insecta > Orthoptera > Acrididae > Locusta > Locusta migratoria. The sequence goes on from CM048755.1 coordinate 457,141,832, forward strand.
AAAATGAAATGGACTCTTGTAAGCTACCAATAGTAATCATCAAGGACATAACACAACTAATTGATAGCCTAAAAAAACAAAAATTCAGCAGGCTGGGATGAATTTTCTCCTTTCCTACTGCAAAAATGCAAGGGTGAGCTAGCCAGACCATTAGTCCATCTGCTAAACTATGTACTAAAAGGTGTATTTCTGCAGATTTTGAAAGTTGCTATTGTTAAACCTCTGCATAAAAAATAGGAAAGAAAGCAACCACAGAACTACAGGCCAGTTATCTTAATCTCAGTATTTGGTAAGCTAATAGAAAAAATTGTGCTGGAGTTCTTAATCGAGCTCTATAACACAAATAACATGATAGGTGACTTGCAACATGGGTTTAGAAGTTGCTGGAGTACTATATCCTCAGCAGTACAGTTTGTCCATTGTCTGATGCAGAAAATAAATGAGGGTTACAAAACTGCAGGAGTGTTTTTAGATCTCTATAAAGCATTTTACAGAGTCCACCATCATACTCTCTTAAAGAAACTTGCAGATAATGGTGTCAGCGAAACCATGGTGCTCTCTTAAAGAAACTTGCAGATAATGGTGTCAGCGGGACACAGGATAGGCAACAGTGTACAGAAGTTGTGTATGACAATGGAGAGGTAATTGAAAAGAGATGATCAAATGTATGAAATATAAAATTTGGAGTGCTACAAGGCTCCATTTTGGAGCCATTCTTATTTATATGCCAAGTGAATGATTTCCCAAATGTATCAGATACCGATCATCTTATTACAATGTATGCTGATGACACCTCTGGGGTATACTGGGCACATAGTACTGTTGGCCTAAATTCAGTGGTACAGAATTTGGTTGAGAAAGTCCAAAACCATTTTGAAAATGAAAATCTTAGGGTTAATGTTAGCAAAACTAATATAACTTATTTTAAAACAAATACTGCTGTAAATGAAGACATTCTGGTTAATATTTGTTCGGAATGTAAATTTCTGGGGATCTATACAGATGACAGACTTTTGTGGACTCAGCAAATAGACCACGTCTGCAGAAAACTCACATCCAATTTTATTTGCTACAGAGATTTGTTCATTACCTAGATAGGGAACCAATGAAAATAGTGTATTTTGGGTTAGTATATGCCTATTTATCTCATGGAATTGTATTGTGGGGTAGGAGTTGCCAAACCAATATAAAAAGGGTATTTGTCTACATCTACATACATACTCTGCAATCCATAGTAAGGTGTATGGCAGAGGGTGCACTGTACCACTGCCAGGCATTTCCTTTCCTATTCCACTCCCAAATAGAACGAGGAAAAAAAGAATGCCTATATGCCTCCGTATGAACCCTAATTTCTCTTAACTTGTCTTTGTGATCATTATGTGAAATGTAAGTACACATTACAGAAGAGAGTAGTAAGAATTATGGCAAATGTAAGGCCCAGAACTTCACATAAAACCTGTTTATTAATTTAACTATTATGACTATTTATGGTGTATATATGTTTCAAACAATTATGTTACTGAATGAAAATAAAAAATTACAAATAGGAATATGGAAATCCATAATTATGATCCAAGAAACAAATCAGACTTTCATGTGGTTAGCAGAAGGCTAAATCTATCAACAAATAAACCATACATCAAGGGAGCAGTATTTTATAATTCTTTGCAAAGTGATCTAAAACAGCTTTCTGGGGGAGTTTTTAAAACTGAGTTAAAAATGACTTATACTGAAGTGCCCAAATAGTATGGAGCTGACATGAAATGACCTCAGGAAAGAATGGTAAATATAGTTAAAATTTAACTAGGTATATATGTCAATGATTATTATTCTAAATTGTATGTTATCTTTATATATTATTTATAAATATTCTAAATTTAATTAGTCTCACATTGCCCATGCATGTAAAAATACATGTTTTGAGCTGATAAATAAATAAATAATGACAATTTCTCTGCTTCTGTTGGATGAGGTATTTGTTTTGCTGCTGTTTCTGGTAACTGCAGTGACTCCAGAGTTGCTGTTGGTAATGGTGGTTCTTTTATTTCAGATGACATTTGTTTTGGCAGAAATGTAATTAGAGTTCCTTGCTCTACTGGTGGATGATTAATGAATTTAATTATTTCAGCATTCACAATTTTTTCCCACTTGTGTTCATGTGGCGACCGCATCTAGTAAAATGCTCTCGGTTCTCACTGTTTATCTATATAAACATTGTATTTTGGAAGCCTCTACAGATTTTTCCAAATTCTGTTTGTTGTAGTTATTTCAGTGTTTACAGAAGAATTTCCTATCAGAACATGCATTCGAGGAATACTGACAATGTAGAAATATACTTGAGGCATTTGTTTGATTGTTTCTCTGAACATTTCCATTGCACACAATGTTTCATTGCGGCAAACAATATTCATGCCTCTGATTATGACACAACAATTTCTGGATGTCAAAATGATGTCACAGCTTTTTAGAACTTCACATAGTGGTGTGCCCAGCTTGATAATACCTCTAACATTTTTTAAATCTGTGTGGTTATTTCTCATAATTTCCTTAATTCCTTTGGCATGACTGCCAACAAAGATGTATGCCTAAGGTGTGGGTGTTTGTTTATACATCACATTGATATTTTGATTTCTTTGTTTTTGGAAATTAACTTTGACTTTTCTTGCATAAATAGGTAAGTGTCTTTGAATCTTGGTATTCACATTGCCTTTCCCTACATTTCTTTCACTTGTATCTATTTGTGTGAATAGGTTGTTCATACTTCTATTCATAGTCACACTGTTTACACTTTCTACAATTTGATCTGTACAATTTTTAGATCCAACATTTACTGAAATTTACTTGTCTTACCAATATATACACTTCACATGATTCCCGTAAGTAGTGTACCACTTTTTCTAGTACTTTTCTGTAATTTTTGATAATGTCAAGGTATTTTTTAAGTTCATCTAGCACATTTACTTCTACATCTGCACAGCACATTTCAGTTGCATTTTCATGGTCCAAGTGACAGTCACATATAATTCGTAAGTCTTCCTGAGTGAAGCAATACAAATGCCACTATTTTATGATTAAACATGTATATCTTCACACCATTTAGCACAGTTTCTTCACATATAACAAACTTTATTGATAATAAGTCATCAAAGACTGCAGAGAAATTTAATATTACTCCTATACTCGCCCCCATCTTGTCAGCAGGTGAGGTAAATTGCTTGGTGCTGCAGACCTGAATACCACCCCTGCTGCCAGAGCCATCAGTGTATGGACACGGCAATCAAATGAGCCAGCAGGTGTGTGTCGGTCACTGGCTGGAGCAAGGAATTTATATTCTGGGACAACTCGGCATCAGCTGGCCACCCGCTACCCCCCCCCCCCCCCCCCCCCCCCGCCTTACTTCCCCAACCTCACTTGGCTATTTTTTGTAAATGCGTTTCCCTACTCCTTTTTGCTCTAGAAACAAAAATGTCTCATGGATCATCAGGAGAAGTCTACATGTCAACTCAATGTGATGTGGATCAACTTCTTTTTGTCTCCTGCTACTAAAAGTGATTGATTCACTTACACATTAAGTTATTTTGTATAAATATTCTTTGTTTTGTTACAATTTCATTTATGCAAAATATTCTTGAACAAGGTAAGGTAAGAGTAAATTTTAATAACATAATTTAACTCCATTTACCCAGAAGATTCGAGACTGAGTTCGATATCCAGATAATTAAATATCTCATAAATTGTATAAATCATGAAATCCCATTTTCTCTCCCTGCGGAGCACACTCTCTGAACAGAGTCAGTGTCAATCAAAGTTCTCTTGAAATCATCATTTTGATACAAGATATTGGCCTGTATTGAATTTAAGAATGTCACTGTACATATCAAAGATATTTCCCTCAACATAACTCGACTAATTAAACACTTGCTTAATGAGATTCGAGTCTTTCAAGAGTCAAAGGAAAGCTACAGCTACATAATTACTTTTCAAATGACATTTAATTGCATGGCAGAGGGTTTATCAAACTGCTTTCATGGTATTTCTTTACTATTCTATTCTCTAATAGCATGCGGGAAGAAGGAAGACTTACATTTTTCCGTTTTCAATCTGATTTATTTTATTTTATTATGATCATCATGTCTCCCTATGTATGTGGGTGCCAACAAAATATGTCTGCATTTATAAGAGAAAGATGGAGAAAGAAATTTTGCAAATAGGTCTCATCACAAGCTTTCTTGTAACGATTTCCACCCCAACTTGTGCATCATTTCCATGACTCTCTCCTCTATATCATATTAATACAAAACAAGCTGCCCTTCTCTGAACATTCTCTATATCCTGAATCAGTCCCACTTCATTGGGATTCCAAAATGTGCTGCAGTATTCCAAAATAGGATATACAAGTGTAGTGCAGGCAGTTTCTTTGGTAGAACTCTTGCATCTTGTAAGCGTTCAGCCAATGAAGTGTAGCTCTTGGATGGCCTTCCCTATGATATTTTTTATGTGAACTTTCCTATTAAAGTAGTTTGTAATAGTAATAACTAGGTATTTAGTTGATTTCACTGTAGATTTCACTGATTTATTGTGTAAATGAAGTTTAACAGATTTCTTTTAGTGCTCATATGGATGACTTCACACTTTTCTAACAATATAGTAAGGATATTTTACATCTCACTACGAAGGTGTATGACAAACTTCAACAAACACATAAAAAAAGACACACATAAAACATGTAAATTATCAGCCATTGACCTTCTTCAGAAAAGAGAGCCTTCACACAATCACACAGGCACACTTCACAGTCACACAACTGTCATCTCCGGCTGACACACTCCGAATCACGCTCTGAGAGGCAAGGGGAGACGGGCACATGGAGGCTGCGTGGCTGTGGTGAGTATGTAGACAGTACAGCCTTACGGAACATATATGTACTAAAGGGCTGTACGAGAAGCAGCTTAGGAATGGAGTGGGGAGTTGGGGGAGGGGAGGGAAGCAAAACAAACGTACATACAAAAACACAACACTCAGAATGGGAAAGGTGTAAGATAGAAGAGGTAGGAGATGTTGGGTGTGGAGAAAAAGGGGTTTATCATAGGTTGAGGCCTGGATAATTTCAGGATTGGAGAATTTACTGTAAGGACAGCTCACATCTGTGTAATTTCAGAAAAGCTGGTGGTGGGTTGGAGGATCCAGATGGCCTGGGGTGTGAAGCAGCTGTTAACTCCACTGCATGTTGCACCACAGGGTGGTCTACCTTGTTTTAGACCACAATTTGGTGGTGGCCATTCATTTTAATGAACAGCTCATAAGTGGTAATACCAAAATACAAAGCTGCACAGTGATTACAGCAGAATTGGTAAATTACATGGCTGCTTTCACAGGTGACCTGGCCTCTGATTGGATAGGGTAAGCCTGTGACAGGACTGGAATTGGAACTGATGTGTGGGTGGAATGTTCAGATGTTTGTAAATCTATCAAACTTAACTGCACAGTTATTAGTCCGTAGCTTACAAACTACTTAACTAAGGTAAACTAACGTAAGGACAACACAAACATCCATGCCCAAGGGGGAAATTGAACCCCAGATGGTGAAAGGCTGTGCGCACCAGAGCACAGCGCCCCGGTGCGCACAGCTAATCACTGATGCTGAGGGTGTGTGGATTGGACAGGTATTGCAGTAGGCTCTTCCACAGTGATATAATCTCTGTAATCCCTGTGATGTTTATATATATTTTTAAAGTTGACTAAAGTGGTCAATCACGTGACTACATGGAGCTGGGAGCAGGGAAGGGAAGGCGCGAGGTCTTTGCTTGCCGGACGCCGAGGAGATAAGGTAGCTGCTTACAGAGGCATCAGTGTGGCTTGCGTTTTATACACCACATGTGGCATTCCGAACTTGATAAGTGCACTCATATGCAAATGTCTTCTGTGGGTTTCGGCTCCGATATTTATGTGAGTGGCGAAGTTTTTTTTTTTTTTTTTTTTTTTTTTTAAATTGTGATATGTAGTGTAAATGTGACTAAAAAAATAATAAACTAACATAGAAGCACAAGTGTTGACTTATTCGTCAACTTATTCTTCAATGGTACCTTGTTAGTTCACTGATTTACAGGCATACACTTTAAAGGGTTAAAGCAACAGTGTTACAACCGCCCCTTAGTAGGCTAGCCAATGTACATTTACATTAGGCAAAAGTTAGTAGAGATTCGTGCGTCTATAAAAAGATCAATGCATGAAGCATACAATAATTATCACAGCCATATCTTACCAAAAGATCTTTCTGAGTACCCTAAAAAATTCTGTCCTATGTAAAATCAATAAGCAGGTCAAAGCCCACTGTTCACTCACTCATTGATCATTCCGGGGCATTAATAGGAGAAAGCAAACGGAAAGCTTAAGTTCTAAATTTAACCTTTAAGGAATCTTTCACGCAGGAGGACCGCACAAATGTACCATCATTTGATCAGCGTACTAAGTCCGAAATGGAGGACATAGTAATAGGTATTTCCGGAGTAGAGAAGCAGCTGCGAGAGCTAAATACGAAAAAGTCTGCTGGTCTGGATGGAATACCAGTTCAGTTTTACAAAGAGTATTCTGCGGCATTGGCCCCTACTTAGCTTGCATTTATCACGAATCTTTAATTCAGCACAAAGTTCCTAGTGATTGTAAAAAAACGCAGGTGACTCCCATTTATAAGAAATGAAAGAGAACTGACTCACACAATTACAGGCCAATATTGTTGATATCAGTTTCATGTAGGATTTTGGAGCATATTCTCAGTTCGAATATAGTAAATTTCCTTGAAATGGAAAAGCTTCTTTCTACGAATCAGCACGGGTTTAGGAAACATCGTTCATGTGAAACTCAGCTTGCCCTTTTCTCACATGACATCTTGTGACCCATGAATGAAGAGCTACAGGCGGATTGTGTTTCTCTCGACTTCAAAAAGGCATTCGATGCAGTGCCACATTGCAGACTGCTAACGAAGATACGAGCTTATGGAATAGGTTCACAGATTTGTGACTGGCTGGAAGACTTCCTAAGTAATAGAATGCAGTACATTGTTCTCTACAGCGAGTGTTCATCAGAGACAAATGTATCGTCAGGTGTGCCACAGGGGAGTGTGATAGGACCGCTATTATTTTCTATCTATATAAATGATCTGATGGACAGAGTAAGTAGTAATTTGCAGCTGTTTGCTGATGATGCTGTGGTGTATGGGAGGGTGTCGTCTTTAACTGACTGAAATAGCATACAGGATGACTTACACAAAATTTCTAGTTGGTGCAAAGAATGGCAGCTAGCTCTCAATGTAGAAAAATGTAAGGTGTTGCACACTAGTAGGAAAAACAATCCCATAATGTTCGAATACAGCATTAGTAGTGAGCTTCTTGATGCTGTCGCATCGTTCAAATATCTAGGCGTAACATTGTAGAGCGATATGAAATGGAACGAACATGTAAGGACAGTCGTGAGTAAGGCGGACAGCCGACTTCGGTTTATTGGGAGAATTTTGGGAAGATGTACTTCACCTGTAAAGGAGACCGCATATAAAATGCATGTACGACCACATCTTGAGTATTGCTCAAGTGTTTGAGACCCACAGCAGATCAGTTTAAAGGAAGACATAGAGTCAGTTCAGAGGTGAGCAGCTAGGTTTGTTACTGGTAGGTTCGACCAATGCGCAAGTGTCACAGAAATGCTCCGGCAACTCAATTGGGGATCGCTGGAGGAAAGACGATATTCTATTCATGAATTTCTGTTGACTAAATTTAGAGGGCCGCAATTTGAAGCTGAGTGTAGTACGAGCTTGCTGCCGTAGTGATCACAAAGACAAGATAAGAGAAATTAAGGCTTGAGCGGAGGCATATAAGCATTCTTTTTTTCCTCATTCTGTTTGGGAGTGGAATAGGAAAGGAAAAGCCTAGTATTGGTACAGTGTACCCTCTGCCATGCACCTTAAGGTGAATTGCGGAGTATGTATGTAGATGTAGATGTAGTTTGTGCACGAGCCCTGGCCATTAGGCATGTTGCAGTTGGGGGCTCTTCCGGGATAGAATTAAACAAATGATGGAATGGAAAGTGTTGGAGCAGGGAAGGAGTGAGTTCTCAAATCCAATTGTAGTGGTTAGAAAACAGGATGGGTCAATAAGGATTGTATTAGATGCTAGGAGGTTAAATAAAATTATAGTTAGAGAAAATGACCAACCTGAAAACATGAATGAGTTGTTGCTGAAATTTAATAATGTTACATTGATGTCAAGTGTCAATCTTACCTCTGGGTTTTGGCAACTTCCACTTGCCAAGGAAAGTAGAAAGTACACAGCTTTTCTATTTGAGGGAAGAACATTTGGATTGTGCATATCAGTAGCAGTTTTCATTAGGGCACTAAGTTATGTGCTTGGATGTGAGTTAATGGCTAGACTTGCAGTGTATGTAGACAACATATTGATCACCAGTAGTACTTGGAGTGAACACTGTTTGTTATTAGAAGAAGTATTGGAGGCATTACAGAAAGGGGGGATGATTATCAAACTTAGTAAATGTGACTTTATGAAGGCAGAGATAACATTTCTGTGCCATCAATTAACAGCAAAAGGTGTACTGCCCGACAGGGACAAAATAAAGGCAATTGTTGAGTGTGTGAGACCAAAATGTAAAAAGCAACTGAAATCTTTCATGGGGGCATGTAATTTCTACAGAAAATATATTATTGACTACAGTATGAACCCACCAAATTTGTGTAAATTGCTGAGGAAAAATGTTTCATGGAATTGGATACCTGAATGTGATAAAGAGGTTGAGGCAATAAAAAGGAGCTTGTGTAATAGTAGAATATTATATTACCCAGATACATCACTACCATTTTGCATTGCCTGTGACAGTTCTGATTTTGGTGTTGGTTGTGTGCTATTTCAAGAAAAGGTAATAGATGGGGTAGTAGAGCACAGGACTTTAACATTTGCAAGCCGGATGTTATCTAGACATGAACTTATGTATGGGGTATCAGAAAAGGTACTTTTGGCTGTGGTTTTCAGTTTTCAGAAATTTAGGATTTATTTAAAAGGTAGGGAGGTAAATGTCTATACAAATCATAAAGCTCTGAGTTACCTGCAAGACTGCAAACTTTTGAATCAAAGGCTCATGAGATGGGCCATATTTCTGCAGCAGTTACAATATAATGTTACATATATTAGAGGTACTGAGAACCAGGTTGCCGATGTTTTGTCAGGATTGCCAATGGAGGTGGGTGAATGTGAGGATGAAAGGGAAGAGGAGTTTCAGATTAGTTACATGAAAGGTGTAGAGGAGGAGACAGAAATTAAATCAATCTGTAAAGATATGAGACGGTTGCAGAATGGGGACCAAACTTTAAAGTTCATTAAGGTGAATTTAGGGTGTATGGGGTATGAGAAAATGGCTGCATATTACAAAATTTATAAAGGCATTTCGTTTAGGCGTAAGGACCCAGATAAGAAAGACTGGAGGTTGTGATTCCATGATGAGAAGGTTGATGTATTAATAAATTATGTACATCATAGTGATGGACACTATGGACCACAGAAATGCGTGGAAGCTATACAGGACTTCGTTTATTTCAATAATATGGTAAGGAGAGTTTGTACGCAATTGGCTACTTGTGATATGTGTCAGCGTGTGAAACACAGCACAGTTGGAATACAGGGTGAAATGCAAAACATTATGCTTAGAAAAACTGGGGAATTGCTTGCTGTCGATTTGTTTGGCCCACTGCTCACAGGTTGGGGTGGTGTAAAGTATATCTTGGTGGCTGTAGATGTTTTTTCTAAATATGTGAAGCTGTATCCTCTTAAAAGAGCTACAAGTCAGAGTATTATAAATAAGTTAGAAAAGGACTATATAGTAAATGTAAAATTACCAGAGAAAATCCTCTCGGACACTGGGTCACAGTTTGTTTCAGGAATGTGGGATAAATTTATTGAAAGAATTGGTGCAACACATATTAGGATCTCAGTCTACCACTCGGCAAGTAATCCTGAGAGGTATATGCAAAAACTAGGGAGACTGTGTAGGACATATTGCAGCAAATGGCACAGTGCATGGGCTGCATATGTATGAGTGTTTGAGGACATTATGAATTCTGTGAAGAGCTGTTCAACTTTCTCCTTATGAGGTCATGGTGGGTGAGAAGCCAGTTAACCTCATAGCTGAAAAGGTGGAATTTCCACCAGGTGACGAGATGAGCTTGTTTTGGAGCAGATGAGGAAAAAAGGGATAGAAAGAAAGAGAAGACATGATCAAAACAATAAAATTACCAAGTTTAATGTTGGGGATAGGGTTTTGGTCTGAACCAAAGAAAGTTCTAGTAACATTGACGGAGAGAGAAAGAAACTGTTCGAACTGTATCACAGACCATTTGAGGTTATTGGATGCCCACACCTAATGCCTATAGGTTGGGCTGCCCTGGTACAAAGAAGCTGTTGGGACTTTGGAATGTCACCAAATTAAAGTTATATATGGACAAGTGATGGCATAACTAAAGTGATATTAATGTGCTTGTGTGATCCAGAGTATGAAATGTTTGTTAAATGGTGTATTATGAAAAATATATTTATGTATTATCTGTGTAGTGACTAGAATATTGTGTATGTTTATTGAAGAATAGCATAGGTATTGCTAAGAAATTTTGGAGGGATTATTATGTTATGTGTTAAAGCGTTATTTTGGTGTCAAATCTTGTTGGAAACTTGCAGTGGAACTTTAGGATGGTGCGTGGGAGTGGCACCAGTTGAGCTTGGGAGATTTTGTTAAGATAAATTTTAAATTGTACAAATTTTGATATGTGGCAGTGTGATTGCATCTTGGTGCTACTTCATGCAGCCATTAACAAGGTAAAGACAGCATGAAGTGGGAGTATATTATAACATGATAGAACAAATAATTACTATAAACAGTTTAATGTGATATAAATCTTGTTTTCCTTTTCAGTTATATATGCAGTATGAGACAGTACTACAGTGTCATGATTTCAATGTTTATATATATATTTTTACAGTTGACTAAAGTGGTCAACCACGTGACTACACGGAGCCGGGAGCAGGGAAGGGAAGGCGCGAGGTTTTTGTTTGCCGGACACCGAGGAGGTAAGGTAGCTGCTTATAGTGGCATTAGTGTGGCTCACGTTTTATATGCCACGTGTGGCATTCTGAATTTTATAAGTGCACGTTACGTGAGTAGCGAAGTTGTTTTTTTTTTATTTTTAATTGTGATATGTAGTGTAAATGTGACTAAAAAAATAATAAACTAACATAAGAGCACAAGTGTTGACTTATTCATTAATGGTAGCTTGTTAGTATACTGATTTACAGGTATACACTTTAAAGGGTTAAAGCAACAGTGTTACAACCGCCCCTTAGTAGGCGAGCCAATGCACATTTATGTTAGGTTGTGCACGAGCCCTGGCCGTTAGGCATGCTGCACTCCCTATGTAGGTGAGTGCTAAAAAATATGTAAGCATTCCTGAAGAGAAAGTTGGTGACAGAATTTCCACAAATAAATCTTGTTGCAATGAATAATGCCTTTCTTTTAATGATCTCCATCACAATTCTTGCATCGTTTCTGTGACACTCTCTCCCCTATATTGCAATAATACAAAATGAGCTACCCTTCTCGAAACTTCCTCTATATCCTCTGTCAGTCCCATTTGGAGGAGATCCCACAATGGCCAGCAATAGTCCAAGATAGAATGCACAAGTTTAGTGTACACTGTTTTTATTTGTTTATTTTATTTTTATTAGATCTGTTACATGTTGTAAGTGTTCTGTCAATGAAACGTGGCCTTTGGTTCATTTTCTCTACAATATTTTATGTGTGTTCTTTCCAATTTAAGTTACTTGTAATTGTAATTCCTAGGTGTTTAATCGAATTTACAGCCTTTAGATTTTATTGTATAAATGAAGTTTAATGGGCTCATATGGATGACTTCTCATTTTTCATTGTTTAGGCTCAATTGACAATTTTCGCACCATGCAGATATAGCATCTAAAGCATTTTGCAGTTGCTTTTGATCTTCTAGTGACTTTAATAACCAGTAAATGACAGGATCATCTGTGCACAGTCTAAGACAGCTGCTCACAATGTCTCTTAAATAGTTTATAAAGATTAGGAACAGTAGGGGCCATATAACACTTCCCTGGGGAACACCAGATATCACTTCTGTTTTACATGATGACTTTCCATTAATTACTATGTACAGTGTCCTTTCTGACAGGAAATTGTAAATCCAATCATACAACTGTGGCACTACTCCATAAAAGTGCAATTTGATAAGAAGACACTTGTGAGGCACAGGATCAAAACCTTCCAGTAATCAAGAAATATGAAAATGATGAGTTCCCTTGTCAATAGCAATCATCACTTCATGTGAGTAAAGAGCTGTGTTTCACAAGAATTACACTTTCTGATTCTGTGTTGATATGTATCAATAGGTCGTTCTCTTTGAAGTATTTCATAATATTTGAGGAAAGTATAAATTCTAAATTCCTAATGCAAACTGACAGCAATAATATAGGCCTGAAATTTTGCAGATTACTCCTATTGCCTTTCTTGAATATTAGAGTGACCTGTGCTACTTTTCAGTCTTTGAGTATGGAACTTTTGCTGAATGAGCAGTTGTATATGATAGCTAGGTATGGAGCTATTGCATCAGCATACTTTGAAAGGAACCAAATTGGTATACAATGTGGACTGGGAGACTTGCATTTGTTAAGTGATTTAAGGGCCCCTTCAGACAAGGCCACTAAGCAGCTCCACTAAGCAGCTCGGCCGATGTCAAACGCCGGAGGTAAATGGGTGCCTTCAGACGTGGCCACAGCCACTGAATGGTGGCACTGCTGCCAGTCTCGGTGGTCTGCATCAACACAAGTGGTGACCACAAAAAGTGGCTCCAGTTGTGTCTATGCCAGGAACTTAATGGTAGCGCCCGGACGTGAGACACAGCCATGCCACTTTTTGAATGCACGAGTGCAGCACTGATAATGCGTGCGTACCAATGAGTTGTGGGCCGCTTTGTTCCTGTTGTGTAGTGGCTACAGTGAAGTGGAAGTTTTTGGTTGTGCACTGTTGCAGACAATGGCAAATATCAACACATCAGATTTTATCACTGAAATTGAGAAGTGGCATGCTATATGGGATATCATGCATGAAGATTATAGGTGGCAGTAGCATCATCTTGTTGCAAATATCATAATATAATGTGTGAAAAAGTCCATGACTGCATCTTTCTAAAACCAATGGATGCACCCAGAATCTTCTCCTTTTTCTGTTTTTGTGTTTATTCTTCCTCTGAATAAGAATCATAGCCAGCATCAAATCTGTTCATGCATCCATGCCCACTGTAATATTGACAGATTTTGTACACAAGGCAAGAGCAGAGTTTGCAGCATTGTGAATGTGAACTTGTAGCACTACTACGCATGTCTGCTGTGTCACAGACACTCAGCAGCAGCTCCACAGATGCGCTGCGTCCCAACTGCTGAGTGGAGCTACAAAGTGGCCAAGTCAGAAGGGCCCATAAGTTGCTTTAATACTATGGAGATATTTACTTCATCTTCTGTGGTGAAGGAATTTCAGAAAGCTGTGTTAAGCAAGTCTGCTTTAGTATTGCTGTCAACCATAGCATCACCATTGCTATCGCACAGTGAAGTTATTGGTTGTGTTTTGCCACTAGTATACTTTAGACATGACCAGAATTTCTTCAAATTTTCTACCAAGTTACATGATAGGGTTTCATTGTGAAAATTATTATAAGCTTCTCACATTGAAGTTCAAGCTAAATTTCAAGTTTCAGTAAAAGATTGCCAGTCTTAAGAACTTTGTGGTTGTTTAAATTTGGTATGCTATTTTCTTTGCATTTTCAAGAGTGATCTAACCTGTTTTGTGTACCATGGTGGGTCAACCCTGTGTTTTGTTCATTTATTCGGTATAAATCTCTCAATAGCTGTCAGTATTGTTTCTTCGAATGTAAGCCACGTCTGATCTACACTCACATTGTTAGATTGAAAAGACTGTAGTTCCTCACTCAGGAAAGTGTTAATAAAATTTTCATTTGCATTTTTGAATTAAAATATATATTTCATTTAACTTTAGTGGATATGGAAAATTTGATATTCTATCTCGCTACGACAGCTCTGTATTCACAAATTCCTGTGTCTGTTTTGATACTCTTTATTACCTCTGCATTATTTGTTGCTAGGAGGTCAAGTATGTTTACACAACCATTTACTATTCTAGTGGGTTCATGAAGTAATTGCTAAAATAATTTTCAGAGAATGCACTCGGTACAATTTTGGACAATGTTTTATACTTGCCTCTGGTTTTGAACGTGCATTTTTGACAACATATCGAAGATAAGTTGCAGTCACCACCAATAAAATGGACTGCTTTGGGTGAGATTTGGAAATTTGGTCCAAGCTATCTTTGATCATTTCAGCAAATGTATTGTCTGAGTCAGGGGTCAGTAAAAAAGATCAAATTATTAATTTATTCCAGTTGTCTTATAACATCTAACCGTATCAACTCAAAGGAACTATCTACTTCAATTTTGTTACAGGATAAACTGCTTGTGAAAGCAATAAATACACACCACCTATTGTATTCAATCTATCTTTTGTGCTCACCATTTGACACTTTGTGAAAATTTCAACTGATTTGGGATGTTATGGAGTTATCGAAGTAGGGAGGGTGACGGAACACCACTTTAGGAGGGTTGGGCAGAATGCCTCTCATTTCTGGGAATGAGGCCAGAAAATCAAAACTTTGACTGAGGAAACAATTCAGTTTTTCCAGTCCTGGGTAGTATTGGGTGACAGGGGAAGTGCTCTTTTGTGGCTGGTTATTGGTGGTAGAGGGAAACCTTCAGCATATTGAGAAAGAGAGATCTTGCCATTGCGATATATCATCCTTAGGTGGCTAAGCTGTAAGGGAGTAGATTTTTTAAAATTTTATTTTTATATATGTGGAAGGGATGGCAACTGTCAAAGTGTAGGTACTGTTCCCCTCTTTTGTAGGTTTAAAGTATCAGTGAGGTGGAGATTAACATCCACGAATGTGGCACGGTGGGTTGAGCAAGACCAGGTGAAGTGGAGAGGGCAGAACGAGTTGAGGTTTTGAAGGAAGGAGGATATGGTGTTGTGGCTCTGTGTCCAGATCATAAAAATATAATTGATAAACATGAACCAGACCAGATGTTTGGGGTTTTGGAATGTTAGGAAGGTATCTTCCAGACGGTTCATAAATAGTTGTTATTGTTGCTGATGTTTTAAAGAAGACTAAACGGCTGGGTTATCAGTCCCCTGTCCCTAAGAGATCACATCATGTGATTTATGGTTGAAGACTAAGCACTTCACAGCCAGTACACGAGAAGTACCGGAAGGCAGTTAGTGCTAAAATGACATAAAAGAAAAGGGAAACCACAAAAGTAGTGGACCAAATAGTCAACTGAGCTAAAATATCACAGCAGAAGATTGTGGCTGGCTGATCACTAGGATAATAATGGATGAGCCAGCTGCTCTGTACACCCTAAAACTGCCAGTTGGAAATAGGACTGACAAGACAAAAGGAACAACAGATTATAACTGTTTGAATGGTTGGTGCCCAAAAGATCAGACTTAGGTACCCACCATTAAATCATATGATAAAAACCAGCTGCACGAAAAAAGCCTAAAACACGGTCAACCATGGAGGCATCGTCAGCTAAAATTGAAGGAAGTGCAGAAGGCAGGTTAAATGACTGTCACAATGCAGCTAAAAGTGGACAGTCCGACAAGATGTGGACCACAGTCAACAGAGCGCCACAACGGCAGTTTGGTGGGTCCTCTTGACGTAAGAGGTAATAGTGCGAGAGCCACGTATGGCCTATATGCAGGCAATAGAGGACGACTCAGTCGCTTCGAGAATGCCTGAGAGAAGTCTTCCATGCTGCTGTCAAAGGTTTGATCACACGAAGCTTATTGGGCGTGCTCAATGTTGACCATTCTGAATACCAGGCTACGGAGATCTTGCAGTGCAGACTCAATCAGGTATCTCTTTCTGGGGTACTGATATCCAGACACTGGAAGGTGATGGCCTGCTTGGCCAGCTGATCAGCTTGTTCATTCCCTGGGATGCCGACGTGGCCCGGAGCCCAGATAAAAGTCACAGAACGGTCAGACGTGTCAAGACTGAATGCAGAGTCTTGGATGGATCACATCAAAAAGTGTTTGGAGAAACACTGTTCAAGAGCTACTCAGGGAGCCACTGCAGATGACGTATGACTTCCTGGGGCATGTACAGAGGTGGTCTAGAGCACGAATTATGGCAATCAGCTCTGCTGTAAAGACGGTACAGCCAGGAAGCAGTGAGCATTGTTCAATGTGGTCGCCACGAACATAGGCATAACCCACTCTGCCTTCTGCCTGGGAGCCATCAGTGTATATGACTTCTGCATCATGGAACATGCCAAGGATGTCCAGAAACTGGTGACGAAGTGTATGTGGTGAAATCAACACCTTTGATTCACAGGATAATTGCAGGTGGAGCTGTAGGCAAGGGCTGGACCAAGGAGGGAAACGAGATAGGCAGGAGAATGCAGGAGAGAGAGGTAGGGACTCAAGTGAGGAAAGGAGAGTACGCACCCAGACCGCGATTGGAAGACCTGATCTGGGTCGATGTTGTGCAGAGGGAAGGACAGTAATTGGAAACAAAAAGCCTGCGATTTAGATGGTGAGGCGTAGCGGGAACGTGTGCAACATATGAAGCCAACAATTGTTGCCGGCAAAACCTCAAGGGAGGGATACCAGCTTCAACGAGGAGGCTTGGCACAGGGCTGGTGCGGAAAGCCCCTGTACCTAGACGAACACCACCATGAAGAATGGGATCTAAGATCCGCAATGTTCAAGGTGATGCAGAGTCATACACGTGGCTCCCATAATCCAGGCGTGATTGGATTGGGGCCTTAAAGAGGTGCATGAAAGTTTGATGGCCCACTCCACAGGTAGTGTGCCCAAGACAGTGCAGTATGTTTAGATACCGACAGCACTTCTGCTTCAATTGATGGAGGTATGGCCCCAAGTGAGTCGGTTGTCAAACAGCATGCTGAGAAATCGATGTGTAGCCGTTCGTCAGCTAGGTACAGTTCTGGATCAGAGTGAATGACGCAACAACGACAAAAGTGAATCACCCGGTTTTTGGATGCTGAGAACGTGAAGCCATGAGCTGAGGCCCATGACTGAGTCTTTTGAATGGCTCCCTGCAGACACCTTTCAGCAACACCAATGCTAGCAGAACTGTAATATAAACAAAAGTCATTGGCAAACAAGGAGGAACAGACTGATGACTCTACAGGCGAAGCAAGACCTTTTATTGCAACTAAAAATAGTGGTACACTGAGAACGTAGCCCTGTGGAACACCGTTCTCTTGAATGTGACAAGAGGTGAGAGAGGCACCGACCCTAACCCGAAAAGTATGGAGTGAGAGGAAGTTCTTTATGAATGTCGGTAGGGGACCACGTAAGCCCCAGTCAAACAGTGTAGCCAGTATGTGGTGATGCCAGGTGGTATCATACACCTTGCGAAGATCGAAGAAGACCGCAAACCAAGTGCTCACACCTGGTGAAAGCTATGTGGATAGGCAACTCCAATGATACTAGATTATCTATTGCGGAGCAGCCATGGTGGAAGCCCACTTGTTGGGGAGCAAGGAGTCCCTGGTCTTCAAGAATCCACATGAGCTGCCGACTAACCATATGTACGAAGATCTTGCATAGAACATTGGTGAGGCTTAATGGACGGTAGCTCTCTGCCACCTGCGGATTGGCACCAGGTTTCATCAGGATAATGCTGCTCCCCCGCCATTGGGATAGGAAAACAGTTTCCACCCAGAGATGATTGTTCAGGGAGGTGATGAACAAACTGGCTGTGTCTACTGTCTGGTCCTGGGGAGGTGTCAGGACATGCAGCTAGAGCACTCTCGAACTCCCATTCACTGAACGGCTCATTGTATTTTTCCTGGCGGCGCATGTGAAAGGAAAGCTGCCGCTGTTCAACACACTCTTTGAAGGCGCGGAAGTCTGCACTGTAAGATGCAGATTCTGAGCTATGAGCATATCCGAGCTACGAGCATAGAGGTCTGCCATGTACTGCGCAACAACAGCTGGGTCTGTGGGCAGAGTACCCTGAATGTGAAGACTGGGGATTCCTGCCAATGGACGATGCCCGAAAAGGCATCAGCTAAGTATGTGTATCATGTAGACAACTGTGATATGTGATTTTGTACTGTAATGCTGTATTTCTGTTGCTGTGCAAAGATATGAAAGAAAAGAAGGAACCAATTTCTAACACATAGGATACTTTACTTAAATAACATGAATGATGGTACTGGATTTAATACTTTCAGTTGACACATAACAATAAACAGTGTTACATTCCTTTAACTCTATTAGACAATATGAAGGGGGTTTGGGTTTCAACTCAGAAAAATCGTACAAGATCTGTAGAACTACTGCCAAAATTTGAACTAGCCAGCTGTGAGTTGAGTGACACTAAAATAGCATTGTGATCTTGAAGTCTTTCATGGCAGCTGCCTGAATAAAATCTCCTCAGTGTATAAGCTGAATTATTTTGAATAAAGTTTTTGAGCTTTCAACAGCTGTTTCTTCCACTGTCTTCAGAATTAGAACTGATGACTGCTAACGAAGATACTGTGTTCTGCTTATGTAGGTAAGGTAGCAGCATCTGGTAATTTTGAGAAAAAGGCAGAATGATGCATGCTTAAAATATTTTGTGGGACAGTTTCTGGTGGCTCAGGTCATTTCTGGGAGTACATGATGGTACATACATCAGATGTCAATGTCACATATGTAACTCTTGCTTCCTCATAAACATAATAAAATCATATTTACTTTTGAACAGTGTCTGAAGCTCACTCATATTAAATAGTTTTACACATAAAATCAGAAAAGAAATCTAATAGTGGTAAGATAATTTCTAACAATGACAACGTACAATCATTGATGCTCTTGTTCTGGGAAAATGCTTCCAGCAGGAACAATAAAACAGATGCCGCCAATGAAAGTCACTCTGTGGCACCTATGAAGAAGCTGGAAGCATTTCTTCTGTAAAGTGGAGTGATAACTAGGAGAATTAGATGTATGTTCCAGGATTGTATACTGTAACTGATGTTGCAGCCATTCAAGAAGATAGAGATCTAAGAGTGCTTAGTGTGTATCACCCATTTCCCAAAAGAATGCACACTGCCAGTGCTGAGCACATGCACCATATAAAGGACAAGAAGTGCATTTGCAATTGCAAATATGAACCAGCATCAACTGTACAATTTAATGATGATGTATGAAAATTTGTGTTGGGCTGTGATTCAAACCAGAATTTTCCACTTTTCATGAGTGGCCACATTAACAATTATGTTATATGTGCATGAATCCTGTACTGGCCCAGACTTCCATATTTCACACATTTCCTACTACTGATGAGTATGCATACATTCCACTATGTACACCCTGCACAAGGACAGTTGTTCATTACAAGTGTCACAATCTTCATGGTGGCTCATTTAAATAAAATATGCATTGTGCAGTCACTGCACATTGTGAATATATAAAGCAAGTAGGCCGATGATTCTCCATATTGGAAAAAATATAATCAACAGGATATCTAATATTTGATAAAAGAGGAAAAATTACAACTGAGATTAGGGGTATATGCTTAGTAGGGGTCACAGATGGGCTTTTAATACTCAGAAAAACCAAAGAGGATTGTTTGATAACTGCCAGGAGTGGCAGTTTCAAATGATTTGCCAACTCTCACATCACCTGACATCACTCAAACCCATGGCAGATGAGATCTGTTAGAAGCTCTTCAACTTGCCTTTCCATGTATGTAACACATTCGCTACATTATGGAAGATTCCAGATGCTGCTACCTCATCTACATAAACAGAATACAATGCCAGCACTGGCAGGCAATAGTTTTCCTCATGAAGTTGACAGTTAAAGAAAAATGATAACTTTTTAAAATGACAGAGCTTTAACCATAATGAGGATTTATTAATTTGTTAACTGTCCACAGTATGGAGGCAGTTATAAATAATACTGCACCATATTTCCACAAAACCAGTCAGTTCAGAGTAGTGTTGACATTCAAATACTGCTTATAGAATTGTCATCTGACACATCACCTCAAAGTGTTGGTCCCTTACACAAGACTGTCTTTGAGAAGCAAAAACTTTTTCTTCCCAGAATACTGATGTGGACCTAATGCTATTTTCCTTACAAATTAGGTTCATAGTTTTATTTATAGATGAGAGCAGCAAATTGTTGGTGAAGTAGATAATAATAATAATAATTTCATGTGGCTCATTGGCCTGGTGCAAGTCTTTCAATTGGACACCACTTGGGCGACTTGCATGTCCCGAGCCTACCCCAGTTATCCAACCAGGGAAAGGGGACCTGCAGCTTAATGTGGAATCCGAACCACCTGTCATTTCTGGTGACTCTTCACATTGTTGAGAGGTGAAGGATGGGTTAAAACACAGACTGAAAAAAAATCCAAGATCCAACTGGGTTTCAAACCCACGACCCTTCAGTTTCAAGTTGAGCGCTTTACCCCAAGACCACTGGGCCTGGCGGTGAAGTAGATAAAAAGTGAAGACCTGAGAATGGTGTAAGATCCAAAATTGAAGTCTTGAATCAACATTCATTGATGGCAGAGAGTGTAGAAGTCAATAATATATTTCAAATTTAACAGGGTAATCTGTCATAGTAAAGAATGTTTCATTTTTCACATGTATAATTGACACATCACATGATATGGCACTCATGTGATAGAAAGAAAATCTTCACACTCATACTTTGATAGAATTTTATTATTATTATCAATGTAAATACAAACAAACAATCCCTGAGACGGATTTTCGTCTTGAATATGTCAAAGACATTAATGATAAATCTGAAGCATTGAATGTGACCGGGAATTGAACCCAGACCTCCATGCTTACTAGGCAGACATCAGATTTAGGCGTGTCATAATAGTCTAAGCACGATTTCCTTCATGTCACAAACTTTAATTCAGCTTCTGTGTTCCATAGAACATTGCCACTACTGCCAAGGCTCTCCATGCAGCGGAATAGCACCTCGGCAATGTTTTTAAGGTGATATAAATATCAATGTAAATACAAGTAAACAAATTTTAATTCATTGCTTCAGATTTATCATTAATGTCTTTGACATATTTGAGACAAAAATCCGTCTCGGGGATTGTTTATTTGTATTTATATTGATATTTATATCACCTTAAAAACAGGAATGTTCCAATATGTCCATTGCCGAGGTGCTATTCCACTGCATGGAGAGCCTTGGCAGTATTGGCAATGTTCTATGGAACACAGAAGCTGAATTAAAGTTTATGACATGTAGGAAATCGTGCTTAGATTATTCTGAGGTGCCTTAATCGCTAGTGATGTGGAGGTCTAGTGGTAAGACGTCTGCCTAGTAAGCATGGACGTCTAGGTTCGATTTCAGGTCGCATCACAAATTTTAATTCAGTGCTTCAGATTTATCATTAATGCCTTTATTATTATTATTATTATTATTATTTTAAGTGAGTAAGACAGTTTAGAATAATTATATGTGGTAATAGGAATAAAGTTGTATATTTATTATTCTGCACCCAAAAGCTTTTATTTCCCAACAGAAAACCAAACAATTGAATGAATGTTGAATGAGTTCTACATCTACATGGATACTTTGCAAATCACATTGAAGTGCATGGCAAAGGGTTCATCGAGCCACTTTTATGATATTTCTCTACAGTTCCACTCTCTAATGGCTTGTTGGACAAAGGAACACCTAAATCTTTCTGTTTTCAATCTGATTTCTCTTATTTTATTATGATGATCATGTCTCCCAATGTAGGTGGTTGCTAACAATATAAGTTCGCACTCTGAAGAAAAAGTTAGGGAAAGAAATTTCGCAAATAGATCTCGCCACAACAAATAACACCTTTCTTTTAATGATTTCCACCCCAAATTCTGCATCATTCCTGTGACGCACTCTCCCCTATAATGTGATAATACAATATGAGTTGCCCTTCTCTGGATTTTCTCTAAACTGTCCATCAGTCCCACATGGTGTGGATCCCACAATGCACAGCAGTACACCAAAATAGGACGCACATGTGTAGTGTAGGCAGTTTTTTTTAGTAGAACTGTTGCATCTTCTAAGTGTCCTGCCAATGAAACACAGTCTTTGGTTTGCCTTCCCTACAATATTTTCTATGTGTTCTTTCCAATTTATGTTGTTCATAATTGTTACTTCTAGGTATTTAGTTGAATTTATGGCCTCTAGGTTTGACTGATTTATCATGTAACAGTAGTTTAATTAATTTCTTTTTGTGGTCATATGGATCACCTCACACTTAAGGGTCAAGTGACAATTTTTGCACCATGCAGATACCTTACCTAAATCATTTTGCAGTTGCTTTTGATCTTCTGGTGACTTTACTAACTGATAAATGACAGCATTATCTGGGAACAGTCTAAGAGAGCTAATCAGATTGCCTCTTAAATCATTTATAAGAATAAGGAACAATAGGTGCCCTATAACACTTTCCTGGGGAATGCCAGATATCACTTCTGTTCTACTCGATGACTTACAGTCAGTTACAGCAAACTGTGTCCTTTCTGACAGGAAATCATTAATCCAGTCGCACAACTGTGGTGATATTCTATAAGCATTCAATTTGATTAGAAGATGCTTGTGAGGTTCAGTGTTGAAAGCCTTTAGGAAATCTAGAAATACAGAATCTCTTTGACATCCCTTATTGATAGCACTCATCACATCATGTGAGTAAAGACCTAGCTGTGTTCCACAAGAACGATACTTTCTAAATCCGTGTTGACTATGCGACAATAGGGTTATTTCACGTGAAGTGTCCAAGGGCTCCCAGCTTGACCATCTTCAATGTTCATGAAATTTTTACAGTATGTACCTGAGGGCCCAACATGAATGTAAGCATAGTTTCAGGCTCACCTGTAACTTGATCCACATACTAGAGCCATTTTTGTGAAGACCACTTTTACTGACACTGAAAAGTCGGGAAGAAATCTTCAAGTTTAACATTCCACTGCTCCTATTGTAAAAGAGCAAGATCCTTGGTTCTTGGTATAGTGGTACAACATTTTCTGCTCTACACACAAATGGTGCAGATAGAGTTCAGAAAGCAATTCATTTGGCAAAATCTCAGTTCAAAGTGGGCAAAAAATCATATAGCAAGAAATTTGCACCATAATTTAACGAGGCATAAATAGTGGTCAAACTGCGCTACAGACCTGGTCTTTTGTCAAACTATTGTCTGTCTGGGTGTTTACTATATCACCAATTTGAACCTGGCTTGTGTGTTTAATTACTGTGCTAAGATCCTGTGAATATGCTAAAAACCATGAATATGTCAAAATATTCCTGTGTTCAATGTCATGTATCTCAAAATGAACACCTGCCACATTATTTTCATTGACACCATTCAACAGAGTACATTTCATACTATTAAAAAACGTGTTTTCATTTTGGTGTCTCTTTGGGTAAGGTCCAAATATGTCACCTAAACTATTGACTATTTGTAATTCGAGAAACATTCTTGCATTGGTTCATGGTGGCTATACTACTAACAGACTCAGTGACTCATAACCCCATCACCTAGGGGCCATGCCCGATAGCCATGCAAGGTCAGCTACGTGTGAGTTTCTTTACTGGAGGTTCCCAAGCCTGAATGTGGGAGTCTAGTAGGTTCCGAAGCCGGAATATGAGTATATAGCAGGTTCCATGCCTGAATGTGGGTATCCAACAGGTTCCCAAGTATTGTTTGGATCTCTTTGTGGTTCTTGAACCATAATACAGAATTCTTTAGTTGGTAAATGCTTTAAATTTGTTGCTGATGTCCAACACTATTGCTTCTGACAAACTGCATTGCCACCCAATCATTGAAGCAGCTAGAACTGTTATTACTGCAATTATCTTTTGTTCTGGGATCTAGCAGCCCAATGAAATGATTGTGCAGCTCCATGAGGATGCATGAAACTAATCAAGCCATCTTTTTCTTCACATGAAAATTCACAGATATTTCTATCCACCATTTTCCATCATAAATGCAAGCGAAATACTGGCCAGGTTGTAGTTCAGTAATGGTAACATGTTTAAGCAACTTTAGCATATTGGCTAACATTTGCTATAAAAAACAATGAATCATTTGATACTATATGAATCTGAAGTCGCTTTTCATCAAATGGCAGAAAATGGTGATGATGTCGTGTACCAGACACTGTAAACCCATCCTCAAAACACTTTTCCTGATCAATTTTTGCATAGTCAATAATTTCTTTTTTATTATAAATAAATTCAATGCCATGCACATTTATTGCAATATTCAAACAGATCAGTTGATGTCAAGATTTGATTGTCAATTGGACACTGAAGACTAGCTCATGCTGCTAAATGCAAATGGTCTTCACATGGTGATTTCCCATGGCTCTTTTCGGGGAAAAAAAATGCCATACAGGAGTAATGCCAAAATCATTTTTATTATTTGCATTGAGGCGCTATGCTCCGATGGACGAGCTGTTCCCTGTCCGAGGTTCGAATCATCCCTCGGGCATTGATGTTTGTGTTGTCTTTAGTATAAGGTAGTTTATAAGTAGTTTGTAAGTTTAGGGAGTGATGACCCCTCAGTTAAGTTTTGTAAGCTTAACAAACATTTTGAACATTTTTTTATGATGGCAAAGATTTAGGAAGCTCTTAAAATTTTTGTACTGTGGAGCAGAACTATCACTAAAATAATGAATATGCTTAATGTCTTTAGAACTGCACTTCAGTGAGTTGATCAAGTACATTAAAAACAAATACACTGCAACTGTAACATGTTGGAGGCAATCACTGATTATGCAGTGAAATACTGATTCCCCATGCCATTTAATGATATACAGTGTCATAAAAAGACTAAAAGCTCTACAGGAACTTTCCCTAGAAGAACAAAAATTAGTTACTAGAGAGAGTAGGTTATGCTCTACTGAAAATGATTAAATATACTTCCATCTCTTACAAAGATTTGAAATTTTTAGGCAAAATTTTTGCATCTTACCCAAAGAGACACCAAAATGAAAACACGTTTTTCTAATGGAATGAAATGTGCTCTGTTGAATGGTGTTAATGAATATATTGTGATAGGTATCCATTTTGAGATACATGACTTTCAACACAGGTATATTTTCATACATTCATGATTTTTAGCAAGTTTACAGGATGGTAGCAGAGTAATTAAGCACCAAAGCCAGGACCAAATTTTTGATATACTAAACACCCATACAGACAGTAGTCTGGAAAAGGACCAGGTCTACAGCACACTTTCTCCACTACTTATGCCTCGTTAAACTTTGGAGCAAATTTTTCGTGACTTGACTTGTTGCCCACTTTGAACTGAGATAATGCCAAGCAACTCAGTCTTCATCATTTGTGTATAGAGCACAAAAAGTTGTACCACTATACAAAGAACCAACGGTCTTGCTCTTTTGCATTAGGAACAGTGAAATGCTAAACTTGAAAATTTCTGCGTGACTTTTCGGTGTCAGTAAAAGTGGTCTTCACATAAATGGCTCTAGTAAGTGAACCAAGTTACAGGTGAGCCTGAAACTTTGCATATGTCCATGTGAGGCCCTCAGGTACTTACTGTACAAATTTCATCAAAATTGAAAATGGTTGAGCTGGGAGATTTGTCTAAGCTGGGACACTTGACATGGAATGACCCAATAGGTTGTTCTTTTTGAGGTAGTTCATAATATTTGAGGAAAGTATATGTTCTAACATCATGCTGAAAACCAACGTCAATGATATAGACCTGTTATTTTGTGGGTCACTCCTATTCCCTTTCATGAATATTGGAGTGACCTGTGAAACTTTCCACTTTTTGGGTACACAATGTTCGCTAAGCGAGCGGTTGTATATGATAGTTAGGTATGGCGCTATTCCATCAACATACTCAGAAAGGAACCTAATTGGTATACAGTCAGGACTGGGAGACTTACTTTTGTTAAGTGATTTAAGTTACTCCAGGAATATTTACTTCTAAATTTTGCATGGTGGAAGCTGTGCTTGATAGGAATTCTGAAGTAGTTAAATTGATTGGTATGAATCTGTCAATGGTTGTCGATATTATTTCTTTGAATGTAAGCCACATCTGATCTACAATCACATTCTTAATTTCAAAAGACAGGAAATTTTCACTCAGGAAAGTGTTAATCAAATTTCTATCAGCTTTTTTGAATAAATATAATTTTCTTTTAATTTCGGTGGATTTGGAAAGTTTGATATTCAGTCTCACTATGACAACTCTGTGTCCACTAATCTCTGCATCTGTTTTGATGCTCTTTATTAGCTCCAGATTATTTGTTGCTAGGAGGTCAAGTATATTCTCACAACCATTTACCATTCTAGTGGGTTCGTGAACTACCCATATCAAATAACAGGAGCAATCTACTTCAATTTCGCTACAGGATAAACTACCAGTGACAGCAATAAATATGCCACCATTTTATGAACACCATTTTCCCCCTTTGTAAAAACTTCAGCTGATCTTATCTCCAGCTTTAGCCAGCTTTCAGAACCTATAATGATTTGAGATTCAGTACTTTCTATTAGTGCCTGGAGCTCTGGTACTTTCCCCATACAGCTACGACAATTTACAACTGTTACGCCAATGGTTTTTAGAGCTGTGTTCATCCTATCTTTGACCTGTATCACTTGAGATTTAGACCCTTTCTGTTTGTCCCCGAGACCCTCTAACATAAAAAGCCACTCAGTCCATACCACACAGCTCCTGCTACCCAAGTAGCCACTTCCTGCGTGTAGTGCACTCCTCACCTATTCAGCGGAACCCGGAACCCTACCACCTGATGGTACAAGTTGAGGAATCTGCAGCCCATATGGTCGCAGAACCGTCTGAGCCTCTGATTCAGACCCTCCACTTGGCTCTGTACCAGATGAACACAAATGGAGTAGCCTAATCAGAAAAGTGGAAGATAATTTCATCCAGGAATTTCTACTAGTGTCAAAGCAGAAGTTCTGTTGTGTCTATTTTATTAAAAATGAATACAACGAGTGATCTTTGGGTTAATTACAGACTATAATACAGTAACTTACAGTCTCATTAAGTGTCAATAGGACTGGAATTTAGTTTTAAGAACAACATAAGTCACTCATTCTAATGGCCAGTGCAATTTGCAAATACATTATTCACAAGTACTCACCTAAGATAAGCATATTGTAAGATTAACTTAGTTTTAGCAAGCTATATTGAATGACTTATATGGGAGACGAGAAAGAGCATGTAAACAACACACCTTTCTTTAACATGGAAGAAAGCAAATTGAAGGAAGGAAGGAAGGAAGATTAGGGTTTATTGATCTGTCAACAACATGCTCATTAGAGATGGAGCACACACTCAGATAGATTTTTTGCTAAGGAGGGGGAAGGAAACTAGGCATACCCTTGGAAAGAAACTATCCCAGTATGTGACTGGAGTGATTTAGGAAAATCACAGAAAACCTAAATCTAGATGGCCGGACATGAGTTTGAACCTCCAACCTCTTGGATGCAAGTTCATGTGTTGCTACTGTGCCAACTCACTCAGTAAAGCAAATTCAGTTAGTTGATTACTTGGATGTCTCGCTAATCACATTATTGATACTAATTAAAATGTGAAATGTGTCAACAAATGTCAAAAAGTATTCAGTCTATCCCTCTTGTCTCTCCTTAAATACATTTATTGCAACAGTCTACTCTTGATTTTTTTTTGACAGCCTGTAATTATGTGTATGTGAATATGACAAGTTGTATGTAACAGTGAGAGTGGTCTATTGGTGACTCATCTGCAATATTTTTCTTACAGTAGTATATACTATTTTTTAATGTACAATATTACATACAACATTTGAGATTCATTTGCTTCAGGTACTAATATTAGTTTATGGCATGGTGATAGAGTGGGAAATAACCAGTTTACATAACCAAACATTGGGAGTTTCATCACCAGCCACATTTTTATCTGTTATTTATAACTCCTTTCACCTCTGGCAATGTTGCTGAATGTGAAAAATACCACACTGCACAAAAGTTTACAGCCCACATTAAATTGTAGGTCCCCATGTAAATGACTGGGTAAGTCAGTATAATTATTGGAGAAATTCTAATAGTGTACCACTTCCATTAGAACAATGCCCAGTTAATAGCTGTGGTGTTCAAACCAAGCTTCAGACCTTTCTTCACCTTATAGTTTATTAGTATTCATTTGTCAGGAATTAATCTGTCTCTGAAACATTTCATTTTCTAATATTTGTCCCCCCACATTTAGTGAAAATATTCATTATCAAGTATTAGAATGTATTCTCAAAAAGTTTGAGTTTTCAGTGAGGTATCTTATGATCTGATCTATGTCATATACGATACTCATATTCAGTGGAACTAAAAAATTCCTAATAAACTATACAAAATTGCCCAGATATCCCCACTCACATACACCACTGCAAACAGATGTCCTGCAACATAAAATTTTAAAGACAGTTTTTTTCCTTCAGGGCATCCACAACTGTCTATCTTCATCATAAAAATAAATAAATAAATAATAAAAAAAAGAAAAAAGAAAAGAAAAGAAAATAAAAAAAAATAAAAAAATGCAATCCGTAACAGTTGTTACAAATCAAAAAATGTATTTCTCAAAGGTAACTATTCGATCATCAGATGCATCTACAAATTCAAGTAATAAAAATAGCTACCCTACTTCCAAACAAAAAAATCTTAAGAACAAAGGGGGTATACATACATAATGAATCCTAAAAACTGGTACAAGTAACAAGCTGGGAGATACTGTTGGCTACTTGGGTGCAACATATCCACCCACAAGGCAGGGCCTGCATGTAAAACAATAAGTCCCATAATACAGCCGGTCAGCAGGCACAAAAAACTCGCTCGTTACTTGTAAGCGTGGCCACTGCTCAGGAATGGCGCAGTGAGCAGCTCGAGCACAGGCACTCGCGAGCGAGGCGACTCGGTCAGACTCATAGTCAATTCGGCCAAGTATGGTGTTCCGTCTCTTAATACCATTGTAATAATAATAATAATAATAATAATAATAATAATAATAAATAGTATAAACTGTTAACAGCTGTACTGTACATTATAAAAGAAAACTCTTGAGAAAATATTCCCTCAGTGTAAAAATATGGCAGTAATAAATGTTGCTCTGACTGAATGGTCATGAATGACGACAGAGATAAAAAAAAATAAAGAACAATACCAGTACACTAGATAACAAAAAATAGCAATCTTTTGTCTGGTAGTCTGCTAGTTTGCTTGTACTGATGGTGATCTACTCAGGGCTCTGAGTAATGTATTTAGTTTTACAATGAAATATATTTAACTATGTTTACATGTTTATATTACTATATAATAGTACCCTTTACCACATATTAGCCAGATTGCATTATTTGCTGGCGAAATTAGCGGCATCAGAACATTTTTTCAATCCACTGTTGTTGAATACCACCAATACATTTTCACTTAAATATGACCATAATAACCACTAGCACCTAAAGCACAATACTTCATTGTTGGCCTTTTATAAAATCTAAACATTGCGAGAAGGACTGCAAAATCATTTAGAACTACAATAGCAACATATTATGTATGATGTCCTGTTTGTGTGTGTGTGTGTGTGTGTGTGTGTGTGTGTGTGTGTGTGTGTGTTTGCATACAAATCTACAGTTTTATACTAATTTAGAAGAAATTCTGAGAAACTATTGTAACTATGCTAATTATTCAGTTCCGTTAATCTAGTCAAAAAATGTTCATGTATTTCCAGTCACAACAAGAAAGTCTGTAAAACACCAGAAAGAAAGTAATTGGCATTTATTTAATTTGTTTCTCGAAGAGAATACATACATAGAATAAAACAATGTTAGGCAGTGCTTTTGTGGTTCACTGGTAAATTGCTGAATTACAAATGTAAAGATCATAAATTTGAACACTGGTAATTCTTAGGATTTTTATCCCTCACTTATGAGATCTTTCATTTCTGGTAAAGAAACTTCCTGGCAGATTTAAATTGCGTGCCGAAACCGGGATTCAAATCTGGTACCTTTGCCTATCACGGGCAAGCGCTCTAGCATCTGAGCTATCCCGGCAGGCTTCACGGGCCGTTCCCATAACTTTACTTCTGCCATTACCTTGCCTCCTACTTTCCAAACTTCACAGAAGTTCTCCTGCGAACTAGTAAGACTAGTACTCCTAGAAGATAGGATATGGTGGAGACATGGCTTAGCCACAGACTAAAGGATGATTTCAGAAAAAAATTTCACTATGTAGTGGAGTGTGTTCTGATATAATAAGGCAAAGGTCCCAGGTTCGGATCCTGGTTCCGGCACATAATTTTAATCTGCCAGGAAGTTTAATGCCAGCGCACACTCTGCTGAAGAGTGAAAATTTCAATCTGGATTACTGGTAATGTTTGTAAACGGGAAAAATACCATGGTACAACATGCTTTGGAATCCAATTTTCACTGTAGCTCCTCCTGTAAATGGCTGTCAGATAGAAGGTTGGAAAAGCAAGTGGCATATCACCTCTAACAGATCCCTGTTTGGTAAAGCACTACGGTATTCAAACAATCTTGTGGTTGATAAATGGTTTACTTAATTTTGAACTACATTAGATGGTTTTCTGTAAAACCATGTTTGGAGAGCTCTTTAATGATTCATTGTGCATAATGTAATATCAAATCCTTTGCTCTGAAAGACAGTGCTTCATTTGGGCTAAGAAAGAAACTACAGAATATGTTTGTAATGATAATTTGAACTACCACTTTGACTTTATTTCTGTCACAAAGTATCTAATACTCGTCATGGCGACAGTAACTCACCCAAAGAACATTATATGGACCTTCTTGCCCTTCGTAATGTGTAGTTAATTGTATGGCTTTCATTAGTTAATTAACGACAAACAGTCTCATTCTGTG
Organism: Locusta migratoria; assembly: GCA_026315105.1. Taxonomy (NCBI): domain Eukaryota; kingdom Metazoa; phylum Arthropoda; class Insecta; order Orthoptera; family Acrididae; genus Locusta; species Locusta migratoria. The sequence goes on from CM048755.1 coordinate 457,172,907, forward strand.
TTTTGTGAGTGGAAAAGCAATCTTCTTTCGGAAAGATTTACGTACCGGAGGGTGTAATTTGTATGTCCAACATTCTGTAAATCTAGTGTTTATCGTATTATAAACCTTAGAATTAATATGGTCACATTAAAGAACTCACTAAAACTGAGTGCAGGTTCCAAATTGTCATGATGTGGTAGGAGAAAAAAAAAAAAAAAAAAAAAAAAAAACACCTAGCTGGATAATGAAATGTGAAATGCAGCACTGCTCACCACAATATTATTAATCTGCTAGAGCAGAACCCTCTTTAATAGGAGGCTCTTTAATAAACTTTCATTCAGTGGAGCTGATGGCTCATCAGAAAACTGCAACATAAGCATGGGTCACTAGTTAGGCCTAATTGAACATATGATAATAAGGTGGTTTAAATCATGTACAAAAAAAGTCTGATAGACATAATTTATATCCACTATTCAATAAAAATCATACCTTTTCTAAGAAATTGTAAACAGACGAAATGACCTCTAGAAGTAAATGCTCTTGAGGAAATTTAGAGTGACAGAATTTGAAGCCGCCTGCAGAACGGTTCTGCTGTCGCTAACATACATTTCGTGTAAAGACCACAAAGGTAAAATATGAGAAATTAGGGCTCACAGAAAGACATATGGCTATTCATTTTTGGTGTGGGAGTGAGATACATAAGGCAATGACTAGTAGTAGGATGAGGTACCCATCGCCATGCACCTTACGGTGGATTGTGGAGTATGTACATACATGTATGTAGATATAGATGAGCATGTGGAAGAAATTTATGGCAAAGACTGCAAAATGTTTAACTCAATATTTCTGTTTTGGATCACTTACTCGTAACGCATATCCATTACGAGTACACAATGTGCACATCTGTAACAACATTCTCAAAGAAACTGAATGGATAAATATCATAATTATCACTAGTTTAACGTGTAACTGTTTATAAGGTAAATAATATGAAAATAAATTTTCAGCACTGTTGTTTAAAATGGCTATAAAAATAAACTTCAGAAAAATTGGGTATATTAATATGGGAAGCGCTTCTATGTAACACGAAATGACACAAATTTCTTATTACATTAGTACCTTAAAGTTATCCCAGTAGGAACTACCATGGATTGTTCAAGTCCTGTCCAGCAGAATGTACTTCCCGTTTGCTAACACTCACAGAACGTCCTTTTTCGTCATCATTGTAAGAAATAGCACCGCGAGTTCCTATGAGCGTTATGAGTCTGCGAGTCTCACGAGGACTGCGAGTTTCTATGGGCGTTATGGGTCTGCAAGTCTCACGAGCGCAGTGGAAAATCGTGCAAGCTGGCCATGGCTGACTCGCAGTGCCCCATTGCCCCCCGTGGCTGCGAGTTTGGTGCACGGCGAGGATGAGCTACGAGTGAGCATAAAGGCTGAAATGAGTGGCTCTAACCCCTAATAAAAAATGAAGAAACTGTAAATACAAAAAGTAAAATGAACCACATTCCTTAAGGATTGTACCTCAAAAGATTATTCACAGTCTAGACTAATTGGTGTGTACCATACCATATCACAAAAAGGTTTTTTGTGATCCATGCATATGGGCATACATAAGATAGAAGTGCATTCTGCATAACTGCTGATCTATTCAGTACTGTAAAGGACAGAAAAGAGGGTTGTACATTCCATGCACAAATGTACGCCCCCCCAACAGCCCTCTACCAACCACCGTAGCATTTGAACTGCTGGCAGGAAAACAAACAGTGATGACATTAAACCATGCACTAGTGGTGCCATCCTACTATCAAACTATTTGTTGTTGTGGCTGTAATGGCATGAAAATGAGCTTAATAGTGATCCTGAATGCTAACCGGACTTTATTCATGTACCACAAAGGCACTAAAATGTACAAATTCACTCCAGGAGAAAAAGGTCTCAAAATTAAAATATACATAATTAAAAAAAAAAAAAAAAAAAAAAAAATCCAAATCACTTGACTGATATAAAAAGTGTGTAGCTCAAAACGACTATTAAGGAAAGAATATTGCAAAAAGCTACCAAAACCATGCAAATGCAAGGTCCCAAAAATAAATGAGTAAATTCAGTTATTAAGAAGAGAACGCAATTATAACCAACTAAAGTAAGGGCAATAAAGGCCATATGTTTTTTAAAGAAGAATACTATATTCTATTTCATTGTCAATCCTACCCTGTGTAATTCTTCCATGCAAACTACTGACCATTGCTCCAGAATAACCATTCAACTGGGCCAAATATCTTATGGTATTGAGTTCTCTTTTGGCTGATTGGTTGCTCAACAGAATTTCCTGCATTCTATGCAACATAGTTCTAAAAGCAGCTTCTTTCTGTTACCTATGATGGGCAGAGTTATTACGCAACAGAGAATCTGTAGTAGTAGGCTTGCGAAACATATCAAAGGAATTATCACTCTCCCTTAAGGATATTTAAAAATTCAAATATGGTGCCTTGGTTTCCTGAGCAAATTTAACAGAAAAGTTAATATTAGGGTATTGGCAGTTAAGAGCCCTAAACATTTCATCCCTCTGACTCCAACTCCCATCAAAGATCACAATCACATCATCTACAAACCACCTTCATGTCACAATCTTATCCCAAAACTTTGGTTGAGCATTAAAGAATTCTTGTTCAAAATTGACATATAAATGTTGACTATAGTCATGACAATAGGAGAGCCCATGGCCAACAATTTATTTTGTTTATAAACATGTTCCCTAATTTTGAAGAGAATATTTGCTCATTCAATAATCTTGAAACTAATTATGCTGCTGAGTTTATAAAGTTTTTATCACTGGTTCTGAAGTATAATTATTTCAAATTTGGAGAACACATTTACAAAAACAAAATAGAGGGTTTCCCATGGACTCTCCTATTTCCATGACTATAGGTCACATAAACAAACTGTTTTTAGAACTATGTTGCATAGAATGCAGGAAATTGAGTTGAGCAACCAAGCTGTGAGGAGAGAACTAGATACCATTACATATTTGGCCCAGGTAAATGATTATCCTGAAGCAATGGTCAATGATTTACATGGAAGGATTACACAGGATACGATTAACAATAAATTAGAGGGTAGTATTCTTTTTAAACAAAATGTGGATGAAGAGAAAAGATTTTGTAGAATTCCCTATAATGGTTTAATCTCAGATAAGCTAGGTAGGTGGTTGAGAGACTTCTTATCCCTAAAAATAATGGCCAACAGTTCTTGTACGATGAAGAGTGGCAGGTTAGGTCCTATAATAATACATTTGTTATCAGATTCTCTGTCCACAGTGTGGGTCAAACAGGAAGAAGCTTGAATATTAGAATTAAAGAACAGGGTGCTATGAAGAACCCAGAGTGAGCCATATCCTTCCACTTAGCACTTAACATCTTATAGGAAATCGGCATCATGAAGTGCAGGACTAATAACTCTAACAGTGCAATGAATTATCAGACTGAATTAAAACACAAGAAAATACTAAGCAATTATACAGAATGTTTTCAGGGTATTACAGTTCGGCGATACTGCAAATGTCCTATATTGTAGGTTCATTCACTTCCCTGTATAAATTATTTTGTTATATATTGTAATTGTAGCTTATGCTAGAACTCTTTCCTTGGAGCTTACATTTTTTTGGGCAGAGGGGGCATGGTTTTCACTTCTCTCTTTGTGGTTATTTGGCATGGTTATTTACTGTAAATTTTTACCTGGTATTTAATGTGATGATGTGCATTCGTTTTTAATAATGTATTTGGCCCATGATACAGCTGCATTTCTTTAGGCTTTACTGGCCTTATTTTAGTAGTTCATAATTGCCTTCTTTTTTTTTAATGAATGAATTTTATAAATTATTTTTGAACAAACCCAGTTGAATGGTTTTGGTAGCTTTTTGCAATATTCTTTCCTTAATGGTCCTTTTAGTTATACATTTTCATATCAGTAAAGTTATTTAGATTTTTTTAATTATATATATTTTAATTTTGGGTCATATGTCTCCTGGAGTAATTTCAGACAATGTTTTTAGTGCCACTCTGGTGCATGAGTACAGTTGGGTTGGCATTCAGGGTTGCGGGTTCTAGCTATTAAGATTCTTTTCATACAATTACACCCACAACAACTGAGAGTTTGATAGTTGGATGGTACCACTAGCATATGATTTGAAGATACACTGCTTGCCTTCCTGTCGGCATTTAAACTGCTACAGAGGTCCGTGGAGGGCTGTTGGGGTGGTGCGGTAAGTTGCAATTTATTTGTGGGGCATTCATTTGTGTTTAGTTATTAGCATAGAATATACAGCCTCCTTTTCTATTCTTTACAGTGCTGAACAGATCAGCAGTCCTGTGGGATGCACTTCCATTTTATGCATACTTGTAAGCCTAGAGTGTGAAAAACACTTTTTTTTTGTATGGTTTGATGCATATCCATTAGCCTAGACAGTGGATAATCTTCAAATATGATCCTTAGGGAATGTAGTTTGTTTTACTTTCTATCTTTATGATATTTTACCAATGGTGTCTTCTGGTTTGTTACTTGTACCAGGAACCCACTATTTTCTTTTTATATGTAACCAGTTTGTTGACATGTTATGTATGTAATGTATACTCCCTTTGTTGTAAGCATTCTAGTATAGAAGTAGGATAGTCATTTTTATTACTTGATATGTGTCACTATTTTATTTGATTATAATTTGCAGATGTGACAGGATGAGAGATAGGTCTCAATACTTGTGTAGTACTTACCTTTGACAAATATTTTTTCATTTGCAACAACTGTTGTGGATTGAATTATTTAAGAACATTTTATGTGGCAATGGAAATAAAAAAGGTCCAGTGAAACACAAAAAACAAAAAAATTTTTCTGCAAGTAAACTGATCAGAACAGATGGCATAATGGCACAACATTTGACTCACAGATTCACATTTGAGAAAAAAAATTGCTTCAAATCCTTGCCTAACCATTCACATTTAGGTCAGCAGTGATTCCCATCAGTAGGTTAAGATGAATGATGGGATGGGCCCTGTGAAGGAGAATTCCATTTACCTCCTAATTCTGACCTTGTTTTTGATCTGTAATGATGACATGAATTCAGGATGATAAACATCAGTATTCCCTCAAACAAATGAATTGCCACCATTTTAATGTTGTATTTGAAATCTTACACCAATGATCTGAATTTTAAGTCAAAAATAAACTTATTCATTTTCACACATGATTTAACAAAAGTTATGTGAAAGCAAAAGAAAACAAATGGATACCTTTAAACAAATTGCTGTCTTATTCTTTCCTAAAGCCCGAGCATAAGAAGACACAGGAATGTGTACACCAGGAAGTTAACAGGGATGTTAAGGCATAATTGATTATAATATACACACAGGTGAATTTAAAATAATTTTGCATGTCAAAGTACTCATACAACAAACTACACTTAGCACCTAAACTTTGTCACACTAAGAAGGGATTGATTGTATGTTACCAGATGGACAGTTTCTCTATAATAAGAAACAGAAACAAATAGAGTTTCAGGTATCAATAAGAGTTGTGGGAAAGAATATGGTAATGGTCTGTTTAATGATTTACTACTTTCAGAAGCTATGGTTAATCTAAACCAGACCTACCAGATGAGGCTTGACTCTTGTAACTCTCAAATATGAGCCCAGTATTTTAAGAATTCAGCCATAGTCATTCTCCAGAAAGATAAGTCCAAATATTGACACTAACCACAATCTTTCAAAAATGAAAGCCTTGTGCTTATTTGAGGGGCTATTCATCATACTAATTACTGTGAACTTCACAATGTGCACAAGATTGCACAATGCACACCACAGTGTGTGTGTGTGTGTGTGTGTGTGCGAATGGCTACCATACAGAAGCACATAGATGGACAGTTTCTCTATAATAAGAAACAGAAACAAATAGAGTTTCAGGTATCAATAAGAGTTGTGGAAAGAATATGGTAATGGTCTGTTTAATGATTTACTACTTTCAGAAGCTATGGTTAATCTAAACCAGACCTACCAGATGAGGCTTGACTCTTGTAACTCTCAAATATGAGCCCAGTATTTTAAGAATTCAGCCATAGTCATTCTCCAGAAAGATAAGTCCAAATATTGACACTAACCACAATGTATTGTGAAACTTGCCCTCAGCCTGATCTAATGTACTGTCACTGTCTTTCATTCTATTGATTGACTCATATGATACCCAATAATGACATTCATTGCAGATCTCAACTGAACTCTCAAGTTATAAAGTTGTGTTGTTGACAACCATGTTAAATGTGTTCTGCTTTACAACACATTTATTGGTGATAAGTGTGATGTTAAGAATTCTGTGTGTACCTGGCCCACCTATGTGACTATGACTTTGCAGGACACTCCCACCCTTGGACTTTCAACTCCCTCCACAGGGTCAGGTTTTTCAGACCAGGTTACAAACTGGTCGATTCAGTTCAGCATCTGATTATGGTTACATCAGCTCAGGTGGACCTCAAGGACACTACTGTGTCTGTTGTTAGGACATTGGCTTTGCCTCCCATAGCATCGTTGGGTTCCACTGTCCACCAGGTTTCTGTTCCATTTCCTCCACCATTTTCTGGGTTCAGTGACTCTTTGGAAGACTGGGACTCTTATAAGAAATGGTTGTGCGAACACTTCCTCACTTTTCATGTCTCTGATTTGGGCTTGTGTAGCGCTCATTTTCTGTCTAGCATTTCTACCCGTACGTAACAGTTACTGTGTCATCTTGCCCCTCTCCAGGAACTGGTGGTTTTTTTCCTTTGATGAAATGTGTCATTTGTTGTCTGCTTATTACTGGTACTGTTCTCTTTTCATTGTGGCCCATGTGGAATTTTAGCGGTCACAGAACAAGCTTAATCAGTCGTATCATGCATGGGCAGCCAAACTTCATGGCCTTATTTGCTGTTGTATGTTTGTTAACCCTATTCTTCGGGAATCCCACGGAGACGACATGGTTTGTGACACTATTCTGCGCCTGACACTGCAGTTTGTCAATGTGCTCTTCAATTTGAAAATCTGACTCTTGCTGATGTATTGAATATTGCTCAGTCATTTGAGGTTTCCTGTGCCACTGGGGATCAGAATGAGGTGTGGGTGGATGTGGCTGCTGTTTCTTCAGTTCTAAGTCAGCTGGCTGCTTCTGATATTGCCACAGTGCCAGAGCAGCCCACCATCGCACTCACAGCCATCAGCAGGCCCTTGGTAAACAGTGTCAACAAACTCCGCATAGTGGACAGTCATGTGCAAAAAAATCTCTTCCTTCTTGTCCATTTTGCTTTGTGGATCACGAACAGGTGGCCTGTCCTAAGCATTGGGTTGTTTGCAACACTTGTCATAAAAAAGGCACATGACCTCTGTGTTTCATTTGTGAGCCACTATTGCCAACATGAACATGGAAGTTACATTTTGTGGGAAGTCTGCAGGCTTGCCCTGATAAGTTGTTCATTGATGTTCATCTACATCTACATCTACATCAGATACTCTGCAAATCACATTTAAGTGCCTGGCAGAGGGTTCATTGAACCACATTTATACTATTTATCTCCTATTCCATTCTCGAACAGCACGCACGAAGAAAGACCACATGAATCTTTCCATTTGAGCTCTGATTTCTCAAATTTTATTCTGATGATCTTTTCTACCTGTCCCTTTCCGACCTGACCCACATGATCATGCGAGTTTGGTTTTAATAATGCTGCTGCTCAACAATGTAACTTTCGGGTTTAACTCTGGGCAGTGACAATATCGGAAGTTCCTGGCTTGTGATTGTTAGCTGTTGCATTTGGTAGCGTTCACATCGATGAGAGGCATATCATTATAAACTCGTACAAGAAGATAGAATCATGCAGTCATGTTGTAAATGCTATGTAATTTCTTATATTTATTTTACAACACTGCTACATTATTTTAGACAGAAAATGTTTCATTTTACATATTTAGAGTGGCTAAGCAAATTTATGAAGCATTAGTTGTATGTTAGACACGATTTTATTTTGAGCAGCATGATCATGTGGGTCACATACTGAAAAAAGTATGATCTTGATATTTTTTAAATATTTTTACTTGACTCTAAAGGTCTAAATGCATGGAAAAACTGCTACATTTTGGGTAGAGATTGAATTTTTTTTTTCTCAGGTCAGAAAGGGCTATGTAAGTGATGGTCAACAATATACTTTTGCATTTGGAGGATAATGTTGATGATTGGAGTTTTGTAAGTAGCCCACACTGCAGTGATAAGTGCTGTTGTTATAACGATTTCCATCCCAGATCCTGTATCATATCTGTATTGCTGTATCCCCTGTATTATGACAATACAAAATGAGCTGCCCTTCTTTGGGCTCTTTCGATGTCCTCCATCAAACCCACCTGATAAGGATCCCACACTGGGTAGCAATACTCCATAAAAAATACTGACAAGTATAGTGTATGCAGTCTATTTTGTAGTTTTGTTGTGTCTTTTAAGGGTTCTGCCAATAAAACAGTCTCTGATTTGCCTTTTCCACGAAATTATCCATGTATTCTTTCCAGTTTAAGTCTTAAGTAATAGTAATTCCTAGGTATTTTGTGGAGTTTATGGCCTTCACTTTTGATTGATTTATCTTGTAAACAAACTTTAACAGATTTCTTTTCGTAGTCATGTGGACGACTTCACACTCCTCATTATTTAGAGCCAGTTGCCAATTTTTAGACCATAGTGATAGCTTATTTAGATCGTTCTGCAGTTGGTTTTGGTCTTCAGATAATTTTACTAGATGGTAAATGATGGCATCATCTGCAAACAACCTAAGAGAGCTGCATAAGTTTTCTCCCATATCATTTATGTAAGTAAGGAACAGCAGACGACCAATAATACTACCCTGTGGAATGCCCAATATCACCTCTGTTTTAGTCGATGCCTTACCATAGATTGCTACAAACTATGTCCTCTCTCACAGGAAATTCCCTATCCAGTCACAAATTTGGGGCTATATACCATAACCAGTCAATTTTCTTAAAAGCCGTTTGTAAGGTACGATGTCAAAAGCCTTCTGGAAATCAAGAAATACAGAATCAATTTGAGAACTCTTGTCGATAGCACTCATCACTTCGTAAGAGTAAAGAGATAGTTGTGTTCCACATGAACGATATTTTCTAAATCTGTGTTGAGCTTGGGCCAATAGTTCATTCTGTTCAAGATAATTCATAATATTTGAATATGGGATATGTGCCAAAATCGTGCTGCAAATTGACGTCAATGAAATAGGCCTGTAGTTTAGTGGGTTACTCCTACTCCCTTTTTAATATAGGTGTGACCTGTGCAACTTTCTAATATTTTGGTACAGATCCTTCTTTGAGATAGAGGTTGTATATGGCTGTTAAGTAAGGAGCTATTGCTTTGGCATAATCATATAGAAATCTAATGGGTATACAGTCTGGACCAGAAGCCTTGTTCTTTTAAGTGATTCAAGTTGCATCACTACTCCGAGGATATCTACTTCAACGTTACTTATTCTGGCCTCTGCTTGTAATTCAAAATCTGGCATATTGGTTTTGTCTTCTTTGGTGAATTAGTTTCTAAAGGCTATGTTTAGTAACAATACTTTAGTAGCGGTATCATTGGCAGGATCACCATTACTATCACATAGTGAGGATATTGTTTGTGTTTTACTCCTAGTATATTTAACATATGACCAAAATCTCTTTGGGTTTTCAGAAAAATTTCGAGAAAGAGTTTCGTTGTGAAAAGTACTGTAGGCATCTCGCATTGAAGTCCTCGCTAAATTTCAAGTTTCTGTGTAGGATCGCCAATCCTGGGGATTTTGTGTTTGTTTAAATTTAGCATGCCTTTTCCGTTGCTTTTGCAACAGTGTTCTGACCTGTTTTGTGTACCAAGGGGGAACACCTCAATTGTTTGTCAAATTTGTCACCTCGAAAGTAGACAAGGGACCCTCAGTATCTCTCCTGAATTATTACACATACATTTGCCTGGGTTTGCCACTATTTTCACCTGTTGATCATCACCTAAAAATCTAGTCATCAGCGCATTCCTGTCCTGGGTCACTTTACAAGTCCTATGGCTTACAAATCTGTGGTTAGCCCTGTGACTTTTTTGGTGGTTGACTATACTGCAGCTGCTAACATTTTTTTATCTTGACACTTTCAGTGTTTTTGGTTTCTCTATTTCAGACTCTGATCCTGTCCCTTTTCATGACCTTGAGTTAGTTTGTTAAGAATTTTTGTGCTTGTTTGCCATGGGACCTACGGTGTGCCTGAAGTTGTTTTTTGCACCCGCCAGGTTCCGGTGGCTCTGTGGGACCAAGTCAAAGCCGAACTCAACTGCCTGCAGGTTTTACACATAATTAAATCTATTTCCTCTAGTGAGTGAATTACCTCTCTTGGAAGGGTCAAAAACACTCAGATTCCTTATGTTTATGTGGTAACTTTAAGGTTAATAAGAATGCTCAGTCTGTTATTGATTCCTATCGCTTCCTATGCACTGATGAACTGCTGGCTTTGTTAGCTGGGTCCCACTATTTTTCTCAATTGGATTTGGCTGAAGCTTATCTACAACTTCTGCTGGACCAAGGCTCTAGACACTTGTTGGTTGTGAATACCAAGTTTTGGTCTTTACCAGTACCAGTGACTGCCATTTGTTGTAACTAGTGTCACAGCTATTTTTCAACAATTTTGGAGCCACATTTCTGTCCCGTCCTTGGCTGAGTTAACTACCTGGACGATATTGTGGTCACAGGGTCATTCCCCATCGACCATTTGTGGAACTTGCGTGCTCTTTTCTGTATTTTCCAGGTGGTGGATCTTCAGTGTAATTTGGACAAGTCATGTTTCTTTCCTTTCCATCTATTCCGTATCTTGTGTTTGAGATCTCTTCTGATGGGGTCCACCCCCTTCTGGACCCTGTGACTGCTGTTGTTTCCCTGCCTCAGCCCACATTGGTTAAAGAGATGCAAGCTTTTCTGGCTAAAACAGCATATTACCATAGATTTCTGCCTGGGGCTGCTACAGTCGCACACCTGATCTGTCACCTTTTGCATAAGGAAGAGCCTTTTGTCTGGTCTGCAGATTGTGAACATGCCTTTTGTACCTTGCTATGGTCATCTCTCTGTATGTGGTGCTGGCGGTGTTTGCACATAAACACTCTGATGGGTCTGAATGTCCCATTGTGTATGCATCAAAAACCTTGACACTTACACAGCATCATTATTTACAAATTGATAAGGAAATTGTGAAATTTAATTTGCCAGTCAAGTTCTTCATTTTTGTTAGTACTACTAAGTGGTTTATTCTCATGTACTTGGCATATTTCATTTGTGCTACTATTTTAACAGTTTATTCTCATGTATTTGATAGGCAGTGGTGTGCGTGCCAGCCGCACAGCAGCACCATCAGCGTTGCAGCTAAGTAGATGTGAACTATTGTCACTTATTTGTGGGCTGAGCAGTGTTAATTTTTATAAACTCGTGCTAGTAACAAGTTGATACTTAACGAGCAGCTGAGCGTGTTGTTGGCCGCAGTCAGCCGTTTTCAGGCTGCTGCCTTGGAGTGTTACAGCAGTGGGCGCTCTGGTGTGTTGCATGGGATACCACAGGTGTTACATGCTTCACCCATGGTCGCTGCTGTCGGGACATCTTTGCACGTACCGGACGTGGTTGAGCCACCCTCTCCTCTAGGTTCAACGGCGTTCACATGGCTCAGGGCGAAAGGTCAATGTGGAGGCTGGCCGTGCGGCATCGCCTGCTCTGCCTGTGAGTGGACATGTGGCCGCTCCTTTAGCAGGGTCCAAGCAGTTACACATGGGGTAGAGGGGGAATAGGGTGGGAGGGGTATATTAGTGATTGGGAGCTCCAATGTTAGGCAGGTGATGGAGCCCCTTAGGAAGGGTCGGGAGAGAAGGCCAGTGTGCACGTTGTTTACTTGCCAGGGGGTCTCATCTGAGATGTGGAGGAGGACCTTCCAGCAGCGATAGAGAGCACTGGGTGCACCTGACTACAAGTTGTTGTTCATGTCGGCTTCAATGACTCCTGCCGGCTGGGTTCAAAGGTCATCCTCAGTTCATACAGGCGGTTGGCAGAGTTGGTGAAGGCTGAAAGCGTCGGTCGTGGGTTGGAATCTGAGATAACTACTTGTAGTGTCTTTTCCAGAACCGATCGTGGTCCTCTAGTTTGGAGCCGAGTGGAAGGCTTAAACCAGAGGCTCCGATGATTCTGCGGAGATCTGGTGTTCAAATTCCTTGACCTCTGCTATCGGGTGGAGATATGTAGGGTTTCCCTGAATAGGTCAGGCATGCAATACACGCAGGAAGTGGCTACAAGGGTAGCGGAGTATGTGTGGAGTGCACATGTGGGTTTTTTAGGTTAGAGAATTCCCGACAAGATGCCTCCTGAGTCGCAACAAGGTAGCAGTAGGCAGAACACAACAGACAATGAAAAGATCAATGTAGTAGTACTTAACTGCAGGAGTACCTATAGAAAGGTCCCAGAACTGCTCTCATTAATAAATGATCACAATACCCACATAGTACTAGGCATGGAAAGTTGACTGAAACCCGATTCAAACAGTAATGAGATTCTAAACTCAGACTCGAATGTATACCGCTGGACAGTGAAGGGGGAAGAGTGTTTATAGCAATAAAAAATGTACTAGTATCGAAGGAAATAGATGGAGATCCAAAGTGTGAAATAATTTGGGTGAAGGTCATGGTTAAAGCAGGCTCGAACATGGTAACTGGATGTTTCTATAGGCCTCCTGTATCAGCAGCTGTTGTGGCAGAACACCTGAAGGAAAATTTGGAAAATATTTTTAGTAGATTTCCCAATGATGTTATAGTTTTGAGAGGGGATTATAATTTACCGGATATAGGCTGCGAGACTCAAAAGTTTATGATGGGTGGCAATAACAAAGAATCCAGTGAAACTGTTTTGAGTGCATTATCTGAAAATTAGCTTGAGCAGTTAAACAGAGAACTGACTTGTGGCGACAACATATTAGACTTTCTGGTGACAAACAGACCTGAACTATTTGAAACAGTTAATGCAGAACAGGGAATCAGTGATCATAAAGCAGTTACAGCATCGATAATTTCAGCCATAAATAGAAATATTAAAAAATGTAGGAAGATTTTTCTGTTCGGGAAAAGTGACAAAAAGCAGATTTCAGAGTACTTGATGGCTCAACACAGAAGTTTTATCTCAAGTACAGATAGTGTCGAGGAACAATGGTCAAAGTTCAAAGCCATCATACAATATGCATTAGATGTGTATGTAACAAGCACGATCATAAGAGAGGGAAAGGAGCCACTGTTGTACAACAACCAAATTAGAAAACTGCTATGGAAGCAAGGAAACTTCACTGCAAAGATAAACATAGCCAAAGTCTTGTAGACAAACAAAAATTATACGAAGTGAAATGTAGCGTGAGGAGGGCTATGCGAGAGGCGTTCAACAAATTAAAAAGTAAAGTTCTATGTACTGACTTGGCTGAGAATCGTAAGAAATTATGGTCTTATGTCAAAGTGATAGCTGGATCAAAACAAAATCTCCAGACACTGTGGCGAAAATGGCATTGAAACAGAGGATGACACACTAAAGGCTGAATTACTAAATGACATTTTCCAAAGCTGTTTCACAGAGGAAGATTTCATTGTAGTTCCTTCTCTAGATTGCCACACAGATTACAAAATGGCAGCTATCGAAATAAATGACAGATGGATAGAAAAACAATTAAAATCGCCCAAAAGAGGAAAGGCCGCAGGACCTGATGGGACACCAGTCCGTTTTTACACACAGTACACAGAAAAAATTGCCCCCCTTCTGGCAGTGGTGTACCATAGGTCTGTAGAAGAGCGTAGCATTCCAAAAGATTGGAAAATGGGGCAGGTCATCCCCGTTTTGAAGAACGGACGTATAACAGATGTGCAGAACTATAGGCCTATATCTCCAAGGTCAGTCAGTTGTAGAATTTTGGTACAAGTATTATGTTTGAGTATAATAGCATTTCTGGAGACTAGAAATCTGCTATGTAGGAATCAGGATGGGTTTCGAAAAAGGCGATCGTGTGAAAGCTAGCTCGCACTATTTGTCCACGAGACTCAGAGTGCCATAGACACGGGTTCTCAGGTAGATGCTGTGTTTCTTGATTTCTGCAAGGCGTTTGATACAGTTCCCCACAGATGTTTAATGAACAAAGTAAGAGCATATGGTCTATCAGACCAATTGTGTGATTCGATTCAGGAGTTACTAGATAACGGAATGCAGCATGTCATTCCCAATGGAGAGAAGTCTTCCGAAGTAAGAGTGATGTCAGGTGTGGCACAAGGGATTGTCATGGGTCCATTTCTGTTCACAGAATATATAATTGACCTTGAGGATAACATTGGAAATTCACTGAAGCTTTTTGCTGAAGATGCTGTTGTATATAGAGAGGCTCTAACAATGGAAAATTGTATTGAAATGCAGGAGGATCTGCATCAAATTGACGCATGGCAATTGAATCTCAATGTAGATAAGTGTAAAGTGCTGTGAATACATAGAAAGAAAGATCCTTTATCATTTAGCTACACTATAGCAGGCCAGCAACTGGAAGCAGTTAATTCCATAAATTATCTGGGAGTGATTTAAAATGGACCGACCATTTAAAATCAATTGTCAGTGAAGCAGATGCCAGACTTAGATTCATTGGAAGAATCTTAAGGAAATGCAGCCCAAAAACAAAGGAAATAGGTTACAGTACACGTGTTTGCCCACAGCTTGAATACTGCTCACTGGTGTGGGATCCATACCAGGTGGAGTTGATACAGGAAGTAGAGAAGATCCAGTGGACAACAGCGCGCTTCATTACAGGATCATTTGGTAATCATGAAAGCATTACGGACATGATCGATAAACTCCAGTAGAAGACTCTGCAGGAGGGACGCTCTGTCACTCATTACTGGCTTTTGTCGAAGTTTCGAGAACATACCATTACCGAGGAGTCTAGCAGTATATTGCTCCCTCCTATGTATATCTCAAGAAAAGATCATGAAGATAAAATGAGAGAGATAAGAGCCCACACAGAGGCATACCAACAATCTTTGTTTCCACGAACAATATGTGACTGGAATAGGAGGGAGAACTGATAGTGGTACTCAAGGTACCCTCCGCCACACACTGTCGGGTGGCTTGCGGAGTATGGATGTAGATGTAGATATGTTTTCCATTATTTATGCCTTGAAAAAATTTCATGTGTACTTGTTTGGTGTGAAGTTTCATCTTATTACAGATCATCAGTCTTTCGTGTCATGTTTCCATCCTACTGTGTCATTCCCGGAGAGGGCAGTTCTTCGGCTGCAGTGCTGGGCCGTTTCTTTCTCGATACAATTATGAGATTCATTTCTGCCCTTTGGCACAGCACACTAATGTGGACACCCTGCTGGACCTCATCCCGCCTTTAACTGAGAGGAACTCATACGTTTTTATCTCGATACTGCAGCTCAAGCTATTGTGGATAGTTTTCCCCCTTACTTCCTCTCTGTTTTTGACCACTTTTGTATGTGACCCTGTGTTTTGACAATTTTGCACTTTGTTTTCAAAGGTTTGCCTGATGTTCCTCCATGCCAGGCATCTGACCCTCTGTGGAACTACTATTATATTTTCAGTTACATCTGTATGAGGGGGTACTCCTTTTGGCTACGGAAGGTCGGTCGCCATGTGTGGTTATTCCAGCGACTCACCGTGTTCGAGTGTTAAAGATGTTGCAACATGGGCATTGGAGAGCATCTCCCATGAAAGCTCTTGCTTGTTGGCATGTGTTTTCACCTGGCATGGACAGTGACATAGTGAGCCTAGTGGCTGCATGCTCTCAGTGTGCTTCACAACAGGCAGCCCCACATGCTTCTCTTTCTACCTGGCATCAACCTCAAAGAACTCGGGAAAGTATTCATGTTGACTATGTGGGCCCATTCATGAATTCTTTGTGTTCTTTTGTTGTGGACGCTTATTCCAACTTTCACTATGTTTTTTTGTGCCCTACCATGTACACAGTCGAGAGTGCACGCTCATGCCCAAAGTTTTTGATACTGAAGGACTGCCGCTCACCTCGGTTTCCGATAATGGCCCCAATGTCAATGGCTTTTTGCGACTTTTGTGTTCAGTCAGGAATTCACCACACTGGGGCTCCTCCCTTTCACCCCCTTTCAAATGGTGAAGCTGAAAGACTAGTGTGCACCTTCAAAGTTCCGATGTGGAAGTACATGCTCTCCTCATTTGTCAATGATGCAGTGCTGCATTTCCTGCCTTCGTACTGCTTCATGCCAGTGGGGGATTGCAGCCCTGCTGAACTGCTTTGTGGCCATTAACCTCGGATGCTGCTTCATCTGCTATTGCTGCAGCCACGGCTCTGCCGACTGGGTGCGGGGGTTTGAATGCCACCCCGGCCGGGTGCTGAGCATTGTTGTGGCCTGCCTAGGTTGTCGCCTCTGCACAGTGCGCACTCCTGATGGCATGGTGTACCATCACTGGGATCAGTAGCGAAAGCTGGGTCACAGTTTTCACCTCTACCACCAGCCTCTGAGAGTGGGCCACAGGAACCACCCCTGGTGCCTCCCACCTTTGCTGCCGCTGTGGCCTTGTGCCTGTAGCTGCACCACCCCTGGTGTCTGCTACTGATCAAGCTGCTGCATTGCCTACTGTGCCTCTAGCTGAGACCAAGTGAGGTAGCACAGTGGTAACAAATTGGACTCACATTCAGAAGGACGGTGGTTCAAATCCACCAGACTTAGGTTTTTTGTGATTTTCCTAAATCATTCCAGGCAAATGCTGAGATGGTTTCTTTGAAATGGCACGACTGATTTCCTTCCACATTCTTAACCCAAACATCCGAGCGTGATCTCCATCTCTAATGACCACAATGTCGAAGGGATGTTAAACCCTAAGATTCCTCCTCCTGCCCCCCTCCAGCTGAGGCAGGTGTCACCATCGTGTCTGCCGTAATTTACCATCTGAGAGCAACATTTCCATGCTGTCGGACATCTCATAGCTCGAGCGGGAAGATCTGCCGCCCTCTGCCATTCTGCTCGATCTGCAGCCTCCTCTCTCTCGCATTTTGGGCTCGCCATCAGCCCTGATCTTCGCTGTGTGATTTTTGCGAGGGGCACAATACAGATAGTTACTGGCAGAGCAGTCCTTTCTCTCAGTGTATTGTGAAACTTGCCCTCAGTCTGATCTAATGTACTGTCATTGTCTTATGTTGTATTGATTATGATTGTAGTCCCTTGCCATTGACTCGTATGATACCCGATAATGACATTTGTAGCATATCTGAACTGGACTCTCAAGTTGTCTATTAAATCTCTAGTGTTGGTGACAACCATGTTTAATGTGTTTTGATATACAACAATAACCATGTTAATATTATGCATAATCAATATTCCAGGATCCTTGAAATTTGTCATTTACAGAAGATTTACCCAATTAGTGGACTAAAAGTAATTTATACCAAATACCAGCAACATGTAAAAAATTAATGGAAAAAGTGACTAATTGAAGGTATCAGATTTACAGCTAAAATGTAACAAATAAGTTACTCATATCACGAAAAGTCTGTCTGTTAAGAATAACATGATTACAATCAAGATGCAGGTTACCATATGTATCTTTGGGAGGAGACAGGTTTATTAGACATTAACTTCAAGAACAAGAAAACAATTATTAATAATGACGTAAAACTGTATGACCTTGAGAAAAACCTGCAAGATTTTTTGTAGGAAGTTGCACAGTGAAATTTCCTAGAATCTCAGGTTAGTGAAAACCAAGAATGAAAGGATAAGAGAGAATACATCAAAGATATGTCTAAGGCAGATGAGATTTTAAAAATCTCAGAATGCAGGAGCAGCTTTGGAGACAACATGAATAAAGTAAGAAGATTCTGAGACAAGAATAGTAAACTAAGTAATGATGTGTGTCAGTGTGTGTGTGTGTGTGTGTGTGTGTGTGAGAGAGAGAGAGAGAGAGAGAGAGAGAGAGAGAGAGAGAGAGAGAGAGAGAGAGAGAGATGGGCTGGGCGAGGATGACACTGAGGCAAAAAAAGGTAGGGGTGGAGATCAAACAGTGAAACTGCTGACTGTAAAAGACAGGCAAGGAAATAACTAAATAATAAATAAATGATAACATTAGTAAATAATATATAAATAAAAGTGTGAATACAGGAAGACAGAAAGGTTGTGCAAGGCCCATACTGGGATAGAGAAAATAGGTGGGAATTGTGGACTGGAGAAAAAACACAAAAAGAGAAAAATATGACAAAAAGGATGTATGAAGATTAGCTGAGGCCATATGGGTGACAGGAACCAAACACATGCTATAGAGCAAGTTCCTACCTGTGAAGCTCTGAGGTACTGGTACTGGGAGGAAGAATCCAAATCACCTGCATGGTGAAGCAGGCAGCATGGTCTCTGCTATTGCATTGCAGAATGTGCTCTGCAACAGGGTGTTGTGCGTTACCAGTATAGACTCTCTACCAGTGTCCATTCATTCTTACTGACACTTTAGTGGTTGTCATGTTGACATAAAAAAGCTGGACAGGGGTTGCACACTGGCTGGTGTTCAATTGTGAAGTAGAGCCTACTAGTAACGTGTCAGGAATATTTACATGAGTGATTTTGCATTGGGAGTAGTCATAAGTATATGAACTATTAAACAGCAAAAAGTATTTTGGATCAGCCTGGACCTCCAGCAGAGTAGTTGAAAAAATTAGGGTGGTAGGGGGGGGGGGAGATTGGTGAGGATAATACTGGCTAGTATGCAACTCATTTTAATTTAGGGCTTAAGGATAATTTTAGACAAGATGGCAAAGTTGCTTCTTGTATTACAGACATACAGAGTGTTCAATACTGAGAGAAACATTCCAACTTTCTTCTATGGTCCATTAAAAGATATGCAAGCTTTGTGAGATGCTGCTACATACTGAAAATCTTTAAAGCAATATGCTGTGTGATTACTAGAAATGAACACAAAAATGATGGTGGCTACATTTTTGTGTTGAGGACTGTTAGACCTGTTTGTTACAGGTGCTATACTAGTAAGAAAAGAAGAATTTCTCATGGAAATACTGACAAATGGCAAACTCCAGAGGTTTGTAGAGCTGAGCTGAATTGAACTGACTGCTAGTAAGTTAGATGTTAGTGTTGACAAAAAAGACATTACAGCAGCAAAATATTAAATTTACTATTCGGCAAAAGTTATTGTAAGTTGTTTTCGTTCTTTTCTTTTTTGCCACCTCTGTTTATCTGAGTCACATAATAAATTTTCTTGGACATCTCTAGACTTTTGTAGGAAGTAGGATACCAACAGCCATATGTTTAACAGAAACATTCATTCCTTAACTACCAGTTTTGGTATTCCATTATGCCATCTTCAGGCCCCTATAGCAGAGAATTATATTCATTAAATAGGGATCGAAACTGGTTGCATGGATTTCTATCTCTCAGTAAGAACCAACAACAACAACAACTAGATTCTGTGACAGTTCACTGAGACAATAGTAATAACAATAATAATAATAATAATAATAATAACAGTGTTTTTAGCAGAAATCAAAAATAAATAGGGACTTAAGGGACCAAATTGTCAAAAAAGGTACCTAAAAAAATTTTAAGGGACCAATAGGGATACGAAATACGATACATCAATAAATTTCTTTTTGCTGAACAACCCCACCCAATGACCCATTTTTCTTTATTTATTTATTAGAGAAATCTTGATTGTACTTTATTTCTTTACTGCTAATGTGTTTTTTGGGGTATCTTTAGAATGATATATACACAAAGCTTAGTCTTAGGGCTTTAATATTTTGACTTCATAGTTTCATTCATGCACATCAGCAGACAGACCTATTGTTCTGAAGATGACCAAAAAGTATGAGACGAGTTAGCAGTATATAAATAAAGTGCAATAAAGGTTGTTTTTAATTTGCAAATATGTGAACATTACAATTTGTTTTTATTGTGCTTACTAAGCCCCGTGAACACCATCTTAGTAACAACTGTGGTTTGCCTTTACAGCACTACCGTACCCAAGTATAACATTGTTGCATGCAAGTTTTGTCATTTTAATGCGAGTCTTGCGATGTATTGTGACATGTCTTATTGATTCCATTTACGGTATGGCTATGGGCTGATGAAAAGAACAGTTTATAAACATTGGAAGATCTGCAGTTTTAAGGGTTTGCACGCAGTGTAAGAACTCATGAAAATGTTTTGAAATCTACAGTACAGTATTCCACATTGTCTGTGATTCACAATTTAAAAATTTCAATTATTTACCTGCTCCACAAAACTTAAAACTACTTGCATATGCAAATCTCATCTTTACACCTAATCATTAATAAATTATCATAAGACAATGCCAATCCGAAAGTAGTTACTATACCAATTAATTCAATTGTATTTTCATTGCTTTCACAGCCACAGCTAACAACCTACCATTAGACAGCTTACCAAAGTGCTGTAATTCTTATGCTCACATAATGGTTTTGGTGCAGCTACTAAATTCAGTGTGGCATGACTGACACATACATACAGTGGCCAAGAATAACATAGTACCACCACCAATCTCAGTAGCTGAACGTTTCTGATTGCAGCTGAAGTTGGTAGCACATTTTCAGCATGTCCTGCCTCCAATCGAAATTATTTGGTCGGTAGGAGTCACAAGTCGTCCTCGTGGGAGCTACTGTCAACATATACAAACTACTTCCATGCGTTATTTCTACCTTAAAAGATGAAGAGGAAGTCACGCAAAAGTTTCTGACACTGCGTAGCACTGCCTCCATGTATGTTTACTTGCCCCGTTGTCGACGATATCCTAACATCACTCCTTGCACTTCCCTTGACAGGACACTTTTGTATGTGCAGGAGCTGAGAAAGGACAAAAATGCTGACACAAATGTTAAAGCCAGCTGTAACACATCAGGTGCTTCAGTCAAGCTTTATTGGAGTTATTAAAATATGACAAATATTTGTTCCAGTTTGGAAAAAAAGGTACTTTAGGGACCAAATTGAAAAAAAAAATAGGTACCTTTCAGGTGCTTTTGGAAAAAAAAGGACTTTAGGGACCAATGGGACTTCCGCTAAATACAATGTAATAATAATAATAAAATGCAAAATATAATTTTCCCTTCAAACAAAGGAAAATCAAGTAATTGGAGTTCAGTTGTTTAGTTTTAACACTTAACAAGAGCAGTAACATTTTAACTGTTCTAATATTTTTCTTATTACAATGAAAAATCTAATCCAAAATGCTAGGCCATCAAGTGAATTAGACAAACAGTATTATGAAAGGTAGTAATCTGGTTGTGCTTTTTTCATTGTTTACTGTAAAGGTATCTCTCCACTGATCAAAGAAGCAGCGTGATTATTGAGCAGAATGCCTTAAACAGAGTAGTTATGAACTGAACATCTAATACTTTGATGAAAGGTCATCATAGGCCAGGCTAATGAGGAGTGTATGCTGTATCTGTATAAAAGTTTGGGTAATTTTCAGAGCAGTGTTTCTCAACCTTTTTGAATACATGACCCCTTTCCAAGTAAAACATTTTTGACACCCTCCAATAACAGTAACAAAACTGCCAGTGATTTCCAAAGCAAAAACTTAATTGGAAATCACATCAATGTCTGAGCTATTCCTCAAGCTAGCTATCATAAGAACTGGGTCATCTGTCTTGTGGGAATGTTTGTATTCAAGTGTTGTAGAAGTCTGCTGTCTGTGAATGGAACCAGTGTGTGACAGTTGTGTTCAATTCTTTGTCATGGTCAAACTACTTGCCTGAGGGTGGGCCTTTCAGAACTGGAGGTGTGGAATATTGACTACAGGTCTACTGCTGGTCCATGACAACCACATATGACTCAGTGGACAGCAGATCTTTAACAAAAGTTCAACTGGAAGCTGTTTGGTCATCCAGCATACAGCCCTGATCTTGCTTCGATCAAGACCTTAAGAAATTTCTGTCTTCCAGATTGCATTTTGACAATGATGAAGAGCTGGACTGTCACATCCTGGTTCCATTCACAGGTTACATACTTCTATGATTTATAAATCCAACAGTTGACTCCACAATATAACAAGGGATCAATAAATGACGTGCAAAATGCAATGTGCAAAGTAGATGGAATATTCTGATGTTGGTGATATATATCTTTTCTTTGTGGAATTGAGGGCTAGATAAGGTCAGTGGCCTCTTGCTCATTTCAGTCAGTTGACTGAGTGAGGCACTAGGTAACATTATTGAATATTTCCAGTTTCTTTGAAGTGAGCATAAAATGGAGACATTTCACAGGAGATCTGTGTAGCCCTCGAAGTGCAGTATACATAGCTCTGCCAAAAGTGGATGAAAATGAATGGGGGAGAAAGGACATTACAAGGACAATTATTTGAAGTATGATTTTACTGTAATGAGTAATAAATATCAATGTGTAATACAGTGAAGTATTTTAATGTTTGAGTATGAAACTATCATAACTTCTGTGTGTCTCTCAATGGAACATATCAAGGTACCTCTTTTTTAGTCTTCAATAAACATTTGGAAAACATCTTTTTGACCAAGTTTCCTTAGTTGGGAAATAAGTTCATAGATGTTTTACAATCTTCCACTTTACACAGAAGTAGTTCTGACAAATGGCAATGCCACTGAAAATACACTGTTCCATTGCAATGTTAGTGATGCTAGTTGCATAGCAGTGGTGTCTGGAGACTTCCACTCTGGTTTCCTCAAAATTTTCGTTAATTCTCTGTTATGATGTTCCAAGATCCCCAAACTTTGAGGACAATGTTGCAACATCTCCAACATTTGAAATCTCATTTGGTCTTGAATCCCCATTTATGAATTCTATTTTAGATTTATCATAATTCTCTTAGTTGAATAGAATACACCTGCCCATCAGCCAAATATGTAGAGAGATGTTTCATTCAATGAACTTTCTACTATGTTTAACATTCATTTGAAGAATAGGCAAAAGGAAAGAAAACAGAAGAAAGCAGGGGGGAAGGCTCCGGACACCTTTCTTGTAAAAACAATGTTCAGTATTTACGTCATATTACTATTTAAGAAAATGTTTCGGATTTTTTAATTTTTTTTTTAAATATTTTTTTAATTTTTTTGGGAATGGAATGAAATTTTTTTAACTTCAATTCCTATAGAAAAATGTTTCATGAAATGAAAGTTTTGCTTTGCATGTAAGACTTAGATGCAAATTATGTTTGTTAAGTGATTTCACACTGTATAGTCATTTTGTAAGGAAGAACCTTTTGGCTCTGGTTCTTTTAACTATTAATCAATTTCTGAAACAATTTTTCAGGTTTTCCATTTATTAATCATGAGATTCCTGTATTTATTATAAAACAATCTATGCTCTACTCAATTAAGTTTGTAGGTGAAGTACTGAATTACATAATTGTAATAAAAATATATTATACTTTTCCCAATACACTGAAAAGCCTAAGAAACTGGTATAGGTGTGCATATGCAAACACAGAGATAAGCAAACACTCAGAGGATGACACTGCGGTCAGCAATGGCTATATAAAACAACAGGAGCATGGTCCAGGCATTTGATTGGTTACTGCTGCTACAATGGCAGGTTATCAAGATTTAAGTAAGTTTTAACATGGCATTATAGACAGAGCATAAGAGATGGGACATAGTATGTCCAATGTAGCAATAAGGTGGAAATGTTCCTGTACAACCATTTCACGAGTGCACTGTGAATATCAGGACTCCAGTAAAAAAAAAAAAAAAAAAAAAAAAAAAAAAAAAAAAAAAAAAAACTAGCGGCATTGCTGCAGCTGGAAAAAGAAACTGACCAACGACAATTGAAGGGAATCGTTCAACCCTTCTGCAAATTATTTGTAGGGCCATCAACAAGTGTGAGCATGCAAACCACTCAACATAACATCATCGATTATGCCTTTTGCACTTTTGTAACTTTGGTGACAGAATGACACAAAGCTCTATACCTCACCTGGTCCTGTCATGATCAACATTGACTGTTTGTGACTGGGAACATGTTGTTTGATCTGATGATTCTTGTTTTCAATTGTATCCAACAGAGTATGGGTATAGAGACAACCTCATGAATCCATGGACACTGCATGTCAACAGATGAGTGTTCAGGCTGGTGGAGGCTCTATAATGTTGTGGGGCATGTGCAATTGGAGTTATCTGGGACACATGATATGTCTAGATACAACTCAGATGAGTGACGTGAATGTAAACAACTTGGCAGATCAGCTGCATCGATTCATGTCCATTGAGCATTCTGATGTAATTCCAGCAGGACAATACAACACTCCACACATCCAAATTGCTACAGAGTTGCTTCAGAAACACTCTTATCGAATTAAACATGTCTGCTGGTCACGAAACTCACCAGACATGAACATTAATGAGCATGAAACTTCCTGGCAGATAAAATTGTGTGCCGGAACCGGGACTCGAACCTGGGACCTTTGCCTTTCGCGGGCAAGCGCACTACCGACTGTGCTATCCCGACACGACTCACGATGCCGCCCCACAACTTTACTTCCACCAGTACCTCGCTCCTACTTTCCAAACTTCACAGAAGCTCTCCTGCAAACACGCAAGACTAGCACTCCTGGAAGAAAGGATATGGTGGAGACATGGCTTAGCCACAGCCTAAGGGATGTTTCCAGAATGAAACTTCACTCTGCAGCGGAGTGTGCGCTGATATGAAACTTCCTGGCAGATTAAAATTGTGTGCCGGAACCGGGACTCGAACCTGGGACCTTTGCCTTTCGCAGGCAAGCGCACTACCGACTGTGCTATCCCGACACGACTCAATCTGCCAGGAAGTTTCATATCAGCGCACACTCCGCTGCAGAGTGAAGTTTCATTCTGGAAACATCCCTTAGGCTGTGGCTAAGCCATGTCTCCACCATATCCTTTCTTCCAGGAGTGCTAGTCTTGAGTGTTTGCAGGAGAGCTTCTGTGAAGTTTGGAAAGTAGGAGGCGAGGTACTGGCGGAAGTAAAGTTGTGGGGCGGCATCGTGAGTCGTGTCGGGATAGCACAGTCGGTAGTGCGCTTGCCCGCGAAAGGCAAAGGTCTCAGGTTCGAGTCCCGGTTCCGGCACACAATTTTAATCTGCCAGGAAGTTTCATATCAGCGCACACTCCGCTGCAGAGTGAAGTTTCATTCTGGAAACATCCCTTAGGCTGTGGCTAAGCCATGTCTCCACCATATCCTTTCTTCCAGGAGTACTAGTCTTGCGTGTTTGCAGGAGAGCTTCTGTGAAGTTTGGAAAGTAGGAGGCAAGGTACTGGCGGAAGTAAAGTTGTGGGGCGTCATCGTGAGTCGTGTTGGGATAACACAGTTGGTAGTGCGCTTGCCCGCGAAAGGCAAAGGTCCCAGGTTCGAGTCCCGGTTCCGGCATACAATTTTAATCTGCCAGGATGTTTCATATCAGCGCACACTCCGCTGCAGAGTGAAGTTTCATTCTGGAAACATCCCTTAGGCTGTGGCTAAGCCATGTCTCCACCATATCCTTTCTTCCAGGAGTGCTAGTCTTGCGTGTTTGCAGGAGAGCTTCTGTGAAGTTTGGAAAGTAGGAGGCGAGGTACTGGCGGAAGTAAAGTTGTGGGGCGGCATCGTGAGTCGTGTCGGGATAGCACAGTCGGTAGTGCGCTTGCCCGCAAAAGGCAAAGGTCCCAGGTTCGAGTCCCGGTTCTGGCACACAATTTCAATCTGCCAGGAAGTTTCATATCAGCGCACACTCCGCTGCAGAGTGAAGTTTCATTCTGGATTAATGAGCATATCTGTGATGCCTTGCAACATGCTGTCCAGAAGAGATCTCCACCACCTCGTACTCTTACGAATGTATGGACAGCCCTGCAGGCTGCATGGTGTTAATTCCCTCCAGCACCTTTTCAGACATTACTAGAATCCATGCCATGCTGTGTTGCAGCACGTTCAGGTGCTTGTGGTGGCCCTACATGACATTAGACAGGATTTTTGTGGGAACTAAACTGCAGTGTCATCTCTCCCTATACTTGTTTCCTTGGCTCTTCAGTGAACATGCTTTTGTATTACGGAACCTGTAGAATTCCATTGTGTACTGGGCTGGTTGTTTCATTAATGTTAACCCATTTCTATTCAGTAAACTGCCACCATTTTAGGTATATTTTATTACATAGTTCTGTAACACAGACAATGTATGGATAAAAGTTATAGTGCCAATTACATCATTTAGATGCTTTAGATCAGTCAGTCTATAAAAATTAAATTTGTTGTCAAGAATGTGGACGTTTTTATCATGGCAATGAAAACTGCTAAATAAATTCAACACCTGTGAAGGAAGGGGACATTATGCAGTATAAGATGACAAATATGTAAGTACAATAAACCAGCCCAGAGTAAAGAAGAGAGCAAACTTCAGTTGGTACCTCATATTGTGCATTATTGATAATAAAATGGTATGTAGACAACTGACTCACTTAGGATTCAATAAAGACACCGAATAGGGTCCAAACCTAATAAATTTAATAAATCACGGGTTATATTGGCTAGATTGATCGAACTTTTGATACTTGTTTTAGAGAGCATACATATTCTCAAAATAAAACAATCTTTGTCATGCACATGTACACTGGAAGACACACAGTATGGAATATTCAACATGGTTTAGAAATTGCTCTATGCATGAAAGGGTAGAAAGCTTGATTTAATTGAAGAATTACTGATCTACTCCTGCAGGATAAAAGCCCTTGACAAGGTTTTGAACAAATAAAAGATATTTAAATAGAACTATTTTTTAGTATTTCTGATGAAGTGTTATAGCCTTAGTAGTTATGGCTTGCCATCTGACCACACTTCCTTTGGCCACTTGGACATGATTACTGCTACCGTCTTCTACTTTGCTGTGCCTACCAGTATTTCTGCAATTGAGTCTTCAGCTTTGTGGAAAATGGCACTACATATCCAGCCTTCATCAGCTGCCAGTCATCAATTCATTTATTAAATGTTGGACTTACAATATAACCACACTTTTTGTTACAAGCAGATATAGGTCTTTCTATTTTAACTGTTTTAACTATTTTAGACTAAACCTTTTGGCTCCAATCTTTTCAATGGTTTATTCCAAGTCAAATTTGAACTTTAACTGTAAAATATCATCCATATTTTCTCAGTATTTCCTACTGAGAAAATATGGATGATATTTTACAGTTATTTCCTACTGAGAAAATATGGATGATATTTTACAGTTAAAGTTCAAATTTGACTTCTTCATTCTTCTGTTACACAAATATACATAACCTTTGTAAATGCTGGGATTCATGTGCACCTCTCAGTTTCATGTTTACTTACAATAGGTCCACGTGAACCCTTGCATAGTAATGTTGGTCAGTTTGTGGGGTAATTGTTTGGCATATACATTACTATTTTTACTGATGCACCTGGAGAACTAGTTGACAGGTATATTGGTTCTAACTCCTTTGAACCTACTTCATATAACATCAATAACACACAATATGAGTTACCATTTAAGGCTTCTACTCTGTGCCTATTTATTGTACTTATATATTTGTCATAATGCATAATGTCCCCTTCCTTCACAGAAGCTGTATTTATTTAGCTTTTGTCATCACCATGATTAAAAAGTCCACATTATTGCCAAAAAAATTAATTTTTATGGATAGACTGGCCTAAATTTTCTAAATAATGTAACTGGCACTCTAATTTTCATCCATACACTGTCTGTGGTATGTCACTATTTTAGTTGTCTAATTGTAATAATCCTTTTCCACCTTCTTTCTTACTTTTATTGTATTTGATATGTTAAGGGTAAAGTTCAGCATTTTATATAATAGGCTATATTGCACTTCCATGTTTATACAAGTTGTGTTATACTGTAATTCTTTTGAAAAGTATTTGTTATCTATCACATTCTTAGGATGGTTCTCTCTTTTGCTTGTTGCAGGTTTGAAAATGAAATGTTGACACAAGTCACCACTCTATAAGATTTTAAGTTCTTCTGTGTTCTAGGACTTTATATAATTTTTTAAAAAAGATTTAACAATTCATCATTTGTCTTCCGAAATATTAAAATATTCCATAGCCCCCCCTTCCCCAATATATATAGTTTTTTTTTTCATGGGTGCTGTTGTTTTATATTTCACTGGCGTCTCAACACCCTTGTTATGTTCCACAGATGCTGACATGCATCGTGTCACTTCTCGCTGCTCCAAAGGTTAGCATATTTGAATTGTTCAACAAGTGTAATTTAATTCACTTTCATTACTACAAATAAGTAGCACATCTTGAACATGAACACCTGTACAACAATACATTCATGAAGCCTTGTTTCTCGGAAGCCTATCTCATTGACACAATATGTAATGTTATGCTGCAACTGTTTCCTCCTGCAACCACAAACCCCTGAGGAAAATTTGCTGACACCTCAGGGGATCGTGACCCACAAATTGAAAAGCGCTGATCTAAAGGAACTGTGATACAATGTATATACAGAAATAGACAAATGTACCAATTGTTTCCAGACAAATTGTTTACAAATTAATAGCAATAAAACTGAAGACACTGTTATCAGTTTAAGTATCTCCAATTAAGATTTCAAAATAATTTAACTGTTCATTCCCACATCGAGCATAAACTCAGCTGAGTGAGCTACACGGAAAAACTATACTGCAAAATATCTTGAGCAGGCTAATTTAGCTTTTGTACAAAATGTAAGCGTAACCCTATTAGTGTATATTTTGCACCATTGTCCTCCCACCTTACCTATGGAATTCTTCTATGGTGAAACAAATCTGGTTCAAAAATTGTTCCAAGTGGCAAAAAAAGCCCATCAGATGTATAGTAGCACTTAGTCCAAGAGAATCATTTAAGGTCACTTCAAGAGCATAGATTACAATAGTACCGTACTTGAACCACAGATCATGAATATGACATTTCATAATGATGTAGAACATCAACAACTTAAATAAAAGGTATCTTTCCATTAGAAGACATTCAATTTTTCCTTTCACTTTTTATGCAAAATTACCAATTTATATCTAAAAATTCATCTACTGACTAGGAGTTGTCATTTAAAACTTCTTTTAATTTCTTTTTAATGATAGTTGGCAATCTATCAGACTTTTGATTCTATGTAGTAAGTTGCCAAAGACTTTTTAAGTAATACAGTTCACACCTTTCTCTGCCAAAGTTAGATTTAACCTTGAATAGTGAAGATCACCTTTTCTCCTACTGTTGGAGTTATGTACACTGCTATTACTTTTGAATTGGGTTGGTTTATTAATAAGTGAATATTGTGAGACTACCATGAAGATCCCTAGTTCCTTATTACAGGATGATCTTGGGTGGGCTCCACCTTTTATTCTGATTACACACTTTTGTGCAATATATACTTTTTTACTCAATGATGAATTATCCAAATATATGGTGTTATATAAAAGATGTGAATGAAAATAGGCATAGTAAGCTAATTTAATGAGATGTATATCACCAAAATTAGCAATAACCCTAATAGTATAGGTATACGAACTCAAACATTGCAGTAGAATGTTGTTTGTGGGATAGAGGGGCACTCAACAGTAAGATTACCAGTGTCCATGTAGCAGTTCATCAATGTGTTTCTTCTAATTCAATTTCTCATCAATGCTTACACTTGAAAATTTTGAAATTCTATCGTACCTAAAGACTTATGTTCAAAGTCTAACTGTATAAACTGTGTTTAATCAAAATTTAATGAGAGTCCATTCTCAGATTGCATCTAATACTGTGATTGTCCATAGCCCATATATTAATAGTTGCAGCCTCTATCTTAGAGAGAATTTAATTAATTTTAACACTAGGATGACAAAAAACACAAGAACTGGACAATCTGGCAAAGATTGATAACAGGTACACATACATTGGCCAGAGCACTTTCAACAGACATCCAAAAACAACCCAATCTGTCCACTACAGTACATTTAAAAAATCTTTTAGCAGAGCAATTTAATAAAAAAGTATACTATTCAATAAAAGAGTACCAGAATCGGATTTAAGTTACATAAGGTTCTGATATTTACTGTCACACTAAGTTAAAATAATAACAAATACAAATAATCTATAACAAACAATCTACTAAAAAGTTTCATTTCCACATATACAGGGTGGCCCATTGATAGTGACAAGGCCAAATATCTCATGAAATAAGCATCAAATGAAAAAACTACAAAGAACAAAACTTTTTTAGGTTGAAAGAGTAAAACAGATGGCACTATGATTGGCCCACTAGATGGCGCTGTCATAGGTCAAATGGATATCAACTGCATTTTCAAACAATTACATATTCATCTAGTACGTAAATACATATGAATGTTTTATGTGGAACACTTTTTTTTGCTTTGTGATAGATGGCGCTGTAATATTCACAAACATATTGTTCACAATTTTATACGAACCAGTGGGTAACAGGCAGGTTTTTTAAATTAAAACACAGAACATAGGTACATTTGAACTTTATTTTGGTTGTTCCAATGTCATACATGTACTTTATGAAATTATCATACATTATGAGGATGCATGCTGTTACAGTGTGATTACCTGTAATTACCTCATGACTACAATAAATGCTCAAAATGATGTCCTTCAACTTCAATGCAATTGGACATAAGCATAATGAAGTTTCTCTCAACAGCGAGTAGTTCACCTTCAGTAATGTTCTCATATGCATTGACAATGCACTGACGCATGTTTTCAGGCGTTGTTGGTGAATCACGTTAACAAATATCCTTCAGTTTTCCCCACAGAAAGAAATCCGGGGATGTAAGATCCAGTGAATGTGCGGGCCATGGTATGGTGCTTCTACAACCAATCCACCTGTCATTAAATATTCCATTTAAGACCGCTTCAACTGCATGTGAGCCATGTGCTGGCCATGCATCATGTTGAAAGTACATTTGCCATTCTGTCATGCAGTGAAACATCTTGTAGTAAAATCAGTAGAACATTATGTAAGAAATCAGCATACATTGCACCATTCAGATTGCCACTGATAAAATAGGGGCCAATTATTCTTCCTCCCATAATACTACACCATACATTAACCCACCAAGGTTACTGATGTTCCTTTTGTCGCAGCCATCGTGGATTTTCCATTGCCAAATAGTGCATATTATGCTGGTTTATGTTACCTCTCTTTATGAACGATGCTTCATCACTAAACAGAATGCGTGAAAGAAATCTGTTATCATCCCATAATTTATTTTGTGCCCAGTGGGAAAACTGTACATGATATTCAAGGTCCTCACTATGCAAATCATGGTGCATAGAAATATGGTACGGGTGAAATTTATGTTGATGTAGAATTATCAACACTGACGTTTTTGAGATTACCGATTCTCACTCAATTTGTCTGCTACTGATGTGTGGATCAGCTGCAACTGCAGCTAAAACACTTACTTGGGCATCATCGTTTGTTGCCGGTCGTGGTTGATGTTTTGCTTGTGGCTGAACACTTCCTGTCTCTTTAAATAACAACATAATTATCCGCCGAAAGGTCCGGACAATTGGATTATGTCTTCCAGGATAACGATCAACATACATAGCACAGTCCCATTGGGGATTTTGATCACAATAGCCATACATATCACATCGACCCTTTCTGCAATTGGTAAATGGTCCATTTTAACCCTTTCGCAGCTATGGGCATACATGTATGCTCGGCAGTTAGAAGGTCCAGACAGCTATGGGCGTACATGTACGCCCGGCAGGCAGGAGGCCCAGACGGCTACCTGCATTAATATACATCCAGCATGTAGAGCGGCCTGAAGGCTAATGGCATTCATGTATGCCGGGTGCACAATGGAGTGGCGGCGACTCGGTTTTACCTGTGGCTCTACATTCCTGGTGGCACTGCCATTAACAGGCCTTCTTTGTTATGTTGGTAAGCACTACAGTTTTCATTTCTGGGCCATCCTGCTCATGAGCTCTCCATCGGGCCCGTCCTCTATTTTTTGTTTGGCGAGAGAAGAGCATTTCACTGTGCGGTCATTGCAGTGTTGGAATGTAGTTTATCAAACAAGGAAATAATGGACATCGTCATGACTAGTAGTGATGATGATGATAGTGCTACTTCAGATCTTTCTTTAGACGAAGAGCTGGATGTGTATGAAACTAATGGTATTTATTCAAAACAACGAAGAAATTCCGCAGAAGATTCCTCTTCTTAGGAGGAAAAAGAAGATGATGTGTTAAGTGAAATTTCAAGACGAAAAAGATTCTATGACTTGTGAGATAATCGTCCTGCGACAAATCACCGCAATTTCGCGAACACTTCTAGTGGTTTAAAGGTAGATTTCGATGAATCAGCAACTCATTTAGATTATTTTTTTTTAATTTTTTATTTTTTTTACTTCTCTTATTTGATTTTGTTTCAGCTATTTGTAGTTATGAACAAGTATTATACATTTCTCACCGAAATGATGACAGTGCCCTGCAAATTAACAAGATGAAAACCTATAGACCCTACATAATTTTATTGCTTTTTGGCTTGTTCCCTCCTTATGCCAAGGTCCAAACAGTTTGAAAATGGCCAGAGGCAGGTACAAGGTGATACTGTGCTTGTTCAAATGTTTGTTAAGCTTATGGGACTTAACTGTGGGGTCATCAGTAACTAAACTTACAAACTACTTGTAAACATATACTAAAGACAGCACAAACATCCATGCCCGAGGGCGGATTTGAAACCCTGATGGGGAATGGCCTTGCGCATCGAAGCATAGTGCCTCAAAGTGCTCAGCCACTCAATACTGCATTTATTACACTTTAGTGACAATTCGTCCGCATCGCAAGATATTTTTGTGAAAATTCGCATGATTGTGGAACACACCAAAAAGAGATTCGGAGAGTCTGTAGTTCCATTTGAGATCTTAGTAACTGCCAATCAAGTTGCTACTTTTCAGAGGAAGGCTATGGTTCAAACAGTATATTCCAAACAAACATAGCAGTTTAGGGATTAAAATTTTCGTGCTTTGTGGCATACAGACCATTTACATTCTGTATTATATTGTCTACACTGGTGCCGCTAATGAAGTAGAATCCGGAAGTGCTGACTGGGGCAAATCAGGTAATGTTGTTGTCAGTTTGTTGTTACCATTCCTCAACAAAGGTCATAGCATTTATTTAGACAATTGGTATTCGAGTCCTGAATTGTTCTTATTGCTCCATGCGAAGTGCACTAATGCCATTGGCACAGTGCATAAAAACAGGAAACATTTACCACCTTTACCTGATAAACTGAAGAAAGGGAAATATAATTGAAGTGTGGGATGGACAGTAAATAAGTCTGTATGCTTTTCACTGTAAATGGACCAGAGTTTGTTCAGAGAGAAAAAAAGAATCATAAAATGGGAGAAAATAAAGTGAAACCCACTTGTGTAGTTAGTCACAATTTGTCAATGGGTGCGGTTTATAAGAGTGACATGATGTTAAGTTTGGTACAGTGCATACGAAAAACAGTGGAATGGTACAATAATGAATTCCTTTATTTAACTGACTTCAGTATGCTCAATGCAAAAACTATTTTTGAAATGCAAAATAATCAGAAGAAGCCACTAGCAAAATTCCAATTGGAACTAAACTGTCAGTTATTGGAGAAGTTTAATTTGTAAAAATCTAGTAATAAAAAAAAGTTTTTAACTCAACCACCAGCAGTGCAATGCCTGCATCAGAAATGAGAATGGGAAACCACTAAGTCAAACTCTACTACTCCATGAACATCTGAAAAATAAATCTGCTAGCAGAAAGCATGTAGATGATTAGTATCGGATTATTTAGTATAGTTATATTTTGGTTAGGTACATAAAAAATCATAGGTTTTTTTTTTCAATAACAAATAAAAAGGGTATTAGAATTTACTTAAATCTTTTCATTCTCAGCCGAGGATAATCTTATAACAGTTTCATTTAGATTTGAAAGGCTGTTTTGCATCACAATGTGATACAGATTTTATAAAGTGTTATTGGGGGCAGTAGTGTGGTCACCACAACTCACAACTAGCCTGCAGCGGCCGTAGCCCACAGCAGCCGTGGGGCTGGGTCAGTCACCGCCACTCAGGCCCACGACTGGTTTTGCATCATCAGCCAGGCGGGCAGCCAGGGCGCTCGGCCCTGCAGCCGCGAAATGAGTAATGTATGCTGAAGCAAATACCGTACACTGGCGAAATGTTACGCAACACCATGTAGTTATACATTTGCGACTATTACAGTGCCATATATCACAAAGCAAAAAAAGTGTTCCAAATAAAACATTCATATTTATTTATGTACTAGATGAATATGTAATAAAAATGCAGTTGATATATGTTTGACCTATGGCAGTGCCATCTAGTGGGCCAACCATAGCACCAACTGTTTTCCCCCTTCAAGCTATAAATGTTCTGTTATTTGTAGTTTTTTCATTTGATGCTTATTTCATGAGATATTTGGCCCGGTCACTATCAATGGACCACCTTGTATAATCATAGGATTATATGTAACTTTCTATTATCGTTACAAATACTATTAATTTTTATGTGTTTCTTGTCTTGAAATTTCTTACACCAACAGCATGTAAAATGTTAAAAAGTGAATGATTAAATGTCTATTTTGATAATGTTGATATTTATTCATACTGTGGTAGTTATTAAGAAGCATCAGATTTTGCTAGGAATTAGCACCACCCACAGTAATGTGATGTCATAGAATAAGCACTTTCCTCAGCCCACATGAGAAGGCATACAATTTATTCCTAGCAAATACACAGAAAACTTTCTTCAAAAACTATTCGCATAGAAAAATGTAACTACAAAAACAGCCATCTCAGAGAGATCCAGGAAGATTTAATAAAAAAAAATTACAGAATTTCTACAGAACCTTCAAAGAAAACAACTCTGTTAAAAAAAAAAAAAAAAAAAAAAAAAAAAAAAAAAAAAAAAAAAAAAAAAAAAAAATAAAATAAAAAAATAAAATCTGATGGATCCTTGGAAACAAACATTAAGATAAACTGTGAAATTCTTGCTCAATACTTCAACAATTTTCTCAACTGCGAAAGTCCCACCCCCCCCCCCCCCAAAAAAAAAAAAAAAAAAAAAAAAAAAAAAAATACTGCACTTCAAAACTCCTCAGCCCAATCCAGACTCACAGCCACCGAGCCTACATGAAATCATTGGAATAATGAAAGCAGTGAAAAACAACATAGCACCCAGTGAAGACGGTCTGATTGCAAAAATTTGGAAACTGGATCATGAAAACATCACACCCTCAAAATTATTGAAAACCTGTCCACTCACAAAAAAATCCCAGGAGAGTAGAAGTCGTTCCTCATTTACACACTCCACAAAAAAGGGGATAAAACTGATCCAAACAACTACAGACGAATCTCCCTGCTCCAAGTCACTTACAAAATTCTGTCCAAAGCCCTGTTAAACTGACTGGAAACACAGATTGACCATCAATATGGCAAATTTAAATCAGGCTTAAG
Source organism: Locusta migratoria (assembly GCA_026315105.1). Taxonomy (NCBI): domain Eukaryota; kingdom Metazoa; phylum Arthropoda; class Insecta; order Orthoptera; family Acrididae; genus Locusta; species Locusta migratoria. The sequence continues at coordinate 457,208,430 of CM048755.1, forward strand.
AAAAAACAGTTCCTGCAGCCAACAGATTTGGAATCTCCACACAATCCAATCCATAAAACTCTGCAGGAATACTACAGTGACATTTGTAGACTTCAAAAAATCGTATGACTATAGACCGAGTCACACTTCTCAGACTTTAAAAGAGATGAAGGTTGATCTTTAAATTTGAAATCTAATCCAAGAGACCCTAACTGACACCAATTCCAAAGTCAAATCCATGGGAGAATTATTGGAGCCCTTTGAAATCATACCTAGTGTCCAGCAAGGTGATGGTCTCTCACCCATCCTATTCAATGCAGTCTTAGGAGAAAGTTATTCGTACATGGGAAAGAAATGTCAAAGGAATTGAACTAGGCAGAGATAAGAAGATAACACACATAAAATGCCTTGCTTTTGCAGATGACATTGCCATACTTTTGAATATCAGAACAGGCGCACAAAATTCCCAAGAAAAATTCCACGAGACCGCAATGAAAACTGATTTACAAATATCTTACGGAAAAAAAAAAGAAAAGTTTTTTGATACAAAATCATCAGATAAACTCCCACTAAAAACTAAGCCCAGAAAAATTTTACAAGTCAATGAGTTTAAATATTTAGGAGAAATCATGCAAAAATTTGCCTGAACACAAAACCAAATGAAGAAAGAGTCTCAGAAGTACAGAGAACTTATAAACTCACCTGGTCTTACTACAACAAAAAATGTATCTCCACACCCACAAAACTACAACACAACAAGACAGTAGTCATACCAGAAGCTCTCTATGCATTGGAAGTAATGAGCACTAAAGGAATGGCGAAAATCAAGGAGATCGAAAAACAGAAAAGGTAACATTGAGAAAAATCCATGGTGCAGTTTATAGAGAAAATTTATGGCAAAAAGGCTCACAGAAGAACTATACAGACACTCTGAAACAATCATGACACAAATCAGAAAATGCAGAGCAAACTTTTCATACATTTGCCAGAATGAAGGACACCAGACTAACTAAAAGAGTATTCAACATAATTTGTACATCAAAATTTGGCACATTTTGGTACAGAAGACCTGCAAACAGTAAACATCTCTGTAGAGAGAGAGAAAAAACTGACTTTAAATTACAACACAAAAACAACAGACGAAAATGGACATATGAACAAGAGAAAGCACAAAGTGAAAGAATGAAAGGTTTTTGGGAAGATAAAAAGAAGAAAAAAGGCAGGAAAAATGCTAGATTTTCGTTTTTTAACACTCTCCTTAAGGGGAATGAACGCACATAATAAATACACTGTCATGCAAAACTCTGGAAAATTAAATTCTTGCATGTTTCTTTCCTAACCCTTGACAGAAAACTTTCAAACACATCAATTATATTACGATATAAAAACATTCAAAAGGTAATTGAAAGAAAAATTGGATGTGAAGTGGGGTTATACATAAGAGACACAGGGAGAAATAAACACAGAAGTGAAAGAAAATATGAAAATGAAAGATATGATATAAAATTATGAACAATAACAATTATCAGCAGGTATGTTGGTCCTCCATACTTGTGGCAAACCACCACAAATGTTGCTGTATATGCCTGAATGGTACAGCTTATACTTAATGACTCTGAGGTTGAGCTGCTCGAAAACACAAATAAAGGTATCCACTTCAATAGTGAATGGTTAAAAAATAGTTTCATTAAAAAGTTTCAACAAGTTTTTCATCAATTGAAGATTCATCCTTAGGTAATCTGTACAAAAAGGGGGATCTTATTAATTTTCTGTAGATCATCAGAGGATACATCTTCAATTTATGCAAAATTGGTTGTGACTTTTAAATAAATGTATTTTACAGCAAGTGTGCATCATTTACATTAAAATTAGGGTTCAACTCCCACACCCCCACACAAAAAAAATTTAATGCAGTTTACAAAAACATCTTGTGCAACAAGATACATCTTACACTGTGGCAACAGTCTGAACTTCGAACATGAGAACCACCAAGGAAGAAGTAAAGCAAGGAAGGAGAATACTGCTGCCACCCCTTGTACAGGAGAAAACTGTGCAAACAAATAACTCACAGCTGTCAATTTTGAACTTGAACAATGAAATGATTTCTGTACATTTATTGAGTGTAGGTAGAATTATTTTTAAATACTGCCATAAAGTGTCAGATTTTTATTTACCTAGTCAACTATCTTTAAATCCAGGTTGGAACATCAACAACTCACCATAAAGATGACATGCTAAGGTATGAAACATGAGATCTCAGTCAAAAGCCTTCAGAACAGGAAGCCCACAAACACATTCACACATGACTGCAACCTCCTGCCATTTCAACCAGAGCATCTAAAGACAGTGCTCACATGTCTTCTGAAGAATATTGTTTTGTGTTAGTTCTTTCATCACACCTGTCTGTGGCTCAGCATGTCATCTTTACAGTGAGTGACAACCTATACTTTTCAGAATATTCTTCAACTCCCTGTAAGTATTTTCATGCTGTCAGTGCAAACATGAGCAACTGATATATTATGTGATTACATGGTTGCTTTATTGCATTGTAGATCATGTACAATTGGTACCAATTCTTTAGCTTTGACCGTAAAGTTGTCCGTTTCTTGTATGGAATCACCACCATAAGAGGGAATGACATAGAAATGAGACAGGATGGCAGAAATGAGCCATTCTGTTTGATTATTCTCTTGATCACACAATGAGCAAACATTTTCACATTGTTGATATGTCAAAGGGACTTTTCAACATTTTTACACAGAATGGTGTATCATTTGAAATCATATAACATAGGAAAAGGAGAGAGATTATTAAAAAAATCTTACTGACATTAATCAGACATAAGTATAATATCTTCTCAGTGAAAATTAGTTTCAAACTTTGCAAGAATTGTTGAAGTTAATAAACACAAGTCCCCCTTAATGATATTATGAGTGAACATTGTGAAAGGAACTGCGTAAAATAAACATTTTGGAGTTGGATACCTCACAAAAAGCTATAGCCCAGAGTGTCACACAAAGTTATACACCTTCAATCAAAGAAAAAAATTCTAATAATAATAATAGACAAATTAGTCTGATGACAAGACAAGCCAAACCATAACCTCTTGTTAAATATTAAAACACAATGTGTGCACTAATGGTCCTATTAGGCATTTAGTTTTAAGTTGTGGAGGGTGTAGATGACACATAGGTAACAGATGTGTGCAGTGTTGCTACAATTTTCAACAAGCATTTCTTAACTATTACCAAAAATATGGGTTTATCAGGGTCCGTAGCTGCTGCAATGAAATATCTCACACCTGTGACTACAAATAACTGCAGTAATATGAGTATGATACTCACAACACCACTAGAAGGAATCTCCACCATAAAATCAAAATATTCCAGTGGCTTTGATAATATATCAACAAATTTGATTAAAAAGTGTGCTTCTGACCTTATTGATATTTTATGTTACTTGTGTAACCAGTCTTTTATCAGTGGAAACATTTTCTGAATGGTTGAAATATGCTGAAGTCAAGCCATTACATAAGAAAGGAGGTAAAGAAATTCCATCAAATTTCCGTCCAATTTCACTTTTTTCTGCATTCTCAAAATTTTTAGAAAAGATAATGTACAGTCATCTTCTTAAACACCTTACCACTAATAAACTATTATCCATGTCACAAGTTGGGTTTCTAAAGGGTTTTGATATTAAGAAGGCTATCTACACACACAGTGAGAATGTACTTAATTCATTAGACAATAAATTACATGCCACTGGTATATTTTGTGACCTGTCAAAGGCATTTGACTGTGTAAATCACAACATACATTTGAGCAAATTAGAATATTACGGTGTAACAGGAAGTGCTGCAGAATGGTTCAAATCGAATATCTCTAATAGGAAACAAAGGGTGTCAATAGGAAAGAGAGGTGTACTGAACTATCAGGCCTCATCAAATTGCAATAAATAGTAAATCAAATATAGCCTTAGAAAGATCGGCTAATGAAATTTTCATGGACATTAATAAATGGTTCTTAGCCAATTCCCTGTCGCTAAACCTTGAAAAACACACTATATGCAGTTTAGGACTTACAAATGGTTTCCTGCCAGTATATGCCTAGAGTATGACAATAAGGAAATAGAAGAAGTTGAAAGTGTCAAATTCTTAGGATTACAGCTGCATAATAAATTTAACTGGGAGGGGCATACCACAGAACTGCTGAAGTGTCTAAACAAGTCCCTGTTTGCTATGCGAATGTTGTCAGATAAATAAAAAAGCTAGTATATTATGCATACTTTCACTCCATAATGTCATACGGGATTATTTTCTGGGACAACTCATCAGGCCAAGCAAAAGTTTTCAGAGCACAAAAATGTGTGTTACGGATCATTTGTGGTGTCAACTCAAGAACATCAATAGAGGGCTATTTAAGGAACTGGGGATACTTACTATTGCTTCTCAATACATTTATTCTCTAATGAAATTTTTTTCAAACCAATAGCTCAGTCCATGGGATCAATACTAGAAACAAGAATAACTTGCATAAAGATTTAAAGTCACTTACTTTGTCTCAGAAAGGTGTCCAATATTCAGCAGTACACATTTTCAATAACATGACAGCTGCCATAAAAAAATTAACTCACAATAAACTACAGTTTGAAAACAGTCTAAAGGATTTTTTGGTGGTCAACTCCTTCTACTCCATTGATGAATTTCTTACCAGAAGTGATTAATGTAAGTTATTGTATATAATATTCACAAATATGAATACAGTTTGACTTCAGTACTAGTTTTGTGCAGTAATGTGATCATTGTGTAAAAAAATTGCTTTGAATTGTAATATGCACCTAGTATATTAGTATGTAGTGGTAAGTTTTATGTCCTATAAAATGTAAATATTCTTAAGATAATTGTTTTTCCTGACCAATTCCACAGCCACAAGGGCAATTACATTTGGGAAGGTACATTAACAAATATGCTCTCTTCTTGTAAGTATATATTGTGTATTTTGTTCTGACATGTTCTACATCCAAGAGGATTTACTCAATTCGGATCTACTGGAACAAAAAGTACATCTAATCTAATCTTGGTCAGACATGAGTCACTTCTGAGGTGGTTTTAGTAACACACTTTGGGATCACTCATTAAAACTACTATGGATATGAACAAGGGATCATTTCAACATCTGTCACCCTTCTGCACATCTTCATGTTGTGGGCCTCCTGTCTTTCAAGATAACAGTAGATATGATCACTTGGTTGCACGTATACATTTCTGGTTTGACAAGCACCCAGGCTTCCTATCCTACATCCAGTAGCCAACTAAATTATCTAACTCTAATATTTATGTACTAATTATAATAAATAATTATTGTACATTACGGATACAGTGTGTTGGCACAAGAATGTCAAGGTATATACAAAAGTATACAAAAAAGATGTTATTTATTTATTCTTTTTCCCCTCTGCAGCTACACAGGATCAGCAGGGTTATTTACAGATTTTACATGGTTAATTTTAAGAGTGCCCAGATGTCTTTTCTGTCACCTACCTGTTACCTTCTGAGATGGAATGTGTGTACCCAAGCTGTTGCATGTAGTGGTATTGATGTAAAAGTGTGTAGAGTTTTCTAAATGTTTGTGCATCATATACCTGAAGCAGGAGTTGAGAACCAGCCCAGTATGCACCTAAAAAACTACATTCAGGCAGGTGAACACACCAGCCCTTGTTATTAACCTGCCAGGTGAATTTGATCCTGGCTGGTGTACCAGCCTGAATCCCAGAATCAACATGCTAACATATATGGTGGTAATTATCAACATTGTCATTAATATCGATTTGGAACTACACAACATTGAATACATAACACAATACATAATTGGAAGATCATTTTAGATGAAAAAATTTATGTTTGGTGGAGGGCATAGTCAGTATTATGATTTACCCAATAAATAAAATCATCTTACGAACAATTTTCAAATTATACTAGTATGTAAATTGTAAACAGCTTTTTCTTTCAGTCATTTTATTAAAAAAATATAAAGTAAGGTCTGTAGAGACAGTACATTCAATTTCCTTCTGTCTACATGTTCATAACTGTGGTGTGTTTTCAGTCTGAATGTTTTGACAAAATTATGGTGATGTACAAATTGTCTTCTTTGGTTTTCTTTTATATACAAAAGAAAAACATGTGTAATCATTCATCAGTATCTTTAACATTTTAAAATGGGACCTGATGGATATATCTGTAATTTTTAAATCCTATGAATTGTAACCTCTGACAAAGTTTGGTGAATAGACCTGTAACATTAACGTAGATGAACTATGAATTACAGTTACCTTACTGTCTTTAGAAATATGCAGCACTGAGCTCTGCGATACATGTCATTGAAACTTTGCATGAAGTCTTCCTTTGGGGTGGTGTTCAAAAGCCTCATAATGTTTCATTGAATAATACAATAACTGAAGCACTCAAATATGCAGATATTATTTTATTATGATGTCTGGTTTCGATCTACATGGATCATTATCAGAACATGTCCTTGGAGAGGAGCTGACCCAACTCTTGTGGAGGAACACTGAGCAGTGTTGCTATACAAGAGAAGGGTCAGCTCCTCACCAAGGACATGATCTGTTGATGATCCAATTTGTAGATCACTGCTATTTTATGTAGGAGTAATGTTCCATAAAACATTAAATGTTTCGTTGGCTGTCAGTAATATTGTCAAATCTCTTTCCTTTCAAAGCCAATTTGAGTTGAGGGAATATGAAGAAGTCTGAAGGATTGAGATCCAGTGAGGATGGTGGGTGTTCAAGTTGCACCACCTCCTTTTTTGCCAGTAACTGTTTGACGATAGTGACTGTGTGAGAGCTTTGTTGTGAACAAAAACGAGGAATCTTTGTGTGTATACTGGGGTCATACCCTGGAAAGATGGCGCATGATATAGGTCAAAATTTCAAAATTCCTAGCAGCATTCAATTTCATTCCCTCAGAAAGAAATTCCTGGTGGATAATGCCCTGACTACTGAAAACAGTGATGAGCATTGTTTTGATCGGTGATGTTTTAGCTCTGACTTTTCTTGATGAGGTGATGTTGGAGAATGCCATTCCATGCTTTGCTGTTTTATTTCAGGCTCATACCATAGACACCAGGTTTTATCCTAAGTGACAATACAGTTTAAGAAATTAGTTTTTGCATCCACCATTTTGACAAAATCCTGTGAAGCCTCTAAATATGCCTGCTTCTGATCATCAGTAAAAGTGATGTGGCACAAGACAACACATTTTCCTGTTCCATAACTTCTGGGTAAGGATTTACCACACAGACTCTTGATTAATCTAAAGTTCATACAGTGGTGGACTAAGACTGTCAGAGGCCCAGGGCGGTGGGGCAGTGGTCACTGGTCATTCTCTAGGGGGATTGTCAGAAACACTTTCCCAGCCTCCTCAAAATAGGAAATCCTCTCATACAAACACTTAATGCACAGTGCATGATCCCCATAAACATGTACCAGCATAACATGTGTTCTTTCAGGTGTCTTGTCAAACTTAAAACAAAACTTTAAATTGGTCCTTTGCTTGTTCATTGTCCTGTTCTTAGTTCAGAACCAATCCACTAAACAAGAACTTTGTCCAACAGCTCTAACACAAAACACACATGCTTCTCAATTGAACTACAATGGGGGCAGGTTGTCAACACTGGTTGATACACAGATGCAGTGTTACAATTTTTCTGAGTTGCCCGATCAACCATTCTGACTTCATTCACCAAACTTTATTGTCAGAGGTTGTATCAAATCATATTTTTTGCTGATAAAATTTTTTTCTGATAGCAGGACAATTATAACACAAAGAATACCCCAAACCCCACATCATGTTATGAGGGGCATGTTCTGGAATAAAGTTCGGTTTCCCTCCCCATTCATATGATATTATTTTTCTCTTTGAGATACTTTTATTTATAGTCATTAGACCTATCTCTATTTATTCAACTTTCTGCAGTGCCTAACGTTAGTACTATTTTCCTTAATATTTCATATAGGTACAATGAAGAAGCAGTAACTACACTGTATTTGTTTTACATACTCATGAGTCAGTTGCTTTGATAACTCATTGGGTGGCAAAGCTATTAAGAGACAGCCTACAGGTCCTAAGTTTTGTGGTTTGAGTCCCAGTCAGGTCTATGAATTTTTTCTGTTACTTCTCGTTGAAAATGATTTCTTAATGTGGCTAACAGCAAACTCTACTGTGATTTACAGTCCACATTAAACTTTAGGTCCCCATATGCTGCCTGGGTAAGCCAGTTCAAAGATCAGAGGAAAGCAATGGCCTATGACAGGAAAATGCCACTGGCATTAATGAAAGTGTCACCTGCTACATTTAATGTTACTTAAGATCACTTAAAATGTTTATTTTACAGCTAGAATGATGAGTTCTTAGTGTCATCAGTTATTACTAGTTTTAAATGTTATACTGCAGAACATGTGGATAATGGAACCTCATTCATTAACTTAAAAATCAGAACATTATTACCTCCTTCATTAACCAAAATGTCAAAAAATTATTCCAGGCTGCTGGGGCAGACCACAAGGCAAAAAAATTGATTCTTCATTCAAAAAGTAAACATAAGTTCACATGCAAAACAAAGTTTAATACAGTGTGCTTTAAAAGTCCAGTAAATGATTCACTGAATAATTTCATAAAGCAAATTGTATTTATTGTCTGCCTGTAAGTAAGGGAGAGAGAGACTATTTATATTTGATAATTAATTAGCCTCTACGAGGCATAACTGCTTTGATATTTTTGGTTATGATATGCTATAGTTAACTACTTAGAAAGCCTTTCACATAAATGATGCATTGAGTGGATGGATACAGAGGTCATATACGCGCGCGTGTGTATGTGTGTGTGTGTGTGTGTGTGTGTGTGTGCGTGCATGTATCTTATGTTTCAGAAGGTGAAACGCTCAATTGTTGAGCAGTCTTTATGTGTTACTTTCTGCTGCTCAACATGGTGTCTGTATAGTGAGTAGATTTCTATCCTTTTCATAACATTTTGGTTATTCCATCCTGGTCTTTCTATCTTTGATGCATTCAAATCAACAATAAAAGAAATTATTCAATAACGTACTTTGGGTAATGCATGTTATCATACATTTTTAAAGTGAGAATTTTTTTTTAGTTTGGGATATTATTAATACTATCAAAAGAGTAAATTGAAAATAATAGTTAATTATTCAGCACTTAATAGTGTGATTAATGCATGATACTCATACAGAAATATCTTGTGTATGTAAGCAATTATAGCACTCCAATTCACTTTGAAACAATAATAATTTACATAAATTAAAAGTTTTTATTACCTTATAGTATATATATCTTATGAAATGAAAGAAAAGAATTCCTTATAATATATAAACTATATAATGGACACAAAAGTACTGCACCGTCATGTTGGACACACATAGTTCTGGCAAAAATAATGTATTTGAAAGCTAATCTCTAAGAACATGTTAGTTTAATATTGCAATGAATAGTGCCATTTACCTGGGACTTGGTGATCGCGAAGTTGCAGTAGTCCTGTGTGGTGCGTAACTTGATGGATGCAGATGCTGATCTGGGAGGGAATCAAGTGATGCATGTCGTGAGGCAACAGCCACATCCTGAAGTTCCAACACCTGCATTATCAAGTGTTGATATATAATGAGTCACTTACTCCTCAAGGTAACATACATATTTTTTGTTTTATCATATCTGTATTTCAATTTTTTAAGGGAAATGTTACCAGTATATGTTCAGGACATTAAATACTGAAAATATGAGTTCATGATAACAATTTATTTTTTTATTTTTGGTTTTTCTTTATGTATGAAATTTTCTATTTTCATGACTCAAATGTATAGATGATAAGGGTTTGCTGCTTAATTTAAAACAAAACCTTTAGACTGTCAAAAAGCTTTTACAGTTATAGAATATTAGATCTTTTTTTTATATTCACAAATAAAAATCTCTTTCAAGTTTGTGACATTTTCACACATAATATACTATACTAAATACAGTAATACATTACAAACATTGCTCTGAATACATGAAATCCCATGCAAATATTACACAACCATTCACAGAAGACTAGAAAATGTTAGTGCGGAGAATTAAAATAAAGTTCTTGTTCAACATTCACATGCAATAACATTTGGTGCTTAGAGTCAAGCAGTTAGTTTCATGCTGAAGTTCAGTTCACTACATCCAGTTTCCTAATTAAAAGAAATAGTTACAAGCTACATTAAATCTTAGAATGATGCACAAAATATTTGTGAAACAATGTGAAGTTAGCACATGTAGTGCAAATTCTATGCAACATTCTTCATTAAAGCTATAAGACTGCTTCTGGTAACACCATATTTTTCAAATGTTTATCAAACTCAAAGAAGAAAACCAATAAGCAATTAAATTAAAATCAGTATATAGTAACCAAATTTCAGAGTGTCAACACAGAATATTTCATAGAACCTATGGGATAACACTATCTTAGAATGGTACATATTTTGCACCATCTGTCACCATATGTTTAACAAGTAAAATAAATTGAAAATACAAGAAAAATGAGGAAGTCTTATTTCTGAAATATATAAATTACTGCCAGACCTCCAAAATTATGGGAAACTAAATATGTGACTGTACTTATAAATATATTTCAGTCACTTTTACCAAGGGGGCACTTTGTTACCTGATGGCTGTTAAAGACAGTGATAACAGAGGAGTGTACTTCTGACAAGATGAAAACTAATTTGTTATTCATAATTATTTCATGTTCCAGTTTCATCATCTCTGTATATATTTTACAATTCCTAGTGCCAGTGACTGTTGCAATATAAAACCTCTATGAGGCATGCCGAGTTCAAGTAAAAATTAAAAAGGAATACTTATTATTTTTTGGGAACACATTACACACATTTCCCACTGGCCTCTTATTTATAGAGGGTGTTTCAGAATGAAATTGAAAAAAAAAATTGGGGGATTATAGAAGATGACATGTTGAATGTTTTGGTATCAGGAACAGAAATCTGAAATGAAGTTTTTACAGAGGTCGGAAAAGTTTGACTTCCTTTCACTTCTGTAGCTACATTGTCATCCATTGATGTTATTTATTGCTTTGACTGAAAGACTATGCATATATAACACACAAAATCAGCAAGAAGAAAATTGTAAGGGGATGCCCAGTCCCTTGCACTAAACACTCACCTGACATCACCCCTCTCGATTTCTTCCTCTTGGGTTATGTAACGATCTTTGTGTACACATCACTACAAAACAACTCCTAAGCTTATTAAGTGCACCTTTGCAGCATTTAATACCACAAGAGGGAAATGTGGAATTGTGCAGAGAGGCAGACAAATTATGGTTCTTAGTTGCACATTATATAAAGAAACTGGTAGTCATCCCATTGTAGACTGACTATAGGGTAATGAAGCTACTGATTCAGTTTACAGTATTTCATTGTACTCTACTGTTTCGCCAATAAAAGTTGTAATAACTGCTGTATTTTGCTGTTTCATTTAGCCTATCAGATGCATACTGCTTTAAAACTTTAATTTCACATTTATGACTCTAGGTTCCTTATAGAAAAGATGCAAAATTTCAGTCTATACAATTTCCCAAATTTTTGAAACATTATTCTGAAACAACATGTGTAATGAAGATGTATATGTGTAGTCAACCTCACATGAAACCTAAACGTAAGTTTTTATATATCATATATTGCCCACATAAAGAAAAACTTTCTATAAATGACAATTATAACAACAACCTTTCAAAATATAAAACATTTAGACTACACCATTTACAAAGTACCGTATATCTAATTCTTTTGTTTGGAAATGAATTACCATTCTTGTAAAGCACTTATTACTCCTGAAATAAAAATACTTGGTGATGAAAATTATAGTATTATAGGAGAATTAAAATGGTTGAAAACATTCTCTCCTCTTACAAAGTTCATAGAGTCTTCTACAACTCTAACCAATCTACTGTTTTGATGCAACTCAGTCAGGGATTTTGAGATTAAGGTTAAATACCAATAATAAAGATTTTATTTAGAAAATATCATTATTTTTAAATAATGTGTTTCAGCAGATGTTCAGGTATAGATGGAAGAACATTTTTTGTGCAAACCTCTTTTTCAAAATCATAGGCCAATGGAATCATTTGAGAATGACAAGAGATCTTACTAGTTGTTTGATAACCTCAGATGATAATACACTACTTGGAAGATTATTTTTCAGATGTTAGAAAAAGTAAAAATACTTATCAATAACATAATAAAACACAAAAACTGAGACATGAGGTGATTCTATGAAAAATATCAACTGCATAATAACTGATGGTAAATTATGTATTGTCATTTTATGCTCTTATGTTGTCCCTACAGAAAGTTGTCACATAATTTTTACCCCAGAATGATGCCAGTAGCAGAGAATATCCAAAGGAAAATAATTTCATTTGAACTCAAAACAGAAGGGTATGGCATATATTATATCTTCCCTTCATGAACTGAGTTAGTATTAAATTTGTACCCTGGGTACCACATTTTACTATCTCTAATGCATTAGGTAGTATAAGTATATATAAGCAGTTTTTGAAGATTTTCATTTGGCTGTTGAAAAACCTCTACATCATAATTATTGAGAAACACAGAAGAAGGCTTCCAATGGCCAATATATATTAGTTGATTTTGAGAAATAATTTTTTTCGGAGTATACACTGGCTGCAAATATCACTGAACAGATGCACTAAAATTGGTATACTTAGAGATGGAGAAAAGGCTTAAATGCACCAAAATGGGAGATGAAAAATAAACCATGACCTTGTAGAAGGCATTTACATCAAGCAGTTTAGATAAACTATAGAAACTGTAAATGAGATCTGACAGTAGATTTGAACACTAATTCTGTGGAAAATAAGTTCAGCGGCTTTACTAGTGCATCACCTTGCTCACTCAAGGGAAAAACACTGGATATAGTATATGATATGTAGTGTTCCATTTAAAGTTCAGTTCCAGTATTTATATATATAGAAAGGCACAGATGTAATCTGAATAATAAATAAGAGATCAAACATGCATATGACCTGTTACCAAGTTATCTATTATGTATATATATGTTGAAAATAGAGTCTACTACAAGACAAATTCAAATGATAATATTTACTATCAAAACCTTTTACCCCTGTAAATGTACATTAAATGGCCATGAATAGTCACAGAAAATCTTATTTCTTCTTTAGCTACCCAGTAGCAGATATTATAACAAACATTACAATATTTGTTGTAGCTGTCCAAGAGTGAGATGGTGATTGCTATATCATCCAAAGTGACACAGTTATAAGGATTTGCTTGAAACTGCGTTTTTCTGTTTATTGGAAAAAAGATCTATAAAACTGAAAACTTTGATTTGGTTTCTGGATAGAACTGTCTTTATTCAGATCAACAGAAAGACTTATTTACCAAAAGAACAGGTTAAAAAAAATCAAATAATGATTTTATAATGTGCATGAATCAGTATTACCAAGATGAAAATATCACTGAGCAAGTATATGGATTTTATAGGAAGTCTTTGAATTTTCCTATAAAGCTGTAGTCACAAGTCAGTATTATTTGATTAGAGCACAAAGGTCAAAATCTGAAGAAGACTTGGACCTTCTGATACCCAAACAGAAACTAAGGAGGTGAGTGTGTTCCTAACTAATTTCTGATAAAAAGCCATTTAGTACCCAACTTGCAAACCCTAAAACCATCAAAATTGAAATTTGGTAATTATAAAACATTGTAGATGTGACAGGATCTATAAAGGGAAAGAGAGGGTAAATACTCTTTAAACCTGCCATCAACAATGTTGTCACAATACCTTGTACACAGGAAATGTAAGCTTCTACACACAACAAAACCACTTCAGAGTAATTAATCAAAAAATATAAGATATGGTGAAGAATCACAATATTACTGTATGAAACAGAGATAAAAACAATGTACTTTAGTCTTCTGCACAGTGACCATAAATAAAATCTACCGAGCGAGGTGGCGCAGTGGTAACGCACTGGACTCGCATTTGGGAGGATGGTGGTTCAAATCCACCTCCGGCCATCCAGATTTAGGTTTTGCGTGATTTCCCTAAATCACTCCAGGCATGTGCCGGGATGGTTCCTTTCAAAGGGCACGGCCGATTTCCTTCCTCATCCTATCCCAAAAACTCCGAGCGTTAGCTCCGTCTCTAATGACCACGCTGTCGATGGGACGTTAAACCCTAAGCATCCATCCAATAAAATCTAACATTAGTAATGTGGCGTAAGAAAGAAAGAAAGAAAGAAAGAAAGAAAGAAAGAAAGGAAGGAAGGAAGAAATTTTCAAATGGATAATGGGTGCAACAAAAAGCTAGTGTTTTCAGATTGGTTGGGAGGGCCAGAGAACAAGAAAATTATCTGCAGTAAAAGCTGTCAGCACAGTTTGTAAAAGTAAAGAAAATAGAGATGAAATGTTCCAAAACTTTAGGACTATATTCAGTGATGATTAGTCACTGACTTATTCACAAGAAACAGTAGGCTATATACAGAGAATACATATGACAATACAATATTTCTGGCATGAAGAAAAGGACATTATAGAGCAAAATAAATGGATGGTATACCTACTGGTTTCACCAAAAGTCACAAGAGAACAGTTTCAGTAACTCATCGGTATAATGTTTATCTTTTATTTCTTCAGTGCAGTAACTACATCTCATTTCTTGTATATTAAAGAAAGGAACATAGCAACAAACTTTTTCATTTAGGTACTGTGCTTTACTGGACTGTGAGTGTGTAACAATACTCCAACTATACTTGGTGTAGTATTGCTTTATGAATTAGTACATTTTCGTGTGGCTTACCATGTATTTGGTTCATTACTTGTAAACAGACTATTGTGTGAGAATAACAACAAGGAGTAACAATTTTTGTCATTATATAGAATACATTTAAATAATTCTGTATCTTCACTTACTATGAATATATGGGATACATATTTTTATTTAATAAAAAATTATACTGAAAAAATTAACATACTTTATCTGGCTTTATGCAATGAAATCTTCTTTGAAACTCACAAGTTCAAAATTAAAGATTTTTTTTATATTCTGTGCAACATTCTCGAAGTCAGTATGTAAAACAAATTTTGAGTCTAAGAACCATTTATTTCTAATATAACTTCACTACACATTACTGATCTCTCTCTCT
Organism: Locusta migratoria; assembly: GCA_026315105.1. Lineage (NCBI taxonomy): Eukaryota > Metazoa > Arthropoda > Insecta > Orthoptera > Acrididae > Locusta > Locusta migratoria. Next base: position 457,223,661 of record CM048755.1, read on the forward strand.
CTCTCTCGCACACACACACACACACACACACACACACACACACACACACACACACACTGCTGTTTAACATATAAACGGTCCTCTTGCGACATTTAGTTTTAAAATTTTAAACATTTTATCAACTATTACAATGGAAAACAAAACTGTACTTCTAAAACTTACATAAGCATCCCAGTAGATAAGTGAATTAATCTGACGTCACATCTATGTAACAAAGCAAGTCAAAGAACTTGAGGGTTAACAACAATGAATTATAGGGTACATCTTGCTATTAGTAACTATACTGTAGTCCTAATACTTATCTGACTATATCCTAAGACTATGTTTGCACAAATTATTTTTGTATGAACTAACCTGCTACAGGACCTAATTACAAACAACACATCTATTACAATTTTTATAATTTTGTTGGTTCTTTGATGACACCAGGTGTTGATGTGCCTGGAGGGTAACACACAATTTGCAACTACAAATTGTATCAATTTTACAGCAAAGCAGTACGGGTATCACAATTTTTCCAACAAACACATGCCGGCACCAAAATACTTAAACACCATCCTCCAAATTTTGTACTTAGGCCCTTCTCATGACTAAGTCCCTAACTAAAGTTTGTCTATTATTACTGGAAGACTGGACGTTCTAATCAATATGTGACTCATAAACACTACTTTATTTCCTACAAAAGAGTATAAGGAAGTAAATATAATTGCAGGCTGTATTTTTAAGAGAGAAACTCTAAACAGCCACAAAAGTATGTAACACATCTAATGTTAATCACAGTAGCTGCAGACAGTGTTTAACACATTATTTCATGAGTATATAAGTCATTTTGTGGTACTGCTCTTAATTCAGGGCATATAGATAACACATGAGACATACAAGAAGCAAAAAGTATCTCACCTCTGCATGCCACAAATATATTTCACATCTGTGGAGATCTGAGCCTAATCATCATTCCTCTACTACTGAAAATTAGCTTTGGAAGTAATCTTTTGAAATGGCTTTTGATCCAGCTCCTTTTACTCTCACAAGATAATTTCTTCAGCAGTGTTTTTAAATTTGAGAAATAGACAAAACTTAAAATATCTGGAATTATGGAGCATTTAAAGCAGAAAGTGTGGATTACATACAAAGTAAGAGCCATTTTTATTTTCTGACTTTTGGTCTCTTGCACTAAACTGTAACAGGGACTTTCTTAAAATTTCATTTTTGTCACTTTTTCTCTTTCTGGTAGATATTTCTAATGAAAAATACTTAAGCTACCAAAGCTGACACTTAGTAGCACGTTGACCTCATTTTGTAAATGTTTTAGCCTTGAGAACAAGAAATTCTTCGACTGCAATGATTGTGATTAATTTTTCTCACATACATATACACTCATGATTCGTCTCCAGTTATCACAATATATAGAAACTCATAATCAGCATTGAAATGACCTAATATGTTCCATTAAGTGTCACGAAGAGCTATTTCTGTATCACTGATAGAAGCACAGACAGTACATGATCAGGTCCTCACAAAAATTTCATATGTAGGATCTTTCATGATCCCAGCCTCTTCAGATGTTCAAATGTTTGTTAAGCTTAAAGGACTTAACTGCGGGGTCATCAGTCCCTCTTCAGAAATCTACTGCATGATCAAATGATGATCTTTCAATATCATATTTTGTACTCCCCCATTGACAGCTGTTCTTTAGAAGCTATTGATCTCCCAGAACACTGGTCAATCTCCATTAATATTTGACCAGTTAGTGACCAGTTAAAGCACATCTTTATATGAATTACAACTGTTTAAAAATCACAAAGCTTTAACTACATTTGATACAGCACTGCTGTAGTGATACCAAGGAGTTAAAACTCCACACAGCAAAGCAAAACTTCAGACGTATATGTAAATATCTCTCTCAGTGGAGAAAAATGACTGTAAGCCATTCTATTATAGAAAATTTAAATATTTGTCTACATTATATAGTCACCAAATAGTAGTTCTTTTACTGGTACTTAACTATAGTCTGCTTTGCCTACGAATTTCACACACACACACACACACACACACACACACACACACACACACACACACACAAAACATACACACATTATATAAGTTTTACATCACAACATCAAGCTGCAGAAAATCTATTGCTAAAACAGCTGTAGCATTACATATTAAACTTTGAGCAATATTACCAGACCTTTTATTACAATATTTCTTAAACACAAAAGTAATAACAGTACTATTAAATAGAAACTTCTAGTAGAAATTATACACAGTTTGCAACAATGTGAATTTGTAGATTTTGTCTTATTTTCAAGTTTGGTAAACCATAGGGCTATACTGTTGATCAGAGGTACACACATATCATTACTTACTTACCCCACCCCCTCCCCTCCAGACGGCCTGACAAAAAATGAGAGAGAGAGAGAGAGAGAGAGAGAGAGAGAGAGAGAGAGAGAGAGAGAGAGAGAGATGGTGAAAGGAAGGGAGGGAGGGAAAGAATCTTAACATTGGAATAATTAACATTTACTTTACGGGCAGCATCTAATTGTGAGTTTAAAAATGCAAAATCCCTGTAATTGAAATAACGTAATTTGACTGTTTCTGTTATACTTCCTTTTAATTGCTTCTTACTCTTTTTTGTCAGTAATTTACGATAAAAATAAATAAAAGTTGTTTAATGTTTCGTGATTGCTTATGAGATAAATGAGCTATTGTGTATGTTTTACTCATATGTAAATAAAGTTAAAGGATTTAACTATGTAAAAAAACTGTGAATTTCAAGGGCTGCATTCAGGATGGCACATTCAGATGTTTTTGGTAAACGGTTTATCTGATTCTTTTCCTAGACACTAAGAAATGGAACTCCCACCAATTATCAACAGTTTTATTTGAAACTACACATTTCGATTTTCCAGTTATTGGAGCAAATTAGAAATTTCAACGGCATTTTTCCACACATGAGACATAAAGGATTTTCATGGTAGTAGAAATTCTTCTGGAAACACAGTCAAGTGTGATTTTCAGAATCAAATTTTCACTCTATAGTGGAGTGTGCACTGATATGTAATTCCGTGGCAGATTAAAATTGTGTGCTGTATGCGTGATTTGAACCTGCAACCTTTGACTTTCACGGGCAGGCACCCTATTGTCTGAACTATCCTGAAACGCTTCACAGTCTGTCATCACAACTTTACTTCTGCCAGTTCCTCATCTCTTACTTTCTAAATTTCACAGACGTCCTCCTGCAAACCTTGCATGACTAGCACTCCTGGAAGAAAGGATGTGGTGGAGACATGGCTTAGCCACAGCCTAAGGGATGTTTCCAGATTGAGGAGTGCTAGTCCTGAAGGATTCACTTCTGTGAAATTCCGAAAGTAGGAGGCAAGGTACTGTTAGAAGTAAAGTTTTGTGGAGGAACTGTGAAGCATGCCAGGATAGGTCAGATGATAGAGCACTTGCCAGCAAAAGGCAAAGGTCCCAGGTTTGAATCCATTTCTGGCCCACAATTTTAATCTGCCAGGAAGTTTCAAGTGTAATTTTGTTGATTGCAAAAGCTTTCTTGAAAAATTATCTCGTTTTGCATAGCAACAAAGATTGAAGAAGAAATTGATTCAGTACAATGCAAACACAGGAAATCTGATTTTAGGTTTTGAGGGAATATCAAACTTAGCGTGACATACTCGTATTTACTGGCTGTTTGTTTTTGACCCGTAATTGGGTGACCTTTCAAGATATGCAGTTTTTTCAATTTCTGCATTGTTTGATAATGACACAGCTTCTCCGATTACTGTAATTTTCATCCATGGTAAGTTGCCAATTTGTGCATTGCTGCCTGTTGGCAGTGGCAGGAAGTGTGTGCTATGGCTGCTTGGGGGGGGGGGGGGGGGCAGTATCAGCGAGCAGAAGGCAGTTTCACAGTGTTGGAAACATTTCCTGTACCAATGTGTGCAGTAATATTTCACATCTAGGAGCAACATAATGTTGGCAGCAATCCAAAATAAATGGATGTCCTTCAAGTAGTGCAGATGTTTTGTGCTGCTGGCGTCACCAGGTAAAATCGTGTTCACTTGTCAAATTAATATACTTTCATCTAATTACAAATGCACTACTAGTTTCCAAGCACTATGGAGTCATTCTCAAGTTCCTATTATTAAAAAAAATATTACAATGAATCAACCACATTAAACAGTGATAAGTTTAATAAATTATCAAATCATGTGTGCCACATGGGAATGGCCGTGTGATCTGGGGCGCAATGTCATGGAGAACGTGGCCACTCCCACCACAGTTTTGAGTCCTCCCTCGGGCACAAGGGGGGGGGGGGCAGTGACTGTAGTAGTTTGGTCCCTTTGGATTACAAACATTTGAACTTTTTTCTAAACAATATGTCCTACATTTTTGTAGAGTCACCATTAAGTCATTTGGCTCATTTAATAGGTACAAAACATTTTTCGACCATATTGTACAATTGTGTCCTCGGAGTCTTTCGTGATGGCGTTGCTCCATAAAAGATTCTCGGTTTACTAGCCATGTCATATCGGATAAAATCCTCGAGCTTTCAATGGCAAGCTCCGCCACCATCATCAGGAGTAAAATCACTGACTGCTGGTATTGGCTAGGTGTCCTGCTTATATAGCTGCAGTGCTGCATATAGAAGCTTCTGGAGGGCCCGAGAGCACCTGCGCGGGAAGCCAGCGTGGGCCGATGGGTCGCAGTACCACGTGACGTCACGAGGAGTGTGCTGCCGGCGACACATTTCAACCTGGCGCTCTCGCTTTGCTATTAGCGTGAGACCTCTGTTTCCGTTCTATGTCCAGGGCTGTGGGAAATTTCTTTATGGAGCATTTTGAAGAACAGGCAGTTAACTTGGCGAGGTTGCGTCCATACTATTTTCTATGCTAAGTTGACGACACTATTATGATATGGCCTCATGGCAAAGATACATCGCAGCAGTTCGTAGACCACATGAATGGTGTCCATCCCAATATAAAATTCACTGTCGAGATGGAGAAGGATGGTAAGCTCCCATTCTTTGATGGTTTGGTCAAGCAAAAAGCAGGAGGCCGGCTTGGTCATTCAGTGTATAGGAAACCTACACACACAGACCGCTACTTGAAAGGCAACAGCTTCCATCATCCTGTACACAAGAAAGCTGTCCTGAACACGCTAGTACACAGGGCAAAGGTTATTTTGGATGAAGACCATTTGGAGTCAGAATTTCAATATTCGTGTTTTCAAGGAGAACTCAAAAGTGAAATCTCTAAAGCTTTCCATTGCCACCAACGTAAGTAAACACGTGAATCCACGGACGAGGCCAAGCCAGCAGCACTCCTCCCATTTTGTGGAGCAATGACATGCAAGATTTGACACTTCCTGAAGAGACATGGACTGAGACCAGTTTTTTCGGCCCACCTCCAAGATCAGAGACATGTTATCCCCCTTTAATGACAGTACAGGTCTGCGTGTTCCAGGTGTATATGGCTTCCACCGTGAGTGTGAAAGTATTTACATAGGATGAACTGTTAGAACTGTTGCCGAATGTTGTGCAGAACACACTCAGCACATAAAACAAAGAGAGCTCGAGAAGTCAGCCTTGGCAGAACATTGCCTGACAAATGGACATAATATACTATTTGAAAACACGAAAATTCTGGCCCAAACAGCATATTACTGGGATTCTGTTATAAAAGAGGCTGCTGAAATGAGATTAAATGTCAACAATTTCAACAGAGACCAGGGGTATACACTCAGCAGGGCATGGGGGCACGCCCTGGACGTAGAACGGAAACAGAGGTCTCACGCTAATAGCGAAGTGAGAGCGCCAGGTTCCAATATGGCGCCAGTGGCATGCTCCATGCGACATCACACGGTACCCGCGACCCATCAGCCCACACTGGCTTCCCATGCAGGCACTCTCAGGCCCTCCAGAAGCTTCTAGACGCAGCGCTGCAGCTATATAAGCAGGACGCCTTGCCAACACCTGCAGTCAGTGATTTTACTTCTGATGACGATGGCGGAGCTTCCCATTGATAGCTCGAGGACTGTATCTGACATGACGCGGCTAGTAAACCGAGAATCTTTTATGGGATATAGTACAATTGTTTTAATTTTCAAGTGGTCAGTCTTATTCATTCTCATAGTCCAATTATTCCAAAGTTGTAAATATGTAGAGAAACATATGCCAATTTCGCATGGCTTCCTCTGTATAGGCATTCGTATATACCCATCTGGGGGAGATCAGAAACAGTTACATATGAAATTAAATTCAGAACCTGAATGCCCTGTGTTCAGCTGTGGACAAGTGCTTCATCGTTTATGATGATGAAGGATGAAACAAGTGTGACCACGGCTGAACACAGGGCATTCACACTCTAAATTCTCTCTCTCTCTCTCTCTCTTTTTTTTTTAAATATATATATTTAGAAAATTTACACTGTTTAATGTGTTGGATCATTGTAATATTTTGGAGATCATAGGCATATGAAAATGGCACCAGAGCGTGCAGAAGTGACTGTGGCTTTGGAACGTATGTTGTGTGTTTCCTATAGCAGTTATATGTGACAATAACTGTAATAAAGTTTATACAGGGTGTCTCACCTAAGAGTCGTCAGGCTCATTTTCTCTGGTGTTTGAGCAAATATTTGTAGAGCTTATGGGACTCGACTACGGGACCATCAGTCCCTAAACTTACAAACTACTTATGAACTAGCTAAGACTACAGACGGCACAAATATCCATGCCCAAGGGGGGATTTGAACCCCCGACCGTAGTGGCCGTGCAGACCGTGACTGAAGCGCCTCAGTCCCCTCGGCCACCGCGGCCGGCAAGAAATTGCAAATATCTGCTCAAACACCAGAGAAAATGCACCTGACGACTCGTAGGTGAGACACCCTGTATATATATGGGTGTGTGTGTGTTTTATAATTAGTCTCACAAAGCCCTTAAGGACATGTTCTCCTTCCTCAGGCTTGTGCCCCCCCCCCCCCCCCCCCCCCCGAAAAAATTCTTTATCTGCCACTGATGATACACACTGTTAAGCTTAAAAATAGATTTTTCTTTCCTTGTGAAGCACATAAAAGAGAATATATATTGTGAGGTAGTTGTAAGGATTTCAAGTTTCTTAAAAGGATTCCTGCAAGTGGCTCTAGGATGAACTCCATACAGGATTCTTTAGCTCTTTATTACATGTGCAGTACTTTTTTAGCAAGTGGGTGGTTTCCCCAAAATGTAATGCCATATGCCATAATGGTGTAAAAATAAGCATAATAGCTGATTTAATTGCTTCCATATTTCTATAAGAAGAAATAAGGCAAAATGTGCAGGTTGCTGATCTCAGTCTTTTACATAGGTATAGGATGTGGTTTGACCAGTTCAGTCTGCTGTCAATATGCAAGCCTAAGTACATATTGAAGTATCCACCCTGGTTAACAATTGGTCACATATTTCTATTACTAATTCTTCATCGTTAGATGTTCTGTGGAACTGAATGTAGTTTAAAGATAGATTCAGGGTTTGCGAATTTATATTTAAATTGAATGTAGTTTGTTTCAGAGTAATTTAAATAAAGACCCGCAATATTGAACCAGTTTACTAGTTTACTTAAAACTTTATTTGCTGTTACCTCAAGGTTATGTTTTGAATAATCAATAAGTGAACTAGTAGCATCATCAAAAATGGTGAATCTACAATATTCTGTACAAAGTGGAAGATCATTTACAAAGATAATGAAAAGTCGGGGGGCCAGAACTGAGCCCTGAGTCTCTACACATGTGATGGTACCCCATTCTGATGATATTTGGACACCCTCTTGACTATTCAATACAATTTTTTTCTCTTTCCTGTTGGACAGGTAGGCTACAAGTAAAGCCAATTTCCTGATGTGCCACTAATAGCAAGATGTGCAGCATTTTGTAAAAGAATTTGGTGACAAGAGACATTCAAAAGCTTTTGTTAGGTCACAAAATATGCTAGCCAACTTCAGTTTTTTGTTGATAGACTCCAAGACTTTGCCAGCAAATTCAAATATTGCATCTTCTGTTGACAAACCTTTCTGAAACGCAAACTGGCTTGCTGCTGATATTGTGTTCACTGAGATGCTTAACTATCCTGGCATGCATTAATTTTTCTAAAACATTTGAAAAACTTTTCAGTAGTGATATTAGCTGACAGCTAACAGTATGTTTCTTATCACCCTTCTTATACAGCAGTTTTACAACTGCATACTTAAGCCTTGCAGGGACTACTTGTTGCTTGATTGATTCATCAAAAATATGGCAAAGGACCTTACTTACATAGCTGCAGCAGCATTTTAATAATTTGTTAAATATATTGTCAACTCCAGTAGAGTTTTTTCTTTTCAGGGATTTAATAACACTTTCAGGTTTTTGAACAGTGACTGTTGTTACTTTCATTTGTTGTACTGTGCTAGGTATTTTGGCTTTCAAAAGATCCATGCCTCAGTTGATGGAGCCTTGCAAACCTATTTTTCTGTTACTTCTATAAGATGTTCTCAGTGTACAAGCTGCATCATTTTGGATAAAATTCTCAAGCTTTCGGTGACAACCTCTGTCATCGTCATCAGGAATAAAACTGACTACCGAATTAGCCAGGTGTCGTGCTTATGTACTTGTCAAGCTGCGTCCAGAATCTTCTGGAGGACCGCAGAGCACGTGCGCAGAATTCCAAGATGGGCAGTGCGCTGCGGTACTGTGTGACTTCACAAGGCGCGTACTGTGTTGGCACCACATTTGAATCTAGCACTCTCACTTCCTTACATGCACCAGCCCTCTGATTCCGCTCCATGTCCAAAGCTCTTCCCCATGCCCTACTGAGTGTGAATCCCTGGTCTCTGTTAAAATTGTTATTATTTAATCTAATTTCAGTCACTTCTTTTATAATAGATTCCCAGTAATTCGGTGTTCGAGCCAAAATTCTCACGTTTTATAACTTAATTTTATGCTTGCTTGTTAGTTAGGCAATGTTCTGCCATGGCTGACTTACAAATTTCTCTTTGTTTTATGTGTCGTGCATACTCTGTACAATGCTCAGCAACAGTTCAAATTGTTTGACCAATGTAAACACTTCCACACTCACAGGGAACACTATAAACACCTGGACCACACAAATCTATGCTGTCCGTAATAGGGTGTAACAAGTGTCTGATCTTGGAGACAGGCTGGAAGACTGTTCTCAAGCAATGTTTCTTCAGCACATGTCTAATCATGCTTGTCGTTGCTCCACAGAATGGAAGGAAAGCTGCTGGCTTGGCCTTGTCCGTTGATTCACAGGATCCCTTAAGTTGATGAGAACAGGAAGCTTAGGCAATTTCACCTTTGCTGTAACTGTTTGCCTTGAAAACACACTTCAAATGTTGGAATTCAGACTCTAGATGGTTGTTGTCAGAAATGACCTTAGTCTTGTGTACTAGCGTGTTCAGAACAGCTGTTTTATGTACAGGGTGTTGGAAACTCTTGCCATTCAGGTGCCATCAGTGTGCATAGACTTTCTGTATACTGAATGTCCAAGCCGGCTTTCTGCTTCCTGCTCAATTAAAACGTCCTAGAATGGGAGCTTACCATCCACCTATACAGTGAATTATATGTTTTGATGGACACTGTTCATAAGGTCAATGAACTGTTGCAGTGTTTTCTTGCCATATCACAAATGTATCGTCAATGTAGTGTAGGAAGCAGAATGGACGCAACATCGCTGACTTAAGTGCTTGCTGTTTGAAATGCTCCATGGAGATGTTTGTCACAGCCAGAGACAGTGCCATCCGTCATCTCATAATATTTGTTGCTGTACTGAAAGTACAGTGTGGCGGAACAGCTTGACGCCCAAGGGTGGAAATTGTTGAGCCAACAGTTCCAAAGTATCTTGTACCGGCACACTTGTAAAAAGAGCACAATGTCTAATCTAACCATTATGTCGTTTTGATCTTGAGGGTTTAGACGAAAGACTACAAGTTTACAACATGATGTTCACAGTGTCCCTATCTTGGAGCCAAAAATCCTGCCAAATGTTTTGCTAATTTGTACGTGGGTGTACTGATTGCACTGACAATGGGTCTTAAAGGGACATCCCACTTATGTATCTGCAGTATTCCATAAAGCTTGGGAAGTCTAGCAGCAGGTGGAATTAATTTCTTCACCTCTTCTTCTGCCAAATCAGAGTCCTTGATTAACTTTGATGTCTTCCTGATTACGGTCTGTGTTGGATCATGGCTGAGTCACCAATAATTGGAGCACCTTTAGATGGTAAACTTCAGTATTCAGGACCACAATAGTGTTCCCTTTATTTGCTGGTAACACAACCAAGTCTTCATTTTTACGTCATAAACATAATCCATTCCTCCCAGCTAATGTTGGGTGTCGGTAGCTTAGCATTGGCTAGGATATGACTGGTGGTAAACCTGACATCCTCAGGTGCATCATGAGAGAGATGCCTAATGCACTGTTCTATAGCTCTGACAATATCCAGTATTGGCAGATATCATGGATCAGTAGAGAAATTAAGGCCTTTACTTAATGCTGTAACAGAGACCCCATCCAATTTTTAGTTGGACAGATTAACAACTGACCTTTGGGCCTCATTGAACTCCTTGTCCGTGTTTCCATGAGTTAAATGATCAAACTTGGAACATTGTTTGGACGTTGTCCTGCACAAAGCCGCATGTTGTTGGGCTGCCGTGGCTATGTCCATCCACTCTGAATCAAATGTTGACAAAGTTGATGCCAGGACGAGATGACAGTCCAATAGATTTTTGGCATTAACATCGAGTTCATACCTTAACTGCCATATACGCTGTCTCACTATGGCATGACTGGTCTTCCTCAAAATTCTATCTACTACAACAGTTCAGATGTGGTGATTGACTATCGCGAAGTGAGGATTGATGTCCTTGTCCTGTCAGCGTTGAAAAAGTGCTAATGAACTCAGCAGGTCTGATTTCTTCTTCCACAGTTTTTCCAGCAATATGACTTCATCATATAGGAATGATATGTGTCCTCGGAGTCTTTTGCAGTGGCATTCTGCTATAAAATGTTCTCGGTGTACAAGCCATGTCATTTCAGATAAAATTCCCGAGCTTTTGATGACAAGCTCTGTCATCATCATCAGGAATAAAACTGACTGCGAAATTGGCCGGGTGTCCTCCTTAAATAGTTGTCAAGCTGCATTTGGTAAGTTGTGGAGGATCACAGAGCATGTGGATGGAATGTCAAGGTGGGCAATGCACCATGATACCGTGTGACGTCATGGCGCGTGTACAATTGGCGCCTCATTAGAACCTAGCACGCTCACTTCCTTGATGCACCAACTCTCTGATTCCACTCCACGTCCAAAGCATATCCCCACATCCTGCTGAGAGTGAATCCCTGGTCTCTGTTTAAATTGTTATTATTTAATCTAATTTCAGCCGTTTCTTTTATAATAGATTCACAATAATTCAGTGTTTGAGTCAAAATTCTTGTTTTCTAACTGAATTTTATGCCCATTTGTTAGGCAATGTTCTGCCATGGCTGACTTATCAGTTTTTCTTTGTTTTTCATGTTGTACATGCTGTGTACAATTCTCAGCAACAGTTCGAATCGTTTGACCAATGTAAACACTCTCACACTAACAGGGAACACTATAAATGCCCGGAGAATGAAAATCTGTTACTGTTACAAAATGATAATTGAGTGTGCCAGCAACTATTTTTGGATCACTAACAAGATGACCCTCACTTTTTATTTGGATACTTTCATTAAAAACTGCATTTTTTCCTGTTTCCTTCTTTACAAAATTCCAAATAGTTTTTTCTTTATTGCTCAAGTTATCAATTTGTGCTTTCAAGCACATGTTATTTGCTGATTGAATGGTTTTATTCAAAACTTTATGATAGAGTTTATAGTGTCTAATGGGACCATTTGATCCCTTGGCTACTGTATATAGGTCTATTTTTAATTTTGATGCCTTTAGTAATCCAAGGCTTGTTTCCAAATTTCAGCAGTATTCTTTCACTATCTTTTGGTAAAAGGTTTTTTCAAAAAGACTGGTAATTTCATTGATAAACATATTAAATTGAGTTCGCATCGTCTACAGCATATACACGAGACCAGTCCACAAACTGTAATTGATGATTAAAGCTTTCTACGGTGTGTCTGTTTACAATCCTAAAGTTTTTCCAAATGAAATTTGCTATTTTTGGTACATTTACTTGGTTTACAGTGAGGAACTGGCCATCATTATCAGAAAGGCCATTTATATTAAGTTTCACAGTTTAATTATTGTAAATATTGTTATCTAGAAAATACATTATCTATTAAGGTACTAGAATTGGCTGTTATTCTAGTTGGAATATCCACCACTGATACTAAGTTGTAACAGTACATCACGTGTTCAAAGTCATTTTTTTAATTATTATTTTCTGTTAAAAAATCCACTTTAAAGTCACCCACTACAATGAATGATTTACTGCCTAGGTGGTATAAAATTGATTCAATTTGTCTCAGAAACACATCCAAATTTCCAGCAGTTGCCTTGTAGTCAGCACAATAACTGTTGCACTGTCTGCTATTAATGCCACACACCTCAAAATGTTGTTAAGCAGTGTATTTGCTTACAGCTAGAGATTTATGCACTACGGTAAATTATTTCTAACAAAAATTGCAGCACCACCCTTTTCCATAATAGATCTACTGTATTGAGCAGCTAAGATAACGTATTCAATCTGTAGCTTATGGATTCCATTCATAACATGATGTTATGAAAAACACAGTATATCAGTCTCACTTTTACACTCATATTTTAAATTTAATAACTAACTGGTCTATTTTATTCTTCAGACTACATATACTTTGGTGGACAGAGTTTGATTTTTGTTTGATTCATTTGCATGATGTTTGCTAGAAGTGATTTTTTTCAGTAGGCTATACTAGTTGTTAGTGCTTCTTCAGGTGTGAAAATTTCATATTGAACAAATGAGATAGATGTTCCACACAGCTTGGAATCCTTTTCTCTTGTGCTACCTCCCATAAAAATCACTGTGGTTGCTTTCTAAAGCATGTAGGATGGGCAACTGTTTCTTCTGTTGATGTTTCAGCTGCTGGTTCTGCCACTGATGGTTCCACTGCTTCTTCTGCTGCATGTGTTGATGTATCAGCTGCTGGTTCGGCTGCTTCTTTTGCTGCATGTGTTGAAGTTTCTGCTGCTGGTTCTGTCATTGACGATCCTATTGCTTTTTCTGATACTTTTGCTGTTGATGCTTCTTCTACTGCTGAGAATGGTCCCACACATGGTATTTTGCTGTACACTTTCATTCTGTATGCAATGATTTCATTTACCATTTTACACACAATGTTTTTTCCTTCATAATTTAGATTCATTCTGTGCCTGGAATGCTTACACCTGTCCAATCTGACTATATCTGCCTGAATTTTCTGAACAAAGAACACATCTGTTTTATTTTTATGTAAATTTTTCTAATTTCTTTCATTACACATGAGTGATACATGAAATCATATTTGTGCGGTATAGTTGCAACAATTGTATGTCAGTTTTTATTACGATCGAGGAACTTCTTTAGCTGTGTTGGGCAGTTTTTTGCCTCGTTTTTAGCAACTTCATTTTCACCCGCTACAAATATAATATAGTCATTTTTCTCAACATTTTGTCATGTAGGTTGACATCAATGCCATTTTTCATTGTTGCTCCTGGCTTCACAACACCTGTTGCATTGCATTTCCTGCTTTCTCAAAAAATTCTCATAATGTTTTTGCTGTGACTGTCCATTAAAAATAATACACTACTTTTGTGTTTGCACTGTTGAAAAATTTGTTGATGGTGCCTTTCTCATTTGTTCCTACTGTGGCAAGTTCAATTTCTCACTGTTATTGTTTTCCTTAATACTGAACTTTGAGCCTGTAGCATCATTATAATTCTGTTGACAAAGTTTGTTCAAGGGTTCATGATCGCTTACTGATCTTAAATTCTTCACTTACGTAAATAACTTTAAATTTAATTGTCAGGCCACTGTAAACATTGGCTAAAACATCAGTTATTAAAGTAATAACCTTCTTATATCGTGACACAGTACAACACCCAGAAAGGCCACTGTAACATTGGCTGAAACATCAGTTATTAAACTAATAACATTCTTGCATCATGACACAGTACAACAACCAGAAAACTTTGATGTCAACTTGAAATTTGCTTTTAACTGCCAACTGCTTGGTGATTTCTCTCCCTGGTTATGTTTTTGTGTTCACACTTATGTTTTTATACGATATTTTCATCTACTCACCAGAGTTTTTATGTGGTAGAGAACTGGACTTTTGTTTAACTAACTGCTCACTCATTTCTTTTTGAAGTTTTGATATCTCACGACTCAGTAAACTGGTGCTTTGCTGAAGGATATAAATATTCTCATTTAGCTTCATAGTTTCCTCCCTACAGTTCACACACACTGTACTTTTACTGACATTTTTTCCAAGAAAACTATCCACTTGTACACAGAATGCCTCTGGCCATCTTGATATACATCATCGGGATGAAACATTTCCAGGCCCACAATCGAAGGTGATATTCAGCAATGCACTCTTTTTATGGGCAATAATGTACCTTTTAGACAGCAGTTACACCCTGAAGTGGTACACCACACCTTCCCATACACCACTGTGAAACAGAGTCTATAAACTACTTACAGAATCCTAGAGGTAGTGCATAGCCAGATTCACAGGTGCCGACTCCATGGGGACTGAGGTGGTCTGAGCTTCCTCAAAAATTTGTTAGGGAGGGAGGGGGGTGGGGGAGGAGAAATTTAAGAAAATTATTAGTTATATTGGGTTTTGTAAAATCACAAAATTATGTTGGTATTTTTATTTTCCTTGTCTGACTTTTTAAAATACATTCAGTAAGAGTTAAAACAAATAATTATTATGGTCGTAAGCAAGTTAACTGAAAACAAGTGGTGTGAACCATGACAGTGTTACGGTGCTGTAGGCACACTTAGAATTTGTGTGTGAACCTTCGGGTAAAGTCTGGCGTTGGCATGTCAGTTCTGTGGCTGTGGTGACATCAGAAGGACTAAAGCAGAAGTGCCTGGAACCCTAAGCCTCACTTCAAGACATTACAACACTGTAACTAAAGGCCACCCTACTGTCGCAGGCATTCAGTGTGGATAGTTTTGTTCAGAGCATTCTGCAGACATGTTTAGTGTTCTGACTTTAGTGTCTTGTGGACTATTTTATGTGACTATATTTTATTCATTTATATTAGTCTCTTAGTATATGGTGAATTAAGTTTGCAATGGATAAATGTGTTATCAAAAAGGTGCGTTTGGAAGTTGATGATATTGCAAGTCAACCTCCGACAATTATTGTGTTGTCCATTGCTTCGTCATCTTCACGTAAGAACTGTTCACAGCCAAAACCTGGCCAATCTGGTAAGGGAAGGTCATTCAGAAGTCTTGGTTGATCAAATATACATGGCTAGGATATCAAGCATCTACGAAAAAGATTTTTACAAAACCTGCAAAGAGGTAGAGGCTAAAAATATATTACAGTAAAAAAAAAAAAAAAAAAAAAAAAAAAAAAAAAGGGGGGGGGGGGGAGGGGAGAGAAAAGGAAAGATGCATGCATATACTTTCGTTTTCTAACTGGAAAAAGGCTTTGGAAAAATTCTGTCTTCATGAAAATACGTTTAAGAATAAAAAAGCTCCTCTGAAACTAAATTCTATCACTAACTGAAGTGTAGTCTCCTGATTGCATGAACAAGAAAGGCCATTTAGCTCTTGAGACAATTTTTACATCCATGCAATTTATATGCCAACAAGGACTAGAAATTAGAGGGCACAAAGATGTAAACTCAAATTCTTTTCAATTGTTGGAACTCCGAAAGAATGTTGTACATGAGTTTAAAGATTGGATTGGCCATTCGGGGGATAAGTGGATGTCCCAAGATATTGAAAACGAGATTATTGATCTACTAGGAAAGTCTGTGTTGAGAAAGGTATTGCTTTCAATCAAGATGACTGGACATTTTTCTACTATGGTTGACGAAACAAATTAGTCTTCGATTCATGAACAACTGCCATTTTGTATTTGTACTGTCGGTGATTCCTTAATAATCAATGAAGACCCCAACACTGAATCACATACTCTGTTTAGTATTTAAAAAGATGTTTTTGCTTGTCTTGATTTGTGAATGGATAACTCAAGAGGACAGTGCTATGATGGTGCCTCGAATATGAGAGGTAAGTTCAAAGAATAAAAAAAGTTAGGTTTGGATATGGAACCAAAAGCACTTTATGTGCACTGGACTGCTTACATTTAGACTTGGCAGTTGTAGACAGTCTCCACCATCTTACCTCTGTGAGGAATATTGTGGCTTTAGCCAAGGACTTAATGAACACCTTAGGGAAATCCAACAAAAGGAAGTGACTTTTTAGAAGGACACACTGTGAGAGCGCCAACGACCAAGCTGATCTACGACCCCTTTGCCCGACTCAATGGACTATACGATCTTCTAGTATCTTGAGAATATTGAAAAATTTTGAAGAACTTCTAGAGTTTTTTTAAACATTTTCTGTAGAGGACAAAACACAGGCAGGTTACATATGTGCAGACTACCTTGATTCAATGTTACAATTCAAGACTTATTTCTTTTTATGTCTTTATTGCCATGCAGTGAACCAAATAGAGGATGTCAATGAAAACATTCAATGCCCTCAGCTAAGTGTTGCTGATCTGGAAAACATTTGTGAGGTCTTTCTTTGTATATTGAATGAAATGCATAGTTTTGAACACTTTTGGGAATTGTGTTTATAAGATAAACCGTCACAAGTTGATGATCCTCCACTTCCTTGGAATCAAAGTATACAAAAGAAGTATGATAACAATGAACCCAGTTCACCACATACTTTCAAAACCCCAAAGGAATACTACAGAACTATTTACATTGAAGTTTGTGAAATGGGGCAACCTTGCATTACTAAGTGGTTTCCTTCAACTGGACTCGCACAGGTCATTGGAATTGAACAAGAGTGCTTGCTTTTAGTAAAGAGAGGTGAGACAAATTTGGAAAAATCAATTGGCTTTTTAAAAAATGACTTAGACATTGTGATACTGCGCTTACACTTGAATATGTTAGCCAATATAATTAATAAAAAACAACTGGTCTTAACAAACATGCCTGATGTAAGAAATAACATTACACAAGAGTCTACAGTTGGAAAAATGCTATGTGAAGTAGTGAAGTGCATTAAGGTTCTCCAAGTAGTTCCAGTCATGACAGCAACAGCAAAATGGTCATTTACCACCCTTGCATATCTGAAGTCATATCTTCAATCAACAATGGGACAGAAGTGATAGAACAACTTGGCTGTTCTTCATGCCCACTGAGATGTTCTGGCTGAACTGGATATCTGACCAGTCATCAATAAAATTCAAATGTTTGTAAATCTATGGGACTTAACGTCTTTGGATATTAGTCCCTAGGCTTATGAACTACTTACACTAAATTAACACACACCCATGCCCCAGGGAGGACTCAAACCTCCAATGGTGAGCAACTGCACGCTCCACAGCAAAGCTGTCACCAATAACTTCATATTCAATAATCCAGTCAGACGGTTGATATTTACACCTTTCTATAGACACTCTAGCTGTAATAATGGCATTTGGAGCAATATTAAAAATCATTATAAAATAGGAAATTGCACACATACACAAATGTTAAATTTGCAGTTTTAAAATATTAATACTAGTTTAGTACTGTATTACTATAGGACTGTATTAGTTATTTTCAAATACTAAAATATTTTTAGGGTGTAAGATCCAATTAAAGTCCACTATTTACATACCGTTTTACTGAAAGTATTAGGGATACTGTATTAACTTTATTAACTGTATTAAAGAATTAACATAGAGATATTGTTTTTATTTAATGAACCATGAGCCTTATTCAAAGTAAGCCTAAATTACCTATTTCACTTATTAATCAAAGTGCTATTACTGTGCGACATCAACATTTTATGCTTCTTTTCTTTTAATGATAGTTTAAGATTTATTTAAATGTAATTTCAGTCTTTTCAGAGCTAAATATTCACTGCTCTGTAACAGTCTATAAGCATAACTAATACTGTAAATTAAATTAGCTTATTATGAAAAAACTGTATACGTTTATGTTTTGTTTATTTTTTCAAAGCTAAAAAATGTGTCAGGCTTGTCAAGTTTCCCAGAGTGTGAAGTTATTGAGTGTCCAGTTTTTGGGGCTCTAATGTTGATCTTATGACTAAAATATGCTTAAAAAACTTTAAAACTCACTATTTTTCATATAAAATTTATAAATTACCTGGGGCAAGAACCTCTGTATGCCCCCCTCCCCCCAATATTTTTTATAAGTCGGCACCCCTGGCCAGATTACACTGTGCTAACAGAAAATGTAAACTATCATAATCTTTCTCGCTGGTGAGAGACATGGTTCTGCTTCACTCCACAGACAAAGCATTACATCCTAACTTATTCAGACTCAGACTCTTCATTGGATACTTGTTTTCTGATCATTAGTGCACCTGAACTACCACTCACTCATTATCATCTATACTGCAGGTCCAGTATTAGTGTTTACCTCACATCCTATTTGGTGCATAACACCTACAAGGCATGGACATAAACGTCTTGATAAGGATTGAGTAGGGTTTCATTGCCTCAAACCGCTTCAATCTTGTACTAAGCAGTTCCTTAGCTATCAGAGACGGCAGTCAATTTTGAAGTACAAAGTCCGCTGCATGTGGAAAACATGGACTGGAAGGAAACTTTTGTCCTTCCTCCATAGCAATAGATAGGACACAGATGGATTACCAATATATAGGACAAAGCAGTGACAGTTCCCAGAAGTAGCATTTGAACAGGAAATGCTACCACACTCCTAGAAATTGATGACTTTAGCAGTGAACCTAAAGGGTGTACCAGTGAAGCTACAAATAAAACTAGTTTTTTTCACAACTATCATAGACTGTCTTAGATACCAGACCATGGTGCATCCACACTTCAGGAATTTGCCACTCCATTACATAGCCTTAGTAATAACTTGATCTTATAAAGCTCTATGAGCAGAGGCCTTTAGCGTAGTATGAATGCTGCAAGGGCTTTAAAACACATAAGCTTGGATTTGTTTCATGCCTTGGGGATATGGATTCATGATGGAAACCGCTCTGTACACACTGTGGATCACAATACAGCTACCTCAAAGCTCTGCACCCTATTGCCAATGGTATTCTCCACATGTATTATGGGATCACAAAGTTCGAGGTGCAAAAATTTGGAACGCCCACACATCTCTATTTGGTTTACAAGACACACTTTGTATGGAAATACAGTGTCTACAAGATTAAGGCATCCTGACTCCCATATCAAACTATTTTATGGGACACACCCATCATCATGATTGCAAAAATCAATGAGGCACTCCAGATATGTGGGGATTTTAAAGCCACAACCAAAACCCTGTACTTAGTTGACTCTTAACCCATTACAGAGGTAGGAGACATTATGGCCAACTTGACTGTGACCAAGCTCTTTATCACTTGATAACTGAGATGTGTATCTGCAGCTTCCAATGGACATGGAATCACAGGCTGTCCTTCTGATCAATATTCTCTTTAAATTATTCCAGTATCAATGCCTACCATTTGATATTGCTAGGGCACCAGCCATTTTCAAACAATATTTAGAATAGTTGATTCATGACATTCCTGGTACTATGGGTTACTTGGATGATACTTAGATGGCTGGTGATTATTCTGTAGACTTATATAACAACATAAAATTGTTATTTTCCCAATTCAGCCAAGCAAATATAAAGTGGAATATTGAAAAAATTGCATTTTTAGGAGACAAGTGGAATACTTAGGACACATCTTTTAGTGTGTCCTGAATATGTCCTACACCAGACTGCTGTAGCAGTACAAAACCTACTGTTGTTGTTGTAGTTGTTGTTGTGGTCTTCAGTCCACAGACTGGTTTGATGCAGCTCTCCATGCTACCCTGTCTTGTGCAAGTCTCTTCATCTGAGAATATGTTCGGCAACCTACATCCTTTTGAATCTGCTTGCTGTATTCATTCCTCGGTCTCCCTCTACGATTTTTACCCCACACGCTTCCTTCTAATGCTAAGTTGACAATTCCTTTATGTCAGAATGTGTCCAACCAATCTATCTCTTCTCTTAGTCAGGGTATGCCAGAAACTCCTTTTCTCCCTGATTCGGTTAGGCACCTCCTCATTAGTTATGTGATCTACCCATCTAATTTTCATCATTCGTCTGTAGCACCACATTTCAAAAGCTTCTATAATCTTTTTATCTAAACCCCTTATCGTCCACGTTTCACTCCCATACAATGCTACACTCCAGACAAATGCTTTCACAAAGGACTTCCTAACATTTAAATTAATATTGGATGTTATCAATTTCGCTTCTGTAGAAACGCTTTTCTTCCCAAAGTCATTCTGCATTTTATATCTTCTTTAATTTGACCATCAGAAGTTATCTTGCTACCCAAATAACAAAATACATCTATAATTTTTATTGTCTCATTACCTAATCTAATTCCTTCAGCATTGTCTGATTTTTTGACATTGCATTCCATTACATTCCTTTTACTCTTGTTAATGTTCATCTTATATCTTCCTTTCAAGATACTGTCCATTCCAATCAATTGCTCTTCCAGAATTGCTCTGACAGAATTACTATGACATTGGCATACCACAATGTTTTTATTTCTTCTCCCTGCACTTTAATGCCCTCTCCACATTTCTTCCTCCATTCCTTCACCGCCTGTTCAATGTACAGATTGAACAACATTGGGGAAAGGGTAAAACCCTGTCTTACTCCCCTCCCAACCTCTGCGTCCCTTTCTTGCCCTTTGACTCTAATAATCGCTGTCTGGTTTTTGTATAGGTTGAATATAACTCTTCGCTCCCTATATTTTACCCCTGTTACCTTCAGAATTTGGTAGAATGTATTCCAGTCAACATTGTCAAAAGCTTTCTCCATATCTACAAATGCTAAAAATGTAGGTTTGCTTTTCCTTAGCCTCTCTTCTAAGATAAGTCGTAATGTGAGTATTGCCTCCCGTGTTCCTACATTTCTCCTAAATCCAAACTGATCTTCCCCGAGGTTGGATTCCACTAGTTTTTCCACTTGTCTGTAAATATTTCGTGTTAGTATTTTGCAGCCATGACTTATTAAACTGATAGTTTTGTAATTTTCACACTTGTCTGCACTTGCTTTCTTTGGAATTGGAATTACAATATTCTTCTTGAAGTTGGAGGGTATTTCCCCTGTCTCATACATCTTGCATACCAGGTGATACAATTTTTTCACGACTGGCTCTCCTAATGATATCAGCAGTTGAGACAGAATATCATCTACTCCAGGGGCCTTGTTTCGACTCAAGTCCTTCAGCGCTCTCTCAAATTCTTCTTGCAGTATCATATCTCCTATCTCATCTTCCTCCACTTCATCTTCCATTTCTAGAATACTGCCTTCAAGTTTACTTCCTTTGTATAGGCCCTCTATATATTCCTTCCACAGTTCAGCTTTCCCCTCTTTGCTTAGTACTGGTTTTCCATCTGAATTCTTGATATTCATACAGCTGCTTTTCTTGTCTCCAAATATCTCTTTTTATTTTCCTGTAGGCGGTATCTATCTTTCCCCTAGTTATGCATTATTCTACGGCTCCGCATTGGTCCTCTAGCCACTCCTGCTTAACTTGTCTGCACTTCCTGTCAATCTCATTTTTCAGACGGTTGTACTCCGTTTTTCCTGTTTCACTTGCTGAATTTTTATATTCTCTCCTCTCAGTATATCCTGTGTTATCCAGGGATTTCTATTAGGCCTTGTCCTTCTGCCTATATGGTCCTCTGCTGCCTTCACTACCCTATCTCTCAGAGCTACCCATTCTTCTTCTACTGTATTACTTTTTCCCGTTTCAGCCAATCCTTGCCTAATGCTCCATCTGAAACTCTCAACCACCTCTGGTTCCTTCAATTTGCCCAGGTTTCATCTCCTAACCTTTCTACCTTTCTGCAGTCTCTTAAGTTTTAATCTACAGTTCATAACCAATAAGTTATGGTCAGAGTCTATATCTGTCCCTGGATACGTCTTACAGTTCAGAACCTGGATTCTAAATCTATTCCTTATCATTATAAAGTCAATCTGGTACCTTCCAGCATCACATGGTCTCTTCCACCTATACAGCCTTCTTTCATGATGATTAAACCAAGTGTTAGTGATCACTAAATTGTGCTCTGCACAAAATTCTACCAAGCGATCTCCTCTTTCATTTTTTCCCAGTTCATATTCACCTACTACATTTCCTTCTCTTCCCTTAACTTCCTGAATTATTTATTTTATCTCCTCATACATTTTTTTGATATCCTCATCATTGGCCGTGCTAATTGGCACCACCACTACTGTGGTCGGTGTAGGCTTTGTGACTATCTTTACTATGATAATGCGTTCACTATGCTGTTCATAGTAACTTACACACATTCCTATTTTCTTATTCATTATTAGACCTACTCCTGCATTACCACCAAGTGGTTTTGTATTGATAACCCTGTACTCACCTGACCAGAAATCCTGTTCATCCTGCCACCAAACTTCACTAATCCCTACCATATCTAACTTTAACCTATCCATTTCTCTTTTCAAATTTTCTAGCTAACCTATGTGATTAAGGGTTAAAACATTCCATGCTCTGACCCGTAGAACGCCTGTTTCGTTTTCCTTGATGACAACATCCTCCTGAGTAGTCCCCACCCAGAGATCCGAATGGGAGACTATTTTACCTCCATATAGTCATACAGTAGAGCTACATGTCCTTGGGAAAAGTAATGGCTGTAGTTTCCCCTTCTTTCAGCCGCCATCATTATATAGTCATACAGTAGAGCTGCATGTCCTCGGGAAAAGTAACAGCTGTAGTTTCCCCTTGCTTTCAGCCATTCGCAGTAACTGCATGACAAAGCCATGTTAGCTGCTGTTACAAGGCCAGCTCAGTCAATCATCCAGACTGTTGCCCCTGTAACTACTGAAAAGGCTGCTGCCCCTCTTCAGGAACCACATATTTGTCTGGCCTCTCCACAGATACCCCCCCCCCCCCCCCTGTGGTTGCACCTATGGTATGGCTATCTGCATCATTGAGGCACGCAAGCCACCCCACCTCGGCAATGTCTGTGGTTCATAGGGGTGGACAAAACCTACTACCACCCAAGAATCAAATACAGTTGATATCAGTCCTGAGGCAACTAAATTAGTCCTATAGGTTCATAAAATATGAGTAACTGATCCAGGGCTTAAGTCTCTTTCCCAAGAAGTACCTGATTTTTAGCAGTTACCTTGATAATACCTCTTCACAACCTCTGTTAGCCACTGTAACATATGACAAATGATACTAATCAATGACAAAACATGAAAATGATGAATATCTGTACTGTTTGCCCAGAGGTCTAGATTCACACTTTGACAAAGATCCGTAAGTCTGTAGTGTACTTGTCTTCAAAGTCTTCCATGAGCATATTCGCTACTGAAGGTGAAAGTGGACTGCCACTGCTTCTGCCACCCTCAAGCCTTTGGTGATCTGGAGTGTAGCCATATGGGCATGATAAACTCCAAGAACTTCTTCAATATTTAAATTCTGTTAACAGCAGCATTCAGTTTACTATGGAAACTGAGAAAGATGGTTGTTTGCCCTTCCTAGATGTGTTGGTTTGACAAAGGGTGGATGGTTCTCTCGGTCATTCGGTCTATAGGAATGATATGCATACAGAACTGTATCTTTAAGCAGACAGTTGCCATTACCCTGCTCAAACAAATAGTGTACTGAGAACATGAATACATAGGGCACATATGATTTCTGATGCAGAGAACTTACTGTTGGAGTTGGAACATCTACAACTTGTATTTAAAGAAAATGTTTATTCTGTTCATCAGATTCGTAAAGCACTGAGCAAGTACCAACAGAAACAACCAAAGCAGAGTGTTGATACTTCTGAGTCTAGAAAATCATTGTCCTTCTTGCCATATGTAGGTAAAATTTCCAGAATTTTAAAGAAACATCAGATTGAGGTGATTTTCCATCTGCCAGCCAAAACAGCAGCATTGATAGGTTTGATCAAAGATGATCTTGGACTGCATAAGGAGGGTGTTTGTAGAATTAATTGTGAATGTAGCCTGGCATTCATAGGACAAACTACACAAACAGTGGCAGATCATTGTGCTGAACATGAGAGACACTTACACACACGCCTTCTACAACGGGATAAGTCTGCCATTGCTGAGCATTGTTTGTCAACTGGACATAAGATAGATTACTCAAGTACTACGATTTTAGCTCAGACTTCAACTCTCTGGCAGTCTGTAATACGTGAATCAGTCAAAATTAAACTGGCAGAAGGACTTATTAATAGAGACAGTGGCTTTCAGCCAAATAAAGCTTGGGAACCAGTAATTTCAGTTTTAAGAACCCAAAGATCTCATCTTATACAATATAATACAGACAAAAAAGCAGATTAAGCTTGTGGTCTTCGCGTCGAAGGCGCTGCTGAATGTGGCATTGCTGCAAGAGGCGTGTACACTTTATATGTGTGCATTACCGCCCAACTCCACGGTATATAAGTGATGGTCAGACGTGGCTATCGCTAGTCTTTGGTACACAGCACCTGAAGATGGCCAAGGGATTATTGGCTGAAATATCGTGCGAAGTAAGCAATGACATCCGGGCTGTATGCCCGACATTATTTTAATCATCCATTAGTCTGTTTTCATACACATTCTGAAACAGAAGCAGCCTTGCCCAACTGCCATTATCCGGCATCATATTAATCATGGCTGTCAAATGAGAATACAATCTCCCATCCAGACCTGTCAGCATACTGGTCCCACAGAGGCCTCACACCTACATCCCATCTATAGTAATATTCGGATAGCAAATTTTATGGAGCAGCACTGAGTCATGATACTAATGTGGCAACTGTCTGCAGAGTGTCCAAGTAAGTAGTATCAAAAGTGGCTGTTTCATGCTGCTGTAATAAATTCATTGTAATTATCACTGTCAAATTACATACTTTTGAGTAATAAATCTTATTTTCTGTGAATATTGTATTCTGTGGATTATTAATAATTCAGTACATTTGAGTTATTAGTTTGGATGGGGTATGAGTGGGAAGTAAAACTGAGAGAGAGAGAGAGAGAGGTAAAATTGTATAATAAATGACAATGTGAGATAGTTTTGTAGTGGGGAGTAAATCAGATTATTCTTTTTGTCAGCATTATTGAGTGAATTTAATTAAAACATAAATTAATTAATTATACATTTTTAGTATTTCATCCATCACAGCACACACACACACACACACACACACACACACAAAGCAACCATTTGCAGTTGAAATGGTTTAATTATCAGTTTTGGGTACTTGGTGTCCCACTTCAGATCATATTAGTGGCTTATATGTTCATTGCAAACATGACAAGTAACCTTCCACCATGTTTGATCTGAACTAGGGATGGGCCAAACCCCAATATTACTGAATCGAATCTTAAATAAAACATGTGCTCAATTCCGAATCTGAATCTCGAACTCAAATAACCTGTTAACTCAAATATATGTATTTAAAAAGAATTACTACTATATCACAGCCAGTGAAGACGATAAAGCCTTCTGGGGTGAATCCCAACTGACAATATTAACAGTAAAATTTAAGAAATTAAAATTTCATTTAGATTTTTATTTTAAATCTTAAGGATTTTTTAATACCCCTACCCTTAAAAGAAATTTGTATGAAACATTTTGATATATATGTCGTTTAGATGGTCTAAAAGATAATAAGAAACTTCCTTCACTGTATTACAAAATGTTACATTTTGATGAAATAAAAAATAATAAAAGGAAAGGATTTCAAAGGGGAAGACTCAAAAATGAAACCTGAAAAGTTGAGTAGATATTTTTGAAGTAAAAAAAAATAGATTCTTAAAAAATGGGATATGTAAATGTTAAATAATTTTATAGTGACATATCAGGCATTGCATGAGTGATGGACAGGACATTCAGACACAGAGAAATCCGCGTTTATTCGAAGTACTTATTATTGCCGCGAAGACATTTCAGAACTGTGAAAAGTACTTAAAGTGCAGATTGCGCATTCCGGAGGATTAAGCAAGGGTATTTTGTAGATTTATTTATTCATTCAAACATTTAAGATCACAAAACTTGTCTGCACAGAATTTTTATTCGTAGAAGATTTAAAAATCAGTACTAGAAGTTAGTTTCCGTGCTTCATTTCTAACTATTACCATTCAGCATAAGAGTAATACAAATGTAAACATTAATGTGATACTGTACGTATATTCTTCTGTGTTCACTGTTGTCATTTGGGTTTGCTAGGCGGACAGAATTTAAATGTAGTAAAATGGAAGATTACATGGCGTAATGTTTACATTTGTATTATTCTTATGGCGAAAAGAGTGAGGAATTTACAAATCATTATTCATAGAAACAATCCCTTGCCCCTAATAGAAAAACAAGTAAGTTGTAGCATGAATGCAATGGTTGTAGTGTCAGGCATATTAACGCAACACAGGCTTACCAGTCGGCTTTACGTAATAGCTTTTAGATAAGACTTGAAGTGTACGGCTATTGTATGAGACTAAATGCAGAAATATAAATCAATTTTATTATACTTATAATACAAATTTTATGAAATGTTTATAATAGCGATTAGATACCGGTACAATAATTCTGAATCACTATCATTTGATTCCTTGTTACTCAGTTCCTTTGTACTACAGAGCATTACCCCTCGTACAATCTAGTGCATTCGATCTCGAACATTGTTAAATGCCTGTTACGTAGTCTGATTTCGAACCCACTTCCAGGTATCATCATTCCATTGCACACTTGCACATTTTACATGACCCGTTGATGTCAGTTGTCTGTCACTTTTCGAAAGGCAGTAGGTGTACATATGTTTAAACTTGACTTTAAACGATTTATTGAAACAGACGTCAAGTGGTTCCTGAATTGACGTCATCCCATCTGGATGGTGCACAATTAGAAATTTTTTTTTCCACATAATAGTGTTCTTTTTTAAATCCTAGTGCTTCATTACAGTTTCCATACCCCAGCTTCACAAAATTCGACGAAACAATACGTGAAATCAGAATGAGCCAACTCATGCAAGAATCCTAAAGCCTTATGTATTGTTAGTATTTATGTGAAGAAATTTATTTTTGTTGCTACTTATATTTGAAAGGCTTTTTTTTTACAAGCACAATAGTTTTGGCCAGTATTTATATTTACGCTTGCTAAACAAGCCTGCATAGCACTGCTAATATTAGACGGGAAAAGCCGGCCGCGGTGGCCGAGGTGACTGAGGCGCTCCAGTCATGGTCAGCATGGCCACTACGGTCGGGGGTTCGAATCCCCCCTCGGGCATGGATATTTGTGCCGTCCTAGTTCGTAAGTAGTTTGTAAGTTTAGGGACTGATGACCCCGTAGTTAGGTCCCATAAGCTTAACAAACATTTGAACATTTGATTTTTTGAGACGGGAAAAGTTATTTTTGGCAGCTCCTAGTGCCATTTATCAGAACTATTCAAAGTGAGGTCATTTAATTTTATGACATCGCGTCTTTCAGCAGAGCTATGGAAGATAAAGTAAATAACGCAAACGAAAGTGCTGTGTTATGCAAAGAATAATACAACATTCGTAACAGATGGTTTCCATATACCACTTTGGGTTTGGGATTTGGTATTATTTGGCCATTATATGCCGAATCTTGAATCCGAAGCCAGTGTGCTAGATTCAGCGAATGATGGATTTGGCCGAACCACTCAGACACAACCCTAACCTGAAGATATAAGGGGACTAATATGAAACTACAGAAGAGTACTGAGTGCCTGAAACTGGTAATTAAATTATTTCAACTGCACTTGGGTGCTGATTATTTAAAATTAATTATTTTTGTGATGGTTGACATTAGGGAGAAACTAAATCTAGGTGCCCAGAGGAAAACTAGAATATCTATTAGCTCTTGAGTTATGTTCAAAACCTTAAACTATCTCCTGTATTGTGCATGAAACATTAGTACAAAATTTTTTCCCTTATGTAGACAATTTAATTGTGCTCCAAGTAATCAAATGTAAAGCAAGGCAATAAACACTCCAAAGATTGGTTTGAACACCACAGTGCTTTAATAAGTATAGTTTTGTTTGGAGGTGTATGTTTTTGCTTTCCTCTGACCTTCAAACTGATGTATCCAGTCAGTTACTGGGTGACCTACAGTTACTTAATTTGGATTCCAAAACCATGGTACAACTTGGCATTTTTCACAACATTGCCCGATGTGAAGATAAAATCATTGCATCTCTAATATCTTGAAAAGCATTTCTCCTTTAAAATGATGATAAAATTTTCAGAGATTGTTATTGTACTTGAAGGTCACCATTCTGATCCCTCTCTGTGATAAACTCAAGTATCAGCTGAGAGCACTTGGCTTGGATACTGTGTGAATAATGTAAATAATATTTGAACATCATAGCCCAAAAAATATATCATCTATATGTGCTAAATTAAGAGCAGTGACCTAAGTTTCATTAGATCCTCATAGAAGTAATAGTGGTAATTGATTTGATTAAATTTTACATAAAAATAAACTACAGGCATTGTGTTCCAAATTAATTAAAAACTGATATAAATATATTTGGATTTTTATAAGGGCGTACACAAAAATAGGCAAATATGTGGCCAAATATATATCCAGGTATACATAAAGCCTCTGTTATTAATTTACTTCCCCTACTTCCAATATATACTAAATCTGAAACTAAAGTCCACACAGCATACATTGTATAATTTAAGGACATAATTTAGCTTGCTTCCTGATTAATTAAGACACTCAGAGGTATTTCTTATATCTTGGCAAATATTACTAGGTATCCACTGTTAACAGTCTATCACCCACATAAATGGAAAAGGATAGGATCTATTCCACAGGATACACAGATAAAGCTAGGTACATCCCAATACATCACCAAACACCATGATATCACAGTTCACCTTTTTGTTCCTGTAAAGACAGAAAAAGATTCAAATCAGTTTAATGAATTACACATTCTTCACAGATAAATATTTTCACAAATGATTAAAATGAACAAAATAATAATGGGATGAAAGTATGATAAATATGTGAATATTTTGGAAAGAGTAAAACAAAGTACAAATACACTATACAGTCTATGAGATTCAGCATAGTCCACTAAAGTAAGGTGAGTTACAGATGCTTAATACTATCAACAACAGAAAGTACAATGTTTGGAATAATCTAACAATGAAAATCTATGTTGTAATTCAACAATATAATGAGGATAGGTTGCAACTCACTGCAAAAAGACGAGCATAAAGGCACAGACATGTAAGTAGAGTATACAATCACACACATGCCACTTAGTTTTTTCCCCACACCACTCATCAGGAAACGACACACAAACACATTTAAACAGTCACACAGCCACAATTCACTAACACATGACTATCATTAATGGCTGCTGCATACATACTTTGTCCCATTCCCTCCTCTTCTCCTCATGTGAATGAGGATGGATGAGTGGATGGAAAGGGTGGAAGGGGAAGGATGTGCTGCAAGGGTAGGGATAGATATACCAGTGCTACCAGATGGATTATGTAAGTACTAAGAATGCAGTGGGGTAGAAAGGAGAGGGAAGCAGAGGGCGGAGGAGTAGAGAAGGGGAAAAATAGCACAGATGGCAGAGAGCAAGACAAGAATTACAAGAAGCTGTAGAAATGGGTGCACGAACTGTTGGATGTGGGTGTAACAGGACAGTAGGTTGCTGTACGTTGAGACCTGGATAAGTCTGGAACTGGAGGGTGTACTGTAAGCATCAATCCCATCTGTGCAATTAGAAAAGCTGGTTGGGAGAGGGTGAGGACGAGAAAATACAAATGGCCTGGTTTGGGAAGCAGCCACTGAAGACAGTGATGTTAAGTTCAGCTGCAAGTTGTGCCACAGAGTGGTATACCTTGATTTTGACCAGGTGGACAAGTGATTAACAGCCACACCAATGTAAAAAGAGGTGCAGTGACTGCAGCAGAGTTGGTAAATCACATGGCAACTTTCACAGGTGGCCTAGCCTTTGATGGGATGACTGGAATAAGAAGAGTTGAGTTTGTAGATTGGGCAGGTCTTACAATGAGGTGTTCCATAGGGACTGGGATGACATAGGGATGGACTATGATGATTTGCAGGTTTGATGGGGTATGAAACACTGCTTCAAGAGAGGTGGGATGTCTCTCAGTTCAGAAAACAATGCAAGGTAATCAAAGCCTCAATGAAGGATTTGGTTTAAGACCAGGTTTGTGTTGGGTTGCAAGGCTGACACCCCATGGGACTGGTCTGGAAAAGCAGCTACGTGTTTTACTAACTCTGCTGCAATCACTCCAAAGGTTTTTATATTGATTTAACTACTAACCAGCTGTTCATAGGAATGGATGGCCACAACCAGTCTGCAGCCAAAAGCAAGTAGGCCACACTGTGGCATAACATGTTACTGAGCATAACATGCTAGATTGCAACAGCTGCTTCATAACCTAAGCCATCTGGACCATCCATCCCCTCAAGCTTTTATGAACTCCACTAATGGGAGTTTTTCTTACAGTACATTCTCTGGCCCCTACAGTCCCCTGCTCTCTCCACATATTCTATATCGAAGAGTACCTTACTTGCTCTCGACTACATCCTACAGCTTTTCCCAGTTCTTGTCTCATTTCCTTTACACTATTTATCACCTTCTCAACTCCCCCCCCCCCCCCCCCCCTCACTCGCTGCATTCCTAAGCTGCATCTCTTTCCAACAATCTAGAACCTACACATTCTGTCAGACAGCACTAGTATCTCTCTCCCCGCCCTCACCTTGCATCCTGTGTGTGTGTGTATTTCTGATAAAGGCTGTTGCTAAAACTTAAGTTGTGTCTAAGTTGTGGCAAGTCTGCAGCTCAGCTATCTTCTTTATGGTGATTGGCAACATATCCCCCTTATATTATTGATATTCCAACCTGGACTATCCAGTGTTAGTTTTCATACTTTTATTACAACACATAACATGGCAAGCACTTATGTTTATGTATGAAGCTACAAGCAAAAAATGTGGCAAAATTGTTACATAAATATTCCAGTCTAAAAATATGCCATTTTCATAATTTATTCTCAATTGAATTAGCCACTATTTACAGAAGAAAACCATTTCTGATAGATAATGCAGTTGTATTAATTGATTGTTGATATTGACCTAAACTAAATTTCTTTTTTTAAGGTTGGTATTACAAGATCATATTTCTTTGTCATAGTTGATATGTGAAATGTTTATGTCACAGAAAGTTGACAGTGTAATGGGGATGATATGTAACAGGCAAGACCCATAACAATATTTAAATACAGTTACCACCACATGTTTCATAAATTTCTATGAAACAACAGCATAAAATTTTAACCAGCATAGCTAATATTGAGCATGTCTTCTCTGAAAGTTTTTCTTAATTGTTGTATAAATACTGGCCTGGAACTGTTTGTCAGCCACTATGTAAAATGACCTGTGTTTCACACACTTCATAAAAATAAATGAAGGCCAGTATTTTGCAGTGAAAAAAAAATCAAAACCATGGATATAACAAAAACTAACTGAATAAAGGCTAACATTTTGAACACCATTCAAGATCACAAGATCAGATTCATGGTACTAAAGTAAAAGATTATCACACAAATATTTGATAAATTATTATTATCTCTCATAAAGAAGATTATTTTGAATTAAATTAGTCATGCATTGTGCACAACATTTCTTGTGTTTGTTGGTACTGGAGTATAGGGCCTGAAGCAAAGACATTTCTAAATTGTGTTTGGAAAAGCAGAAGAATAATATAATTGATTTCTGTCATTATTATTATGTCATACATAAAGAGTGAATAAACTGATACACTTAAGGCACATAACTATTTGGCATTAGTAAAGTGATGGAGACAGTTTTTCTTTCTGTTCTGAACTTACATTGTAACACCATTACTGAATATTTGAGAAATGGTAAAACTGGCTTCTATGATGCAGTGTTATTGTATTAGTTGTTTTACTAGGAAAGACACATGAAAAACTGGTCTTGCACATACACAAATGCACATCCTCACATATTGGACATAGTTAAGGAAAAATCAGGCTTTTTGAAATTATTCTGCATGTGACTTTTCCTGTTACAGAACATCAAAAATGTTTATGAAAAAACTGGAACAAATACGATGAGACCAACACACATTATGTTCAGAAATTAATTATTGTCCATGAAACAAAGTAAAAGAACAAAAACAAATAAACAGATTCAAAAGATTTTGTGGCAAACTGATCCAGCCACATGTACAGATCTTTTTAAACTTCATCTTTTGCCACAGAGGTTTCTGGATTAGGATTTGTTGTTTCAGTTAAATTTTTGTCAATTTCTAAGCACCACTTGTTTAATCTTGTGACTATTTTGATATTGTCTTCATGCACATTTGTTACTCTTCTTGAATGAGATTAGCATTAAAAAATCAATTATTGAAGCACAAGTAAAGCCATATTCAAGAAAGTCATGATACTACTGACACAGATGAAAATATGAAATGAGTGCATTAACCAAGAGTAGCATATATGAATTTGTTCCCTTACTAGTAATTTCTTATAATGTTCAGCATTCTAAAACCTGGTATTTGGCTGATAATCCTGGATTCTTCACATCTCTTAGTGTATATCAGTCATAGTTGTTAGATTTCTCTGCCCATTCACCACTTGCATATATTCCATTATGTTACTACATAATGATTGACATCCCCTTATTTCTCAGATCCTTAACTCTTCTAGTAGTTCATACAGTCCACACATCACCTAATTGTTTTGTTGATTTAGATCACCTTTCTAAATACCGTAGCTTTTTTTATTTCCATCTCCTACTTGGTTCTCTTTAGTTAATAGCAAAAACCATAATGGGGGACACTGCAATTCATGAATGTACCTCTTTTTTAGGCTAAGACCAGGGTCCAATGGGAAGCTCAGGCACGCATGTGCTACAGATGCTCAAAACTCACGTGAATCTGACAAAAGTAATGTAAAAAATAATGTTACTATCTTTCACCAAAATATTGTCAGATTAAATAACAAAGTAGATGAACTTCTGGTTTGTTTAGATGACATAGAATCAGAGAATGTAATAAATATACTATGCCTATCTGACTATCACATTGTGACGGATATGGAAAAGGTAAACATAAGCAATTACAAACTAGCAGCATATGTGAATAGAGAAAATAAGGTGAGAGGAGGAGTTGCCATCTATGTCAAAAGTTAGCATTATGTAAAAAGTTTAGAAACACAAAAGTTTTGTGTAGAGCAACATATAGAAGCATGTGCGCCTCAGCTTCAACTGAATAAAGGTCCTTCTTTTATAATTGTAACAGTATACAGGGGGAGTCATAAATGAGGAAAAATATTTCATGCAAATTGTCACACACTGAGCTACAAACATAAATTAGTTCTCCACATGTTTCTATGTCAATAAATGACAATGCAATTGAATGGTAAAAATCTACAAATATGAAGTGGACTTTCAGGTGTTACTGTGCACCAACATTGGCCTAGGGGAAAGATCATTTTCGCTGGCCTGTATTACGTACAGTGGCTAGTTGCCATAGGGAAAGATTGTGCCCTGTTGCTGGTCTGTTCCCTTGAGCAACGTCAGCACACAGTACCATTCAATTGCATTGTCATTTATTGAAATAGGAACATGCAGAAAACAAATTTATGTTTGTAACTCAGTGTGTGACAATTTGCTCAAAATATTTTGTGTCATTTATGACCCACCCTGTATAGGTCCCCTTCAGGAAACTTTCAGTTATTTATGGAAAATTTGGATGCCTTGTTGTGCTATCTGTCAGATAAGGGAAAACAAATTATTATTTGTGGGGATTTCAATGTTGAGTCACTAAAGGAATGTCATATGAAGAATGACCTGGATGTCTTACTCAGTTCTTTCAATTTGTCATCTGTAATTGATTTTCCTACTAGGGTAGTAAAGGACAGTAGCCCAGGTAACTTTTTTATAGACCACAATAACTTTAAAAACAAAATGCTTGTCCTGTTGGGAATGGTCTTTCTGATAATGGTGCAGAGCTAGTTACAGTAAATGACATAGTTCCTCTCTGTAATTCAAACAATTCAACAATTAGAAATTTCAGGGGAAATCTTCAGCAGTTAGACAGGGATGAGGTGTATAAGGAAGCTGATGCTAATTCAAAATATAACTTATTTAATTATACATTTGTAAGAGTATTTGAAAATTGTTTCCCCAAGAAAATAGTTAAATATAATGACAAGAAACCATGGCTTACTAAAGAAATAAGAACATCTTGTAACCAAAAAAAGGAACTGTATCTAATAGCAAGAAAGAGTAATGATCCAGAAACAGTCAAATATTATAAAAACTACTGTGCTACATTAAGAAAAGTTATTAAAAAGTCCAGAAGCATGTGCATCATGTCTGAGATTAGTACCTATGATAACAAAATTAAAACAATTTGGAATATTATTACCAGGGAGACAGGGCAACCAAGAGCACAGGAAGACAGCATTACCATCAAAGTGAATGAGAAGTTTACAACTAACAAACCGGAAGTTGAAAACATTTTTAATAGTTATTTTTTAAATGTTGTGGAGAAAATAGGATCTAAATGTTCATTAGAAGACGTTATGCAGTTAATGGAACAGGCCATACCCACACAATTTGATACAATAGAAATTCCACCCACATCTCCTTCTGAAATAAAGAAAATAATAAACTCTCTCAAGAGTAAAAGCTCACATGGACTTGATGATATTTCCAGCAGGGTAATAAAAGCTTGTTCTCAAGAAATAAGTAGGATTCTTAGCCCCATATGTAATAGTTCTCTGAAGCAGGGTATTTTTCCTGATAGACTGAAATATACTCTTGTTAAACCACTGCACAAAAAGGGGATAAATCTGATGTCAAAAACTACCACCCAATCTCAATTCTGACAGCCTTATCCTAAATTGTTGAAAAAGTAATGTATTCTAGAGTAGCTTAACACTTAGGTAAAAATAAAGTTCTACCAAAATGTCAGTTTGGTTTTCAGAAAGGCTTTTGAACAGAAAATGCTATATATACTTTCACCAATGAAATATTAAATGCTCTGATTAACTGGAGATCACCCGTTGGGATTTTTCCTGATCTCTCCAAGACTTTTGATTGTGTAAATCATGGAATTCTTCTAATAAACCAAAGTATTATGGTATGAATGAGACAGTGTACAAACGTGTGTTTAAATCATACCTAACAGGAAGAGTGCAGAAAGTTGACATAAGTAGTTCACACAATCTGTAAATAACAGCTGATTCCTCAAACTGGGGGAAGAATAAAAAATGGGGTGCCACAAGGTCTGGTTTTGGGCCCTTTGCTGTTCTTAATATATGTTAATTACTTGCCATTCTATATTCATGAAGAGGCAGAGCTGCTTCTTTTTGCTGAACGAGAAAAGAAAGTTGAAGGGAGAACTTCAGGTTTCTATGCTAGGCCTGAGTTCATATTTTTTCCATTTTCATTTCTTTCACTCATTCTACAGGACGACGACCTTTCCGAAACTTTTGACGTAAGTGTTAAAATGTCGAGATTGGCATTGTGATTAGCAGTTTTGACATCAGATGCTGAGCGGTATTTCCCAGTGAACAAGAAAATTGAAATTTTCCTAACATATACCATGAAAGAAGAAAGACTGAGTGCCTTAGGGATGATATACTGTAAGAAGTCATTTGTATCCAACATGGAAAATAATTCAATTGTCCTTGAATTGAAATTTTGAAATGATCAAGTAGATGCGAACTGATTTTCAGTACCGTTCATATTAGTTGATTATTTTGAAGCTGTCTTCCCAAAATTGTAAGGTTTCTGCTTTTGGTGAGGACAATGCTTGTAATTTAATATGTTGGTAATTTGATTCAAAACTGTAATGTAGATTTTGGGAATTGAATTTAATTTATTCACTTTCTGTTATTTCATATACTAATTATATTTCTCAAGCAGATAAGACGAAAAGATAGCTAAAGGAACCTTCCCCCTCTCTTTCTTTTGCAGAATCGAAAACAATTGCTTCCTTCTTTAGGAAGCAAAAGTGAAGTGTCGATAATTTTCAAAAAAAAAAAAAAAAAAAAAATGTTTGTATAGTCTATGGGACTTAACTACGGGGTCATCAGTCCCTAAACTTACAAACTACTTATGAACTACTTACGAACTAGGATGGCACAAATATTCATGCCCGAGGGGGAATTCGAACCCCCGACCGTAGTGGCCGTGCAGACTGTGACTGGAGTGCCTTAGTCTCCTCAGCCACCGTGGCCGGCATTGATAATTTTTACTTGATATGTAGACATGGGTAACAGTGCAATGAATCATGGGAAGTGAAGACGGACAATCACGAGTCATGTGCAGATAGCCAATGATGTTGCGCTTATTTGTTTCGCATTGATAAACAAATGTGACTGACAGCTGCTCATTTCACTCTTAGCAATTGAAGCAGTATGTAAGAAGATTGTTATTTATTTCTGTTACCCTTTACTTTTTGTTTGGTGCAGATATAATGTGAGATATAAATAAATGAAAACATTTTGTAATATCTTAATATGCATGGTGGTACTTTACAAAGTTTATAATCATATATTTAAAATTTATTTTCATTTTAAATATCATTATTATTTATTTATTATCATTATAATTGGCACTACCTTACAAAATATCACTGGCTGCCACTGCTAAAACCTCTAATTTTATAGCATCTAAAATGACCTATTTTGATGTTAACACCTATTTTTGCCTACTTCAGATTTAAAATCCTAAAATGTACATATTTCTTCTATTTTCAAAATATCTGACTTGCTGCAAAGAGTCAAAGATAGAAACACTGAATTCCATATACATATATGTACCGTGAAAGTTAATGTTGTGTAAAAATTATATGGATTGAACTTATATGGACACACTGCAATCTGAGAAGATATTGTGGAGTCTTCCGAAATAACTGACAATCTAGGGCAGCCAGCACATTGTAAATATCATAGTTCACAAGTTGGACACAGCTGCACCATCTAGGGCTTTTTTAATATTTTTTTAAGGAAAAAAAATTAGAGGCGAACCAACAAACAATTGCACAATTAGTGAAAAGTGGATTGAAGGTGTTATATCTAAATGATGTAGATGAAAATTAAATGCTTCTGCATTTGACAGATACTGGTACATATATGGTTGCAGCATTTCATTTGCTCCATGTATTCTACCCTCTGATGCTACATGTAACTTGTGTGGTACATGGTATCAACCAAACAGCAGAGCAAGTAATTTATTAATTTCCATGGTAAAGAAGGTTTTTGATGAGGCAATGTTAAGAGTACAGGAATTCAAAGAACAATTTACAGATGTCTCCTTGCCACTTGAACCTACTGTTAGGCTCTGATGCATATGGTTTGCTGCAGCAGTATACTACACCCCAGTAGTACAGCTTGTATTAAAGCCAAGTGTATATTAATGGCAAATGTTATTTCCAAATTAGAAGACTCATGTTAGTCACGTAAACCTGTCTATGAGAACACTGTGTTGCTGGAGATAGTGAAAAATAAAGTTAATGAAGTGACAGATGAAATGGGAGAAAAAGTTAGGAAAAAACGTAGTAGGTTTTCCAGAAGAACATCAACCTGAAGGGCCTTTGCATGGCAGCATCCATGCTTAACAGAAAATCCAGTTCTACTGAATGAAGCATAACTGTCCAACATGTGCCAAAAGTGAAGTAGGCTCCTGTCATTCCTGTTGATGTAGGAATGTTCATTCTCAACATATAAGTGACAGATTAATGAGCACCATGCCATTTTTGTGGAAAACATACATTTACTGTGAACCCAACTATGAGCTACAACATATGGATTGTGATCTGCATTATATTTTTATATTCAAAAAAGTATAAAGGTTTGAAGTCAGTTTGAACATTAAACTTTCGAGATTTTTGCAGTGTTGTTGAACTGTCCACATTTTCATTTCCCTTGTTGCAAACAAATAAAAATTGTTCATAAGTTAAGACTGTGTATTTCACATTATGTGCAGTCACAAGTTCATAAAAAACATTAACATCACACAATCACAAATATTATGCAATGTAAAAGTTGCATGTTAAGCAGTCTATAGTATATAGTTTGAGTTAAAATACAGCATGCTGTGGCACCTAAGTATGGCAAGAAGGCCAAGGTGTTAGGTGTCTTTGTATTTTTATTCTGCTCCATGGATTGAACTTGTTTGGGTATGAATGCATTACATATCTGTATCTCAGAAAAGCTGTTTTCTCCAAACACTGTCTTCAGATGTTGTATCTCACCTTAACTTTTGTCACCTTTTTGTGTCATTTTTTTTTTAGTAGTAACAGCGGTACCAAATTATAGTCAGGACTGGCCTGCCACTCTATCTCTTTTGCACATTATTTTCAAATCTCAGTAGAGATTTTTTGTAACTAACTGAATTATTATTGTCTATGACAATATCCTTAATACAATTAGTGGAGGCAATTACAATACTCTTATCTGTGAACTACTCCCAAAAATGGCAGACAACATTTGCTTGTGTCCTGCTAGACTCCAATACACTGACAGACACACAGTCCAGAAGATCTGATTGCCTGTTCAGTTGCAGCTGCAACCACTATTTGCTTGTTCTGAGCATGGTAGGTAACCATTATCATGCAGATGCTATTTGTGTAGTTATTCAGATGGCTGACATTTTCAACAATATTTATAAAACAATAGTTCATTATAGGACAGTTTGTAGATCATACTTCAACATCATTAGTATCAAAACCTTCATTGACTCCTACTAGAAAAATGGTGCACCTCTTGAGAACATTTTTGTAACATAAAAATATGTTTCTTCTGGTCCCCCCTGAACACTGAAACTTCATATACAGAATTTTTAACAGCCCATATAAAATTTTATATATTATAAATTAGAGGCTCCTTTAAATTAATGGAACACCACTGACAGGCTTAAGCAATATATCCTTTAGGAATATGGGATTCTCTTCCTGCACCCACCTATTCAACAACATTGGTGCTCAGATGTACATGAGTATTTGTACATTTACGAATGTTATATAATATGATTATTGATGAAGTGGAATGCAGATTAACAAACAAATGTAGGGTGACATCTGATATCAAAACAACTGACACACAATCAGCTGTAGCAGATAATGATACATGTGATGAGTCTTTTCATATATGACATGAGTTTTGGAGTTTGCCACATTTTCTGTTTGTATATGGATTAATGCATTCCAAAAGGATTGTATGTGAGACTGATTTGAACATACCTGATGCTTTTGCGATGTGTGTTTCTTCTGGAGAGGAGGCCTGTTTCTTCAGCTAATTCAGGCTCCAGGCTGCCAGTTCGAGATGTGCCCGTCCATTGTCCAGCCATGTCCATCAGGCAGTTAAAAAATGATGCCCTCTGTCCATAAAACAACTCCATAATGTGAGAAAAGCCTAGACTTTACTGTGCATAGTTTGTCCAATCAAATATAATCATTTAAATTCATCTGTGTTTAACATTAAAATTTACTTGACAATTAAAGATCTACATCAGTGTCACAAATGTATGTGTATACGATTTGAAACAAATACTTGGCAACAATTACAAAACACTATTCAGAGCGCATAAACATGTATGACATAGAAAAAAAGTTCAATACAAAGTTTGCAGAAACTGTGTTCACATATACAGTGCAAAATATCTTTATTATTAAAGGACAGCCTTTGTGCATTAGATTATATAAGAATATAGGCCTTTAGGTCTATGGCATAGATGTAGCATCTCTCTCTCTCTCTCTCTCTCTCTCTCTCTCTCTCTCTCTCTCTCTCTCTCTCACACATACACACACATACACACATACATGCAGAGAGACACTTACAAAACCATTGCTACACTGGATTTACTAAATTTATGCACATATTAAGATTAGTATCATAAATATGTAGCTCTTTAACCCTGTTACTTAATAACTACTAAGGTC
The DNA here is from genome assembly GCA_026315105.1 of Locusta migratoria. Lineage (NCBI taxonomy): Eukaryota > Metazoa > Arthropoda > Insecta > Orthoptera > Acrididae > Locusta > Locusta migratoria. Next base: position 457,263,842 of record CM048755.1, read on the forward strand.
AGAAACAATCTCTATACATTATTATGATGACAAGATAGTATCAATAGTTATTTCCTTTTCATGAAAAACATGATTATTACGGAATTAGTATATATTTATCCAGAAACTACATTGTAATAAAATTATGATGAGCAAGATTATAGATTTATTCCCAGATGCTAGTTGTGAAATCACATTATGTATCAATGGTGCAGAAGCTGTGCAATCAACTAATGAGCTAAATCTGTGCATTTAATGAAAAATTACAACAAGAAGGCTTACAGCTGCAAAACAATTATAAGAAAGAGAAATTATTCATCAATAAAACTACTTTAATCAACTTCACTTGATAAACAGCATGCAGACATGCTTTTTGACTACTGACAGCTAAATATCAGGAACAAGAAATGCTTGGTGTGCAACTTAATTTCAATGGTGAGATATTTAGCTTTAATAATACCAACAGTGATGTACTTTATTAGGATGAACTTCCCAAATTATAGATTTTATATTTTATTTTTAGAGAAAATTAAGCTTAAAATATTGTTAACATACTGAATAAATCCACACATTGTTTTGTTCCTCTTCATACAATTCCAAGAGGGAGAACAGCAATACAAATTTATTCAATCAACAACAGGAAATGGAGAAGCAGATCTCCATAGTATGGGGAAATTTGAAAGATTGGGGTAGAAAGAGGGGAGAGCTCAAGTCAGAATTTATTCTTGTGTTTCAAGATATTGAGTGAGAATTCCAGGTATCATGAGTCACCAGTGCTAACTTATTTAAATGAGTGCTTGGCCGGAGAATAAAAGTACTCTAATTGAGAGTTACTGTTACCTTGTTTTGTCTTACTACATGATGGTGCTATTTTCATTTTAGTACTTCAATATCTCCATAACAGAGAGTGTGTGCTGATGGAAATCTAATGAAGATGTCACTGTACCAATAAATGATATTCATGACAATCACCATTAAATGTCACATTACTATGAGTTTTGGATTTTGAAAACTAGAGGTATGTAGTAAGGTTAGAGTTCATGCCACATAATAGAAGAGATAATTCTATCCCTGTTGAATAACTAATAAAAGTAAATTACTGTGATTTTTAATCAATATTCAAACATGTTACCAGTACAGAAAGGAAATTAACTGTTAATTCCTGTAGTCTTCTTAACACAATTCAGAAAGGCTTTTTTAGTAAGTGTAAATATAGCTTCTCATTTTATGGCATAATGAAGGAGCCTAAAAAAAAAAAAAATCTTTATGGTTGGTACACCCTTCCAAGGAAAAAATAATAAATAAAACTTGAAACTGTAGCACTTCCATCTTCAAATGGCTGCAATGGTGCCCATAAGAGATATGGACCCCCCCCCCCCCCCCTCCAAATGAACTTTTAATGTTACATTATCAGGCTTTCCCACCACACATTGTAAACACTTTTCTCTTTCTGGGGTGCACACAAGAACTCAGTATTAAAATGAAAAGGAAATCACCAAAGGAATTAACAGCATCATACGTTATCAAGAGCTTACATGTAGTTAAATATGCAGTACAGTACTATCCCTGCCAGAGATGGTTGCAGGGTGTCATAAGATCTGTAGTGTTATTTGCTATGATGAGTTATTTGCCCTGAGCTGGAAGTAATGACTCTGGACCTAGTAAATCCCACCCTCCATAATTTCATGAATGTCTGTGGTAAGTGAAAAGATCACTACAAAATCAAGTGAAGGGTATCATGAATGTTACTTCAAAATACTTAAAATCAACTTATACTTTGTTAGATTCTTCTCACAGAAAGATAAGGTAAAAGTTTTTAGTGTCAGTCTGACATATAACACATTAATAAACTTCCTGTAGGCTTTCAACACAACGTATCATTGAGGTTCATAACATGATATACCATTAGTTACATACAGAATGAAATTTTGAGTCATTCATTAAACATTTTGTGACTGTTATGTTAATGTTATATTAGCACTGCAGTCCCTTATCAACAATATTGACCACACTGTGGCACATTAGGAACAGTAAGCCTGTATTCTGTGAAGTCTTGTAAAAATTTAAATTGATCACTAAATTTGCTGCTAAAAAGGAGTTGCTGAATTATGTTCATTAATAGGTGAAAATGATAAAGAACATACCACTATTGTGGAATAAATAATTTTTTATATTGATATGTTTCTTAATAATGGATTCATGTATTATTTTAAATTAAAATGATGGCTTTTAGAGGCAGTTTCCAGTCTTTGCTATGTTGATTTTACATTTATAGAACAAACAAAAGCAAACCAAAGGGACTTGTAACTAAATAAAATTAATCAAAAGACAATGTTCCTAATAAAGAAACCAGTTTACTTCCCCAAACTGTGCTGAAATTCTACACTATACTATAAGTGAAATAGTGTGCATAAGTACTTCTGAAAATAATAATAATAAAAAAAATCAGTTCTGTGGTTTACAAAATCATGCAAATTGAATAAAGCTAGAAAAATTAATGGAAAATTGAAATAACTGCAATTTTATCTACAAAAGACTGGAATAAAAGGTCTATTGAAAGAATACTACCGCCTCATTATTGGAAGGACTATGACCACCAAATCCCTGAAACCAAACACACATATTATTGGATTGCTAACCTGAATAACAATCCACATACCACAGCAGACTTCTGTAGTTAACAAATACCAAGCAAAATTAGGAACTATAAGTTAATTTGAAATAAATTCAGTAAAAACATGCACACTACAGTTATTATTGAATGGCTAGTTTTGTAAAGACTGAATTAGCAAACTGAATTAACATAATAGAATGGTTAGGATTACTTAGAGATGTTAGATTTAATTCTCCATATTTTCTTAAACAGTAGGTATTCACTGTGAAAATATGTTAGGACACAGGAAACAGACAACTTAATCTGAAAGAAACCTGTACAAAACAATGTGAAGAGTATTTGATTACTTCTGGAGTTACATTAACTCAGCTGCTTTGTTTGCTGGTCTCTCATGTGTAGCAATCCAAATTTAAATATGGCTTAGATGAAGTAGGTAATGTTTTGAGCTGTTGCAAGGCAAAAAGTCACCAAATGGTACTTTCTGGTTGAAATTACTCATGTTCCATTCAGTATAGAGGGGCAATAACATGGTTGAAATCTCTCTCAATCTATCTATGCTACTAAACAACATTCCACACAGTTCATCATCTTAAAACAAGAGGAGGAGGGACAAAATTTGAGAAAAACAAATAAGTATGTGAAACACATGAAATTTCAGTATTCAACATCCTAATGTGGTAAAAATTAACACAGAGTGAGTACTCATGCAATTTCCTAGTTTCCACTATTATCTCTTTAGTCATTCTAAGCTCTACAGGCTAAATGAGCTATCTGCCACTAACACACAATATCTGGGCATGTGCAGGTATGCGAAAAACAAAGACAACACACTCAATTAGACACACATTAACACAATGTAAATAGGAATGTTCACATTCAGTTCAAGTGTAATAAAAGAAAGGGTCATGTTATGAAATCAATGTTTCAATTGGCTTTAAAACTGACTCAGATGCAAGCAAACATGTACAGACATGCCCTTGTTTCTGATAATATAGAAATATTGGCATTAAATACCATAATATATGTCACTTTCATCAGGATGAATTCTGCTCTAAGCCACTTGAATTTTATATTGTGCAGCAACATAATAGAACTTACCCCAACTGTTCATTAGATATTATCCCTCAATACTAGTCACCTTTCACAGAGATTTGAAAATATTTATCAAGATAAAAGGCTCTTTTTTCATAATATTTTTCAGTGATTTACATAACCAGTATACAATTATTATGCATTTTATAATGACAGACTTCTGGTTTAGATATTCTCTTCACACTTCATTGCATAATGTAATACATAAAAAATGTTTGTTCGTATTTTATGCATTGTTGTACCATTCATAAGATTGCAGTGAAACTGTGTCAACATTTTTTTGCACTTTTCTGAAGGTTATAGGCATAATTATATCACTGTATGACACATAGTTCAGGAGATATAACATCATAGACAATAAAATGCATGAAAAAGTGTTGCATCATGTGACAATGTTGCACACCTCCTCCTCAACCACTGGACAGATTGTCACCAATTTTGGTGCATATAATCCTTACCAAGAGGTAAAAATTGCTGTAGGGGTAAAAACCAACTACAACACATAGTTAAGGAGAGCTGCATGGTAAACTTCGATACTAAGGCTATTATATAAAGTCAAGTCATTGTTTAAAACTTTTGCCAGGAATCTCTGAAAGTGTTTGATTTACTCCAATTTTTTACATGATACTGTAATAAACATTTGGACAGACATAGACAAAACAAATATATAAAAGTAGAGTGTTTGTGTATTTGTTTCTGCATCTGTATTGCATACAAATCTACAGTTTTATTCCAATATTGATGAAAGTTTGCACATTTGACCTCCAGAACAAGAGAAATGTCAGTGTTTACATAAAATTTTGTATGGTGCATGATGGAGGGTACTTCACATAGAATATTTGACAGATGTCTACATTTTTATTCCAATGATGGAAAAAGTTTGACACTTCAAACCGAGAGGAACAAAAAGAGAGGATGGGAGAAGAGATCATCATGTTGTTACAAAATTTTTAAAGTGTCTTTTTCCATATGATCAGTGATCTTTGATGGTGTTCATATGAGAAACTATATTTTTGAGGACAATCTCTTGTGCAATGTTTAGAGATATAAAGGTTCTCTGTTTACTTCAGCTATTTTAGCACTGTAATAGCAGCCATAGATGCTTGCAGTGTGTCTTATGGTGAAATATATTATGAACAACACAAAAAGTGGGAATGGAACTTCTGCTGTTACTTTTGACAATTGTAATATTTTTTTATAAATGTAATGCAACATAATATGTTAATCTATTGTGCTTAATTTGTTTTGTTTTTGCATTCTCATGTTTGCAAGAAATATTGTGCTAGATAGCTGAGTTGTATTTCAACAGTAATTAAAGAAAGGAAGAATGTTATGGTTTAACATCCAGTTGCCAGTGGTCACCTGGGATTGTCATTGTTTTTACATGAGACTTCTCATTCAATAAATGACCAACCTGATGTAATCCAATGTTCTGTACTAAAATGAGATAGTCATCATTGAATGAGGAACATTTCATAAATAAAAAACACTATTATTTTTCAGTTACAATTGTTTACACTATCTCTCTATGGACCTTCTGTATAGTTTCCCTTCCTCTCTAACACTGAATCCTAAAGTCTCAAAAGCTCTATTATTCCATCCAGGGCACCACTTCTATTCATCTGTCAAAGGACTTGGGCAATAGTGGTAAAAATCTCTTCCATAGGAAGATAACAAAATTTATGCATAGTTTTTCCAACATTGGGAATAAATGAAAGTGTAGTGGGCTCCTGCGTAGCCTATGAAGGATGCAACAACACTTTTCATCCATATTTGTGTAGTTTTTTGTGATATATCATTGCCAATATGCAGGCAACCATTGTCATGGAGATTGAGTGGGCCAACCCTAAGCAACTGAAGTCAGTTTTTGGGCATTTTTCAGTGAAAGCTTTGCTTGAAGTTGTGATAATATACCTCTGTGACACTTGTTTCACAATGGACTCGGTCATATTGATCCCTTAGAGATTATAAGCAAATTTCATGGCTTAAAAATTGCTTTGGACATGGAGAATCTGAAGTTCTCCACTCTCTGCACTGTGATTTCAACTTAAATTTAAAGTCTCCAATCCACGTATTACCCACAGTGGCAATTTGACACAAGAACTCTTAACCTTCATGGTTCAATTATTGTTTGAGAAAGGTTGCAATAACCAAGCATTTCTGGCCTTTTAGGTCTTGGATTATCATCAGTCTCTCACAGCCACATTGTCAGTGGGATATTCAACTCAAATATTCCTTCTTGGATTATCATTTATGCTCAAATGACCAGCATGAAAATGTGAAACTGAACTACAGTCTATTGTAAACTGACCACAAACTTCACTTAATGCACTGTGGATTTCTATCAGGTTTTGTGCCAATGTTACCTTCAGGAGTCTCATAATAAGTCTTTTTTCCCTATTTTTGAACATGCTTCTGTATGAAATAGACACTGCTCATAGCAGTTTTGTGTTCAAACACATACTATGTCTTTTTGCCTAATTCTGAACATGCCTTTACATGGAATATCCACTGCACATGGCAGTGTTGAATTTGAACACAAAAACAAAGTTCACTTGTCACTGATGGCATTACCATACATAACACATTGCATATAGTAGCAGAGTACTGGTTTGGCAACTATGTTCCTCCAAACTCTTGCACAGACAGCAGTTATTAAACAACAGCTTTACAGACACTCCATTGACAATCGTGGAGATTGTTTATTATTAATTATGTTACCAACTATAGTTCAAGTAATACAACCCTGTTTTCTTTGCTACAATAGCTACAACAGTAGGCTGAAGGAAGGAAGATAAGGTTTAATATCCCTTTGACAACATGGTCATTAGAGACAGATCTCACACTCAGTTTTTTTGATAAGGATGGGAAAGGAAATTGGTCATGCTATTTCAAACGAAACATCCCAGCATATTACTGGAATGATTAAGGTAAATCAACCTAAAACCTAAATCTCTATGGTTGGTGGTAGATTTAAACCAATCTCTTTCCAAATGTGAGTGCAGGCTCAATTGTGGGCTCATGCTAATGATATAATTGTGAAGAAATGACTAGAATGCAATGAAAATTGTAAGTACAGAATGACTGTATTTTTAATGTGTGCAATTGAAACTATTCATGTAATTATTTTCAGGGTTCTGTGATTTTTAAAAGTTGACACTAAGAAAATTCTAGAAAAAGCACCCTTTAACTTAAATATTTTCATATACATAATTCTTTTTCAATCAAAATATAACATTCACAGAGTAAATAAAAGTAAACATTTCCACATTCCCAGAAAGGTACAAAAAGATACCCACATATGTAGTTCAATGTAGCCAGAATAAGAACTCAAATCAATGGGTCAAAATTTATGAAATAAACAATAGTAATAACAAAGAAAAAATTGTAAGTTGGAGGTAAGCAACTGTTGATTGGTTATGTATTTTGTCTGCTCTGTCATCATATAGGTCAATGCTGGTATCAAGAGCATTAATTTAATATGATGCAGTAAATAAAGCATTTTCAGGGTATAGGTCTTTCTCCCAAAGTCTAATGTACACATTTCACCATAATGTACAATGCCAAAACCATCCTCTCCTAATGCTTATCCTCCCTCCTGATCATAAGCCAGTATAGAAGCACATTTTGTAATTGCTGTTCAGCAGGAGAAACATCTGAACTTGTAATCTATTCTGGCCATCATAAATTCATTAAGTATTACCAAGTCTACTGTGCCAGTGTATATCAATCTACTATTTTTGAAATATTTTATTTGTCCAGATATGATAGATTGTAACATGTATTCATTGTGAAATGGAAAGAATTTGTCTTTTGTTTAACACTAATGCTCCATTTAATGAGCAAATTTCTGAAATTAATGATGCGCTTGAAATTCCATTGCAAAAATCATCACAAATTATAAAATTGTTTCCAGGTTAAGCAAACCATGGTAAACCCTTTCCTGTGGCTGTATTGCCTTTTACATGTTCGTGAAAGCTGGCTAGTAAATTGTTCAATAACACTCCATCAGTTAATTGCATTACTAACCATTGTCACATGAAAAATCATTTAAACTGAAATGATAAATTGTACTACAAGGTAAGCATCTTGATCACAGAGTCAAAGGATGGTTTGATTTTGAAAGGGACTAAATAACAAAGGTTATCAGTCCCTTGTTCCAAGTATAAAGAGTACAGGAATGATCGCTAAAAATGTATATAAAATGTGATAAAATGCACCAATCAAAGGGTTTAACACATCCAGAAATAAAAGAAGCAAATAAAGAACACTGAGAAAGGAGACAAAGATTTAAATACAATACCAGAGTATCTTGGCCGGGTGATCACAGTAATAAAAGATCACCCAGTCACTCTGTTACACATTAAAACTACCGACCTAAAAGTGCTAGGTAAACGGAGGATAGAGAGATACTAAAAAATCAATGAAATTCAGATGGAATTATATAATTAACTTGCAAGAATAATATTTAAAACTCCTATCAACCGTAGAAGCATTGTCTGCTTAAACCGAGCTCAGGACATCAGGGAGGTTAAAACTCCGCCTCTGGGTGGCGAGGTTAGTACAATACAATAAAATGTGGGTGACTGATAAATCGGCACCACAGCAACACTGAGGTGGGTCCTTGCGGTGGAGAAGGTGACCGTGTGTCACCCAAGTATGGCCAATACGGAGCCGGCAGAGGATGACAGCATCCCTGTGAAGAGCCCATAGAGAAGACCTTCAGACGTCCGTCGTCTCCTTTATTGTCCGTAACTTGTTGGGCATTTGGAAGGTATGCCATTCTGTATTCCACAAACTGCAGGTTCAACTGCATAGCATAGAACATAGGTCAGGAGATGATATACCGACCTCCAGAAGAGGTTTAGTGGTGGCCTCTTTGGCTAACTTGTTTGCCAGTTAATTTCCTGCGATCCTGACATGCCCTGGAGTCCAGATAAATACTAATGACCGTTCTCATTGTTCGGTGGCTTAGAGGGACTCCTGGATGGCTATTATTAAAGGATGGCAGGAAAAGCGTTGGTCAAGAGCTCTTAATCCGCTGAGGGAGTCAATGCAGATGATATAGGACTCCCCAGCGGTGCAGGTACGAATATGGTCAACAGCATGATAGATGGCTACTAACTCCACAGTGAAACACTGCACCCAGCCGGCAAGGAGTGCAATTCGTTATGCCCTGCATTCGTGTATGTGTAGCCATCACGACCATCCGCCATCAAGCTATTGGTGTAGATCACTTCTGAGCGGATAGATCGGAATTGGCGGTGAATGGCCTCGGGGGGGAACTGAAGTTTTGGGGTGCTGTGACAATTCCAGGCAAAGGCGTGGCCAATGGATTCTCCTTGGTGGTGTATGCGATTGGAACTGGAAGATAGGAGATAATGGAGAAGATTCCAGTTCACTAAGAAGCAAACGGACATGGACGCCAACTGTCATCCCTGATCGTGGCCGCCATTGTGGAGTGGGAAGTGGTCTGACTGGAAAAAGGAGATGGTGGTTGAGGTAATGAGGCAAGCCACGAAATTGAGCAATGAAACTGCAAAGCAGCTGTTGGTGCCTGGTTTGTAATGGCGGTACTCCAGCTTCTGCAAGGAGATTATTAACAGGACTAGTTCTGAAAGCTCCCCTCACCAGCCGAACCCCACAATGGTGGATTGGGTCCAGCATCTGCAGGTCTGAAGGCAATAGTGAACCATAGGCAATTCTCCTGTAGTCCAATCGTGACAAAACAAGAGCCTTATAACAATGTATCAGAGTATGACAGTCTGCTCCCCAAGTAGTATTGCTAAGGCAGTGGAGAGGATTAAGGTCCTGCCACCACTTCTGTTTAAGCTGACGAATGTGAGGGAGCCATTTCAGCTGGTCATCAAACACAAGTCCAAAGAAATGATATGTTTCCACCAAATTGAGCAAGTGACAATCTATGTAAAACTCTGGATGCGGATGGACTGTCCGATGCTGGCAGAAGTTCATAACACAGGTCTTGACAGCAGAGAATTGAAACCTATGGGCGACGGCCTATGTCTGCACCTTTTGTATGGTTCCCTGCAGCTGTATCCAGCAAAGTGAATACTGCAAGAGTTAAAATATAAACAGAAATCATCAGCATATAAAGAGGTGGAGACTGATGATCCTACCACTGCTGCTAGACTATGAATCACCACAAAAAATAGAGGAACACTCAGTACAGAGCTCTGGGGTACCCCAATCTCCTGTACATGCAAAGAGCTACAAGAGGCGCCAACTTGCACACGAAAGGTACACAAAGATAAAAAATTCTGGATAAAATTAAGAAGCGAGCCCCGGAGACCCCACCAATGTAATGCAGTAAGGATGTGATGTCTCCAGGTCTTGTCGTAGGCCTTAGATAAGTCAAAGAAGACAGCTACCAGGTGTTGGCATCAAGAGATGGCTGTCCATATGGCGGTCTCAAGGTAGACCAGGTTATCCACAGCTGAGCGCCCCTTGCGGAAACCACCCTGGCATGAAGTTAGGAGACCCCTCGACTCAAGGAGACAGCACAATCGTCAACTCACCATACACTCTAGCAATTTGCAAAGAATGTTGGCGAGGCTGACTGGTTGGCAGCTGTTCAACTCATGCGGGGGTTTACCAGGTTTGATCACTGGAACTATCAGACGCTCTCGCCACTATGATGGGAATGTAACAGAACTCCAGAGGTGATTGAAGATAGCCAGAACTTGACACTGAGACTCGGGTGATAGGTGTTTCATCATCTAATTATGGAGGTGATCTGGCCCAGGCACTGTGTCAGGGCAGTGTGCCAGGGCACTGAGGAATTTCCATTCACTGAATGGAGCATTGTACAGTTCTGTATGGCGAGTCAAGAAGGACAATCCCTGTCTTTTCTCATGCTCTTTTAGGGCATGAAAGGCTCTTGGGTAGGTCGCAGATGCAGAACTCTGAGTGTGGTGCTTAGCAAACAGTTCAGCAGCTCCATCTGGGTCTGTGCAAACTGCTCCATTTACGGAAATCCCGGGCACACTGAGAGGAGACTGCTAGCCATAACACGTCTGATCTTCACCCACACCTGGGATGGAGAAATACGTGATACAATGGTAGACACGTACCTTTCCCAACACTCCTGTTTGTGTCTTCAAATCAACTGTCGGTATCAAGCACAAAGCCGTTTAAAAACTATGAGGTTCTCCATATGTGGGTGTCGCTTGTGGCACAACAGAGCTGGCCTGCGCTCTCTAATCCCCTCAGCAATCTCCAGCGACCACCAGGGCACTGTCCTCCAGTGGGTAAATCCCGAAGAGCGAGGGACTGCACACTCAGCCGCCACAGAAATAATGGCTGAAGTAACGTCATCGATTACCGCATCTATGTTGGAGTGCATAGGAGAACCAATCGTGGCAGCAGAAGTAAAAAACATCCCAATTAGCCTTACTCAGTGCCCATCTGGCCATGCGTTTGGGGGCCTGACGCTAGGGTAGTGACAAGAAAATCGGGAAGTGGTCACTACCACACAAATCATCGTGTACACTCCAGTGGATAGAGGGGAAGAGACTAGCGGTACACACTGAAAGGTCGATGGCCGAGTAGGTACCATGTGCCACGCTAAAATTGTTTAAAAGCCAGACGCTGAGTTGACATAGCAATGACTTGACATCTCTACCATGGCCAGTAATCTGGGTACCAACCCACAGTGGGTTATGGGCATTGAAATTGCCAAATACCAGGTAAGGTGGGGGTAGTTGAGCTATCAGTGAAGCCAGGACGTGTTGTGGGACTTCACCATCAGGAGGGAAGTAGACATTGCAGAAGGTAACATCCACTGCAGCCCTTATCCTGACAGCTACAACTTCCAAAGGCGTCCGTAGTGGAACAGCTTCGATGTAGACAGAGGTAACGACATAGGTCCATACTCAACTTGATGCCCTATCACAGTCTGCGTGATTCCTATAATAACCCCGATAGTCATGTAAGGCAGGGGTGTGCATCACGGGGATTCTGGGGAATCAGTGAGGGTGAGATCCTCAGGTGAGGCGAGGATCTCTACCTCACCTTCTGTGGCAGAAGATGGGGTAGCTGTGGCTTTTGAGCCACTGAAGATTCCTGTTTCTTTTATTTCTTTGTTTGTCCCTCTCGCTGGCCCTTCAGTTTGAGGGGTTGGGAGGGCTTCTTGGAAGTTGCGTCAGATGTGGAAGAAGAGTGAGAAGCTCTTCGAGCAGCAGGTTTGGGATCCTTGGGCCTACGGCCAGGATCCTCTGAGGCAATCTGAGAAGCCTCAGAAGCGGGTGTCCCGAGGGACCCATTCCGAGCCAGAGGAGCCGGAGGAGGCTTCTCCTTCTCCGGCTGTGAGGTGGGGATCTTTGTCCCCAATGTTTTAGAGGTCATTGCTCTCACGCTGAAAAGAGTGGGAGCCACCAAAGAGGAATTGCCCCCAGCTGTCCAGGGGGCAGGGGTAGTTGATTGGGATTGGGTGTGGGAGCTCACTGTAAGTGGTTGCGTAGACAGTAAACTAGTCACTGCAGATGACAACGGTGAGGCTGCTGTGGCATATGAGTTAATCAGATGCACAGGATGGAGCTTCTGATATTTTCGTTTCGCCTCAGAGTAGGTCAGTCAGTACCGGGTCTTATACTCCATAATTTTTTGTTCTTGCTGCAGAACTGTGCATGTGGGTGAACAAGGGTAGTGATTCTGGCTGCAGTTAACACATACTGGAGGAGGGGTTTGGATGGACTGCACATTCACACTCCTGACATGTAGGGTTGGCATCACATCAGGAGGACATATAACCAAACATCCAGCACTTAAAACAATGCATAGGGGGAGGAACGTAGGGCTTTATGTTGCACCGGTAGATCATCAGCTTGACCTTCTCAGGCAATTAATTGCCCTCAAAAGCCAAGATAAAGGCACTGGTGGAAACACTGTTGTTCTTCAGACCCCTATGAACATGCCGAATGAAATGTACTCCCTGCCATTCCAGGTTCGCATGCATTTCGTTGTCTGACTGCAACAAAAGTCTTTGTGAAATATAATTCCCTGGACCATATTTAAGGTATTGTGCGGTGTTATACTAACAGAAACATCACCCAGCTTGTCACAAGCAAGCGATGCTTGTGACTGGGTTGGGGATGAGGTCATTATTAATACTGACCCAGAGTGCATTTTTGACATTCCTTCCACCTCAATGTACTTGTCCTCCAATTTGTCCACGAAGAACAAAGGCTTAGTCTTCTGAAAAGATTCCCCATTGGTACGGCTACATACAAGATATTCAGGGGCATAAGCCTCATCCAGGTTTCTGGCCCAACGTTCCTCCATGGTGTGGCCAGGAAAGGGAATTTTGGGAATCATATTCTGCGACATTGTAGTCACCTCTACCTCTCTTAGAGACGGTAGTTATATGTCCGCCAATGTTTCGGGATTGTTTCATGGTGTTCCCACAAGCAGCTAGGGATCTAAAGGTCCACCTAGGCAGAGCCCCACTTGCCTGGGTAAGCCTTATACAACTGAGGTGTGGCAGGTTGCTCACTAGCGACTGTTCAACCTTAAGAGCCATGCATCTCCTCGGCATATAGCACACCTTGAGATTGAGGTTTTTTATAGAGGTTTGTACCATCCTTGGGACCAGGGTGATTAAGCCTAGATCCCCAGGCTCTGAAACATACAACATTCCACCATTGCACTGAATGATGGTCGCATGCACAGAGCTTACGGTGTTGTGGGATGTTGGCGCGACACAGTCCATAGCTCAGGACTGCGGGTTTGCCAAGCCCATACTCAGCAAATTAATGCTGAGCCCCTGAGGGGAACTGACTCAAAGAAAATAGTCTTGTCCTGATCACACTAAGTAACATTAAGTGCACTAAATTTCAACAGGTGCTGATGGCAGGTTTAATTTTATTCTCAAAATTTTAAAATGGAGGATAACAAACATTATATTCTTGTGAATATGCATTTCAGTCACAAAACAGTGTCATAAAATTTGTTTTGTACTGATGTGGCCTATGTCTTGACTTCACATTCAGTGGTGTGTTCACCGAAATACATTAAAGGAAAATACACCATGATCCAAAATTTTTTGTAGAAACAAGTTTTTTCTGGAATATTATGTAAACAATAACTTTTTATTGTTTGTCAGTAATTTGTACAGAAATGATGAGTTGAGTTTTCTTAGAAGTGAAATTAAAGTAAATGAAAACTGTAATTTGTTGCCAACAATGATTTTCAACTAAAGACTCATATAGGCTTCAAGTGAAATGCTATATAACATGACTCAAGTAAAAAGGCAAATAAAAGTGTATAAAATCAGATGAAACAGATTTGAGGTGGATAATAAAATTAAAGTCAGTAATACTGCTCACACCAGTAACAATTATAACTTGTTCGGCACTTTTTTAACCACTGTCCTACAAAAATTTCTCATCTAGAACTCATTCCCTGATATCTGTCTTCTACAGTATGTTTACCAGTTCAACTAGCAAGGTATGAAGCATGACTTGATTCAGCTCTCATCAGAGAATATGTATTTCTCATATACAAACTTTACAGACACTCATCATCCCACATACCATAGTTTAATTTCAGTGTCAGTATTCTTTAACTCTTTAGAAGCAACATTAGTAACAGACATAACACCAAAATGTGAGAGGTTATAGCTAATTGTATGTGAGAGTTATGATCTGCTAGGCTGTGAATTCACAAAATGCAAGGATGACAGCAGCAAGTTTTGGATTTAACACCTTGGCAAAGTTGAGGGGCTTAAAGATGGAACAGAAGCTGATAATGAGTAACAATGATGCAGAAAATTGTAGCTGAGGTCTTTTTATAAAGAAAACATTCTAGCACTCACCTTAAATGGATTAAGGAAACCATGGGGAAAAGAAAAATTTGGATCATCAGACACAGATTTGCATTCCACACCTAAACCATGTGAATTCAGCAAATTAATGGAAAGTTTGCTGATATATCCTAATTCTACATTATATTGTGATTCAAAATGTAATCAGCGTATGTTCCAAATTAACTTAATAATTATTTTCCTCTTTGGAAATATAATTTCTTTAAGTTAAAAAGTCATGCAATAACTTAGTACACTACACATTAATTCAACTCGTTTTATTTGCTTTCAGGTAAATATACATAAACTTCCAAATGGATTTATAATTAATCTTTAGCAACAATTCCATTTGGTAGCAGATAGAACAATGACTGACATGTACCATTGTGCAAAGGGGGAGAACCCACAAATTACTCTCATCTAAAAAGTTGGAAAAGATTTATTATATTACCACACTATACGTTTCAAGTCACAGAAAAATATGTATGACTTACAGTTTCATTTTCTCATTCTTTGGCAAAAGCACCAACTGTAATGGCCTCAATATTAACAGTGTATTAAGCTCTAACCTTTGTGTTTTACTCCTGATGTGAGAACTATTTCTCTTTGTAATGCCCTGCAGAAAGATGGAACATGGAGCCTGCACAAAGCCATAAAAGATTTCCTTAGTATATATGTCAATCCCTACATTTTCCTGCATTCCATCATTGCATTGCATTCTGATTAAAAGAAATACTAGGCCTGCAGATTGGGCTTCCTCAGTTATTGGTTTTGGATGCAAATTATGAACGATACATATTTATGAAACTTAAATGTAGGAAATTATGAAATTTGCCTGCCAGTCACATTCTATGTGCTAGCTGATGTCCAAGATAATGAAGGAGCTCAGCAGCAAAAACAGTGATTCATTAGAGAGATGAAAAATCAAACCACTGCCATGAATGAACAATGAGTGACTTCTTGCCTCCACATGCTTAAGGCCATTGGTGTGAACCATTACACTTGTGGAGTTTATGCATAAAGACTATAAAATATTGCTTAAATACAATGTGTATGAGGTGTGAATTACTTTATTTAATTGTAATTCACTCTATGCATGTTACTTTAGTAAACATACTACAGATTCATTGCAACCCTAAGTTAGGATTCCTTTCCTGTCCCATCCATTTGTCATTTCCACAAATTCAAAGACATCTCAGAAACCATCAGGAATGAAAACCAGTACTTCATCATTTTACTGACAGCATAGTGGCAGGGAGGTGAAAGAAATAATTCCATGTGCAGAGAATAACAGACAAATGTATGGAATTTTTATATTGAAGGACATTACAAAATAATGTAAATGAAATTGGCAGCTTATGAAACTTGTCCTATTTATTGCAGTATGACAGTGTGAAGGAGTCACTGTAATTCTGTACAGCACAAATTCTGCATAAAAATTGACTACAATAAAATGTAAAGGTGTTCTCATAATCCTTAATCTTAAAATACTAATCCTCTATAAATATTACTATAGCTCTTTTCTATATAATAATATGATGACAGTAAAAATGAGAACTGTTTATCTTTACAAAACCAACTACCATTATGTCAGCAGCAACAACACCTATTGCCTGGGTTCTGAGACAATCCTTGGTTCCTACACTAGACACACATGTGGGAGTCAGCGGAGCTATCAATTAGTATAATTGTTCCCAGAACCAACTACAGTGCTCTGGTTTGGAGCTGAGTAGAAGGCTTAAACCAAAGACTCAGGGTGACCCTGTATGGAAATTTTTCGACCTCCCTCTTAATGTCACGTGTGCACTACATGCAGGAAGTTGCTACTAGGGTAGTGGAATAGATATGGAATGCAAATGGAGCTTTTGTTGTTGTTGTTGTTGTGGACTTCAGTCCTGAGATGGGTTTGATGCAGCCTTCCATGCTACCCTGTCCTGTGCAAGCCTCTTCATCTCTGAATAAGAACAGCAACCTACATCCTTTTGAACCCGAGTACTGTGTTTGTCACTTGTTCTCCCTCTATGATTGTTACTACACACACTTCCCTCCAAGCCAAATTGCCTAAGAATGTGTTCCACCAATATATTCCTTTTCTTAGTCAAGATAAGCCAGAAATTTCTTTTCTCCCTAATTCTGTTCAGCACCTCTTCATTAGTTATGTGATCTGTCCACTTAATCTTCAGCATTTGCCAATAGCATCAAATTTCAAATGCTTCTATCATATTTCTGTTTGAACTCCTTATCATCCACTTTTCACTCCCCTACAATGCTATACTCCAAACAAATGCTTTCTGAAAGGAGTCCACAATATTGAAATTAATTTTGTTTACTGAAATCTCTGCACAGGCCTGAAAAGACACCTGCTTATTTCAGACAAGGCAGCATTCATAATAACAGAGCAGAAAAAGATAATGATAACACAGTAATGGTTAACTGCTGAAGAGTCTATGGAAAAGACCCAGAACCACTCACGTATAAGTGACCACAGTGGCCAAGTAGTACTAGGGATGGAAAGCTGTATGAAACAAGATCTCAGTAGTAATAAAACTTAAAACTAAGATTGGAATATATTTTGTAAGGTCAGGCTGAGCACTAAATATGATGTGTTTATAGTGATAAAATATCATAATACATAATGACATTATTACAGATCTGGATTGTGAAATAATTTGGGTGAGCAGTGCTACTGGTGAAATATCTGAAGAAAACTTTGGAAAATAATTTGAATAAATTTCTTTTCTGTTAGGTAGTGACTTATAGAATGTAGGCTGGGGAACATAAATGTTTTAGACAGGTGGTAGGGATAAAGAATCGATTGAAACGCTATAAGTGGTTTATACAAAAATTTTCTTGTGTAAACTGATTGTGAAGATAACAATTAGACCTGATATTGGCAAACAGACCTGGACTTTTTGACTCACATACACAGATCAGGGAATTTGTAATAACAAGACTCTTACAGCATCAATGAATACCACTGAAAAGAGAAATATTAAGAAAGTTAGGATGATCTTTCTGTTTAGCAAGATCAAGTACAGACAGATTTCACTGTACTAGACAGTAAAACAGGAATGTTTCATCTCCAACACTGACTGTGTTGAGTATCAACAGACAAAGATCAAGATAATTTTACAATACACTTTAGATGAGTATGTATGAAGTAAAATTGTGAGAGATGGAAAAGATTCACCATGGTTCCACAGTTAAGATAAAAAATTTCTATGAAAACAAAGAGAATTTGACTGAAAATATAAACATAGCCAATATAGAGAAAGAAAAGCCTTGCATGAGTTGTTCAATGACTTTAAAAGTAAAGTGCATTCTGTTATATCAGTAAATGGATCAACACATTATCTCGAGACATTATGCAACAATAATGGAACTGAAACAAATGATGACAAACGAAAGGCCAAAATACTTAATTCTTTCTTAAAAGCTGTTTCACAAAGGAAGATTGACTGTAGTTTTCCTGTAAATCACTGATGTTGGTCTATTGTAGAATTTTGGAACAAGTTTAGTATCATAAAGTTTCTGGAGATTGGTAATCTCCTATTAAGAAATGAAAATGGATTCTGAAAAAAGACCTAAATCATGCCATTCATTCATGAGACCCAGAAAACAGTAGATACAGGCTCCCAGATAGATTCTATGTACTTTGACTTTTGGAAGGTGTTCAATATAGTTCCATAATGTCATATCATAATCGAAAAAAATAATATTTTTTTTTAAAAAAAGGTCATTCTCAATAGAAAGAAGTCTTCTGGTGTGAAAGAAATTTCTCGTGTACCCAAAGGGTATCTTATACAACTGTTGGTTTTATGACCTAGTAGATAGAAGTTACAGGAAGCTTTTTGTGGATGAAGGTGTAGTATATTGAGAAGTCCCAACACTGGAAAATTGCAGTGAAAAGAAGGAGGATAAGCAGTGTATCAACACTTGGTGCAGAGAGTGGGAACTGACTCTCAACACAAACAAATGTAACACATTTAAAATACACAGAAAGAAAGATTCTTTTTTATATGATTGCATTATTGCAGAAAAATCTCTGGAAGATGTTACTTCCATAAAACATCTGGGAGTAAACATAAAAGGGTTTTAAAGTAGAATGACCACATAAAATTTATCACACCTAGATTAACTGGAAGAATACTAAGGAAGTACAGTCCATCAACACTGGAAGTACCTTACAAAAAACTATGAGGGATCCATACCAGATAGAGTTGATAGGAAATCTAGAAAATATCTAGAGGAAAGCAGCACACTTTGTAACAGGTTAATTTTGTAAGCACAAAAGCTTCATAGAGATGATTGGCCAACTTCAGTGGCAGACACTGCAAGATACATATTCTGCCTCATAGTACACATTTCTGTCAAAGTACTGAGAGCATACATTTCTC
Organism: Locusta migratoria; assembly: GCA_026315105.1. NCBI lineage: Eukaryota > Metazoa > Arthropoda > Insecta > Orthoptera > Acrididae > Locusta > Locusta migratoria. Next base: position 457,282,743 of record CM048755.1, read on the forward strand.
AAAGAGTCAACTTATATAGTACCTCCTCCTAAGTACACCTTGTAGAAAGACCACAAGAATAAAACTGGAGAAATTAGAGCCCTAAAAAACATTGGCTCTAAAATGCATACCTTATGTGCTACGAATACCCATTCATCTTCACTACTGTGAAACACGTTTATTCTACTGAACATGTGCACATACCTCTTACGGTGTGTATTTTACAGCCCATGTTTACTGGACCTTTTTTCTTGTTTATTCTGCATTACCTCCCCTCAAAATATTGAAAGCAAGGAGTTTGCATTAGAAGTGATCTATTTTGCAGTATTGAAGGTGAGGAAGTGGTCACAGCTCTTAAGGCATGCAATTTACAGCCCAAGTGATAATTCCTGTCATATCCCTGCATATTCACAATTTCTCTTGGGGCATTCTGTATAGTATGTATCCATTACTTAAGCATAAAATGGATTTTGTAATAATAATAATAATAATAACCACAAAAACAAAAAAGGCTTGAAAAAGTAAAAAAGGAAAATAAGTACTATGATGCTTAATTTTTCATTATTGCACACTGCATCTACAAGAGAAAATGTTTTAAGAGATGTTTAGTAATAACACTAATTCAGATTTGTTTTCAAACACTTATGTTATTGTACTGCTGCATTGCCATATAAGGGACTGTGAATTCTGAAATTAACTAGAGACCCAATAAGATCAACTCATTCACAAATAATCAAAAGTTCCTTATTTATTTTATCTGTCTAGGTGTAGCTTATGTAGGAAATGTAGTGGGATTTTAACTGTCAGTAATAATATATAAGAAAGTACATCTACAATTACCCAATTTTATCTCGAGTTTTGCTGCCTGGATATTCCCAACAAAAAATGAAGAATAAGACTTTATTTGCCAAAATACATGACACTGGAAAAAAATCTTAATAATAAAGAATTTTACTCACCGGGACACCAGCTGATTCTATCTGGCCAAACCTTGTTGTTCTCCAGCTTTCTAAAATCAACAGGCCAGCATAGATCTTACCAACTGTAAGCTTCCCTTTACCAAGCTCTGAGAAAGAAAAAAAAACAACAACATAAGAGCTTATGATTCATTGGTTTGGATAAGCCCAGAAGTTTTATACTATGTTTTCACAAAAATATTGGGTGAGTCTGATAAAATGTTAAATATAAAATAAATATTTTACCTGAATATATTTGATATTTGCAGCAATAAGTACCACTTACCTTTAAACAATAGCACAAAGTGGCAAATATTAATATACAAAATAAAAATACTACATACAGATAAATAACCTTGTTGGAGAAAAAATTTGAAACCCCTAGAGTAAACATTATGAGCATCATTTAATACAGACTTCATAATCACTTCTATTCAGTTAGGAGTTTAATCCACAGGGTTGTAAACATTTGTAAATTCCATATGAAGTCACTTGCTGAAGGTTTCATGACACAATTCCACCAAATTGTGAGGATGGTGATTTTAAAATTGTACTGGTTGTACCAATATATCCCATAGATTTTGTATGCCATTCAAATCAAGTGATTTTGTAGGACAATTGAGATATTATAGGGTGGGGGGAGTGATTAGGAAACCAGTCACATATTCAACCTGCCCAATGAATGCTACTATTGTCACGATGAGAAGAATAAATATGACTCAATTTCATCTGAACTGTGAAGTATACAATCAAAATGTAGGACACAAAAGAGTTCATATAGATTCTACCTGTTTGCCTACAGTTCAGTGTGGGATAATTCTACCAGTTTCAAGACCATATTGTTAATGTTATTTCCCAACATTGGCTCATCTGCACACAATGACCTATGATTTAACCCTTAACCCGAAACATCAGTCTCTCAGACCGCTCCTTTATTTTAAATGTCACATGTTTGTAATTGCAAAATAGTCTGATTTCAATGGTTGTTATTTTGTTCAAATGTTCAAATGTTTGTAGAGCTTATGGGACTTAACTAAGGGGTCATCAGTCCTTAAACTTACAAACTACTTATGAACTACCTTATACTAAGGATGGCACAAATATCCATGCCCGGGGGAGATTTGAACCCCCGACCGTAGTTGCCGTGCAGACTGTGACTGGTGTGCCGCAGACGCTCGGCCACTGCGGCCGGCTGTTATTTTGTAGCATTTTCTTCGATGTGTGAATATATGTTATATTTCAGGTATAAATATAGATTGACTTTCTAAGAAGAGTAACATATCTACAGCTAATCCAGATTTGGAAGCTTGGGTGCAAGCACAATTACGGGATTTAGATGAAAAGGAAAATGGGAACGATGATGGCACATTTGTTGATTCTGATGATGATCAAGATATCATGTTAGGTGATGGACTCTATGAAACAGAAAGTAATACTATTGAAGAAAATGTTTTATTGGAAAAGAAGCTTGCAGTCATCTGTTCCACAGATAATACCTCACAGCAAACACAGTTATTCCAGCGTGAGAATAATTTAAAGTGGGAACATTGTGAGCCTATTAAGAAACAAGGAGGAAAGTCAAAGTTTGTGACAAAGTCCTAATAAATCTCAAATATGGAAGAACTTATTTGATGATGACATTATAGATGAAATAGTTTTACATACAAAGGTAAAAATACTATAAGGGCAAAGTTGCAGACAACAGCGAATCCATCCAATTACAGAGATACTGACAACACTGAGCTCGGAGCTTTCATAGGCCTTCTAGTGATGACATAAATATTCAAATTGTCTCATGAAGATATGTTTTCTCTTTTCGAAAAAGATCTGAATGGAGTCATACAATAGCGGTGACAATGTCGGCAAAGCACTTTGAAAAATTTCGAAGAAGTCTGAGATCTGACGATGTGACTACCAGAGAATAAAGAGAAAAGTCAGATGGCGCAATATCATACATTTTTGATAAATTCCTTTTCAATTCTCAGCAATTTTACTATGTAAAAGCCAACATTAAAGTGGCTGAAATGTTAGCACCATTCAGGCTTCATATTTCATATTTATTTCTTATAATGTAAACGACAAAGTATTTATATCAGCTAAAAAGATATTAAATTTACTTATAAGATGAATTACTGACTCTTTACTTAATTTCTGTGAACTAAAGTCGAAATCCGTTACATAACATTAGATGGTCTGAGATACCACGTGTTTCTACTTTTGCACATTTCAGAGATGTTTCGGGTTAAGGGTTAAAATATAGTGTTGTTCATTATCCATCAGCATAAAATTTATTATCTCAATTATAGTGTTTTTTGAAGGTTTGGGAACATTTACCAAATACAAAGAGCTGTGGAATGTATATTTTATTTTACAGGTTGCTAGCAGTGCAGTATTTGAAAGACAGTGTGTAATTGTAACACATTTTTGGAACACTAATGTACTTATATTGTACTGTAACACTTTATGAATTATCTACAACATATGTGGGAAGTAAATACAAAGAAAGGTAGAAAGAAGGTTAGCAATTAAAGCTCTTGGAAGAAGATAGAGAACTACAAAGTAAGTGTGTGTGTCAAAGAAATTGCCTAGTAAACCAAATTATATGAACAAGAAAGGTGTGTTTAAATGCAATGATATCAGTTTGCAAGACATTAGTAGATATCATAATGTCACTGTGTGAGGAAGTACTGTACATAAAAAGAGACCAATGAGCAGTAATCATCCAGAAAGGCATTGGTTCAAAACCAATGCAAACAACACTTTTTGACACACACAGACAAGGAAGTTCCAGGGAAGTAGAGAAGCCATTAACTAATTTAATAATAAACTGCAGCCTCTAAATGGCTCAGAGGTATAACTTTATGCAGCATGAAACAAGTAAAGCCCACTGGTGATCAGATAACAACTTTTCATGTTGGTTTTCAACTGACTGGGTTACCTTCTACATCTACACCTACATACATACATCGCAATCCACCACAAGGTGCAGGGCGAAAGGTACACTGTACCACTACTAGGCATTTCCTTTCCTATTCCACTCCCTAATAGAAAGAAGAAAAATAGAATGTCTATATGCCTTTGTATGAGCCAAAATTTCTCTTATCTTATCTTTGTGATTATTACGCGAAATGTAAGTGGGCAGCAGCAAGATTGTTCTACACTCATCTTCAAATTCCGGCCCTCTAAATTTCTTCAACAGAATTTCTGAAAATGAACGTCGACTTTCCTCCAGCGATCCCCATTTGAGTTCCTGGAGCATTTCAGTGAAACTCGTGCATTGGTTGAACCTACCAGTAATGAACCTAGCTGCTCGCCTCTGAATTGCTTCTATGTCTTCCTTTAAACTGATCTGCTGCAGGTCCCAAACACTTGAGCAATACTCAAGATGTGGTAGTACCAGTGTTTTATACACAGTCTCCTTTACAGATAAAGTACATCTTCCCAAAATTCTCCCAATAAACCAAAGTTTGCTGTCCGCCTTACTCACACCTGTCCTTACATGTTCGTTCCATTTCATATCGCTCTGCAATGTTATGCCTAGATATTCAAAAAACGCAACTGCATCAGGAAGCTCAATACTAATGCTGAATTCAAATATTATGGGATTGTTTTTTCTACTCATGCGTATCACCTTACATTTTTTTACATTGAGGACTAGCTGTCATTCTTTGCACAAGCTAGAAATTTGGTCTAAGTCATCCTGTATGCTATCACAGTCAATTAAATATGACACCCTCCTATACACCACAGCATAATCAGTAAACAGCAGCAAATTGCAAGTTACTCGGTTTATCAGATCATTTATATAGATGGAAAATAATAGCAGTCCTATCACACTCCCCTTGGGCACACCTGACAATAAACTCATCTCTGATGAACACTTGCCGTCAAGAACAACATACTGTGTTCTATTACTTAGGAAGTCTTCCAGCCAGTCACAAATCTGTGAACCTATTACATATGATCGTATTATCAGCAATCTGCAGTGTGCCACCATGTCAAACACCTTTTTGAAATTGATAAAAACACAATCTGCCTGTTGCCCTTCAACCATAACTCGCAAGATGTCATGTGAGAAAAGGGCAAGCTGAGTTTCACATGAACGATGTTTCCTAAACCTATGCTAATTCATAGAAAGAAGATTTATCTTTGAGGCATACTGCCTAGCATCGCTTCTATAGTTACAGTGTAGCCAGCTAGATGTATGACTCACATTTGAGAGATGGTCTGTGTTGGGTTTCAGAGGTTGTCAAATCCAAAAAGTTGCAGAAGTGCCTGTCAGATGTCAATAGGAAATAGACAATAAAATTGCTACCAAATAGAACACAGACTTTTTGAGCTAAATATTATTTTCTATAAATGTTATATATTTCATTAATTATTACTGATTAAATATGTGTTAGTTATGGGATACTAGAATAATGTATGAATTTGAAGTCTTGACTCTAGTCGAGATCTTAATCTTGATTCATAAAGAAAAAGTTTAAAAGAAATTTGTAATTATATTTCAGCAGTTTATGGTACACAGAAAACAGGGATTTTCCATCAATATTTCAAGTGATTAACATGGGAATATTTGTGTTTAATAATTTATTTCCTAAATTTATTTATTCAATGAGTGTTTTAGAGAAGTCGAGTTAATGTTACTGGTCCCTGAATAAAATGAGGGATTGAGCAGTTTCTGACTGCAAATTGATTTGGTATGGTAGTTTTTAGCCAATCAGTAAAAGGATTGTTTGTACAATTTTTTTTAGAGAGAAAGAGGCTTTGTCTAGTCTAGAAAGAAATTTCAAGCTCAGCTACCATCACAAGAGGTCATGAAAATATGAGTTCTAAATAGTTTCAGTAATTGTACAGTAAGGCCTAAGTTTAAGGATTGCAGTGTGTTGGTAAATGTTAAATGCTGCTTATGAAGAACAAAAATGTAAACTCTGGCTTTTTATATGATCTCTGAAGAAATCAACATCTCAAAATCTGTGTAGCATATTGTGTAATACGTTAGTGAGAACTGAACAGTCAAAAGGACTAATTTACATTGAAGTGCGTTTGCTTATTATCAACGCTTCTAACTACAGTTCTTTGTAAGTGGTGGTGACGAAAAAAATGTAAAATAATATTGACTGCATGGAAGTATTTATTGTGTTAAACATACACTGAATTAGCACGAATAGTTAGTTCTTTGATCGCTGGTCCCGGAGGGTGTACACTCCACAGCGATCGAGGTCGTTGGCCAGTCATATGAGCGGGGGTGACGGACGCGTGTCTGCGGGTAACGATAAATACTGCATTTTGCAATGGTCAGACGGCACAGCACAAAGGGGAAGTGATAGTAGCACATGAGCGAAACAAACAGCCAGCGACAATGTTGTCTATTCCAGAAATATGTGACACAAACTCCAACTGTCGGAACTGAAGCGGCAAACACTTGGTGTTGTTGCACCAAAACGCGTGAGTTAGAGGTTTGTGGTCGGTGCATATCTCAATTGCGTGTGCTCTCATGGACGGGAGGAAGTATTTTACTGCCTCGTATACCACAAGCAGCTCACGGTCATAGGCACTCCAGGTGCGCTGTGACGTCAATAGCTTCTTTGAAAAGAAACCTAGCGACATTTTGTTGCAGTGCTGTGCCATCGGCAGTCTGGCTGGCATCCACAACAATGGCCAGTTCCACGTCGTGCACTGGATGAGCGAGCAGCGCTGCTTCTGCCACGCTCCGTTTGGAATGAAGAAAGCTCATCTCCATTTCTTCCGTCCAGTCAACAGGAGTCCCCCCTTTTACTTTGGGGCCACATAGTGTCGCATTCAGAGGTTCCAGCACTGCAGCAGCATTAGGTAGATGGCGATGATAAAAGTTTATTGTACCGAGGCGCTGGAAAACGGGAGTCAGGTGACAGTAGTGGAGTTCGGGCACCTTGGAGAACACCAAGACGTCGTCGAGATATGCAAAACAACATGGTAAACCTCGTAATACGCCATCCAGGAAACACTGCCAGGTCTGAGCGGCATTGTGGAGTCCGAACATCATGTACAAGCTTTCAAACAGACCAAAAGGCATGATATCGCCGTTTTCGGAATATCTTCCAGCACCACAGGGATCTGAGTATAAGCTTTCACACAGTCAATTTTGCTGAATAGTACTGATCCTGCCAAGGCATGGCTGAAGTCATGTAAGTGTGGAACCGGATATCGGTCGGGCACCGTTCGGGTATTTAATGTGTGATAGTCTCCACAAGGGCACCACGAATTGTCCTCCTTAGCCACGAGATGTAAAGGAGAGGCCAATGGGCTGCTCGGCGGGCGAATGATGCCCTGCTGCAGCATGGCTTCGAACTCAGCCTTTGCTGCAGCGAGTCTGCCCGGAGCGAGACGGCGTGGACGGCACAAAATGGGAGGACCAAAGGTGGTAATAATGTGGTGCACTGTCATATGTTTAATGTCTCTCGGTGCACCAGGCGGATGAGTGAGTTCTGGAAATTGGTCCAGGATGTCCATGTATGGTTCGGGTAACTTAACTGGTTTAACACTGAAGAGATTGGTGTAGCGCTGCTGTCCCACTATCTTTAGGCTTGTTGTTGAGTCTACCAACTGGATGTTTGCAATATCGGGTAACAACTTGTAATGCTCGAGAAAATCTGCACCCAGGATCGGCTCATTTACATCTGCCACTATGAAGGTCCACAAAAATATGCGGCGCAGTCCTAGGTCCAAATTTTGGTGATGTAAGCCATAGTTTTTTATCGCCAAATTGTTTGATGGATTGAGGGACAGTGTCTCGACCTTTCTGCGGCCTCTCAGTAGAGAATGGGAGAATATTGACAAATCGGAGCCCGTGTCAACAAGATACCCAACATTTCCATTCCATTCTGTTACGAAGAGACACCTGAATATTGCACTGCAGGTGGGTGCGCCTAGGTCCGGTTAGACTGGCGTTGGGTATTCACAGGGAGAACAACACTTCTTCGCGTTCTTGCCAAAGTGCGCGTGATACGAACAGTAGCCGGTCAGTGGCTGCTCTGATGTCACCGGGCTGCCAGGGCAGCTTCCGCTGCGTTGTCTAGAGCGAGGTCTGCTGTGGCTACGTCACCTGCTGCCATCTGGATGCAAGTGAACTAAGCGCTCGAACTGCGAGCTTAGTGCTGCCTCCTGGGTGGCCAAGTTATGTACTACTTGGTGAAGGTCAGCACTGGACGTGCTGGTTGCAGAGCACGTGTTTCAGACGGCGTCGACAGCTGCCACGGAACTGGGCACTGTGGCTAGTGCATCATGTACCCGATCTGCCAGGTCCGCTAGGGAGTCCAGGTGCATGTAATTCTGCACGACTATCACTGCTTGCACCTGGGCAGGGGACTGCTTACACAGATAGCATGCAGGAGGGAATCTGGTACCGTTTCCGAATGCGCGAGGCTCCTCAGGTGGTGCAGGAACTGCGAAGGTCACCGGTCGCAGCATTCTTCTTGACGAAAAAGTTGTTGCACTTGCTGCTCCTTGGAAGAAGAAATCCAACATATCAATTCTTCCTTCAGCTGTCTGTAGGAGGACTGTGTCGGTGGGGCAGTTATGATATCCCGCACTTGGCCGCGTAATTCTGGTCTAGCTGGCTAATGATGTGGCCAAATTTTGCGTGGTCGCATGTTATGTTGTTACTGATAAATACAGCCTCCACTTGGCTGAACCACATGACAGGGTCCCTGGGCCAAAAAAAAGGCAGCTTGATCAATACTCGTCCCGTGATTGCCGTAACAGCGGAAGGTGCTGGTGCAGTACCATCTTGTGCGGGGAGATTTTCGGTAACTGACTCTTGGTGGGTGGAGAGGGTTTGCAGCTCACTTTCTAACCCCTTGTTCCACTCCATCTATGGTCTTCTGTCGGCTGTCAATCAACTTCTTCAACTCTTCCAAGGTGTTCATCTTGATCAGGAATCCTCGTCACACATGAATAGTTCGTCACCATGTGTTGTCACCTATGTATCACATCGGGGTCACTAGTGAAGTGCGTTTGCTTATTATCGACGCTTATGACTACAGTTTTTTGTAGTTTGTGCTGACAAAAAATGTAAAATAACATTGACTGCATGGAAGTATTTATTGTGTTAAACATACACTGAATTAGCACAAATAGATAGTTCTTTGATCGCTGGTCCCAGAGGGTGTATACTCCAGAGTGATCGAGGTCGTTGGCCGGTCGTATGAGTGTGTGCAAAGGACGCATGTCCGCAGGTAATGCACGTTTTCTGCGTGCGGCGTGATAAATACTGCACATCGTGACGGTCAGACGGCACAGCACTAACTCTCGCGTGCGTGTATGTGTGGGGAACTCACATTCAGCTCGACCCACATGGTCTGCCACAGTGTGTAGGAACTGAGTAGGTAAAAAACACCCACTCGACTTGGTCCTACAGCTCGCACTAATGTCCTTCGGTGCACGTCACGCCACTGGGACGATTTTTACCGATGAAAGAAACTGTGCACATTGGCAGATATCTGACGCCGCTGCCTTATGCTAGCTGTCTGCCAGTTGCTGTTCACATGTTTCTGCTGTAAGGCAGCCAGGCCACTACGACGTAATATTAGAGTGACAATTATTGTGAAGTAGCAATTGTTAAACCAACAGGTTCACTTTCCCCATAAACTGATTACTAGTGGAACTGTAGATGTAAATTATAAACAAATCCTGTTGTATCAAGGGGTTGGCAGGACATTATGTAATCTTCTGTGGTGCCAAAAATAATCAATTTATTTTAAAAACTCTTCCATCATTCCTTAACTCACACTACAACCTGACTACAACCTAGTACAGTAGAACATCGATTATCCAAAGTAATTGGAGGACATGAGTGTTCAGAAAACTGGTTTGTTCGAATAATGAAACTGTACATGTTTATTTGCCAAAAAGAAGTACTGTACAGTAAATTTATTTATTAAAACAGGCATCTATTTTAGTATTACAAAGTAATGTACAAAGGCAACTTCAATAGGAATCTATAGTATGTGGTATGGTTTATTAAACAAAAATATATACTTATTACATACGCATTTTGCATGAACAATACACACAATATACAAAATTAACATTTAAAAAACCCTTTATTTTTGTCTGTCTATGCAAGACTACATGCTTCCTAGCAGCTAAGTTACGTACTTTTTTCATTACAGATATCTGAAACTGGTCACTTTCATCTTGGGCTTCAAACCATCGCAAGGCAGTATCTAAACAAGTGAACACCTCAGAAGCTGTTGGTATACTTTCATCTTCACTTTCTGGAGCATTGATTGATGAGATGCTGGCAGCGTCATTTTTATCAGTGACAATGTTTACAATCTCGCTGTCCTGCATGATTTGATGTCCTGGTCTGCATCATCAATATTCATCCGTTCATGAACGTCTTCTTCATCAAATTCGTGGCAATCTATTTCCTTTAGCATACCGAGAATTTTGGACATATCATTCTGTACGTCATTTTCAATCATACCTTGTAAAATTTCTTTTGTGTCCAAAATTTTATTCCAGGCTTTTTTCAAATTCTCTTCCTTTACACTATTCCATGCTGTGCTGATCATGTAGGTTGTGTCTTTCAAATCAATATTCTTCTGATTTCTTAAGAGACTTTCTTCTCCATCCTCATCTCCTTCTAACAATAATTTACACAACAATTCTTTCCTGTAATATCGTTTGAAAGTCTTAACAACACCTTGATCAATGGGCTGTAATAAGAAGATTATATTAGGTGGAAGAAATATTACCTTTATGAACTCGTCTTTTTTGTTCAAAGTATCACATGACGGATGAGTTGGTGCATTGTCAAGGAGAATTAGTGTTTTCTCCCTCTTCCCATTCTTTAGCTGATGAGCTTTTACAGAGTGCACGGAAACATCCAGAAACCACTTCATAAAAATTGTACTATCCATCCAGGCGCTCTTTTGTGAGGTGTACACAACAGGTAAGGCTGACATAATAATGTGCTTGAAACAACGTGGGTTTTTACTTTTACCAATGACGAACATAGGCAGTTGGTGACTTCCAGTAGCATTAGCACAAGCCAAAGCTGTAATATGGTCCTTGCTTGTTTTAGGACAAGGTGCTGCTAATTAATGATGTGAAACAAGAGTTTTTCTCAGTAAAGCTTTCCAGTTAAGTCCCGTTTTGTCCGCATTGTAAACGTTTTCGAGAGCAAAATCTTCTTCCTTTAATATGTCCCTTAGTTAGACTTTGAAAGAATCAGCTGCTCAAGAATCAGCCAACAGTTTTTTTCCCTGTATTGTAAGCTCATGAATGCCGTGTCTTGACTTGAAGCATTTTAACCAGCCCATGCTTGCTTTAAAGTTCAAAGGCCCTCCTAGTTTTTCATTGCACTGCATTGCCTTCTCACACAGAATGGGACCTGAGATACGTTCTCCTTGTGATCTCTTTTGTGTAAACCACTTTTATACAGCATCATCTAGATCTGTGTTAGTAGCGAGCTTCATAGTTTTATGGCTTGTTGATCCATTGTGAGTTGTGGCACAGGTTCCATTGCATGAAGTAAAAGCTGTTCCATTGGATACCTTGTGGCCAATTCATTCTTGTGTTTCCTTGGAGTTAACTGGAAGTGCAGGAGCAAGTTTTGATCTTTGTACACTGTTGTAAAAGTCTCTGTAATAGTTAATGGGATGAAGCTCAGCCCTTGTAGTGTTAGGTTTGCTTTCTGAGATTATTTGCTGTTTTTTAGTTCCTTGATAAAATGCCATTTGTCATCTGCTTCCAAACGGAAGCCCTCCAGCTTGTCTTCCCAGATCTCCTGTAAACACTCTAGTAGGTATAGCATGAGTTGGAGTTGGAGTCTGTTGATCTGCTCTCTCCCTTGAGAGATACTGTTGCTAGCACTTGCCGTACCAGTTCTCCTGGTGTTTTAGTTCCTTGAGGAGGGTAGGCAGTCTTCATATCTCCTCATGGCTCTCTGTGTATGTGACTCTTGTCAATTCCATAGCTGCAGTTTTGAGCTTTCACATCCAATAAATGATAGCTGAGTCTATGTCTGCATTGTCTTGCAGGCTCTGGAACAGTAGCCAGTTTGTTACCTTCTGCATGAGCAGTTGGTCTAGCAGTGCCAGCGGATGCAGTTCTGTGAACACTGGATCAAGGTTACGTGACATATCATTTATGGTGGTTGTTGTTGTTTAGAGGGGTCTAAACTACTTGGTCATCAGTCCCCTTATCATTTATGCTCCAAGACTGGAATTTTGACATGATATTCTTTTTACCATTACCAGTTGAAGTGTTCACATTGCTAGTATGGCTCCATAAGTGGAGATATGTGTAGTGAGTCTATATGGGGAGTGCAATGCACCCATCACTGTAGAAGAAAACAGGTAGCAATAAGGAAATACCATGACCAGGACAATCTCGTAAAACAACTAAAGGTGATGATAAATGTTTCAGAATTACCAGTAAGAGCAAAAGATTCAAAACAGTGTCCCACATTAGAGAAAAATTGGTAAAAATGAACATGACAGCAATATCTGTTGCAAGAGAAAAAATGAGACTGATTGCAGTCAGCTTGAAAGGATGTGTCACAGCAAGGAAATCCCATCTAAAGCCCATAAATAAACAGAAGAGACTTGAATGGGGTAGAAAATATTGAAACTGGACATTGGAAGAGTGGAAAAAAGTATAATTCTTCAATGAATCGAAGTTCGAGATTTTTGGAACCAGACGGAGAATATTTGTTTACCGATTTGTAGTGAAAAGGGGATCCCAGCAATGTGTTCTACTTAACAATTAAACACAGTGGAGGATTAATTATGGTTTGGGCATGTTTTACTGAAAATTGGCAACATTGTAGAAATAGAAGGATGTATGGATCAGAAGCAGTATCACCACATACTTCAGTATCATGTAATACCAAGTGGATGGCCGCGGTGGAGTAGCCGAGCGGTCTAAAGCACCCCGCTGCGGAGCGCGTGGTTGCTCGCCGTGGAGGTTCGAGTCCTCTCTGGAGCATGGATGTGTGTGTTTGTCCATAGGTTAGTTTACCTAGGTTTAAGTAGTTTGTAAGCTACGGACTGATGACCACGCAGATTGGTCCGATAGATTTACAGACATTTGAACCAAGTGGATTGTACTTAACAGTCAGAGAGTTCACCTTACAATGGGATAATGACCCAAAACATCAGTCAGTATACTGTACGAACTACATTGCATCATAGAAAAAACAGAAAGTACTGAAAGATAAGGTATGGCCATTACGAAGTCCTGATTGTACTCCCATTAAAATGGTCTGGGATGAAGTAGACACACGTATTAGGAAAATTAATAAATTCAGCAAGGAACATCTCTGGAATGGATGTGTGGAATCACATAGATTCATGATATCTACAAAAACTGATTGACTGCATGCCTAGAGTTTGTGAGGCAGTCATTAAATCCAGGGGAAGATACTTTGATGATAGTAAAATATAATGATTGTGATTGCATTAAGTATGTGTAAGTTAATATGATTGTATTTGATAGAAGCGAGAAATTTGGTGTCTTGTTATATTTTAATCTGTTTATACTAATTTTATTCATTTCTTTGTCCTGTGAAGTGGCAGGAGCCATTTTATCAGTTTTTATTATTTTATTTTCAGTTATCATGGTTTAGGAGATGTGATAGGATGATAGAAGTCATTGAGTTGAATTTATTTTCTGTAGGGGAATAGTTAATTGATGTGAGGCTATTTCTGGGAGCATTTCTTTACCGCTGAGGCAGTTGAAAAGGGAATTGCCAGACAGGCAGGGATGCGCTCACGCTGTGGAGCAGGCCAGCCAATTTGCAATTGGGCCACTTCTAGGAAGGATACTTCTGAGGCCAGTTCTAACAGCCTGTGTTTGCATGCATAAGAGAGTGGGAGAGGAAGTCCAGACAGGTAGGAGGTGGCAAAGATGCCTGTATTCTAACTGTGGCCAGCCCAGCAGACAAAGCATGATGGTAACACATGCCCAAATCATAATAGAGACTCCACCATGTGATTTCTGCTGTTATCTGCCTAGTGCATGATAGCACTAGTGGCAATTATTCAAACAGTCTGGGAACACCTGAGTACCATGCTTGTGTCTTACACGCTGGAGTATATATGTATACCACACCCTAGCCAATTTGGTCAATATGCTAGACACTGTTTCTCTGATATGAGAGTAGAAGTGACATGAATAAATTAAATTATTACTGCATGCACCACACTGCCTGACAAAGTTCTCACACACCAAGGGGTCTGCCCAGTGGCCTTTAAAGAACCTGTTCCTTGGCTTTGGCACGTGGCAATGGAAGATCCAGAAGTTACTGTTGACATAAACATCAAGAGTATCCTATCAACGATCATGACCTACCAGAGCCACAGCTGCCCAAACATCATTGTATCTGCAAGCTGTGCCTCTACTCATCTGATAAGTGCTGTGCAAAGTAAGTAGATATATGTTTTCTGCTTCTAATAAAAGTGATGTGCAAAACCAACATATGTGTTAGCTTCATGTCAACTAATTTTGTGCACAGTGATGGCACATCTGTGCTAATTGCCTAATTGTATCATGGGGAGTTAAATCATCCACTAGGGGTACCCCATGTCAATACCATCGACAAACCATTATTTGCAGGAACTATAGCATTGTAGCCACATAATTTCATGTATCATATTATAAAAATCATAACTTATGGGTTTTCCTCTTTAATTAATACTTTTTCCATAGATTATATATACGACATCTCGCAATGATGTGGAACATATCAGTTTAGTAAATGATGTCTATACATGAGACTCAATATGTTAAGGACTTTTTATTTTTATTTTTTAATTTAATTTTACTTTTTAATTTTTTAACGTTTTATCTAAAAATTCATCTAAAGCGTAGAAGTAGTTGCCATTCAGAAAGTCCTTTAATTTCTTTTTAAATACCAGTTAGCTATCTGTCAGACTTTTGATGCTACTTGGTAAGTGACAAGACTTTTGTGGCAGCATAATTTACCCCTTTCTGTGCCAAAGTTAGATTTAACCTTGAATAGAGAATATCGCCCTTTCTCCCAGTGTTTTAGCTATGCACACTGCTATTACTTTTGAATTGGGTTGGATTGTTAATAACAAATTTCTTGAGTAAATATATATTGTGAAGCTACACTTAAGATCCCTAGATTGTTAAATAAATGTCTGCAGGATGATCTTGGGTGGACTCCAGCAATTATTCAGATTACATGCTTTTGTGCCCCAGAATATAATCCCATATGAAAGCCGTGAATGAAAATAGGCACAGTAAGCTAATTTACTGAGATGTATATCACCACATTTTGCAATTACCCTGATAGGATAAGTAGCTGAACTCAAACGTTTCAGCAGATCTTCCATGTATTTCTTTCAATTCAATCCCTTGTCAGTGGAAACACCTAAAATTTTTGAATATTCTACCTTAGCAACAGATTTCTGTTCAAAGTATAAATTTATTATTGGTGTCATGTCATTTACTGTATGAAACTGTATATACTGGGTTTTATCAAAGTTTCAAAATGTTCAAATGTTTGTAAAGCTTAAGGGACTTAACTACGGGGTCATCAGTCCCTAAACTTACAAACTACTTATGAACTACTTACGAACTAGGACGGCACAAATATCCATGCCCGAGGGGGGATTCGAACCCCCGACCGTAGTGGCCGTGCAGACCGTGACTGAAGCGCCTCAGTCCCCTCGGCCACCGCGGCCGGCTATCAAAGTTTAATGAGACTCTATTTCTGTAGACAACCACTTAATAATTTTCTGAATTTTTGTCAGCAAAATGAACAATTTTAGCATCTTCATTAATATAGAATGAAAAATCATTAATACACATTACGAACAGCAAAGGACCCAAGACTGAAACTTATGGGACCCCAGTTCTGATAACTCCCATGTTAGTGGAATTAATTGTTTCTTCTATATTGTGTGAACTGCTTATTTCAACTTTCTGCACTCTTCCAGTTAAGTATGATTTAAAGTGTCTTCACTGTGCTTCTGATTATGTTTCATATTCCTTATTTAATGTCTATTTGTTTGTCTATGTATGTCATGTTTCTTCTGAACAATATGTCATGTCCTATATTTAATATTTTTCAGATTTATGATGATTTTAATGTTTCTTAGTAATATGTACCGTAGAATAATGTAACCAATTACAGACTCATTTCGATTTACTTCCATATGTTTATTAATTTTGACATGACTGTAAATTGTACCACCTAAGTCAATATTATTTGTGTTATGGGGCACATAATTCCATGTAGAGTTTTTAAAATGTACATTAAATCTTAGGGGTTTTGCTTATTATCTAGAAATTTGTTTTTTATTCATGGAACAACATACTGTTTCCAGTCATAATTCAGGATAGGGACAAACATTTTAGATTTCATTGTGTGAAAGTTGCAGTTGTTATTTGTGGTGAATGGTGTGTATTTACCAAGGTGTCTTACCTGGGTGACCTTGACTTCATTTCCATGAAATATGTCATTGGAGTGAGGATAGGTCAATGACATGATTTATATTTTCACTCTTCATGTTGATTGGCATATGTAGCATTCGAAATCATGACATAATTATATAAAAAACATTTTCCACAAAATTTCTAGCATAGTACAATGCATAGTTGAAAATTATGCTGTTGTGATCTAATTAACGTTGAGAATAAGGTTAGAAAACTATTTCAATTAGAAAGCTTATCTCCCAAGCAAAAGAAGTTTAAATTCTTTATAGTTTCATCATTAATTGCTGGATTTAACTGTACATTGTTTAAAGCATGAAAGAATTCTGTGTACTCAAGAATTCCTCCATCAGACACTGTTCCATTTATCTCCTACATCAACAAAAATGAATTCATAATGTTAATTTACCAAAGTGAATAAAACCACTCTGTAGAAATTCTTGTAATTGAAATAATGGGCTCCACAGTGAGTTGGTGGTACAATATATCAGTACAATATATAAAATGTTTGCTGTCCATTTGTAGATAATTTCTGTAGTCCTCTGGATAAATGTCATGCAGATCTTTAATCAAAGTAGTATGACTGGACAGAACCGGTACTCCTTAACCCAAATATCATGTTTTTCTTTATTTATGTTTATAGCTAAAATGGCTATTACTGAAGTAGCGACAACATTATGTGTTTGATCAGCTCTCACACGAAAAATGGCTGCAGCTAACTACACATTGTGCATGTGCCATGCAAGATTTTAGAACTGACAAACGTCCATACGCCACACTTGGGCATGTACCTGTGCACCGGTTTCGCCATTTACACACAGACTCATGTACGTGGCGCTCCTGAATGCAAACTTGTGCGCAGTCAAGAACGTGTCTTTAATTTCACGTACATGCACCTAGACTTCACAGATTGGCACAAGTTCAAGTGCATGCACAGATGTGCTGCGCTCAGTTGTGCAGTTAAAATTGCATGTGTGAGGGCCCCTATATGATGTTTAGCATAGCTGACTGGCTAAGGCTTTTCTTCTAAATTTCTCCATTACCACAACACCATACTACTTACGACATTCCACCTCAGAAATTTTCGGGGCTGTGGGGTATTGATACATGGCACAAGTGTGGTGCCTTGTTTAATTGAATTTGTTTATGCTAATTTTATTCATTTATTTATCCTGTCAATTTAATTTATCATGGTTTAGGAGATGTGATAGGATGATAGGAGTTGTGAGTTGAATTTATTCTCTGTAGGGGAATATTTACTTCATGTGAGGCTGTTGCCAGTGGGATGGCCAGCATTTGCTTGCATAACGGTGTGGGGAGAGGATGTCCAGACAGGTATGAGGTGACAAAGGCACACATGTTCTATCTGTGACCAGCCCTCGGGTACATGAGTGGCTGGAAGACAATGTACCAGGGTAACAGGATGGCATCTCAGCAGGGTGTTGCAGATATTCTGGTGGAGACCAACAATCAAATCAGTCTGCATGTGCTCACAGCATGGTATCTGGCTGGAATCAAGGTGCTGGTCTGATGTGTAGCTTTCCAGATAACAATGGAAGTGGAATTTATGGTGTTGGCCAGACCCTAGACAGGTAAATTACCAGATAAATGGCCGGGTCCACTCACGAAAAGTTTTGAGGCAGGCCAGTCCATCTGGCTCAGCTAGAGACTGGCACCAGATCTCATAAAAATTTTACGGGTTGACAGTCACTGGACATAGGACAGAGCAGGAAGCTATGTCAATGATGGTAGGTTCAACAACTTTTATCGTAGCCACGTGGGAAGGCAGGGACCCTGTCATAGTGTCCCCAAGAAGTAATTTGATTGGATAGGCTATTAAGAGTCAGTGGTGATTGGAGCTTGAATGCTACCTGGGTGTGATTAGCTGGTGCTGCCTGCTGGGCCTGAGTTTTGGCGAGAGACATTGAGGCAATACCGCTGAGAGCAGATTGTGACTAGTTATCTGTTCATTTTGCAAAAGTTTGGTTTTAGGACTTTGATATTTGTGGTCTGCAGAGAGAAGCACAGTTCGTACTTTGAATTTTCTTTTGATTCCATTGAGAGTGAATGGATAGTTAAGAGCTGAGTGCTCACTTGTAAGCATCCGTTTTGGTCATGTGTAGCACTGCAGTGTGGGTATACATATTATTTAGATCGTCAAAATTTTTCAAACGTGGATAATTGTAGTGGTTTGAACATTTGTTTTATAACTGGCACTTCTCTCCTAGTTTGAGACAAAGCGTGCAATATCAGCTGTCGTGTGCCTAGTGCATCATAGCACCAGCGGCAATTATTCGACCAGTATGGGAGACCTAGGTATCATACTTGCGCCTAACATGCTGGAGTATATATGTATACCACATCCTAGCCAATCTGGTCAGTTTGCTAGAGACTGTTCCTCTGACGTGAGAGCAGAAGCTGACGTGAATAAATGAAATCATTGCTGCTTATCAGCACGTAACTATGCATGTTTGGGTCACATGTTTCAGCCATCCACTGCAGTCTGTGGCATGCCGATGTCATTCCATGCAATTCACCAGCTTCACATGATTCACCAGATGCTAATGAGTGTTAAAGTAATGCCTGCTTTGCACTAGGATAACTGGTTAAAGTGAGACAAGCTTTATCTTGTGTTGTGGATAGGTGTTTGTGTGATAGGAGATAAAGAGATGCTCGAAGCAGGAAAAAGTATTTGGTGGTCATTATTCACGGAAAAATATGTACTGGTCAGGGAACTCCAGATTTGTCTTAAACCAGTCATACCATCTCTGTTTCTGTATTTGTGAACCCTGTTAATAATTAGCTGCTATTTGTGTGTCTTTTATCAAATGTAGCCTACATCAATCATATTTTTTGAATATTGTCAAAGTTAGGAATGCATTTAGTTCTTTTGTAATAAAAAGGATGGAGCATAGTGTGTCATAAACATCCTTTGACTCACCTTGCCCCTATTTTGGAAGGGATAAAACTAATTTATTAGTAGTGTAGTAATGATATTTAGAGGAGGTATTATTGAAAGTTCAGGTACTTCTCATTGGAAATATTTAATTGCTGGTACGTAGCCATAAAAAAACTGAGTAATAAGTCAAAATTTTATAGTTTGAACTTATATCTGGCCTATAAGACGACCCCCAAGTTACTGTATTTATCCGAATGCAATCCTCACTTTTTTTTCCAGATATTGGGATCTAAAGATACACCTGCAGCTTAGATTTGGAGACAAAACTACAGGAAGTTTCCAAAAATGCCACTAGAAGCTGCCATAAGTAGGTTTTGTGCCTACAGGTAAGAATAAACCAGGGTTTTGTGCAATCCTTTTTTGGAATGTTTGTGGCCTGCTTTTGAACTTTCGTGCGTATACTGCTATGTTTTAACCTATCATGAAGGAGCAGTTTTTTATTTTTTATTATTTTTTTTTTACGCCGTGGTGTTTAGGAGATAGGGTTTTATTTTTTTTTGTTTTTTTTTTATTTATTTTTTTTTCTTTTTTTTTTTAAACCATACCTCTAACACTGTTTTAAAATTACTTAATGTAAGGATTTTTACAGACTGTGGTAGCTTATATAATTTAAGACCTAGTTGTTTGTGGCTATTGTGTATGAGGGACAGTCTTGAATACGGAATATCTAACATAGTACTGTTTCCAGTATTATATGTATGTACATTCACTCTGACAGTAAATTTATTTATATTTTCTTTTATATACATTAGGCAATAGTACATGTAGAGAATTGGGAGTGTCATTATACTGAGCTCACTGAAGTGTTTCCTACAGGATTCTCTAGGTCCCAGCCCTTGTATACATCTAATTGCTTTTTTCTGCAATATGAAAATGAGGGTTGTGTCTGGTGCGTTTCCCCAATTCTTCTCACAGTAGCATGTCTCCTATCTCATCTTTAGCTAATTCCTCTTTCATTTCTAATATACTGCCTTCATTTACTTTGTATGGCCCTTCTATGTATTTCACCCCTCAGCTTCTTTGGTTAGTGCTGGTTTTGCATTTGACCTATTGATATTAATAAAGCTTCATATCTTTTCTCCAAATGTATCTTTAATCTTTGTATCTTCTATTTTTCCTGCTCCATTTGCTGCCTTTTTAAAATTTTGCCTTTAATCAGTTAAATTCAGTATCTTCTGTCATGCTCAATGAGTTCTACATATACTGATCAAAACAATTAGTGGATCATTTGAAATACGTAGGTTCTGAAGTATTGTCATCAGCAGAACAAACTATAAATTGTTCGAAGTCTTTCTGTTGGATCTATGGAGTGGATGGAGACAACAACATTATGACAACCAAGAAATTGGTAATAAGAGAAAGTTATTGCAGAGGGCGTTGGTGCTGATTTGTGTTTACTCTACCAAATGAATCACACAAGCAGTTGGGTTAGGATAGTAGAGTGAGCAGGTAGTGGAATGCAACAACATGACTTCCCCAAAGCTATGGCATGGAGAGCGACAGGAAGATTGGAGGTGGGACTGGAAAAGAGGGAGGTGGCTACAGCTATTGGTGTGTCCCAAAGTGTAATTTCCATGTTCCAGGAGCTAGACGCGATTTCAGACAGCAGGAACTTTTAAAAGAAGACAAGGCGTAGACTGGCCATGGGTAACATCAGCAAAAGATGACTATTACCTCCACTCAACAGATCATCAAAGCAGGAGGCTGAATGTAATTCAGCTGCAACACACCCTCAAGGCAGCAACAGGACATGCAATATCAACAAAAACAGTCCAAAATTACCTTCAGGAATGTGGCCTCTATGTACGGAGGCCTATGGTGTGTGTCCCATTAAAGCCACCATTTAGCCCACAGAAACTAGGTGGTGGAACATCTTGATTGGAATCACAATAAATAGTGCTGCATTCTGTTCACAGATGAGTCAATATTTTGTGTTTAGCTATACAACCATCATTCCCTCATCTAGAGAGAATGTGGAACTCGGAACACTCATGATTATGTGCAACATGCAGGAAACATCACGATATCATGGTGATAGGCAAATGGTGTGGGCAAGAGTCAGTATTGGCAGATGTATGGACCCCTATGTTATTCAGAATGGCACTTTCACTGCTCAATAATATTAGCATTTTTTACCAGAATATTGGGGCAATAAATAATAAAATAGGTGAGCTTTTGGTTTGTTTAAATGATATAGAAACTGGTAATGTAATAGATATACCATGGCTGTCTGAGCATCACATTGTCATTGCTATGGAAAGTCTGAATGACAGTGGATATAAAAGAGCTGCAAATGTAAGTAGAGATAATAAGGTAAGAGAAGGAGTTGCCATTTATATCAAAAGCTATCACAGTGTAAAAAATTTAGAAACACAAAAGGTTTTGTATAGAGTAACATATTGAAGCATGTGCCTACCAGCTTAAACTCAATGATGACGCTCTTATAATTGTAACAGTATATAGGTCCCCTTCAGGAAACTTCCAGATATTTCTGGAAAACTTGGATGCCTTGTTGTGCTATCTGTCAGATAGAAAGAAGCAAATTATTATTTGTGGTGATAGGAAGAATGACCTGGAAATCTTACTTGGCTCATTCAATCTGACATCCATTATTAATCTTCCTACTTGGGTAGTAAAGGACAGCAGTACATTGATAGGTGACTTTTTTATAACCTAAGATAAGTTAGGTAAGTTTAACAATGTACATGCCTCTCCTGTTGAGAATGGTCTTTCTGATCATGGTGCACAGCTAGTAACAGTGTATGACATAGCTCCATTCAGTAATTCGAAACAATCCTCTGGAGTTGTGTGCTCATTAATGACTTGGAAACTAGAAATTTTGAAGAAAGTCTACAGCAGTTAGACTAGTATGAGGTTTATAAGGAACCTGATGCTAATTTAAAATATAATTTATTTCATGATACATTTGTAAGAGTATTTGGAAACTGTTTCCCAAGAAATTAGTTAAATATAATTGTAAGAAACCATGCAAACAACCATGCAGGAATAACAATATCTTGTAACTGAAAAATGGAGTAATAGCCCAGAAACAATCAATTATTATAAAAACTCTGTGCTACATTAAGAAAAGTTATTAAAAAATCCAGAAGCATGTGCATCATGTCTGAGATTAGTTCCTCTGATAATAAAATTAAAACAATTTGGAATATTATTAAAAGAAAGACAGGGCAACCAAGAGCACAGGTAGAGGGTATTACCATCAAAACAAACAAGAACTTTAGTAACAAAAAGCCAGAAGTTGAAAACATTTTTAATGATTACTTTTTAAATGTTGTAGACAAAATAGGATCTAAATGTTCTTTAGAAGTAGCAAGGCAGTTAATGGAAGAGGCCATACCTACACATTTGATACAGCAGAAATTCCACCCACCTCTCCTTCAGAAATTAGGAAAATAATAAACTCTCTCAAGAGTAAGAGGTCATGTGGAATTGATGGAATTTGCAGCAGGGTATTTAAAGCTTGTTCCCAAGATATAAGTAGGATTCCTAGTCATATATTTAATAGCTCTTTAAAGGTAGGTATTTTCCTGGATAAACTGAAATATGCTATCAATAAACATTAGCATAGAAGAGGAGATACATATGATGTCAAGAACTACCACCCTCTCTCACTTCTGACAACCTTTATCCAAAATTTTTGAAAACGTTATGTGTAACTTCACATATTAGTAAAATTCAAGTTCTAATAAAATTCAGTGTGGTTTCAAAAAAGTTTTTCAACAGAAAATGCTATATGTACCTTCACTGATTAAATATTAAATGCTTTTAATAACCGGACATCACCAGTTGGGAATTTTTGTGATCTCTCAAATGCTTTTGATTAGGTAAATCATGGGATTCTTCTAGATAAGCTTAATTATTGTGGTATGAGTAGGACAGTGCACAAATGGTTTAAATTATACTTCACTGGGAGAGTGCAGAGAGTTGCAATAAGCAGTTCACCTGATATAGAAGAAATAATAAATTTCTCTAATAGGGGCGTTATCAAAAATGGGGTCCCACAAGGTTCAATCTTGAGTCCTTTGCTGTTAATATATATTAATAACTTGTTGTCATTCTACATTAATGAAGATGGTAAGCTAGTTCTTTTTGCTGAAAAACAGGAATTAACTGATGAAATTGCAAATGATGTCTTTCAGAAAATTATTAAGTGGTTCTCTACAAATGGACTCTCACTAAAGTAAATGGCATGACACCATTAATAAATTTAGACTTTGAACAGAAATCTACAGCTAAGGTAGAATATTCAAAAATTTTAGGTGTTTTCATTGATGAGGGATTGAATTGGAAGAAACACATTAAAGATCTGCTGAAACATTTGAGTTCAGCTGCTTAAGCTATCAGGGTAATTGCAAAATGCAGTGATATACATCTCAGTAAATTAAGATCTGTTTTATATGATGAATGGCAGATTGCTTTAAATGTAAATAAATGTAAGAAAAACTATCCTGTAAAGATAATAGCAGTATTAGTGGTGTGCTGCATGACATAGTCACTATGATTAGGCATACCATTGCAAAGTGATACGAAGTTAAATAAGTGCATAACATTGGTAGCAGGAGAGGTGAATGTTACACACAAAACTATTGAAATACATTTTAAGAACATTTATAAAGGAAATTTGGGTTAGTTGCTAGTGTGACCCATTCTTGAACACAACTTGAGTGTCTAGGAATGCCACCATGTTGAATTAAAGAAATAAATTGGATTAATTCAGAGGCATATTGCTAAATTTGTTAGTAGATTAGAGCAACATGTATTCATTGTGGAGATGATTTGTGAATTCAACTGCCCATGGAGGGAAGATGATGTTCTTCTTAGAAAATTTAGAGAAGTGGCATTTGTGACTGATTGTAGCGTGACTTTGCTGCTGTAAACCACAAAGAAAAACATAAGAGAAAAGAGGGGTTTTGTACACACATACAGATAGCCATTTTTCCTTGCTCTATTTTTGAATGGGAAAGGAGAGAGAATGACTAATTGTAATATAAGGTGCCCCTGATATCCACCATATGATGGCTTGTAGAGTATGTATGTATACACAGATGCTACTGAAGCTATGAATGAATGTTTTGGTAAGCTGTACATTGAAATATAAACACCCTTACTTATGTTGTTCAAGGGTATTTAATGATCTACGTAAACAAATTGAGTAAAATAATGACACACTTAATCATTTGAGGCATTTATGCTACATAATGTACTATAGTATTATAATTAAACTAATCACAAGAATAAAGACATTATAACAATTTAATAAATAAGAATGTTATGGGAATCATGATCAGGCTTCACACTACAGGCTCTAGTAATGAATGATTACAAGGATTATTAGGATCTTGGTCATATGATGTTAAACCTTTCATAATGTGATTCACTGGCAAAACCATTCAATACAGAAAATTATTACTGATGAAATATTACAACTTAGTTACAGAAAGAAATTCAATATACACACTAGATGAATACAATGACACTATGTCAGATCAGCTGTTCTTCAGTATCTAAAGGGAAACATCTTTTTGGAGATGACAAACAGTATTAACATTAAAAAAATCTAGTAAAATACAGAATATAGTGTAACAATACTGAAATGTGTATATGATTAGGTAGTACTGCTGTGAAGCTGGTTTGGTCGCAAATTCTTTGTTATTGGTCACACTTCATGTACAGCGTGCTCTCAAAAAATGACGCGTTTCGGAATTATCATAATCAGATTAGCATCTCTTCCGTGCCATGTGCACATGTGAACAGATGGAAGATGTTCTTCAATATACATACAAAAGCAGACTGCTTTTGTATGTATATTGAAGAACATCTTCCATCTGTTCACGTGTGCACATGGCATGGAAGAGATGCTAATCTGATGATGGTAATTCCGAAACGCGTGATTTTTTGAGAGCACGCTGTATATGAAGTGTGACCAATAACAAAGAATTTGTGACCTAACCAGCTTCACAGCAGTACTACCTAATCATTTCATCATGGTTGCCTACCTCCTCAGTGACTTTATGTCGCATTTACAAAACGAAATGTGTATAGGCTGTAGTGATAGAGAAGAAATATTGCTTACCTTGATACAAAATTATCCAATTTATTTTCATTGCCTAAGTAAATACAGATGTAAAAAGTGAGCTAGGAAGAAACTATTTATGCATGAATTTGACAGTTCTAGAACCAAATGTTACACTCAGAACTTACATCCATGGAACATGGGAAAGAAAAAAGTCTTGATTATGTGGTTATTATGAAAAACATGAGGCTTGGACTTTAGCTAAAGTTATATGTGTAGTATTTTTCTCTACAATATGTCTTAGATCATATTCGGATACAAAATTCAGAACATTTACTCACCTTCTTTCCTCGGTATCAGAAGATCTAGCATCTTCTTCGCTTGAAGAGGCCAAATATTCTGAATCGTTTCCCTCAGTTCCTCATCTGCTTGGTCCATTTCATCAGCTGAAATATTTTAAGTCCAATGAATATCCTGATATAATTATACACATTCATGTTACCAAACAAGGATTAGATTTGTTATTGTACACACACACACACACACACACACACACACACAGGTATAGGGGAGAAAAATGGTGAAAGGTGGTGGGAGGGGGGAGGAGAGATAGATAGATAGATAGATAGAGAGAGAGAGAGAGAGAGAGAGACTTATAAATAGCGTGAGAGACAGCATTGCTTCTTGGTAAGTCTGCCATTTTTGTTGGGGGTAGGATATGTCTTATTGAAAGTACTAAGAAAATTCACAAAGACATAATGTGCATGCTGTTTCATTTGTTGACTTTCTTACATGTGTTACATTACTTCTTAAATGGTCTGCAAACTTAGCAACACTGAATATATCACACAATGCGAAACCCTGGTATATGAAAATTAATCCCTGCATACCAGGACCAGATCAAATATAAGCACTCTGCAACAGGACAAATAATTGGCATTACATATAAGATGTCAGCAAAAATTGTCCACACATCCATCTCATGAGTTGCAATTGGATGAAATAATTTTTCCCCACTTTTTTTCTTATTTTTTGTGATTCAGAGCATATGGTTTGTACTCCATAGGTCAAAATAGTATAAACAACTGAGTGGAACAAAGAGAAATGAGGTGCAAATATTAACCACATGAATGAAAAGTCAAGCCTAGATAGTATAGCCATGTGAGAATCACAGGGAACTGAATTCTTTCCAGTGCTGCATACTGTTTCATAAATAACCTCAGCTTTTTGTCAGGACAGAAATGAAATAACAGATGTAGGCAAATTTGACATCATAGAGAGCAATAATTTTGTTCCTGTAACATGTGGCAATTACAGGTAACAGTACCAAATTCAATTAGAATGCTGTTGTTGATTTCATTACTTTTTCAAATAGGAATCTTCAATTCATTAACTGTTACATACACTTTGTTCTGTAATTGTTCTAACATTAAATAACGTGGTATGTTGCCTTGATTATGCCCAACTTCTAAATGGAAGTACAGTTGTCTACATGCAGTCTCGGAAGTACACTGCACACTGTATATTATAATAACTGCATCATCATTATTATTATTATTATTTTTCTTTGCATCAAAGTATAATAATGGCACTGTAGTCTTCAGCCATAAGATTGTTTGCTGCAACTACTTTATTGTGAGAAACATTGTTAAAATCTGAATAATTGCTGCAACCTACATCCAACTGAAACTGCTTACTGTATTCATCTCTACATCTAACTCTACAATTTGTACCCCCAATACTTACCTCCAACACTAATTTCTCAATGTCTCAGAATGTTTCCTATGAACCAATCCCTTATTTTGGTGTAGTTGGGCCAAAAATATTTATCTCCCTAGATCTATCCTACATGTTATCTCTATTTATATGATGTAATCATATAATTTTCAGCATACACATGTAGCACAGTATTTTAAAAGCTTCTTTTCTAAACTATTTATCACCCATGTTTCACTTCTGTACAAGTCTACTGTAGTTTTTTATTAAACACTTAAACAAAGAGGTCACACTCTGAGAGATTACAATAATGTTATAGCAGCAACATCAAGAATAGAACTAAGTGGAGCCTGGCACTGCTCAACACTTTATGCACTTCAGACAGGGTGCTCTCTCATCAGTGCAAGTGGTGTGCCTGGGGTGGCCAGCTGACGCACGGGAACGGCTGGATTTGAAGATATGGATATAGCACAATGTCCCTCCTCACAGCACTGAATGTCCATAGATGATGTGGTGGGACCAAAGTGTAGGGTTGTGGCTGATGACTGTGGCACTATATTCAGCACCTCAGATGCCAGTTTGAAATTTTTGATGACGATACATCTGTTTGGTGCAGTTGTAGTGCCTGTCCTGTCTCCACTTCCAGCAGAGTGGTTTTGACTCTGCCCCAGTACTCCAGAATGGCCCCACCAAAGAAAAAGATAGCCTGGTAGCTGTGCAGGGGCATGGACTCAGATATTCCCATTGAAGACACCACAGGAGGCAGCAATGACAGAGTCAATACTGGAGTCAGGGGACCCTCAGGCACAATTGACCCCCGTTGTGCATATGACGCAAAGGCGGTGGCCCTTGCATTGCATCAGTTTCCAGTGGGCACTTCAGACACACTCACATGCAGACTGATGTGCCCGGCTGGAATCTGTGTTGTGACAGCTCCCGTGGATGGTGTGGCAGGGGTGTTGAGTGCGGCTGGCAGCCATGGAGCAGCTCCACTGGGCTTTCGTTTTCCAGCGGCTTGCATCAACAATCAAGAGCCATTACAAATTGAGAAATGGTCTCACATAGTCCACATGAATACATTTCAATGTCTGTTCAGGTAGGGGTCAAGGAGCAAGTAAAGCATGAGGAGCTGCCAGCTGGGTTGCACAAATGCCAGACATGTTCATTGTACATTCCCAGCCAAAAAACATGGTACTTAGCCAAAGCTTTCATACAAATAATCCCCAAATGTTCAGTGTGAAACAAACATAAGACCTCGCAGTGGAGGGAACTTGGGATAACCACATGGAAAAACCAGGAGTGAGTGTTTGGCTTCACGGTAAGGTGAGCTTGAAAAGTGGAAACACAACCTAATCCTGGTGAGAACAATGTAATTCTAAGAGAATAGCATCTAGTGACGAGTATGGCACTTGATCCGAAATCCATTAAACCTCATCTGAAATTAAAGCCATAAGCCTGGAAGGCATCCATACTGTATAGGTTAGCTGTCATAGCTTGATTGACTACAGAAACATTATGTTGTGAACCACTGAGTGAATAGGCTGCCGGTGCAGTGAACTGTCCTAGAACAGGAATGGCTTGTTGATTCCAGCTCAAAAGTTGTGAGTACTGGCTGCAGAGTGGGTGACCCAAGCTCTTCATATGTTTGTGAGTTGACAACAGTGGCTGCAGGACAGGTGTACACCAGCATGTGAACTGTACATTTAAACAGAGACAAATCCAGAAATAGCTTTGAGGGTGTGGCAGAAATAACAGCGATATTGTTAATCTCCATAGAGAGTCATATGAGGATGGGGCTCATGCCAAGCAGCATACCAATGATATATGATCTGTTTTTTTACAGTGTCTGCATCTCAATCAATGGTAGGGGCATTCACTGTGAACGTGTGCATTTTAACAATATAGGCAATAAGAAAGGGGAGCATTTCTCATACCTGGTTAAGTGAAATGCCTTAGAACAAACTTTGGTTGACTGTTGTGGTGACATGCCCATGGTTGGCTTGCTTGTGAAGGGGCAATTGCTGTCAATTCCCATGAAGAGTCAACATCAGGGGGCAAGGGAGTGCTGGGGGCTGCAATGTGTAAACATCACTCCATGCACCAATTGTGTGGCCTGCTGTGCGCAAAAGCTCAAAAGCTCCCCCTACCTTGAGAACACTGGCCAACATGAGATAGTCATGCTGAAGTTCTCAAACCTGGATTTCTTTGTCAGGGACTAAGTGGGGAACCATGTCATGAACAATGTGATTTGTATAGGAGTCTTTAGGTACATCCAAGATGAACTCAAAATGTCGACTTAACTCCTGCAGTTCCATAGTCTGTAGGTCTGATTGGGCTGTTTATGACAATGTTAGAATTCCATGACACTGGTATGCTGACAGTAGTAACTGACACAGCTGGTCAAATGTGAGTACCACTGGATCCTGCAATAGTACAAGATTGCACAGTACCTGATATAACTGCAGTGAACACCACAAGATAAAGAGGGCATGACACAACTCGGGATCAGTAACACCAAAGGCCTGGAAATTTTTTTACAAGCGAAGTTTGCAAGTGACCCACATCTCTGCCAAGTTATCACAGGTGACAAACGGAGTTGGAAACAGTGTGTGCAATGTGGATTGTACCAGAATGTCACACTGAGAGGTAATCAACTTGGTCAGGAGCTCAATCTGTTGCCGGTGTTATTCATGCATTTGTTGAAGCTGTTGTTGGTGTTGGTCATGCTGTTGCAAAGCAATTGTAGAAACTGCAGATCTGGAGGGGCCTTAGGAACCAAGGTCCAACAAAAACTGTAGGAAGACCCTGATGTGGAAACATGACTCACATAGGCGAGAAACACACCAGAAAACCGGAGCAAAAACAGCATGGACCCGAGTAAGGGCAGGAAGCAACAACATGGAGTAAGCTTAGACCACGTGAATATGAACCCACTTGTTGCCAATGTGTAGTGTCGTACTACACATCCAAACATAGAAGTCACACTGTGAGAGATTACAATACGTGATAGCAGCAATTTAGAGAATAAAACTGAGTAGAATCTGGCTCCAATCTACACTTCATGCCCTTCATATAGGATGCACTCTGATGATCACCGGTGATAAACCTAGTGCTGGCAAGCTGACTCATGAGATTCAATGACATAGCATAAGGATATAGCTGCTACACCTTCAGAAAAGGCTTCCTAACACTTTTACGTTAAATGTTAACAAATGTCTCTCCTACAGAAAAAGTTTTATTGCCATTCCCAGTCTATATTTTGTACCCTCTCAACTTCAACCTTCATCAGTTATTTCACTACCCAAATAGCAAAACTAATCTACTACTTTTAAATTTTCCTTTTTTAATCTAATTCCCTCACAGTAGATCTTTATTTAATTTGAGTACATTCTATTAACCTCATTTCGATTTTCTTGGAGTTTATGTTATATTATCCTTTCAAGATTTTTGTATATTCTGTTCAACTGCTGTTCTACGTTCTTTGCTTTATCTGACAGTATTACAATGTTCTTGATAGACCTCAAAGTTCTTTATCTTCTACATGAAGGATAAATCCTTCACCAAATTTTTATTTGCTTCATTTACTGCTTTCTTAATATACACATGGAATAACACTGAGGGTAGGGCACAACTCTACCTATTGCATGCAAATCTAGTTTTGTTCCAATCTTAATGAAACTTTGAACACATGATGTCCAAACCAAGACAACAGTCACCGTAAGAATCACATACAACACATAGTTCATGAGACATGATGTCATAAACAATGAGATGAGTTAAAACCGCTGTATCATGTCACAATGTTGCACATTTCCTCCTAAACCATGAGGTAACAATTTCTGTTGGAATAAGAACCACATACCACAAATGGTTCAGGAGATATAATGTCATAAACAATACGAGTCATAAAAAAACTGCCACATCATGCGACGTGACATTATTCACGCACTGTATGAGACTGAGAGTACTTAGTGACCTGCAACAAACTTAATATAATTTCAAACCTTTATTATATTTTTCTCACTGACAACCCCATCAAAATGATGAAAGGAAACAAGTTTCCCACTACTTTTCCACTGTTCATGGAGTAAAGCTACTGAAATTGGTATGACATTCAATTTATAATTCATACACTACAAAATGTACTTGCAGGAATTTTACAGACAGTATATGCAAATACAGCTGAATGTACCTTTGAAATTGTATCACAGGAAGATACATAGTTCATGATATATGAGGACATAAACAGGAACATTTATTGAAACTGCCCCGTCATGCATCCGGTTTTAATCTATTAATGCTTTACTACTAACTGTATTCCCAACAGGTTTTACAGACATAAAGAACTTATACAAATGAATATATATCTGCAAAATTATACAGTTGTACAAAACACAATTAAATACAAGATCATAAATACTGTGGTGGTTAAAAACCTCACACATCATGCACCATGTTCTAACCCATTTCTTATTTACTAATAAGACACTCCTGTATCTCATTCAGCTTAAGAAAATTCGTGAAAGCTGACAGTGCTGTTGACAGCTTTGAACTGTGAAGTGCTCATGACAGCAGGCGAAAGCAATAGACTTCTATAGAGCTACAGGGAAAGGAAGAGAATGAAGCAGTATACATCTAATGAATACCCATTAATTCTGACATATCTACCTTTTAATTTACAGTGTCTGCAGTTTCCAGTGAAACTTGCATTTTATATTAAGATTAGTAAATCACAGGGCAATATATTAAATACTGCAGAGTAAATTTGAAATCTCCATATTTCTTACATGGACAACTTAATGTCGCTTGCTCAGGGATGGGCTCACCAAAGCATTTATTTGTGTTAGATCCTGGACATGTAATTGTTTATGGTCAGATACTGAATTATATGAATATTTGAATGTTACATATAATTTGTATTTTGATGACTACCCTTCTTTGTTTGGATACTGCACTCAGAATTTTGTACATTATGCAAGACAGTCTTATTTCTTATATATTCTCTGATAAATTCTCTTCTTAGAGAAAAAAGGAGATTGATAGAGATAGAAGGAATACGAGAAATACTAACTCAAGACTTGAATAAAAAAAATGCCTGGGCAATGCAGGGTTTTCAGCTAGTATCTTATAAGTGTCATCTGGTTTCTGTACAAGTTGTAAATAATGTTGCAGTCCCTGTACTTCATTGTGCATTCCACTGGAACACACAATGGACAGTAATAGATGCAGTAGGATGTCACCTGTTGAAGTTGTACCTAGACACATTAGGAGTCCCATATCACTCCAACTGCAGATGCCCCCACATCATTACAGAACCTCCACCAGCTTTAACAGTCCCCTGTTGACATGATGTAGGGCCCATGGATTCATGAAGTTTCCTCCATACCTGTACACATCCATCCACTCAATACAACTGGAAATAAGACTCATCAGAACAGGCAATATGTTTCCAGTCATAAACAGTCCATTGCTAGTGTTGGTGGGTGCAAGCGAGATGAAAAGCTTTGTGTTGTGCAGTTATCAATGGTACATGAGTGTGCCTTTGACTCCAAAAACCAATATCAATGACATTTCTTTGAATAGTTCACATTGACCCAGCATTGAAATGCACAGCAATTTGTGTAAGTGTTGCACTTCTGTCATATTGAATGATTCTCTTCAGTCATTGTTGGTCTCATTCTTGTAGGATCTCTTTCCAGTCTCAGTGGTGGAAAAAATTTGATGTTTTACCAAATTCTTGATATTGATGTTCCACTTGTGGAATGGTTGTAGGGAAAAATATTCAAATGTTTGTAAAGGTTATGGGACTTAACTGCTGGGTCATCACTCCCTAAACTTACAAACTTCTTATGAACTAACTTATACTAAAGACAATACAATCAACAATGTCCAAGGGAGGATTCGAACCTCCGTTGCGGTTGTCATCTTTTTCAGACAAAGGCTGTGGTTGAAAGCTAAGTTGGTGAGAGTGTGATTGTCTTTTCTACATGTCTGCTTGTGACTCAGTGATCATATTTACAGTAAGTGGCAAACTTTTCTTATAACATTAATGCCGTTCCAATCTAGAGTGGAACAAATTGTTCACTAACAGCTTAGATATGATATCTGATTGGTTTTCTCATATAGCATATTTACACAAATCTTTGTGACACTTTTTTCCCCAATTTCAGGAATCCAAAAAACTGCCTACAGCTGAACTGAGTTCAAAGCAAATGGCAGTTCTGAAAAATGGCACTAGGATTGGCGATCCTACACAGAAGCTTAAAATTTAGTGAGGACTTCAATGCGAGATGCCTATAATACTTTTCACAATGAAACTTTCTCGAAATTTGACTGAAAACCCAAAGAGATATTTGTTAAATATACTAGGGGCAAAACACAAACAATACCCTCACTACTTAATAGTAATGGTGATGCTGCCAATGACAGGGCTACTAAAGCAGAGTTACTGAACACCAGACTGTATACCCATTAAATTTCAATTTGATTATGCTGAAGTGATAGCTCCTTACTTAACAGCCATACACAACCACATACTCAAAGAAACATCTGTACCAAAAGACTGGAAAGTTGCACAGGTCACACCTATATTCAAGAAAGGCAGTAGCAGTAATGCACTAAACTACAGGCCTATTTCATTTACGTCAATTTGCATCAGGGTTTTGAAACATATTCTGTATTCAAATATTATGAATTATCTTGAACATAATGAGCTATTGACCCAAGGTCAATATGGATTTAGAAAATATCGTTAATGGCAGAACACAACTACTGTAGCTCTTTACTCACAAGAAGTGATGAGTGCTATCAACAACGGTTCTCAAATTGATTCTGTATTTCTTGTTTTCCAGAAGGTTTTCGACACTGTACCTCACAATTAACAGGTTTTAATCAAATTGCATGGTTATTGTCTATCGCCCCAAATTTGTGACTGTATAGGAGATGTTCTGTCAGAGAGGGCACAGTTTGTAGTAATCGATGGCATCGACTAAAGCAGAGATGATATTGGGTGTTCCACAGAGTACTGTTATTTGGCCTCTGCTGTTCCTTATTTACATAAACGATTTGGGAGAAAATCTAGGCAGCTTTCTTATGGTGTTTGCAGGTGATACTGTCATCTACCGTCTAGTAAAATCATCTGAAGATAAAAACCAACTGCAGAACGATCTAAATAAGATATCACTATGGTGTAAAAATTGGCAATTGACTATAAATAAGGAGAAGTGTGAAGTCGTCCACATAAGTACAAAAAGAAATCATTTTGTTTACAAAATAAATAAATCAAAAGTGAAGGCCATAAACTCCACCAAATACCTAGGAATCACAGTTACTTCAGACTTAAAGTGGGAAGAACACATAGAAAATATTGTGGGAAAGGCAAACCAGAGACTGCGTTTTATTGGCAGAACCCTTAAAAGGTACATCAGAACTACTAAAGAAACTGCATACACTACGCTTGTCCGTCCTTTTTTGGAGTATTGCTGCCCAGTGTGGGATCCTTATCAGGTGGGTTTGATGGAGGACATCAAAAGATTCCAAAGAAGCAGCTCATTTTGTATTGTCACGATACATGGGAGACAGCATCACAGAAATGATACAGGATCTGGGATGGGAATCATTACAACAACGGCACTTACGGCACTTATTGCTGCAACATCAGCTACTTACAACACTCCAATTGCCAACATTCTCCTCCAAATGCGTAAATATACTGTTGACTCCCACTTACATAGGTAGAAAACATCAGAATAAAATACAAGAAAACAGAGCTCGAACACAAAGATTCAGGTGTTCTTTCTCCCCGCACGCTATTTGTTAATTGAATGGAAGGTAAATTGCATGAAGGTGGTTCGATGAACCCTCTGACAGGCACTTAAATGTGATTTGCAGAGTATCCCATGTAGATGAAGATGTAAAGGTGAGGCATAGGGTACATCTGACCATATATCTGAAAAAATATATACAGATGTAAATGTACAGGATTTAGTTTTACATGTACTGGCATTTTAGTAAAAAATGTGACATGGACACACATCTATAAAATTGTTGCATGACCTTGGCTCCAAGATCCCTTGAACACTGATATTGAAATTGTATTTTGCATCAAGTACACTATTACTTAGATTGTCCTTAGAATTCACTCAACCTGCACAAATGTGTAAAGAACCACACACAAGCTGTTTGATTATATCCACATTGTTACTTTATGTCAGGAGGAACTCTCATCAAGGTAAGTTCCCAGATGTTTCAGAGTGAACTAAAGTGATGTTGTTTGGATGTAGATGAGGTACAGACACACTGGAAATACCAATGACCTGCCTCATTCTGGCTGCCAAAAGGGTACCACAGCAGCTGATGACTGCTACTTACAGATTTAGATATGTGTGTAATAGGCTGCATTACATGCAACTTTACTCCCAAAGTCTATGGAAAGGTCCAGCTTTGACACCTGGACACAATGCAGTACAGTAGAGTACAGATGGACCCAATAGCATGCTGAATCGATTCATCAAAATTGGCATCCAGTGCTATTCATAGATGAGACTCACATCTGTCTTCAAGTAAACAATGGTCAGAGACATTTTTGGAGGCAGCCTGGTCAACCTTAATGTCTTACAAGAGGAAGGTCTCAGACATGGACAACCAATTCAGGTCAAATTTAGCATGTCAATTGTGTACAACCTAAAACAAGAGACTATAAGATATTTTGGCTCCACAACCCCCCTCCCCCCCTTTTTGAGGAAACTACCTCACAATGTAATGACAAGCAATTGACTTAAAAATGATGGGTTTGACAGAGATTTGTAAATATAACATTTTTGATCATTATGTACGGGTCTGCGAATGCATAATTTTATAGAAATCGAGGAAAGAAACTTTTACAACTGCCACTTATATACCCATATGGTAAATACCTTTCACTGAGAGTGCTGATAATGCAACAGCCAAAGTTTATTTCTCTTGTCAGGTAAAAACTTTATTCCGAGGCTTCAAAATTGCATTGTGCTTCTGGAAACCCAGTGAGAATTTGCACAATCACATGGATTCAATAACTATTCACAGCATAGTTAATAACCAACTTTCCGCACCAATTTGTCAGGTGATGATATTGTATGAATGGTAAGCCTGAAAATTAATTTCCAAACACAATATTTTTAAATTTGAAGAATGTTTCTTTTCCACCGACTCTTTAGAATGAACAGTGTAGCTGTCAAAAGATTTCATTAATTAAATGGTATTAGTGCCTTGGGTGTATTTGTTTCAAATGTTTACATAAGACCCAACCATCTGCTTGTTGGAAGAACAGTGAGTGGAAGTGCCATTGTAAAGTGACTAGGAATAACATTTTAGTTGTTTACTATCCCAAGTAATATGAGAAATTTATTTGCGTACATTGTTATCATAACTTATTGATTTAATTACCTTATTAATCCCTCTAATTCCTATCATTTGAGATGTGGAAGAATACAAATGAGAAGAATTACATCTGCTAGGTTTGCTCAAAATTGCCAACCAGGTGTTTTTTTTCCCAATTATTTACCAGTCAGTTCCTGGTTCAGGTTTTTTAAAATTATTACTATTATAGAGAGCATTCAGAGCTCACACCGAATGCACTGGTCCACCATACCAGGCTTACCTTGTCCGTTACGCTATTGGTACTCTTGGCAAAAAGCGTTTACCATGTCATAGGTAGCAGTTGTAAAAGTTTCTTTCCTCAATTTTAGTGAACCCTATGCATGATGATGAAAAATGCTCTATTTGCAGTGACTTCTGTCAATTTTGAGTCAATTGCTTGTCATAACCAGTGATTGTCTCAAAAATGGAAGAGTGTTCAGCCAAACCATCTTAGAGTCCATTATTTTATGTTGTACACAAGTGACCTGCCAAATTGGCTATGTTTCAGACCTTCACCTTATTAGACACACCATCCAGTGAATGCAGCAACATGGTAGTTCCATGATGTTTAGTGATAACATTGTGTGAGGCCACCATATATCACTGGTGGTCATACAAGTCAATCAGTCTGCTATACGACATAAAGATGACATCCTCCGACATATCGTGGAACCATATAAGTAGCATATCAATGAGGGATGCGACCTTAAATTATCCCAGTATATTTCAGTTCTTTGATATCCAACTGGGTTACATAGTAATTCCTCCAAAATATTTTGGCAATTGTACATGCTGCCACCTTCAGGTGGTTCCTCATGAATACTGAGTTGCTCCTCTCAGCATCCTACATATGATCACTGATATCCCTTGCATTGCTCATCTCCTGCTGCTTCCAGTGCAGCTGCTGCAGCGGCTGCAAGTAGTGGTGGGGGAAGTGGTGCACAAAAGTAGGTGGTCTCTTTCACACTGCTTATAATGTCTACAAATGGTAGTGATGTTGGAGTTGGGACAAAGTTGAGGCCTTTCTCGAGCACGGACATCGCTGTGTCATTGATCGTTCTTCCCATAAGGCTTATTACAGGTATGCTTAGGTTGTTCTTCCATGGTTTTCTGTTGTACTTCAAGGTATTCAAACTGTTTACTTGTGGCATTCCTTCATATGCTGTCCACTTGTGTATATATGACAGTGTTAGCCCATTACCATGATGTGAGAGAGAGAGCTGAAGCCACCTTGAGATAAGGCTCCAACAGTTTGTTCAAATTGAGATCCAAACAGCAGTGTGTATAGTGAATTCTCTCTCTTGCCAATGATAAGCTGGTTCATCTTGTGATGCGCCTGGCTTGTGCAGTATTTGCGTGGAGAGTTATTTTGGCAAAAGGTGGTAGAACTGTAGTGTCTCTGCATCTGAGCAGGAACATGAGGAGAGCAGTCACTCGTTATTTTACTGCAGGATCTTCATCTGTTGAAGCATTTCTTCCCCATAAAGTTACTTTATATGTGATCTGAAGTTTATATGCCATATTTA
This sequence comes from Locusta migratoria, assembly GCA_026315105.1. Classification (NCBI taxonomy): domain Eukaryota; kingdom Metazoa; phylum Arthropoda; class Insecta; order Orthoptera; family Acrididae; genus Locusta; species Locusta migratoria. Next base: position 457,320,759 of record CM048755.1, read on the forward strand.
AATATTAAAGAGTTCTTGGGTATCCAACCGGGTTGCATCGTAATTCCTTCACGATACATCAGCACTCCTACACGCTGCCATCTTCAGGTGCTTCCTGATGAAGGCTATACTGATACTCTTGGCATCCTATATATTTTCGCCATTACCCCTTCATGCTCTTTCAGTGCAGCTATTGGTAGTGGCGAAGTAGCACCTAGGTCTGAACTCTGGCTGAAGTCTCCTTGTTCCCTTGGTGCAGTCTGTTTGTACAAATCTTAAATGTTTGTTGTTGTATCCATTTCTTTAGGATGTTATCTTGAGGTGTTGTAGCCCTACTGGAAGGCTGTCTTTGTCGCAGATCAATCATGCCATATGTACAAGTCTGTGTAGAGTGTCATCATTCTGGGAGTTAGCAACTGGAGGCATTCAGATACAGATCAGCATAAGTAGGTTTTCTGTAGACATTATGTCCCAGGTTGTGATCAGGTTTCCATTTTACCAGGACATAAGAAACGGAAGGGCGTTGTTATGCTCCACCTCCATCATGAACTAAATGCTAGAGTACAGTGAACTGAAATGTTCGAGAAACTTGTTTAGGCTATCCCATCCATGTCACCAAATGAAAAAAATGTGTCATCCATGTATTGATTTTAAATGGCCTTGTTCCAGAGCATTCTACTCGAAATTCACATAAAGAAATTTGCAACAACCAGTGAAACTGGACACCCCATGGCGTCACTCTCTGTTTCTTCACAATGATTTCCATCAAACAGGAAGTATGTTGAAGTAAGCACAAACTCAAAGAGCCTTATTAGGTTGGTCTCAAATTTCTGGCTTACCAGTTTCATGATGCCTTTCTGTGATACACTGATGAAGATCATCAAAGCTCACTAACAAGTCGCCATGAGTTGCCTGCTTTCACTGGGTGAAGCGAATTTCTTTCTGGAGAAATTCAAGGAGATTACCCTGGAACAGGTCCATTTAAAATTAACATTTTTCTTACATGGATGACACTTTTGTCATTTGGCCACATAGACGAACAGCGTAAACAAATTTCTTGAACGTCTTAATTCACTGCACTCTAGCAGTATTCAGTTCACAATGGAGGTGGAGCAGAATGGTGCCCTTCTGATTCCTGACATCATGGTGAAACAGAAACCTGATGACAAGCTGGAACACAGTGTATACAGAAAACCTACACATATTGATCTGTATATGAATACCTCCAGTTGCTACCAAATCTCCCAGCATGAAGGTGGTTTTTGCACACGTGTCCATAGGACATGGTAAATCTGCTAGCAAGACAGCCTTCCAGAAGAGCTGCAACACCTCGAGACAATATTCCAAAGAAACTGATATTACAAGAAACAGATAAGACGTGTGTTCAAACAGATTACATGAAGGGAACAACAAGAAGATATAGAAAAACACAGATCTTTGGTATGGATCTTATTTGTTGGAATACTTTAAGGAAAATCAGCAGGATTCTGTAGTGATAAAATGTGAAGTGTGTATTTTGACCTTCTGCAGAAACAATGACCTTCCTAGGTTCAGTGAAATATGATCTAGGCCTCTGCCAGGCATCTACCAAATTCACTGCCAGTGCAGCAAATCATATATCAGGTAAACAGTCTACATGGTAGGAGAGAGATGTCATGAACACAAGTGCCACACTCAGCTACACCAGACCACTGCATCTGACATGGTCGACCATTGTATAAAGACCGACCACACTATGCAGTATGATAAGACAAAAGTACTCAGGCAGTCCTCCTCTTTTTGGGATTGTGTTATGAAAGAGGCCATCAAAATCAGAAAGCAGGATGGTCTGGTAAATAAATATAGCAGCCTTCAACTCAGTCAACTCAGTCAGACTTGAAACCCTACAATGAACCTGGAGAGGAAGAATCAATCCTGGCAATCGAGGTCCACGCTCAACAGCAGCAGTGTGGAGACTGCAGGCCAGAGTTGGGACCCAGGCATCACTTTCCCCAACACTTACCAGTAGCTGCATCAAAAGTGACAGCAGAGGAACAGTGGAGGGGGTAATGATGAACTAATACAGGACGCTGAGACAAATGGCACAGCAGTCATCAGGAACCACCTGGAGATAGCAGCCTGTATGATTGCTGAAATATTTTGGGAGGCTTTACAATGAAACCCGGTTGGATATCCGAGAACTGTTCAATACAGTGAAGGATTCATATTAATGGATGATAATAATTATCGTGTACATCTTGTGAATTTGTTTATTCATGATAAAAGTATCACAAGAGTAGAATGGTCAGCATGTTCTCCAGACATGACTAGGATACATTGAAAAGGGTTTTTTTGGGGCGAGACAACCCACCAACCAATCTGAGAGATCTACATCGAATCGCGGTTGAGGAGTGGGATAATCTGAAAAACAGAACTTTGATGATCTAGTGGACAGTATGCCACAATGAATACATGCATGTGTCAGAGCAACAGGATGTGTTACCAGTTATTAGGGGTATTAGTCCATGCTGCCATCTGGAACACAAATTCAGAATGACTAGGTTACTGTCTTATAAATTTTTGGTTCCTGTTTTCATGAGCAATAATGAGAACTGAAATATTGTTTTTGTACATGTCTATTCAATTTTTATACAAAGGGTCATGAACACTTAGAATCATGGTGATGCAATAGTGTTTTTTTATGTGTTATGTAATTGAAAGATGTAATAACTACTGCCTGAGTGTGTGGGTCTGAGGATGACCATTTATATTGTTGAAACCATTAAATAATCTGTATGATACAGTGATCTTGGTATATATATATTCAAAAATCTAGTGATGAGAAAAATCTAACAATTTTACAGAAAGGTTTTAAATTTTTATTGTAATTGCATCATTGTATTTTATTATTTGATGGCTGACTTCAAACTGTAAAGTTCATTATCAAGCCAAAATAATGGTTGGTAAACAGCCAGTTCAGACATAGGTAGCATACAAATAATACACTCACATACAATGCCAGATCAATTTAACAATGTAGAAGTGCTAAAATACTTTTGGAAATGCACAAAGGATTTAAAGTTGCCAGTCTCTCAATTAAGGTAATGCACAATTCTATTAAACAGAAACACACTCATACATTATGCTTAATTATTCAGTATTGGGATACAATACTGAACTATACTAAATATGTCATAAGGAAATGTATGCTATTATGAAGTCCATATGTTTTCCTTACACTATCAATTAGTTCATAAATGCATGCACAAATGACAGTGAGAGACACAAAAATTTGTGAAACAGATAAAGCACATCAATGGGCAGCCTAAGTTCTTCTATGCTTCTCAAATATCAATATTAATCTCTGTTCTGGGCTCTGCTCAATTGTATAATGCTAAACCTAGATCTACTGAATCTGGTTCAATGTTGATCTGAGTCAGCATGGAAGATTCTTGGCAACATCAGTGAACATTGTCTATCAAGATGATTATTGTGCATTGACCACAGATATTAATCAATGCACAATATTTGTTAACAAAGCTTTCATGTTGCAAAGATGAAACTTCACAAAATATGAAAATAATATACTTCTAGAAATTGTTTTGGGGAAATAGAAGGACATGAGAGAAATGAAAATAAATAAATAAATAAATAAATAAAATAGATAAAGTTAATGGCCTAAAATGTACAGATATGGAAAGAAGTTTCTATTGATTTGCACAATATCAGAATGGGTAGAGTTTGAAACTGAGTTATGAAGATATTAAGAAAAGGACAATGTAAACACTTGAACATATATTATTTTTAAGACTATCTTTATAATTATTATGGCACATTTTATCTTTCAATAAGCCCTACATATTCAAAAACAATAAAGTGAAATTGTTCTGTTGCCCAACAATAGCCTAGAATGCTCTGAAAACTTACAGTATCCTTAAGTACTGCAATGGTTCTTCTAAATATAATTTGTGACCCTTGCAGTAGAGACAACTCTTCATAAGAAAGAAAAAAATGCAGCATGTAAGTAGATTCGAACCTGAAAACCTTTTTATCAGAGTCTATGTTACAACCACTTAGCCACCAGCACGTCTGCCTCTTGCATACTCCTTAACAGCATATCCATAAAAGCGTAGTTGTGTTTTAACCATCAATATGCAGGAAGTTGTCATTGAATGATGTGTTCAGGAGTAAAATAATTATTATGAATTGCACAGTTAATGCTACTTTAGCTAAGATAGCACATTTAAGATGTTGGATTGTTATTCGGTGCTATCATAATTTATAAACTTATCTTTTTACTACAAATACTCACCATGAACAGTCATGAAAGTGCTGCTAGCACTCAGAGTGTCAGCACTATAGTTACAGAAGAAAAGTGGCTCTTTCTCCACCAGGGGGCTACTGACATTCCAGATGTTAGACATAAACTTTTACTTATGTATTAATAAATATCTTGACCTGATCACTACCAAACTTCACAGCATCACCTGATGGGCTAAGATTTAATCAAAGTTGCTCCAGTCATCTTGGAATCCATAGGGAACATGCATACATACACACATCCATTTTTATAGATAAGATTTCAACTGTGGTTATTTGGGCACTTTCTGTCACTGGTACATGTAGATTTATTTACGTGACCCAATCGTACAGATCTGGATTTCTTGAAATCATTTTTAGTGAATGCCACTGTGGCTACTACTAACAGTTCTTAGCTGACACCTTTCCTTTTACTTGACCATTATTAAAAAATAAGAGTGGATTTTTGTACTGTATGTTTTTGGTTGTTTTTGTTATTGTTTGCAGTATGAATATAGCATCATAAACATGTGTTTTGCTGTTACTTTTATTTCTTTTAAAATTTTATGCATATGTTAGAACGTTATCTGTGTTCTGACCCTGACACATTGAACCAAATAAATAAACAATGCCTTTCATCATAACTTCAGGAAACTCTTTCTTCTCTTTGTGACCACTGGTTAATTATTTGATGTTTTGTTATGCTCCTTACATCTGCATCTCTATCTACACATTTACTCTGCAAATCACATTTAAGTGCCTGGAAATGGCTTTGTCGAACATTTTTCATAATATATCTCTACCATTTCATTCTCTAAAAGTGCACAGGAAAAGGAAACACACAAATCTTTCCATTTTTCCAATTTCTCTGATCATTATGATCATGTGTACCTGTGTAGGTGGGTGCTAAGAAAATATGGTTGAATTCAGAGAGGGAAGTTGTTGAAAGAAATTTTGCACAGCCTGCAGCACAACACATAATGCCTATATTTTAATGATTTCCACCATAAGTTGTGCATCATTTCCATAACACTCTCCCCACTGAATTGTGATAATAAAAATGAGATGTATGTCATCAGTCCCACCTGCTGAGGATCCTGTAATGATATAATAAGCAGCAATACCTCCAAAATAGGCTGGACAAGTGTAGTATAGGCAGTTGCAGTAGTAGAATTATTGCATTTCCTAAGTGTTCTGCCAATAAAACATAGCCTTTTGTTCATCTTCCCAACAATATTTCCTACATGTTCTTTCCCATTTAAATTGTTTTCAATTGTAATTCCTAAGTATTTAGTTGAATTTATGCCCTTTATATTTGACTGATATATCATGTAAATGAAGTTTGGAATTTCTTTTATTTTCATGTGGATGACTTAACACTTATCATGTCGGACCCGGTGGTCTTGGGGTAAAGTGCTCGACTGGAAACTGAAGGATCGTGGGTTCGAAACCCGGTTGGACCTCGGATTTTTTTCAGTCCGCACTTTAACCCATCCTTCACCTCTCAACGATGTGAGGAGTTGCCAGAAATGACACGTGGTTCGTATTCCATGTTAAGCTGTAGGTCCCCTTTCCCCGGTTGGATAACTGGGGTAGGCTAGGGACACGCAAATCGCTGAAGTGGCGTCCAATTGAAAGACTTGCACCAGGCCAATGAGCCACACGAAATTGTTATTATTATAACACTTATCTTTATTTAGGGTCAATTGCCAATTTTTGCACCATGCAGATATCTTATCTAAATCATTTTGCGGTTGTCTTTGATCTTCTGGTGGCTTTACTAACTGATAAACAACATAATTTTCTGCAATCTGACTTATTTCCAGTTTTTGTGTATGGATCTTTCACTGTGCTCTTGATTGTATATGATAGCTATGTATGGAGCTATTGCATCAGAATACTCAGAGAGGAGCCTAACTGGTATATAATCAGGACTGGAAGACTTGATTTGTTAATGATTCAAGTTGCTTTACTACTCGAAGGATATCTACTTCTAAATTATGCATTCTGGAACCTATTCTTGATTTTAATACTGTAGTATTTGCTTTGATTACTTTGGAGAAATAATTCCAAAAAGCTGCTTCAGCACCACTGTCAACACTAGCGTCAGAATTGATATTGCATAATGAAGGTATTGATTATGTCTTTGCACTAGTGTATTTTACACATGACAAGAATTTATTTGTATTTTCTGCCAAATTAAGATACAGAGTTTCGTTGTGGTGAGTTTGGGAATTCTGATATTCAGTCTCACTGTGACAACTCTGTGTTCACTAATGGTTGGATCTGTTTTGATGCTCTTTATTATTTCCAGATAATTTGTTGCTATGAGGTAAAGTGTGTTTATACTACCATTCATTTATTCTAATGGGTTTTTGAACTAATTGCTTGAAATAGTTTTCAGAGAATGCATTAACTACAATTTCTGGTGATGTTTTTGCTTGCCTCTGTTTTGAACATGTATGTTTTCATGGGTAAGTTAAAGTATTCACTAATTACAATCATGTGCTTCATGTATGTTTTTGAAATTTCATTCAGGCTTTCTTTGAAGAACTAAGGAATCACATCATCTAAGCCAGGGGGTTAGTAAAAAGAACCAATTATTAATATATTCCATTTTTCCGGTATATACCAATACCAACTCACTAGTACTTCAGTTTTGCTAAGGATAAACCATTTGTTACACAAATGCACATTCCACCACCTATTTCATTCAATCTATCCTTCCAGAACACCATTTGGCCCTTTGTCAAATTCTGCTGAACTTATCTCCGAATTTAGCCAGTTTCCACTATGTATAGTAATTAGTGCTTCAGCACTTTCTACTAGTACTTGGAGCTCTAGTACTTTCCCTACTCAGCTATGACAATTTACAACTGTTATTTTTATGGTTATTAGATCTGCATTTGTCCTACATGTGACCTGCACCCTTTTAGATTGACGTGTGTTCCAAGACTCTCTCTAAAAAAAAAAAAAAAAAAAAAAAAAAAAAAAAAAAAAAAAAAAAAAAAAAAAGAATTTGTCTTAGATTCTATGACAGTAAAATAATGTAATGGCCTGCTTACTGCAAAATCTTTTTCAGTCCTATCAAAAACCAAAATATTGTTATCGATACATATCATATGTCCGTTGAACAGTAACATGGCATGGACATGTGGCAAACTGAATAGGAATACACAATGTATCCATTAAAGAAGATGTAGATTAGGATACTATTTTAATTACAATGATCACATTGTAGCTGTGAGAAATTACTCATCTTGTTTCAAATGTGTTAAAACATATAAAATTATGTCGCTTTATATCTTAATTACTTCAAGATGCTACATGTCATTTGTTTAAGGAAAAATTTATTATAGTTGCTCAGGTGTTTTAACTGACTCGACTAATCTGATGTAGAGTGTCATGAAAATAGAAAACTGAAAGGAATTCAACATAGCCGATGCTGGTATGTAATCTTTCATTCAGGAACAAAAGAAAAATTATATAAAATATAATATGTTTTGACATGCACATAACTTACCACTTCTGACTTTGATGCTAAGGTTTTCTCGTATAAGTGCAAATAACGTGGTGGTGAAATTGACCTTTCCATCATCATCAACTGGCATGTTCATTCTTATGAGCTTCTTATATGCAAGGCGATTAGGGCACTTATTGCCAAATCCCAGAGGAGGATCCATATTTTTTAACATATCATACATTTCTGTATAATGTATTTTACCCCTGTATGGAATTAAAATAATATCATATTAGAAGGTGTTAAAATCAAAAGTATATAAAAATCATATAAAACCATATGAGTACTTACGTAGCATTTGGGTCATATTCAGCCCATATTCTAACAAATTCATCTAAATGATGTGCGCCCAATATGGACGAATCTCTAGTTAAATAGTCAAAGTTATCCATTATAACTGCTACAAAAAGGTTCAACATCTGAAAAGAACAACAGAAAAATATATTTTTCTGAACAAGTGTTTTGCATTTCAGGCAAGACACAGAAGCAAATTATGCTCATTGCAAAAGGTTCCACTGTATAGACAATTTTTGAATTTTTCTGAATTACTTATTGATCATGTTTACCTTTTGATTGGTTCCTGAAAACAGTTTTCAGATTTTGCACCTATTCATCATCAACAGATTGTATTATAAAACAATCTATGTTCTATTCAATTCATAATTAATGTTACACAAGGAACAGCATAATTTTATTATTATTATAGCTACAAGCAGGCCAATGATATCACTGTAGAAACAGGGGTTAGTGATCATGATAATGTCATAGTGACAATGGCCACCAAAGTTAACGAACTGGTCAAGAAGGCTAGGACAATATTTGGGCTAGAAAGAGCAGATAAGCAATTGTTAGTGTCCCACTTAAGGAATGAATGGATATAATTTAGTTCTGGTATGGTGGACACAGATGAATTATGGGAAAAAATTAAATGCATTGCAAATAAATTGCTGGAGAAATATGTACCAAGAAAGTGGATTAAGGATGGGAAAGATCCACCATGGTTTAATAGTAATATTAAAAAAATGCTGAGAAAGTAAAAGCAGTTGCACACTCGGTTCAAAAAAGGGCAAGCAAATAAAATCAGACAAAAGTTAGTGCAGTGGAACTTTGATTTTACATTCCCCGATTTTACATTTTTCAGGTTTTTACGCAGGGCCGGCGCAAGGCATGTGCGAAACGTGCGGCTGCACGGGGCGACACTTTCCGAGGGGTGGCAAATCTGTCGCTCCCCCCATTTTTTTATGGCAAACTCATCATTCATACCCAAGAGCGGATTCCAAACCTAACCTTGGATCGAGCTGCTTCGGGCACTGTGGCATGGCACCTCGAGTACCTGCCAGCCACCCCTGTAGAACAAGGGGAGGTAGGAGGCCTGATTTCTTCCTCGCCACAGTGGTAGCACCGTCATTTTTACGTCGGAGGAACAGAGAGGGGGAAGCAGCCTGGCGTACACGCCAGTATTCTTTTGAGTGGAACGCTGCCAGCCTGTTACGCGCCGTGCGTTTACTCACAACTAATTTTGCAGAAGACGAAATCTAATTTGGAAATTCAAATGCAGTGTTAGATACTGCAGTTACATGTTAAGTCTGAAGCAGTTTTGATAAACCCTTCGATGGCATTTTCCGAGAGTTTTATTCTTCCCGAATTATGGAAAAAATCGTTGAACATTACTACATTCAAACATGTCCAACACCTGCAATAGCTAGAAGTATTCCGAATAGGTAAATACGCTGCGAGTAATTACAAGGGTTAAAGACATTGGTAGTAAGCCTGGCATAAGTTGGGTTTCGAAGTATTTTTCAAAATTTTTGCTATCCGTTTCTGACCTTTTGAATGTTTGTTTGTATAATCTATGGACTTAACTACGGGGTCACCAGACCCTAAACTTACAAACTACTTATGAACTACTTACGAACTAGGACGGCACAAATATCCATGCCCGAGGGGGGATTTGAATCCCCGACCGTAGTGGCCGTGCAGACCGTGACTGGAGCGCCTTAGTCTCCTCGGCCACCGCGGCCGGCTGACCTTTTGATTTTGAACCATGAAACACCTGACCAGCACTTTTGTTTGACAATACTACCCGCACTTTATCACTTCGCCAGCGTTTATTTTCTGTATACTGTTTTCCGTTGAATACATTATCTGTCCACAACCAATGAAAACTGTTTATTTACGTTAACTGTAAGTTCATGCCGTGCGGGAGTAGCCGAGTGGTCTAAGGCGCTGCAGTCATGGACTGTGCAGTTGGTCCCAACTGAGGTTCGAGTCCTCCCTCGGGCATGTGTGTGTGTGTGTGTGTTTTTGTCCTTAGGATAATTCAGGTTGAGTAGTGTGTAAGCTTAGGGACAGATGACTTTAGCATTTAAGTTCCAAAAGATTTCACACACATTTCAACATTTTTGTAAATTCACAAGGCTTATTAAAATTAGACAGATTTCTTCAATCAGGTTTGACTCCATTTTTGAGCTGGTGCCTAGCGACTGTTTTGTACAAATCTGTAGATAATGTAACAAATCAGTTGCAATTTTTATTTTCCAGATCTACATAGATTTCGGGCACAGTGTGGCTGTTCTCAGTGCTTTGAGTTATATTTTTATCTATACCTTCATGCTGAACGTAACTGTCAACATGGCGGTTCAGATGTAAGCACATATTAAAAGCTTTGAGGTTGGCCACTCAGTGGCCAAAACCTAGTTAGATCTGAAAAGTAAAAACAAAAATTGTGATTTATTGCTGACATTTCCTACAGATTTGTTTAAATAAAAATTCACAACGTTTTGGAAAACAATAAAATAAAATAAAAATAAATAAGAAACAGGAGTTTGGGTGGGGGCGGCAATTTAGCAGCTCGCACGGGGCGGCACTTGGCCTTGCGCCGGCCCTGTTTTTACGCAATAAATTCATAGCCTGTGAGAAACCCATAAGATCAATATTAAAAATTCCCCGATTTTACATTTCTTCTTAGTAAGGTTAACTTCGATTTTACATTCTTACCCAATGTCTTGCTTTACTTCGTCCTCACCCCTCCCACCCACCCCCCCCTTTTTTTCCCAACTGACATTTTATGTGACTGAATGCATTGTGACACAAAAGGCAGACAATTCGCACCACCTTTTATGATGGAGTTTAAGGGTACACACAGCACCACCATGTATGGTATTTGTGTAGCATGACTACCATGTAGCGATAACAGTTAGCATACACTGTTCTTAACTCATTTTTAAGTACATAGTAAACTTTCTAAAAATCATGTTTGATTTCACTGCATCATTTGCTTTATTTCAGTACACCAGCAAGAAGGAACTGGCAATAATTCATCAGTAAGAAAGTCATATCATGAAATGAGAAAATTACAAATTATGAATTTAATATTGGTTAAACAATAAATCTTAATAGGATCTCCATAAGCCACCACTCTACATAAGCCACCTCTCACTTTAAAGCAAACTTTATTTTGCTAGTACAGTTTGTAATCCAGTAGACAGAAATATTTGCATTTTGTTTTAGTCACATTTTTTACCATTTATGATGTAGTAGGTGGTATTTATCAACTAAGGAGTTATAAGAAAAGTCTACTCCTTACCCACTCCCTTAAAACCCTCATCATTTCCTTTTCCCTCTCTTTCTCTTCTGTCTGACAAAGCAGCTAGGCTCCAAAAGCTAGCATTTGTACGTGTGTGTGTGTGTGTGTGTGTGTGTGCGTGTGTGTGTTTATTTGTTACTATCACTGCCTATGCTCCTTCGCCTGGTAAGTAGGCTTCATCTATTTTTTATTTTATTTTATTTTATTTTATTTTCTTTACTTATAATGTAATATATTTGGAATACACAGAAACAAAGACCCTTTACTACATAATTATGTGGTTTAAGAATAATGACTCAAAGCAGTTAGCCATAAAATACCTGGAAGCAAGCATATAGTATGATTTAAAGTGGAATGAAGACATAAATGTAATTTTAAATAAGGAAGATGTCAGACTGATATTCATTGGAAGTATCTTCAGGTAGTGTAGTCCATCAACTAAGGAGGTGGCTTACAAAACACTTGTTCAACCAATACTTGAATACTGCTTGTCAGTATGGGATCTGTGCCAGAAGGGACTGACAGAGGGGAGAGAAAAGTTCAAAATAAAATCAGTATGCTTTGTTACAGGTTCATCTAGGAAGCCTAAGAGTATCATGGAGATGACTGGCCAACTACAGTGGCAGATGCTACAAGAGAGGCATTCTCCAGCATGGTATGGGCGTGCCCTAAAACACCAATCATCATCAATGGTATGGGCTAATTTCAAATTTCTAAGAGTGTATGTTTTGCAAGGAGTCTTTCTACTACATATATCTCATAAAATACAATGAAGCTCAAACTAGAGGCAGGGAGTTTATTGGCAGTAATTTTTCCCACAAACAACAGGAACAGGGAAATGAGAAAGTGACACTGGTACACAAAGTGTAGTAGTTAGAGATGTAAATCTGTCATTTTTGATACATAAGATATTGAAACTGTGCAGCAAGCACTCATTTCATCAACATTATGACTCAGATCTTCAATGAAAGGTGAATGGTGGTCATTCAAGACACTGGGTTATTATATTAATAGTGTTGTCCATCTACAATGAATCACATACAGCCCTGGAAACTTTTAAGATTAAAGGAGAGTAGTGAACAGAATGCCAACATCTGAAATGGTGTATTTTTGTGGTCAGATCATAAAAGGTAACTATAAAATGTGCAAATGAAATTTAGCTGTGATGTTGTGTAATAGTAGGATCTATCAAATTCTCTCTCTCTCTCGCTCCTCTCTCTCTCTCTCTCTCTCTCCTTCCGCCCCCCCCCCCTCTCTCCCACCCCCCTCTCTCTCTCACACACACACACACTTTGTTCACCTTCATAATACAAATATTATACAGATTTATCATTATAAATGTCTACTAGAAACTATATAAGTGTTGTGATGCCAACTTACAAGAAAAGAGCAGAAAAATATAAAAGAAACAAAATAGGCATAAGCTAGGTTGGAGCCACAATCAGCCCCTTCTTTCCGAGCAAGCTTATCACATGGTCTGCCACTGATGCAGGATAACATTATTGAAGGCCACGCTTCCCCTGTTGCACACCTGTAGGAAGAGAAACATAAAAATTATTAATTCCACAAATAAATATATATTAAGATAATTATTGTGACTGCATCATATTTGGAAGCATTATATAAATGAAAAAGATAGTATGTGAAAAACTGAAAGATAATTTTTAGTGTGTTAAAAATAATTGGCAATATAAATATCATTTTAAGTAAGTTGAGGTTAGGATCAACACTGACTTCAGTTTGTATTAAAATGTTTTTTATATGACATACTAAAACATTTGTCACTAGCGACCGTCCCCGCCTTTGTATAGGTACACTTTATACTCTACACCTATAAAAATCAATGTATGTATGTATTTTATTCATTGATCACATGATATAATTAAACACTTTGCGCACCATACTTATACAACCCTTAGCATGTTTAATCCACATTCACTTACTAATATCACAATGTGATGTGCTTGTAAAAGTTTATGTCTTGCACTTGGAACGACAGTATTAACAGTGGCACTATCAAAAGAATGGTCATGGAAGCTATGATAGCGCTACATGTGGCAGCACTACAGTTTTTGAAGAATAGCATGATACAGGCAGTTGGCTTTCCCTGCTAGGGGGCCTATTGTCATTCCAAGTGTCAGAAACAAACTTTTATGCAAACATTAATACATACAGTATTTTGATCTGATTGCTACCAAACTTCATTGGATCACCTAGTGGACTAATCTGAAGGTTTCATGAAGATGTTATAAGAATTGCTACAGCCATCTAGGAGTCTATAGGGAACATTCATACGTACATATACATTTTTATAGACAAAAAAGATAAATGGCATAATATATGTTGAAATTATTTTCAGTTATCTTCTGATGTCAGCTTGGAAAGCTGGCATGTTTTTTAACCAATGTCATAGATATATTTCTGTCCTTTCCCATTAAAAAATGATACGAAAGCAAAAAAATATACACTTGATATTTAACCAGTACTTATTCTATCACTTTTGGATAATTTTTTCACATCTCTGGGAAGAATTTCCATCCGATTAATTGAATATACTTAGTATTTCATTTTTAAAGTGCTTTACCATACTATAACTCCTCCACAGTGAATACAGGAAAGTGTTACACTCTCTGAGAGGGACAAATTTCACTTGATTGAATTACTAACTTGTGATCGAAAGTAGACTACTTTAAAAGAACATAAAGGACAAGATATAATTTCTGACTCTTCAATATTGGATTAAAAACACTATAACAACAGAAACTCTTGGTCCTACACCACATAGATATAGTGGTAAGATGGCTGAATGGATACTCCATCAGAAAATGAACACAGATCAAGCATGAAACAGGAAGAAGCAAAATAGAAACAGTAAACAGTCCAAGCTGAAGATGTGGAACATTGTATCACTCAGAGGAGCTATGGCTTTATGATTATATGGTCACAATGTTGAACTGCAAAGATTTGTGTGCAAATCACTTTTGTATTACATTTTTCTCATAAAATTGAGAACTACCCATCTTTTCGGTTCTCTGTACATTTGTTATAGAATATGAATCACCTGGTAAGAATAAAATACGGTTGCAAGTAAATGTGATGAATAGCAAGAGCAGATGAAATGCCACAGTGACCTCTCAGAGAAATGTGAACAACAAATAAATGGTTGTGAACTATAATAGGAGCAAAAGAATTCAAGAGTCCAAATTTCCAAAATGGAATGCAAGAGTCATAACATGTGACACTTGTTTAGAAAAAATAAGAAGTACAGTAGAACGTCGATTATCCGAAGTAATTGGGGGACATGGGTGTTCGGAAAACTGGTTTGTTCGGATAACCAAAATGTACATGTTTATTTGCCAAAGTACTGTACAGTAAATTTATTCTTAAAAACAGGCATCTCTTTTAGTATTACAAAGTAACATACAAAGGCAACTTCAGTAGAAATATATAGTAAATGGTATGGTTTATTAAACGAAAATATATACATATTATATATGCATTTTGCATGAACAATACACACAGTATACAAAATTAATGTTTAAAAAAATCCTTTATTTGGTCTGCAAGCCTACACACTTACGAGCAGCTAAGTCGCGTACTTTTTTCATTACAGATATCTGAAACTGGTCACTTTCATCTTGGGCTTCAAACCATCACAAGGCAGTATCTAAAAAAGTGAATGCCTCAGAAGCTGTTGGTATACTTTCATCTTCACTTTCTGGAGCACTGATTGATGAGATGCTGGTGGCGTCATCTTTATCAGTGACGGCGTTTACAAACTCGCTGTCCTGCATCATTTGGTGTCCTGGATCTGCATCATCGATATTCATCCATTCATGAATGTCTTCTTCATCTCATTCGTGGCAATCTATTTCTTTTAGCATACAGAGAATTTCAGACATATCATTCTGTTCGTCATTTTCAGTTATACCTTGTGACTTTTCTTCTGAGCCCAAAATTTTATTACAGGCTTTTTTCAAATTCTCTTCCTTTACACTATTCCATGCTGTGCTGATCATAAAGGATGCATCTTTCAAGTCAATATTCTTATGATTTCTTAAGAGACTTTCTCCTCCATCCTCTTCTCTTTCTAACAATAACTTACACAATAATTATTTCCTGTAATATCATATGATAGTCTCAATAATGCCTTGATCCATGGGATGTAATAAGGAGGTTACATTAGGTGGAAGAAATATTACCTTTATGAACTCGTCTTTTTTGTTCAAAGTATCACATGACGGATGAGTTGGTGCATTGTCAAGGAGAATTAGTGTTTTCTCCCTCTTCCCATTCTTTAGCTAATGAGCTTTTACAGAGGGCACAGAAACGCCCAGAAACCACTTCATAAAAATCTTACTATCCATCCAGGCGCTCTTTTGTGAGGTGTACACAACAGGCAAGGCTGACATATTAACATGTTTGAAACATCGTGGTTTTTTACTTTTACCAATGATGAACATAGGCAGTTGGTAACTTCCAGTAGCTTTAGCACAAGCCAAATCTGTAATACGGTCCTTGCTTGTTTTACGACAAGGTGCTGCTAATTCATGACGTGAAACAAGAGTTCTTCTCGGTAAAGCTTTCCAGTTAAGTTCAATTTCATCACCGTTGTAAACGTTTTCGAGAGCATAATCTTCTTCCCTTAATACGTCCCTTAGTTTGACTTTGAAAGAATCAACTGCTGAAGAATCAGCCAACAGTTTTTCTCCCTGTATTGTAAGATCACAAATGCTGTGTCTTGACTTGAAGCATTTTAACCAGCCAGTGCTTGTTTTAAAGTTCGAATGCCCTCCAAGTTTTTCGTTGAACAACATTGCCTTCTAACGCAGAATGGGACCTGAGATAGGTTCTCCTTGCAATCTCTTTTGTGTAAACCACTTGTAAACATCATCATCTAGATCTGTGTTAGTGGTGAGCTTCATAGTTTTACGGCTTGTTGATCCATCAGTAGAATCAAGCATAGCTATAAAATTTGCTATGCTCGTCTTTTATTTTTATTTTATTTTATATCCATTATTGTCAACTTTTCCACCTTGTACTCATTGGTTAAAGTGGTTGCAGATTCACCTTCTTCTAACCTTTTAATAATCTCGTACTTGTCCCTCATAGAAAGGACAACACGTTTACGTTTAAGCATTTTGTATCGTCAGGTTCACTTCTTCACACAGCAGCGCACAAGTGGTCGTACCAGAAGGTGACTGTTTGCACCGTGAGAAGCTCTTCTTGGGGGCGCGCAATCCTTCAAACTGCACGGAGCGACATGCCTCAACTCTAAGCTGGTGCAGCTATTGCTGTGAACAGCTTTGATACTGCCGCTACTTCTACTGCCAGTGCCAAGCCGGCAGAAGTGTGCTGATTGTTAGAAGTGTGCTTATTGTTGAAACACAGCGACTGGTGGCTTGGCCAGTCAGCAGCACCTTGTGAAGGCCCCATTAGAAGTAATGTTTCTCCAGCAGTGGCCCAGTGCGGCGACTACTGTGGGAAACTTCGTTTGGGAGTGAGGGGGATGATGGACATCAGGGTGGGAGAGTAACAGGTGCAAGCGAGTACACAGATCGGTTAAGTGGTCGTTCGGTTGACCAACATTTGGATAATCAATGCTCTACCATATATACATCTGGAGGATCATCGGTTTGTAATCATTGGATCCCAATGCTGGGTACCAGTGAACCACAAAATGTATTGCATACACACCTTGGGACTTACCACATGACTCATATTCTAAACATATGTACAGTAAGACAGTTGCGAAGTCTACACATGAAAGAAGCATGAAAGCACTACTGCAATTTTCTCAAAATTGTTTAAGTATTGTGCCTTATTTCTTGCACTTTATGTTCTCCTAATGGTCTACTAAATGGTACAAAGTTAGAAGAAAACCTGTGTTCCAAATGTTTTGGCCTCCTCTTCTAAGTGCTGTATCTGAAAATTACCTTGAGGAGGTAAATAGAGAGCTGACTCATAGAGATAACATGCTAGACCTGCTGTTGAGAACTTTTTGATTTAGTTAGTGTGGATCAAGGAGTCAGCAATCATAAGGCCATTACAGCATCAATGCATTCAGCTGTAAATAGAAATATCAAGAAACATAAGAAGATCTTCTGATTTAGCAAATGTAAAAATGGGAAGATTTCAGAGTACTTGACTGCTCAAAAGAATAGTTTTGTCTTTAACACTGACAATATTGTGCAACTTTGGATGAATTTCAAATGCACCATACAACATGCTTTTGATAAGTATGTGCCAAGTAAAAATATAAGAGATGGTAGAGATCCCTCATGCTTCAACGACCGAGTTAGGAAATTGTTACAAAAGCAAGGAGAACTTCACTGCAAATATAAATGTAGCCAAAGTCTTGCAGACAAGTAAAAGTTAAATGATGCCAAAATTAACATTAGGGCAGTCATGCAAGAGCTGTTCAATGACTTCGAGAGAAATGCTTTGTGTACCGACTTGGTTGAAAATTCTAAGAAATTTTCATCCTACACCAAATCAGTAAATGGGTCAAAACCAGATATCCTGATGCTCTGTGACCGTAATCATGAAACAGAGGATACCACACAAAAAGGCAAAATATTATTTTTTTTCCAAGGCAAAATCCAGATATCACAGGGAGTGTCAGAGGGATAGAGTAGCAATTGAAAGCGCTCAACAGATGAAAGGCCACTGGACATGATGGGATAACAATTTGATTTTACATGGTGTATGCAAAGGAACTTGCCTCCCTTCTAGCAGCAGTGTACCAAAGGACTCTAGAGGAATGAAGAGTTCCCAGGTCATTCCTATTTACGAGAATGGTCATTGAGGAGATGAGCAAAACTATAGGCCTATATCTCTAACATTGGTCACTTGTAGAATTTTGGAATACATTTTATGTTAGAATATTGCATCATTTCTGGAAAGTGGAAATCTCCTTTGATGAAATCAGAATGTTTTCTGAAAGCAGCAATCATGCAAAACACACCTCACACTATTCATCCACAAGATACAGAGAGAAGTAAATGAAGGTTAGTAGGTAGATGCCATGTTTCTTCACTTACACAATGATACACTAATGCCTGATGAACAATCTGTGAGATTATGGAATATCTGACCAATTGTGTGATTGGATTGAGGCGTTCCTAGATAACAGAAAGCAACATGACATTTTCAATGGAGAGAAGTCATCAGACATTAAAGTGATCCCAGACATGCCCCAGGGAGTATTATAAGACCATTGATTTTCACAATATGTATAAATGACCTCATAGATAATGTCAGAAGTTCAATAAGGTGTTTTGTGGATAAGGCTACAGTTTAGAAGTCGCAACACTGGAAGACTAGTTAAACGCAGGAGGATCTGCAGCATTTTGATGCATGGTGCAGGGAATGGCAATTGAGCTGCAACATAAACAAGTGAAAAGTTCTGCCTTTACATAACAATTCATAACAGGTCAAACACTGGAAGCAGTTACTCCTGTAAAGTATTTGGGTGTAGACACAAGGGATGATTTAAAATGGAATGGTCATATAAAATCAATCATGGGTAAGACAGATGCCAGACAGATCCAGTGGAAGAATCTGCAGGAAGTTTATTCCATCAACATAGGGAGTAGATTACAAAACTCTCATTCAACCAGTGCTGCATATTGCTCATCAGTGTGGGATCAGTACCAGGTAGGGTTAATAGAAGACATACAGAAGGTCAACGGAGAGCAGTGTGTTTCATTAGGCGCTCATTAATAAGCATGAAAGCATCAAAGGATGCTTAGGAAACTCCATTTGGAGATGCTGGATGAGAGACATTCTGTACTGTGGTGCGGGCTTCTGTCGAAGTTCCAAGAGCAAATGTTTCATGATGAGTCAACCTAAATATTGCTTCCTCCTACATACATCTTGCAAAGCAACTACAAGAATAAGATCAGAGAGATTAGGGCCAACACAGGGGCACACAGGAAATCACTTTTCCCATAAACCATATGTGACTGGAATATGAGGAACTGACAATGGTACACATAATACCCTCTGCCACACACTGTGAAGTGACTTGCAGAATATGGATGTAGATGTAGACTTACTTTCTGATGAAGGCTGTGGCTGAAAATTTTAAGTTGTGTGAATGTACTTGTCTTTTCTATTTTCTTGTCAGCAACTCAGTGATCAAAGCAAGTGATGCACCTAGAAGAAGTGGTCCAATATCATCACCATTTCAGAATACAATCAAACTAATGATGTATGAGTAAATGATTACAAGGCTCTGTAGTTTGTAGAACACCCTCCAGGGTGGATTTGAGATCTCATCACCCTATTGTTGCAAGGTTGATACCTGCTGTGAATCAGACATTGAAGCAAGACAGTTGCATACAGTAAAAGCACTAGCAATGAATCACAGACATATTAGACAGCCTATCCACCAACTGAATGCTTTTAACAGAGGCCAAATCATTGGACTGCATGAAGCTGGGTGGTCATATTATGCATTGCCAGTCATGTGGAGCATTCACATTTCACTGTGGCCTGATGTTGCAATGAGTGGGAATATGAGGGCACCAAGTTATGTCATATAGATTAACTGGAAAACACCATCCCAAGGGAGGACTGTCATATGGTGTGCCTAGCAATGCAGGATCCCATGACATTGGCACCTGCCATCTGTGATCATTTCATGGAAAACCTACAATATCCTGTCAGTTTCCACACAGTGTCTTGATGACTGACATCTGCTGGATTGGTCCTAGTGTCCCATGCATTGGTTGGCATTGACACCAGAACACCAACACCAAAGTTTGGTGTGGTGCCATCTCCAGGAAGCATGGACAGAGGATGAAGATCTTGCATCATGTTCAATGATGAGTTGCGCTTCTCCATAACCCCTGATGACCATTATGTTAAGGTGTGGCAGCATCAAAGACAGAGGGCACATCCTGCCAATATTGTGGAGAGGCACACAGGTGAGAGTCCTGGTATTGTGGTGTTGGGCGTCATAGGATATGCATTCAGGTCACCTATAGTCATGCTCCAGCAGACATTAACAGAATCTTGTTTCCCCTTAAACCAACTTAAGACCTACAGTGGATGCAGGTTCACCTATTAATGTTGTATATGGATCGACATAACACATACACTATAGTATCACAAAGGGCATTTGTTTATCTTCCCGTATGTATGTGAGCTGAAACAGATAAATCACCTGTTCGTCCCCTGAAAATAAAGAGGTCTTATATATTGCAAAAAGCAAATACTGTATGAAATATATAAATTATAGAAGGAGTAATGGACCTACTATTTCCTTTATGTGGCAGTGTGCTTCTGAGAGCTACACCACAAGCTGTCAGACAGCTTTCTCAACCTACACTACTATAAATAATATCATATGGGACACATTCATTGAACTAATCATTTTATTAAAATTAATCTGGTGATCACCTGTACAATACAAAATAAAGGAGACATCATTTAATGCTCAACATAAGTGCATAATGACAGTGTTACCAGCTGCATGCAGCACATGCTGTCAACTTATTTGATATTGCAGTGCAATTTCTTATACACGTAGCTGTAATAAACAATTTACTAACAATGCTTTGGTAACCACCCAAAACAAATAACATTACGTTTATCTTAGAGAAACACAACTTTATCCCTTATTTCATCATGTGTTCAAAATGTTGTCCATGGACTGAAAGGCACATTTGCAATCACCATTCAAAAGAATAAGGAACCAATTTAATTATGGTCAATGATAGTCAGAGCATGCACTGGTGATTTGCTGAAGCATATCATCTAGTGTAGTTGGGGCTTTATCATCTTTACAGAAAGAAATCTGGGGGATCATATTGAGAGATTTTGCAGGCCATTTCACAAGATAATTTCATCCTATCCAACGTCCAGGAAATTTCTTCTTCTAGTATTTGTGTTGCAATGCGGGACTAGCGAGCTGGACATATGGCCTGTTGCAGCCACATACGCTTTCGAATATCCAGTGGGACCTCCTCCAGAAGGAATGGCAGAATGTTCGTAACATAGTGTGTGTGCAAATGCCCATTCAGAATGCCTGGGATGAAGTACAATGCCACAATACAACTGCCTAAGATTTCACACCATAAGTTTATGCTCACAGCCTTTGATGTTGCACCTGAAAAAGCCAATGTGGATTTCTGGCTCCCCAGAAGTGCATTTTATGTAATTTTACATTACCATGGTAAGTGTTGCGTCATCAGTAAAGTGCATGATGTAGTGACACATTGTAAGGGCAAACTGACAAAAATCTGTATTATATTTGAAAATCATGGTTTCTCAGTGCCTGATGTAGTGACAAATGATAGGGGTGGAATTTGTGTTGATGCCAGTTGTGAATGACACGTGTCTGGCTGATTCCACATTCCTTGGCAATGTGTCTCATGCCACTTTGTGGATTCATTAGCGCAATAGCCAGGATAGCTTCTTAGTATTCTCTGTCATTTGTAGTCTTCTTTATTGTTCTCGTTTTCAAAATATAGATCAAGCACTCAAGTTAAGCAGACAAATGTCTGCCTAGGTGTGTTTAGGTGTGGATACGTGTGAGTGTGTGTGTATTTGTTTACCTTTCCTTTTTTCCCTAAGGTAAGTCCTTCCACTCCTGGGATTGGAATGACACCTTTTCCACTTCCTTAAAAGCCATATCCTTCCCTTTCTCCTCTCCTTCCTTCCTCTTTTCCTGAGGAAGCTACCAGCGGTGGCAAAAGCTTGAATGTCTGTGGGTGTTTTTATTTGTGTTTTTTCTTTCTATCGGTGAGCCTGTGCTTTGGGTAAGTCAAACAATCTATATTTTTATACATAGTTTTCCCACCAGGAAAGTTTCCTTCTGTACTTGCGTCTGTGTAAATGTGTGGGTGTGTGTGTATTTCTTTACCCTCTTTTTTCCCCCCCAAGGTAAGTCTTTCCTGTCCCGGGATTGGAATAACTCCTTACCCACTCCCTTAAAACCCTCATCATTTCCTTTTCCCTCTCCTTCCCTTCTGCCTGACGAAGCAGCTAGCCTGCAAAAGCTAGCGTTTGTGTGTGTGTGTTTATTTGTTACTATCACTGCCTGTGCACCTTCGCTTGGTAAGTAGACTTCATCTAAAATAGAAAACGGATGACTTACCCAAAAGGACCGCCTCGTCGATAGACACAAATAAAAATAAAAATCACACTCAAAACACACTTACTAGCTTTCGCCACCACTGGCAGCTTCTTCAGGAAAAAGAGGAAAAAAGGGGAGGAGAAAGGGAAGGAATGGGTTTTAAGGAAGTGGAAAAGGAGTCATTCCAATCCCAGGAGTAGAAGGATATAAATGAATCACACACACACACACACACACACACACACACACAAACGCTAGCTTTTGCAGCCTAGCTGCTTCATCAGGCAGAGGGGAAGGAGAGGGAAAAGGAAATGATGAGGGTTTTAAGGAAGGGGGTAAGGAGCCATTCCAATCCCGGGAGAGGAAAGACTTACCTTGGGGGAAAAAATGGAGGGTAAACAAATGCACACACACCCGCACATTCACACAGACACAGAAACCCTCATCATTTCCTTTTCCCTCTCCTTCCCCTCTGCCTGATGAAGCAGCTAGGCTGCGAAAGCTAGCGTTTGTGTGTGTGTGTGTGTGTGTGATTCATTTATTTATTTGTGATGCTGTTACACCTGTGCTCCTTCGCCTGGTGAGTAATCTTCGTCTATTTTTTATATTTAATTTTTCCTGTTAGGAGTTTTTCGTCTTAATATATACATATATGTAGAAACTTATAGGTTGAGAACTAATAAGGAAACAGAAGAAAACAAAAAAGAAGTATGATCAAAATTAAGCCAAGTTAGTGGAGCAATGTTTTTAAGGAGGATCTTAAAGTTACCAGTATACTCAGGCAGTTGTTACAGAGAGAAAGACATTTCGACAAAAGATACTTGACTGGAAAGTTGGCTAGAGGAAAATTAGAAAATGGACTGGAACAACATGGTTTGATGAAAGAAAAATACTTCACTCTAAAAAGGATTAAACAAATTTGGGTTCAAAGGAAGGCAAACCTTCAAAAGTAACAATGATTAATTGTATGTTTCATGGTTCTACTGGGTCCTTGTGAGAATAATAATAATAATAATAATAATAATTAGTCAATAGCAGTAAAAACACTGGAAGCAGTTACTTCCATAAAGGATCTGGAATTAGGCATGGGGGCACTTTGAAATAGAACAATCATATATAAACAATGCTACAGATACCAGATTGAGATTTATTAGAGGAGTCCTCAGGAAGCGTACTCCGTCAACAAATGAAGTAGATTAGAAAACACTTGTTTGGCCAATGTTTGGGTATTGTTCATCAATGTGGGATCCACACCAGATTTGATTGATAGAAGAGATAGAGAAGATCCAATGGAGAGCAGCAGACTTCATCACAGGCTCAATTAGTAAGTGTTAAAGCATCACAGATGTGATTAGGAAACTTTTGTGGCAGATTCTGCAAAAGAGACATTCTGTCCATGGTATGGGCTCCTGTCAAAGTTCCAAATGTATATGTTACTCAGAAAATAAATTAATATGAGGGTTGGAACTTAAATAGTATTTATTCACAACTGATACAAAAGTATTACATGTTTGCATCTGTTACTGCTCTTCAAAGTAGTCACCAGCATTGTGTAGAACCTACTGCCCGTGATGTGGAGGGTATAGTGTACTGTTGGCAGAGCCTGTTCTGTTTATGGTGCAAATGGAATGGTCTACTGCTTGTTGAATCTCTGGAAGAATTCTGAAGTGAATGCCATGAAGTGGGTCGTTCACTTTCAGAATTCAATCAAAGCCACAAGTACTTAATGCCAGAGCGTATTGTGGGTGGTTCAGTGCTTCCCAGTCCCATTGACTGAAGAGGGCAGACACACCTTATGCTGAATGGATCCGTACATTATCATGCAAAATGATGGGTGGGTTGTGAAAAAAGTGTTGCTGCTTCTTTTGCAAAGCTGGTTGCAGGTAATGCTCCGAAAATGTACAGTAATACTGTGCATTGATGGTCTACCATGGAGGAATGTAATGCATTAGGATAACACCATCACTGTTGTACATGAGAATAACTTTAAGTTTTACCGTACTGAAGCTCTGATGCACTTTCGACTTTCGTGGCAACCCATAATGATGCATTCAGTGGATCAGTGTTTCAGTTTTGGCTTGTACGATGTGGCCCATGTCTCATTCAGTGTTTCGGTATGACATACGAAAGCTTCTCCTTTGTGCTCAAAGCACTCAAAGTACATCTGAGCAGCATCATAATGCATCCATTTCTGTAAATTCATGCAAAATCTGTTATGATGCAATTTTCACACGCCCAGGTGATCCTTCAGGACGCGAAGCAGAGCTATATGTGCTAATCCGGGTTCATGAACGAGCTAATGAATATTCTGGCATCAATCACTGTTCAATAATGTGCAACAGTATGCACTTCTTCTGCAGAGAAGCTAGGATGACCTGCCTGATGCATGTCTGTCATAGTTTGCTGACCTTCGCTGAAGTCTTTTACCCAATGTGCCACTGTTCTGTATGGCAATGCTGATTACCCTCGTACCTCTTGAAGACCTTGATGATACTGTCATGCTGTATGACCTCTGGCACATTCAATCTTGATACACTCCATTGTTCCTGTTTCAAAAACATAGTAATGGCATTACATTAGGACACTTGCTCACAAATGCCTGTGTTTCCCTCGACTGTGCACATGCTGGTGACATGAGACGGGCGAATCCATTTGCTTGGAGTTACTGTAGGTATGTTAACAACGTGTGCTATCAGCAATAATAGTAGATTCCACTGCATAGCGTTTCAACAGCAGTCTTGCCACTATTTAAGTTCTAACCCTCCTATATTGCTTCCTCCTACATACATCTCATGAAAAGAACAGAAGGATAAAATTAGCCGGCCGCAGTGGCCGAGGGTACTGAGGCGCTCCAGTCACGGTCTGCACGGCCACTACGGTTGGGGGTTCGAATCCCCCTCAGGCATGGATATTTGTACCGTCCTTAGGATTAGCTAGTTCATAAGTAGTTTGTAAGTTTAGGGACTGATGACCCAGTAGTTAAGTCCCATAAGATATACAAACATTTGAACATTTGATTTGATTAAATTAGAGAGATTCAAGCCCATAAGGAGGCACACTAGCAATAATTTCTTCCAAAAACCATTCGTGACGGAAATAAGTGGAGAAGTGACAATGATAAATGAAGTACCCCGCACAACACACTGTGAGGTGGTTTGTGTAGGATTGATATATATGTAGAGATTTATATACTAAGTGATGTTCCAATACTAATACTAAGATTTGTGAGGCAAGATAACATTTTGACAGTGGCAAGGGCTTTGTTTAACTTGGCCAATTAGTGTGAAATATTTGTAAATTATATGCACAAATATTCCTCATGAACCACTACACCTATAATTGAAAAATAGATTAAAATCCTTACTGCATGGTAGTTCCTAACACTTTTCACAGACAACGAACGCAACATACATTTGTAATTAGGGTTGTGTCCGAATGGTTCGGCCGAATCCATTATTCGCCGAATCTAGCATACTGGCTTCGAATTCGAGATTCGATGCATAGGCCTAATGGCCGAATTCTACTGAATCCCAAATCCAAAGTGTTATACGGAAAACTTCAGTTAAGAATGTTGTAGTTTACTTTGCGTAACAGGGCGCTTTTGTTTGCGTTATTTACTATATTTTCCATATATTCGCTGAAAGATGTGACGTCGTAAAACAAAATGATCTCACCTTGAATTTATTCAAGTGAAACCACTAAGGAACTTAAGCAGTTACATGGCTATTGTGAAAACAAGCTAGTGTATTTCCCCAAATCTAAGCGGCACTTTTTTCTGGTTTTTGGTGTGCTAAAAACCGCCTACAGTTTAAATCAAGTACAAAGCGAACGAAGCTCTGAAAAATGGCGCTAGGGTCTGCCACAAGTAACTTTTCCCGTTTAATATAGGCAGTGGTACACATACTTGCTTTGCAGGTGCAAATATAAATACTGGTGCTAAAACTTTTGCGCTCGTAAAAATAAAAAAAAGGAAGATGAGTCTAATTTCCTTTTTATTTTCGACTATTGAATTTTAATACACTATACAATGAAGGAAATAGAACTTTAGTATTGCTCAACTTCAAATGTAGCAGCCTTTCAAATATTAGTAGCAACAAAAATAAATTTCTTTACGTAAATACCAACAATACATAAGGCTTTAGGATTATTGCAAGAGTTGCCTCATTCTTATTTCATATGTGGGGACATGACAAATTACTATTTGTATTTTCTGAGCTGTATTAAGCTAATTGGTATTCTGTGTTATTATCTTTGATTGTAAACAAAAAAGAGTACAAAAAACTGTTCTTCACTTGTCACTGTATTATGCTCCCATGATGTGTGATGTGCAAGATAGAAGTAAATAAATGTGTGGAAAAATAAGTGTTAAATGTAATGTTTAATGAACCGTGTGGTACAAAATTGGTGACCCCAATGTGATCGACAAGACGACAGTTGTGACGAAATTTTTCGGCGTAATTTTCGACGAGATTTCCGTAACTTGAGTTCGACGTATTCTGTGTCCAACAATACGCAAGATGTCGACAGGAGAAGCAAACGGTAATCAAGGGAATCGTTCTGAATGTAGCAGTAAAGTGGAAATTGATAAGGTAAGCGTTAAGCTACCGCCGTTTTGGACGGAAAAGCCGGACATCTGGTTGCCGAAGCGCAATTTACGATTGCTGGTATTGTTACGGAGGCGACTAAATTTAACTATTTACTCACTCAGCTGGAGCCAAAATTTGTTGAAAATATATGGGATCTAGTTACGAGTAACGATAACAACAAATATTCTCTCGCAAAAGAACGTCTACTGAACATATTCAGAGAAAGTGAAGAGCGCCAAATTAAAAAACTTTTGAGTGGCTTAGAACTTGGCGACATGAAACCTACCCAATTATTACGAAAAATGAGGAGCTATGCAGGTACAAATGTATCAGAAAAGATCCTAAAAACACTTTGGCTTGACAAACTTCCAGCTAGTATCCGAAGCATTTTACTTATATCTGACGAAACAGTGGATAAGATTGCTCAAATGGCAGTTTGTATGATCGAATTAAACACTGTTGACGAGGTTCAAATTGCTTCCACCCATTCCATTCCGTCAACATCGTCTTTGTCAGTTCAAGATCTTCTCATGAGAATTGATGAATTGGAAAATGAGATTAAAATGCTTCGAAACACACGCAACCACAGGCAAAGATCGCGCAGTAGAAGTAGAAGCAGAGCAAGATA
Organism: Locusta migratoria; assembly: GCA_026315105.1. Lineage (NCBI taxonomy): Eukaryota > Metazoa > Arthropoda > Insecta > Orthoptera > Acrididae > Locusta > Locusta migratoria. Next base: position 457,348,422 of record CM048755.1, read on the forward strand.
CGATAAAAACGGCAAATACTGCTATTACCATTTCAGATTCGGCACACGATGTAAGCCTGAAAAATGTGTTCAGCCTTGCCAATGGCAAAATAAGGAAAACTAGAAGTGGTAGACACAATAGCGGCTGAGTGTTCTACCCCTGTGCACACATTAGGCCGCCAATATCGCCTATTTGTCAAAGATCGAAATTGTGGAAAATATTTTCTGGTAGATAGCGGTGCAGATTTGTCCGTTATACCAGTTGCAAAAAGCCAAAAAGGTCAACCCTCTGACTTCAATCTTTATGCTGCAAATGGGTCACAGATAAAAACTTATGGTTCAAAACTGTTAAACATTGATTTAGGACTCAAACGCAATTTTGAATGGCCATTCATAGTAGCAGACATATCAAAAGGCATATTGGGAGCCAATTTTCTTCATCATTATGGGCTACTGGTTGACCTCAAAAATAAAAAGTTGATAGACAACACCACAAAATTAAAAATTGTAGCAGAAGTAACCACTGTGGATGCTAATGAATCAGTAAGCTCACTCTATGCAACATGCCAGTTTTCAAAACTTTTAGAGAATTTTCCTGATCTAACTAAACCATCTATAGTACCAAAAATATTAAAGCATAATGTGCAGCATTATATCACTGCATCTCCTGGTCCACCAGTATACTGTAAAGCTCGTAGATTGGACCCACATAAATTGAAAATTGCTAAACAAGAATTTCAATTTCTGTTAAATAATGGTATTATACGTCCATCAAAATCACAATGGGCTAGTCCACTACACCTTGCTAAGAAGCCAAGTGGTCAATGGCGAGTCTGTGGAGATTATCGCCGTGTGAATGACAGGACTCTCCCAGACCGGTATCCAATACCACGAATTGATGATGTAAATTTTATGCTTCAAAATAAAAATATATTCTCAAAGGTAGACTTACTCAAAGCCTATTACCAGATTCCACTAGCCAAAGAAGATAAGCCAAAATCAGCCGTTATAACACCATTTGGTCTCTATGAATTTAATTATATGCCATTTGGACTTCGCAATGCACCTAGCACATTCCAAAGGTTTATACATGAAGTTGTGAGAGAACTAGAATTTTGTTTTCCATATTTGGATGACATTCTAATATCATCTGAATCACCAGAACAACATGTTGAGCATCTAAATTTACTTTTTGAGCAGTTGAATAAGTATGGTCTTGTCATAAATGTTTCCAAATCAGTATTTGGTGTACAACAGTTAACATTTTTAGGAAATTTAATTACACCTGCTGGAACAAAGCCAGATCCAGAGAGAGTTGCAGCAATAATGAACTACAAACGACCCAAAACAGTCCGTGAATTTAGAAAATTCTTAGGGATCATCAACTTTTATCGTCGACATTTGGAACATGCTGCTGAAAACCAAGCATTGCTGAATGATTTCCTAAAAGGAACAACAAAAAAGGACCGACGACATATTAACTGGACAGAAGAAGCAATCGCTCAATTCGAAAAATGCAAAGAAGATCTAGCAAATGCTGCACTTTTGACATTTCCTGGTTTGGACAATCAACTTGCATTATTTGTGGATGCATCAGATTTTGCAGCAGGTGCTGCATTGCAACAATGGCAAGATGAACAGTGGAGACCAATTGGATTCTTTTCAAAAAAGTTTACAACAGCACATAAGAAGTATTCCACGTATGATAGAGAGCTGCTTAGCATCTATATGGCTGTCAAATATTTCAAATACCTGCTGGAAGGAAGAGATTTCATTATTTATACTGACCATGCTCCTCTAACATATGCATTTAACCAAAAAATGAAAAAGCAACACCAATTCAATTACGTTACCTCCAGTACATTTCGCAATTTACCACTGACCTACGTCATATATCTGGTAAAGAAAATGTTGTTGCTGATGGTCTATCAAGGCTTGAAGAACTAGTTCCAGTTAACTATGATGAGATAGCCCAAGCACAAAAAGATGATGAAGAGCTTCGTCAACTACAGACCAGCCCTCATACATCACTGAAGTTAAAACACCATCTGACACATGGAGGAAAACAGCTATGGTGTGATGTGTCAACACAAATCATTCGTCCTTATATTCCTAAACCATTTAGATACTCTATTTTCCAACACTATCATAATCTGGCTCATCCAGGCATTAAGACAACAGTAAAAATGATCTCATCAAGATTTGTCTGGATCAGTTTAAAAAAGGATGTTCAAAACTGGGCAAAAACATGTATGGCATGCCAGAAAAACAAAATATCACGGCACATTCAAACACCAGTAGGACACTTTCCTAGTAACGATGAACGTTTCAAAATTGTTCACCTTGATTTGATAGGACCAATGCCTCCATCTGAAGAATATATTTATTGTTTAACATGCATTGACAGAGTTACAAACTGGACAGAAGTAGTACCTCTTCGGGACATACAAGCAGAGGCAGTAGCACAAGCATTTTTCAATTGTTGGATCACTAGGTTTGGAACACCATATCAGATAGTGACTGATCAAGGCAGGCAGTTTAACTCTGAGCTATTCCGAGCACTGTCAAAACTGTGTGGTTGTAACCAAACACAAACTACAGCATACCATCCTCAATCAAATGGAAAAATTGAAAGATTTCATCACACACTTAAAGCAGCTATCCCTACCCATGCAACTGCCAAATGGACTCAAGTAATACCTGTAATCCTCCTTGGCCTGCGATGCTCCATCAGAGAGAACAGTAATGCTACAATTGCAGAAATGGTTTATGGCTCACCCATCAGAATACCAGGTGATTTTTTTCAAGAGTATGCAACAAAATTGGATGCAGACTTACCTCAATTTGTTTCACAACTGAAGCAGTGCATGAATCGTCTGAAGCCTGTACAATACTCCCACAAAGCAAAAGAAAGACCTTTCATACACAGGGATCTCAATGAGTCAACACATGTATTTGTGCGAGTTGACCAAGTCAAAAAAGCATTAGAACCTCCATATGAAGGCCCATACGAAGTAATAGAAAGAACCCCAAAATTTTTTGGTGTTAAAATAAAAGACCAAGTCAAGAATATCTCCATTGATCGACTGAAACCTGCGTACCTCATGAATCATAATGAGAAGCAGCCTGAAGACACTTCAACTGAATGGTCAGCCCGGGTCAAACAACCAGACGCAACCGACAGTGGAAAACCAAGAAGAACAAGATCTGGTCGTGAAGTTCGATTTCCTGCAAGATTAGTTGAAGAACTGCAGTGTTAAGTGACTATATGACTGAGAAGGGGGTGATGTGGGGACATGACAAATTACTATTTGTATTTTCTGAGCTGTATTAAGCTAATTGGTATTCTGTGATATTATCTTTGATTGTAAACAAAAAAGAGTACAAAAAACTGTTCTTCACTTGTCACTGTATTATGCTTCCATGATGTGTGATGTGCAAGATAGAAGTAAATAAATGTGTGGAAAAATAAGTGTTAAATTTAATGTTTAATGAACCGTGTGCTACACATATATTGTTTCGTCGAATTTTGTGAAGTGATGGGGTGTGTAAACTGCAATGAAACATTAGGATTTCAAGAAGAAAGTTATTTATTATGTGGAAAAAAAGTTCTAATTGCGAGCCACCCAGGCGGGATGCGTCAATTCAGCAACCACTTGACGTCTGTGTCAATAAATCGTTTAAGGTCAAGCTTAAATACATATACACCGACTGCCATTCGAAAAGTGATGGGTTATATAAAACGCGCATATGTGCCAGGGATTGATACATGGAAGTGGGTTCCAAATCAGTTTCGTAACCGGCATTTAAAATGTTCTATATCGAATGCACTATATTGTATGAGGGATGATGCTCTGTAGTACAAAGGAACAGAATAACAAGGAATCAAGTAATAGTGATTCAGAATTATTGTACCAGTATCTAATTGCTATTATAAACATTTTGCTAAATTTGTATTATAAGTCTAATAAACTTGTTTTATATTTCCGCAATTATTTTCATAGTTATTTTCATTCTTATTTAGTAAGTGTTTAGAGTTGCTATAAAGGCCGTACATTTGAAGTCTAAAAGCTACTACGTAAAGCCAACTGGCAAGCATGTGTTGCGTCAATATGCCTGACGCTACAACCACTGCCTTCGTGCTACAACAGCCGTGTTTTTCTATTACGGACATGGGATTGTTCCTATGAATCGTGATTCATAAATTTCACATTATCTTCACCATAAGAATAATACAAATGTAGACATTATGTCATGTAATCTTCCGTTTTCGCTGTTACAATATTTAAATTCCATCCACCTAACAAATCCCAAAGACGTCGGTGAACGCGGGACAATATACTGTACGTATCACGTTAATTTTTACATTTGTATTATTCTTATGCTGAAGGGGAATGGGAATAGCTAGAAATGAAGCACGGCAACAGACTTCTAGTACTGATTTTTAAATCTTCTACGAATATAAATTCTGTGTAGACAAGTTACGTGACCTTAAATGTTTGAAAGAATAAATAAATCTACAAAATACTCTTGCTTAACCCTCCGGAATGCGCAATCTGCGCGTTAAGTACTTTTCGCAGTTCTGAAATGTCTCCCTGACAATAATAAGTACACACACACACACACACATCGAATTAACGCGGATTTCTCTGTCTCTGAAAGTTCTGTCCATCATTCATGGAATGCCTGATATGTCACAATAAAATTATTTAACATTTACACATCCCATTTTCTTAAGAATCTATTTTTTCAACTTCCAAAATATCTACTCATCTTTTCAGGTTTTATTTTTGACAATTCCCCTTAGGAGAGGAAAAAAAAAAAAAAAAAAAAAACACGTAATCCTTTCATTTCTAAGACTCAGTTATGGAATTATTTTTTATTTCATAAAAAAGAAACAGTTCGTAATAGAGTGAAGAAAGTTTCTTCATATCTTTTAGAGCATCTAAACAACATGTATCTCAAAATGTTTCATACAAATTTCTTTTAAGGGGAGGGGGCTATTAAAAAATCATTAAGATTTAAAATAAAAATCTAAATGACATTATAATTTCTTAAATTCTACTGTAATAATGTTTTAGGGATCCATCCCAGAAGGCTTTTTTCTACATCACTGGCTGTGATAGAGTAGTAATTCTTTTTAAATGCATGTATTTGAGTTGAAAGATTATTTGGATTCAAGATTCGGGTACAGAATTTGGCACGTGTTTTATTTAAGATTCGGTATTCGGATTCAATTTGATAAAATTGCGGTTCAACCCATCCTTATTTGTAATAACCTTTTTTATGTATGATACATACAGCTTAACAAATTTCAATTTTTTCTCCTTACTTACAATGTGTGATATCAAAGAAATGATTCTAGATCAATAGAAAGTGTGTTTGCAAATATAAAAATATGTGACATTAATGGCCATATCTTTTGAGTATATGTTTTACATCACCAAGGGTCCAAAGACTTCAATATGTGACAAAAATATAATATTATAAGGGATCCATTTTTACCAAAAGGGGTACAGAACCTTAGAAATGAGCAAAAAACAAAAGATTGCCAGATTAATTATGTTTACAAGAATTGATAGTGCACACAAAAGCAATTCATTCTCTATGTTCATGCTGTTTGCGTGTCAGTGTCAATTTTACTGTATTAACAAATTTAATTACGCATGGATTCAGATGGCCAGAGGCCAGAATCTCACCCAGTAATCTAAGTAGCAAGGCAGGGCATAATGTATTTAAAATTTGTTAAACAAATATAAAAGTATTATAATATCACTTACAGTAAGGTACCATCAGATCTTTTGGTTACCTTTCCAAAATACTATAATAAGTAGTTGAATACTTCTGCCATTTTCGTGCTGCCCTGAACCTTGCATCTGGAGCTGCCTGTGCCCTGTGCGCCCCCCCCCCCCCCCTTTTCCCACTGGATCCATAATTGCATTGCATGAGTAATACTGTCAAATCATTCAGTTTGAAAGGGTGAATTATTGGCAAAAGAAAATGTGATACATCCATCATGGAAGTTGCTGCTCATTTGGGACTAACTGTTTCAGCAGAGCAATTGGTGTGTACAGAATGGTTCATGGAAGGCCATAGAACATAATGAGATGGATCAGGGAGCATCATCCTGACCAACTCCAGAGAAGATCAACACCTAATCTGAATGGCATTGCATGGACCGATCTCTGCCCTTCTTGGTTCTGGCACACATTGGAACATGTGCCATTTATTGTGACATGGGTTATGTGTGTATCATCCACTTTCTCTGCCTACTGTTGAATAATGTGCAATAACATGCCAGATGGAAGTAGCATATGGAACTACATCAGCATGAAGTGGAATGGCATTACATAGTGTTTTTGAACAAATCTAGGTTCTGTCTGTTTGAAAACAATGGCCAGTGCATTATTGTTTTCCGTGGACAAGGGGAGTGGCATCACAATGACTGCATTAACAGAAGACATACAGTTCTAACTCAGGTCACTGTGACCAGTTTGGCCAATGTGAATCACATCCTGCGACCCCCTAGACACACCCTTTCTGCACGTCGCCACAAGTGGCATTTTATCATAAGACAATGCACAACCACATTGCTGCACGAACACAAGCCTTCTTGTTGTCACAGGATGTCGGCCTTTTTCTGTGGCCTGCCAGACCACCATACTTGTCGTCAGTTAAAAATATGTTGGATACATAGAAACAGTGGGTGCTGTGCTGTGAGAAAGTGGAAACCACCACAGATGAACTTCTTGAACCAGATGGAGATTATATAACAGGACAATGTTGACAAAATTCCAACCATCACAGATGAACTTCTTGAACTAGGTGGAGGTTATACCGGAGGATGCTATTTATGCCTTATACACACTCATGCCGTCAAGCAAGGAGCTGGATATCAGGGCACATGACAGACCATGTGCTTACTAGACAGCAGGAAACAATTTCTTGGCAACATACAAATGAAAATGTCCTGTGAATATGAACTTCTTCTTATGACTAGTTGTTCAAAGTGTTGTGTTTTTCCCTGATTATGAGTGTATATATACTCAAATAACTTAATTTAACAATAAATGAAAAGTTCAAATCCTGGGCAACTAATATAATTTATGCGCAATTTCTCCAATAGAAAAATTTACTGCAGGTGGCAGGAAGAAAACAACCTATGTGGACTTGCCTTTTTTTTTTTTTTTTTTTTTTTTTTTTTTTTTTTTTTTTACTTTAACCCTTTAACAACATTGGACTTCTACAGTAGTCCCCTGTGATCAGGCATTATAGATGGTGGACTGCTGTAGAATTCAGCAAAGAAATAAGGTTCACCCCTGGTGAACTGGAGACAATGGCTCTCCTCAGGGAATCTATGCAGCAGTCCACTTCTGCAAAGCCCGATTATGGTAGTCTTCTACAGAAGTCAGCCATAGTTAAAGGGTTAATCATACAAAACAGGTGGATGTATGCAAATGGAACATTTGTATTCAATTAAAACACACTATGATTAATAAGATGCATATTAAGAGGGGCTGAGAGTTGTTGGGTACCAAGATCATTTACATTCAATTGCAAGAGGTTTTTTGAGGTAACAGGACTGAGTATGGTTTTGTTCTAAGGTTTTCCTTGGCAGTTATGGATACAACTGGCCAAAACAAAGCTCTTCATCCACAGGTAACACAGGTTGTTGGTTTAGTGGGTTCAGTTCAGGGAAATGAGAGCACTGGAGGTGCAGATATAAGCCAGGACTGAGACAATTAGGCTGGCTGCTTTCACAATGGGAGTGATGAATTGGACATGAGATACACAGCAGAAGGTTCCACAGCCTTATGAAGGCAATCACTCTTAGCGGAAGACAGTACATTGTTCCTGAGACTTACAGTAATTTTTTTTTCCTGACTTCTATGACCGTATCAAGACAAATCAGGGTACTGATAATTGGTGCCTATCAGGGAGAGAGTAGTCTTCAGATTCTGTAGGCATTATAGCATCTTTGCTATATGGAAGACTTGTGATAGCAGGTGTGCGAATTACACACAGGCTGCAAGATGCTGCCAAAAGCGTTACCATGCATTTAGGCACCAGTGGAGCTCGGCTCACTCTCCTTTCCTCTGTGTTCCTGGTTGGGTTAAGAAGGAGGCCTCACCTCTGATTGAGTTAGGCAGAGGCATCTCCTCTAGCATATGTACATCATATTGATATAGAGGAAATTGTATCTGTTTAAAGTTTAGAAGCTTAACATCATGATTAGTGTGTATTTATTATCCTAATAATAATTGTTTCTCATATACATTTTTTTCATTTCATTGGTATCCTATCTTTTTTAAAATAAAATATCACATTGGAAAAAGGATTGCCTTTTCAGATAGAATACGAGGGAATGAACCAGCATAAACATAGTTAAGTAGTCCCTATTCAAGTATGTATGTATGTATGTACACTCCTGACCATTAAAATTACTACACCACGAAGATGACGTGCCACATACACAAAATTTAATCGACAGGAAGAAGATGCTGTGATATGCAAATGATTAGCTTTTCAGAGCATTCACACAAGGTTGGTGCCGGTGGTGACACCTACAACGTGCTGACATGAGGACAGTTTCCAACCGATTTCTCATACACAAACAGCAGTTGACCAGTGTTGCCTGGTGAAACGTTGTTGTGATGCATTGTGTAAGGAGGAGAAATGCAAACCATCACGTTTCCAACTTTGATAAAGGTCAGATTGTAGCCTATCCAATTGCAGTTTATCGTATTGCGACACTGCTGCTTGTGTTGGTTGCAATCCAATGACTGTTAGCAGAATATGGAGTAGGTGGGTTCAGGAGGGCAATACAGAACACCATGCTGAATCCCAATGGCCTCGTATCATTAGAAGTCAAGAGGACAGGCATCTCATCCGCAGCCATATCTCGATCCCTGAGTCAGCAGATGGGAATGTTTGCACGACAACAACCATCTGCACGACCAGTTTGACGATGATTGCAGCAGCATGGACTATCAGCTTGGAGACCATGGCTGCGGTTTATCCTTAACGCTGCATCACAGACAGGAGCGCCTGCGATGGTGTACGCAATGATGAACCTGGGTGCACGGATGGCAAAATGTCATTTTTTCAGATGAATCCAGGCTCTGTTTACAGCATCATGATGGTTGCATCCGTGTTTGGCAACATCGTGGTAAACGCACATTGGAAGCATGTATTCGTCACCGCTATACTGGCATATCACCCGGCATGATGGTATGGGGTGCCATTGGTTACATGTCTCAATCACCTCTTGTTTTCATCAACGGCACTTTGAACAGTGGCCATTACATTTCAGATGTGTTACGATCCATGGCTCTATCCTTCATTTGATTCCTGCAAAACCCTACATTTCAGCAGCATAATGCATGACCACATCTTGCAGGTCCTGTATGGGCCTTTCTGGATACGGAAAATGTTCGACTGCAGTCCTGGCCAGCATATTCTCCATATCTCTCACCAACTGAAAAAGGCTGGTCAACAGTGGCTGAGCAACTGGCTCGTCACAATACACCAGTCACTACTCTTGATGAACTGTGGTATCATGTTGAAGCTGTATGGTGGTTGTTCTGGGTACTGATTTCTCAGGATCTATGCACCCAAATTGCATGAAAATGTAATCACAAGTTCAAGTATAATATAGTTGTCCAATGAATACCCGTTTATCATCTGCATTTCTTCTTGGTGTAGCAATTTTAATGGCCAGTAGTGTATGTAACAAGAAATTATTTATTACTGTGAGACTGGTGACCTTTTGCGACACGATCAGCTTCAGTCTATCTCTCTTAATATATTTGTTACTAGTAGTTTGTAATGATTAATGCTTAAATTGAGATATATTTTTGTGTTATATTTTCCTCATGTACTCAAAATATCTGACAGTTGTAGAATAATGTATTAACACATGACAATTGTCATGGGTAAGGTTAATACAAATTGTTATGGCATAGGGTACCTTGCTTGTATTAATATCAAAGTATAGCTAAGCATTACACCATACCGAATTTCCACTGAAATGTAGTCACCTGTAATAATCATACAGGTACTAGGAATTCTATTAAGCATTGATTAGGAAGCCAAGTGTATAAACACTGTGATAATAAAACTGTCAAACGTTCAAGCACAAAAAAATTAGAATATTTGTATTCATGAAAATAAAAATGGTGGATAGGGGTTGTGAAGGCGGGAAAGAGGGAGGCGGGGGGGGGGGGGGGAGGAAAAAATGGATTCTATAATAACATTATAGGGAGTGCACTATTGTGGTGGGTGAGTATGGGTAATAGGTGCTGTAAAGCATAATAACATATGGTCAGTAAACATATTTTAAGTCAATCATAAAACTCCATAATGGAATAATATCCATGCTGTCATAAAACATTGTAAAAGAATAATATTCATGATCATTAAACATTTAAAACAGTATGGGGATGTGGCAAAGGGTGTACATCTAAGAGTCATATGGGATCAGGGCAATGTTATGGGGATAACAAGGACAGTGGACAAAACCAATAATCAAACGGTATCATTCCTACAAATTCACATATGAAAAGAGAGATTAGCTATGAATTCACATCACTCAAAATCAACTAAAATGTACTAATCCTATCTGAATCCTAAAACTGTAAAAATGAGTCACCCACAAGTCAACGGGTAAATGAAGTGGCTCGGCATGCATACCAAAATCAACATAAAGCCTAGACATTCCCACTAGGGAGCCACCTTCCTTGATGTTGACCTTCACCTTGCCGAGTCTCACATACACACCTCAGTCCATATTAAACCCACAAACAAGCAACAGTACCTCCACTTTGACAGCTGCTATCCCTTCCATATTAAACGATCCCTTCCCTACAGCTTGGGCATCCATGGGAAACATATCTGTTCTAGTAACAAATCCCTCACCACCTACAACAATCTATCCAATGCTTTCCTCTCCCGCAACTACCCTACAGACCTCATCTACAAGCAGATCTCTCGAGCTGTCCATTCCTCTCCTTCCAACAACAATGTTCCTAACCCCAGACCACCCAAAAACACCCCCTTAGTCACCCAGTACCATCCTGGCCTGGAATGACTCAACAAATTCCTCAAAACAGGGCTATGACTTTCTCAAGCCATGCCCTGAGATGAGATCATCACTCCAAACTGTTCTTCCCACACCACCCAGACTAGCCTTCTGCCATCCTCCCATCCTCCGCAACATCCTTGTCCAACCTTATAACATCCCAAAACCACCCTCCCTACCTAATGGTTCCTATCCCTGAACCGATCCCGCTGAAAAACCTGTCCAATGCATCCTCCCACTACCACATACCCCAGCCCCACCACAGAAAAAACCTACCCAATTCAAAGCAGGGCCACATGGGAGACAACACATGTCATATATCAACTGACATACCAACATAAACAGTGGTGTTCAGCCTTTTATGTTGGTATGACTACTAACAAATAGGCTGAGTGGATGGATGGTCACAGACGGACTGTTCGCCTGGGGGACACCCAATATTCTGTGGCAGAACATGCCCCCAGCATAACTCCAGGGACCTTGGCACGTTTTACACCACACGTGCCATTTGGATACTACCAACAAACACCAGTCCCTCTGAGCTACGGAGGTGGGAACTTGTCCTCCAACATATCCTCTCCTCCCGCCACCCCCTGTCCTAAATCTATGCTAATCCCTCCCCTTCCTCCATCCTCAGCTCACCTATTCATTATCCCTTCCTTAGCTCTCTCTCTCTCTCTCTCTCTCTCTCTCTCTCTCTCTCTCTCTCTCTCTCTCTCTATATATATATATATATATATATATATATATATATATATATATATATGATCTAAAATGTTTTAGGCAAACCCCCGCCCCTCCTACACTCCTCAGCATCATTCAGTTCACTCATCTCCTCTTCTCTACTACTTCATCTTTCCTCTTTGATTATATATATCCTCTCTGGCTTGGCTCAGTACTAACATGCAGTATCTTTGACTTCCACACTCCTCAAACACCACCTTCATGACCTAGGCCGTAAATTACCTTTCCCTTCTGTCCCCATCCTTTTTTCTTCCCTTCTCTCCCACCTGAGGAAGGACCTGTGTTCCGAAACCTTGTCCTTTTTTGTCCCCTTTTTTTTCTTTTTCTTCATTTGTGTAACTGTCGGTTTTACAGCACAAAGGTAAGTACTGGCCAGTCAATCTATCTCTTTTGAAAAATAATTTATCATCTCTGAGGAGAATTTCTATCATTAATTGATTTTTATCACAGTTTTTATACACTTGGCTTCCTAATTGATGCTTAGCTATACTTTGATATTAATACAAGCAAGGTACCCTATGCCATAACCATTTACCCATGACAATTGTTACATGTATAATACATTATTCTACAACTGTCAGATATTTTACAACTGTTCCTATGTGGACGATATAGTTTATAGTTACATTCATATTCACCATACAGTTAATTAATGCCTACAAAAAAAAAAAAAAAAAACAACAATATTAATATTGCTAAGATATTTCATTATAATTAACTGGTAATACATTTATATTGTTGTTGTCTGATTCAGCATCTGAAGATGAGATTATTGGAATCTCGAAACAGGTAATTGATTAAAAATTTTAAAAAATAATGGTGGAAGGTTTTTCATTTGCTAAATTACATCAAGATTCAAGTCACAGACATGGATTAATTTTTCTCATATTTCTACAGGCAACTTTCTCTTGAGAATATGTAAGAAATCTTTGTGAGAAATAGGCTCATCCCAGTATATAATCTTATTACGGTATTTCTCAAACTATGTATGGAGTGTTCCCTAACTATAACTGTATTGTTCTGGATTAAACACCGTGCAGAGGTGTACCAGTATTCCAGGGGACCAATACTTAGAGAGAAACATTTTCTGGAACTCGTCATAAGTGGAGCACATTTCTGTGGGTTCCATGGCCGAGAGAGCAGCATCTCTTAACAGAAATCCCCTAACATACCTGATTTTCTGTAACTCGGTCCAATTCATGGGTAATAATTGGGGATGGGTTGAACCCCAATGTTACCGAATCGAATCTTAAATAACATGTGCCAAATTTCGAACTCGAATCGAATCTTTCGAATCTTGAACCCAAATAATATGTCTACTAAAGTATATGTATTTAAAAAGAATTACTACTCTATCAAATCCAGTGATGACGATATAGCCTTCTAGGATGTATCCAAATGACAGTATTACAGTAAGATTTAAGAAATTAAAATTTCATTTAGATTTTTATTTTAAATCTTAAGGATTTTTTAATACTCCTCCCTCCGCTTAAAAGAAATTTGTGGGCTATGAAACATATAGAGATATATGTTGCTTAGATGCTCTGAAAGATAATAAAATTTCTTCACTCTATTACAAACTGTTCCATTTTCATGAAATAAAAAATAATTACATTAGAAGGCCTAGAAAGGAATGGATTAAGTGTTTTTTTCCCAACGGGGAAGAATCAAAAATAAAACCTGAAAAGATGATGAAACCTGATTTGGAACCCACATCCATGTATCATTATTCCATTGGCACACTTGCATGTTTTACATAACCCGCTGGTGTCAGTTGTCTATCACTTTTCAAAGGCTATTGGTGTACATGTGATTAAGCTTGACCTTCAATGATTTTTTGAAACAGAAGTCAAGTGGTTGATGAATTGATGCCATCTCACATGGATGACACACAATTAGAAATTTTTTTCCCACTTAATAAATAACTTTCTTCTTGAAATCCTAGTGCTTCATTCAGCTCACGTACCCCAGCACTTTACAAAATTCGGCAAAACAATACGTGAAATCAGAATGAGGCATCTCATGGAAGAATCTTAAAGCCGTATGTATTGTTGGTATTTACGTAATGAAATTTATGTTTGTTGTTACTAATATTTCACAGGCTGCTACATTTTATATTTGCGCCTGCAAAGCAAGCCTCTGTAGCACTGCTTATATTCAAAGTTATTTGTGGTGGCTCCTAGCACCATTTTTCAGAACTTTGTTTGCTTTCTATTAGTTTTAAATCACAGGCAGTTTTTGGACCAAAAATCCGGAAAAATGGGGCTCAGGTTCAGGAAAATACAGTAGATTATTTTCACAATAGCCACGCAACTGAATAAAATTCGTTGTGGTTTCACTTGAATGAATTCAAAGTAAGATCGTTTTGTTTTATGACATCACATCTATCAGCTGATATATGGAAAATAAACTAAGCGACTCTGTTATGCAAAGTACAACATTCTTACCTGAAGATTTCCAAATAACACTTTGGATTCGATAGTATTTGGCCATTATGCATCAAATTTCAAATCTGAAGCCAATGTGCTGGATTCGGCAAATAATGGATATGGCCAAACCACTCGGACACAACCCTAGTAATGATCCCTGCAAAGATTGTATAAACACTACTGGATGTACTCCTTTTTTGTTTTTTTTTTGTTTTTTGGGCGTGAATGATTGGAACTTCTGGTGTTTAATAATATTTTTCTCCAATTACGTTTTCGTCACAGTTCAGCTTCGAAAGATTAACTTGAACTATCTCTCTAATATCAGTAAGTTTGTTACCAAATTTGTTTAATTGTTCAGTCACTTCGTGCTGCCATTGAGTATGTTCCTGAGTGATCTGAGATTTAACTTTGGAAATCTGAGCAGGTGCATCTACTGTTGGTGTTCTATGTTCTGGAATCGACAACTTCACTTACCCGAGATTTAATTTCTTCGGATAACTCTATGTTCTTTTCCGATGTCCACTTTGTAAACTCAGCAATAAATGTTTGCTCTTGCTGTACAAATTATTTCTTTTTTTTCTGTTACTCAGTTGACAACCTGTCGAGTGTCGTAGGAAAAAACTATTTACTATAACCTTAAGAGCGCCTTGACTATGCTTTATTTCTGAAACCTCTGAATTCAGTTTCCTTACTGTGTCTTCCTGCACCTGTCTAAGGTTAATTATTTCTTCAGCCATCTGAGTTTGGCTTTGAGAAATTTGCACAATTTGATGCAACATATCATCTACTTGGTTCAACATATCTTCCCATTTTTTATTTACAGCATTGTTGAATATTGTTGTTGTCTGATGCAGGGTCTCAAGATGAGATTATTGGAATCTCGAAACATGTAATTGATTAAAAATTCCCAATAACAGAACAATACAGAATAGGAACCAATGGCAGCAGAATGTACAACTGATGAGTCAGAGTAATCAAAACTGGCATCGGCCGCCACTAGGAATAGCGACATAAATGATTTAGAAATCACACCTGCTTAATAGCCAGCAGAAAATACGTAACTGCCTCACTATGTCCTGAAGTGCAGGCTGTAATGAATTTAGCCTTAGGAAACATATTTGTATGATCAAGTGAACTTCCAGTTACAGAATGTAACAGAAGCTTTACCTATGTACAACTACAACTACAGACTATCAAAATATTATACAAAAATATTCTGTCATACCAGTAACTTTGTTGTCTAGATCTTTTTGTTAAATTACTTCTGGTCACAAACACTTCATAATGGCAAGTTGTGAAATTGTGCAATTATCCATGTTTGTAGACAGAATTTCTTACTAACATTTTCTGATGTCTTTTGTGATACACTGAACAATTTATCATGGTTTGATTATCCCAAAGTTTTGATATTGTTACAAAATTATCCAATTTATGTTATGTAAACAAACTATTACAGCTCAAATCATAATTTGCATATACACCTAATTTCTGTTTCATTTGGTATGTTAACACCTTCAAAAATATTTTTGGTATTTACTGAATAATTCACCATTCTTCTTGTTTGTGTTGGATTTATTTATGTGTAGCAGATAATGTAATTAAGTATCAAATTAGTTCTGGAACATTCAAGAATGCAACATTGTGTATAATAATTGTCGCATTGAAATGGCTGCAAGCTTGACTTCGAAGGCAGAGTTCTCAACTGAACACAGCACTACTGATTGTTGGTACCACTGCTGACTATAGCTGCTACTACATGTCTTGGCATTGAATCAAAGTGCCTCTAGATGTGTTGTTGGGGCATAGCAGTCCATGCCTTTTGCACATATTGATAAAGTGGATCTGGTGTAGTGGCAGATGGTGTATCCCAGACCAATGATTCTGTAATCGTCAACCAGACATTTTTGATAGGCAAGATATTGGGAGGTATCATTGAAAGCAGTTTGCTGGCAAGAAGAATTGCACAATCTACACCATGAAGCCTTTTGCACATTCTGCTATTGGCAGACTCTTGGTGTGCATGTTGTAAATTGTGCAGTTTCTTTTCAACTAAATTTTTATTTTGGTGTTATTTCTATTTTTTATTTTTTACTGCCGCAGTATTATTCTGCAGTAGTAGGCTACAGTAAAGTTATTATCAGTCAAAATTAGAAAAATTAACTGATAAATAAAACAATGAAAAAATTCCACAATTCTAAAAATTTTCCAGATTTCTCCAAGATGGAAAAAAATTTCCAGATCTCCAGTTGTCCTGGAGCATATACACCCTGTACTTGCATGTCCATTGCACCTACCGATAACAAATATGGCAGCACACATCTGAATTGATCTCATGTCTTCCTAGAGTCTGATCTGTTGGTGATCCAAAACACTCTGAAAATTCTCAATAATGATCCACACAAGTTTTCTATGTACAGTCTCCTTTATAGATAGCTACAGTTTCCTAAAACTCTCCAAATACACCAACTTCAAACATTTGCATTTCCTAATACCATTCTTACATGCTCATTCATTTCAAATTACCTTTCAAAATTAAACATAGATATCTAATGTGGCTGTGCCAAGCAGTACAATATCAGTGTTGTATTTGAGTACTACATAATACTTTTTTACTACTCATATTCAGTAGGTACATTTACTACACTTAGAAAAAGATGCCATTCATCATGCCAACTAGAAATTTTGCCTAAGCCATCTTTTATCCTTCCAAGTCATTCAACAATGACTCATTTCCATATAGCAGTATGTAATCAACAAACAACTGGACATTGCAGATCACCCTGTATATATGTCTTTTCTTACAACATTCACATTGTTACAGAAGCCATAATCATGTGTTAGAGCCTAGTAAAAAAAAAAAACTAATCCATGCACACACGCAAAATGTTCACTGATGCGGTAAAATATTTTTGAGATAAAGCGTTGCAATGCCAAATGCTCCTTGCTTCAAATGCCAAAAAACTTCCATAACATCCTTTAGAAGGTGCAAAACTCATTTCCCACATAATATATGTTGTACTGCTGGGTCCTTGAAAGGTGTCTTAATGAGAACATGCTGTTTGTGACATCCAATAACAAGAAAACTCGTGATGTATACTGTAAGTACCACATTGCAGAGCATGCTGCTCTGCTCAACATAATTCACTTTTTATTAAAACTTGAGACACCTAATTCTTCCCCCTCCCCCTCCTTACTAATTCCTAACAGAATCACTGACCTGTCAAGTTTAAAACCATCGCACAAATGAATCCTTTATGTAAGCAACCATAGTGATCTCGTTTTACACCTAGTTCATGTCATGCACTTTTCACACTTCTACTCTAAGTTCAAATTCTGCCCCTTTCCCTCCCAAGTTTTGTTCCTAACTTAGGATTTATTGTTGACAAGTTTACACCATTTGTAAAAATTATTGCCAATTATGCCTTCCCACCCAATTTTTTCCCTTTCATATTCTCAATGCATCCTCAAAATCTGTGTAGTGATATAGCACTGCCAGGAAAGTAGAGACTAAATAGTGCATTCTGTAAGAAATTTGTAGTGACATGAATTCTTATGTTGAACACTTGTCCAGTCTAATGTAAAACAGAAAGTAAGAAATGATTTTCATTGTTTAATAAAACAAATGGATTTTTAAAGTCTTTTGTGTAGAGCTAGTGAATCTAAATATCCAAGTAATTTTTGGTGCAGATTACTAGAAAAATGAGAATTTCAATAATTCCTGTAAAAAAAAAAGTATTTAAAAACCTGTTGACATCAACAACATTGTCATAAAGTGGCAATTAAGCGACAACCCATCTAAATAACTATTTTATTGATGTTAAATTTATGATAATGTGTATATACTTTGTACACTCATAATCAGAAAAAGCTGTTGAAGTAGAGATATCTACACTCTTGGTTCAAAAAAGAACAAGCAAATGAAGACAGACAAACATTAGTAGTTAGTACATTATAGAAAGAGCGCTGTACAAACCATACATACAATTATGAGCATCATACCTTAGCCGAAGATCTTGCCTACAACCCGCAAAAATGCTGGTCATATAGAAAATCTATAAGCAGATTGAAGGCCCCTAGCCATTCACTCACTGGTCAGTCTGGGGTGGCAACAAAAGACTGAAAGAGGAAAGCTGAAGTTTTATGTTTCATATATAAGAAATTGTTCATTTAAGAGGATCATACAAACATACAATTGATTGACAGTTGCACAGACTGCACAATGGAGGGAATAGTAATAGGTTTCCCTGGTTAAGAGAAGCAGCTGAGAGAATTGTAAACAGAAAAGTTGCCAGGTCCACACGGAATGATTTACAGTTACCAGCCCTTTACTTAGATTTCATTTCTCTCAAATCTATGGTCCAGTGTAAAATCCTACATCTACATCTACAAGGGATACTCTGCAAATCACATTTAAGTGCCTGGCAGAGGGTACATCGAACCACCTTTATATTATTTATCTCCCATTCCATTCTTAAATAGTGTGTGGGAAGAAAGAACACCTGAATCTCTCCATTCGAGCTCTAATTTCTCGTATTTTATTCTGATGATCATTTCTACCTATGTAAGTGGAAGTCAACAATATATTTTCGCATTTGAAGGATAATTTTGGTAATTAGAGTTTCGTAAGTAGCCTATGCCGCAGTGACAAATGCCATTGTTTTAATGATTCCCATCCAAGATCCTGTATCATTTCCATGACGCTGTCTCCCCTGTATAGTGGCAATACAAAAGGAGTTGCCCTTCTTTGGACTTTTTCGATGTCCTCCATCAAACCCACCTGATAAGGATCCCACACTGGGCAGCAATACTCCAAAACAGAACAGACAAGTGTAGTGTATGCAGTTTCTTTAGTACTTCTGTTGCATGTTTTAAGGGTTCTGCCAATAAAATGCAGCCTCTGGTTCACCTTTCCCATGACATGATCTACATGTTCTTTCCAGTTTAAGTCTGAAAGTAATAGTAATTCCTAGGTATTTAGTGGAGTTTACAGCCTTCACTTTTGATTGATTCATCCTGTAAACAAAGTTTAACGGATTTCTTTTCACACTCATGTGGACAACTTCACACTTCTCATTATTTAGAGTCAATTGCCAATTTTTACATTATAGTAATATTTTATTTAGATTGTTCTGCAGTTGGTTTTGATCTTCAGATTATTTTACTAGACAGTAAATGACGGCATCATCTGCAAACAACCTAAGAGAGCTGCTTACAAATAAGGAACAGCAGATGACCAATAATACTACCCTGTGGAACACCCAATATCACCTCTGTGTTAGTCTATGCCTTACCATCTATTAGAGGTACAGTGTCAAAAACATTCTGGAAATCAAGAAATACGGAATCGATTTGTATTCCCATGTCGATAGCACTCATCACTTTGTGTGAGTAAAGAGCTAGTTGTGTTTTGCATGAACAATATTTTCTAAATCCGTGTTGACCTTGGGTCAATAGATTGTTCTATTCAAGATAATATGTTCAAATGTTTTTTAAGCTTATGGAACTTAAATGCAAAGTCATCAGTCCCTAAACTTACAAACTACTTATAATCTAACTTATACTAAAGACAGACCAAACATCCATACCCGATGGGGAATGGTCTCGCACATCGTAGCATAGTGCCTCAATGTGCTCGGCCACTCTGGCGCTGACTGTTCAAGATTATTCATAATATTTGAATACAGCATATGTTCCAAAATGCTGCTGCAAATTGACATCAGTGAAATAGGTGTGCAACTTTCCAGTCCCTAGGTACAGATTCTACTTAACGCTTCAGCATAATCAAATAGAAATCTAATGAGTATACAGACCGGACCAGAAGACTTGTTCTTGTTAACTGATTTAAGTTGCTTCACTACTATGAGGATATCTACTTCAACATTACTCATTATGGCCTCTGATTGTAGTTCGAAATCTGTAATATTGGTTTCATCTTCTTTGGTGAATGAGTTTTGAAAAGTTGTGTTTATTAACTCTGCTTTAGTAGTGATATCATTGGCAGGATCACCATTACTATCACGTAGTGAGGGTATTGTTTGTGTTTTTCCCTAGTATATTCAACATCTCTTTGGGTTTTCAGTCAAATTTTGAAAAAGAGTTTTGTTGTGAAAAGTATTGTAAGCATATCACATTGAAGTCCTCACTAAATTTCGAGCTTTTGTGTAGGATTGTCAATCCTGGGGAGTTTGTGTTTGTTTAAATTTAGTATGCCTTGTCCATAGTTTTTGCAACAGTATCCTAACCTGTTTTGTGTACTAAGGGGGATCACCTCCTTCTTTTATTAATTTATATGGTATGAAATTGTCAATTGCTGTCAATACCACTTCTCTGAATTAGAGTCACATCTGGTCTACACTTACGTTTAGTGTTTGGAATGAGTGGAAACTTTGGAACTTTCACTATTCAATCTCGTTACAATAGCTTTGTGTTCACTAATACCTGTATCCGTTTTGATGCTCGTTATAAGCTCAGGATTGTTTGTTGCTAAGAGATCAAGTGTGTTTTGACATCCATTTACAGTTCTAGTTGGCTCATGAACTAACTGTTTGAAGTAATTCTCAGCAAAAGCATTGAGTACAATTTCACACGATGTTTTATGCATACCTCCTAATTTGAAAATATAATTTCACCAACAGATTGAGGGTAAATTAAAATCAGTACCTACTATTATTGTGTGAGTCGGGTACATGTTTGCAATCTGACACAGGCTTTCTTTGAACCTTTCTGCTATTGTATCGTCAGAGTTGGCAGGCCAGTAAAAGGAAACAATTATTAACTTTTTTTCGAGAACAAGCTCTACCCATAATAACTCACAGTAACTATCAACTTCAAATTCACTACATGATAAGACTACTTTTCATGGCGTCAAACACGCCTCAACCTATTTTGTTTAATCTATCCTCTCTGAAGACAGTTAGATCTTTTGCAAAAACTTCTGCTGAACTTATTTCCAGCTTAGCCAATTTTCACTACCTACAATGATATGTATTTCTGTGCTTTCTGTTAATGCTTGGAGTTCTGGTACTTTCCCAACACAGCTACAACAATTTAAAACTGTTATACTGATAGTTTCTAGATCTATATTTCTCCTGTAATCGACCTGCACCCTTTGAAACAGCCCATTTAGTGTTCCTCCAAAGCCCTGTACCCTAAAAAATGCCCAGTCCACACCACACAGACCCCCGCTTCCCGTGTAGTCGCTTCTTGCATATAGTGGAATCCTGCCCTATTCAGCAGAACCCAGAACCCCACCGCCCGATGGCGCAACTCAAGGAATTTGCAGCCTACACGGACGCAGAACTGCGTGAGCCTCTGATTCAGACCCTCCACTTGGCTCTGTAACAGAGGTCTACAGTCGACCCTGTCAACTATGCTGCAGATGGTGAGCTCTGCTTTCATCTTGCAAGCAAGACTGGCAGTCTGTAACAATAAAGAGAGCCACTCAAAACCTGACGGGATCTCTTCAGATCCAAAGCGACACACACATCATTGGTACCGATGTGAGCCACCACCTGCAGTTAGCTGCACCCTGTACCCTTCATGGCACCTGGAATGACTCCAGCCGTTAAGCACATGAAGTGTACGTTGGCCTTCTTCCCCTCTTTGGCAGCCATCTCCCTAGAGGCCTTCATTACCTGTCTAACGATGGAGCTCCTAACTACTAGCAAACCCACCCTCTGTGAATGCCTGGATCTTGTAGGCTGCGTGGTGATTTCAGGATGAGCAACCCCATCTGGCTCAGGAGCATTGTCCTGAACAGATAGCACCTCAAGCCTGTTTGCAAGATTAACTCAAGAGGTCTCACAATCAGTCCCACAGAATTTCTTACGCTTCCTGCCAAGCACTGGAGCGACCTCTCATGCAGTCATGGGTAGGGTGTCTGCTGCAATGCGAGCAGTATCAGGGCTTGCCGCTGCTGCAGGCTGATCAGTGGACAAGCTGGGCATCCATACTGTTCCCACGACCGGCCAACAACAGCACCCCTTGACTGCAGCCTCAAGCTGTGCAACTGAGGTTCACACAGCTTGAAGCTGGGAACAAAGTGTCACAAGCTCAGTTTGCATCTGCACACAGAAGTCACAGTCCTTATTTATGATTACAATACCCAGAAAAACTAACAAATAGAAACATGCAATGTAGACTCGACAGAGAGTAACCAAGGTAAACTGGTGCTACTAAAACTCATACGAAAACAAAAATAACCTTAGTGACTAGGAAAAAGTACAAGTGACTCCTGTTTTTGAGAAAAGTAAAATAATGGACTTACAAAATTGTAAACCAATTTAAATGTAATAAATTTCTGTCTCATTGAAAAAACGTTTTCCCTGTATGAGTATGGCTTTAGAAAGCATCACTTGTCTGAAACTCAGCTTCCTCTTTTCTCACATGACATCTTGTGATCCATGAATGAAGGATAACAGGCAGACTGTATATTCCTTGATTTAAAAGGTATTTGACATGTAGACTGCATATGGAGTAGGTTTTAGATAGGTGAGTGGCTAAAATACGTCTTAAGTAATAGAAACCAGTACCTTGTCCTTGATGGTGAGTGTATTGTCAAAAATGCTTCAGGAAGTGTGAAAGTATCACTATTATTTTCTATTTATATAAAACATATGATAGATAGGGTGAGGGTATTTGCTTACATAGTAGATGGGAAGGTATCGTCATAGATTGGCTGTAGTAGATTACAAGATGAGTTAGACAAAATTCCTAGTAGTTATGATGAATGGTAGCTATTTCTATATCTAGAAAAATGTAAGATAATGAAGATGAGTATGATAAACAACATAATTTTCAAATATATTATTAGAGTGTGCTGGCTTGATACATTTGCATTGGTTTAATGTCTAGGCATAACACTGCTGAGCAATATGAAATGGAATAATCATGTAAGAACAGTTGTGAGAAAGGTATATGGTGGACTCTACTTTATTGGGAGAGGTTTGAAGAGATGTGTTTCATCCGTAAAAGATTTCAAGCATAGAACACTAGTGTGGCCCATTCTTGTGTTCTGTTAGTATGTTTGGTATTCCCACCAGATGAGTTAAAAAGTGAGACAGAAACTTTTCAGAGGTGGGCTGCTAGATTTGTTACTCATAGCTTGGATCAACATGAGTATTGTGGAGATGCTTCAGGAACTCAAATGAGAATACCTGGCCAGATGGGATTTTTATTCTGGGGAACCGTATTGAGGAAATTAAGAGTGCTGGCATTTGAAGGTGACAGCAGACAATTTCTACTCTCATTTTGCATAGAGACCACAAAGATATGACAAAAATGACTTATATGGAAGCATATCAGCAGTTGATTTTCTGTCTCTCTATTTGAGAGAGGAACAGAATAGGAAATAAATGGTAGTTGTATGAATTTCGAAATATTGTTCAAAAGAGGTAGAGTATCTGGCCAGTACTTATCTCAGCCTGGTACCATCAATAATCACAAAAATAAATAAATAAATAAGCACATAAATAAAAAATTTAGGCAAAAATAGATGTAGGCATTGGATTTCAGAAACACAGATAGGAGAGGAGTGAACAGAAAGGGAGCAGAAGAGAAAGGTTACTCACAACCTAGGCCAGAAGACAAGGGTGGGTTATATGTGGAAGTGAAAGATATTGCATGATAAGTATTGAGCCATGCCAATAGAAAACCAAAGAGGGTAGATGAAGAAGTGAACTGAATAATGATAAGTGGGTATGGAGGGAGATAGATTAAAATTAATTAAGGAAAGATTAGAAAACATAAAGGGAGAGTGAGAAATTACTAGTGAATAAGTGAATTGAGGATGATGGAGGTGGAGATGTTAATCTAGGTTTAGGCCAGGAGGATGACAGGACAAGAGGTTGTGTTGGAGGGAAAGTTCCCATCTCTGTAAATCTTAGGAACTAGTGCTAGAAGAAAGTATCCAGATGGCTTGTAAGGCATAACATGTGGCAGGGTCCCTGGAGCCATGCTGGAGAACATGCTCTGTCACATGATATGAACTGTCCCCAAGACAGTATGAGGTTTCATCAGCCATGCACAGTTCGATGTATTGCAAAGTATGTAGATGCAGATGTAAACACTTAAGAGTCATAAATTTTGACCATTTAACATTATTTATTGTACTATAAGGACCAAACAAAGCTTTTTTTTAAAACTGAAATGTAAAGACACTTCAATCAGAGTAGTTAGATTAGAGTTTATAACAGGTTTAAGGTGACAAAATGGAGTTACAATAATAATACTTTCAATACTGAAAATTTTGATAAGTTACTAGGCAGTTATTTTAGAAGCGTTTAACAAAACATTTCCACCTAAAACATGCTACAGCAAAATAATAATAGAGGAATGTAGGTAACCAAAGGCATAAAAATCTCGGTGCTATGAAAAGGTAGAAGAACAAAAACAGAATAGACACATTAATTTATTGAGTACATCTGTGTTACATATAATACTATATTCATGACAGTTGTATAAGAAAGAAAACATACGTCAGTCAGTGGACCAATTTTAAGACACCAAATAAAAAATAATAATAATAAAATTTATAAGTAAATAAAAAATATCAAAGACAGTGTTATCTATTCTTTGTTCTGAATTACTCGTTAAAGTCTGTAAGAATGAAATTACTACAATCAAGCTTGAAAATAAGTCCAGACTAAATCCTGCAAAATTATTAATTTTCCTCAATGATTTTGTTTAATAATATGGAGAACTGAGATGACATTGTAGCACACTATCACAAAAAATCTTAACTTCTTTTGATTTTTATCAAATGTTTGAGTATATGACAAGGTAAATAAATGTTTCATTAATGGACATTACAAAATTTGGCATTTTCCAAGAATGATTGCTTACTGAATGCAAAGGTCCCAAATTCTATCTATCAACCATGCAACATTATATGGAACACATGACTGCAGCGGTGAGAGTTTAATTTATTTCCAAGGGAAATAGCAATGGTTCTGAGTCGGGATAGTCCTACATGGCAAAATTTAATTCCTCAGCTATGTTGTGTGGAAACTTCTCTGAAATCACTTTTTGAAATCTTTGATTAAAAGAGAGGGACATCCAGAGGACAGGGAAAAACTCTACCTTGAACAACTACAGGTTGTGTGGGAAAATTTGACTCCCCTGATACTGTTTCTAAGTGATGCAGCAAGAGAAAACTCAGTGCTGCCACTAGTTTATACAACACAATGAACAGCGCATGAGGACATGGCTTATGGGTGAAGTATGTAAAGTTACTACTTTCATTTGCAAAGAACTGTAACTTAGTATACATTCATCTTTTGTCAATGATCTACTAAACACTGTAAACACTTCTGATAAGTTATGTCACCAGATTCATGTGGTTGACACAAGAGTTTCACATGTTATGTATTGTTTGGCACCCACGCATTTGATAGACAATCATTTTTGTAAATGACCAAACAGATATATATTATCATTACATATCAATTTAATGCAGGTTTGTAATGGACTAAGTAATGACTACATCAGTCATTAAACCACTATACGAAAAATAGCTCATCAATTAGCTACATTTATTTATTAGTATTTGAACGAGGCTGCTTTCTTGAAGAATTAAATATACAGAAATAAAATACTCTTCAACATGGAAGGAGGAAAGGAAGATAATGAAGATTAGTGTTAAATGTCCATACTATTCAAGAGACAGTCAAGCTATGATAAAAGGAAATTATTCTCTCCCCCCCCCCCCCCCTTTGTGTATTGTCAAATGTATTTGAAAAAGTAGCTGACCAGCCACAAAATTTTACTGTAAAACACAGGATTATTTTGAAGAAACAATGTGGGTTTCAGCATGTAAATAACACTGAATGTGCTATCAATAAATTTGTTGATGATATTTGGCACTTACTATACAGAAATAATAAACTGTCAGGACGTATATGTGACCTCACAAATGGCTTGAACTCCCAGAAAAGTATAAGACAAGTATATGATTCGGTGCCATGTCCTACAGTGATGTAATTCATACCAATGTAATGCAACCTTCTGAAATACAGTAAGTTATTCTTTCAAAGAGACAACAGTAACATAAGGTGTCTCAGTGTTTTATTGTCTGTCTTATTCTCTTCAATATCATCTGTCCGCTAATTCTGTCTGAAAAAAATGTGAAGCTGAAAAAACCTCTGACTGCATTATTAAAACATTTGATAACTTAGAAACAGGGCTCCAGCTATTCATAAAATGAATTGTTGATCAGGCAGATGTGATACTGAGATTCACTGGAAGAATCACCAGGAAATGAGGAACAAACTTCTGAAAAAAGGTCATGACATTGTGTAATAGCAATGAAATGGAATACTTCCATAGCACACAAATTACAACATTAATGGGTTTAGTGTTACAATGTAATTAAAAAAATACAAACAACCTTTAACTACTGCACTGATATGTAGTTTCCTGTCATTTTTCTTTTACAAATTATTCCTCAACAATTTATTATGCCATGGCGGAGCGGCCGAGCGCATTGAGGCGCTATGATATGATGTATGAGGCCATTCCCCATCAGGGGTTAGAATCCCCCTTCGGGCATGGATGTTTGTGTTGTCTTTAGTATAAGGTAGTTCATAAGTAGTTTGTAACTTTAGGAACTGATGACCCCGCAGTTAAGTCCCTTAAGCTTAACAAACATTTGAACATTTTGAACAATTTATGGTAAACAAATCACTGTATTATTTTCGTATGGTGTGCAGCCTTTCAGTTGTGTGGTTCCATAAGAGTCTAGCCTGCAATGGAGCTAGCCCATCCACCAATACCAATGCAAATGTAACTAGCAACATTTCGCCTTACTCCTTCACAGCAGGATCATCCATAAGCTTACTCACAATGGATCAGAAGATAAATTGATACTTAAGAGCAGGACTTGGTAGGGAAGAAATGAAACAACAACAAACAATGATTGTTTAAATATGGGGTGCTCTGAAATATTTGTTACAAATATTAGTTATTTAATAGTATTTCAAAGTAACCCATGTGCTCCAGTCAATCTATGATTGATTTGCTATCAATTTAAATTAGATAATTGGTAAGATATCCTCAACTGAGGTCGAGTCTGTCTCCACTGTTCTTATATATATATATTAGAGGAAAAATTCCTAACAGGAATTGTGTCTGTGTAAATGTGTGGGTGTGTGTGTGCATTTATTTACCCTCCATTTTTTCCCCCAAGGTAAGTCTTTCCTGTCCCGGGATTGGAATGGCTCCTTACCCCCTTCCTTAAAACCCTCATCATTTCCTTTTCCCTCTCCTTCCCTTCTGCCTGATGAAGCAGCTAGGCTGCGAAAGCTAGCATTTTTGTGTTTGTGTGTGTGTCTGTGCGTTTATTTGTTGCTATTACTGCCTGTGCCCCTTCGCCTGGTAAGTGTATTTCATCTATTTTTTACGTATATATATATATATATATATATATATATATATATATATATATATATATATATACACACACACTTTGTATTGCCTTGTGTCTCAAGATAAGGTACGAGGTAAGGTACTTGCAGAACTAAAGCTGTGAGAACAGGCCACGAGGTGTGCCAGGGTACCTGAGACGGTAGACTGCTAGTCCAGAAAAGGCAAAGGTCCCCAGTTTGAATCCCAGTCTGTAATAAAATTTTGACCTGTCAGGAAGTTTTATATCAGTGCATTCTCTGTTGCACAGTGAAAATATCATGCTGGAAACATTTCCTAGCCTCTAGCTATGCCATGTCTGCATGAGATCCTTTCTTGCAGGATTGCTAGTCATGCAACATTTGCAGATGAACTTTAGTGAACTTTGAGAGGTTGTAGATGAGGTATTGGCAGAACTAAAACTGTGAACACAGGCCATGAGGCATGCCAGGGTAGATCAGTTGACAGAGTGCTTGCCCATGAAAGGAAATGTCTGTGTTAAAAAGTAGTTCACAAGATTTCTTGTATGCGATAACTGCAATGAAACCATGGATGACTTGACCATGACAAACTGAATCACACTATTGCCTTATTTTACAAAGCTATTTTATTTTGCACAACCAAGGTTATGGGTTATGAGCCAATTTTCTAGTACCTAGAATCAGTAAGGGATCACAACCCAAAACCTGGGTCGTGCAGAATAAAATAAAATTTTGTTAAACAAGGCAATAAGGGTGGTTCAGTTTATTTTATTAAAAATGTTTCTCCAAGAACCAACAGTTTAGTCAATCAATATAATATAGCATTATGTGGCTATCTTTGTGTTCCTATGTATTGATCTTCTTTAATGTTTCTAAAATTATCATGGAACCAGCTAACAACATCCAAGCAATAACTATCTTTGTGTTACTATGTATTGATCTTCTTTAATGTTTCTAAAATTATCATGGAACCAGCTAACAACATCCAACCAATAACTCAATTTCTTGTAGACATGTTATATGCATCCTGATAATTTCACAATTACACTTAACTTCAATCTCAGTAGAGACTGCAATGAACCTTTCCCCTCCTACTGCACCTAAATGTCTTTCCAGTAATACATTCCACACCTTACTAAATATTCAAGTTCCCTACATTTGGATTCAGTCAACTCTTGGGCCCAAGAATGACTTCAACACAACAAATTTTCTGATATGCGGTAAATTCAGGAACTTTATTACAAACATTTTGAAAATTTACTGCTAATATTCAAACAATAGTAGAGTATTTCTTCTTAACATGTCCTGATTTTGCTATCTGTGCATCTACTGGTGAGTACTTATAAGAATACCTCAAACTACTGCCTAGTCTAACCCCCTCCCAGTGCACTCTCCTATCTGAGTAGCTGCTGTCTTCATGTAGTACACACCTGACATATACAATTCTCCACCCAATTAGACAGGTCATAAATCAGCAGCCAGCCATAACTGTCATAGAGTTGATGAAGAATCTGTTTGAGACCCTCAATGCAGCTCCAAACCAAAGGATCCTGGTTGACTGTGGGAACGAAGTTGCAAATTGTGAGCTCTGCTTGTACCATATGTGTGAGGCCAACAATCTTCACCAACAACACCAGCCACTTGTATGAACTGAGGGTGCCCTCAGAATCCAAGCAATATGAGACACTACTGCTGCTGTCAGCTACAACTTGCAGACAATTGCACTCCATACACTTAAGAGCAATAGGCAAGGCCTTCTCCACGTCTAAGACAATGGCACCCTGGAGACATACCAAATGCATACTGGAGTTATTTACAGCCCTGCCAGCTATCTGCATA
The DNA here is from genome assembly GCA_026315105.1 of Locusta migratoria. Taxonomy (NCBI): domain Eukaryota; kingdom Metazoa; phylum Arthropoda; class Insecta; order Orthoptera; family Acrididae; genus Locusta; species Locusta migratoria. The sequence goes on from CM048755.1 coordinate 457,377,872, forward strand.
AGGGGCTCCATTCCACATCTACCATCGTAGTTACTTGGAAACCCCACCCCAGTTTGTCTGACTGCACCTTGCTCAATAAGTGTGCAGCACCTCTCCGCTCACAATGTGAATGGGCAAGGCCAGACAGACAGCCTCCACACTGGCCCTCCACCTCGAGTGACGCGAACACACTATAAACCAGCATACACCCAGTGGTGAGGGTTGGCTCCACCTCACTCACACATCAATGGTTTGCACTATACTGAAACAAAAGAATATTGGACCACTACTTCTGGATGCAATACTTTTTTTGTCAGGCAGTGTAACGCTAAGCCAGACACAATTAAAAATAAATAAATAAATAAATAAATAGAAAGACCCAAGTAATGATGTTATTCAATGATTCACATGTATTTTTAGCTCTGCTACACTACCCAACTGATGACAGAGGTACAAAGAATTTATACCAGGTTAAACATTCACTGGAAATCCTTCAAAGAGCAAAATGAGAATGTTGTTAGTTATAAGATGTTTAAAGAAAGGAAGAGTAGGAGTTAATGTACTGTCATAAAATATGTTTATATACTCACTCACAGATTTCTGAACTCCATTACTGATAGTACAACTTTTGTATGTTGCAGTATATTAGTGGTGGTAAATGTTTATGTAACAGTATTTAAGGTGATATTTCTTGTACAAATTCATTTTATTTTTTGCATGATATCTTTTTTTATATAAATACACAAAAATAGTGCTGCCCTAATGGACAACTGAAGCCTATTATTATCATCATTATTATTATTATAGTGTTAATTTGTGGACTCAAATCTTGATGACATGTAATTCGAATGAAGAGTGGTGCTGAACACATACTTCTCAATCACATTTCTGGATCATAATGTCCTGGATACATGACTTCATGCTATAATAGATTCAGATAGCAACAAAAAGTGCTTCATATGTAAAGCACTTAAGTTTTTCGTTTGCAGATTTTAAAGCAAAGCAGTCAGAAATCTTAAGATTTGACTGAACACCATAATGCTTTATTAGGCATGGTACTGTTTGGGAGGTGGTATGCCATTGCTTTCCTCCTACTTTTGAACTGACATACTCAGTCAGAGGGGGCCTACAGTTTAACAAGAATTCCAAAACTTGGTGTTACTCGGTGTTTTCCAAATTAGTACTATTGAGAGACGTGAAAGAAATGAATAGTGACAGATAAAATAATCCTAGCACTAGCAGCCACTCAACACATAATTCATAATCTGGCACTCTAACACTCTGTTACTGAACCACAGTTGGACATTTTATGTTATTTTTCCTAACAACAATTACAGAAAACATATAAATGAATTATGTAGAACATATTGTGGGAGAAATTGTTGACATGAAATTAAGATGTAAAATTCATAAACAATGTTTTCTATATTCATAGCCAATGTTTATCTCTTAAAATATGTAATAAATTAATACAGATAATAACTCGTAAACATCACTATGATTTACAATTATTTTCAATGTATAACAATAAACTGTTAACACAAAAACATGAGTGATATAGAGTAGATAGTGATCCTGCATGAAATAAACCCAAATGACAATACTTATACGCAAAATGAAACTATTGAGATTATTGGAAAGATATATTTATTTGACTTTAAAAAATTAAGATACCTTGGTGTTCAACAGCTCAACAGCTATTTGATCAAATGATTAATTGTAATGCTATTTTAAATAAGCACACACTTGTGCAGAAGATGATGTAAAACATGCACACTAACATGCAACTGAATTCAGTGGAGATATAGAGATGCAAGATACTGCACAAGATACCACCAATAATGAAATTGAAACTTTCATTCCAAAAGAGTTTACACACAAAAAATCATATAATCATTGATTTTACAATTCTGTCCATTCAAAATGCAACACCAGGAAGGACCAGAGAAATCACAGCCAACTTTATTTACGGGATAACATATTCTACAAAGATAACATGACTGAAAACAAAGCTCCACAAATAGTGAGCCTTATAGCTGGATATGTTGTAAATTCAAGCAAGCCGCTAAGCTTAGTTAGTGCCAGTGTTGATAGAGGCTCCACGTGTAGCAGTGTCAGTGATTTCACTACCATTAGTGAGGCATGCCACATCATGGAAGTCAGTTATAAGAACCTATTGAAGAATAATTTGCTCAAGCATCATTGTAACAGTGAAAGTTATAACAGTGAGGAAGAAGAAATCAGTATTAAGTATTGTTGCCATTACAAGCCATAGGTACCACTACATGCATCAACACTGATGAAAAGGGCTCTGGATGTATTACCAGGATATATCAATCCTTGTTGCTTCCACACATTGCCAAAGCTGATCTTGTATATCAGTGGGTGGTGTATCCTAGGACAGTCATTCAGAAATCAATGACCAGACATTTTTGACAGTTGAGAGAGTGGGAGGAGGACAAGGAGGCCAAGGCAGCAAATTAATCCGATAGATGATGGAGAGGTCTTGAACATTGCATGCCACATGTGGTTGCACACTATCCTGTCTGCAAGTTTTCATAGTATGGGAGGACAGCAAGCTCCAACACTTCAGAGATTTCATGGCGGCTGGTTAGTGCACTGCCATGTGTACCAGGGAGCTATGGGAATGGAATTCAATGTTTATCCCCCACTCCCCACTCCGCAATCCACCCTCCACCCATCCCCCCCTCCCCCCCCCCCAAAAAAAAAGAAAAAATCCGACCATCAGGGCGCAGTCCAAACAAGGATTGGAACAACACTTCTTACTGATAAATCCCAATTCTGCCAGAACCAACAAAATGGTCGAATTTTGAATTAGAGTCTGAAGACACTAGTGCTGAGAGATTGTTGAACTATAGCCTTATGCATCACAATACTGGTTCTATCAACCTGTATTACAGTTTGGAGTGGTATTGGATTCCACTCCTGTACCCATTAATATGCATTTATGGTACACTAATAAGATAACATTACATCTCTGAAGTGTTGGTGCCTGTTATATCTTTGGAGACTGCCAACTGACTCATTACAGCAGTATAATGTGTAGCCACACATAGCGCACTTTGTTCAATACTTCTTCCTCACCCATCAGATTGCATTGCAATAGGGTAATGCATGATCACAATGTGGCACACAGTGTTCAAGACATCTTTGTCAATCATAAGATTGCATTGCTAAATCATCGTACCTGTTCTCCTGAGCTCTCGCCTACCAAACATGTCTGGTCTGTGATTTCGGTATGACCAGCCTGGAATACACTACCCACTGCTGCATCAGATCAGCTTTGGCAATATGTGGAAAAAGCATGGACTCATATATGTTAACAACACATCCAGAGTCTTTTGATTCAATGCTCAGGCAAGCAGTAATGATTATAGACAGCAGTGGCAGCAACCCTCAATACTAATTTCATCCTCCTCCTCACTTCACATGAGGCTGTTTGCACAACATATCTCCCAGATAAATTTGGCTGTAATATATCCAGTCTTTCTTGGAGTTGTATTTTGGTTGGTCAACAATGTATATGTCAAGTCATAGAATTAGAAAAGTGGTTCTTGGAAAGAAATGTCCTGGTGCCCTTTGGTTACTACCCATATTTCAAGTTTTATTCAAAAGTGCTTTCTGAAAATAAAAGACTTTGTTTCTTACAAAAGATTTTTTGTTTGGTCCAAATATTTCACGTTTCTGTCAGGATTTCAGCCATTGCAATGAGTAGAGCACACTTTACTAGTATGTTATTTGAAAATTCACTTGTTGACATTAATCTCTCTCTAGAGTTTAAATTAAAGTTGATTAACCGAATTCCAGAATCTCTGTAATTTCTACAAGACTGAATGTCCATATTGCCTTTTTGTGAACATTTAAATTAAAAAGGTTCTCTCTAGTTCTCTCTTAGATGGTGAAAATAACTAGGAGCACAAATATCATGTTGTTCATTACTTGACTTCTTTTATTTCAGGAAGCAGGTGAAAATGTAATATAGTGCATGCCTGATTACTTTATAACATTCACAATTAACTAGGTACATAGGTAGTGAAACTGATAACAAAAATTTACATCAATATGTACAATAATGATAATAATAATAACAATAATAACATCAAATGTTATGCAGAAAGAAATATTTGAAATCTATATTGACAGAGACCTACATCAATGTTTTTTAAAGCAAAAGACTATCAATGAAACCAGCAATGTGCTTATAAGAAAACAAATGAGAGCACAATTAAAAATTGTTAAAGGAAACTAATTACTAAATAAAAATGTTATGCAAGCCAAGAGCATGTACTGTAAAAGCAAATAATATACTGCATAATGGATTCACAAGCTTACTAATGGCTTTTCCTCTGCTTTCAGGCATGCTATAATCTCATTAATAGACACAGAGTGTTACTTAATATTAAATATGTTGGATTGTTAAACAACAATGATTCATTAACACATTCTTTTTAGTGCAATTTCCAAAACAGCAAACTGATAAAAGTATGAATTAACTTGCCTGAAAAGCAGCATTAGACCCTGAACAAAGCTGCGGAAGTTGTTATGCCGGGTGATGGAAGTTTCAGGGTCCAGATCAATGTTTCCAAATACCTACAGGTGTGAAGACAAGCAGTAATATTTAAGTGATGTAAATAAATGTATTAATTAACTGATGATTAAGCAACTGTCTATTGAACTGTGGTTGGCTACATGTGAAAACTTAATTTATTCATTACTTATTAATGGTAAAGGATGGTCCAAATAGTAAAAATGCGAAGATTGCAATACAGGTATTACTAACACTATATAATTGTTTGTTTTGAAATTATCAGTGATTGTAAATAATATTTTTTTTGTTATTGCATTTAATATAATGAATTTATCATTTATTATGGTAATTGCATCTGTTTCCTGTGACTTTTGAACTCTCCATATTAAATACAATTATACAATTCTGCATTCAAACCTTAGCTGTTAAATTAAAAGTGAGCCTACTATGAACAACAATATGCTACAAACTTCATAAATATAGGGAAATTTGTTGTACTAATTTCAAACCGATTTATGTAAAGATGAAATATAATTTGGGGGGAGGAGTCTAAAAGTTGAAATGAAAAAATAAGTATAGCTCAAAATGAAAGAGTTTCGATCATTACAATAAATGCGATAAAAATGGATCTTCTTTTAGTAATTAATCAATTCTGAGTCCTTTCACACATATATATGAGAATATGCCACATAAATCACACACCATAAAGAGCCATAAAAACAGATTTCTTTATGATGTAAAAATTCTTTAAAATATTTCTGTCTACTGCAATGTGGCTTGTCAAAGACAGCAGAGCTATATCGCTAAAAAGGGGGGGGGGGGATTCGGTTAAATTTAACATATCAGCAGACATTCGTAATTTAGCCCAATTTGTTCCTTTTCATGTGTTCAATCTAGAATTTTCTTTGTAATATCAGAGATTATAATGTGTAACTCCATCAATAATCAGTATGTCATTATTTCCAGCATTTGCATCATACGAAAAAAAAAAAAAAAAAAAAAAAAAAAAAAAAAAAAAAAAAAAAAAAAAAAAACAACACACACACACACACACGCACAATGTCTTAATGATAGAAGAAGCTGGAACCCCACCAACAATAAACACCACACTTCAGATCAAAATAATAGCCCATAAGAATAAGATTTTCAGAAAAAGCCTTTATTTACATTTCAAAAGAGAACTACTTGACTGAGGAGGGCAATATGAAGGCATGTACTGGAAGGGAGCTTGTGTCATTCAAGAGACAATTTACCCTTGGAAGAAAAGATAATAATAGTGACAAAATGATAGTATGATTGTGTACTACAGTCAGGTAACAATTATCATTACCAACTAAAGGTTAAATTTTACATACGATGTTGGCAGCCTAGCATAATGATGTCTACAATGGATCAAAATTGCAGGAGTTGTGTGACATAATCATTAGGCAATCATGTACATGTCAGAAAGAACAAACACCACACATACAGTATATAACTTATATAAGTAGCCACTGATGGAAATGATCCTATCTTCAGTGCGGAGGCACTCCTAGGCCCTTACTCTTATGGGAGTAATAGTTAAGAGTAATAGTGGGCAGAGGAAAATTGAGAATGTGTATCTGATTGGTGGCATGCTTGAGTAGTTCATGCAGTTGTGATGACTGTTGTGTCCCCATTGGTATAGGGGTCAGCACAACTGCCTAGCAACCAAAAGACCCAGGTTGAAATCCCAGCTGGGAACACATCTTCAACTTTACCTGTTTTCAGTTAATGTCATAAATTAAGTGAATATGAATTTAATGTTTTCTAATGATACAATATGAAAATGAGAGCTAATGTAGAAAACAAAATGTTCCTTTTATGGTGGTAATTAATTTAGTGACTGGCAAGGATACATGCAAGAACCTGTAAACCATAGATCAGGAACAGCATTAATCATTTATGTGAATTCCTACTACCAAATTCCAGTCTCCCATCACAATTAAGTCTTCCTCTCCCTTAATTGTCTGAATAATACATTTGTTTAATTTCCTCATCATCAACAGAGCTAGTTGGCATATAAACCTGTTCTATTGTGGTTGGTATTGACTTCATATCTATCTTGACTATGATAATGCAATCACTGCACTGCTCATAGTAATTTACCTGCATTCCTATTTTCTTATTCATTATCAGACCTACTCCTGTAATACCCCCAACTGATTTTGTATGTATAATCCTGTATTCACCTGACCAGAAATCCTATTCCTCTTTCCACTGAACTTCACTAATCCCCACTATGTCTGACTTCAACCTATCCATTTTTCTTTTTAAATTTTCTCATCTCCCAATCTGATTAAGGGATCTAACATCCCACACTCCAGTCTGTAGGATGCCAGAGTTGTCTTTCCTGATGATGACACCCTCCTAAGTAGTCCCTGCCCAGAGATCCAAATGGGGGACTATTTTACCCCCGGAATATTTTACCCGAGAGGATCATATATTCATTCAGTAGAGCTGCATGTCATGAAAAGTAACAGCTGTAGTTTCCCCTTCCTTCCAGCCATTTGCAGTAACTGTGTGGCAAAGATACATTAGCTGATGTTACAAGGCCAGCTCAGTCAATCATCCAGCCTGTTGCCCCTGTAACTACTGAAAAGGCTGCTGCCGTTCTTCAGGAGCCACACATTTGTCTGGCCTCTCCACAGATACCCCTCTGCTGTGGTTGCACCTACGATACAGCTATTTGTATAGTTGAGGCATGCAAGCCACCCCACTTTGGTAATGTCTGTGATTCATGGGGGGGGGGGGGGGGATATTATCAGCAACAATGGATCTGATAAACCTACAACAGAAAATAAAAGACTGAAACTGGAGAAACTAAATTTGATCACAAAAACATCTACAACAAAAATAACTTGACCAACAATGCAAAAATAAAGCAATACAATGCTGTGCTAAACCAAGTGATACTTTTTGGAATAGAAACTGCAACCTTAACAAGGAAGGAAAAGCTTCTGAAAATTGAAAGGATACTACAAAGCTCTTGTGGTCCAAGAATAGTAAAACTACAGAGTGAGAGCAAACAAAAAAATACCGGGTGATCAAAAAGTCAGTATAAATTTGAAAACTTAATAAATCACGGAATAATGTAGATAGAGAAGTAAAAATTGACACACATGCTTGGAATGACATGATGTTTTATTAGAACAAAAAAAACATTATATATAATAAAAATAAATAAAAAATAATAGTTCAAAAATGTCCGACAGATGGCACTTCATCTAATCAGAAAAGCACTAATCAGCAAAACAAATTAAGACAAAGCAAAGATGATGTTCTTTACAGGAAATGCTCATATGTTCACCATCATTACTCAACAATAGCTGTAGTCGAGGAATAATGTTGTGAACAGCACTGTAAAGCATATCTGGAGTTATGGTGAGGCATTGGCGTCGGATGTTGTCTTTTAGCATCCATACAGATGTTGGTCGATCACGATACACTTGCGACTTCAAGTAACCCCAAAGCTAATAATCGCACGGACTGAGGTCTGGGGACCTGGGAGACCAAGGATGACGAAAGTGGTGGCTGAGCACATGATCATCACCAAACGACGTGCACAAGAGATCTTTCAATAGCAATATGGGGTGGAGCACCATCCTGCATAAAAATTGTACATTCCAGCAGGTGTTTATCAGCCAGGCTGGGGATGATGCAATTCTGTAACATAGCAGCATACCTCTCACCTATCACGGTAGCAGTCACAAAACCAGAATCATGCAGTTCCTCAAAGAAAAAAGGCCCGATAGTGGTAGATGAGGTAAATCCAACCCATACCGTGACTTTCCCATCGTGCAATGGAGTTTCCATGACAGTTCTAGGATTTTTGGTAGCCCAAATTCTGCAGCTGTGGGCGTTGACAGATCCTCGGAGTGTGAAATGAGCTTTGTCGGTCCACAACACCTTACTCAACCAATCATCATTTTCCACCATCTTTTGAAACGCCCATACTGCAAATGCTCTCTGCTTCACTAAATCGCCAGGTAACAGTTCATGATGCTGATAGATTATGTAAGGATAGCATCAGAGGGTACACCTAAGTGCCAACGAAACAGTAGTGTATGGAATGCCAGTGCGATGTGCGACTGCACGAGCGCTGACTTCCCTGTGCATAGACGAACCCACTACAGTCTCCATTTCTTCCTGAACTGTCTCAGAAGCATTATGCCTTGTGCTCAGTCAGCCACTATGAGGTCTATCGTCTGAACAACCCAAGGCTTCAAACTTCAAAATCATTCTTGCCACAGCTGCATTTGTCAACGGACCTTTACCCGTTTGACTCCCCCTCCTATGGCAATAGGATGGTAACACTAAACTAGCACATCTACATGGGATACTCTGCAAATCACATTTAAGTGCCTGGCAGAGGATTCATCGAACCACAATTATACTATTTATCTCCCATTCCATTCTCGAATAGCGCGCGCGGGAAGAAAGAACACCTGAATGTCTCTGTTCGAGCTCTGATTTCTCGTATTTTATTCTGAAGATCATTTCTACCTATGTAAGTGGGAGTCAACAATATATTTTCACATTTCTCGTATTTTATTCTGAAGATCATTTCTACCTATGTAAGTGGGAGTCAACAATATATTTTCACATTCGGAGGAGAATTTTGGCGATTGGAGTTTTGCAAGTAGCCCACGCCGCAGCGATAAGCGCCGTTGTTGTAATGATTCCCATCCCAGATCCTGTATCATTTCCGTAACGCTGTCTCCCCTGTATCGTGACAATACAAAACGAGCTGCCCTTCTTTGGACTCTTTTGATGTCCTCCGTCAAACCCACCTGATAAGGATCCCACACTGGGCTGCAATACTCCAAAAATGGACGGACAAGTGTAGTGTATGCAGTTTCTTTAGTAGTTCTGTTGCATCGTTCAATGGTTCTGCAAATAAAACGCAGTCTCTGGTTTGCCTTTCCCACGATATTATCTACGTGTTCTTTCCAGTTTAGGTCTGAAGTAATAGAAATTCCTAATTGATTTATGTTGTAAACAAAGTTTTACGGATTTCTTTTCGTACTCATGTGGACCACTTCACACTTCTTATTATTTAGAGTCAATAGCCAATTTTTACACCAGACTTATATCTTATTCAGATCGTTCTGCAGTTGGTTTTGATCTTCAGATGATTTTACTAGACGGTAAATGACAGCGTCATCTGCAAACAACGTAACAGAGCTACTAAGATTTCCCCCTAAATAGATTATGTAAATAAGGAAGAGCATAGGACCAATAACACTACCCTGTGGAACGCCCGATATCACCTCTGTTTTAGTCGATGTCTTACCATCGATTAACTGTGTCCTCTAGGACAGGAAATCCCCTATCCAATCGCAAATTTGTGGCGATATACCATAACCACGCAATTTGATTAAAAGCCGTTTGTGAGGTACGGTGTCAAAAGCTTTCTGGAAATCAAGAAATATGGAATCAATTTGCGAACCTTTGTCGATAGCACCCATCACTTCGTGTGAATAAAGAGCTAGTTGTGTTTCGCATGAACGATATTTTCTAAATCTGTGTTGACCTTGGGTCAATAGATCGTTCTGTTCGAGATAATTCATAATATTTGAATACATGATATGTTCCAAAACCCTGCTGCAAATTGATGTCAATGAAATAGGCTTGTAGTTTAGTGGGTTACTCCTACTGCCTTTCTTGAATATAGGTGTGACCTGGGCAACTTTCCAATCTTTTGGTACAGATCCTTCTATGAGAGAGCGGTTGTATATGACTGTTAAGTAAGGAGCTATCGCTTCAGCATAATCAGATTGAAATCTAATGGGTATACAATCCGGACCAGAAGACTTGTTCTTGTTAAGTGATTTTAGTTGCTGCAGTACTCCGATGATATCTACTTCTACGTTACTCATTACGGCATCTGTTCGTAATTCGAAATCTGGAATATTGGTTTCGTCTTCTTTGGTGAATGAGTTTCTAAAACCTAAGTTTAGTAACTCTGCTTCAGTAGCGCTGTCATCGGCAAGATCGTCATTACTGACACGTAGTGAAGGTATTGTTTGTGATTTGCCCCGAATATATTTTAACATATGACCAAAATCTCTTTGGATTTTCAATCAAATTATGAGAAAGAGTTTCGTTGTGATAAATATTATAGGCATCTCGCATTGAAATCCTCGCTAAATTTTGAGCTTCTGAGTACGATCGCAATTCCTGGGGATTTTGTGTTCGTTTAAATTTAGTATGCCTTTTCCTTTGCTTTTGCAACAGTGTCGTGACCTGTTTTGTGTACCAAGGGGGATCGCCTCCTTCTTTTATTAATTTATTTGGTATAAAACTGTCAATTGCTGTCGATACCACTTCTTTGAATTTGAGCCACATCTGGTCTACACCTACATTTAGTGTTAGAAACAAGTGGAAGCTGTCTTTCAAGAAGCAATGTATTTTGTTTCTATCTGCTTTCCTGAATAAATATACTTTGCGTTTATTTTTGGTAACTTTGGGACTTTCGATATTCAATTTCGCTATGACAGCTCTGTGTTCAATTCCCATTCTGATAATACAGCTTCACTAAAAGTGCCTTTTCAGGTAATATCAACATGCTGTGACTGCTGGTGCATCTGATTCTCTCTCTCATTAAAGCTCCTTTTAGACATGATTTTCATGCACAGTCACTGACGTTTTGCTGTCCAGCGCCATCTGTCAGACATTTGTTCTAATAATACCCCATGTCATTCCAAGCATGTGTGTCAATTTTTACCTCTCTAGCTACATTATTCCATGATTGATTACATTTTCAATTTTATACAGACTTTTTGATCACCCAGGATAGGAACAGGTAGAAGATCTGGGAAAATCTATAAGGAAGAGACGACTGAGATTATAGGGCCATGTGATTAGAATGAATTGTCAAGGAGCAAATAAAAAGATCTTCAACAAAATATATAACCTGGAAAACCAGAGTGGTTATTCTGAGCAGATGGAGGAAGAACTAAGAAGACTTGGAAGTGCAGATGAGGACTGCTGAGATAGAGATGGATACGACGACTCGACAGCATCAAAGTTCTAATTGAATGGGAAGTGAAATGTGGGAATATCAAATAGACGGAGGAGAGTATCCATATGCTCCTTACACGGCTGGCTTGTAGAAGTAAAAAAAAATGTATTGGGTCAGCATTTAAACCCTGACATTTGCCTTTCATAGGTACAGAACCTGCCAGAAAGTTTCATTAGAGTATACCCTTAACTGTAGAGTTAAAGAATTATCCTGGAAACTACATATATTCATTTTCTACAGTTTGATCATCTTTAAGTGAAAGAAAACTGACATATTTTGCAAAACACCCAATAATAATCTACAGAAACTTAGCCAATAATAATCTACAGAAACTTAGCAGCATGTACTGCAACAACTTCTGATGGATACTGTACAAAATATTTCACATGGTTTTCTAACTGTGACTTTTACTTCAAATTATTCAAGTCAAAACAACAAATCCTAGTTTTATAATTACTAATACAGCTGACAATATGCACAAGAAACAAAATATATAAACCAATACAATACATGTATAGCTTCTTACCTGTTATGAAGGGTAAATTCAACACAAAATAGTTTAAATCCAAGGTCTGTGCCTGGCTATCATGAACTTGGAGAAATTTTGTTTAAATTCTATGGGTTTGTGTATACATATCCCCCATTTTTTTTAAACAGACTTGGAACAGACAATACCAATTTAATGTGATTAAAAATGAAAATCTGCCACAGAAGCTCATAATCCAATTTTTAATTGAAAATTCATAGATGAATGTTGAACATATTCATTTCCAGTTAGTAGCATAAATGCACGGGAAGAACGTCATTAGTGATAGATATTATATCACATGAAATTATTTTTCCAAACCATTTGAATCTCAAAAGAGAAAGACCATTTATAAATGGAGACATTATATGAAAATGGCATAATGGATTTCAACAATTTCTCACTAACATCACCATTTCTTAAGAAAAATTGTGAGTACGGTGAGGTTTGTTTTTGTTCTAGTGTAGAGTGAGATCTTGGAACCCACTCGGTTAGCTGTGTGGTCTAATGCACCAATTTCTGACATTGGCCCCAGTTTGAATCTATCTGGCAGATTAACGAAGGGGGTCAAAGTGACTGCCAGCCTGGATATGGTTTTTAGGCAGTTTTCCACATAGCCGTAGGTGAATACTGGGCTGGTCCCCAAGTCCCGCCTCAGTTACACTATTCACAAACATTTCATAACACTTTACACTTTCATAGATATAACACTATTCACAGACAATTGGAGTACACATTTCCTCTCGGAGGGAGTGGGGTGGCAACAGGAAGGGCATCTGACCACACCATCACTACTACCATGCCAAGATTAATAAGGTCAACCCTCCATGTGAGGGAACATGGCTCAAGAGAAAGAAGAAGAAGATAGATTGAGTTCTCAGAACAGCACAATTATTAGAGAGTGAAAGGTTAGAGAAGCAAAAGAATGAGATATGGATAACATTTTATGTGAGTACATGGCATTTGTATGAGCGATGCATTTAATGCAAAAGTAAAATGTGAATTGTGATGAGGGCTCAAACACTGTTCATCTTATGAAGTCTTCATTTTATTGCATTAGTAAAGATGAACTATGTATTTCAGTTTTTAAAGAATAATTTAAATTTTGATGTAGGTGTAGTGCATAAAGAAAAATTGGGAATGAATATGATTGCAACAGTTCCCTCCAAGCAGCATAATCCAGTTTGTAACAAAATAAACATTATTTTACAGAACATTCAGAAGTGATTCGTATTTGTCTTCCACAGATTGTACAAAATGTTCCTGGTGGCTCTTGCATAGGATGTATCTGAGATCAAAATAGAAAATGAGAGGGCTCATAGAATGGAATGACTGCATAATATTTTGATAAATGTCCAGAAATATTATCCAGTGATGCTGTGAACACTACTTTATTTTTGACGCTGTGAAACAAATTGCCTCCACTGCAAGCTCTTTGCTTTCCATACTTTGGCAGGAGACTGTTGGACCAAAACAAGAAAAAAATTCTGTATACATGTACTCTAAAATTAATATCTTATCAGCTATGAGCTTCATCTGCAATACTGTCAACATGTCTCTTCTACTGGTAAGGTATGCATTTCAGAGTACATATTTATTAGACTTGTTTTTCTTGTTTTGTTTCATAGTAAGAGACTGCCAAAATATGGAAAGCAAAGATTCTGAAGTAGAAGACATTTGTTTTATAGCGTCAAAGACATAGAAGTCGCCTACTCACAGTGCTAATTGATGACATGTCCAGATATGGGTATCTTATAAAAATTGCATATTCACTTCCCTCCTGCAGTCCTATCATTTTCTACAAAGTTTAGAACTTTGTTTCTGCCATTTGCCGATAGTTAGTGATAAGGGTAAGTAGCATTCAAAAGAAATAGATCACAGATGTCAGGTAGTTAGCTTGAACCTTGGTCAACATAACCTATTTCAAACAATAGTCGATTTGTGTCTGCATCACAAAGTTATTCTCAATTGAAAATGTCAGTTTACGAGCCTAAGTCTCGTAATCTGCGTGAGGTGTTACTGTTTTGTTTCAATATGAAGAAAACAGCAGCTGAGACTCATTGAATGCTCTTAAGTATGTATAGTAAGGACGCTTTAGTGAAAGAATGTGAGCCATGCTTCAACGTTGATGGCCAAACAGAATACTCACGGCTCCAAGGTTATGTTCTGCATTTGGTGGGACCAGCTTGGCGTTTTGTACTATGAGGTGTTAAAATCAAGCGAAACAATCACAGTGCCCATTATTGAACGCAATTAATGTGTTGGAGCAGAGCAGCAAAAGCAAATGGCCACAATACACTGAGAGGCATGATAAAGTGATTTTGCAGCATGACAACGCTTGACCCCACATTGCAAAAAGAAGTCAAAACGTACTCGGAAACATTCAAATGGGAAGTCCTTGCCCACCAGGCGTATTTTCCAGACATTGCTCTCTCTATCACCTGTTTAGATTAATGGTGCATGGCCTGGCTGACCAACACTTCCAATCTCATGAAGAAGTCACAAATTGGATTGATTTGTGGATATCTTCAAAAAATGAACAATTATTTTAACATGGGATTCGTAAACTGCCCAAATGATGGGAGAAACTAGTGGCCAGTGATGGAAAAGACTTTTATTGATAAAAGTGTAACCTATTTGTTTCATTAAAGCCTCAAATGTTGGGGAGAAAAAAAGTAAAGTTGTACACCTTTTACATTTATTTCGAATACAACATGTATAATGTATTGCTTCGCTTCTAATGTTGTGGAATAAGGAGCTAAATATTGGCCCACACAGACCTGTTACTTTACACTGTGATATGTAAAAATATGTCATCCCATTATAAAGGTGATCTTTGATGTCCGACTGATTTTATTCGTGTAAGTGTATCAATCCACACACTAATCTGGAGAAGAAATGAGACATTAGGCTTACGGCAAGATAATAATGAATAAAATGTCCAATAACTTGAAAATTGAAAGAAACAATTTATGAAAATGCTTTATTGAACAGATTAAAACCGAATATTAAGCATGAAGAGGCATTGAAAAAGTATTATTGATAGGGGTAATCCTACATCAATGTGTTGCAGCCATCATTTCACATGGACAACATGACACATGTGTACATTTAGCTAGCCATAAAACAAATGAGCATAACAAATATTGACTGTGACATAGAGCAGCAACTGCATGTGGTAATGTGATTCACAACCATGCAGCAACAGAAACTTCCTCCCAGAGAGCTATGACTTTATTGTCTTTCAATCAGTGATAATAGGTTTTAACCCTTTCTGCTCTTCATTTTTTTCTTTCCTAATTGATGCTTTCTTGATACTGATGAAATGAAAGAAAGTGGCATCTGTTTGTCATCAAATCTAGAAAAAATATCGAGAAACATAAAATGTCACTGTCTATGTCAAGCATCCCCAAAATGGAAACAGTTATTTAAATAGTTACATACATACCTACACACACACAATTAATATCAAGTTAGCATTATTTAACTTGCTTAACCATTCCATTGGATCTTACTGTCTGAGTCGCAACAGAGTGGACGAGTGTTCTAAGGAGCCTTGCTGCGGAGCACGATATTGCTTGCTGTCAGAAGTATGAGTGAGTCCTCCCTCGCATGCGCTTGTGTGTGTGTGTGTGTGTGTGTGTGTGTGTGTTTTGTCCTTAGGTTAATAAGTTTGTAGTTTGTAAGTCTATGGACTAATAATCAAAGAAGTTATGTACTATTGATTTACAAACATTTGAATTATTATTATTTTATTTCAATTTTTTTCTACTGTCTGACTGGGAAAAAAAAAAAAAAAACAGAGACTGGTTGAAATGAACTTGAAAATTGAGAATAAAACAGCTTCTGTTAGTGATCCCGACTGTAATTTCTGAGATATAATACACAAAATTAGTACCACTTACGTGACTTTTTTGCAAGTTAAATTTATTGAGGAGAATTTCTTTGAACGCTATTATTATTAACAATTGACTTCATTATGTGAAAAAGTATAAATGATGAACTATGACAGAATAAACTGAGAGTAGACTAGATTTCATATAAGACTCAGAAGGTTGATCAGTTATTATGAATACATTTTCACTGCAGCGGAATTAAAATATTGATGCACTCTGAAATAATGTGACCAAGGTTGTGGTATAGTTGTATGAGTTATTAAAATTACAGTGTCTTGCTCACATTCATCATAAGTCTGCTTTGCTAAAGTAGAAATATGTGACTATAGCCTCATCTCCTAATGATGAAAATTTGGATTTGAACCAATTTAAATGATAGATAAACAATCACATTAAACTTATTTTAGTAAATAATACAATAGAAACATGACAGAATTGTCAAAAATTTAGATTTTATCAGTTATGAGCACTCAGTTCATAAAACAAGATAATATATAAATAGTATGAATCTGAATTCACAGTTTTTAAATCAAGTGACCAAGTGCCGAAGAAATTATCAATCTCTTTCCAAAAATGTAATAGAGATATTTAAATGTCGGGTCTAATTTGTTATGTAAGAATAAGGCTAAACATTATAAAATATCTTGTACTACTTATGGAATATAAAACTGATATTTAATCATGGATGCTTTGCACATCAACAACATTACAGAATCAAGAGTCTGCTGCTGGGATTTACAAAAGTTATTCACAAAAACAGTGGTAAGCATATTGTTGAAAAGGGAATAACATTTAGTCACTTTCTTGTGATTTTGATAGGCACTAATAAAAAATAGAGTGATTGCATGTTACTCATCTAATGTGATAGGCACTGCATATACAAATCAAACAACAAAAGTTCAATAGGTGTATAGCGCAACCTACAATACAAGCAATTATTTGTAATACACGATCTCCTAATATACGGAATGCTGCACAACAGCTGAATGGGACTGTTCCAAGTCTGTTTGCAAGATACTGTGCCCATGAGTGGCATAACTCACCGAAAGAGAAGCAAAAGAGACCCATGGAAAGTTTGAAAGTTGTTATGGCGATTGAGAGCAGATTCAGGAATAAGCTTCATGTTCCCAAAAACCTTGAAAACATCCCCAAAAACAAAATTGTTGTATATATGTATATTCAAACCAAATATTAAATCACTTCAACAATTCATGAAATAAAATAATAAAACATTGTATTGGTAACAAATGTATGAATCTGCTTAATTATAAACACAACAAATAAAAATAAATAAATAAAAGATAAAAAACTGGGAACACTATGCAACTATTTAAAAGTGAAAGAAATCACTGTATTGTTATATTTATGTATAATGAATAGTACACTCAATGAACATTTTTATTCTTATGGGAATTCTTTATTTCTGAGAACAGTTGTATCTGAATGCTGATATAAGTGAAAATGCATGAAGTATTAAATAAGTAAATACAAGTTTCTTGCTAAGTTCTTAAAGCAAGATATTTGAATTTCAACCTAGACTGTGACAGCACCTGAAGAGATTCAACAGCAATCTTCTCCAATAAATCATATTCCTATGTAATTTGATACACCTAATGTCTGATTTTAATTACAAAGCCATTAATAATGTGATTGATATTTCCTTCTAATCATGAGCATCTCTGTTGTGAGACAGATACTTCAACATTAACATTTGGATGTTATAAATTTTAGTGTATTGTACTGAAGAAACACATCATACTAGCAATGATATCATTGTTTCCCATGAGAATGTTAAATATGGAAACATTGAAACATACTTATTTGACAGCAGTAACACAGCTATTGACAGTGGCACAGGTCAGTCAGAGACCACACAGCTGTCAGTACCAGCAATCAACACCTCTCAGTGAAGTACCATTAGACCAAATTCTGGATCAATGCATATGGGGACAACAATGCAAGCCTGCTGTCGGTGCTATATGGATGCTTGCAATTGTCCCAGATTTCACCAGCTGCTGACCACATTGATTAAGCATGATGTGTGCCCTGCACTGTTGTCTAGATGAAACAAACAGTCATTACCATGTGCTACATTTTCTCATGCCTACCAGGAGTGAGAAAATTCATGCCCCCTAAATGCATGTTCATTGTCTTCCCATGATCACAGTACCTGTACTGCATACTCAGTCACCAAGAAGTGTACAGCCATCAGAATCGGTGGTCAAGATGTTTACTGTGGTCACACAATAGCCATTATGGACATTTAAGTGCAAATGTGACAGGCCTTTTATATGTGTTTATTTCATTGTGGTGAGTGGTTCTTTGTCACCCTCTATCCACCACAGCCAAGAACTGAACTATTAATTGTAAGTGATGCACACAAGCTTACTTCACTGGTGACACTTGATGTGATCATTTTTAGATGAAAACATGTGGTGATAAACTCTATTTGCATTTCTACCACAGAATCACGAGAGCAGGATCACTTACAATCCTGTGTATGAACAGTGCTTCCTACAGAGGGGAAAAATCAGTTTTTATCTGAACAATTATGGGACTTGCCCTCTTCTTTTTATTATAGTTTGTGTGTGTGTCTGAGGGGGTTCTTTTTTATGGGTGCCTTTTTTTGTGCATGCCTTTTCATCACTGCATGTTGATGTGGTGTTCTTCTGTCAAAAAAGTGATTTGATGCACCTCTGCAGGCTACCCTATTGTGTGCAAGCCTCTTCATCCCTGTATAAGAATGGCAACCTACATCCTTTTGAACATCCTTACTTTGACCCCCCTCTGCAATTTTTACCAAACACATTTCCTTCCAATGCACTAAAATGAAAATTCCTTGAGGTCTTACAATCCAACAAATTTATCCCTTATTTTAGCCAAGACAGGACAGAAATTTTCAGTATTCTCTTGTAGCACCAAATTTCAAAAGCTTTTATTAATTTTTTCACCAGCTTTTTCAGTTTTAATTTACAGTTCATAAACAATAAATTATGGTCAGTGTCTAATGTGCCCCTGTGTATGTATTACAATTTAAAATCTGTTTCTGAAATCCATGTCTTACCACTATAAAATCAATCACAAATCTTCATCTGTCTCCTGGTCTCTTCCATGTATACATGTATGTATTGTTTATGTACAGAATTCTACTAGGTGACGTCCTGCTTCATTCCTTTTCCTCAGTCCATATACACCTACTTATTTTTACTACTCTTCCTATTCCTACTACTAAATTACAGCCCTCCATCACAATCAAGTGTTTTCTTCTTTCCCTTAACCATCTGAATAACTTACTTTATCTCATAATAATGGATGTTTCCCAATGCAACAAGATTTGCTTTTAGCTACTAATATGGCTATGCAGGCTGATAACATTTGGAGAAAGTTATAAAGATGTTTTCTAGATATGAAAAGCGAATAACTATCTCATCAAAAACTTTTCAATGTCCTCATCATTGGCAGAACTAGTTGGGGTATAAACTTGCACTACTGTGGTCGATGTTGGATTTGTGTATATCTTGGCTACTATAGTCATTCATAATGCTGTTCATCATAACTTACCCACATCCTTATTTTCTTATTCATTATTAGTGGACATTTCTGAAAGGTACAGGCAAAATCAAGTGAATAGTTGGGTGTTTTTACCACCCACAGTGCTAGAGTCATTCAAAGAAAGTTTTCAATTAATAGCACAAAGGTACCCACACAATGCTTTATAAGTTAGGAGAGACTTCAACCTGCTGAGTATAGACTGGGACCAGTCTCATGATCTAATGTTGAATAGCTTTTTTTTTAACACTACTTTGAGCAGCTGAATCATCAGCCCACCACAATGGAAATATTTTGGATATTATAGATACAAACAGGCCATACCTTGTCAATGATGTCACTGTAGAGACAGGGGTTAGTGATCGTGATGTCATCATAGTGACAATGGCCACCAAAGTTAATAAATTGGTCAAGAAGCCTAGGAGAGTGTTTGTGCTAGAAAGAGCACATAAGCAATTGTTAGTGTCCCACTTTAGGAATGAATGGACAGAATTTAGTTTCAATATGGTGGTCATAGAGGAATTATGGGCAAAATTGACATGTATTGAAAATAAAGTGCTGGAGAAATATGTGTCGACAAAGTGGAGTAAGGATATGAAAAACTTACTGTGTTATAACAGTAGTATTCAAAAAATGCTGAAAAAGCAAAGGTAGTTGCACTCTCGCTTCAAAAAAGGCCAAGTAAATCAAATCAGGCAAAAGTCAGTAGGCACCTTTATAAAAACAACAATGCATGGAGCATACAATAACTACCACCGTCATACCATGGCAAAAGATCTTGGTGGGAAACTGAAAAAAATTTGGTCCTATGTAAAATCAGTAAGCGAAACAAAGGTCTCTATGCAGTCACTCGTTGATCACTCTGGGGTGGTGATATAAGACAGCAAAATGAAGGCTCAAGTTTTGAATTTAACATTTGAGAAATAATTCATGCAGTAGGACCATGCAAACATACCTTCATTTGACAGCCATACTAACTCCCACATGGAGGACATAGTAACAGACATAGGTGGTGTAGAGGAGCAGCTGAGAGAGTTTAAAACAAACAACTCACAAGGTCCAGATGGGATACCAGTCTGGTTTTACAAAGAGTAATTGTCAGCATTGGCCCACTACTTAGTTTACATTTATCACAAATCTTTGATCCAGCGCAAAGTATCAAGTGACTGGAAAAAGGCACAGGTAACCCTCATATATAAGAAAGGAAAAAGAATGGACCCACAGAATTACAGACCTATATCATTAACGTCATTCTGCTGTAGAATTCTTGAACACAGTCTCAGTTCTAATATAGTAAATTTCCTGGAGATGGAAAAGCTTCTGTCTATGCATCAGCACAGCTTTAGATCGTGTGAAACCCAGCTTTCCCTTTTCTCTCCTGACATGCTGCATGCTATGGATGAAGGGCAACAGGCAAACTACATATTTCTTGATTTTCAAAAGGAGTTTGACACAATACTGCACTACAGACTGCTAACAAAGGTATGAGCTTATGGAATAGGTACTCGAATATGTAATAAAACTCAGTGTGTTGTGCTCGATGGCGAGTGTTCCTCAGAGACTAGGGTATATTCAGGAGTGCCCTAGGGAAGTGTGATAGTACCAATATTATTTTCTATCTATATAAATGATGTGATGGACAGAGTGAGTTGCAATCTGCGGCTGTTTACTGATGATTCTGTGGTGTACGAGAGGGTGTCATCATTGAATGACTGTAGTAGGGTGCAGGAAAAGTTCCTAGGTGGTGTGAGGAATGGTAACTAGTGCTGAATGTAGAAAAATGTATGCTGATGCAAATGAGTAGAAAAAATAATACTGTAATATTAGATTACAGCATTAGTTGTGTGCTACTTTACAGAGTTGCATCAATTAAATACCTAGGTGTAATGCTGCACAACAATATGAAATGGAGTGTACATATAGGGACAGCCATGGGGATGGCAAATGGTTGACTTCACTTTATTGAAAAAAATTTAGGAAGATGTGATTCATCTACAAATGTTGCTCAAATGTTTGGGATTCACACCAGATCGGTTTAAAGGAGGACATAGAGGCAGTTCAGAGGTGGACAACTAGGTTTGTAACTGGTAGATTCGATCAATGTGTGAGTACTGAAATGCTTCGGAAACTCAACTGGGAGTTACTGGAGGAAAGGCAACATTCTTTTCGAGAAGCACTGTTGAAGAAATTTAGAGGGCTGGAATCTGAAGTGGACTTCAGAACAATTCTATTGCTGCCAACCTACATTTCGCATAAAGACCACTAGGATAAGATCAGAGAGATTAGGGCTTGTGCAGATGGATATAAGTATTTGGTTTTCCCTCAGTCTATATGGGATTGGAACAAGAAAGCAAGTAACTAGTAGTATTTCTGAGTACCTTCTGCACGCACCTTTGAGTGGATTGTGGAGTATGTATGTAGATCTAAATGTAGTCCTACTCCTCTGTTACTCTCAAGTGATTATGTACACCACTCCAAACTATTAGGGGAGCTGGAGAAATATCATGATAATACAGTGGAACTTCGATTTTATGTTCACCGATTTTACATTTTTCGAGTTTTTACACCATAAATTCATAGACCTTGTGAAAAACCCATAAGATTAATGTTAAAAATTCCCCAATTTTATGTTTCTTCCTAGTAAGGTTAACCTAGATTCTAGGTTCTTACACGACGTCTTACTTCACTTCATGGTTTTTTTTTTTTTTTTTTTTTTTTTTTTTTTTTTTTTTTTTTTAACTGATACTTTATGCAAATGAATGCATTATTAAGTGACACAAAAGGCACACGATTCACAGTGACTTTCATGATGGAGTTAGAGGTACGCAAAAATCTACCATTCTGAATGGTATTCCTGTAGCGCAACTGCCATCTAGTGGTAGAACAAGAAGTTAGCATATACTGTTCTTAACTCATGTTTCAGTACAAGTGGATTATGCAGAGAGAACTTGCACAAGGGAGTACAGCAGTAAACTTTCTAAACATCACATTTGATTTCATTGCATCATTTGTTTCATTTCAGTATGCCAGCAAGGAGGAAATGGCATAATTTGTTGGTGAGGAAGTCATATCATGAGATGAGAAAATTACAAGCTATGAATTTAATATTTGCTCAGTGGCACATAAAAAGGGGGAGGGCGAGGGGGCCTGGCACCCCTCCCAAATGATAAATATAAAGGGCTGGGATAAGTACCTTATGGTATCTGAATTATTTTAATGAATAATGCATGAAGGCATCACTGTCGTAGACTGTCATACCTTCCTGTATTGGTAAGGGCAGTGGGGTGTTAGTGATGTGAAATTGTGCAGTTTACAAAATCATGAGGCGTCTACTTAAAATTACTTATCTTTACATTAGTCTTTCTCTCCAAAAATAAATGCTATATTCACCACTGTATTGGCTAAACAATAAATCTTAATAGGAACTAAGAAATGTAAGTCCACCACTCACTAAAAACAGACTTTATTTTGCTAGTACAGTTTGTAATCCAGTGGACACAAAGATTTTCAATAATGTGCTGCATTTTTGGTGAATTTCTTACCAATTACAATGTAGTGGGTGGTATCTATTCATGATGTAGTTGCATGTCTTTAATGAACCTCTTATACAGTAGTACAATGATCTTCTATTGGCATATTCCTTTTTTGCAACAGAAAACTACAAAGTGCAGTAATTTTATTCATTTTTTATTAGTAGATAAATTTTTTAAAAATGACAGAATCTTAAAAAGCTACTCTGACCCAAACAATCCACAGATGGTGAAGAGCAGAATACAGATTATTGATAGTTAATGGTTGTATATTTTGTCATTACATGTGTTTGTTAGTTGTCCAAGTGAAAAATCTTGTTTCAGACATGAAAAATGTTTAGAAGTGTATATTTGCAGTTTTGTGTCATAGTTTCATGTACTTCTTGTACACCATTGCATAAAAATTGATTCAATTAACTGAGTTCTCCCAGTCCCAGTGGCAGTGTTTTCCTATCACTTGTAGGTTTGCAATGCATAACAATTTGTGTAGCCAATGGTATGTTACTTTCATATAACCCATGAGGGGTGAGAAAAGATGTAATGAATTCATTGTGGTGGAATTGGAATGATTGTCTAGTTTGGTGTGTTTATAAGTGTATATTTTCAGTTGTGTCTCACAGTTTTGTAAGCTTATTGCACACCAATCCATTAAAATGATTCAATTAAGTGAAATGTTATTACTTTTCACAATACAAATTGATCCATATACATTCACCCATCCATTTACCTAGCACCACAATTTAATTAAAAAAACATACTTTTGTGAAACATGGATTGTTTGAAATGGAGATTGCTTTTCTTGTGCATAGTCAAAATCTCATATTTCGTCACACTTTTCTTCATATTGCAGAATCCATCTGTTATAGTCTCATTCCGTAGGCTATACAGGGCGGGAATTGAGAACATTCCTGCACTACACAGTAAGTATGCCACTGGCGGTGATCTAGAGTAAACTATTGTTCATTTAATTTCATTCACTTACATAGATAATATACAATGTAGGCCTAGTGGAGAGACTTAAGATTTTTAATCATGTACATATGGCGATTACATTTATTTTTCTCATATTTTGGGACTTTTAACATTTTTCCTCGATTATGCATTTTCTTCAATATTGCATTTTTTAACTATGGACCACACGGAAACATAAAATAAGTGTTTTACTGTATACATATGATAATGTACTTTAGTCACATATTGGTTACAATTGTAGTTTGTGTGTGATACAGTACAATATTTTGCTGTCGCAACTCCTTACTTGAGGTTTACATGGCATTTACTCAGAGCAAGGCTCTATGGGGCTACCACAATAGCAAAAAATTCACTCTCATTGCCCTCTAATGTGGCATGGAATTCACTCGAACAGCCAGTACAGTTGTTGAGGGATATTTGGCGGTTCTTCCATGATCAAAATAACCATCTCTGCAACAATTGTGGAGATGTGCTGATCTGGCTGCAATGCATCTGCCAAGTATGTCACAGATATGCTCAACTGGTTTTAAGTCCAGTGAACAAGCTGGTCACTACATTTTTTCAATTGCCTCAGCTTCAAACATGTTGTCCACAAGTGCAGCTCTGTAGGGATGAGGGTTATAGTCTAACAGAAGAGTCACATCTCCTATAGCATCAGTGTAGGGCACAACAAAATGTTGAAGGATCTTGTCTCTACACTTCTGAGCAGTCAAAGGTCCATTCTAAATGACATACAGATCTGTATGTCTGCCAATACTGACTCCTTCCCACACCATTCATCCACCACCATGATATGGTGATGTTTCCTGCACATAAGCAGGATTGTTATGAGTTCTACAGTCTCTCCAGGTGAGAAGAAAATGATAGTCTGGCTGAACACAAAATCTTGACTCATCTGTGAGCAGAACCCAGTGCCATCCATCACGACTCCAATCCTGATGTTCCTCCACCCAATTTCTGCAGGCTAAATAGTAGTGTGGTTTTAACAGACACACACCATAGGCCTCCATGTGTAGATGCCACATTCCTGAAGGTGATTTTGGACTGTTTTTGTTGATATTGAACGTCCTGTTGCTGCCTGGAGGGTGTGTTGCAGCTGGAGTTGCATTCAGCCTCCTATCTTCTTTTAAGGGTTTCTGTTAATTGAAATCACAGTCAGGTCTTGGAAATTTCACTGTAAGTAAGTTACATTGTTGTTTCATTGCCTACCTACTCACTACAATATCTGAACCTAACTGCCTATGTAATTTATTTGATAGAGTAAACACAAGTCAACACCAACCCCCTCTGCAGCAACTTTCTGTTGTTACCACTATATAGATTACCATAATATTTTTCTCTCCACTCCATAGAACTGACAGAAAGACATTGAATCATTTTAGTTCATTCTGCTGATGACAATACTTCAGAACTTCTCAACTGATCCCCAAATATTTTTGACTGGTGTATTTGTAACTCTGTACAAATCTGACCAGAATCATTTTCATCCTGTCACTGATGTTTATGAATCACTACTATACCTGGCATCATTTAAGAAGGTGCTTCCACGCATAGAGGCGGAGCGACAGGGATAGCGTGGAGGGGAGGAGGTATGGCCGAGCGCCATCAGTTGCGCCTCTGGGAGAAACGTTTTGTAACTTGCGCCAGCCATGTGCCTACCGAATGAACATTATTGGCTGTCATTGCGGTAATGGAGGGGGATGTGGAGAACAGCTGAAATCTGGGATACCTTCGTATCTGACACAGACTATATATATATAACTTCAACTTTCTCCTGTTTCAAATTTTCTAACTTACCCATCTAATTAAGGGATAAAACGTTACATGCTCCAATCCATAGAATGCCTGCTTTGTTTGTTCTGATAACGACATCCTCTTGAGTAGTCCCTAACTGGAAGTCTAAATGGGGACTGTTTTACCTTTGGAATATTTTACTGAAGAGGACACCATCATCAAGTATCAATACAGGAAAGTCACATACACCCAGTAAAAGTAATTACTGTATTTCCCCTTTGCTAGCTGTAACTTCATAGCAAAGCCATATTAGCTGATGTTACAAGGCCAGATCAGCAATCATCCAGGTTGTTGCCCCCACAGAAACCACAGGTTTGTCTAGCCTCACCACATATACCTTTCCTCTGTGGTTGCACCTTCAGTGCAGCTATCTGTACCACCGAGGCACACAAGCCACCACACCTCATCAATGGCTATGGTTCATGGGGGAGCTAGAAGAGCTGTGGGTACACAATTCATGTGTACAAACCAACACCACATTGACACCTTTCACCTCCACTGGAGGAGTTGCTGGCAAAGGCTGTGTTTTGGTTTCCCTGGACTCCTTTTCGCCCTGCAACACATTCCTGTGTTTTAGCACTGTGGAATTGTCTTCCTAAGTAACAAAATTACATGCAACCTTGAGAAATATAGACATGTTGTGGCCAAAGTATGGGACATACCGTATATTCCGGCATATAAGTCGCAGTTTTTTTACTAGGTCAATAACAATGGATGTGTCTTATATTTCGGAAGGTGGATAAAATAGATACCTACAAGTGTCAATTTTTCACAGTTTATGTTTTTTGGAATGAAGCAATTCATTGTTACATTGCTTGTGAATTTTAAGCATTTCAGTTGCATGCAATTCATTGAATGCACTTGTGCCGCCATTAACTTTTTTTCTGCGAGTCACATCCAGTGGATTAAAAAAGGGGTAAAATTCAGGAAATAACGTTTTAAGCAGAAAAATTTACTTTAGGGTCCCCCTTACATTTTTGTAGTCTATATTTGATATAATAATAATAATTTTGTGTGGCTCACTGGTCTAGTGCAAGTCTTTCAATTGCACACCACTGTGGTGACTTGTGTTTCCCTAGACTATCCCAGTTATCCAACTGGAGAAAGGGGACCTACAGTTTAACATGGAATCCAAACCACATGTCGTTTCTAGTGATTCCTCACATTGTTGAGAGGTGAAGGATGTATCTACTTAATATGTACCAAAATACTCATCAGGTTATCTGATTATGGTACTATTTTTTGCACCAAGCATAACTGAAACTGATGACTTCACTGGAAGTAGAAACTTTTGATGTTAATTTCAGTCATCATAATTGATGTTTTCAGCAGTCCTGTAGTAATGTCATGTATTATTTGAATAATGAAACACTAATAAAGTTGCATATTTTTCCATGTCTCACCTGATGATTTTTGAGAATTTATTTGAATTCTCAAACACAAATACATACATAAGTATTTTTTGTGATGTATGCACAGTGTCTGCATCTCATATTGTTGTTGTCTTTTTGAGGTTATAACATACTGTGGCCCATCCAGTGTACAGAAAAACACACGCAGGAAAACTATCTATCATTCTCACTATTTATAAAAGTCACAAAAATACTTACATAAATATTTGCACACCACAAAAAATTCTCAAAACACATTATTTTAAATATGGAAACACCCTACTACATAGTCACACACACTGATACTTGGCACGGTGGCTGATGGGAGCGATCATAAGCAGTCCCACCTGTCGCACACCATTTCATCGTCTGAGGGGCAGCTAAAACAGCAACTGCTCCATCAAGTAGAAAGTGGTGACTGACAGCCTTCACAGTTCCTGTGCCACATGTGTAGCCTTGTACAGTTGTCTCCCATAGCCACAGCAAAGGATACTGACCTGCAGCAGCTAGTGCAGAACTCGGCTACCCAGGTGGCAGTAATTGGCACACAAGTAAACCAATTGGTGCAATCATACAACAAGGCCTGCAGCAGACATGGCCATATGTGGCGTGGCACATGCAATCAGAAATGCAGCAATCCTACTGTAACAGTATCCCACTGATGTCAGAACAACCTCCAAACAGTTTTTTATAGTACCATGCCAATTTTGGCAACTAAGTAACGAAGTACTTATTCTCCTGCCCCCTGCTCACACCCAAACTCCCTCTGCTAATGGGGCTAGATGCACCTGGCTACAATGAGATATCCAAGTGTTTGCTCATGGCAAAAAAGGGTGGGGGTGTGAGATGCCTCACAGATACTTTTTTTTACCCATGTGGTGATTCCCATCCACTCAACTCACAGACAGTGCTAGATACATAACTGGTGCTGTATCTACTCCTTGCAGGGTACGAGTGTGCTTAGCAAAGTTGACTGTATGAAGGTGTACACACAGATCCCTTTGGCACTTTAAGCCAGAGAAACTGGCCAATAGCATCATTTCCAGACTCTTTGAGAGCACATTCATGACATTTGGTATTTGGAATGCTACCTAAATGTGGCTTTATGGTGTCTTGTCCGTTTCTCAGATACATAGATGACATCCTCATTTTTTCAGAGATGTCCAAGCATAACAACAGCCACCTAATAGTCTCATTGAGGCTGAAATAGTCATCACTTCAGAAAAATGGGTGATTGGATACAGTGAGATTAGATTCCTCTAGCACCTAATCACTCCTAGTGTTGGGCGTTGCTATTAGCCACAACTCTGGAGGTACATGCAAATCGCCATGCCACTAAAAGATGCAATAAATCACTCTATGGTACTTCAGCTGCTGGGAGTGCCCACCTATTTGCTTGCTTTGCGTGCCAGCCAACAGAAAGAAGGGGCTCACCTTCATTTGCCAGTGTACCACACCAGTACAATACAGTTCCAGGAGTTCTATGAGTTCCACAATTTTGATCCAAGAGGTCAATAGAGGAGCCAGCAGTCTACATTTAGTACAAGCTGGAACTGTATCGCCAGGAGTATTAGTATTACATTGCAAAATGGCAGTCACTCAGATTCTTCTCAAAGAAACTACCACCATCACTGCATTCTTGGAACACATACAAATGTGTACCAGGTGGTAAAATACTTCCATTCATCACTAGAAACTTGCCCCTTTATCATCTTAACCAACCATAACCCAATAACACACACACATTCCAGGCCAACAACATCAACTGTTCACCACAGCTGATATTTCTACTGGAGAGATTCTAGTGTAGCACTTTCAATTGTGTCAACAGATTATCACACCCTATGTTAATTATGGTCACACATTTTAGCTGATCAGAATGAGAAAAGGCTGCCACTGATGAGCATGCACCCGCACAGTATGCCAACATACTGGTATGTGTGGTGACACATGCCCATCGCCATCATCCCTGGGATGACATAGCCCTTCACACATGTCCATACAGACATTGTATGCCAACTGCCTCTGTACCAAGGCAAGTGCTACATCCTTACAAATGTGGACTGTTACATCCACTGCCTGAATGCAACCCTCATAGCAGACATCACCAGCAAGACTGTTACCTGCCTTTTTCAACACCTGAGTGGCATGCCGGCTGCCCAAGTAACATCACTACAGACTGTGTCCGCTAATTCAACTGCAGTCTAGTCAGGCTCGTCACCTAACTGTGCGCAGCTACAGTGCATGACAAGCTACGATCTAGAACTCATTGGTACGGTATAGTGGCTTCATTGGATGCTGAAGGTGTCCCTAATGTACTACAATGCTGACTGTCCAGCATTTGTCCACACAAAGCTACAGCACTGCACGCACATCACACTGTATGTAGCCACAGTACAGCCACTAATTTGGCTTTCTTACTCGGAGAAAGCACAATGTCCCATGGTCAGAACACCTTGGAGATAAAGTGTGATGGTAGTTGACTACAGTCTCTATTGATAATATCAAACTGCCCTAATTCTTGACAGAGCTGATGGCCGTGCTTGTCTTTGACCTAGTAGGGGACCTATCAATGGATGAGGCTATGAACACAACTGGACAGCCCGATTCAGCTCCTGTACCTATCAATGATGCACACATGTTGACAGGTGTCAGCAAGCGGCCTCAGCCTACTCCCACCTGACCAGCCTGGACTGTACCCAACACATGTGCATCACCCAACCCCATCCCAGTGACAGGGGGCTAGATCATGTGAGCTAACTACAGACTATTCAGCATCAAATTACCATGCTGCAGCATTGTGGTACCATGCCACATGGAATAGGCCACATCCACACTACCTAGCACTGAGACCCTGACTCTGCCAGAATGCCTCACCGGCTGACAATCACCCATAGAACTCTGGCCTCAATAACCCCACAATGGTAACTTTTAGATTAGTTGGTTCATTCCATAGATCCGTGTGGAAGTGATCCTTGTGGATGTGGAAGATGTCAATTTTTTTATTATTATATATATATTTTACAAGCTGATAATATAATAATACTGATAGTATTAATACAGATACATGCATCATTTGGTTCTATTTAATATTTTATGGTCATTGGTAAATTATTGAAAATATGTGTTCCTGAGTAGTGGACCCCTTTTTGGACTAAAGTAAGTGATTTAAGTCCTGATGTTTGATCCTAGTATTGTAGGTATGACCTGAACTGTTTGTTGGGAAAAGGGATATATTATTTATGAGACATTTCATTAAGGAATGTATATACTGAGAGGCAGGAGTTAATATATCCAGTTCTATGAAGAGGCTTCTAAAGGATGTCCATGAATTTACTCCACAAATAATATTTATTACATGCTTTTTGACTCTTGAAAATTTTGCTTGACTTGAAGAGTTACTCCAAAATATTATAGCACATGACATTATGGAATGAAAGTAAGCAAAGTAGGCAAGCTTTTTTATTTTTATGTCTCCTACGTCTGATACCATTCAAATTGAAAATACAGATTTGTTTCTGCAGTTTTGTGGTGTGCTCCTCCCACCTGAATTTATTATCAAGCTGTAATCCCAGGAATTTTATACTGTCAACCTCTTCTATCTGCTCTTCTTCATTCTTTATGTATATACTGGATGGGAATCTATTACATGTTCTGAACAGCATGTAGTGAGCCCATACCTGCCAACCTTCAAAACGTAAAAAATAGGAGATCTAGTTTAAAAAATCACAAAATTCTTCAAAAAATCAGGAGACATGTCCTGTCAAAAACTGCAGCGCACTTTACTACACTCCTGGCCATTAAAATTGCTACAGCACGAAGATGATGTGCTACAAACGTGAAATTTAACTGACAGGAAGGAGATACTGTGAAATGCAAATGATTAGCTTTTCAGAGTATACACATAAGGTTGACACCGGTGGCGACACATACAACATGCTGACATGAGAAAAGTTTCCAACATATTTCTCATACACAAACAGCAGTTGTTTGGTGTTGCCTGGTGAAAAGTTGTTGTAATACCTCATGTAAGGAGGAGAAATGCGTACCACCATGTTTCCGACTTTGATAAAGGTCGGATTGTAGCCTATTGCGATTGTGGTTTATCGTATCACAACACTGCTGCTCACGTTGTCGCGATCCAGGACTGTTAGTGGAACATGGAATGGAGGGTTCAGGAGGGCAATACGGAATGCCGTGCTGGATCCCAATGGCCTCGTATCACTAGCTGTCGAGATGACAGGCATCTTATCCACATGGCTGTAACGAATTGTGCAGCCAAGTCACGATCCCTGAGTCAACAGATGGGGACTTTTGCAAGACAACAACCATCTGCATGAACAGTTTGATGACATTCCCAGCAGCATGGACTATCAGCACGGAGACAGTTACCCTTGTTGCTGCATCGCAGACAGGAGCACCTGCGATGGTGTACGCAACGACGAACCTGGGGACACAAATGGCAAAACATTATTTTTTTGGATGAATCCAGGTTCTGTTTACAGCATCATGATGGCTGCATCCATGTTTGATGACATTGCGGTGAACGCACATTGGAAGCGTGTATTAGTCATCGCCATACTGGCGTATCACCTGGTTTGATGGTATGGGGAGCCATTGGTTACACGTCTCGGTAATTCATTCAACCCCTGCGAAATCCTACATTTCAGCAGGATAATGCACGGCCACATGTTGCAGGTCCTGTATGGGCCTTTCTGGATACGGAAAATGTTCGACTGCTGCCCTGGCCAGCACATTCTCCAGATCTCTCACCAAATTGAAAACTTCTTGATCACTGGTGGCTGAGTAACTGGCTTGTCACAATACGTCAGTCACTATTCTTGATGAACTGTGGTATCGTGTGGAAGCTGCATGGGCAGCTGTACTTATTCACACCATCCAAGCTCTGTTTTGACTCAATGCCCAGGCATATCAACACCGTTATTACAGCTAGAGGTGTTTGTTCTGGGTACTGATTTCTCAGGATCTATGTACCCAAAATGCATGAAAATTTAATCACATGTCAGTTCCAGTATAATATATTTGTCTAATGAATACCCGTTTATCATCTGCATTTCCCCTTGGTGTAGCAATTTTAATGGCCAGTAGTGTATAAACCTTAAGATAACTGATTTTAGCCTTTTATTATCATCTCACAATGCTACATAATGGCTACAAAAACACTTGCATTAATCCAATGTTGAATACAGTCCAGATAAAGTGATTGATTTCTTCTTTACAATAAAAATATTCACTGCTCTATTTTTGTACTATACTGCTAAGTGGGAACATTTTATGGAACAAATGACCTACATGGTCATTACATTTAATTAGTAAACCGTACTCAAAAATAAACAATGTAAATAAGCACTCTGCATGTATCACATGATCACTTTCACTTTTCTCAATAATTTCAGTCTTTTATTGTTACTCACACACTTTTCATTTTCTCTGCATGTATTCCGGTTAATCACTTTTTGCCCATGTGATGTGAAAATAACACATCGACAAAGAGTACAAAATACAAATAATGTTCCAAAAACTGCTTAAAAAAGGGATTATATTTTTTGCCATGCTTGAACACATACCACAGAATTGAAATCCCATAGTCACATGAAATAGCTGTTTACACAAAAGTTGCCTTTCTGCAATTCACATATGAAATTGATGTTCCTAACTATCTACTCAAAAGATTTCCATTGATTAAAAAGACACCGAAGTGATTTCACTTACGTACAATGACAAAACATCACAACATCGAAACACTACATGTGTAGTTGCAAATACGTGGAAAGAGCAGAAGTAATCGATATACAAGTTATGCGCAACTCCTAATATCTATGAATTTCAATACATATTTAGAGTAAACTGATAAATGAACAAAGGACTTTTGACCATT
Source organism: Locusta migratoria (assembly GCA_026315105.1). NCBI lineage: Eukaryota > Metazoa > Arthropoda > Insecta > Orthoptera > Acrididae > Locusta > Locusta migratoria. The sequence goes on from CM048755.1 coordinate 457,411,002, forward strand.
GGTCAAAAAACTTGTCTTGGGTTTCAGGATATTTGCTAAAAATCGGGAGAAATAATGGCAAAATCAGGAGGCGGCAAAAAAAGTGAAAAACCAGGAGACTCCTGCCTAAATCAGGAGAGTTGACAGGTATGTGAGTCTTTTCAAAGTTTAATGTCAATGAATTGGCTTTAAACCATTTATTAATGTTAATGAAAACATCATTAGCATAGCTTTCTATAACTATGCTCTACATGCTATTTATTGCAATACTTGTAGCATCTGCAAGCAAAACGAACTCTGCTTCTGGCAGTGTAACTGATGAGAGGTCATTATTGTACATAAGAAAAAGCATTGGCCTTAAGATGGATCCTTGTGGGACACCACATGTAATTTATTCCAAATCTGATGATGACTGTTGGCTTAATTCACTAGTCCCTTGCACTGACACCCTTTGTTTCCTGTTGGCGAGGTATGACTTGAACCATTTTGCAGCAATTCCCATGACAACATAGAATTCCAATTTACTTAAAATGATGTGATGGTTCACACAATCACATGCCTTTGATAAATCACAGAAAATACCTGCTGCTTGTAATTTATTATCTAATGCATTAAGTACATTCTCACTGTAAGTGTAAATAGTCTTCTATATATACATCTACACCAATACTCCGCAAGCCACCACTATCCGTTCTCCCTCCTATTCCAGTCTAGTACTGTTCGCGGAAAGAAAGATTGTTGGTATGCCTCTGTGTGTGCTCTAATCTCTCTGATTTGATACTTGAGATCTCTCCGCGAGATATACATAGGAGGGAGCAAAATACTGCTAAACTCATCAGTAAAGTGATGTTCTTGAAACTTCGGCAAAATTCCATAACGAGCAACAGAGCGTCTCTCCTGAAGTCTTCCACTGGAGTTTATCAATGCTAGTTCTCGATATCGGAACCTTTCAGAAATCCAAACTGTGTTGTAGACAATGTCATTTGAGGTTAAGTGGTTGTACATTACCTTTTCTAGAATTTTTGAGAATGTCAGCAAAAGTGACATTGGTCTGTTGTTTGATGGTATCTCTTTATCCTCTTTCTTGAACAGAGGTTTCATATCCACATATTTTAACCAGGCAGGATTTGTTCCAGTTATAATAGACTTGTTACACAAATAACTTAAAATTGTGCTAAATTCACAAGAGTGCACTTTAATTAACTTTGTTTATATTTTATCGGAACCACTAGAATGCTTTGTTTTTAAAGATTTTATTATGGAAGTTATTTTTTGTGGTGAAGTGAGTGACATATTCATGTTCCTGAAGTTATTTGTAAATGCTTTTTCAAATATTCAAGGGCATTATTTACTGTCCCTGACAATCCCATACTATCAGTAACAGATATAAAGTACTTGTTAAACAGATTTGCCACACTATGCATACAAGTTACTAATGTTTCCTTTGTAGCACCAGGAGCCATATTCAAGCCCTGATAAAACTGAGTTTGCATGTGCCAGACCCTCCGTAGTCTCGTCTGTTGTGAGCATCATGAGTGGATCATGTGTCCTATTGTGCTTCCATGCAGGGTTTGTGCATAAACTGTGTAGTACAGTATGGCTCTGCAAAAAAAAAAAAAAAAAAAAAAAAAAAAATTCTTTTTACAAACTGTATAATGTGAAAAATATTTTTACCCACAGTCACTTAAAATCATGTATATATGAGCATGGACTGAGTATTATGAACAGAGCACCTTCACAAACTTAACCAGCAGTTTTTTCAACTGTCAGTGTTCTGCAAGCCAAAATCTGTGCACTAGAGTTGCAGCCACTCTTCACTACATCTGCACATCTGTTTTATTGGGCCTCACAAACACACAACCAGCCAAGCATGATGTCATACCCTACTGCCATCATGGCTGAACTAACATCACTATGAGTGAGACTCTCATATCGACCCAACCAACATGCCTTTGTTGACTTGACCATGAGCGTGCAAGGCACAAATATATGCTGACCACAGATGCAACACTTTCCCTTGCCATGGATACTGAGCTCTACTACACAAGGGGGATCTGTGTGGAATCCATGCCACAGCCATGAATGGTGACAGGGCTTGCACAGACAGCACAAGTGCTGGTAAGAGCATTCACTAGTACATGCAGAATTATTGTAAGGCCAAATTCCAGATCTGTCTGTGTGTGTGTGTGTGTGTGTGTGTGTGTGTGTATGTAGAACACCACTATATAGATATCTGCAATTGTCTCAGATTTTTCCAGCAGCTAACCCACCTTTGCATACCCAAAATGAACAGTTACCAATGTGGAGTGTTTTCTTGCCCTCATGAATTAAATGGCATACGTAATGTGAGACACAATTCATATTTGCCACTAAAGACGTATCCATTGTTTCCCCATGACCAGGAGAGCTGTATTTTGTGCTCAGTTAGCAAGGAGCAAACACCCACCAGGATCTGTGGTTGAGTTCTCCACTGTAGTCATGTTTTCACCAGTGCAGACAATCAAGTGCAATTGTGGCAGGTTTTTCTTGTATATAAATCATATCAATAAATCTAACAATGTAAAGTCCAGGTAAGAATATAAATAATAGAGGATAGATAGCAACTCCCTGTAAAGATGTTTACAGAGCCACAGACAAGCATAGAGAATAGACAATCACATTCCCATAACTTGACTTTTTTCTGATGAAAGCTGATGCTGAAAATTTAGATTTTGTGGGACGAATTTTCTATTCTGCATGCCTGTCTGTGGCATCTTTGCAGTGAGTTACCACCTATATTTCATTATTGTCATATCAAAAACTGTGTTTCATTGTGAAAATTTGGTTTTTGTCCCCCCCCCCCCCCCCCCCAGTCTTCACAGCCTACAGCTGAACTATTGTAAAAATTTGGTTTTTGCCACCTCCTGGTCATCACAGCCTACAGCTAAACTATTAATTGTAACTGACACATACATGGACACTTCACTCCCATTATTCTATTCCATGAAAGCTGGCACAGTATTATTATCAGAGTATTTTATGGTGTAAGATTGTACTCAACTGAATGAAGAACTTAACATAACACATTTGAAGCATATTCTGTCATCATTTAGATTCACTGTTGATGAGGTATCATGTTCATTATGTTTTATATCCTAAATGATTCTTGTTCTTGATTGAATAAGCAGATTAATCAACATGGACTAAGCACTATATATATTTATAATCACAATATAAGATGTGTAAAAGGTACACATGAACACAATAGTAGGTCCAAAAATGGGTTAGTAGTACTATTTGTTGAAATTAAATATTCAATGAAATAAAAAACAAAAAACAGAGGACAAATCAGATAAAAAACTACTATTACAACCAAAACTGTAGATTGCAATGCTGCAGTTTGAATATGTTTCTGTAAATAAATTTGCCATAAGACTGAATGTCTCTAACTGCAGAGTACCTGAAGGAGAACTCCCTAAATTGTAGTAAAGGTATGGTGTGTATTTCCAACTAATGAACCACCCCCTCCCCTAAAACATACTCGCATGTCTAATATGGTAACATATTTTCTTTAATTAATACATTTTTCCATCAGTGGAAACAACTCTTAATGTTCCACAAATTATCAGAACAATAGGTTGGGTTTAATTCTTAATATTGGCACATTTTATTTATATACGGTATGACTTCTATATTTAGTTCCTAGGCAATTCCTTACAAATTATTAATACGTGCAGGAAGCAAAGTAAAATATTAATACAAACAACTCAATAAAGTTAACCATTTTCTTTATAGGAGAAATTGCAGGCATAATTTAATTTTGTCAGAGACCAGTACCTATGTGCACAGTTCATAGTTCACAGTTCATATATCAATATAAAGAGATTTAACAAAGTACATACATATATTACAGCTGTTCTTTATGTACTGTGGCAACCTGTGGAGAAAGAGAAGTATAAACTAAAATAAATAAATTAAAAAAATTGATCAAACAAAATAGCTGTCTTCTTGTGGTGTGTAAAGTTGTATCCTATGACTCGTCCAATCTTCTTAACCACTTGTTATCAACTGGCAAAGGTCACTTAAAACAAATGATCACAATTAACTCAGCCACATAATAGAAAGTGGCAATCAAAACAAGACAAAGAGAATCCACTGAAAGAAGATAGCAATTTCATATGAACAGCAAACTAACAAAGAAAGCAACTATAAATGACAACTTTAATGAACATGTGCTTTTTTTTATTATTTTTGTATTGTGCTTGTAATCTGAAGATGTTATTTGACCTTAAAAATGTTTGCTTTAACAAATAATTAAATGAAATGTATGAGGCATTACACATGACTATAAAAATTCAATTTAATTATGTTTACATGATTATTCATATAAATTTAGCAATTGCTGGTTTTAATTATTAACATCTTGAATTAGACCATCACACAGAACATGTAGTGGAGAAGGCGAACCAAAGAATGTCTTATATTGGCATAACACTTAAAAGGTCCAACAAATATACAAAAGGGACTTCTTATACTGCACTTGTCCTTCTCTTCTAAAGTATTGGTATGATACATGGGACACTACTGATGGAGGACACTTAAACGATTTGGAGAAAGGCAATTTATATTGTGAAATACAAGAGAGAGTATCATGGATATTTTAAGTGACTTAACTGACCATCATTTAAACAAAGACCTTTTACACTTTAATGAAGTATTTTGATAAAATTTTAGTATCCAAATTACTCCTTCAAATTAAAAAATATTTTGTTGAGTCCCCATATGCATGGAAAGGAGAACATTGTAAAAACTAAGAAAGTGGATCAGCAGAGAAATAATCTGAAATTACTCACGTGAACAATCTATTAATTAGCAAATGAAAATAGTTGAGTAATCATGTGCATATAGGTTTTAAAGAACTGGCACTAGAAACTTCATTCCAGCTACAATTAAGTACCAAACATTACATAATATGATGAAAATAATTTGGAAAGGTTTGTATGATACCATATCAGGATACGACTCATTGTTAGCAAAGGAAAGGGCCTTGAAAAAAATTTCTTGTGATGTGATAAACAAAAGATCAAACAGTACAAGCTGGACAGTACATGCTTGGAATGGCATGGGGTTTTATTAGAACAAATAATAATAATAATAATAATAAATAAAATAAATGTCATAAAGATGGCGCTGGTCAGAAAAACGTCGGTGACTGCTACCGTGACAGGTGAGAGGTACGCCGATATGTTACAGAATCACATCATCCCCAGCCTGGCTGATAAACACCTGCTGGAACGTACGATTTTTATGCAGGTTGGCACTCCACCCCCCATTGCTAGACGCGTGAAAGATCTCTTGTGTGCATTGTTTTGTGATGATCGTGTGCTCAGCCACCACTTTCGTCATTCTTGGCCTCCAAGGTCCCCAGACCTCAGTCCGTGCGATTATTGGCTTTGGGGTTACCTGATGTTGCAACTGTATCGTGATCGACCAACATCTCTAGGGATGCTGAAAGACAACATCTGACGGCAATGCCTCACCATAACTCTGGACATGCTTTACAGTGCTGCTCACAACATTATTCCTCGACTACAGCTATTGTTGAGGAATGATGGTGAACATATTGAGCATTTGCAAGCACATGTGTCAATTTTTATCTCTCTGTCTATATTATTCCGTGGTTTATTACGTTTTCAAATTTATACTGACTTTTTTATCACCTAGTATATTTTAGGTGCCTTGTTAAACAGGTGTATTTTAGAAACATTTTTCATCTCCTTCGATAGTTTATTTTATGATTTGATTCAGTGATAAAAAAATACTGTTTTGAGTTTCTTGGTAAATTCCAGAACATACCCACTTTTGTCCCATTATCAAGTATAGAAGGCAAAGGTCCCAGGTTCGAGTCCCGGTTCCGGCACACAATTTTAATCTGCCAGGAAGTTTCATATCAGCGCACACTCCGCTGCAGAGTGAAAGTTTCATTCTGGAAACATCCCTTAGGCTGTGGCTAAGCCATGTCTCCACCATATCCTTTCTTCCAGCAGTGCTAGTCTTGCGTGTTTGCAAGAGAACTTCTGTGAAGTTTGGAAAGTAGGAGGCGAGGTACTGGCAGAAGTAAAGTTGTGAGGCGGCATCGTGAGTCGTGTCGGGATAGCACAGTCGGTAGTGCGCTTGCCCGCGAAAGGCAAAGGTCCCAGGTTCGAGTCCCGGTTCCGGCACACAATATTAATCTGCCAGGAAGTTTCATATCAGCGCACACTCCGCTGCAGAGTGAAAGTTTCATTCTGGAAACATCCCTTAGGCTTTGGCTAAGCCATGTCTCCACCATATCCTTTCTTCCAGCAGTGCTAGTCTTGCGTGTTTGCAAGAGAACTTCTGTGAAGTTTGGAAAGTAGGTGGCGAGGTACTGGCGGAAGTAAAGTTGTGAGGCGGCATCGTGAGTCGTGTCGGGATAGCTCAGTCGGTAGTGCGCTTGCCCGCGAAAGGCAAAGGTCCCAGGTTCGAGTCCCGTTTCCGGCACACAATTTTAATCTGCCAGGAAGTTTCAAGTATAGAATAGTTAGGGAAATGCTTATTCCTGGTTCTTGGACTGATGATCCTTCCACTTAGTCCCCTTAAACATCCAAAAACCTGCTATTTTCTGTCATGTGCACAAGAGGCTAATTGTTCTATTCACTCGATGCATTATCAATAATTTATAGTTCATCACAATGAGCCTAACAATAACTTTTAGTTGTTGTTATTACTTGTGCTTTTGAGAATTTGAATGTGTCTAAATATCATGACTTTGAATATTAAAAAACAAATATATATATATTATTGTGTAGCCTGATTACACTGTTCGTGGTCTCTTTTGAAATAATTCAGCCCTTAAACACCAGTTCAGAGTGAAACAAACATTTCATAATTACTTTTCATGAGAATATTTCCTGTCCTAATAAAAGAGTTGTGTTTTTATCCCATAATTTAATTTATTTTTGTTTGTAATACTGTCAACATCTGCTTCCACATAAGACATTATTCCAATTTAATATGTACTTTATTCACAGAAGGATGTAGAGCATCTTAACCATATTCTACTCTACAGATATACACAATGACATTTTTCTCTAGTACGAAATCATAACTAAAGCAGTTTAGTATTAAAACTGTATTTGTATTCTGTAAATGTCATGTACATTTCTTTTCCCATATCTTCACACATTTTATATATAACACCACGGTGAATTAAGATGACCAGGAAATTTTGGTGATAGGACGTTATCAGAATATAGAAATCCAAATTTGCTGCTAACAATATTTATTCAGCTTGTTATTGTTAGCAGCAAACTTGGATTTCTATATGACAATAATGTCATATTTTGACCTTGTATATGCTGTGGGCCCAGTAGTGAAGAAACTATTGATTTGGTAATAGGGTTAACTGGGAGTGGAAGCAATAGAATATGGTATGGATATGAGGAGCTATTCCAGCATTCATTGCACCTAAGCTAGGGAAATGACTGAAAACTTGAACTAAGATTAGATTTAGTTTCCAAGATAAATGTGCATTTCCTATTGGTATAAATCCTTCTCATACCCACAAAAAACATAACAGCAGCACAACTATAAAAATTTTCATCCCTGGACAAGCGAAACGAAATTAAGGCTATTCAAGAATGCCAAAATATTGAATTACAGTTCTAAATGTTGTAACTGTAGAAAATTAATAAAAGTTAAAGGTATTTTAGAGATACAATCACAAACACAAAATGTATTGTATGCATGATTATGATTTGCTACGCAGTGATTCTGAAAACATAATTCATAAATCTGAAAAACAAGAAAAGTTGATCTATTTATTTTATGTGTTTCCACTATGTATGTCTTTCTCAGCATTCTGAAAGTATGTAATGAGCAATAAAAATGTTGCTTAATTGATGGAACATGGCTAATTATGAAGAATATGAAAATATAAACTGCTCCCAACAGCCTACAACTACCTACAGCTGGTGCATGTACCACAGATAATCTTTGTCATCACACATCTGAAAGTAGTGTAACAAATGCTAATGGAGTGAAACATATGACATCAACAATTACCATCATTTTTTTAATCCTACAATCCTCCTCTCTCCCCCTCCAGCTGAGCAACAAGAGATTAAAGAAAAGCATGTAACACAAACTAGGTTTATTTCTACATAAATATTCCACAAATCACATTTAAGTGCATGGTAGAGTGTTCATTGAGCCGCTTTTGTGATATTTCTCTACCATTCCATTCTCTAATAGCCTGTAGAGTAAAAGGAACACATGGATCTTTCCATTTTTGATCTGATTTCTGTTATTTTATTAAGATGATCATGTTTCCCTATGTAGGAGGGTGCTGACAAAATATGTTCACATTCTGAAGAGAATGTTTGTGACAGAAATTTCACATATAAATATCACTGCAACAAATAATGCCTTTGTTTTAATTATTTCCTCCGCAACACATGCAACATTTCTGTGACACTCTCTCTCCCCTATATCACGATAATACCAAACAAGCTGCCCTTCTCTAACTTTATCTATATCCTCTGTTTGTTCCACTTGGTGGAGATCCTACAATGGGCTGCAATACTCCAAAATAGGACACACAAGTTTAGTGTAGGCATCTGCATCTTATAAGTGTTTTGCCAATGAAACATAGCATTTCATCCACTTTCCCTACAATATTTTCTGTGTGTTCTTTTCAATTTAAGTTGTTAGTAATTGTTATTCCTAGGTATCTAGTTGAATTTATGGCCTTTAGATTTAACTGATTTATCATATTAACGAAGTTTAATGGATTCATTTTAGTGCTCAAATGGATGACTTCAAACTTTACATTGTTTAGGGTAAATTGCCAATTTTCACACTACACAGATACCTTATCTAAATCATTTTGCAGTTGCTTTTGATCTTCTGGTGACTATACTACCTGATAAACAACAGCATCATCTATGAACAGTCTAAGAGAACTGCTCAAATTATCTCCTAAATTGTTTATGAACTTTAGGAAGAGTATGGGCCCTATAACACATAACTGGGGAATGACAGATATAACATCTGTTTTACACAATGTATTTGCTTCAATTACTATGTACTGCAACCTTTCTGACAGGAAATAAAAAAATTCAGTCCAATCCAATCACACAACTGTGGCGATATTGCATAAGCACACAATTTGGTTAGAAGACACTTATTAGGTACAGTGTCAATAGCCTTCCAGAAATATGGAGCCGATTTGAGATCCCTTGTCAATAGCACTCATCATTCCATGTGAGTAAAGAGCTAGCTGGGTTTAACAAGAATGATACTATTGAATCCATGTTGACTATGGGTCAATAGGTTGTTCTCTTTGAGGAAGTTCATAAATGTTTGAGGAATGATATAGACCTGTAATTTTGCAGATCACTCTTATTGCCTTTCTTGAATACTGAGGTGACCTTTGCAACTTTGAATTCATTGGGTATGGAACTTTCCCTGAGGGAGTGGCTGTATATGATAGGTAGGTATGGAGCTATTGCATCAGCATACTCTGAAAGGAACCTAATTGATAAACATTCTGAATATGGAGACTTACTTTTGTTAAGTGATTTAAGTTGCTTTAATAGCTCTTGATTCAAATCCTGCAGTATTTGCTTTATCTTCATTGGTGAAGGAATTTCAGAAAGCTGTATTTAGCAAGTCTGCTGTACCTTAGCTGTCATCCGTGCATCCCCATTGGTATCATTTAGTGAAGATATTGATTGTATTTTGCCCCTGTTATACTTGGGATTTTCTATCGAGTTAAGTGACAAGGTTTCAATGTAGAAACTATTATAAGTTTCTCACATTGAAGTTCGATCCAAATTTCGAGTTTCAGTAAAAGATTGCCAGGCTTGGGGACTTCCTGTCTATTAAAATTTGTCATGCATTTCCTTTGCTTTGGCAAGAGTAAACCTATTTTGTGCACCAAGGTGAGTCAATCCCCTCTTACATTAATTTATTTGGTATAAATCTCTCAATAGCTGTCAATATTATTTCTTTGAATGTAAGCCATGTCTAATCTACACTCATGTTGTCAGATTTGAAAGACTGGATATTCTCAATCAAGAAAGTATTAATTAAATTTTATCTGCATTTTTGAAGATACATAATTTTCATTTAATTTTGGTGCATTTGGGACATCCAATATTGTCTCACTATGACAACTCTATGCTTACCAATTCCTGTGTCTGTTCTGATGTTCTTTATTAGTACTGGTTTATTTATTGCTAGGAGGTCAAGTATTTTTTCACAACCATTTATATTCTAGCGGGTTCATTAACTAAAAGTTTGAAATAATTTATTGAGAATATGTTCAGTACAATTTTGGAAAATGTTTTATGCTTGCCTCCAGTTTTGAACATATATTGTGCCCATGAACCACAGTCATTGCCAAGGTAGGGTGGCTTGTGTGCCTCAACGATACAGATAGCCATACCATCGGTGCAAACACAGAAGAGGGGTATCTGTGGAGAGGCCAGACAAATGTGTGGTTCCTAAAGAGGGGCAGCAGCCTTTTAGGTAGTTGCAGGGACAACAGTCTAGATGACTGACTGACCTGGCCTTGTAATGTCAGTTAATGTGGCTTTGCCATACAGTTATTGCTGAAAGCAAGTGGAAACTACAGCCATTACTTTTCCGTAGGAGATGCAGCTTTACTGTATGAATTTATGATGATGGCTTCCTCTCGGGTAAAATATTCCAGAGGTAAAATAGTTCCTCATTTGGATCTATGGGTGGGGACTACTCAGGAGGATGTCGTCATCAGAAAAGACAACACTGGCATTCTAAGGATTGGCACGTGTAATGTTAGAACCCTTAATCATGTTAGAAAATTTAAAAAAAGTTAATGGGTAGGTTGAAGTTAAATATAGTAGGATTAGTGAAGTTCAGTGGAAAGAGGAACAGGATTTTTGGTTAGGCAAATAAAGGATTATAAATAAAAAATCAGTTTGGGTTATTGCAGGAGTAGGTCTAGTAATGAATAAGAAAATAGGAAAGTGGGTAAACTACTATGAGCAGCACAGTGATCTTTATCATAGTCAAGATAGATACAAAGCCAACACTGACTACAGTAGTACAAGTTGATATGGTCACTAGCTCTGCCAATTATGAGGAGATTGCAGAAATGTATGAGCAGGTAAAGGAAATTATTCAGACACTTAAGGGAGAGGAGAACTGAATTGTGATGGGGACTTGAATTATAATGGTAAGACACAGATTTTGGATCCACAAAGGCAGATATAGACTCTGACCATACCTTATTAGTTATGAACTGCAGACTTAAAATGAAGAAACTCCAGAAAGGTAGGAATATAAGGAAATGGGACCTAGATAAATTGGAGGAACCTGAAGTTCTTGTGAATTTCTGAGGAACATTAAGGCAACAACTGACAGGAACAGGAGGAAATAAAACAGTAGAAGAGGATGGGTAGCTTTGAGAGATGAAATAGTCAAGGCAGCAGAAGACCAAATAGGTAGAAAGGCTAGGCTTACAAAAAATCCTTGGATATCACAGGATATACTAAGAAATGAGGCGACTAAGAAATGAGACTGACAGGAAATGGAGAATGGCTAAGCAGGAGTGGCTACAGGCCCAATTTAAGTCTGTCGAAGAATGTATAACTAGGGGAAAAATAGATACCGTCTACAGGAAAATAAAGGAAAAAATTGGAGACAAGAAAAATAGCTCTATAAACATAAAGAACTCAGAAGGAAAACCAGTTCTGAGTAAAGAAGGGAAAGCTGAAAGGTGGAAAGAGTATATAGAGGGGCCCTACAAAGGAAATGAACTTGCAGACAATATTGAAGGAAGGGAAGAAGAAGTAGATGAAGATGAAATAGCAGAACTATACTGAGAGATGAATTTGACAGAGCCCTGAAAGACCTATGCCGAAATAAAGCCCCTGAAGTAGATGACATTTCCTCAGAGCTTTTGAAGTCTCTGGGAGAACCAGCCATGACAAAACTATTTCACCTGGTGCATAAGATTATTAGTAATTTTTAGAAATTTATTTGCATGAAACATGAATACACATGCATAGCAATTGTTATTACAATGGATATATATATGTAACAATAAAACAAATAGTTTTATAAGGGTAAACTATATAAACACTGTTTAATGAGCCATGCTTTTAAATGTTTTTTGAATTTATCGCCTATTAACATCTTTATTTCTTTTGGCAGAGCATTAAAATATTTTGCCCCTTTAGTGTATGGGCTGTTTGCCATTTCCTACTTAGTATGTGAAAATCTTGTGCTTGTCTGGTATTATGCTGATGGACTTCGATATTGTGAAGTGTATATTTTTTATCTTCTACAATTTTTATAATTGATTCATGCATATACATAGAATAAACAGTCATAATTTTAAAATCTAAAAACAAACTCTTGCAAGAAATTCTGGAATCTACTTTGCCCATTACTCTCAGTGCTCTCTTTTGAAGTTTAAAAACTCTACCTACATGGGTTTTGGCAGCACAACCCCATAATAGAAGTCCTTATGAAAGAAAGGGGTGTATTAGGCCGAAATACATAGTTCTCATCGTTTGAATGTTTACATACAGAGCTTTCATCATAAATTGTATTGCTGCTGTCATTGTGCTATGTATGAGACAGGCGAAATACCATCAGACCTCAAGAAAAATGTAATAATCCCCATTCCAAAGAAAGAAGGTGCAGACAGTTGCAAAAATTACAGAACCATCAGTTTAATAAGTTGTAGTTGCAAAATTTTAACACAAATTATTTACAGAAGGAGGGGAAGGCTGTTTGGAGTCAGGACAAACGTAGCAACATGGGAGGCAATACTCACCTTATGGCTCATCTTAGACAATAGATTTCAGAAAGACAAACCTACCTAACTATCTTTGTAGATTTGGAGAAAGCTTTTGATAATGTTGATTGGAATACACTCTTTCAAATTCTGAAGTCAGCAAGGAAAATATAAGGAAAGGAAGATCATTTACAACTTGTCCATCAACCAAACAGCAACTATTAGAGCCAAAGGGACGCAGTGGTTTGGAAGGGAGTAAGTAAGGGTTTTAGCCTTTCTCCAATGTTATTCAATTTGTACATTGAGCAAGCTGTGAAGGAAAGCAAAGAGAAATGTGGATAAGGAATTAAGAGTTCAGGGTGAAGAAATAAAAACATTGTGTTTTGCTGATAACACTGTAATTCTATCAGAGACAGCAAAGGACCTGGAAGAGCAATCAAGCAGAATGGACAGTGTGTTGAAAGATGGTATAAGATGAACATTAACAAGAGCAAAACAAGGATAATGGAATGTAGTCTTAGAAAATCAGGTGAAGCGGAAGGAATAAGATTAGGTAAAGAATCAATAGAGGAGGTAGTTGAGTTTTGTTACTTGGGCAGTAAAATAACATATGATAGTTGCAGTACAGACGATATAAAATGCAGAACGGCAATGGGAAGAAAAGCATTTCTGAAAAAGAGAAATTTGTTAACATTGAACATTAACTGAAGTGTAAGGAAGTCTTTTCTAAAGGCATTTGTGTGGGGTGTTGCCTTGTATGGAAGTGAAACAAGGACGATAAATAGTTCAGACTGGAAGAAGATGGAAGCTTCTGAAATGTAATGCTATGGAAGAGTGCTGAGGATTAGGTGGGTAGATCGCGTAACTAATGAACAGATACTGAACAGAATTGGGGAGAAAAGGAGTTTTTGGCATACCTTGACTAAAGGAAGGGATCGATTGGTAGGACACATTCTTAAACACCAAGGAATTGTAAATTTAGCATTGGAGGGAAGTGTGTGTGTGTGGGGGGGGGGGGGGGGGGGGGGGGGAGATCACAGAGGGAGACCAAGAGACGAATATAGTAAGCAGATTCAGATGGATGTGGGTTGCTATTCTTATGAGGAGAGGCTTGTTCAGGATAGAGGAGGGTGGAGAGCTGCATCAATACAGTCTTCAAACTGAAGACTACAACAACATCAAGGGTAAGTTACAGCCACCACCAATTCAAATTGTATGCTTTGGGTACATTTTTGAGATTTGATCCAATATTTCTTTGAACATTTTTGCAAACGAATCATCTGAATCAGTGGGTTGGTAAAAAGAACCAATTATTAATTTATTCTGGTTGTCAGGTATAAACTCTGTATATCTCAGGAACTATCTACTTCAATTTCACTACAGGATAAACTGCTTCTGACAGCAATAAATATGCCACCATCTATTTTATTCAATATATACTTTTTGAATGCCATTTTTTTCAAAGCCAGCTTTTGTTACCTATAATGATTTGCACATCAGCACTCTCTATTAGGACTTGGAGCTGTGGTACTTTCCCCACACAGCTATGACAATTTACAACTGTTAGACCACTGGTTCTTAGATCTGTGTTCATCCTACATGTGAGCTGTACTCCTTGGGACTGAGAGCCTTTTTGGGTGTTCCTGAGGACCTCTAACCTAAAAAAAAACTACCCAGTCCATACCACACAGCCCCCATTACCTGTGTAGCCTCTTCCTGCATGTAGTGGATGTCTGACTTATTCAACAAAACCTGGAAACCCATCACCCTATGGTGCAAGTCAAGGAAACTGTAGCCTACATGGACACAAAACCATTTGAGCCTCTGTTTCACCCCCTCCACTCAGGTCTGTACAAGATGTCCTGTCATCTATGTTGCAGATGGTGAGCTCTGCCTTCATACTGCAAGCAAGACTAGTTGTCTTTACCACTTCACATATCTACCCAAATACAGAGAGAATCTCTTCTGATCCAAAGGAACACACACCATTGGTACCAACTGGGGTGACCTCTCATATGACCATGGGTAGGGTGTCTGCCTCATTCAGAGCAGTCACAGGGCTCATCGTTGCTGTGGGCTGATCAGTGTGCAAGCCGAACATGCAGACGTACATTCGGTTCCGATGGCCAGTCCACTATAATGTTATCCCTCAAACGCAGCCTTGAGCTGTGCAACTTTGGTTTACACAGCAGTCACAGTCCCTACCCATTACTACAGTACCCATAAAAATGAACAACTAAAAAGGTGTAGTGTAGACCCTACAGTGAGAAACTGGGGTAAACAGAAATGACTATAGAGATTCATACATTGGAAAAATATGGAACCAGATAATTACTGTGTTGTAGTTAGAAAGAGCGTACAGCTACAATATGTGAAGGCAAGCAAATGTTGCAATTCACTCACAGGAACACTGCACTCTTACTTAAACATGAAGCTGAGTCTAATACAGATGTGAGCACAGAATAAATTTACAAACGGAAAGAAAAAGCACACAGAAAAATCAAATTATTGTATGTTGCTTTTCCTATTAAACTTTGAAAAAATAATTTTGTTTCTGTCGGAGTTTGGTGGGTGGCCAAACAGATTGAAAAACGTTCGAATGCTTATTGTTTATGAGTAGCTGAAGGAGACAATTGCTACAAAAGGATCTCAGTATACTCATCAGTGACCAGCAGCAGAACAAAGCATGTCCATAGGTATGCTGGCAACCTCTCTTGACATTCTGCACTTCAGATGTGTAAGACAATAAATCACGATGACTTATCATGGCAACTGGTGGCCATAGCTGGAAATGGAAGATAATGTTGTGATGCATGGAAATCACACTCTGGACATTAGTGCTACTAACAAGGGAACTATATAAAATAAGACATGTCAAAACCTACCCTGAAATTTTTTACACAGGCAGAAGACAACAAAAGAAATGCACTGTCAAAATTTTAGCTGCTAAGAGGCACTGCAAGTATTTTTAAAAAATAGCTGAAAATTGCCAAGTTCGTAGCGCACCAGGTGGCAGTAGAAATGTACACCCCTACTGGCGCTGTAGCAACAGTGCATGCACAACTAGGCACACGCGCACACAGGCGCACACACACACTCGAGGTTGGTGGTATATTGTAAACAGGAAACACGACACAACCCGATCGTAATTTGTAAAGGACATTTCAAGTTATCATCCGTCTATTAACTATTATCAGTTGAATTTTGCAGTATTGATAAGTATTGACAATAAAGATAAAGCTAAATTAATATGTATTGTGTTTCATCAGGCGTGCCTGCTTATAGTATCTTTTTTTCTTCTTCTCCAGTTTCACAGTAATGTGGAATCCAATTAACATTCTTAATTTAGCAAAGATGAAATACAAAGAATGTGGTTTCCAGCCAAAATCATCTTCTTGTCCTGAGGACGTACATATATGTCATTTGTTGATTGATTTCTTTGACATTCATTCAAATGATATCGACATTTTGTTTGAAATTGTGGAAACGTCAGAAGAAATAGGAAATAACTGTGATGATTCCACGAACTGTGACTTGGACAATGTCAGTTGTGCCAGTAACAGTTCTGAAGAAAAATACCTTCCAAGGCTAAAAAAAAATAAAAAAATAAAAATAAAAACATGTACTACATCAGCTTTCAGTGACAAAGAAAAGGCAGTGAAATATTGGTTAAACGCAGGAGGGAAAAAACGCTTGAAGTTAAGCAGTGTGCAAAGGCGTTTTCGTTTTGTAAAATCTGAGCGTGAACTTCATAAATGGAAGAAAGCTTTACATGAAGTAAGATATATGCGATAAATGGAAACTAGAAGACATCTGAAAGAAAAACTGTTAGAAAGATTTAGAACTGCTCATGAGAGGCAATGCATCATTACCGATGGAGATCTACAAGACTGGGCCCTCCAAATTTCATCTGACATGAACATTGCTAATTTCCAGCCTTCGTCGACCTGGCTACATAGGTTCAAGAAATTGTACAGAATAGGAAGTCGCAAAATAACCAAGTTTACGTCACGTAAACGTGTAGAGCAGCTACCAGTGATAGACAATGCCATAGAGAAGTTCATAAGTGGCATAAAGACGAAACTTGTTGTTATCCCTGCAACAGCTGTTTATAATGCTGATCAGTCAGGTTTCGTGTAAGAACTGCATGCACACTGCACATTATCTAAGAAAAAAGATGGAGTCGATTGCCCAATCAATGAATGCAATGACACATTCATATACGATAATGCCAGTGATAAGTATGAGTGGTTTACAGTTTCCACAGCTGTATATCTGTCTTCAAGAACCTCAAGAAAAATTATGACCAAAAATAAAAAAAATGGAATGTTTAATTGCAAAAATCTTATAATCGACGTATCAAAATCTGGAAAAATTGGAAATTTCCAATACCTCTCTCTCATTTCAGGATTTCAGCAGAACAGTATTCTTAAGCTCCAGTCATTTGTGCATTACCAGTTTTCTTTGACACGCTTTACGAATTTGATCAAGTATGCCTGGTATGCAGCACAATATGCAGAACAACGACCGGGACCATTTTTGACTCCTTCAGAGTTCTGTCTAAATAAAACTAGTGGTTACTGCAAAGTGCCTGAATGCATCAATTTTTCCTTGGTCCGGTGTGCCTGGTGCAAGAAAAATATTTGTTTTTGTCATTCAATAGACACTTCGCATTTTTGTGACGACTGCATGGAATAAACAAAGAACTATTTCACTGATAGTCAAATGCACAAAATTCAAAAATTGTTTTAATGAATAGCTGACAGGAACTGTTACAAAATGTGGTACTGCTAGTCACATTTCATTTCAACAAATTTCAAGTCCACATTGACGGAAGTCGTCTATGACATCAAATACTGTCATGAATGTATTTTCTCTGCTAACCACTTTTATCAAAATTTTATGTGCAAGAGTTGAACTGTCAGTATCAAGTTATTCAAAAAATGTTTGTATCGTTAAAGCCATGTGTTCACCAGAGCAAACAAACTAACAAAGATGAGCAAAATAAAATTCTATTTTTGTACCCGGTAGGCCTCTTGCAGGTCTTTCAACTGGATGACACTGCAGTTGCTTAGGTGTCCCTAACCTTTCCCAGTTACCTGATTGGAAAATAGAGACCTACAGTTTAATGTAAAGGGAGATGGAGATGAATTCCAAGTAAAGTGCACAATCTCAATGCATGTCTCACTTTCATACAAATTGAGACACATAAATTTTTCCTTCCCTTCGCCATTTTGCATACTCCATCAAAAATAGTGCGCTCGCCATGCACAATAATCCTAACTGAATAGCAAAGTTTCGCACTGTGGCTCTAACAGGGTATAGTTGTATGCTGTATGCCAAATATTACCTCCAAAAACTAAAAACCAATAACACACCATTCACAGGCAATGTTTGCTACCTCGTGTTCTCTTCCGTTCCCTCTAGTATGAACAATTCAACACATATACAAGCAAATGGTAGTGACGTTTCTGCAAATGCTCATTCGTTCGTGTTCACTTCCACTCACTACATTGTAAACCAGACTTTAGGTGCTTAATATTCGTGACTATGAACTCTGCATAATTCCACTATGTGGCGCTGAGTGAGTGATTCGCCGAGTTGCGCGCTAAGCGGGCAGGGCTGTACAAACCACTGTTATAAGCTGTTCTTTGTGCGGCAAAAATGTGTAACTTTTTAAAAAATACTTGCAGTGCCTCTTAGCAGCTAAAATTTTGGGAGTGCATTTCCTTTTTTGTCTTCTTTCTGTGCATAAAAATTTCAGGGTATGTTTCGACATGTCTTATTGGACTGTTCCCTTGTAAGTGGGGTACAAAGAAGGACCCTCCTAGTAGGCTGTGAGTCTAAAGCTGAAGAAAACGACACAGTCAGGTGTACCCTGGAAACAGTGAAAAATTTCACTGGCTATTCCCTTCGAACACCAGATCAAATTAAATTCCAGACCAAAACAGACATCAAAGCTGCAATGACCTTTATCAGTACCACCCCTTCTGATGATCTCTATAAATATTGATTCTCTAGTCACAAGAGTGTTTTATTAGCAGACAAATGCAGTAAGAATAAATGTGATGTATTATTGGTCCAGGAAGCACACTGGGGAACCACCAGCCACAGACTTACAATTGTAGGAATGGAGTTGGTCTTTGAAAGACCTTATGACAAGTACAGGAGTGCAATTTTCGTTAGACCTGAACTCAATGTAACATCTGCTGCAATGACAGAGATAAATAACATTGAAGCACGTACCGTTCATGCCCATAAGTTCTCTGTGACACCTGTGTACAAACCACCAGATGTGTACTTTGTTTTCCATGAACCAAACAATTTCACATATGACCACATTAATTTTGTAATGAGCAATTTCAACTGCCATAGTGAAGCATGGTGATAATAATGAGACTGTTGAGAACAGGGGACAGCTTGGAACCTAGGCTAACACTAATAACCTACAACTCATTCACAATCCAGAACTCCTGGCATCATTCAACAGCGGAATATGGAGGATGGGATATAATCCTGATAACATCTTTGTGAATAGGAAGTTGACAAAAGAAAGGAAAAGAGCTATACCCAAGAACAAAAAGGCGACGAACTCCTTAATGCATCATTCACAGCAACCAAACTGGAAGATGCCATTCAGAGTATGAAACTCAATAAGGCCACTGGAACTGATGACCTTAGCACAGAGCAGATAAAACAGTTTGGACCCAAAGTTCAAAACTGGTGTAAGGGGTCAATTGGACCCACTATCAATTATTATTTATTCCTTTTAATTACTGAACTTTAATTATTGTGCTGGTTTTTTGTTATGCCACCAAATTTCACTTCATATTTTGTCTCTTGCCTCTGCCTTCAGCAAAGGAAAGTAAAAGGGTAATTGTATTAATAGTTTAGTGTACCTAAGTGATACAGTTCACTCCCTATCGTATCCTAAGGGAAGAGTCAGTCAAGTGATGTAGTTTTCTGGATTCAAATTCCCTCCAGTAGTCATCAGAGAGGCTCCATCCTATGCATGTTCCCCTGCCAACTTAACTGTGTAGTCATTGGGGCAGGTCAGAGATGAGTGATGGTGGTTGCCCCAGCAAAGTTCTTCTACCACAGGGGTTGGCAACTCCCCCCTCCAGGTTCCCTAGGTGGCTGCTGACTGTTGCTGTTTTAAACCGGCACTCTGCCATCAGTGATCTGGTGAGTAGTCATGCTGTGCGCTGCGCTCCAACCTTCGTTTGCACATTGCACCATCTTTGTTGGGATTTTGAAATTAGGCAAATGCCACATGTACATGGGTCGATATTAGGCCAATATCACAAAATCATGGCAAATGATGCTCAAATAATTGTATTACTTCCTGGCTATGGCTTGTTTCTGACCAGCTCAATGTTAACAAATTTTGCCTCTAGAGTTATTCCCATTCATATCCTGTAATTTGATTTAGGCCACCGTATGTATCCAGGGTTTGCATTCATAGTACCCGTTGACTCTCCTCTAATGCTTTTAAAGATGCAGATTGTGTCACCTAGCCAGGGAGGTATCATATTTCAATGTAAAATGAATGTAACTTGTATTTTTAAAAAGGGGAGACTAACGATTAATCTCCAAATAAAATTGTCCAGTTGAAACTTAATTATCTCTATGATTGTCTCTAAATTGCACTTAATTGCACTGGTCATCAAATAAGTTAGCTATTGAGTGCACGCACACCTGCTGTGACGATTTGTCTGTGTTCATGTGCTGCCCATAACAACCTCTCTTCTAACTCTGCATGCTTGGTGGATCCATTTCCTCCTTTAAAGTTGTTATCCATTGCCCTAATTACTACTTCCAGTTTCACTGTTTTATGATCATGATCACGGACTCGGTATTTGTTAATGATCTGTGTAACACACCTCCACCAAGCTTGGGACACAGTGAGTGAGAGATGTTGGTATGGCAACTAATTCAAGATGAGTAGCAACACCTACTATCATGATTCTAGGGACCAAAATAAATTCCCTAGTCAGTCACTGCCGGAACAAGACAAACAATATAAGGCAGAACACTTTAGGTAGTCAGTTCCACCCAGAATTGAGAAGCAACAAGTAGGCGGGATGCTTTCACTCGTTACTGCAAATGATTAAAACCTGCATTAAGGAGCTTAAGATCCCAAAACTATGGCAGCAGTTTAGAGTGGTGGCTTTACTAAAACCTGGCAAGGAGATATCGGATCCTAAAAGTTACAGATCAGTGTCACTTCTCTGCCATCTCTACAAGATGCTGGAGTGGATGATTCTAAACCATGTGTCTGAAATCATTGATGGAAAGATCATGAAGGAACAAGCCGGTTTTAGACCGGGAATATCTTGCTGTGAGCAAATACTCAATCTAACGCAGCACACATAAAATGGTTTTGAAAGAAACTTAATAACTGGAGCAGCTGTCATAGATCTTATTGCTGCATATGACACAGCAAACCACAGAAAGCTATTGTGCAAATTGTATCACCTCACAGGGGACTGTAGGTTGACAGAGGTTATTGGTAGCCTCCTGCAGAATCAAAGATTTTATGTATCTCTAAATGGTAAGAACACTAGATGGTGACTGCAGAAGAATGGCTTACCACAAGGAAGTGTACTTTCTCCGATCTTGTATAATATGTACACTAATAACCAACCTATACCTCAAGACATACAATTGTTCGTATATGCTGATGACAAAGCTGTGGCTGTCCAGGCATCCAATTTTGATGAAATATCCCAAAAACTCTACAGAGGTCTTGAAGAACTAGATCAATACTATGATGCCAATCACCTAAAGCCAAGCCCTTACAAAACCCAAGTGTTTCCTTTCCATTTGCACAATAGAGATGCTGCAGTTGAGCTCGACGTAACGTGGAAGGGCAAGAAGCTAGAGCACTGCCCAACATTTAGGTTGATGTAAGTTTAAATGAGACTATGCATGTTGATACAGGATATCTCAGACTCACACCAATGGGTAACATGTACCTCCTTGCTGGAACTGCCACACCCAGGATCATAAGGCATGTGGCAACAGACGCTGAGAGAACAAAGAAAGATTATCAACACCCAATGAATAGGCACATCACGCAGGCTCGGAGGCTTAAGTCTACGAACAGCTTCACTGGAAGAACCAAGATCCTTGATGGTTCGCAGGAAGATAAAAGAGTCTGTAAATGGAAGAATGAACAAACTGCACTGCTGAAAATGCCAAAAGAGGAAATTGCACCCAGAAACAACCTTCCTTATACAGTTTGGAGAACACTAAACTTGTGTACCCAGATGTAAAACTAATCTTCACAAGTGGGGCCTGCTGACTAACAATGACAAAGCTTTTGGTGAATGCAGAGAGGTTTAAGACATGTACATCTACCTGGGATACTCTGCAAATCACATTTAAGTACCTAGCAGAGGGTTCATCGAACCACAATTATACTATTTATCTCCCATTCCATTCTCAAATAGTGCGCGGGAAGAATGAACACCTGAATCTCTTTGTTCGAGCTCTGATTTCGCGTATTTTATTCTGATGATCATTTCTACCTATGTAAGTGGGAGTCAACAATATATTTTCGCATTCGGAGGAGAATGTTGGTGATTGGAGTTTTGCAAGTAGCCCACGCCACAGCGATAAGTGCCGTTAATGTAATGATACCCATCCCAGATCCTGTATCATTTCTGTAACGCTGTCTCCCCTGTATCGTGACAATACAAAATGAGCTGCCCTTCTTTGGACTCTTTCGATGTCCTCCATCAAACCCACCTGATAAGGATCCCACACTGGGCAGCAATACTCCAAAACAGGACAGACAAGTGTAGTGTATGCAGTTTAAGTCTGAAAGTAATACGGTCTGCACGGCCACTACGGTCGGGGGTTCGAATCCCCCCTCAGGCATGGATATTTGTGCCGTCCTAGTTCGTAAGTAGTTCATAAGTAATTTGTAAGTTTAGGGACTGATGACCCCGTAGTTAAGTCCCATAAACTATACAAACATTTTGAAAGTAATAGTAATTCCTAGGTATTTAGTGGAGTTTACGGCCTGTAAACAAAGACAAGGCAATTCTGCTTATGTGCTGACTATTGCCAGAGCCCAGAAGTTTTAGTGAACTGCTACAACCCAGTGACAAAGCCATGGCGGTAGCTAACTACCGGAAAAACAAAATTTGATCTGGACATGAAAATGAGTGAATGAATGAACTCTACTAAGTTTGGTACTCATACAGTAATTAGTTTCTGTGTTATAAACTGTTAAATAGGGAAAGTTTAATTAAAACCACCTGGTGTTGGTACACAGAAAATGAAATCAGATAAAGATCTTGCTTAATCAGAAAGAGATCTCACTTAGTCCTCCTCACTGGAATGACCCACCTAATCTGCAGTGTCACTGCCACTGCTATGGTTATCTTGGATTTCTTCTCATAGAATATCACCCACTTAACCGCTTATGAAAGCCATTCACAACTGATTCACAGGATATGCACGTCCAACCATGCTGCATCATTTCTGCAGTAGGGGGCACACCTTGAGGTAACTAGTTGAAGTATAGAAAGTTAAAATGGTGCAACAGCAGGCAGTATCTTGGGCAAATCATTCCACAATCACTGAGCAAATGATTGTTATAGGTGAGAAAATGGAAGAACAGGGATGATGCAGTGGGTGATGATAAACATCTTGAACACTGTGTGCTACAAATGGTTCCAACATATCAGAGATGTATTATGGAGGGAGGAGAGAGGTGCAGGACTAGTATGGTGATGCATTAATGGTACAATCCAACAGTCTCTCACTGCAGAATTTCCAGACTATCATCCACACTACCACACTTGAAAACATTGTGTTTACTGATAAATCTCGATAGTTAATACACCACCACACTGGTTGAATTAGATTCTTGAGACAATTTGGTGAGAGACTATTGAACTGTTGCCTTTCACATTGCCAAACGGGTCCTTGAAATCTATATTGTGGTTTGGGCTGCTATTGGATTCCACTCCTGCATCCCTTAGTATGCATTGCTAGTACACTAACATGCCAGTGTAGTGTCCCTGAAGGGTTGGAGCCTGTTGCCCTCCCACCCCTTTGCAGCTTCCCAACAGCCATACTGCAACAGGATAATGTGTGACCACACATGGCATGTGATGTACAAGGTTTCTTCATCACCTATGAGATTCTGCCACTTGTATCCTTCTGTTTTCTTGG
Organism: Locusta migratoria; assembly: GCA_026315105.1. Lineage (NCBI taxonomy): Eukaryota > Metazoa > Arthropoda > Insecta > Orthoptera > Acrididae > Locusta > Locusta migratoria. The sequence goes on from CM048755.1 coordinate 457,434,961, forward strand.
TGTCTCACCTACTGAAAATGAATTTGGTTTACACAGATACAAGTTTTTGTCCCTTGTGATCTTTGTACTCTCTTAATAACTTGCTTGTCATAGGAATTACTTGTCAGGACCATCCATGCAACATCTACACCCTCTTTACCATGTTATAGGGTGTAAGGCTCAAGTTTCACTTACACAAATGCCACTTTTTCAGAAATAAGTGAAATACATGGGACACTTATTCAACAAATCCACAATCCAGCCTACTGTCCAATATGTTTCTGCTACTGTAGGCTTTTTTGGGAAAGGTTTATTATTACCTTAGATTCTTTCCATAAGCTGCTTACCACTCAACCACTCAGAATTATGTCTTTTTCCTATCATGTCCTGAGGTACTGTTCATTGATGCCTCCTCCTATGGTATCAGTGCAGAGTTGTAATGTAGAAATAATAATGGTACTGAGTAATTGACAGCAAACATGTCATAAATGCTGATGCACACCTAAAAGAACTACTTGTAGATAAAAAATGAAACCTCAGCTATTGTCTTTGGCATTAAGAATATTGCCATGAGTCTTCCAACGGCACGCGTGGTGCAGTGGTTAGGATTGCAGATCACTGTGCTTGCAGTCTCCAGTTCAAATACCACCACCGACAGAAGAAAATGTATTTGTTTGTATTTACTATTTCTAGTACGTTCTACATGTTTCTTATGTTTGATGTACTTGTAAGTTATATATATGTGGTGTCTGTTCTTACGGACATGTCCGTAAGAACCGATGTCACTTTTGATCCTGCAGTTATTATATGTTCATATTCACATAATGTATGACATTAATTGTGAATTAGTAAAGTTTAAAATGTGTACCCAGCTGGACATGAACCCTGGTCTCCTGCTTTCTAGGCAGTTGCGCTAACCTCTACATCACTTGGGACACAGCGATCACCACACCTGCACGTAATTTCTCAAGTACGCATCCTGTCAGATACAAATTCTCAACTTTACTCTGCCCACTAGAACTCAAACTTATAGTTATTCCAAAATAATTCCCATATGAGTAAGGGCCTAGGAGTGCCTCCGCAGTGAAGAAAGAACCATTGCCTGTCATTGGCAATTTATAATTTATATATATGTGGCATCTGTTCTTTGAGACATTTCTGAAAGAATAGAGGTCACATTAGATCCTGTAGTTCTTACCTATTCATATTCACAGAATGTATGACATTAACTGCAAATAGCTAAAGTTGAAAACGTGTACCCAGCTGGGACTCAAACCCGGGTCCGAATGAATAGACACCATATACATATAACTTATAAATTACCAATGACAGGCAATGGTCCTTTCTTCAGTGCAGAGGAACTCTTAGGCTCTTACTGTTATGGAAATTAATTTACAACAACTACGAGTTTTAGTTCTAGTGGGCAGGGTAAAGTTGAGAATTTGTATCTGATGGGAGGCATACTGAAGTAGTTACGTGCATTTGAGGTGATCACTGTGTCCCAAGTGGTGTAAAGGTCAGTGCAACTGGCAAGAAAGTAGGAGACCTGGGTCATGGATGTTGGTCCTGTACATCATGTGGCAGCTGACACTAACGAGGAAGAGGTATTTCAATCTTTAGCGCCTGTCAGCCCTGCCAGTCACACCTGATGTGAAGAATGGCCTTGCCGTACTATGACTTATGCTGCAGCCGCAAAACGACAGCCTAGGAACTGACTGATGCAGCAAGAACCAACTCCTCCAGCAACTATAACACATCACAGGAGGACAGATATCTAGAGGACAGAAGACAACACGCCAGTGTGTTTTCACTGTGGGCTTCCTGGACATGTTATACAATACTGTAAGGAGAGAAGATGACTATTTGATAATTATTATGCTGCAAGATGCCAACCATCGGAGCAGTCATTTCAACAGCAGTTAACTGCAGACGATTACTGTCAACCTATGGGGTGAAGCCCATCACCTTATCCTGGGTGTGGTCGCTCTCCAATCTGCTGCCACTATTTGCCATCACTATATAGAAATAACAGCCACTCGCCTTACCACCATGTTCAGGAAAACTAGGTGAGGCGACCATCTACAGAGGTGAGGCCACAGCAGATGAAAATAGTCCATGGACGACAGTCGCTAAGATGTTGGGAAATCTCACTGATGTCATCATTGAGAGCCAATCTGTCAGGGCACTAGTTGATTGTATTGTCAAATGATTACCACCACAAACTAAAGAAGATAATGTTCTGTGATACGAGAGCAACTGTGCTGAAGGTCGCAGATGGAAAATACATATGGCTGGCAGGAACATGTGTCACAAGAGTAACTATCAACAACAGGACATAGCCATTTGAATTTATCATTTTAACAGAATTTAGCCACAACAGTATCCTCAGATGGGACTTCCTTCAGGCATCCCAGGCTGTCATTGAGTGTGGAAGATCAGAGCTACGAATTGGGGAAGCCGTTCCGTCAAGTACACATAACACGAACTCCCCTGGGAGGTTGTTTGCAGTTGAGAATGTTGAGATCCCAACGTTAACAATGACAAGAGTTCCAGTCAGCAGCCAAGATGACCAGCAGAACTGTGAAGTGCTTGTCAATCCCAAAAAACTAATCATTATAATGAAGGAAATCTACATACCAGTGGCTATCATAAGCATTAAAGGTGGCCGAGAAGAACTTTGCATCACTAATTTTCATGAGCAATCACAACTCATTCCTAAAGGAATGTGTATTTGAACAACTGAATCAGTCCAGGATGGTGAGCTCAATGTCATTGACGAAGTCTCATGCTCTACTGTTACTGCCAACAACGCAATAGAGAAAACTGCTATGGATTTGCATATAGGGTCCGGTCTGACCGAGGAACAATGTCAGCATGTGTTAAGCATACTACACCAATTTTCAGATGTATTTCAGGCCAGGCAAGAGAAAAGCCAGATGAAATGGCCCACGATAAAACACTGTATCAACACTAGGGATCACCCGCCAATTAGCCAGCGTTCATACAGAGTGTTGACAGCTGAAAGACAGATAAATCGGCAAGAAGTGGAGAAGATGTTGCAGCATGACATTATTCAACTTTCAGAGACTCCCTAATCATCTCCGGTGTTCCTCGTGAAGGAGAAGAATGGCATGTGGCACTTGTGTGTCAACTATTGGCAGCTAAACAAAATCACAAAGAAAGATGTCTACCCTATGCTATGCATTAACAACGCCTTAGACTGCTTGAAAGGAGCTACATACTTCTCAACCATGGACATGCAGACAGGTTACTGGCCAGTCAAGGTTGACGAAGCTGACAGAGGAAGACTGCTTTTATTACACCTGATGGCCTCTATGAATTCGAAGTCATGCAGTTTGGACTATGTAATGTCCCGGCCACATTCGAACGCATGGTGAACAACTTGCTTCAACACCTTAAATTGTCGACATGTCTTTGTTATCTAGATGACATTGTAGTTTTCTCAAGACATCTGCAGAACATCTAGCTACCTGTCAACTGTCATGATGTGTGTTCAGACAGCAGGACTCTGCCTCAACCCAAAGAAGTGCCTCTTTGTCCCCAATGAGATAAAAATCCTGGGGCACCTAGTGAACAGATATGGTGTCCGTGCTGATCCAGATAAAGTAAGTGCAGTCACAGAATTTTGAACTTTTCCTCAGACAGTGCTCATACTATCATTATTTCATAGGTTTTTGTAACAAGGCACGTCCTTTGCAAGAACTTATGCAGGGTGACACCAAGTTTTACTGGGATGAGATGAGAGAAAGAGCTTTCCGGCTACTTAAGGAGGCTGTAACTTCTGCACCAGTTCTAGGCTTATATGACAAGAATGCAGAAACTGATCTTCACACAGACGCTAGTGGTTACGGGATTGGTGCAGTGCTTGTATAGATTCAGGAAGGTGTTGAAAAGGTGATAGCCTATGCATCAATAGTTCTCTGAAAGTCCGAGATAAACTACTCTACAACCGAGAAGGAGTGTCTCGCTGTTATCTTGGCTATCAACAAGTTCTGGCCATATTTATTCAGTAAACCATTCACAGTCATGACAACCCACAACTCTTTTTGTTCGCTGACCAATTTGAAGGATCAATCAGGTCGACTAGCAAGATGGGCACTACGACTCGAAGAGTACGATGTCACAGTGGTATTCAAATATGGGTGCAAACACAATGACGCCAACTGCCTTTTGAGGAATCCATTAGCTGAATGCAACAGTATGGATGAAATTTCAGGCCTCACTGAGTTAGGTGACATCACAGCTGAACAAAGGGAAGATCCAGCATTATTACAAACCATAGAGGCCTTAGAGAAAGGAGAACTGACCAAAGGAGAGTTTCAACTTATAAACGGGACGTTGTATAAGAGCAACTATTATCCACTGGGCCACAAATGGCTACTGGTTGTTCCAACCCATCTCCATCTAGTATTTCCATGATTCTCCAATATCCGGTAATCTGGGATTTGTGAAGACCTTAGACAGAATCAGACACAGGCATTACTGGCAAGGTCTCTACTGATCTGTCAAGCAGTATGTAAGTTACTGTAAGGAGTGCCAGCAATGGAAGCATGTGCTGCAATTACCTCCAGGTTATCTGGTACCAATTCCACCTGCATCAGCTACATTCCACCAGACTGGACGTTACATATACAAAGTCGAGGATTATGAGCTATCCTGAAAATGGCAAAAATGAAGCGTCATTGTGCACAGCCTCCAAATGAAGCCTCACTAAGACCCGAAAGAAGGACTCTGCAGATCATTGTGATAATGATGAATCCACGCAGGAGGTCTAGGACTGGTCATCGTCACTGTAAGAAAGGCATTAAGGCACAATGGAAGGATTCTCCGGAACTGTCATACAGAGGAGCCTTGATAAGACCCAGGACACTGCAGCTGGCTCCAAAGGGAACCTAACAGTGGGTCGCTGTTCTTTCAGGAAGGGAAGCAATGCCACAAGTTTTCCGACTGCATGCATGGTGCAGTGGTTAGGATCACAGATTGCTGTGCTTGTGGTCTCCAGTTCAAATCCTGCCACTGGCAGAAGAAAATCAATTTGTTTGTATACTATTTCTAGAATGTTCTACATGATTCTAATGTTTGATGTACTTGTAAGTTCCAGAAAATTCTTTTTATGTACACATATTGGAGCACTCCAAGCAGGAGGCAGTCTGTACTGAGTGTACGCTTGTGTTAGCAATAAACATGTTCTAAGTGTAAAGTGTTGTGCTCTATTAATGAGCAGCCTTTGAATGCAATATAACAATATCTATGTCTGTCCAGCTCTGGATCAAAAATATTTGGCAACAGAGGCACAAAATGAGTGTGTCAAGTCCCCCGCCTCCTCCCCCCACACACACGCTGTCCATTCGGCACCTCATTTTGTTGCCAACCCTCCTATCTGGAGCTGTTGTCTACCATTGGCAATCATTACTGGACCTTGAATTTTATCACCATAAAAGCTTTTATTTCGACATTGGCAAGGAATGACAGCATGCTTTGGACAGGTTTCCCATTACAGCTAGACAAATTACCAACACTCTATCTTACAGCACATTATGCGTACTGTATTTCATGAGTGGCACACAGACTTTTCAAACCCCACCAGTTCAGAGGTCTGGACCTGGGTTCAGTTCTACCATGGTCTTTCAGTGCTCTCCAATGTCCTCCTGCTTACTGCATAGGCGGACACCCACCGTGTCACCATTCCATCTAACATTAACCCTTAGACATTGCAATTTCTTCATTATGGGCATTAAGATGTGGCACAGATGAAAACTCTTTCCAGTCGATATGTTTCCTGGTCAAGACTAAACAAACATATAGAGACCATGGCAAGCAGCTGCTCTGCATGTGCTGCACTTCTCCGTGCGCTAAACCAGTCTTTTGCCCCCTGGGTCATTTCCCACTGTTTGAGGAATCACACTTATCAGGAATTTGCTGGCTTCTTTCTGGTCTCTATGTGACTCATGGACACATATTCACACTATCAATATGTGGTTAGCATGACATCCACCATTAAAGATGCAACACTCAATGAACTCATTTAGTCCAGTCAATGAGTGCTCAAAAGAGCGGTGTAGAGTGCATGGAATATGCGATAATTTTTGACTTCAGGACTTTGTCAGGGATAGATAGGAGGTGAACATACTAAAAGTCCCCGCCCCTGAGGGGTGAGCTAAAGCGGGGGTGGGGGTGGAAAGGTACAATTTTTTGGTTTTTCCCTTATATCTCGAAAGCCGTCCGCTTTAGGAACAAAATGTTCCAAATAAAACTGAAAGATAATTGAATTTGCTATAAAATTGTTTCCATACATATTAGTCGACTTCCCAACGGTTTTCGAGATATACGTTACTGAAAATCGACAATTTCGGAAAAAATCATTTTTACCTCACTAATTTTGTCAAACATTTACTTCTAGTGCCTTACTCGATCGTTTCTCAGAAAATTTGTCAGAAAGAAAGTTGTAGAGCATTAAATTTACTTCAATTTGATATGCACATTTATTATTATGTTAGCCAATCAGAAGTTACATCATTTGTAAGATGTGCGCTCAGTTTCGAGGTCCTTCTAGAAATGAGTGTTTTGATATGCTGTGACATTTATGTCTTATGAAACGTGCTAGCATGGTAAATAACAACACTTTAACAATAACAAGAAGGTAACTGGAATTGTTAGAGAACACCTTTTTAGAATTATAGCTTTAATTATAATATTATGAATCATACAATGGAAGTTTTTACAAGCACTGATAGTGATTCAAAATGAATCATTTCAAAGCAACATTTTTATGAGGAGGAATGGTCGATGCTCATTTATTGTCACCTGCAGTAGACACGCCTTCAAGGTCGCCGGTACCTAACGCCCGACAGAGGGTTAACAATGGGGAAGCCCCACGACGAACATCGAAGGCCTGGCTCCTTCCAAGAGACTGGACATGGTGTGGAATGGAGCGTTCTCACTCACTTCTTACTTCAGTTCACTTCAAAAGTTCTCCAAGCATAGAAAACTTTGTATGTCGGCTTTTCGTGAAATTTTTCATTTATTTATGAAAATTTTGACTATGTAGTCAGTGTAATGGCTACTCGGTGTTTTGATGTGATGAAACAATAGATGGACCAGATGTTGGTGTTTTCACAGTGACATAAAAGGAATACTATCACTCATCAAAACATTTAGAGAAAGGGGACATATCAATGGCTCATCTTTAGAAGGTTTGGGCATCCTTCTGATTCATAATGAATGTCGAAAAAATTACACCCGAACGCAATCCATCAACGCTCATTTAAAGAGACAGGCACTCTCATCGTTCTCTGAAGTAGTTCAGCCATCAACTTTGATATTCAAACAAGCGAAATTCGATTTCAAAACAAAATGTTTCTATTGTGCCGAAAGTGTTGATGGTGAGCAAAAGAAGCCCAAGGAAGATATTTTAGTTATTTTTCTCACAAAAGGACGCAACAGAACTGACATACAAGTGACGAGTATGGATGCTTCTTGAGATAGACATGATCAGTGGGGAGAGGAAGTGATGAGGCATCTTTCCACCTCAAATGATTTAGTTGCGGAGGAGGCTGTGTATCACGATGAATGTCAGTTGGAATTTGTGAGATCGTTGTACATCAGCTGTAACTGGAAAACTTGGAAATATTCCACTAGAAGCATACATTACGATGAAAGGAGGTCTACGAAATGTGACTGTGGCACACATTGATATACCAGAGGAGCCGCCACATCCTGCACCAATTGACATTCTGTGGTTTGTTGCCGAAAAACAAGGTATTGTAGTTCCAGATTGGAAGGGACACAAGCAATGTATAACAAGAGGAGCAGGAATTGAAAATGAAGGACAACGTCCATTTGTTATTCCTACATGTATTTACAGGCTGTGACACAACATCCGCAGCGTATTGCAAGAGTAAAGTGGGGTTTGTCAAAATGCATCAGAAGTCCAAAATTATACAACATGCTGCTGAGATATTTTTCCAGTATTTCTTGTTTTCCCGAATCCATTCATACAGCGGGAATCATGAGTACTCTCTCATGGTATGGAGCTCCAGCCACCAAGACATCCCTCAACGAGTTCCGCTACAAATCATTTATAAAAGCAGCTGGGCACATGAAGCCTAATCTCTGAACTCTCCCTCCAAATGAAGAAGCTGTTAAGCAGCATCTATCCCGAATGTAGCACCAAGTACGACTTTGGTTAAGAGAGGAACCGAAATGTGGAGCGCCGAATATGGGTTGGGAAAGAGGAATGACCAACTAGTTCCGAAACTCTCAGAGTTAGATGCTGCTTCTGACGAATTCTTGAAGATAATTATTGTCAAAACAAGTAAGATTGTGACAGTGGAGGTGTGGTTCCAGAAAATCGTTGTTACAGTGCTCTGTTAGATGCCTGAACTGCAAGGGCAACTGCAACAACGGAGTCTGAATATTAATTAAGGATGAAGATGGAGACAGTGACATCGAGACTCTACCAATCTTGTTGGACGACGTCTCCACTACTGACTAAGGTGAATGACACTCGACCATTACTCAGAAAAATGAAAATGTTGCATTCAATGCACTTATTTTTCATTTTGAATTACTATCAGTGCTTGTAAATACTTGCATTGTATGATTCACAATACTGTAATGAAAGTTATAATTGTAAAAAGGTGTTCTCTTTCAATTGAAATTACCTTCTTGTCATTGTTAAGGTGTTGTTATTTACCATGCTAGCACGTTTCATAAGATAAAAACGTCACAGCCTTTCAAAACATTCATTTCTAGAAGGACCTTGAAACTGAGTGCACATCTTATAAATGATATAACTTCTGATTGGCTGAAGATAAGGTAATAAATGTGCATATCAAATTCAAGGAAATTTAATGATCTACAACTTTCCTTCCGACAAATTTCTGAGAAACAATCGAGTGAGTCACTAGAGGTAAATGTTTGACAAAATTAGTGAGGTAAAAATGATTTTTTCCGAAATTGTCGATTTTCAGTAACGTATATCTCGAAAACCGTTGGGAATTCGACTAATATGTATAGAAACAATTTTATAGCAAATTCAATTATCTTTCAGTTTTATTTGGAACATTTTGTTCCTAAAGCGGACGGCTTTCGAGATATAAGGGAAAAACCAAAAAATTGTACCTTTCCACCCCCACCCCGCTTTAGCTCACCCCCCAGGGGCGGGGACTTTTAGTATGTTCACCTCCTAACTATCCCTAACAAAGTCCTGAAGTCAAAAATTATCGCATATTCCATGCACTCTACAATGCATTCATTGACTGGACTAATTCAGATTTTAGCCATCACATGTCTTACCTGCACTATAGTGTCAAAGAATACATCACAGCTCATGGTGGCAGGCTTCAAATAATTCTTCACCTTATAACATAACTTTAAACATTTATGTCTGAATTATTGAAGTATCAACATACAAAATTTTTGTGACACATCATTGCACCATACTTCTGTAGGCTTGTTGAGAACAAAAAAGGTCGGCCTCAAGGTTTAAAAAAATGACTGATTATGATTTACATTGTTTGAGTCTTATTCTATAACTGTCTTTAACTACAAAATTAATAGCAATGTTAAGCAATACTCACCGGAATGAATATCCAAAATTACATTCCAGAAAATGAGATACATTTATTCACCATTTAATTTAATGAACCGTATTTATGAAATCACTCCAAATTTTGTTTAAATCACTTTGTAATTCTGTAAATTGTACTTAATTCATAATGAACATACACTCCATGACGTTCAAAAATAAAAACCTTTATGAATTATTATTTAAAACACCCCAATTAAAACTTTCATTGGCAATATTAACTTCAAAACACCAAACACTTATGTTGACAACTTTGTTTATGTTAAATGTACTCCTATCACAATTCAATTTGTTTATTATGTATTTAGTACAAAAAGTCAAAGATTTTTGTAATATCATAAAAGCAATTGAGCAAAGCACTCAGAAAGAGCAGAAGATCAGTAGAGCCTGTTGTGTAAAGTCAGATGTCTGCTTTATGATGACAAATGTTATGTTATGATTACTGGGCAAAACTCTTGGCTGGTATATTAATATGGGCATCATTTAAGTCTTGTGGATAACATGTGGAACTAAAATAAATACCAGTTTTTCAATTTCAGCTATTTAGTGAAAACATTATATCTAATTTGCTGGTAAACTAAATATTCTTTAGGAGAATGATAATTTCTGAGACAACGAAACCATCATGCTACTTCGAGAAACCAAGATAAGTAATAGTTTTTATCATTTTATTATTCTGCATTTATGCAATCCACTTATCTATGATTTAAAATGCTAAAATTGAATAGTAATTTGAAAAAGCACATTAGAGCTCACAGGATACATTATGAAGAAGGAGAAGTTGGAATGTTACAAAGTGGTGCTTCAGTCTGGGATGTCACATTACAGTCTTGAATGGCACTAAACACCTGTTTAGTCCACTGTTTCACCAATCCTCCTCTGTTCATTCAGTATCAAATTTGGGGCTGTGCACATCTGTTTTTTTAATTTCCAAAAATTTTAGTTGTGTCAGTTTTACACCTTTCCCTTCTACATGTAAGACTTCTACATCTATGGTGTATTTGTGCTCTTGTTCTAAGCAGTGTTGGCCAAAGGCAGAATCTGGCATTCTTAATCTCCAGCTCCTGTGGTGTTCCCTAAGCCTAGTACAAATTGATCGACCTGTCTATCCTATATAATAGGACTGGCACTCTTTACAACTGATTTTATATACACCACTGTTCATAATGGCCATCTGTTTGTCCTTTGAATTGAACAGACTTATACCTAAGGTATGTGGGGCACAGAAATATACTGAAAATTACTTTGCTTTCAAAATGTTACATAGACTATTGGAAATTTTACCTACGAATGGTAACCTACACTATTTAATTTTTGATATTTCAGTGGAGCTTACTGGGTGGTGTAGGGATCTTGCTTGTTTCTTCTTTTTCTTGTCCAGAATTTTGTCAATTATGGAGGAATGAAAGTCATTATTTGTTTTGATGGTTTTTATTGTTTCTAGTTCTTGGTCATGGTCTTCTTCGGTCATGGGAATGGACAAGAGTTGGTTTATCATATGGTGGAATGCCACATGTTTGTACGCTGTTGGGTGCTGAGAGGAAGCCAGGATGAAAGTGTCAGTAAAGGTGTCTTTCCTGAAGATCTTAAATTTATTGCTTCTATTTTCTATTAGTATGCTGATGTCACGAAAATTAATGGTGCGACCTCCTATCTCCATGCTAACCTTAATGTTTGAATGCCACTGGTTCATATTTTCCAATAATTGCTGAAGTTGTCTGGTGGAACCTTTCCACAGGCAAAGGATATCATCAACATATGTATAGCAGTATACTACATGTTGTGCCAGTGGTTGACTTTTAAGAAATTCTGTCTCCCACTTACCCATGAACATTTCTGCCAGCAAGGGGGACAATGGAGAGCTCATTGCCAAGCCAACAGACTGTTTGTAATAGTTCCCTTGAAAGCAGAAATAATTTTGATTCAGACAACATTCTACTTCATTAATTATGCTCAGGTGTTCCTCATGAGTAATATTTTGTACAAACAATGAATATGACAACACATCTATACAGTATTTCACAGGAATGCTTGTGAAAAGTCTCTGTACATCAAAGAAAACTCATTTGGCATTTGTTGGAATCTGAACATCTTTTATCCTATTTACTAAGTCTAAACTGTTCTTAATACTATGTTGTCCTTTGATTCTTCTGGCAATCTTGTGCACTGGTGCTTGTATGGCTGACACCATTGTACGGATTGGCACTTCTGGTTTGTGGAGTTTGGGAAAGTCATACAGTCGTGTTGTCCTTGGGTTCATTTTTAGAATCCATTTACAGTCATATTCTTTGAAAATATTACTATATTTCTTAACTAACTGCTTTGCTTCCTCGCTGTATTTACCTGTTGGATCTTTCTGAAGTTTTACAGTTCAGGACATGTAAGAGATTCCCATCCAGTATATGCATAAAGTATGAAGAAGAGCAGATAGAAGAGGTTGGCAGTATAAAATTCCTGGGATTACAGCTTGATAATAAATTCAGTTGGGAGGAGCACACCACAGAACTGCAGAAATGACTTAACAAATCTGTATTTGCAATACGAGTGGTATCAGACATGGGAGACATAAAAATATAAAAGCTTGCATACTTTGCTTACTTTCATTCCATAATGTCATATGGTTTAATATTTTGGGGTAACTCTTCAAGTCAAGCAAAAGTTTTCAGAGTTCAAAAGCATGTTATACATATTATTTGCAGTGTAAATTCATGGACATCCTGCAGAAGCATCTTCAAAGAATTGGGTATATTAACTACTGCCTCTCAGTATATTTATTCCTTAATGAAATTTGTCATAAATAATATATCCCTTTTCCCAACAAACAGCTCAGTTCATACCTACAATACTAGGAACAAAAATGATCTACACAGGGACTTAAAAGAACTTACTTTAGATCAAAAACGGGTCCACTACTCAAGAACACACATTTTCAGTAATTTACCAACAACCATGAAAATTTAGCTACAAATAAAGATCAATTTAAGAGGAGCCTAAAAGACTTCCTAGTGGACAACTCCTTGTACTCCACTGACGAATTCTTAAACAGACCCAAATGATACATGTATCTGTATCCATACTATTAGTATTATTATATTAGCAGCTTTAAAAAAAATAAGAGAAATAAATAATTAAATAAAAATCATTGGCATGTTTCATATCCACGAGGATGACCTCAACACGGATCTATGAAACTAACCAACTAATCTAATCAAACTGAAAAAACCTTCAACTTTCTTTGTGTAATCTGTTTTGTTTAACAGCAACTGAATGAACAGACAGAATTCTACATATTAGATAATAACAATATTACTAACGTGAGGCAGCCATCAGCAAGAAGCAAGGTCTTGCACAATAAAGTGTTCAATTATGGTACAACAATGATTAGTAATTTCAGTAATAGAGAACAGCATTAAATACAATGTTGGTACAATAGATAATTAAGGTTTTTCTAATATCATGAAAGTGTAAGAGTTCCTGAATTGCAAGGTAAAATTATTTTCATCCAACATTAAAATCAATAAACAGAGACCTGTAGTAACATAATAGTTTGTCTTCACTGGTGTAACAACTTTGGAATCAGTAAAGTACTTGAAAAGGGACTCATGACCTAGGTCGTAAAATAAAGTTTTGTGAAACAAGCCAATAACAAGTGTTCAAATGTTTAATTCAGCCATTACTTGGGCAATGTCTCCTGACAATGTTAGACGTCCCTGCCTTAGCACAGGTGCTATCGGCAGTGGGAATTCCACCTGAGATCCTCCTAATGCCTTCCCATACTCTACTTGCTGACATGGACCTGTTGATGGAGTTCAGCAACCAGGACCTCTGCATACTTTCTCTAATAACCCATCTCCCTCGCACTCTCAGGATTCAAAAATTTGCCTAATTCACCTCAGTAGGGCACCGATGGAATTGTTACAATGCTGCCCTTCTGGCCCTGATCACAGAGTAACAGTCATCATTCCACCAAGGAACAGCTGGCCTCTGAAGTGTTGGCTTTGAATTAGGAATGGGTGCATAAGCAGCATTGTGAATCATGGATGTAATGTGATCCACCCAGACCTGGACACATTCAAACCGCTTGACGACAGCCAACTGTGTATAAAGCACACAGCCGGCTTTATTGATGAGCCATCTAGGTGGCTTGCTGTGTCTATCTATTCCAGCTGGTAGATTTAACCAAATTGGGAAGTGATCACTACCATGGAGGTCTTCTTCCACATCCCATTGAATTGTATGTGATATAGTCCATAGGACAAGATGAACCTGTAGCAGTGCTGAAATGTGTAGGCTTGCCTGTGTCTAGCAGTATGACGTCAGGGGAATGTGTTACATTCACAACCATTCATCCCCTGAGGCAATCGTTGTTAGAGCCCCATAGTCAATTGTGTGCACTGAAGTCACCTAACAGGAGAAAGGCACCGTGGGAGTTCTCTAGAAAGTTCTGCTAGGAGATTGCTATCAACATACTCACCAGGTGGCAAGTAAAGGGAGCACACTGTCATACTAAGATGGACTAGTACAAGAATGGGCAACTGCTTGTAGTGCGGTAGTTAAGGGGACAGGTGAGGCGTGAAATGTGTCCCTGACACCCCACCTTGCGCCCTGTAACCAGCAAGGTTGTCTTTTCTGTAGAGGTGGTATCCTTTAAATAGAGGTGTATCACATTGCTTAAAATGCGGCTCTTGGAGGGATATACAGAAGGGCCCTTTCACAAGAAGCTGCAATTCCCCCAGACGAGTCCTGAACCCATTCATATTCCACTGGAGTGTGGTAGTCATGTCACCGATGTGGTTCTAGTTTATCCCTCTGCTTGTGCTTAGATGGTGAGACACTCTGTGAGTGAGGGGTATCTGATGGTCTGCCTGGTTCTGGCGATGAGACATCTAGCTCCATAATGATGTCCTTGTCATCAGATAAGGCAGGCATAATGATGTCCGATGGGGCCTTTGGAAGTGACTTGACTTAACATCGCGAAGCTACCTTTGATTGCTTCTTTGAAGATGTTGAAGGAGGAAATACAGGTGGTGTGCTCGCCTTGTATTCCTTTTTAGTTTCTATGTATGGGATCCACTTCATCACCATTATATCTTGTATTTTGTGGTCCTCCCCAAAAACAGGGCATTCTCAGATCCAGACAGAATGACTCCCAGAGCAGTTGATGCAGAGAGCTGGAGATGGATAGTCAGTCCCAGACTCATGGGCCGCCTGAGCACACTTCCCACAGGTTGGTTTACCACCACAATTCTGAGTTGTATGGCCAAACTTCCAGCACTTATAGCACCTCATAGGGTTCATAATGTATGGACTAGCCTTAAGATGAAAGAACCTAGTCATTAATGGCAGGGTCGGAGAATTAATAGATTCTTCTGATTCTTTGTTCCATGTCTATGGTGCCCTGTGATGCCCATTGTTCCTTAAGCTCGGCAGTGTCCAAGTCCATGACATCATGACACAGGACCACACCTTTACTTGAGCTGAGTGAGTTGTCCAACTCAACCACTATTTCATAGATACCCAGTTTCATCATAGACTTCATGAGCAGATCCACTTGCTTTGCCCTGTTAGTCCCAAGGAGGAGAGAACCATTGCACAGCTTCTTAATTGATTTTAAGGTACCTGCTAGACAGAGATATATTCTCATATGTACCCTCTTCCCCCCTTTACTACTAAAACTACATTACGATTGATGAGGCCTTCAGCCCTGTTTCTTTCGACTAATTGTTTCTCAGGAGGACTTGCCTCCCTCATATGCTTAGTTCTGTGGGTGTGAGAACTCCCAGATGGTACACACATCCCGTCAGGGTTTTAATTACTCAAATGCTCTATTCCAATGCCACAAGCAGCTAGGGAAGGTACGGTCCACCGAGGCAGAGCTCCACTTGCCTGGGTAAGCCTTATACAACTGAGGTGTGGCAGTATCCCAGAGGTCACCCACTAATGACTGTTCAATCTCAATAGTCAAGCATCCCATCAGCACGCAGAACACCTTGGGACTAAGTTTTTTTTTTCATAGAGGTTTTTTCCATCCTCGCAATCTGGGCAGTAACACTGAGATCCCCACCCCCTGCAACACACAACGTTCCACCATTGCGCCTCACAGTGGTTACTGAAGCATGCCCAGGGCTTACGGTCTAGAGGACTAGCGGCGCTTACTAGTCCCCAGCTTATGACCCTGGGTTCGCCAAGCCCGTATTCAGCAAATTGATGCTGAGTCCCTGAGGGGGTTTGGCTCCAGATTCACTATACGTATGCTTTGATCTTGGTTTACTTTCTGGACTTTGATCCACTGTCAGTGCCTATCTGTAATTTTTCTATTTGTTTAAGTAAGCCCATGTCATCAATCTCGGCCAGTTGGCAACTCTTGCAAGTTATTGCCAGCATTGTTAGATCTCAGTCAATATACCAAACATGGCCTTTACATCATTAAAATGAGAAATGAAAGGACTCATAATAAACAACATATTGCCATGAGTGGTGCAATCTCAGTAATTAAAAGTAACAAATTCGTTTTTAAAGAGAATGGAAAGCAAAAAGAAACCAAATTCAAACTTAAGTAAGGATTGAAACAAACATTTTGGCTGAGAAAGTACCTAATCAACAACAAACTCCAACAAACACTATGTAAATTTCCCCTATTCAATTATATTTCTGTCAAATGCCAAATTTTATTATTACTTCAAAGTATTCAAAACATGTTGAGAAAAAGTAATGTTCTATGTGAGAATCTTCCTATTTTTATTGGATGGTGCTTGATGCCTGAAACTGTAAGAAGTCAGCCATAACCAGATTTGGTCAACTGTTCAAGCATCTTCAATGTTAATCAGCTCATTCCAAAGATAGCTGATTGGTTTACAGCTGAAATATTACCAGCAAACAAAGTTTGGGTACTATTGAATTTTCACAATGTTATCTATCTGTGAACTACTTATTTACACTGACAAACTGAAGTAATAAAACTCAGATGACAAAAGCAGTCTCTCTGAAACTAATGTGACCACTGGTAAAGATACAGTAAGTATTATATGACTTTGTACATTATCATACTTCTGCTGAGGAGATATGAATAAGGAGATGTCACATTCTACTGAAATTTACTGGGTTTGCCGGCATATAAGACGCATTGGCGTATCAGACGCACCCCACTTTTAAGACACTTTTTTTTAGGAAAAAATAAATCACACTTAATACATCTATTACAAAATAATTACAATACATATGTTCATGTACATCAAATATCTAAGGCAGGGCCTTCAAGTTTCTTGCCGGTTTGCACTTATTTAAACAGATATTTCACCTTTCGCTATTTACAGACCACAGCAACTATGGTGCGATATTTGATAAGAGGCTTATGACTTTGCCACCTATGTGGCACTGCTTACGACTGCTCCCATCAGCCGCCATGCCGAGTATCAGTTTGTGTGCTAAGTAGGGGGGGTTTTCATGTTTAAAATGACATGTTTTGAGAATTTATTGTAAAGCGCAAATATTTATATAAGTTTTTTTCCATATTTGCACTTGAGAATGCAAATAAGTTTTCAAATATTGTCAGGCGAGATATGGACAAATATGTGAGTATGTGAGCAGTGTTTCATTATTCAAATAATGAATGACACCATTACAGGATTGCCAAAAACATTGATTACGATAAAATTATCTTGAAAGTTTCTACTTCCTATGAAGTTACCAGTTTCAGTTATGCTTGTCACTAAAAATATAAAAAATTCAGATAACCTTTACTACACAAGAAAGCCCCTGATGGGTATTTCAGTGCACATTTTATATACGTATATTAGACTAAATATATACTACAAAAATGTAAGAGAGAAACGTAAAGCAAATTTTCTTGCTTAAAACATTATTTCCTGTGTTTTACACCATTTTTTTGAAATCCCTTGAAAAGAAATGGAACCTACCTTAACTGGCAACTGTTGTATAAAATGCATCCAGTTTTTTGGTCAATTTTTGTAGGGAAAAAAGTGTGTTTTATATGTCAGCAAATATGGTAATATGTAGGAGCTGTAATTGGTAACATATTCAGCTGTACTATATATATATATATATATATATATATATATATATATGAAATTCTAGTACAGCTGAATATGTTACCAATTACAGCTCCTACATATTACCATATTTGCTGACGTATAAAACACACTTTTTTCCCTACAAAAATAGCACACATAATTCCATCATTTGCAACAGAGATTTCCCTTGTTCAGAATGTGTCATTACTTTTTAAAATACAAATTGATCAATTTTCTATTACACATCCACCTCCCAAGCCCCATGATTTAATTAAAAAATATTAATCACTTTAAACATTGCTCATTTGTGTTGGAAACTACTGCATGGTGAAAACTAAACATTTCGTCATACTTTTCATCAGAACTTGTGCACACACAAACAAAAATTGACTCACACTGCTCTGAGCATTCATGCTGCATGACCCATGCTACCATCCCTGCACCATGACATGTAAGTACAGTATGCACCTAACTGAGTGGGCCACGTTTACTGAATTGAATTATTACTGTACATTTTCCAACTAAGTAGTTGAAACTGCAACTCACAGGATGTTCATTATATATATTTATAGGCAATCTGTTGACTTCAGTCATCTTGCAAAACCAATAGTGATCTTTCACAAGCTGATATACTATTCCTTATATTAAGTGTTATTACTTTAGGATAAAAAATTTGTATTCAAGTATGTAGTTAATGGTCTAAAAATAGAGTACTTCAGGAAAGTACACAAAGCAATCAACTGAAGAGATACAGTGCTCATGACATGAATTAAATATAACATTTATTGCTAATGTGCTCCCTTATCTGTAAGTAATTTCCTTCAAAAGAAATTCAAACTACAAGAGTACAACACAAGGAATAAAGGTAACATGTAAGGCAAAACTGAAAGTGCACTTATCAGTCATGACCTGCTTTGATAAGTATACTGCAGCATTTAAATTAATACTGCAGAATATAAACATTAATCAATGGTTTCTGGCATGTTACACACTCTCAATGATCTCCTAATTATGGGCTGATGGAATAAACGGTGCACATAACCCCAAATAAAACATTTTTATGTTATTACAGTCAGTAAGAAATAACTTCTCTTAGAAAATATTTCAAAATTTCAGTCATTACTATTTGTTGTTAATCTCTTTTCCCATAAACCAGTATGTTGTTTTACTGCTTACACTTTTCTAATGTTTTTCTTGAAGTAATCACTATTTTGACACATATTGGTCTATCATTAACAAACAAAAATGCTAATTTGTAACCTATTTGGTTACAAATCTGCAAGAGAATGTTCCCTTCATTAATAACTTAAGCTGTGCAATAATAATTAATATTAGCTGAAAATTTACAGAAGTTGACTGTCATAGCTGGAAATCTGTTGTGATTTACATGCTGATTAGCTACCGATTCCCAATGGTTCTTTCCCATTATGTACACTATAGGACCTAACCATAACAAATTTGTGAATTCTTAACTTTATGTTTATTTCTATCAAAGTTGGATGATTACTAACATAACAGTGATCAGTTTTGAAAGGCAACTGTTCATTATCAGATCACACTGCCAATGGATGCTCATATTAAATGAAAGTTCTATAACAAAGCATAGTAACCTAACAGTTGTTGGAGGCATTATAAACATCAGTGTTGATCTTAAGTGTTGTATGGTAACTGCTTCAGTATGACAACGTAACTTGGATTCAATTAGAACATCCATTGCAAAAATGGTTTGATAATGAATGGTTATCATTCAAAAATAGTCACCACAATAACAATAGTTATGCAAATCTAACAGAAAATTTTGAATATAAATGTTTAAAATATAGGGGTTGGTTCTTTCCCAAATCCAAAATGGTATTATATAGGACACTTCTATTGGGCTCCTATGATAGTCTTTACG
Source organism: Locusta migratoria (assembly GCA_026315105.1). Classification (NCBI taxonomy): domain Eukaryota; kingdom Metazoa; phylum Arthropoda; class Insecta; order Orthoptera; family Acrididae; genus Locusta; species Locusta migratoria. Next base: position 457,454,477 of record CM048755.1, read on the forward strand.
TCCAACAGTACATTATTTGTTTTCTTAAGAAAAGAAAAGCTTGCTGAGAGACCTAATGCTGATCCATAGTATTAGAAAACTTCACTTATCACTGGACAATGACTTTGAAAGCATATAGCCATATCAAGAGTAGGGCCTGCACTATTTTCTTCGTACTGCACTGGATCTTGGCCAGTATGTTTCAAAGTCGTAGATCAATTGTGTTGTTCCATTAAAATATAATGTCAATTGTGGTGATGTTAATAATTACCTAAGTCATATTGCTGAAGCATTACACCAACATGATCTAGGTAAATAGTTGAACAATGTAATCTCTAGATATTGCATCAGTATCCAAGTCTCCCTGCTACCTACTATGATATTTTTTGTTGGAATTTGAGAAATTAAGTAATGATATTTATTGCGCTATTGCGTTCCTTCATTGTCCTAAGTGCATAGTAACCTCTCAAATAGTGCATGTTAGCATGACGCCTTTGAGATTTAGTGTCACATGACCCTGGTTAGAAGCTGGCCACTGGATTATCAATGATAACCCTGTGCTGGTCAACCTAGGTGTGGAATAAGTATCATTAAACATAACATAAGGTGTGAGTTCAGTTGATGGTGGGCCATGTGCAGCTAGCAGAGTTGTAAGTGCTCTTTTCATAGTACTGTCTGAACAATATTGTGCCGCGGTGGAGTAGCCGAGCGGTCTAAGGCGCCTCGCTGCAGAGTGCACGGAAGCTCGCCATCGTAGGTTCGAGACCTCCCTGGGTGTGGTGTTGTCCTTAGATTAGTTTACCTTAGTTTAAGTAGTTTGTAAGCTACAGACTGATGACCACGCAGTTTGGTCTGATAGATTTACAAACATTTGATTTGAACAATATTGTGGCAACTCATTTCATGTAAAAATGAGTAAGTGTTTGTTGTTGGTGTATCTGCCACACAACCTCCCATTTCTGAATACTCATAGTTACTATTGTACCACTACATTGTTAATTTATACTTATATCCTGTTTATTTCAAAATATTTTTACCATTTTCAACAAAATATAGCTATTAACAGTGTTTGTTAGGTTCTACAATACCCACTCGAGTTAAAACAGAGAAAGAAAAGTCTTATCTATAAATAAATACCTGCATCCCAATAATGGCATAGATGAAAAACAGCATGGCTATAAGGAGGCAGACATACGGCAGCGCCTGAAAGTACACAGAAGTAAAGATAAATACATTAATCAAATGGTTCTTTGATATATACTTCATTATATTACTATACACAACAGCATGTCAAGAAAATGAAATCACAGTCATATGTTACAGTTTTAATGTGAAAAGAATAAACAGACTAACTGCAAAAATAAGTATAGAAGGTAACAAAAAATTTCAGTTGAGTTAGTCACATGAACAGTTATACCTAAAAATATATGTAGCTGTAGACAAAATAATTGTGTGCTTTTTTTACTTTAAATAAAATAAATACATTACAATTAAATGCCTGCTATGACTTTGCTTAGTTACAAAGTTATGTAATGCATATCTTACTATATATTGGGACACAATCATTTACTTCATACAAACAGTAAGCAATAATGTTACATAATGAACAGTGAATTATATTGTTAACTGATAATCTTTGGTATGATAACCAATGATGAATAATAGAAACAATGAGATGTTTAAAGCAGAAAGAAATAGAAATACATTCTGCATAAAGAAAATAAGTGAATTTTGAGATTAAATTTTCATTTTCTGTATCCAAAACAAAACTGATGGCATCTGATAACAAATTATAGATATATATTCATCATGCCTTATTTACACACACATAGATGTCTTAGTTGACATTATAATTCCTTTAGTCTGTAAATGAAATGAAGTTGGTATCTGACAGCTACCTTTGTAAGAAATGTGTATGAATGGACAATAATAGTCTATGCATTTTTTTTATTTCTTTAACATATTTTCATACATTTCTCTGGACCTTCATTTGGCTACAGTAGAATAATAAGCATTGTCCTCAGCTGTTCATTCAGTCTATGGGTATGGGCAATTAGATGGCAAATTAAGAAAATTGGATAAACACACTCAGAACATCAGCTTTATGCTTCAGTTACGAGATTCATTTGTACTAAAACACATTTTGAGTGAATTGAAGGAGTTTCATAGCAAATACAGTGGTATAAAAGAGAGATTACCCCTGAAGTAACATTTCTTTATTGCTTTGGCTATAACACTTCCTGGTACATTCAATGCACCAACTATCACTATAAGCTTCTATGTCATCAAAAACAATACTATAAATGAATAAAGAAAATGACCTTCACCTCATTTCAAGTACATGAATATGGGATAATAAACTGATTCCAAAACTGAAATAAAAATAAAAATCAGTGATGCTCTGAGACACATTTTAATAGTTATTTCTCATTTACAGAAGTGGTATTTGACAGTCATACTCCCTTGTTCTTGCCCACACCCATGGGTAATATTGATTTTGTCATATTTTACTTCTTTCCATTTTTATCTCTTTTTTTCTTGCTTTCATTAATATTTTACTTCTTTCCATTTTTATCTCTTTTTTTCTTGCTTTCATTAAAAGTTATCTTATCTTCATTACTTTTCTTGCAAACCTTTATTTAACTTGTATTGGTAATAAAGTTTCATGTGCAGTCTATTGTGTGCTTTGTTTTAATATCTGTTTTCATATAAACTTTGGAAAAATAAATTTGTGTCTGTAGTAGTCTAAGATGTAGCATTTATTTTTGAGCATCATAGACACATGTCCTCACATTTTAGGCAATCTAGACTTCTTAGTGCAGCATTATTTTTGTAATAAAACATAAAATCTATGCAGCAGCATCCTTCATAACATATCTTCTTCATTCACACATGATGTATTATGAATCACAAAGTTAATTGAAGCATAAAAATGCCATGAAAAACAAAACACTAATGTATACTTTTACATAAGATTCCAAAATACCAAGGTCTGAAAAAAAAGAAAAAAACAACAACTGTGTGATTTATGTTGACAGAAATGAATTCATGAGGAAAAGATCGTAGATCTTCATCAAATGACAGATAGACCTATAACTTGCAATGTTCATTATCAATGACTCTTCCAGCAGCTAGTTAGGGTTGCCAGTGAGCTGTCACATGGGCCAGGTTGCTGACATCAAGCCAGAGGTGAAACTTGACTGGTCGGACACTGCAAGATATTTTCAATCATTCTGTCCTGAAGTCTCTATTTTGCCTACACTGTAATTTTGTGATCTGTCAGTTTAGATAATTTCAACAGAACAATATTATGAATTTTGGTTTGATGGGTTACTGACAGATTTGCTTGACTCTGGACTGTCAGGAGTAGACTCTTAGAGTGTTGTGCAATTCACCATGACACACAGTGGACTGGAAATGTGAATTATTAAATGATTGTGGTGTATCGATATTTACTGTGTTATGAAGAGTCTGTTGTACTGTAGAAGTTGAAACATGGGTGAGAATGACTCAAATGTGGCATGTGTGTGAGAACAACGGAATAAATTCTGTGATGATAGAATTAAAATTCATGACTCTGTGGCAGCAACAGCTGCAACTACAAATAAGATGACAGGCAAAAGAAAGAAAGGACAAAAAAAGTTAAAACTTCAAATGCAATACTGGGCACAAGGAGAACTACAACAGCAGATTCTGGGGGTGACAACAACAACAAACACTACTACTACTACTACTACTACTACTAATTATACTAGAGGATCCCATCAAGACAGAACAGCATCCACCAGCACCATTAACATCACTTCCTCAGAAGTCAAATTACTGGGACTCATACTACAGACAACTTCAGTGACTAAAGGTTCTTGGATTTACATCCAAGACTTATATACACTAGCTGCTGACTGTGATGTCACTTGTGCCCCATGACATTGCCATATATGGGCATGCATTGACTTGTGTTCAATGTGCCTGCTTCAATTCCACAATCACTGGATCGCATGCCACGCTGAGCTGTTGGCTGCCATCTCTGTTAGGGTGTTGTCAGTGGTTTTAATTTTGATGGCTTCTTTAATTATACAGTCCCAGATGTCATTAGTGTGAGCCACGGTAAAAAGTTTGATCAAATTTCATTTGATGACCATTTACTAAAACATGCTCAACTTAAGCAAATTTCCCTGGGTATTGTACATAATAGAAGCTTTCATGTAACTTCCTGCATTGTCTGATAGTTTGTACTGTTTGTACGATATAACACTGGCCACACCTGTAAGGTATCTTGTAGACCCCAGATGTTCTGAGACCTGCTGCATCTTTAATTTTAACTGGGGACAATAATTGCTGTATTTTTGTTGGAGGCCCGAAAACTGATTTGATCTTGTGTCTCTTTAGCAGGTGGTTTATTTTGCCCAACACAGAATCACAGAGGAGCAAAAAACAAAGTTTCTTGTTCTCTTCCTAGTCAGTGGTATTATTGTGCTTCTTTTTTAAGATCACATCACTTATTTCATGACCGTAGTAGCCATTATTTCTGAAGATCTGATGTAGGTGGTTCAACTCATGGGGCAGGTTATCAGCATCTGATATTGTTCTGGCACAATGTACCAACATCTATAATACAGTATGCTTCTGTGCCAGGTGACAATGGCTAATGGCGTGCAATTAAAGATTGGTTCGAGAAAGTTTTTTATAGATGCTGTTGCTAAGCCATCCATTCCATTTGCGAAAGATGAGAATGTGAAGGAAGGCCAAAATGTTGACTTTTTCCATCTCCACAGTGAACTGGATGTTACTGTTAATGCTCTTCAGATGTTCCAAGAACTGATCAGTTTCTCACATCCATGGGGCCAAATGGTGAATGTCTCATCACCATATTGGAAGAAACATCAAAGCTTTAATGATGCCATGTCTTAGGCAATATTTTTGAAATTCTCCATGAAGAGGTTTGCAACAGCTGGAGCTAAAAGGCTTCCCATTGCAACACCATTCGTCTGATCGTAACATTGGGAATTGTATAGAAAATAGAAAATAGGTAAGTGTGTACCTAAATAGCTTGACCACATAACTTGCAAATAACTGGTACACAAAGTCCAAAAAGACTTCAATAGGTACATTCATAAACAGTGCCACCACATCTTTATTTATTATGGTTTTCTGTTCCATAGGACCCAATTGAGGAGTGAGACTCCATGGTCACGGAACAAGTCAATACATGAATTTTTACACAAGAATTGTAATAGAAAATTTTTAAGTAGTCCTATGCACATGACAATCCTAAGACAAAGTGAAAACAATCAATAAAGAAACAAAATTAATTAGCTTAATTGTTTAACTTTTCTAGGAGTTCCTCGACAGAATAAAAGGAGTGAACCATGAGGTAACTCTTCAATTTAGATTTGAAAGTGTGTGGGTTAGTGCTAAGATTCCTTAGTTCTTGTGGCAGCTTATTGAAAATGGATGCTGCAGAATACTGTACACCTTTCTGCACAAGTGTCAAGGTGGTGTGATGCAAATGTAGATTCGACTTCTGTCTAGTATTTGCCGAGTGAAAGCTACTAACTAGTGGGGATAAGCTGATATATTCACAACAAATGACATTAAAGAAAAATTGTATTGTGACACCAGTGTCAAAATTCTCAGACTACTGAAAAGGGGTGGACATGTCGTTCACGAACTTATACCACATATTGCTCGAACCACCCGTTTCTGAGCTAGAAATATCCTTTTTGCATCAGGCGAGTTACCCCAGAAGATAATCCTAAACATGGCCTTTCCACGACAGCTTACTGTCTATCTGAACACCTAGAAATTTGAACTGTTCAGTCTCACTTATCATATGCCTATTATGTGCAATCAAAATGTCATCAAAATGACCATAATGTCACCCTCACCAAGTCAGAGACATTCACAGCATCCCACATATGCAGCAGGGATATTGGTAAAGTATTTCACAAGCTTGTATGTTGGTGAACCAATGATGGACACAATGAGCCAAAAGGGTGTCCCATCTTTGTGGATCTTCAGTAAAGCATATGCTGCAGGTGGTCTAGATGCTTCTGGGAGAAAGTTTTATTCAGTGTTATCACTATGAGAATATTCATTCTTACATATCATTAACAGGTCCAGGCAAGTAGCATAACCAATATTGCTAAAGAAAGTGCTATTTTGCTATATGTTTACCTCCAAATACAGTGTCCTGTAAACAGGTTATCTCCTCTTCATAAACCCATTATATTTATGTGAAGTCCACAATTTGAGCTGTAAACACTACAAACAACAGACACATGTTGTAGGGGATAGACTAATATTTTGTAGTTGCCATGAGCACTTGCAGGAACAATATGCAGCAAGGTGAGCTGATCTCAATGGGTTGAGTTTTGTGTGAAAATCAAAATTTTAAACAATCCTATGCTTAATCATTAGTGGGTGATGTATAATTACTTACGAAATCTATAAAAAAATTGCGACAGGCATTTAAATAACAAATCCTACTCTCAAGGAAATGTTAACAATGCTAAAAGTTTTGATAAGTCAGATAGAGCTCAGCATTCATTTGTACAAAGCTCCATACCTTCTGTAAAACCACTTAATGTATTAAATGCCACACAACAAAATTTTGATGAAAGTGAGGTAGTTTCAATAAAAGAGCACAACACTCATGCTGCAATAAGCATGATAAGTAATCATCAAGATAACCTTCATTATCTGACTCAGGATAGAAACTCCAACATCCACTTGGGGTCAAGGCCCAAAAAGAAACTCATCAGGGGCACATACCTAAATCAAAATCGTTGCATAGTGCCTCTATCAGAAAAGATTGTTAAAACAATGACAGGAGACAGTACCCACAGTGCCCAGACTGTTTTCCTGTCATACACCACTTTATCCCTATTTAAAGGAACTAGATTGTGCTACCAACATCATGTTTTTCAGTTTATGCATAAGATTGTTTCTGGTGCGTATCTAGTGTCCGTTGACTATTTTACAGTGTTGACTCTGATTTAGGGTAGGACCTAATTTTAATCTTCTGAATTTGAAGTGAACACAGTGATTTAAATTATGATTTTTCCAGGTGATGTAAGCTTTCTCCATGCCTCTTAAATTGATAGGTAGAATGCACATATGACATATGAAAATGCCTGATTCAGATTACCTATGGGACTACATCTCAGACTTCAAAGGTGGAGAACAATACTATTGCAATTAGCATTTCTTAACTTTTAAGTATGAAAAATTGAAAGTTCCAGTATTTACCAGAAGTCATCCTGGAAACATACATTACTGAGCACTCATTGAAATGTCTGATTGTTACATTGTTATTAAGAACTTCATAACAAAAAATATCCCAGAAGTATTTTAGAGATGAATTATTAATAAAGTTATTGATTACTTACATTAATCCAGATACAATAGTTTGCTCTGAATCAACAATTTGTCTGTTTAGAAACACTGTGTAAAACAGATGATACCTACAAACAAGAGATTCCTGGCACTACATATGTAATTATGAAGGATAAATCTGATGAACTTACACTCAAAAATCTTATGAATTGCATAGACAAGATTGGTCATAACATTTATGTTGCCTTTTCTTCAATGAACTTTGCCTATATTATACCATAAATAACTGGATCCAGATGATGCAGTGAATTCTGATCCTGATTTGGGGTAATGTGACTGTCAATTGGTGATTCCACTGCTACGTGTGAATGAGGCATAACCTACTGCACACTGAACATTGGGGGATGACATGGATGAAGCCACTTGCTAGGAGGCATGACTACTGGCCTGGAATAATGTGGGATATTTAGGACAACCCACACCTGTACAACCTGTGCATCAACCCACTTAGTACCCTCAAATGGTGTCACATCCAGTGTATGCCACAGTAGTTATGGTAGTGCATTTCTGTGGACTTTGCCATTCTCTTCCTCAAAACAACAACGACCCTTGGATAATGACCCTCAATTTTCATCTAGTAAGTTACAGGATTTCTGCTCTCAGAATTTCATAATGCACATGACACCAATCTAGCCTTCAATGGTGATACCAAGTAATTAATCTGCATGTTTCAGGTGTAGATGCATGAGATGTTATCAGATGCACCTGAAGCTAAGATTCTGAAACACCATTACAGTGGTACACATTTAGGCAACTGCTTCATGGCTGATGACAGCAGACTCTCCATACTGAATCCTACAACACACCCATGTCAGCCCACCCATCACCACCACTGCTCACCGGACACATAATTTTGAGATAAAACCTTTCGAAGGGTCCATAATAAATATTCAGCATTATCAGACCTACCTGGGAACAATAAATTTCAGGAGAGACACCAATGGCATCCTGGTGGTACACCAACAAGTTGTGCCCAACCGTAGTGATTTCCACATCAAGACAACCAATATGATCCTCAGAGCCAGATAAATATAACAACAGATCCCTGGAAGACCTACATCCACAGGCTCAACAAAACTGAACATGGCATCCACAGACTGGTCCTGCATCACTGATTTCCAGTACAAGACTGAAACACTTCATCTAGCCAAGTTTAGCATTAGAAGCATACCTCCTCTGCAAATAGAGGACTCAGCAACAACAGACATCAACATGATAGCAAATCTTTATCTGGATTGCCTCCTCTTCCCACTCTCCTCATCCTCCCCCTGTCCATCTTGTACAAGGTCTGATACTGACGGAGACCGTCTTGACACCAATGTACTGATTAAAGGGTAGAGAGATGCTATAAATCTGTCATATGACTTCAAGATGTGCCGCACTGTGATGTTCAACACCAATGACTCTCATCACATGAGACTGGATGCAGATGACAAGATAGAGGTAAAACCAGCTTATGGGGTATCGCAGTATAGGTTGAATAATGCTTTGCTAAGGTCTCTATTATACATCAGCTGGTATTTTACTATATTTCAACTGAACTAAATTTTGAATCATTGTTTAACAGACTATTGACAAATTTGATTGACGCAGGATTATCGTGATTATTCTCTCAGTGTCATCTACAATTTACAAAACCCAGCATTGTCCATAATTGTCAACAATCAAGTAATTAGAGTGAATCTCTATTTTCTGTGTACTGCACCATAGTAAGTGTAATGCAGGTGGGTTGTGATAATTTGTATCCATTAAAATACAGAGGCAATGACTAATGATGGTCACCAAGAAAAAATTACTATTTTAGAGGTCAGTAAGATTTAGTGAAGGGTAATGCACAGGTATCCAATATAAATAATATCACGAATATAACTAAACATTATTTCTGCACTAATCTGCACAGTTATTGTGGGGGGGGGGGGGGGGGGTGCAGAGGGAGGGGGGGCAATAAAACAATAAAGGCAATATGTCTGAGAACACAAGCAATTTGGCAGACATTTGAAGATTCACAAATAAAGACTCTGATTAAAACTATTACTTATGACATGCTGCGATTGAACAAAACTAGTCTGTCTGTTGAGTTCCACTATATCGATATTTTTTTTTTATTTATTTATTTATTTATTTATTTTTTTTATTTTTTTTTTTTATTTTTTTTTTAAGAAAATAATTGGTTCCTGCGTATGGACTGGAAAGAGAAATTTAGAGGAATATTCACCATATTTCACATACAATGAAATATGGCATTGATGTAGCAAGAAAAAACTAAAAGTTCTTAAAACAAAAATGAAGAAAAACACACACACTCAGACACATATTCCATAAAAAGGGAAAAATTACAAAATGACTTAAGAAAGAAATTATGGAGGGTTTGTTTCAGATAACACATGTTACATTGAACAGATTTAGCGAAAGGTTAAAATATGCATGTCCTATCTGAAACTAATAGGTATGACAATATTTTAAAATGTATACTGGGAAGGGACAGGAATAGAAAAAATTGCCAGTTTAACCAAGAGATTTTTTAAACAAAAATGGTAACTAACAGTACATTCATAACAACAGCTGTTTGTATTTTCTACACATTGATAATTAAGAAAACTGGTGTGGTGAGCTCATAAGAAAACAGTAAGCATTATGAAAAACATCCAATAAAAGAGAGGTCCTACAACAAAGCATAACAGTGTCAAAATCAATTGCTCAGTTTGCTTTTACTATGAAAAGCAAAAATTCTTAAAGCTTCTTTTCTCAAACGGGTAACATTAATCTCAATAGATGACCCAACAATTGAGAACTGCTTAATATAAAATAGAAATGGAAGCAACATGTTCCAACAGCTACACTTGTTAAACACATTTATTATATGACTATTGGATGTGGGGTAGGAACACCACTTTCAAGCAGCTATATTTAAGTTAATTGTAGATATCGTTAACAAGAGTAAAATGAGGGTAATGGAATGGAACGTCAGAAAATCAGGTGAAGGAATTAGATTAAGCAATGAGACAATAAATGTCGTAGATGAGTTTTGTTATTTGGGTAGCAAAATAACTTGTGATGGCCAAAATAGAGAAGATATATAATGCAGAATGGCTATGGGAAAAAAGAGTTTCTAAAGAAGCGAACTTGTTATCATTCAGTATTAATTTAAATGTTAGGAAGTCCTTTCTGAAAGCATTTGTCTGGGGTGTAGCATTGTATGGGAGTGAAACGTGGACTATAAGGAGTTCAGACAAAAAGATTTATAGAAGCTTTTGAAATGTGGTCCTACAGACTAATGATGAAAATTAGATGGGTAGATCACATAACTAATGAGGAGGTGCTTAACCAAATTGGGGAGAAAAGGAGCATCTGGCATATCCTGACTAAGAGAAGGGATAGATTGGTGGGACACATTCTGAGACATCAAGGAATAATTAGAAGGAAATGTGTGCAGTAAAAATCATAGAGGGAGACTGAGGGATGAATACATTAAGCAGATTCAAAAGAATGTATGTTGCTGAATGATTTCACAGATGAAGAGGCTTGCACAGGACAGGGTAGCGTGGAGAGCTGCATCAAACCAGTCTGCGGACTGAAGCTCACAACAACAGACACACAAATTTTGGAGATGAAAATTGCAAAAACATGAGCAGGTACACTGAAAAAGATATAAAAATTGTAGGTATATGGTGTATCAAAAACAGTGTTTGAATTTCCATTATACCTTTGTAAATACTACCACCCAAATAAGATGAAGAAAAAGGAAACTTGTTCAGTAGTTTTACAACTGATGCCTTTTTAAGAAGCTCTTTTCAACAACATAACACACTGTGGAAAGATATGTACAACCATATAAGTAAGATGCTTCCCCAATCACAACATATATACTGAAAAACCATCTTCAATGAAAATGCATCTTGTCATCTTGACAACCATGTAAAGAAATACTGAAGTGATACAATGTAAAACAACTTATTATGAGAATGGCTTAAAGAATTTTACTGTGCAAATATTAATATACTTTCAAGAAACAGGTGCTCTACAGGAAAAGGCATAAGTAGAAATTATGTTGTGCTTATTTAATGTGCTATTACATTTTATCTCAGGATTACATGTACTTCACTATGTACAGCATTAGGCAATGACTGAATGAAACAGGGGAAAGTAATACAGAAGAAGAAGCATGGGTAGCTTTGAACTGTTAGGCTTCTCAGTATCAAATGAGTAGAAAGAGAATGTCTAGTTTAAATCCTGGGATAACACAGGTAATACTGAAGTTACCTGGGGAAGGAGACAGTATAAAATGATGTAAATGAAGAAGCATGAAAAAGGTATCTCAGTCAACTACAAAATGAGGTTGCTGCAAATTAATTAAACAGGAGTGACTAGAGGGCAGATGAAAGCCTGTAGAAGAATGTATAACTAGACAAAAGATAGACACATCACAGCCAATAGGAAAATAAAGGAGACATTTAGAGACAAGAAAAGCAGCCTTTTGAATATCAAGTGCTTAGGTGAAAATTAGTACTAAGCAAAGAAGGGAAAGTGGAAAGGTGAAAAGAATATATAGTAGGACTATACAAGGGAAATTAACTTGGAAGGCAGTATTGCAGAAGAGGAACAGGAAATAGATGAGGATGAGATATGGGCACAATATTACAAGAAGTATTTGATGGTGCACTGAAAGTACAAAGTCAAAACAAAGTCCCTAGAGTAGATGATATTCATTCTGAACTGCTTATATCTTTGGGATAATAGGTCATTAAAAGGTGTACAAGATGTATGAGACATGTGAAATACACTCATACTTCAAGAAGTATGTAAGACTTCCATTACCAAAGAGAGCAAGTGGAGACAGCAGTGAAAATTGCAGAACTATCAGTTTTATATGTCATGGTTGCATGATATTATAGAACAATGAAAGAATTGGAAGAATGGCTTTAGGGGAAGATCAGTTTGGATTTAGAAGAATTGCAGGAACATATGACATTTTATGACTTTTCTTAGACAATAAGTTAGGAAAGGGCACACCTATGTCTGTAGATCAGGAGAATACTATTGACAATGTTGATTGGTATACAATTGTTAAAATTCTGAAGGTGTCAGAAAAAATATAGAGAATAGGAAAATACAGAGAATGAAAAGTTACATACAACTTGTACAGAAACCAGACAGCAGTTATACAAGTCAGAGGGCAAGAAAAGGATACAGTGGTTGGACAGGGTGTAAGACAGCACTGTAGCCTCTCCACAATATTGTGTAATCTGTATTTTCATCAAGACTTCACAACAAACAAGAAGAAATTTGGAAAGAAAATAAACATTCAGGGAGAAGAAATAAAAACCTTGCAGTTTGCTGATAACATTGCCCTTCTTTCAGGGATACCAAAACGACCTACAAGAGAAATATAACACAATGTACTCTGTCCTGAAATGAGGGTATTAGATGAGCATTAACAAGAGCAAAATAAGGGTAATGGAATGCAGGTAGTTAAAACAGACATTGTCATTAACCTAACTTCTAATGGCCAAATTAGAAAAGATATAAAATGCATAATAGAGAAGGGAAGAAAAGCATTTCTAAAGAACAGATATTTGTTAACATATAATATTAATTTAATTGTTAAGAAGTCATTTCTGAAGGATTTTGTCTGGAGTGTAGTCTTGTACAGGAGTGAAATGAGGATGATAATCAGTTCAGAAAAAAAAGAAGATAGAAGATTTTAAAATTTGGTGCTACAGAACAATGCAGATGAGATGGAAGACCACAATGACAGAATAATTACAACTCAAGTTATGACCCTGATATATGTTCTTTTGTTTATGATATCAGTATTACCACTAAATATACTAGAAACATGTAAGTAAAATGAATGGTGGCCAATACATATAAATGAATGGTTATGGAAATATTGTGGTATTATCTTAAGGTGGGCTGATAAGCAAAGAGTAGCTGGGTACATTCACTTCTCCAAGAAAGTGGTTAATATCAACTGTACAAACTCATATTATGAAAATTTAAATATCTGGATGAAACAAGAATGTCTTCCAGTAAGACACTGTCTTCCAGTAAGTTTTATGTTGGTACAGAAAGATGCAGAGGTGTCATTAAGATATTGACCATCTGCCCAATCATAACAAATAGCATTACAGAGAATAATTTGAAAATAAAATGAAAGTAAGGTTGGATCCATTTAAAACTTTTGAAACTGATTAACATACAATGTGTCTGAATGCATTATTGAAATGGGTTTCACATTTTATGTTAATATGTTCACAAAGGCTAGGACAAGAAAATAAACCTGTAAACTCACAGAATATTGCCCTGCTTGTCCAAATCGAAGTAAAAAGAAAATACTGACTTTGTTTTCTTACTAACTTCATTCCATAAAACATATAGTTGCAGAAGAGAAGTTATTTGACCAGTTAATAAATGTTCTACACAAACAAAACCCAAAAAGTAATTGAGGCAGAAGATTTCAATTGATATTTTACACTTGATTTCTAATCACAAATTTTATTGACAATGTTCAAATATTTTTAGAATTTGACAAAATAGAAACCTACTGATGATAGCACAAAAGCACTATAACAGGATAATAAAAATAACATACACAGACTATTTGTGCTTCACCTAAGGATGCAGACTTCTAAGCTGAGCACAAAAGAGGCCAGTGTCTCAGTTGTCTACATAGTAGAAAATTTCCACTTTGGTGAAGGATTAATTATTGCAATCAAAATCTGTTCTATGACTTTCAAGATGTTTCATTATTTTTAACTTTGACTGGATTAGCTATCATGAATTTTGTTTGTTGCTCATTCAAGAGCTATTCATGTCTTCCAGAAAGTATTATTTATTGCATTAAATGTCATTAATACTCTGACATTACATGGTACACTTCTGGGGGATCACTTCTTCATGAAACCATTTTCATGCAGTGTTTAATAATGTCACTTTAAAAGTGGCTGCCACAAATACAGATCCTAGCAGTGATATGTTACCTATTAGTAGGTCAATAGTGCTTGTCTATCCTTGGCTGGAATTTCATGGTGTCAAACTAGATGTTCCAAAGTTTTAGTTCCAAAAGTAGAAGAAGAAATTGTACAAAAATTGTAGGATCAACTTTAGTTCAAAATCAAGTCATTTGGATTGTTTTCTAACAGTTATCCCTTGAGCCACACTCACTTATTAGCAATTTGAAATAGTAGGTCCTATTTCTTATTAAACAACTCCACTGTGCAGACTGTTGTTAATGAACACCAAATGAGTACATTTCAATTTATGCACAGTCATAAGGTCTATCCAGAAACTAGAAGGTGGAGGAAGTGAGTCTGTTCAGTGAGTTATCCCAACAAATATATCTGAGATACCCAACATACATAAAATACTAGTGCCTTCAACAGAAACAGTTGCTACACGAGACAAGATTGGCCTGCAGACTGTCCCTGTTTTAATTATGGACATCATGTCAATAGTATGTACAGACACTCTTTACACAGGAGGTATGGGATGAGTCATGGAGGGTCCATGTGGTAGAGAACCCATATATTATATGAGCAGAAATGCTGATTGAAACTGACTGTATTTTATTGCTGAAAATCAATCTGCAGTTCCTCCTTTATATCAACAAATTAATTTCAAAATGGTAAAAATGAAAGTGTGACCATAGGATACAATGTCATATTACAAAATGTTGTATTCATAATCTATGACAGAAGTATTAATCTAATATGTCAACTGAAATTTCTCAACAGAAGATAGACACTTGGGAGTTGTTGTTGTTGTTGTTTAGAGGGGACTAGACTGCACGGTCATCAGTCACACTTGGGAGTAATACGATAGTCTACCTATACACTTATATAGAGTATCTGAAAGAACTGGTGCATCTGCTAGATCTAATGTAGAATAGACCAGTGGAAAAGCAAAGCATTTCCACTTATTTGAAAAAAAAGTGCAGATCATTCACAATTTTAAGTGGAGTTGTTCAGTAAGTACACAAAACTGAAGGCCTATATCATTTATGAAACTTTATTCTAGAATTTTGGAACATTTTACTGGCATCTTATGACATTTTTAGAGATACATTCTCCTCAGTACAAATCAAAATGGATTCCAGTACAACTGTTCATTCTGTTCAGCCCTGAAACTCAGAAGACAGTAGATGCCAGAGACTAGAAGACATCTGATACATTTCCACACTGATGCCTACTGAATAATTTATGTGTTTATGTAACATCAGACAAATAGTGTTATGGCAGTGAAGGGTGTCTAACAAACAGAACACAGCATGTCTTTCCTAGCAACTTGAAACAAATTGTGACCATTACACCACAACTTGGCCCTGCTGTTAACTTACAGATTTTTATAAATCTCCGAACAAAAGCAACACCAGTATGATAATGCAGCTTCCTTATTCATAAGACATGCCCCCCTTTTACTTCTAATTAAATTAATCCTGCAAAGATAAAGATATCCCAATACCAAAGAGATGTAGATGGAGTCAAAGTTGGAGATAAATTCCAAATCAAATTTTGATATTTCAGTGAGTTTTTTCTATGGATGGAAGAGTACTAATAATGCTGATATATATATGTGTTTTGTCCCATTGGGAGAATTGATAGGGACAATATTAACAGTGGTAAAGGTTTGTGATAGTTAAATAAAAATTCCATGTATTCTTTACAACTGACACTGAATAGAATATGGAGTAGAGTCTTCCTATTTGATTAAATCTGATGAACTGTTTTAGTGTTGACTCTTTCAAACTGTTTCACTGGGATAACTTGTCTATGGTTCAATATTGCCTCTGTATATACACCACCGTCACTGGTTATTTCTGTTTGAGCTATTATGCATCACTATCACACTTTATTTGGAAACTGATATCCAATTTACATTCAGCATTGTTTTTGTTAGAATATCAATAACTTCCAAACAAGTTTTGCTGCCACAGATTTAATGACAGGAAAGATCGACATATATGAGCCAAGCAATATTTTCTTAACTTTTCAAAATTGTCATTTGTTGTTCATATTCTGTGAATCCAGACTGTTTCTTATGTTTAATGCCTTAATGACATACCAGGAAACTTTTTTTTCACTTGCTAAAGAATTATTTTATACATATTAATCAAAATCAGTATTCAACATTTATGATACTGTGCAGTAACCTATTACTCTGTTTTCAATCTTTTCAGACTTTTGAAAGTTTTAAGGTAGCTAACAATACAGTAAGCTGCATAGGAGTGTAAACCTACATAGCAAATTTCAAGTTATCAGCCAAATCATGGGATCGTGCTGTGACAATGTTTTGATGTGTTTTACCTACTTGCCATCTGAAGATGAAGTGTTGGATCATGTCCAGATTGTTTCCTTATACCCATTGCAATCTGTTCTCCAGAGGGCCCAGGCTGAAGGGCCAGTTGCATGCCATACCTCATAATGGAAATGCCCCTGGAGATGATGGAGGTACATGTAGAATGGAGTCCTAGTGCTGCCTGTCTATTATGTCCACTGACTCAACTGCTTTCATGTCAGAGTATTCCTGACATATTTTTTGCTAAAGTCATATACTATGTGGAGCCCATTTGGAAAATTCTGTTCCTGTTGCCAAGATTTTGTGTATTCACATGCCACTGTCTCTTTGATTACTGAATATCAGAACACATTGGTGCTGCATATTGCATTGTAGTTTTATGGTATTGTGTGTCATAAATCTTTGTCCACGGTATTTTTTTATCATTAAAGTTTACAAAATGCAAATTTACGCTATTTGTGTCAGAAAATTTCTAGACTTCATCGTAAACATTTTACAGCCTATGTCTCTTGAACTTTTTTCTTATTTTTGTTCATATTATCACCTTTCAAAAAACTAAAAACAAGGAGCTTTGAGTGGAAGAGATCTGTTTCAAAGTATTAAAGATGGATATGTGTAGAAACCTGCATGGAGTCACATTTCAGATTGCAGAATATACAGTCGTACAGTACACCATATGAAACAGGAGATGCCACTAGGAAGTGCAATAAGTTACAAAGGACACCACACATGATAGTATGTGCATCCTCTCAACTATTGGGCACTACTGGCAGGCAAAAAGTAGTTAGTGACTGACTCAGCTGGCTGTTACCCACAGTTCTATGTTGACATACCTATGTGGGCACATGTAACATGTGAATCATTCTTAAGTGTAAAACTGTTTGTACTAGTATTCGTGTATTATCCACTTGCTTGGATTAGAGTAATATTGACCAAGAGTAAGGTTGTGCTTAAATGTAGATATTAGTGCAGCAACAGAAGGACCTAAATAAATAAATAAACCTCACTGCAGACATTACTAGCATTACTCCACAAAAATTCATTTACAGCTCCATTATCACATTCCTTCTTGGCTAATGTCTAGGTGGTGGAAGATTGGGCCATGTATCAACACTGCCTTTGAAAGCAATTTCAAGGCTTGCACATTGAGGATACAGATGATTATAATGCAATTTTTTGTAGTGAGTTTCTCCTACTTTGTATCGGGTGTTGTATCACTTAGTCCCATTGCAATTCCTCCTTGTTGTCTTTTGTCTCTTTCAGTTTATTGTTGTCTTTCTATTATTATTGCTACAAGCATGTAATGGTAACTAGAGTTAGCAATTCAAGAACCAGCCTGGACTGCAACCTCCATGGCCTTATTCAATGATCCTTTCTGTCACAAACAAATCAAATGAGTCGTATGTGATTGTCATAGTTCCTCATGCCATAATCCATTTGACATTGTCTTCACTGTGTCCTCTGCAAGTGGGGTACAAGTTGCACATTGTACAAGCTGGATGTTCTGGTTGCTCCCAGATGGTGTATAAACAGCATTCTGGCTGCTACTGCCTTTTCCCATCATGCGCATTGTGTTATTCCAAACATAACTGATCACATTTTTCACAGTAATGAGACATCTGTGTAAATATTGGGAGAAAGTCCACATCATGGTTGTCTTCAACTCAGCGATACAGGACCCAGATTCTAACACAATTGATGTGGATATTCAAGGAAGGAAGGAATATTACAGTTTAATGTCACATTGACTATGTGGTGTAAGACATGGAGCACAAACAGATTATAGACAAGGATGGCGAATTAAATTGGCCATGCTGTTCCAAAATAACCATCCCAGCATGTTCCTGGAGCAATTTAAGGAAATCTTCAAAAACCTAAATCTGGATGATTGGGTGCAGATTTGAACTACTGTTATCTCAAATTCAAATCAAATGTGATAACTGCTGTGTCATCTTACTCAGTATGATATTCAGGAAGTATCATCAGGCCAGTTTCTGACTATGATTTCACCAGATTTTTATCAAAGGTTTGGTTTACTCTTGCCATCTGCACATACCAGTAGATACAGGTGTTGTACCTTCCCTACTTAGTGGGCTGCTGCTGTACTTTCCCTACTTAATGGGAAAACTTATTGAGATCTCAGTTTCACACCACTGTCAGCAGTAAACTGTGGGTACATTAATAACAGGAAGTATATCATCTGCACATTATTATAGTTATGCCAATTCTTGAAAGGTTCTTCCACAATCCAGGTAATAATAAGAGCACCTTACATACCAGAATTAACACAACTGTTTATTTTCCTCCATTAAATGAAAAGCGATTGATTATTTTAAGAAAAACCTCATAGCAGAACCACTGTGTAATGAAAGATGCAGTGCAAAGCAGGTGTAAACTAAATTCTGTCAAAATGGCTGAGAGTTTTCTTTTAAGACAAAGTTGCTTTTAATCAGTTATATCATTCAGATTGATAACATTTTTCTTCCATGGGAAATGAAACATTTTTGTTATCAAAGTATACACTACTGGTGGAAAGGAACTAAATATCTTACAACCAACTTAAAAATGTGCAATGTTCAAGCTGCAGCAGTGCATGGAAGCTTCTTTCATATATTATAAAAATCTATTTGTATTTAACAGCTGAGAGCAAAGCTATTGATTTGGTAATGGGTAGTAAGTCTGTTATGTCTACAGGGTATTCATAGCATGCCATTACGATTCTGAACCTTGATACAGATACAGGGACATGTGTCAGTTAATTATTTGCTTTTAAGTTACCAGTATAATGTAATCATATAGTTCAAGTTCAGGTTGTTTTGTAAAATATTGCACTTCCTCAAATGCAGAAGCAATCTTTCAATGTGATACTTTCAATAATCTAGAAGCAAAACTGCACTAAGACATTCTCTAAAGCTTTTTCTGTGAAAAGATAATTATTTCCTTGGAAGAAATGGATATATTCATGTTCTTACCAAAGTCATTCCAAATAACACTTCATTTTACTTTTCTGGTATTTTATTCTTTCCTTCAAAGTAATGTCAGTGGAAAAACATTGTTCTTGCTGTTTTATACAATCTGTCTGATGAAATTCAAACATAACACATCGTAACAGCTTCCAAAATAGATATTAAAAAATCAACAGTAAACTTTAGAAAACATATCTATATTTAAATGTATGTGGTCTAGAGTTAATATACTATTTTGAAAACTATTGATGCGAACTTCATGTCACTGTTTAACAAGTTTAGAAAAATAATGTTATTCACTCTGAGAGAAATCCAAGAAGTAAAGGTCAAGAACAGAATTTAGTGATGAGGACCATCAACTAAATTTATTATGGAATTGTAATAGGACAAAATATGTGGCATAGAAAGGTTGTTCAGGAGATTGTTTGTGCGTGAAGGTAAAATTAAAAAACGTGCACATTATCTCAGAAGTTTCAAAAATGAAAATTACACAGAAAAATTTCTGAGTAACATGAAAGGAGAAATAATTAAAGTTGTGCATTTCTGTAAAAGGAGATTGCACCTCTGATTATTTGCAGGTGCTTGTGAATTTTAATCTTTCTTACTACAGTTCTGTCAGGCTTCACAATGAACAAAGAATAACTTTCTTTTATTTTGCATAGTAAAAATATCTCTCTACATGCCATATCTAATATCTATAATAGTTTTCAAAACATCTGTCTGGGTGCAGATAGAAACCTAAAGTGCTTCAGGATTTTACTTATTATACAGTGAATCGGTAATTCTTTCCACTCCTTCACTTCAAAATAATTTACTGTAACTAACAGTTTCTTCCCAAATAATAGAAGAAAGAAATAAGGTGAGTACAGCCAAGAATTCTATCGAGTTTCTTGATGCCGCAATGAATTTCTGTTGATATTACATATCATTTTGGAAGCTGCTGCATAAATAATTGAGTTTCTCAATTCATTTATGCCAATAGTTTTGTTATTACAAAAGAAATATTTCCAGAAGTATGATTTTTTTTTTTTTTTTTTTTTTTTTTTTTTTTTTTTTTTTTTTTTTTTTTTTTGCACTCCGAGTATCAATATTCCTGCAATTAATTTTCTGTATACTAGTGAAGTGATTAATGCAGGATATCTGTGAACATTCTCACAGAATAATATGACATGGTATATAAAATACTGAAGTATTACTCACATCTGGAAATATTTCTCTTGACAGTCACAAAAAACAGTTATTTACCTTAAAAGATTGTACAAAAGTCCACAATAATATCCTGATGGTGTAGCCCTGTCTCAACAGCTTAATGAGGCGCGCAGCTCGGAACAGCCTCAAGAATCCCACGTTGATGAATTTCTCCTGTGCATCACCATAGAGCAATTTCTGGACAAATTAAACTGTGTTACTAATTATATAAAATGAAACACGACATTGAAACCACACAAAGCTGCTTACACTTCTGTCTCACTGGTAGTGGAGAACAGAATGATGATCCTTATTTCAATTTTATTAAATGATGCCATACTTCCCAGCAACTACATTAACATAAACCCAATTACAGTCACTGAAACATGTCCGTGTTACTAAAACTGAGTGGTGACTGTGAATTCTTATTAATTTTACAATTAAAAAGTTACTGAATTAAATTTTTTCCATTACAGGGAAATAAATTGCACTATTTTAGTTTAATATATATCTGATTTATAGCTGTAGGGATAAAATGCATCAAGTAACAAAACAGAAATGATCTTCATACTGTAAACTAGGCAGACAGCAGTTGTAAGCGACTTATGTGGAAGGCTACCAAGAATTATGAAACATCTGTTAAAAGGAAGTGAAAGTACTACGATAGAGTTGATAGTGCCCAAGAACAGACTACTGGGTAGAAAATTGTAGTGCATGATCTAAATGAATAACAAAAGAAACAAGAGTACAAACTGCTAAGTGTTACATGCCATTGTCTGCTACACTAACTACATCTCGTTTTGACTTCTGTCATTATCAGAGAAGATTTGGATTGAAGATTTAGTATTTTTAATAGTAAATATTTGGAAACGGGTGAAGACTCTAAATAAATGTTACTCAGAACTCAGTTACAATAGTGGTGGATATTATTTTCTGTGGGAAACAAACTGATGTCAATATACTTGCAATTTGAGAAAATAACATAATTTAATTCCTACATCTTTTTCTCAATTGCAGTTTAACTGGATTCCTATTCATTCACATCTAATACTGAAAAATATGCAATAAATCAATTATGAATACAATTTTTAGAAGTGCAGCAACAAAACTATACTGTATTACTTCCCATTTGAGAATATTGGAAATTTTTGTCATGTTTCAGTCCATTATCTGAAACAATAGCTTTCTAAAATCACCAAGATGTTTTAACATTACACCAAATCATCAAGTGTGTCTCAGCTTCTTGTCAAATGACACCTAACACAAACTTAGAAGTGAGTATAAAATTACACTCATCAAATGAAAGATTTTATGAATGGCTGTTGTGTTTCTAAATATATAACTGTCATTTCAATTAGGACCATTAATGAAGAAAGGATCAATATATAGTATATTTAATTGCTGTACTATATACTATCATTTTTAATGAACCCACAACTCTACTATTTATCATTAAACTGCACATTAGAACAAGAATACAGAGTAAAATAAGAAGAAAAGATTCAAACAGATACCGGTAAATAAAAACTGCCATTCAGTGTGATGCTACCAACAAATAACAAGCTGTTTCTTCATGTTTATATACAAGGAACTAATAAAGATACTACGATTACAAACATTACACAGCAGGAACAGAACAATGAGTATCCTGAAGCAACTAATCAAGGTTTTTATATTACGTGTAATAGGATAGCATTTACAGTAATAAGATCACCGATGATGGGTAAAACATCTAGAAGGTAATAAGAAACATAAGTGGTTAGGCTGAGGTCTAAATAAGGGAAGAAATATTAGGTTTCAGAATGTACTGTGTTTCATTTTTTTTTTTTTCAATACCAAAAATCAATATTCAAAATTTTCAATCATAGCTGAATTCCCATTCAGCAATTTCATTGCAGTGAGGGACTCGTTGCAATATTCTCTAAAACCAACAGGAATAAATGGCAGATTTAAATATTTTAAAATGATAAACAATATTATCATGAAAAAGTTCATTTTAATTACTGAATTCTAAACAAATGAATGAAATATTCCAAATACAATATAAGCTTATAAAAACTTATATGGCTTCAGATAAAATACATTGCTCTGTTCAGCTGAATTTCACTTTGTCTTGAAATTTGCATAAAATGCAGATAAAGCTTCTTTCTGTGGAATTAATTTAAAACTGATAAAAAGTGTTGCACATTCAATACTGAACA
Organism: Locusta migratoria; assembly: GCA_026315105.1. Lineage (NCBI taxonomy): Eukaryota > Metazoa > Arthropoda > Insecta > Orthoptera > Acrididae > Locusta > Locusta migratoria. The sequence goes on from CM048755.1 coordinate 457,477,503, forward strand.
GCAAAGAAAACAGAAAATAGAAAAAAAGGACACAAAGCTGAACTGAATTCCAGTTTTTAACACGCAAAAGCAGAGATGCAAGTCAGCTTCTTATTGCAGTAGCAATAACAGCAGTGTCTGCATAAGTACTATTAGTAGGAACACTGGACAAAAATGTTATTCCAAGGAGACATCAGTTTAATACCATATAAGACTCCCTGTAGCACTGACAGTGGCCTTGATTTGAATATATGAGAGAGAGAGAGAGAGAGAGAGAGAGAGCATAGCTTCTTCATTTATACCATATCTGACTGAAGATGCTTATTGATTATTATATCCCACTGAGCAAGAAAAACATGAGGATGTTCATTGCTAAGTTTCAAGCAATATTTTGCATAGTCCCAAACATTTTATGTATTATAAAAATTAGGTGAATAAGTAGTACAATCAAACAGTGACAGGATGCCTTAGTTTCAGGGAAAAAAAAAAAAAAAAAAAAAAAAAAAAAAACAAGAAATAACAAAAAACATTCCAGTGCCTGTTTATGCTTCTGTCTTTTTAGAACCACTGTTTTATATGCCATTCAACATAACTAACTTTGGTGCAACATTACTTATACATTCTTTGGACAAGGCACATTGATATACCACTAAAGAAGCCAACTCCAATGATAATCTGACATGTTAGCACCTTTTTGCCATTCTGCAGCATCTGCAAATCAACCCATGTTTTGAGATGATTCCAAATGATTGAGTGGCATGTATTTATCACTGCAGGGTGACAGTCACATGACCACCTCATATCCGATTTACACCATTAACAGCACTCCAAAGTGAGCAATGCACTCTATTAATTGGGTGGCTAATATTTTGTCCAGTGAACTTATTAATAGAGGGTGATTCTTATAATACTTATTCTATAAAATGAATGAAAGTTATATTTTAAGTGGCTTAATTATAACAAAGCAATTTATGTCAACAACTCTTTAAGGTGATAGTTACATCTCTTTTTAGAAGTTTATCACAATAAAAACCAATAACATCCCTCTAGAATTGTCTTTAAGATGTTATAACAGCTGCTTTGGAAAACATGATATTTTAAAGAACCATAAATCTCTTAACAGTTTTAGACTCTAATGCTCCATATTAAACATAATGATTATTGAATATTTGGCAGAAAATAACATAAATATATTTGACAAATGCAATTTTGTGGTATTCAGTGTGTGACACACAAATCATTTCATCGATGTAAAGAACAAATTTAGATAAGCCTGATACTGGAAAATCCAAACAAGGAACACCTTTCACCCCAAATGTTGTGAACTGCATGAAACTATGCTTGAATAACACTTAGTCCTTTAAAATAAAATAAAATAAATGGTGTTCTGTGTCATTTTCATTCAAAATGTTGCATTCTAGCATAAGTGAACATTTTAATAGAGAGAGTTGAGGTAACAAGATACCATACGAGGGAAATTATACATAATTGAATAACATCAGTGCATCATTACATTTTCAATTAACAATTCCATAACCCTCTCCATTTAGATAGTTATAATAACACAAAAAACATATATGATACATGATATTGCTTACAATTATTAGTCATAAAACTGCAAATGTGAGATTTCAATGAAGTGGTTGAAGATGAACAAGAATGTTATTTCATCACCCAAATTTTCCTCTATGATTTACAATCAATTTTCTGCAGCAAATTATAAGCTTATGTTGCAGTATGCTTGGCAGAAGGCAGGTTATGTCAGTGACACAAATCATCACTTAAAAATGTGATTAGTATGGTTTTTTATATTGAAGTGCACAAATGAGAAAGTGCTTTTGAGTGTAAAAAGATGGCTTAGTAACTTGTAAACTTTGAGCTCTCACACTTTGTTTAAAGAACACCATCAAAATCCCAAAACATGTACACTGAGGCCTAATAAATGCTATATGAGGTGTGTATGATATGCATTTATAGTGCTGTTGAAATTAGTTTAAACAGAGAGTTTTGGCACTGTTGATTGAAAGTGTAATGATACAAAAATGCCATTTAATTATGCATACTTTCTCTCCTATTATGTTGTTATAAAATGTCTCTTGTTGTAGAATGCAATGTTTCCATGGAAATGACACAGACCACCATTATTATTATTGTTGGACTATTAATAAGATATTTCAACAGTGAACACACACACACACACACACACACACACACACACACACACAGGGCTCCAGCAATTATTCTAATTACACACTTTTGTGCAATTAATGCATTTTTACTCAATGATGAAACCAAAAATATGATGCCATACAAAAAAAAAGTGAGTGATAATAGGCATAGGGGCTAGTAAGCAAATTTACTGAGATGCTTAACACTGTAGGGTTATTACAAATAACTGAACTCAAACTTTTCAGCATATAATCAATGTGTTTCTGTTCAATAAGTAGCTTCCCACCATTAATAAATATACAAGTCTGTAGCTAAGGTGTGGGCTTTTATTCAATCTTTCATCAAACCACACCTAAAAATTATAAACATTCTACCTTAGTTACACACTTCTATATTTATAAATGGTGGCAAGGTAGTTATTGTACAGATCTGTACACACTGTGTTTTATCAAACTTCAATGAGGGTGCATTTGAGAAGAACAACTTAATAATTTTCTGAAATACAAGTTTTACATGCTCATTTTTTGGATGTAATTACAATACTTGCATCGTCAACAAAAAGTGATAGCTTTGCATTTTCAGGAATACAGAATGACAAGTAATTAATATACAAGGGAAAATATTTGGTTAAGCTCCAAGGATTTGCTAAAGAACCCGACAACAAGCAGAACATGTCTGGTATACATTTGGTTCATTTACTTTTGTTGCCATGCCATTTCATCATTCAGATTGGTCATTTCTGTTGATACGGTGAAATTTACTACAAACCGTTCTCTATGCAATTTGCTAAAAATGGCTACCACAAGCTGTAATGTGGGTATCAAAGTGCCACATCATTGACTGTCTCACTTGTACCCATATTGCAGGTAGGCCTATCTGTCATATCTGCTGATAACTTTACACACTGATACAGCCATTCCACATTACAAATAGGTGTGGTATACACAACGGCCTTTAAATGACCCCATAAGTAGGAGTCTAATGGACTTCCTATCCATTTGTTTGAGAATCACTGATGTAAAATTACTCTTGCAGCACAGGCAAAATGAGACAGTTCTCCATCATGCATGAACCACATGCACTGAATTAAATCCAGTGGAATGTTTCCAACAAACCATGTAAATCATTTATTAAAAAGGTGGACTATGATGCTCCAGTCAATGTTCTCAGTAAAATGAAAGAACCAATTATGTGTCACCTGTAATTCCAGCCCACTGTTGCTGATGTCCAGTTTGCATAACTTCTCTGAGATTTTCATATGCTCAGACAAGTGTATTGTGAGAGTTCTGCATTCCATACAGGCAAAGAAGCTGTTCTCATAGTATCATTCACACAGCCAGTATTCTTGGGTTCCTAGGTCATCCATTAGGAGCAACATGTCTGTGTTCCCACAGATGCTTATGTGTGGTTTGGACTGTCTTGTTGTTCAGTAAACTTCTATTAGGAACATGTTCTACATACAAACACCATGCTTCATTTGCATTTACTGAGCCCGTCCATAGAGAAGTGCATGTCTGACATTTTCTGATTTTAGTACCCCATTGTAACAATACATCAGTTATACAGTTAGTGCACTCAATAATAACTGGTAACATGTATCTCTCCACTTGTACCATATATACAGTCAATAACAACTGACAATACATATCACTCCAATGAAGCTTATGACTTATGTGGACATCTAGTTTGATATGCAATGGACATCACTTGGCTTTGAATGCAAATCAGATGCACACAGACCTGAATATGGATGAAATGTACATGTGGCTGTTCCCCCTATACTAATGACCAACCTACATAGTGAAGTGGTCTGCCTTATTTAGACAAATGACTGTAATATGGTAACAAAAGCAAATAAACCATATGTTTACAGAACAAGATCTGCTTGTTGCCTTCTATCAAATCTTTTGACTTTTCCCACATATTTTGACACACCCTGTATATTAAAAATGGCAAAATGCCACATAACTGAAATTTGTGGAACCCTGTTCTTGATAGCTTAACATTTCAAGAAACCAGCTGATTTATGCATATTATTTGAATAGTTTATTTCAACTTTCTGCACTCTTCCAGTTAACTTTGAATTTAACCATCTGTGTACTGTCCCATACATACAACGATACTTGAGCTTGACTAGAAGAATTCCATGCTTTACAAACTCAAATGCCTTTGAGAGACCACAATATGGCAATGGGTGAAGTCCAGTTGTTCAGAGCATTTAATATTAGATCAGTAAAAACAAATATATTTGGTCGCACAGTCTCTTTTATTTCCGGTTCATACTTTTTTGGTCCAAAACTTCAACAGTTTTCAAGGTAGTGCTGTATTTCTATTTTCAATCAGTGTGTTTATTTAATACTTCTTTTGGGTACTTTCTTGAGTGTATGCAGATTTTGAAATTCTTCAAGAATGACATTGCAACACCTTTTAGTAATCAGATATGACATTACAAGCACCAGAGAGAAAAGGCAGGAAAGGGAGGGAGGAAGGTAATAGCTCATTTATTATTAGAAGATGTGTTCAATGAAGAGAGATGCACATTAGAGCAAATAAAAGATAAAATAAGTAGTAGTAGCTTTTAAGGGACATGAAAATCCTGTGACGATCTAACAATTCCTCCACATGATTATGCCAGTGGTGAACCAGAGTATGGTTAATGTAGTCTGATCTCTGGGGAGTCTTACATCGTTAATTTGAACAATCATGTAATGGGACATTTGTTGAAGTTTTTTTTAATAAAAAATGTAGCTGGTGAGAGATGGCATAACACTGTTGGCCATGGACAAATGAAAATGAGAGTTCAAGAGTCTTAATAGAGTAGTCTTGGACACAAGAGATTAGTTGCATCTATCTGGTGAGTTTGAAGAAAGCTTGTTCACAGGAACAACTGTCAAAACATATGGTCATAAACTAACATGGGCAATACTTTGAATTTCAAATTTTGGTCAGCCCTGCCAACATTTATGTACATAATTATTTAGTGAAATGTGTAAGTTAGATACCTTTGTCGATGTTGAAATAGAGTTCCAATTATTAAAGTATACATGATAAGTGATTCACCATTCACACTATAAAGGTATGGGTACAAACAAATTAGTTTAGTAATGATATCATTTATTTATGGTGTTGTGATGCTACTTCATACACCACTTAACAAATAGATGCTATATGAAGTTGGGATATATGAAATTGTGACCAATTGGTTTCATAGCTCAGGGCAGTTTATTCAGTGTACTTACAGACTGCCATATATATCTTTTGTTCTGGTAGCCAACTAACTTGGCTGCAGGCACCTGAGGTGATTTAAAATGTTACTACTGATCACATCCATATCAATGTTGGTTGAACTAATTAGGTGGTATTTTTAGTGGAAATTAACTCACAAGTTGTCATCACAGTTCACATGTCTAATGGAGTTAGTTCCAGAATGAATCAGTTGCTAACAAAATGAATATATGGAAAACATTTCAGTGCATTTCTTTTTAAATTTAAGATAATTTCATAAGATAAGATGAGATAATTTTATTGTCTTTAGGCACTTTACATTGGTAGTGGAACAGTATTGCATGTGAGTTGTTCACTTAAAATTCATGTTGCAGTCTAAAAAACTTGTAGAAAGGATTTTCAACAAGCCATTTATTTAATATTTTCCTAAATGTATCCTCTGGCAGGTCTTGTACCATCTGTGGAAGCTTATTGTATAGTTTATGGCCCACTACCAAATAGCTGTTATTTGATTTTGATAGTCTGTGGTATGACATTTATATGGACTTATTTTTCCTTTTATTGTGACCATGAATATTATTTATACATTTTACTCCTTGCAGAGTACTTTTTGTGGAGATTAGCATTTGATATAGACATAGATTCACAATAGTCATTATTTTACATTTATAGAACATGGACTTAGAATGAGCTTTATGATTAGAACATATAATCACTCTGATTGTTTTTTTCTGCAGAAGTGATACATTTGTAATATGTCTTGAATTTCCCCAGAGAAAAAGCACATATGACATAATAACTCAGAAAGAATGCAAAGTAAGATGTTTTAACATAGTCTGTTGGTACACACTTCACAAGACTTCTCAATAAGTAAATTACCCTGGTTAACTTAGCACTAATATATTTTATATGTTGCCGCCAAGACAATTTGTCATCCAAGTAGACCCCCAAAAACGTTACATAACTAGAATCATTCAAAGGGATTTGTCCTTTAAACTAAATACCATTTGTTGTGTTTTGTCCTCATTCAGGAGAAACCCATTTGACCTAAACCAGTATGATGCTTGGGTAAGTGTATTGGCAATAGAATCTTTTAACTTGTCCAGATCATTGTTGTAATTTACGAAGGTAGTGTCATCTGCAAAGAACACTGTATTGGAACTTATATAGGAGGGTAGATCATCGATCATTACCAAAAATAAGAATGGTCCTAATACAGACTCCTGCGAAACTCCTAACTTAGCTTGTTTGTCAGTAGACTTTTTTGTGCCAATAGATACAACTTGCCCATGGGTTCAGAGATAAGATGTTAATAGTTCCAGGTTGTTTTCCCTGATGCCATAAAAGTGGAGTTTCTGTAGAAGTGTGTCACAGCCATTCCTCTCAAACATTTTCAGAACATATTTCATTACTGTGTCCATTGCATCAACTGTTGATGATTTCTCCTAAATCCAATTTGTGATACATTAAATATTCCAAGTTTTTGAAAATGAGCAGACAACTAGTGGTAAATGGTGTATTCTATTATTTTTGCTAGGGCTGGAACTGTTGATATTGGTCTGAAATTTGCATGGTTATCTTTAGAACCCTTTTTATGTACAGGAAAGTATCCCTCTGGCATACATTTATTTATACAGTGAGTCAGTGGATAAACAATATAATCAATGATTTTCTTCAGCAAGTTGCAGGACATGTCATAGTATCAACACTGTCAGATGATTATAAGTTCCTTACTGTTTTTAATACTGTATTAGGTGTGACCCCAGGGAAAGTGAATATGTTCTTGTATGGTGTTCCATGATAGTTTTGTTTTAAGGGTTCTATTGGCCTTGTATCAGGATTATTGAGGCTATTGCTTACTTCCTCTACAGATTTAATAAGACAATCATTAAACTCTTGAGGAAAGATATTAATTTTGATCTTAAGTGATTCTTTGGCAGTAACATTTATGAATTCCAAGCAGTTCTCTATTTATTGTTAGAACTCTCAATGCACTGGGCATTGTGTGACTTTTTTCTTCCGTCACTGTTTTTTAAGTTATTTCTCAATCTTATGTACACGGATTTTGCGTTTTCAGTTTCAGTATTTTTGTATATGTACAACAGCATCATTACATGGTGTTTCATATCAGACAGTGTTTTAGTGTACCAAGAGTTTTTCGTTTTTGATACTTTCATTTTTCCGTCTCTGTCTGTTACTTCACATCTTCTAATGGGAATACTATCATTAAATATTTACGAGAAAGAGTTAAACAACATTCATAATTTATCTTAGCTGTCTCATTATTTGATAAACAATGATTACTATCATTTCTGCAGCAAAAACAGTCTCTATTTGCAAGGGATTTCTTGAGTTTGCCGATTTTACCATCACTCATTGGCCTACGACAAACATTTTTGATTTGATCAAGGTATTACTAAGACTGGCTGAGCTGATCTTATTAGCTTATATTAAGTACACTGAATCTTGGTCAGAAAAGGGGAACATTGTTACATGACATTGGTCTTGGGTACATTTAAAATTAACAAATATATTGTCTAAGCATGATAGTTCCCGAGTGGGTTTATATTCACATACTGCAAATTGAACTGTTGTAATAAGTTGCTTAATTCACCAATGCTGTACTTATTGGTAAACATATCAAAATCAGAATTAAAATCACCACCTATTATAATGCCATAGCTGTTAAATCTGTTCTCTGCTAGTGCACAGATAAGGATGTCATTTTTTTTTCTAAGGATATACTACTCATTCCACTGGATATCTGAACAGTGACACTACTATTAGCTTCATATTACTAATTATTACACCAGTGGCTTCAAACTTCATCTCATCACTCAGGTAATCTTGGTCTAAGTTATAAATTGAGCAACTGATTGATCTGCCAGCATTGATAGCTACACCACCCTTCTTGTGAACTCTTCTGCAGTAACTGTTTAATAAATTATAATTTTCTAACTGACAGAATGGAAGTTCATCTTCAGTGACCCAATGTTCACTTAAACACAACACAACATACTTATTCTCTGATGAAAAGTCATTCAGCACCAATTCCTTACTGTTCAAACTTTGGATGTTCAAGAAACCAATTTTTAGCTTTACATTCTGCACCTCATTGTTTTTGGATGACACTTATTTTTGAAATTTTGAGCTCGTTTATTAAGTTCTTCACCCCAGTCAGGCGATTTATGTGTATCAGAAAAAAAAATTAAAAAAATAAAAATAAAATAAAGAGAGAGAGAGAGAGAGAGAGAGAGAGAGAGAGAGAGAATGCTAAAGATGATGATATAGAAAAAGGTTGTTGTTGGTTTTTGAGGGGACTAAACAGCTAGGTCATCAGTCCCATAGAAAAAGGTTTTCTAATGACTAAGGTGGCAGTCATGTGATTGAGTTTAAAAGGATGCATTGAGAGAAGCTACAATAGATCCCAAGATATTGTAAACTGAACTGAACTTGTTAGAACAGTGATTACTGCTGCCTGCTGTGAAATAAATGCTGCTAACATGGTGTAGTAGTGCCGTCATTTCGAACACAGACTGACTGTTAGGCCACCAGTGAAAGGAATCGTGTGGAAGTAGAAAAATAAACAAATACAACAGAAAATTCAGTTTCAGTTAGTTATTATTATAAGGAGTACAAATATGCAATATGTTGCTGTTCTTTATGTATATTTCATTTTCACAATTCAATACAGGTATGAGAATTTCTTCATTACTATATTCAGGTTTTAGTGCTACTGTGAACAGCCAACCTCTGTTGACCAGAGCAAATCATGTTGAAGCCACAGTCTGTGCAATGCAAGTGTTTGTTTGGTAGGTTAACTTTTTCTGCATGTTGTTGCTAATTATCACTGTCTATCAGAACTGTACCTATATAGTTTGAGTAGCAAGTCTCACTGTGCACAATTTGGAGTGTGTTTTGGATTTTCTCAACACAAATACTGCCCTGAAAACTTTATTGGACTTATAGGATGTGAAAAATCAAAAATTGGAATTAACATATGCTGCAACCAAAGATAATCAGTACAAAATTAAGTCAACAGAATAATAGCACCATCTTTGTATAATATTTGTCAAACATCGTCTCTTTAAAATGAATGACATTCACTTCTACTGTCACATCTACACAGCATCTCACTGAAATTATATTGACAGATACCTGAAAATGGTAAAATGCAAAAAATCCAGTCATAAATTAAGAATTTTTAACATAAGCATATAGTCTGATGCAATATTTTAATAATAATCTCATTGTTTGTCATACACTGGTGAGCCAGAATATTATGTCCACCTACCTACTTTTAATATAAACCTATCCATGTGATAGCAGCATCACCTGACCACATATGGCCACTAATCAGACCCATTCATGATGAACGTGGTATCAGTGAGCATGCTGTTAGTGTATAGAATACAAATGGGGCATCATCTAGCTGACTTTGACTGAGGGTACATTGTGATGGCCTGGAGGTTTGGTATTAGCATTTTGGAAACTGCACAGCTTGTCAGCTGGAGCAGCTGTGTGATATCTTCAACAAGTGGTGAAGCCACATCCAAATGTAAAAGAGATTAAATGTCCACACCACATTACAGTTTTGGATATCATAGTTTGAGCAGATTGGTAAAACAGGACAGGCAGCGAACTGAAGCAGAACTAACACCAGTCTTTAATGTTGGGCAAAGTACAGGTGTGTCTGAATAAACAGTCTACAGAACACTCCAAATGAGGAGCCTCTGGGGCTGATGACCAATACATGTGCCAATGTGAACACCTTGACTTCAGCAGTTACAACCAAAATGGGCCTGTGACCATCATCACTGACTTTGGAGCAGTGTCACAGCATTGCATGGTCTGATGAATCCTGATAATTTCTTCATCATGCTGCTGAGAATATGCGAATCTGTGTTTTACCAGGGGAATAGTTCTTTGACACCTGTATTGTGGGGCAAAGACAAATTCACAGTTGTTCAATTACGCTCTGAGAAACGTTGATGTTGGCATTTGTGGCTCCAGTAGAGCTCATGCAAAGCATCATGGAGGCCAAGATGTATTGCACATTGATTGCAGACCATGTACACTACATCATTAATATCATATTTTCATGCAGTACCATTTTAACAAGATAATGAGCCATGCCACAAGGCAAAGTGTGTGATGAAGTGGTTCAAGAAACACTATAGCAGTGCAACAACTGGCGTCTGCCCCCCCCCCCCCCCCCCACCCAACTCACCAGATCTGAACCTGGTTGAAGACATGTGGGATGTGATCGAATTTGTCATCAGAGCACATTGCTCCCTGTCTCCCTCCCTGGAGTTTAAAGGAATTAGCAGACTTGTGTAAGCAAATGCGGTGCCTACTCCCTCCAACACTAAGGATCCATTGTTTTCATGCCAAGATGAGTTCCCACTTATTATCCTCGACAAGGGTGGGCAAACTGGATATTAGGTAGGTGGTCATGATGTTCTGGCTGTTCAGTGTAAACCATTCTGCTGGTGAACGCAAGTTAATTATCAGATGTTTTTGCTACCCACCTGATTCCACCATGATAATTTCAAATGCATTTAAACTGGAGTATGTTTATACTCAGTACCATGAGAATATCCAGATCATTTAATACCAGTTGAAAGTTACTATAACATATTGAGAGTGGACTGGAAAGTCTACAGATTCACTAAAGGTAATATGGGCAGGCTGTCTGGATGGTCATCACTTAGTCCCAATATGATGGCTGAATAGGAATTATGGCCAAAGTTTAAATTGACTGAAAAACACACATTTGAGAAGAATAAATGGATTACAGATTGATTTAATTACAAAGTTTGGAAAGTGCTGAACAAACAGAGACTGTTGAATTCTTGGTTCAAAACAGAATGTGCAAATAAAAATAGATTAAGGTTAGTAGAATTTGAGCATTTGTAGAAAAATGGATGCACAAAGCATCCACCTACAAATGTAATAACACATTAGAAGATATTGATGACAACCCAAGATAACCTTGGTCCCACATAAAATCACCAAGCTCAGTCATTGACAAGTCTTAAATTTCACATTAAAATTCATTAATTTGGGATGATATTACGAATATGCTGTCATTTGACAATTGTGAAGACTCTGATGTGAAGGAGAGAGTAGTAAACACGAACAGCATAGTGGAGCAACTTACAGAACTGGAAAGAACTCACAAGGTCTGGATGGAATCCCAGTTCAGTTTCACAGTTGGTACTCTAGAGCATTTTTATTTATCACAAAAATCTCACCCAGCATGAAATTTCAAGATGAAAAATTTGCAATCTTCAAAATTTTAGTGAAATAGTTAGTTAGGGAATTAGTCTTAGGTTCCAGGGATTATTTGCACAAGTAATCATAATAATGTAAAATGAGTCATTTTACATTCAAATTGTAAACATGGTTACATCTACAACACTCAGATCCCACATCATTAGATATCCAAAAACCATCTGGCATGATGCTCCACTACAGACTGTTAACAAAGCCGAAGACATACAAAAAATGTTCCAGTTATACAAGTGAATGAAAGACTTCTCAAGTAATAGAAATCAGTATGTTGCCTTTGACAGCAAGTGTTCATTAGAGACAAGGGTACCATAAGACGTGCTCAAGGAGAGTGTTCTAGATTCAGTCTTATTACATATCTAATTAAATGATCTCAAGGATGGTGTGAGCAGCAATGTGTGATGACTAATGATTGTGTAGTGTGTGGGAAGATGTCATGAGTGTCTGTAACAGGATAGAACGTGACAGACAATATTCATAATTGATTTGATGATAGGCAGCTTACTCTAAATGTAAGTGATTGCAAATGATTATTGAAAATATAGCTGTAAAATTCAAATATGGCATTCACAGTGGGCAGCATTAAAGTCATATCAATTACATGTCTATGTATAATTTTAAAGAAGTAATAAGAAATGTAATGAGGCACAAAAGGATGATAACAAAGGCCAAAACTTGTTGGCTCTATTTTATGTGGAAACTTTTATGGAACTGGTTCATTTGTAGAGGAGACTGTGTATAAAACTCTAGTGCATCTCATTCTTGAGTACTGATTGAGTGTAAGGAATCCTCACAAAGTCAGATTAAAGGGAAACATCACATAAACTCAGACATGCGCTGCTCAATTAGTCTGGTAGCATTGGTGTTTTATGATCTCAAATGGGAAATTCTGAAGGTAAGATGACATACTGTACATGGAACATTGTTGAGAAAATTTAGATAAAAGGCATTTGAGGCTCATGCAGCAACTTTCACCTAATGCCAATGAACATTATGTATATGGAACACAAGGATGAGATAAAAGAAATTACAACTCACACACCAACATAAAAGGTAAAGCAGTCAACAATCCGAAGATTGGTTTGAACACCACAGTGCTTTACTAGGCATGACCCTGTTTGGAGGTGGTATGCCGTTGCCTTCCTCCGACCTTCGAACTGACTTACCCAGCCAGTTATAAGGGGACCTACAGTTTAACGTGGGTTCCGAACCACAGTGCTACTTGGTATTTTTCACATGAGCAATACTGCCAGAGGTGAAAGAAATGAAAAGTGACAGGTAGAAATCCTAGGACCTGGCGGGGATCGAGCCCGCGACATTTGGACTTGTAGTCTGGCACTCTACCACTGTGCACTCCAACATACAGACAGTTATTTTTCACTCACTTTTTGATTGGTTGTTGTTGTTGTTGTTGTTCTTGTAGTATTCAGTCTGCAGACTTATTTGATGTAGCTCTCCATGCTACCCTGTTCTGTGCAAGCCTCTTCCTCTGAGAATACATATGGCAACCTACATTCTTTTGAATCTGCTTACTGTATTCGTCACTCGGTCTCCCTCTATGATTTTTACCCTACACACTTCCTTCTAATGCTGAGTTGACATTTCCTTGATGTCTCAGAATGCGCCCCACCAACTTATCCCTTCTCTTAGAATATGGCAGGAACTCTTTTCTCTCCAATCTGTTAAGCACCTCCTCATTAGTTACTTGATCTACCCATCTAATCTTCATCATTCATCTGTAGCACCACATTTGGAAAGCTTCTATCATATTTTTGTCTTAACTCCTTATTGTCCAAGTTTCACTGCCATGCAATGCTACACCACAGACAAATGCTTACAGAAATGACTTCCTAACATTTAAACTAATATTGTATATCAACAAATTTTGCTTCTTCCGAAATGCTTTACTTTCCATAGCCATCCTGCATTTTATATCTTCTTTACTTCAGCCCACAGAAAAGTTATCATGCTACCCAAATAAAAAAACTCATCTACTACTTCTATTACCTCATTACCTAACATAATTCCTTCAGCATCGCCTGATTTTCTGACACTACATTCCAATACCCCCATTTTACTCTTGTTAATGATCATCTTATACCATACTTTCAAGACACTATCCATTCCATTTAATTGGTCTTCCAGGTCCTTTGCTGTCTCTGGCAGAATTACTATATCATCAGCAAATCACAAGGTTTTTATTTCTTCTCCCTGGACTTTAATTACCTCTCCAAATTTCTCCTTACAGTCCTTCTTCACAGCTTGATCAATGTACAGATTGAACAACATTGGGGAAAGGCTACAACCCTATCTTACTCCCTTCCTATCCACTGTGTCCATTTCATACCCTTTGATTCTAATAACTACTGTCTGATTTTGTACAAGTTGAATGTAAGTCTTCAGTCCCCATATTTTACCCCTGATATCTTCCCCCCTGCTATCTTTGGAATTTGAAAGAGCTTTTTTCCAGATCCATAAATGCTAAAAATGTAGATTTCCCCTTCCTTAATCTATCTTCTAAGATAAATCATAATGTGAGTATTGCCTCATATGTTCCTACATTTCTCCCAAATCAACATTCATGTCGTACTTCATGTTGACAAAAAGCACACTGTGAAAACTTTGGCCTGTATGGGGGATGTTGAAGTGTTTCTCATCCACATTGGTGTGGTGTAGCCTTCAGCGATTTATCAGAGTGGGGATCTAACTGTTGTCTTTTATCCAAGCTTCAAAGGATATTGATTCGGTATAAATCTGTGTTTATTTGTCAAACAAAGCTTTTCCACCAAAGGAAAATTCTTACATTCAAACTTGGTTCTTTGTTTCATTACTGTATCAGATCATTTTATCTGCATGAGAAACTCTCAAGCCATGCAGACTGCAAGCATACATGCCATAGTGTTGCACAGACAGTGTTGAGGTTCAGATTCTCTTCTGAACTGGAATTGACCTATTGGTGCCCCTCTGGCAGGCAGGGGAAAGAGAAATGTCACTAGTAACACATACGTTTGCACAGGTGAATGTACCAGCTCCTATGCTGCTCTGACCCTGATGGAAAATAATCTGAATGTAAGACAATGTAGCTAGTTCCTGTACCTCATCCTGCAAATTCAAAGAGTGTTCCTGAATGCAAGATGTACGTCTCACAGTTGATTTTGGTGTATTGAAGATTTTTCAAAAACACATTATAGTTAATAAAATTACTTATAACTAAATATCAACCAATGACACAATAGCTCTAAAAGAATTCAAAAAGTCCTAATATGAGTAATAACAAAATCATTATTCACAAATTATGACAATGGCTGTGCAGTTATAGACACATAACATTGGCTAGTAAGAGGGAGAGGGTTGTATCCAGTTAGAAGCTATTTCTTCCCCACCTTTGTATTATAACAGATTGGGGAACCAGCAAAGAATTTTGATTTGTTTCTTGCCACAAACGTGTGGCCATTTTTTTTCTGAATATGTCACAATTTGGAGGGTCAATGGCATTTATATTTAGTTGTTGAGAAGAAATGGGTGAGAGCAGGCTTTCTGCAGCCATAAAGTGACAGGTGGGTGCTGGTTATTTATTTATATTTGTCATGTTTCACAACACCAAATACATGAGCCAAGTCTCCATGGTCATAGAATGAATCAGTACATCAAATTGTAATAAAAGATTATTGATAGATAAACTGAAATGCACAGCAATACTATGCACACTACAAGCCTAAGCTTAAAGAGAACCTATAACGTAACATGTAAATTAGCTTGCATTTTAAATTTTTCCACAAATTCCTTGACAGACTAGAAAGAGTGGGCCACAGGAAAACTCTTCAATTTAACCTTGCAAGTCCAAAGATTACGACTAAGAATTTTGAATTCTTGTGGTAACTTCTGTGGTAGAATACTGCACACCTTTCTGCACAAGGGTCAAGAAGGTGTGAGCAAAATGCACAGTCAATTTCTGTCTATTATTAACTGAGTGAAAGCTACTCACTATTGGATATAGCCAAATATTATAAACAACAATATGTCTGAGAAGCCAATTTCAGAATTCCCAGGCTACTACACAGGAGTCACAAGAAGCATGTGAGTTTACACAACATATTGTTCAAACTGTCCATTTCTGCACAAGAAATACCGTTTTAGAATCAGAGGAGTTACCCCAAAAAATAACACAGTACATCATAAGATAATGAAAATACGCAAAGTAGACCACTTTTTGTGCAGAACTATCACATACTTCAGAAACAGTGCTATTGATAAACAAAGCAGCATTAGGTTTTGAACAAGATCATGAACATGGACTTTCCGTGACTATCTTTCTCAGAATGCCTACAAATTTGAACACCTTGTCCAATGCATCAACCAGGGATAGGGTTTTTTTGGGCACTCAACAGCTAGGTCTTCAGCGCCAGCATAAACCAGGGAAGACACGAATGATATACGTCTGGACATTAATGACAAAATGGGCTGGCGCACCATCACGTAGCAGCCACATAACCCTTCGACTTAGTAAAGGCATTGTATGAGTAACAGTACTGTCCTCTATGACAAATCAATGCATACTGTTACTGTAAATGTGGCTGCATGATACAGCATGGATTAGACCACAGTCTCTGTAACTAAGTATGAGTGATTAAATGGCATGTAGCATTGTAACCATACATTCGTGCACATAAGTTCATTAGATCTTTCTTGTTACACATCCTCTCCATGAGCATCCCTAGAGTTTGGACACAATGGAAAAAAATATCTAAGATTTGTAAAAATATAACGAATAAGATTTGTGTCAAAATCTATTGACTGAATTTTTTAACACAATCTGCATTAGGTATAGTTATGTTACCTATTAGCGACTAGACCAGACCAGACATTATGACCACAGCAGAATAGCCATGCTGCGGTGTGCACGGCCATTCACCATAAGAAATTTGAGTCCTCCCTTGGGCGTGTGTGTGTGTGTGTGTGTGTGTGTGTGTGTGTGTGTGTGTGTGTGTGTGTGTTTTGCTCTTAGGAGGAGTTAGTTTAAGTAGTTGTAAGTTTAGGGACTGATGACCACTGCAGTTACCTTCCATAACTTTACAAACATTTGAACATTTTTCCAGGTATTATGAATAAATATTTTCAACCCTATACAACCACAAAATCGATTCTTCGCAGTCTCATTCCCCATATTGTAGGGATATAAGTGATTTTCTGAACATTAGGTGATGAATAAAGTAGACTACATCTACATAACTGCTCTGGAAATTACATTTTCTAGCATGAAAAAGGGTTAATTGAACCACTTTTATGATATTCTCTACCATTTCATTCCCTAATAGCATGTGGGTAAAAGGAACACCAAAGTCTTTTCATTTTCATCTTTTTTCTCTTATTTTATTATGATGATTATGTTTCCCTATGTATGTGGATGCTAAAAAAATATGTTTGCATTTTGAGGAGAATGTTGGTGAAAGAAATTTCACAAATAGGGCTCGTCACAATGAGTAATGCATTTCCTTTAATGATTTGCACCCTAACTCATTTCCCTGTATTGCAATAATATGAAATGAGCTGCCCTTCTCTGAACCTTTTCTATGTCCTCCATCAGTCCCAACTGGTAAGGAATCCATAATGTGCACCAATACACCAAAATAGTACAGACAAGTTTAGTGTAGGCAGTTTCTTAGTACAACTGTTGCATCTTCTAAGTGTTCTGTCAATGAAACATAGCCTTGGTTTACCTTCACTGTGATATTTTATATGTGTTCTTTCCAATTATAGTTGTTTGTAATTGCAGAATGAAACTTTCATTCTGCACTGGAGTGTGCGCTGATATGAACTTCCTGGCAGATTAAAATTATGTGCCAGAACCGGGACTCGAATTTGGGACCTTTGCCTTTTGTGAGGAATTTGTAATTCTTATTCCAACCTTTTTAATTGAATTTACGGTCTTCAGATTTGACTGATTTACCATGTAAATGAAGTTTAACAGACTTCTTTTAGTGCTCATGTGGATGACTTCAGACTTTTAATTATTTAGGGTAAATTTACAATTTTTTTACCATGCTGATATCTTATCTAAATCATTTTGCCATTGATTTTCAGCTGATAATGACTTTAATAACAGATAACTAACAGAATCAATCATGATGATGAATGACACTGACAAAGATTTGTACCAGTCTGTAGAGTGATCACATATATCTGAAGTAGTTAAGGCGACCACTCATAGTAAGAGATAAATCTAAGTTCAAGTCCTGATTTGGCACAACAAATCATGAGACACTAATGGATAATATTTCTATACCTAATACTGCTGATATGATATTTACTGCACATGTGGACCATCAACAATGTCTGTTCCTTCAGGCATGAATAAATGTAATTTGATTGTAATAAAATTTCAATGGAAAATTAAAAACTCAACAAGCATCTTTAATTGTTTATAGAACCAAAATTTGAGACATAAGTGCTTTCCAACCAGAGGGAAAAATATCAGGTTTTTATATTCTCAGTGACAGAACAGTGTGAGCAGAAGTACAATACTCTATAAAGAAAAGGGGAAAATATTATGCCTAGCAGAGTCAACAGAGGTTGCAAATTGGTGTAATTTCAAACATGAAGTATGTACAGTACAACATGTAAGGTAATTAGGTTCTGATGTATTTGAAGATTAGCTAACGTGTCAGTGAGAGAAGCTGTGTAATATATGATGCTACAGCTCCTTTGCAGTGCAGCATAAATTTCCAAATGCTTAAATTTTTGTGAACAGGTTAATCTAAATTGTTCATTTCACACATTCCATGGGTATTTTCTGTATTCTGTAGTCTATAACAACAAAGAGACATGATCTTATTGATTCCCAATTGTGAGGAACCAGTCATTAACATGCTTTTTATATTTCTATCATTGAATGATCTAATATATAAAGCAGAGTGTCCATATATTTGTACGTGTTGCATACAAATCTACAGTTTCGTTCCAATCTTTATGAAATTTTGTACTTGCAAGCTTCAATCCATGAGAACAGTCGCTGTAAGTGTAAGAATCACATACAATACATAGTTCATGAGATACAACATCATAAACAATGAGATGCGCAGAAAACTGCTGCATTTTGCGATAATTCTGCTCATTTTCTCCTAAACCACTGGACCGATTTCAACCAAATTTGGTACACACATTCCTTACCATGAGGTACAATTTGCTGCAGGGTTAAGAATCATATACGACACATGATTCAGAAGATATGGTGTCATAAACAATAGGATTTGCAAGAAACTGCCACATAATGCGGCGAGACTTTATAAATATGCTATACGAGAATCAGAGTACTTAGCGACTTGCAACAAACTTTAAACATAATTTCAAACCTTTATTAAACTTTCTCTCCCTGACAACCATAGCAAAATGATGAAAGGAAAAAAATTTCTCGCTTACTACTTTTCCGCTGTTTATTGAGTAAAACTACGGGATTCGGTATGATGTTACAATTTATAATTTGTACACTACAAATTGTAGCTGCAGGAAATTTTACAGACAGTATACACGTATACAGTTGAATGAAGCTTCTAAATTGTATCACATTCCGACACGTAGTTCATGACATATGAGCACATACACAGTAACGTTCCTGGAAAACTGCCCCTTCCCACACCAAGTTTTAATCTATTATATCTTTACTACTAACTGTATTACCAAGAGATTTTATAGACATACAGCCCTTATACAAATGAATATATAACTGAAAAATGGCAGGAATAAATAAATAAATACTCACGCAACGCCTGGTATTCAGCTAGTTAATTATGAAAATAACAAAATGTTGTCTAATGAAAGAAAATCTGTAAATTCTCAGATTCTGTTTCTACATCCATGACTCATCCAGTTTTGGAATGCTGGATTACGTTAAAATCTAATTTTAATGATGGAGTAGTTGCTAATAATTACTTTAGATTTATACAGAAAAAGAATGCTAATTACTAGCATTTGCAATTAACAGCCAGAATTCTTTTTATATTGCTATGGCATACTACTTATAATACACATGAATGTTAAACATCTGCTTTGTATCACTTGGATGTTGAAGGTACAGTAACAGTTGTATGCCTAAAAGGAAGGAAGACTGGTAGCAGTAAACCTTGGTCTTTTATCAAAAACCCATGAGACATCTAAGATCAATGTCTTTTTAAAGACTGACCAAGCAGTTTTCAAGAAATATGGCCAATCCAAAAAGAATATAAAAATGTTTGCTTTACCAACAATTGGAGTAGTGGAAATTACCACATCTATCAACTAAAACTTGCAGAAAGGAAAATTATGAAAATTAAAAGCCTCTGACTAGCAATGGTGGACAGATTTACATTATACTGGGGGGGGGGGGGGGGGGGGGAGAGAAAGGAGTGTATGTGTGTGTACCTTGCACTAATAAGTAAACACAAAATTAGCATCAACTATTATGTATAAAAAATTAGGAAATATTCTGTCATATTTCTGAGTAGTGAGAAAACCCAAGAAAGTCTTTGTTTGTTCCCATAAAGATAACTTCCAATTAACATGCACGAGTAGTTATGAAAGCTTTCAAATGTAGTTAATTATAGCTGTTGTTTTTTCCCCCACTTAAAGTATTTAACAACAGTTGGATGTGTTTACAGAAAGAAGAAACAAAGGGACCAATGGCCAATGTAGTTTGGTTCCTTGACTGTCAAACCAACCAAACAACCAAGAAACAAACAAAATTAATGATTTAGGGTATAACTCTTTCAAATTCTTGGAACTCAAATATCATCTTAAAAACAAAGTGTAGCTTTTCGCCTTTCTTAGGTTCTTTAAAATATCATAGAATTGAATCACACCATAATGAATTATTTGTAAGGGAGCATAAAAGTCATGCTTTCTAGTATCCTGATTGACTGTGACCCTTTTATGACTGCTGTCAATTCATCAGGTGTGAAATACTGCAACATTTCCCCATATACATAAAAATATGTGGATGCTTTGTTATAAATAAACCTTCAAATCCTCTAATCTAAAATAAGTACAAATGTATTTCTTTTAATACTCACCCCAAATTCAATAACTAAAACATCTACAATGCTGCCAATAACAGTGATGAAGTCAAATGTATTCCAAGGATCTTTGAAGAAATTCTGCAACCAACGCATACATAAGAAGTTTATTTCATATATTTAGTGACAAGACTATGCCTAAACCAGTTAGTATCATGTTGCTATAGAAATAAGACTGAGTGATGGACAATGCTAGCTGTACAGATGTTTCAAAAATTTCCTACATCACCTCAGCAGTACTTATTTATTTCAATATATGACAGAAAAATTTTTCCATTTTGTTTATGTTAAAATAATACACTTGTACTACACATTGAAAATGTATTTATTCATTTACATTATGTTGCTTTACCAAAAACCAGATAAGATATTTACATCTTCCTGATGGCCATCAATCAGTCTCTACTTCTCGTGATCGGAATAAGAAGAGCCTCGAGGCTTGACATAAATAAACATATGTTTCTTGCTCATAAATGCAGATTAGTGCTAGAGCAACCATTACAAACCAGAATCTAAAACAGAAAATCCAAACTGCTACTATTCAGAGAAATACTGGAAACAAATCAATAGCGTATTCCACCAATTTTGTAAATTGTACCGAATGTATAATGCTACAGTATTTCACAGACTATAAGTATTTTAGTGATACTAAGTTTGTATTTTTGATAAATTAGAAACAAAAGAAAAGAAAAATATACTGAATTATATTAATCAAAATATGCAGATGATTGTTTCTATTTCTTTAACATTCTCTTGTCACTGAGGGTATGAAGACTTAAGCTTAACCTATAATTATAACATTAATCAACACCTGTTTCATACAAATGAAATGAACCATTTTGTTCTTTTGTATTTACTCATGGCATAAATAAAACAAGCAGCTTCTACGCCACACCACCAAAGTATTTAGAAAATCTGGTAAATCAAAAATTTGCTCTACAATACTTTTATATATATATATACTTTCTTTACATATGTAATGTAAAGAAATTTGGACTTACGAGGCGAGAAGACACCAGTTCATTGATACACAAATAAAAATAAAAACACACACACACAAAACTGAGCTTTCGCAACCTAAGGTTGCATCAGAAAGAGCAGGGAAGGAGAGGGAAAAGGAAAGGATGAGGGTTTTAAGGGAGTGGGTAGAGAGCCATTCCAATCCCGGGAGAGGAAAGATTTATCTTGGGGGGAAAAAGGATAGATAAGCAAACACCCACACACATATACACACACACACACACCAAGGCAGACATATGCAAAATTGGTGTGTGTGCGTGTATATGTGTGTGGGTGTGGGTGTTTTTTACCTATCCTTTTTCCCCCTAGGTAACTCTTTCCTCTCCCGGTATTGGAATGACTCCTTACCCACTCCCTTAAAACCCACATCCTTTCCTTTACCCTCTCCTTCCCTGCTCTTTCTCATGAAGCAACCTTGGGTTGCAAAAGCTCAGTTTTGTGTGTGTGTGTGTGTGTGTGTGTGTGTGTGTGTGTGTGTGTGTGTGTGTGTGTGTATGTTTTTATTTTCATTTGTGTATCAATGAACCGGTGCCTTCTCGCCTGGTAAGTCCAACTTTCTTTATGTTTTATAAAGATTTAGAGAGAGAGAGAAAATTTGGCAAGTTAAATAATAATTCTATAAAAATAGTGACAATTTCAGAAGGAAACAAGCAGAAATTATATGTAACTGATGTATTTAGTCAGAATACCTAAGCATGCCCTTGAAATAGAGTTAGCACTGTAACTAACTACATTTTAAACAGCATAAACGGGTAACAAAGTAAGAGGATAGGGACATCAGAAAGAGAATACATACTGCTGCACATGTTTTAACATAAGTTATTTGTCAGAAAATGATCTTCTGTGTCATTTTAGTTTTGCTTTAATTTAAATAGTGCCTATTTCTCACTTTAAAATTTTATTGCATATGGCACTGAGAACCATGTCAGTAAGTGCCCCTAAACAACCCTCTCACACACTCACTGCTCATTCTCTCTCTCTCTCTCTCTCTCTCTCTCTCTCTCTCTCTCTCTCTCTCTGTCTCAGAATGTGTGAGTGTGGGTGTGGATTGCTGGTTTAAGGGCACTTTATAATCTAATTTTAATGATGGGGTAGTTGTTAATAATTAGTTGTGATGTATAATTCACAGAGAGTTTCATCAACATAAGGTCATTGTCTAATTCAAACAATTTCACACCTTCAGAATTGGTGTATTACAACCATGATGTCCAAGTCTGTGGAAATATTCCTAATTTAGCGAATAAACTGTTAGTTTTATGGAAAGTTCTTTCTCAAAACTTTGTGGCCAAATGAACTCAACAAACAACCATCTGCATAATGGAGGTAAGAATAGACTTGCAGTCTTGTTGCAGTTCAGTTGTGCATTCTTTGCAAATGCGACAGTAGGGTTTGTGTACCCTGTTTATTGCCTTGAAGGGTCAGTTCATGCATAGACCATGCACACAGTGCACTTTACAAGAATGAGTTTGAAATCCATTGCCCAATGCCTGTTCTTTTTGGCACATACCGAAGTGATATCATTTTACATTCAATTGCTATCATTAGACTAAACATTGAAGACATGCCTTGAACTGTTCACACAAACCAGATGATGAGTGCTACTACCTAACACATATACTGCAATGAGACTCCAACAGAACTTCATATTGTCATTTAGGAGGTTACTAGCAGGGCTATTGAGACACACACAGTAAACATGAATTTGGACTCTACACTTCTTTTGCTAAAAATATCACAAATTTTCCCAGGGGCATGGTACAACGGCAACATGAGGAATGAAATCTGAGTGGGATCTGGATCAATGGGATTGGTCACTACAATGAAATCTGAATGGAATCTGGATCAATGGATTTGTGTCCTCTTTACTCACGAGCACACAATTCTTTAGGCATTTGATGATTAACATAGCGGAATGGGAGACAGCCAGGTAATAATACACACATCAAATATGCAGTATAGCAAGTTGACATGTCATTTGTGTCTTGAGCCATAATTATGTAAGGATATTAGATGCCTCTCACTCACTGTCAATAAATTCACAAACATGGAAAATGGCACTTAGAACTGATAGTCACAGTGACCATGGACTAGTTAATGATGATTTATTCTGTCCTACCAAAACATTACCATTCAGATTGATAGTGGAGTTATTCATATGTGGGGTAAGTTTGCATGTGATGATATGTGGACCTGATACATGTGCCATTGTATCTCCCTTGCAAAATGTATGGGTAACAAATGATACTGCTGAATCATGTGGATCTCATGTGAGTCACATTAACCACAAAATGCTACTTCAACCCATAACTGACTGTTATTGGAATGTGTATGGTATGCATTAATTTAAATAAGGGCAAAAGATAAATAAACTCAGAGATGTTATGCAAAACTATTTGGCTGGAAGTAAGCTATGATTGGTTGTGTACAATGACCAGTACTGATGTCTTGCATCAATATGTTGCTTGTAGTAAAGTGCTTGGGACATACACTGATGGTCCTGTTTTGTCAATTTTCATATTCTGACTTTAACTCTTAAAGAGATTTCTTTGCAGATTGTAATGTTTGCCCTGTTTATAAATATTCACAATATTGTGTTCCAGTAAAAGTGTGGCCTATTATTTTACATGGAAGCAGACTTGCTTGAAAGCAATCACCACTTTCTGCACTCAACCTTATACACCATTCATCTCATATTGTACAAGATGCATAATAGGCACTGCAAAATGTGTCATCTTTATGGAACATGCTTCATTCCACCTGCTGCCATCAGTTACCTTAAGCTTTGATACAGTACTAATTGGCAGTGAACTTACTTGGAAAAAATAATAAAGTGGTTCCTAATCACTAACATATTATTAAGCAGAGAGGTACTGGAATGAGAAAGATCTCCAATTTATTAGAAATTAATGATGCAAATTAAATATTCTTCAATTAATTCCTAGCACCTTGGCTTTGTAGACACAGAGAATATTTTAATAAATAATGCAAGAAGTAATTATTTTAGAAAAATGAAGATCAATACACTCAAAATGTAGCTTACTTTTGATGCTTTCAATATGCCCATTTAACCAACATACTACTACAATTAATTTCTTTATAGTAAACTTTATTATTGCCAATGATTTAACAAACATAAACTACCAATGAGTTTTATTCTCTGAAAACGCAGTGATTCTCACCAAAACAGGGAAATTGGAGTACATTTCCCCACATTTTCTGGATACCCTGAACACATTAGAACTGTAGTTTGATCTGAATTGAATAAAATTATAAAACCAAAAAAGGGTGTGGCACAACTTTAACATCAACCATACTTGCCAGATCTCAGTCCTCCAGACTTCTTCCTATTCACCCAAGTCAAACTTGTTTTGAAAGGAGAGGGATTTGATATTATTTCTGACAACAAATGCAATGAGACGTGACTTTTGAACACAATCCCATAGGAAGACTTTGAGCAATGTTTCCACGACACGTATCACAGAGCTCAGTGTTGTATAATTATAGGATTTGACTATTTTGAAGGACAGTAAGAAAACTGTAGTTCATAGTTCTTCTATGTTAATGTATCAGGACTATTCACTGAACCCTATTGTCAGAGGTTGTATAGTGATATAGTTATGCATAATTTTATATCAGATCATACATGGTTATGTATTTTAAAGGAAAATTATATAATGGGTGGTACAATCCATGATAACAGAGGTAGGGCTCAGCCCTCCAGGACATATGGGTTGACATGGTATTTTATCAAGATAATGCAAGAATTTCTTTCAGAGTGTATAGTCTTATTTATGTTAAGATATGCTTGATGGTATACTTATGTGCAATCTGTCTGTATTTCACATCTGAAGATGGCTTGTAAAGAAGCCACAACTAGTAATCACACTTTGTAAATTTTATTCTGATCTTGGCAAATAAAAATTTTGTAAATGCCTTCCTATCATAAAAATCATGTTCCATCCAAATTCCTTACTACAATCAGGTGCTCAAGGTGTCAGAAGCCTCCCTTTCCACCATCATCAATATAGAAAAATAGATCTAGTATGTTCTCCATAGTAATAAATTAAATAGCCTAGCATTTCTAATGATAGTGTCCTATGTAGTTACATACTTGAGAAAGATTACCAGAGACATTTATTGTTTAGGATGGTAAATTGTCATTATTACTTTCTGTTTTGAAAGGTGTGTTTGTGGGGAACGGGCAGGAACAGATATTATTCACATTACTATTTTTTTAACATAAGCATAACAACATGAACAAGGAAAACTAAGTATTTCCCTCTCTCAGACAACATTTCTATTCCAAGGCTCCAATATATATGCTCCTGGAAAATCAAAAGAGAGACAGAAATATTACAGTCGATACTTATTCAGAACTTGTTTTCCTACAGTTCCAAAATCTTGAAATTTTGAGAACATTATCATTCAATAAAAAGTATAAAACCCGAGTCTGATGATGAAAAGGTAGATTAATGACTATATTTACAATAATTAAAATAAGACAGTCTATAATGCAAGTTGTTGCCTGAAGATGGTTTTGTAGAACCGAAACTGATTGTCAGTAATAAACGTAACAACTTGCGATCTAGACTGTCTTCTTTTAATTATTAAAAAATTTTAAGATCACTTTTACAAAAAGTGCTTTCAAAAATTACTATATTTACAGTTAGTTGTTTTATGCTGTAAATATGTTCTAAGAAAGAAAGAAAAATGAAGCATAAAGGAATTAGTGATTGAGGTGGAGATCAGTAGACACTTTGTACAATGGGGGACAAAAAGAATACCCAGCCTGAATAATTTTAAGTCCAAGAACAGAGCATTGTGCGCATTCAGGCTAATTAGTGAAAAGTGCTTCCAACTCCAGCGGTCTGTGCAGCTTCAGCTTGCTGTTTACATCATCAAATAGAAGCAATGCAATAGTTAAGATACAGTATATGTCGAGATTCATTGCAGTTTAACTAACATATCAGTTATTTTGGAAAACATTATTAAAGCACTTAGAAGCATCAAGGTATAAGAATTCCAACTACAATGAACTGCTTTTCACATACAGTATATTTCATTGGGTGAGTGGATAAGCTAATAGTTTATAAATACAACGGGCACATGTTCAAATCCCACTGGAGTCAATTTATTTTTTAGGTGTCTTGCAGGTAATATTTTAAACATTAATTCGCTAAAAATTGTGCAGTTGTAGGCTTTTATAGGTTTTTAGAAGATTATATTTTAAAATAATTGAATCTTTTATCAGACAGGCACATGTTCACAGTAATAATATTGAAAAATGGATGTAGTTTATTTGGAATTACTTCGACTGCCATGTGGTGTCTCTGTAGATTTCAGCTAAGAGAAATGTAACAGCTGATTAGCATAAGTCATAGGTCTACTTCGAAATGGCTGATGTGAATGATCATAAGCACATAACTGCTCTCTTTGAAAGTGGTGTTAGTGCATCTGAGACAGGACATCATTATGGTGTTGATGCATCCACAGTAAGGAGATGGATCAGAACGATTCAGATATAATTGAGAGGTAAGCAGACATCCAATATCTGGAAGACTGAGAGTCTCTACTCGAAGAGAAGATGATGAACTGGTCACAGCAGCCCAGACTGCCTCTTTCTCAAACATCTGGAAACTAGGGAGAACTTAAATATTTCCTGGGCTCATCGAAAACTGCTATCGGACGAGTGAACAACTACGGAATCAGGACATGTTGTGCTCTCATTAAAGAACCGTTATCTGATGATCAAGCCATGGACAGACTGTAAATTCTGAGTTCCTGTTAAAATATTCATTGGAGGAAAGTCATTTTCACAAATGAGTGTACAATTGAGTCCACAAGTAGAGGTCCCGTCCATGATTACTGCACAGATAGGCAACAATATGATGCCCACTTTGTGACCACACATGCTAGAAGTGGGCACATAAGTGTGAAATATTGGAGCTGGAAGTCTTATATGAGTGCAGAAACCTTAGAATGAATCTAACACATGTTCAAATTCAGCATGCTATGAACATTTCCTTGAAAATGTAGTTATTCCTGGAGGTTGACTTTGGCCCCCCGAAGGACCAACATGATAATCATCCAACACATACCAGCATTAGTATTCAAAGATGGTTCCAAAAAGGAGAGAATATTATTCAATACCTACCATGACCTCCAAAGTCAACTGATCTCAATCCCATAGAGAACATATAGGCTAAACTCAAGAAAACCGCGTGGGATAATTGGCCACACCACCATTCATTTAAAATACTGAAGAAACACGTAGCCTACAGTGTATTATTTTTATTTTTATGGGAGGTCAGATGAATAACACCTTTTTTTTCTTTCTTTTTGTTTATTTATTTTAAAGGAGGTCAAGTAAATATTGCTCTCCATGGAAGATTTTTTTTAGAAATCAATTTGAGAAACAGTAATTAATTATTTACTAAAGAGAATAATGAAAAATGTAAAACTAATATAATTTAATAACAAAAAGTAACTAAAGCAAGAAACATTTGCATCATAATAAATGAAAGAAATAAAAAAAGTATGGGTTAAGTGGCATCCAATCTGATGCACACCAGTTAACCAAAAAGGCCAACACTCTATCAATGAGCAACTGTCCTTTCTCATTAGTGTAATGGTTGAATAGTCCTACTAGAGTTGAAGAATGACACTTAAACTGCAAACAACAGATAATGGAAGGCACAGCCACTCACTCATGTAAACCACATGTGAGGACTTACAAAATTAAGCCTATCTGCTGATACATTTATCTTAGCTTAACATTATAGATTCACCATGTGGTGGTCAAAGTAATTACAAATACATGCATACATTTTCAACATTTTTACTATTCCTACCATTTGTCTCATTGTTTAATGATTAGGCTATTACAAAATTGAATATGTTTAAGAATGTGGAATCTATAAAAGCCTGTAAATGCACAATTCGTAGCGAATTAATGTTATAAAATATTACCTTTTAAAAAAAAAAGAAAAGGTTGGCCCCATTGGTACTCAAACTCACACTCCTTGTGTTTGTAAACATCCAGCCTATCCACTCATTGTAGTAAATCTACCCATGTGGAATTCCTATACCTCAACCACTTCTACATACTTAACTAATGTTTTTCAAATAAAATTATATTTGAGTTAAGCTGCTGTGAATCTCAACATATACTGTTTCCTAACTTTTATATTGCTTCTATTTGATGATGTAAACACCAAGCAGAAGCTCCAAAGTTCGGTAGAGTTGGCAATACTTTCATTTCGGAACTAGGGCATGCGCAATGACCTTTTTGAGGACTTCAAATTATTTAGGACAGGTAATCTTTTTGTTCCACATTGTACATGTACAGACAAACAAATGAATACCATTTCAGAAAAATATATTCAAGAGAAATAGAGCTACACAAATTCAGTTAAGACAAGAATATGCTGGTACACCTCTGGCCCTTATCCAAGAAGCTAATGGATGGATGGGTTGTTGGGGCAGGGGGACCAAACTGCCACAGTTATAATTTCCCTAGTTGGGAGGGGAAGAGTAACAAAATGCTATACTGAGAGGAAAGAAGGGAGGAAGACTGCATTAGCTTGGGGCCCCATGTTCGACATGCACATACGAAAGAACTGTAAGCCCCCTGAGGGGGTAGCAGTTAATAAATTTAGCACTCATTACTAAAATTACTGAATGTCCTCCTGCAGGACACTGCCAAATTTTGTGTAATTGGATGTTACACAAGAAAAATCTTGAGGTGTTTGGAGGGTCCTACACATAATGCTCAAAATATCTGCAATTGTGAAGATATTGGGTGACTTTGTTGAACAATGTGGGGGTTTTAAGCATTAAGACATGTAGTAGAAACTATTACCACAGTGTGCAGACAGACATTATCTAGGTGAAATATAAACCCAGGAGGGCTTCACAAGAAAATTCAGCAAAACTGTGCTGTAAAGATGCTTTGGACTATGGACAAATCAGCCCTGCTATGAAATGAAATAGCACTACAAACCATAATTCCTGGCTATAAGGCCTCGTATGACAGGTGGCAGCCATATTGGTACCTCACCAATGTTCAGGGTATGGTCACTGAGGATCAATATATTGTGGAACTCGTCATTAAAGACAATTCTACACCACACAATGAGATTCCATGCCAAATGTGCAGATAAAAATGGAAACAGGCTTGTTGATGAAGAAAGGTCAGTGACGTCTCATGAGCTCAGACACTTTATTTGAGCCATCTAATAATCTTTGTTGTTGCCTGATTATGATGAATCCAGGATTCACTTTCTGTTGTCTCTCTAGATCACCCATTTCTTTCTTGATGCTGTGTTCAGCTATGGCTCACCCAGTCCTGCCAACATAATTGAATAATGGCAGTTTACTCCTATTCATATCTTGAGAGATTTGCTGATTACTCCAAGTTGCTTGTTCAAGTGCAACTACACACCCTTTCTCAAATGCTGAGATCTGTGTAAATTGTTCACATATCAGTCTGTGAGGCATATTTACTCTCCAAAAGACTATATGGTACTAAATTCACACAGACCTCATGCATTGGTATCAACATGTCCCTTGTTTACTATTCTTGCCATTTGCACAGTGATATTGAACTGCAGGGTAATACATTCATCAATCCATTGGCTCAAAGTTTATAGTTTTTCATATTCTGTCAATGCCTATATGAATATCAATATGTTTCCAACATGTAAACATACTTGTTGTGCATGTTTTCTTCTTTTTTTTAATTTCCTCTTAAAGCATGTTATTTTTCTTTAAGAGGGACTATAATTGTGAGACAGTTCTGTAAATTGCCATACAATAATGTATTTCACTGTGGTACTCGTCTTTCACATGTACTCTTTAAATTAAATCAATGATTAAATTTTATAAGTAAACAAGCTGTTAAAATTTCATTTCTCTTCAAGTGTTTAAATTATTGCTAAATGAAATTACTATTTACAGGAAATCAGTTCGCCATTGAAATAATGTGAACATATTCCAAGCTATGACTAATAAGAATCACTTTCGTAACTCATGAACTCCCATGAACCACGAACATTGTCGAGGTGGGTCGGCTTGCGTGCCTCAACGATACAGATAGTCATACCATAGGTGCAACTACAGCAGAGGAGTATCTATGGAGAGGCCAGACAAACGTGTGGTTCCTGAAGAGGGGCTGCGGCCTTTTCAGTGGCTACAGGGGCAACAGTCTGGATGATTGACTGAGCTGGCCTTGAAACATCAGCTACATCTACGTCCACATACATACTCTGCAATCCACTGTAAGGTGTGTGGCAGAGGGTACACTGTACCACTACTAGGCATTTCCTTTCCTATTCCATACACAAATAGAACAAGGAAAAAAAGAATGCCTATAGGTCTCCATACGAGCCCTAATTTCTCTTATCTTGTCATTGTGATCACTACGCAAAATGTAAGTAGGTGGTAGCAATATCGTACTACACTCAGTTTCAAATTCTGGCCCTCTGAATTTCCTTGACAGAAATTCATGAAAAGAACGTTGTCTTTCCTCTAGTGATCCCCAATTAAGTTGCCAGAGCATTTCCATGACACTCGCACATTGGTCGAAAGACAACACTGGCATTCTACGGATCGGAGTGTGGAATGTTAGATCCATTAATCGGGTAGGGAAGTTAGAAAATTTAAAAAGATAAATGGATAAGTTGAAGTTTGATATGGTGGGGATTAGTGAAGTTCGGTGGAAAAAGGAACAGGATTTATGGTCAGGTGAATATAGAATTATAAATACAAAATCAGTTGAGGGTATTACAGCAGTAGGTCTGATAATGAATAAGAAAATAGGAATGCGGGTAAACTACTAGGAGCAACACAGTGATCGCATTATCGTAGTCAAGATAGATACGAAGCCAACACCAACTACAGTAGTACAGGTTTATATGCCAACTAACTCTGCCGATGATGAAGAGATCGAAGAAATATACGAGGAGCTAAAGGGAGAGGAAAACTTAATTGTTATGGGAGACTGGAATTCAGTAGTAAGACAAGGAACAGAAGGGAAGATAGTAGGTAAATCTTGTCTGGGCAAAAGGAATGAAAGAGGAAGCTGCCTGGTAGAATTTTGCATGTAACATAATTTAGTTATAACAAACGCCTGGTTTAAGAATCACAAAAGCAGGTTGTATACGTGGAAGAGACAGGAACAGGAAACACCGGGAAATACTAGATAGATTTTATAATGGTGAGACGTAGATTTCGGAACCAGGTTTTACAATGTAAGACATACCCAGGGGCAGATATAAACTTTGACCATAACTTATTGACCGTGAATTGTAGGCTGAATTCGGAAAAAAAAAAAAAAAAAAAAAAAAAAAAAAAAAAAAAAAAAAAAAAAAAAAAAAAAAAAAAAAAACTGCAGAAAGGTGGGAAAATAAGGAGATGGGACCTGGATAAACTGAAGGAACCTGAAGTGCTTGAGAATTTCAGAGGGAGCATTAGGCATCAGTTGACAGAAACAGGGGGAAATAAAACAGTAGAGGAGGAATGGGTAGTATTGAGAGATAAAATAGTGAAGGCAGCAGAGGAAAAAATAGGTAGGAAGGCAAGACCAACAAAAAAATCCTTGGATATCACAGGACATATAAAATTTAATTGATGAAAGGAGAAAATATAAAAAAAGCAGTAAATGAAACCTGGAATACAGACAACTAAGAAATGAAATTGACAGAAAGTGCAAAATGGCTAAGCAGGAGTGGCTAGAAGGCAAATGCAAGGATTCAGAAGAATGTATAAATAGGGGAAAAATAGATACAGCCTACAGGAAAATAAAAGAGATATTTGGAGGTAAGAAAAACAGCTCTATGAATATCAAGAACACAGATGGAAAACCAGTCTCAGCAAAGGAGGGAAAACTGAAAGGTGGAAAGAGTATATAGAGAGGCTCTACAAAGGAAATGAACTTGGAGGCAATATTGTAGGCAGGGGAGAAGAAGTAGATGAGGATGAAGTAGGAGATACTATACTGAGAGATGAATTTGACAGAGCACTGAAAGACCTAAGTCGAAACAAGGCCCCTGGCATAGATGACATTCCCTCAGAGCTACTGAAGTCTCTGAGAGAACCAGCCATGACAAACTGTTTCACCTGGAGTGTAAGATGTATGAGACAGACGAAGTACCCTCAGACTTTAAGAAAAATGTTATAATTCCCATTCCAAAGAAAGCAGGCACAGACAGGTGTGAAAACTACAGAACCATCAGTTTAATAAGTCATGGTTGCAAAATATTAACACGAATTAACGGTGCATATAAGATGAACATTAACAAGAACAAAACAAGGGTAATAGAGTGCATTCTAACGAAAATCAGGTGATGCCGAAGGAATTAGATTAGGTAACGAAACAACAAAGGAGGTGGATGAGTTTTGTTACTTGGGCAGTAAAATAACAAATGATGGTTGCAGTACAGAGGATATAAAATGCAGAATAACAATGGGTAGAAAAGCATTCTTGAAAAAGAGAAATTTGTTAAATCGAATATTGATTTAAGCCTAAGGAAGTCCTTTCTGAAGGCATTTGTGTGAAGTGTTGCCTTGTATGGGAGTGAAACATGGACGATAAACAGTAAAGACAGGAAGAGGATAGAGGCTTTTGAAATGTGGTGCTACAGATGAGTACTGAAGATTAGGTTGTTGTTGTTGTTGTTGCTTAGAGGGGACTAGACTGCATGGTCATCAGTCGAAGATTGGGTGGATGGATCGCATAACTAATGAGGAGGTACTGAACAGAACTGGGGAGAAAAGGAATTTCTGTCATACCTTGACTAAAAGAAGAGATCGATTAGTAGGACACATTCTTAGACATCAAGGAATTGTGAATTTAGCATTGGGGGGAAGTATTTGGGGTAAAAACTGCAGAGAAAGACTAAGAGATGGATACAGTAAGAAGATGTAGGTTGCCGTTCTTATGTGGAGTTGAAGAATCTTGCTCAGGATAGGGTATTTGTGGAGAGCTGCACGAAACCACTTTCCAGACTGAAGACCACAGCAACAACAACAACTCAATTATAAGAATGGATACTTTGTATTTAATTGCTTGGAATGGAACATCACAAAATTACTAAGGTATAGTGAAATTGAAATTTTTCTCTAAAATATTTTAAGGTAGATGTACAATTATTTCAAAGTATATAAGTTTACTCAAACTTAAGAAAGTTTACATTTCAAACAGATATCAGGAAGCAGATACTGTCATTGAAACTGTATCTCTCATAAGTATTAATTTGATACATAAGATTGAAAATCTAATATAAGTTGAATATAATTTTAAAAATTCCTAGTTTTGCAATATAGACATGACTACATCTCCACATATTTCTTCCCTTAGGTATTAATTACATTCAACTTAAAAAAGACATTAATCCTTAATGATTTCCTTTTAAATAATTTATGTCTTCAATTACACTACAACCTGACATAATATAAAGGACATTTTGCATTCACAATGAAAAACACATGATCCAAACCATTTTCCATTTCTGAATAGCATCAGAAATATATTAAAAATATATCAAAATATAATGTGTTTTCCATTTTGTGGGCTGTTTTCTCTCAAGTGAAGAGTACTAGCTTTGCGTACATCATCATTATGATACACTTTGAACATCTGTACTTCATGTCATATCTGTCCCATGTAACAGCTCCCAATAAAGCAAGTGATTATCACTGTGCACATATTACCAGGCAGTAATAAAGTTCTCTTGTCAGATGATAGCTGTAGTGCTGTATCAAAATGTTACTTTTGTATGATTTACATAACAGGAAACAAAATGCAGATAAATATATACTAACTTACAATTATCAATCTTGCTCCAGTTTACCAAATTAAGATTATTTATAAATAATCAGTTTCTTCCCAGTCAAACACCTGAATTGGTACTAAATAGTGAATAAAATGCTATAAATAAATATAATTATATGAGAGACTTTTACAATTTGGTAATAAATCATCACAATATTGTCTGCAAGAAATGGCTTGCAGATTGTAATACATTTCCATGATAAGTACTGGATGATCAAAAAGTCAGTATAAATTTGAAAACTTAATAAATCATGGAATAATGTAGATAAATAGGTAAAAATTGACACACATACTTGGAATTACATGGGGTTTTATGCAGGATGACGCTCCACCCTATATCTTGCTCGCGTCATTTGGTGATGATCGTGTGCTCAGCCACCACTTTCGTCATGCTTGGTCTCCCAGATCCCCAGACCTCAGTCAGCGCGATTATTGGCTTTGGGGTTACCTGAACTCGCAAGTGTATCGTGAATGACTGACATCTCTAGGGATGAGAGACAACATCCGACGCCAATGCCTCACCATACCTCCAGGACATGCTTTACAGTGCTATTCAAACTTTATTCCTAGAATACAGCTATTGTTGAGGAATGATGGTGAATATATTGAGCATTTCCTATAAAGAACATCTTTGCTTTATCTTAATTTGTTATGCTAATTATTGTTTTCCTGATCAGATGAAGCGCCATCTGTTGGACATTTTTTGAATTTTTTTTTCCTGCATAAAACCCCATGTAATGCCAAGCATGTGTGTCAATTTTTACCTCTCTATCTGCATTATTCCATGATTTAGTAAGTTTTCAAATTTATACTGACTCTTTGATCACCCGGTATAAATGCCTTTTTTATTGTTTTGATTTCAGTAACCTTCACTAATGATAATGTGACAATAAAAGCTCAGAAATTATGAATAAAATGTTTATGAGATCTATTCCTTGCAGTAAACTATCAATCACTGTCAGAAACAGAAAAGGGGTTTATCTTTCACATTCAAGAATTTATCTGTTTACAGACAGCAATGAAAGAAATAAATTTGAGGCAGTTATGATATTCTGTCAGATTTGGTCTTTTTATGTAAATCAAGAACATATTAGTTTAAAAAATAAACTTTCTATGAATGTCAATTTCATTGGTTTCTGTATTTTTATGGTTGAGTTTTGTTTTTGTACTCATGTTAACATCAGTCTTCACATATAGGATTTCATGTCTTTCATCTTCATTAATTAAAAGTGCTGGGCTAAAATGATGGGGTAAATCTGTAAAACTTTTTTAAACAAGTTTTACAGATTGACACCATCATTTTAGCCCAGCACTTTTAATTAATGAAGATGAAAGCCATGAAATCCTATATGTTAAGACTAACATTAACATGAGTAATGCAGGCAACATCTTAAAAGGTTAGTCGATGAATGGCTGCTGGGTGCTGGAGGTCCTCCTTACTTGGACCGTATAGAGAGCCCCACCACTTGTCACGTGCTGCGGACTATGAAACTATCTGTGACGAGCATAATCTCTCTCAACTGCAGGTAACCGATGGTCAGATCTTTGGTGTAAAGTTGACCACTGTATATTATCCTATTTCAAAACTACTTCTTTTCTATTGAAATTATTGTGGTGCTTCTGAATCTCTATAGCTTCTTTATAAATTTGTGTATAATAATTCAAGGTCTTGGCTAGCACACTCGTTTTGCTAATTTTATTTCACGATCATTGTCTGTAAAGATATTTTCAGTTACAGCTGATTTGTCAGTGTGCCCCAGTCAACAATTTGTTTAATGCTCCATTAAGCAGGTATTAACTCTTCTTCTTGTTGTTCCAATATAAACCATGTCATAGCTGCATGGAATTTTATACACAGCAGGTGTTGCTAAGGGGTGTTGTGCATCTTTCACTGATCTCAAACATTCAGTAACCTTCTTGGTAGGCCTAAGAATTGTTTCTACTTGAAACTTAGCCAAAACTTTCCCAATATGTGTGATATTGTGGATAAATGGAAGACAAACTATTCCAGTTGATGGTTGTTGTCAAATGTTTTCTGACACTTTTCTTCTAGGATTGAATACTTGATATATCTCTTTATCGGCATATTTATTTTTCTAGAAAGCCATTCACAAATAGTTTAATTCATCTTTCAGATAAATTAGCTCACAGATATTATTAGCTTTGTCTACTAATATTTTGATGAACCCTCTCCTCTGCCTAGGATGGTGGTTCCAATCCTTATGGTGCTAAAGACTGGTATTTGTATCTTTTCTACATACCTTATGCCCTAAGACCCCCTTTGCCCATTTGATAATGGATAAAATAAAAAAAATAAAAAATAAAAAAAAATAAAAAAAAAAATTAAAAAAAAATTGTTAATTTTTCTCTTTCTCTATGGTAAATTCTTCGGGTTAATACTATTTAGATGCAACAAGAAACCATTCAATTCCTCTTCACTGTAATTCCATATCACAAAAATATCATCCACAAACTAGTTCCACTTCGAGGGCCTTTTGTTGGCTTACTGCAGTGCTTGTTTTTCCAAAAACACAAAATTGTTTAACACTAACAATCAACTAATAAAAAATTCTTCCATTCTCTTAGGGGTTAATTAACATCCTTGCAAAATGGATTTTATGGATTGCCTAAAGTATATACATGAAATTTCCCATTAAGACCAATAATTAGTTCCACTGGATCTCCAAATCGAGAGCTGGCTAGACATCTTGTCTTCATGACACAACCATACATAGGAACAACTGATAAGGACATCAGAAATTGTATGGATTTTATAAAAAAATTGAGAAATATTACTGACAGTCCAGGTGATAATCTTGTAAGTTTCAATGCAGTATACTTGTTCACCATAGTCCTTGTCGATGAAGTTCTTTCTTACATAGCTGAGATGTTTCCAACTAATATAGTAGCTTTGTTCTTACAATGCCTATCCACAACTTATTTTCAACACATCAGTAAATTTTATGAGCAAATTGAAGGGGTGGCCATGGGTTGCTTTCTGAGTCCAGTTATTGCTAATCTATTTTTGAAATATTTTGAGGGACTGATGACCAAGTAGTTTAGTCCCCTCTAAACAACAACAACAACAAATATTTTGAACAACAAGCACTGCAGTCAGTGAACAAAAGCCCCTGGTATGTGGATGATACTTCAGTGATGAACCACGGTGAAGAGGAACTGAATGGTTTCTTGGTGCACCGCGGTGGAGTAGCTGAGTGGTCTAAAGCACCTCGCTGCGGAGAGCACGGTTGCTCACCGTAGAGGTTCGAGTCCTCCCTGGGGCATGGGTGTGTGTGTTTGTCAGTAGGTTAGTTTACCTAGGTTTAAGTAGTTTGTAAGCTACCACTCAGTTTGGTCCGATAGATTTACAGACATTTGAACATTTGTTTCTTGGTGCATCTAAATAATATTAATCTGAAGATACAAATTTTCCATGTAGAAAGAGAAAAAATGGACAATTGAATGTTTTGGATGTATCATTTATAAAACAGGCAACTCGGACCTTAAGGCATAAGGTATATAGAAAAGATACATACACTGATCATTACCCCCATCAATATTCAAACCATCATCCTAGGCAAAAGATATTGTCATCAAAACATTGGTGGATAGAGCTAATAATATCAGTGAGCCAGTTTATCTGAAAGATGAATTAAACCATTTGTGGATGGCTTTTAAGAAAAAATGATACACTGATAAAGAGATAGATCAAGGACTTCATCCTAGAAGAAATGTGTCTGAAAACATGTGACAACAATAACCATTAGCTGGAAGAGTTTTTCTTCCCTTTATCCACTACAGCAGGGACCGTATTTGGAAAGTTCTGGCCAAGTTTCAGTACATTAATATACATGGAGGTATAGAGAAACAATAGAGATCTAAAAGCACCACAATAAGTTCAATAAAAGAGAAGAAGGTTTAAAATTAGATAAGGTATGGCAGTCAACTTTGCACCAATGATGTGACTATCAAATACCTGTAATTGAGAAAGATGATGCTGGTCTGAGATAAATTCATAGTCAGCAGCACGTGACACCCTGACATGCTCTATATAAGCAGGACCTCTAGTGACCAGCAGCTAGTCATTGACTCACCTTTGAAGATCTTGCCCACGGTAGGCAACCTGATGTTGGGAGAATGAAGTTTTACAGATGGACCATGGCATCTTAGCCCAGAAATTTTAATTAATAATATGAGTGTAGTCTTGTAATTGAAACAGTATGCAACATGCAAATACAGACTAAACATACCAATGATCAAGTTCATCAAATCTGTCTTTCATATGCAGGTTGTATTATAATGTACCTAGTCACTGATAATTCGAGTATTGAGAGAAAAGCAGTTCAACTTCATTTTAGATATTTCACTTTGAGTAGCTGTTTTACTTGATAACATACTAAATAATTCCCAGCCTTCCTTAATCATCTGGCAGTAACATGTCAAATAAACTCCTGATGAGTGGACATGGAAATTCTTCCTAATGATACCTCCAATGACAACTTTAAATTAACACTAATAAGTCTAATACATCCCTCCATGTGATTCATACATTTTTATCCAGTTTGCAGCTTTGTTGTAGATAGGTTAGCTATAATTGCCACTACAAGTATTTAATGAAATAACATAACTATGTGTCAGGAACACGGCACCTCTGGTGGTGGCACACCGGCAGATATGCATCACAAAATGAAGACATAGGGTAGAGTGTCTGTATCTTCAAGCTTTTGTGTCAATGGGGTGTATATAGGAACCAGATGTGTGCTTTGGCATATTGGATATGAAAAGATTGCCACTAAAGAAGTGAAAAAATGTTTCATACATTTGGTGAGCCATGTGATGGACTGGGGTATAATCAAACTTTTATGGGGAAATTGCCTGTGTTTAAGTATGTCATTGATCACACTTATAAAGAGTGGAACAAAAATGTTTCATATGCTCCCCTCCCCTTTCTACAAACCACTTTCTGCCCATTGTTATTTGGTATCTCTCACTTGAATACCTGCCTTCCTATCTCTGGACTTCCTTTTGTGTCAGTCATGCTTTAAAATGTAAGAACACATGTGTCATGAAACCTTATTCAGAGCAAATTAGATCTCATTGATCAAATAGGCATCATAAATTTTAATTTTGAAACTCTGCATGTCATTCCAATATTTTTCTCATAACCATCATTTACATATTTTGTCAAATAGGTACATACACTGCTTTGTGCAACTGTATTATGTATCTGGTAACAATTCATTGCCCTATAACTCAGCAGGGCAAGCCACAACTTTCTTTTCCAATGAAATTGCTCTCATAGTGTTTCTTCAAATTGACTTGCCATTTAATCGCATGATAACTCACAGTGTCATCAACTGAGTGTGTTGTTATACATAACTGCAAAATTCAGCTTTAAAAGTATTATTTTGTGACAAAGTTGTGCATTTCTCATCTTATATTTGGAATAGCATTAGATAACAATTTTTTATCATTACAATAAAATTCTCTACATGCATTTATGGATTGTAGTGGTTTAAATTCTCACATGAAGGAACATTTAATGTGCTTTCTGATTACTGATTTTTGGCAGCATACCATTAGTAAAAGTTCCTCCATGATACAGTTGATCACACCAGTCTAGAGCCATTATGAAAATGTGAAATACAAAGAGGGTAATACAGAAAAGTGCTAAGAAAACTGAGTGTCTTGGAAAAGTAAAGAAATGTACTTTAGAGGTTAAAGATATATTGTGAATTACAGAAATTTAATTTTAACCCAGTTTTTGGTTATTGGCAGTAATATATTCCAAAGAGATCAGCAGAATTAGGTGATTTCCAGTGCAAAACTGAGATGGGGAAAACCAGCATGGCAATTCCAACAGCCACTATCAGCAGCTGTTCAATATGGGATATTATCAACAGAATGTACTTTTGTCATGCAAGAAATACACTCCTTGTTCATATTGACATTCACATCATGTTATATTCATGACACTGTCTAATCATACAGATTGCCCTCTAGATCTTTTCAACTATGGAAAACACTAACACATAATTAATGCATTAGCTGAAACAGCAATATCAGTATGGCCAACCAAGAATTATATCTCCATAGAACAGATATTCACTTATGTTAATTAACAAACTAAAGTGAAATTCTTAATGGAACATTTAGTATTTAAACCTAGTTGAGAAATCAAATCTTTCATAGAGTGTAAAAGAAATAATAAAAGCTTGGTACACTACTGTAAACTCATACACAGATCAATTAAACTCTCCACAAGTCACTGACCACCAAAGAGTAACTCAGTACTGTTCGAAAGTACTTTCTGGTACTTACAGAAAACATGACAATAGAAAGCAAAGTTCTGTTACGTGGGCAGTAAAATAACAAACAATGGATATAAAATCAGAATGGCAATGGGAAGAAAATCGTTTTTGAAAAAGACAAATTTGTTAACATTGAATATTAATTTAAGCGTAAGTCCTTTCTGAAGGCATTTGTGTGGAGTGTTGCCTTGTATGAGAGTGAGACATGGACGATAAACAGTGGGGACAGAAAGAGGATACAGGCTTTTGAAATGTGGTGTTACAGAAGAATGCTGAAGATTAGGTGGGTGGATCGTGTAACTACTGAGGAGATACTCAACAGAATTGGGGTGAAAAGGAATTTCTGGCATACCTTGACTAAAAGAAGGAATCAATTGGTAGGACACCTTCTTAGACATCAAGGAATCATGAAATGTTAAAAGGTTTCTAAATCTATTTTAGTCAAATATGTGGTTATTAGTCCATAGTTTACAAACTACTTAAACTAAGGTAAACTAACAGAAGGACAACACAAACAACCATGAACTAGGGGTGACTCGAACTCCCAACTGTGAATGGCCATGCGCACCGTAGCAAGGAATCAAGAATTTAGCACTGGAGAGAAGCATGTGGGGCAAAAATTGCAGAGGGGGACCAAGAGATGAATACAGTAAGCAGATTCAAATGGATGTAGGGTGTCATTCTTATGAGGAGATGAAGAGGCTTGCTCATGGTTGAGTAGCATGGAGAGACGCATCAAACCTGTCTACGGACTAAGGACAACAACAACAGGAAGCAAAGATTGAAAAATACTGATTGGCAAAGAAGTAGTGGCATAGCTGACAGTAAGTTGATGACTCGAAGTTTTTTCTTAGTTGATCACAGTGCTTTACTGTTGCAGTTTTAAACACTGAAATGGCTTGATACTTCAGTTGCACATGTTTTGGAACTATGGATACTGCTCTGAATGAACTTCGTGTGCTTGAGAACTGATCCCCCCCATGGATTTATGAATTGTAGTGATTGAATTCTCACATGAAGGAACATTTTATGTGGTTTCTGATTATTGATTTTTTAGCAGAATACAATTAGTAAAAGTTATTAATGTCTATGTGTGGTGAAGGAATGGAAAGAATACACTGAGGAAATTGTGGTGGAATACCTTTATTGTAGGACTGTTGTTGTTGTTATGGTCTTCAGTCCGGAGACTGGTTTGATGCAGCTATCCACCCTACTCTATCCTGAGCAAGCCTTTTCATCTCCTCATAAGATCGGCAACGCACATCCACTTGAATCTGCTTACTATACGCGTCTCTTGGTCTCCCTCTGCGATTTTTACCCCACACACTTCCCTCCAATGCTAAATTTACGATTCCTCAATGTCTAAGAATGTGTCCTACGAAGCGATCCCTTCTTTTAGTCAGGGTATGCCAAAAATTCCTTTTCTCACCAATTCTGTTCAGTACCTCTTCATTAGTTATGCGATCTACCCAACTAATCTTCAGCATTCTTCTGTAGCACCACATTTCAAAAGCCTCTACCCTCTTCCTGTTTGCACTGCTTATTGTCCATGTTTCACTTCCGTACAAGGCAACACTCCACACAAATGCCTTCAGAAAAGACTTCCTTACACTTAAATTAATATTCGATGTTAGCAAAATTCTCTTTTTCAAAAATGCTTTCCTTCCCAGTGCCATTCTGCATTTTATATCCTCTGTACTGCGACCATCGCATGTTATTTTACTACCCAAGTAACAAAACTCATCTACCACCTTCCTTGTTTCGTTACCTAATCTAATTCCTTCAGCATCGCCTGATTTTCAAAGACTGCACTCCATTATTTTTGTTTCTCCCTTGTTAATGTTCATTTTATACGCTCTCTTCAACACACTGTCCATTCCATTCAACTGCTCTTCCAGGTCCTTTGCTGTCACTGACAGAACTAAATGTCATCAGCAAAATGCAATGTTTTTATTTCTTCCCCCTGAACTTTAATCCTTATTCCAAATTTTTCCTTGCTTTCCTTCACCACCTGCTCGATGTACAAATTGAATAACATAGGAGAAAGGCTACAACCCTGTCTTAATCCCTTCCCAACTTATGCTTCCCTTTCATGCCCTTCGAGTCTAATAACTGCGGTCTGGCTTTTGTACAAGCTTTAAATAACTCTCCTTTCCCTGTATTTTACCCCTCCTGACTTCAGAATTTGAAAGAGTGTATTCCAGTCAACATTGTCAAACGCTTTCTCCAAATCTACAAAAGCTAAAAATGTAGGTTTGCCTTTCCTTAATCTATCTTCTAAGATAAGATGTAAAGTGAGTATTCCCTCCCAGGTTCCTACGTTGCTCCTGAATCCAAACTGATCTTCCCCGAGGTCAGCTTCTACCAGCTTTTCCATTCTCCTGTAGATAATTCGTGTTAAAATTTTGCAACCATGACTTATCAAACTGATGGTTCTGTAATTTTCACACCTGTCTGCGCCTACTTTCTTTGGAATGGGGATTATTACATTTTT
Organism: Locusta migratoria; assembly: GCA_026315105.1. Taxonomy (NCBI): domain Eukaryota; kingdom Metazoa; phylum Arthropoda; class Insecta; order Orthoptera; family Acrididae; genus Locusta; species Locusta migratoria. Next base: position 457,520,871 of record CM048755.1, read on the forward strand.
CTTAAAGTCTGAGCATATTTTGCCTGTCACATACATCCTGCACACCAGTTCAAATAGTTGTGTCATGGCTGGCTCTCCCAGAGACTGTAGTAGCTCTGAGGGTATGTCATCTACTCCTGGGGCCTTGTTCCGACCTAGGTCTTTCAGGGCTTTGTCAAATTCATCTCTCAGTATAGTGTCTCCTATTTCATCTTGATCTACTTCCTCTTCCTTTCTTACAACATCGTCTTTAAGTTCATTTCCTTTGTAGAGCTGCTCTATGTACTCTTTCCACCTTTCAGCTTTTCCTTCTTTGCTGAGAACCGGTTTTCCATCTGAGTTCTTGATATTCATAGAGTTGCTTTTCTTGCCCAAAATGTCTCTTTTATTTTCCTGTAGGCAGTATCTACTTTTCCCCTTCTCATACATTCTCCTACAGATTTGCATCTGGCTTCTAGCCACTCCTGCTTTGCCATTTTGCACTTCCTGTCAATCTCATTTCTTAGTCGTCTGTACTCCATTTTGCCTGTCTCAGTTACTGCATTTTTATATTTTCTTCTTTCATCAATTAAATTTAGTATTTTCTGTGATATCCAAGGATTTTTTTGTAGGTCTTGCCTTTTGACCTATATTGTCCTCTGCTGCCTTCACTATTTCATCTCTCAATGCTACCCATTCTTCTTCTACTGTTTTATTTCCCCCTGTTTCTGTCAATTGATGTCTAAATCTCCCTCTGAAATTCTCCAGAACTTCACGTTCCTTCAATTTATCTAAGTCCCAACTCCTTATTATCCTACTTTTCTGCAGTTTTTTTAGTTTCAGCCTACAGTTCACGACTAACAAGTTATGGTCAGAGTCTATATCTGCCCCTGGGTATGTTTTAGAGTTTATAACCTGGTTCCGGAATCTATGTTTTACCATTATAAAATCTATCTGATACCTTCCGGTGTCTCCTGGTCTCTTCCACGTATACAGCCTTCTTTTGTGATTCTTAAACCACGTGTTTGTTACGATTAAATCATGTTCCGTGCAAAATTCTATCAGGCGACTTCCTCTTTCATTCCTTCTGCCCAGTCCATATTCACCTACTATTTTTCCTTCTCTTCATTTTCCTACTACTGAATTCCAGTCTCCCATCACAATTAAGTTTTCCTCTAGGACTAGGACTAATAAGAACAAAAGAGGAAGCAGATGAGACTGACAAAGGTGATGAGGAATTTGAGAAAGCTGTTAAAGTTCTAGGATAGAACAAAGTAATAGTTATTGATGACATTCAGCAAAAATAAACAAGACTGTTGGTGACAGCATACAAATAATGCTGCTGCAACTGTTTAGGTCCAGCTTTAACACAACAGAGATACTAACTGATTCCAGAAAAGCATCTCCAATACCAAACAGAAATGCAGCTACAAAATATGAACATTACAGAACCTTAGGTCTGATATTACATACATCAAAAATACACTTGAAGATAATTCTGAGGCAAACAGAACTGAAAGTGGTGGATATGCTGATTAAAGAACAGTTTGGATTCAAGAGAGGGTTAGGAACTGAAGGAATGAAGGCAGGAAGATTAATGTTCCATCAACAATGTGGTCATCAGAGATGAAAAAGCAGCTAGTATAGTTTTGTTGAAGATGCGGAAGGAAATACATTATGTACTTTGAAAGGAACCATCTCAGCATTTGCCTGGTACAATGTAGGGAAATAACAGAAAACCTAAATCAGGATGGCTGGACACAGGTTTGAACTACCATCGTTATGAATGCAAATCTAGTGTGTTACCACAGAGCCACCTTGCCCACTGATTGGGAACAGGAGGAGCAATTCTGACATTGAGACTTCTTACTGAAAAGTATCTAGAGAAGAATAAATCAACTTATATCACCTTTGCAGACACAGAAAAAGCATCTGATAATATTATCTGAAGAGGGATGATAAGAGTGCTGAAGAAAGCAAATCAGACTTCTGAGCAAGAGTAAGCTTCTATAACACTAAAGTACCTGTGATTAGGTATTACAAGAAATAATTAGAAAACATTAGAGAATGAGCTTTCTAACATCTTATATTCAATGCTTACATACAGGATGCTGTAGTCCAAGTACATGAAACTACTGAGATGGAGATCAAAATTAATGCGCACAAGTGACACACATGAAAGGATATCCAAGAAAGGTCCTCACCATGATGAAAAGGGGTTTCTGTAATCAGTAAAGTATTAGAATAATCAAATGAAAAATTAATGTTTATATATAGAAACAGTCTAGAGTGCAATCATTTTTCAGCAGTGACACAATGGAAGTCTCCCAAGCACCTGCCCAGCTTCACATCATCAATGGACTTGTAATACTGAGGATGGCCCAAAGAAAGAGCAAAACTAGTTGATAGAAATAAAAATCACTGCAGTCTAGACTGTTTTTATTTATAAATTTAAATAAAAGAGTGTTGTTATCCCAAAGTGAAACAAAATTGTTTCCAAAAATATGTGAAAAATTAATGTGATAGTAGAAGTGTATGAACGCTTAAAATTAAGATTTGGAAGAAAGGAATTTACTTATTTCGGAATTAGTATCTTAAGCAAAATTTGAATTCTGAGAAAAATTTTGAGCAGAAAACAAAAGGCAACAATTGCATTGAATTTGAGAAAGAACTTAATCTCTTTAAGATCATCTCTGGAAATAAGAAAGTGGATTGTGATAGCATTTGTTTGGGTAGTAAGACAACAAGAAAAATATGGTTAGAAGCCCTGGAGATTTGATGCCACAGAAGGATGAAGAAGATCAGCTGGAGAGTCAAGCGTTACCAATGGTTAGCTCTGTGGAGCCATATCCAAACAAGAAGAGACCAATTCATAAGAGAAGTTTAAGACAGATCACTGGCTATATAACAGAGGGAGCTATTGTGGGAATCACCTGGTATGTCTAGTATGTCTTACATGCGGCATACTATGAGTAATGTGGGATGCATTGTGTACACAGAAATGAAAAGGAAAGCAAAGAGAAGGGAGGAATGGCATAATGCAACAAACCAACCTCAATGTTGAAAATTAAAGGGAGATAACTGGCTAAAGGAGTTCCTTTTCTTAAACATTTATTAATAATGCACATACACATTGGTTACAATATACATAAATTTCCAGGGTGTATCTGAATTTACATAGTTGCAGTTATAAGCCCCTGGAAACTAGCAGAAATATATGTAATAGTTGATTTCCTTGTACTCCTTTCATTAATTGCTAGGAAGGAATTTCCTCCCGGAAAAGGCTGAGCACAGCCATTTTAAACAATGGAAAAAAATTATATTTATTCCGTTGAGAAGACTGTTTAAGATATTTTACACTTATTTTATTTTAGTAAGAATTATATTCATAATATTATAACAATCAATGGCAGTTATAGTTTCACATTGGGCATATTCATTTCCATATGTCATTTTTTTTTTCACCTAAAACCACCAATACCGAAATCTAAATATGGTGACTATTAGGCAAAAATCAGTAACGGCTGCTATAATTTTACAAATTTGATCATGTCTAAAATAAAAGGAAGTGACCATTATAGATAATGAAATTAACAGCATAGCAATAAAATTAAGATCAGAGACTAGGTTTTATTATTCAGTGAGCAGACAAATGTGCAATAATAGAGACAATGAGAGAAATTTTCACAAATGAAACGTTTCTCTCATTGCAATACTCCAACTGAAAAGTCTCTTTGAGAATGTTTTTATTTAGATTAAGCACCAGCATTAATTTCTCAACTATATCAAATACTGTGTTATTATTAGACTGGCAGATATAGCTGTATTAAAAAATTCATAAAAATACTGTGTATGCAATTTTTTAAATAAATTCTGATATCCACACGAGACAAATCTACCAGCAGCATACTATTACATTAGTTTGAGACCACATAGTAGTTAAATAATTATAATAATGGTTCTCGTCATCAGCAGTGGTCGCCATTCATCATTTAGGGTTGGTTACAGAACTCCTCAAAATTTTTCAATACATTCTGATCTTCAGCTTTCCACTTCAAACTTTACTCAGCTTCTGACATCAAGACAACTTTGATTAAGTCATCTCTAGCTCTCACCAAATAATGAAGAATCAAATACAGAATTCTGTTAGTCCATTTCTCATTATACCATGTAAATATATGCATTGATCATCTACACTTAAGTTTTGTTGCTGTCATTGTCATATGCTCAACTTTTTTCTTTCCTCTTATCCATTTACTTCTTTTTATGTCCTTCCTTGTTATACTCAACATACATCTTTCCATCAGCCATGACTTCCTTACAACCATACTCACAGTATACATTGGTTGCACACTTTATGTATAAGGTATATATTGAATTTATGTCTCAATGCAACATTCAGTTTATAATTATCTCAAGTTTCGCTCTCCCCCTACCCATTTATTGGCCCACTTTAGGTTACGGTAGTAACACTAAAAGTGGGCCTTCGCAATCATCTTTTGACAGCTCAAAATTTAAATGAAAACAACGGCTTAACTATTCATCTGACACGAAAATTGAATAACCGAATTTGTAGAGGAGAAAATTCTCTACAACTTTGCCCTCTTATGTTTTTTTTTTCATATCTCACAGCGTTTCAGAGATATTTGCAAGAATAATGGCGATTTTGGGATGTCTGTCTGTCTGTCTGTCTGTCTGCCCATAGCGTGTTCCCTGTTTTTAAGATGAACCGTTCAACTGATTAGCACCAAATTTTACAGACATAATTGTTGGCTACCAGAGACCAGAACCTCGATTTTTCAAATATTTTGGACAAGAAATACTTTAATAATACCATAATAAGCCGTTTGCAATGTCATTTTAATTGCAAATAAACTGTTCATCTGACGCGAAAATTGAACAACCGAATTTGTAGAGGAGAAAATTGTCTACAACTTTGTTCCCTTATTTTTTTAATTTTTTTTTTTTCCATATCTCATATCGTTTGAGAGATATTTGCAGAAATAACGGAGATTTGACACACTCCATTGAATTAATGAAAACCAGACATTTGGAGATGTCACGTGATATTCCTGGCCCAGAACTCTCTCTAGCAGACGCCATCTTGCGTTGCGTATTTGATGATTTTCTTATTGTAACTTAAACATTATCATTTCAAGGCAATGGTGCACTAAAGAATTAACAAAAACACATTGTTCTTCGTACGATAATCTAGTGTCTACAAATGCAATATTAATGTCAGTTAACAACGGCCATCAATAGTATGAAAATATGGAGCCAGTTTTTGATTGATAGCTGTAGCGTAGTGGGGAACGCATTGGGCGCTGACGGTAAGTGGTTCAAAACCCGTCACTACCTAAATTTTTTTTCCTAAAATGGTTTCAGACACTTTTAGTAATTAATGTTTTATTATTTAGATTATTATTTTGGTCCAAAATGTTTGCAAAAACTTTTAAAACTACAAATTGTAAGTGGGCCATAAAACACATCAGTGCGATTCTTTTTCTATGTTTGCCGGGCGCCATGGCACAATGCGCCCGGTCAGGGACTGAACGTCCTCTGTAATAAAAAAGCTAAATCATATGATCAACAAATGACCAAGTACGAACAATGAAAACAACAGCAAATCATAGATCTACTTGAAAAACAAAACAAAAATAACGTAGTGGAGAACGAGTTGGACTATGATGCTGAAGGTCAGTGGTTCAGAACCCACCACTACCTACATTTATTTTTCCTAAAAGGGTTTCAGACACTTTTATTAATTAATTTTTTATTATTTAGATTATTATTTTGGTCCAAAATGTTTGCAAAAACTTATAAAACTACAAATCTTAAGTGGGCCGTAAAACACGTCATTGCGATTTTTTTTTCTATGTTCCAATCTGCTTTCTGTTATCAGCAGTTCAAAGTGTACAAATTTGTCTGCTGTTCCTATAACTTCATCATTAATTTTTACATCATTCCTCATAATCTAGTGATAAAACACATGCCTGAAAAGAATTATGTAATGTAATTGGACCCTGTTTGGAACACTGAAGTTATTTTCATTCAATCTTTAGTTCAGCCTTCACAGCTCACTTATTTGAGAAGTCACCATTGACAACATATAGTTACAATTCCACATAAAACTGTAGGTCCCTTTCCTCATTCAAATAAAATTGATATATTAATGATGTGCAAGATGCTGAAATGGCATCAAATTGAAGGACTTGCAACTAGCCAATGAGCCACACAAAATTATTATTATTAATCTTTACCATTTTTCTACTGGCTTGGTCCACATAAACTAAACAGTAATATTTGCAATTCATAAGTAGCTCAAATGATACCTGTTTTTATACATTCCTTCTACATCCCAGTTTAATCTTTTATACCTCTTCCAAGGCTGGAGAAACTATTTCACCTGAAATGGAGTCATCTTCCTCGACATCATTTCAAACTCTGAACTTTTCAGTCTCTTGATGCAACTGAATAGAAACTGTACTCTTGCATAAATAAGGGTCAATGATCTAACGAAAGTAAATTTTATTCCTTGTCTCTCAAGCACTGTCAGCCCAAATTTTATTGTAATCAAATGTTGTATCAAGATGCTGAAAACCCATAGAAACTGGTATGTTTTATTAGTTGTTGTTAGCTCCGGATGGTCCACAAAGTTAAACAAATTCTAAAGCCAGATTGCTGTTTTCCACGGTTACTGCCTCAAGTTGTTCTAAACAATTTGTAAGTAATTTTATGAAAATACTGACCAATGGAACACTTTCATCAATTTCTTGTCATCCTAATATGCAAAAATTCTGTGAATAGTGAATATGGTTTGTTTTCACCACATTACTCACTGATTTTATAATTTGTGCCATTATTTAGTTAGTTCTAATGGTTTTCCCATTTGTGCTTTCAGAGTGTCAAAGTTTGTATGTTCACTTCCTTGGGTGCGCAATACAATGTTTTGAGCAATCTTCAAACTCCTTTAATATAGTCTCCTGGTTTGTTTTAACAGAACCACATGACATATTGACTGATATTCTGAATGTTGTTTCATTTTCTTCTCATTGTAATGCTTCTCATTCTTTTAATCTTGCCTTTATATTTTCTGGGATATTCGTGTGAACATTTATGAATAGTTTTGTTTAGTTCAGTTAATTCTGACTTCCTTCATTTTTTACTATTAATTCTTTTTCCTTCCTCTTTAAATGCTATGCCTTCTGTTTGATTTTTCACATTGTTAGTAGTCAGACAAAATATGTTTCTGTATAACCTTAAGTATAAGTGAATAATGAAATAGCAAAATGATTTGCCATTAAGGTGCCTCAAAACTAGCATCCGGCTTTTGCATTAATGCTTTGCAATTACAGTATTAAAATGCTTACCATGTTTATTTTCTCCATAGATATTCCCCTGCAAATGAGTAATGTGAAAAATTCCTCATTGTTGGAGTAAGATTTTCTTGTATGGGTATATGGGGGAATAGGATCCAATATGAAAGTGTGTAACAGAAAAGAAATGGTAACTGAGCAAATTTAGCACAGCATTTGGGGAATTTATGAAGAATGTATCTAAAATAGATTTTCATAGCATAGCTATAGGCCGACTTTTGGATTTGAAATACTAGTGACAAATAACACAAATATATAAATACTGACCAAGAACTAAATTTATTTTTATGCACCCAGCATTAACCTGCACACACACAGATCAGCTGTAATTAACTGCTTGACATGAACATAGATAGTGTATGCAACTGTAGGCTTCCTGGCATATACTGCTGATGAAGGTCTTTCAAGTCTCCAGCCAGGTGGTGACATTGATATATCGGCTTGGCTTTAAGATGGGTAGTATTACACTTCCCGAAACATCATGATATATCAACACCACCACCTGGCTGGAGACCAGAGAGACCTTTACCATCAATACAATGTGTCCACCACAGAGTCTACACTATATTTGAAGCAATTCTTCTACCAGAATAGCAAGCATATCCCAATATATTTCATGAAATATACCTTTGATAAAATATGGGTCTCCTTACATTATAGGTTTTGGTCAATACACAATTTATATGGCATTTTCTTTTCTTTTATGAAAATCCCTGATTGTCCTGAGCAGTACAAAGACACTAAACAGGGCACACTCAAGAACAATAATTTATCTTTCCTGGTTAGTCAGTCTGTTGGTAGACAATAAAAAAATACCATTATTACCTCTACACAATGTCCTAAGCATTATCCTGGAGAAGTTATGCCATTAATTGCTCACACCCTTCATAGGGGGGGGGGGGGGGTACCATTGCATAAACTAGAAACTGTGCTGAGAACTGGCTTCAGTTTGTACCTGATTTTGGCTATACATCAAATCAATTTCTGTAAAATCAAATAAATCAAGAGTACAAATATGACTGCACACTCTTGCCAATGTAATCTCATAATTTTAATTTAATTGTAGACCTTATTTTATGGCAATAAAAAGTAATTCAAAGCAAATTAATAGAATATAAAGAGTACTGGAAAACAAAATAAGAAGTAAGCTGAAATGATATACAGTGAATAGAAAAGAACTTTGAAAACATCAGTAACCTGAAGTAAAATGTCTGAAACATGAGTGAATAACTTTATTTCAATGACTGGGAATTTTTTGTGCTAAGCCATTATCATATAGACACTGCAACTTGAACAAGGAGCCAAGAACACAGAAAACAAAGGAAACAGACGTAAGAGCGTAGGACTACAAATTATCCACATTTCCATGCTGAAGCCAAGTAGAATTTATAGAAGTTACACTTTAGTGGTACAACAATACTTTTTGAATGAAGTGATAATAAATCATAAATCAAAACATTATGATCTACTGGAAGCAGAAGATTAATTAATCACCAACACCACAGGTGAGATATTATGAGAATATGGTATGTACAGTACATTCTACTGTAAGTTCATGAATTTTGCATTCTTTTCTAAGACATTTTTGAGAACATACATTCTCAAGTTCTACACACATTTTCTCCATTATTTCAGATTGGAGTAATCACACAGTTAAAGCATAGTGATGAAATCAATCAATCTTGGAAATGGAGTTTGTTTGCTATATGCGGTGAAAAAGTCAGTTAAAGAATACACTATGATTGTGGCAAAATTAATAAGCTTACAAATGAGTTCCTCAATTATGAAAATGTGTAAGGTGAGTATCTGTGTTGCTCATATGAAGCTAAATCATCTAGCACTTGTCACCTACTACAGACAGAGAAACACTGCTGAGAGGTAACAATAAAAGAGAAGCCACTATACTTGGTCTTCAAAAATATAACACAGGTTGAAATATCCATAACTGTCCTAATTTTCTTTTTTCGTTGCAGTCTCAAAAGTATGTTACATATGTTGCCCATGAGGGTTAGCAAGGCAAAAAAGGAGAGATGTTGATATTTTACTTAATATCATTCTTTTTACCAGTCAGTTTAAATGACACAAAGTTATCTTATTTTTAGTTGTGTGGCTCATCAGATATGTATGACATTTTCATTACTGCTACTCTGTCATATTCTTGCAAAGAAACCAGAAGATAACATCTATAAAACTGTGAATCCTGCATAACATTGATAGATTATAATATTTCTTCCCAGTTTATCACCATAAGAACAAGGTGCTTTACATATCTATACCAAAAATGGTGTGTAACCTATAATGTAACTCCAATATGTTAACACAGTTTTGAAAATCTGCAGGCAATGCTATTAATGAATTTTGTCATCAAGAATAAAAATATCTGCTTCCTTATTTACATCTACATCTTAGATTTATAACTATTACATTACACCTTCCAATTATTGATTTTCCAATTATTTCTACATTATTGACCCTCTGTTTCCTAATTTTACTAGTTGTTGGTTTGTTGTTTCATACTATTCTATTGAATGGTTTTACATTGTAAATGAAGAGAGTAAGAGTTCCTCATAATATTGTCTCACATGAAAAAAAAATTTTTGAGTACCCTAGCTTACAAAAAAATTTCATTTACTGTTATACCCCACAACTGATTCCTCACATGACACCTTTCTGTATGTTTACTGTGAAACCATTTAAGTTATCACTTTAAAATTCTTATTGGTAAAATAAAAATATCATTCTTATGCACCCTGAAACTTTTAAATAATTTTAAAAGCTCAAAAGTATTAATCCTGTAAAAGTCATTTTAATATACAAAAATCACATTTAGCTGTATGGCACCTGTTACTGCCTAAGAAGTTCCTTCTCCCCATTTTATATCCCTAGGGAAACAGGCATATGGCAGATTGAAATGCACAACAGATTGGATATAACAATGGTTGCTCAATTCATTTGCCAGAAAACTCTCTAATCTGCTTATTTGAATGGTCTAGCATTTCTGTGTGATTTAAAATGTTGCACTTTTCAGAAACCCACAAAAAATATATAACTAGTTATAGTGCATCTTCAGAAATGTGCTAATACATCACTCTTTATAGACTGGAAAGTATTACATGGAGCTTAACACCTTGAATCAGTACACACAGTACCAAACAGCTAAATGCAAAATATGAAAATAATTTTCATTCAATCACGTGTTCAATAAACAATGTAACACATTGTCCTATAAGTATCACCTTGCATCCAAATGCAATCATTTTCATGATACATTCAATCAGGAAGAACATGGTGAACAGCGCATTCATGATATGAAGTATATCCTCGAACAATGCAGGCGCATCATGGTACTGAAGAAATAAAACATATAAGTTAGCAATGGACCGGTACAACTGATTGCAGAGAACAGTATTATTTCAGTTACAAGGATTCAATTCTACCCTAATGACATTAGGGATATTCAGTTTTGAAAGAGAAATTCACCAGTAAATTTAACTGGTGTATTCTGGATAATATGGGTCATTCTAACTCTTTTCAGTACACACATAACATTAATGAATACTATTAGTTACATAGCATGCCAAGTGCTCCATTAATGCCACACATATGTCTCAGAAATATTTTCAAAGCTTGTAGTATGGCATGCAATACTTTCAGACTTAATCACACTAAATTTGTGAAAATTACAAAAAATTATTTTCTTTAAGTCATTTGACATTTAGAATTGGAATGAAGGTAAGACTAAAACAATACTTCAATTCTCTGCAATTATACAAACACAATTCCTAATATGATGATACCATTTTCATTCAGAAATTCTAGGCTGCACACATTTTATTTTCATGTTTTTATTTACTTTTGAAGGCCTTCTCTTATTTGTTCATTGAATTTGCTTTACATAAATTGCAATATAGAAAGGGCTTCATTATAATGCATTTAGGAACATCTAAAGCAACACATTTGAAAACAGTAATAAACAATAAAATATGTAGTTTGTAAAACTTTAATATATTGGCTATGGCTTTAAATTTTGTTAATATGCACATAAAACACAAATGTGCTAAAATCATAAATTTGGAATTTATGATTTGGGCGTTGGTAATTTATAAAAAATTTAATCAATAGCCTATATCTAAAGTGGAGCATTGCAAATATTTATTAGGAGGCAACATTTTCTGCTCATTATAAATATTTCTGTTCAATGTTTCTGATGAATATGGTTATAATAATTAGCTACAAAAGGTACAGAAATAATATTCAGAGTGAACCTATGGAAGATAAAAGAAGCCCTCCTACATCTAATATAAATGTTTCATTGGAAAGTATCTCCTAACAGTACAACTGCAGGCAAGCATAAACTGATATCCACTTAGGTTGGCTACATTCAAGACAGTCCAGATAATTTTCACTGAATGCGGCCAGTTTTTGAAAGCCAACTACTAGAAACCTAAGTAAACTATATTGTGATAATATTGTAAATAATAAAAGAGTTTTTTCTTTTTTTATCCTTGTCGTACATTCTCATGTCAGGTGCATTTTTATTCAGTTGTGAAACAAATATAACTACATTTAATACATTTTTCAACTCAGAAAGATGTATAGCTACTTTTTTTCCAAAATGTAATGGACCTTCATCAATGACTGCATATGTATGCATTTTATGATAGGTTTCCACCCTCAAAATAAAGTAATTTGCATATCTAAACAAAAACTTTTTTAAAAAAAGTGAACATAAACTTAAAAAAAGGGAATTGCAACATAAACTTAATGACTTTGCTAATAGCTCACAAGAAACTGTTACCAACATAAAGCATTGTTGAAACATTTTCCATTAACACACCATCCATTGCAATCAAAATTCCATGAAGCTTCACCTGCATATGCAATTTCATAGTGCACTAAATCCCTCATAGTAAGCAAAACATTTGAATGCAGCAATGCAAATATACATGCTTTTTAGCACATGCACATGCACAAACCACAATGACATGCTCTTCTCATGCAAGACTGCCTGTGACACACATCAAGCTAATTCATACGTGCACCGATAATTATCCATGCAAATATTACACTTAATGCACATACCCAGCATGCCATGCAACATACAGTTCTGGGGCCCAACCATTCTCACACAGCAAGTCATACAGCATGCAGGGTAATGTAAAAGTATGGTAAGCAGCTGTTATTAATTTTTTGAAATGAACCATGTCCTCCACGTTAAAAAATCACTGCTGCTATCTTTAATTACTTCAATATTTGTAAGAATAAATGATAACAATGTAATACAGTGATAAATGATTTATAATGGTTGCTGTCTGCACATCTGACTGGTGAATGTCAGGAGGCTCTTCTAATAGATCATACAATGTAATATCTATAAACTAACTTGCACATCAGAACTATTTACAAATGTTAAGGTGTTAAATATAATACCTGACAATGGAGCCATAGGTATACGATGAGGATATAAATTAATGCATTTTAAGCATATAATCACAGTTTTAAGACTATGGTGAAATCAATCTAATAACCACAGTATACACAATTTTTCTGAAAGTGCATATTGATGTTGCTAAACCATGGCTCCAATGTGTTCAGACTAACCACAGTGTCCATTAATAAGAGTAAATTTCTTTTGTTAGTCATTCTTCATTGTAAAGTCTTAAGTTTGGTTTTGAAGAAGAAAATTGCAAACAACAATAAGTTGGTTAACATAACAGGAATGTTTGCAACATCTTTCAGTCTAATATCATAATTAAGTTGATATTCAAAAGTACTTGCAATATCTATTTTATGACAAATGTGATTGTAGACCATATTGCATCTCATGATAGTGTTTAATTCCTGAATTAGCCACAAAAAGTAGTAGGACTTCCATGATGTTCTCACCAGCAATGAAATGACCAACAAGTATGACTTTCTACATATTTTCCCATATAAAAATCAATGGATTCAAGGAATGTCAACATCTTATTACAGCAGAATTAAAAATTATCTCAGTACACAGGATGCAAAATGTTTCAAATTCACAAAAAAGAAAAAAGAAAAGCCAATCTCAGTTGTTGTTTAAATGATATATTGTACATTGATTACACAGAGTAATTAATTAGATTTGTCCTACATTTATATTTCATTTCTACAATATTTGGAATTCAGTGCTAAACGAAGTAAAGAGCAGTTGTCATAAAATGTTGCAAACTAATTCCTGTTTTGCTGCACCTGATTTCTATATTTTTTCCTTTTATGTTAGGGATTTCCTTACCCGAACTCCATAAGCGACAATCTTGAGAATACACTCAATGGTAAACATGCTGGTGAATCCGATGTTCATGTAGTGGAGAGTATTCTTGTATAATGTGCTTTGGTTGTCATACTAGAACAAATAGTGAAGAAACCAAGAAAACACAAATAAAACCAAATAAATAAGAATCACAATCACAGTCACAAAAACAAATCATTCTGCTAGGCACCACTGACATTAAGACACATTTTAGGCTAAGCACACAGAAGAGAGATATAAAGCAATGTGAACAAAACACTTTTTTTGTAAGAAGCTTAACTGTGAACCATAAATTGTGTAAATACTAATAATATGATGATAATTTTATTCCATTTCTTGCCACGTGCTATAACATCAACTTTTCCCTTCTGGAAATGGGAAAAGAACAACATTATCGGATAAATAACATGAAAACTCTTTTAAATTCCGAAAGTTTCCTAAGTAAACAAATCTGTTTAAAGTGTTTGTGAAACAAATGGAAAGTGGTGAAAATATATGGTTCAAAGAAGCCATGAAAATTGTCTTTACCTTTTCAGATTATTATTTTTATATACAGTATTATCTGAAATTAAATATAATGCACCAACAATCTTTCTACTTTTTTTACAAAGAACATCAAACTTGCCGATTATGTACTTTTGGGAAGAGAATATATACAAATATTTGGAAGTGTTCTGTCTATATTGTGGAGAAAACATTAATCATTCATACGAGAACATGAAACATTAAATATGTAACAAAAATTTGATAGAAACTGACATACTGCTCCTTCACCCTCTGAAGAAAAATGTAGTATGCCTCCATACATATACGTGTGTGTGTGTGTGTGTGTGTGTGTGTGTGTGTGTGTGTGTGTGTGTGCGCGCACGTGCGCGTGCCCACGAGCTTGTAAGTGCATTCTGCACCTATGTGCTAAATAATGCATGCACGTGTGCACGTGCATGCCATAACAGAGAGCTAGTCTGAGTGAATGAACCGGTGAGGGCATATGTTAATCAACAGGCATGCATATGCAGAATGTATTGGAAAAAAAAAAACACATGCACACACAAGATGAAAGCTAGTATATATGGCATAGTATCCACATTTACTATACAAAATTTATGAGTATATTCTAATTAATTTACATATCTACAGCAGAACCTAAATGGTCAAGAAAACATTAAAATTTTTTGTTGCACTAAAATCATTAAACTGAAATAGCACTTTTTCTCGCTCATTAAATTCCAGGAGTTTTATAGTAGTAAGGGAACTCATAATTCATATAAACCTGGAATGTAACACAATTTCACACACCTCCGTATTTGTAAATAGTAACAACATAATCTCTGAGTATTATTGTGGAAATACACTCCAATGTATGTTTCTTCAAGGATATATTTTAATCAGTAACCAGTTTTGATATTACAACAATGTCATTCCCAGTTTCCACCAAGCACAATGACCAGGGCATATCATCTCAAAATACTCATACGGCAGACTCTTCAACACTGGTTTCCATTAAAACCTTCCAAACTTGCTTGTATACATGCTTATTACAAACACTGTTGAGAAGGTTTTAATGGAGAGCAGTATTAAAGAAGTCTCACATATGAGTACTTTGAGATGGTACATCCTGGACATACCCCATTATGCTGACATAATTGAAATGATGACACTGGTTGCATATTAAAGTACATTTTAACAAAACAGATGTTGAAGTGTATATCTGCGATAATTCAACCACCTGAACGCCCACGACCACACCTGAGTGGTGGATGTATGTCTGCTAGTCTCTTAGTTGTTTATTGGATTCTGATAACAATGGAAAATTTCATTTCCTGAATGCTTCTAAATTTGCAAATCTCTCACAATATTCATAAAAGAAAAGTTTATGATGCAGTCAAAGTAAATGGTATGTTACAAATTTCATATCCTTTGGTTGGAGCAGAGAATGAAATTACAAAATAATTACTTTGAAGATTTCCATTTACGCAGTAGTAGTGTACCAGATTTGTTACTGATTACATATAAAGAATGTTCTACTTCACAGTCATGAAGAATCTCTAATCTGCAAGGTTGATGATCCATATATTTAGTAAGAAACAAGTGAGTTTGTGTTACGAAATTTTGCTAATATTTGGAGAGGTAATGTGCTATTAGTTCAATTTTATAAATATGGATACCAAAACGACTGTAAACTTGTTCTGTTTTGGTATTTGCTTGTAGTGACCATGTGAAATCATTAAAAATGTAAATTAGGATTATTAGATGAAGATATAAACCTCAGTTTTCTTCTGATTTCACTGCCATTATCATTATGTTAAATTTCTCAGATTGTGGTATCTGAGATCTAAATGTAATATAAATAAAAGTGGCAAAAATGTAATGACAGATCAAAACTTTCTGTGGTACAGTAAATTATGAAGTAAATATGCTGCACCAAACACACAACAGCAAACACAATCAAAAGTAAAGAAATCAGTGACAGTGGATGAACCACTATAAAGTAACTTCACATTTAATTCTGATATGGCATTGCTCTCTAATTTCATTCATAATATTACATACAGTAATCATCATTGAACACAAAGGATTTTAATTGTCTTCATAATATTCCTATCACTGAATTAACCTGATTTACAAAGAACATATTTAGATACTAATTTACAACAATTCATTTGGTCTTTTACACAAAGTGACAGTTTCAGTGCAGATAAAATTACGTTTGTTATTCCTGAATAATAAGCCCTCCTACTATTACAAGTTTTGCTCCTACAGTGAAAGGTATGTAAGGGAAAAAGATTTTTTTTTAAATTTTAATGGCTTTGTCAGCATAATTTTTATGAATGTCATTTATTAAACAAAATGTCTTCAGAAAGTGCCAAAGAACTAGATACACTCAAATCTCTCGATTCCCATGGAAACTTAAAATGGCATTACATCCAGCAGATCTATGACTATCCAGCTGTTGTCCACTGAGCTGATACCAGACATTTAAGTAATGCACTGGTGTGCAGAAAGAAAGGTAATATAATGTCAAACCTGCAGGTAGAGGTAGATGAGGAAATACTGCCCAGAAATCTAGAAATCAGTAGTTTTATTTGTGTTATATAAACATTACAGAACATATGTTGATTAATAATGTGTTGTGAATATAGCATATGTTTGATTGTGTGTGTATTTATTTCAATACTTTTAGGATGCAGTGACAGTGTTGAATGTCTTGGGTGCACATGCTCTTTGAGATCATTATTCACATATCACTACTTTTGTGTCCTATATGGAATGGTAGACATTTCTGATTACTTTCAAAGGAACTAGCAGTAATTTTAAACTGGCCTTTTCTAGCCACCATTCACTTACATATTTTCCAAATACTCAATTTCTATGTAAAAGTTTGTGTGTGTTACATATCCCCCATTTCATTTTATTATGTTAATAATCCACACTGACAACTAATTTCCTTACCTTATGTAATCTTTCACTGTAACTAAAGTTTCATCCATTTTGAATATGTAAAATCTTCCACTGCAGAAATCATCTTCTATTCTGCAATCATATTCTGGAAATTTTTCTATTAAATGAAGGTTTATGCCTTACATGGCATGGTCTTCACACACTTATATTGCCTTTGTGATCTTACAATAGTAGTAGCCGAAAGCCTAGTAGACAACTTTATTTGATAACATCATGATATACATACCAAAAATGTACTACAATATGATAGGAGCAACAATTTCTTGTCAAAGAGGATATGATATATGTAAGGTGATCCAGCAGTAATGACATCATTGTTGATGGGTCATAAAACTATAATATTACTTCTTTCCTTCATAAACAGACTGTACACAGAAAAGTATGATTGTGGTAATTATGTCACTGCCATCCAACTTGGAAAAGTATATAAATACAGCATCATGCAGCCTTCATTCGAAATCTTTCAACATTAAGGTTTCATAGGAGAGGTCAGGATCCAACTGGAAGACAGAATGGTTGGAAAAAACCTGGATCTGAATTAATGTTACATTATTTCTTTATCACAATTGCAGATCCATTTACTTTTCTGATCAAGTGTGGAACAAATCAGTTTATTTATCACATGTAATGTGATAAATCAGAGTACAGTTTCTCTTCCTGTCTAATGGAATATGAAATGATATCCAACATCATACCATCATTCGAGTAACATTACTTTAGTAGGTTTGTGTATTAACAAAGTATACAATGAAAGAGAGAGGTCGAAACATACCAAATTTTATGTGGTACTTGATTATATATCTGAAAACCCAGTAGGCTGTAGTTATAGATATTTTATTGTAAAACATAATAAACTGGCAGCAGTATTACAATGATGTATTTTTATAAATTGGCTAAAAGTATGATTACAAACTCACAAGTGTATCTGAAGGGGGATGCAGTTGGAACAATTGTATAACAAATGCTGCAAAGAAAACAGTTGAATGGTTATTGCTGAACTAGTAAAAAAAATTTGGATTACTTTGTCAAAAAGGGACATAGTGTTTTGAAGAAAAAAGTGAACTAATTTTAACAATAAAGACTTTAGAATTTTAACACACTGCACATTTTTAGTTTCAATGGATAATGTAAATCTACATAAGTTGAAAAAATGCAATTAGAAAATATAAGACAACAAAAAACAATAGGGCAAATAGCTTTCTTATGTGAGAGATAATGCTATCAATTTCCATACTGCCAACTGGACTTAATATTTTGAGCAGTACACTAATAAAGAAATAGGTTAAATTTTTTGACAAGTAGATGTGTTTACACTGAGATTTTCAGAAGAAACTGTGAAATCTATGCAAGGTATCAATAGTAAGTAAAGGCAACTGGAAGATGAGAAATACAACAATTTTCACAATATTAACATGGAAAGGACAGGCAGAAATGACACTCGAAGAAGACTTTCTTACTGGTTGGACTGTGGACATTCTCATTTTAATAATTTATTTTAATTTGTTATGTGATTGGCAAACAAATTCTTTCATTTTAATTTCTTTTTCCCTGCTTAGTTTCCATTGTGCGTACCACACATTGTGAGGAAGAGAATTAAAAGAACAATTAATTTGAAGAGAAATACAAATTGTACTGAAAAGTAATGCCTCCAATTTTTATTCCATTTTCAACATCCATTGTTGTCTTACATGTGATGCATATTACTCAGTTGATTTCTCTGCTTCGCTGACACTTACTTCAACTGTCTGCTTCTAGAAGGCTCTGAATTGTAGGATGTAAGATGGTGTGTAACAAACTATGTTGTTTGGTTAGAAATGGCATGGATGATATGTATGTGAAGTTTTTTTGTTTTTTGTGGTACTTCGAGGTAGAACTCCATTAGTGCTCTCTTCTTTTTGTGGTCAAAATGATGACCCCAGCTTTCATCATCTGTCACAATGTTATTAAGTAAGGCATTACCTACTTATTCAAAACACTAAACCAATTATTGATACATGTCCAATCTCATCTAATTCATGTTAGGAGTGAGAATTTGAAGCAGCCACCATGAACACAATTATTTTATGCCACAGTTGTGCAATAACTGGCATTTACATGCTCTTATGTTATGAAAAACTTACCTAGAGCTAAGTCTCTGCTATTGGGTGATTTGCTCTGATAAGTTCATCAACCCAATTCCAATAAGTCTTGTTGGTTGCCAAATGTGGTCATTCACTCTGAGAGTCTTCACACATGTTGCATTAGTACCTTTTAGAGGCATGTTTGCTGAGTTTAGAAACCTGATTATGTAACACTGTTTCTCACACAATGACAGAGTTACATTACACACAACCATGTTACATGCTATAATTCAGAGCCCTTTAGTGGGTAGAGATTTAGGGACTTATTACTGCAAAGCAGGAAAGTGACTGAGTAATGTACACAATACTTCAACAAATACTAAGAAGAGAATAAAAATACAGAGGAAATACTTTTCAGCATGCTGGTTTTGTGCTTATTTACTATCAATAATATTTATTACTGGAGCGTATCATGAAATTACACACTAACACTTTGTCTTGTTAATATTTATGTGGGTTATGTAGATCTAACTGAAAATAAACAAAAATGCTTAAACAGACTCAAGTTAACTTAATTAACAAAAACCCATTTGTGACTAAGGTAATAGTTATGGTATGCCCATAATTTTAAACAGTTTATGTGAAATGATAATCACAGGATGGAAGAAGAAATTTCAGAAGATATCAAAATGGGAATCCTAAATCTTTAAAAAAGGTATATTCTGTAAACTGATATTTATCACTTCCAGATAACTTAATGGAATATCACCTCAATCTTCAGACTCAATTATAACTCATCAGTGCATTCTTACATGCTCACAGGACTTGGTGCAATGGTACACAGAGCAGCAAAAGACTTCTGACACAGTAAGCTTGTGAGTTCCCACTATGCTTGTGGGACACTCCTATGGCTTTTGTTGCGGGGCTGAGACTGTTAGCAGATAGAACATATGTTGCGCTGGGCAAACTCAAAAGTAATCATAATGGTTCCAGCTGGGTTTAATTCAAGGAATATCTGTTTAATTTTTATTAATAATTTGCATCATTTAATGTCAGACACACAAGGTGGGCAAGACAATATTTTCATATTTTTCTGCAGTTTACCCGGCATTAAACAAAAGAGCTTAAGTTTATTTCATATTTTGTTCCTGGTTTAAGTTAAAAAAAAACAGATTTTTTTCCTCATCATTTAATTTATATTGGTTCCACCTAAAGCTATAAAGCTCAGTCATGGATTAAGGTTTATAAACAGCATCATGTTTTGCTGTACGATAAATTAAAATGTAAAATACCTATTGGAATCAGAATTAGAAAAAGAGTTTATCTTCAATCATGTAACAATGAATTATACTTCTTATTTACAGAATGGACTGCCCATTAAGTTTCAAGCTGGGAGCCATCTAGTTTTTCCCTCTCTTGTTGAAAAAGTAATATTTCATTACTTTAAATAGGTGAGAGAAAAAAAAAAAAAAAAAAAAAAAAAAAAAAAAACACTGAAGCTTTATTCAAGAGAACAAATATTAACTACACCATTTTTAACATCAGTTAGTGAAGACAGGTTTATTGTTAATTTATTACAAGAAGTAATTGACATTGGAGCCAGGAGTGGTACATTGAGTAACAAGAGGAGCAGAAGTAGCACTACCAGAAAATACCTTTGAAAATGATAAGACGAAGAGAACAGTTAAGATGAACAAGACCTCATAATCAAAATTAAGTTCAAAGTATCACAAAAACCAAATTTTAATTCTTATTAGAAATCGATTTGTCCAAGAAAAGTGAAAAGCAGATATCACAGGTACACATAAAATATGTAGTTGTTGGTTGGATCAGGGCCGACGCAAGACACATGTGAAAACTGTGGCCACATGGGGTGGCACAATTACGGGGCAGCACCAGACACAGAGGCAGGTCTGGCAGTCCCTGCTGGAAAATGGTGAGAGGTATTTTGTAATAACTAATTTTTACATTTTTAGAGTATCCATTGTGGTGTTTACATGGTTACTGACTACAAAAGCTATTTTATTTTCAGTTGTTATCTTTATATTTAAAGGAACTATTCTAAACCTTGTTGTGTGCTGAAGTAATGAAAAATATAGAATTCGTAGTGTCAGCTGGCCAATGGAGTCAAGACAGATCAGACACATGTTTTATTTTATTTTTCTTGGAAAAAGAGGCACATCATAGTTTGTTGTAACTTGCGATTATGGTCTATAATTTACATTGACGTAATAGGTAAGTATTACTCATGTCTAGTACAATTAAACTTACCAGACTGGAAGAGTAAATTATATGGAAAAATTTCAGAATGTCAGGATTTTGGAATTGTTCTTGGGAGAAATAAATTTTATAAATATAAATGTTACTTTTTACTTTTCAAATCAACTTTCTACAGAACGTCTCAACACTACTGGCAGATAATTAATTTGCTTTTAATTTCTTCATTTCCACTCATACTTGGTATTGGATTTTTAAGATGCAGAAACTATGGGTTCTATAATAGTATCCAGAAAAGTTTTTCATACAATTTACATCAATTTTAAAACAAATTATGTAATTGGCCTTTATTAAAGCAAGACAAGAAATAATTTTTGGCTTTACCTGCCACTGGGCTTTGAATTAAATAAGTAGGGAAACATGAACACCTGTATTACTCAGCTTTTCAAACCCAACTTTCCTGCTTTGAGTTCGAGCATAGTGTGCAGTCGCACTGAAGATATTATCACTGGCATTGTTTGACTATGTTTCCCAATACTTTGAATGTTTTGAAATGTGTTGCTGGACGAGAATAGAAGAGATTAACTGGACATATCGGGTGACAAATGATGGTGTAATGAGAAATGTAGGAGGGAAGAAAGGTATTATGTCTACAATTCTTCAGAGAAAGGCCTGTTAGATTGGTCACATACTTACAGTTAGACACATGGGGCTCATACATGTTGTCACTGAAGGGAACATCGAAGCAACTGCAGAGTGAGGAAGAATTAGAATTCAATATGGGGGATTACTTGAAATATAGATGGAAATACAGTAGACTGAGGGAAAAATTTGAAGACAGGGAACATTGGCATCTTAAATTCTCCATATGAAGACATGGACCTACCACCAGGCAGAATACCACACACACTGAAACTTCCTGGCAGATTAAAATTGTGTGCCGGAACCAGGACTCGAACCTGGGACCTTTGCCTTTCGCAGGCAAGTGCTCTACTGACTGAGCTATCCCGACACGACTCACAATGCCACCTCACAACTTTACTTCCGTCAGTACCTCACTTCCTACTTTTCAAATTTCACAGAAGCTCTCCTGCAAACCTTGCAGGACTAGCACTCCTGGAAGAAAGGATATGGTGGAGACATGGCTTAACCACAGCCTAAGGGATGTTTCCAGAATGAAACTTTCACTCTGCAGCGGAGCGTGCGCTGATATGAAACTTCCTGGCAGATTAAATATGTGTGCCGGAACCGGGACTCGAACCTGGGACCTTTGCCTTTCGCGGGCAAGCGCTCTATCAACTGAGCTATCACTACACGACTCACGATGCCGCCTCACAAATTTACTTCCGCCAGTACCACGCCTCCTACTTTGCCCGCGAAAGGCAAAGGTCCCAGGGTTTTATTTTTCTTTCTTTCTTTTTCCTCTCTCTCACTCTCTCTCTCTCTCTATCTATCTATCTATCTCTATCTCTCAATTGTCTTTAGTGTACAACTCTCCAGTGGTATATTGCTATGTAGCAATTCCATGTTAAAACTGTAAAAGCGCTCATTTTTCATTAATATATTGTAACAATAGCTGTATGATAGGATGTAATCCTGCTTTTCACTACAAGTTATAGAAATTTGTATTAGCTGGAAAACTATCTTCAGTTTTACAAGACATCATTTTTTTAAAATCCCCCATTGTAACAATTCAAATGTTTTAGTAACTGTTGGTTGCTCACATGGTTTATGTAATAAGTCACTGAAAATTATTAATTATCTGACAAAGCAGAAGCTTGATTATTTACATCATGTCAACTTCAATAGAACACAGAAATCATACATATGTAATGATATTCATGGAACATGCTTAGTAGGATGGGACATGCAAATCAATGAAAATATAGTCAGTACACATGCCTTAGTTCCATGCTATCATCTGACTTGTCACATTTAGCGTACATCTATAGGGTTCTTGAAGCACCAAATAATAATCAATGCACAAATCAAAACTTCCCGGCAGATTAAAATTGTGTGCTGGAACCGGGATTTGAACCTGGGACCTTTGCCTTTCACAGGCAAGCGCTCTGCCGACTGAGCTATCCCGACACGACTCACGATGCCGCCTCACAACTTTACTTCCGCCAGTACCTCGCCTCCTACTTTCGAAACTTCAATGCACAAATCAACTCTCTGACATAAATACACCCCCAGCTGTATCCTGGATTGTCAACATACACATGTTAAAGAGTGTCAATATGAAAAATCAGTTATCCTATTTGTCAGATGACATTCATTTTCTTTCATTGGTGATGCTGCAGATCAGACAGTGACGATTGTATGTGTACATGGAAATAGAAGAAAATTATCAACAATTCTTTTTTACACTTAATTCTGGTTGAATGCATGTTATAGCAAAGCATCCCCTCCCTCCCCCCTCCCCACTCCACCTCTCTCTCTCTCTCTGTGTGTGTGTGTGTGTGTGATGATATTTTTGGAATAGCACATTGCAACAAATATTGCAACAACAAGTATGAGGAATAATAGGTGTTATCCTGTTGAGAATCACAGATTAACAGTGACAGTCTTAGTTGCTTTGAAGTTTGTCTATTCTCTGTAGTGACCAATAATTCCATAATATTATACAGAGTTAAATAAATGAAATGCTTCATTATTGGAACTATAGACTTGTAGAGACACTAAGATCACATGTTCACAATGCAATAGTGTTCTTACTTATACGGAAGATGCTATTGCGTTACATAAAGGAAAAAAGAAAAAGAACACAGAAATATGTATGTAATTTTATCATTTATCCTGTATTTGTCATCAGAATGAGTACAACAGACAGCTCAGTATAAGAATCATTTTACTTCCTCCATTACTGTTCTAACAGATGGAAATCTGTCTGTATTATTCTGAATTTCTTTGATTTTTACCATAGTACTTTACACATGACATATTTTTCTAGATTCATATTTGAATGTGAACTTCCAAGATTTCACGAGGAAGAGTCACAGTAAGCCACAACTATGTTGTAATGACATCTAAAATTTCTGTGGCACTCATGCAGACTAAACAAATGCATCATAAATATATTGAATTAAAGGCAAGATACTGAATTAAAATGTTTTCCACAACTGGGATTCAAACCCAGGTTCTTCTGCTTACTAGGCAGTTGCTTTATCCACTCAACACAAATTTTAATTCAATGCCACACCTTATATTCAATATCTAGTCAGGATTTTCTTTGAATTTTCTCTATCCTTTCAAATTCTGCAAAATTTTATGGGTGATAAAATGTCTAACAGGGTTTGAAAACTAGCCAAGATTCTGTAATTGAGGATTATTACATATATACTTCTATAAATTTAGATGTGTGCAGTAATATTCCTTTAAATTGCATTGGACAAATACTTACTGGTTCCAGAAACGTAATTATAGTTGTGATTGATCACTAGTCATACAGTCAAATATTATTGGATACTTTAATTGGATTTTGAATACCAGCGTCTTGATGGGGTGAAAATGATAAACCAAAGTTCATCTACATGCATACTTAGTAAAGAATTCCAAAGTGTATTCCAAAGGGTACTTCTCTCTAGGCTTTAAATATTATGACTTCTTTTTATTCTATCCACATATGAAGCATAGGAAGAATGATTGTATAAACACCCCAGTACTTTCTGTGATTATTATAACGGTGTTTTTTTTTTTTTTTTTTTTTGGTACCTTAGGTAGTAACATGCTTTAATTTTTAAAATGACTCATTTTGGTAACACATGAACCATCCTGACATCTTTATTAAAAGAAAGATAACAAATCAACATTTTTTGATTGAGGGCTTCGTAATGAGTTGTGTACCCAACATCCACAATATTATAATAATAATAACAAATTTTCAACTTGGTGTTATGATATAAAATATTTATTTAAAAATAATACATATCAATTTCCTTTACAGTATGAATATCATCAGTCTAGTTTCAAGTCCTGGTGTGTGTTACAGACAGAACTTATAATATATTTTGATTGTAGAATAGTTTTTATGTAGTGTACATGTGTCTTCAAGACTTGACACTGCACTGATAATATTCATACAGTGAATGAAACCAATATGCAACATTTTAAAATAAATATTTTATATCATGATGTACTTGCTTTCTGCTTAGAAGGAATCTCAGAAATGGGGTAGAGAAATAGTCATTATTTGTATCTACAGGTCACCTTTTTCAAAACCCTGACTCAGTTATACGCAGCACAATTTCTGCATTAAATGGCCACAAAACATTATAATAATGGGAGTTAAAAATAAAGATATATTGACCCATGATATCAACTTCAAAACTCTGTATCTTCTCACTAAGTGGTTCCCAACCTATGGGCCTCAGCCCATAAGTAGGCCACAGGAGCATGGCACTGGGCCGCGAACTTTTGTCCAAAGTCAAAGACAAGATAAAAATTATTGGTATGTTCAGGGGTTTCACTCGCCAGTTGCCAAGGCCACCAAGTGAAAAATGAAATAAGAGTTTAATGTTCTATACATCCTTTATGACTCGTAAGGGAATAGAGCATTCTGTCATGCCAAAATCTGCCTCAAAAGAAACAGCCAAAACATAGCTACAATTAGTATTTTTTTAATGCTGAAAATTAACATTGTTGAAAATTAATATGGTGTGCGACCAGGTGGCTGCATGTGTACACACCAACAGACTGATTGATGGTGTAACCAAACAATTTTTCTCAAAATCAAACTAAACTGTTTGTGTCACAGGAGCCATGAAAAATGAGTACATAATTATGTACATAACAACAGACTTTATTCTCATTGTTGATGATCATTTCTGAAGTGTTATGTGTGCTAAGCCTCTTATTGTATAGTCACCTCACCTTTTGTTTGTCTACCCCAGTAAACACATAATCAGGCCATGTGCTAATCTTCTTCGGGGAAGATACCTGCTCTGTCTCAATATGTGGAACGTATTGTCAGTGATCTTGTGTTGTATCGTGTGGTTGTGTCTACGTAGTTACTGCAACTTCACCTGAATATGGATGCTTGGTTACATACCACCACAAGACAAAGCACAGAAGTGATGAAGGTACTAACACATCAGATTCCATCAGATTCTGTAAGTAGTCAGGATGTTAGTACATCAGTGCTGAGCCTAAGCAGCAGCAAAATAGCAAAGAATAATAAAACACATTTTCGTAAATACAATTTCCTCAAAGTCAGGTTTGTAAACTCTGGCACTGAGGAAGAGCCTGTGTCACAGTGTGTAATTTGTTTTGAAACGCTATCCAACGAATGTATGAAACCCTCTAAACCTGAAAGGCATCTATCAACTACACATCCTGAATGCTTAGGGAAGTCTCTAGATTTCTTTCCAAGTCGAGAAAATAAATTTGTCTATCACTAAATGGAGAAGTCTTCAAAACAAAATACACTATGCACCAGAGTTTCTTATGAGCTATTTTTGTTAAATGCAAAGAAGGAAGCAGCTCACACTGCAAGAGAAAACTTATTATACCTGCAGCAAAAGTGATAAGCAATGCTTTGTTTGACAAAAAAGCACATACAAAAGGAATGAAATTCCATTACCAAACACTACTGTGAACATAAGACGTGATGAAAGCCTGAAAATTTGAAAGAAGCTGTTATTACTGGTTTCAAAACAAAACAAGTGTTTTTCACTGCAGCTTGATGACAGTATAGATGTTGCTGACCAGGATAATTTATTCGCTTTGGGTCAGTTTGTGTCAAACGGTAGTATTGAAGAAGCACTGTTGTTCTGAGAGTCCTTGTCAACAAAAACAACTGGAGAAGAGATTTTCAAATGTTTGGACAGATTCATAAATGAAAATGATGTAGATTGGTTGAAACGCATATATTTGACAACTTATGGGTCGTGTGCTATGTGGGTATTCATACTGGCTTAGTCACTAAAGTTAGATCAGTTGCTCCCTCAGTTCAGTGGACACATTGCAGCATACACAGAGAGGTACTTGCAGAGAAAGATTTCAATGAACATAAAAAAAAATTGACATGCAGTAAAACTCATATATTTTATTAAAGCAAGGCCAAATCATTAGAGACTTTTTAGTGTTTTTTGTGATGAAATGGTGAATGAATACAAACAGCTTCTACTTTACTCTGAAGTTTGTAGTTGTTGAGAAGTAAAGTATTGTCAAGATTGTTTGAACTCCCTGGCGAACTTAGGATTGTGCTGGAAAAATTGCAAGTTTCTACTTATACTGTGTCACCAATGAAACCTGATTGACACGTTTACATTATTTGGCAGACATTTTTGCTGCTTTCAACATTCTTAACTCTTCAGGGAAAGGACGTTAATAATGTTTTTGTACAAGACAAACTGAAAGCAATGATAATGAAACTTCAATGATGGGCTTAAAAAATGTAACAAAACTGCTTTGACACATTTCCAATCTTACATGATTTTCTGGAAACCAATTATTTCAAGTTTGATAAATAAACACTTGCAACTGTGAAAAATCATCTCAAATCTTTAGCCTCCAACCTCAGCTAATTTACAATTATGTATTTTCATAAATTTTTTTGCAAATATTTTGAAAGGCCTAGTTGAAACATTAATTTTCTTTAAAGAGTAAAATCATTTAAAACTGTCATTTTTTCAAACACTAATATTTTTAAAACAAATGATTGAGGTATTTACGAACTCATGGGTTCCCAAGCAGTGATATGTTCCAGGTCATTTCAGATAGTATACATACAACTAAACAGAACAAGTACTTTTATAAATAAAACCATTCTCTTAAGTCATTTTTAAAGTAAAATGAAACAAACTGATTGATAAAAGTAGCATCTGTATAACGTTAAAGGAAATAGGTTTATTGTAAGAAATATTTCTCAGTCTGTACACAGAACAAAGGAAGGTTTGATTATATCCTCCCTCTATTACACATTGCTGGCGTGGTGAGAGTGATTCATTTTGTTTTGTCATTGGTGATATTTTGATTGGCTCTTGTTGGTGGTTATTTGTAAGTTTTCATGCTGGTTTCCACCTGATGCCAACTTGTGTTGGTCCCTGCAGTAGTCATTATCTTGTGAACAATTTGTTGTTGTTATTGCCAGTTTGTGAGGTGTTACATTAAATGGCATTGTGATAACGAAGGAAGCTTCCTTCCAGAATCAGAGTGTGTGTATTTCTAATGAGCTGGTTTTGACAACTATGTATAATAGTTACCTGAAATTTTATTTGATTTTGTGATGAATATGATACTGTACTTTCAGCTTACCTTAATATTATTTGCCACACATAAATAATTCCATAAAAATGCACTTGCTCAAAACCTTACCACTTCATATTTCTACCATACATAGTAACTGATGAGCTTGATGCATGAGAATGTTGCCAGCACTAACAAAACAATGAATATTATTCATTGCTGAATCTTGCAACACTCATCAGTCAACCTTCCTCATTCGACCCTCCCTCTCCTACCTCACAGTTTGTCAAAAGGTTAACAAGCTCTAGTTGTATGCTGGGGAAAATATTTCCAATAATACACAGTGAAAAAAAGTTTGAGATGTCCTGCTGATTAGTCACTACAGCAGTATCCAAGCATTTTAATGTCAGTTTCAGTGACTACTTTCCTAAAATTGAGGATGAAATACAGTGGAGTAAAAATTCCTTTGAAGTGGATTATTTTAAAAAAATGAAAATTTCATAAGGTGAGGAAGACTTGTTAGCTGAACTATAATGGGGTCAGTCTTTTAAAATCATTTTTTAAAACAATGCCATTGGTCCCATTCTGGATAAGTGTTCAGCAAGACTATCCAGCAATCGCCAAATTTGCTCTGAAACACTTGATGGGTTTTCGACAACCTATTTATGTGAATGAACCTTTTCAACCTTTTCTTTTTTTCCCCCCATACCCACAGGAATAGATTGAATGTACATAGTGATTTGAGGCTACAGTAATCCCGTTTTAATCCGAATATTGGCTGCCTTGTATGTGACAAAGTGTCAAATATCCCAGTGAGATTTTTAACATTGCCAACTTGATTTTGAGTTTTCACATTTCTGTTATAATTAAGTGAATACAATAAAAATCTCTACTCTATAATGATATATAAGAATCTTCCTTCTCATAAACTATATTAGTATATTCATTTGGAGTCAAAAGATATGCCCTTTGTCACTAAAAAGGAACTAAAGGGTAGAGCACCATAATTTGCATTAGCACTTAATTTCATCGCCTGGCTTTTTGCACAAATTAACTATTGCAATCTGATGGATGTTTTAAGAACTCATATCATAGGTAGAATTAATCAGTTGACAGCAGTATTCCTGACATCTAGTGACATCTTGTCAAAGAAGTGACTTGAAGTGTTTTGAATTGTGCAATCACTGTAGCTTCATAAGTGTTTGGAATAATTATATGTAAGTATTAAGGCATGTAATTTTACAGTTCATTATGTATAGTCTGGTTAGTGTTTTTTTTTAAGATTGTCTAGTGGGATTCCTCTCAGTTTTTCCTGTTATCAGCAACAATGTTTAAAAGAAACATTTAGCCTAATTTTGTCCAATTTGATTGATCTAATTTCAGCCTGGAATGATATTTTTATTACATGAATCTGTTAGAGACTAATTATAATCAACCTATTTTATTCAATTTTTGTGCATATTTCAGAAAGGAAAAGGCAAAGACTTTAAAAATGTAAAAAAGGAAAAAGAACAATGGCTTAAACAGGAAATGGTGTAACAGTGCTATCAGATTGCATTAAAAACTTCAATGTGATAACTGCAACATCGAAAAAATATGTTACATCTTCTTCCTCTTCCAAAGATTTAGTGAACGGAAAAATTGGAAACCATCATTATTGACACATTCAGTTGAGGAAATGTTTATAAGACAGTTTTAGCATTAGAAAAGTCATTTTTATAACTTCTGAATGTGCGAGTGTCACAAATATTCTTTAAATCCATTTCGTAATGTAGCACAAAAATTTGACTAACAGTTGAAAAAATGATTCCTAAAAAAGCACTCTGATATTCCTAATGCCAGAAAACGTTTCTATCTATATCTACATCCATACTCCGCAAGCCACCTGACAGGGCGTGGAGGAGGCAGTGGCGGACTAAGGCTATCGGAGGCCCGGGGAGGCAGAAAAACAAAATGAGCCCCCCGATCCACTTGGAAATACATGTGTTACTATAAAGAAGTAAATTTTAAGATTTAGAGAGGCACGTGACAGTCTAAACAAGTAAATTTTGAGATTTAGAGAGGCACGGGACAGTACTTTTTGAGATCCCAGAAAAAAGGGCAAAAACCACCTTCTTTTGAGACATTTGGAGGCCCCCAAGATGATAGGCCCAGGGTGGTCTGCAACCCCCCCCCCCCTCCCGGCCTTCAGTCTGCCACTGGGTGGAGTGGAGGGTACCTTGGGTACCACTATCAGTTCTCCCTACTATTCCAGTCTTGTATTGGTCACAGAAAGAAAGATTATCGGTATGCCTCTGTGTGGGCTTTAATTTCTCTGATTTTACACTCATAATCTCTTCAAGGGATACACGCAGGAGGGAGCAATATAATGCTTGACTCCTTGGAAAATGTATGTTCTCAAAACTTCAACAAATGCCCATACCGAGCTACATACCATCTCTCTTGCTAAGTCTTTCATTGGAGTTTATCGATCATCTCCTTAATGCTTTCATGATTACAAAATAATCCTGAAATGAAGCGCGCTGCTCTCTGTTGGATCTTCTCTACCTCCTCTATCAACTCCACCTAGTACAGATCTCACACTAGTGAGCAGTATTCAAGCTGTGGGCGAACAAGTGTACTGTAACCTACTTCCTTTGTTTTCGGACTGCATTTCCTTAGAATTCTTCCAATGAATCTCAGTTTGGCATCTTCTTTGCCAACAATTAATTTTATATGGTCATTCCATTTTAAATCACTTCTAATGCCTACTACCAGATACTTTATGGAATTAACTGCTTCCAGTTGCTGACCTGCTGCAGTGTAGCTAAATGATAAAGGATTTTTCTTTCTATGTATTTATAGCACATTACACTTGTCTACATTGAGATTCAATTGCCATTCCCTGCACCATGGGTCAATTCGTTGCAGATCTTCCTGCATTTCAATACAATTTTCCATTGTTACACCTTCTTGATATACTACAGCATCATTCGCAAAAAGTCTCAGTAAATTTCCGATGTTATCCACAAGGTCATGTATATATATATTGTGAATAATAATTGCCCCATGACACGTCCCTATGACACACCTGACATCACTCTTACTTCAGCAGACTTCTCTCCTTTGAGAATGACATGCTGCGTTCTGTTATCTAGAAACTCTTCTATCTAATCACATAATTGTTCTAATAGTCCATGTGCTCTTACTTTGTTCGTTAAATGACTGCGGGGAACTCTATCAAATGATTTGCGGAAGTCAAGAAACACAGGATCTACCTGAGAACCCGTGTCTATGGCCCTCATGGACAAATAGCGCGAGCTGGGCTTCACACAATTGCCTTTTTCAAAACCCATGCTGATTCCTACAGAGCAGATTCCTAGAATGAATTCTGAAGTTTACAGTGGGAAATGAGGATACATTTTTCTCAAATTTAAAACTAAAGTAAACTATGACACAGTAAGACTATTCATCCTATGCAAGAAGGGAATTTCTATTGTCCAGCTTAAGTCTAGATGAGTATTTGCAGTCAAGGGCAAAATTCAGGTCCAAAAATTTGCTTCTGTAGAACATTGAGTACCGATGAGTGAAATCACTTGCATGTCAGCAGGTGGCAAATATGTTCCAGCAATGCTAATGTTCCCTCAATGTGGCAGCATGGATCACTAAACAGTGCACCTCTTGGTTCAACTGCTTCCTTCTTAAGTCTGGATGGGTCAGTGGTCCTCTTTTTACCAAATGGCTTGAGCACTTCATTAAAACCAAAGAAATTTCAGTAGTTTGTCTTCTACCCCATTCCACTAACTAGTTACAACCACTCGACATTTCCGTTACCTTTCCGCTTAAAGATTCCAAAGCACTCATAGGTTGCCTTTCCGCTTAAAGATTCCGTAGCACTCATAGGTTGTCTGTGGACTACATTTTGGGTTTCTAATGGCATGCAACAATATGTAACCAATTACAAGTGAGGATTGATGGAATGAGTTAATACCATTATATTTTAAGTAGGTGTCTAGTTTGTTGTGTTTACGAGTGTATGTTAAACTTGCACGTCACTATGGTAGTTGATTTGATTACATGGTTAGACTTGACTGAGATTATATTGCGCAGCAACATTACCAAATGTTGTATGTCCTTTGGCTCCATAGCAGTTAATATTTATTATGACTGCGTCATTACTGTTTTTGATACAACATGATCCCCATACTGAGCGCAGTGATTTAATTTAAAGACTATAATCATTGGAAACATTGATCATTTGGAATGAAGATTTCTCTTCCATTAAGAATGTGTCATTATTTTCTACAACACAAATTCAACTGTTTACTTCCATGCATCCATATACTGAGTCTTATAACTTAATTAAAAAATAATAATGGTTTGAAACATTGACACTTTGCAATAGAAACTGCTGCATGGCAAAAATTAAATAGTTCACCAATTTATTTATTTTTCATTGAAACACAACTCTCTTACTTGGTACACATAAACAAACAACTCCTTTGTCTCAGAATACTACATGACAGCTGCCAATACTGTCATACCATGACATAAGTACAGTATGCTTTAAGCTGTGTGCACAACTTTTACTGAATATCTTCAGTGGTTGTCACAAGACTTGTACTGATCCATTCAATGCAGATATAATCAGTGATGCAGAGTGAATCTTCAGCAGGAAACTCAATACCAAACTAGAGTGGAAGAGTCATCACAATAGTTGAGGTCCCTGACCAAACAATTCTACATCTACATGTGATACTTAGGCCTAGTAAAACCTATAGGCTGGAAATATCTGAATTCAGTGAATCGTCTTGACCGTATCTCATTAGTACACATGATAGGCCTAGCCTTAAGAAAGTTGTTGGTGCTAAAGATATCATAAGTGTTCCAGTTATTACACCCAACAACCACAGCAACAAGTTGAGGCTCACCATTTATTGTTCCTGGCTCTCCATACAAAATTAAGGTTTTCAAGTCTGATGGAAAACTTTATTAGTCTGATCCTCCCACATATGGGGTGGAAAAAAATACATAAGTAAATAAATAAAAATAAAAAAATAAAAATAGAAGCTTCAGATGGGAAAATTGCAGCTGTAAATAAAAGAACTGTCCCCCAACCTTAAACAAGCAAAACATAAATACGAAAATATCTGGATAAATGTTAATTTCACTGAAGCAAGAGACAAACTGAAAGTACTCCACAATGCAATGTTGAATAATAGAGACAATCTCAAGCTAGAGGTCACCTTCAAAATTAATTAAGGATACTATAAGTATTTGTTAATAAAGAGCAGGAAGAAGAATATTGCAAACAAGCTTAAAGCTTAACACAATCTTACACATGATGTCTGGGTAGTGATAAGCAGTTTTAGAACTGGCAGAGACAAATTATGTTTAAAAACTTTAAGTTCTGCAGGGTATGATGCCCTGAAAAATAAATGTATTTAAAGTGTTTCTCCAGACTGTCTCTGTAAATCTACCCGTGCTAGTAAATAATATAACAGAACAGACACCTTGCCAACGAGACTAAAAGTACTCCTGGCTACACAGACAATTAAAAAGGGGTCAAATACCAAAATGTGGGATCAATTGCAGCTAGGCAGAGAGAGTGGCCCTCAATGTAAACAAAATTACTTTAATGTGAATACATATAAAGAGAGGTCCTTTACTGTATGACTACAACATTTCAGAACAATCACTGAAACCAGTTACTTACATAAAAATATAGGAATGTGCATAAGAAAAAATTTGAAGTGGAATGAACACACAAAGTCAGATGAAAGACAAATTTGTTGGAAGAAGCCTCAGGAAGTGTATTCTATCAATAAAATAAGTAGCATAAAAAACACATTCAACAAGTACTTGAATATTGCTTGTAAGTGTGGAATCTCTACCTGCTAGGATTTATAGAGAAAGTGGAAAAGATCCAAAGGAGAGGAGCACACTTCACGACAGATTCATTTGGCAAGTGCAACAGGCATTACGGAGATGATCAGACATCTGCAGTAGCAGATGCTGCAAGAGAGACATCTGTATCACAGTATGGTCTAAGGTCAAAGTTCCAATAGCATATATTTCTAGAAGGGTTAACCAATACATTGCTTATACCCACACATTAGTGTGTTGTTGACTTCAATCTTAAGCCTAGTTTGATGTAGCTCGCCATGTAGTCTATTGTGTGCAAGTCTCTTCATCTCTGAATGATGATACGAACCGTATCTATTTAATCTTCCTTGCTGTACTTGTCTCTCTGATTTTTATCCCCACACTCCCTTTGAATACAAAACTGACAAGTCTTGGATGTATTAGAATATGTCCTGTCAGTTAATCCCTGCTTTTATTAATGTTATACCACAAATTTCTTTTCTCCCCAATCCTGTTGAGTTCATCCTCATTAAATGCATATCTTATGAAAACAGCACAAGGACAAATTTGAGAGATTAGTGGCCACACAGAGACTTACCTGCAGTTGTTTTCCTTGTTAACTATACCAGACTAGATCAGGAAAAGTAGAATGCGACAGTGAAACACAAACTACCCTCCTCCACACCATGAGGTGGGTTGCAGAGTATACATGTATATGCAAATTGAAAACTACAAACATATTTTGACATTTTCCATGTTTTAGTTAAATAAGATTGTAAATTTTCTCAACAGGCACACACCAATGGTTGAGAGAATAGATTCTTAAAATGTAAATCAACTATCACAGCAGTTGCTTGGTTAAATGAAAAGGTACTAAATGCCTATGAGAACAAAGAAGAGGTTACCAGTATATTCTTAGACAATGAAAGTGTTTCTCCCTATGTGAACATTACTATCCAAGTGATAAGTTATGGAACATTGGCATCAGAGGTCATGTTTATAACCTCATAAAGTCTTATATGAGTAATTGCAAGCAATTAGTACTGCTTAAATCTGAAAGTGATATTCATAAATCTGAAAACACTGTTATTAAATATGGAGTCACTAAGGAATTTTTGACATTAGTTACCAGTGTGCACTGAATAAAATAAGTATGGAAGTTGAAAATGTGTCCAACTGGGATTTGATCCTAGGTTTCGTGCTTACAAGTAGAGCTGTGCTGATTTCTGCACTACCACAACACAATAATCACCACAATAGCATAGACTGTGGTTCTCTGCAAATGGACTCTTATTAAATATTGATAGAACACAGTATATTCAGTTCCATACCATAAATGGTACGACACCATTAATAAATATAGTCTGTGAACAGATGTCTGCGGGTAAGGCAGAATATTTAGTGATTTTATGTATGTGCATTGATGAAAAACTGAATTGGAAGGTACACATTGATGATCTGCTGACACATTTGAGTTCAGCAACTAATGCTATTGGGGTGACAAAAATCTGAGTAAATTAGCTTACTCTGCCTATTTTTATTCACTCCTTTGATATGGCATTATATTTTTGGGTCATTCATTATTGATTAAAAACGTATTCATTGCACAAAAGACGGATCCTGGAGACACTTGTTTAAGGATCTAGGTTCTTCATAGTAACTTCACAATATATTAGGGTTGGAACTTAAATAGTCGCAACACTGCTGTGGAGACACTATGCAATGGAATCTACTACTGTCGCTGATAGCACATGTTGTAGACATACCTACCTTGACTCTGAGTGAATGGACTCACACATCCCACGCCACTGGCATGCACACAATCGAGGGGAACAGTCACTTGTGAGCAAGCGGTCTAATGTAACAGTGTCACTATGTTTTTGAAACAGGAACAAAGCAGTTGGATCAAGAATGAATGTGTCAGAGGTCGTACAGCACGACAGTGTCATCATGGACTTCAAGAGACATGCAAAGAATTGGCATTGCCATACAGAACAGTGGCATTGCCATACAGAACAGTGGCATGTTGGGTAAAAACCTTCAACAAAAGTCAGCGAACTGTGACAGACAAGCATCAGGCAAGTTGTCCTAGTGTCTCTGAAGAAGAAGTGCATACTGTTGCCACATTAGAGGATGGTGATTGACGCCAGACGATTTGTAACGACACTGCTCAGACACACTTGGAGAACTATGAGTATGAAGGAGAATCTTTCTTACAGTGTATCATAACGCTGGATAAGTCATGGGCTACAGTGTATGAACCAAAACTGGATTGCCAATCCAACAAATGGTGTCATTATGGGTCACCACGAAATTCAAAATTGCGTCGGAGTTATAGTGATTCTCGTGTACAACTGTAATGGTTTTACCCTAATGCATTATGTTCGTCATCAACCATCATCGACCATCAATGTGCAGTATTACTGTTCATTTTTGGAGCATCAGATGTGACCAACTTTGCAAAAGAAGTGGCAACACTTTCTGTGTAACTCACCCATCATTTTTCATGACAATGCACGGACACATGCAGCGCAAGCTGTGGCTGCTTGTTCTGTCAGTGGACCCAAGTCTTTGTGACTTTGATCTGATTCTGAAGGTAAAGCAACTACTTCATGGCATTTGCTTCAGAACTGTTCCAGAGATTCAACAAGCAGTAGACCACTCCATTCACACCATCAACATAACATGCAATGCTAACGGTATACTACGCTTTCCACATTACTGGCAACGGGTTCTACACAAGGCTGGTGACTACTTTGAAGTCAGTAACAGGTGCAACCATTTAATGGTTTTGTATGAGTTGTGAATAAATAGTTGCCACTGTTTAAGTTCCAACCTTCATATATATTCACTTATGAAATTTGTTATAAAGAACCCAATCCAATTCAAAAGCAATAGTAGTGTGCATAGATACAACATTAGAATAAAATATGATATACACTATTCAAGGTTAAATATAACTTCAAACAAATTTCTGAATGACAACTCCTTCTACTCAGTAGATGAATTTTACAAAGGAATTAATAATTTTACAAAAATAAATAAATAAAAATAATTGAAAAATAAAAAATAAAAATGAAAATATTACGTCATGTTACCTTTTACTAAACTGATACATTCCACATCATAATCTAATCTAATCTCAATAAACCTTTGCACAATACACTGCAGAGGAAACATTGTAGCAAAATCATCTATTTCCTATGCATTTAAATTCACATATTCAGCAAGGAAACAATGATTATGTGTAGGCCTCTGTAAATCTCCAATCTCTCATATCATACACTAATGATCCCTACATGAGATATTCAATGATGACAACATAATAGTCACACAATATTCTGCCAATACAGAATTTTTAAATTTACCCAGTATGGTTTGATGAGAACTACATCGTCTTTCATATTTCTTATTTAAGTTCCACAGTTATTATGTTACACTTTTTATGTGCTATATTAGCATGTTACACTCATATCAGTGTATCCTTTGCCAACTTGATAATGTTCCCAAACTCTGCATTAACAACTTTTGTATTGATATACATTGTTTCCCAGACCAATTTTACTTCATTATCCCAGTTTACATTATTTTTAGTATAATTCTAAAAACTTATCTGATGCAACAATCTACATATGTTCACCATTAAACTAGTAAATCGCTACTGGAATTCTTTCTCTTTGTTGTAGGAAGTATTTTACATTTATCATTACACCAAACGGAACTTGTGTCCAAGTTTCTCTGCATTTCCTTATGATGATTCTTTCCAGTACACAGTAGCAGCATCAATCAACAATCTTGTAGTTCTGTTAACCCATTAGACTGAGATCATTGTAAGTCCATTCACCCTTGCTTGTAGACATACATTATTTTAATTTATAATATAAGAGATCAAATTAAATTAGAGAAATACTCATCTAGTCAATTATATATTTGCAATGTTACACCAGTCATCATATTTTGATTCACAGTTGACTATATGACACAATGAATTTCAGAAATCTTGGAATACCAAACCTACTCTGATCCTGTAACAGCATCATGGTCACTAATCACTTTGTCAATGCTGATAGTGTTGGGAAAAGAAAAAGAGAGGTGGGAGGTCGTATTCTAAGTATGAACTCTAAATTATATGTTTCATGTTTGTCTTGACAGACTGAAGGTCTCAGACAGTTGCACAACAATTTGTTCAGTAATTTTTATCAAGACTATTTGTCCTTAACACTGAACAGTATCTTAATTTTGTCAGTACACATTGGGGAACTTAAATTTACCACTTGTCACAACAGCATGCTCAACTTATTTCTATAATATAGTTTAGTCAGCTTTGAATTATTCTGTGACTGATGTGTTGAAATATGGTGGTCAGCAGAAATATCCAATTATTAATCAAATTCCACAACAATGGTAACTTGTTTTCATATTAAACTATATTCTGATACATTTTCATCCTACACCAAACCAGTGGCAGTCAGTATAAAGTCCTGCTGGAGAGTTTGAACTATATTTCCAATATATATTGCACAAATTGTAGATAATTCTCCTAGTCTCTTATAAAGTTTTCATCCAACTCTTACATCTTAGTATGATCATGGACAACCAATTTCTGAGAGAGATGTGAGCTCTGAGTATTTACTCTGAATACATCAGCAGTTCACAAAAATAATTTGAGATTCC
Source organism: Locusta migratoria (assembly GCA_026315105.1). Taxonomy (NCBI): domain Eukaryota; kingdom Metazoa; phylum Arthropoda; class Insecta; order Orthoptera; family Acrididae; genus Locusta; species Locusta migratoria. The sequence goes on from CM048755.1 coordinate 457,559,924, forward strand.
CACTTCAGAGATTTGCTATATAGTCTAGAGAAATAAATTATTTTGTGTACAGTACACTTTTATACTTCTTGATGACATAGTGAAGAATTTTGCACTACTGCTCATACTTCATCTAAGACATGATTAGGTATCTTTATGATACTCATATTCCTACTGGGGGTCATGGGATATTTGCATAATGTAAAAAAGGGAAAAGAGAAACTTTGTGGATTACATACTCTGCCACTTGAATGGCTGTTTCTGGAATATAGCACATACATGATGAATCCTTGATTTCCACAGAGGAGCATAAGTCTAGACAGATACAGCAAATCACTTCACAAAACCAGTAAAGTTTGTGGTTTAAACCTTCTGGTTGGATATTGAAAAGAGGACTGTGATCATTTGTGGTAACAATGCTGCAAATCAAAAGCACAGATGAGATTTAATGAGTCAAAGAACTGAAAATGGTCTCAAAAACACAGGTAAAAGGCATTGCTGGTGCCTCTTTAAGCAGCAATCATCAGCTGACCACAAAATGTACTCTCAGTTTCCTCCAGGACTGACAATTCCACCATACAGACCACTCAGTGTATAATACACATCAAATGCACCCTTGATTTGTATGTAGACAATTCTCCTATAATACACCCTAAAATGCACCTTCTTCATCTCATGATGACATTTCCCCAAAAGAATCATCAAATATATGACATTTGAACTATCTACATCTACATGCATACTCTACAATCGACTGTAAAGTTCATGGTGGGGGGCACCTCATTTCGATTTCTGTATCACTCTCAGTTAGAGCAATGGAAAAACAAATGCTTGTAGTCCTATGTATTATTTTACCTTTGTGGACGATATGCAAAATGTTAAGTTGGCAGCAGTAGAATCTTATGCAGTCATCTTCAAATTCTGGCTCTCTAAATTTCCCAGTAGTGTTTCTCAAAAAAGAATGTTACCTTCTCTCCAGCAATTCCTATTTTGGTTCCCGAAGCATCTCTGAAACACTTTCACACTGAATAAAGCTAACAGTAACAAACCTAATGGCCCAACTCTGAATTGCTTTTATATCTTCTACATCTACATATGCACTCTGCAAATCACAATTAGGTGCTTGATGAGAGAAAATTCAAAAGTAGGTCTAACTGCACTGAATAACACCTTTCTTTTAAGGATATTCTGCCCTAACTCATGCTACATTTCTGTGACCCCCCCCCCCCCTCCCATATTGTGATAATACAAAATGAGCTACCCTTCTCTGAACTGGTAACGATCCCATAATGTGCAGCAATACACCAAAATAGTACAGACAAGATTAACATAGGCACTTTCTTTAGTAAAACTATAGCATTCTCTAAGTGTTTGGCCAATGAAACGTAGTCCTTGGTTCACGTTCCCCACAATATTTTCTATGAGTGCTTTCCATTTAAATTTGTTCATAATTGTAAATTCTATGTACTTAGTTGAATTTACAACCTTTATATTTGACTGATTTATCATATAAATGCAGTTTAATAAATTTCTTTTAAAACTCAGGAACAGTAAGGGCCCTATACCACTTCTCTGGAGCATGCCAGATATCACTTCCATTTTACTCAATGACTTTCTATCAATTACTACATACTATGTCCATTTTGAGATGACATCCTGTCACACAAATAAGGTGATATTCCATAAGAACACAATTTGATTCAAAGCTGCTTGTGAGGTACAGTGTCAAAAGCCTTTCGTAAATCTAGAAATATGGAACTGATATGAGATCCACTGTCAAAAGCACTCATCACTTCATTTGAGTAAAGAGATAGCTATCTTTTGAAAGAACGATACTTTCTGAAGCACTGTTAACTATGAAGCACAAGGTTATAATCTTTGAGTTAATTCATAATGTTCGAAAAAAGTGAATCTTCAAAAATCCAGCATCAAACCTTTACTGAATATTTGAGTGATCTGTGCAAATTTCTAGCATTTTGGTACAGATTTTTCACAGCCCAAGCATGTGTATATGGTAACTATTTATGGACCTACTGTACCAGATTACTCTAAAAGGAACCTAATTGGTATACAATTTGGACTGGAATTAAGTTGCTTTACTACTCCAAGGATATCAATTTGTAAATTACACATGCTGGCATCTGTTCTTTGTTCGAATTCTAGGGTATTTGCTTCATAATCTACACTCCATGCCACTAAAATTGCTACACCACAAAAATGACATATTACAGATGCAAAATTTAACAAACAGGAAGAAGATGCTGTGATATGCAAATGTTTAGCTTTTCCAAGCATTCACACAATATTGGCGCTGGTGGTGACACCTACAACGTGCTGACATGAGGAAAGTTTCCAACCGCTTTCTCATACACAAACAGCAGTTGACCGGCATTGCCTGGTGAAACGTTGTTATGATGCCTTGTGTTAGGAGGAGAAATGCATACCATCACGTTTCCGACTTTGATAAAGGTTGGATTGTAGCCTACCGCAATTGTGGTTTATCGTATTGCAGCATTTCTGCTCGCATTGGTCGCGATCCAATGACTGTTAGCAGAATATGGAATCAGTGCGTTCAGGAGGGCAATACGGAATGCGGTGCTGGATCCCAATGGTCTTGTATCGGTAGCATTCGAGATGACAGGAATGTTATCCGCATGGCTGTAATGGATTGTGCAGCCATGACTCAAGCCCTGAATCAACAGATGGGGACGTTTGCAAGACAACAACCACCTGCACGAACAGTTTGACAATGTTTGCAGCAGGATAGACTATCAGCTTGGATGGCTGCAGTTACCCTTGATGCTGCATCACACACGAGAGTGCCTGCGATGGCGTACGCAACAATGAAACAGGGTGCAGGAATGGTAAAACGTCATTTTTTTTTTTTTTCGGATGAATCCAAGTTCTGTATCCAGCATCATGATGGTCGATCCGTGTTTGGCGACAGTGTGGTGAATGCACATTCGAAACTTGTATTCATCACCACACCACCATACTGGCGTATCACCCGATGTGATGGTATGGGGTGCATTGGTTACACGTCTCAGTCACCTCTTGTTCATATTGATGGCACTTTGAACAGTGGCCATTACATTTCAGATGTGTTACAACCCCTGGCTCGACCTTTCATTTGATCCCTGCAAAATCCTACATTTCAGCAGGATAATACATGACCACATGTTGCAGGTCCTGTACGGGCCTTTCTGGATACGGAAAAAGGTTCGACTGCTGCCCTGGCCAGCAAATTGCCCAGATCTCTCACTAACTGAAAATGTCTGGTCAATGGTGGCCGAGCAACTGGCTTGTCACAATACGCCAGTCACTACTCTTGATGAACTGTGGCATCGTGTTGAAGGTTCATGTGCATCTGCACCTGTACACGCCATCCAAGCTCTGTTTGAATCAATGACCAGGTGTATCAAGGCCATTATTAAGGCCAGAGATGGTTGTTCTAGATACTGATTTCTCAGGATCTATGCAACCAAATTGCATGACAATGTAATCACATGTCAGTTCTAGTATAATATATTTGTCCAATGAAAACCCGTTTATCATCTGCATTTCTTCTTGGTGTAACAATTTTAATGGCCAGCAGTGTATATCTTCATAAATACTCTGCAAATCACATTTAAGTGAATGGCAGAACGTTCATCAAGCTGCTTTTATTCTATTTCTCTACCATTCCATTCTCTAATAGCATGCGTGAGAAAGGAACACCAAAATCTTTCCTTTTTCAATCAGATTATTCTTATTTTATTATGATCATGTCTCCTTATGTAGGTCATGCTAACAAAATATGTTTGCATGTTTAAGAGAAAGTTAGTGAAAGAAATTTCACAAAAAAATCTTGTTGCAATGAATAATGCCTTTATTTAAAGATGTTCACCACAACCCATGCACCATTTCCATGACAATCTCTTTCCTATATCACAAAAATACAAAATGAGCTGCCCTTCTCTGAACTTTCTCTATATCCTCCATCAGTATCACTTTGTCAGGATCCCACAATGCACAAAAATACTCCAAAATATGATGCAAAATGTAGTGTAAGGAGTTCTTTAGTAGAATTGTGGTATCTTCTAAGGGTTCTGCCAATGAAACATAGCCTTTGGTTTGCCTTCCCTACAATATGTTCTGTGTTCTTTCCAATTAAAACTGAATTTGTTTTTCCTAGGTATTTAGTTGAATTCATGGCCTATAGATTAGACTGATTTATCACGTAAATGAAGTTTAACAAATTTCTATCATTGCTCATATGGATGACTTCACAATTTTCTTTATTTAGCTTCAACTGGCAATTCTTGCACAATGCAAATATATTGTTTCAGAAAGTCTGCAATTCCTTTTGATCTTCTGGTGACTTTAATAGGAGATAAATGACAACATCATACACAAACAGTCTACGAGAGCTGCTCAGATTTTCTCCTAAATTGCTTATAAAGGTAAGGAACAGTAGGGGCACTATCATACTTCCCTATCCTGGGTAATGCCAGATATAAGTTCTATTTTACTTTATGACTGTCCTTCAGTGACAGTGTACTGTGTCATTTCTGACAGGAAATGATGAGTCCAATCAAACAACTGTGGCAATCTTCTGTAAGAATGCAATTCGATTAGAAGACACTTGTGAGGTACAGTGACAGCCTTCCAGAAAACTACCCAGTCCATACCACACAGCCCCCATTACCTGTGTAGCCTCTTCCTTGGTGTATTGGATGACTGAGCTAGTGAACATAACCCAGAACTCTACCACCGTATGGTGCAAGTCAAGGAATCTGCAGCCTACATGGTCACAGACCCTCCACTCAGCTCCAAACCAGAGGTCTGCAGTCGGTCCTATCAATCTACAAGCAAGACTCGCAGTCTTCACCACTTCTGACAGCAACCAAAATCCAGAGAAAATCTCTTACAATTGAAAACAACACACATTGTTGGTAGCGACATGATCCACCACCTGCAGTTGCCTGCATCCTGTACTCTTCATGTCATCCAGAAGGACCCGCTCCAAATCTGGAATGACTCCACCCGTATGCACATGGAGAGCACATTGGCCTCCTCCCTATCAGTGATATCCCTAATGTGCTCCATTACCCACTTGATTTTGTAGCTCCTAACTACAAGTAAATCCACCGTCTGTGATAGCCCAGACTGTGCAAGCTGAGAGGTGACCTCAGAACAAGTGAAACCATCTGACTCAGGAAGATTGTCTGGCACAGAAATTGTCTGAAACCTGTTGGCAAGATAAACTGGTGAGGCCTCTCAATCGGCCAACCTCCTCAGGGTTAACGTTGCCTGAAGATGGGAGTGAAGAGTCACCAATTCAGCTTGTATCCACAATCACTATCCATTACTATAGTACCTAGATAAACTAACGACTGTAAAGATTCACTGTAGACTATATAGTGAGTAAACAAAATCAGACAACTGTTGTGATTCACACAGCGGAAAAATATAAGAACCAGAAATTTAACATGAATCTGAATCCAATACACACACACACACACACACACACACACACACACACACACACACACACACACAAAATGTAAGAACCTAAGGGAAGCACTGCAAAGAAAAGTCAATATATGTCGCTTCTAATGAGAAGTCAGTCTCACTTACAAGTGAATGTGACAATGGTAAGACAGTGACTGACAGTGCTGAACCAACTGTAATTCAGTTCAAAACAAACACAGAAGACTGTCACGATTCATACAGTGAAATAATACACTAACGAGATATTTAATGTGAATATGAATATAATATAAATGTGAGCAAACAAAAAATTTAAGAAACTGGAGTAAGAACCACACACAAAATTCAAAAGATGTGCTGCTACTGTGAAGCCAGTTACACTTACAAGAGGAGATGTCCACTGAAGGATGAGCAGTGGTCAGGATGATGCTCACCAAGTGTCTTCCTTTAAACTGATCTGCTGGGGATCCAAAACACTTGGGGATACTCAAGAAGGATTGGCACAAGTGTTCTATATGCAGTCTCCTTTACAGATGAACCACACTACCCAAAATTTTCCTGTTAAACTGAAGTCAACCATCCACCATCCTCATGCTCATTCCACTTCATAGCACTTAGCAGTGTTACAGGTAGAAATTTAATCCACGTAACTGTGTCAAGCAGCATACTACTAATGCTGTATTTGAACATTATGGGATTGTTGTTCCTACTGATCTGTGTCACCTAACATTTTTCTACATTTACAGCTACCTGACATTCCTGACACCAACTAGAAGTTTTGTCTATGACATTTTGCATCCTACTACAGTCACTCAATGGTGAGACCTTTCTGTACACCACAGCATCATCAGCAAACAGCCATAGATTGTTCCTCACTCAAACTTTTGGATCATTCATGTATCCAGAAATTAATAATGGTTCCATCACACTTCCCTGTGGCACTCCTGATGATACCCTTGTCTCCGATGAACACTTTACATTGAGAACAACATATAAAGTTTCTGTATGATGACTCCATGGGCCCAACCACCACAATATAATAATAATAATAATTTCCACTTGGTGGTTATGATAAAAAATATTTATTTAATAATATTGCATATTGATTTCCCACAGACATTAATGAGGTGGGATGGTTTGCATGCCTCAATGATACAAATAGCCATACTGTAGGTGCAACCATAGCGGAGAGATATCTGTGGAGAGGCCAGACAAACATGTGGCTCCTTGAAGAGGGGCAGCAGCCTTTTCAGTTGTTACAGGAGCAACAGTCTGAATGATTAACTAAGATGGCCACATAATGTCAGCTAATGTGGCTTTGCCACACTGTTACTGCAAACAGCAGAAAGCAAGGAGAAACTACAGCCATTACTTTTCTCAAGGACATGAAGCTCTACTGTATGAATATTTGATGATGACATCCTCTCGGGAAAAATATTCTGGAGGTAAAATAGTTGCACATTCGGATCTCTGAGCGAGGACTACTCAGGAGGATGTCGTCATCGGGAAAGACAACACTGGCATTCTACGGATCGGAGTGTGGAATGTTAGATCCCTTAATCGAGTAGGGAGGCTATAAAATTTAAAAAGAGAAATAGATAGGTTGAAGTTACATATAGTGGAGGTTAGTGAAGTTTGGTGGAAAGAGGAACAGGATTTCTGGTCAGGTGAATACAGTATTATAAATACAAAATCAGTTGGGGGTATTACAGGAGTTAGCCCAATAACAAACAAGAAAACAGAATTGCAGGTAAACTACTATGAACAGTGCAGTGATTGCATTATCGTAGTCAAGATTGACATGAAGCCAACATTGAGTACCGGTTTATATGCCAACTAGCTCTGCCGATGATGAGAAGCTCAAGAAATGCATGAGGAGGTAAAGAAAATTATTCAGACAATTAAAGGAGAGGAAAACTTAATTGTGATAGGAGACTGGGATTCGGTAGTAGGAAAAGGAAGGGAGGGGAAAAAAGTAGGTGAATATGGTCTGGGAAAAAAGAATGAAAGAGGAAGCTGCCTAGTAGAATTTTGCACGGAACATAATTTAATCATAACAAACAACTAGTTTAAGAATCACAAAAGAAGGTTGTATACATGGAAGAGACCAGGAGACACCGGAAGGTAACAGACAGATTTTATAATGGTAAGTCAGATTTCGGAACCAGGTTTTACACTGTTAAGACAAATCCAGGGGCAGATATAGACTCTGACCATAACTTGGTCATATACTGTAGGCTGCAACTGAAGAAACTGAAAAACGTAGGAAAATAAGGAGATGGGACCTGGATAAATTGAAGGAGCCTGAAGTTCTTAAAAATTTCAGAGTGAGCTTTAGGCAACAATTGACAGAAACAGGGGGGGGGGGGGGGGGAATAAAACAGTAGAAGAAGAATGGGTAGCATTGAGAGATGAAATAGTAAAGGCTGCTGAGGACAAAATGCAAGACATACAAAAAATCTTTGGATATCATGAAAATACTAAATTTAATCAATTAAAGGAGAAAATATAAAAATGCAATAAATGAAACAGGCAAAATGAAGTACAGATGACTAAGAAATGAAATTGACAGGAAGTGCAAAATAGGTAAGAAGGAGTGGCTAGAAGGCGAATGCAAATCAGTAGAAGAATGTTTAAATAGGGGAAAAATAGATACTGCCAACAGGAAAATAAAAGACACATTTGGAGAGAAGCAAAGCAGCTGTATTAATATCAGTTCTCAGTAACTGAAAGGCTGAAAGGTGGAAAGAATATATAAAGAGGCTCTACATAGGAAATGAACTTAGAGACAATATTTTAGGAAGGGAAGAGGAAGTAGATAAAGATGAAATAGGAGATACTATACTGAGAGAAAAATTGGACAGAACACTTAAAGTGCAGTGGACAACATTGCCTCAGAACTACTGAAGCCTCTGTGAGAGCCAACCATGACAAAACTATTTCACTTGGTGCATAATTTGTATGAGACAGGGGAAATAGCCTCAGACTTTAAGAAAAATGTAATAATCACCATTCCAAACAGAGCAGATGCTGTCAGATGTGAAAATTACAAAACCATGAGTTTAATAAGTCATGGTTGCAAAATTTTAACACGAATTGTTTATGGATGGAAAAGCTGGTACAAGCTGACCTTGGGGAAGATCAGTTTGGATTCAAGAGAAATATAGGAACATGGGAGGTAATCCTAAATTTATGGCTTATCTTAGAAGACAGATTAAGGAAAGGCAAACCTATATTTCTAGCTTTTGTAGATTTGGAAAAAGCTTTTAATAATGTTGATTGGAATAGACTCTTTCAAGTTCTGAAATCAACAAGAGTAAAATATAGGGAATAGAGGGTTATTTACAACTTGTACCAAAACCAGACAGCAGTTATCACAGTTGGAGCGCATGAAAGGGATGCAGAGGTTGGGAAGGGAGTAAGACAGGGTTGTAGTCTTTCTCCAATGTTATTCAATTTGTACATTGACCATGCTATAAAGGAAAGGATGGAGAAATTTGGAGAAGAAATTAAAGTTAAGTGTGAAGCAATAAAAACATTGCATTTTGCTAATGACATTGTAATTTTGTCAAAGACAGGAAAGGTCCTGGAAGAGCAGTTGAATGGGATGGACAGAATGTTGAAAGGTGCATACAAGATGAACATTAACAAGAGCAAAACTAGGGTAATGGAGTGCAGTCTAAGAAAATCTGGTGATGCTGACAGAATTAGATTAGGTAACAAAACCATAAAGGTGGTAGGTGAGTTTTGTTACTTGGGCAGTAAAATAACACATGATGGTCACAGTACAGAGGATATAAAATGCAGATCAATGGGAAGAAACACAGTTTTGAAAAAGAAAAATTTGTTAATATCGAATATTGAGTTAAGTCTAAGGAAGTCCTTTCTGAAGGCATTTGTGTGGAGTGTTGCCTTGTATGGGAGTGAAACATGGACGATAAACAATGTGAACAGGAAGAGGATAGAGGCTTTTGAAATGTGGTGCTACAGAAGACTGCTGAAGATTAGGTGGGTGGATCGCATAACTAATGAGAAGGTACTGAACAGTATTGGGAGAAATGGAATTTCTGGCATACCTTGACTAAAAGAAGGTATCGAATGGTAGGACACATTTTTAGACATAAATGAATCATGAATTTTGCATTGGAGGTAAGTGTGTGGAGTAAAAGAGGGAGACCAAGATATGAATACAGTAAGCAGATTCAAATGGATGTAGGGTGCTGTTCTTATGAGGAGATGAAGAGGCTTGCTCAGGATAGAGTAGGGTGGAGAGCTGCATCAAACCAGTCTCTGGACTGAAGACAACAACAACATTGATTTTGTTTATTGAACAAACATGTCAAGTGTGCTCGTGTAGACCACGCAAAATCTTTTCACTGTTAAAATATAGAAAAAGATCAGTCAGATATGCGTTACATGTTTCAACTGGACTAGCTGCTTACAGCCACCTACACAGCTAAGCTTGCAGGCACTGTGTTGTACATGTGTCCGATGGACTTGAAACTGCATTGAAAATGTTCAGCCAATGAATGAGATCAATATGTGATATTTTAAAAAATATTTTATATCATAATCACCAAGCAGAAATTGTTATCACTATTATATCATGTTCTATTATTTTGGAGGTCTTCAAGCCACTCTCATGCCTGGGAACCTACTCAATATGTCCATCTCTTTATTTGCAGTCTGTAATGTGGCAACATGTCAAACATCTTTCGGAACTTGATTAATATGCAATCTGCTGTTGCCTTTTCCCCTCTCAAGCAAATTGCTGTAGAGTTCTCTATCATATTCTCATTTCAAACTGAGAACATGTTCAAGAATTCTAAACCACACTGATGTTAAAGATATTGGTCTGTAATTAGTAGGTAGGTCCATTCTTTTGCCTTTCTTATAAACAGCATTCGCCTACACTTTTATCCTAGTCACTTGGGACTCTTTGCTGGACTAAATATGCACAATAAATGCAAGAGGTAAGAGGCCAATGCTGTAGAGCACTCTTTGTAAAACTAAATTTGGATTCCATTTAGGCCTGGCAACTTATTTATTTGCAGGCTCCCTCAGTTTCTTTCCAACACCAGGGATGCCTATTACTACATCATCCATTCAGGAGTCTATTTGGTGCTTAAACAATGATACGATTATAATACTACTGCATGAACAGTTTCTTAAACATGAAATTCAAAACTTCAGCTTTCATTTTGTTGTCTTATATAATGATCATTAGGTGACCAAGTAGAGTCATTTGACCCATTTTTCGGTTTCACATAAGACAATAATTTATTTGGGTTCTCAGACAGATCTTTCGGTATGTTATGACAGTGGTAGTTATTGTATGCTTCACACATCAATCTTTTTATAAATATGGGGATCTCTACTATATTTTCCCTTTCTTATTTGCATGTTATTTTTTAATCAAAAATCCCTTTGATTTTTCAGCAATTTTGAACATTATTACTATTGTAATGTACTTTGTTGGCACATACTTCTCCGTTGCTTGATTTACTATTCATTTGCATTTAGTTTATAATTCCATCATGTCCAACATACTGGAACTCAGGGGCGTCGTCTCCATGCATGTGATGCATGCGGCGCATGCCTATCAGTTACAACCATAGAAGAAAAATTACTTTCTTACAATAAGTGCAGCAAGTGCTCTCTGCACTGACTACTCTGCATGTGGAGAAAGAACCGCTTCAACTCCCCCCTCTCGACCCTCTACCCTCCATTGTGACACTCCGTTCCTCGCCCAGTGTGTCCGCTTGCTGCCGACAGGCCGCTACATCCAAGGCCAAACAACACCCTCACCCACGCCTGCCCCCACCCTGGCACTGCGTGGCGGCATGCTGCTGCTCCACCACATCGCCTTTGCGACTTTTACATTGGCAGATCATTTTTAGTAAAAAAGGAAATAGTTGCTAAAGGAAGATCTTGCCCTGCTTTGACTGGACTTTGTACTAGGCATAAAGATAAGAAGCAAGAATACATACAGCACAGTATAAGAAAACTAGTTGGTTAAGTGGTTTTGACGTTAAGCAAAGGTTGTTATGCTGACCTTGTCTCTTGTTTAGTGCTGATAGAACAACCGTGTGGACTATGGAAGGGTTCAGTAATTTGAATGTGTTGTCAGTGTCAATTTCAAGACACCAAAAAACCCTTGGACACATTAGAGCAAGTCTAGAGCTTTCAACATTTGGTCTAACAAGAGTAGATCATCAGTTGAATCAACAACTGAGAACTTCTGTGCTACTTCATAACGCAGCTGTAACAAACAACAGAGAAATTTTAAAGTGGCTTGTATGTTTCTTAGCCAATGTAGAGCTGCCATTCAGAGGTCATGAGTAATCGGTTGATTCTATAAACAGAGGGAATTACGTTCAATTGCTAAATCTCATTAGCAAATATGTCAGACTTGATAACTATATGACAGAAAGTATAGTTTTCTGTAAAATGTCCCCTACTATTCAAAATGAACTTATAATATGTATTTTAAAAGTTCTTCTTAATGCACTGAAAGAAGAAATAGCCAATTCTCAATTTCTTTCCATTCTACTAGATGAAACAACAGATTCCATCAATAAGTCTCAGTTATCTACATGCCTGAGATATGTAAATGATAGAGGAGAGGCCCGGGAAGTGTTCATAGGTTTTACTGATGTACATGCAGATCACTCTGCTGAAGCTTTCTTCAGACATGTTGTCCAAACTGTAGAAGAATTTAATTTGGAGTCAAAATTAGTTGGTCAGACGTACGACAGAGTGGCAATTATGGCATGCCATATTACTGGGCTACAGAAACGTGTTCAGGGAAAGTATCCACGGGCTACATTCACTCACTGCTATAGCCACGTCTTAAATTTAGTTTTACAGCAGTCTGCTAGTGCTATTAAGGACTGCCGTGTATTTTTTAAGACAATGTCTCTGTTATCTGCCTTGTTTTCAACTTCTCCAAAAAGAACTCATGCAGTGAAACAATTTGTGGAAAAGAAGATTTCTAGTCACACCTACACAATGGAACTTTTGTTCAAGACTTGTTAAAACAGTTCAAGAAATGAGTTAATAATATTTTTCGAAAACATAACGGAGAAATGTGATGGTTGGGATGCTGTGTGGTAGCACAGGCTTATGGATTCATTTTATTTCTGAGTACAAGAACTGCTTTCTTCTTGGATAGGATATTTTGTTACACAGATATACTTTTTGATACACTTCGAAAGAAGACCCTAGACATAGGATATTGTAATAAAGAGATCAGAAAGTTTCAGCTTTGGCTTGTTTCACAGAGAAATCTTTTTGATGCACTATGGGAAAAAATGACATACAACACAGAAATAATTTGTCCAGCAAGAGAACTTGTATTGACAAAAACGAAGTAAGACAATTGTACTTTGAGATTATAGACAACATATCCAATGAAACAAACACCAGGTTTGGGTCTCTTATCAAGTTGCAGTTCATGACTCTTCTAAGCGAAGAGAAATATTCATCTCACAGCTGAAATTTTCCAGACAGTTTACTGGATAAACTTAATGACTGTCCGTATTCTGAACTGTTTGATTTTGTAAATTTAAAAAATGATTTGATCCCATTCTATTCATCAATGGAATTTGAAAATAAGCCTGTGCATGAACTGTTACCATATATGAACACCAACAATATTCACAAAATTATGTGCGAAACCCACAAACTGGCCTCCTTAATATTGTCACTACCTGTTTTAACTGCAACAGTGAAACATTCTATTTTGGCATTAAGAAGAATTCATAATTATATATGGGTGACACAGGCTCAAGAGAGATTAAGTGCACTTTGTATACTGGAAATTGAAAAAGAACTTCTTCAAAAAAATTAAAGTGCTTCCTGCATTTTACGAAAACGCTATATTGGAGTTTACTACACAAAACAGAACAGCAGATTTCTTATACCAGTAATTTCAGTGTGGTAAGTAATGCATTCTTACCAGTAGGATATTATTTTGTTTTTGTGACAGTGAATCTCCAAAGTTTTTGATCAGCTTTAATACCAATCATAGCTATGTAGAATGCCATGGTTGCTTTTGTGTCTGCAGAATGATTAGAAATGAGCTTCTGTTTCTAAAAACTATGATTAAAACCAATTTAAACAATACAATCCACCGTCACGAGAGCAAGAAGTATCCGCATTCTATGGTTTCAATTTTCTGGCCGCTTTGCACAGTGCAATTTCGGTAGGTAACAAACACGACCAGGACTGCTGTGACTATACCCTATAACAGACATGCAGACAGTATTTCATTAAATACAGAATACTTACTGTCCCCTGTCTGCATATATTACAAGCTCTCCTTCATAAAAAACAAAATATCCACATGCATGAATGTAGGTCAGACATACACTCATACCACACTAGACACAGGAACTTACTAGACATTCCATGGACTCGTCTAAGTAAAGTCCAAAAACTTTTTTACACACAGGAAAAGTATTTCTCAACTATCTACCTTCTGATATAAGAGGGATGCCTCAAAATAAATTTAAAAGGGTAGTCGAGTCTTGGCTGAAATCAAAAGCTTTCTATGACATTAATGAATTTTTAGATAATGAAGAAAAAGGTGATTTCTCACACACACTGTGACTAAGTCAATTTTTTTTGTTGAATTCTTATTTGTGTTTTATTTGAATTTGTTACTAAATTTGTAAATAATGATATTTGTAAAATACTTGTCACACATGCCATAATAATTGTATATTTGTCAATTATGTATATCACAATTTATATGTATTTACTGACGATGCCTCATACAACAACAGTTGTCCACATGCTAATATATGAATCAATAAATAACTCAATATATTTTAGACACTGGTGGAGCTGTATCCTTCCAGGGATTTCGCTTCACACAGGTTGCTGGTTATCATGACAATCACCCATCAGACAGGCAGCCCACTACATGCACATGTCATGTGGTGGAAGCTGCGAGGGAATCCTACACAGACAGCTTTACCCCGAACTTTGCGTGGCAGTTACCAACCAATTCTGGCCAACAACTGCTGCATTGTCAAGTGCAAAATGGAGTGAATACATGTGATGGGAATCATATTAATACAAAACTGACTAAGCTTGCTTGCAAACAAACCTTCACAGTTGGTAATTTAATAAAATTCTCTGTGTATTACATAGACAGCATTTCTTTACTCCATTAAGCACCAGCTACTCACACCATTGTCATCTCTGAATACGTTATCAACTATATTCCGTGGTGATGGCTACTCTAGACCCGAGTCCAGTATACGACCCTGCTGGAACTAAATGATATCCATTCATTTCCACATGGGTTGCTAACAATTACTTATCAGATCTTTTTAGCATAAACAATTTCATAGCCTTCTTGACTGGTTTATTAACTTTGTCAACCATTGTAACTGCTCCAACATCATGATCAATAACTTCTGTCTATACAATGGCATTAAGTTAGGCCTGTTTGCTGGTCTAAATTATTTCTATTGCATGTGGGCTGTTGATTTCTCTAATCAAAACATAGGTCTGGATGAAATCCAAATTCGGTTTTACAAAATGTCCCATGGCATTAAAACCTTTCTTGGCTTGCTTTAACAGCCACTTCTTTCCCCTCATTGGGTGCCTTGACTGCAATAGAAGTGAACCACTGCACTACCAGGAGAGTTTTACTGTGTCTCATAATCAGCAGGCTGCAATGCCTCATACTATTTATTAGAAGTATGGATTAATCTTTTGGCCATTAGCTACATACAACCTTCAATGAACCTCACAAAACAGCTTTAGATTTGTTCATTTTGTCCTAGCCACCATTAGACTATGTAGTGGTTGATGTGAGAATAGAGATTTTATTTACCATTAGGATGTTAAGAAAGATTAATTAAACCTACTGGATCATATAGATACATATTACTGTTAACAGAGAGTTCAAAATAATTTTCCTTTACAATTCTATCTATATTATTCCTAATCATGCTCCAAATTAAATTCTCTTTGGTACTGGAACATTAAATGTTTTGCTTGCGTATAGTATGATTTTATACTTGTTGGATAATGTTATATTCTGCCCACTGTGAAAACTTCAAGAAATACTTATCATTGTCAATCAAATATATTCTTAATAGCATCAATAAATCAGCATTTTTATTCTGTGAAATTGTACTTTTTTCTTATTAGCTAAGCTTGGTTAAAGCGGGATGTTTTATTGTTGCCATCTGACCATCAGAGTCACACAAACTATTTATTATGGAGCTCAGTATATAACTGAAACAAATATTCACCAAGTTCTTTATAATGTGCAGAAATAAATACATCTGTCGTCCATTTTTGGTAGGTAATAGTCTGAGAGGATAATTAAAACCATAGATGCCTGACCATCACGAGCAATGGTTTGGTCTCCAGTATTAGGAGATTATGTTTTATGGACACTTATTTTTCCACAAAAGATCTATAAACTTCTTCTACCACACATATTTTAATCTTGTTACAGACTGTCTTCGTTGAAATCACTGAACACCTCTTATATGATGGCACAACTACTTCCCAGCATATCTCTCAGATTTCTTCAGTTATGCCATCCCTTCCTATTTGTTCCTTCAGGTTTGCCTGATGTCAGTTACTGAAATCCATATTGGCCTTTATTCAGAAAGTAGCTGTGACATGCCTTAGATAGTTTTGATAATAAATAATTAAGAATGCTCCACCAGTAACAATTTTGAAGCTGAAGGTTAATCCATTGCAATTAGCAATTTATTTACTAATAAGTTAGCATTCATTATCACAGTAAACTTTGAAGGGAGAATAAATAAACAGACCTCAGTCAATATCTGATTATATGAATTTCAATTGTGGCATCAGAACAATGAGAGGAAGAAAGGTGTACAAAGTAACTAATTCATACAACAGTCTCCACCAGGTAACACCCAAACAGTTCTATGCCAATACTGCTGACCATTTCATAATGTTTATTTACACCAATGGCAATAAATAATGGAAACACCAAAACAACAATAAAGTAATAACAAATAAAGGAAGACTAATATCTCTCATCTGCTTCCTCAATATTCTATCAAACAATATAAACAGCCTTTTCCACCATTATATAATAACTAAAGTCTTCCTCATTCAGCAGTCAGTACAAACTCTGAGGAAAACTACTAGAAAATAGTGATTGAAATGTTGGTCAGTTTTATGTTGAAAATGTGGTTGAAGACCCACACAAGAATTTTACTGACATGGACAATGGCCATGGAGACTTACACTTCATATATTGACAATGCAGTCACAAATCCCAGTGAAACTCGTATACTGAAAACAATCTAAACTGGAGTTCCCTAAAAGTTATATAAGATAGAGTTAAGGTGTCTCGTGAAGAATTAGCGACAGACAATATTATGAAAAAAAGCTTCCACTAAACAGCTCTTCTTCTCTTCCTTATTTTTACTACAACTGAAGCAGCAGTGTGATGACTATCTTTGTATCAGAAGATAATTTAGCAGTATTTAAAAAAAATTAATAGATGAATGAAACCAATGATTAGAAGTTTCATTCTTGGGCAGTATAAGTGATAAATCAATGAGCTACTGAGATTCAGAAAGCAAATAAGATTTGTCAATGAAATTATCTCTTCCAAAAATTAGAATTCTTTTGGTTGCTAACTTCATGTAGAAATGACAGAATTTTCAGGTTGTGTCAAGAGGAAAACCTTACAATTTAAATACACCAGATAGGGCATTAATCTCTTTTGACGTTTGATGATTCATGAGACAGGAGTAAATGACTTACGTTATCTGACATGAAATTTTTGGATGTTCATGGTACTACTGAAATTAGTGTCACTTACTGAAAACTAATTTCATCAATTTAATATATGCCTAATTTTAATTGGTGTAATACAAGATCAGCATTTTTTAAATAATAGGCCCTACCTGGTGATGTCATTATATATCATCAGCAGTATTAGGAGATTGTACCTGAATACCCATCATAGTTAACTTACCCATGAAAATCAAATTAAGTTTTACTTCAAAGTGCTGACATTAAGATCCTGTTTAATAATTTGACAGGAATATAGTACAGCAAATGAACTAGCAAACAATTAACATATCTCAGCCAATGAAGTGAGACAAAGTGCATTTGCAGTCACATGCTTTACTCTTAACTGGAAATTAACATACAAGGATCATCATGCAAAGTTTATGGACTAATACAGACATTCCATTCAGAAAATTAAAATACAGGTTCAAGAAACTGAATGCTCATAATGTGACAGATCTCACATAACATGCATCATCATGATATTAGTGCTCAATATTGTGAGAATCATGAAGTCTCATGCCAATTAAATTGCTCCTTACCACACATGAATGTAAGAAGTTATATCACACACTGTCTCACAAACATTTGTGAAATATGAGATAATGAATATGTAAAAGCACAAGTGACTTACTCCAGGCTCCATCGTGAAACTATTGAGCGTACTACATCCAATGAGATAAAGTTTCAGCAGTATTACTGGTGCATCTATTTCTAATGAAATTTTTAATACTTCCCTCAAATCACTTTGGAGGAAGACTATTTTCACAATCTTAATCGTAAGAAGAAACTTAGGTACTATTAGGAGTAAGGGTTTTACATTCATTTGGAGGAAGAATGATCCCACAACATCACTTTTCTCACATTTCATTTCAGGCAGAATCCACCACCACATGCATTATATAAACAGAGCTGAGTATCTGTTAACTGCAATCATTGACACATCTCACAGAACAGACAAGAAATTTCAACAAAAGAAACAATTTTATTCTCTCAGGGTACACCCGGAGAGGGTATAAATACTGTTCTTCTCTAGCTGCTAAACAGGTGTAACAAACAAGACAACACAGTGAGTTGTCTGACAACTAACATCTAAAAATGACTTTCCCATGACTAGCAATAATGAAAATTAGTAGGAAAATTTTATAATTTCTGGTTGCACCCTGCCATACTGGTAGTTTTAGGGGAAAATGTGTCATTCTATTCTAAATGTTTTCCCTAATTCTATATCCTACATAATACTCTTTTTTTTTCCCCTTTTGTAAGTTTTTTGAAATTTCTTTAAAGTAAATGTCTAGTTTCTTTCAAACAATTTTAGTGAGTTTCAACTTGGGCTGAGAGAAGTAAATTCCAAAAATTTTTGTAGGCAGTCTCATGCTTGGACTTAGAGCCACTCCAGAAAATAACCCAATTTCCTTCAAATATTGTCATTATCATAAATAACATTTCTGAAAGAAAACTACCAACACAGTATTTACAGTACATTGATATCATAGTAACCTGTGCTCACTTCACAAGAGACAAAAATGTTTGGCAATATACCCACATGGAAAAAGAACCACAATGGTAGGCTGACCAGAATTCATTAGAGAGCATACACAGGGCTCATTAGAATTTATCCAGTGTGACAGATATCTCGCGGCAGAATGGAGAGTTAGCAGATGCAGTTTTGCGGTTAATCAGTGCAAGTGCAATAGACAGAGATAACTCACACATGCACACAAGGGGTTGCTGCAGTAAGTTTTCTCAACATTGTGTGTGATTTCATTGCATCTTTTGCTTTATTTCAGTATACCAGGAAGGTGGAATTGGCAATAATTAGTGTGACAGCCATATCACAAAATGATATTGGCTGAACAGTAGGCTAAATGTCCATAGGACCTACAGAAATGAAAAGCCACCGTTCACTTTAAAGCATCTTAAAGTTAACGAAAAATCTTTGTACTCTGGTGTGGCAATGGATGACACCAAACGAAAATTAGAGGTTTTAAATTTGAAATTTTAAAACTCATTCATGCAGTATTATCACAGAGACATGATCAATTGTTATTAGTTTTTATGACTTGGGTTTATTACGATTAATTTATTGTCATCCAAAAGTTATAAAGTGACTGGCAAGCATTTACCTCAACTCAGTACTGCTGATACTAATTAGTAATTCCAAAAGATGAAAATAAATGTTGAAACAAGCTTTCAAAAAACATTTATCCTTCATCATGTAGGAGGGAGAAGAAAGACGATATAAGGGAGAGTGGTTTTGGGTTACTTACAACCTAGGCTGTGAGATGAGGATGGAGTGAATGGTGATAAACAGAAGTCAGAAATATTGCATTTTGTTGGGATCAGACCAATGGTGAAGCAGAAAAAATGTTTTCTGAATGGGCTGTTATACTAAATCATATTTCAGTACTTCCCCATATTTTTTCTTTTAAAAAATTCAGGTGATGTTTAGGGCATGACAACACCCAAACACCCCCCCTCCCCCCACCACCATTAAAATACTGGCGTCACTACTGTATTGAACAGATATAATATATGTTCTGTAACAGCATACACTATCAGCAATGGAAGATTTGGAAAATTTCAGAAAATTCTTTCAATATTTGGGGAAGATTTGGAAGATCCACTCAAAATTATGGGAACATTTTGAAAATATCAAAAGATTCAATCAGATTTTTTTTTCTAGGATAATTTTAAATGTCAGACGAGCTTCCAATTTTTGTAAGACCTGACAACACTGCCGATGAATCATATTTTGTGTAGGCAATGGTATGTTACTTTTACATAACCAATGATAGATAACAAAAGATGGAATGAATTTATAATGCTGAAATTGAAGGGATTGTTTGTCTTGGTGTGTTTGGAAGTGCATATTTGTGGTTGAGTGTCGTAATTTTGTGTAATTATGGTGGGCCATTCAATTAAGTAAGGTGAAGTGTTTTTACTTTTTACAATACAAACTGATCTACTTACTTTCACCAATCCACCCACTCAGCACCATGGTTTAATTAAAAATACTATTTATTTGAAAAATTAAACATCAGGCATGGAGGTTGTTTGGAAAAAACCATACTGAAGCAAAGGTTTCTTCCTGTGTCCTGTGAAAACCTCATCGCTCATTTCTCTACATCACAGAATCTGTCTCCTGTTTTTTCATTCCATGTTTGGAACAAATAGCTGACTCATGTAGCTTTGATTCCATCATTCCTCCAGGTGAGAACTGACAAAATTCTTGTAGATACATATAAGTATTTCACTGGCCCTAATCTAGACTTATGTAATGTATATTCACTTCATCCACCAACACAGACAATGTACAAATTATGCTTACTGGAGGGGATTATTGTTTTTAATCTTATACATATGTCAATTACTTTCATTTTTGCTCATATTTTGGGGGTTTTAATGTTTTCTTCAATTCTGCATTTTCCTCAATCTTACGTTTTTAAAGTTTGGACTGCATGAAAATGTAAAATGGGGGTTTCACATACTTGAATTCAACTCATTCAGCAATTTTTCTGTGGCATGGTTGACTATTTCTAAGTCGCTATTATAGAAGTTTGTGTCATGGTATGAGACACATTTCTAAATTGTACACCAGTGCTATAAATAAAAATTATTTTTCATTTAAAATTATTGGACAGTAGAACATATAATGCATATAGTTTTCCATAATAGCCACAGAAGATACTTTACAAATAAAAGCAAAAAAAGTCTGATGAGAAACATAAATTAATCTTAACTGATTAATCTGATAGAAATTCTAAACAGATATGGAAAAAAAATATTATTCAAAGAAATAGGTATAAATAAATATTGATTAAAGTTTTAGGGAAACAAATTTTCTTCATCGGGTAGGATAGAAAATGGAGGAGAAAGGGGATAAAAAGGAAGTGGTTTTGGGCTACTCCAGTGGAGCTGATCAGAGGAGGCAAGGGATTATTATGGGTCTCCGCACTTTCCTATAGTCAAATTCATAGCAGTAATGGTTCCAATAATTTGTGCTATAAACCTTCAAGTACTTTTGTCAGTGAGAACAAAAGACTTAAGCTTGTGCTATTTCTTGTACACCACCACTACTATACACAGCAAGTCAAGCTGTGTGAAGCATGTGGTGATGGCTGCAAACTGTGGACCCTGCCAGTGTGGGCAGGAGGCCAGCATATGCCACGCCTCATGTAAGAACTTGGTTGCCATGGTAACCATTATATCAGAGGAGAGGGGTGTATAGGATGAGCGCTATGCTATGGCAGATTAAGGGAATGCCAGGAGCTGTGATACCGCTGCTTATGGTTTCTCTGCATGTAGGCATAGCAGCAAATATTAAAGAATGAATATTTAATATGTCACTTTTATTGATATTAGCAGCAGCACTATTAGTGACAATAGTAATAGCAGCTTGGGTTTAAAAGAAAGGAAAGGGGATTTTCCAATATGGTTCATGGCCTCCCCAGAAATTGACCAATGATCTGTTGCTGGGTTAATCACAACCTAGCCCATGAGGTACAAATGGCGTGAAAAGTGATAAGTCAAAGATATTGTGAAATAAGTACTGAGCCAAGCTGTAGCAAATGAAAGAGGATAGATCAAGAAGTAAAGAGAAGTGAACAGAAAAATGCTGTGTGTGGGTGGGTGGAAGATGGTTGGAATTATGTCTCTCTCTTCTTACTAACATAATAATTATATTATTGTAAAAGAGGTGCTGGACGAAAGTGACAGTGTGGAGTAGTGACTAAAGTGTTGGATTCTTAAGTGAAGGGTCTTGGGTTCGAGACCCACCATATTTGAACATTTAGTGCTTGTGACACATACAAGAGCAGAGAATGAACTTAACTCTAGCTGAGGCTTTATGGATGGATTCAAACACAATTTAGCAATTATAATATTATTACATGCCATACAACATTGCTGCATGACACAAATTATATATCTCTCTCTTTTTACAAATATGATTCCCTCCACCCGTCCCCCACTCACCAATATTCGTTTCATTCCCCTTTACTTCTTGATCTATCCACATTGGTTTGCTAATGGCTTCACAATGCTGTTACATTGCTGCATAACACATATCATATTTGTTCGATCTAGTAGCAATGCAACACCACCTAGAAGACAAGGCCTTACAACAGGCCATGCCTACGTCACACTTAGAGGCCCCGGCCGTCACCTCACTGGCTGGCCGCTGGGGCACGCCCACCGCCGCGCAGCGGCCGGCCAGTCAGATGGCGGCCGCGGCCTCTAAGTGTGACGTAGGCACGGCCTGTTGTAAGGCCTTGTCTTCTAGGTGGTGTTGAGCAATGCCAGTATTTTCAGGGTGGGGTGGGGAGGGGGGTGTCTGGGTGTTGTCATGCCCTAAACATCACCTGAATTTTTTAAAAGAAATAATATGGGGAAGTACTGAAAAATGATTTAGTATAACAGCCCGTTAAGAAAACATTTTTTCTGCTGCGCCATTGGTCTGATCCCAACAAAATGCAATATCTCTGACTTCTATTTATCACCATTCACTCCATCCTCATCTCACATCCTAGGTTGTAAGTAACCCAAAACCACTCTCCCTTATATCGTCTTCTTCTCCCTCCTACATGATGAAGGATAAATGTTTTTTGAAAGCTTGTTTCAACATTTATTTTCATCTTTTGGAATTACTAATTAGTATCAGCAGTACTGAGTTGAGGTAAATGCTTGCCAGTCACTTTATAACTTTTGGATGACAATAAATTAATCTTAATAAACCCAAGTCATAAAAACTAATAACAATTGAGCATGTCTCTGTGATAATACTGCATGAATGAGTTTTAAAATTTCAAATTTAAAACCTCTAATTTTCGTTTGGTGTCATCTATTGCCACACACGAATACAAAGATTTTTCGTTAACATGTAACAGCACCGACCATTTTATATGTGCACAAACTTTTACTAACTTCTTCCTACAAATACTTCTGAGTTCTGTATTGAACTGAGACTGCAACAAGATCTATTATTGCAGCATGTTTCAAATTTTGTTATTTAACCATGACTGGATTTTCTCAGCCTTAATGCACTCACTCACCGCATATTTATTCAGTGAGTATAAACGTGGTCCATATGCTCTCTACATCCATGATATTGGGACTGCATGATATCCATTCATTGCAACTGCAAATCTGATTTTATCAGCATAAAAACTCTCTTATCCTTCCTTACAGTTCTATTAACTTCAGTAATACTTTTTGGAAAAAATGGTTTAAAACTACGTCAAAAGACAACATATACTGTTGTTACACACTATACCTGCTATGTTAAATCATTAATACTGTATGATTGAGGTACTTAGACACTACTGAGTGTAAACATTGATTAAACGTTTCTACAACCATTACAATGGTACATTTGTTTCCTTTTGTAGAGAATTTATTGGTGAGGCAGTGACTCACAGAAAATTGTTAAAGAGGAGAACATCAGAAAAAGGGCATGTTATTTTGATTCATATTCTGGTGGACAGTGGTTCATATCCCAGTCCAACTATCAACATTTGACAAATGTATTTTCTGCAAATGTCAAAAAAGTCCTCATAAACATTACCATGTACACTCTAAGATAAAAAAAAATAGAAGACACACCTTGAAGTAATTATTTGTATGGAATGGAAATCAATAGATGAGATGTACATCTACAGACAAAACAATAATTACAATTTTAGAGAAAAATTGAATCATTTATTCAAGAGAAAGAGCTTCACAAATTGAGTGAGTAAAGACTGTGTTGGCCCACCTATGGCCCTTATGTTTGGTAATGATTGATAGAATTGTTGGATGTCATGAGGAATATATGCCAAATTCTGCCAAACTGGCACGCTAGATTGCCAAAATCCTCATTTAGCTGGACAGCTCTGCCAATAATGTTGAAAACGTTCTCAACTGAGCAACCTAGGGTTCAGCAAGCATGAAAAAATATAGTACAAATTCTCACTGCATGCATAATGGCAATATCTAGCTGGAACGCAAGTCCAGGATGGCTTGCCATGTATGACAAAAAATGTTGCACAGAATATCCTCAACATACAAATGTGCTGTAAAAGTAATGAGAATGACAACCAAAGAGGTCTAGCTATGAAATGATACATCAGACTATTACCCCTGGTTGCCAGGCCAAACAGCTGACAGTAGTCAGGTTGGTTTCCCACTATTGTCTGGGGTGTGTGCTGACACATCTTCGCTAGACATTAGGACACATGGGACTCACCCACTCATTATGCGCTAAATGTGGTCAAGATCACTGAAAAAGTGCCTGTTGGTAACAGAGATCAATGGTAATCATCAGAAGTTGACCTCACCCCTTTTTGTGAGCTGCCTATGAATGGTTCTTGTAGTCACTAAAACACCATCTGCTCATCAGATTGATGATAATCATGACTGCGGGGTTATGATTGCCTCTCTGATGATTGTTCACCTTTACCTTCTGCCTTCTCTCTAGACTGATTGCTTTCTTCTTGGTGCTGTGTTCAGCCTTGGCTCACCCATTTCTGCCCACACCATCAATTAGTGATGTCAGTCCTATTCAAATGTTAAGCAATTCACTGATTACACCAATTAGATTCCTTTAGTCCAGCTGGCATCAACGCATATTGTTCATGTGCCTGACTGCAAGATATTCACTGTTCAGCTGAGTATATGGAATGAAATCAGTAAAAGACTTTATTCCCTGGTATTGACATGTCACTGTAAACTATTATTGGATAGATGAATGTGAAACTGGAGTTCAGTGCCAAACATTCATCCGTTGGCTGCTGAAATTTACAATTTTGCATTTTTTGTTAATACCAGTGTGTAACGAGTTTGCGTAACTCCTTCATGGTGTGTCATTTTTAAGGTGTATAATGATCTGTTTTTTCAGTCCATTTAATTTTGAAAATTATTTTTGATGCTCTGAATTCCTATCTTTTATTTTTATCAGAATACCTGATAACAGTTTAATACCAAAATTGCAAATCAGTTCAAGAAATTAACAGCAGACAGGAAGCAATCATTTAAATGATCAAAGGGTCCTGTCATTAATGGGACATTAAATTACCAACTTTTTTTCCCTCTGTACTTTGTATATTGCCGTGAGACAGCACGAAAACTGACTGACAGCGTGGCACAGTGGATAGCATCACCGACTGCGGTGAGGAAGGTCGCCGGATCAATCCCGTCCACCGGCAACAAAATTTATTTCTTTGTAATTAACAATTCCAGAATATCTACATATTTTTTATGTTCACTTGTAAATTCTACTTGTTTCTTATGTTAACTGTTCTTATAATTTCTGGTACATTCTTTTTGTGTGTAAATAGCAGAGCACTCTGCCCGGGAGGCAGTCAGTGCTGCGTGTATGTTAAGTTCGTAATAAACATGCTTTCAGTATAATTCCTGTGTTCAGTTGACTTCAAAGTCATGCCTGCTTCCATTTCAACGCGACTTTGTTTGGTGGAGGTGCCGGGTATCCAGTGCAACAGCTGCATCACTGTGGCTCTGATTAGGCAACATAAAAGCCGTCGCTTACACATAGACTGGAACTGGAATACAAGGGATTTACCAAGTACATCCTTCCAAAAGTCCGTATCATCAGAAGAACCATGGGGACGAAATCAGCGGTAAGCCAGCTGCATATCAGACACCCGTCGGTGTCCAGGATGGTGAACTCAATGTCATCAACAAAGACCCATGGTCTGCTGTTAGTACAGACAACACGCTGGAGGAAACAAAATTGGAACTGCCAATAGGACCCGGACTGATCAAGGAACAACGCCAGCGGGTGTTAGCTATACTACGTCAATTTTCGGGTGCATTCACACCTCAGCAGGGGAAAAGTCAGACGAAACAGTCCACGATAAGACACTGTATAAATACTGGGAATCATCCACCAATTAGCCAGTGTTCGTATAGAGTGTCGCCAGCTGAAAGATGGATAATTTGGGAGGAAGTGGAGAAGATGTTTCACGATGACATTATTCAACATTTGGAGAGTCCTTGGTCATCTCCAGTGGTCCTTGTAAAGAAGAAGGTTGGTACGTGGCGATTCTGTGTCAACAATCGGCGGCTGAACAAGATCACGAAGAAAGATGTCTACCCACTGCCGCACATTCATAACCTCTTAAACTGCTTCAAAGGAGCTATGTAATTTGGATTATGTAATGCTCTGGCCACATTCGAATGCATCATGGACAACTTGCTTCGACACCATAAGTGGACGACATGTCTTTGCTATTTGGATGAAATTGTCATTTTCTCGAAAACATTTGAAGAACATCTGAGTCGCCTGTCAACTGTGTTGAATTGTGTTCAGGCTGCAGGACTCCTCCTCAATCCAAAGAAGTGCCTCTTTGTCACCAAAGAGATAAAAGACCTGGGGCACCTAGTCATGGAGATGGTGTCCGTCCTGATCCAGATAAAGTAAGGGCAGTCACAGAATTTTCAACTCCTCAGCACATTCGTGATGTGAGACGTTTTCTCGGGCTGTGCTCATACTACCGACGTTTCATAAAAGGATTTTGTAACAAGACAAATCCATTACAAGAACTTCTGCAGGGAGACGCCAAGTTTTACTGGGATGAGGCAAAAGAGAGAGCTTTCTGGGCACATAAGGAGGCTCTAACTTCCACACCAGTGCTAGGCTTGTATGACTAAAATGCGGAAACAGAACTTCACACAGATGCCAGTGGTTATGGGATTGGTGCAGTGCTTACACAAGTTCAGGAAGGTGCTGAAAAAGTGATAGCCTATGCATCGAGAGTACTCTCAAAGTCTGAGATAACCTGCTTTACAACTGAAAAAGAATGTCTCGCAGTTATCTGGGCTATCAACAAATTCCAGCCGTATTTTTTCGGCAAGCCATTCACCGTTGTGACAGACCACCATTCTTCATGTTGGCTGATTAGCTTGAAGGATCCATCAGGTCGACTAGCAAGATGGGCACTAAGACTCCAAGAGTACAATGTCCCAGTGGTATTTAACAATGGGCGCAAACACAAGGATGCCGACTGCCTTTCGAGAAATCCATTAGAGGAACACAACAGCATGAATGAAATTTCAGCCCTCACTGAATTAGATGATGTTACAGCTGAACAGAGGGAAGATACAGCACTATTAAAAATGATAGAGGCCTTGGAGAAAGGACAACCGACCATTGGAGAGTTCCAACTTATAAACGGAACATTGTATAAGAGGAACTATGATCCACTGCACCCCAAATGGCTACTAGTCGTTCTAGCTCATCTCCAACCAGCTATTCTCAAATATTTCCATGATGCTCCGATATCCAGTCATCTGGGATTCATGAAGACCCTAGACAGAATCAGATGCAGGTATTAATGGAAAGGTCTCTACCGATCTGTCAAGCACAATGTGAGTCACTGTAAATAGTGACAGCGACGGAAGCATGTGCCGCAATTACCTCCAAGGAATCTCGTATCAATTCCGCCGGCAGGAGCTCCATTCCACCGAGTTGGGATTGATCTTTTAGGGAGGTTTCCGAAGTCGACAACCGGTAACCGATGGATAATAGTCTGCACTGACTACCTCACATGTTACGCTGTCACCAAACATGTGCTGACTGCAGATGCTCCAGAGATCACAAAATTCCTTGTAGAAGTCATTATTTTGAAGCATGGAGCACCACGTGTCATGATATCTGATCGTGGAAACGTTTTCCAGTCAAAACTAGTATCAGAGGTAATGTCACAATGCAACATTGTCCGCAGAATGATAACTTCATACCACCCCCGGACAAATGGTCTTACGGAATGTTTTAACAAGACATTACCGATATGTTTTTGATGTATGTTGATGTTGAGCATAAGGATTGGGATACAATTCTGCCAGTCATGACATTTGCTTACAATACCGCAAGACAAGACACCACAGGCTTCACGCCGTTTTTCTTGCTCCATGCCCATGAAGCTGAGACGACAATGGATATGCTGTTCCCGTTCCAACCGGACGACACTCAGGATGACTATGTTAAACAGCTCATCACCAGGGTTGAAGAAGCAAGACAGCCGGCTTGCATATGCACACTGGATGCCCAGGAGAAGGACTGTCAGTGGACGACAAGCAACAACCTGTTGTGTGCAGCCCAGGAGATCTGGTATGGATTTTTACCTATGTACAGAAGGTTGGACTGTTAGAAAAGTTATTGAAGTGATACTTTGGTCTGTATCGTGTCATACGCCGCCTGTCAGACGTCACATACGAAGTTGAGGATTATGATCCGTCGTCGAAACGACAAAAACAAAGA
Organism: Locusta migratoria; assembly: GCA_026315105.1. NCBI lineage: Eukaryota > Metazoa > Arthropoda > Insecta > Orthoptera > Acrididae > Locusta > Locusta migratoria. The sequence continues at coordinate 457,588,440 of CM048755.1, forward strand.
GACATTGTTCACGTCTTGTGCATGAAGCCTTACTACGATCCTGAAGAGCAGGTAGGCCACAATGGCTTCTTGTTAAAGGACTCTAGGGATGGCAATGTTACTGATGAAGCCATGACAGGAATGTCTGTCATTGATAATCGTGGAGAAGGGAAGGATGCTCGAGAACTGCCATACAGAGGACCCATGACAAGGTCAAGATCCAGTACATTGCAGCTGGCTCCACAGGGAACATAACAGCGAGTCACTGTTTTTCCAGGAGAGGAAGCAATGCCGCAAGACACCATGTAAACCAACTGCCAGAATGGCGCAGTGGATAGCATCACTGACTGCGGTGCTAAAAGTCGTCGGTTTAATCCCGCCCACCGACAAAAAAATTTATTTCTTTGTAATTAACAATTCCAGAATATTCAACATCTTTCTTATGTTCACTTGTAAATTCTACTTGTTTCTTATGTTAACTGTTCTTCTAATTTCTGGTACATTCTGTCTATGTATAAATAGCAGAGCACTCTGCCCGAGAGGCAGTCAGTGCTGCGTGTATGTTAAGTTCGTAATAAACGTGCTTCCAGTACAAGTGCTGTGTTCAGTTGCTTTCGAAGTCAAGCCTGCTTCTATTTCAACACGACAATATTATATTTGTTTAGTCTCCCTAGACAAATGGAAGGATTTGGTTTGGATTGTGGATTTACTTCATTTTTTTTTACAATATTTTTGTTGCAACAATAACAAACAATAAAGAAGAAGATACAAAAAATTGTTTGAATCATGGACCTTTTTTCAACTTCTACCATAACTTTGTGGGAAAAATTAGAAATAATAACAGTAATAAATAATAAAACTGCTGGTACAGTATAGATATACTGTTTGTATAAATTAAAGTATTTTTACAATCGGGCCGAAGCATGATGATCCATGGCTCGGTCTACTGGGCTGGGAGACTGCCTCAGTCACAGAAATGGAATGCAACCATATTGCCAAATAGTTGGTTTGCTGCCGGCCAGTATAGCTAATGGGCGCTGTTATCTGACAAACTGCCAAAGTGCACAGCGCAGCCGGACATGCACAGAGCAACATTCACATTTGACTTACTGCAATGGTCTGCTGCCACAGCCGATGCTCAGAGCTGATTGGCACAAGCACCAGGGATCATTGTATTTTGGGTTGACTACAGTACCATTTCAAAACACCTTCCACTAGGTATTTAAAAAAATTAAGTTTGTTATAAAATATGATCTCTGTGTAATACAGGCTCTTGTGCATACTTTTGGGTTGTATTTCCTGGTGGTGATCATAGTCCCTACTAATACTGTAAATGCACACATCTATATTTGGATAATTGTAATGTTTCTATTATAAAATTTACTGAACAGTTTTAGAACATATATAGATGGCAGTGTTAGTAGATTTTCATGGTTTAAAAACCGTTTACCAGACTCATTAGATTTGTCATAACAATCAAAATTTTCATATCTACAAACCTAATGTAATTCCTGTGATGATTAAGGTGATTCCATTCTAATGCATAACATTTCAAGAGTGTTACTCCCAGACAGTTTTGACTTCCAGGAGCCAGTTCACCCTTAGATGTTCATCCATTGCTCATTTATTTTTTTGGGGCCTGCAATGTTAGTTCATAAAACATATATTGTTCAAGTGTTTCCTAGTTATAAGGAAAGAAAGATTAGGGTTTTACGTCCTGTTGAAACAGTAATCATAGAGACAGTAATGAGTGGCATGTCCCAAACCTTGATTAGAATGAAACTACCATCCTCGTTTAAAGGTTTTCCAAATTTCATATTGTGTTAGATTACTTTATTATAATATTGCAACATTAGTATTTGTACAAAGATAGTGGGCTTTTTTTATATATCATTGTAGGATAAAAATACAACTTTTGGCATGTTTCTCTTCTTCAATCTGTTCTTTCAATTGTTCAAACATTTGTAAATCTATCGGACCAAACTGCATGGTCATCAGTCTGTAGCTTATGAATTACTTAAACTAGGGTAAACTAACCTAAAGACAACACACACCCATGCCCCAGGGAGGACTTGAACCTCCAATGGCGAGCAACTGCGTGCTCCGCAGCAAGGTGCGACTACTCCACCACTGCAATCTGTTCTTTAGGCATTGTGAATTTCAACCTACAAAGTTTGCTCAATTTCTCTGAGTACCCACTGTTTAATTACATTATTTGCAGCTCTATTTCTTCAATGAGGCTCTGAGTGTCAAAATCATGAGATGGGTGATAGTGACTGCATTATGCCAAAACTTTTTTTTTAAAGAGGTTGATGATTCAGAAGGCATAAATGATGCAGATAACTGTTTTGAGTGACACAAACATCAATGTGAAGGCCAGGAAAGGGTAGAGGCCAAAAAAATGCATTGTCAGCTGATATAACTTGAATCAATGAAAACATTTCAGTTAATACCAAACCAATTAAATATGATAGACAAAAAGCTAAATATTTTCATCTGATACAAGAAAATGTGAAAAAGCAGAAACTGTATACTAGATACATACCACATCCTCTGGCAAATGACAAAATGGATTATGGCTTTGGTGTTGTCAAGACTTGTTTCCCAAGACTGCCAGAGTAACATTTTTAAACTAGATATACATTAATAATGAGAAGTGGTGTAAAGCTTATATTCCTCACAGAAAGTATCAGAGCTCCAAACACATTATGTACTGTGACACCCTTCAGGTACAGACAACTATGCCTTGAAACATCAGGGGAAAAGATCCTGTTGCTAATGTTGTTTAACAACAATGGTGTCATTCTAAAAAAAACTGACACCTACAGGTACAATAATAAACAAAAAACTATATCAAAAAGTGTTAATAACATTTATCGCTTAAATGGTACCATTTCACCTGCACCTCTTCACCTTTCATTATGTTTTTCATGAAAAAATAACGACTCTGTTCATTCAACAACATTAAATGTTTGTTTGTTTGCAAATCTATTGCACCAAACTGCGTGGTCATCAGTCCATAGGTTACAAACTACTTAAACTAAGGTAAACTAACCTAAGGACAACAAACACACCCATGCCCCAAAGAGGACTCGAACCTCCGACGGCGAGCAACTGTGCGCTCCGCAGCGAGGCTCCTTAGACAACTCGGCCACTCCACTGCAGCCAACATTAAATAACCAATTATTTAACCAATAGCAAGTTTCAACATTGTGACAGTCACTTCTTTCGCTGTATTAGACAGATCTTGGCTTCTTCTTTTTTTTATGATCAATATAACTGCAATATCCAAGAACTGACTATATTGGGAAGATACAGAAAGCTATAACCAACAAAGTCTGGACAGTTCTGAAAGATGACTTCAATGGGGATGTGAAGAAAATGGAAACTTCTGACAAGCAACATACTGCATTAAATAGATCATGGGTTTAAATAATGCAATAGCCATATGGTTCTGATTTTGAATTTCTATTTGCATTAGCTTTGGAACCTACAGAATACATTGTGTATTTGTATATTAACTCAATGGATGTCATTGTTTTTATCACAACAAAAATAGTTATATGATCCATTTTCTTGCTGTGAGATCTCTGAAATAATGTGCCAACAGTGCCCCATGTCAAACATGAGCAAATTTGACAAGCCTTGAAAACTAGATTCCTATAATATCTTCTGACTAAGGAATGCAATGCCAAAAATAATTTGGCTTTTCCTGATCTTGACATGAGAAGTGAGCAAAATCAGCCTCCTGTAGACAAGCTGTGAATTCTTCACTATGGCCCAAAGGAAAAATCCTATTAGTTCCATCAGAATTAGAAATTCCTAATTCTACATTAAACTTACACCTTCTCACCATTTTAACACTCATGATATCTTTCTTTTCATTCCCCATCATGTTGCCATTATTTATCCACCACTACATATCTCACATCTAGCTGTTTTTTCATGTCATTCCAAAAACATTTCATATTAATAAACAAGTCTCCTTATAAACTATTTCTCCCTCCCCCCCACCCAAAGAAAAAAAAATAATGAAAGGAAAAAAGTTTCTTACTTCCCTGTATGCCATCCACATTCCAACTATCCACTTAACTGGCTGGCCAGTTATGCAGCCAAACAAAGTGAAACTTTTTTCAGTACCTCTGTGTTAACACTATAGGTCCTGAGTCAATGCACATGATCATTTACCAAAAAGCTTACCTGGTTTTAATGTACCAGGTGATCAAAAAGTCAGTATCAATTTGAAAACTTAATAAATCATGGAATAATGTAGACAGAGAGGTAAAAATTGACACACATGCTTGGAATGACATGGGGTTTTATTAGAACAAAAGAAAAAAGAAAAAAAAAAGTTTAAATACGTCCGACAGATGGAGCTGGACAGCAAAATGTCAGTGACTGCGCATGAAAATTGTGTATAAAAGGAGCTGTAATAAGAGAGAGACTCAGATGCACCAGCAGTGGCAGCATGTTGATGTTACCTGAAAAGGCACTTTTAGTGAAGCTGTATTATCAGAATGGGGATTGTGCTAGTTCAGCATTATGATCGTATCGGCATAAGAAGGGGATTCGAATGGGTAAAGGTCCATTGACAAATGCAGCTATGGCGAGAATGATTTTGAAGTTCGAAGCCACGGGTTGTTTAGATGATAGACGCCATTTTAAAAGATGGCGGAAGATGACGATTGGTTGAGTAACATGTTGTGGACCGACAAAGCTCATTTCATGCTCCAAGGGTCTGTCAATGCCCACAACTGCAGAATTTGTGCTACCGAAAATGCAAGAACTGTCGTGGAAACTCCATTGCATGTCGAGAAAGTCACGGCATGGATTGGATTTACCACATCTACCATTATCGAGCCTTTTTTCTTTGAGAAACTGTGTGATTCTGGTTTTGTAACTGCTACCATGAAGGGTGCGAGGTACGCAGATATGTTACAGAACTGCACCATCCCCAGTCTGGCTGATAAACACCTGCTGGAACGTATGATTTTTATGCATGATGCAAAATCCTTTGCACGCGTCATTTGGTGATGATCGTGTGCTCAGCCACCACTTTCGTCATGCTTGGCCTCCCAGGTCCCCAGACCTCAGTCCGTGCGATTATTGGCTTTGGGCTTACCTGAAGTCGCAAGTGTATTGTGATGACCAACATTGCTAGGGATGCTTAAAGACAACATCCAACGCTAATGCCTCAACATTACTCCGGCCATGCTTTACAGTGCTGTTCACAACATTATTCCTTGACTATAGCTATTGTTGAGGAATAATGGTGAACATATTGAGCATTTCCTGTAAAGCACATACTCTTATTTTTGTCTTTATTTGTTATGCTAATTATTGCTTTTCTGATCAGATGAAGCGCCATCTGTCGCTAATAAAACCCCGTGTAATTCCAAGCATGTGTGTCAATTTTTACCTTTCTATCTACATTATTCTGTGATTTATTAAGTTTTCAAATTTATACTGACTTTTTGATCACCTAGTATTTTAAATTACTGCAACTCTTAAATAGTTTATGTTATAGTAATGATATTACCATTATTGAAATTCCTGGAATTTGTAGTTTCAAACTATGTGTAAGACTTTATTCTTTACTTAATATATGCAGTCAATAAAATTTCAATTAAAGCATAGTTTTACAACAAGAATCATATAATGTGTCACACCCAACAAAATCCTGCAAACAAGTCATCAGAAAACTGAAAATCTATTCCACTGTCATGGCTGCATATGTATGAAATCATGTTATTCGTGAAGGTGCAGGTGATTGAGAATTCCACACTCTTCCTCATAAATGAAGATGTAAAAAACTCACAATCAAAGAGAAAAAAAGCATCCCCATAGTACCATACAAAAATGAAGCTCTGGCAAAGTCAAAAGTTCAAAACAATGAACCAAGTGTAGCAATAAGAAGCAGCCAGAAGAGGACTGTGCAGTCATTCCTCCTTTATATATTCAGTGCAGTGGGCACAGGATGAATCAACTAGTGCAAACAGATACAATTCTGTTGTGTGCTTTAATGGTGGTGGAGTCTGTGGACTCAGAAGATAAAATAAGGCCCTGGGTAGCAAATATAGCTGACTTGCCACACCTTCATGGAGCACCCACAGAACATGATGACACCAGAAAAGCAACATGAGTGGAACTATAAGTCACTCTTCAGGGGATGCCCTAGGTGATAAACAATAGTGTTGTCTGAAGGGGACTCCAATGAATCAGAGCATGGCATCACAGTCACTCAATTGCATAATTGGTTAAAGAAGAAGAGTCCACCCTTTTAACTGTAGTCATTCCTATAGGAACAGCCCAGAGATAATCTATGCACTGCAGAATCTCCCTAGACTCCCCTGTGAGGGTGGAAGCTCTACGCCAGACCTAGACCAAAAGAGCCAATGCTTCAGGTGCCAAGAATGCCACACTGTCTAATATACTTAAAGAGGCTGCCACTGCACCAACCAGGACGCCGGAAACTGAAGTGTGGCTGATTTCCACCACTGAGTGGTGTACAGTAGCTGTGAAGATGCTCAGAGAACTGTGCTATGTTGTCTGCTACGTGGGATAATCTCATTGGCAAACTACCCTCCCCACACCTGCCATCAGAAGATACGCAGGAAGAGTGGCTTATCTGGGACACACAAATGCTCATGCTACTGGGTTATGATATCAGCCATCCAGATTAGCATGGTAACCATACATTAGCAACTTGCTGCAACATCAACTGGACTGACATCTTTAGGAGAAACCTGACACTTTGTATGGTATCAAGATGGATAATAACCTCTTGTAATATTACCTATCCTTGCATGATCTGTCATAGATAGCTTGGCATCTGCTACTGCCCTTACCACACACTCCCAACTGTCCCATAGGTTTTCTTTTCCCCTAGGCTCTTGCCTTAGCACTTTTTTCCCTCAAATGTTACATACCTACTCTTTGTTGAGCTTTCAACCAGTTCTGTCCCCAGATGTGACTACATTAATGGCTGATCATGCCTACACATACTGACCACATTATGATCACCACATCTTATGATTGAACTAATAAGACACTAAAAATATGGAGGTTACAGTAGAACTTTTGAGTTGGTCACCACATTGGTGTGGGCGTATGAGTATATGAAACCAGTTCAGTAATATAATGAAACAAGACCAACTGTAATTTTCAAGTTTTTACACAGAGATGTCAATTTTCCAGCCATATAAGTTTAAAAATGAATTTCATTTCATTAGTTAATGCATTGAAAACTGCAGGGTTACGCCTATTGTTCTGTTGGGCAAGCAATAAATAAATATTTCACTTCATGATCTTGTTCTAACACAACAGCCATAAGTTTTTCTCTGAACACCATCCCAACTAAACAGTGAGCATTATGTAGTCAGCTAACAGCTGAAAACTGTTTGCAGAACTTTGACTCAAATCTCATCATTTATGTTCCATATTGTCAAAGGGCAAGAAAGGGATGCAGAGGTTGGGAAGGGAGTAAGACAGGGTTGTAGCCTTTCCCCAATGTTGTTCAATCTGTACATTGAGCAAGCATTGAAGGAATGGAAGGAGAAATTTGGAGAGGGGATAAAAGTTCTGGGAGAAGAAATAAAAAGTTTGCGGTTTGCTGATGCCATATTAATTTTGTCAGAGACAGCAAAGGACCTGGAAGAGCAATTGAATGGACTGGACAGTGTCTTGAAAGGAAGATATAAGATGAACATTAACAAGAGTAAAACAAAGGTAATGGAATGTAATGTAAGAAAATCAGGCTATGCTGAAGGAATTAGATTAGGTAATGAGACAATAAAAGTAGTAGGTGAATTTTGTTATTTGGGTACTAAGATAACTTCTGATGGGCAAAGTAAAGGAGATATAAAATCCAGAACGGCTTTGGGTAGAAAAGTGTATCTAAAGAAGCAAAACTTGTTAACATCCAATATTAATTTAAATGTTAGGAAGTCATTTCTGAAAGCATTTGTCAAGTGTAGCACAGTACGGCAGTGAAACGTGGATGATAAGAAGTTCACACAAAAAGATTATAGAAGCTTTTTAAATGTGGTGCTACAGACGAATGATGAAGATTAGATGGGTAGATCATGTGACTAATGAGAAGGTGCTTAACCAAAAGGAGTTTCTGGCGTATCCTGACTAAGAGAAGTGATAGATGGGTAATACACATTCTGAGACATCAAGGAATTGTCAACTTGGCATTAGAAGGAAGTGTGTGGGGTAAAAATCATACAGGGAGACCGAGGGACGAATACAGTAACCAGATTCAAAAGGAAGTAGGTTGCCAAACGTATTCTCAGATGAAGAGACTTGCACAGGACAGGGTAGCATGGAGAGCTGCATCAAACCAGTCTGCGGACTGAAGACCACAACAACAACAACAGGTAATACCCGTTGCATCTGAGCCATTTGAGCTAACCTCGCGACCTGACTTAAGGCTGTAATTTCCCAATACCTGTTCCCTGCTCACAAAGTATACTATTTATAAACATACCATCAGTGAAAATGTATTTACAATGTGTGAGCTTATACAAAAGTAAAATGACAGTATTTATGAGGTCAAAATAGTCTTATAATTTCTTAATTTTTGTAGCTCTGATAAACCAGTTTGTGGTAAAAAAAATGTCACAGCCTCATTCACAAGTTTCATATTTAAAAAGGTACTTCTCTCTTACCATTCATAATAAAATAAATAACCCTGCTTCTGTACAATAAGACATTTAAATAAAAATATATTACCTTTGGACTGATGGAGTAATTGCAGTATCCTTAGTCACTGAAAATCACTTACATGTATTACAGGGTATGACATGCATAAGATAGGAGTTGCATCATAAGATCAATAATGTAATGAGTTGAAACGGAAAATGCATTGGAAATGTGGATATCATATACGAATTACATGTTTAACCATGCACTCTAGCTAAAATCTCATAAAGCATGCAAAAATGTCTGCCAGTTACAATTTAATTAGTATACTTCTAAAAGTAAGTAATGCAAGAAGTATGTAAGGTTACAGCACATTGCCAAACACATTATTAGAAGATTTCTTTTAGACACTGTATGAATAATTGCAATGAAAAATAACTGTGTTTAATTAGTCTCTGACATCCTCATGATGCCTGATTTGTAGATTATAAAAAATATAAATTTCTACATTAATTCTCTTTGTCTAAACAGATCTTCCACCATTCCTTTCAAAGACTCAATGAAACATGATTTGAGAACTGTTTATGATATGAATCAGTGCAGATTATAGTAATAATATGAAGTACAAGAAGAAGTTAAAATTGAATGAATTACCTCCTCATTATATTAAAGTATTCTTGTAAACAGATTGCAATATTAAACCGCTCATCAAAATATGTCGAAATACATAATTCATTTATTTATACAAGATGAATGTTTTGACTTAACTCTTTACTGAAATACAGAATTAATATTTATTGCTGCATGTCACTAATACTTGACAGGATATCACACCCACAGTAAAATTATATCATTAATTAATGATGCTAAAAGTAATTGCTCCTTAATGTTCACTAACAAATACATCTATGCATACAAAAATATTTTCTTTCTGTCAGAATGATCTTGTTATTGTTATTATTTTTATTTAAGACACACATATCAAGTTAAAGAATTTAATCCACAATTTAAGCTCTTGTTTTTCAGTTTAAAAAATCACATCTTTCCAGCTCCATTGTTGACCACATTTTTCTGTCAATGATTTTACTTCAACTTCCAGTTATTTTCTTTTTTTTTTTTTAATAGTCTTTAAAAATCTTCAGACTATATCAGTAAAAAAGCAATTGAGATAAAATACTTTATAATTAAATTTAATTCCTCAATAGCTGTTGATCAGTTGATACAATTTTTTTTAATTTAAAATGCCAATTACCATATAAAACTTCCTGTTAGGGGCATTTATTCCAACTGAGCTACTTACTTATCTCTATCAGTGTTTATTTATGTAAGTAGGCTTTTTCATGATCATATAAGTTGGAGTGAACAGTATTACACACAAAACCATTGAAAACAAATTAAAGGTGGCAACTGTGATTTGACCAAGTACCTCCATGTAAACAACCAAAAATAATAGCTGCCAAACACCAGATATAAAAAGATTAATGGTACAAGTAAAATCTACAACTAGGGGAGATTTTATGTGATAATGACTTATACTACATCACCCATTTCTACATGACACTACTTCGAAGTAGGAGGAGTATACAGAGGCAAAATAAACTTCTGAATTTTCCTATTGCAATCATTTCCACACATATATCATAGGACAGTGTAGTGATCATGGCTAACATAAGCTATGGACAGCTTGATTATTTAGTTACATGAAGACTTTATGATATCAAATGCAGATTAATGGTGTAGGTAGGTGCTGTAAAAAAATTCTAGCGAAATGTTGGTTACTCCTTGTGATCCATCCATTTTAGACCTATGAACAGAAATGAGGCATCTAGGGCAAATTTAGGCACTGAGGTGAAAGAATATTATATGAGAATTATATGAGCAATCATTAGTCATGAAGTCCACCATGTTCCAATTTTCTTAGTCCTGACATTTCATTGCGGTTTCTCTGCTCTTGACAAAATTTTATAGTTGTATTAGAAGATACTTCAGAATGATTTTCACAGGCTCTTTCAGAACATTAGAGACACTTATTTCGGATAAATTTCAATGTAAATATATAAAAATTAAATTTCCAACACTTTTTGTGTTACACAGATGGAATTTTCATAATAAATTATATAGCAGATAATGAATTCCTAATCATCTTCATCATAATTAAAGACTGATTATGCCTTTCATTGTTCAATCTGGAGCATAGTCCCACAAATAAAATTCCTCCATGATCCCCTATTCAATGCTAACATTGATGCCTTGTCTGGTGTTCCACCTTTTACTTCAAAATAAGTCTTCACCGAATCTAAGTACTTTCTCCTTGGTCTACCTCGACACATATTACCCTCCGCTGCTGAGCCCATGAGTCTCTTAGGTAACCTTGCTTCTCCCATGTGTGTAACACGAGCCCACAATCTCAGCCTGTTTGCTCTAACTGCTTTATCTGTAGTGTTCATTCCCAGTGTTTCTTTGATTTCCTCATTATGGAAACCCTCCTGTCATTGTTCCCATCTATTATCACCTGCAATAATTCGTGCTACTTTTATACCTGTAACCTTAACCTTATTAATAATGTAACCTGTCTCCACTCAGCTTTCATTCCCATACAACAAAGTTGGTCAAAAGATAGAGTGGTACACCACTAAGTTTGTTTTGGTACTGACTTTCTTCTTGCAGAAGAGAATAGATCTTAACTGAGCAGTCACTGCATAAGCTTTGCTACACCTTGATTCAACGTCTTTCACTATGATGCCATCTTGTGTGAAAATACATCCTAGGTACTTGAAACTGTCTTTCTGTTCTAACTTTGTTCCTCCTATTTGGCACTCAATCTGTTTAAATCTCTTTCCCACAGATGTTACTTTTGTTTCGGAGATTCTGATCTTCATATTATAACTCTTACACCTCAGATCAAGTTTTGAAATATTAGACTGCAACCTTTCAATTGAATCTGTCATCACAACAAAGTCATCTGCATATGCAAGACTGCTTATTATGTTTTCCCCTATTTTAATCCCACACTGCCAGTCTACTGTTTTCAACATATGATCCATGAATAGTTTGAACAACAGTGGTGACAGGTTACAGCCTTTTCTTACCCCTGAAACTACCCTAAACCATGAACTTATTTGCTGTCTACTCTAACTGCTGCCTGACAGTCTACATAAAGACCTTCAAATGCCTTCAGAAGTTTGCCTCCTATTCCATAATCTTGTAGAACTGTCAACAGCTTCCTCCAAGGAACACAGTCATAAGCCTTTTCTAGATATATAAAACATAGATATCTTTCCTGTTCAACACATAGCACTTATCCAATATCTGTCATAAGCTAAACATCTGGTCATGACAGCCTGGAAGAGGCCTAAACCCACAATGATTTTCATCCAATTTGTCTTCAACTATTACTCACACTCTCCTTTCAAAAATACCAGAGATTATTTTCCCCACAATGCTAATTAAAGAGATACCTTGATAGTTGTTACAATCTCTTCTGTTTTCATGTTTGAAAATTCGCGTTATTACCGCTTTTGTCCAGTCAGATGGAACCTGTCCTGACTACCATGCCTTTTCATGTATTGTGTGTAACCATTTGAGACCTGGCATTCCACTGTATTTGATGAGTTCTGGCTTAATTTCATCCACCCCAACCACTTTATTGCACTGCAATCTATAGACCATTCTCTCCACTTTCTCAAATGTGATCCTGTTTCCATCATCATTCCTATCCCATTCTACCTCATAATCTGACACATCATTGAATGTTTCACCTACATTCCATCCATCTGCCCAAGACATCCACAGGATTCACTAGAAGCTTTTCTGGCCTGTCCAAAACACTTGTTAATTCCTTCTTCCCTCCCTTTCAAAGAGTGCTAATTGTGCTCCAGATTAGCTTTCCTGTGGCTTGACCCATAGTTTCTAGCTTATTTCCAAAGTTTTCCCACGATTTTTGCTTGGATTCTGCAGTTATCTGTTTCGCTTTGTTTCTTTCTTCAAAATAACTTTCTCTGTCTGCCTGATTTCTAGAATGGAGCCATTTTTGAAATGTTTTTTTGGTTTCTTTTTACAGGCTGCCTTGACTGTTTCATTCCACCAAGCTGTCTGCTGCTTCCTGCCTTTACACACTATTGTTGTAAGACATTCTTTACCCACTTCTAGTAGTGTGTCCCCATACCTAGTCCATTCCTCTTCTAATGACTGCAAATGACTACATTCAACTAATTGATATCTTTTTGAGATCATTGTTACGTATTTTGGCCTAATTTCCTTGTCCTAAAGCTTCTCTACTCTTATCCTTCTACATATGGACCTGACATTCTGCACTTTTGGCCTCAGAAAACCAATTTCACAGCCAAATAATGATCAGTATCATCAAAGAACCCTCTGAAAACACGTTTGTCCTTGACTGCCTTTCTGAATTCCTGATCTGTTATTATATAGTCAATGACAGATCTGGGTTCCCCTTCCTTCCCAAATATAGTGGTGAATGTCCTTATGCTTAAAAAAGAAGTTTGTGATAATTAAGCTCATACTGTCACAGAAATCCAAGAGCTGTTTACCATTTCTGTTAGCCTCCATATTCTCTCCAAACTAACCCATAAGCTTTTCATACAATTCTGTTTGATTTCCTATCCTGGCATTGAAGTCACCCATGCACCCATGAGCAAAACACTGTCCTTGTCCTTCACTCTAACAACTATATCAGTGAGTGCATTGTAAAATCTGTCCATCTCATATTGATTTGTCCCTTCACAGGGCGAATACACTGACACAATCCTTATTTTCTTGCTGGAGATGGCCAAATCTATCCACATCAGTCATTCATTTACATACCTTATTGCAATTGTGCTGGGTTTGATTGTTTTCTTGATGTAAAATCCTGCACTCCCTGTGTTCTTTCTAAATGACTCCTGACAGGTAGACCTAATATTCTCCGACTTCATGCTCTTTCTCTCCCCTTACCCTAACATCACTAACAGCTAAAACATCTCACTCCATCTTACTTGAGGCCACTGCCAGCTCTACCTTCTTCCTAGTGTATTCCCCATTGATATTAATAGCTTCCCATCTCATCCCAGATCATTTGCCAAGTCGTATCCAAGGAGTTCCTAGTCTTTCAATTAGAGGTGGGACTCAGTTGACTCCAAAGGTCCAAGGCATTTTGCTCTGATTGTTTCCAGCATCATAATGAAGTACCTGGGAAGCAAGTTACTGAATTACTTGGCCAGGGCCCCAATTGGTTTGAATTCCTAATAAGAAAGACAAATCAAACTCAGCAATTGATAAAGACATGTACAAAAAAGAAGAATAAAATGAGCAAAAGAGAAAAAGTGAACTTTTAACTGAGAAGCATAAGGTGTAGCTTCATGGAAGATCGAAATGACGTGTTACTTTAAGAGTTAATAGTTCTTTGCCTTTCATGGCCAACAGTATTATCAACTGAGCTATCCAGGTAAAACTAAAAGCCCTCTTTCACAGCTATAATACATCCAATATCTCTCTCCTACTTTTCACACTTCATAGAAGATTTCTTCAGTTTCTACCATAACCAGAAATTCTGGAATAAAGGATATCTCAGAAAAAGGACCAGCCACAGGCTGATTGTTTTCAGAATAAATATTTCACTCTGTGGTATGGTGATAGCTTTTCTCCAGAAGTGATATTCCAGAAAGCTGTGCAAGAGAATGTCTATGATCTATCGAAAGTAGGAAAAAGGTACTAGAAAAATTGAAGCAGTGCTTATCTGCCAACACCTCACTCAAATACACTCAACAAAAATGTTTTACATCACCCATCAAACAAAGGTTCCATGGTATTCTAGACTAAGGTGAACTGATATTTATAAAGTAATATATCTTAATAGTTATTGACAAATAAAAACCAACAAAACACTTCAATTGTATTCCACATTAATACAAAATGACTTTTCTTGAGATAAGCCCATTGTGATTTGGAGAAAGATTTGGCAGCAATGTCTAGAATACACTTTTAAAATTCTGAAGGCAGCGGGGGTAAAAGATAAGGAACAAAAAGTAATATACAACTTGTACAGAAACAGATAGCAGTTATGAGAGTCAAAGGACATGAAAGTGATCCAGTGGTTGAGAAGAAATTAAGATAGGGATTCAGCCTTTCCCCAATGAAGTTCACCATATACATTGAGCATGCTGTGGACGAAAGCAAGGAGAAATTTGGAAACTGAATTTAAATTCAGGGAGAAGTAATAAAAATACCTTCAGTTTGCTGACTTCATTGTAATTGTGTCAGAGACATTACAAATGCCCTGGAAGGGCATTTGTAAGGATGGACACTGTCTTGAGAAGATGGTTTGTGATGAACATTAGCAATAAAAAAATAAGGGTAATGGAATGTACTCACATTAAATTAGGTGAGGCTAAGGGAATTAGATTAGGAAATGAGACAATAAAGGAAGTAGATAAGTGTAGTTATTAGATCAATTAAATAATAGATAGAAAAATAAAGAAGATATAAATTGCAAGCTGGCAATGGAGAGAAAAGGATTTCTGAAGAAGAGAAATTTGTTGACATCAAACATTAATTCAAGTACTAGGATGTTATTTCTAACAGAATTTGTCTGGAATATAACCTTCTACAGTAGTGAAACATGAACAATAAACAGTTCAGACACAAAATTTGGTGCTACAGAAGAATGCTGAAGATTAGATAAACATGTTGCATAACTAATAAGGAGATACTGAATGGAAGTGAGAGGGAAAAAATTAGTGGTATATGCTGACTAAAAGAAGGTATGAATTGGTAGGACACATCTGGAGACATCAAGAAATTGTCAATTTAGTACTGTCGGGAAGTTTTAGGGGGTAAAAATTGCAGTCGAAAATTGAGAGACAAATACACTAAGGAGATTCAAAAATATATGGGTTGCCTTCATTACTCATAGATGAAGAGGCTTGCACAGGACAGAGTAGCAAGGAGAGCTGCATCAACTCAGTCTTTTAACTGAAGAACTCATGATGAACAGAAGTTATATTTAGTTATATTTAAGTGTGATTTTGAAGGGAAAAAATAAATTAAAAAATCCGATTTTGAGTAATAGTGGGCAGGGAAAAGTTAAGAATTTGTATCTAATGGGAGGTCAGCTAGAGTTGTGATGATTCAGTTTTGATAATCTCTGCATCTCCAGTGCCTGGGTACACATTTTCAACTTTACACATTCACAGTTAATCTCATAAATTCTGTGAATATGAATATGAATATCATGAACAGTTCATTTAGTAAATTGCATAAATACAAACAATGCTTCACAGGGAAAAATAAGAGTATCTACACAGTTCAAGTATTAATTTGGGATTTTCTGGGGCACAACTTTACAAGAATAATTGTGATATCAAAAAGTTTCTACAAGATGGATTCATATTGACTGACTACAATGAAGTTTCCACTTTGGGCTAATTGATAAATTAATCTTACAACTGTCTATTTTGACCAGATTTATGGAGTAGTTGGATATAAATGAAATCATGTACTCTAAACACAAGAGTAAGTAATGCTGAAAATTTTAGAAAGTCCTTTGAAGTCCTTTGTGTAACACAATATGCAGCAATATTTGTTCCAAGATGCCAAGAAATTTATTGATTAGCATATAATAACCACATTTAGTAAGTCAAATTTCTTGCAAGTAATGTTTCCTCTTTAGGTGTAGAGTGAACTGCCTCATTTCGTTTTTTATCATTCAACTGTTTCTTTTCAGAAACAGTGCATGCAGTGGTAAAACATTCTTAAGGAGCAGCCTAATGATAAACATAAGGGTGCTTAATCTATATAAAATAACTATCTAGACAATTTGCTTATAATTTCAGAAGTAGTTTATTCCACTGAAGATGATTATATATTGCTCCTTCATAACAAAGATAAAATGCCTATTTCAAATCATAATAGACAGCTGACATCAGTCTGGTTGGAGATCCAACAGCATATATGGGAGATAAGTGAGCTGCATTTGCCCCCTAACTCTTGGACATGCTTCAAATCATAAATACCAATAATAATTACTGAGAGTAATGTTTTATAATTGAAATTTGCAAGCATGACTTAGCAAACATCATTTGTGCATTATACTCCCCCTGTGGCAGCTGCACTTGTGTAAGAGAACTTCTGAGATGAGTTTAA
Organism: Locusta migratoria; assembly: GCA_026315105.1. NCBI lineage: Eukaryota > Metazoa > Arthropoda > Insecta > Orthoptera > Acrididae > Locusta > Locusta migratoria. The sequence goes on from CM048755.1 coordinate 457,605,204, forward strand.
GCAAGTGATTTGTGTCACATGTAACATGCTGTGAGCCGACACCATTCAGATGGTGTATGGAGGTTAGTATCTGGTGGATGGGAATTTTGCAGTGGCGTAGAAATTTGGCTTCTTATGTTCCGGTGTCCAGAGGGTGTAAAGAATGGTTGAATAATGGTGTCACAACACACGAACTACCAGCCATCCAGCCACCCTTGAAGTCTGTGACTGGTGACACATGAGATGGATTCTTGATACTGACAGTAGGGCATTAGTGCAACAAATCACAACTGAATCAACTTAAGGTGTGTCTCTTAGTGGTCAATCCATAGGAACATGGGTTCCATACTCTATGAAAGCCAGCATCATAAATAGATGCCATGTTAATACAATATCATTAGGCAAAACAGGTTGCAACTGTTGCCAATCATGGATAGGCACCGGAATTATGGCGGTACATGAAACAGTTGGATGAATCACAATTTCAAATGCATCATGTTCATGGAAGGCACCTTGTGTTTTGCATACTACATGAATCAATGGATCCTTCCTGTCAAGAAGGTGTATTCCATTTGTTGGTGTCTCTCTTATGATATGGGGTATATTTTCCTCCAAAGTTGTTCTGGGAGGAACTGGGAATGGTCTGTGTTTATGCAGAGCTGTTTAATGTCAACCTGCAACCATTTTTGACTGACAGACATGAACCGCATAAAATTTATATGGAATTTCATGGAACAACAGACTCCTTGCTATGGATCCTGCACCCACAAACACACAAGAATGACTTAGAGTCAGCTGCATACAGAGGAGTTTCAAGGACTTGCAGACTCTCTTCCTTTGTTTCCCACTGTAGGCAGCAGGACTAGATGCAGCCCCTCACAATATTAGATGCTTATCTTTTGAGATTTGCCAAGGCAGTTGAAATTCAAGTCCCAGAAAAAATAATAAAAAAAATTTGAACTTTTTTACAATTATGTATCAGTATTTAAGTGTAGAATGCTCACAAAATGATGTTATTCCTCATCATGATGCAAAACAGCAGGGACTGGCAGTGCTAATGGAGTCACTTGATTATTCTTTATTTTTAGTTATGAGTATTCTATAAATATTTTTGAAACAATTGTGGAACAAACAGAGCTTTCTTTAAAACTTAACTTTTCCCAGGATAATGACTGTTTAAACAACTTACGGGTACGCTGCCAAGGACATCACCGACCACTGCCAATATTTTGACAAGAGCACACTTTGCCATTCTCTAGATGCAACTGCACTCAGCAAGCAATGTGCAAGGGAATTTTAATACCTTGGTTTGCAAAGGGGAAACAAGAAAGATAACACACACAGTACACGTAACTGCAAATTCAACACAACCAAGGATGATCAACATCAGAAATATCGATAATGACTATTAATCAAGAGGTGAGGCAGCATTAATTCTTTCTCTCTGTTTTTTGACAAGAGACAGAGTTGGGTACCAAGTAGAATTTAAACAAAAACTACCATCTCTTCTTATTAACACTATCCCAATAGGTGTAACTGTGTGCCAGAATGTTTATGTTGTTACCATCTCTACTTATTAACACTATCCCAATAGGTGTAACTGTGTGCCAGAATGTTTATGTTGTTGTATTCCATAGGATAACTGGTGCCAAGACAATATTCTGTAACAGGCAGATTTGCTTGGCTGTTGCAAATTTGTGTGATGCTTGTGCTCAATACACTAGTCCTCCACAATCCTAATTGTCTGATGAATACATGACATGCCACAACTGCAAGGAATACAGTACACACCAGCATTACGCAAACCAAGATCATCCTTTACGGATGTCATAGATATATGATATAGAAAGGAAGAAGGAAAATTGCATTACACTTACTTACAACATGTAGAGCTTTTCAAAATAATTTATACAACAACAAATATTAAGACGAAAAATTCCTAGCAGGAAAAATAAAATATAAAAAATAGACGAAGATTACTCACCAGGCGAAGGAGCACAGGTGTGACAGCATCACAAATAAATAAATGAATACACACACACACACACAATCGCAAGCTTTCGCAACCCAGTTGTGTCTTCAGGCAGTAGGGAAGGAGAGGGAAAAGGAAATGATGAGGGTTTTAAGGAAGGGGGTAAGGAGCCATTCCAATCCCGGGAGAGGAAAGACTTACCTTGGGGGAAAAAATGGAGGGTAAACAAATGCACACATGCCCACACATTCACACAGACACAAGTACACCTAGGCAGACATACTGTAGTAAGGTAAGTCTTTCCTCTCCCGGGATTGGAATGGCTCCTTACCCCCTTCCTTAAAACCCTCATCATTTCCTTTTCCCTCTCCTTCCCTACTGCCTGAAGACGCAACTGGGTTGCGAAAGCTTGCGATTGTGTGTGTGTGTGTGTATTCATTTATTTATTTGTGATGCTGTCACACCTGTGCTCCTTCGCCTGGTGAGTAATCTTCGTCTATTTTTTATATTTTATACAACAACATGTATATAAATAAAAGTACATATTAAAACAACAAAGACTCCTAAATCTGCCTATTGTGTATAAAGGTCAAAGGTTCCAGAGGGCTAAAAAAATTGTAATATTTATAGATAAATATTAGAAAAGGAAATGCTTCCTAATGTTCTGAAAATATGTAGACTATAAGGTGTTATATGGTTATGGTTTCACATGTGATGCAAGTAACAGAGTAGCTCAAAAATGCTCAAGGTGGAAAAATTAGCTAACAGCTACAAGATGAAAGAAAAAGTTTATATTAAAAAAGAAAAAAAGCCTTCCCCCAAGCAACTCTCAGTGGGTGTGGACTCATGAATACCACAAGATGTTTGGAATGTATAGATAGGGTCAACACAAAAAAATAAACTGCTCATAAGCTGAATCATGGCATCTTAATTAAATACATAAAGTATGTTTTTTGCCTGATTAAAGTAAATTACTATTTAATATATGAAGTTACATAATCTATGTTTGCTCTGTTCACAGTTACATTCACATCAAAAGCCACAAACTAAAGTACCATAACAGAAACTAATGGAATCAAAGCAAAATGGACCAGTTCATCCATAAAATGGAAATTAGCTGCACTATTTTGTTTTAGCTCCTTTAGTGTTATATTATTGTTCTGTGTCATATGGGTTTCAATATGTAATAAGACTGTGCACTAACAAAAAATTAATTACATAACTATATTTTGTAAGATGAACCACATATATTGGCATACTCTGTAAATGCTTGACGTACTGAGTCACGTTTTTCATTTATTGTCACCTTCAACAGAATTCTTGATTTGAGTACCACACACACAGACTAATTTGAAAGCCACTCTGTTGAGTGAGCAAATGAAACCACACTGCAAACAACACTGTGTTTTATAATCAGAAACTACACAGAGTTTCCCAATGGTATTATCATATGAAACACCAGAATAGCAGTCCATGTCTCAGCTGAAATTATAAATATATTGAAAAATCAAAATGAAAAATATCTCCTGAATCAAAAGAGAAAAAGCAATATACCATTCTTAAGAGGTTCCTTCTGTAATATATACTCTGTTAAAATATTTCTAACATGGAATGATCTTTGATGTTATATAATAAAATAGGTGTTGTATAATAAAATCAAAACATATCATAATGTAATAAAATCCACTGATGGATACACAAATATGATGTAAATATATCCGTCTTGTCATCATCACCAGGTGAAAAGGGGTGAGGTGAGGGGGTGGGGGGGGGGGGGAGGGTGAGTTGACGTAATAATAAAATTTCTCAAAACAATGTCTTTAAAGCTTTGTTTTACAGTAAATAAAAATATGGTCACTGTAGAAAAGACTATCATACTTGACTATTAATTTCCTTGTATATCTGTGGTGAAAATATGTTTATTGAAAAAAAAATTATGCTTTGGTGATATCTAGGAAAAAGATTTCCAGGATCTGTTGCAATCATATAGCATATTATACATATTTGCAGTAAAGTGTACTGTTCTTAAAATTGTAAATTAAACTTTGTAACTGGCAGATATTTTATAATTTGTAATTAGTTTATAAAAATAATTAAAGAACCAAAGCCATTAAACAACTGCAGCAACTATACAGTTAACACAGACTGTAATTAATATATGATTAAATTTATATTTAAACAGAATAATCTCCACATAACCAAATAAATGTATACAAAATGTATTAAACAGTGATAAAATATAATAAGAATTTTTTTTTTTTTTTTTTTTTACAAAAAAGAATTATAGGGCGACAAGCAAACAGAGACAAAAATCAAGCTGTTGCAAACCGGCAAGCGTGTTAGGCATTCTTCATAATGCAGCTCAAAAGCTCCAACATACTTGAAAAATCACATTCATTATTTATAAATATTTCTGAATTACTTTATCAAGGTGTTTAATTATACTATCAGATGCAGTTTAATTAGATTCTGTTTGATTCAGCAATAGCTGTTAAACAAAAGCTTTCTTCAGTCAAGACATAAGGCCAGTTTCTTGCACACTGAACACTCTTTGATTAAATTTAAAGATGCTTAAATGGGAAATAATTGTGCATTTGCATTTCTTACAAAACCACGTGATCAAAGATGACATTGTGTGTCATGCACAACACCAGCTAACATATTCAGAACATTCACCTATGTAAAGCCATTTATTAGTGCAGCACTACGTGCAACAAAAATTTGTACTGACGGCATTTTAAGCATGTGAGTGTCTAGATGTACCTGCTAAAAAACCGAGCAGCATTCAAAATCATTCATTAATGAAAAATAAAACTCAGGATAGAAACCTTCAATTATTTATTTAAGTAGTCAAATTTGACTTGAGAGAAGTTAAGGTCCCAAAAGTAACATGTAAAAGAATTTTGAAGTATTCATCTTCTGTCTCTCATTTGATTTAATCATGTGTTGTCTTGAACCAAAAAAATTTTATCATACATGTATTATGAATAAGTTCATAATTTTCATTTTATGTTGTGTTTACACATATTTTTACTTTGCCTAGAAGAGACCAGCATTCTACTTTACTTAATGTACAATATTAGCAATATTTTTAATAACAGTTGAAGTTTTTTTTTTATTGTAACGTAATATTTAATGCTATTTGGTGGTTAAATATCTGAAGACAATGAGAAGTATTAACGTGCTTGGTAATTTTTAATTCCAATTTTTGTATAGATCTCACAAAGAAAAAACAACCAAATGCCTCATAATTTGGTAGTTTCTTTAAGTTGTACTTATTGATAAAAGCAGAAATGTTGAAAATGCAGTCCGTGCTGGTCTCTTTTGTATGATGTTTCAAAGGTGTGCTCAATATTCAGCTCAGTACTTCAAAGATAAAAATGCAACACAGACATTAACAATCACATGGATGCCTTAAAGCACACATTATATTTTTCAGTACGTTACAAAAGAGATGTACACAGGCAATACATAAATCAGGGTTTAACACATGGGAATCAAAATTATTATGAAGGGAAGACATCAGCAAAGACTGTGAGGCAACTTACCTTCATCATAAGCAGCAAGGTGTTGAAAACAATAAGAATCATTATAAAATATTCAAATGGTGTTGACACAACAATCCTCCAAATTTTGTATTTGAAACCATTCCTCTTGTTAGGCATATATCGCTCAAGGGGACGAGCACCAATTGTAAAATCAATGCATGATTTCTGAGGAGAAAAGAAATTGAGAAATTATCACACATTTTACAGTAATGGATTTATTTGTTACTTTTTACAATGTAACAGTTTGGTCATATAGTACGGATAAAACAGAGGGGTTATGGGACTGGTGTGATGAGGTTGTGTGTGTGTGTGTGTGTGTGTGACAGAGAGAGAGAGAGAGAGAGAGAGAGAGAGAGAGACAGAGAGACAGAGTGGGGGGGGGGGGAGGAAGAAGAAGAAGGAAAAATGCACGTGCAACTCTCCTTTCCATGTATTTAAACATTCCAAACTTTATTAACATTTTAAAATAACATAAAATTGAAGAATGTGTAATGGAACACTGGTTTCATAAAATGTAACAAACCACTTCAAAACAATCAAATTGCTCCTAAGACATTTAGAAGGATCACTGAGAATTCATGTCTTGAGTAGGTGATATGAAGCTTCTTATAGGAGAAAATTTGTAAAAATTGCACAACTGGTGTATTACAGGCATTACATATTGCTCATTAATAACAGTGAAGGATACAATTAAACTTATCATAGCAGTCCCTACTGTGAACAATATTATATGACCCCTTTCCTTCACCTTAAGATGAGTTTATGAATGGCCACACTTTTCAAATTTACTGAATGCTGACTTTCCATGTGGGATTATTTTTTCATCAATATTTCCATACACTATCTATTAATAGCACAAACCTGTTTTGTGAAATTGTTACACTTTTCTGAAAGAAAACCCTGCTTAAAGCTGTCACCAGTGCCAAATTTTATTCAGACCCTACTGGTTTCATGGCCTAGAGCCACATATCAGATGCATATCTGAACAACAAGAAAGAAAAATGACACAACATGTACCCCTTTACACAAAAATAACACTATACCAAACATCACCAGCACCAATAAATCTGTATGTACTTACAACAGTAATCTCCATGGCATAAGACTTGTGCTGCATCATCATTACTAATACCTCATGGTTGTGGGATGGATAATCAAGAAATGAAATTTTGGTGATAAATATGCCATGCAAGTAGTCCTCACCCAAATTACCAGTAAAAACCTGATATATCCTTATGTTGAGTTTTCTTCCATTATAATACTTCTGTTAATACATTCTCAGTTATGTCTCCACTGCATGTGCTCTTGCAAGGGATTTACCCTCTATACAAAATTTCCATATATGTTGTCATCCAGATTTGTTTCTCATAGTTTTTTAAACTGATGTAAAGAAGCCCCAAATTTCATAGTATGTACAATTATGGCAGTCCAATTTCATCTCACACTGTGTCATGGTGCCACTTTGACCACTTACACCATTTGTTTGTCTTCCCCACCTCACCCTTCTCTGTGCATGCAATGTGGCTAAGATGTCAGGCTTTGCGATAAGTTTGTAAGTTATGAAGTCTGATATTTCTTGGGCTAGATGGGAATTATGGTTCTCTGGTTAGTATAATGCAGTTTTGATGATAGGTGTACCTTCAGAGTGGAGTTAGATTTGTTTGCTGTCATTCTGCCTTGCATGTATCCATTAACTATCCCACAGGGGTAATTTCACTATCAACAGTGGTCCTTCTACTTTGTTTACCACGGCACTAAACAAGTTTCAATATTTATAAGTAGAATTATGTTTTATTTTTATTTTGTTAATCCAGTGCTTACTGTTATTCTATTCCAAAATAAGGGTCCTTCAGTGTTTTGGAGTTGTTTAGATAGGCACCAGGCACACTACATATTTTTGCCCAAATTTTATTTCCTAATGATCCACCTTATGGCTATGAGGTTTTGAGGTTTTAACCCTTTAATCCTTAGTGTAGTTGATCAGCTACATACATTATTTTTACGATTATCTCTCAAAGTGATGAACATTTTACCACAAATTCATTTGTAGCTGCTTCTACACATAGTGTTACACATGGAAGTAGCTTGTTCTAGAAATTATAAATGACAGAGTGCTACTGAATCAGTTTGACAGTTAGCTGCATTGAGTCACTCATAACATGTGTGTTTGTTTATTTTAGTATTCCTCCTTTTCCATGTCAAAGTAGTCAATCACATAGTTCTGTTCCTTCATGAGTTACTTTCTGGAAAGATTAGAGGCATAATAGTGACATTTACTGCATCGGGTACATCATGAAAGCACTATATAGCTGACCAGCTATGAACTTTTTGTTGCTAGTAGTGCATAATAATCTTAACAATCTTTTTTTCAATATTTTCTCAGTATATACACATTACACATTAATAATGGTAGTTTTTATTGGTTCAAATAAAAAGTCATGGATTAAAGAGTTAATAATCAGTTGGTGGTAACCGAGGACCAGGTCTGATAATGCATAAGGAAATAGGAATGTGGGCAAGTTACTATAAACAGCATAGTGAATGCATTATCGTAGTAAAGATAGACACAAAGCCAACACCGACTACAGTAGTGCAAGTTTATATGCCAACTAGCATGGCCGATGATGAGGATATCAAAAAAATGTATGAAGAGATAAGAGAAATCATTCAGAAAGTTAACGGAGACGAAAACTTGATTGTGTTGGGGTACTGGAAATCGGTAGTAGGAAAGGTAAGAGAAGGAAATGTAGTAGGTGAATATTGACTGGGAAAAAGGAATTAAAGAGGAGATCGCTTGGTAGAATTTTGCACAGAGCACAATTTATTGATCACCAACACTTAGTCTACACGTCATAAAAGAAGGCTGTATACGTGGAAGAGACCAGGAGACACTGGAAGGTACCAGATTGACTTTATAATGGTAAGGAATAAATTTAGAAACCAGGTTCTAAACTGTAAGACATATCCAGGGGCAGATATAGACTCTGACCATAACTTATTGGTTATGAGGTTCTAAACTGTAAGACATATCCAAGGGCAGATATAGACTCTGACCATAACTTATTGGTTATGAACTGCAGATTAAAACTTAAAAAATGTTTGTAAATCTATCAGACCAAACTGCATGGTCATCAGTCGGTAGCTTACAAACTACTTAAACCTAGGTAAACTAACCTACGGACAAACACACACACACACACCCATGCTCCAGGGAGGACTCGAACCTCCACGGCGAAAACTTAAGAGAAGGTAGAAAGGTTAGGAGATGGAACCTGGATAAATTGAAGGAACCAGAGGTAGTTGAGAGTTTCAGAGGGAGCATTAGGCAAGGAGTGGCTGAAACGGGGGAAAGTAATACAGTAGAAGAAGAATGTTGAGCTCTGAGAGATAGGGTAGTGAAGGCTGCAGAGAACCATATAGGCAGAAGGTCAAGGCCTAATAGAAATCCCTGGATAACACAGGATAAACTGAACTTAATTGATGAGAGGAGAAAATATAAAAATTCAGCAAGTGAAACAGGAAAAAGGGAGTACAAACGTCTGAAAAATGAGATTGACAGGAAGTGCAGACTAGCTAAGCAGGAGTGGCTAGAGGACAAATGCAGAACCGTAAAAGAATTCATAACTAGGGGAAAGATAAGTACCGCCTACAGGAAAATAAAAGAGATATTTGGAGACAAGAAAAGCAGCTGTATGAATATCAAGAACTCAGCCGAAAATCAGTACTAAGCAAAGAGGAGAAAGAGAACTGTGGAAGGAATATATAAAGGGCCTATACAAAGGAAATAAACTTGAAGGCAGTATTCTAGGAATGGAAGATGAAGTGGAGGAAGATGACATAGGAGATTTGATACTGCGAGAAGAATTTGACAGAGCACTGAAGGACTTGAATCGAAACAAGCCCCTGGAGTAGATGATATTCCGTCTGAACTGCTGATGTCATTCGGAGAGCCAGTCATGAAAAAATTGTATCACCTGGTATGCAAGATGTATGAGACAGGGGAAATACCCTCCGACTTCAAGAAGAATATTGTAATTCCAATTCCAAAGACAGCAAGTGCAGACAAGTGTGAAAATTACAGAACTATCAGTGCAAAATACTACCACGAATTCTCTACAGACAAATGGAAAAACTTGTGGAATCCGACCTCGGGGAAGATCAGTTTGGATTTAGGAGAAATGTAGGAACATGGGAGGCAATACTCACAGTACGACTTATCTTAGAAGATAGGCTAAGGAAAGGGAAACCTACGGTTTTAGCATTTGTCGATTTGGAGAAAGCTTTTGACAATGTCGACTGGAATACACTCTTCCAAATTCTGAAGGTAGCAGGGGTAAAATATAGGGAGCAAAGAATTATATTCAACCTATACAAAAACCAGACAGCGGTTATTACAGTCGAAGGGCAAGAAAGGGACGCAGAGGTTGGGAAGGGAGTAAGACAGGGTTGTAGCCTTTCCCCAATGTTGTTCAATCTATAGATTGAGCAGGCAGTGAAGGAATGGAAGGAGGAATTTGGAGAGGGCATTAAAGTGCAAGGAGAAGAAATAAAAACATTGTGGTTTAGAAAGTGTATGTGACTGCAACACACTGCACCTTACTAGTCCCATGTTGTAATGCAAATACTGAATGAAAAATTTCATGGGCACTTGAAAGGCTGAAATTCTGTTGTAAAGTAGCCTGCAAAATCACCATATCTGAATCCCCTTGATTTATTTCTTTGGGGAACACTCAAAAAGACAGTCTATGCAGAAGCCCAAAGTACACCAGACAATATGCTTCACCAAATTGCCAGAGCATGCTCTAACATATCATCCACTATAATTACAGGTATTCTTTGTTCTTTCGAATTGTGATTGCAAATGAACCTTTAAGTCTGAACACATGTTGACATAAGGCATAAAGTTGTGTTTCTGTAAGATAAACCTAATGTTGTGTACTTTGGGTAGTTGCCAAAGCATTGTTAGTAAATTGTTTGTTACATATATGTGTGTATGAAATTGTGTTGCACTGTCAAGTAAATCAAAAGCATGTATTGTACCTATCTGATAACACTGTCATTAGGCACTTACATTCAGCATGAAATAACTTTTCGTTAAGAATAATATTTTGTGGTGTACAGGTGGTCAAATGAATTATTTTTAATAAAATATTAACTTCAATAACATGTCTCATTTAATATAATTTAGATAATTGTAGTTTGAGATAGTTGTCTGGCAGCATGTATTGTACCTCTTAGAAGCACACAGCCACACACAAGAAGAAATGCCAGGTCAATTATTCCCTCTGGATTAATATATTTCATATGTACTGTAGTTGCTTTTTGCAATGTACAAGACCTCTTTATTTTCTAAGAATTAACAGGTGATTTCCCTATTTCAGCTCACTTACATCCCAGAAGATAAATAAATGTGAAGTAGTTTTCCTAAGCCCTTTGTGATACAGTGGATTATAGCATATACCAAGTGTCCATATATAACATTCGCAGGTGAACCTGAAACCACTGTAGGTCTTAAGTTGGTTCAAGGGGAAACAAAGTGTTACTATAGTCACACAGGCCTACTTTACAGTATACATTTATATAGCCTGGTCTGGGATGCTTGGTTGGTAGTGTTTTCACTGCTAATGCAGATTCTGGCCACTGTGTCCTCAAATTCGTTGACATTTCTTGAATTTGTTTATGACAGGTTTCAACACCAACATTAAAAATGCTATATCACTGTAACTGTCTTCTCCAGAGCTATTTAATGCAGTTATACAAAGTAAGCTGTTTCATTAAAGAAACATACTTGCTTCAATATCTTAGTTGATACAGGTGCTAAAACCATTCACCAAACAAAAAAGGATATGCTGCTCTACCATGAGCCCAAAACCAAATTTTGATATATGTAACCATTCACAATATAAACGGGTTCTTATGTCTTACATGACTCACCCTGCATGTATAATTAATTCAAACACAGCCAATGATCTTGTCTTATTGCCTTTGTGCACTATATTTGAACTCTTACAGAATCAGTGAAATGCTGCACGTGAAGAGTGATAATGGGCAGGGGTGTGGATAAGCTGAGAATTTCCACCTGACATTTACAGTAGCCTAAGCGGCCACGTTGACTGCTGTGTCCCTGTGGCTCATTGGTCAATGTGACCCACCAGTAAGCAGAAGTTCCCAGGTTCATTTCCTGGAGGGGAAGTATTTATGGAAAGTATGTAAGGAGGTATTGAGCATCATATAGTACTGGAGGCCAACCCACCAGTATAAAAGGACATGGGCACTTTGTTATCAGTATAGAAGCCGAAATAGTCGCATGGGTCACTCAAGAGGGCTCACTGACAATGAATGTTGACTAGTTATTGGATGCCACTTGAGTAAAAAAATCCATCAGGTACATTTTGATTATAGCTGCCCATGTTGACTGTTGTTGATGCAACTGTGAGGAGTTAGCATGAAGGAACAAACATAGCTAAACCAAAACATTGTAGATGGTATTTTTTAAAAAAGCATAAATCAGTGGAATTAAACACATATGAATTCCAAAGTGTTAACAGAAGCCCAGCTAGCACAATGACTGTTGTGAGTTAAAATATGTGCAGTACAAAGTTCTAACAGCTCATCATAAGCCTTATATTTCTGTAGTCAGTGGTAAGCAAGACTTCACATTTTGTAAAAAGTGATGCCACTCGACAGTGGATAACTGTAAATGTATGGTTTGGGGTGATTTCTTGTTTTATACCCTGTGCAATCTGATGTAAGTGTTTGAGTTTGGTGAATTCCTGGATAACATAACCTGACATGCAGTGTAGTACAGAGGAGGTTGTTCTACTGTGTTGAGTGTGGTGGTAAATCCCCCCCCCCCCCCCCCCTTGATTGTGGATACAGTATTGTCACCTCACTGCACTTGAAAACTCTAAATGAAGAAGGATATGAGCAAATTTTGGGGACTGTGTACAGTATTTAGTACAGCAACACTTCAGAGACAATGTATAAGCATGACAATGCACACTGCCATAAAGCATCATCTGTGAGGCGATGGTCTCTAGGCAATAATATTCTTGAAGTGAACTGACCTACCCAAGTCCTAAGCTGAATCGAAAAGAATACCTTTGGGATGAGTTAGAATATTTACTATGATCCTCAACACATCTGTAACTAACTTAGCAAAAGATCTTTCCAAGAACCCGAAAAAATTCTGGTCCTATGTAAAATCGATAAGTGGGTCCATGTCTACTATTCAGTCACTCAATCATTCTGGTACAGTAATAGAACAAAGCAAACGCAAAGCTGAAGTTCTAAATTTAACCTTTAAGAAATCTTTCACACAAGAGGACCACACAAATGTACCATCATTTGATTAACATACCAACTCCGAAATGAAGGACATAGTAATAGGTACTTCCAATGTAGAGAAGCAGCTGAGAGAGCTAAATATGAAAAAGTCTCCTGGTCCAAATGGAATACCAGTTTGGTTTTACAAGGAGTATTCTGCAGCACTGGCCCCTTACTTAGCTTGCCTTTTTCATGACTCTTTAATTCAGTGCAAAGTTCCTAGTGATTGGATAAATGTGCAGGTGACTCCAATTTTTAAAAAAGGAAAGAGAACTGACCCACATAATTACAGGCCAATATCGTTTACATCAGTTTCCAGTAGAATTTTGGAGCATATTCTCATTTCAAATATAGTAAATTTCCGTTAGACAGAAAAGCTTCTTTCTATGAATCAGCACAGGTTTAGGAAACATTTTTCATGTGAAACTCAGCTTGCCCTTTTCTCAGGTGACATCTTGCGGGCCATGGATGAAGGGCGGCAACATGCAGATTGTGTTCTTCTCGATTTCAAAAAGGCATTTGATGCGGTGTCACACAGCAGACTGCTGATAAAGATTTTAGCTTATGGAATAGGTTCACAGATTTGTGACTGGCTGGAAGACTTCCTAAGTAATAGAATGCAGTATGTTGCTCTCGACAGCAAGTGTTCATCAGAGACGATTGTATCATCAGGCGTGCCCCCAGGGAAGTGTCATAGGACCGCTATTATTTTCTATCTATATAAATGATCTGATGGACAGAGTAACTAGTAATTTGCAGCTGTTTGCTGATGATGCTGTGGTGTATCAGAGGGTGTGGCCTTTAATTGACTGTAATAGCATACAGGATGACTTAGACAAAATTTCTAGTTGGTGCGAAGAATTGCAGCTAGCTCTCAATGCATAAAAATGTAAGGTGATGCACATGAGTAGGAAAAACAATCCCATAATGTTTGAATACAGCATCAGCAGTGAGCTTCTTGATGCAGTCACGTTGTTCAAATATCTAGGTGTAACATTACAGAGCGATATGAAATGGAACGAACATTTAAGGAGAGTTGTGAGTAAGGCAGATGGCTGACTTCTGTAAAGGAGACCGCATATAAAATGCTTGTATGACCACATCTTGAGTATTTGTCAAGTGTTTGGGACTCGCAGCAGATCAGTTTAAAAGAAGACATTGAAGCAGTTCAGAGGCAAGTAGTTACTGGTAGGTTCGACGAATGTGTGAGAGTTATGGAAATGTTCTGGGATTGCTGGAGGAAATTCCTGTTGAGGAAATTTAGAGGGCCAGAATTTGAAGCTGAGTGTAGTACAATCTTCCTGCCGCCTCCTTACATTTTGCGTAGTGATAACAAAGACAAGATAAGAGCAATTAGGTCTTGTATGGAGGCATATAGGCATTCCTTCTATCCTCATTCTATTTGGGAGTGGAATAGGAAAGGAAATGCCTAGTAGTGGTTCAGTGTAGCCTCTGCCATGCAACTTACAGTGGATTGCAGTGTACATATGTAGATGTAGCTTCTTTGGTTTTTGGTCTTACAAAAGCATGGTCTGCCATTTCTATACTGACATCTCACTTGAACTGTCCACAGCAGTACTAAAGCCATCATAAAAGTCAGGGTGGACACACCCTACATTAATGTTCACTAATAGGTGTCCATAAACTTTTGATTAGGTAGAGTATGTTTTGAAGAGAACTTCCCTTTTAATATAATCAGGGAGTGTGCAGAGTGGGCAAGAAAAAAAATCTAAGAGGTATTCAAGAAGTCTCCGAGCCATGTCAAAGGAAATACTTAAAAGAAAATTGTAATTACTGTCCTTCTATAAGAAATTACTCACTGAAATGTGTGTGGAATAGCTCATGCAGTAGCCAAAAAAGAATCCTCAATCACTCCGATGACCACAGATGAAAAAAAAAAACAAGCAGAACGTCCGCCTCAATTGCTGCATTCTGCACATTACCATATAAAACCATCTCTACTGGACACACATAGATGCACAACAGTATATAAAGGGTCCTATTTCTCATTCGAGGAACACTGATAAATTCCTTGCATGACCCATTCTGCCGCTATGTGGCATGTCATCTACACATTTTGCTCCACGAGGGTTTCCTGAACAACTAACCACTGTCCTTAGTTTGAATGACACAATAAGACCATTGCCATTCATTTTGCAACCACAACAAATTGAAAAAAGAATCTTTGCATGAATAGAGGTGTTAGAAGTTTTTGCATTATTGTCATATGAAGAGTTTCTAAGGAGAATTTTTTTTCATGTAAGAAGTTACAGGCAAGTCTAAGGAGTATAAGCAGTCTTTACACACCCTGTATAATTTACTACTATGATATGTTTTAAAATGAAAATTAATTTACAATATACAATGGTGAAACATATACTACTATTTTAAACATTGCCTTCTGGAATGACAATTAGCTATCCGTAAAATATTATTCACATTAATTACTGTAGGACTCTAAAAAAACTTATTCAATGTTAATGACATCTATAACATTTTGTTTGCAAATGAAACTTCACATCTGATCATGTTTATGCAATTACTGGACTATTTCCTTATTTTCTATTTTTATAATCTGACACTATTAAAACTCACTAAAATATGTTTTGAATATAAATCTTTTGGGTTGGTTGTAAAATGCACAACTCCTGGTTAATATTTTTAAGAATGACAGCAGTGGCAACACTCTAAAAGCCACTATCCTCTCTGCTGTGGCAGGAAATGGTATTACTGTTTTTGACTGATGTACTTAGCTCTCAAGATTAAATATAACTGTACACCTTCAGTATATCAGGGCCATGATCTACAGAAGAAACTTTTCTTGTGACTCCATTATGTAGTAAAGGTAGTGTGTGTGCTTATGGGATTCTGGTGACTGCTACTGCATTTGCATTGTTCTCATGACTGGTGTCAGAATCCACAAACCAGGTAATTTCCATTTTAACCCGTAACTGGTACATCTGCATCCCAGGGACCCAAACAAAATTTCTTTTTTCCAGAGCTGTGATGCATTGCACTGACTTGCCTCTCCCTGTACTCTCCTAGCATTCAGTTGGCTAACATCCCACCACATTGTTGCAGGTGTGTTTTTATTAGTTTTGTGTATATAAAGGTGAACGGGTCTCAGCGACCCAGGTGTACCTTTACTGAAAGTTTTTTCGGTAGCATTGTTTTCAGTATTTTCAATTTATGTACAATGCTTCAGAAAAGTGAATGAGGAAGATACTATAGATACTCTGAACGAACCAATGGCTTATGGGAGTCATCTACACTAGGCTAGTAATAGCAGGGGTAATTGGTTTTTGTTCTGTACCATTGGCAAGAAGATACTTGATGGTGTGACATGCAAAGACTTCCTCATTGAACTAGGGACACAACTTGTAAGTGATTGTATAAAAAGATATGATTCATCATTTTTAGAAAAGATATCAGAAATTAAATTTGTGTTATTCTAGGCATGACCTCCTCCAAGCATCAGGTGCATTCCAAGCTCACAGTGAAGCTTGTCCTACTGAATCAAAGGGGAAAAGATGCTCAGTGTGCCCATCTAAGACAGATAGGAAAGCATCACGGGAATGTGCTGATGAGGAACACTATCGTGTTTGGAATGTTCCACTGTTTTATGTCCAAACTGATTCTGTAGTTTGGATGCATAAATAACTGAAATGGACTACACTGAATAATTAAAAACTAAAATTTTGCCGTAGTTCCTACTATAGCGTACTATTTTCATAAATCACGTAGTCATTCAGCTGAAAATGTTATACCAAAAATGTTCCAAAAGTTGTGCCTGCAAAAATTTTTTATATTGATCTTGAACTTTTCTTTTGGTTTACAGTTGTGAAGCATAGTCTATTCTATGTTTAAATGTGAAGTTTCAGTTGTGCTGCTAACTATTTGTAACTGTCTAGGACTTTGGGAAAGTGTGTGTTCCATTTATCATATTTTATGCACTTTACTGTCTATTTTTTCTAATGTTTTTAAGACATCCCCATAAACAAGGAAAGTAGTGATAAAACAGAAGTAATTTTTAAATTTCATCTGTTTTAACCAGAACATATTAAAGCTTATGTGGGTCTTGAGGACCCAGGTGTACCTTATGTGTTACAATTCATAGGTGTACCAGTTACAGGTTAATAAAGCCTCCATGAGAAAGTGACAGAGAAAATATTGATGATGGTATCTTTACTCAGTTCAGTAAAGTCTTGCATCCATCTTGAAGCCAAATGGCACCAGAACCACTGCTTCATCTAGGAATTGGTATAATTTAATGTGACTAGCAAGGCAACCACAAATACAACACATATAATGATCATTAAAGTCACAGTATTTCCCATCATGCTTAGCAGTATTGAATCTACAGTGTACCTAGTACTGCCACTGATATTCTTTGCTAGAAATATGTGATAATTCTACAATGAAAGGAAATTACAAGGTAAAATTAAGAACATTATAATTGTAATTTCCTCTCAACAAACTGGGAAGTGCTTGGTTGCATCACTATTAGCCCCACTGTGACTAGCCCCTTGTCACAGCCTAAGATGTGTAAACAACTTCCTGAACATCCATTATACATTAGAAAACAGATTCTACGTTAGGAACAGTCATTGACAAAATTAAATATGAGCACATTCCACTGATGGGCAGATTTCCATAATTTGAAATTATAAATCATAATACTTAAATCCTTATAGAGGGTATAATAAATATAATCATGAATAATGAACTTAAATACCGCAATCTGAGGGAGTCGAAATCTATGGCCTCACTGAGTCATTTACCTTGATATTATTATACACTTACTTTTGTTTCAATAACAAAATATAGAAACAAAAAGAAGAGTTGACAAATCTGTATGTGGACATGAACAGCCATCTGCAGATGAATGTGTTGGTTTGATACCAGTAAGAGTACTATTTGAGTAAATAAATACAGAGGAACTTCAATTTTACATTTTCCACAATTTCATGCCATAAATTCGCAGCCCCTGTGAAGACCCCATAAGATCAATGCTAAAAATTCCTCGATTTTATATTTCTTCCTATTAACCCGCGAGAACTCAGACCTTTAAAAGTTACGTGATTGATCACATACATAGCATTTTTCTGACAAAGAAAATTTTGTAATGTACTTAATATGTTTAAATAATTATTTCTAGTTGCATTTATAAGAAAACACACATACAGTAGAACCTCATTTTTTAGCTTTTGAAGGGACTTCAGTAAAATGGTGTAAAATTAAGGAAAATGTAAAATACAGGAAATAATGTTTTAAATAGTAAAATATGCTTACTGGATCAGCATTGCATTTTGATAGTTTATTTGTGATATATGTACATAATTGGCATCTAAATACTCACCAGGAAGTTTATTATACAATAAAGGTTATCCAAATTTTTACTATTTTAAGCTCCAGGCAGAACTGGTAATTTTATGGGAAGTAGAAATTTTTGATGTAATTTCGTTCGTTATAATTGAGGACACCACTATTTTAAGCGCCAGGCACAACTGGAAATTTTATGGGAAGTAGAAATTTTTGACGTAATTTCATTCATTATAATTGAGGACGCCACTGCTGGGCTATGTAACACATCTTCCAAATTACCTGAACTGCTTTGATAGATATCGTTTGGACGCCACTGCCAGGCTATGTAACACATCTTCAAAATTACTGCATTTTACCGGCATTAATTATTTACGTAATAAAACTCCTAAAGTTCCATTCTTTTTGTATTTTTCGATGTTTCACACGACGATATAAGAGAATTTATTTGTGTTCTTGAGTGCAAACATATGCATAAGTGTTTTTGTGACATTTGCATAGGATTGGCATCTCACACTATTATTGCTTTTTTGAGGTTGTGGGTATAATGATAACCAATTTCGACAGATAACATTCTTTATTAATCAGAAATATGTATCACAAAAACAATGCACCTCTTTATTCTCACATCAAAAAAGCAACTGATTCTGATTGTTTGAGTACACACCAGTCACTCTGGCAAAGAAACTAACGGAAAGAGGAACTACACAACCTAAATCGGCATTATTCTCATGTTAACGAATCATTCTGTTTGTCTGAGTACATACCAGACACTCTGGCAAAGAAGCTGGTGGAAAGAGGAACTGCATCGCCACAAATTGGCGCATCGTAAGTCAACTAGCCGCGTACTGCCAACAACAAAATGCGAAATATACATTTGAATAAATGGAAAGTGTCAAGAAACACGACTGTGAATAATTTTTAAGCTCTATACTTTAAGGGAAAGCCATGCTAGTATCAATTTATGTACATTATATCATTTTTTCTTCATGAACATGCTTTTGAAAAGCGTAAAATGTGGGAAAAGTGCAAATATGTTAACGCAAAAATGAGGGCGAATTAACATTGTTAACATAGGAAATTTGACGGGACCGACAAAAAATGGTGTAAATGGCGGGAAAACGTAAAAACCAGGAACGTAAAAACGAGGTTTTACTGTATTTGACTATTTAAAATTGGTTAAATGATGATTGTTTTAAACTTACTGTGTGCAAAATGCTCATGTGCGAGTGCTCGTGGTTTAAGGTTTACCTCAATTCTGTGTTCTTATTCAACATCTTGTTTGACTTCATCCCTTATTTTTCCTACTGGCATGTGATGTGACTGAACAAGTTATAAGTGACACAAAAGAGAAATGGTTTGCACCACCTTTGGTGGCAATGTTAAGGTGTATGCAAAGATCCACTCTAAATGGAACCAGTAAGCTCTCTAGTAATCGTCTAGCACAACAGCCATCTAGCGCAGAATAGGAAATTAGCAGGTGCCAGATACAGCTCTATCTGAGGGGTATCAGGAAATGCACACGAGGCCGGGATAACTTGCGCATGTGCAAATGGGGATATTGCAGTAAGCTTTCTAATCGAAGCATCATGTTTGATTTGATCACGTGTTTTTTTGTTTTTTTTTTTTTTTTTTTTTTCAGTATGCCAGCAATGAGAAACCAGCAATTATTAGTTGGTGAGATAGTCTCATAACAAAATGAGAAAATTTCAAGTTCAACTACTTGTTAAATAATAAAACTCAATAGGCTCTGCAAGAACATCAGGCCATCACTAACTTTAAAGTAGACTTTATTTTGCAATTACAGTTTCTAGTTCAATAAACAGAAATGTTTGAAATAACACATTGCAGTTTTGTTGCATCTATTTTTTTCTGATGACGATGTGGTATCTAGTAACGAGGGAGTTGTTTGACATTAATGAAACTGTGATAAAGTAGCAAAATGCTTTTTTGTTTGCCTCTTGTGTTTGTGCAATGGAAAACTACAATGTCCGGCACTTTTGTTCATTTTTTCTCAGGAGATAAAACTAGAAAACAAATATTCTGAACCAAACAGTACAAAGAAAGTGAAGAACTGAAAATGGATTATTGGAAATTCATTGCTGTAGATACAATTGTTACATGTATTTGTAAGAAGTACAAGAGAAAAATTTACTTTCAGACATAAACAATAATTTCAACAAAAAATGTCAAGCATTTTTGGTGTACTCTAATACAGGGACTTATATACAGATAACAGTAACATCTTACAAATACTATTGTGAAGAAACATGAAGACAATGACAAGAATTTCTACCATTTCAGATCTTCTTCCTAATCTTCTAAGAAGAGGAAATCTATGAATTAATCACCACTTGAAGAACTCTAATCAATCCTAGCAACATGGTTCATGTGAGGCCACACAGCAAATGTTGACATAGATGGCACCATCTTGAAAGAAAAGACACTATATATTGCTGCCAGTAGGGAATAGATTATTCCTGAGTAGCCAATGATTGGCAAAATCTGTCGAAAATGTGTTTTTGACATATAATTTGTAATTGAAAATAACTGCATTACTTCATAGCCAGATACCAGTTTCAATTTTTGAGAAGTGTTTACTTACCATTACACATCTGTGATTTGTAAAAACAAATAAAAAAATAATTACCACAAATTTTGTATAAACATCGTACTTTCTGCTGAAGTCTAGATCAGAGTCACTGGCAGCCTTGTGCCATTTTCCTATCACTAATAGGTTAGAAATGGGGCATCAAATTTCAGGTAGCCAGTGCTACTTTTATGTAACCAATGAGGGGTGAGAAAAGATGGAATGACCAAATGAATTTATAGCACAAAAATTAAAATGATTGTTTGGTTTGGTGTGTTTATCAGTGCATATTTACAGGTTGTCTGTCACAGTTTCATGTACTTATGGTGGGGCATTCCTTTTTTACAACACAAGCAATCCACTTACATTCACCCATCCACCCACCTAGCCCTCTGGGTTAATTCAAAATACTATTGGAAACAGTGATCATTTGACACAGAGACTGCTTGGAAGTAGCTGTACCAATGCAAAGTTTTATTTTCCTTCTTTTGTCATGTGTGTAGTCAAAATCTCATATTTCATGGTACTTTTCTCCATATCATGGAATTGTTCTCCTGTTGTCTCATTATGTGCATAGAACAAACAACTGGCTCATACAGCTGGCTTCCCGGCATTCCCCAAGGTGAAAACTAACAACATTCTTGCTCCTAATATGTAAGTATGCCATTGCCCTATACTAGACTTATGTATTGTACATTTAATTTCCATCACTTACACAGAAATTATATTTAGTGGAGGCCTATTGGAGAGAGTTACAATTTTTAATCATAATAGTATGTCACTTACGTATGTTTTTGCACATACTTCGGGGATTTTAACATTTTTCTCAATTTTGCATTTTTTTTAAATCTGGACATCATGAGAAAGTAACATAGGGGTTTCACTGTAGCATTACAAATAATGGTTGTTTTCTGTTTTCTTCTTAGCAATATTCATCCTGAATTTCGTACACAGCTACAATCTCAAAATGTTAGTTTTCACAAAATAGCATGACATACATTATTTTTGTAGAGGCAAAGACAAGTAGCTTTTTAAAACCTTCTCAAAAAATCATGATTTGACAAGGTAGTCATATGTTATTAATTTACTGCAACATTATCAGTTTGTACCACCAAACAGACCATCATCATTGTTATGAATAACACTACATACTTTTGCTATTTTTACTCATAGTTCCTTGGGCTCCTATTGTTGCACTATTCTTCATTAATAAAGACAATGTTGATCACAGAAATGTGAAGCAAGAATAACTTTAGAACTTCCTCCAGACAGTTCTATCAATAAATGAAATCACTAATGACAGACATTGTAAATTTATTCCTTCGCAAAGAATATTATCAGCATGCAATTTCAGTTTGAAGAAAAAACTAATGTTAATAAATATGATACCAGAAAGAGAAATAATTTACACTGTTCACCACACAGCCTTTGAGTGTTACAGACTGCAGTGATTTATGCAGCCACAAAAAACTTTGACCATTTACCGAGTGATGTAACAGGTAATAAAATTAACTTTAAATATTAACAGAAATCATACCATATTTTTGTACTAAATTATGAAAAGTTACAAAAAATAATTAGGGTATCTTAAGATTCATGTACAAAGGTATAATTTAAATGTGTGTTGCCATATTATTCACTGAGGAACTACACATTGCTGTCGGTTGAGAAAGAATGTGCCAATCACGCATAATCACCATGAATCTTGTTGCAATCAAACCACAGACACAACAGGTTGAAGATAACAGTTCTATAAAACACTGTGTTCTGTGTGAATAAGTCTATAAATGGCAGATTTACTTCC
Organism: Locusta migratoria; assembly: GCA_026315105.1. Taxonomy (NCBI): domain Eukaryota; kingdom Metazoa; phylum Arthropoda; class Insecta; order Orthoptera; family Acrididae; genus Locusta; species Locusta migratoria. The sequence goes on from CM048755.1 coordinate 457,627,745, forward strand.
TTGTGCAACAGAAATTATTGATCCTTGAGGTCATATTGCAAGAAATCAGGAGTATAGGCACAGGTGCTCGAGTGTCTTCCACTTGAGTTGTAATGAATGTGGACAGCCACCTAGATCAACTGATATCTTTTGTTGAACAGCAACCTTCACAGAACTTAGTGAAGCATTTTACACCAGTGGTTATTGACAGACATAATAGATTGGGGTCTAAGGCTTTCAGCAATATGTTTGCAGATATTTGTAACATTTTAAAACTTAAGGGAAACTAATAAGCAGTACTGGGGATGAGAATGCACACTTTGTACGTGGAAAACAAAATCTTTCTTTTCTACATTACAATGTAGAGGGATTAGGCAATAAGTTGGATATATTTCAGCATTATCTGTCAGACATTGCACCTGACATACTTGTCGTTAGTGATCACAAAAACCTGTTGAAAACATACACTTATTTAAAATCCAAAACTACACACTATCAGGTTTCTATTGCTGCACTCATCAAAAAGGTGGTGGTGTAGCTATTTACCTTAGAATAAATTCTTTAATAGAATACTATGAAAATATAACTTGGGTGAAAGAGTTACCAGTATTGCAAGGAAATCAAAAGATTGGAGGCTGAAAAGATCGATTTAAAAATCCAAAATTCAGATTGCATCTCTAAGACCTGCTGGTCATTAGTAAATGAAATAAGAGGTAACAACACCAAACTAAAAAGTAATAGCAACATCCAGATATTTCAAAACAATACTGTTATTACCAGTCCTCAAGATATTAGTAACATTTTTAATGATTACTTCATAGATGTTGTAGAAACTGACTGCTGTAATACAGAAAAAGCACCTTGTGGATATCAAGCTGATAACAACTCCGACTCCAATAAACTCCCTGAAGTGGATGTGAATGACACATTGCAGCTCATCAGAGAATGCAAAAACAAAAAATCTTCAGGACAGGATGAATTTTCCCCTTTTTTACTGAAACAGTGCCAACACAATCTCGCATATTCCTTGACACATCTCATAAATAGAGTCTTAAAAGAAGGAGTGTTCCCTGATACACTAAAATTAGCTATTGTGAATCCTCTGTACAAAAAAGGTGATAAACATATAGTAGACAACTATAGACCACTTTCTCTAACTTCTGTTGTCAGTAAGTTAATTGAAAAATTAATACGTAAGTACATGTTGGATCATTATAGCAAAGAAAATATGCTGGGAGATTTTCAGCATGGGTTCAGGAGTGGTCGTAGGACAATGATAGCAGTAATACAATTTATGATTAAAGCTCTTGATAAAATTGATGAAGGCTATCAAGTAGCAGGAGTTTACTTGGATCTTTCAAAGGCATTTGATAGGGTTGACCATGAGCTTCTCCTGTCAAAATTAGCCAGAGATGGCATCAATGGAAAACTCATGCGCCTTGTTACTTCACATATAAGAAACAGAAGCCAATGTACTGCAATCTCACACAATAATGGAGACGCAATAAAAATATACACGTCAAGGGTCAGAAACATTAAATTTGGAGTGCCACAGGGATCAATAATAGGTCCTTTCTTGTTTATTTGTTATGTCAATGACTTCACAATTATGAAAAATCCATAACTATGTATGCAGACGACACTTCAGGCCTTGTTTTGGGAATTGATATGAAAGATGTTGGCTTAGAAGTAAATAAGTTTATTGATACTGCAAAGACAAAATTTGAAAATGACAATCTAAAAGACAACTTGCAAAAAACAAATATGATTTCTTTTAATGTAAGTGATTTGCAAAGTTGTATTGATTCTGATGGTAGAAATACAATAGGGGAAAGTCTGTAGCAAGTGTAAATTCTTAGGCATTAGCACTGACAGTAAACTTTTAAGGATTCAACAAATTGATAATGTGTGTGCAAAACTAACATCCAATCTATATGTGTTGAGAAGAATAGCTCCATATGTAAACATTCAAACTATGAGAACTATGTATTTCAACCTAATACACCCCTTTCTTTCATATGGACTTCTATTGTGGGATTGTGCTGCCAAAACCCATGTATATAGAGTTTTCAAACTTCAAAAGAGAGCACTGAGAGTAATGGGCAAAGTAGATTCCAGAATTTCTTGCAAGAGTTTGTTTTTAGATTTTAAAATTATGACTGTATATTCTATGTATATGTATGAATCAATTATAAAAACTGTAGAAGATAAGGAATATACACTTCGCAATATCTAAGTTCATCAGCATAATACCAGACAAGCACAAGATTTTCACATATTACATAGGAGATAGAAAAAAAACTGCAAACAGCCCATACACCAAAGGGGCAAAATATTTTTATGGTCTACCAAAAGAAATAAAGATGTTAACAGGTGAGAAATTCAAAAAACATTTAAAAGCATGGCTCATTGAACAGTGTTTATATACTTTACCCTTATAAAACTATTTGAAATCTTTATATTGTATACTTATATATCCATTGTAATAACAATTGCTATGCATGTGTATTCATGTTTCATGCAAATAAATTACAAATTACAAATCCCATACAGAATTTCTATTCGCCAATGAATGCGTGCTGGGGACTTTCCCTCAGCAACCAAGTAAAGAATATCAGCCCATTTCTTCTTTTGGAGACATTTGCTAATAATGTCACCAAAGTTCATATTTCTGCATACACTTTGGTGCTTACACAGCCATGTGACAGTCACATTACATTGCACACACGTTGTATCAATTTTTTGATTGCCCTTTATATATTACATTTGCAGGCTGACATGTTCCACACCAAAACCAAATAACACATTTATGGCCCTCAGAACATGCAAATACCCAATTAAGGTGCAGACAGAACTACACAAATACATATATTTTGTGTGTACATAGAAACAGATGAGGAAATACAGGGTTACATAGTTACAAGTAATCTGCCACCTATTTGAATTAAAATGCAACACTTTGATTTCTGAATATACACTCCTGGCCATTAAAATTGCTACCCCATGAAGATGAGATGCTACAGATGTGAAATTTAACACACAGGAGGAAGATGCTGTGATATGCAAATGATTAGTTTTTCAGAGCATTCACACAAGGTTGGTGTCGGTGGCGACACCTACAACATGCTGACATGAGAAAAGTTTCCAACCGATTTCTCATACACAAACAGCAGCTGACAGGTGTTGCCTAGTGAAACGTTATTGTGATGCCTCATGTAAGGAGGAGAAAAGCGTACCATCATGTTTCAGACTTTGACAAAGGTCAGAATCTAGCCTATCGCGATTGCAGTTTATCGTATCGCGACATTGCTGCTCGCGTTGGTCGCGATCCAATGACTGTTAGCATCATATGTAATCAGTCGGTTCAGGAGGGCAATACGGAATGCTATGCTGGAAACCAACAGCCTCCTATCATTAGCAGTTGAGATGACTGGCATCTTATCCGTATGGCTGTAATGGATTGTGCACACATGTATTGATCCCTGAGTCAACAGATGGGGATGTTTGCAAGACAACAACCATCTGCACGAACAGTTCAAAGACGTTTGTAGCAGCATGGACTATCAGCTCAGAGCCAATGGCTCCGGTTACCCTAGATGCTGCATCATAGACAGGAGCACCTGCAATGGGTGTACGCGACGATGAACCTGGGTGCGCGAATGGCAAAACGTCATTTTTGTTGTTGTTGTTGTTGTGAATCCAGGTTCTGTTCACAGCATCATGATGGTCACATCCATGTTTGGCAACATCACGGTGAACGGTCATTGGAAGCGTGTATTCGTCATCGCCATACTGGTGTTATCACCCGGCGTGATAGTATGGGGTGCCATTGGTTACACGTCTCAGTCACCTCTTGTTTGCATCAATGGCACTTTGAGCAGTGGCCATTACATTTCATAAGTGTTACAACCCATAGTTCTACCCTTCATTCGATCCCTGTGGAACCCTACATTTCAGCAGGATAATGCATGACCGTAAGTTGAGGGTCCTGTATGGGCCTCTCTGGATATAGAAAATGTTTGACTGCTGCCCTGAGCAGCGCATTCTCCAGATCTCTCACCAACGGAAAATGTCTGGTCAATGGTGGCCGAGCAACTGGCTCGTCACAATACGCCAGTCACTACTCTTGATGAACTGTGGTATCGTGTTGAAGCTGTATGGGAATCTGTACCTGTACACGCCATCTAAGCTCTGTTTGACTCTATGCCCACGCATATCAAGTGCATTATTATGCCCAGAGATGGTTGTTCTGGGTACTTATTTCTGAGGATCCACGAACCCAAATTGCATGATAATGTAATCCCATGTCAGTTCTAGTGTAATATATTTGTCCAATGAATACCCGATTATCACCTGCATTTCTTCTTGGTGTAGCAATTTTAATAGTCAGTAGTGTAGTAAACATCTACAATAATGGATAGTTTCAACATTCAATAAAAATTTCCTAATACTTATGAGCCCATAAATTATTGTATTCTCAACAACTTGTACCTATAAAAATGTTCGAAACAAAGGCTTCCACTATTAACAAGTATGGGACTGCGTTTTGAAAAGCTACAATAGTAATTTAATTGGAAGGAAAGATTTTAATAAACACCTAAAGGTAACTGTTTTCACATAAGGCAGGTAAAACACAAAGATAATGTTGTGTCTGCCTTTAGACAAAATAAGTTCAGTGTAGGCTTCCTGTAGATGAACGTCATATTGACAATTGCATGCAATATACTTTGTATACTTTCTTCATCTCCCATGTGCAGTAACGAGTACATATTTTGCACCAAGAAAAATATCTAGAAAGAAGCTATCTATCTTGTTCACACAAACAGCCTTCCCAATCCTATGTCAATTTAAATCAATCTTTTATTTTTATTATTATTTTTACATTATTTCTTAGTAGGAACTGATGACCGAGCTGTTTAGTCCCCTATAACTCCTAACAACAACAACAATTTCTAAGTAGCTGAGAAAACTAGATTTATAAAACTTTGCTATTTAAAATAAAATTCATGGTGAAGAAAAATATTGACAATTGGATGAATGAAATAATTGCTATATGTCCTTAAATGATCCAGTATCAAGCATTTCACTACTATTAATACTTGGCTATGAAAAATTAAAAAAGAAAATGCTCAAATATCATGAATACCCAGTTCAGTTAATGCTCAATAAATGTCACTTTTTGCAGCAGTAAGTCTATGCTTTTTATCACCATGATATTACAGAAGTTCCAACAATGGTAACTTGATAAGCAATAAAATTATGCTATGAATATACCATGTTGTTTCATCAACCTATCAGTGTGCCCAAACATGTTTAAATTTTAAATTTATTAAATGGTATTACCTGATTTTTGTCTATTTCTCCATCCTGCAACTCAGCTTCACCCTGTTCCTGGAATGTTATGATGATCAAGGCAACGAAGATATTTACGAAGAAGAAAGGGAATACGACAAAATACACAATGTAAAAGATGGACATTTCTATTCGATAATTTTGTATAGGACCACGGTTGTCCTGTGTTGTGGCCATTGAATTCTGAAGCACTCTGAAAAAGAAAAGGAAAATGTTTGACATTAGTACCATGATTTTTACGTTTTTTCACACACATTTAAATCATACTGGTACTGAAGATATTATTTTTTATATTATGTATATTATTTTCAAACTCTCTGCAAATCAAGAAATTATGATTACCAAGTTTTGAGGAAAAAATACTGTAATAGTCTTAATCTAACTGAAAATAATAATAGTTTTAAACAAGTCTCCATAAATTAGTAATATTAAGTGGTTCTGTACAAATGTGCTCTTGTACAATTTTGATAAAACACGGTACATACAGTTCTGTACATAAATGTGCCGTAAGGTAGAATATTCAAAATTCTTAGGTATCTGCAATGATGAGAAGTTTAATTGGAAGAAACACATTGATGAACTGATGAAATTTATAAGTTCAGCTACTTATGCTATTAGGGTTATCGCAAATTTTGGTGATGGATATCTCAGTACATTATTATCCTATGCCTATATCCATACAATCTCTCATGGGGTACTTCATCACTGAGTAAAAAAGTATTTGTTGCACAAAAGTGTGTAATCTGAATAATTGTTTGGGCCCATTCAAGATCATCCTACAGTAGCCTCACAATATTTTCACTTACTAAATAAGTCTGCTGCCATTTCCTCTTACAACAATTTATTGAAATTTTATGCCCCTTTCTGCTTCATGTTCTACTAGTAAAATCCACTGTTATGGTGATATCCATTGTTTCTCTAAAATACTTTATAATTTCATTCAATTCATTGTTGAATTCTTTATACTTGGAAATGAAGAGACCACTCACCAAAAAGGAGAACACTGACTCGCCAACAGGTGCACCCAAAAAAGAGAGGAGATTTGCCTGTTAGCTTTAGGTTTAAACTTTTTCCACACACACAGATTATACACACACACACACCTTGAGTGTCCAGCTGGCACCATGTAGTGCTGCAAGTGTTCTTAACATATATTAAAGACTTTTTGTTGTATATTCACAAATATTCAATGATAGTACATTTTGATGATGATACAGTTATTGTAATCAAACCTGAAAAACATGAATTAACTCATGAAATTATGAATAATATCTTTCAGGGGGGAGGGGATCAGCAGCTGATTTATTCTTTGGGAGGGGCTCACCAGAATATTTTTACTTGGAAGAGGTTTGCATATTCAGAAAGGTCGAAAAATACTACTGTAGTGGATACCATCATGAGCTGGGGTTGTGTCATGAGCCACAGATGATACAGAATCCAGCCCTGACATAGAGAATGGGCAGTTATACTCTTCATCGATGTTGGGCTGGAAGTCTAAAATTCCCTCTCAGCAACCACCAGGTGGTGCTGGAAAGCTGTATCATAACTGGTGGTGGTAGTAACTGTAGAAAAATGAGCCACCATAGTCTGGGCAACGTTTTGTGGGCTGGTCTGAGGAGTACATTACCCATTAGAGTGACAACTGGACACCTGTTTCCTATCTCAGCTATTCTCCTGATGATCTCCCATATAACTGAAAGTCTTAATGAAATGGTTAATGGAATTTAGGAACTGCTGCCGTGACCTCTTCTTGTTCTCTCGAATAATGCCCTTGCTGCATGAAAGGCAATGAGGTACTCTGCAGTCAGTCAATACTTGAAGAGCTGCAGAGCCACTCTTCTGGTCCTGAAGACAGAACAACATTCATCATTCCACTGTGGAACAGGCTGTTGTTTTGGTTACCCTGAAGATGAAATGGATACAATGGCAGTGTGATGTATGGTTTCAGTGATATGATTCACCTATTCCTGGAGTCATGGGGCTCAAGTTCTGCAAGTTGGCTGTAAAGAGTCCAGTTTGTGCTACTAATCTCCCATTGTGGTGGCTGTCATTAGGGTTCTGCTCTGTCGGAAAGGTGAATACAAATCGGGAAGTGGTCACTACCATGCACGTCATGGTCCACTTCTCATTGAACAGAGTGGGTAAGGGTAAGAGGGCAAAGCGAGAGATCGATGGGAGAGAACACCCCTGTGGCAGTGCAGAAGTGTGTGCTCTGGCCAGTATTCAGAAAATACACAGAGGATGACAAAAGAAGCCTCTTAACTATTCTACCATGGGGGCATGTGTTGGCCTACCTCCAAAGCACATTATGTGCATTAAAATCATCACGGAGGATGGAAGGATGTGGAAGCCGAGTTAAAAGATCATGGAGAGCCTGTTCATCAAGATCATTGTGCAGGGCCAGATACAGGGAGCAAATAACCAATCGGTTTCACAACTGCAATGATACTACAACTGTCTGCAGGCTTGTGGTGAGAGATAGAGGTGAGGAGGGGTATGTGGCATTGATGAAAACAGTCACCCCTTTAGCTCTTGCTCCACTGGATTTTCCTTTCAATGATGAATATAACCACATATCTCAAGTGTGTTGGATGGTTTGAAATTTGTCTCATGGAGACAAACACAAATTGGTGTTCCCTGAGTCAACAATCTTACCTCCACATAGTCCTAAATTCCTATATGTTCCACTGAAGACTGAGAGCCATCTATCAAGGTGGTATAAAACTTTCAGCCTCTCTTTCTGCCAGGGTGGAAACACTAAACTTGGTGGAGGTTAAGTCTTGGGGTGAGTATTTTGACCCAGATTGACATCCAACTCTATGAGCTCTGGGGTGTAGTAAGGAGAAGCATATGGTATAACAACAGTGACAAATACTGATGGCTTACTTTCCAGTTTCGCCTGTGTCTGGGGCTTTCAAGTTGCATTTTTGGCCTTAGGCTGTTTTACAGTTTCAGGGGTAAAAGCAATAGTGGCCACGATAGATTTTTGGCCAGCCTCTACTGCTGAAGGTGTCAAGGGTTCTACAATAGTGGTATCTGTAGCTTTGGCCAAACAACTCTGTTTGAGTACAAGCATAAAATTTAATGACAGGTTTTTGGAAGACTGATGAGAAAGAGGTTACAAATACTGGTGATAGCATAGCCTTAAAGATAATTTTGGCTTCAGCATATGAAATGTGCTTTGATGTCTTGATTTTCTGGACCTCCTTCTCCTCAAGGTACTCTTCACAGTCCCTAATCCAGACAGGGTGGTCCCCAGAACAATTTACACAGGTGGTGTACATTCACTTCCTTCATGGGTGATCTTACCACACACCGCCTCACTCTTACAACCCAAAGTAGTATGCCCAAAGTGCTGGCATTTAAAGCAATGCACTGGGTTGGGGAAATATGGTCTGATGTTCAAACGCAGGAAGCCTGCTTTGACATGTTCTGGAAGCTTAAGCCTGTTAAAAGTGAGGATAAAGGAATCAGATTTGACCAACTCTCCAACCACTCTTCTTGTAGTATTTTACACAGAAACAATGTCCTCATAAGCCCATTCATTCTTCAGTTCGTCCTTCAGGATATCTATCAGATTCCTGCACGTCACAACACCTTTGCTGTAGTTTCAGGTTGGGTGCAATTCAGCCTCAATGGCAAATTCACTGCGGTATTTCACTGTCTGCAGGTTAGTTGCCTGCTGGGAACTTGATGTCTCTATGAGTAATGTCAACTGCACAAATGTTTACGGATTTTAGATTTCAGGGATTCCCTCCAAACCCTTCTGAATGTAGAATGGCAAAACCTTTTCAAAGTTTTCAAAGGAGCACTTTTTCCTTTTAATAATGAAAAACACATTATGTGGAGCAGCACATGCTCTGTCACTATGAACTACACTTTTTGTTCTGTTAAACCTGGAGGACTGGTTACCCCAGCCCTCTTATGTGATTGGGTGTTGATGGCCCCCAGTGGTACACCCATCCCTCTGAGAGGTTGTAAAGACAATGGTGAATAATCCATGCAGGTCCCACACACAGCCAGGGAAATAAATGTCTGCCTAATCATGCATAGGTAAGCCTCATACAACTGAGGTTTGGCAGTACCCCAGAGGTTTCTTGCTAGCAACTGTTCCACCTCGACAGCTATGCATCCCCATCAGCTTGCAGTGCATCCTGGGATTGAGAAGTTATTCTTTAGAGAGTTATTTTTCCTTCCTCATGACTTGGGCAGTCAAGCCAATTCCCAGGGACACACAATGTTCCCCCACTGCACCACACGGTAGTTGCTGAAGCGTGCCCAGACGTTACGGTGCCAGAGGACTGGTGGTGCTTACCAGTCCTCAGATCAGGGACTCGGGTTCACCAAGCCTGTACTCAGCAAATTAATGCTGAGCCTCTTGAGGAGGAACAAAACTGAGTAAAAATTCTTAATGATTTATCTCAACATAAATAAATAGGTGAATTCACATGGCATAAAAATAAATCAAATGAATACCATTTGTAGTATTGAGGTTCCACTATAACAATTATTTCATAGTCCATTCTTTTGGCATTCTAGGCAATTGATAAATAACTTAATACTAAACAGATAGTCCTCAAAATATCAGTGAATGTTCATAGCTGTGCAAAATGTGTTTTTCAAGCACATGTCGCAGAGTACAGCTATACATTGATACAAAAAGACAAGCATAATGTAAATTACAATGGAAATTTCAATAAACAGATATTATATTACCGGTAATTCGAGTACAAGGTTAAAAGTATAAGATTATATAAGCCAAAATGGCACAGACTACAACAATATATGGACAAATCCTTTAATGTGATGAACCGGCTGAAAATGAGAGGGGTTCATTGCCAGCTGCTATTTTCATTCAAGTAATACCTTTCCCATTCTCCAACTCCTTCATGCTCAGTCAGTCTAGCAGTTAAAGCCCTCTGTGATTGATCTACATCTATTTTGCCAAACAGATTGCAAGAAATGTTATAAATTTCTTTCTGCTATATAGGTGGAATTTGGTCTTTACTGTTTAATAAAATGTGGGCAACACTTTTTCTAATATAAAAAGCCTGAGTGTATTTCCAAGCATTAAGTTTGCTGTAGGTAACTGTGAAATCCGGCCTACATACAGCTTGGAGTCCAAATTGTTATTGATGTACTTCTTTTGGAAGTGGATACAGAAGTGCTGATATCCTTTGTCTCTTTTTTTTCTACTGAGAATATTGTCAATTAGAGTAGGACTACAACCTTTGATGTACGCTATTTCCTTAATTATTTCAAATTCATTTTCAAAATAGGAATTGGTTTATGATATACTGTATAATAGGCAGTAGGCACTGTGTTATGGAATGATGGGAACTTGCAGATATTACTGCATTTGTATTAGTATTAGTTACCCTCTTGATTGTGTTAAATAAATGATGTTGCTTATGGAGATTTGAATATTCATTCCTTATCTGAAGCAAAATATGAAACAGAACTTGATAGCTCACTTTCTACTTACAGTGTACATAACTTAATACATGATTATACCAGAATAAGTAAGAACACAAAAACACCCATTGGTTTTTAATCACAAATCTCCAGTCCATTAAATAGAAAAGCTTTGTAAGAGAACTGTATTTAGCAGATCATAAGTCACAAACAATAATAATAAATGAAGAATGGAATTAGATACTCACAGCTTTATCTCCTACAGATATATGAGCAATTCTAATATGGCAGACCTAAAGAAATCACTAAAAATGAAAAATGATCAGAAATGTACCATTCTGATAGTATTAATTATAAATGTAACATTTTCTCAATTACCTATTTAAAATATATTGATTTGTGTTTACAAAGAAAAACTAAACCAGTAAGTAAACATGGAAAAAACTACAGTGATAACAGAGAGTCTTTTAGTGTCCTGTAAAAACTTGAAAGTTCTTAAAAGGATATGGATAGCCCCAGATAAAGCTGCTCACTTTGAAGAACATTATGGTACTTATAAAAAGATTTATAGAAAAACCTCTAGTAACCACAGAAAAAGTCGTTGTCCCAACTCAACAGAAAGCATGTGGAACATAATTAACAGAGAAACAGGTAAGAATCCCGAGATCAACAATAAAATATCAAACATAAAAATCAATAACACAGTACTAGAAGATCCCATAGTCATTAGCAACACATTCAATGAATATTTTACTAGCACATGGCTAAAGCTTACACAAGGTAACAATAGTGATCCCCTGCAAGCCCAAAAACTTCAAGAATGAATAAAAGTCACCCAGTAATTCATGTTATCTTATCCAGCAACTGACAAAGAGATGAATAAAATTATAGTTAAACTTAAAAATAAAACATCCAGAAATATAAATGGCCTCTCAAACAAAACCTTGAAGTTAGCCAAGAAGTAAATTGCTAAACCCCTTTGTCACGTACTCATTGTTTGTCTGGAAAAAGGGATCTTCCCCTGTAGAAAGAAAACTGCCAGCGTATTACTACTCTTCAAAAATTGTGACTCCATGAGACAAGATAACTTCAAACCAATTAGTCTTTTGCCGATTTTATCAAAGGGCCTAAATAGTATAATATGTGTCATGTTAGTGGCATTTTTTTTAGAAAAACAAGTTCATAGACAGTAGGCAATTTGAATTCTAGAGAGGAAACCCAACAGTATTAGCTGCATTCGAACTTATTAGGATAATCTTAGCAGGTTTAGACCAAGGCAAATTTCCTATTGGTATTTTTTGTGACCTATCTGAAGACTTTGATCTCGTAAACCACCAAATTTTATATAGGAGCTACACCTCTATGGAATTAGATGCACTACATGAGTATCATCAAGTCATATCTTCAGAACAGAAAACAAGTAGTGGAAGAGTCATACAAAATATGGAAACACCTGTCAGATCTACAAGACACAGATCATGTTATGCCACAAGGCAGCATCTAAGGACCCCTCCTTTTTCTTATTAAGATAAATGATCTACTATCAAACACACACACACACACACACACACACACACACACACACACACACACACACACACACACTCACAAAATTACTCTTCAGGGATGACACTATTAGTATAAATGTGAGACCAAATTTACTCAATGCCATAGGAAAAACTAATCTTTCTGTTGAAATAATCTCACACTGTCTTGAAGTGAGCAGGTTAATTCTCAATCAAACAAAAAACAAATGCACTACAGTTTAGAAACAAAGGAAGCAAAACAAAGAATTTGAGTGAATTGCAAAAGTTAAATGTACAAGTACAGTAAAACCTCATTTTTACGTTCCCCATTTTTATGTTTTCCCAACATTTACACCATTTTTTGTCAGTCCCATTAAATTCCCTATGTTCACAATGTTAATTTGCCCTCGTTTGCATTACCATATTTACACTTTTCCCGCATTTTACACATTTTGAAAGCATGTTCATGAAGAAAAAATGACGTAATCTACATAAATTGCTGCTAGCATGACTTTCCCCTTAAAGTATAATGCTTAAAAATTATTTGCAGTCCAGTTTCTTCACACTTTTCATTTATTCAAACGTATATTTCGCGTATCGTTGTTGACAGTACGCAGCTAGTTGACTTACGATGCACCGATTTGTGGTGATGTAGTTCCTCTTTCCACCAGCTTCTTTGCCAGAGCGCCTGGCATGTACTCAGACAAATAGAATGATTTGTTGACATGAGAATAACACTGATGTGTGGCGGTGTAGTTCTTTTTTCTGCTAGCTTCTTTGCCAGAGCGGCTGGTGTGTACTCAAACAATCAGAACCAGTTGCTTTGTTGATGTGAGAATAAAGAGTTGCATTGTTTTTGTGATACATATTTCTGATTCATAAAGAAGGTTATCTGTCAAAGTTGGATATCATGATACCCACAACTTCAAAAAAGCGATAATAGTGTGAGATGCCGATCCTATGCAAACATCACAAAAATACTTATGCATATGTTTGCAGTCGAGAATGTGAATAATTTCTCTAATATTGTCATGTTAAACATCGAAAAATATGAAAAGAACGGAACTTTTGGTGTTTTACTACATAAATAATTAATTACGGAAAAAGGCAGTAATTTTGAAGATGTGTTACGTAGCCCAGCAGCGGTGTCCAAACGATATCTATCAAATCGATTCAGATAATTTTGAAGATGTTTTACATAGCCCAGCAGTGGTGTCCTTGATTATAATATATGAAATTATGTCAAAAATTTCTACTTCCCATAAATTACCAGTTCTGCCCTGTGCTTAAAATAATAAACATTTTGATAACCTTTATCGTATAATAAACTTCCTGGTGAGTATATAGATGCCTATTATGTACATATATCACAAATAAACTATCAAAATGCAATGCTGATCCAGTAAGCATATTTTACCATTTAAAACACTACTTCCTGTATTTTACGTTTTCCTGCATTTTACACCATTTTACTGAAGTTCCTTGAAAAGAGTAAAAACAAGGTTCTACTGTATTTGAAAACACAAAATCTTTTAGTGATCACTACAGACAGTTATTCAGGAGTGGAAGAGCACATTGCCAAAAGAAGTAGTAAACTTGCACATGGTATATTTTGCATATTTCAATTCCATAATGAGCTATGGAATTGAAATCTGAGGTTACTCAACTGATGCAATTAAAATATTTAAATTACAAAAGAGGGCAATCAGAATAATAGGAAACATAAGAAAAAGAGATAGCTGCAGACCTGTATTTAAAAAAATATAAGATTCTCAGTTTCTACAGTTTGTATATTTAAAAAGTCTTCTATTAGATTGGGATCACAAAGATTAATTCGTAAAAAAATACAGATGTACACCACCACCACCACACTACAAACTATTCAGTTTGAAAGGAGCATTGGTTAAATAGCAGTAGAGTTGTACAACTGCTTACCTACTCACATCACTAACACCAAATAAGGATATGATTATAAAGTTTCTAATAGAAAAATCTTTTTCCATCAATTGACTAAAAAAGATGGATGGTATTTATCTACAACTATGTATATATTGGTAAATGAAGGTACACGTTATGTAAATGTGTTGTATAATATTGTCGGCACAGTTTTATTAGTTTCAGAAAAAGAAATTTCCTCATTATATAACTGTAATACTGACAAGGCAAATATGTATTTGGACATAGTCCATGTATATATAATGCTACTCAAATAAACAAAATCAAATCAAACAATGTCAATGTTGAGGTCTTCACGGTGTTTCATTCCAACTCCATATAAACGTGATTATCATCTGGTTTGAATTTAAATGACGAGAAATTTTATTTATTCATCTACAAGCATAATACATCATCAGCATACCTAGCGCAATATTGTATTTTAGAACTAAGGGCTCTTTCACTAAAATGATAGTTAAAATTTAGCCACAAATATTTCAGCTAATGGTAATGATGGTCTCAGTGGAAACCCCATTGAAAATTCATCTGACTGACTATACAGAGTCCGTTGAAATAAGAAGTTGGTTTTGCTTTAAGAATGTCTCTGTTTCTAATCTTATACCCCACCACTGGATTTGTTCCGGTTTTATACAACAATCCTGTTAAAAATTCCACAGTAACATAAACGAAAATATTAGAAAATTATCACATAGCTAATGACAACACTGTCAACAGGACGTTAAATCCTATTCTTCCTCCCTTCATTTTGCAAAATGATTGCTCATATGAAATGAGACTGTCTCAGTAATACATGAAGTCAGTTGATATTTCAATATTTTCACTAACGCAAGAAAGACCCCACATGTCTCACTGGATACCCTCTTTGTTAAGCTTAGGTAACACGTACAACCTGAGTGTTTTGTGTTCATGTTTGTGATATATTTGCAATCATTATCAGTAAATGTTGTTTCACATGTTTTAGTAAGTTCCTTAATTTACATATCATATTTCACAATAGTACTGTTAGGTAACTGAGAGAATTACATAGGATCTAGTAATGAATACACTTTTTTTGATATATTCTGACTTATTAAGTGACATTGCACTATTCACCTTGACAGCCTTCACATATTGAGAAGGCAGTTTTTCCTAAAAAAATTGGTAAAAATCTCCCAGTCCAACAACTACTTTTGAACTGCACTACCAGATGTTTTGTTGAAAATTTTCTTACAAAGAATATGTTTTGGGAAAACTGAATTTTTGGTACATTCAATTGTTTTGTTTAAAATCTGTATTTCTTCAGAAGACAAATTTAGATATGTTGAAGTTCAGTGGATGTTGTGGCTGGTTTAAGTTTAGATAACTGTTGACTTATGCACTTCTACACTTGTAACCTTTAAATTTAAAATGTAATTTTGGCCACCATTCAGTACTGTTAGGGACTTAATCTACTATGGAATGTTGGTATTTTCAACCACAAATACTGCTTCAAAGAAATTTTGATGGCTATAACGAAAACTGGTTAACACAGTTCACAGAGGTTTCAGAGAATAATGACTTTTCAACAGTTACCTGGTGGTCCTTATTTCAAAACAGAGACACAATATTTTGTCATAAGTTCAAGGTGTGAGTGGATGCAGTAAGAGCTGTTCAGTTCAATTACAATAGTTAACTAACACAGTACCCAAATTCTGAATCATTTTTCATTTTAGAAATAATCTCTGATGATGAAATTTCAAATAAAATTTGGCACTGAGCAAATAACAGGAGTTCATTAAACAATGATGTTATAGACTCAAATTCTATGCAGTAGTTATCTATAATGAACATTCATGTGCTACTTTATTTAAAGTTAACAAACCATTATTTAATGTTTTAACACATTTACATAATTATTGGAATACAGAAGCTATTTTTTTTTTCTATTGTGTAAACTGATGTTTTACTTACTGTGGCCAACCTTCTCCCGTTTGCACAGCAAACAAAGTTAACATTGCAACCATTACATTATCATAATGAAAGGCCTGAGTTTTCCATTCCCTATTTCTTGGTTCAGGTACATTATCACCATTAAAAATAAAAAATTGGCCCCTGGAAATTGAGAAAGAATTAACTTTTTTTCCAAATGTGATTAAAAATAATTTGTCAAGTAACTTACAAAAAAACACAACATAATTAGGTGTGCAAGTTGTGAGTTAATGTTTAACAACAATGCAGAACAGAAGTCATGAACCGGGGAAAAAGTTCAGATATTTACCTTGACATTAATTTACATTTGATGAAGTCACATATCCATTTCATTAAATCTATAAGTAAAGCAGCTCTTTTATTGCATATAATAAGGAATTATGGATATTAGTATGTCAAATAATTAACTTATTTTGTGTATTATTGGTAACATATTTTAGTATTTTACTTACTGATGTCACAAAATAACACTGTGATATGCCATGAGTGAAAAATAAAACATTATCTACACAGAGACGTGTCATGTATAAAATATGTAGTGTTCAGTCTCTAACCTTTGTAAAGAACTGTTTATGCATGTGGATGTACTAAAAATTGTTTCACTGTCTATATAAATTTTCCTATTAGTTTGTTCATTCCCAATTATCATTTGGTGTGTGTGTTGATATAATATACACATATTTAAGAATAAAAATCCTCTAGACCAAGATCACAGTGTTTTTAATTTTTTTGGTTCGTTAAGCAGTTTTTCCTCTATTATTCCACATTACAATCACTAAAATGCCATAACTGCTTAACATGTTATTTTTATCTTTCATTATCATATGTCAAAATAGTCAAAGTGAAAATAATGCAGTTCATTGTCTCATGCTATATGTCTTCACTGTTCATACAATGAGGTATGGCAATAATGAGAAAGGAAATAATCTTTAAGAAATACATTGTACACGTGTGTGGTGAGTAGTGAAGTAGAGATGAGAATCTGTCATGTCACTTATAAAAAAACATAGCATAATTATGTGCTGTGCAAGTCTCATCTCCAATGCAGAACTGGCCACACAGGTGTATGATGTATTTCTTAAAGTTTATTACTTTCTCAACATGATGGACAACTTTCACATTATTGTGATATCACATCGTATTAACTATGAAGTTTTGTACCTTGAGACAAAAAAAACATTGTTGTTACCTTGGCTAACTTTCATTCCATATGACAAGGAAGAAGAAAAATTAATTTATTGGTGCAATCTGTATGGAAGTTATTTTTATGAATATTTTAATAATGTATTAAGTTGATGTTGTTATTGTTGCTGTTGTTGTTGTGGTGGTCTTCAGTCCACACACTGGACTGATGCAACTCTCCATATTAACCTGTCCTGTGCATGTCTCTTCATCTGAGTATAAAAACGGGAACCTACATCCTTTTGAATCTGCTTACTGTATTCATTCCTTGGTCTCCCTCTACTGTTTTTACCAAACAAACTTCCTTCCAATGCTAAGTTGACAATTCCTATATGTCTCAGAATGTGTTCCACCAACCTACCCCTTATCTGAGTCAGGATATGCCAGAAACTCTTTTTCTCCCCAATTCTGTTGGGAACCTCCTCATTAGTTACGTGATCTACCCATCACCATCACCTCCACCTTCACCATTTGACAGTAGCACTACATTTCAAAAGCTTCAATCATCTTTTTGTCAGAATCCTCTTACTGTCCATGTTTCACTCTCATATAATGCTACACTCAACATACATGCTTCCAGAAAGGAGGATTTCCTAACATTTAAATTAATATAAAATGTCAACAAATTTCACTTCTTCAGAAACAATTTTCTTCTCATAGCCATTCTGTATTATATATCTTCTCTACTTCATCCATCAGAAGTTGTTTTGCTACCCAAATAACAAAACTCATTCACTCCTTTTATTGTCTCATTGCCTAATCTAATTCCTTCAGCATCACATAGTTTTATGACACTACATTCCATTGCTCTTTCTGTTTAATTGCTCTTCCAGGTCCTTTGCTGCCTCTCGAAGAAGCAAACAGCAAAGTTTTTATTTCTTCTCCCTGGACTTTAATTCCCTCTTCAAATTTCTCCTTCCTTTCCTTCACAGCTTGCTCATCTTGCATAATGTACAAAATCATAAGTGCAGTAGCCAAACAAAGAAAGGTAGTACTCAAAATACAAATGGTATGTAACATTCTTACATTAATTTAATAGAAAACTTGACTATAAATCATTATTTCTTGTTACTTTTTCAGGATATAATATGAATAAATTCTTTGATGACCCCACCCCTGAGCAAGCGACATAAAGTCGTCCGTGTGTGAAACATGAAAATGTCAAATCTACTCCACAGTATTTAATAGACTGCCCTGTGGTTCATTGATCATAATAGGAAATGGAAGTCTCATTGGAAACTTCAGTCTCTTGAAGTTAAAAGGTAGAGTTGTCGGAAATCACGGGTACTCGTTGGATGTACACTGTTAATATTTCCTTTTATTTCTATAGAAGACTATTGCATTTTCCTGAAGCCGTGTGCACTTCACAGTTCAATGTTGGTTTAAATTTGTTAACAGCACTTTCATCTTTCAGGAGTTTCCTTAAGCTGACTGGAATACAGGAGTGTCTTAGTGGTAAGTAAGAAAATGTGTTAAGACATTGCACATTATGTGAAAGGTTCTTACTCATTGCAGTATATATGATCTTGTATTTATTAAATTGCTTTGTAGCACAATGGTAGAGTGCCAGACTACAAATCCAAAGGTTGTGTGTTCGATTCCTGCCACGTCCTGAAATTTTTATCTGTCACTTTCCACTTCTTTCACCTCACACCCTCACCACTGTGGTGTTCAAACCAATCTTCGGATTGTTGACTGCTTTACCTTTTACCTTATGTTGTACAACTGTACAATTTTGCAGGTACATATTCATTTGTATAAGTGTTAATATGCTGATAAAATCTGTTGTGAATACAGTTAGTAAAACAGTAATAGATTAAAACCTGATGCATGGTGGGGCAGTTTTCCATGACATTACCCTTTACGTCGCCATATATCATCAACTACGTGTTGTACTGTATTCATTTCTTATGTATATATACTGTCTGTAAAATATCCTGCGAGTGCAATTTGTAGTGTACAAATTATAAATTGGAACATCATACCAAATACCTTAGTTTTACTCCATGAACAGTGAAAACGTAGTAACCGAGAAACTGTTTTTCTTTCATCATTTTGATATGGTTGTCAGCAAGAAAAAGTATAATAAAAGTTTGTAATTATATTTAAAGTTTGTTGCAAGTCTCTAACTACTTTCATTCTCATACAGTGTATGAATACTCTTTTTGTCACATGATGTGGCAGTTTTTTTACAACTGCTATTGTTTGTGCTGTTATATTTCCTGAACCATTTGTGGTATGTGGTTCTTACTCCAACAACAATTGTTAGCTCATGGTAAGGGATAAATGTACCAAATTTGGTTGAAATTGGTTCAGTGGTTTAGGAGGAAATGTGCAACAATGTGGTATGATGCAGCAGTTTTTCACAAATCTCATTGTTTATGACATGATATGTCATGAACTATGTGTTGTATGTGATTCTTACAATCACAGTGACCATCCTCTTGGTTTCAATAATGTATGCAAAATTTCATTAAGAGTGGAACTAAACTGTAGATTTGCATGCAATACATACACACAAAGAAACACATAGACATTCTGCTTCATATATAAAGATGTACACCTCATTTCTCCATATCATTGACAGCATTTCAAGATAAAAATGATTACAATGTGATTTTTACATTACAATGAGTAACATAATAAATAGAATTAGTCAATTAGGAAGAATATCTACAACAGAACATAATAAGACGAAAAAACAGACTAATTGAACATATTTTAGGGGATATGTTGTCACTGAAAACTGTGCCTGTATGGATGGTTGCCGAAAAGACACACATTAATGACAAAAATTACAACCCGATAGATGCTTTTGCTACAGTGTAAAACTGTGTGAAAATGACACCCTAACTGAAGACTGGTGTGAATGGCACAAGATCTTTATGAGCCTTATGCTTCTAATGCCATTTTATTGTAATAAATTAATAACATGTAGCCAGCTATAATGCGTTATTTGAATGTAACACTGCCCCCAAAATCAGTTCCTAAGGATTGTACAACATAAAGTGAAATACTGTATTAAAATCTTGTGTTGGACAATATTCTAGTAGAGATGGTTTCATATTGGTCTGCTTATGCTAGGAAAAGTATTATATGTGACAGCCTAGAACAACCATCCATAAATATGCAGCACAAATGATGTTGGATTCATATGTAGGATCCTTGTCAGACATCAGCCACTCCCGCAGAATGTCTTTCTACAAATTAAAATTTGATTCAGTAGCATTATTTACATGATGCTGGCTTTCAAGGAAGAATTTTCTGTGGTGTATGATTTTAATAACAGTAAACAATAGTGTCTCCACATATTTGAAACTAGTTTTAGAGACACATTGAAAGTATATGTGATGAAAGATATTTCCTAGAAAACAAAGACTCAATGCGCCAGAAAGTCTGAAAATTTGGTTTAAAAACACCCCACAATACTCAATATCCTACATTAGTCAGGAATACAGCAGTCTTACGATATAAAATTGTTACACAAAAACAAAGTATTATTGAAGTTTGGTCTCTTAGATTAGCAATAGGCTTCCGAAAATAAGTTATTATAAATCATCTCCCACTGAACAAAACTATAAAATTTTTACTAATGCATTGTACTTTTCAAATATGCATTTCATTTTAAAATATAAATTATTTTATGACCATACAAACAATAAACAGAAGTATGACATCTGACAATGTCTGTCTATAATAGTCATTTTTGCCAAGCACTTTACTACAAATGCCATACAATGCCTTAAAATTTAAGATATTTTACATATTTATATCAATGAAAGTACTTACTGGCATTCATCTTTGGTGAATTTGCTTTCATCATTACAAAAGAAGAATTTTCCATTAAACAACTGCACTGCAATAACAGCAAATATGAACTGAAATAATATGTACACGATGAGAATGTTGATGACATTCTTGAGAGAGTTTACAACACAGTCGAACACAGCCTTAAGTTTGGGAACACGCTTAATGGTTTTTAGAGGGCGCAGAACTCTCAGCACACGAAGAGATTTAATAGTAGATAAATTTTGACCCGCTTTGCTTCCACTGAAATACAAAAAAAAGAAAAAGAAAAAACATGTTATTAGAAACCATAAAACTATACTGATAAAATTGCATTTGTGATATTTTCCATATATTATAACATATATAATCTTTCTGATAAGAGGTTATGTTGTTCATGAAACAATGAATTGGAAATCTAATGTAATTTAATTATTGGGGAAACTAATTATGTTACAAGTTTAAGTGGCATTGTATTGTGGATTTTGGGAGCCTCTTTCACGTAATTCATTTACATATTTTCAACAGTTGTTTACCTAATTCTGAATACAATGGGAAATAATTTCTATTTGAAGTTAATGGGAAATGGTTTCTGTTGTAAATTCAAACAAGCCACTAAATGTATTTAGCACCAGTGTTCACAAGTGTGCCACATGTAGCAGTATCAGTGATCTCAGTACCACCTCAGTAACACGCCAATTACAAGAGGCATGTCGCATCAGGCCAAGTGATAAGTAAACTACCAAGGAATAATGTGATCAAGTTTCACTGTGATAAGTGAAAGTTATAACAATTTTTGGCAATGAGTTGTGATTTTATCTATGTGTGTTTGAACTTCACTGTTGTGTTTTAGAGTATTTAAACATGGAGGAAGTAGTTCAGGCTGTTAGAAAGCAGCAAAAAGCCTTCACGGCTGCAACATTGTCTAATAGGGGTTTTCAGCCTCCTTGCCTTTGGTGTTGTCAATGTACATTTGTGCAAGTCTCTATTTTTATCTTTGATTATTCCATGTCTGTACCAATTGCTGTGTCAAGTAACCCATCTGTGGACACCCACACTGCTTTCTTTCATGGAAATGGGAGAGCTCTTGTCAGCTAATCACCATAAATGCACATATGTCATTGTGGTATGTGTCGAATTCTCTGCTGTCACAAATAACCGTATCAATCCAACAGAACAAACTACACGGCCTGTTCCATAAATATAATTTTGTTATAGACACTCATCATGAGTACTATGCAGATGCCATGGTTTGTGATACCATAATCAGGTTGGCTCCTGACAAGGAAGTACATGAATGTGCCCTTTAGTTTGAAAATCTGTCCCTGTCAGAAGTTTTGATTATTGCCCAGGCTTTCAAAATTTGCCTACAGTGGGTGATCAGATTGAGACTTGGTGTGAGTACCAGCAGTTGCCTCTGAGCCTCTGACACCAGGTACAAAGCATCAGATAGTTTCTCAGAAGAGGAAAATGAGCCAGCCATTCCAGCTCGATTTCAGTGTTGAATAGGTCAGCAGCATCCAAAACAACAGCAACAACGGCCATAATTGTCCCTTCCTTCTTGTCCATAGTGTATTGTACAGTGGGTGACAAAAAGATTACTCAGCACTAAATATTTTGCTGCTGTAGGCTTTTATAGGTTTTCTATTTGGTTGGTTGGTTGATGGGTGGATGGGACCAAACAGCTAGGTCATCAGTCCCATGACCTCTGTATAGAGTACAAGCCAGGGCATGGTCGGCGAATGCCATGACGTCAGTAAAATAGAGGAACTAAAAGGGGCATCAAAATCAAGTAGAACAGGGCTAAAACCAATAGAAAGAGCGGGATTCTGCAAGGAATGTCGCAACAAATCGAGAATCCCCGTTAATTAATGACAGATACAGGAAAACAGTGAATGCTTCTAAATGAGAAGCCTAAATATGTAAAAAGGGAAACAACGTGAATTAAAACCAAGTTAAAAGGAGAAATGGAAGTCGTTAGGGGGAGGGGAGGGGAAAGATCCAAACCCTGCTGCTCGCAGGGAGGGCCCCAAACCCATCCATCCTGGCCAAGTGTCAGCTATAAAATCTTATAGCTGAGAGTAAAAACCGCTTTCATGGATAAATGCAAGAACTCTGTCAGCTATCCGTGAATCATTCATCAAAACTGAGGGCAATGAGTGCGGAATACCGTATTTGGCTTGGAAAGCCAAAAGGAGCGGACATTCCACTAAGATATGAACCACAGATTGTAGGGCCCCACAACCAGAATGTGGGGGAGGCTCATTACAGAAAAGAAAACCATGGGTCAGCCTGGAGTGACGGCAAAGGACAGTGGATTCCCTTCGAGAAGGGCGTGAGGAAGAACTCCAAGCTGCAGTAGTTGACTTTATGGAGCGTAGTTTATTAGACATAGCAGGAACCTGCCAGTTGGTGTTCCAGTCCTGTACAAGTAGCGATCTCATCTGCACCTTTAAATCTGCGCCTGGAATAACTCGGGGAAGGGGCAGGGAGTTACAGCTACTCTAGCCAACTGGTCAGCCTGTTCATTTCCTAAGACACTGACATGACTGGGACGCCAGAGAAAGACAACGGAGCAAGCAGTGCGACAAAGATCAGCGAGGAGATCATGAATATGAATGACCAAAGGATGTGAGGAGAAGCATCGGTCTATGGCCTGCAGGCTGCTCATCGAGTCAGAAGAGATTAAAAAACGGTCCAGGGCTACCTGTTTGATAAAATGAAGTGCCCTACTAATAGCCGTTACTTCTGCCATAAACACACTGCACAATTCTGGCAGAGAATGGCATTCCACTCCAATGGGAGACGTAAATGCATATCCCGTATGACCAGCAAATTTAGAGCCATCAGTGTAGAAAATCATGGCACCCTGAAATTCTTCACGGACAGCGTGCAACAAACGCTGGTAGATTATGAGGGAGACGGAAGCTTTCAGGGTGTGGTAGAGATCCAGTCGGATTTGTGGCCGAGGCACCAACCAAGAAGGGGTGCGTGGTACAGTATGATACATACAGTCAATGGAAGGAAGGTTGAAGTCCCTACAAAGGAAAGCGAGCCGCAGTCCAACAGGTAAACCCACCCGAGGGGGAGTATCAGGAGTTATAAGACGGTCCCCCTCAAAGATATATCGGATGACCAGGGAATTTACGAATAACAATGGCATAGTACACCAAAAGCTGATGGCGCCTAGTCTGAAGAGGGGGGATTCCCACTTCAGCAAGGAGACTGTCTACAGGGCTGGTCCGGAAGGCATCTGTAGCCAAGTGGATGGTGAATGGGGTCCAACAGTTTCAGGGCAGAAGGAGTTACCGAGCCGTATACCTGGCACCCATAATCTAGTCCGGACTGAATCAGAGTCCGGTGGATATGAATTAGTGTTGTCCGAACTGCATTCCAGGAGGAGTGAGCTACAAAATAGAGGGCATTAAGTTTTCACATGCAGCTTATCTTCAGCTGCCGAATATGCGACAGCCAAGTTTTTCATGAAAAAGGAGGCCCACGAAATGGTGCTGTGCCACAACCTCTAGGCGTTGAGTACCCAAGAGTTCTGGGTCATGGTGGACTGTAGTACGACGGCATAAATGCATTACTTGCGTTTTAGAAGAGGAAAACTGAAAACCATGTGAGAGCCCCCATGTGGAAGCCCGCCGAATAGCACCTTGGAGCTGGCTTTCAGCCGAGGCTACCAAGTGGGAGCTGTACCATTTGCAAAAGTCATCTGCGTACAAAGCAGAGGTGACAAGGGACCCAACAGGGCAGAATCACAAGAAGAAGAAAGAGGCAGACGTAGTTCCCATTCCATGAAGGGTTTGTTATAAGGTTCCTTCTGGTGAGTGGTGAAACATGAATTTGAGGCTTTAGTTGTTTCTTGAGACGAAAAGCCACCAGGTAGGAAGCCGTCGCCGATGCCTTCGCAAAGTGAGTCGCAAAGTGCTCTATGATAACCAATGGATCAGTACAGACCCCATCTGGTAAGGCAAGGCCAGGGATTGAAGACGGTTGCTGCCAACCTTGGATGGAGCGGAGCATAGCCCAAACCCGTGACAAGGATACAGAAGATCCCAAGGAGGAGAGAAAAAAGCTCCCAGCGCACCCGCTTGCTCTGTTTGATTACATAACGAGCCTTGGCACGAAGGCATTTAAAGTTAACAAGGGCAGCATGGGATGGGTGGCGCTTAAGATGTTGCAAGGCTAGACGGATCTCACATATCGCCAAAGCAATGGTTCCGTTCCACCATGGAACTGGGTGGTGACGAGGAACAGTCGACTGGGGGACAGCAATGCTAGCAGATCAAGTAATCTCATTAGACACATCACTGATTACCTCATCTATAGAGTCAGATGGGGATGGTGTGAAAACCACATGTGATGTATACAAAGGCCAATCAGCATAACAGAAAACCCAACAATGTATCCTGTGTCTTGTCCAATGTGAGGGGAGTGAAAGAATCAACAGAAAGTGGTCACTGTCGCAAAGGTCGTCATGCAGTGACCAGCGAAAGAAAGGAAAAAGGGGGAGAGAAGTGAGTGAAAGGTCTATGGAGGAAAAGGTGCCATGAGCGACAATAAAATGGGTTGGGGAGGCATCATTGAGGAGGCACAGGTCGTGATCGGCAATGAATTGGTCGACAAGGCGGTCCCAACTAGTTGTATAAGCACTGCCCCCTGAAAGATGATGGGCATTGAAGTCCCCAAGAATAAGGAAGGGAGGAGGTAGCTGCTCAAGGAGTGCTGTGAGGGCAGCAGACATAGGTGGGAAGTACAGATTACAAATTGTCAATGGTATGTGTAAGTGGACCCTAACAGCAACCACTTCCAGTGTGGTACGGAGAGGGATCCATGAACTAACAATGTCCGTACGAACTAGGTTGCAGACTGCACCAGATGCTTGTAGGGGGCGAACACAGTTCTGACAGAAAGCACGGAACCCATGGAGTGTTGGTGAATGGCCATCAGTGAAATGCGATTCCTGCAAAACAACACATAAGATGTTCCAACTTCAGGAGGCAACGGTAGTAGCTGTTACAGTTCCATTGGATGAGAACAGATCGAGAATCCATATGGAAGGCGAACGGACTGACGCATGTCACAAAGCTGGGTCAACGTCCGTCACTGACAAAGGAGGAACGACATCCATAAACAGTGGATCAAACACAAGTTCCATGGGGTTATTTGGCTGTGAGGACAAAGGTGGTGCCTCCGGGAGTACCGGATGGGCCTTGTCCTGGGACTTTTGCTTCTTTTTCCTCTTCTCCTTCTCTCTCTCTTTCTCTCTTGCAGGACTGGAAGGACAGGTTCCAGAGAGAGAACTAGAGTCAGTCAAGTCTGGCACTGATGAAGACCGGGCGACCTTGGTAGTATCAACCTGGATGTCCGGCTGCCGGCTTGAGGCAGAGGATCTCCTATCTGGTGGACGCCGAGAAGAGGAACCCTGGGAGGGGGCACCTTCACCGGCAAGTGCCAGAGCAGGGGAGCACTTCTGTGGCTTGGAGGAGGAAGGGGGACGCTGGGAGGGGGGCAAGGGTGGTGCAGGAGTGGGAGGGGGAAGAATAGGGTGGGAATGGGATGAGGAAGGGGGAGGTGTAAAGGATGTAACCGAGGCGTAAGTAGTATATAGTTGCACAGGGTGCAGATGCTCAAATTTTCGGTGGGGCTCCTGGTATGTAAGGCAGTCATGGGACTTGTACTCTTGGATCTTCTTCACCGTTTTATATACCAGGCACTCGGGAGAGCGATATGAGTGGTGCTTGTGACAATTAATGCATACAGGAGGTGGAACACAGGGGTTCCCCTCATGGAGTGGACGTCCACATTCACCGCATACTGGAACTGCTGTGCAATGAGAGGACATATGGCCAAACCACATACACCGGAAACATTGCATGGGAGGTGGAATGTACAGCTTCTCGTGACAATGATATATCATTATTTTGACCTTTTCTGGGAGAGTATCCCCCTCAAAGGCCAAGATAAATGGACCGGTATCCACGCGATGATCCTTAGGGCCTCGCTGCACACGACACGGCGAACAAAATTAACACCTCGGTGTTCGAGGTTGGCTCGAAGTTCCTCATCAGTTTGGAGGAGGAGGTCACGATGGAAAATTACTCCATGATCCATGTTCAGTGACTGATGAGGGGTTATCGACACTGGGACGTCGCCAAGATGGTCGCAGGCACACAAAGCTGCAGACTGGGCAGCAGAGACTGTTTTAATTAGCAGTGATTGAGTGTGATCTTGCTCATTGTTTCAACTTCCCCAAACTTATCCTCAATATGTTCCACGAAAAACAATGGTTTGGTGGCGGTGAATGTCCCTCCATCTGTACTGGTGCAGACCAAGTAAAGTGGAGAGGGTTTCAACCCCAGCCGACGTGCCTGTCCCTCCTCCCAGGGGGTAGAAAGAGAGGGAAAGGTCCACTTATCATACCTAGGAGCATTATTATTCTTCTTCCTGCCTTCTGAGACGGCTGTGTCAAGACCATTATCTAATTTCACACGTTGCATCGTGCAAAACATCTACTCTGGTACCAACCACTCCGATTCGGGGCTCTCCCCATGATCGCCACCCAGCCACAGCAAAGGCCACCTGGATGGCCATTGCTGGAAGCCCTGATACCCCACGACGACGGGTATCGACTCCTTGGCCTGAATGGGGAGGTTGCACCTCAGGTACCAGCAATGTGATCCCTGCATTGTCAGGGGGCTGAGACATAAGGGTACATAACAGCCGCCCCCCCCGCCCCCCACACGGACTGGCTACACATGCTGGGGACCTAGCAGGGGAGGGTGCTATGGCAAGGAAGGAAGTTGGAAAGGAAAGGATTGGGATCAATGCCAGGTCGGGAGTTCTTCCCCAAATGGCTCACACTAGTAACTGTAAATTTTTGTGGAGGTAAAACCCTGAGGGGGGACCGAACTATGCTGAAAACAGAGGAAAATGGCTAAGATCAAAATTGCTACAACCATCATCGGAACCATTGGAATAGCCATGCCGCCTTAAAGGAAACCACCGAGAGAGGGGGGGAGGGGGGGAGATGAGTGGGATTGGGAGGAATTAGGATGGGGAGGAGGAGAGGAACTAGGGGAGGTAATGCAGTCCAGGAATGTAAGAAGAAAAGGCTGTAATGGCTTGGGGACACATGCGCGCCTAACACGTACCCCTGGGCGGTTTTCTATTTTACAATAATCGAATCTTTAATCAGACAGACACATGATCTTAGTAATAATATTGAAAATGTATGTAATTTGTTTGTAATTACTTTGTCCACCATGTGGTGTCACTGTAGTTTTCAGCTAAGAGAAACCTATCAGTTGATTAACATATGTCATAGGTTTACTTTAAATTGGCTGAGGTGAACTTTCATGAGGACATAATTGATTTTTTTTACAGTGGTATTGCTGGCCGCAGTGGGTGAGGGGACTGAGGCGCTCCAGTCACGGTCTGCACGGCCACTACGGTCGGGGGTTCGAATCCCCCCACAGGAATGGATATTTGTGCAGTCATTAGGATTAAGTAGTTTGTAAGTTTAGGGACTAATGACCCCGTAGTTAAGTCCCATAAGCTATACAAATATTGGAACATTTGACAGTGGTATTAGTGTATCTGAGGCAGGACATTGTTCTGGTGTCAATGTTTCCACAGCAAGGAGATGGATCAGACGATTCAGAGATAATGGTGAGGTAAGCAGACATCCAATACCTGGAAAACTGTCTCTTCTCATAGAGAAGATGATGAATTGGCCAGAGAGGCTCAGACTGCCCCTTTCTTAGACATCTGGGAACTAGTGAGAACTTGTCGTTTCCCGGGCTCATAAAAAACTTAGATGATTAAATGACTATGGAATCAGGTCCTATTGTGTTCTCCGTAAAGAACCATTATCTGCCAATCAAGCCATGGACAGAGGCAATTGTGAGGTCCTGACAAAATGTCAGTTGTAGGAAAGTCATTTTCACCAATGAGTACACAATTGAGTCCACAAACAGACATCCTGTTCTTGTTTACCACAAAGATAAGCAATGCACACTTTGGGGCCACACACATTAGAAGTGGGCACATAAGTGTGAAATGTTGGGGCTGGGTGTCTTCTATGGGTGCAGGAGCCTTAGAACAAATCCAAATCAAGTTATATTCAGCATGCTATGAACAGTTCTTTGAAAATTTCATCATTCCTGCAGCTCGAATTTGTTACCCCAAAGGACATCTCATTTACCAACATGATAATTATCTGTTGCACACCAGTATTAGGATTCAGAGCTGATTCCAAAGGAGAGAGAACATTATTCAGTCCCTATCATGGCCTCCAAAGTCACCCGATTTCAATCCCATAGAGAATGTATCCGTGGTTCGTAACCAACGTTAAACTGTAGGTCCTCCTATAAATGGCTGGGTAAGTCAGTTCAAAGGTCAGAGGAGGGCAATGGCATACCATCTCCAAACAGGACCATGCCTAGTAAAGCACTGTGGTGTTCAAACCAATCTTCAAATTGTTCACTGCTTTACCTTTACCTTACCTTAAAGAATGTATGGGCTATTCTCAAGAAGACTGTATGGAATAATTGGCCAGACCCTTCTCCAAGAACTGTAGATGCCTTGTGGGATTTGGTTTATTCTTCATGGGAAAGAATTGCCATGGATGATGCCTTTTTCTGGAGATTTGTAGATTTTATGCCTCAAAGGATCTGGGCTTGATGCCAATGACATGTGGACATAATAATGAAGGTATACATAGCCTGTATTATATTATTTTTATTTTAATGGGAGATCACACTAGTATCAACCCCCAAGGAAATTGATTTTTATTTTTATGAGAGGTCAGATTAATAATTGCATCCAAGGACATTTATTTTTTGTTATGGGCAGTCAAATAAATATTACATTCTATGGAAGATTATTTTTAGATATCAAACTGACAAACTGTAATTAGTTATTTACTAAAAAAAAAAATAAAAGGGTACTCGAACTCACGTTTGTAAATCATGTTTGTAAATCGTCAGCCTACCCACTCAGCCAATGAAACATATGTAAAAGTGGTTGGTTGTAGTAAATCTATGCACATGGAGTTCATATACCTCAACTACTTCTACATTCTCAAATAATGTTTTCCAAAATAAATGATACATGAGTTAATCTGCTATGAATCTTAACATATACTGCGCCCAGTGAGTTACAACAAACAGCACATTCCCATTATACGGCAATTTACAGCTCTTGCTACATACAAAACTGTAATCAGATCAGAGACTTTCCTAGTTATGGATGGCACAGGCATGGAATATCTATTCAGCGTGGATGTAATTAAAGTATTTGGTTTTTCTAACTCCAACATTGTTCATCTTGTTTCTAATGAAGTTCCATATCAACAACTAAAATGACTGTGCTCTGAGTTTTCCTCATTGTTTCCTGAAGGTTCGGGGTGTGCTAGGAATTTTGAAGCGCATATCACATTGAAGCCAGTGGCATATGATTTTATTTATTTATTTTTTGCACCTGATACTAGTACCTATGGGTGACAAGTTTAAAGAGGAACTCAATAGACTAACAAAGCCTGGGGCTATTCAGCCCATATTCCCCAATGAGTGGTCTTCCCACTTGATAATTGCAGATAAGCCAAATGGCAAACTACAGTTGTGTGGTGATTTTAAGGCTACAGTGAATGACAATTCTGGTACTGATACATAGTCCATGTTTCACCAGGATGAGCTCCTTCCAAGACTTGCTGGAGATCAGTATTTCTCTGAGATTAATTATCAAAAGCTTATTATCAAGTCCCCTTAGATGACAAATCTAAAAAGAAAAAAACATTTGGTAGTCAACACACCTTTCGGTCTCTACATGTATCAGCACATCTCGTTCGGTGTTGCCAGAGCAAGTGCCATTTTTCAATGATTCCTTAAGCTGTTTAGCTGCATCTGATCTGTTCCTGGTTGTATAAATTACCAGAACAATATTGTAGTCATGAGTGTCTCCAATGAGGATTATCTCCATAACTGATGTGCTCTGTTCACAGTTTTGCAGAATGTTGGGCTAAAAAAAATGCTACTTTGCTGAGTAATAGTCTTTCAACCATCATTGTCTACTTTTGTTTTGAAGTGACTTGTGAAGGTTTTAAACCTCTCTGGCAACACACTGAGGCTATTACAGCTTTTTTTCGCCCTACCAACATCAAGGAGCTCCAGGTAATTTTGGACAAGATTGCATACAACCATAAATTCATTCCTGGAGTTGCAGAAATAAGTCATTTCAGTGAACCTCAAATGGTGAAAGTGCATTCCTGCAACTGAAGGCTATGTTATAGCCAAAATCATGCCTGGTCACCTTCCAGCCGGGTCATCATCTGGTTCTGGATAATGATGCATTGAACTAGAGCATTGAGGCCATTCTGACCATAGGTATGAAGATGGAACATTGAAAAGCTTATCCATCCCAGGTGCTCAAAGCAGCTGAGCAGTGTTACACACAAATCAAGAAGGAGGTGCTCCCCATTGTCTTTACTTTAAAAAAGTTTTGTATTTTCTTGGATTGGTCTACATTTCATCTCATAATGCACCACAAGCCATTAGTTCAGCCAGTTGGCCTCCTTGCTTAATAAAGCTGCTAATCTCTTATAGCAATGGGCCTCGCATCTGTCCCATTTTAAACTACAAAATACATTTTCACCCCACAGCACAACACACAAATGCTGATTATCGTTAGCAGCTTCAATCCCTTCTTTTGATCAAGATGAACTCCTGTGTTTTTGAGTGTATGAGGAGGTGCAACTCACTGTTGATGGGTTCAGTAACACTGGTCCACAGATTTCTACTGCTACAGCTGCCAATCCTGTTTTGCGTCAGGTAATTCACTATATTCAGCAGGGGTAGCTTGACTGACCCTCTGGCAGGACTTCTGACACTTTATGCATTTATTTTGAAATACATTACCAATTATCCATACAGGAGGGTCTGATTCTACTGGCTACTGAAGGCTGATCCCCATGAGTTGTGATTACTGCCACTCTACAATGAGCCATTCAACAACTTTAGTAAGGAAGCAGGTTTTTTGGACAGGCATTGATTACAATATCACCCATCTTGTGGCAGCATGTACGAAGCACCCCGTGCAACACTTTCTCCATGGCCAGCTCCTCAACAACCATGGAAGTATGTTCATGTAGATTTCAAAGGCCCCTTTATAACATGTATTGGTTATTGTTAGTCAATGCCTACTTTAAAATTCCATATTTCGTGTGGTACTGTGATGATGCAAGGGAGCGATCACAAAATGTTTTACCCTTAGTCGTGTATATGATATATATTCCTCACATGAGACTCAACTGTTAAATATCTAATATTTCAATGATATATACATGATGATGTTTCCTTTTTAGCCTCAAAATTAGCTAAGCATATTATTTATGTAACTTTTTCTTAAATGTATCTCAAAATCTGCATTTAAAGCTATACATCATGATCTCTTTTTGTGTTTATAACATCAAAACATATTAAAATTCACATATTTTGACAGTTCACAACTGAGAATGCCATGTTGTTTACTTGACATATAGGGCAAAGATCTTCAAGGAAAGGTATGCCAGTTAAAAATGTAAATGATCTAAATTCATATTCTATGTAAATGAACTTAATTATTGTTCAATGGAAAATAATGTACTTTCATTATATTAACCTTGTAAATTAAATGAAATTGTTTTATCTTTGTGATAAACTTAGTATTCATCTTAAAAGAAAATGTATAGTAATATTATTTGTTGCTAAGATAAAATGCTAAAACTTTAACAATGTAGTGAATCACAATACTATTGTATTCTTTATTGTATTAAACAATTAATTTTTATTTAAATTAATAATGGATATAATCATAAGTTCACAAGTTCTAAATGATCACATGATATAGACTGTCATTTGTCACAGTATATATAAGCTGGTGCACAGGCAGTGCAAGTAGTTCTGTTGAGTTCTGTTTAGAGCTGTTCAGTTCTGGTTCTAAACTGTTACTAGGATGGAAGTTTCTAGTTGTTATGAGTTGGTAGACGTCTGTTTTATAAGTTGTATTATAGCATTGTAAACTGGCCTGGATTGAGATTTGTAACAAGAACATTAATTTTAGTTGTGAAAGTTGAAGATGATAAAATTGAAAGTACAAATGGACTATTTTGGAACCTGAAACGCTATTTCAAAGCAAATCTCACAAGGAACATTAAAACAGCAAGAATTCAGGACAACATGGCTTTGCAAAAGATAAGTTTCCATAAACACAAATTCTCCTATGCTTTAAAAAAATGTTTTAGTTGGACAGTAGAAAGTGTTGCATTTCAGTATCATTAACCACCACAGAAGCTACTCTGGCTCTGTCCAAAAGTTTTACCACAGAAGGACTTCCATGTACTCTTGTAACAGATAATGGTTGCCTCTCAGTCCTTTTGTGAGTTTTGTACCTGTCAAGGTATTCGTCATGTAACAGATCCTCTCTTTCACCCTCAATCAAATGTTGAGGTGGAAAGACTGGTTTGAACATTCAAATTCCAGATGAAGGAATATATGACCCACTTATCTACAGATGAAGCCCTCACCCAATTCCTGAGTTCTTATCGCTTCATGCCATTTGGGGACAACAGTCCCACAGAAATGCTTCGTTGCAGTCAACTGAAAATGCTGTTACATTTGTTCATGCCACCAAGGTCTCATGTGTTATTTCCGCCTTCTCAGCAGTTTCTTCCTGGAGCTAAAGTGTGGCACAAGCATACGGCGTCACCACTCAAAATGGGTCCCAGTTACTGTGGAAAGTGATCATTTCATGGTCACCACAACCACACCCTTGTGTCTCATCCCAACCCCTTGTTTGCCACCTCAGTTAATCCCACCTCTAGATCCTAAGTTCAATAGTGAAAGTTTGCCAGGCCACTCATTTCTGTGGGTGCCATAGCTACCTGCACAGCCTACAACGACCAGCACTCCTGCATCCATTACAGAGCATCCATCTAAAGTGTCACCGCCTGAGGCTCCATCACCAGGTGAATTAGTACCTGCCTCTAGATTATCAGCAGACATTGCTGATGAGTCACAAGATAAGTCCTCACCATAGATGTCACCAGTGATCTACTTATGGCATCCCAGGAGCCATTAATATCCATGTCAATGTCCACAGCACTTTCAACTCTATTCACCAGTACCACTCAGAGAGATTCTCACTGCACTTATAGCATCACACTAATTGTTCCACACCAGTGTTCACAGAGGTGCCCCATGTAGCATCAGTGATCTCAGTGCCACCACAGTACCTCAGCAGTTACAAGAGACATGTCACATCACAATAAAGTGACAAGTAAACTACCAAGGAATAAATAATCAAGCTTCAATGAGGTAAGTGGAAGTTTGCCTCTATTGCAACTAAATGAAAGGTGTTTTTCGTACTGTAAGCATTTCACTTCTGTATTTGTGAAGCATCATCAGTGGCTTGTAATACATGTTTGTTTTTCGTACAATATTGCAGTAAAGTTATAAATATTGTTTTACTATGTGTAATATAGTGAGGACAGTTTACAACTCACCACAAAGACGTGGCGACGAGCTGCGACAGGCACATACAAAAGACACACACATACAACACATTCAGCTATTGGAGCTCCAATAGCTGAATGTGTTGTATGTGTGTGTCATTTGTATGTGCCTGTCACAGCTCGTCACCACGTCTTTGTGGTGAGTTGTAAACTGTCCTCACTATATTATTAATTCCAACTTAGTTTTTCCATTATTATATTTTACTATGTGTCACAGTTATCGTTCTTTACTGTGTTACAATTTCATAAATTTTGACCTACTATGTTAGAAACAACCTCTGTATCGCAAGCTTTTGCAAAGTTCATTTAATTTTTCAGTATTACTGATTAGTACATTCAGCATGCTATTGGGCACTTCTGTACTGTCCTGCATGGTGTCTGTGTCAAAGTTGGGCCTCGCCATGGATTTTGGGAGTGAACTTGCATGTCATGTAGAGTATTATGTACAGTTTCAGTCAAACCATGATGTCATGTGGCTGCAGAAAAATCATTCCTCTCAGGGTTCCTCAGAGCTGAAATCTGTTAGAAGGTTCATCAGCTGCTATGGTAGCCTTTAGGTGACCAAAGTGGGGCAAGTCATCAACAGTTCCTGTATCTCTGTGCCTCCTCCACTTTTGAACAACACCACTTGAGTTCACTCCATGATGTCTGGAAACTTCCCTTGATGAGTCCCTCCTGACGCAAAGTAAGAATTTGAATACCACCAAACTTTGAAATTGACCTTTTAGGCATGGCAGAATAACAGTGAAGAAGAACAGTGTACTTCCTCTTTGTGTTATTACAGGAACTGATTAGCCACCTTACCCATTGGCACTGCTCATACAAGATTGTTTACATCTTTGTGCGGGTTGAGTGACATCTATAAACAATCCATGAAACAGTGTTCTTGATCCAAAATAGACATTCAACATCAGTGTTCAGAATATCTTAGCATAAAGGTGATGCTACCCTTTTTGTGT
The DNA here is from genome assembly GCA_026315105.1 of Locusta migratoria. NCBI lineage: Eukaryota > Metazoa > Arthropoda > Insecta > Orthoptera > Acrididae > Locusta > Locusta migratoria. The sequence goes on from CM048755.1 coordinate 457,663,402, forward strand.
TAGTATATGTATATATTTATTCTTCTAGGAATTTTAATTTTCAACATAGTTACTTTAGAATGAGCATTTTCTGGTTATAATCAACACTGTGTCCAAAATTAAAGCAACTACATACTACATCAAATTCTGGATATAAATCATACAAATTTTTAATACATGTCCATATAATTACATTGCAGATGGAAGATAAATCTATACCAATGATGTCAGGATACTTGTCAAACAAGGTAGTGTAACTGGGTAGTCCCACAATCACTGTGTACACATTCACAGATTGTGCAGTATGGCACAGAGAAGATGCCTACCAGACATTCTGAGTTGGAGGGACAAAGGGAGAATAAAAGCAGGGCAGTCCCAAACTGATGTGTCCTGATGGCTTATTGTGAACATTCCTGTTGTTTCTTGGATGTGCTGATAGTAAATAAAGAATGAAACCGTATCTTGAAAACCAGTGCAGCAGCAACCACATATGAAGCAGAAAGGGAGGACCATTATTTTGCTGTAAGAGCATGTTGATAACACCATAGTAGTGCACAGCAACTGACATCTGATTTTGCAGCATTCACTGGAACATGTATCAAGGCAAACATTATACAAACAGCTTTGGCAGAGTGACCTCCAGAGTGACACCTGCTGTACATGTACTCCTGCAGCAACTTCACAGAAGGGAAGTCTTGAGTGGATTCATCATTTGCTGCCTGGGCAGTTGAGCAGTGGGGCAATATTCTTTTCACAGAAGAGTCCCAATTTGGTCTGGAGAGTAATTGTATATGGATTTGCATCTTGAGGAATTGTGAAACATGATTTCAGACCAAAACGTTGTGAAAAACCATTATCAACAAGGAACCGTAATGGTGTTGGTAAGGATTATACTGACTACTTGAACACCTCTTCATGAAATTTTACAGCTGAATCAGTAAGGTTTAACCACTTTCAGGTATAATAACAAGATATTGGGACCTCATTTGTAGTTTTCCTGAGATACTGTGGAACCAGACATCATACTGATGTACAATAAATGCTCTACCTCGTAGAGCCAGGGTGGTTGGTGTTTTCTTTAAAACAGAAGATACTGCATGCATGGTATGGCCTGCTTGCTCTCCCAATTTGAATCCCATAGAGCGTATATGGAATTCACTAGGCAGGGGGTTTGCACATTACCTTACACCAACCACTCGCTAAATTTGCAGGCAGCTTTGCAGGAAGAATGGGCATTATTGCCTCAACAATAGAATGATGAAGTCTTTTTGAAGATGGGCCATAGTTTTCAGGACTGTATTGCTGCCAGAGGTGGATACACACCATACTGAACACACTAAAAAGTTGTTAGAATGTGTGCACAAATATGTTATGTTGAAAAAAAAAAAAAAAAAAGATAAATGCACTGTTATCTACCATTATGTGAGTTTTAGTTGTTTCAGTTTTGTATTTTTTATATTGTCTCAACATTACTATCACCTGTTTATACTGATTCAAGGCAATATAAATGTAACCTTGAAAAATTTCTGTTTGTTGCTTCATTTTCGACATCAGTGTTCAATTTGTGTACAGAATGTTGCACAACTTCCTCTAAAGATACTAAATTATCTGCAACAAGTAAACAATGCATTTTCTTTGTTTCTGTTGATTTGAATAAAGCTGTGTGGCACTTATCTCCACTTTTGGATGATCTTATTTATATGAACAATAAATATGTTTGGTGAAAGGCCATATCCTTGTTCTATTCCTGCATGAGTTCTGCCCCACTTTGATAATTTATCCTCTTTCTTGACATAGATGAAATTTATTCTGTAAATTTTGTATACATTATGACTAACTTGCAGGAGTACATTATCAGATGACAGAATCTGTATTACTTTGTGAAAAATAAACAACTGTAATCAACTTTTAAGTATGCTGCTGATGCATGACAGGTATCAACAGAATTGTGTCTTTCTGAGTCAATGCTAGTGTCAGTAAAGAATATTCAGTATAACTTTTACATTTTTGGCTTAAGTATTAGTTTCAAACATAAACTGGTTTTCTAATGCTAATCATTTTCTTGTGAAGAGTGAACAACTTCTGCTACCTCTTATACCCTAAAAATATTATAAAAAAACAAAATCAATGAATGCAATATGCAAAAACATGTTGTCATTTTAGAAATTATTTTTATAAAGAAGTTACCCAATCCATGATGATTTAATAGATAAAAACTTCCATTTTTCCAGCTTGTCTTATCATTAGCAGATGCAAGAGGGAGGATTAGCAGGAGACAACCCCCAGCTCCACCCCCAATTTTATGAATTATCAGAAACATAGTACAGTAAGAAATGTAAACCTAATGAAATTGTCTGAAAGACCAACTAGAAACCTTTCTTCTTCAAGGAATTTGAAACAGCAGCAAGAATAAACATTTAATACAGTGGTTTAAGAGGAACATATGTGATTGTAAATAAAGTTTAAAATAGGCTGCATAGGTCACTGTATTGATTAAAGTTATGAAGTGGTTAAAATATGACTTTATTTGATGCATTTCGTCCTGGGCCATCATCAGAATCCTGCATTCGTAGATTAGAAGTACGTCAGTACAAATGGTTACATGTAACATTAAGGAGCAGACTTTATTTACTATTAATCATGGTTGCCTGCCCCCTCCATGACTTTATGTCACAACTATATGTGATTGTGTATGTTAAAATAAATTTTAGAAGCAACAAGAAGCCAAACTACTTTGCACTCAGACACTCTAAACCAACAAAACTAATATTTATTCCTCTGCTTTTGGGAATTATTTTTGGCCGAGGTTATCTGAGTTACAATAATTAAGGAACATAATTTCAAAACTTATTGAATGCACCTTTTGTGAAACATGTTTGATGCAACTATTTCTTGTATACTTTGTCTTATGAAGTAAGCTCTGGATTTTTAATCTAATTACAATTTCTGTGAAGCAGAAAATATGCCCAAAAAAAAATGTACAGCAAATTAAGCACCACTCAGGGCTTCACTGCTAATACCAAACATATATGTGTGTATATATTCTTGAAACAATTTCACAGTAATTGTCCCCACACTGTAGGAAATGTCACAAAGTATATTATCGTGGTCATTTTAAGCTTTAATTCTCTATATCTATTCTTTCACTTGCAATTGTTTCCAGTATTTTCTCTTTCCTTTCAAGCAATGTCCTCAGCAATAACCAGACACTGTTGAGTAGAATGTTAACTGTTCAAACTCCATTCCTGAGTTTCTTCAAAGAAGTTAACAAAAACTCTGAGAAAGATCTTTGTCAGTGTTGTTTTACATTGTAATTTTGGCCTAAGAATGAGTAGGGCACAATGACATACATCAGTCTGTGGCAGCCATGTGGAGAAGTACATGAATGGCAGACCTGCATTCGCAACCTGCACAAGCTAGGTGTTCCTGCATTAGCCAGTGCTCCCACAAGTTTACCGTTAGACCAGATTTTGGCAATGATGTGGCGCATGATACAAGGACGAATTCAGCGCGAGCTGTGCAACGGCACTGGTAAGTCTGTTCCTCAATGAGTCTGATTCAACTTGTTGCGGGCTTTATGACTCAAGCTTAATGCTAGGTCCCCACATACACCTATGAAAATTTGTTTCCATGGACGCATTTCATAATTTCTGTGCCACCCATTTGCTGTCTCATTTGTCGCTACCATGAAATTCATAGCACTTTCCATGATGTAAAAACATGTCTTACCTCTGGACACCTGAGCTTCATTTTCCCACAGTTATGCAACTGGACAACACATGTAATAGGTCTGGAGTGTGCACCCTGCAGGAGCAGTGGTCAAGCTGAACAGGCATCCACTGTCTGAGATAAGAGTAGGATACCTAATGAAAAGGTACGAAATGTATTAACAGCAAAACCTGTTGGAAATTTGAATATGCCACTTTGGGATAATGTAATGTGACATCTAGGGATATGAATGTGGTATCATCACCTCCCACTAAAAAATTCCAGGTTGCACCCTCAACAGGCAACGTGATGCTCACCATCTTTTTCAACGCCCAAAGTCTGATACTCATAGAATTCCTCGAGCATGAAAAAACCATTAACAGTCATGTATACTGTGAGACATTCCATAGTCTATGTAAGTCCATCAAGAGCGAACAGCTTGGGCTGCTCATGGGGGAGTGGTTCTGCTGCATGATAAGTGCATGTACATGTCTCCAGGGTCACACAAAGTGTACAGGCCAAGTTAAAGTGGGAGCAGCCTGAGCATCTGCCCTACAGCCCAGATGTCGTCCTATGACTTCCACCTGTTTTGTCCACTAAAAAAAACTTCTCAAATTCTCAAAGGTAAGTGCTTCAAGTTGAATGATGAACTGAAGGACACTATAGAGGCCTGGCTTTTCTCATAGCCACAGGAATTCCGTGAACAGGGAATCCTTCAGTTGTTAAACAGTGGGAAAGTTGTGCTCAGGCCTCTAGTGATTACTTTTGAATAAAGACTTCAATTATACTCACAGTGTTGTTTCATACCTTTTCATTTGAAACTCCCTAGTAGTTATTGCATGGATGCAGCAATAAGCCACACCACTGCATGCATAATTTGGAAAAGGCGCTCTGTTGCTCCCACTTACAAAGTCAACATTCTCACTATGGGAATGCAAGAATGTGTTAAGTTCATACATTTTGGGTCTTGCAGCAGTGTTGGTATTGATCATCACAAGTTTCATTTTCATCAGTCAGTTATTTAGCAATTGAGAGGAACGACAAGCAAATTTGTTTGGTTTCCTTTAATATGGGGAAAAAATGTTTAAATCCAACAGAAATTACAGGTGCATTGAACAATGCTTCAGAACCTGATGAAGACAACCCACAGCATTCAGGAACAATAATACTAGAAAAATGCCGGCATTACCAAATAACTGAAACATGGCCAGATACATCTAATATTCAAAATACTCATCCAAAACCAAGGCAAAGCAACAGTCAGAATAACAAAGGTATCTTTTCTTCAAAAACTGCCAAAAATATGATCAGGAAATATATAATTATATCATAAAACTTGGGCTTCACCTATAAACTACAATTATTCTTATGACAAAAGAAATTTGAAATTTCAGCATCAATAGTTATCTGGGTGTCAATGGTTAACTTATTCAGAAATGAGGGAGGGCACTTTATGTTCTGTATTATTATTGTAACTGAATTCCACTTACAGAAAAGTGGACATGTTCACACTAAGCTTGTTTGTAAAAAAAGAAAGAAGAAACACCTTTACAAAATGGGAAAATGCAAAACAAGAATTCACGCTGTTTCTGCAATCAAGAACTCTTTAGGAAACATAAAGAAAAGCAGCACATTCTTCAGAGCTTTGCCCAAGAGATAAAAAATTCTGAAGGATAGAGTATTACAGGTTCTTGCCAAAGCAAGAAGAACGAGGGTTATGAAATTTTGTGAGATCTAGTGGGTAGAAAGGCTGGATGCAATTTTCTTGATTGTTGAACTATTTCCTCCTGACCTTGAATTTTTATCTGAAATACTAGAATTTCCAAATACAGAAACTTCAAACCAGGCATTTTCAGTTTTGGTTGCAATACAAAAAATGGCATTCTTGGTACCAATGGTTGTAACTAGTATGGTTTTTAACCTCTCACATGGTTTAACCAGTTTATCACAATCAAAACAGATGGACCTTAGTGTATTTATTGATCTGTTTGAGAATCCAGAAAAGCAAATGTAAGATTTCAGGTCACATTTCCTACCAGTGAACAAGAAAGCAGAAAGTGTAGCTGAGGTCACTTGAATTAAGTTGGAAATGCCAAGAACCACAGGAAGAGAAATGCGGTGTCCTAACTTCCAGAATCTGAAGAGAACTTCATGCTTTCAATTTTTCTTCTTTTCATAGATTACTTTATCAGCCAGCTCAAGGACAGGTCTCTAAAGTACAAGGAGATTCTAAAAAACTTTGAAACTTTCTAACCAAAACATATAATGCAAGCATAAGATGAAAACTTACAAAACCACCATTGATATTATAGCAAATCAGTAGCCCAGTGATACTGAAGCATCACCAGAGATTCTTCAGTGAACTGAAGATGTGGAGAAGAAATGCCTTTAATCAGAAACAGTGGTGGCTCGTGCTCAGTTTCGTTGGTGGAGCCCAGACAAAAAGTTAGTACCCAGTATAATGGAATCAGTTTGAAGTTTTCTTTATATAACTCCCATTTATATAACATCATTTAAACACATTCGAAAGATCTTAAATATGCTAATTATGCAGAAATCAATATAATCCACATAACACTGTAGGTAATAAAAATTATATAAAAATTTTATTTTATTACAATTTTTTAATTTTATTTTTTTATTTTTTGTCTGGTCCACCAGCTCCACTGGTTTTCTATGTACTTGTGTGGGTTTAAGCTGTGGTGACACAATTTATTGAAGAACTTGGGGGCTTGAAAGTATTTGGATTAGAACCGAAGTTCGCCATCTCTTCTCATGCTGAAGTTTGTACTCACCGGTATTGTAGTTGTGCTTCTGTGTGCCGATTGTGATGTCAAAATAAAAATGAATTGTGGGAGGACTATGTGACTTCTTCCCCTTTGGGAATGCACCAGAGAAACAACAGGGACCCTCTGGCTGCCACACTTTGAATCGGCAGCTGAAGGTGATGGTTGTATGACTGTGTTGTGTGCCTGTGTGATTGCATGAGTGTTCTATTTTCTGAAGAAGGCAATGGCCGATAACTGAAAGTGCTGTATGTGTGTGTCTTTTGTATGTTGCTGTCGCAACTCGTCTTTGCGGTGAGTTGTAAACTGTCATTACTATATTATTAATTCCAACCTTGACTTTTTATTATTATATAATTATGTTATAAGGATGACATGATTATGTATAGAAGTCCCACAGAGTTATGATGTTGCTGTTAGCTTACTGTGAAATTTTTATGACATACAAAGTTTATTATGTTATGAGGATGGCATAATTATGTATAGAAGGCTGATCATATTTTATTATTGTGAGAGTTTATAATGACCACAAAGCTGAAATCATGAGCATACAATAAATAAGAAATAAAAATGAAAAATTGTTTCTTAAATTTTGGTATTCTCATTTAAACAGTACTGCATGGCAATGGCCTTAAGTCATGGAAAAACAATTAAATTTAAAAAAATTCATTCGATATGCAGTTTTAGTGTTGTAATACTTTAGATGTATATATGTAACATTACAAAGCTTGTGATTCCTCCCTCCCCCCCCCCCCCCCCACCCTCCCTCCACCGTTTTATGTTTCACACTTCGTGACCCTTTGTTGATCCTCTCAACTTCTGTGTCAGAGCTAAAAATATGTAAATCCTTTTCTGATGCCTTTCTGATTCCTTTTCCTTCCATGTCACGTGGAGTGTTCCTTCTAGAGGCAGACTGCATCTGATTAAGACTTGACTCATCCTATTTCTCCCCATACAATAATAATTTTAACAAGTTCCAAAGCATTCAATGCAACATGTAATTCTCAATGGTAAGAAGTCTTCAGACATGAAAGTGATTTCTTGGGCACCCCAGAGGAGTGTTAGGTGACTATTTCTTCTCTCTCTCTCTCTCTCTCTCTCTCTCTCTCTCTCTCTCTCTATATATATATATATATATATATATATATATATATATATGGGAGAGAGAGAGAGAGAGAGACAGAGAGAGAGAGAGAAAAGAAATAGTCACCTAACACTCCCCTGGGGATATATATATATATATATATATACCTAAAGTACAGGCTCGTCGACAGAAACATAAAACACACACAAAAACACACAAACATTCGAGGTTTCGCCACCACTGGCAGCTTCTTTGGGAAAACGAGGAAGGAAGGAGAGGAGAAAGGGAAGGATATGGGTTTTAGCTGTAGGGAAGGGAAAGCTTAGGTCTTCGTGGCAAACGAGTCTGCTCCAGTCCCGAATCCCTGAACCAGTACACCAATAACCTAATAACAGCTTTCACATCCCGCGGCTATCCTCCTGATCTGGTACAGAAGCAAATTTCCAGAGCCACTTCTTCATCCCCCCAAATTCAGAACCTTCCACAGAAGAACCCCATAAGTGCCTCTCTTGTCACCGGATACTTTCCGGGACTGGAGCGGACTCTGAATGTGGCTCTCCAGCAAGGATACGACTTCCTTAAATCCTGCCCCGAAATGAGATCCATCCTTCATGACATCCTTCCCACTCCACCGAGAGAGTCTTTTCGCTGACCACCTAACCTCCGTAACCTCCTAGTCCATCCATATGAAATCCCCAAACCACCTTCCCTACCCTCTGGCTCCTACCCTTGTAACCGCCCCCATTGTAAAACCTGCCCTATGCACCCTTCCACCACCACTTACTCCAGTCCCGTAACCCGGAAGGTGTACACGATCAAGGGCAGAACCACTTGCGATAGCACCCATGTGATTTACCAACTGACATGCCTGCACTGTGAAGCGTTCTATGTCGGAATGACCAGCAACAAACTGTCCATTCGCATGAACGGTCACAGGCAGACAGTGTTTGTTGGTAATGAGGATCACCCTGTGGCTAAACATGCCTTGGTGCACAGCCAGCACATCTTGGCACAGTGTTACATCGTCCAGGTTATCTGGATACTTCCCACCAACACCAATCTTTCAGAACTCCGGAGATGGGAACTTGCCCTTCAACACATTCTCTCTTCCCGTTGCCCACCTGGTCTCAACCTCCACTAAATTCTAATTCCCGCCCACCATCTTTAACATCTTTGCCTCGGTTCTGTGGACAGAGCCTCTGCCTGAAGTGGTATCTCTGTCCAACTTCTTTGGTTTCTGCAAATGTCTGCCTAGGTGTGTTTGCATGTGGATATGTGTGAGTGTGTGTGTATTTGTTTACCTTCCTTTTTGTCCCCTAAGGTAAGTCCTTCCACTCCTGGGATTGGAATGGCTCCTTTTCCACTTCCTTAAAACCCGTATCCTTCCCTTTCTCCTCTCCTTCCTTCCTCGTTTTCCCGAAGAAGCTGCCAGTGGTGGCGAAAGATCGAATGTTTGTGTGTTTTTGTGTGTGTTTTATGTTTCTGTTGACGAGCCTGTACTTTAGGTAAGTCAAAAATCTTTATTTTATACATATTTTTCCCATCAGGAAAGTCTTCTTCTATAATATATGACTTTACAGATAACATTGGAAGCTCAGTAAAGCTATATGAAGATGATGCTGTAGTTTATCGAGAAGCTGCAACACTGGAAAATGGTAGCAAAATGCTAGATGATCTGCAGTGTATCAACATCGGGTGCAGGTAATGACAATTGAGCCTCAACATAAACAAGTATAATGTGTTCTTTTCACATATCCTATATTATATAAATATGCAATAGCAGGAAAAATACTGAAAGCAGTTACATCCATAAAATATCTGGGAGTAAACATTAGGAGTGATTTGAAATGGAATGACCACAAAACATTATAGTAATCATGGGTAATGCAGGTGCCAGACTCAGATTCATTGGAAGAATCCTCTGGAAGTGTAATCCATCAACAAAAGAAGTATGTCAAAAAACTCGTTCAACCATCATTTGAGTATTATTCATGAGGTAGGGCTAATAGAAGACAAAGAAACAATCCAGCAGAGAGCAGCATGCTTCATTATGGACTCAATTGGTAAGTGCAAGAGCACCACAAAGAAGATTAGGAAGCTCCAGTGGCAGGTGGTGCAAAAGAGACATTCTGTATTGTGGTACATTCTTCAGTAAAAGTTCTGAGATGATACATTTCTCATTGCAAAATGTCTAGAAAGAAAAATAATTGGGATATTAGGACCCACATGGAGACTTACCTGCAATCATTTTCCTCACAAATCATACTTGATTGGAGTAGGAGGAGGAAGTGACACTGGTACACAAAGTACCCTCCACCACACATTGTGAGGTGGCTTGCATAGTATGGATATAGATGTAGATATAGGTTGGTTGGTTCCATTTTCATCGTCTTATAAATTAATGATTGGAAACTTGGGCTAGTATTAAGATTGTGGTGCACCAATATTTGCTTTACCCAAAGCTGATCTTTCACTCACATCTAATCACGCCTCCTAGATTCTCTACAAAGGTGCCTCTTTTTTACATCAGTTTCATCTGTTTTGAGATGTTCTTTCTTTTAGCTCCTGATACATGAAAATATTCTTGTCCAATCTATAAGAAGGAGCTATAGTAATTTTGCTTATGTGCTTACATATTGCTTTTTAATGGAAATGAGTAGGCTAAATGCGGGGATTATTTATTAATTTCTGTTTAATGAGTCTTTCGGTTTCATATGTTAAAAGTAGACAAACACATATCGAAATGTTTACTTACGTCATGTCAAATGCAAATGAGACGGCAGCACAAATAACAACAACAGCATCCATAATATTCCAAAATTCTCGAAGATATGACCCTGGATGAAGAATTACTCCAAGATCAAGAATCTGGAAATAGATAAAAGTTAGTATTGTGTCATTGTGTGCAGATTTGCATTTGATTAGAAACATACCTTTGAGATAATAAAATGTAAGAAAATATTTATTCCTAAATGGAATGTACTAAATCTATGAAACCATTTTAATATTTGTACTTCTTCTAACTTACAATGTTCTTGTTTGTTATACATTAACTGTATTGACTGTAGGGCTACGATTTTCCTGAGGTGTGGAAAGGTATGAGGTACTTGATATCCATTACTGCCTGTACCAATATTAGCTGTTTCTCAGTCTCCCAATATTATATTGAGAGCCTATGCATCCTTTAACCAAATGCCTTGGAGTATGGTTCATAGCTATGTGAATACAGTACAACAGTGTGCTGTATATCTTTTACAATTAAGAATGATAGTCATATGAGTTGTAAATCTGAACTAATCAATAATAGAGAAACATTATGATGATAATAATAATATAGACAATAAATTTATAGTTATTAGTCCATTACAGCAATATACAATGTAACACACATAATATAAAAGGGTTGATAATTCAAGAGAGACAACAGACCAGTTAAATGGCCTAGGTTTTACCCTATCAGCCTATATATCAACCCTTTCCAGTTTTCTGTATTGGTAAACTGACCACTAAGCAAATAATAGTAAAACATAACAGGACATAGTGCCCACGTAAGTACTAAACCCAAGCACTGACTGTCCTATGCCACCCATGTGACTCAACACAAGCAAATTGTTTCATTTATGATGCAAATAATTCAAAACAAAGGATGAAGTTTGTTAAATCGGTAGGGCAAATATTTAAAAAATGAATACACTTTTAAAAGACAAAGAAGAAGCAAAGCACTGCCTATAGATAGAGAATTTGATGCAGAAGCAGACAGTAAACCTATTGAGCAGCAATGAAATAAAATCTCAAGGATTTTTTAAATTATTATTTTGATTATTTTACACCTATGCAGCTTGAATTTTGTATGAACCTGGTGAATTTAGTCCTGCAATTCATCACAAGCTATTGGTCAGGCACAATGTAACAGTTCTTTATTCCATTTTCAGACAAAGAAATTACCAGTTTTGGGGCTTGAATTGTGTTTCTCCTGGTTATTCAAATGGGGCAAAAATAAATAAACTAAAATAAAATAATGTAACAAAATCCAAGATGTTATCCACAAAATGAAGTAAGGAAGGAAGTTTATGGCTTACATTACATTTAGATACATTCATTAAAGACAGAGACAAACCTGGTCTGGTTTGGTCTGGGGGAAGAATGGTAAATGAAGTTTACTGTCCCTCTTTCAAGAATTCATCCCAGTATTTACTGTAAGTTACTCAGGAAAATAATGGAAAACCTAAATCTGGATGACTTAAAGGCATTGCAGTATTATTCTCTTGAATGTTAACATATTCTGTTAACCACTGCTCCATGCAGTATCAACAAAAAAGTATGCCAAATTAAAAACAACATAAAATCCCAAAGGTTGACAAAGGTTTTCATAAGCTTGAAATTTAGTGCAGACTTTAATGCCAGATGATTTTAATGGTTTCCACAACTATATCCTGCCTCAGAAACTGATGTTCATATTCAAAGCTCAAGTAGTAGCTTAAAATATGTTTATTAGAAGGGGTACCTACAGATTATGCAACTAAATGGAGAAACCAAAGTCAAATTACTTAAACCAAGTGGAGAAACCAAAGTCAAATTACTTAAACCAAGTGGATGTCCAATGAAAGTAACATCAATGGAAGGTTTCAGGATAGGATAGTATAGGATGTTTAGGATGCATGACAGCTATGTCTTTAGCGCCCTTACAAAATAGATGAGTGTCAATGGAGCCAACAGCAAAGAAATAAAAACAAGCAACAAAAAGATGAATTGAATCGTCAACAAAGCAAATGGACTAACACATATTGTATGTCAGCAATGTAAGTTCACCTATTAAAGTAGACAGTTGTAGAAGTACTTAAAATGCAATATCAGAGAATAGCGACTCGCTGATCACTGATATAAGAAGAATCGGCCAGCCATTCTTGAACACACTAAAACCTACAGCCTAAAAGCTTAGGGCAGAGTCAAGACAGTTCACAAAATTGTAAAACTTTCATTACACTTGCCTCATTATCAGCTAAACCAGAGAGCAGAGCACCACAATGATTAGCTGCTGCCCTCTCAGCTGTGATACCATATATACTCGAGTAATCTGCGCCCTTAAGTAATCCACGCACCCCCAAATTTTGACGATGGAAAATAAATAAATAAATAAAAAAAAATGGGGATATGTGTAGATCAGGATACCACCTGTCGGCTTTGAAAAGCACAGGAGGGCAGCTATCTTGGGATGTCATGTCCGTTAAATTTAAAACAGAGAGAGGCACGCAAGATTGTCATATCTAGAGTGTGTGAATCTCGTACCAATCCCATAAAATTCTTGTATTTTACCTACTAAACATTCTCATTCAAATTGAAAAATATTTCATTCGTAATGTATTCGTGTGAAAACGTACTCACAGTAACACACACTGAAATGAACGCTTGTAGAATCTGAACAGTTATTAAATAAATGGATCTGCGACTGGTATTACACGGTCCTATATCTTTGTCAATGACATTATGTCATGTATTTACATCAAAGGTATTTGATAATGTAATAGGAAACTTTGACATGCAGGTATCTTTCATCAAAGAAATATCATCAAATGTAGCACCTTGCCATATATTTGATTATAAAAGTTGCTTGCCTTCTATTCGCTGTAGTGCAAAATGTAACCGCTATGAGTGTTGGCATCGCTGTTGCCAAACGACGTGTGCGTATTTGAACATAGCTGCAATGCCGCGTCATAATTAACATTTAACCCCAGTACCAAGAAATCACTGTAAACATGGAGTGCCGATACCAGTGTGGGTAATATGGTGGCACTGAACCAAATAATACCCAACTTAAGTATATAATGTCCTTTATTACTCAGGAAGATGGTATCACAAGCAAATGCAACTAGTCATTCTTATAACAACAATGCAACGATTCATACGCACCAGGCATGCTGCCAAAGAAACTGGCAGAAAGAGACGCTACTCCGCCCTTTAGACTAAAATTAACGATACGTTGTGTCATTGTCAAATTATATGCAGTTCTGATAATGGCCAAAGCAGTGCACAATAAAAAGTTGTTATTCTCTGCTTTCTTAAAATATGACAATCATAATAATCCTTGTTAACACCACGATTAAGATTTTTCTGTATACAAATGGGGATTTCACGGCTGTCTTCCCATATTTATTCGGTCTATCCTTTCTCCTTGTTATATTAGGTATTGAGTCAATGTCAAAAAATACACCCTAAGGTGATGATGGTGCAGGAAAGCCTGTTGTATAGCTGCTTCCAGAAAGACCAAGTTATCAAAGGTGGAATGATATCTCCTAAGCTGCCTGGATTCTAATATTCAGATAAGGAGGCAGTTGACCATCTGCCTTAAGGTCTTTACCATGCAACTATTGAGGGCAACACTATGATAACTGCTTGGACATGTGCAATCTTCCCCAGGTTTTAAAAAGGGGATTAAAATTGCCTCTCTCCACAAGTCAGAAAAGTGACCAGACAACCAAATGACATTAAAAAGTTTGAGGAGGATTCCTTTATTTCTCCATGTTAGGTGCCGAAGCTTACTGTAATGTAGTCTATCAGGGAATATATCAAAAGGTGCAGATAAAGCATAATCCAGCTCTCTCATTGTGAAAGGGCCATTATAATCAAGATGTCTTGTAGACCTGAAGTCCAAATTGCTCCTCTCAGCAACCACTCTGCAGAGCTGGAATGCTGAATCATGACTGGCAGTGGCAGTAACATTGGCAAAATAGTTAGGCATGATCTGAGCAATGTCCCACAATCTGGTTTGAAGAGTGCAATTCCACATTACAGCAGCCACTGGACATCTCCCTCCTTTCTCAGAAATCCTCAAGATGGTCTCCTATACTGTGGAACTTTTAGTGGCATGAGTAACGGTACTCAGGAACTGTTGCCAAGATCTCTTCTTCCGACTCTCCCTTATAATTTGGCAACATTTTGCCCTTGCCATCCAAAAGGCTGCAAGGTTGTCTCTAGCTGGCCGGCTCTTAAACCAATGCAGAGCTTCACGCCTGGCCCTAATTGCAGAGTGACACTCAGCACTCCAACAAGGGACTGGCTAGCATTCTGGTTGTCCTAACAACAGCAGCAGTGTGGATTGTTTGAGTGATACAATCCACCCATTCCTGTAAAATATCATGAGTTTCCAGTGTCCAGTCAGCTTTACTGATTACTCATTAAAGTGGTTTGCATTCAGGCTCTAGTCTGTCTGGCAGGTGAATCCAGAAAGGGAAGTGGTCACTGCCATGCAGGTCATCAACCGGTTCCCAGTGAGTACTGTGGGCAAGGGCTGGAGAGCAAAGTGAGAGATATATGGCAGAGAATAATCTGTTTCAGTAAAAAGTGTGTGGGCTGTCTGTTGTTTAGTAACTGTGCACTCAATGACAAGAGAAGCCTCTCAGTTGCTCAACTCCTAGGGCAGGTACTGGCAGAGCCACAAAGGACGTTGAGCGCATTAAAATCACCACAGAGGATGAATGGTTGGGAGAGCTGTGAAAGGTCTTCGAGGGTCTCTACATTAAATGGGTAATGAGTGGGCAGATAGAGGGCGCACACTATCAAACAGTGGTGACATATACAGACACTGCAACTGCTTGTAAATGTGCGGTCAGAAAGAAGGTCTCAGAATGATAGCAGTGTAAGTAACTGCCTCTAGCTCACTCTCCGGTGAGGTTGTCCTTATTGTGGAGAACATAGCCACATACCTCAGCATTATCAGATGCTTTAAAGTTGGTCCCCACTCCGGTCTACCCTGAGACAATAAACACAGTTCTCCACATGGGTCCTGCCTGTTTCCTTGTTAAGTTCCATTGAGCCATATGTTAAGGAGGTTGCACTTTCACCTGCTCTTTCCATCGTGTTGGGTATACTGAACTGGGTGGAGGTTCAGTCTTAGGGCAAGGTGTTTGCCCCAGATTGACATCCATTTCCATGAGTTCTGGAGCTGTCAGACATAAAATCAGGAATAATAACTTCCACGTAATCTGACTGTTGAATTGCTGGCTTCACCTCTTTCCCAGCAGTTGCTTTTTTTTAATTGTTTGGTGGATGCTGCTTTACACGTGCACTGGTAAGTGCAAGTGTTGGTACCCACACTATCAACCCCCCCCCCCCCTTCTGGGTTGAAGTGTATACTTTAGCAACAGACTTCTGCAGAGCAGACGCGAAAAAAGTGGCAAGTACAGGACGTTGCATGGCCTTAAAGATCTTTTGGCCTCTGAATTTGTGATCCATCTTGATGTCTTGATCTCCTGTATTTTCTTCTCGACAAGGTACACACCACAAAAGTGACTCCAAACTGGATGGTCCCCTGAAAAGTTTCAAACATCTTGCAGGTAGAGGGCAATCAGTACCTACAGGGAAAGCCTTTCCACATTTGCTGCTAGTAGCCTCACCCTTACAGCCAAGATTGGTGTGTCCAAACCACTGGCATTTGAAACACCACATTGGGTTTGGGACACAGGGTCTTATATTCAATCGGAGAAAGCCTGCTTTAACCTTGTCTGGGAGTTTGGGACTATTGAAGGTGAGGATGAAGGAGTCTCCCCAGCCACCCTTTTCGTGATGTTTTGGACATCAATGATGCCCTCTGAAGCCCGCTCAACCTTTCATTCTTTAGTTGGAATGCCCACCAAATCCCTACAGGTTTGGTTTCTAACGCATATTCTCCAAGTCTTTTAGCCTTTTGGAGGTGCACTGTTTGTTGGGAAGTGGACATTTACATCAACAATGTCCCATTACACAAGTGTTTGACAGATTTGACATCACCAGCAACCCCTCTAGACCTTTCTGGGTGTAAAAAGGGGATAACTTTTCAAAACTACCCTCTTTCTGTTTCACACAATAAACACATTCTGTGGAGCAGCACATGTTCCATTACTATATATGACACATTTTTTATTCTCTGCAGAATCTGGAGCCCCCCCCCCCCCCCAGTGGTACACCCATCCCATTAGGAGGTTTTAAAACAGTCAAAAGATCCATCTCGGTCCCACAAGCAGCTAGGGAACTAAATGTCCACATAGACAGAGTTCCTCAGGCCTAGGTAAGCCTAATACAACTGAGGCTCAGCAGTATCCCCAGAGGTTGCTCACTAGTAACTGTTCAATCTCAACAGCCATGCATCTCATCAGCACGTAGCACACCTTGGGATTGACTTTTATTTAATTTTTTTTATTTATTATCATTTTTTTATAGAGGTGTATCCTTTCCTCATGACCCAGGCAGTCAAGCTGAGATCCCCATTTCCTGATACACACAACAGTTCACTGCCGCACCACAAGGTGGTTGGTGAAGTGTGCCCAGAAGTTAAGGTGTCAGAGGACTGGTGGCACTTAACAGCTGTCAGCTGAGGGACCTCGGGTTCGCCAAGCCCATACTCATCAGATTAATGCTGAGCCCCTGAGGGAAGAAGGGTTCCCAATGAGTGATTGAAATAATAATGACCTCTCTAATAAAGGAAAGAAACCATATGAAGGTCAAAGAACAATACACAATATAGCTGTAAAGGCTCATAGAATTTTTAAAGAAACAATTTACATGTTGATGTACCTAGACAAAATGACAATGCAATTGTCATGAAAATAAGTTGTGTGAGATATTAAATGCAAGTACCTTCAGAATCATTTCAATTGTGAACACACCAGTGAAAGCATAATCAAAATAATCCAAAATATGATTTCGATTTGACTTTTCATCTACAGGATCCTCGGCAGCAAGAGCTATGCTACTTAAGCTGATGACTACCATTATGAAGAAGTCAAAATACTTCATGTTGACAACCCAGTGAGCTCCTCGGCGTACTCTGAAACAAAATCGTATATAATATATTGATATGACTGTTCTCGACATACAAGAAAATGACAAACTTTTTATCTCGCTAATGACCAATTTACTTACTACATTTTCTTTTAACTGAAAACCTTATACAATTGTAATTATTTTCATTTAATATTTTTCATATTGTATTTCCAAACTATTGTTAACTGTTAACATGATCAACCTCATCATCATATGGATTTGAGATCATAATTATTTATACATCTACATATTTACTCTGTAAATCACATTTAAGGGTTCACTGAACTGCTTTATAACGTTTCTCTACCATTCCATTTCCTAATAGGACGTGGGGAAAGAGGAACACATACATTTCCATTTATCTTTTCTTATTATTATATTTACGTCTCCCTGTGTAGGAGGACATAGCAATATATGTTCCCATTTGGAGGAGATAGTTGGTGAAAAATTTTGCAAATAGATCTCACCATAATGAATAACTCCTTTTTTTAATGATTTCCACCCCAATGTATTAATCATTTTTGTGACAATTTCTCCCCTGCATTTCAGTAATAAAAAATGAGATTCCCTTCTCTGAAATTTCTCTATGTCTTCCATCAGTCTCCTCCGAAACAGGATGGACAATTGTTGTGAGTGTAGTGTAAGTCATTTCTTTAGTAGAACTATTGCATCTTCTAAGTGTTTTGCCAATGAAACATAGCCTTTGGTTTGGCCTCCCCACAATATTCTCATATCTTAGTCCTCAATTTTACATATTTATATATAAATTTACTCTCATAGACAATTCTAGAAACGATTTTTTTGAAATCACTCTTTCTTACTTCTGTACTCTGGAAAGAGTGTATGAATATTTTAAAGTATTAAATCAAGATTTAGTATTTATGCTGTCATAAAAATATAACATTGAAACTGCACTGTAACAAATATGTATAGTAATAATTTTGCAGAACATGTGCCATTTACTTTCAGTAGAAAATTTATAATAAGAATAGTAAAATTATGTCAAATATTTTCTTCTACTTTTTAAAGGATTATGCTGTCTCAAACATTTTGGGATACCATAACTTTTAAATATAAGTTCAATTATGGTATTATTCCAACACAGTACTGAACTATTAGATTGATTGTTGTGGCAGTGATGCATTTTTGTGGTTGGGTATCATGAGATTACTAGAATTTGCATGTAAAATCTTTTAGTGCGTAAGTTCTACACTTTTAGTTTTCTGTCTTCAATTAAAGTTCTTGAATTGTGATGTTTCAAATAAAATTAACTTTTCACTTTCAGTTATTTGTGTAGATAATCCAAGAAGCCACATAACTTTAGTTTCTTTTTTGGCAAATGAACACAATAAATGATGCAGTGCCAGGCATTTAAATATGATTTATTTCATAAATTTTGATGTTATAAGAAAAAAGAGAAGAAAATTCCAGTTAGGGCAATGCTGTCTCAAAATGCATAATGATATTTTCATACAATTTTAAGGGATTGTTGAAGCACTAACACTTGATAAAAATAGAATTTGACAGTATTAAAAGGTAATAATTCCTTCATTGTCAGTTCCAAGCACAGATGAGGGGTGAGGAGGTTTAGAGGATGGGGCAACCCCTCACGTCTGACAATAAGAACCTAGTTAAAGAAAAACATGATAGGAAAAACACAATGGGTCCAAATGTTGACAAAACTGGGTACATGAAGGGATTCTCTTGATTGAGAATTGGAACATGGAATGTAAGGTCAGTCATGACAAGAACAACGAAATGACTTAGAGAGGAAATTGGTAAATATCAATGCAAAGGGACAGCCATTCAACACCCAAAACTCTCGCAAAGTGTTACGAAGATTGGATATATTCACATACTCTTCAACAGCAGCAAGTTGCATCAAGTCTTGACTTCAGAATGTACATTTTCTATTCAAAATTAGTGTTGTGTCTGAGTGGTTTGGCCAAATCCAGCACACAGGCTTCGGATTCCAGATTCTATGCATAATGTTCGAATACTACTGAATCCCGAATCCAAAGTGTTATATGGAAACCTTCAGTTAAGGATGTTGTAGTTTACTTTTCAGAACAGTGCACTTTTGTTTGCTTTATTTACTTTATTTTCCATAGATCTGCTGAAAGATGTGATGTCATACAACAAAACTATCTCACTTTGAATTTATTCAAGTGAAACAACTACAAAACTTATGCAGTTGCGTGGCTATTGTGAAAACAATTTATTTTATTTAATAAAATCTAAGCCGCACTTTTTTCCGGTTTTTGAGGTGTAAAATACAGCCTGCCGGTGGTTTAAATTGAGTACAAAGTGAACAAAGTTTTGAAAAATAGCACTAGGAGCCGCCACTAACAACATTTCCCGTCTAATACAATCAGTGCTATACAGGTTTGTTTTGCAGGCGCCAATTTACTATGGCGATAGTAAAAATAAAAAAAAGGAAAATACTCTAATTTCCTTTTTATTTTAGACTACTGAGTTTTAATACACCATCTAACAAAGGAAATGTAACTTTAGTATAGCTCAATTTCAAAAGTAGCATCCTTTCAAAAAATAGTAGCAGAAAAAAAATTCATTACGTAAATACCAACTATACATAAGGCTTTAGGATTCTTGCATGATATGCATTATTCTGATTATATGTATAATTTTGTTGAATTTTCTGAAGTGTTGGGGTATGTGAACTGTAATGAAGCACTAGGATTTCAAGAAGAAAGTTATAATACGTGAAAAAAGTTCTAATCATGTGTCATCTAGGTGGGATGACATCAGTTCAGCAACCACTTGAGGTCTGTTTCAATAAATTGTTCAGGGTTAAGCTTCAAACACATGTACACCGACTGCTTTTTGAAAAGTGACAGACAACTGACACCAACGGGTCATGTAAAACGCACAAGTGTGCCAATGGAATGATGATACAGGGAAGTGGGTTCCAAATTAGATTGCGTAACAGGCATTTAAAAATGTTCGATATCAAATGCACAGATTATATGAGGGGATGATTCTCTGTACGAAGGAACTGAGTAACAAGGAATCAAGTGATAGTGATTCAGAATTACCGTACTGGTATCTAATTCCTATTATAAACATTTCGTAAAATTTGTATTATAAGTCTAATAAAACTGTTTTATATTTCCACATTTAGTGTCAAAGTTATTTCCACTCTTATTTAGTAAGTGTTTAGTGTTGCTACAATAGCCGTACATTTGAAGTCTTATCTAAAAGCTACTATGTACCTGCAAGCCTGTCGATATGCCCGATGCTACAACCACTGCCTTCATGCTACAACTTACGTGTTTTCCTATTAGGAGCAAGGGATTGTTCCTATGAATCAGGATTCGTAAATTTCACACTCTCTTCGCCATAAGAATAATACGAATGTAAACATTGCACCATGTAGGGCCTAACCTTTCGTGTTAGCTGTTACATTTAAACTCCGTCCGCCTAACAAGGCCGAAAGACTACAGCGAACGTGGGATACTTATCACATTAGTATTATTCTTATGCTAAACAGGAATAGTTAGAAATGAAGCACGGCAACTGACTTGTAGTACTGATTTTTAAATCTTCTACGAATATAATACTGTGCAGACAAGTTAGGTGATCTTAAACCTTTGAAAGAATAAATAAATCTACAAAATAACATTGCTTAATCCTCTGGAATGCACAGTCTGTGTGTTAAGTACTTTTCACAGTTCTGAAATGTACCCGTGGCAATAACAAGTACACACATGTCGAATAAACACGGAACTCAGGAAAGAAACTCATTATACAACCTGCAGAAGGCATCGGCAGACGGACAACAATTTAAAGAGAAAACAAGAGACCTCATAGGACTCGCGTTTCCGTGAGTTAAGCTCAGCTGCTAAGATTATGACTCGAACTAAATTACAGCAGCTGTAGTATCTTCATCCAAATGTTCAAATGTTTATTAAGCTTAAGGGACTTAACTGCGGGGTCATCAGTCACTAAACTTACAAACTACTGTATACTAAAGACGACACAAACATCTATGGCCGAGGGAGGATTCGAACCCCCGACAGTAGTGGCCGTGCAGACTGTGACTGGCGTGCCACAGACCGCTTGGCCACTGCAGCCAGCTATCTTCATCCATTCTAACTAATTTGTATCTCATGTTAGAATGAACCAACTTTGTTTCGATTTTGATGTGCACCCTACAATTTTGTCCCCCTTGAAATTCAAGTCTCATTCTCTTTCCTTTCTAGGACTTCATTATACAATAATTTTTTATTTCATCAAAATGAAACAGTTTGTAATAGAGTGAAGAAAGTTTTTTATTATCTTTTAGAGCATCCAACAACATATATCTCAAAATGTTTCATACAAATTTCTTTTAAGAAGGGAGGGGAAGTGAGGTATTAGAATATCCCTAAGATTTCAAATAAATACCTAATGAAATTTTACTGTAATATTGTCATTTGGGATCCATCCCAGAAGGCTTTATCTTCATCACTGGCTTCATAGAGTAGTAATTCTTTTTTCAATGCATTGACAGATTATTTGGGTTCGAGATTCGGAAGATTCAATTTGAGTTAGGAATTCGGCACATGTTTTATTTAAGATTCTGTATTCAGATTCGATTTGGTAAAATTGGGGTTTGACCCAGCCCTATTCAAAATAAAATAATATTGCCTGTCAATAAATCATCTCCAGTAAATAAATAGATATGGTGAATAAATTTAAATACTAAGCCACATAAAATATACTTATTCATTTCTCATGCTACATTAGATGATACTAATGAAGAAACAAAGAACAGTTTCTTCCTTGAACTAAAGAAATCCCAGTGGGATGAGATGTTGAGTACTAGCCAACTATTGGAACTAATATTAGCAATGAAATGAACAACGAGATTGATATTAGACTGATTAACTTTTCCAAAACAATTGAAGAATGTACTTCCCTCGCAAAGTAGTACATGACATTACTAGTACAATAAACCAAATCAATCACATTCTTGATGACCGAGAACATTATGGATATGTTGAATATTTATGAAATTTCCATAGACAGTTATGAACATAGATCAGTTTTGGTGGTAGTCAAACTACATTTAAAACTATCTAGAGAATGGTAAATTAATGCTGAAAAGATGGTTGACATTGAAGTTGAAAGATGTAGAAGTGAGAAACAGCTATCAAGATAAAGTGCAAAACATTTCACAATATTAGAGGACACAACCCATGTGGAAGACATATTATGGAAAGAAATTATAGAGAGTGCAAATTAAGAACTCATTGCCACCCAAAACACGGAAGTAAACCTCAGTTTGATGAAGATTGTAGGGAATCTGTTTGGACCAGGTCAGCAAATAGGATACAATGGCTACATTTTTCAGAAGAAGCAAGGTTAGTTTATTATGAGGCAAAGCATAACACAGATCAGCTCATAAGAAACAAAGAATGGAAGTCCATTGATAGCATTCAAAGACTAAATATCATAAAACTCCTTTGTCCAAGCTTTACGATTTGCCGGAGGTGTCTACTGACAACATCGACTGTTCTAATTAATGAGACTGGTAAAGTAGTACCACCAACAGAGCATGGAACCCTATTCAAAACATTTTGCGACCTTATTCATGTTCCAACAGTGGTATATTACTCAGATGCATGCCAAGTTTTATTAGATTAGCTTAATACTTGTTCCATAGATCACAAATACAACATTTCACAATGATTTGGAAAGTGTCATTTTAATAAATAATGTCTACACAGTCTAAAAATTCATCTAAAGAGTAGGAGTTGTCATTAAGAAATTCTTTTAATTTCTTTTTAAATACTAGTTGGTTATCTGTCAGACTATTGATTCTACTTGATAAGTGACCAAAGACTTTCGTGGCAGCATAATTCACCCTTTTCTGTACCAAAGTAATATTTAACCTTGAATAGTGTATTCTTCTTTCTCTATATGTTGTAACCATGCACCTGCTATTACTTTTGAATTGGTTCAGATTATTTATAACAAATTTCATAAGTGAATACACATTTGTGAAGATCCCTAGATAGAGTAGAAATCCCCAAACCAATAGAAGAAAAAAAAAAAAAAAAAAAATCGCACTGACGTGTTTTATGGACCACTTTAGATTTGTAGTATTATAATTTTTTGCATACATTTTGGACAAAAATAATAATGTAAATAATGAAAAATTATAGTGATATGAATATGACTCTACTATTGTGATAATATATATATGCACCCAACATGTAGTAGTTTTTTTTTACTGTATTTTAACAGACAGCCAAGTTTATATGATATTTGAGTTTAGCTTTGACAAACATACTATTTTTTGAACTTTTACCTCTTTAAACTATCATTTTAATATCTGTCCCACATATTAATTATATTTTTCCATTAAAATGTTATCACCTGTCTTGCCTTCTTTGTTTGTTCACAGTTTATTTTCTCTGCCTGTACTGGTCATGAATGACTATAGCCTGGAACGAACGTAGCATACATTTGGCATTCATAAATCAGTCATGTGACATCCCACACCCGAAAATCTCTATTGCGTACACCATTTTGCTTTCTCTACTTGAAGATTTTCTTCTTATAACTCAAGTGTTGTCATTTCAAAGCAATGGTGCAATGAAAATTACCAAAAACGCTTCGTTCTTAGGACAATGAATTATAATCTAATGTTAGTTACTTGGTTAACACCTGCCATTGATGGTACAAGCATTACAGATTACTCTCGCAGCTGTTTGCCATAGCGTAATGGGCGAGGAATTAGTTTGTGATGTAGCAACATGTTAGATGGTGCATGCTAGGGCATGGTGGCTCAGCGCTCATGGTCAAAGGGTTGCTGGCATGGTAGCTCAGCGTCCTTTGTAATGAGAAAACTGAGTGATCATGCAGAGTAGGTTGTGACTACATAGCTCACTGGTTGGCTGTGCCCCATCAGCCAGCCAGTGAGCAACGCGATACCGATCTACTCTGCATGACGTGACATGGCACGGCAGTGCACAGGCCTTCTCTTCAGGTGGTGTTGGTTCAACGCCAACTGTAATAAAAAACTGTGTAAAATTCTCAATGAACAACTCAAAACGAACATAAAAGTACATGAACAAACAACCGGAAAGCATCGATCTCCCTGAAGAATATATATAAAACCACCACTGACAATTTTTTCCCTCTTGCTTCCTAAAAGGTTTACGCACACTTGTGTTAACTGAACACAACTGTATTCTGCAATACACAGAGTTTTTCAAAGGAAACAGCACTTTCTCTGAAAACTGCATTTGTTCCGTTTTGAGAACATGCCTTGAAATACATACCAACTAATTGTAAACATTTACATAAACTGGGGAGATACTGTCACAATAACTTTTGTAAATGATATAATGATAGTACTAACTTTGTATTATATTAAGTACTATCTTTATGTGGAATTCAGTGCTGTAAAAGAAAATGTAATCATGGTTTAAAATAGTATATTTTCTCTTTATTTTAGCACAGAATGAAGTAGCATGAACGAAGTCATATCTGAACTACAGAAAAGGTAATACCATCTACATTAACAGCGTTCATAGCAACCGTGTCAAAGACAAACATTTTAGCAGATACATTGATTCTAATTAATGACTTTCAATATATTCTATAAATAGTGAATAATTGCTTAGGAAAATAATAAACAAGGTAATTTTTTTGCAATGTATACACTCCCCTTCTGTTTTATTAAGGAACTACACTTGCCACAGAAATATAGGACTTCCTTTATATACTAAACTACCAGTATCAGCATGTTTTTTTCAGAATATTCATTACTACAGTATCCTCCCAGTTTACAGGCATATGCTTCAGTTTGTTGTTACGTATTTCACAGCATGTTCACCAAATAGAATGAACACATATTTTAGAGGGAGCATTCTTACATATGCACAACTCTAAATATTGAGAACATAGCTCTATTTAATTAAAATATGAGTGCCCGAAACCCTTTTAGGAAAAAAGGAGTAAATATTTTTTGGTTGTGGTGGGTTCTGAACCACTGACTAGATACATTACGATACAATGCACTGACCACTACACTGCGGCGAACAATTACAAAATTCGTTATTTAATCTCATACTATTGATGGCAGTTGTTAACTGGTATAATTTTGGCATTTTTAGACACTAGATTATCATTTATCGTTCGAAGAATGGTGTGGTTTTGTTAATTCTTCAGTGCACCATTGCTTTGAAATGATATTGTGTAAGTTACAATAACAAAATCAAAATATGCAATGCAAGATGGTGTATGCCAGAGAGAGTTCTGGGCATGGAATGTTATGTAACATCTCCTAACGGCTGGTTTTCGTAAAATCAATGGACGGTGTTAAATTGCTCTTATTTCTGCAAATATCTCTCAAACAATACGGGATATGAAAAAAACATAAGAGAGCAAAGTTGTAGAGAATATTCTCCTCTACAAATTCGGTTATTCAATTTTCATGTCAGATGAAAGGCTTATTTGCAATTAAAATTACATTACAAACAGCTTTTTTTGGTGTTACTAACGTTTTTTTTAGACCGAAATATTTGAAATAAACAGGTTCTGGTCTCTGGAAGCCAACAATTACGTCTGTAAAATTTGATGCCAAACGATTGAATGGATTGACCTAAAAAGTGGTAACACACAGACAGACATAATCAAATCACCGTTATTTTTGCAAATATCTCTGCAACGATGCAAGATATTGGAAAACATAAGAGAGCAAAGTTGTATAGAATTTCTCCTCTACAAATTCGGTTATTCAGTTTTCGTGTCAGGTGAATGGTTCAATTACAATTACATTACAAATGGTTTTTTAGTGTGAGGTTCTGGTGTCTGATGGCCTACAATTATGTCTGTAAAATTTGGTGCTTATTGGTTGAACAATTCGACTTAAAAAGTGGGAACACATTACAGACAGACAGACAGATGGACAGACAGACTTCGTAAAATCGCCTTTATTTTTGCAAATATATGTGAAAAAATGCAAGATATGGAAAAAAACATAGAAGAGAAAAGTTGTAGAGAAATTTCTTCTCTACAAACTCATGTATTGAGTTTCCATGTCAGATGAACAGTTGAGGCATTATTATCATTTAAATTTCAAGCTGTCAAAAGGCGATTGCAAAGGCCCACTTTTAGTGTTACCACCGTAACCTAAAGTGGACCACAATCAATGCTGCACCAAAAGCATCCAAGAACTAACAAGGCTCGAAGAGGTAATGGTATAATAGCATAGATGCTGCACTTGGGAGGGGAATCATTGGTAGATGCAATGAGGCATTTAATATCTTATATTTAAGAATCAGAAATATTTCATGAAGAATAGAAGGGAGCAATTATGTGTCTAATCTTCAAGAAGGGTGATGTTACACAAGTATCAAACTACCAATGGATTTCATTACATGCAATCGGCTATGAAGTTTTTACAAACTCCTGATTAACAGCATGAAAGCACTGGCTAAAGGAATTGTAGGCACCGATCAATGTTGGTACTTTGCTCGATGGTCGACCATTGATCTCATATTTACCTTGAGGCAGCTGATTGAAAAATTTTATGGGTTCACTTGGGAATAACACCTCTCTTTATTGGTTTTCAGCAAACTTATGACAGCAGTGACCAGTCCATATGATGGGATATTTTAGAGGAATTTGGTATCCCATTTGAAATACATCTGACTAATTATGGTTAGCTGCTTGCATTCAACTTGTCCAGTACAAACCGCAACAAACTATCACCAAAATTCAGTACTCAAAATGGATTGAGGGAGGCAGATTATGAAAACTGCTATACCTGAATTCAGGAGAGTAGTCAATCCACCAAAAATTGAGAAAATTGCTTAAAGATATGAAGTGGAAAAATGTTTATAGTGCTCATGACATGAATGGAAAAATATAATGTCAGTATCATGTTTGAAAACTGTTTCCCTTTAAAAATAACTAAAATTAAACAGACGTCTATTATATAACCATGGTTGCATAAGGAATAAAGATTTCATGTAAGACAAAAAGGAAAAGGTATCTATCAGGCAAGAATAGCTTCAAACCTGTTGATTTAGCTAAATATAAGAAATACTGTAAACTATTTAAAAAAGTAATTCAGACATCCAAACAAATGCATTGTGACAAGATGATAGCAATCTCAGGCAACAAATTAAAACCAATATGGGATATAGTGAAAGAGGTGACTGGTAGAACCAGAAAAGAACAGGAGCAGATAGTATTAAGAGTGGACGATATGTTAACAACTGATGGGCATATGGCCGGTTTCTGAAAAGGTAGTGTGCCATCTTAGTTATCTGTGGATTATATGAATGTTAAGTACAAAATGGGTTTCCGAATCAACAGTTACCGCCATACACGTAGTACCTGTCTGTTAAAGATAAATGAGCATTCCCCTGGGGTTACCTACACATTAACGTTAGTTTTAACTATATCCGCTATGTAGCACTAGTGGGCTTCAAAACTCAAGGTATTCAACAGTTGTTATTTGTTTTTGTTTTTATGGCTGGTTTCCATGTAATTCTCGCACAATTTTACAACTGTTGAAGCTGAAGAATGGAAATTCTTTCCTCCTCATCATCACTGTCATTGTCATCTTCTTCTTCTGATGCTATGAACAGTTCTTCAGAAGAGGAAAACTTAGCTGCACTAAAAAAAAACTAACTGTCCTGAGGTTATTCTCACAAACTGGACACAATTTCAAACGAATTACTGACAGAAATCATTCAATAAGTTCCATGAATCAACCTTTAGTGACTCTTAGATTTCTGGCAATTGGTGCATGTCAAATTTTATTAGTTGACGACATGCATAATCATAAATCAACTATTTGTCATATTATAAGCAAAGTGATACCGCAAATTGCTGCTTTGCACAATGCATACAAATCGATACCCCAAAATCCAACAGAAATTGCTGAACTAAAAAATTATTTTCACGTGATTGCCAGATTCCCATCAGTGATAGGCTACATACATTGTACCCATGCCAGAATCATGTCCCCAGGTGGCGAAAACATTGAACAATATAGAAACAAGAAAGGTATTTTTCATACAATGTCCAGGCAGTTTGTGATGTGAACTTATGCATAATGAACATAGATGCACGCTGGCCTGCATCAACACATGACAGCAGCATTTTTAGGGCATCATCAGATTCACAGAAGAAGAATTTACAAGCCGTCCCTTGCTTGCTGATGGTGCATATCAGCAAAAGAATTTCATTTTAACCCCCTTTCTACATTCTCAAAACATTGAAGAAGGACGCTATAATAGTGCACATATAAAAACACAAAATTGCATAGAGAGATGCTTCAGTATTTTAAAAAGAAGATTTCTTGTATTTTCTTTGGGGTTTCATACTAAAAAAGAAACAACTTTAGTGGCAATAGTGGCATGTGCAGTCCTACACAACATGGCTATACAGGAAAATGAAGCTGTACCTCATGTAGAGATTGAAGCAGATTATGATGACCTGGTACCCACAGAAAATTTGCCCGGCAATCAGGGCAATGCCATCTATGCTGCTTTGGTGCGAACTGAATTTATGTAATGTAAAGATAAAGATTAAACTTAATAATATCTAAAAACATTTTTCAGAGAAGAAAATAATTGACTAGACACATACAGTACTGAAATATATAACATCTGAACAATTATGATTCCAGTTGTTTCAATTTACTTTTATATTCCAGCTCTTTTATTTTTAAATTGTACTCTTTTATCTTTTTTTCAAGTTCTAAAATCTCTATTTATTTTTCTTCCTTCTTGTTTCATTAATAATTCCTCTTCCAAGATGGTCATTTTCTTTTCTGCCAGCATTCGCTCTGTAACTATTTTTGATTTTTTTTTCTGCTGATAGTGGTCTCACTCAACTCCTCTAAAGCATCATCTCTTTTCCTTTTATCCCCTTGTTTTGATTTCGTGAATTTGTCTTTGTGGGTGGCACCTGCAGAAATCCCATTGTTCACATCCAAATCCAAGATAATTACGTCCCCTGGTACTGTAGTGTAAGGACTACCACTACCACCACCAATACCAACAGTAGCAGTTGAACTTGTCGCTGAACAGATTGTGTCCTTTTCTACATCTGATTGTTAAAATGTATACTAGTTGTAGATGGGTCGCCTAGTTCTTCACAATCATATAGTGCAGCACTTGAGTCATATGGATTTTTATCTGGTGAAAACTGGCATCTCAAACTTGATATTATCGTGATATCAATCTCATCAGATTTAGGAGTGTGAGTACCTCCTCCTGTTTTTGCATATCCAATCTGAAAGTATACAAAATGACAGAACCTAAGATTTTTTAAGCACTTTATTGTTTCGTAATGCATCTGTTATAACCTACTGAAATGGGCCTATGGATAATAGATTGTACTAAGCAAAATTATTGTTAATAAATTATTACTATTAATGGCACTACTAAAAGGACCTGATACCACCTGTCTGCTTTGACCAATGACGTCATTGTCTCAGACATACTAAACGGGAAAAAATATGGAAAACAACATCCCAGGTTGAATTTAACATCGTGGTTGGCGGTCGTAAGACATGATGTTGGAAACGGGTGATGTACCATGTAATGGTATGCATTAGCTGAAGCTCCCTCACGATTGGTCAAATGACTGAGAAACAGTTGCCAACATTATATCAAGTGATCACTGACCTGGATGTAAAATTTTTACCACATTCCGAATCACAAAATAATGCTCTCATAATAAAACTATTAATTACGCACAAAATACTTTCCTTTGAAATAGTGTTCTGCCATGCAATTGCCATTACGATCGATCAATGTTTCAAGTGATTAGCGGTTTTTATTAAATCATGGAGCTCAGGTAGGTGGATGGTTGGACGTAAATTAATTAGTTTGTATTGTAAAAAGTAATGTTACATTCAGAGAACAAAGGAAAGAGGAAAACTTAAATTCATGAAAATAGATGTTGACAACAGAAATAATACATATGATTTTTATTACTAACCCTGCCTTCGTTGTTGTTTGTCTTGGCTTCTCTTTTTAAAACAGAATACAGCTCTTTGAGATGTCATACCATTCTGACTTGAAGCATTATACAGTTTTGTGACATCTTCTGAAGCCTGTTCCTTTTCCAAAATAGTTGAGCCATCTGTCCTTTTATTTTCAATAACTGATTTCCTTTTTAAGACAAGGTCAGTCAAAAGGTTTTTCTCAAATAGTGTACATTTTTTTCCTCACTTGTCACCCATTGCATTTCAAAACAAACAGAAAACTCTTGACAGCTTCGATTTGCCCTTAATAATTGATAAAACTCGAGTAATTGAGAGTTTTGTTAGTAGTGCCATCTGTGAGCTGAGATGTACTATTAGCATTGACAGGAAAAGTAGTTAGCGCACGTTAACTAACGATCATTGAAATCAGCTAGGGGAAACCCAAGGAAGTTATCTGGCATGTTAAATTATAACATGACAGTAGCTAATGGGATGGTAACTGCAGCTTTCCAGAAACCGGGCAATAGTGTGACAAATCTATTCAACAGGTACTTTATATCTTTTACTGATAGTATGGGACTGTAAGTCTCAGTAAAAAAAGCTGTTGAATATCTAAAACTAGCATTTACAAATAACTTCAAGTACTTGAATGTCTCATTCACTTCACCACAAGAAATAACTTACATAATAAAATCTTTAAAAACAAAACATTCTAGTGGTTATGATGAAATGTCAACAAAGTCAATTAAGGTGTGTTCTTGGGAGTTTAGCACAATTTTAAGTTATTTGTGAAACCAGTCTATTATAACTGGAATATTCCCTGATTGGCTAAAATATGCAGATATTAAACCTCTATTCAAGAAAGGGGATAAAGAGATACCACAAAACAACAGACTGATTTCACTTTTGCCAGCATTCTTGAAAATTCTAGAAGAGGTAATGCACAAGCAGCTTCTCAACCACCTAACCACAAATAACATATTGCCACGAGTCTTCTGACAGCATGTGTGGTGCACTGGTTAGCATTGCAGATCGCTGTGACTGCAGTCCCCAGTTTAAATCCTGCTATGGGCAGAAAAAAAATTATTTCTTTGTATTTAGTATTTCTGTTATGTTCTACATGTTTCTTATGTTTGATGTACTTGTAAGTTCCAGAAAATTCTTTCTACTTATAAATAGTGGAGCACTCCAAGCAGGAGTCAGTCTGTACTGAGTGTACAATTGTGTTAGCAAAGTGTTCTAAGTGTAAAGTGTTGTGGTCTATTAATGACCAGCCTTTGAATTCCAGACCACCTGCAGTTTGCAACGTGACACTTTCTGGTGGAGGCGATGGGTATCCTGCATTACATCTGCATGATTGTTGCTCCAATTAGGCAGCATAAGAGCCATCGCTTACACAGACAAGAACCGGAATACAAAGGGTATACTGACTACCTCCGTCCAAAGGTCCGTGTCATCAAAAGACCCATGGATGCCAAAACACCAATAAGCCAGCTGCATATCACAAACCCATTGGTGTTTCCAGGAGATGCTGGACAGGACACAAATAAAAGGGTGAAAGAATATGACAGAGTCACCAAGTGTAATTGGTGCTTGGAAAACGTATATTTCTACCTGGACAGGATGGCCCATCAGTGTTTGAAAATAACAAAGACAAGCTTGACAGCTGGGAAAAATTCTAGACACAACTTAAGAAGACATTTGATGACCACCAGCGGCAAGTACATTTAGCAGAAGAGCAATTGAAGAACAGGGCCCAGCAACATGGTGAGTCATCACAGTCGTATATACAGAGTGTTTTGGCCCTATGTCATATAGTTAACCCATATATAATGGAGGCTGATAAAGTTTATCACCTGATGAAGGGAATTGTGGAAGACATATATCAAGCTCTTCTGTTAAAAGACATTTTGATGACACAAGAGTTTATCCAATTATGCCAGAAAATTGAAGAGATGCAACAGAGGACAGTTGGATGAATTAATAGGACAGACTCCCCAATGTTGTCGCTATGGCGGTTGTGGAAGACCAATATGATTTTGCTTCTCTCATTCACAAATTGTGAGAGAAGAATTACAACAGTTTATGGCATCCAGGACTGTTGGACCAAGTGAATACCAGATTATGGCCATGGATCTCAGTCCTGTATGTCATGAGGGATCCGATGCTGCTGAGGAAGAGGTATTTGAAACATTAGCACCTGTCACCCCCACCAGTCGCACCCAACGTAAAGAATGGCCTCACCCTACTATGAATTACATACCAGCCACCAAACGGCAGCTTAGGAACCAATCAACATGTCCACAACCAACTCCTCCAGAAACTGTGAAGCCTTGTAGGACAGATATCTCGAGGCCAAAAGACAACAAGCCATTTTGTTTCCACTGTCGCCTTCCTGTACATATCATTTGATACTGTAAGGAGAGAAGACGAGTATTTGACAACTATTATGCTGCAAGACGCCAACCTTTGGAGCAGTCCTTCCAACGGCAGTCAACTGCAGATGATTACTGTCGACCTATGGGACGAAGCCCGTCGCCGTATCCTGGACATGTTCACTATTCAACATACCCCCGCCATTCGCCGTTGCCTTACAGAGATACCAGCTCCTCGCCTAGCTGCCGTGTTCAGGAAACCTAGGTGAGGTGACCATCTATGGAGGTGAGGCCACCACAGATGAAAATCCTCCATGGATGACAGTCGCTAAGATGTCGATAAATCTCATTGACGTCATCATCAATGGCCAACCTGTCCTGACACTAATTGATTCAGGAGCTTCCTCCTCTGTATTGTCAAATGACTACCGCCACAAACTAAAAAGGATAATGTTCTGTGATACAAGAGCAACTGTGCTGAAGGTGGCAAATGGAAAATATGTCTGGTCAGCAGGAACATGTGTTGCAAGAATGACTATCAGCAACAGGATGCAGCCTTTTGAATTTGTCATTTTAACAGAATGTAGCCATAACATCATACTCAATTGGGACTTCCTTCAGGCATCCCAGGCTGTCACTGAGTGTGGAAGATCTGAGCTACAAATTGAGGAAGCCGTTCTGTCGAGTACACATAACACGAACTCTCCTGAGAGATTGTTTGGTACCAAAAATGTTGAGATCCCGCCATTAACAATGAGAAGAGTTCCAGTCAGCAGTCAATATGACCAGATGAGCTGTGAACTGCTTGTCGATCACAAAAAATTAATCAGTATAACGAAGGAAATCTACACACCAGCGGCTATCATAAGCATTACAGGTGGTCAAGGAGAACTTTGGATCATTAATTTACAAGGGCAATTGCAACTCATTCCTAAAGCAATGAACTAGTCCAGGATGGTGGGCTCAATGTCATCGATGAAGTCTCGTGCTCTGCTGATACTGCCAAGAAAGCACTAGAGCAAACTACTATGCAATTGTATATAGGGCCCAGTCTGATGCTGGAACAACATCAGCAGGTGTTAACCATACTACACCAATTTTCAGATGTATTCCAGGCCATGCAGGAGAAGACCCAGATGAAATGACCTACGATAAAACACCGCATCAACACTGGGGATCATCCACCAATTAGCCAATGTTCGTACAGTGTGTCACCACTGACAGACGGATAATTTGGGAGGAAGTGGAGAAGACATAGCACAATGGCATTATTCAACCTTCAGAGAGTCCTTGGTCATCTCCGTTGTCCTTGTGAAGAAGAAGGATGGCACATGGCGTTTCTGTGCCAACAATTGGTGGCTGAACACAATCACAAAGAAAGATGTCTATCCATTGCCACGCATTGATGACATCTTAGACTGTTTGAAAAGAGCTACATACAGTAGAATCTCGTTTTTACTCTTTTCAGGGGACTTCAGTGAAATGGTGTAAAATGCAGGAAAATGTAAAATGCAGGAAATAATGTTTTAAATGGTAAAATATGCAACTATTTATTCTCACTTCAACAAAGCAACTGGTTCCGATTGAGTACACGCCAGCCGCTCTGGCAAAGAAGCTAGCAGAAAGACGAACTACACCGCCATAAATCAGCGTTATTCTCTCGTTAACAAACCGTTCTGTTTGTCTGAGTACATGCCAGGCGCTCTGCAAAAGAAGCTTGTGAAAAGAAGAACTACATTGCCACAAATCGGCGCGACTTTAAGTCAACAACGAAACACAAAATATATGTTTGAATAAACGCAAAGTGTCAAGAAACTCGAATGCGAATAATTTTTAAGCGCTATACTTTAAGGGGAAAGCCATGCTAGTGTCAATTTATGTACATTACATAATTTTTCTTCACAAACTTGCTTTCAAAAAGTGTAAAATGCGGGAAAAGCATAAATATGTTAATGCAAAAGCGAGGGCAAATTAACATTGTAAACATAGGAAATTTGATGGGACTGACAAAAAATGGTGTAAATGGCGGGAAAACGTAAAAACCGAGAATGTAAAAATGAGGTTTTACTGTACTCTCAACCATGGACATGCAGACAGGTTACTGGCAAATTGAGGTTGATGAAGCTGACAGGGAGAGGACTGCTTTTATTACACCTGACGGCCTCTATGAATTCAAAGTCATGCTGTTTGTACTGTGTAATGCCCCGGTCACATTCGAATGCATGATGGACAACTTGCTTCGACATCTTAAATGGATGACATGTCTTTATTATCTCGATGACATTGTCATTTTCTCAAGGACATTCGCAGAACATCTAAGCCGCCTGTCAACTGTGTTGAAGTGTGTTCAGACAGCAGGGCTCCACCCAAACCCAAAGAAGTGCCTCTTCGTCATCAAAGAGATAAAAATCCTGGGGAACCTAGTGAATGGAGAAAGTGTGTGTCCTGTAAAGTAAGGGCACTCACAGCATTTCCAACTCCTCAGAACATCCGTGATGTGAGAAGTTTCCTCTGGCTGTGCTCATACTAACATTGTTTCATAGAAGTTATTTGTAACAAGGCACATCCATTTTAAGAAATTCTGCAGGTAGATGCCAAGTTTTACTGTGATGATATGAAAGAATGGCTTTCCAGGTACTTAAGGAGGCTCTAACTTTTCACACATGTTCTAGCTTTATATGAAGAGAATGCAGAAACTGAACTTAACACAGGCGCTAGTGGTTATGGTATTTATTGGTGCAGTGCTTGTACATATTCAAGAAGATTATTAAAAGGTGATATTCTATGCATTAAGAGTTCTATCAAAGTCCGAGATGAACTATTCTACAACCGAGAAGGAGTGTGTCGCAATTCTCTGGGCTATCAACAAGTTCTGGGCATAATTATTTGGTAAACCATTCACTGTTGTGACAGACCACAATTCTTTCTTTATGTTGGCTGACAAATTTGAAGGATCCATCAGGCTGACTAGCAAGATGGGTACTAAGACACTAAGAGTACAATGTCTCAGTGGTATTCAAAAATGGGCGCAAACACAAGGACACCGACTGCTTTCAAGGAATCCATTAGCCAAACACAAGAGCATGGATGAAATTTCAGCCCTCACTAAGTTAGGTGACATTACAGCTGAACAGAGGGAAGATCCAGAATTATTAGAAACCATAGAGGACTTGGAAAAAGGAGAACCAACCAAAGGA
Source organism: Locusta migratoria (assembly GCA_026315105.1). Lineage (NCBI taxonomy): Eukaryota > Metazoa > Arthropoda > Insecta > Orthoptera > Acrididae > Locusta > Locusta migratoria. Next base: position 457,699,290 of record CM048755.1, read on the forward strand.
GAGTTTCAACTTATAAATGGGACATTGTATAAGAGCAACTACAATCCACTGGGCCCCAAATGGCTACTGGTTGTTCCAGCTCATCTCCGGCCAGCTATTTTCAAGTATTTCCATGATTCTCCAATATCAGTTCACCTGGGGTTTGTGAAGACCCTAGACAGAATCAGACACAGGTATTACTGGCAAGGTCTCTACTAGGGATGGGTGGAACCCTAATTTTACTGAATTGAATCTGAATACCAAATCTCAAATAAAACATGTGCCAAATTCTGAACCCAAATTGAATCTTCCAAATCCCGAACCCAAATAATCTGTCAACTCAAGTACTTGCATTTAAAAAGAATTACTACTCTATCACAGCCAGTGATGAAGATAAAGCCTTCTGGCTTGGATCCCAAATGACAATATTACAGTAAAATTTTACAAATTCAAATTTAATTTAGATTTTTATTTTAAATCTTAAGAATCTTTTAATACACCCCTCCCCATAAAAACATTTTGAGATATATGTTGTTTAGATGCTGTAAAAGATAATAAGAAACTTTCTTCACTCTATTACAAACTGTTTCAATTTGATGAAATAAAAAATAATTCCATAATGAAGTCTTAGATTACATGTTCTTTTTTTTCTGAAGAGGAAGTGTCAAAAATAAAACCTTGAAAATGTGAGTAGATATTTTGGAAGTTGGAAAAATGGATTCTTAAGAAAATAGGATGTTTAAATGTTAAATAATTTTATATTGACATATCAGGCATTCCATGAGTGACAGACAGGACATTCAGACACAGAAAAATCTGCATCAATTTGATGTTTGTGTACTTGTTATTACCTGGAAGACATTTCAGAACTGTGAAACTAACTTCACGCACAGATTGCGCATTCCGGAGGTTTAAGCAAGGGTATTTTGTAGATTTATTTATTCTTTCAAACATTCAAGATCACATAACTTGTCTGTACAGAATTTTATTCGAAGAAGATTTAAAAATCAGTACTAGAAGTCAGTTGCCATGCTTCATTTCTAATTATTCCCGTTCAGCATAAGAATAATACAAATGTAAACATTAACGTGATACATACAGTATATTGTCTCGCATTTGCCATTGTCTTTCAGGTTTGTTTGGTGGACAGAATTTAAATATGGTAACAGCTACCATAACACGGAAGATTACATGCAATAACGGTTACATTTGTATTATTCTTATCGCAAAGAGAGTGTGGAATTCATGAATCACGATTCATAAGAACAATCCCCTGTCCCTAATAGAAAAATACGTAAGTTGTAGCACAAAGGCAGTGGTTGTAGGGTCAGGCATATTGATGCAACACATGCTTGCAGGTTGACTTTACATTGTAGCTGTTACATAAGACTTCAAATGTATGGCTATTGTAGCAACACTAAACACTTACTAAATAAGAATGGAAATAACTATGAAACTAAATGTGAAAATATAAAACAATTTTATTAGACTTATAATAGAAATTTTAGAAAATGTTTATAACAGCAATTACATACCGATACGGTAATTCTGAATCACTATTACTTGATTCCTTGTTATTCTGTTCTTTCGTACTTCAGAGCATCATCCCTCGTACAATCTAGTACATTCCATATCAAACATTTTTAAATCTCTGTTACGCCACCCACTTCCATGTGTCATTCCATTGGCACACTTATGCATTTTACATGAAACATCACTTTTCGAAAGGCAGTCAGTGTAGGCCTACATGTGTTTAAGCTTGACCTTAAATTATTTATTGAAAGAGATGTCAAGTGGTTGCTGAATTAACATTATCCCACCTGGATGGTGCATGATTAGAACTTTTTTTCCCCACATAATAAGTAACTTTCTTCTTGAAATCCTAGTGCTTTATTAAAGTTCACACACCACAGCACTTCACAAAATTTGACGAAACAATACGTGAAATCAGAATGAGCCAACTCATGCAAGAATCCTAAATCCTTTATTTCCTGTTGGTATTTATGTAAAGAAATTTATTTTTGTTGTTACTAATTTTTGAAAGGCTGCTACATTTGAAGTTGAGCAATACTAAAGTTGTATTTCCTTCTGTGGATGGTGTATTAAAATTCAATAGTTGAAAATAAAAAGGAAATTAGTGTCGTCTTCCTCCTTTTTTTATGAGCGCAAAAGTCTTAGCGCCAGTATTTATATTTGCACCTGCAAAGTGTTCCTGTGTATCACTACTTATACTACATGGGAAAAATTACTTGTGGCAGCTCCTAGTGCCATTTTATAGAACATCGTTTGCTTTGTATTCTATTTAAACCGCAGGCGGTGCCGCTTAGATTTGGGTAAATACACCAGATTGTTTTCACAATAGCCATGCAACTGCCTAAGTTTCATAGTGGTTTCACTTGAATAAATTCAAAGTGAGGTCATTTTGTTTTATGATGTCACATCTTTCAGCAGATCTATAAAAAATTAAGTAAATAACACACACAAAAGTGCACTGTTATGCAAAGTAAACTACAACATTCAAAACTAAAGGTTTCAATATAACCCTTTGGATTCGGGATTCAATAGCATTCGGTCATTATGCATCAAATCTCAAATCCGAAGCCAGTGTGCTAGATTCAGATAATGGATTCGGCCAAACCACTCGGACACAACCCTACTCTCTAACGATCTCTCAAGTACAAGTGAGTCATTGTAAGGAGTGCCAGCGATGGAAGCATTACCTCCAGGTCATCTGGTACCAATTCCACCTGGAGCAGCTCCAGTCCACCAGATTGGAATCAACCTTTTAGGTAGGTTCCCGAAGTTGACAGCCAGTAACCGATGGATAATAGTCTGTACTGACTGCCTCACACACTACACAATCATCAAACCTGTGCCAACTGCATAAGCCCCTGAGATCGCAAAATTTATTGTAGAAGACATTATTTTGAAGCATGGTGCACCACGTGTGATGATATCTGATTGAAGAAAAGTATTCATGTCAAAACTAGTATCAGAGGTAATAAATATCACATTGTGACAATGTCCACAGAATAACAACTGCCTACCATCCTCAGACAAATGGTCTCACAGAACGTTTTAACAAGACTTTAGCAGATATGCTGTTAATGTATGTCGATGTTGAGCAGAAGGATTGGGACACAATACTGCCAGTCCTGACATTTGCTTATAATACAGAATACAAGCCAACACAGGCTTCATGCCGTTTTTTCTGCTCCATGGTTGTGAGGTTGAGATGGCAATGTATATGCTGTTTCCTTTCCAACCGGACGATACTAAGGATAACTATGTGAAACAGCTCATCACCTGGGCCGATGAAGCAAGACAGCTGGTTCGCATACGGACACTGGATGCCCAGGAGAAGGACCATCAATGGTATAACGACAAGCACTGACCTGTTGTGTACAGCTCAGGAGATCTGGTATGGATTTTTACCCATGCACGGAAAGTTGGGCTATCGAAAAAGTTACTGAAGTGATAATTTGGTCCATATCATGTCATACTCTGCCTGACAGACGTCACATACGAAGTCGAGAATTATGAGCCATCCGCAAAATGACAAAAACAAAGAGACATTGTGCACGACCTCTGTATGAAGCCTTACAATGACCCTAGAGAACAAATAGACAGAAATGCACTCCTGTTCAAGGACTCTGAAGACCGTTATGGTAATTATGAAACAATGACAGGAGGGTCTGGTGCTGGTCATTGTCACCACAAGGAAGGCATGCAAGCAGAAGGGAAGGATTCTCCGGAACTGCCATGACAAGATCTAGGATGCTGCAGCTGACAGCAAAGGGGACCTAACAGTGGGTCGCTGTTCTTTCAGGAAGCGGGGCAAAGCCGCAAGTCTTCTGACAACAAAGCGTGGTGCTGTGGTTAGCATCGCAGATTGCTGTGTTTGTGGTCCCCAGTTTAAATCCAGCCAAGGACAGAAAAAATTATTTCTTTGTATTTAGATTTCTAGAATGTTCTACAAGTTTCTTATGTTTCATGTACTTGTAAGTACTGCCTTTGAATTCCGGACCCCCTGCAGTTTGCAACATGACAATATTGTACAAAACACAGTTTGGATTTCTGAGAGGTTCTGATATTAAGAAGACTATTTACATCTACAGTGAGAATGTACTTAATTCATTAGATAATAAATTACAAGCAGCAGATATTTTGTATCATTTGTCAAAGGCATCTGATTGTGTGAACCACAACATTTTTTTAAGTAAATTAGAATTCTATGGTGTCACAGGAAATGCTGTAAAATGGTTCAAGTCATATCTCACTAACAGGAAACAGAGGGTGTCAGTGCAAGGGACTAGTGAATTACGCCATCAGTCATCATAAGACAGGGAATAATTTACCATTGCTTTTTCTTGTGTACACCTACATTAATGACCTCTCATCAGCTACTCTGCCAGAAGCAGAGTTTGTTTCATTTGCTGATGATACAAGTTTTGTAATACATAGTGTGTTGAGCATAGTTCTACAAGGGTCTGATAATGATATTTTCATGAATAATTGGTTTAAATTGTTTAAAGCCAACTCATTGATATTTAACATTGAAAAGACTCACTACATGCAGTTCAAAACATGTAACAGGTTTCCATCCAGCATATGCATAAAGAATGACAAAGAGCAGATGGAAGAGGTTGACAGTATTAAATTCCTGGGATTACAACTTGATAATAAAATTCAGTTGGGAGGAGCACACCACAGCACTGCAGAATTGACTTAAAAATCTGTATTTGCAATTTGAGTATTATCCAAAGACATAAAGATAAAAAGAGCTTCCATACTTTGCTTACTTTCATTCAATGTCATATGCTATAATATTTTGGAGTAACTCTTCAAGTCAAGCAAAATTTTGAAGAGTCAAAAAGCATGTAATAAATATTATTTGTGAAGTAAATTCATGGACATCCTGTAGAAGCCTCTTCATAGAACTGGATATACTAACTACTGCCTCTCAGTATATTTATTCCTTAATAAAAGGTCATAAATAATATATTCCTTTTTCCAACAAACAGTTTATTTCATACATAAAATACTAGCATTTTCAATAATTTATCAGCAACCATAATTTTTTTTCTTTCAAATAAAGATCAAGCGAAGCCAAAAATACTTACTAGTGGCAACTTCTTCTACTCCACTGATGAATTCTTGAAAAGAACCAAATGATGTATGTAGCTGTATTCATACTATTAGCATTATTATATCAGTTTGTAATATATACGATTCTTGGCAACACACTAAAGCAAGTATGTGATGATTCTTCCTGATTTGTCCACAATCAACACTAACATAACTGAAGTGTTGAAATAAGTGCATTGAAACATAATAAATGCTAATTGCATGTTCTTTTGTCTGAACAAATTATTCAAATCTCATCTGATATCACAGAAGAATAAGATTCATCTGTACAAGACACTAGTGTGGCCAATTCTTTGGCAACAACAGAAGAAGCACTATATGTACGCAGTTTAAAGGAAGGTACTTCCTCAGAGCTGTCAACTGTCTACGATACCATGAATGATAATTGGATACAAAGAAGAAAAGAAGAACTTCACGAACAGATTAGAAAGCCACACATTGAAAGAAAATTAGGGCAGTAGAGACTCTGTGGTTTGGCCATATCTTTCAAGCAGGCAGATCCATTTTGAATCTACTAGGAAAACACCCAAGTAGATGGCCAAGGGCATAATGAAAGGATCATTTCCTCTGTTGTGGCTTGTTTCGTAATGTTTTCTTTTCTAAGTCTCTTTGTATGGTATCCAGTTTTATGTTTTCACTTTCTGTAATGCTTTTTTTCTTTCCTTTTGTACTTCTGCAGAGGTGTTGAAGACTCATTAATGTGATAAGTGATATGATAATGATTAAAAAGAAGTAATTAGGTTTGAAATCAAACATGAAATGGATTTTAGGAGATAAAATGTGAAATGAAATAAAGTTGTTTACTTATAGCAAAATAGTTAAACTACAAACAAAATTTGTAGGAGAAAATATACCATGGTGTGAATATGTATATTATTGCATCTATAACATATTGTAACTCATGAGAAGTAAAATCTATAACTAAAAGGAATTATGAAAATTCTGGTTAAATATAATAATACTCTGAGAATCACATTTAAGTCATGGCAGAGGGTTCATCCAGCTAGTTTTATATATCTCAACAGTTTCATTCTCTTATGTAAATGGGTAATAAGAAAATAAGGTCGCATTCGGAAGAGAAAGTTGGTGGAAGAAATTTTGCAAATAAATCTTGGTGCAAAAAATAACACCTTCCTTTTAATGATTCCCAACACAACTTGAGCATCATTTCCATGACACGCTCTCCTCTGCATCATAATATTACAAAATCAGTTGCCCTTTGCTGACATTTCCCATCAGTCATATTTGATCAGGATCCCACAATATGCAGCAACACTTCAAAATAGGATGCACAAGTGTAGTGTAGGCAGTTTCTTTAGTAGAACTGATGCATCTTTAAAGTGTTCCTCCAAAGAAAAGTAGCCTTTGGTTTGCCTTCCCTACAATATTTTCCATGTGTTCTCTCCAATTTAAGTTGTTTATAATTATTATTCCTACATATTTATTTGAATTTATAGTCTGTATATTTGACTGATTTACTGTGTAAATGAAGTTGAATGGACTTCTTTTAGTGCTCACATGGCTGATTTGTCACTTATCATCATAAAGGATTGTTGTGGCATAAAGTCAGCACCACATGACAAACATAAGGGAACGATCATGGAGAAGGCAGTGATCAACTGGAAGCCAATCGCAAGCAGGCGCCGTGCATCCTGGAGGGAGTAACCAAAGATGCGAAGCCCTCTACAAGCGGCTATATCTAGGCCAACATGCATCTGATCAGCCCGTCAGTTACTATTCAGAACTCAGGCAGTTGCTAGGCAGCTACAAATTCAGAAATAGGTTAGTACTAAGTCAGAACGCAGCTACGAACTTAGCAGTACCTAGGTCTCAGTGCAGCTAGCATCATAAGGACGACGACGCGAGAAGCAAGAAGGGAGAAGAAGCAGACATATGTTCTAAAGTTGAGTATTATAATTTTCAGTCAATAAAACTTGTATTATTAATCTGAATAGTTGTTACAGTTAACATCGATTCCTGCACCAGTACCTTTATTGACAACTAGACCGGGACGAGTACTCAATAGAAGGCGACAAGATGACAACAAATGGCGACAAGGACAACGAAGAACCAGACTGTGATGTAATATTAATCTCTGAAAGTACGCAGCACTATTAATTTTGCTTTATTACAGGTCTCAGCGGATCCAGTAAATAATCTTTTGATTCTATTTCAGGGTTACGAGTAAATTTCTCTATTTTTGCACTATTTGTTTATTATTGTTTTTTCACCATGGCTAATGCTACTAACCCTGCCACTGCCATTGCCACTGCGCTGCAGCTTCCTGCGCTCGATGCACAGTGGCTAATGCAAATGTTCAGTTTCAGAGCCAACAAATTGCATCTCTCCTGCAAACCATGCAACAACTTCTGGCCGCACCTGTGTCTCAAACTACACAAGTTCCAATGCAGCAGCCACCAGCTCCAGTCATTCCACCATTCCAACAATATGACGAAAAAGAAGAGGACTGGTCAGACTGACTCCAACAGTTTGAAGCCTAAGCCACAGTGCACAGGATACAAGGTACTGTCAAACTTCATTTTCTAGTATCGTATGTAGGCCTCCCAGTGTTCCATCTTGTGAAAAAACTGTTTTCCACTGCGGAACCTTCTGATCTTTCTTACGATTCAGTAATAGGAGTCCTCACGGCACATTATGAACAGCAAATCAATGTAGTAGCCACAAGGTATCAGTTCTTCAGATGTAGGAAACATCTGAACCAAACATACAGGCAGTGGATAACAGATCTTCACTAGGAAGTGTAAATTTAAATGTGCATGTGGAGCTTTGTATTCAGATGTCATGTTGCATGATGCAATTGTCTATAATATACCTGATGGTAGACTTAGTGAACAGATTCTAAAAATGTCAGATTCCTCATTCCATCAAGAAGAACAGATTTTGGAACAGTACAATACAAGTGCCACAGCATCGGAAAACTATGAGTCACTTCCGCTGTGTAGTGTAACGTCACATGTCGGCAAGCACCAGGTCAAACACTGTGTACTTCTGCCTGCCCACTCTAAGTGTAAACAAGTTGCTAGACACAGAACCTTGCCTAATAAGGAAGTGAAATCTTGCCCGCAATGTTTCTCATGGCACAAAAGACAAAATTGTCAGTCCCGGTGTGCACAATGCTATGCATGCGGCAAGGAAGTTCATATACAAACAGTTTGCTTGCAGCAAAAGAAACAGAATTTGCCCTCCCGGCCCAAACAGCGACAAGACAATAGTGATTCAATAAATGCAGTATTTTCCAAACCAGTGGCTGCCCCTCGTAACATCAAGGACACAGAAATTGCACAAGTTGTACCTCAGGCTAGAAAAATGTATGTCAGTTTGCGTGTGAATGACATTTCTGTAAAATATCAACTAGACACAGGTGCAAGAGTCACATTTCTCAATCGCAAAACTTATGAACAGTTAGGATTACCGCTCCTTTCTTGCGCTAAAACAAAGTTAACAGCTTACAATGGCAATGAAATTCCTGTATTAGGACAGTGTTCACTGCCTGCAGAGTATCGTTCAAAAATGCGCACAGTGACATTTCAGGTGCTTAAATCTTATGAAGGAGAGAATATTTTTGGTTTAGATTCTTTTGATCTTTTTGGTTTTACTGTGCAAGGCAATGTTTTAGTTGTGAACAATTTTGATGCTAAAGAAAGTGTAGACAAGTTGTTGAAAGGCTTTCCAGATTTATTTTCTGCAGGGCTAGGAAAAGCTAAAGATTTTGCTGAACACATTACTCTCAAGGAAAATGCCAAACCAAAATTTTGCAAAGCTTGTAATGTATCACTCGCTTTACGCAACAAAGCAGCACAAGAACTTCTTACATTGCAAGAAAATGGTTCAATTGAACCAATACAAGCTAGCCAGTGGGCAAGTCCACTTCTTATTTTGCCGAAGCTGTCAGGTAGCATTAGTATTTGTGTTGATTTCAAGGCTACAGTGAACCCACAAACAGTTGTAGACAGTTATCCTTTGCCGAGAACAGAAGCTTTAATGGACAGATTAGGTACAGGAAAATTTTTGTAAAAAATTGATTTAAGCAATGCCTACCTTCAGCTGCCACTCGACGAAGAATCACAGAAAATTAGTGTTGTCAATACACGTGGGCTTGTTTAAATATTTGTGTCTTCTGTTTGGCAGTGCATCCACACCTACAAATTTTCAAAGATATTTGGAACAGCTTACAGCTTGGGTGCCTTGTTCAAACTACTTGGATGACATAGTTGTGTCAGGCTGTACTCCAGAAGAGCACATTGCCAATTTGAGGAAATTGTTTCAAGTTTTGTCAGATGCAGGTCTCAAGTGTCGCTTAGATAAGTGTGACTTTTTCCTACCAGAACTGCAGTATCTAGGACACGTGATAAACAGTCAAGGCATGCACCCAATGCAATCACACTTGCTTGCCATTTGCAACCTGCCAGCACCAAAAGATGTGAAAGACTTACAGCCAGTCTTGGGAAAGTTAACGTACTATATTCGGTTTATTCGAAACACAGCACAAATTGCAGCCCCTTTGCATCAGTTACACCGTAAAAATTATTTATTTTGTTTGGACAGATGAATGCCAACACACATTTCAACAGTTCAAAGATGCTTTGCTCAGTGATCAAAGTTTTGTGCACTTCAATCCAGAAAAACCAGTTCTTTTGCAAGGGGGCGCGTAATCATTTGGTCTAGGAGTAGTACTGTCACATAGACATGGGGGTACAGACCGCCTGATAGCATTTGCATCAAAACTTTTGACAGATACACAGCGCCATTATTCTTAGATTGAGAATGAAGCTTTAGCAATAGTGTATGGTGTCACAAAATTCCATCACTATTTGTATGGGAGCAAATTTTATTTAGTCACTGACCACAAGCCTTTGTAGTCATTGTTTCATCCAGACAAGCCAATTCCTACGTGCACAGAGCACAAATTGCAACGTTGGGATTTGTTCTTATCTCAGTATCAGTACGAGATTGTGTACAGACCCACAACTCGCCATGGAAATGCCAACACACTTTCCCATCTTCCGGTTGGCCATGACAAAGAATTTGATGCTTCTCAGATGTCTTGTTGTCAGACAGATGCACAGGAAGCTAGTTTGTTGCAATTCTTCCCTTTGGACTATAGGAAAATTGCTCGAGCCACAGAAACAGATCCTGATTTACAAATTTTGCTGCACTACATTCACACACAATGGCCTCGTTTCCAACTTGACTTCCAAATTCACTGGTGCATCACTGTTTTGCTAGATGGAATGAACTTTCAGGGCATAGAGGTGTCATTCTAGTTTGCAATGACAGTGGACACTCAGGTGTGTTGATTCTGCGATGTTTTCAGAATGAAGTATACAACTTTCTTTACCAAGAACATTGGGGAATGGTTCTCACTAAGCAATTTGCACGGTGACACTGTACTTGGTAAGGTATGGACACCCAAATAGAAAAAATGATGTCACAGTGTTCAGTGTGTGCTACTGATCAGTCAGTCCAATCTCAGAAATTTTTTGTGTGGCCTAAGCAGATTCACCTTTCCAACAAGTGCATATTGACTATGCTGGTCTATTCCGAAACACTAAGTGGCTTATTGTGGTTGATGCTTTTAGTGGTTACCCATTTGCAGTGGCAATGTCTTCTACGACTTCTACTAGGATGATTAGGGTGTTGACTTCAATTTTTTGTCTGAAGGTCCCCCTGAACTGATAGTCTCTGACAACGGCCCTCAGTTCACATCACAAGAATTTCACTCCTTTTTGAACGCAATGGAATTAAGCATCTCACCAGTGCACCATTTCATCCGCAGTCAAACGGCACTGTGGAACACTTTGTCCAGAAATTTAAGCAACAGATGTCCAAACTTCGTTCGGAGCATTCATGGCAGGTAGCACTGCAGCTGTTCCTCGCCTCCTACTGCTCACATCCAAGTGGAGGATTGTCACCGGCCAAGCTTCTACATGGCCTCTGCCACCGCTCCCTGCTCCATCTGCTCCACCCACCACACCGCCCGGAGCAACAGCAACCGCCAGCAAACAAGTATTGCTTCGCTCTGCGTAGCCCAGACTTTTTGAGAGATTTTGGTCATCCAACATTGCGGTGCGCACATGTTTGAAATTTCAAACACCGCAATCAAATTCACCCTTGTTATATATGCTGTGATCCTTCTGCGTTTCTCTTGGCAGATTCACACAACACGCAGACTGTGCGGTCTTCACCGCCCATGCGATCTCGGCGGTTACCCCCACCGCAGATCTTCACGGCACCGCAGCCTGACGCCATGGAGTTGGAGCCCACACCGCCTCTGCCGCCACTCGAGATACCTATGGACATCAACCAGAATGCTACGCAACATCTGACATCACCATCTATGACATCACCTGGGCCACAGGTTGTGGACATGTGCCCTTTGGAGGTTTCCCTAGAGGACATTCCCTCGCCAGCTCAGGCCGGATGGGGGGGCCCGGCCAGTAGTCTACTGTCCTTTGAAGCTACAGACTCCAGTCCATCAGTATGTCCACAAGCCTGTCTCCTCCCCCATTGTCGAGCTCCATACACGGCAATGTTGTTGTTGGTTTTTGGAAGGGACTAAACAGCGATGGTTATCAGTCCCTTGTTCCAGTCTTAGAGATAAAATATTGCGTTAAGTGTTCCTAAGTAAATGCATTAACAAGTCAAAGTTTAAAAATCACAGGTAAATATGAAGAAAGGATACAAGTAAAAACGAAGAAGTGATAAAAGGGCTGAAACAGTACAAGAGTGTTTTTGCTGGGTGATCACAGAAGTATAAGGAACACATCCAGCCACTCTGGAACACTTTAAAACCACCTACCTAAAAGACTTAGCGGGTGGAGGACAGAGCAATGACACACACACACAAACTTTAAATGGATTTGTAAAATCCACACTCATGGATAAAATTTAAAACAGAGTCAAACATGGAGGCATTGTCGGCTAAAGCAAGCTGCAAAGCATCAGGGATGTTAAAATTTTGTCACTTTGCGGCTAAATTGTGGCATTCAAGTAAGATGGGGCGAGTGTCAAAGGCACACCACATCAACACTAACGAGGGTCCTCGCGACGCAAAAGGTGACCATGCGTGAGCCAAGTATGGCCTATACGGAACCGGCAAAGAACAACCAACTCCCTGCAAGAAGCCCTCAGGGAGGTCTGGCATGCAGCGGTAGAGGGCTTGACAACACAGAGCTTATTTGGTTCAGTCGAGTCTGCCTATTCAGAATTCCAAACCCCAAGGACCTTGCGGGTCAACTGCGTTTGGAGGTCTGAGTCTGGGAGGCCAATATGCAGGGACCATGAAGTGGTGGCCTGCTTGGCCAGCTGATCGACGCATTCATTGCCCAGTATACCTATGTGGCCCGGCGTCCAGACAAAAGTGAGAGAATGGCCCAACTCACCAAGGGCAAAGACATCATCTTGAATTGCACGCACCACAGTGTGTTTGGGGCGAAACTGGTCGAGGGCCCGTAAGCCACTCAGGGATGAAAAACGACCTCCTGGGGTGAGCTCTGAGGTGCCCAAGAGCTCGCAAAATACCGACCAGTTCCACAGTGAAGATGCTGCTTCCACAAGGCAATGATTGATGTTCAATGTGGTCACCATAGACAAAGGCATAACCAGCATGGCCATCAACCAAAGAACCATCCATGTAAATAATGTGTCAAGTAGTGCTTGGAACCGGCTGCGGAGAATCAGTGGTGGAATGGTAGCTTTCAAATCCCAGGACAAATCCAACCAAAGCTCCAGGCGAGGAATTGTCCAGAGGGGGAGGGGGGATACAGGGGGAGTAATGGAAAGGTGGAGGAAGGGGTAGGGAATCACATGAGGAGAGAACGGAATGGACACGGACCACAGTCGGAAGCCCCTACCTGGGCCAGCGTCGTGGGGAAGTGAGTGCAGAAAGTGAGAAAAGAAGCCTGTGGTTCAGATGGCAGGGTGAAGCATGAACCCGGGCAATGTAAGACAGGAACATCCATTGCCAGCGATACCGCAGAGGGGGAACACCAGCTTCAGCTAGGAGGCTCGGTATTGGACTGGTGCGAAAAGCCCCCGTTGCGAGACGCACACCAGTGTGGAGAATGGGGTCTAAGTCCCGCAAGGCAGAAGGGGCTGCTGAGTTGTAAACCAAGCTCGCATAATCAATCCGCGACTGAATAAGAGCCTTGTAGAGCTGAAGGAGGATGGAACGGGCTGCTCCCCAACCAGTATGGCTGAGGCATCTTGAGAATATTTAAGTGCAGCCAACACTTCTGTCTCAGCTGAGGTAGGTGTGGCACCCAAGTCAGCCGGGTATCGAAAACCATGCCCAGAAATCAATGTGCTTTCTTGACCTGAAGTAGTTCACCACCCAGGTAGAGCTCTGGGTCAGGGTGTACTACCCGACGGCAACAGAGGTGCATCACGTGGGTATTCTGAGCAGAGAACTGAAATCCGTGAGTAGAGGCCCGTGAGTGGGCATTTCGGATGGCACTCTGCAGCCGCCGTTCAGCTATGCCGATGCTAACAGAGCTGAAATACAAGCAGAAGTCATCGGCGAACAGGGAGCAACTGACTGATGACCCCGCAGCTGCAGCAAGACCGTTTATTGCCACTAAAAATAATGGGACACTGAGAATGGATCCCTGTGGGACACCATTCTCTTGAATATGGGGGGAGCTAAAATAGGCCCCAACTCTCACCGGAAACGAGCAGTGGGAGAGGAACTTGTGAATAAAAATAAGAAGGGTAACACGTAACCCCAATCATGCAGAGTAGTCAATATATCGTGGCCCCAGGTGGTATTGTACGCCTTGCGAAAGTCAAAAAATAGAGAAACCAAATGCTCACGCCTAGCAAAGGCAGTGCGAATGGCCGACTCCAGTGACACGAGGTTGTCAATGGTAGAACGGCCCTGGCAGGAGCCCCCCTGCTGTGGAGCAAGGAGTCCACGCTCTTCAAGGCTCCACATAAGCCGCCGACACACAATACATTCGAAGAGCTTGCAGAGAATGTTGGTGAGGCTGATCGGATGGTAATTGTCAGCCACCTGGGGATCTGCACCAGGTTTCAGCACTGGGATGATAGTGCTTTCCTGCCATTGCGACAGGAAAAATCCCTCTGCCCATGGATGGTTAAACAGGGTGAGAATGCAGAATTGGAACTCTGGTGAAAGGTGTCGGAGGAACTGGCTGTGAATCCCATCTGGTCCTGGAGTGGTATCAGGGCACTCAGAAAGGGAAGTTTGGAACTCCCACTCAGTAAACGGGTCATTATATCGTTCCCGACGATGAGTACGGAAGGATAACTGTTTCCGCTCGGCCCGCTCTTTGAGGCAGCGGAAGTCGGCACTGTACATGTCAGTCGCACAGCATCGTGCGTAGTGCTCTGCCATATGCTCGGCGATAGCTGTCGGAACTGTGCAGAGCACACCCTGAATGGTGAGGGATGGGATTCCTGTCGGTGGGCGATATCCAAAGACGCATCGTACTTGCATCCATACCTGAGTCTGGAAGGTGGGAGAGCCAATAGTGGCTACATACCGCTCCCAGAAGTCCTGCTTGCTATATGAGTTGTCGAGCACATGCACAGAGCTGTTTAAAAGCGACCAAATTCTCCACAGAAGGGTGGTGTCGATGGTGCTGGAGCTCTCGCCGATGTTCCTGGATAGCCTCAGCAATCTCCGGTGTCCACCAAGGCACGGACCTACGCTGAGTGGAACAGGTGGTTTGTGGAACTGCTGCCTCAGCGGCTATGACAATACTGTCAGTCACCTGCTGGACTGCATTGTCAATGTCATCTGGCAGTGGTGCAGCGATTACAGTGGCTGAGGCATAAGCCGCCCAGTCAGCCCTACGGACGCACCACGGGGCAAGCAGTCTGCACCTTGGTATTGCGGGAGCGACACAAAGATTGGAAAGTGGTCACTGACACACAGTTCGTCATGCACACAGCAACCAAGGTGTGGTCGAAGGCTGGGGCTGCAGAAGGAGAGTTCGATCGCTGAATACGTGCCTTGTGCCACGCTAAAATGCATGGGGGCATCTGAATTCAGGAGGCAAAGGTCTTAGTGCGCCAATAATGTCTCAACATTCCTACTGC
This sequence comes from Locusta migratoria, assembly GCA_026315105.1. Lineage (NCBI taxonomy): Eukaryota > Metazoa > Arthropoda > Insecta > Orthoptera > Acrididae > Locusta > Locusta migratoria. The sequence goes on from CM048755.1 coordinate 457,714,500, forward strand.
GGCCTGTGGTCTGAAGTCCACCCCACAATGGGTTGTGGGCGTTGAAGGCCCCCAAAAGGAGGAATGGCGGGGAAGTTGGGAGACTAGAGCAGTAAGGTTGTTGAGAGACATGGCCTCGTCCGGAGGAAGGTACAAGCTGCGAGACAGTTAATTCCTGCGATGTTCGGATTCTGACAGCCACTGCCTCAATAGTGGTGTGGAGTGGCACCGGGGCACTGGGGACAGTGTCCAGGACATATAAACAGACACCGCCAGACACCCTTTCGTATATGGACCTGTTGTGGTAGTAGTCCCGGTACCCACCCAGGGCAGGAGTCCGCTGTGCTGGAAACCATGTTTCCTGTAGGGCGATACAAAAAGCAGGGTAGCGGCACAGTAATTGTCGAAGCTTGGCCAGGTGATTAAAGAAGCCGCCACAATTCCACTGGAGAATGAGTCTTTCTCCACGCTGTAAGTCCATAAAAGAAAAGAAATAAAAGGAGATCATTCCATAGGAACATCTGCTGCCTTATGGTCAGGATCTAAGACCATAGATTCAAGTGATTCTCATTATGCAGAGAATCTATGGTCAGGTGAATCAATAAGTGCAAGATCCTCAGGGGAAGCGAGGATCTCAACTTCATCCTCTGCAGCAGAGGATGTGGGTGTGGGTTAGAGTTCTGAACGGTGCTCATATCAGTCCGCCTAGCCTGTAGGGGCTGGGGGCTGACCCGTCTAGCCCACCAGGCTGAACGTAGCCTGGCTGCCCGCCGGACCAGATGCATCGAGCGACAGCCACAGCCACGGGCCCACCGGTCGGTCTGCCGGCCGCCAGTCCGCTGCGCAGTGCCTTACTCTCTGCTTGCGCCACTCGTCACTTCAACACCCAACCGTGCTGCTGCACCTCTTCGTTTACGACATTTTAACCTTTTTATTCCTGAGTAATATACTTTACATTATGTATTGTAGGATTATTTGGATACATAACTGACATTCTCAAAAGTTTTTTCCCTGATTTCGGAAAAAAAATTACCATATGGCAACAGTCATATTTCAGTAGATTTACTGAGTATAATTCATTAAAAATGTGTTATTATTTTAAGTGATACACAGTAGTTTTACCATACTTCACTAAACTTTCCCTATAAATATTCATGTTGAGAGCAGTACAAAGGTTCAACAGCTAGCAGGACACAGCAGCTGATCTAAAAATCAGAATGGCAGTTCACACTAAACACTACTATCACACACTCGACACTACTATCAAGGTGCCTCAGAGGGCATACTACTGCAATCTGTTGTCGATTTATCAAACACATAAGGATAGTCATAAGACTTTTTCAGAAGAAAGAACAAAGATGATCGCTTTCAAGAAAGCCAAAGGAAAAAGTTGCCTTATGGCTACAATCGGAATGAAAGGGATAAAATTTATGGGAGAGAATGATTCATTCAAATTTTGTGTTGCATGGTTCCTACTGTCAGTTAGTAAGTAACTGAAATTATCAAGGAATGATCTCAACCTGCATGAAATTCCTGTAATTCAGCCAAAATTCATTTCATTTGCGCTGGTTTCAAATTGAAAACTCATAATTACAAGAATCCATCAACAGTAGACATATTTTGCAATTATTACTATTGTCACAAACATTTTTTTTTCTAATAGACAACCTAAAAGAAACCTTGCATTATAGGGAATGATATAATTCCCGTTTTTTATATTTTTCTTTGACAAAACTCTGTGGTTCATGATTTAGCTCTTAATAAGAATACATAAAATGCTGTAATCAATGGCCACATTTAATTAAATAGACAACAAAACAAAATAAAAAACTGGTACTGAAATAATATTTCTGAATTCTGTTGGTCTGATTCTACACTCTGAAGCCAAGGGCACAGTTTACGAGAAGATTCAAAGTATACAGAAAATAATATGCTGAGAAACCAGATACTGACCCCCACTTTCTTGCACTACAGCAATATCTTTAGGGGTAATAAAATGTTTGCTAACAAGAAATCAGAAGAAATACATACCGACAACTCTATATCCAGTGAAACTGACTGTGTAGTTTCTGGAACAGAGCAGTGGGAAAGTATATCGTACAAAATGGAGAGTCGAGTGCTTCTTTGCTTGAAGTTCAAAACTGATGTCCTGAAACTTTGTGAGGAATTGAATTAAAGCGGCAGCAAGCTCTCTATACCAGCCTTCTAATCGATGTGTTTGATTTCGTTCTGCTAATATAACTGTGATCTCGTCAATGACATTTGCCACAGACTATCATGTCGACAACAGTATTCCAGCAGATATCTATCATAGACGTTACCGTTTTGGTGAGGTTACTTAAACCAGTTTTCTTGGAGTAATTTACAATACTCTTTCCAGATGTTATGAATTTAAGTGTTTGTGGCACAGATTCCTTGAGAAATTTCTCTTCATCTAACACGTGACACATCACGGTTGCGATGCAGTGTGCAATACAAGAGAGCCGCTTAAACGGTGAAAGCGCTGACCTGACATTGGCCGCTTGGTCCGTTACAAATGTTGCACCTTCCAGATATGTGGCAGAAATGTCATAACTTTCTAATTCAGACAGAATTTCTCTTCAAATATTGAGACCAGATTTCGCATCTTCAGCAGGAAATTCCGACGTGCATAAAACGTGCGATTTCATCTGCATTTCTGGGGTCATGCAATGACCAACGATGGTGACGTATTCAGTTTTGGTATATTTATCAGCCCACAGATCCACTTCAAAGGAAAATTCATTGGCTTCTAAACAACTTTTGATTTCCTGTTGGATCGCTGCCTTGATTTTTTCCAGCTGCCTCATAAACATTTCATGAAATGGTTGTCGGATGCGAAGGATGTCGTTAACGTTTACACGGTCAAACTTTGCATACTGTGCACCTATGTCTAAGAGGTGCTGACAAAAGTTTCTGAACCCTTTGTCTTTAACAATGTTTTAGGAACGGAGGTCCTGAGCGCAGAGTCGTACACAACTAATAATCACAGTAGATTTTGTACTTGAAGGTACTATTGTGCTGTTTCTCTGTCTCGAGACATTCTCACTTTCAACACATTTGTGCCTGAATCATGTATAGGTTGACGACCCCTTCTTGAAGTTGTAAACAAATTCAAAGGACTTGCACTGCACAAAACCAACATATTTCTTTTTGACTGTGCACAATGCAATGCCGAAAAATATTTCCAAACTGCTGACACTTCATCTTCTCTGGACTGAAGAACAAATTCTTTTGTAAGTAACTTCTCCTTCACTGTTTCCTTGGTCAGAGGACACAATGGCACTGGTGACACTGACACAGATGAAGGTGACAATTGCAACCAACGACCAGCAAACGAGGTCTCCACAGACTCCATTTTGCAGAGACGGATGGTGACCTGCACTGACACTGCGATGAATGCAGGGCCCCTTGATGACGTGACAAGAGCCGCGGTGTGTGGCACGGCACGTGGCGTGCACCTGTCTGCCAGCCTCAGATGGAGCGAACGCAGTCTAATGGGGCAGCGTCAGATGGAGCCGTAACTGTGTGGGGTGGGTGGGTTTGCGCGAGGCTGCCGGACGGTTCCACGTGCCCCTCTTCTGTGCCAGTGACAGGTCATAAAAGTTTGCTTTCGTTTTGTGATAGCCACTGTAGCCCTGCACCCAGGATCTTGTGCAGAAATATCGATGTTACGCTATGTGATGTTCCTTTGAGTGTTTTTAACTTGTTGTACTCTCGCGAATCTGCCTGGATATCGCAGTAATTTCTCATAATATTTTGGAAGATTAGTTGCCATCGTCAGATGGTCCCTGCAGCAATCAGGAGTCATTTGCAGATGACAACGAATCTGCCGAAACGTCATGGAGAAATTGGTACTTGGTCTGAGAACTACAAATTATACACGATATATGCATTATGCTCACAGCAGTGCTGAATAGAACTCTCAAGAGAGAGGAGTGGGGAAGGGTTAAAAATTTATTATGGGAGAGAAGTGTACGCATTTAATATAATGAATTTAGCCAAAAGAAATAACTATAGAAGTAGAAATATGGAATCTGATTTTCTGCAAAGCACAACTGCAAATATTTTTGCCGGTTAACATAATTTAATGTTAAAATATTTTGGTACATAGCTACTTAAATACTTTTTTCTGCACCTACAAGGCTGATATCGCATTAGAAAATAAAGAACTGATTGCTCAATAGAGTCATTTGTAGTTCTTAATATGGTAGTCTATATAACAGTGGAAGCATGCCACTGCCTAGACGAACCATAAATTACCCTTGTTTAACACTGAATTATGGTTTGGAGTATGCCAATAGTTGAAAAAGAGTGTAACTAAGGAAGAACAGTGAGTATGAAAAACTGAAATTTAGGAAAAGAAACATTGCAGGAAAGTATATGTACTAAGAAAACCATTGAAGCCACTGATGATGGTGTACACCAAAACAGCCCACAGTAACAACCGTGCGTTTAGAGCGCCATGTCATGGACTGTGCAGATGCTCCCAGCATGGGTGTCTGTGTCACCTTAGAATAAGTTCATTTAAGTAGCGTGTATTCTTAGGGAATATATATAATACATAATGAAGTAAGCATGCAAATCTGGAAATACCGTATCTGGTTCTTTACTAAGAATGTCAATTTGAACAGGTTTGTAGGTTGGTAGGGTGGTTTCTCGTTTGAAGGGACCAAAGTGCTAAGGTAATCAGTACGGTATCTTTTTGGTTAAGGATGGGGAAGGAAATTGGTCGCGTCGTTTCAAGGGAACCATTCCGGTATTTGCCTGTAGTGATTTATGGAAATTACGGGAAACCCAAATCAAGATGGATGGAGAAGGATTTGAACCGCTTAGTCCAGTGTCTTACCATTGTGCCACCGTGATTGATCAAATTTGTGGGCATCGGTATAATTTTCATATACATAGATGGAACATAATTTTGGTTTCTTATATTTACCTTGCACACGATTAAATAGCTGGTAAGTGTGTAAAGGGGACATTCAAATTGAGTTTTAATCGATGGATATCATCACACCTTTCAAGTAATACGGAATGCAAACAGTCGCTAAATTTGGGCGAGGTCTCTTTTTTTCTGTATGTACCTCTGAGGGAACTTCAACTCTCAGTTTGTACCTCCAACGATGCATCGGCTTGTGTATGTTAGTTGCATCTGGAGTAACATTATCCAGAGTTGTAGATTATGAAAATACGAATTAGACTCTTCAGTAATAATTAAATGAATATTTACAAGGCTTATTTAGCTTTGGATTAGTCAGTGAAGTGTATTCACATAATTGCAGGGAGGTATTCCCACCCTTCACTGATTTGTATGCCTTAGTTGTGTGCTACTGATTGAGTTCAAGTGATGAAAGTAGGCCTACCCATTGAAGACATGAATTTGCGATCATGATTAGTAGGCTGCTTAATTTATAAATAAATATCAGTCTTGGTCATTTACTTTATATTATGAAACTTTCACATGCGGGTTCGACTTACTCCTATAATAACAACACAGATACAGATATGATCATTGGATTAATCTGTACATAGCATTAAGGGGGAGTCATAAACTACGTGAGGTGTTTAGGGGTCGACCTGAATCTCACCAAAACTCACACTATGGCAAGGGGGGGGGGGGGGTGTTGAAGGGAATCTCAGCAAATCCTAAGTAATTCTTTTTCTGCAAGAAACAGTATAAAACTGCAAGAAAACTGGCTTCAGTTAAGTAAAACATGTTTCATCTCTTAAATATGGCAAAATCCAACACAATAATATTTGCCTCGGTTATGCAAATATCAAATAGTGACGTAGTAGCCCCTGGAGTGTTTCTCTGACACATGACCTTTCTTTACACGTGCGGGAAGATGAGTTTATTGAAAAGTGATACAGACATTTTTGTTCCAGTAGTGACTCTTGAGACCACACATGCATCTCCATGGACTGAATTTGAATGAATGTTGTTGTATGAATTTTAGCAGTTCCTGTTATTCAAGTAATAGTTTAAGTACCCGGCGCTGATGGGCATTTATTTATTCCAATCGAAGTTTGTATGTAAAGTACTCTCCGCCATGCCCCGAACGACATTTTATGCAGACAGCGAACTTCCTCTTGTTTTGAAGGTCAGTTGTACAAAATTTCCATAAATGGATCTAACATAATCAAGTAGGTCTACAGGGTCAAGTTCAGCCTGTCAGCCCGCCAGCCCGGCAGGCCAGGCGAGCTGGCCTCTGCCCATATGGGCCAGGCCGTGACTAACAGGCTAGGTGAGCTGAAACCATCGCCGTGCAGGACTGTGGTGTTGGTGGCTTGGAAGCTACCAAAGAATCCTTTTTCTTTCTTTCCTTCTTCTTACCCTCTCGCTGGCCCTTCAGTGTTAAGGGCCGTGGGGGCTTCTCAGAAGGGGCGGCAGGATCTGACGAAGAGCAGGAGGCCCGTCGATCAGCAGCTGGGGGATCCTTCAGCAATTTGCTGGGATCCACTTTCCCACAGAGAGAAGCCTCGGGGACTCCTTCTGGGCGAGAGGAGCTGGAGAAGGCTGTTGTTTCTCCAGCAGTGGGGTGGGGACCGAAGTCCCCTGTGATGGTTTGCCTGTTGCTCCCAATGTGAAGAGTGTGGGAGCAACTGAAGGAGTAGCGCCCCCAACTGTCAAGGGGGCATGTGCAGTGGATTGGGCCTGGGGGCCCACTGGCATTGGTGGTTCAGATTTGCCCTGGATATCGACGTTGAACCTACTGTGGCACATGGGGCCGTCATGGTCACAGGGTGGAGATTCATGTACTTACATCTGGCCTCTGTGTATGTTAGCCAGTCTGTGGCCTTGTACTCCATGATCTTACGCTCTTTGTGGAGTACAGAGAAGTTGAGCGAACAAGGAAGATGCTGCTGATTGAAATTGACGCACACTGGAGGTGGGGTACAAGGTGCATCCTGATGGGATGCACACCTGCACTCCCGACATTGGGAGGACATATGCCCAAACCTCCATCACTTGAAGCAGCGCATATGGGGAGGAACTTAGGGCTTTACGTCACACCGGTAGATCATAACCTTGACTTTCTCAGGCAATGAATCGCCCTTGAAAGCCAAGATGAAGCAAGATGAAGGCACTGGTGGTAACCCTGTTGTCCTTCGGACCCCTATAGATGCGCAGGACGAAATGCACACCTCGCTGCTCCAAGTTAGCTCACAATTTGTTGTCCGATTGCAGCAGAAGATCCTTGTGGAAGATGATACCCTAAAGCTCTTATTTGGCGTGATGGTAACGGAAACATCACCCAGTTCATCACAGGCTAGCAAAGCCCATGACTGCGCTGGGGATGAGGTCGTTATTAGGACCAACCCAGATCTCATCTTTGACATACCCTCCACCTCTCCATATTTGTCCTCCAAATGTTCCACAAAGAACATTGTCTTTGTGGACACGAAAGATTCCCCATCTGTATGACTGCACACTAAATACTTAGGGGCATAAGCGTCACCTTGAAATTTTGCCCCTCGGTGTGGGCAGGGAAGGAAACGTTTGGGGGTCATATTGCGTAGCGTTGTCATCGCCTCTACCACGCTTAGAGATGGCGGTTGTACGTCTGCCAACATTCCATGGTCTTTTTATGGTGTTCCCATGAGCAGCTATGGAAATAAGGGTCCACCCAGGCAGAGCCCCGATTACCTGGGTAAGCCTTATACAACTGAGGTTCGGCAGGTTCCTCAGAGGTTGCTCACTAGTGACTGTTCAACCTCAACAGCCATTCATCTCCTCGGCACAGAGCACACCTTGCTATTGAGTTTTTTTTTTTTTTTTATAGAGGTTTGTACCGTCCTCGCGACCCAGACGATTAAGCCAAGATCCCTGGGCTCTGAAACGTACAATGTTCCACCGTTGAGCCGAACGATGGTCGTTGAAGCATGCACAGAGCTTATGGTGTAGCAGACTGTTGGCACGACACAGCCCACGGCCCAGGCCCCAGGTTCGCCAAGCCCGAAATTAACAAAAACAAATTAATGCTGACCCCCTGAGGGGACACGACAACGGGTCGGTGCTTCGGGGGGAAGGGATGTTGTGGCGTTAAGTCAGCGCCACATGCCAGACGTAAGAGAACGATCGTGAAGAAGGCAGTGATCAACTGGAAGCCAATCGCAAGCAGGTGCCACACATCCTGGAGGGAGTAACCAAAGTTGCGAGCCCTCTACAAGCGACAAGCGGCTATATCTAGGTCAACATACGTCTGGACAGCACATCAGTTACTATTCAGAACTCAGTCAGTTACTAGGCAGCTACAAAGTCAGAAATAGGACAGTACTAAGTCAGAATGCAGCTACGAACTTAGTAGTAACTAGGTCTCAGCGCAGCTAGCATCATTCGAATGACAATGCGAGAAGCAAGAAGAGAGAAGAAACAGACATATGTTCTAAAGTTAAATATTATAATTTTTTGTCAATAAAACTTGTATTATTAATCTGAATAGTTGTTACAGTTAACATCAATTCCTGCACCAGTACCATTATTGACAACTAGATCAGGACGAGTACTCAACAAAAGCCGATGAGGTCACAACAAGGATCAATTCCAAATTTTTGCACCACACAGATATCTTATCATCTGCAGTTGCTTTTGATCTTCTGGTGACTTTACTAACTGATAAATGACATCATCAAATCATCACAAATGCAATTACACAAATGCGGCATTATTCCATAAGCACACAATTATATTAGAAGACGCATGTGCCACACCATACAAAAGACTTTCTCAAAGTCTATAAATATAGAATCGATTTGAGATCCCCTGTTGATAGCACTTATAATGTTATGTGAGTATAGAGCTAGTCCAATTAAACGTCATGATTACTTATATAACACAGTAGTACTTATGCTTTTCATTAAGAAAGAAATATTTTGTGCATTAGGTATAGTTTTATTGACTTTTCTCAGTTTTGAGATGCTGAAAGAGCGACTGACATCCAAACAAATGTACCTGAACTGTAAATAGTTGCATAAATGTCATCATTTTATTCAGAAATTGGTGTTATCTCATGTTCTTTGTATCAAACTGTGGCTCATTTAAACTTTATGAAGATAAACTTGATCCGCCTTACTACACATTTATATTACTATATATCAGGATTAATATATTAACACATTCACACTGTTCATCATTGTTATAGGTGTACTTGTACAGTATTATGTGGCTGTATTATTGTATGTCATTGTACAATTTTTGTACATGACATATACATGAATGTATGAGGACTATGGATTAAAATACCATATATGATGAATGGAAAAAAACTTAGCATTGAGCCCTGCTAATCCTCTGACATCATCTGTCAATTATCTCTGTTTTCACTGTCTATGCCATCATTATTCCTACTAAAGGCAGTATTGTATACTACTTCAAATGTAGCCTGTATATGAACTACAACTGGCATCTCACAGTTTAACATGAAGAATATGTATCAGTTTGTTAGGTCTCCTGAGAATATATAAAAAGAAAGTGAACTCTGATAAAGGCTACAAAGCCAAAATAAAAGACTCAAGTTCTGTTGATTAGATCGAGTCATGTTTGTATTGAAATATAACAAAACCACTAGTGACTCTATTCTGATTAAAATCACTATGATCACATTTCACAGTAGGTTACATTCTTCCAAAACATATATCATGAATGTGTAAATTTTGCATTCTGGCAATTTCATTGCACATAGAACTGATGACACAATAGTAAGACTAAATGAAATATGTCTATATTTTTTGTTAATTAAAATTTTCTCAGTTAATGAAATTTTATCATTGATGTTTTAGAATTGAATGGACTCTTCAGTGTGCCTTAAGGATCATTGACGACAAAAAACTAGAGACTCTTGTAAACCCATCTTCAGATATCTGGAGAGCCTGCCACTGACATACCATTACATATTCAGGACTATAAGATTTAAAAAAATATACAAATGCTAGGGTCTCTGAGACTGTGTGAAGGGCAAAGGTCTAACGTGACAGACCAGGACACATCATTATGAAGCTACTGACGTTTCAATATTTTCAATATTGAGCAGTATTTCTGCAGGTTTATTTTCAGTCACTGTCAACATTTAAAATGTGAAAACCTAATTGAATATGGTACACATTAAGAATGTAAAAATGAACACTATTGTTAAAACCTGGTTCTAATTTAATAAGTAAACAGAATATCAAACAAATTAACTCAAAATCCTCCAGAAGGTAGGGACCATTTTCATCAAGTCAGTTCTGTGTTAGTATTTGTTGACATTAACTATTGGAATACTAAGGGGCAAGTTTAAGACAGTTCGTTATCTTTTATGGATGCACTTTAAAAGTCATTATTTTCGAAACAAGACTAAGTTTTTAGCAGGTCAGAACTATATATTTTTTCATTCCTACTTATATGTTAGCATTTGTCCATTTGGCCTCCAAAATATTAAAAATGCTCTATACCCCAGGTGTTGCTATGCCTCCTCCCCCCTCCCTTTTCCCCTCCTCCACTATGTCACATAGGAAATGTGATACAAGGACATTTGCATCAACTTGTTCTGTGTAAATCATCTACAAATTACAAATTTAACCATCTGCAAATTTCCAGTAATTAAGGGTAATTTTTAAATACGAAAATGGTATGTTAACAAAGTGATGGATTATGTTACCTCTTTTCATTGTTTATACTGATTGAGCTTACAATTTTCCATAATATACTAATAACCAACTTCATATAGTAATAGTACCTAATAATGCTCAATTACATATCAATGTACATTACAATGCAAATTCAATGCTAAATCTCATTTAAAATTTCTTTGTTACAATTTATGAATGATGCTTACGGATTGGTTGGGGAAAAAATAAACATTGAAGAATATGGCAGCATTGGCTTTGGACCAGTCATATCTTCATCCTCCTCCTTCTTCTCTTCTTCTTTCTTATTGTTATTGCTCTTTCCTTTGCTATAAACAAAATTGTATAGTACACAAATAAGTGTGGTCATGTCTTAGAGAGAAATATATCTATGCATATTAGACTATGCAGTTATGAATAACATCACACAGATAATGACAGTTCATTTCCTAAAAGTAAAACAAACAATTCCTTAAACATATCATAAAAGGAACAGAAACACATATAACAAAAATATTTTTATAAAATATGGATTCAATTGTTTAAATGCCTTTCTTTTTAATTTCAGCTACACAATCCTCAATTCAGTAAAATCAGACACACATTTCCACTGCACAGATCAGAAGTAGGTCATCTGTGTCACATTCAGAATAGAGCTGATATAAGATTATAATTAGGTTATTAGTAGTCTTGTGACTAAGTACTTTCACAGACACTTATAAATTAAGATCATTGTACAGTCCATAGTTCAGATTTTCCACAGACAATATTCTTGTGTGGTTGCCCTTAAGCTGCATAAAAGTTTCAGCAGTCCAACCTCATTTTGTATTTTCCTTTATTAATTACAGTCTTCTGGTAAGGCAACAAGGTTACTTCTACACAGACCTTTGATGATTTCCAGACAAAGTTTCTGATTTGAAGTATGAATGAACACTCTCCTACTGTGGTCACTGTGCTTCGTAAGAATTCCATTGGTTTAATCTTTGATAGTTCCTCTCTTCTTCTCACACCACTAGCATCGAAGCTGACCCTCCTTGCATGCATCACCATGCTAATGCAGTGTGGTTACTGTTTCTATATCTCAAACCCTGCAGTGCACCGTGGAGACTACTCACCAGAGACATGTTACAACTTACAATAACAATGATGCAAATGAGTGTGCCACCACAGATGCTGCATTAAGAATTCCTGTCAATAAACCTCCACCCCCCCACCCCCAATAAATGCTAGTGAATCAACTACAGGTGAGGATACCTTACCAAACCAATCAAGCTACAATGGTGCCACCCCACTTTTCCACCAGCCTCCTGCAAGACAAGCACAAGCATCCCTGACACCCAGAATGTTAATGCACCTGCCTCTATATCTCTCCTACAGCCTTTAACCAACAAAGTTATTACACATTCCCAGCAACAAACAGCTGCTTATGCTTCCTACACTGCATCACCAAACCCAATGCCTTTATCACTACCACAGAAGTGTTATTTCAGCCAGTCACATAGCCACACTTTAGACTTCCGGCATCTGTTCTCACACCAGATGCATCAACGATTGACACTCGCAATAGTGCTTTCAACTATCAAATACTACTACTGATCTGTTTGCCCTACTCACAGTTAGCAATTAATGCTGCTCCAAAATTTTCTCCATTGCCTGTTCACCACTGTGCAAGCAGCACCAGGTATTTGCTCAGGACGACCCAGCCTTGTATCCTTCAGCCAGCATGACAGCTAGCTGCCAGCATCACTGACAGCTAGCTGCCACAGGGCCTCCTGATGTTTAGAACAGCTCCCGTCAGATGACCAGCACTCACAACAATGATGTCACTACCTATGCAATCACCAATGGAACAACATGGCTGAATACTACCCCAAACCTCTGTCCTCTGTTGGTGCTACCTGGCTTCTCCTTCATGCAATGATATTAAGAGGAGTGGATATGGTGGGTTGGTGGAACTGTGTAGCAGCCCTTAGGCACATATTGGTTTTGGCAGTGAAACATAATTCTTTACATGCTTATTTCTGCTACAGTTATCTACTAAACATAACAGGTTCGTTCTTCATGCACATCTCATCATTTCTGGTCAAATTTCCTATTTCTGCCATGAGACTGGACATGCTGCTACTACAATCACTGGCAAACCAGAGCAACACAATAGCATTGCACCTAGTGGGACTTCTGCTCACACAATTTCAGCTATTGCCTTTCTTGTCCTCACTGTGTCAACATTGTAGTTTACATTACAATTATCAAGCCAAGAGGTTGGAAACTCCATACCTCAGAAAGTGCAATATTTGGTGTAGAGTAATCATTAGATGCCTCTTACAGCTTATTGAAACAAAACCATCCTCTACCATCTCCACACCCATAATGATTTTGGTGATGCCCACTCTTGATGCAAATTTATTTCTTTATCACGGCTCACAGTACTGTGTCGCATCTTGTAAGGTCAATTTTATGTTTGTGTGATTAACTTTTCTTGTGTGACATTATTTACATTTGGTGACTTAATGTCTTGAAATATTATTCTGTAGATCTTTGTTGCCTCAATAAATCAATTTATTTTATCCTTAACCTTCATAGAATTATTATTTGTCACCACAAATTATGTTTGGCCTTATGATAAAACATCCAATTATATATGATAAACCATATAATTTTATATAGACTGCTTAATATAGTGAGGAGGAACTAACCCTCTCCAAGTTGAAACTCGCAGTCATGTTTTCTAACATTTATTTACTTGTAACAGTTTCCTTGCTTTGACATCAAATCACAACTGTTTCATTACATTTGCATGATCAGTAAATATCAAATACTTTAATTTGCTAGTGTTTGACATGCAAAGAAATTGTTCTGTTTAGTAAGACTTTTCTATAAGAACCATTACAAAAATCATAATTTCATATTTTTCTCATCTTACTTTGCATATATTACTCTAAATAGCAATGACGTTTTAAAGGAAATACCTACAAGAGTGAATGTATGATATCAGAAAGTTTAAATGACTGTAGTACTATGCCAGTCTGAGGAAAAAAAAATTCCAGAGAAAAACATGCCATTAATCCAGGCACAATCCATTTTGTGAATGATTGAGAAGATGGAGTGATTTTCCTATACAAAAGCTGACACTGTTACATGAAATTCACACAGATTGTTAAAAATAAGAATTTTGGCAAGTGCACTTCATTTAATACAGTGTAAATAATTAAAATGTACTTCAATGCTTCAAAACTTACAAATTGTGCGTTGGTGAGGGCGGGCATATTTCAACTTTTGGAGGTGAACTACACCCGCCCATTAACTGCAGAGCTTCCATCTCCTTGTGAAGTTCTTCTTGCTGTTTCTAAAAGAGAGAACAATTCAAAATTTTAATTACCTCTGTAAAAATATTTTATATAAGCAATACTATTTGTATTAACACTTGAATTCTAAACTTGCTTAAACACTCTTTGACAATGATTTTATTTTCCTTTTTTCTTCCTTTTTTCAATGACACCATACCAGCCAAAGATCTGAGGCTGCATCATGAGTTATGGAATAACTGACTATTATAAGAAATAATAATCAAAGAATTGTAGTTAGAGTAAGTAACATATCAAACTTATAATGATGTATGAAAGGCAAGCCACTGAAATGAAAAAAGAAATCTCAGGAGACAAGAAAAAGCTAATAACGTATATCATTTTCTGAATAATAATTGCTATGACACTCTAAGCATTTCAGATCATTAGTTCTTTTACATAATCATTTGATACAATCATACAGAAAATACATACTTCTCTGAATAATGACTGTAAATGAAGGCAATAATTTTAGAAGCCAAATAAACTTTTGAGAGATTTTAACAAGCACATAATGCAGTCTTGCAGTCATTGTTTGTATACATATATATATGTCTGCTCCATTAAACAATATTTAAAAATAATTTTCCTAAAAGCTATTGCCACATTTTTCAAAATATTTCAGTCAAATATTTTGTGGAAAATAGAAAACACTTTAAGACATTCAGTCTTTTAAATGATGGAGCATACAGGAGATTTATGTTGAGCCTAAGAGTAAAATCAAGTTAAAGATGATGAACCTTCACAATGAGTCAGACTTGTCATGTAACATCATTAATGGTATTAAAACATGTATTACAGTGCCACCACAACTATATGGTCTTCCTAAGGTAAGCAAGAATGTAAGTCCTCTAAGACCCATAGTTATTAATATTGGCACATGTACATACCAGCCGGCAAAATAACTGAACACATTTTCAACAAATATGTGTGAAAACAAAAAAATAACATTCCGAACTCTGTTTCCATTGTACTGCACCTCTGTCAACTACAGCTGCAAGGTACAGACATTGTGGCCAGTTTCACTGTATCTTCCGTTTTAGATGAATACCACTTTCTGATTACTTGGAACTAATTGTGCAAAAGTCTGTCACTTATTTCACAGAACTTTTTGTGTGCATTCTGACATGTACTTTTCTACTGTCAAATGGAAAATAGTGTGAAGAAACTATTGGTGTGGTGATGGGTAGTCCGCTATCATACATTGCACTTTGAAGCAAAGTCACTAGAGTCCACCAAGTTCAAAACACTATGTTTTGAATATGTGAATATATAATTACCTCTATCGCCATGCATCAAGCCATCATCATATGTGGAAAAGAAATCCAGTGCTGAGGACGCTGATGCACAGAGCTCGAACACATGGAGACAAGGATAGCCTTACCAGAGAATAACACCAGCTATTAATCCCTTAGCTGCCGCCGCCAAGCATCTGGTCTGTTGGGTCGCGTGCACTCTTGCTGCAGCCTAATCCTGTTACATGTGCTAACAGGTGTCCCCACAGCCTGCTGCAGGCAGCTGAGCCAGCCGATTGGCCGACCTCGCCCTGTGCTGAATATTCCTGCAGCCAAGGGCAGTCGCATCTGTCCTGCCTTCTGAGTGTGATCCCAGGCACACAGTGTATCTGAACACTTTATCCGTGGCTATCAATCTGTAGATGTATTACTACACAGACATTATGAGTACAGAGACTGCTTATTGGCAATTCCATGTGAAATGGTGTTATTTCAAAAGGTTTTGCCGCTTGACCTCACGGATTTTGAAGAAATTTTATATAATCATTCACTCACATCCTCTATGAACGTTGGTGAAGTTTGAGAATTGTACAAAGTAATACTTCATGAGAAATAAACACGGGTTTGACTTCATGTGCAAAGTCACGCAGATTGAGCAAGAATTTATGGTAACTTTGAGCTATTATATCTGGGGCAATTTTTTGTTAACACTTTTGCTGTGGCTGACACTATCCTACATTGAGCGTGGATGCTTATAAGTGTCAGTTGCAGCAAAAGTGTTAAAATAAATAAAATTTTACCATCTTCAACAACTACACGCTTTACCTTCAGAATAATAAAGAAAATAATTTTGTGAACCATATTCAGCCAGAAAATGTTAGGCAAAGTCACCAGAAAAAAATTGGTGCCCAACAAGTTTGGCATCTTATATCTGAGGGACTACTAGTTGACATTTGTGGCCTGCACTCGAGTCATAAAAGTCATGGTTTAATGACTAGAAATGGTTTCCTTTCCAGTCCTAAAGCTTGCTCTTTTCCGAACCATTTCAGGTCACTATTTTCGGAACATATTTCCGCTCGACCATCACTGATTTCGAAGACATGTGATATGAACATTCACACATGTCCTCTATGTACATTGGTGAAGTTTTGCAATTGTCTAAGTAATACTTGATGAGATATAAACACTGGTTTGATTTCATGTACAAAATTGCGCAGATCGAGTGTGAATTTCCATTGACTTTGAGCTGTTATATCTGGGGCAATATTTTGTCAAAATAAATGAAATTTGGTTATCTACTGCAACTACACACATTCTCTTAAGAATAATAAAGAAAATAATTTTGAGAGCCATATTTAGCCAGAAAATGTTAGGCAAAGTCCAGAAAACTTCTCGTAGAACAGTGTGAAACTAACACTCACAAAAACACAAAATGCAAAATAGAAATCAACAATGAAGGACCGCAGCAGTAAGCACAAACGCACGTTCGAAATATGCAGCTGAAACTCTGAACAGCTACTGAAATGGTGGGGAAATACAGCTCTGTGTCTGGAGACGTCCACAGCACACAAGAAGCGGGGGCTCAGTGCATCTGAAAGCATCAACAGCACAGATGGAAAGTCCAAGCCGTGCACCTGGGGATGCCGTATCTATAGACGTCCACAGCAGTCACAGGATTAATGGTAGCCTGTAGGAATTGGTACTCAGATCATCAAACAGAAAGAGTAATACAGTCAAACCTATAACACCTGAGAAAGGGGTTGAAATTCAGACTGAGACTAAGATCAAGCAAAAAAAAAAAAAAAAAAAAAAAAACTGCTATCTACTTTACTCTGGCCCACTATCCAGAAATCTATTGTGTCCCATACAAATGCAGCATGTCTTACATTGGGCAGACTAACAGGACAGTTAAGGAGAGATGCAAGGAACATTAGCAACACGTGTGACTAAAACAATCCAGAAAACCAGCTTTCTCAAACCAATGCCTCAAATATAATCAAGAAATGAAATACAATGAGACCTCTATTCAAGAAAGGGGATAAAGAGATACCATGAAACTACAGACAGATTTTCCCAGCATTCTCAAAAATTCTAGAAAAGGTAATGTGCAAGCAGCTTCTCAACCACCTAAGCTCAAGTAACATATTTTCTAGAACACACTTTGTATTTCTGAAAGGTTCCAATATTGAAAAGGCTATTTACACCTACAGTGAGAATGTACATAATTCATTAGATAATAAATTACAAGCAGCAGGTATTTTCTGTGATTAGTCAAAAGCATTCAATTGTGCGAACCATAACATTCTTTTAAGTAAATTAAAATTCTGTGGTGTCATCAGTTACACTGTCAGAAGCAGAGTTGGTTTTGTTTGTAGATGATACAAGTATTGCAATACATAGTATGTTGAGCATAGTTGTACAATATATATATTGTGCATATACTTTGATAAACATTAATAAATGGTTTAAAGCAAACTCATTGAGATTAAACTTTGAAAAGACTCACTACATGCAGTTCAGAACATGTAACAGATTTCCATTCAGCATATGCATAAAGTATAAGGAAGAGCAGATAGAAGAGGTTGACAGTATTAACCCTTAGCTACTATCAATCATCTCTCAGACTTCTGCAAATTTTTGTGTCGAAATATTTTACACGCCACTGCAAAGAGAAACGCACTCTTCCATGTACCTTCCTATTGGCTGACAAGCTACATATGCCAGCATTATTGTATTGTTGCTGCTCTTTGTTTCATGTTTATTAGTCCTGAAAGGTCTCATGGACCTACCATAGTGTTAGCGTCGCATGCTTTTACTAAATGATACCGTTTCTTTATGGTGGCGAAAGGTGAACCTTCTATGCATGCAAAGTGTTTTATGTGAGACAGATGTGGATGTCCAACAACGCTTTGGTGAATTCACAGATAAAGAATTTGATGACAGGCAATGATGCTCCTGATTTTGAGATATTTACTGATCATAATACTAATTCAAAGCATGAAGTGTATGCAGGTTCAAAGAGACTGAAATATGATTATCCAGTTATAAAGGGACATAATTACTTTTTACTTGATATTGTAGAAGTGAAAATTGACAAAGTTACCCCTACACTGACTTACGGAATGTAGTAGTCGCTCTACATTGAACATGAACTTCGTGTACAATTTATTGTAGGTGAAATGGAATTTTTTTCCATCTAATTATGTTTTGAATCTGTAATATAATCTCTCTGATGACAATCTGTGGGAGAGTAAAGAGCTAACTATTTGGTATTATTTTCGGAACACATAAAATAAAAATACACAGAAAATTTGGCAGTGTTTTATTTTTTGCCATTTTATAAATATGGTGTTGTTAAAAATAAGTCAAGTTTCAATATAGTCTACTTCCAAGAAGTGTAATGAACAACAGGAAGTCATGAAAATATATATTCTGCAAACCACTGGTTTGATAGAAATAAAAAGGCAGTCTGAGAGACCCCTCTATAGTATTTGTGTTCCTGTCAATGTTCATATTTGTTAAGGGTTAAATTCGTGGGATTACAGCTTGATAATAAATTCAGTTGGGAGGAGCACACCACAGAACTGCAGAAATGACTTAAAAATCTGTATTTGCAATACAAGTTGTATCAGACATAGGAGACATAAAAATAAAAAAAAGCTTGCATACTTTGCTTACTTTCATTCCATAATGACATATGGTATAATATTTTGGGGTAACTCTTCAAGTCAAGCAAAAGTTTTCAGAGTTCCACATCCATGAGGATCTCCTCAACACAGATCTATGGAACAAACAACCAATCTAATCTAAATGATTCAAAAACCATGGAGACTGTAAAAATGAAGTTGTCAGAAGACATAATAATAATAATTTCATGTGGCTCATTGAGTAAACAATGACAAAGAATAGTTAGGGCCTGGAACCTAATTTACTTAACTTATTGAAATCTTTTTGACCATCAGATTCATCAGAGTTTAAGACGTAGGTGAATTCACGTTTTCCAAAATACTAGTATGAACAAAGGAGAAAAAGAAAGCATCGGAGGACTTGGTGGACATGGGAACTGAACTCAGCTACAAATATCAGTGGGAGTCCAACAATAGCTCATAGTCTGGTTGCAGTCTAGGTAGCAAGCACACATAATAGCAAAACTCACAGTACCTGAAGAAGACAGCTGGATCAGTTGTCAAAATATTATACACAAATGGAAACAACAACTCCCCAGAATATCAGAGAGCCCACTACTTATTGATCACAGGGGCAGTGTCCTCAAAAGTTTAGAATAATATCCTTGCAATTCTGCCAAGGGCACAATGAATTCTTCAATACATTCATATATACCATACTTTATACAGTGCAATATTCTTTTTAAATGCATCCACTTTAAATCACAGATAAGTTGTTTCTGATCTTGTTGTGATCTCTTACTATAGGCCAGACAATTTGAAACTATGTATCCCAACTCACCAGGGGTCAGACAGCAGTATCAACAGTGTTGGGAGAGTAGTAAACTCAGAGTATTAAATAAATGAAAAACTTTTGAAAGAAAATACAAACCATACTTCTCTTAGTTCAATGTGTACTTTATTTGAAAATGAATTAGGATAAAATTAAGATTACTTTGAAATACTGTTTGGTCCAAATAGTCTCCCTTATTCATATCAGTGAAATGGTGTCTGATAATACTATTTTGTATTAAAAGAATGACACCATTAGTTGGTTGGTTGGTTGATGGGAGGAAGGGACCAAACACGTAGGTCATCCGTCCTGTGACCTCTGAATGAAATGCAAACAGGGCTGTGGTCAGCTAAGGACATATTGATAGTAAAACGGAGGTATGTCACTATTAGGAAAAGTTTGGAAAGCTCTGCTATAAGCAGTGTGAAGTCAAGTCTCCCAGGAGATTTGGGATACTAAAGTACATTCTAGATATTCTAATTTTCTACATCTACATCTACATACATACTCCGCAATTCACCGTAAGGTGCGTGGCGGAGGGTACACTGTACCACTACTAGGCATTTCCTTTCCTATTCCACTCCCAAATTGAACGAGGAAAAAAATAATGCCTATATGCCTCTGTACGAGCCCTAATTTCTCTTATCTTGTCTTTGTGATCTTTACGCGAAATGTAAGTAGGCGGCAGTAAGATCATACTACACTCAGCTTCAAATTCTGGCCCTCTAAATTTCCTCAACAGAATTTCACGAAAAGAACGTCGTCTTTCTTCCAGCGATCCCCAATTGAGTTGCCGGAGCATTTCCGTGACACTCGCGCATTGGTCGAACCTACCGGTAACAAATCTAGCTGCTCGCCTCTGAACCGCCTCTATGTTGATTCATGTTCTCTTGTTTCCTTTATAAATTGAATAATAACATTATGCAATAAATCCTAAATGCTGCTTTAAAGTAGCATTTAGGATTTATTGCATAATGTCTTTAAATGACATTTATAGCGCTGCAGGCCCAAGAGAAACCAAATTGAATAATAATAGGTTGAAATCAAAAAAATTGTTCCAGGTGTGTCACTTGACTGAACTAATTACATTAGTCTTGATACTCTTTATGCAGTTCCAGCAAAAACTATTGCAACTGACAGTTGAATAATTTTGTAACTTCATAAAATGTACTGTGCATTCCATAAATTTTTTCACATGCTTCTTGATGTATCGAGCAATGAATCCCATCCATCAATGATAATACTTTACACTCAGCATGATATTGTCATTTCAAAACAGATTTGTGACAACTGTCTTATTATGCAACTGCATAATCTATACTGATAATTTTGAAGCATCTTTCATCATTCTATTCATATTGAAGAACTTTTGACAAAGGACTGCTTGATTAGCTTTTTTTCTGCAAACATTAACTAGACCTGTGAACTTCCTTCATACAACAAACAAATAGTAAACAGCACTGAAACCACGATTCTGTAGAATAGAAGTATGTTGACTACATGCTGCAACACAATACTAAGTGAAATGTCATGCTGTTGTGGGTGTTTCTGAAACTGACAGCAAAGCCAGGAAAGGAAAAACTGCATTTAGTTGCATATGGCCCACACACCTAACTCATGTTAAGTTGCCATGTTGTGTCCACAACTACTCTTTTTTTCCAGCACCATAGATATTCTAAGAAGTCTTACCTCTTTATCTTCCTCTTCTTGCTCTTCTTCTGCTGCAGTCAGTTCTTGTGCATTGGCCAGATTGTCGACAGCAATGGCCAAGAACACATTCAGCAGTGTATAGTTTCCAAACAGAACCAAAATGATAAAGTAAAGTGAGTAGATCATACCACCACTATTTCCACCCTGAGAACGAATTCCTTGATACATCACTTCATTCCAGTCCTCACCAGTAAGAATCTGGAATGACAAATTAAAATGACTATAAATATCATCTATATGTGGTATGGAATAGATTATTTTTCTTCTAACATATTGTTTTAATAGTTAATTAATTTTTAAGCACTCTGTCTCAGAATAAAACAAATGCCACAAAAAAGAAAAAAAGAGGCTAAATGGCATAATTAAATGTCAGCATTTATTTGGTACTAAAAATGAAATAATTGTATGCTGTGTAATAAGTTTTTAGTATAAATATCTGTTAACTATATTTTTCTGAAGTTCTGTAGTGAAGTTAAAGTCAATGGTTCAGAACAGAACATAAGCTATGAGAGTGTATCATAAATAAAATACTAAACTTACATGGCATAACACTTCACTTTAAGGCAATCCTCCCCTGATTAATAACAAAAGTTATGCCAAACATTTCCAACATTATTATGAATAAGGAAAGACACTTAATTTCATTTCATTCTTAGATGTGCACTGCTCTTCTGATATAAACAGTATGATACATTACATATCAGACTACTTCAGTTATAATATTTTCATAATGGACAAGAATGTAGATTCTGTACTTATATCTTTCTGTTTTTGAAACATTTGTGGAATAAAAAATATTAGCCCTTATCTCCATTTTATGAGTCAATACAAATTTTTCTTGTTGTTCCTTAAGCTTATCTCCAATTAGTCTGTTCTGAACAAATAAACTGTAAATTGAAAGAAGCTTGGGAAAGAAAAATGAAATCCCATACTTAGTGTTGAGAAAGCAACTCCATGGAAACTTTAATATGGAAGATGATCTGCACTCACTTACAGAAGAGAAAGAAGAGCAGTTAGGTGGTTTTATGGGCCAATTCTTCCTCAAACTGCACACTAAACAGTTACTCATGTAATTAGATATACATCAGCTTGATTCAATAATAAAGAGATGAAATACAACCTCCATCAATGAAGTTCAGTGAATAGTCCTTTAACATTAACACAGATGAACTATGAACTGTAGTTACCTTACTGTCCTTTGAAATAGTCATCTTCCATAACTATGCACTGCTGAGTTCTGTGATACATGTCCCGAAAACTTTCCACAAAGTCTTCCTATGAGATTGTCTTCAATAGCCTCATCACATTTTGTAGGATTGTCAGAAATATTATCAAATCTCTTTCATTTCAAAGTGAGTTTGAGTCGAGGGAATAGAAATAACTGTGGAGGATTGAGATCTAGCAAGTTGCATGACAGCGTTCGCCCACACACAGCCAATATCGTCAAACAGTTCCTGGCAAAAGAGCGAGCGGTGCAACTTGAACATCCACCAGTAAGGTGGTCAGTAAAGGCAGTAAGGTAACCACAGGTAACATTTCATCTATGTTAATGTTACAGGACTATTCACTGAACTATATTCTTAGAAGTTGTTCATAAAGTGAGACAGGGTTTTACTGTAGTAACAGTTGAAGTGCAATGCAAAGGAATTAACAAGCTAATTTTGGAAGAAGCAGGAAGAAAAAGAAAATTATTTCAGTAGAGCGATAGTTTCTCATAAGCTATAAAAATGGGACTTAAAATTTTCATCTGAAGTATTTTTCTCACTTGATCTTTGGGAGATATATATTCCAAACTACTGTGAGAAAGTAATTATATAAACTGATCAATCTTTACTGTACTTTCATCTACTACATCTGCAAGAAACTATAGAAGAAAGTCACTGAAGAAAACTGATTTTTTTTTACATAGAAACTGTGATTATTGCTGAAGTTTCAATGTGAATAATAATTTCTATGTGAATAGAAAAAGGGAGGCTACTGGAATTGGATACCCAGGATCTTTGTCTGATAATATAGAATATTTATTGAAAGTACAGTTTACAGCATCGACAGATGAATAAATACTGATGGCAGACTAAAAATATAGTATTCAGTCTGACAATGAACTTTCTAAAAAAAATTACAAATGTTTTAAGTATTACTTTAATTAGCAGTAGGCAGATAACAATATCCCTGACAGCAGTAACATCTAGTACTTACAGAATAGTTCTTTCCTTAGAAATTCTGCCAAAATTGTTTACTACCTTTCTATAAAAATAATTATTATTATATTAAGTGATACATTTTAGAGTGTTAAATCTGCAATACAAATACAACGAGGTCAAAATGGTCTTTTCCTTGAGAGATGAATAGGGAAATAATTTAAGAGATGCCTGTTCATTTTAGAAATTATGCTGGCAAAAGTAAAGCACCCAGAATAAATTGTCAGTTGCCAGTGTATCTTCATACATGAGTACATCACACTACACTCATACTCCAGAAGCCACCTTACGATGTGGTGGAGAGTACTTTGCGTACCATTGTCACTTTCTCCTATTCCAGTTGTGTTTGGTTCGTGAGAAAAATGATTGCCAGTGTGCCTCTGTGTGGACCCTAATCTTCTGATCTTATCCTTGTGGTTGCTTTGCGAGATATACATAGGAGGAAGCAATTTATTGCTTGAGTCTTCACATAATGTTTGAACTTGGAACTTTGACAAAAGTTCTTATCATGATACAGAATGCCTCTCATGCAGCATCTGCCACTGGAGTTTATTAATAATATCTGTGACTCTTTAATGCTTACTAAATGAGTCCATAATGAAACATGTTGCTCTACTTTGGATCTTCTCTGTGTCTTCTATTAACCCTACCTGGTACAGATCTCACACTGATGAACAATACTCAAGTGATGGCTGAAAGAGAATTTTGTAATCTACTTCCTTTGTTGATGAACTGCACTTCCTTAGGATTCTTCCAATGAATCTCAGTCTGGTATCTGCCTTACCTATGACTGATTTTACATGGTCATTCTATTTCAGATTGCCCCTTATGTCTACTCCCAGTTATTGTATAGAAGTAACTGCTTCCAGCATGTGTCTGCTATTTCACAGTTATATAATAAAGGTTCTCTCTTTCTTTGTAAACACAGTAGTCTACACTTGGTTATGTTGAGGCTAAATTGCCATTTTTTACACCATGCATCAATATGCCACAGATCATTCTGCATTTCATATTTGCAGGTATTTGAATGACATACCAGTCTCGTGACAAAACAGATTGGTTTGTGATTTGTGTTCTCAACAGTTCTGATAGTGTATTTAATTAGCATGAACAGCATTAGATGTTCAGTGGTCACTGTGAAAGACTTGAAAATGCTGCATACTTGTGTGATACAGGGTTATTAGCACCTGGAAAAGTTTTAAAGGGCCTCAATGTGGATTCAGTTTGACCTGATATTTGAATTTTTCAATACCCATATTTTCAGAGAATTCAGATGCAACACAGGCCCAATGTTGATCTCCATAGTAACACAGGCATGCTCATCATAAAAGCTAGGAGCTAGTATATCAGATGAGAATGAGGTAGAATTACCATATAATCCTTTGGGCTCACCTTAATGCCATCACATCTGTGCCTTCTATTCCATAAGAAGTAATGGACTTGCTGCAACATCATGTGTCATTCTGTACTATTAGTTAGAAGCTGACAGCAGCTGGACAAGTAAGTTACTATCACAAGCTGCTAACAAATAGCTGCATTTGGAAAGCTAAAGGGATATGGAGGCTTACACTGCTAATGAATCCCATCACATTGCACTCATCAAGGAACTGTAGCTCTGCATTAAAAAAGATGACCATACTCTGTGAGTATGATGGTGACCTGGGCAGATCTATCATGGATAGGACACAGGTGGAACTGGCTTGGATGTCAACTCCACCCTGGTGTCAGAATTGGCAACCAGTTACATAAGTTGCGGGAATATTGGGCTATTTGGGTGCAAAATCATACAGATAAGTGGGCTCACGCCTTAAGTTCTTAGTAAATGTAATTCAATTTTGCATCAAATAAAACAAATCTAGCCTCTTAACTCATGAAGTTTCACTTCACTTTCAACTCCCATTCTGGGTGCTTCTTGGTTTCTTTGGCATTCAATTAAACTCATTACACCTATTTTTGATATTTTCTAGATCACATTAGGACTGTCTCTATGCATTTGAAACAAATTATTATACTTCCCTTTTTAATTAACTAATATAA
Source organism: Locusta migratoria (assembly GCA_026315105.1). Lineage (NCBI taxonomy): Eukaryota > Metazoa > Arthropoda > Insecta > Orthoptera > Acrididae > Locusta > Locusta migratoria. Next base: position 457,740,087 of record CM048755.1, read on the forward strand.
AAATTCAAACAAGAGTAGACGAAAGATTACTTACTTGGAAGACTGTTAGTAGAGCAATAGGAAATGTGTTGAAGTTTGTGGGTGGCGTCTCATCATCAAAATTAAACTGACCACCAAATAACTGCATACCAAGTAAGGCAAAAATAAGGATAAACAGGAAGAGCAGGAACAGAAGTGAGATGATGGAGCGCATCGAATTCAATAAGGATATCACAAGATTGCGCAGCGATGACCAGTACCTGTGAATCATACACTCATTAGTTTAAAAGACTTTAGCATTATATAATTACTTCTAAATTAAAACAGACAGAAAGAATATCTCTTTTTCAAGAAGATTCTCACACTTTTATAAATGAATGTTTCTTGGTAACACTTCTATGATGAGACACACATTAAAGATATATATGACATATTGATGAAAATAATATACTGATGCTACTATCTCAATCCACTATGCTTACATTCACTGTGAAAAGCTGATATCATAATACACAGAGCATTCGTGTGATTCCAGTTAAGTCCCTGTAGTTCCTAAATGAAAGTTGCACAAATTTCATGACTTTTTTTTCTAAATATTATCTTATCTCCCTTAAACCAGTGAATTCACCACCTGTCATTCACATTTACAAGGTTGGCTGATATAACTTTGGCATTAAACATTCTTGTTGTTGTGGTCTTCAGTTCACAGACTGGTTTGATGCAGCTCTCCACCCTACTCTATCCTGAGTAAGCCTCTTCATCTTCTTATAAGAACAGCAACCTTCATCCATTTGAATCTGCTTACGGCATTCATCTATTGGTCTCCCTCTGTGGATTTACCTCAAACACTTCCCTCTAATGCTAAATTCATGATTCCTTGATGTATAAGAATGTGTCCTACCAATCGATCCCTTCTTTTAGTCAAGGTATGCCAGAAATTCCTCTTCTCCCCAATTCTGTTCAGTACCTCCTCATTCACATATAAGTTTCTAAAAAAAAAAAAAAAATAATAATAATAATAAAAGGGAAAAGTCTTCACCTTCTCAGTGGTACTAAATAAGCTAAGTAAAATAACTGAAAGAAACATGAATAAATGTTTGCATAAATCCTTTCTTGAGTGTGGATGCACACAAAATGTGAAATCTTATGGAGTTGGTGAAATGCCATGAGTAATGAGTAAAATGTGTAGCGGTAAGATGTCAGTAGTGTGTGGATAAGATGAAAATTTGGGTCTGGTAAGAGGACTTCTAAGGTAGTCCCTGCAGTCATTGTGGTCACTGTGTCCATGTGATATAGTGGACACTATGTTTGCCCAACAAGTAGAAGACACAGGTTCAGATCCACTCCCGACTCAAATCTTAAACTTCCCCCATTGCTTTAATTCAATGCCCACTGACAGCTAATGTTCTCAATTCCTTTGTGTCTTGTTTGCAAAAAAACTGCAGGATCATTTCTTTTGGACACTGGTAACAGTGTTGTGTAATTAGGAGTTACTTTTTCATCACATAGCTCAATGGTAAATAAAAAAAATGTCAAACTAAAAATTCAAGGATCTGGAAATCATTTCAGCAGTAAATCCTAGTTTTTTTATCACTTGCCAGTTCTTTCATTCCTAGCAATAATTAGCTACTGTACAATACAATGAATTGAACCATAGTTTGATGGAAGGGAACCACAGTCATTACAGTTGGGAGTCCTGGTGAAGATGAACTAAAGAACTACAGACCAGTCTCCTAATTATGTCATCTATACAAGGTTCTTGAGCAACTGATATCACACAGAGGGACCAAAGTAATAGAAACTGTATCAGTATCAGAACAAGCAGGTTTACTTCCAAGTTTGAAGCTATAAAGTTTTACACCTAACTCAGGGTGACTTAATTGTTATGGGAGACTGGAAATCGGTAGTAGGACAAGGAAGAAAAGGGAAGATAGTAGGTGAATATGGTCTGGGCAAAAGGAATGAAACAGGAAGCCGCCTGGTAGAATTTTGCGCGGAACATAATTGAGTCATAACAAACACCTGGTTTAGGAATCACAGAAGAAGAAGTTTGTATACGTGGAAGAGACCAGTAGACACCGGGATATACCAGATCGATTTTATAATGGTAAGACATAGATTTCGGAACCAGGGGCAGATATAGACTCTGACCATAACTTGTTGGTTATGAACTGTAGGCTGAAACTGAAGAAACTACAAAAAGGTAGGAAAATAAGGAGATGGGACCTGGATAAATTGAAGGAACCTGAAGTTCTTAAGAATTTCAGAGGGAGCTTTAGGCAACAATTGACAGAAACGGGGGGAAATAAAACAGTAGAGGAGGAATGTGTAGCATTGAGAGATGAAATAGTGAAGGCAGCAGAGGACAAATTGGTAGGAGGGCAAGACCTACAAAAAATCCTTGGATTTCACAGGAGATACTAAATTTAATCGATGAAAGGAGAAAATATAAAAATGCAGTAAATGAAACAGGCAAAATGGAGTACAGACAGCTAAGAAATGAGATTGACAGGAAGTGCAAAATGGCTAAGAAGGAGTGGCTAGAAGGATGTAGAAGAATGTATAAATAGGGGAAAAATAGATACAGCCTACAGGAAAATAAAATAAACATTTGGAGATAAGAAAAACAGCTCTATGAATATCAAGGATACTGATGGAAAACCAGTTCTCAGCAAAGAAGGGAAAGCTGAAAGGTGTAAAGAGTATATAGAGAGGCTCTATGAAGGAAATGAACTTAACGGTAATATTGTAGAAAGGGAAGAAGAAGTAGATGAGGATGAAATAGGATAAACTATACTGAGAGATGAATTTGACAGAGCACTGAAAGACCTAAGTCGAAACAAGGCCCCTGGAATAGATGATATTCCCTCAGAGCTACTGTAGTCTCTGGGAGAACCAGCCATGAGAAAATTGTTTCACCTGGTGTGTAAGATGTATGAGACAGGTGAAGTACCCTCAGACTTTAAGAAAAATGTTATAATCCCCATTCCAAAGAAAGCAGGTGAAGACAGGTGTGAAAACTACAGAACCATCAGTTTAATAAGTCATGCTTGCAAAATATTAACACGAATTATTTACAGAAGGATGGAAAAGCTGGTAGAAGCTGACCTAAGGGAAGATCAGTTTGGGTTCAGGAGAAATGTAGGAACACGGGAGGCAATACTCACTTTACGGCTTATACGTGAAGATAGATTAAGAAAAAGCAAACCTACATTTCTAGCTTTTGTAGATTTGGAGAAGGCTTTTGACAATGATGATTGGAATAAACTCTTTCAAGTTCTGAAGCAAGCAGGAGTAAAATATAGGGAGCATAAGGTTATTTACAACTTGTACAAAAACCAGACAGCGGTTGTCAGAGTTGAAGGGCATGAAAGGGATGCAGTGGTTGGAAAAGGAGTAAGACATGGTTGTAGCCTTTCTCCAATGTTATTCAGTTTGTAAATTGAGCAAGCTATAAAGGAAAGCAAGGAGAAATTTGGAGAAGGAATTAAAGTTCAGGGGAAAGAATTAAAAACATTGTGTTTTGCCAATGACATAGTAATTCTGTCAGATACAGCAAAGGACCTGGAAGAGCAATTGAACAGAATGGACAGTGTGCTGAAAGGTGCATATAAGATGAACATTAACAAGAGCAAAACTATGGTAATGAAGTGCAGCATAAGAAAACCAGGTGATGCTGAAGGAATTAGATTAGGTAACGAAACAATAAAGGAGGTAGGTTAGTTTTGTTACTTGGGCAGTAAAATAACAAATGATGGTCGCAGTACAGAGGATATAAAATGCAGAATGGCAATGGGTAGAAAAACGTTCTTGAAAAAGAGGTATTTGTTAACATCGAATATTTATTTAAGCCTAAGGAAGTTCTTTATGAAGGCATTTGTATGGAGTGTTGCCTTGTATGGGAGTGAAACATGGACGATAAACAGTGCGGACAGGAAGAGGATTGAGGCTTTTGAAATGTGGTGCTGCAGAAGAATGATGAAGATTAGGTGGGTGGATCGTGTGACTAATGAGGAGGTACTGAACAGAATTGGGGAGAAAAGAAATTTCTTGCATACCTTGACTAAAAGAAGGGATAGATTGATAGGACACATTCTTAGACATCAAGGAATTGTGAATTTAGCGTTGGAGGGATGTGTGTGGGGTAAAAACTGCAGAGGAAGACCAAGAGATGGATACAGTAAGCAGATTCAGACAGATGTAGGTTGCCGTTCTTATATGGAGATGAAGAGGCTTGCTCAGGATAGGTTACTGTGGAGAGCTGCATCAAACCAGTCTCCGGACTGAAGACCATAACAACACAAGGAAATCTTCCTAGCACCCATCCTCTTTAACAAAAATACAAATGACTAACACCAACCAGAAGGAACAAAATATTTTGTGCTGATGATTGTGCAATAGCAGCACAATAGGCAATTGTGAATGTGTTGAAAAGAAGCTGTCCCCATTTTTAAAAGAGCATAGTAATTAATACCAACACATCCAGATAAATCCCAATCCATTAGAAACACAAGTATGTGCCTTCCAGCTAAAAAGTAGACAAGTAACAAAAACATTGTAGGTGACAAGAAGAGATACAATTAGAATGAAGCACTACACCCAAATATTTGGGAGTCACACATTAACTTACAGCATCTACTGCTTCAATATGAAAAAAGAAGACATCAGCAAGGAATAATACCCTATGGAAACCTTAAAGGACTGAGAACTTTAGCCCTTCAATTACTATGCAGCAGAATTTGCCTGTCCTGTCTGGTATACCTCCAGTTACGCCAGACAAGTACACATCAATTTCAACGAGAATTGCAGAATCAATATGGTCTGCCTGAGCACTTCAAAATATCTACCAGCTAACAGGTAGCACCCTCGCCAGACATCTGCTGAGAATCTACCACAGTACTATAAAGAAGGAACTCAATAAATCTAGAGACCCATCATATATATGGCTATTTACCAGATACTGCCTGATTCAAATCAACATGAACAGTAAAGTAACCCTCGTAGCAAAACCTACAACATTCATACTAAATTCTTGTCATGAATGAGACTGCAAGATCACAGAGTGGATGACACTGTGTAAGAACCTACCTCCTCTGCATGAATAAAACTGGCTGACCTGGGAAACTCTCATCATTTTATGACCTGGAGTCAGGAGATACAATACCAGCCAGAGGATGTGGAGATTTTCTTGTGATTCTTTCCTGTGTGAATGCAGAGATGTGGTAAACACAGATCAACTCCACATCTGCAAGCTGTGTCCAACTCCAAGATTCCGTAAAAGAACTGATGATAACTACCAACAAAGTCTGTGAGTGGTTAAATGCAGGTTGCAGACCACTTTCAGAGCTTGTTATTGTGAAACATCTAGTTGTAGAAAAATATTGTTCCCTAATGTCATTGTGGTGAGAATTTTCAGATGATTATGAGTGTTGCGCATAACATATCCCACTGCTAATTGTGTGCCACAGTTATGTATTTTGAAAACTTTTGGTACCAATACCTTTTAAGATAGTAATTCCTCTTTCTTATTTAGTGTAGATATTTATGTGATTTTACTTAAATTTATCCTTGTTGTATGTAATTAGTTTTCACTATTTCAGTCAATTTTTACTAATTTTTATAATCACACTAACTTTTGCCAACATGCTGTCATCATGATGTACTTTTCATTTACATGTACATTAATTGGAGTTGTGGTCAGATTTACTATTTTTTCAAGTGTGCTATTGAGGTTATGTGCTAAAACTAACACTATACACACTTATTTTCTTACTTCAGTGGGCCTTAAGCGAGCTGTATGTTTTAATCATCTCACTGATGTTCTTAGATATATATTTGGTAGATATGTAATTGACTGACAGACAATCACTGAATACTTTCATATTCAGTTTGTTTATATTCCAAAGATACTTAATATGATAGTTCAAATGTTTGTTAAGCTTATGGTACTTAACTGTGGGGTCATCAGTCCCTAAACTTACAAACTTCTTATAAACTGACTTGTACTAGAGACAACACAAACATCCATGCCCGAGGGAGGATTCGAACCCCTGACGGGAAACGGCCTCGCACATCAGAGCATAGTGCCTCAATGTGCTCAACTACTCCATCGCGGCAATATGATAGTGTTAGGTGATTGTGTTTTCTTATTCCTTTATTGTTTGTGCAATTACAAAAGATATAGAGAAAAATGTAAGTAAGGTTGATGAGATGATTTAAACACACAACTTAAGGTATACACTGAAATAAATTAATCTTCTCAGGGTTAAATTTCAGTATATGACATTGTTGACATGCACAGCAAGTAAACCCCATCACACTTTAGAGTGATGTACATGTAACTGAAAAGTACCTGATTACAGTAGCATGTTGCTAAAATAGGATGGAAGAATTAAAAATTATATCGTAAACTTTCTGATTAGTGAATGATTTCTAATTTTTCCTACTCAAATCTTGTTTCTTCTATGTCAGTGTTTAAAATCTTATGAGTACAGTGTGTGCTTAGCTGTTATGATAAGCACTAAACACATATAACAGTAATATCACATTCAATTTAGTTTCCTACTTCAGATATAACTAATATTCTCTACATTTGTTATGAAACTATTATAAGAGTTTGTTAGTGAGCATAACCTTGACAAATGTTTTATCATCCAAGTTATCAGATATAAAACTGTGCATTTTATTGCAGGGTTTCATCATTATTTACACATATCACTTTATATTATAGTGGACATATTTATGTAAACCATCTATGCAAATTAATAATAAAAGTTTTCTATCGCCACATGCATTTCGCCTTTATTTGAAAGGCATCATCTGTGGCAATATTTTCTGGATGCTGGTTTACATGTAGTGCTGATGGTGACTTTCGGTTATTTTGTTTCCATTTATATTCACTTGGCATTTTTGTTTTTATCACTTCAGCAATAGCACCACTAGGCACAGCTTCGGGTATTAGAAACATCCACCTAACTAACAAGTTTGTCCTGTTTCCACTGCAACTTAATCTGAGTCAGTGAAACACACATCAGTTGTTTGGAGCCTTGTTGTCACCCATATTAGTCTGAAGTCAGCAAAGAAGGGCAAGGGGTTGTTAATCATTAGCAGTTGAAATGTACAGTGTGTAATGGTAACCATTAGGGAAATGGCAGTAAGGGGTAGGACAGATCATGTTGTGCTCTCTCTCTCTCTCTCTCTTTATCTCTCTCTCTCTCTCTGTGTGTGTGTGTGTGTGTGTGTGTGTGTGTGTGTGTGTGAAGGCCATATTTAATACATTAGAGAGGCTATTCCAGAAGCCAGTATTGAGAGAACAAGCTGCAGCAAACTTCTGAGAGTCTTGGAGTCTTGAGTAATCAAGGACAAGATGTTTCTGTCAGAAGTTTGGATGTGATTGATTGGACTACAGCCATACAACTGATAATTTTTTCAGGGAATTCACTAAAGGATGTTACATAAACAGCTGATTGTGTTAGCAGTGTGCAGAAGGGTTTTTACCTTAAGCAATTTCAGACAATTCAAGATAATGATAGCTATAAGTGTTCCCAAATTTATTGGGAAATGATACAAAGAAATGATCACCACAATTAAACAATTAAAATAATAGTGATCAAATGCTGAAGCATTCTAAAGTTGAAAGGAGTCATAGTGCATTGGACTTAATACTATATTAAAAAAGAGCTGAAAGCTGAAATTGATAGTGCCGAGATTTTGGGGTTAAATCTAGGTGTATATCAAACGAATAAGCTAACAGGAAATGGTGGAGGTATAGTTGTCACGGTGGGCAGAAAACCCTCAACTTCACTAATTTAGAAATTGAAAGTACATGTGAGAGTGTTCACACAATACACAGTATTAACAGTGAGCATAAACTTAAAACTGGATCTTTCTATTGACTAACAAACTCGCCTGCAGATGTAACAGAAAAATTTAGGGCTAACGTCACTTTACTATCATGAATTTTCTCCTCTCATAGTACCTAAGAATAGGTCTAACCCCAATTTTACCAAATCAAATCTGAATTTTAAATAAAACATGTGCCGAAATCCGAACCCGAATCTTCCAAATTTTGAACCAAAATAATCTGTCAACTCAAGTACATGCATTTACAAAGAATTACTACTCTATCACAGCCAGTGGTGTAGAAGAAAGCCTTCTGGGATGGATCCCAAATGAATGACAATATTACAGTACAATTTAAGAAATTAAAATGTCATTTAAATTTTTATTTTGAATCTTAAGGAAATTTGTATGAAACATTTTGAGATATATGTTGTTTAGATGCTCTAAAAGATAATAAGAAACTTTCTTCACTCTATTACAAACTGTTTCTTTTTGATGAAATACAAAATAATTCCACAATTGAGTTTTAGAAACGAAAGGATTACGTATTTTTTTTCTTTTTTCAAAGGGGAAGAGTCAAAAATAAAACCTGAAAAGATGAGTAGATATTTTGGAAGTTGGAAAGATAGATTCTTAAGAAAATAGGATGTGTAAACGTTAAATAATTTTATAGAGATATGTCAGGTATTCCATGAATGACGGACAGGACATTCAGAGACAGAGAAATCCGCGTTATTTCGACGTGTGTGTACTTGTTATTGTCAGGTAGACATTTCAGAACTGCGAAAAGTACTTAACAAGCAGATTGTGCATTCGTGAGGGTTAAGCAATGGTATTTTGTAAATTTATTTATTCTTTCAAACATTTAAGATTTGCCAACACAGAATTTATATTCATTGAAGATTTAAAAATCAGTACTAGAAGCCTGTTGCTGTGTTTCATTTCTATCTACTCCCATTCAGCATAACAATAATACAAATGTAAACATTAACGTCATATGTACGGTATATTGTCCAGCATTCGCCGATGTCTTTCAGATTTGTAAGGCGGATGGAATTTAAATATTGTAACAGCTAAAATGGAAGATTACATGCCTTAATGTCTACATTTGTATTATTCTTATGGTGAAGATAGTGTGTAATTTATGAATCACGATTCATAGGACCAATTCCTTGTCTGTAATAGAAAAACGCGGAAGTTGTAGCACGAAGGCAGTGGTTGTAGCGACAGGCATATTGACACAACACATGCTTGCCAGACAGCTTTATGTAGTAGCTTTTAGATAAGACTTCAAATGTACGTCTATTATAGCTACACTAAACACTTACTAAATAAGAATGGAAATAACTATGAAAATAATTGCAGAAATATAAAACAATTTTATTAGATTGTAATAAAAATTTTGCAAAATGTTTATAATTGCAATCAGATACCGGTGCGGTAATTCTGAATCACTATTACTCGATTCCTTGTTATTCTGTTCCTTCGTACTACAGAGCATCATCCCTCGTACAATCTAGTGCATTCGATATAGAACATTTTAAATGCATGTTATAAAACTGATTTGGAACCCACTTCCATGTATCAATCCCTGGCACATATGCGCGTTTTACACGACCCGTCACTTTTCGAATGGCAGTCGGTGTACATGTGTTTAAGCTTGACCTTAAACGATTAATTGAAACAGACGTCAAGTGGTTGCTGAATTGACTAATTCCACCAGTATGTCTCATGATTAGAACTTTTTTTTCCACATACCGTAATAAATAACTTTCTTCTTGAAATCCTAGTGCTTCATTACAGTTCACACACCCCATCACTTCACAGAATTTGACGAAACAATACGTGAACGTTGTTGGTATTTACATAAAGAAATTTATTTTTGTTGCTACTAATATTTGAAAGGTTGCTACATTTGAAGTTGAGCAATACTAATACTAAAGTTCTATTTCCTTTGTTGAATGATGTATTAAAATTCAATAGTCGAAAATAAAAAGGAAATTAGACTCATCTTCCTTTTCATTTATTTTTTATTTTATTTTTACAAGCGCAAAAGTTTTAGCGCCAGTATTTATATTTGCGCCTGCAAAGCAAGCCTGTGTACCTCTGCTTATATTAGACGGGAAAAGTCACTTGTGGCGGCTCCTAGCGCCATCTGTCAGAACGTCATTATGTATTCAATACATAATAAATTTGTACCAATATCTGGAAGATTTTCTTAATATGTCACATTAAAATGGATTGAACTAGAAAGAAACTATCAAAAAGAAGTACTTGGGAAGTAAGTATTCCTGCCTAGGTTTTCTACAGTACCAGTACTTTAAGTACCTACATAAATTTTGTCCAAGTTACTATGAGATCATAGAACTACTGTATGCAATGATCCACATTTAAAAATATGTAGTTGACAAATCAATGGATTTCTTCCATTTATGATATCACTTGCTTCCTTCAGGTATCAGTCCTGTGATGTCAAAATATTGCAACAAATTTGAGATCATCAGATTTGTATACTTGCGATAATTTTTCTTGATTTGTGTGGCAAAAGCAGCAAACTCCATGTACATTCTTCTGTGTTCAGCATTATACAGATAAAACTATATTTTATAAGATAGACAGATCTTTAGAAATAATTCACTATAGTTTTGTGGGCAGTATTATACTCATTAGCAGTCAGACCGATCGTTCCAGTCATGAATTTGGGATTCTTGCTTATTCCATTCCCCCCACCCCCAACCCCACACTTAATGAAGGCTGCTAACTAAATTAACTTTGTATGGCAAATATATTCTTCATAAATTCTCACTTTATCCTTCGCACTTGTTAGTCTACATTCACAATCACAAGAATTATTTGGCTGTAACCACAAGTTTACAAAATTATACGTCTGCCACTCTTTTACAACATCTTCCAAAACCTTCAGCCTGTTCCACACACTTATAAAAATAACTGGTAAATTTCTTTTCTTCTCCTTTGACTGTAAGTTTAATTTCAATCATCACAATTGGAATTTCTATTGTATGGCTGTTTTCATATGTATGCTGTGAGTCAAGGTGTACAAAGATCTTGTAAGATATATATATAGATTCAAATTCACTGCTCATACTTGAAAATGATCCCTAAGTCAAAACTGAGTTCTTGGTGATTTAAATTATACAATATGTGATCATTATTTCATAAATTTCTGGCTATCCAGTAGAACAGTGATGCTAGCACTTCTCCCACACTCCAGGCAAACTAATTATCCTTTTTACTTCTGAAGCCATGTTTAGATACAGGGTTGTGGTTATCTCAACACGTTCTAATTTGACTTTCCTACATTGCTATAAACATATTGATTGACACTACTTGATGGACCACACAGTGCTATGGATACAAATAGATATTATGTTACTCCAAAGCCTCTGGGGCATTAGTGCCTTAAGAAACATTGTAGTCTACATCTACATACATATGTCGCAATCCACTGTAAGGTGCGTGGCGGAGGGTACACTGTACCACTACTAGGCATTTCCTTTCCTATTCCACTCCCAAATAGAACGAGGAAAAAAGAATGCCTATATGTCTCTGTACAAGCTCTAAATTCTCTTATCTTGTCTTTGTGATCACTACACGTAATGTAAGTAGGCGGCAGCAAGATCATACTACACTCAGCTTCACATTCTGGCCCTCTAAATTTCCTCAGCAGAATTTCATGAAAAGAACATCGTGTTTCCTCCAACGATCCCTAATTGAGTTCCTGGAGCATTTCCGTGACACTTGCGCATTGGTTGAAACTACCAGTAACAAACCTAGCTGCTCGCCACTGAACTGCTTCTGTGTCTTCCTTTAAACTGATCTGCTGCGGGTCCCAAACACTTGAGCAATACTCAAGACGTGGTCGTACAAGCGTTTTATATGCAGTCTCCTTTGCAGATGAAGTACATCTTCCCAAAATTCTCCCAATAAACTGAAGTTGGCTGTCCGCCTTACTCACAACTATCCTTACATGTTCGTTCCATTTCATATCTCTCTGCAATGTTACACCTAGATATTTGAACGACGTGACAACATCAAGAAGCTCACTACTAATGCTGTATTTGAACATTATGGGATTGTTTTTGCTACTCATGCGCATCACCTTACATTTTTCTATATTGAAAGCTAGCCGCCATTCTTCGCACCAACTAGAAATTTTGTCTAAGTCATTCTGTATGTTATTACCGTCAGTTAAAGACGATACCCTCCCATACACCAAAGCATCATCTGCAAACTGATGTCTTTGGTTTTCTTCCGGTTTTCAGTTTTTCTTCAGTGTTTGCATTATTGTTTCACTCTCTTCATATCTCACTGGAATTTGTAGCTGAAATAAAGTGCTGCAGTGGTAAATCACAGTGAAATATCGTCTCATTCATGACATATGGAACAGGATGGATGTCAATGATTTGCCCTGAAGATAGTTGACAGTACTGAAATGTTGAAACTGGTTCAAAATAAATAAAAAATTTAGCAAAACTTACGGCTGTTGGTAAAAAATTTTTAATCACAACTATTTCTTGTTGTGTTATTGCTGAGAAGGGAAGACTGCAATCTCTGAATGCAAAAAATCAGTATTATTCTAAATGTAGTATAGTATCACAGTTTGTTTCCATTTTAGGGCAAATCCCATTTCTCTTCTATGCAAATTATTTCCAGTCAGAACAATTATGACCTACAATAATAGCTGGTATGTCATCTTAGACACAGATGCAATGAAGCCATAGTGGGTCACTGCATATACAAGTCACCTCATTCTCATAATTTCTAGGGGGGGGGGGGGGGGGCTGCTGACATACTGTACAAGTACATCCTAGATATGTTCAATTGGGTTCAGATGTGGCAAGTTGGTGGCCCAGCAAAGCAATTGCTACTCAACACTGTGATCCTTGAACCATTCCATCACACTACTGGTTTTATGACATGGTGAAATTTCTTATCGAAAACTACCACTGCCGTTGGGTAATATGATCATCTTGAAGGGGTGTCTATGTTCTGCAAACAGTTACAATACTTATTGGTCATAATGTGCCTTGTAGAAGCTCCACTGGACCCATGGTTACTCACTTGAATTTTCCTCATAGCATAACTGTGCTGCTACTTGTCTCTGTATGACAGTGAAGGTGTCAAGGAGCTGATCCCCTGGAAGACAACGAAACTGCACACTCCTATCAGCATGATGAAGAAATATCGGTATTTTTCAGATCGTGTAACATTCTGCCACTGTGCCAACATTTAGCGACAATGGTCACGTGCCATGTGCCCATTTCAGTCATACTTGCCAATGTCATGGTGTTAACAATGTCATACACACTGGTCACCAGCTGCAGAATCCCACTGGTAGAAGAGTTCATTGCACTGTGTGTTCAAAACACACTTATACTCTGTCCAGCATTAAACTCTGATTTTAGCTCCACTACATTTCGCCATCTGTCCTGTTTTACCAGCCTGTCCAGCTTCTGATGTCTGACACCTCTAATGAAAGTTGGCTGCCCAAACCCTTGCTATTTGGATGTTGTTTCATCACATACTGAAGCTACTCATCACAGCACTCCTTCAATACCTAACAAGTTATGCTCTTCCAGAAATGCTCATGCTGAGACCATTGGCCATCACAATCTGTCCTTGCTCAAACTCAGATAAATTGTATGCCTTCCCCAATCTATACACGGACATCTCGCTCACTGATACTACATACACTGTGTGTGTGTGTGTGTGTGTGTGTGTGTGTGTGTGTGTGTGTGTGACTAGTAGCCATTCCACATCAGGTAATGCTGCTACTGGCTTGATTGGTTTGTACTGATAGTAGGTAAATGGTCATCATGTTCTGGCTGATCAGTATATAAATTCTTTTACAGAAGATTTTTCTGTTTTTGCAACAGTGTTTAAATGAAGATGGCAGTGCTCAATCATGGGCACACTTGGTGCCCTAAAAATCTTATTCTAAGTATACAGGTTGAAACTAAATACTGCAAAAATGTCTATCATACATTTCAAAACCAAACACTCAAAATGTTTGTGATTTAAAGTGCAATATAAAAATCATCGTACAGAATAAATTGGCACAATTAAATTCCTTGGAGTAAATGTCAACAAGTACTTAAGCTGCACCATCTCTAGTGACTACATTGCTGATGTGACAATATGCATTTATGTTCCTTTTCTGCCTTTTCTCCTTGCTTAAGATTAAATTAACATACTGACTTCCTATCAAATAAAATAAGCTGTTACGCTTTGAAATGAAAATACTAGGAAGTTCTACTGACTGAAAAAGTAGCTTATGACAGTTACATTGACTCTGTCATTGCTTATGGTGCAGTTTACTGAGGAACTTGTATTACTGAATCTGCAGAAGTAAATTGTCAGATACACAGGTCCCACACAGCAGAAAGAATTTTGTCACAAACTATATCAGAAACTACAAATCCTAACTGTTCCCTACATGTACATATATGACATTATAATTTCCCATGTTATTGGGCAGACTTGTTGTTTTCGGTAATATATTGCAGCTGAGAGCATGTGTTGTAGTATTTTTATTTCATTTCCACATAATGGGTTTTGACAGACTCTTTCCTGTCATCTTCAGACCGTATGGAATCGTTTTATAGAATACAATCTTACTCCCATAACAAGAACACAATTCACTACTCAAACAAAAGCACCACATATGCTAGGCAGTGACATAAAACTGAGTACATACAATATCTATAGCACCACACATTTGCACCGGGGGTGTAATGGATACTTTTACTGCACAGAGAATTTGACAGAGCGCTGAAGAATTGAGTCGTAACAGGGCCACCGGAGTAAATGATAGTCCTCTGAATTGCTGATATCCTTGAGAGAGCCAGTTATGAAGAAGCTGTTCCACCTTGTGGACAAGATGAATGACACAAGGGATATACCCTCCAACTTCAAGAATTATATAATACTTCCAAGTGCAAAGAAAGCAAGGGCAAACAAGTGTAAAAATTACACAACTATTAGCTTAATAAGTCATAGTTGCAAAATACTAACATAGAATATTTACAGACAACTGGAAAACTGGTAGAATCTCAGAAAGAACAGTTTGGATTTAGGAGAAATATATGAACATGCAGCCCAATACTTACATCACGACTTATCTTAGACGATAGGCAAAGGAAAGACAAACCTACATTTTTAGCTTTTGTAGATTTAGAAAAAGCTTTAGATAATGTTGAGTGAAATATACCCTTTCAAATCCTGAAGGTAGCAGGGGTAAAATATAGGGAACAAAAAGTTTATTCAACTTCTACAAAACAAAAAAACAAAAAACAGTTATAAGTGTCAAAGGCAATGAAAGGGATATTCAATCTGTACATTGAGCAAGCTGTAAAGGAAAGCAAGGAGAAACTTGGAGAAGGAATTAAAGTTCAGAGAGAAGAAATAAAAATTTGGCAGTTTGCCAATGACATTGTAATTATGTGACACACTGCAAAGGACCTGGAAGAGTAATCGAACAGAATGCAAAATCTCTTCAAAGGAGGGTATAAGACAAACATGTAGTGTAAGGAAATCACATGATGCTGAATGAATTATATTAGGTAATAAGACAACAAAAGTAGTAGACGAGTTATGATTTTTGTGTAGCAAAATAGCTTATGATAGCTGAATCAAAGAAGACATAAAATGCAGAATTGCAATGGGAAGAAAAGCATTTGTAGAGATGAGAAGTTTGTTGACATGCAATATTATTTTAAATGTTAGGACATCCTTTCTGAAAGGATTTTGCTGGGGTGTAGCATTGCACAGGAATGAAACACGAACAATAAAGAGTGCAAACAAAAGAAGATAGAAGCTTTCGAAATGAGCTACAGATGAATGCTTAAGATTATATGTGCAGATCATGTAACTAATGAGGAGGTACTGGACAGAATAGGAGAGAATAGAAATTTATGATATACCTTAACTGAAAGAAGGGGATGATTTGTGGGACACATTCTGAAACACAGAATCATCACTTTAGCACTGGAAGGAAATGAGTGCAGTAAAAATTATAGAGAGAGACCAATGGATGACTATAGTAAGTAGGTTGAAAAGGGTATAGGTTGCTGTATTTATTCAGAGATGAAAAGGCTTGCACAGTTTAGGGTCCATGGAGAGCTGCATCAAAGCAGTCTTTGGACTGAAGACCACAACAACAACAATTTTATTTACTGACATGCCTATGTGGCACTTTTGTTTTAATAGTGTGAGGTGCTCTCATTCTTGGGGCAGGATACTACAAAAAGAATTCTGTAAGGACTGGTATATGACAGCTACATTCTGTTGAAACCAGTGATGTGGAAATAAAACAAAAATACAATCACACACAATATTCGCTGCCATAAATTATAATTTACTTACATAGTAGACAAAAAATTATTTTATGATAATCAGTTTCAATACACATACAATGTGATACACATAAATTATGTGTAAAGGCTGCGTGGTATATAGGGATGAAAACATAATTTAAAGTTAATGACTAAAAGCATATTTAAAATAAAGAAAGAGATTCTAAAAATAAGGCTACCATACTGCAGACTCCATGAGAAAATTCCTACTACACAGTAGACAAATTTATGGAGAATGAAATAATAACTTGAAAAATTTTAATTGTGCACTACAAAACTATCACACAATAGAGTGCAGCCTTTTCAAAACTGGAAAAAAGAATACAACAAAAAATTAATTTATCTACAGATAAATTATTATGTTCATAAGTTACCTTAATGAAGAAAAAGTAATAAAGGAGAAGATAAAGCTTTGCAGAAAGTACTCAGGAAGAAAGTAGCAGAGAGAGAGACAGCTCACTTGGATAACTTGATATTTACCTACATTTTGCCTACAAGATATATTTATTTCTCTTTTCTTAAGCAAACCTTTAATAAGCTACTAGACTAGGTTATTACAGCCATGCCATTATCACTCCATTTCCATAGTGTGTATTGTGTATATATTATAGGTATTAATGTGTTCTTATTATGAAGCACTTAGTCTGCCACATTGTAAACAGTACAGTGTGGCTGAAACTATCATACAGGTTTCATCAAGTAAAAGTAAAGCAAAAACATAAATACTTTGTCTCATATGACACCCCAAATAAGCTTCAATTTGATTTACTGTAAAACTCAATAAAATGTTTCATACAACAAAAACACTTTAAAGTAAAAAATGGATGATCTCTACAAGATGTAGCATATGGCAAGGAATCTAAAACTCAGTTTACCTATTATCTTATTAATTCACTTTTAGCTATTAAATGGAGACTAACAGGAACTGTCATTAAGTAGCAAGGAAGGAGCAATGAGCAACTGAAATAAATAAGAAACAATGTGACCTTTCTGTCACAAAAATATGAAGAAAACTGACAATAAACATTTAATTCTTAGTGGAAACAGCAAGTTTGACTTGTCTGTAGATTTGATATTAAAATAATAAATTTACAGAGAATATCCCAAGAAAGAAATAAACAGTGAGAATAAACATTATCATCATAATATGTCATATGTCTTGGAAGTGACACATCTTGAGTGAAATGTATCGCCACTCTGAACACACTATAAATATTCATCACAGGGCAAGGTAGACTTGTTAGGTAATCAAAATCCAACAAGTTCACAAGCAATATTTGTGGGCATATGTTTTAATCTGTAGGGTAATCTGACACATTAAACAGATTGGTCTATTAACTGCTATGGACAACTGTTCTAGTTGTCATTGTTGGCAAACATGAAATGGTTATGGTTTACCAATACACTGCTCATGGCGCAGAGTATTTCTTCTATTGAACACATGATTATGTCTATTGAGGACTGTAAAGATCAGTGGAATCTTTTACTCTCATATGCTACCTCTGTTTGGATTCTTTCATTGTACCCCATTTGCATAATTTACCAATTAGCATGTCTTCACTGGAAGTAAAAACACACTAAGAATGCCTATTCAATTACAGAACATTGGCTGACTCATACATTCTTGTTGCCTTATAGCATGGTGACTATATATTTTGCTCAAACTTTCCATTCAGCATTTAAAACTGGAAATTTTTGTGTTTATATAATGGAATTATTTTAAATTCTTCTTATAACATTGTTTTAAATCTCTTCTGCTTCTAAAAGGTCTTAGTTTTCCTACTTTTCTGATTTGATCATAGATCTCTGCATTTTTCATGGTCAGACATTTTTATTTGACTTCCTCCTCTGATATGGCCATTCCTAACACAATTTATGACACTGCAGAGCATAGGTGTTCCTGTATTTTCTTGCAGTTATTACTTATCATATTCTGAGTATTAAACTCCATTTTGAATGTAACTTCACATCACAGAAGGATCTGAAAAAACCTATTTAAAAAGGTGGCATTTACATAACCCATCAGTGGAACATCATGGCACAGAAAGTTAATATTAGGATGATGGCATTATCTGTTAATATCAGTTTAGGGACCAAAATTGTAACATCTATTTTTTTGTAAAATTGGCATTGTATATCAACATAAGTCCCACATATTTTATTTATTTTAATGATTAGACACAGTAATTCAATATGATGATGGACTACCTGTATGAAGACAAAAATTTAGTGCTTTGAAATTGACTTTAAAAAGTTATAAGTGGGAAACATTTTGACTGGGACATTTGCTTTTGGTAAAACATAAACTTTTTTTTTCCAAAATCATATTAGTTTTCTTCTTGTTGCTGTATTTAAGCTTTCAACAAAGGATCATTCTGTTGAGAAGCAGCAGCATTTACCTATGGGTCAAGTGAATGCACTTCTAGACTTTATTTTTCTTTTCCTGCCCAATTTGTTCACTCAAATATCTGAAGAATATTAATTTTGCCCTTTCCTGGGCATTCATAGTTTTACTATCCATACAACACAACAGAGAAAAACAGAACAGGTAGGTACTTATCATAGTAGTAGATCTGAACATAACTCTAATCACACATTAGGGGAATAATTTAGCAAGGAAACTGAAAGAAAAGAAGCTTTACTGACACTTTAAGGAGTGAATATTGGCACATTCAAAACACATTGAAAGGTTTTGTCTTATATACTGGGCATTTATTTTAACTGAAGACATTCAAATATCATGGTAACTATGTATCAGATCCAGAAAGGTACAATGGTAATTTGTTTGTAATGGATAGGGACATCTACTGTTACTACTCTCCCCCCTCCCCCCCCCCCCCCCCAATGGCAAAAACTGCATACGTTTTGTCTTAAACATTCAATGACACATTCCTGTACACCTTAGCATCATCATCAAACAGCCACAGATTGCAACTTGCTCTGGCCATCAGATCATTCATACAGATAGAAAATAAGTGTGGTCCTATCACACTTTCCTGAAGCACTTATGATGATACCCTAGTCTCTGATGAACACTCACCATTGAGAACAATGTATTGGGTTCTATTACTTAAGTAGTCTTTGAGTCACTGACATATTTGTGTACCTATTCCATATGCTTGTACCTTCGTTAGCAGTCTGTAGTGTGGTACCGTGTCAAATGCCTTTCAAAACTCTAGAAATATGCAGTCTGCATGTTGCCCTCCATCCATTGCTCCCAAGATGAATTGAGAGAAAAGGGCAAGCATATTTTCACATGATCAATGCTTCCTAAGTCATGCTGTTGCATGGACAGAAGCTTTGCCATCTCAAGGAAAATTGCTATATTGGAACTGAGAATGTGTTAAAGAATTCTACAGCAAACTGATGTTAATGATATTGGTCAATAATTATGTTGGTCAATTCTTTTGCCTGTCTGATATATGAGAGTCACCTGTGCCTTTTTTTAGTCACTTGGAACTTTGCGCTGGTTCAAAGGTACATGACAATGCAAGCTAAGTCAGGGGCTAATGCTGTACAGTACCCTTTGTAAAACCAAATTGGTACCTCATCTGGACCTGGCGACACATAGGAATTTGGGAACGGAAAATACAATAACTTTTTGCTGTTAAAGTTTGTCAGTCAGGGTGTTACAGATCCCCAAAGTATACGTATGGTACTCACTCATCTCTCTTTCTCATTTTTATTGTCTCATCTCTCTTCTGCTCCCATAGCCTCTAACTCTCTCTCACTATGACTCTCTGATCTCCTTTCTCTATTGCTGTCACTCTCTCCTCTCTCTTGTACCATCATTTCACTTTTTGAACAAAAAATTCAAAAGAGGAAAAGAAAGTTTAAATGTTGCCAAACTTTTTGGTGAGGCATAATGAGAAGTGATGCAGCTAGTTCCCCACTTTCCTGTCATTCTTTTAAACAGTAACATAGGTGCTCCTGTGCTCCAAAAGTAGCTCTTTTTTTAATATGGAATAATTATAATAGCCATTAAGTCCACTTAGACAGAAGTGAGCACACCATGAGAGTTTGTCCATCAGATATGAAACCATTACCTTGAGAATGGAATGAGATATCGTTGTGCTCTCAATTTTAAATAAAAAATATGGTATCTCCTCTTAATTCCATGCACTATAAGAGCTAAAATCAACCTGGCAAAATGTCTACACAATGTATTTTTACCTCTGCATACACTTTAAAAATAATGCAACATTTTACTTAATTTGATGCAGCAGAGTGACTGTTATGAAGAACGAAAATAGGATCAAAAATTCCTGGAGTAAAAATATCCAACTTTAATATCTGCAACAATCAATTTCTTTTCACCAATTAGACTTCTTAACTTTCATAGTGGCTGGAACATTGTCTCAGCACAAATGGTACTTTTTGCATAAAAAATCATGGGTTGTCTGGTACATATTTGGAATGCATAAAAAACTTCAAAGTGGATAAATGGCGTTTTTAGATAAATGTATACAGAATATAGTGTTAAGCCATTTTCTATGGTTAGTTATTTAGATATTCACAATCCATGGCACAATAATGTCTAAAACCAGAGTTTGTAATTTAGTGCATAAGTATGGTAAGATTGAACCTCTGTTTCTTGGTAACAGATAAAGATATCAAGAAGATTTAAGAAGTAGTTTGAGACTATCAACTTAACAACACGTGGCAAAATTTTTGGCAATTTGTGATAAGTAAAAGGAATAAAAGTGATCTGCACATTTTGTATTTTTAATAGCTGAAAATCATGGTTTTTCATGGTTTTATCAGTAATCGCCCTTGAACAAATGATGCTTTTGTAAGTCATATAAATCCCACCCAAGACCACAAATTATATACAAATACCAAGAAACTAGCTCAGTTTGCAGAAAGTGTGTATTGTTTATTTTTGATCCTATGCTGTAACAGTACTATGACATGCTCATTCTTCTAGTAGGTATGCAAATGATCACTAGGCCAAAGTCTATGCAACATACTCTACCTCTTATCTCTGTGATCAATAGAACCTGACACATATGACCTGAAGTAATGCATTTTTGCTTTCATGAGTTTCTGAACATATTACTACCATGTATGAAATTAAATGAGTGAATGCTGTAATAATGTTTCTTGTAATAATACAGTGGTAAATTAGTATGGTACTTAATAAATTATCCATTAATAAGATTTATAAAATGTTTCTTCAGAATATTTTTTGATAATTTACTTCAGTCTTATATGGTGACTATTTCCTATTTTTATATCTAAGTTCAATCATCTAAGTGGATCAAATTTGCATCAAATGAATTACTGCAAATTAAAAATTTACCTTTATATGAAGATAGATAGAATCAGTAACTTCTTACTTAAATACTGATAAATTTATGTACTGATGTTACTTTTAACTCTAATAGAAATATTATATTTCAATACAATTCATATACTTTCTTCCAAGACAGGCAAACATGACACACCTAAAAATATCTGCAAACACTACCTGCACTTTGGCCAATTTACATATAATGTTTGGAAGGTCAACATCCATTTAGGCATGTCCTGGATGGATTATTCCCTTCTACTTCTCACAAGCAAATACAAAAACAAATAAAGTACAAACACACAACAAAATAAATTACATGATAAACATGTGATGCACATAAAAGTACTCCTTGCTAGTACAGGTTACATTCACACAGTACCACAAAAACAGGACAGTTGTGTGGATCTACAATAGAGAATAACACACTTCACAATTTCAAATAGAGTTAATATAGAGCATAACAGTCAAGTTTCAATTACTTTATCATGACTTTATTTATATTTATATCAATTGGGACAACAATTTTACTGTTAGCCATAACAGTTTATTTATTTTCACATGTTTGAAGGTCAAACCTTCATCATCAGGTGGATTTGTTTTAATTAATTTGGCATTGTGTTAAGGCATTGGAGTAATCATTAACACTTTTTCCATATCACAGGCTTCTATTCCTGGTGGGATATATCACATAAAATCCCTACACTTTGTATGTAAACACATGGTGAATTTGATGTATCATAACAGGGAACAGAATCTATGGCAACTGGAAACAGTGTCACACCATATCAGAAACATACCTGCCATTATAATCCACCTGGTGGTACTTAAAGTCTTTCAAAGGTACAGTGGAAATAAATAAACAGGGACTGGTGACAGTAAAGTAGTTGTTTCATTTGCTATCGGCTGTTCATCACATGAACTCCTAAGAGCAATATACCATCAATCAGGCTCAAAGCTATTGTTGACATCCATATTCTGCAAAAAGTAATGAATTTCTTTTTTACTTACCCTAACATGTTTTTACACTTATGTATCATCTTCTGTATGTCTATTTACTTCATGCTTCTGAAAATATACCTTTATCAGTCAGCTTCTTTTGAGGCCTTTTATAATTTTGATAGAATGTCACATTTTCTGTCCAGTTGTGCATCTCTATTGGCATTATGCAGACTGATTTCTGCAATTTTCCCCCCAACTCTTCTCATCATGTGTCCCTAGGTCCCCCTGACCCCCCCCCCCCCCCAAATAAATAAATAAATAAAATAAAGAATAAAAAATAAAAATATGGGATTTGAGCAATTACTTTCGACAATGAATAAGAAAATAGGAATGCAGGTAAGTTACTATGAACAGCATAATGAATGCATTATTGTAGCAAAGATAGACACGAAACCAACACCGACCACAGTAGTGCAAGTTTATATGCCAACTAGCATGGCCAATGATGAGGATATCGAAGAAATCATTCAGAAAGTTAAAGGAGACGGAAACTTGACTGTGATGAGGGACTGGAACTTGGGTAGTAGGAATGGGAAGAGAAGGAAATGTAGTAGGTGAATATGGACTGGGAAAAAGGAATGAAAGAGGAGATCGCTTGGTAGAATTTTGTGCAGAACATAATTCAATGATCACCAACACTTGGTGTAATCATCACGAAAGAAGATTGTATACGTGGAAGATACCAGGAGACATTGGAAGGTACGAGATTGACTTTATAATGGTAAGGAATTGATTTAGAAACCAGGTTCTAAACTGTAAGACATATCCGGGGGCAGATATAGACTCTGACCATAACTTATTGGTTATGAACTGCAGATTAAAACTTGAGAGGCTGCAAAAGGGTAGTAAAGTTATGAGTGTTTCAGAGGGAGCATTAGGCAAGGATTGGCTGAAACAGTGGAAAGTAATACAGTAGAAGAAGAATGGGTAGCTCTGAGAGATTATGGTAGTGAAGGCCACAGAGAATCATATAGGCAGAAGGACAAGGCCTAATAGAAATCCCTGGATAACACAGGATTTACTGACCTTAATTGAAGACAGGAGAAAATATAAAAATTCAGCAAGTGAAGCAGGCAAAAGGGAATACAAACATCTGAAAAATGAGATTGACAGTAAGTGCAGACTGGCTAAGCAGGAGTGGCTAGAGGACAAATGCAGAAACATATAAGAATGTATAAATATGGGGAAGATGGATACCACCTATAGGAAAATAAAAGAGATATTTGGAGACAAGAAAAGCAGCTGTATGAATATCATGAGCTCAGATGGAAAATACAACTTATTTCATGATGCATTTGTAAGAGTATTTGAAAATTGTTTCCCCAAGAAAATAGTTAAATATAATGATAAGAAACCATGGCTTACTACATGAATAAGAATATCTTGTAACCAAAACAGGGAGCTGTATCTAGCAGCAAGAAAGATTAATAACCCAGAAACATTTAAATATTGTAAAAACTACTGTGCTACATTAAGAAAAGTTATTAAAAAGACCAGAAGCATGGGCATCATGTCTGAGATTAGTACCTCTGACAACGAAATTAAAACAATTTGGAATATTATTACCAGGAAGACAGGGCAACGAAGAGCACAGGAAGAAAGCATTACCACCAAAGTGAATGAAAAGTTTACAACTAACAAGCCATAACCTGAAAACATTTTTAATGATTATTTTTTAAATGTTATGGAGAAAATATGATCTAAATGTTCATTAGAAGAAGCTTGGCAATTAATGGAACAGGTCATACCCACACAATTTGATACAATTGCAATTCCACCCACCTCTCCTTCTGAAATAAAGAAAATAATAAACTCTCTCAAGAGTAAAAGCTCACATGGAATCGATGGTATTTCCAACAAGGTAATAAAAGCTTGTTCACAAGAAATAAGTAGGATTCTTAGCCACATATGTAATAGTTCTCTGAAGCAGGGTATTTTTCCTGATAGACTGAATATGCTATTGTTAAACCACTGCACAAAAAAGGGGATAAGTCTGATGTCAACAACTACCGCCCAATCTCACTTCTGACAGCCTTATCCAAAATTCTTGAAAAAGTAATGTAATCTAGAGTAGTTCCACACATAGGGATGATGATGATCGTGTGGCATATATGACCGTTAGACCCCAACTGGGGTTGTGTTCAGCCTGCCTGGTGCAAGTCTCTTTATCTGACGCCACTTCGGCGACTTGCATGTCAATGATGATGGAATGATGATGAGGACGACACAACACCCAGTCCCCGAGTGGAGAAAATCTCCTACCCGACCGGAATTCGAACCCGGGCCCCCTGCGTGGCAACCTACCACGCTGTCCACTGGACTACGGAGGCGGACTCCACACATAGGTAAAAATAAAGTTCTAACAAAATATCAGTTTGGTTTTCAGAAAGGCTTTTCAACAAAAAATGTTATATATACTTTCACGAATGAAATATTAAATGGTATGAATAACTGGACATCACCCATTGAGATTTTTTGTGATCTCTCCAAGGCCTTTGATTGTGTAAATAATGGAATTTTTCTAGATACACTAAAGTATCGTGTTATGAATGGGACAGTGTACAAACGGTTTAAATAATACTTAACAGGAAGAGTGCAGAAAGTTGAGATAAGTAATTCACATAATATGCAAAAAACAGCTGATTCCTCACACTGTGAAACAATCAAAACTGGGGTGCCCCAAGGTTTTGTCTTGGGCCCTCTGCTGTTCTTAATATATATTAATGTTTTGCCATTCTATATTCATGAAGATGCAGAGCTGGTTCTTTTTGCTGATGATACAAATATAGTTATCACACCTGACAGACAAGAACTAACTGAAGAAATTGTAAACGACGTCTTTCAGAAAATCATTAAGTGGTTCTCAGCAAATGGACTATCATTAAATTTCGATAAAACACAGTACATACATTTCCGTACGGTAAATGGAATGACACCATTAATACATACAGACTTTGATCAGAAATCTGTAGCAAAGGAAAAATATTCAAATATTTTAGGTTTATGCATTGATGAGGGGTTGAACTGGAAAAAAACACATTGAAGACCTTCTGAAACATTTGAGTTCAGCTACTTACTCTATTAGGGTAATTGCAAATTTTGGTGATATACATCTCAATCAATTAGTTTACTATGCCTATTTTCATCCTCTGCTTTCATATGGCATCATTTTCTGGGGTAATTCATCATAGAGTAAAAATGTATTCATTGCACAAAAGTGTGTAAACAGAATAATTGCTGGAGCCCATCAAAGATCATACTGCAGAGCTAGGGATCTTCAAAGTAGCTTCATAGTATATATATTCACTTGTGAACTTTGTTATTACCAATCCCACTGAATTCAAAAGCAATAGCAGTGTACATAACTACAACACTAGGAGAAAGAATGGTCTTCACTATTCAAGGTTAAATCTAGCTTTGGCACAGAAAGGGGTGAATTATGCTGCCACAAAAGTCGTTGGTCAACTACCAAACAGCATCAAAAGCCTGACAGATAGCCAACTAGCATTTACAAATAAATTAAAACAATTTTTGATGGCAACTTCTTCTACACTATCGATGAATTTTTAGATATAAAGTAGTAAATCTGAATAAATAAATAAATAAAATTAAAAAAAAAAAAAATATTGTGTCATGTAATACTTAGTACAAAGTAATAATTTGTAAAGACACTGTTCATTAACCTGACATGTTCCACATCATTACAAACTGTCGTATTCATAATCTATGGAACAAGTGCTAATCTAATCCAGTATTAAGCAAAGAAGGGAAATCTGAACAGTGGAAGGAACATATAGAGGGCCTATACAAAGGAAATTAACTTGTAGCCAGTATTTTAGAAATGGAAGACATAGTGGAGGAAGATGAGATAGGAGATATGATACTTCAAGAATAATTTTACAGAGGGTTGAAGGATTTGAGTCGAAACAAGGCCCTGGAGTAGAAGATATTCTGTCCGAACTGCTGATATCATTAAGAGAGCCAGTCATGAAAAAATTGTTCCACCTGGTGTGCAAGATATATGGGACAGGAGAAATACCCTCTGACTTCAAGAATAATATTGTAATTCCAATTACAAAGAAGGCAAGAGCTGACAAATGTGAAAATTACAGAACTATCAGTTAAATAAATCATGGTTGCAAAATACTAACACAAATTATTTACAGATGAATGAAAAAACTTGTGGGATTCGACCTTGGGGAAAATCAGTTTGGATTTAGTCGAAATGTAGGAACTCGGAAGGCAATACTCACATTACGACTTATCTTAGAAGAAAGGCTAAGGAAAGGCAAACCTACGTATTTCGCATTTGTGGATCTGGGGAAAGCTTTGCCGACCGCGGTGGCCGAGGGGACTGACGTGCTCCAGTCACGGTCTGCATGACCACTACGGTCAGGGGTTCGAATCCCCCCTCGGGCATGGATATTTGTGCTGTCCTTAGTCGCAGCTAGTTCATAAGTAGTTTGTAAGCTTAGGGACTGATGACCCCGTAGTTAAGTCCCGTAAGTTCTACAAACATTTGAACATTTTTGGGAAAGCTTTTGACAATGTTGACTGGAATATGCTTTTTTCACATTCTGAAGGTAGCAGGGGTAAATTACAGGGAGCAAAGAGTTATATTCAACTTGTACAAAAACCGAACAGCAATTATTAGAATTAAAGAGCAAGGAAGGGATGCAGAGGTTGGGAAGGGAGTAACATAGGGTTGTAGCCTTTCCCCAATATTGTTCAATCTGTACATTGAGCAAGCTATAAAGGAAAGTAAGGAGAAATTTGGAGAGGGAATTAGAGTTCAGGGAGAAGAAATAAAAACTTTGTGATTTGCTGATGACATTGTAATTCTGTCAGAGACAGCAAAGGACCTGGAAGAGCAGTTGAGCGGAATAGACAGTGTGTTGAAAGGTGTGTATAAGATGAACATTAACAAGAGTAAAGTGAGGGTAATGGAATGTAATGTCAGAAAATCAGGCGGTGCTGAAGAAATTAGATTAGGTAATGAGACAATAAAAGTAGTATATGAGTTTTGTTATTAGGGTAGCAAAATACCTTCTGAAGGCTGGAGTAGATATAAAATACAGAATGGCTATGGGAAGAAAAGCATTTCTAAAGAAGCGAAACTTGTTAAAATCCAATATTAATTTAAATGTTAGGAAGTCCTTTCTGAAAGTATTTGTCTGGAGTGTAGCATTGTATGGGAGTCAAACGTGGACGATAAGGAGTTCAGACAAAAAGATGATAGAAGCTTTTGAAATATGGTGCTACAGACAAATGATGAAAATTAGATGGGTAGATCATGAAACTAATGAGGAGGTGCTTAACTGAATTGGGGAGAAAAGAAATTTCTGGCATACCTTGACTAAAAGAAGGGATAGATTGATAGGACACATTCTTAGACATCAAGGAATTGTGAATTTAGCATTGGAGGGACGTGTGTGGGGTAAAAATCGTAGAGGGAGACTGAGGGACAAATACAGTAAGCAGATTCAAAAGGATGTAGGTTGCCAAACAAATTCTCAGATGAAGAGAAGTGCACAGGATATGGTAGTGTGGAGAGCTGCATTAAACCAGTCTGCAGACTGAAGACCACAACAAAAACAACACATGAGGACATGTACATATTTGCTTAAATTCCGTTTTGTGATCAATACATACGAATGAAGGAGCGAGAGTGAAATATAAAAAAGATGTGAAGAACAGTGCACATTAAAGCAATAGAAAGAAAAATGCAACAGGAGAGCACAAGTGGGTGGACAGTACAACACATTGGCAAAATGATAAAAGTCACAAAAAAGCTGACATAAAATCCACTTTCACAAACAATGCAATTCTACAAATAATTTGAGACCCCCAAAAGATGACACATAGGTGTTTTTGAACGCTGGCGATGGAGGAGGAGGCACTCTTTAAAATGCATGTGTGTGCCCACACACACACATAGAGAGAGAGAGAGAGAGAGAGAGAGAGAGAGAGAGAGAGAGAGAGAGAGAGTCATTATCTTCCAGGACTGTCATCTGATAGGCATCAGTGTCTCGTGTAAACAGAGTGTGTGTTTTGTGTGTGTGTGTGTGTGTGTGTGTGTGTGTGTTACATAAATTGTAGCCCACACTTGATTTTACATTATTTCACAATAATAATTCAGCATGATCATTCAACCTTGAAACAAATGAAACAGTTTCATTAGATATGTAAGTGCAAAAGTCAGTAAAATACCGCATTACCTATGCATATAACTGAGTTACAGTTTAAATGAAGCCTTGAAATTTAAAATTTGCTCTCTAAGGGGAAAGTCTTAATTTTAGACATCAACAGTTAATATTAACAGTATAAATGTAGTCATCCTTTCATAGTGTTTACATTTATTCAGAGAAAACTGAGTTGATTAAATTCTGACTTATAAGAATCATTGCCAAAACTGCAATAAGGGAAGAAATATCTAGGGTACAAGCACTGTGTTGACATACTACATTCACAAGTTGTTTGATACTTGTTAACTATCACATCCATAATTATTTCCACTATTAAAGTATGTTTTAATTTAGCAAAACATACATATCAGCACAACACGTGTTTGAATGAAATTTATGACACGTCTCACATGCAATACAATGAATAATTAAATAAATCAAAATTATTATTATTATTATTATTATCGTTAGTTTTTTAATATGTGAGATTTCAATTTAAGCCCAAGGAACCACTGCGATAAATTACTGCTATTTATTTCATTTAGTTGTTACCCTGAAATATATCACTAAAATACTTGTTGTAGGACTGTATAGTTAACAGAATTAGTAGGCCATTCAAAACAATTTTTGATCATAAGTGAATTCCTATAAGTAATACTCTTTAGAATTTTTTCTTTTCTTTTTGTATGGTTAGGTGACTGCCTTTGCAACTATAAATTAGTCTAACTTACCAGACGTGTTTCACTTTATTCTAAAGTGTCTTCAGTGGTCAAGTATTTTTATATTGTCCTTTTCATGTTTGTTTTGTAGCACATTGCCACTTGCTGTCACTGTTTACATTTACACTATTTATAATTACACTTTCTTATAAACGTTTTTTGAAAAATTGCCACAGAAATGGCGATTTTTCAAAAACTTTTATAAGCACATGTAATATAAACAGTGACAACAAGTGTCAATGTGCTACAAAACACACATGAAGAGGACAACATAAAAATACTTGACCACCGAAGATGCTTTAGAATAAAGCAAAACGCGTCTGGTCTAAATTAGACTAATTTACTGTTGCATAAGACGATCACCTAACCTATACAAATAGTATAAGTGCAACTGCAGAGAAAGGAGGCCAAAAACACAAAGAAGAGAAATATGTTGCTAGGCAGTTATTAGGAATGTTTAGAATTACATTTTACAATACACAGCTGTAAAAGTTATTACAATAATGACTAACATTTTTGGCAAAATTCAGACTATTCATGAAACGTAAAACATATGCAACTTGGTATTTCACAAGTGAAATACAGTCTGAAAAATTCTACATGTCATAACATGTGTGCTATCCAATACGACCTCTGCTTTTTTAACATTTAACATATTTAAGAACTGCATTTGTGGAGTACACACTTGAATAGGTTTAAACACCTATGGATGATTTAGATGTAAGTGAAACAGATTGTTAATAATAATTTGATCTTGTATTTTGCATATTTATATGATAGTGCATATAAAATCATCTATAAGGGGTTAGTATATATTTCACTAATTTCTGAATATTTATGCATATATTTTACAGGGTGATCAATCCTCTGTGCAACCACGTGACACAGATTTTTTGTGCCAGCCAGCGGCCAACCAGTTGTCGGCATGTAAGCTTGCCGATGACCGAACTTTTTTTTGTGCTCCAATGCAAGGCCTTTGTTAACTTCTTTAGGATAAAACACCTGCAAATGTTTAGCAGCCTTAATCATATGTGATGATGCATCTGTAACTGTCACCAAGAGATTTTCCTAATTTTCTTAAGAAGGCCACAAAACATATAATCCATCACAAATAACCCTGGTAATTGTTGAATATATCTTGAATACTTTTGAAGGGGTGTTTCTAGTTCAAATTCCATTATTTTTTCACAACAACAATGACAGTGTGTCTTCCATAGAGTTCATAGTTTCATCTACAAATCAACACATGATTCAATCACCAATATCATCTTTTATTTCATGTGAAAGTAAAACGTGTTTCTCAGCTGATGCAGTACCGTGTGACAGTGTTTATAGGGACATTGTGAAAATCACTTATTCTGTTCACCAAAGTGTATTCATCTACGATCCTTATGTGCGCACACAAACAGCGCGTGAGGTACAGAGATTATTTCATGATGAATTTCCTAATGTTCGTGTTCCTAATCGGAGTATGATTCGTTGATTGGTGGCTAAATTTCGTGAAATGGGAACTGTTCCAGACAGGAAGCAAACAACCTATGAATAGATTCTGAAAAATGTGCATGACAGAGAAATTGACCCGAACTTAACTTTCTTTTTGGACGAATCATGGTTCCACCTAAGTTGGTATGTTAATTCCCAAAATAATCATTACTGGAGTTTGGAAAAGGCCCTATATCTTTTTCAGCTAACAATGGTGACAGGCATGTTGAAAACATAGTGCGCCTTTTTTTTTTTTTTTTTTTTTTTTTTTTTTTTTTTTTTTTTTTTTTTTTTTGCCCAATTAACTGAGAGAGAACGTGCTTTTGTGACATTTTCAGAAATATACAGCTAACTTATTATTACGGGTAACTGGTAATATGCAGGCCAACTTGTATCAAATCTAGTGCGGGTGTCGGGAGACGTGCTAAGCGGGCAGCGCAGCTGCTATCGGCAGCAAGTCGTACGCCGCAAGGGTGGTTGTGCTGAGGATTGATCACACTGTACTTTGGTGCAATGATTATTGAAATAGAAATATTTCTTCGCATTATTATAAGATGAGAGAGACCCAACCAAACTTCTTTTTTATTGTTGTGTAGAATGACTGCGATGATTCCAAATTCACAAATGGGCATCAAAAATAAGAATTGCTATCAACAATGAGTGATTCCTTTAGTATAAAAATCCTTAAATTATGCTGCAGCTGGCACATAATAAACCCAGATATGGTTTGCATTAACTAACAAAAAAATTAAGTGAATTGTCACAACTATAACCCATCAAAAAAATAAAAAGTGGCACTATTAGTTACGATATAAATTAATAACTAGTGGTTGATGTTAGCTACTCATAATTTCTAAAGTCTGAGTAGGAGAACATAACAATGCAAAATGTGAAGAGTAGTACAACTTATGTGCTTCAGCAGTGGACTGTTGGAAGTACTGCTCTGATAGTACTGTGCCAAGTGTATGAAAACATGGAAGTATGATTTTAAAAATATTAAGAAAACAATAACTAAATAAATATATGCAATTTTGTGACTTGTGACTGTAGTTTTTTATTTAAGTTAAATAAATGAACATTATTTTTATAACATTTGTACAGGTGGCATGTGACAAAAGAATTCCAGATTAAACAACATTTATATAAACTGTTGATCATAGAAATTCTGTTAACAAAAAGTTCCTAATGGATGAAGGCTACGGAAAAAATACCTTGGAAAATTTTATGGAGAGGTGAGTTTAAACATGTCCATTATTTTAAATCTTTACATATATTATACAAAATATTTAAAAATGGAAACATAATGTTATGTAAGGATTGTAGTTTGAATTGACTTTAGTTTATGATCAAGAATCATTTCTTATATTTGCCATATTTTGTTTTAACTTGTTCCTCCCTCAAAAAGGAAGACCCCAAATTACATCCCTGATCTTTACTAATTTCCAATAAAATAATTATTTGCAGGTAATACATGAAATAAAAGATGATATTGGTGATTGAATCATGTGTTGATTTGTAGATGAAACTATGAACTCTATGGAAGACACACTGTCATTGTTGTTGTGAAAAAATAATGGAATTTGAACTAGAAACACCCCTTCAAAAGTATTCAAGATATATTCAACAATTACCAGGGTTATTTGTGATGGATTATATGTTTTGTGGCCTTCTTAAGAAAATTAGGAAAATCTCTTGGTGACAGTTACAGATGCATCATCACATATGATTAAGGCTGCTAAACATTTGCAGGTGTTTTATCCTAAAGAAGTTAATTAACATGTTTAGCACAAGCTCTTCACTGGCTGGCAGAGGAAATATGAGCAAATTTCCCAGAATTAAATGCCTAATTTACTCTCTGATAAAACTGTTTGTGTAGTATGATGAAGAGCGAAAATATTTATATGATGAAGTATACTTGTTACAACCAGAGCCAATTATCACCAGATGAGGAACATAAACCGAAGCAGCTCTATATTATTGTGATCAGTTAGAAGATGTGAAGAAGGTCCTAGAGGTGATGGACAAGCATGAAACAGCAAGTATCCCTCTAACAGTTATAGCTTGCAACAAGAAAAATCTCCAAATATGTGACTGCAGGCTTTCTCAGCATATTTACGCTCTTAAATAATGTTGCACATGAGACCGTTTCTGTTAAATCTCTTGAAAATGTTGAAGGTAACATTCTTGTTCCTGAAATTGACAACTGTAGATTGAAAAATTGAAAAATGTATGTTCACCTGAATGTGTTAATACTTTTAATTATGAAATGAGGGTTTTGTTGTTGAGGAGGAGGATTTAGAGAATGTAGATAATAATAACAGGATAGAGGCATTGTATTTGAATAACAGTCACTCAAATAATATTGTAGATGTTGTGAATGATAAAGTTTATGTTGACAGTACTGATGAAGTATTCAGTAAGTTTTGTATAAAGCAGTATATTGAAAATGTTGTAAGCAAGGAAAATGTACATTCTAATGATGAAGATTTTGACAAGTTATGTAAAGATAATTCCATAGAACATGAAAATATTGAAAGTAGGGAATATGTAGACAATAGTGATGAAGTATTTAGGGGATTGTGTAGGAAGTATGATATTGAAAATGAGAACCTTCTAAGTATGGAACATGTTGATGATCAGTCTTTACTATCTCTATAAGGTAATGCTGAAAATTTAAAACTGGACTGTACTGTGTTACGTACAATTCAGAGGAACTTACCTGACTTGCCTAACAAAAATAATGCATTTCTGAAAACATTACATTGTAAGCACAATAAATATTTAAAGCTTCCAATTAATTTCTGAATTAAATAAGCAATTAATACTTTTCATTTTGGTAATAGTCTTATTCAAAACTTTTATAAAGAGGGGAGGGGGTCAAATAATTCTCTTGTACAAGTATTTATACTTGTCATTCTTGGTCTTTCAAAACTAATGAAAATCAGTATTTTTCTAACTGATTTGACATAATGCTTAATCACCAATTTTGATTATGTACATGGCATTCTGAGGTTATGAAATATGGGTATAGATTTGGTAATCAGTATTTAGCTTTAACAGATGGAGCATTTTGTTATCATACAAGGTCTATGGGGGAAATGTTTGTGTGGCTGTTATAAACATTGGATAATATGAATGGTTATATTTTCCTGAATTTATTAATTTTTGCTATTGTATTTTACTTGGGAAATGCCCTCTCACGTATCTATAGCTACGCAGATTGTAGGAGTAATAAATGTAGCATATTTTTTCATAATTTCATAGCAAAATCTCCAAAGTAGGTTAGTGTTCATTAAGACCTATTTCATTAAACTCCCAGCTGCAATCACACATTTGGAAGAAAATGGTATACCTATTTTTTGTTCCCTGAATGTATATAAAACAGCTGTTGGTGGAGACATACCAGGAGAAATTGGAGTGTGTCCTAATAACAAAATTGAGAAAACTGAAGCAAGGAAGCCTGATTTAATGTTTCTTCGGGATGTAAATATGATGATGTAAGGAGAATCTGAAAAACAACCTAACGGTTAATACATAAGTGCCAAAGCCTGTTTTTTGTACTGTCCTGTGACTTTGTATAAAGTAGAGATCTTTCTCTTTACATAAAAAAAAACATTTTAAGTAACAGAAGGGAATTATTTGTTACAGAAAACAGTAAAAAATGTTTAATTGCTCATTGCAATAAAAACAACTAATGCAAAAACAGAATGAGAGTGCTGACATACAGATAGTAATAAATATTGATTATGTTAATAAATGTGTTTAAGGATAAAATACAGTTTGATTACTTTATCAAGATTAATAAATGAGAGAAAGTTGAATTTATGTGTTCCCTTTTTTATGCATATTTTAAAGTTTTTAGAGTATATTTAACAAAATTTTAGTGCACAGATGCTTGCATATATTCATACTTGACATGAAATATAAATTGGAAGTCTACTAGCAATATACCTAGTACAGCTGTGTATTGTACAATGACATTTTAAGATAATTTCTTCAGTTTCACTGACATTAGACACCAAAGGATTGACAACAACCCATATACAAAAAAAGTATGGGTTTATTCAACTAGAGATACAGAATCTTTAAAACTAGATATAATGCATGCCAGATCGCCAGTAAAAATATTCATGACTGTGTAAAAGAATATGTCTATACTCTATATTTCATTGTACACAAGCCAATTCTCACTCTCCGCATGCTAAGTAGCACTCACACACTAAGTATTTGACTTGATAGTATACAATATTCGCTAATTAACATCATGATGAAGTGATCTAAGCATTCATACAGCTATCTTATATCAATAAAGTGTTAATCAAACCTCTGTGACACTACTGTGTAGAGGAGATCCAGGTTTTATCTTCCTAACCATACACTTTGCATCACAATTACAGGACCACTTTTATATAATGCAGGGAACATTCACACTATGTCAATGTTGATTTTTGTTCAAAGTGTCAACATATTGCAGTGTGAAGCACTGCCAAGCTTGAGTGCAAAGATTCAGGGTGCCATGCCTTTACATGCTTATAATGAAGGTTAAGGGCACCTTTGAGCCAAAATTCAAACATCTTCATTGCAGTAGGAGACAGGAAAGAGTTTCGAAAAATTGATCTAGTGATCATGATGTATAGTACAGAAGTATCCTGAAAGGTGCTGTAGATGAATGAAAAGAGTACACAGTCTACCCAGAGAACTGTGTATCCTTCCCCCATGAGAGACATCAGCAGAAATAATGTATCCTATTTCATCTGTTAAATGTTACTCTCATACTGTACATCACTACTCTTTAAACTGTGTGTCCTGCTAACCAGGAAGTTTCATGTTTCATTACTTCTCAGAGAAAGTGTACATATAATACCACTGTCGTAATGGCATGTGATCTGTTTACATAGAAATGCCTGCTGATTTATTGCCCTGAAGTTTATCCGCAAAGTCCATACTTTTAACAGTCATTAAGTTATTTTTCAAGTTTTGAATGAGTGTATCTGGATACAGCAGATGATGTCATCTATTTACAGTATGTTGACTTCATAATGGTGTGATGAGTCATGTATTAGCAGATAACTGCAAAAAAGCACATGACCTTAAGGAAAACTGAATTTTTTCAGCAAGTAGAAAAGGGAAATCCTTGTGTGCACTCACTATATTCCTAACTATTGTTATAATGAACATTTGCTTGGTTTTGGCAAGGATTGTGTTTAGAGGCAGCATGGCTGCAGTCAGGAGGTGCAACCAGAGAAGCATCCGACTGTGATGATTTAAAATTTATATATTTTTATATGTAGACAAAATGCTATGTTGCACTTATTAAATAATCTCCATTTTTTTTAATAACATGACCAACTTATAAAATGTAAAATGACCAGATAATGGTGGCACAGTCCCCCACAACTGGTTGACATTAAATAAATAAGTATTTTGCGATCTTGGCGTTTCAATTTTGAAAAATATTAAAATATCAGATCGCATCCAAAACATGCAATGTTAGGTAATGTCAATCATCTGAATCTTTTTTGACTGTAACCAAGTCATAAATATGTATATTTTTGAACAAGAGGAAAATTGTTTGAAAAGTAATAATCTGTATCAGAGTTAGTGATGATAATCACAACTTTAGTGCAATTTCATACTACTGTTACAGTTTGCAACAGTAGAAAGCACTCATGTTGTCCAAATTGAGTCTTGTAACAACAGTTTTACTGGAAATATCCCACTGTTAGACCAACCTTTATATATTTTGAGATGCAATGCATGATTTCAGTGATGGAATAGTTCAAGTGTCTAGCCCTGATGTAATAATCACAGTGTCTTAATTTGTCTTGCCTGTTGTATGCTTCATTTATACTTGTGCAACAAGAACATATAACACACACACACACACACACACACACACACACACACACGCCTCCACAGATATGTAAATGACCAAATAATAAAATAGCCCACAGAGCACATTAGTGTTGTTATCAATAGTATATAAGGGATGAGGGTAGAATGAAATGCTGAGTGACCACTGTAAAGACCTCTGACATTTTCATGTTCATGTGAGACAGTTTTATCACCACCTGACATAACTTAAACCTTTTATTTAGCAATGCTCTTCACACACAACACAAAATTGCATACTGTTTTCTGTCACAAGTTTCATCTTTGGGTGGGTTATGTTCTATGCAAGCCATATATAAACTCTCATTTATTGGAATATTCCGTGTTCTCTGGGGAAAAGTTTCTGAATACTGTGCATCTTTAGCACAACTGTACAGGCAGGAAGAAAGCTAAGGATTTAATGTCCCGTTGACAGTGTGTCATTAGAGACATAGCTCATGCTCGGATTTTTGGGTAAGGATGGGGAAGGAAATTGGACATGCAATTTCAAAGGAACCATCCTGCCACTTGCCTGGAGTGATTTAGGCAAATCAAAAACCTAAATTTGGATAGCCAGAGGAGGATTTGAACCATCCTCCTCTCAAATAAGAGTCCAGTGTGATACCGCTGGGCCACTTTACTTGTTGGAACTGTACAGGGATCAGTTACTAATGAAGCAGTATCCTTCAACATTTCAGTATATGATAGATATATCAATGATTTGTTTCTCAAAAGTTCCTTAGGAGTGAATCTGGTATTTGCAAATATTTTTAATAAATTTTGAAAGGGTTACTAATTTTGTCAGTCATCAGTGTTTAACAGTATCACATTAATTTTGTAACAGCAGAGGGGAATGGGGAGGGGGAGGGGTGGCAAAGGATTTCATTTGAACATGGAATGCAAAATTGATATGTTCTGCATATAGACCAGATTATAGGCATTTGCATGTTGTACATGCATTTGCATATTTGGCTACTTTTCACCAGTTATTGCATATTTTGACTAAAAACTAGTGATGATGCATATTTTTGCTCTAAGTTTACAACATTTAAAAAATCTAGATGGGTGGGCTCAAGCTGGATCTCATTTTGATATTCACAGAGTGATTGCAACTTACAACTGCATGTGATCGCTAGCCAAGAAGTTACTAGCTAGTGAACAGAAAACAGCAACAGGGAGGAGACAGAGTCAACACACCTGCCACCCGTACTGCCGCTTAATCCCCTCCCCTGTCATACTTCATGAGTCGGCAACAATTGTTCAAATGTTTGTATAGCTTATGGGACTTAACTGCGGGGTCATCAGTTCCTAAACTTACAAACTGCTTACGAACTAGCTTATACTAAAGACGACACAAACATCCATGCCCTAGGGGGGATTTGAAACCCTGACCCCAGTGGCTGTGCAGACCGTGACTGGCACGCCGCAGACTGCTCAGCTACTGCAGCTGGCTAGCAACAATTAAATTTAACGTTTGTTGCACATCCATTGTTTCAGTTTAGTTTCTGCTTTTACAAAGTTTAATGTGTTTCCGTGTAGTGTGTAACGTGTTGTGCACTATGCTGCTCAAAAGAAGAAATGTTGTTTCGTGGATAAGTGACTATACTGGAACATTTATGTACAACAGAAATGTTTTATATTGTCTTATTTTTGAGAAAAACATTTTGTGTAAAAAAAAAAAAAAAAAAGTTTCAAATAGACCAGCATGTCAAGACAAGTCTTCATATCCAGGGATGCAAAGGCCCATGACAACAACTTTTGACAGTGGCAAGTAGCAGCAGCAGGGATTCAACCTCTGAAGGTAACTCAAAAAATCATTGTAACATGGATCTATGTGAAGCATTTATTACAAGACATATTCCTCTTCACAAGCTTACAAACCCTACCCTCAAAGGTTTCCTGCAGATATATTATTTACATCAAAATATACAAGATGAATCAACATTATGTA
Source organism: Locusta migratoria (assembly GCA_026315105.1). Taxonomy (NCBI): domain Eukaryota; kingdom Metazoa; phylum Arthropoda; class Insecta; order Orthoptera; family Acrididae; genus Locusta; species Locusta migratoria. Next base: position 457,778,783 of record CM048755.1, read on the forward strand.
AAAATTACATACCTACATACTTTGGAAGAAATACACAGTGTACTCAAGGACATTGTCTGGATTTCAGTTGACAAGACTACCGATGCTTATGGCTGTTCTATTGCAAATCTAATCATTGGTGTATTAAAACAAGAGCCTTCTTCTACTTATTTAGTGGGCTGCAAAGACCTTGAAAAGACAACTCATTCTATGATTGCCAGATTTGTGAATGAGGGTATCAGAAAAATATTTCCAGAATCCTCTGCAGATGAAAGGGTGTTTGTGATTCTCTCAGATGGTACTCCCTATATGATCAAAGCTGGAAAAGCCCTCCAAGTATTTTATCCCAATTTAATTCATGTGACATGCTTTGCTCACGAGGTTCATCGCCTTGCTGAAGAAGTACAATCCACGTTTGGGAATGTAAATACGCTGATTTCATCCACAAAGAAAGTGTTTCTCAAGGCACCTACTCGCATCACGACCTACAAAGAAAAACTACCAAATGTACCCTTACCTCCCAAACCAGTGGTAACTCACTGTGGTACATGGGTCGAAGCTGTGTTGTTCTACAATGAACATATCAAGGCCATCAGAGGTGTAGTAAATGATTTCAATAGTGCAGAGGTTTTGGCAGTTTACCAGTGTAAGGAAGCATTTAAAAACTTCAGTATTAATTAGCACTCATTTTTTTCATATACTTGTGAGTATTGAAAAGCTTGAAACTCAAGGTTTGGCACTGAATGAATCTATTCAGTGAACGAATACAATTAGTGCATTGAATGCCTCACTGCAAGAGGTATTCCCGATAAAACTTGAAAGTTTGAAAACTTTTTGAAACATAACCCAGGCTTTGAACCATTGTCTCAAATTGATAGTTTTATTAATGGGATGGGTGAACTTTTCCCAGAAACAGCAAGTGTCAACATAGCACCAAAATTCAAAAACTTCCCAGTTACCTCAGTTGATGTAGAATGGTCTTTTGCTGCTTAAAAAAATGTTTTGAGTGATCAAAGACAGAATCTTATTATTGAACATCTGTAACAGTACCTAGTGGTTTTGTTCACAATAGTAGGAGGAACATATAAAACATTTGGAAACTATACTTTATTCTGATAACATTAATTAAAAGTTAAAGTTGTTCAAAAATTTCCTGATTGTATGTTGTTTTGAAATAAAATATTAGGAAGACCTTGTGCCTGGCCCCTCTAGGTGCAATACATCTTGAAGTTGGTTTTGTGTATATCGATTGTTTCGTGGATGACTAATTGGCATCGCATTCGCTTGTTACCTACAATAGCAAGGAAGGAACAATATTTGATACGCAACATGCATGTTCTTTATGCAGTTTGTCCCGATTTGTCACATGGTCTACTCTCCTGTTCACAAACGATGTGCAAGGCTCCCCTTGAAGATATATAGCAAGCAGTTATTATTGTATCTTGCATATTTCACCACTTTTCATGCATATTTCATGCATTTTCTTGCATATATGCATGCATATTTTGAACTTTTAAAGTTGCATATAATCTGGTATCTAATTATGAAACTATCCATTACACTAGGAAGCAACTATAGTGTAAGCAGCTCAAGCAGGCAAATCCACTTCAGAAATTTCACCATCAGTTTCGTGGAAAATTATTAATGTTGACACCTAATGCAAAATAGATGTCCTCTTATTTTCAACTTTCTTTAGTCTCCCTAGTCCCTAATTAAGCTGCCAAATTTCTTTGTAATCAATCAGTTTGAGGTAGGGTGGAGAGAGAGAGAGAGAGAGAGAGAGAGAGAGAGAGAGAGAGAGAGAGAGAGAGAGAGAGAGAGAGAGAAATGTTCAAATGTTTGTTAGGCTTAAGGGACTAACGGCAGGGTCATCATTCGATAAACTTACAAATGACTTATGAACTGCCTTATACTAAAGATGACACAAACATCCATGCCCGAGGGGAGATTCGAACCCCCGACCGTAGTGGCCGTGCAGACTGTGACTGGCCCGCCGCAGACCGCTTGGCCACCATGACCAGCAGAGATAGAGAGAGAGAGAGAGAGAAGAAGAAGAAGAAGAAGAAGAAATGCATAAGGATATGTGGGAAGTGATTAGTGGACAAGATTAATAAATACACATACACACAAATTAATCTGTATTCAAACTGTAACTATATAGGTATCCACCTTTCATGTACTTTTTATACTGGGCACTAATAACAGTGGTCATTTAAAAGTGAAATGCAATTGGTAGAAATATGAAGTCTGATCCTAGGCACAATCTTTAGTTGCACATGGTAACAGTGTATAATAGTTTATATCCTTAGACCAAATCAATCTGTTTACACAAACAAACAACATAGTCATCCTTCTTATTTCTGGCACTAAAAATCTGGATTCATTTTGAAAAACGTATGATTCCATGAATGTATCAACTTTCGGAAGGTTTCATAGAACTCTTTTCCATTTTTAAGTAAAAGTTGTAAATGCAACTTACATCATAAAAAACTGAAAATATACTCTCAAAATGTAAGGAAAGATCTAGTAATTTCACTAACACTTCTGTATAGCTTCATCTTCCTTACGTTGTGTGACATCACCAGATCTTCTGCCAATAACAAAGTGTTTTTGATCACATGACCTAATACTGAAATTTAATTTTTTTTTAACTACCAATTAAAAAAATAAATTAATTAATAAAAAAAAAATAATGACCAAAAATGTTATTTGAAATTTATTTTAAGAATGGAAAATCTGATTGGAATGTCAATAATGGGGGATAGATAACAACTCACCATAAAGAGGCTCACTGAGCTGCTGACAAGCATGAAAAATGGACAATCACATTCACACAACTTAAAATTTTTGTCCATGGCCGTCATCAGATACATTCACACAATCACTTAGCCAACTATACACACAACAACCACCTCCGGCCACTCCGGCATTTGACAGGAAGTGAGGAGGGGAGTGGAGGAGGAAGAATGCTGGGCAATGGAAAGTTCCACATTGCATGATGGATTGTAAAGGCTCTGATAGGCGGGAAGTTGAGATGCGGCACTAAGGGAAGGGGCGAGAGAGGCTAAAAGGGAGGTGTAAATGAGTGTAGGGAGGGAGTGGTAAGGGGGGGGGGGCTAGGATTTAAAATGATAAAAATAATATGGAAAAAATAAAAAAGTAATTTATTAAGGATATAATGGATGACACACAGTTGCAAGAAAGACATGAACTGGAGGGATACAGGATAATGAGTGGGTAAGGGGGGGGGGGGGGAGAATATTATGCATAGGGTGTAGGAATGGCAAGTTAGCTTAGGTTGAGGCCAGGATGGTCACGGGACCGTAGAATGTGTTGAAGGACAACACCCATTGAACTGCACAGATGATAGTCGTCCCTTCCACACATTCTATGGTCCCACAACCATCCTGGCTCAACCTAAAATAACTTGCCATCCCTACACCCTATGTGTTGAAGGACAACACCCATTGAACTGCACAGATGATAGTCGTCCCTTCCACACATTCTATGGTCCCACAACCATCCTGGCTCAACCTAAAATAACTTGCCATCCCTACACCCTATGTCTAAACATTCTTCCCCCACCCCACTCATAATCCTGTATCCAGTTCATGTCTTTCTTGCAACTGTGTGTCACCCCTTATATCCTTAATAAATTACTTTTTATTTTTTCCGTATAATTTTTATCATTTTAAATCCTCGCCCCCCCCCCCCTCCATTCCCTCCCTACACTCCTTTACACATCCCTTTTTGCCTCTCTCGCCCCATCCCTTCACTGTATTTAGTGCTGCATCTCAAATTCCTGCCTATCAGAGCCTTTACAGTCCATCATGCAATGTGGAACATTCCATTACCCGGCACCCTTCACACTGCATTCCTCTCCTCTCTTGCTGTCAAGATGCTTGTGAGGCTGGAGTGGCCAGAAATGGTAGTTGTGTGAGTGATTGTGTGAATGTGTGGTTTCTTTTTCTGATGAAGGCCATGGCAAAAAATTTAAGTTGTTTGAATATGGTTGTCTATTTTTTGTACCCAAAGTTATTTGAAAGTTACAATCGTTGAGCATTACAACAATTCAAACCACATTTTTAACATAGGAAAATAGCCTATTAGATAAATAGGAGAGGCTAGAATACAAAAGCAAGCACATACCATTAGTATAACTATACGAAATATACATAACATCTACAGGAAAATAAAAGAGATGTTTGGTGACAGGAAAAGCATCTATATGAACAGCAAGAGCTCAGATGAATAACCCATATTAAGAAAACAAGTGAAAGTAGGAAGGTGGGAGGAATACATAGAGGGCCCGCACAAAGGAAATGAATTGGATGTACATGAAGATGAGATAGGAGATATGATACAGCAACAAGAATTTAACAAAGCACTGAAAGATTTGAGTTGAAACAAGACACCTGGAGTAGATGATATTCCTATGAACTGCCAGTATCCTTGGGAGAGCTAGTAATGACAAAACTTTTTCAACTGTGTGTAAGATGTATGAAACAGGGGATATACCCTTGGACTTCAAGAGGAATGTCACAATCCCAATTCCAAAGAAATCAAGTGCAGACATGAAAATTACAGATCTATCAGTCTAATAAGTCATGGTTTTGAAAATACTAACATGAATTATATGCAGGCTAATGGAAAAATTGACTGAATCATACCTCAGAGGAGATCAGTTTGGACTTATTATAAAAGTAGACAATAATCACCTTATGAGTTAAATTATGAGATAGTTAAAGGCAAGGGAAACTTATGAATAGAGCTTTTGTAGATTTAGAGAAAGCTTTTGATATATGAAGGTGGCAGAGGTAAAATACAGGAAATGAAAAGTTATACACAGCTTGTACATAAACCAGACAGCAGTTACGAGATGCAAATGTTGTGAAAGGGACAGAATGAATATGTGAGGGTTGTAGCCTTCCCCCAATGTTATTCAATCTTTACAATGACCAAGGTTTGAATGAAAGCAAGGTGAAATTTAGGAATGGGATTTAAGACAATAAAATTCTTATTCTGATTCAAGAAGATGAAATAAAGACTTTGTGGTTTGCTGATGACATAGTAATTCTGTTAAAGATAGCAAAGAATGTCAAAGAGCTATTGAACAAAATGGACAGTGTCTTGAAAGGAGAGTACAAAATGAACATTAAAAAAAATAATGGAATGTAAGCTAAGAAGATCAGGTGATGCTGAATGAATTATATCAGGTAATGTGACAATAAAAGTTGTAGACAAATTTTGTTATTTGGGTAGTAAACTTATGATGTGCGAAGTACAGAAGATATAAAATGTAGAATGGCTATGAAAAAAAAAGCATTTCTGAAGAAAAGAAATTTGTTGACATCAAATATTATTTTAAATGTTAGGAAGGCTTTTCTGGCATGTACCGCTGTACAGTAGTGAAATGTGAATGATAAGGAGTTTAGATAATAAATGTACTACAGAAGCATACTGAAGATTAGATCTATAATTGCATAACTAATTAGGTGGTACTGAACAAAATTGGGGAGGAAAGAAATTTCTGACATATCTCAACTACAAGAAGGGAAAGATTTGTAGGACAAATTCTGAACAACAAGGAATTTTCAGTTTAGCATTGAAGGGTTGTGTTATGTACAAATGGCAAGGGAGACTGAGGGACAAATATAATAAGCAGGTCAAAAGGATGTAGGTTGCTGTACTTATTCAGAAATGAAGAAGACTTGCACAGGATAGGGCATCACGGAGAACTGCTTTGGACTAGTATTTGGACTGAAAACCAAAACAACACCATATTGCATATAAGCATATATGATGAGAAATTAATGCCAGAGGTTGTCTTTTGGCATTCATAATTATGTAAGATGATCACAGAATACTTGTAACTTCAGGTGAATCCACAATCATCAATCACACGGACTGAAGTCTGTGAATATGGAAGTCCATGCATGACAGAAGTGGCTGCTCAGCGTGTGAACCTCACCAGCTGTATCATTCATATGTCTAGCAATATCTTCATTCTGATAGTAAAGCTTTACTAACAGTGCCTTTTCTTGTACAGTTAACTTGTCATGACTGGTGGTGTCTCTGACTCCCTCTCTCACTACAGCTCATTTTATACAAAGTACTCCTGCAGCATCACTGGAGTGTTGGTATCCAGCAGCATCTGTTGGACTCCTTGTGCATTCATTGGTTGTTTCAATAATATCCTATTTCATTTCAAGCATGTGTTTAATATGTATCTCTCTAGTCAAATTATACTGTGATGTAGCACATATTCACATGTTACTGGTCTTCTGCATTACCTTGTATATTGCCTCGGTATCAATGCCACAAACTAAAATGTGTGCCACTCCTGTCATGTCTGTTCCCAGAACTATGTGTCCCCAGCAAAGAGTTTCTCTTCATAAGCAATCCTCAACCATGTTACTCCATAATAGCATTTCTCTCCAAGCCTATTGCCCGATGGAAAAGAGTGCATGTTGATTTTATCATATCATTACAGGAAAGTATGTAGTGGGCACATTCTCTATTTTTCCTTTTGTGGTGCAGATGCCATCATCAAGTACCCTCATTAGCACCTGTACCCTACCTATGATTTTCGCAATTCAGAGGGTGCCTCACACACTGGTGACTGACAATGCTCCCATGGTTACATCAACAGAATTTGAAGGCTTATGTCACTGTAATAATTTGAATACCTAATTAGCACTCTCTTCCAAACAGCCTCTAAGACTGAGGCAGTACTAAGGACTTCCAAAAATACAAATGTGCCCTGCTTCGCAGATGGCATCGATTGTGGTAACACTTGACAGGACCATTTCTGTGTACTTATCCCGATACACAGTGTCCTTAAAATTGTCTAAAGTATTGATATGTTGCAAATCATTTTAGTAGTCATATACTGGATTTTTGAAATATTCAATTTTGCAGTTAAATTAGGGGGACCAAACGTCCCTTATTCTACGGAATCATCCCTTATTTAACCCAAGTGTCCAGTTGTCCCAATGAAATAAATACAGGATTTATTGACCCTTTTTTTACTAACCATCCCATACATTTTTAAATAACATGTTTCTAAGGAATGTAAAGTGTAATCAAATGGGGAACAAATGTGGCCATAATCAAGCAATAAATAAAATAGGCTTTAACTCAAATGAGTCACGATTTCTGAATTTCTTTCGTTGGTATTACATAATGCTTTGACATGACATGAGCACACTTTCTAACTATAAAATTTTAGTCATTAATTAGTTCACTAGAAGATGGTGGGCCGAAAGAGTTCTGATTTCTTTGAAGTTTGAACTTCATTACAAGAGACGTTACCACTTCATGTGCTTAAACCATCTAAGTGGGTTCAGCTCAGATATTTTCTTCTTTTGAAGCCTGATCAGCAAAGTCTTAAAACTTCAAGATAATTTGATAAAAATATTTTGAATTAAACACTGGAAGATCAGCTTTTTGAGGAAGTGACCATGTTTCATCTGTAGATACCTGGTGCAAAAATTTGCTGTCATAGCTGGGTCTGTGCCAGCTCTACCTGGCACTAATGCTGCTGCAGAAAGAGTGGTCTCTATCACAGATAGTTAATGCAGCGTGAAAACATATTAAGTGTGTAGACTGTAAAGGAAAAAATTATAACAAGAAATCTTCAGATGCCCAAAAAATTCTTAAATTCTATGCTTGTTTGGTTGGTTTCATATTCTTTCATTAATTAAATAATTTTTGGATTGTGGTAATTCTCTTATACCCGAAGGAAGGAAGGAAGAAATTTACAATTTAAAGTCCAGTCAGATTTTTAATAAGAATGGGGAAGAAAATGGGCTGTGCCTTTTCAACAGAACCATCATGGCATTTTTTTGGTGTGATTTGGATAAATCATGGAAAATCTAAATCTGGATGGCTGGAGGTGAATTCGAACCAGCGTCCTCCTGAATGTGAGTGTTTTAGCCTTATGCAACTTGCTTGTTTTTTGTATTAAAAAGTCGCACTTTCTGAATACAACAAACAGTATTAAAAAGGAAAAAGAGAAGGAAATGTAAAAACGAGAACCAACAAATATTACACGTTAGATTTGGTCTAAGGGTGTGGGTGTGGAAGAAACAAACAATAGCTTTGTTTCTTATAGTACTGTATGTGTATTAATTCTTGTGTTTAAGTCTGTGTCAATGAGTGACACCAAGTCAATCATTTTGTACAAGCTTTGAGGGATAACAGCCATGTTGATGAAGCTGCACGTAAAGCTAACATTTGATTTCATGATATTCAGTACCCAAATTAGTCCCATAGTTTTATTCTGGAAATCAGGTCACCCTACGTTAAACATACCATAATTAATCACCTAGAGCATAAATTTTAAAAGTGCAGATATCTTATATCTGACAACCTTATATCTACAACCTCCCCCCCCCTCCCCCCCCCCCACAATCTTGCCATCAAAGTTTTACAAATTCAAAGAAATAAACAGAAAATTCAATATAAGTCGGATCACACTGGAACAAAAGATTTACATAAAAATACATGACAATTTGTAGAGAACAGCACATCTAGGGAGATAACATTAAAAATATAATCATAAAGTGCTAACTGTTAACCAATACAAATATTTATGGACAGGGCTCAGTTTGACAAATAAGACCTACAATTAACCAAACAATTATTTTTACAATGGTGTTTCTAGTTAACTTTTTAAATGTTACTTTTAACAAGTTTGGCAAAATCTAACACAGGAATGTTCAGGTTTGACTGTCAATAATATGAGGATGGGTAGCTGCTCACCATAAAGACAATCACTGGGCCACAGACAGGCATGTAGAAAAGTCAATCACATTCACACAACTTAAATTTTCAGCCATTGTCATCTTTAAAAAAGGAGCATACATACATTCTCACATCACTGAGACATAACCCATGCACATATGACCAGCAATTCTGGCCACTGCAGCCTGAGAAGGCTTTTAACAGTGAGTGAATAGGGAAGGGGTGAGAAGGAATGCTGTAGGGCAAGATTTGGGATATAAATAAATCAATTAATGAACGAAATATATGGCACAAGGTTGGGAGAGAGACATGAATGAGTAGGCAGTTAAATTTAAGTTGTGTGATTGCGACTGTCTTTTCTGTTTGCCTATCTGTGGTTCAGCGGTCAGCTTTATGGTTAATTGCTACCTATCCTCATATAGTTGACAGTTTAACAAGTTATCTTATTAATAATTAATGTGTGATTCTACAGTGTCTTAAATCAAAGACATATATATTATTTCATCTCAGTCATAAAAATATCACTTATGGTATCTGCACCAGTAAAGAACATGACCGACCACACAACACTGTAAATTTATATATTATACAACAAATAAATATAAATTCCTGACATATCTAATGCAAATGTTTGAAGTACTGTCACATGTAAAGCATTATTTTTACTGGCAGGCAGAGCAAATAAAGTATAATTAGAATGCACAAAGAAAACTTTTGTCAGTATACAATACTTAACAATGGAAACAGTTGTTATTTCAGTTCAGTGTAAAGACATGTCTGTTATTAATGGTAATATTCATTACTAGGAAAGGCATTTTATAAAATGATATTAGGAGGTTCCTGCAAACTAGATGTACTATGAAATAAAGTCCAAATCAGTAACCCACAGAAAAATTTCTAAGGTACAAAGAAATTTGTAAAAGTTTTAACTCACTCAAACAGCAAATGGTTTTATTTTAGTTACAGTATACCTGAAATAAATTATTTCCAATTATTTTCAAGTTCACAACAGAATATATATAGTGACTCTGTGATGATCACTAACTTTCAGGGATGATAGTGAAGAGTAAGTGTATCAATTTGAAATAAGGAATCCTGTTTTGGAAATTACTGAGTCAAAAGCTATAAGTGAAAACCTACTCAAGTTCCACCTTAGCATCACAATGTGCTCAATACTAAGGGTCCCAATTTTTGTATTCCCCAATAACCTCAGAGTATTTCTCCTGTTAATGGATTAGCAGCAGTGTACCAAACCTTATTTCAGTGAGGCCAAAAATAATGAATTCCATTTACCTGCAAAAATTCAAGAGGCTGACTGATTTACAACAGTTATTCAAAATGGCATCCCACAAGTATTGATGCAGGTGTGGCATCAACAATCAAAGTTCTGTCATACCTGTATTAATATCACCAGTGTTACTGTTATTTGAAATGTCCAAGCCAGTGAGAATTCTTACCAAGGAGATAAGTCAGTCTTGGAAGAAGTCTCACAACAGGACATTTTATATGACCTCACAAGAAGAAATCAAGTGGAGTGAGATCATGTCAATGTGCAAGCTATGAAACAGGCTCTCTATTTCCTATCTATTTTTAAAAGAATGGCCAATTCCAGTATTGACAAACCCTGAGATCTAATTGAGGTGGGGCTTCATCACACTGGAATACATTCAGTGAGAAATAAAGAGTGAAAATATTATCTGGAAATAAAGAGTGAAAATATTATCTGGAGCTGTCTAATGTAAAATCTTAGCAACAACTGAACTGTTACATGTATTCCACTATTAGACATATGAGTACAATTTTTATTTATTTCCAGCATGCTGGATGGCACTTGCAGCAACTTGAGTATTTGACCATTTAGTACATCATCAAATAAACCTGTTGGAACAGAATATAAGTTGTTAAAATGTTAAATGTAACAACTTATACTTGGTTACAATATGTTGATTTGCTAATGTTTCAAACAGATCATCAATAATAAAAGAAACTTAACTCCTGAGTAAATTTCACAACTTTTTATAATAAATTGGTAGAAAGATTTTTGCTTAGAACTTGCGACTCAGTCAGTTCCAGAAAAGGCCCCCTTACTTCAAATTTACATTTAGCCTTTTCCATCAGCCTTGAAAGTTTGTAACATGGAATTATCATATATAAGCCAAGGACATCTAAAGAAACTGCAGAATTGATCAATGATTCCAATACAACTGTATGTGCTCTGCTTACAAATCCATGTTTACTCACATGTTGGCATCAGTTAAAAAAATACCATAGTTGAACTTATTAATGGGATGAAAATAAACATATTATGATATAAGCAAGGTTCACTTCAGAAGCATCCTACATCAAATTCCTGAAAAGCAAGAAGCAGTATTTTTCTAACAGTTCAATTTGTTTTAGATTGAAATACTGCTATAAATTTTACCAACATAATTGAAAATATATTCTGATCATTATATCTCTTGATTTGTTTTGCCACTGAAATGCAATTGGGGCTTCGGAAAACATATTATTCACTGAAAACTATCAGCCATTTTTATTTTGTAATTATCCAGAAGATTCATTTCGACAATGTTACTGTTCCATCTGCTTTTCTCCATGCTGTTGCATTAGGATACTATATTTAAGGGTCATTCAGATATGAGGAATTCAGGGAGGTGATGGAATAATGTTAAAATATACCAGTTTTCTTGCAGTTTGTGTGTTTTGAGTTGCATAAAAAGTTGTGAAGTAGGACACTTCTGAAATGAACTTACATGCCATTTGTAACTGTAACAAGAGTAATATAATTTATAAAACAGAACATAATATACATACAGTTCAATCACTATAACAATAAGAAAAACAGTTTGTATTTCCATTGAAAGGTATTGTTAAATAACATTCTATTCTTGAAGCATTTCCATCTAGGACATCTTGATTTAGAATTTCTTCTTTCTGGATTAAATAATAAATTCTTGTGCATGCAGTGACTCTCAAAAGCAAACACACACAAAAAAGCACTCTCACTTACTTTGTAACTTTAAATATCCTTAGAAGGCGCAAGGCTCGTAAAACTGATATACCAAATGAGCCTTGTTTCACAGCAGACCATATCACTTCAAAGATGGAGCCACTGATCACTACACAGTCAAAACGATTGAACGAAGATTCAAAATAGATTCGAGGTCCAAGGGCATACATCTTGATAAGCATTTCCATCATAAAAAGACCCAAGAATACAAATTCAGAAATATCTGAAAAGGAATATACACACACTTCTTAGTAACGTCAGTATATTTAATACATATAACATAAATGTAATGCTATTTTAATGTTGTTGGGGAAATCATGAAACATTCTGTGGAAAAACTATCACAGTAAGATTTAACAATGTGCACATCTACTGCATGTAATATTAGGGCAGGTTTGTTACTGAGTCACAGGCATAATTTTCCACTCTAGCTTGAGCAAAAATGTTATAAATGTTTAAAAATCAAAGTCAGGGGTCCTATAAATAACAACAATTGCAAGTTTAGCTCTACTGCAATGGACCACTCCTGCACAACACTCAAATATCTTTCCAGTGCAGTGTTTAGAAACATCAATGGACTCAACTGTAATACCATTTTTCACATATATGATGCTCCCCCACACTGTAAAGAACTGCAGCAAAAACAGGCAGCTAATTTGTACCCTGGTAAAGGAAGCCTCTGAATTGTGACATGACTTGAGCAGTGCTATGAACTAGATATATCACCAGAATTGACATCTATAAGCAGTTCACTAATTTTATCTCTAGTACCTTGTATATTTTGGTGAAATATGCAAATTCCTCTATTATTTGCAGAAAGTGGTTTCTTTGTTGGAGGTACTTCCTTTAATCATGAACACCTATAAACTGATTTCATTCTAAACATGGTGAAACCCTAACACCACTACTACAGGAATTTTCCCATGATCCTAAGACCCCTCACCTCCTACTACGCTGTCACCTATAAGCTCCGCGAATCTCCTCTTCCCCTACCTATTGAAATGCATGCCTTGGCTGGTACCACTGAAATGCCTTCTGTCATCAGAACCTCCCTGAGCGTCATGTTAATATGCCCCATAGATGTATTACGATGAGGCCAGTCATGATGCTGAAACATCTCCAAAAAATGCACATTCATGGCATCTGTTTCAGTACCTATCTGTTTGTTGTTATTGTCTTCAGTCCACAGACTCATTTGTGCACCTCTCCACACCAAAATGTCCTGTGCAAGCCTCTTCATCTACGAATATGAATGGCAACCTACATTCTTTTGATCCTGCTTACTGTATCCATATCTCAGTATCCCGCTATGATTTTTACCCTCACACACTTACTTCTACGTTGACAGCTCCTTAATATATCTGAATGTGTCCCACCGACCTATCCCTTCTCTTAGGATATGCCAAAATCTCCTTTTCCCCTATTTCTGTTAAGCCCCTCCTAATTAGTTAGATGATCTACTCATCTAAAGGCTGTATTACACAATAATCTGAGGCATACACCTTTGCAGTAACGCCTCAAATGTGATTATCTGGAACTACATAGTGCTTCATGTAAACCTATTAACATGATGAGCAGCAGATATTGCTTTGTGTGAATCCGTGCCTGCGCAGTAGACAGCCATATTGCGAATGAAACATGAAGAAACTAAGCTCTTTTCATACTACACAAGAACTCTTGGGAACCCTTAGGAAACTAATTTCTTGAAACGACATTCACTCAAATTATTTCTGTAAGGTCTAGGTTCATATTTAATGAGAAGTTGTCATTTTTTTATTAAGTGATTGTTTTTCTCTTATGTAGTTAGCACAGAATTGCTCATAACTGCCCTGAATTATAGCTTCAACACTCTGTTTTATATTATAGTTCAAAGTTTGTGTAACTAAGGGACCAAACTGTATAGGACATTGGTTCCTAGACTTAAACACTACTTATGCTAATGACAACATGCACACAAATGCCCAGGGGAGGTCTTTAACTTCTCGTAGGAGCGGCTGCGCAATTCGTTTCTAAGGCCTCAGACCGCTCGACCATTTTACATTATATCACTTGGTTGCACAAGTATACGCCTATCTGAATTTACATTTATACAACATTTTGCACATAGATGACCCACTTTTTGGAGCTGTGATAGTAAATCTTCAGATTAGGGCATAACAAAGATGAAAAGCCAGACGTTCGGTTTGACTATGGCCGGAAAGAAGGAAGGCAGGGCAATATACTCTCAGCTAATAAAAGAACTAAGTTCTGGAGATCTGTGAGAATTTTGGAACTTCGTGAGGAAGGATATGACATGTTTAGAAGAGCTGCTGTCTGCAAAGTTGTATGCAAATTACTGTAGAATAAATGACTGCTGACATAACTTATTATGATACAGAGGGTTGTGTGGGTTATACAAATACCTTCCCTCCCTGTACACCTGTATTAAGACTCAACAGCTCAACTATGAAGCAAAACAACCAATATAAAAATTCCATTTTATAAACACCTAGTAACAAATTAAGTCTGTTGGGAAACAAACATTGTTTTCGTTTAATTACAGCATTTATGAAAATCTACTACCTGAAAAAAATATGAAAAATCCATAACACCGAAGTCTGAGATCAGTTGTAACCACAAATGTTAATGACAACATTAAGTTATACGCAAATAACAAGCAGAAAGCTTCCTCCAGTATCCGCTTCAGCACATGCACACATTAGTGCTGTCTAGTGTGCAAGTGCAAATTCACTGGAGTTTAGAACTGGTCTCTATTCCGTCACGTGGATAAAGTGTCTGCTAATAATCATGGTTCAGTGGTAGTTCCACATGATCCGCCACTAGATGGCTGTCATGCTATACCAATACCTTTCATGGTGGATCATCATGTAATATCCACTTAATCTTCACCATTCAACTATAACACCACATTTCAAAAGCTTGTTATGTTTTGTCTGAATTCCTTATCATCCAATTTTCACTCCCGTACAATGCTACTCGAGCGGCGAGCGGCGGCCAAAGGGTTATAAGAAGAACAGCTATGCAAATTTAAATTAATATTTAATGTTAGCAAATTTCACTTCTTCAGAAACACTTTTCTTCCCATAGCCATTCTGCATTTTATATCTTCTTTACTTTGGCCATTAGAAGTTATTTTGCTACCCAAATAAAAAAGCTCAACTATTACTTTTATCTTTTATTGTCTCATTACCTAATCTGATTCCTTCAGCATCACCTGATTTTCTTGCCCTGCATTCCATTATTCTTGTTAATGTTCATCTTATACCCCCCTTTAAAGAAACTCTCTATTCCATTCAACTGCTTTTCCAGATTCTTTGCTGTCTCTGACAGAATTACTATGTCATCGGCAAACCACAAAGTTTTTGATTCTTTTCCATTAATTTAAAGTCCTTCTCCAAATTTCTCCTTGCATTCCTTCATAGCTTTCACAATGTACAGATTGAACAACATTTGAGAAAGGGTACAACCGTGTCTTACTCCCTTCCCAACCACTGCATCCCTTCGAATCTAATAACTGCTGTCTGGTTTTTGTATAAGTTGAATATAACTCTTTGCTCCCTATATTATACCCCTGCTACCTTCAGAATTTTAAAAGGCGTATTCCAGTCAATATTATCAAAAGCTTTTTCCATATCTACAAACAGCTAAAAACATAGATTTGCCTTTGTTTAATCTATCTTCTATGATAAGTTGTAATGTACGTATTGCCTCCCGTATTCCTACATTTCTCCTAAATCCACACTGATCATCCCTAAGGTCCACCAGTTTTTCCATTCATCTGTAAATAATTCATGTTAGTATTTGAAGACATTACTTATTAAACTGATAGTTCTGTAATTTTCACACTTGTCTGCACACGCTTTCTTTGGAATTAGAATCAAGAAGAATATAGTATTTTCCCTGTCTCATACATCTTGCACACCAGGTGGAACAATTTCTTCATGACTGGCTCTCCCAACTATATCAGCAGTTCACATGGAATATCATCTATACCAAGGACCTTGTTCCAACTCAAATCTTTCAGTGCTCTGTCAAATTCTTCTCGTATCTCCTATCTCATCTTCCTCTACTTCGTCTTTCAAGTCTAGAATACTGCATTCAAATTATTTCCTGTGTATGGACCCTCTATATATTCCTTCCACCTTTCAGCTTTCCCTTCTTTGCTTAGTACTGGCTTTCCATCCAAGCTCTCGATATCCATGCAACTGCTTTTCTTGTCTCCAAAGTCTCTTTTATTTTCCTTTAAGCCATATCTATCTGTTACTAGTTATACATTCTTTTATGGTTTTGCGTTTGTCCTCTAGCCACTCCTACATAAGCCAGTCTGCACATCCTTTCTTCAGCCATCTGTAATTCCTTTTGTCTGCTTCACTTGCAATCTGTAACAGATATAAATTAGTATAAATCTCTTGATCTTTGTCACTCTTTGTAAATAGATAGGTCTAACAACCTTTCTTCGTATTCTGTTTTGCAGACATAGTTATTCATTCTGTGACAGCCTTATGATCACTAATTTCCTGTTCTGTGAGTTGATTGCACGATTGGAGCGGGGGGGGGGGGGGGGGGAGGAAGCTTGATGGTTTATTGTCCCATTAACAACATGATCATTATATACGAAGCTCATGCTCAGTTTTTTGAGCTGGGATGGGGAAGAAAAATGGCCATGCCCTTTGAAAGGAACTATCTCAGTCTGGAGTGTTGTAAGGAAATCACAGAAAACCTAAATCTGTGGATGGCTAGAGGAGGATTGAAACAAGCCTCACCCCAAATGCGAGTCAGTGTCTTACCACAACACCACCTTCCTTGGTTAGGGTTGAGAAGTTTGGGTCTGTTTGTCACCATCAAATCTAAAATGTTATCCCAAAGAGACAGTTCTCTGTTAAAATGATGAAAATAATTTGCAAATAAAGGACAAAACAATTTCACTCCATGCTCTGACCCTACCACTGATATTAAAACAGTAGAGGTTTTCAGAGTATACCTGGGAATTAAAAATCTCTTCCTAATACTACAAATGACAAGGAAATTGTCATTAAACATTTTCTGGGTGTTATCTCATATGTTCTTCCACTACTGCTGCTCAGGTATGGCTCTATAAAAGAATTGTATGACCATGTTTGTTTCACCCTTCACACTTATAATTACACAAATTATTTCTCATTCTGTTATAATCATGCCTTCACCATCAGTGTTTTAACTTATCATTTCACTATACTTTCCAGTTTGAGGTTAGAATTTCATTGCTCTTTCAGACAGTTTTCTGTCCTGATTACTATGTGGGCACTGTGAGCATTTATATTCTCTTGCTGTGGAATAATGAGTTTTAAATCAAATATATACCACAAGATAACACTTTAAATATGTCCCACAATTCAATTATTTGTCACAAGTGAAAACATAATGCCATTCACAACATGCACTACTGAATGCCTACTATTCAATAAGGAAATTACAGTCTATTCACAGCTTCAGGGAATGTGTTGACTCAGCTTCACCAGGTACAGTGTTATACAGGTGATAATATTCTTGTATTTAAACTGTGTGCCAAGTTTGGCAGCAAAATGACAACTATTTTTTGGCACATGGCCCTTTTAAAATTGTATGCTCAAGCTTAGAAACTTGTAAACTGACTAATTAATCATGAGGGAATTGTCTGTTTCAATCAGTAGCTAGTTTGTGAATTAAATTTTGTGTGTTTTCCATACATAAATTCTGAAATTGTATGAGAAACAGTTTGTACTCATGTAACATTACCATGCTACTGAACCTGTAAAAGTATCTCATTTGATGCTGATATCTGAATAAATTATGTATATTTAGATTACAGGAGAAGTACTTTATAATTATCTCATCTTACTTGCTTATGAAACAAAATTACTATTTCTTTTGTATATGTGGTGTCTCTTCTTTCAGAAATGTTCTAAAAACAGACATGATGTTTGATCCTACAGCTATTATCAATGAAGACACAAAGAACTTATGACATCAGATGCCAGAGGGCACGAATTAAATTAATGGAGAAAGTTGAAAATTTTTTCCACATGAATCTAATTCAATGTCCACCAACAGCTGTTGACATTAACTCCTAAGTGTCTTGATTACTATTTCTAGTTGCAGAATATTTTCAAGGTTCTTGTGTATGAGATATAAATGATTCAATAAGGTGAATACATAACTACGAGAAGAGTTCATTTATAATCATGTACATTGTCCTAGGAAGCATATTATATTAAAAGAAACTTGATTAGTACTGTAGTCTAATGTTACAACTCAAGGTTTTGAAAATTAATTAGATTTTATACACAATTTTAATACAATTTAATCTGGAAGAGATACAAATGAACAAAGAAAAACATTGTTGGTACTGGGAGTTTCCCATATAAAAATGGTCTTAGGACAGATAATTTTTGTGAAAAATATCAGTAAATATTTCCACAACTAAACACCCAGACAGAAAAAATGAATAGATAAAATAATAATAATAAAATATTTCCAACAAACTATAAGTGCGAGTCACACTATGGTTTGAACTTAGATCTCTCTTCTCACTAGGTGAGTCATTCAAGTAGTCCTTAATAGCCACAAAAAACTTGAATCTGCCAGTAACTTCCCCTTATTATCAGAAAATTGATGATGAGATGGAATGATATGGTTTTGTGTCCTAATTAGGCACAAACTTCTAGTTTTTAATTATGATTTTTTGTAGCTCAAAATTTGTTTTGAAACAATCATAATACAAATGATTTCACCAGACACAATAAGTTCCATCTTCTATTTCACCTCAATAAATGCAAGAAATGAAGTTCACACTCTGCAGTTGTGTGAGATTCGGGTGCTCCTGTAACCATCCACATAAAAAATATGACTCCCCATAGATATAATTTTCCACACAAAAAACATTATTTCCCATTACATACATTTGAATTTGAAATTCTGTCAATGAAAATAGGTTTTGATTTATTATGTTGTTTTATAATCAGTGATACTGAAGTTTTTACCATACTAAATTTTTAATCAAAATACTTACATAAGAAATCAGTAAGCCATTGTGGTTGACCATAATATTCTACAGCAGTACAAAGAGTGTTGAGAAAAACCAACACAATAACAAACCAGTAGAACCACTGGGTCTTAACAGTATGGCGGATCCAGAATCTGAAACAAATAAAATATCCAAAAGTGAACTGATTTACCATTGAAAACAATTTAAACAATAAACAGATCTCTAAAGGGCTCCATATAATGCACTATATCTTAAGCTTCTCCCTGGTTTAGTACAGTTTCACTGACTTGCAATCTCCAATTTCTTCAGCTGCTCCTTCTCCAATGACATGTCACGTTCATGATTGTTTTAGCCTTTACATCAATACAGTCTCTCTAACATCTCTGGCCACTAAGCCCGACAGTCTGATGTTGGGCATAGGAACCAGAGATTTTTAAGAGATTCTAGGTATGTAAAGGCTAACAATCATGAAAGTGACATGGCACTGGAGAAGGATCAGCTAAAGAAAGTGGAGATGTCAAATCAATGAAACTACTAAGCCAGGGAGAAGCTTAAGAGTGTTCAAAACACACACACACACACACACACACACATTATATATATATATATATATATATATATATATATATTTTTTTTTTTTTTTTTTTTTTTTTCCATTGCATAGTGTCTCCACAGCAGTGTCTCCACTATTTAAGTTGCAACCCTCGTATATACGTAAAAAATAGATGAAGTACACTTACCAGGTGAAGGGGCACAGGCAGATCTTCAAAATTACCTGAACCGCTTCGATAGATATCGTTTCAACACCACTGCCAGGCTATGTAACACATCTTCAAAATTACTGCCTTTTACCGGAATTAATTATTTACATAGTAAAACTCCTACAGTTCCGTTCTTTTTGTATTTTTCAATGTTTCAAATGATAATATTAGAGAATTTATTCGCGTTCTCAAGTACAAACATATGCATAAGTATTTTTGTGACGTTTGCATAGGATCGGCATCTCTCAGTATTATCGATTTTTTGAGGTTGTGGGTATTATGATACCCAACTTTGACAGATAAAGTTCTTTATTAATCAGAAATATGTATCACAGAAATATGTATCACAAGCAGTGGTGAGCTGGATGAAAACTGTTTTGGCATCCCTGTCAAAATCAAATCACATTGATCCCTTATATGCTGACTGTATATTTTCAATTTATCTATTTGTTTTTGCTGTTCTAGCTGATGACCTGCCTCATTCCAAGCTTGCCTTCCTCGTTCTCATCTTGTCTAGCAGCCCCCCTCCATCCACACAGACACACACCTCTGGCCATTTGTTATCCTCATTCAACAGATATTCAATATAAGCTTGCTCTTCAACTCCCCTTATGGCACCTCCTTCATATTAACTGATCTGGCACTGGTTAAATGCTTGTGTATTTACAATCTTCAACATCAAAACATATTGCCTTTTTGCAATATGATATTTTATGTGATTAGAATATCTATTGGTATTCAAGTTAATGTATACTTTCTTTATATACATATATACTTTGTCGTATTATTATCAATATTATGACTGAGCCACTGATATTTCCAAAATATTTACTGGATAAATAGAAATAAATACAAGGTGTGTCCATAAAGTAAGTTCCATCTGATAATAAAAAGAAAATAAGAACATGCACAGAAAAACTGTTTATTGCAGTAGAATTAAAAATGTTAAACTACTATTCTACATAGTTGCCAACAAGGCAGAATTTTTGTATGTTTTTGGAGTCAACCATGTGCTAATTTGTTCTCTGATGTCTGAGGAACATTTCCAGATGCAAAATGATATGGACATCAGGAGAGGCAAGATCAAGACTGTTCAGAAGGTGGTCAGATTGGATTCAGACAAAGATGTAAATGTCACTACCAATAATATTCTTCTGGGCATGGGACTAAATTGTCAATATATCAAATTTCACTGATGTTTCAGACCCTGTTGCAATGGGCCTTCTTCTGGGTGTCATGTTTACTACTGTAGGAGATTAGATTAATACTAGTTCCACAGATCATATATACGGCATTTCATAATGATGTGGAATGTGTCAGTTTAGTAAATGGTGTCTATACATGTCAACATAATAACGATTTTTTAATTTTAATTGTTTTTATTAAGTTTTATCTAACATTTTATCTAAAATTTAGAAGAAGTTGACATTCAAAATTTAATTTCTTTTTAAATAACAGTTGGATATCTGTCAGATTTTTTATGCTACTTGGTAAGTGGCCAAAGACTTTTGTGGCAGCATAATTCACCCCTTTCTGTGCCAGAGTTAGATTTAACCTTGAATAGTGAATATCTGTCTTTCTCCTAGTGTGGTAGCTATGGCCACTGCTATTGCTTTTGAATTGGGTCGGATTGTTAACACTTTTTTACTCAATGTTGAATTGCCTCAGAATATGATCCCATATGAAAGCAGTGAATGAAAATAGGCATAGTAAGCATATTTACTGAGATGTATATCACCAAATTTTGCAATGACCCAGATTGCATAAGTAGCTGATCTCAAACGTTGCAGCAGGTATTCCATGTGCTTCTTCCAATTCAATCCCTCATCAATGCAAACACCTAAAAATTTTGAATATTCTACCTTAGCTATAGATTTTTGTGAAAGACATCATTTACAATTTCATCAGTTAAGTGCTGTTTGTCAGGCATGATAGCTATACCTGTATTGTCAGCAAAAATAACTAGCTTACCATGTTCGTGAATGTAAAATGGCAAGTTATTAATATATATTAAGAACAGCAGAGGACCCAGGACTGAACCTTGTCGGACCCCATTTTTTATAACTTCCCAGTTACAGGAATTAATTGTTTCTTCTATATCATGTGATCTGCTTATTTCAACTTTCTGCACTCTTCCAGTTGAGTATGATTTAAACCATTTGTCCACTGTCCCACTCATACCACAACACTTAAGCTTATCTAGAAGTATCCCATGATTTACCCAATAAAAAGCCTTTGAGAGATCACAAAAAATCCCAACTGGTGATGTCTGGTTATTCAAAGCATTCAATATTTCATCAGTGAAGGTATATATAGCATTTTCTGTTGAAAAGCATTTTTGAAAACCAAACAGACATTTTGTTAGAACTTTATTTTTACTAATACGTGAAGCTACTTGAGAATACATAACTCTTTCAAACATTTTGGATAAAGCATTCAGAAGTGAGATAGGGTGATAGTTGTTGACATCACACATATCCCTTTTTTTATGCAAAGGTTTAACAATAGCATATTTCAGTCTATCCGGGAAAATACCCGGTAAAAGCTGGGAACGTAAATACTGGTGGCAGTAACTGTGGCCAAATTGTGATTGGAGGTTTCAGTTAAAGCAGAAGGGAGTGAGGATTTAATTTATTTATGTTTGCTTTATTTCTTCTTATAAAAGTGTTGAGATATCTTGTTTCAAGAGTGAGGCTGAACCTTGTGAGCTTTCTGCAGCAGTTATTTTGTATTGCAGAATGCAGTTTCATAACAGTCTCACAACAAAGATTTGCATTACTGTAATTATTTCACATTGAATATAAAAATGCATCAGTCATGTCTATCCTGAAAGAGTAGCCACCGGTCTTTTAAATGCGTCTACATTTGTTTTGATAAAGATTTTATTTGTGATGTAGTGTGCCTCAAAACAAATGATCTTTATTTTTATTTTTTACTTTATCGTGTTTCATAGTCAACATGTCTCACCCCTAGTCATTACATGCTTCGATAATCATCACCAGCTTTGTTGTAACCATGGCCCCCACAAGGGTGGGGCTGGGTGACCCATGAGTCCAGGGCCAGCCCTAAATAATTCAATTTTTTGTTACTGAAATTAAAATTAAACTAGAAAAAACATGTTGAATATTTTCATCCAACGAAATTTTAGAAGATTCTACAGGTAACTGTAGTAGATATTTATGATAAACCGCTTATCTTCAATGATTACTTCAATTGATGCTCTTATTTATTGCCATTGGTATATATGTGTTTATTAACTAAGGTGACCACTCATACCGATTTCTTTGGGACAGTCATAATTTTTGTCTGTCTGTCCTGAATTTTTTCAAAAGTAATTCAGTACATCTATTTGTTCCGGATTTAACAATGAAGTTCCAATTTAGAAATTTATCTCACCTGATTTGGTGTATTTTATTATTAATTTTAATTATGATGGGAAACTGTTAGACAAATGGTTCTTTAGAGTTATGGTACTTATCACAAACTGTCAAAACCATTTCAAACTGTTCCCAATGAGAATACACGCACAAACTATAGCAGTGAGAAAATCAGTCACATGAGTCATCAGTTTTCCACATCAAAGATGGATTGATATTATTTTTCATTTCACTCACTGAACAGAGATGGTGCTTATGCTGGTGAACTGAATTATGATGTGATTCTTTTTTAGAAATGTTGAGAGTTTTTTTTTTTCTTTTTTATCTATTAGGGCTGGTCATTGGGAATTATTGAAACAACTTGCCTCTTTGTGTTGCAATCAAAGGCTACAAAAACTCCACCAGATTTGGAAGCAACATCTTTCGATCTACAGAGTTTAAGATATGTTCCTGCTGTATTAACTCCAGCATCGAAAAATATTGATTTGGATCTCAAGAAGTACTTAACAGCTTTCTAAGGACTCTTGATATCATTTTAGCACAATATCTTGACCTCTATTGATCACCAAAATGTCATTATACAGGGCAAAGGAATTTTCCTCAATGTAGCAATTCAGATGATTAACTTAAAGACAGTATGACAACATTTTGAATGAAGAAAATATAGTTCATGAGGCAGTTGGCATTTCATCAAAGATTATCACTAGGAAACAAGATGAAAATAAAAGGACAGCTGAACAAATTCAGGTGTAAGCATCAAATTAATTCAGATCTTTCTTTCTTTCTTTTAAGGCAAGATTTGACAACAATAGGATCCATTGCAGGTTCTCAGCACATTATTGAGAAAAGCTGCAAGCAATTCTTTGGTACTGAGTATAACAATTAGACATTTTTGTATGATTCAGGGCCAGATTAAGGCAATTGCAAGTACTGTGGTCACTACGACCATGCCCACTATATGAACACTTTCTTCTGGCAGTTGTTTCAGTTTATTTAATCAATGAATGAAATGGTAGCAAAAGGAAAAGACTGCAGACCAAAAGTCAGACAGATTAGTTAAAAATGATACGTATATTCTGAAATTAGTAACTGTAAATGTGGGGTAGCCAGTTACATTTTAGAATACTGATAAAACAAAAAAGGTAAAACACTGACTATAAAACATGCTTTGCAGCAAGACAAGACATAATGGGCAAACAAGAATCCAATGTATTCAAGAATTCTGTCAACTCATCCATCCCTAAACAACAGAGAGTGTACATAGATAAACAAAATTATCTCTGTGACATTTGAAATGATTTGTAATGTTTCATATAGGCCAATTCGTCATCAGAATAAAAATTATTTAACTAAGACACTCCCTCTACTTTATATGCCTTCACATGCTCGGTGTAGGTTGGTAGCAAAATATTTCAGTGCTACAAAGTGATCTTTAATTTTGCAGAATGTTCTTAGAAATATCTACATCTACATCTACATCTACATACATACTCCGCAATTCACCGTAAGGTGCGTGGCGGAGGGTACACTGTACCACTACTAGGCATTTCCTTTCCTATTCCACTCCCAAATTGAACGAGGAAAAAAAGAATGCCTATATGCCTCCGTACGAGCCCTAATTTCTCTTATCTTGTCTTTGTGATCTTTACGCGAAATGTAAGTAGGCGGCAGCAAGATCGTACTACACTCAGCTTCAAATTCCGGCCCTCTAAATTTACTTAACAGAAATTCACGAAAAGAACGTCGTCTTTCTTCCGGCGATCCCCAATTGAGTTGCCGGAGCATTTCCATGACACTCGCGCATTGGTCGAACCTACCGGTAACAAATCTAGCTGCTCGCCTCTGAACCGCCTCTATGTCTTCCTTCAAACCGATCTGCTGCGGGTCCCAAATACTTGAGCAATACTCAAGACGTGGTCGTACAAGCGTTTTATACGCGATCTCCTTTACAGGTGAAGTACATCTTCCCAAAATTCTCCCAATAAACCGAAGTCGGCTGTCTGCCTTACTCACAACTGTCCTTACATGCTCGTTCCATTTCATATCGCTCTGCAATGTTACGCCTAGATATTTGAACGACGCGACCGCATCAAGAAGCTCACTACTGATGCTGTATTCGAACATTATAGGACTGTTTTTTCTACTCATGCGCATCACCTTACATTTTTCTACATTGAGAGCTAGCTGCCATTCTTCGCACCAACTAGAAATTTTGTCTAAGTCAACCTGTATGCTATTACAGTCAGTTACAGACGACACCCTCCCATACACCACAGCATCATCAGCAAACAGCCGCAAATTACAACTTACTCTGTCCATCAGATCATTTATATAGATAGAAAATAATAGCGGTCCTATCACACTCCCCTGGGGCACGCCTGACGATACACTCGTCTCTGATGAACACTCGCCGTCGAGAACAACGTACTGCGTTCTATTACTTAGGAAGTCTTCCAACCAGTCACAAATCTGTGAACCTATTCCATAAGCTCGTATCTTCGTTAGCAGTCTGCAGTGTGGCACCGCGTCGAACGCCTTTTTGAAGTCGAGAAAAACACAATCCGCCTGTTGCCCTTCGTCCATGGCTCGCAAGATGTCATGTGAGAAAAGGGCAAGCTGAGTTTCGCATGAACGATGTTTCCTAAACCCGTGTTGATTCATGGAAAGAAGCTTTTCCGTTTCAAGGAAATTTACTATATTCGAACTGAGAATATGCTCCAAAATTCTACATGAAACCGATGTCAACGATATTGGCCTGTAATTGTATGGGTCAGTTCTCTTTCCTTTCTTATACACTGGAGTCACCTGCGCTTTTTTCCAATCACTAGGAACTTTGCGCTGAATTAAAGATTCGCTATAAATGCAAGCTAAGTAGGGGGCAATGCCGCAGAATAGTCTTTGTAAAACCGAACTGGTATACCATCCGGACCAGCAGACTTTTTCGTATTTAGCTCTCTCAGCTGCTTCTCTACACCGGAAATACCTATTGCTATGTCCCCCATTTCGGAATTAGTACGTTGATCAAATGATGGTATATTTGTGCGGTCCTCCTGCGTGAAAGATTTCTTAAAGGTTAAATTTAGAACTTCAGTTTTCCGTTTGCTTTCTTCTATTACTGCCCCGGAATGATCAACTAGTGACTGGACAGTGGGCTTTGACCCGCTTATCGATTTTACATAGGACCAGAATTTTTTCGGGTTCTCGGAAAGATCTTTTGCTAAGGTATGGCTGTGATAATTATTGTATGCTTCACGCATCGATCTTTTTATAGACGCACGAATCTCTACTAACTTTTGCCTGTCATCATTTGCGTGTTCTTTTTTGAATCGAGAGTGCAACAGCCTTTGCTTTCTCAGCAGCTTTCTAACATTATTATTATACCACGGTGGATCTTTTCCATCCTTAATCGTCTTTACTGGCACATATTTCTCTAACCCTTCATTAACAATGCATTTAAATTTAGTCCACAATTCCTCTACATCCATAGTCCCAGAATTAAACGATGCCCATTCATTTTCTAAGTGCGATCGTAACATTTGCTTGTCGGCTTTTCCCAACAAAAACACGCTCCTAGCCTTCTTGACTGGTTTATGAACTTTGGTCACCATCAACGCTATGACGATATCGTGATCACTAATTCCTGTCTCTACACAGACATCGTTAATAAGGTCAGGCCTGTTTGTGGCTATAAGGTCTAGAATATTTCCATTGCGCGTGGGTTGCCGGTTTAACTGCTCAAGACAGTTTTCGGAGAATGTGTCCAAAAGTAGCTCGCAAGACTGCTTGTCTGTACCACCTGAAATGTAATTAGCGAGGTCCCAATCTATACTCTTAAGGTTGAAGTCACCTCCGACTAATATTACATGGCCCGGATACCTATGCACTACCTGGTGTAGACTTTCCTTGAATGATTCTAAAACTGCTACAGCAGCACTGGGGGGCCGGTAAAAACACCCAACTATTAATTTTACTTCTTTTAGACCTGTTATGCATGCCCAGATAACTTCACAGTTACTTTCAACCTCAAATACAATACAATACAATACAATACAGATACAGATACAATAAAATTACAACTTTCCTCAATAGATTTATCATATGCAAAAATCAATTCTTCATTAACCAGACACGGATGCCGATTTCTATTGTCATCATGCATTTGATCATGGCATTCAGCAATCTGTCAGGCTCATATTCTTTGCATTCAATTAATCAACAAAATTACTCCAAACATCTTGCAAATCTTGTGATGGATGTCAATAACTTTAGTGTTCTTTTTCTTCAGTGAACAAGTTATAGATTTAATTTCGTGATTGGTGGGTTTTTCAATTAATGTCATTATTCTAAAGAAGCAATAAGCACTATTAACAATACACAAAGAACTGAAAATTGTGTCATACCCTAGGGTGACCAGATTTCCAAAATTAAAATACGTGAAACACACAGGTACCAAAGATAGCAATGGTTGTTATTCCTTAAACCTTATACAATATGACAGCTGTGGTGTCACTCATTAATGTAAACATAAACATAAAATTAATGGACACATAGTATAGTAAGAAATAGAACTAGTGTTTCTTCTCTCTACCTTCGCCCCTCCCCCCCCTCCACCACACCCAAAGTAGATGTTTCGTATTTGGTACAGTAGTTCTCATTTTTACATTTGCTTCTCTTGAAATCTTCTTTTCTAGTAATGTTTGCTGTAGATACGAAGTGCAACTTCTGATTATAAAATAATGAAAAGTATTTAACTGCTGAAACAACATGAAACCAATGGTAGAAGTACGTGAATTAGGGGGTTTTCGTAGAGAAAATACAAAATATATAGCAATCTGAACAACAAAAACATGCCAAATCAAATCCTACTACAAAAAATGACTGAATATACTCGCATAAGAAAGCCAAATAGGTTGCATTACTAATTAAATAAATATTTTATTGTTTATTGCAAACAAGTAGGAGAGACATTATTACTAATGCAGCTTAGTTATTCTCTCTCAAATGTATGTCACTGAGGTATTTTCAGACAAAATTTCATAAAATTAACATGTGAAATACTGTGAAAATTACTTTTTCTAATAAATATTTAAGTCACATCTTTCACATTAGCTATGTTATTTAATTCAGTCAGTAAACTATTTGTGAGGGAGAACACTTTTTCTGCAGCAATAATAATGCCAACACAAACCTAGTATTGATGACCTACTAATCGCCCGCCAACCCCCCCCCCCCCCTCCACTTCCCGCCAAATATCTTCACTGGCAAGTAAGTTAAAACACAGACACCAGTTTTCAGTAACACACTTCACAGTTCTCAATTAATGAAATTAGCTTCACATATACTTTTAACACTGTTCACCTCCTCAAAATCTGATCATCATACATTTACTTCAAAATATTTTCAGCAAACTCCGGTACAGTTTTAAGACTTTCCTCAACAGATTTCCATTATCATCTCATGAAATAAACTTCAAATGGCAAAGAATCACTGTTTCACCTTCTTGCAATGATCTTCTTAATAACTACATTTTTATAGTTCATAAAAATGTGCACATGCAATGTCAAAATATTATGTAGTAGCAACCAAAGAACTTACAAAATCATGCTTCAGTCATTTTCAATTAAATCCTCTTTCCTTTATTGTTTGATTATGACCACATTTGTTCTCCATTTGGTTGCAATATACATTACTTAAAATCATGTTATTTTAAAATATGCAGGACAGTTACTAAAATGCATTCCATATTTATGTTGTCGGGACAACGGGACACTTAAGCTAAATAACTGACAATCCTGTAAAATACAGGATGTCTGGTCACCCTTCATAACCTTGTTCTTGACTCAAGTAACTACTTTACAAGTATTGAACTGTGATTGTATCTTTGCCATGGAAATAAATTCAAACAGAAGTTAGTCTCCAGACAAAACTCATAACAAATCTATATGCTTTGCATAATTAAAACAATCTGCTTTCGAAAAATGTGGCTTTTCTAGTGTACACATATGTCATGTATTGCTTTGTATGTGATGCAAATAATGAGAAGATTGGAATAAGACCAATAATGACATTTATTAGGGAAATTTAGAATGACAGACAGTTGATGGTCATATGGATATAGGAATTTAACAGTTTTCAACAAATCATAAGTCTGATAAGAGGTATCCAGCATGCACATATAGCTGTAGAAGTTTTGACAGTGGCAGGAATGAAGAGGGGAGCGGGAAAGGGGGAGAGATAGCACAATAGTAGCGCTATTCAAAAGATACCAAGTTGTATCCGAGGAGAAACTGGAAAACTCACCAAAACCAGTTAAGTGTTGAGGTTAGAGGTAAGTGCATTCTGAATACTTAAAGGAGCTAACAGGAAAGCTAACTCTCAACTAAGACCATAAACATAAATATCTCTTTTGAGCTTACAAATATCATTTGCATGCAAATGTAACAGGCAATAACAAATACAAAAATGTAAGTCAACTTTGTATAATCATGAAAAACAACCTGACTGGTGCATACAACACAATAATGAGAGATTATAAAACCATAATAAAGCCTGCTACTTGAATCACATTACTAGTACACTGTCATTGATTCAGACTATTGCAGTTATTTTACGTAAAGAGCAGATAGAAATTGAACCATATACAACAATTAATCTTTCTGCCTTACAAGCTTCTGATATGTTTTTTAACCTACATACATAATTTTTTTCTGTGTTCAGAAGCTACTAACCAGCAAAAAGATTCGTTACATTTTATTTCACCGTCGTTTCACTGTTATTATTGCAGGCTGTTGTTCAAATATCACATATTTCTTTTTAACATTATAAAACAGTATTGCATTACTGAGAAAAAGCTGTTACTTATAATAAGTTCATACATCAATTATGGCAGAAATGATGTTCACTAATGTCTAGGTAATTAAACCTAAAGCTAAATTATGTGAACATTATTTTGACAGTTGTGAAATTGTTAAAGAGCGAAATACAATTGAGATTATTGACATAAAGTATGTAAGGAAGTTTACATTACCTGAATCTCTTCTCTGCTCTCCAAAACTGTACACAAGCCCCTTTATTTTTTACTTTCGATTTCAGATAGGAAGCTCGAGAGAAACCTGAAGATAAAATATTTGTATTATTATGTTTAATTAAATGCAGCTGTAAATCTAATGCTACATTTGTTATCTGCGTTGTACTCAGATGTGCTAAGCAACATAAGTAATAGTACTTTTGCAGGGACCTACAAGTCACATGAAAATAATTGTGTGTGTTCATTTACTTATGTAACAAATTTTAATTTAGAAGTCATATTCAGTTTGCCAAAGAACTAAATACAGAAATTAAACACTAATCTATCACACTGCACCACTTTAAATAATAAACAAACTTCAACATATCTGCATAGCTTAAGTGCAAAGAAGTAACTGTAATTAACTACATGAAATATCCATAAAGAAAAATACTTAAGAAGGAAGTGGTTCTAATTAAAGAAACAGAAAATCAAACTGTCACACTATGACTAAACAAAACTCATATATAAGTTCTCTGAATCATTTTCAACAACCCAACACTAAACAATATGAATAATACTTAATATCTTAATAGAAAATAAATACAGATACTCCAATCTATTAACAAAGGTTATTTAACAAAACTGTTTCTCCATACGTAAGTCAAATTTCTGAGACTTAAAGACATTTTGTTTCCTACACTTAATGTATAAGAAACCTACAAGGATAGAACAAAAGACAACTTATGCTTTATTTTTAAAAAGAAAGAAAAAAATTAGACTGACAAAACTAATGATCATAGGACTGAGTGAAGTAATGAGATAATCTAATTCACTTGTTTAGGTCAGAGTAACTGTTGTAAGTTGATAAAGAAATGATTTTTT
Organism: Locusta migratoria; assembly: GCA_026315105.1. NCBI lineage: Eukaryota > Metazoa > Arthropoda > Insecta > Orthoptera > Acrididae > Locusta > Locusta migratoria. The sequence continues at coordinate 457,809,552 of CM048755.1, forward strand.
GTGGCATTTTTCTACTGTACCATTTACTGGACAATTATATACTTGCAAATAGCACAGGAAGTAAAAAATATAATAATAAAATTCTATCTTAAAATATTTCAAAATTAAATGGAACAAAGATATTGTAATTATCTCTTAATGTAATTTTTCAAAATGAACTGCTCTAAGAAGCCATAAGAAGACAAGACAATGCTTTTCCTTCCAATTCTGACTGAAAGACTGTTGTTAACAACCAGTTATGTAAGAGTTCAGAAACTAATTTCTTATTTCAGTTGTTATTTATACTAATAATTATGCATTAATATGGCAGTATTTAATGTAGAAGACCCATCAGGTGCATAAAATATAACTGTGGTCTGTTGTCTTCTGTGTCGTTTAGAATTAGTCTGCTTATTGTACACAATTTGCCAAATGTGTAATTAAATTTTTACAAATAAACACTTTTATTGCAGAAAGTATGCAATTTAAAGCACAAAAAAGCAATGGTAACAATAATTCCCATTAGGAAGGCATTTTTAAACAAATGGACAAAAAACACATAATTGATTAATGTAATTAACAAGAGGAGATTTTTCATATTTGTTAAATAACCTTGTATTTTCTACAGCATCTCTATATGAGTTATGAGGAAAACAAATGTAATTACTCCTTCAGGCTAGGGAGTGATTACAAATAACACCAGGCCATAAATATCATTCAACATCTTAATACAATGCTGATAGCTAGTTTATGTTGTCTCATCCAATTTACTGCAAGCAAATACACTCTTACACAAATCACTACAATGATTATAATGTCTGAAATATTGGCAGCATTTTAATAATAATGATTAACTGCAATTATGTTAACTTCTAATAAATGAACCTAAATATTTAGTCTACAACCAACAATCAGGTAGTTAATTAAGATTACCTTATATGTTACTTGCAAACTACTGAAAAAATTACTATCTCAAAGGAGGAACTTACTAACCATTAAAAATGCTCTGAATTTTGCTACAATCAGTAAGAAAATGTAGTAGACAACACAATGCTTAGTACACTAATTTCCAACATAAAAACTTTAGTCATTGTAGGAAGCACTGAGCACTCAGCAACTACATTAATGCCATTTTGTAATCATATTTGTCTTTACTCCTTTGAGATGCAATAACTAAAAAAGCCAAGTATTAGTTATGGCTTCTAATAACCCCAGAGTACTTTAAAGCTTGGAATTGCAACGCACTGTGCCTTCAAAAGGAGAGCATTATAAGGGCATGTCCTCACCTCACATATGCACTGCTTCTGCATTTTTAAATAACACTCATATTCCACAAACTGGATCCTACCCCCACCCCCACCCCCCCATCCTCATATGGTGCCACAACCTTAAAAAAAAGAAAATGCTAACAAATGGCGCACCGAAAGGAAAGAAACTACAGGTTTCAATCTAAAGATAAATTAACTAAGATTTGAAGGATAAATATTTCAACTTTTGGGTTCCCTTGATATTAGCAATGTGTACATGACAACAGTGCAAAAAATTGTAATTCTTTTTTTATCTCACAAAATGTTTCTAGAGTACTTGCTCCTTACATAGCAGTGACTGAAAATGTATTTCTTGCTATTCAAAGGTTTATTAGAACCTGGAACATTGTAACTGACTATAATTTGAATCAGTAACAATGATTAAATTCCTTTCTGTACAAAAAAAACTGAAATGATGTAAATAGACACAATATTTTAAAAAGTTAAAATTTCAATTCTTAATGTGAATACAGATGATGACATGTGGTAATCTGACAAGAAGACATGACACAAAACATTAATATAATGTGGAGGTCTTAACTGATGTAACAATGTATTATTTCCAAAATGATACATAAAAGAAAATCACAAGGAGTAAGTGAACTACCTTAACAATTTGAAATATAGCATAAAGGACAAACAATTATACTAAAAAGTGGAAAAAGCTTCCACTCAAATGTCGTGTGGTAGAAAAATATTTCATAGGGAGCAAAAGATAAAGCAAAATCACATGTGGGAGCATAAAAGAAATCATATTCCCCCCCCCCCCCCGAGTACTTTCCAGTAATTGCATAATGTGTATACCAAACAATGTGTGTGCAAAAGCTGTTTCCAAAATATATGTTACAGTAATTTTCACTACACAGTATACATTCCATCATGTAAAGGAATGAAGTACAGAGCTCAAAATACTCAGAAAACATTGTTCAGTTGACTCTGTTAACGTACTTGTGTTGGAATTTTCAATGTAATAGATAGCATATTAACCACAATTAACTCACCACACAGAGATATTTTATGCTGCAATGATGTGTGGAAATAGAAGGAATAAATTGAAAGCAACCTCAGTCTGATGAATTCAGGTGTCACAACACAACCTCTGTACGAATGGCAATTGAGAGTCTGGAGGATTTAAAAGATATTAAGGTACTGTGAAGACTGACGACAAATAATACTTCTCAGTTATGACAGATACGTGTCAATAAAGCATATATGTGACATTAAACCAATCCACTGGAAGCAGAAATGTTTGCTAGGTGTATCTACAAATATGTTATCAAAACATCCATGAAAATACATGTGCATAATCAGATCTATGTATATTTATCCATTATATAATATAAAAAAAACTGTGTGCCAGCAGTATACTGGGCCCATGAGCAACCATCCCCACCATAATTCCATTTTTTTCCTTTAGTGCATTCCTTGATATGCACTGAACTGGAAAAAAGACCCATAAAATAATTCAGAGAAAGACATACGGACAAACTGCTTGGTGGATGAACAGAAATACAGAGTTCCAAATGTTGTCACATGGGACACTTTTTATTGATACATAATGGTATTTGGATACATGTGTTGAATGATTCACAAATAAGAAAGTGTACAAAATCCTCACAATCTATGGCAGTCCATAAAGAGCACAAAAATGAATCAACAGAGTTATTCAAAATCCAAAACATTAAACTGCCTTCTGGTTAGGTGCACTTTGAGATGCATATAGATGTGTGAAGAAGCACAATACGCAGCACAGCATGCATGTTACAAAGATGCTATGTCAGGCCAGCACAAACTGAGATGCTTATGGTGCATGTGCCCTCCAGACTGAGTAACACAGAGACAACATTCTGGTCCATATGAAATACTTCTCACCCCACATGAAGAAAACTATTTAGTGAAAAAAAATTATTTTTACACATTACAGTTTGATACTTTCACCCGATATAATACAGAATTTCATTATTTTTGACAGTTAATGCACAGCCTCAAAGTAAGTACTGTTTTTATTGTTATTTTGAGGGGACTAAACAGTTAGGTCATCAGTCCCTTAGTAGAGGTAAAAACACACTACGTGGACTTTGCAAACAGTTGGTTTTAGCTCATAGAATGCCGCATATTAAAGGTAGACAAGTTTTCAAACTTCCTTTAAGACTGACAGCAGAATGGCATGTTAATTTGTTCTCAAGATACTGGTTGTTATATCTTACAGACAACAGCAGTCAGTATCCCTACTTCCAAAACTGCACATCAGAAATCATGGGCTCATAACAGTCATCATACTTTTGTACTTTTTTTGATGAATTGTTACTTTATTTATTAGTAAATAAAACATTTGAATCACCAAATAAATATATATGTAGAAGACTTCAAACTGCTATGGTGATAAGTGGTGTAGATATTACCTCAGAATGACTGGAAGGCAGTATTTTGAAGATAATATGGGTAAACATTGTTCCATTACATGTTGACATCTGGTGCAGCAACCAGTAATGAATTTATTGAAAGAATGCAGTTATGGTTGTGAATATGCTTTTTATTACTTATAAAGCATTTCCACATTTTTGGGCATGATTTGATGATGCTCCAGAAGGGCAAAACACATTATATATAATAGACAGCTTATTTGCAACCATGAATACATTCTTACATAAAATATGGGATTATACAACACACCATTGTCATAAATAGATGTAATGTGCAAGGAACAATAGAAATTGAACAGAAACTGGCAGTATTTGCTAGGTAGGAGATTAAAAGCACATAATTTTCTTTGTATTAACTAAACAACAGCATTTATCACTCAAGTTTAACCTGGATTTTAGTTATAAGTCCAATTTCCAAAGTTGAGAATGAAGTAAAGATAAACATTCCAGCTTTCTCAGCTACTGAATGTTGACTTCAGCCATTAATTTTATATCTGTTGGAGGTTCTCATCAAACTATGTAAGGATTCAAAAATTCTTTAGTAGTAATTACGATAACTAGAACAATTCTGGCAAAATTACCTACCAATTCCTCATAAACAATATTATTGGTTTTCTTCGAGTAAGTAATTATAAATTTTGTATCCATTTACCTACTGTATTAGTGATGTTGTTGCACTTTAAATTCAAAATGTTCTGCACTGCTTCAAGGTCATATGATATTCAAATATTTTTCTATTTCACAAAACAAAATTATACAGATATAAGTAACTGAATAATAAAATGCAACAATAGTTAAAGAATAAGCTCTTAAAAGGCAAAAAACCAAACATGTCTCTTTGAGAAAATGAAGTTCAGTGGTAAGGCAATATCGTTTGGGGAGCCAATAATACCATTAATTATATGCACTTTGCTGAAGGCAGAGTATAGCAAACTGCATTACCAATCCCCGCCTCCTTTCCCACTGAACCCCAACCATAATGCCACAGATGTGATTCTTCTGTTTCTCCCGGCGTATTTGATGATCAAAATATCCACGGGTGTACTGCCGGTCTATAGTGCCCGTTGGACACTATAGACCGGCAGTACACCCGTGGATATTTTGATCATAATGCCACAGAGTTTGGTGCAGACATGGTCCACATCAGTGTTGTGCAGTCCCAATTTGCATTGTCTTATTAGAATCAGATAGTTAGAAAAATGCATCCTGTGCAGCACTGCACTGTGTGTACTACATACATCTCAATTTGCACCCAGCCTTTGGAAATCTAAGTCATAGCCTTTTTCAAAATTGGTGCAGTGCTTTTGATAATGACTACTATATTCATCATCCATGAGTAATAAAATTTGGCATGTTGTACTATCCATTATAATATACTATTTATCCTTGACTCATGAGTAGTATAGCAGATGTGCATGCAAATATGGTAATTGGGGCATCAAAAGAATAAACTGAAAACAGAATCATCTATGAATTAGAAACTATGATAAAATATGCACTGACCATGAACACTAGGTTGAACACAGATGAATTTGGTGGAGCTACAACCTAATGTCATAATGGCACTACTGACTTTTGTCTGCAGACATATAGAATTGATTTAGAAAATGACCATGAAATTATTTATGCATCTGATTTTGGGTAGCTATATAAAATGAACTAAACATGGTGATAAAAAAGGGTAACATTAAGTAAAGCACATAAGACAACAACACACAGTATAGTCATGGAGTTCAGTGTTAAACAAGGCACACAAACAAGACAAAACTGTTGCTAAACTTAATTATCATAAAAAGATAACAAGGAAGTCTGAAATTTCAAAATTACAGACATGTGCATTAGGGCTGATTGACACTAGAACAGGGTTATTTCACCGTATCCCACTAGGAACAAACAGTCCTTGTGGTACAGCAGTGTCATTTCACTTGCATGCTCAGAAAGAATTAAGTGATGAGGTGATGTATGGCTAAAAGCCATAGTTACAATCTAACTTACAGAGGACTGCAGCATAGAAATAAATAAAGTACAACTCAGTACCATTCCATTCACTGGTCCCACAGTCAGACTGGAGGGTTAATCAGCAGGTCTATTTTGGAGATAAGGCCTTCTCGTTGCAATGAGCACCACCAGATAAGAACCTTCAGCCTGTCTTAGCCTGCCCCCACTGTTTTACTCGTTCAAATTACAAATAGGACTTTGAAGAATTTCTTGGCATTGTCAACCAATCAGATTACAACTTTAGGCGACACTTGTCAAATACTGTATTTGATTTTTGATGCCAAACCTCTTCCAAACAAGAGTTAATTATTGTATAAAACTGATTCCATAATAATGGTGTGAACTTTGATTTTTAATAGTCATTCAGTGATATGTTAGTCATAACCAGTTTGGAAGAATTGATGTAACTACTTTTACCTATATTAAGTGTTGTTGTATGTTGAGGCCTAGCAAACCTGTTGATACCAAGGAACCAATTGTGTTGATGTCACCAGTAAGGCTCTAATTGAAAGTGTTTTGTTAACAAATGAGATCAACCTTCTTTTGTGTGTGTGTTTACTCTACTTCACAAAATGGACATTGTCCAAGAAATGTTCAAAATAAACAATCAACTTGCACCATGAACACAAAATTAAAAATGGCATGCCACAATGGTGACAAAGGTTCACATCATCAAGATCAAAGGCAAACTTCTTGGGGTATTACATACCAAGTAGGTCGTTCATCTAGGTATGTGAACTTCAAGAATACATGTAGAATCATATTGGTACAATGGAGTGATGTGAACTGAGGGAATGTGATGGCATGCTGTGGAATGCAAAACAGTTTGACATGTTGCTTATCATTAAACTGAATATCCTTTAAGGTGTAGCTCCAGAAAATGTGATAATATGTTTTTTTATATGTTTTATAGGCATGGAAAAATATAATTCTATATGCATTCTTTAAGATATGTACCTAAATGTGCTGGATGGTTTAAAGCTCAAAAAAAAAAAAAAATAAAAATAAAAAAAAAAATATAAAAAAAAAATAAAAAATCACCTTCAGTCTTGATGGTGAAACCTTTGTGATCACTGTGTCATGGCATTTTTCATTCCGTGTTGATGGTGCAAGTTATTGGTTTGTATCAACATTTCTTTGATATATATCATCTTCAGTTTGTGAAGTGTAATACATGCATCCCATAGAAGGTTGATCTCTACAATTCCCACTCATTTTGTGTTTCCCTCCTGATGCACATGGTGGGTCATTAGCAGCTCATTTTCCTGACATACTTGCTAACACAACACTTTCAAAATGAGCCTTACTATGGGGTGAATTTGTGATCTCATACTCATGGATCTCCTTTAACTGTACTATTAAAACACAACATTTTTTTATTTGTTTGTATTTTCACTTTCTCCATAAAAATTGGGGTACAAATTAATGGGTACAAATGATATAAAATCTTAGCTATATAGTGAAGGGCATTTTTCTAAAAGCATTTAGTGAAACACATTTTTTGTTTGGGTACTATTTTTAAAAACTAATGAAACTTACATATTTCAGATGGAAACTCCACAAGTGGATGTCACAATCTAAGTTCTGATCCTGAGCAAATCTAACATATCGACTGCACACCGACCAGTGCAGCACCGCCAGAACAAGATTCAGAAGCCACCACAACATGCATCAATTTCAAGATGATGTGCAGCCATGCTGAAGGCAAACTCAGAGAGCAGCACTCTCTGCAACACTGACTTAACCAGCCACACGGTGCTAGTCAGGCCCAGAGAGTCAGATTCTGTACTCAAGATGAGATGCCAGAAGAATTAGTATTGCTTGTTATGTTGTAAAGGCCTGCCCCTCCTGAAGTCTTAAGAAGTTAAGCATTTGCTTTTGTATGCCCAATAAAATTGTTCTTTTAATGAATATAGCTGTTCTGTTACATACACCAGCAGCCAACACACTATATGGCGACAACATGACTCAATGTTTATGAATTATAGTGTACTGACGCATCCTCGACTTTTGCCATGCCTTGTAGCCAGTATTTTGCAGCACAGTGCTTGATAACTAACTACTCTCATTTTTTCCAGAGGCATGCTTTGCTATTTATTATATTCCTGTTTGCTTGTTTTTTCATAGCCTATATCATGTCAACCATACCTCCCACACAAAATGTGCACTGCCTGCAGCAGGTGCTGGCTCTGACCAAATTCTGTTTATTCATTTTCAGATGAACCAAATGAGCCAGATCCTTGTGGGGACACAGCAACTAATCATGGCACATGTTGCTGCTATGTCAACTGTGCCGCTTACGCCAGCAACAACTACGGCCTACAATCATTCCAGTGTTTTGTGCTTTCAATGAAAAACAAGAAGACTTCAATAACTGATACACTCAATTTGAAGCTTAATGTGTCACAAACCAAGTTCAAGGTGCTATGAAACTAATTTATTGTCTCTCAACTGCTGGCACCCCCATTTACATGTTTGTACAGAAATTGTTTACAATTTAGTGCCCAGAGTTGGTTCAGTTTGATGAATTAATTAGTGTCCTTATTCAATACTATGAGGGTCAAGTGCTAGTAGCTAGTAGTTTTTTCATTTGCAAAAACATAAGATCACACGTACCATCAGTGGATCAAGGAAATTCAGACACTATGATTCATGATGCAATCACATACAGTGTGCTGGACAGTCACATTTGTGATCAGATTCTCTAACATGCAAATCCAACATTGCAGTAAGTGTTACAATTTATAGAGCATCAAATTTTGTGTGACATTACCACACTGCATAAAGGGTAAACAACACTTGCAGCATGTGAAATCATACTCCCATTGCTTTGTCAAACAAAAGAGACAGAACTGCCCATCACAGATCACAATTTGAATTTCTTGCATGAGGTTTGGTTATGTGTAGTTTGTGTGTTTGCAACATACACAGTGCTTTAACATCACTCGCTCTCATAGACCCTCATTATGGCCCACTTTAGGTTACTGTAGTGTCACTACAAATGGGCCTTTGCGATCGCCGTTTGACAGCTCAAAACTGAAATGAAAATAATGGCTTCATTGTATATCTGACACAAAAATTGAACTAACAAATTTATAGAGGGGAAAATTCTCAACAACTTTGCTCTCTTATGTATTTTTCGTATCTTGCATTGTTTCAGAGATATTTGCAGAAATAACAGCGATTTGATTATGTCCGTCTGTCTTTCTGTCTGTAACATGTTCACAGACAAAATAGTTGACACCCAGAGACCAGAACCTCCCTTTTTCAAATTTTTCAGCAGCAAAAGAAGCATTAGTAATACAACAAAAAGCTGTTTGTAATATAATAGTAATCACAAACATACTACTCATCTTACATGAAAACTGAATAATCGAATTTGTAGAGGAGAAAATTCTCTGCAACTTTCTTCTCTTGTGTTGTTATTGTAACCCGCACCATTACAGAGATATTTGCAAAAATAATGGCGATTTGACACTGCCTCTTGATTTTACGTAAACCAGAACTCTCTCTGGCAAATGCCATCTTGCTTCCTGTATTTTATGATTTTCTTATAACTTATGTGTTGTCATTTCAAAGCAGTCGTGTGCTGAAGAATTAACAAACGCATGTCATTCATAGTGAGATGAATTACTATCTAGTGTCCAAAAATGTAATTTTAGCTGTTAGCAACTGCCAGCAATGGTATGAAAATTAATGGACAATACCATAGTTGTTAGCCATGGTGTAGTGGGTAGTGCGTTACATTGCGATTCATGATAAATGTGGTCAGTCATTTGAAACCCGCTGGTACCATTCCCCCCCCCCCCCCCCCCCCGCGTTTCCTAATAGGGTTTCGACCATTCTCATTAATTAAATAAATCTATCTTCTGCAATGTTTAGACTTGTGCAGATGTAAGAGTGCTCCCTCTAAAATGTGCGTCCCCCCCCCCCCCTATTTTGTGAACATGCTGTGAAATACGTAACAACGAACACTGGTCTTCTGAAGCATTTGTCCAATGAGTAGGATACTGTGATAATGAATATTCTAAACAACGTGCAGATACTGGTAGCTTCAAATACAAATAGAGTTCTAGATTTCTGTGGCAACTATCGCTCCTTAATTAAACGGAAGGGAAGTGCATACATTGCAAGAAATCACCTGTTTTTTTTTTTTTTTTTTTTTTTTTTTTTCCCTAAGCAATGATTCACTATTAATGGAATATGATGAAAGTCATTAATTAGAATCAATGCGTCTACTAAAATATTTGTCTATAGATGCTTTTAACGAAGATTGTGTAACTTTTCTGTAGTTTAGATATGACTTTGTTCCTGTTACTTTGTTCTGCACTAAAACAAAGAGCAAATATTTTGTTTCAAACCGTGACTACATTTTCTTCTACAGCTAAAATAACAAATGGAATAAGTGTGGTAATGCAAAGTTACTATTATAATTACGTCATTTACAACAGTAATTGTAAAAGTATCTCCCCAGGTTGTGTAAATGTCATAAAGAAGTCTATGTTTGCAATTCGTCGATATGTATCTCATGATATGTTCACAAAATAGAACAAATGCGCTTTACAGAGAAAGTGCTGTTACCTTTCAACAACTCAGGATCTTGCAGGATATAGTTGTGTTCAATTAAAAAGAGTGGCATTGAGCACTCTGACCAAGCATGCTGAGCTACCACACTGGCAACCCTCTGTGCGCTCTGAGCCACTGTCGCCAGCAAGTTTCGAACCACCTTCGAACATGTTCGTGGCTCACAAACTAATTCGCTGCCCATAAGCTACACCGAACAGCTGCGAGAATAATCCGTAATTCTCGTACCATCGATGACAGGTGTTATCTGCCAACATGGCATTTTAAGACAATAGATTGTAATTCATTGTCCTAACAACAATGTGTTTTTTATAATTTTCAGTGTGGCACTGCTTTGAAATGACAACGCTTGAGTTATATTAAGAAAACCATCAAATACAGAAAGCAAAATGGCATATACAAAAGGGAATTTCAGGCAAGGTTTTGGGCGAGGGATGTCACGTGACTGAGTTCTGAATGCCAGATGTTAAGCACCTTCATAAAACCAACCAGACATGTGCACTATCCACCAGCACATGATTTTCTATATAACTGTCATCCAGTTCACCTACCAGTTTTTATGTGGAGCACTGTAATAAGCAGTTTAATGTCAATGAGACCAAATGATGACATCATACTGTGTCGAAACTGGTCATCTGGAATAAATAAAATACAAATTGCGATCTTGGCATCTATCCTATTTATACAATAAGATCGTTCCCTAAGATGAGTAAATTAAGTGATAATGAAAATGTCAGATAGATATTAAAATAATAGTTTAAAGCGGTATAAGTTAAAAAAGAGTATATTTGTCAAAGCAAAACTCAAATATCAAATAATTTTGGCTGTTTGTTAAAATACAGGTCAGAGAGAATATTACATGTTGTGTGCATAGATATTATCACAATAGTAGAGTCATAATCATATCATCCACCAATTTTTATTATTTGTGTCAAAAATGTTTGCAAAAAATCATAAACCCACAGGCAAATCTAAAGTGAACCATAAAATGCGCCAGTGTGACTTTTTTCAAAGCTGGTGGAAGAGCCTGGTGATGTTTGGCCCTCCTCAGGGCAGAAAGAGAATCAAGTGAACTGTTTGTGACCTTAGCCATCGCCGGACGTCATTTACGTCTTCAACTAGACACTGGCATGTCCGTTACTTTGCTCAATTGTGCCACTTATAAACTGTTAGGCTCACCACGACTGACAAAATCCAATACACAACTTACTGCGTATAACAGACAAAACATTCCAGTTATAGGTACTTGTTGCTTGCATACCACATTCCAGTCTCACAGCAGGGCAGCAAAATTTTGTATGTGTAAGATTGTGATTTTTTTTTAATTTATTTATTCATTTGGCATTCTTATTCACAACAATGTGCTTTCTGTTTCTGCTTTGGTCCAAAGGACAGAGTTTCTCAATTGCTTGCTGAGTTTCCAGACTTCTTTTCTGAAGGCCTACGTAAGGGAAATAATTTTGTAGGGGATGTGATACTGAAGAATAATGCTTAACCTATGTTTTTTTCTGGCATGGGCCATCCCTCATGCACTTAGAGACAAAGCTGCACAATAACAAGGAATTACATGGCAATGATGTTCTTGCTACAATTTTGACTAGTCAGTGGGCAGACCATTTGCGATTTCAGTTAAACTTTCTGGCAGACTTTATCTTTCCATTGATCTTAAATCAATTGTGAATCTGCAAACAATTATTGACACTTATTCATTGCCTTGCCCAGAGGAATTAATATTAGGCTTGGAGTGGGTAGATATATTTCAAAACTTTACTTATGCAACATGTATCTATCTGCAAGTCCTGCTAGATGAAGAGTCTCAAAGAGTGTTTGTGGTCAACATCCATTTAGGTTTGTTCAAGTTTATGTACTTACCCTTCTGCATTGCTTTCACATCCATCATTTTTCAATACTATTCAAAATAACTTACTGCAACAGTTTCTTCCTGTTCAAACGTCTTGGACAATACTGTGGAATCAGAACATACACAAGAGGGGCACATCAGCTATCTTCATACACTGTGTCAAGTGCTTTCGGCTGCATGTTAGAAGTGTCAACAGGACAAGTGTGTGTTTTTTCTGACCGAAATTAAATACTTATACCATGTTATTAAACAGTCTGGGTGCTCACCCTCTGTAGTCACTTTTACTGTAAATTTGTGACATTTCTGCCCCATGAGACCTGAAAGAATTACTGGCTGGTAGTGGGAAGTTGACTTACTATATTCAGTTTACACCCAATGCAACCCAGATCGCAGCTCCTTTGCATAATAAAAAATTGCCTTTATATGGACAGAACAGTGCCAGAATGCATTTCAGAAATGGAAACATCCTTTGTTGAATGACAGATGCCTTGTTCATTTTGATCTTACTAAGTTGGTAGTTTTGGCAGCAGATGCTTCTTCTTGTGTGTTCACAGCTGTGCTGTTGCACACAGAATTGGTTCAGAGGATAGACCAGTTGCTTTTACTTCCAAACTATTGAGAAGGAGACACTATAATTGCTTGCAGATTGAAAAAGAGGCTCTTGCTATTGTCTATGTTATGAGTAAGTTTCACCAGTATCTATCTGGGCAAAAGTTTTATCTGGCGATGGATCATAAGCCACTTCTGTCATTATTTCACCCATCAAAACCAGTTCGTACATGCACTGCACAGAAATTGCAACACCGAGCCTTGTTCTTGTCTCAGTATAAGTACAAAATATTGTACCAACCCACATCAGCGCATGGGAATGCTGACACCCTATCTCATATTCCTGTCAGCCCTGATTCACAATCTGATGCAACTGAAACATTATGTTGTCACACTGATGTGTAGGGCAGTAAGATGCTACAGTCTTCTCCTCTCGAATATCTAAAGATTGCACAGACCACAGTAGTGAACCCTGACTTGGTACTTTTGTTGCATTATATCTGGAATGATTGGCCTCATTCTCTGAAACATATTCTGAATTTTTTGGTGCACTGTTATTTTGCTCGATGGCATAGACTCTCTATTCAGCACAGTGTGATTTAATTGCAAAATAACAGTGGCCAGTCACATGTGCTTGTTCCAAAAGTGTTGCAAAATGATGTGTTGCAGTTGTTCCACCATGGAAAGTTAGTGCATCAGCACTGCACATGGTTGGAAATGGATGCCAAAATTCAACAGATGACATCACACTTGTGTAGAAAATCAGTCCTCGGTCTCAACCCAGCAATGTTTCATCACCTGCAGAGCTTGTAAATGGCCGATTCCACCATATGTTGCTCCAGTTGCTGCAACTTCCACAATGCACAGCACCTACAACCTGTAAGTATCGCTATGTGACTAATAATCATGTTCTGTACAGAGTGGCCACTCAAGGTGCTGATAATATGGTACTGTTAATAAACTGCTGGTGCTGGTATGTTTCTTATTAAAGGCCCATTTGGATTGCTGTACCATCATCAGAATCAAATGTGCGCTTGTCGATTTCCAGATTCTTCCGCAAAATTTCTGTTCCCAGATTTGTGTCTCATGCACATTCAGTGCCCTGTCCAGCTGTCCTCAGGTGCCAGCTGACATCAGCTGTGGGACTGATGGGCCTGAATGCACTGCAGCCACCAACACCCACAGCACCAGAATAGCTCAAAATCCCAGTGCTGTTATCAGCGCCCCCCAGTGGAACCTCCACCCCCTATGGCAACATCTTTGTCAATGTCACTGACAATGCTGCCTGTGAAACCAAATCTGAAAGCACGCACGTGCCTTTCCTGGGCTTATATGACTGACATTTTCCTTGGAGTGTAAGTCAGATGTTGGGGCACGGTCAGGGACTCGGCATTGTTCCCAGTTCCAGTTGCGCCTCCTGTCTCCTCAAGATGCCTAGCTTCTGACTTACCTACCCTTTGTCACATGAATGCTCCCTCCATGACAACAGTTTTTTTTTGGGAGGGGGGGGGAGGACAGTGTGAAGCCCTAATGTTGTGACTGCACACTGACCAGTGCAGCACTGCCAGAAGGAATTTAGTTGGCACTGCAAGTGTTCTGATTGCAAGAAGACATGCAGCCACACCCACGGCCAACACAGAGAACCACCATCTGCAACATTGATATACCTATAGCTGGTGTCATATAAGAAGGTGCTTCCATGCACAGAGGCAGAGTGATAAGGGAAGCATAGAGGAGAGAAGCTACGGCAGAGCACCAACAGTTGTGTCTGTGGGAGAAGCATTGCATAACTCGTGGCCAGCCAGAAAGAACATTATTGGCTGTCAATAGTGGTAATGTCGAATTGATCTAGCTACTACAAAACATAAATTTTATGTAGAGTAAAGAAAGAAAACATGAAATAACAGAGAAAGGATGGCTCAGTTGCAATTAATATCATTGCCAATTTCAATGCTTGATGAAATGCTGTTTCTTTAATGAGTGACTTGATTTCAACTGACTATTTTAATAAGAATTTTCAAAAATTGTTTGTCAAAGTGGAACAATTGCTCACTATAAAATTCTGTTAATCATAAGTGCATTTGTGCAAATGCAAACATTATCTGCAGGCTTATAAGATCAAGAGTGCATGAAACAGATCAACAACAGCTGATAATATGTGCACTCAGACTAAACTAGTAAATACAGCTCGCTGGATTTAGACATATGGCTATTGTACACACCAGGAAAAAATTAGGTTATTCTCATTAGTTGTATCATTACTCAGAAGCATGAGAAAAGCGTGGCAATATCTTATAAACATCACAAAAAAGTTGCAATGATAAAGGTTGTAATACTACATGTAAATTTAAAGTAGGCCTAAATGACACAAACAGATTATATACAGAAGTTTAGACAGTATGCAGAATGAAGTGCTTGTATAGAAAATATTTTCAAGTAAATCTTCCCATGTAATTAATTTTCATTTACAAGTGGAGTTAACAGTACTCTCATTGCATTTTAATTGATAGAGGCCCATCTTCTACCCTTTTGAACATTAAAACTTACAAGCAGTGGGGCTCACCAGAGACACAGCTATTTAACAGCCATATGTGCAATCAACTCTTAGCAAGTGTAATGCATAAAGATATAGCTGTAAAAGCAAGAGTCATTGTGGTGAAGTTACAGACAGCTAATAACATACAGTACTGGGTTTGGATTTGTTCTCCAAGTTAGGTATTGGAATTCCATCAATCAAATGGAAGCTCAAGAACACCAAAATTATGAATCAGATACAAACACTGAAAATTATAGCAATGACCAAGTTAGAAAAGTGCATAATTTGTCCTTTGGTGTTAAATTTAAATTAGCATTGCAAAAATTTAAAAAAGAGGGTGTAATAGACTCTATCCAAATGCAAACACCACTCACAGAAAAAAACTGATAGTACCCTCTGTATCTGCAGTGTCTTTAAAGCCAAAATCAATGCACAAGCAATAATAAACTCATGTGATCACCAAAGTGGAGAATTTTATTGAATTGGCTAGCGGTACAATTTTTTTTTTTTTTTTTTTTTTTTCCAAAATTGACCTGAAGGAATGTTACCTCTTGCCTTTGGACCAACATTCACAAAAAGTTATCGTGATTATACCATTTGGCTTATTTAGATACAAGAAGAGACATGTTTGGTATCTTGTGCACCAGTTACTTTCCCCAAGACATTTCGAGTAGTTGACTACAGCCAGTAACCTTGATGATATCACAGTGATGGAAAAACATCCTGATTATCTTTAGTGAAATTTAGAGACATTACTTCAGGTCCTATAACAAGTTGATTTAAGTTTGTGTTCTCTTTCAAAAGCAAATAATGCACTTAGAGAGCATCAGTACAGTGCCCACACTAAAATATATTTAAGCAATTAAAAAGATATCTAACCTTGACAAATTTCACACACTGTTAATTCCAGCAAGTACCACCACCTACAACTATTTTCTATGTCTGCAAGTCACTCAATTGTGTATAGAGCATTTTTGGGTGTTCAGTAGCCCATTGTTGCATATGCATACAGTCCTTAAATCATAAGGCTGCAGTCAACAATTTCCTTGAAAACAATTCATATATTATGAATTTTGCAACTGAGAGGTTACCTAGAACCTTTCACACAGATTACAGCATACAGTTCCATGAATTTGAAAAATATTGTAATGATAAAAATCATCAAATACCATGTTAATTCCTAGTCGCAGTAAAGAAGACTGTCTCAACACATTGTGTGTGGTGCCCAAGGTAGTCATTTATTGTAAAACTGGTGGAATATAGTGAAGAGTCACAAACACGAGTTTAATTTAAGCTGAATGGCAATGTGCTTGCCTCATTATCAAGCAAATGAGAACAGAGTGACTCTCGGTATAATTTTGTCTGCTGGATATTTATGAGAGCCACATTACCCAACAAGCAAAGTTGACTGGAGAAAGGATTAGGTGGTCTACTTCTGGAGCCAATGCCTAGCCTACCAGACACCTAGTTAGAGTGACCAGCAGTGGACAAAATCCAACAACCAATGTGCCACTATCCATCAGCTCATAACCTCATGTCATGAGTAATTTCCTGTACATGTCTATCAACTGCATCAAGGACTTTGATTGAGGATCATACCTGACACACATTGTATCTGATGTCAGACCTCTTCCTAAATAGAATTAACTATTGCACATAATTGATTCAATAACAAAGAATGTGAACTATGACTCTGAACAGTCAATTAGTAGTTGTGTTAGTCACAGCCATCATGGTAGACGTAATATAATCATATGTTAAGTGTCGTGATATGCTGAGGCATATCAAATATTGCACATTCTATAACAGAGGACAATACAGAACACCTGAAAGCTTAACAAATGTTTTTCATCTTGTTTATGTGCCTATCAATCACTTGAAGACACAACTATAGGGTGTGTTGTTATCTTTTTTCCTATTATTATTTAAAACAAAAATTAAATCTGTATTATCAACCAAGTCACTTTCTGCTTCACAACCCCAAATCTATGCTATTTTGAAGACTGAGATGAGAAGATATGTTTCAGTTAAATGCTTTAGAACAACTGTACCTTTTTTTTTTCAACAACAGTTAGCAATGCATTTGAGGGAAGATCAAACCTTTAATACACATGCAAAATGTTGGTACATTAGCTGCATTAAGTACATCAAGTCAATAAACTCTGCTTTCTGTATGAACCAGGGAAATGTGTCACAGCACAGGCTCAGCCTCAAGAAGATAAGACAGCAGAAGTAGTGCAATTCTCACTTATGATATTTTTTCATTGTTAAACTCTTGGCAACTTTCAAACTAGAATAACTGCATTAAAATATGTTGTCCCTTTTGGTTAAAGACTGGCCAAAAGAACACAGCAGGCATTATTTTTGTAATATGTTTGACAACTTTTTTATAATAAAAGTAATGAAACAAAAGTGAAAATAGAACACTTGAATTATTTATTTAACCATTTGTAAGAAATTGTTATATTTCCATTATTTCAATAGGTGTTCTTTTCAATTACATTACTATAAAATTTCCCTTAGAAAGTCTGCCATTACCAGCAGTTATTGTAATAATGAGATAACCCTCCTTGCAGGAAAATTTATTGCACTACCTCTCATAAATTATTGACACAGCAAGTAAATTACATTTGCTAGATACAAATTGCTAAGAGATATGGTCTACCACAGGCTTACCCAAACAACTGACTATTCATAATTACTAGACACATCCTAAAACTAAGAACCTGCATAATAAAGGAACAAACTGAGGTATCCGTACCTTTCAGTTTTTTCTTAGGCACTGAAATGAAAGTTTTGATAATGTAAATGCAAGTATTAAAATGATAAATAAATAAAAATATGTTTATTGGTGTTTAGTTCACAAGATTTAATATTATGATGAACATTACTGACCAAAACCATAAGTTTTTGCAGAGGTAAGCAAAGGATTTTTGAAAACATAAGTTATTAGAACACCCACAGCAAAAATTCAGTCTTTCGGCTGATTAATGTTATTTCAATTACAAACTCTGCATTCAGTGTTTTATATCAATCATGTTAACCTTTCTATTCAACCCTAATGTTCATTATTTATGTGGCACTGTTCTCATGCACAATTACTCCCAAAGTATTCAATACATTAAACTGATACATCATTTTCCAAATTATTTGCAATCATAAATGTAACATTGCACAATACTTATAAAATGGATTCATAAAATTCTCTCCTAAGGGTGACATAGGTGTCAATATATATAATAGAAACAAGAATAGTTTCAGAACATGACACTGACACCAAAAAATTCAGTCTCACTATTTTGCTTTGTATTTCATACACTACAGCTTCCACAACAATCTGTAATAAAATCAGAAATTAAAATCAGAGGCATGTGTAGTATCTCCTTGAATTAAATAAACTGCTTCTTCACCAACATTTAATACTGATTCATGACTGCCATTTGCCACTGCCTATTGAATAAGAAAACACAAATTTCACATATAAGCTACATAAATGTCTATTCAAGACTGCTAAAACATTTTTAGTGACTATCAATTCACATCAAATAAAAATAGTGACCAAAAAAAGTATTAAAATTTAAATTGTACTAGAAAATGAGGTTAGGAACAGAAGATGATAAACCAAATAGATTTTGAGATATATACATACAATACATGTGTGAGTTATGGAATAATTAGAGTGTTTCTAAGACAATAAAAATCTGAAGTAATTTAATTACACTTTTGACCGTATGATTTTAACATTCTGCAAAATAAAATTATCAAAAGCCAATAAGAAGGGTATAATCAGCATTTACTGACCAATGGAAGAATCTGACAAATTGGTACAAAATATAACACTTAACTAGGAGATTGTTGAACATATAATAAATATACAAGAAATGGACAAAATAACATGAACACCATGCAGTATACTACATCTTGTTGCAAGTTGGGACCACTGTGTACATGTTAACACTGAGTTGTAACTTCAGTGCACAACTGATGTGCAGTATTAGATGTTATGTTGTTGCATATTATACATTTTGTTCTGTGATGGTTAACACAAATGATGAGTGAAATCTGTGATCTGACCAAGAGACCAACTCGGTGGTATGCAGTTTGTGGGAGCATCTGTGAGGAAAACAGCTGCACTGTTTAACATTTTATTTTCAACAGAATCTTTGGTAATCACAACATACACAAAACAATATAAAACTTTATTAGTAAAGAGGAATAGTAAGTAAAATATAATGTTAACTGACAATGACCAATGAGCATTAAGAACGATTATGGCTGACAACATAAAACTAACACAGCAAAAATGACTGAAAAACTCAACACTCACTTGAATAATTTCAGTTTTTATAAAAACAGTACGCTTCAAGCTTAACATTCATGAAAGGGCCACAGTGGAGTGGCAGAGCGTTCTACAGCACCTTGCTGCAGAGTGTGTGGTTGCTTGCCGTTTAAGTAGTTTGTAAGTCTAGGGACTTCTGACCACTGCAGTTTGGTCCCACAGCTTAACAAACATTTGAACATTTGATTCATGGAAGGACTACAATTTCTAAACCCTTAATAATGGAAGCCAAGACAACTTTGTGAATTACATGATGCTACATTCATAAACACTGGATACAGGATGACTGGAAATATGTTATATGGAACAGTGAATCATCATTTACATTGCTACCAGGCTTATACAAGGGTTGGGGCAAAAGTCATGGCAACTTGCAGATACCAGTTCAGTTTGAAAATGTGACATACACAGACAAAAGGATAAGGTGTCAACTACATGTGTGGACTACACATACAGTTAACATGACAAACCTGGGCCTACAGGCCCTCAAAGTAGTCCCTTGATTGTGTCACAACATGCTGCCAATGATATGGGAGGCACTGAATACCATCTGCTTCAGCACTTGCCACACCGTATCTAACTCAGGTCACCTGCTGGTGTTGAAAACTGCCTACCACATAGTGGTTACTTAATCTTTGGAATGAGATCAAACTCACAGTGTGAAATGTCGGGAGAGTGGGTGCTCCAATTCTTCACATCCCCAATGGTGAAGCAGCCACCCTATGGTGCAGCAAATGCTGAGGCAGATGGTATTCAGTTGCCATGACTTTTGCCCCAACCTTCATTTCTCAAAAAACCCCAAGAGAAGCTAATGGTAAGGTTATTGCTAACAAACAGTGCCATATTTCAAAATGACAATGCTCTCATACATACATCCAAAATTGTTTAAGTGTGCTTTGTACAGCAAAATCACTTCATCTCAACACAACTGAATCTTTATGAGGAGTTTTGGATCAGAGAGATAGCACTAAATTTACATCTCCAACGGTATTGTTCAAGTAATTGGTTGGTGTTTTGGTCGAAGATTAGATAACTTTTTAAAATTTTTAACTATACAGACATTATATGAATCTGTTCCTTTAAGAGTTGCAGTTGTTCTCAAAGCCATAAACAAATATTGTGCCTATGTTAGGTGTTCATATTACTTTGTCCACCCTCTATATCTCTGAACTCCAGGAAATTAAACAAAAGCCATCCAAGTAAGTTAATTGTGAGTAGTTTCTTATTGTGTAGCTTTTAGCAAAAGCACATATGATAAAAGTAAACTAATTTTCCAAATACTTTCGTAAGAAAGGGAGTAGTAAACTTTTGACAAAATTGGATATCAACATTTATAATCACAGATACATCCAATTTTGTGTTCCCAGCAATAGATACTTGTCTCAACAATAGGATGACATAGCAAAGAGCATATTATATGTATGTGCAATGACAGTTCTCTGCAGTGTAGATATTCTGAAGGGATACAAATCCATTCAAAATTCAGTGAATGGGAAGTTTTCATGCAAGTAGAAAATAAGGACATTGTCAAAATTCTGCTGTTTTGCTAAAGGAAGTTGCTCTTCCCAGTTCAAATATAGACTCAGAGTGGCACTTTTAATATTACACAGTGTCCCATTTATCTTGATAACCTGAAATATTGTTTCCTCCCAAATCAAAAGAAAAAATGAATCAATAAAATGTTGTTTAGCTACCAAGGTCACAATAACCAAGACAACTGTCTTTCTTGTAACTTTGTTTGTTATGAAGATATGAAGTATAGTGCATTTAAACAGCACTATACATCTACTTCCTTTCCAATAGACCTGCTCAAAGACATTTCAAATTAAGTGTGACTTATTAAAAACATTCACAAATTTAGACTTCAATTCTCCTGTACTGGCACACAGTACAGGTACCTAAAATAGCATAACTCATCCACCTTGCTGGATGATGACACGAACTAAACACTAGTGTACTGTAGTACTTTAACATATGTTGTGTGTAGCAAAGGCATTCTGAGACATCGACGAATAGTCACTATCAGAGGAAAGTGTGGGATATCACAATATGATTACACCAAGTTCAAATAGATGTGGATTTCAATTGTTATTCAGAAAAAAAGAAAGACTCTCTCATGGTAAAATAGCTCAGAGAGCTGCATTAAACCAGTCTGCAGGTCAAAGACAACAACAATATACTTCAAACATATTTCATTACTATAGGAGCAAACGAACACTTTATACTTGTGAGATGTTGATGTATACTGTTACTTGTCATATGGCTTTATTTACTGCTTTCTGAATACCATGAATACATCTGTCAAGACTTCTAAACAGTGAACCTTAAAGAAAAACCTATATGTTGGCCTGCAGTAACGTGCATAGAACTTAGATGCTTTCCTTTTTTTACTTTATTTCCCATAAGTACTGTTTGATAGTATTCCACAAAACAATAACATATATCTTAACCTTGTAAATCTGGGTATTTTGATAGTATGTGCTCAACCATCCCCAACCCTGACACTTCTTCAAGGGGTCATGATGATGTGTGTGTGTGTGTGTCTGGGGGAGGGGGATATTTGTGTAAATGGTTGATGATTAAAAAAGGAAATGAAGAGCTTAGCAACATTCCAAACATTTTTCTTGATCCTGATTTATGGAGATAAACTGAAAGATCTCAATTGCATACCACACTCATTCTAGTCTTTTGAGCTTACTGCCACTAAACTTTCTTTTTGGTAGTAAACCCTGAAAATGAAACTATGATTAAGGAGTCTGAGATTTCCAGATCTGTAAACCTTCATGCCTTGGAAAACAATGGTTGTGTTTAGGTATTGTAACCTATTGTATTTGGCAGATACATTGTGTTTGTGGAATCCATTAAAATTGTTTTAGATACTGTTTGTGAATTTTAAGAATATTACTTATAAAGTGGTATTTATTACTAAAATTTATAAAAACATAACTAAAAAAATAGCAAAATTTTTATCTAATTACATTCTTTAACATGATAAGAATGTCCTGTGAAATAAATAAATGCTTTGCCATTCCTGGCGAAGACCAAAAAAGAGAAAAAAACACTGTCTAATTACGTTTGTGGTGTAGACATGCATTTTCTTCATACATAAAGGAATAACTAAATTTCCTTAAATATGATTTAATACCTTTACTACTGCTGGAAGTGCTTCACAAAAACTAAAATAAATTACTTAAAATTAACAATAAGTAAGTCTTAGATTCTAAATAATACTTAACAATAAAATAGCTTACCATCTTCATCTTCTTCCTCACCCTCTTCTTCCTCAGTGTCTGTACTTTTACTTTTCCCCAAGTTTTTCAGTTTCTTTCTTTTTGCTGCTGCTCTTCTTCTGGCTGAACACAAAACAATTTACCTTTGCAAGATACATCCAATAGGCATGGAGCAATATTCATTGACCCAAACAAAACTTTACATGGCAAATATTTATGAAGAGATGGTTGTCATTTGAACAGATAAGGTTCTGAAACTTTAAGTAAAATGTTTATGAATGTCTGTTACATCATAAACAAAGGAAACTAATATATCATAATCGGTGTGGTAAGGATATAGTAAACAGAAAAAGACCACATTTTCACAGTATCTGAACCTAACACATCACAGGAAAATTATGGAAATCTAACAAAACAAACTCCAGGTTAGAATATCAATAAGATTGTGGCACATGTGATGTGTGGTGGCAAAGGCAACATGTTTAACTGTATGGATGTATGCTCTTTTTCTGGTGAATACTGTGGCAAAAACTTTAATCTGTGAGGGCTGTCTTTTCTACTCGTCAGTCTCAGTGATTGGCTTGTGATGAGTTGCAAACTATCTTCACAACACAGCTGAAAGTTGTGAAAACATAAACAATCAGAAAGAATAGCCTGGATAAAGAAAAGAGGTCTCAAAGTGCAGCATCAAAGTATACAGCATTATTTGAGGAGAGTGTGGATGTTAACATTCTTAGAAAATATGGTTAATTCATTAATTTAACTATTATTAATAAATTTGACACCCATCTAGAAATTTCAGTCAAATTTAATAAAAAAGGGGGACAAGACTACCATATTTTGTAAA
Source organism: Locusta migratoria (assembly GCA_026315105.1). Classification (NCBI taxonomy): domain Eukaryota; kingdom Metazoa; phylum Arthropoda; class Insecta; order Orthoptera; family Acrididae; genus Locusta; species Locusta migratoria. The sequence goes on from CM048755.1 coordinate 457,833,205, forward strand.
CTTCATATACATTTCATAAAAAGTGATTTTATGACAGACCTGATAGTGGAAATAATATTTTAAATTTCAGCAATAAAACTAGTGCTACACAAAGTACCCCAGATTGTTATAGGGCTGGGCAGATCTCCTAGTAACACAGTCAACAATTTCTTACAATCCATGATAAGAAATTAATGACACTGTAAGTAGGAGATTTAAGACTGTAGGTACTATTTTAGCAGGTGGTTTGAACAAAGATTAATTAAATTACAGTAAATATCATTATAAGTAAAAAATAGATGAAGTACACTTACCAGGCGAAAGGGCACAGGCAGTAATAGTAACAAATAAACACACAGACACACACACACACACAAAAATGCTACTTTCGCAGCCTAGCTGCTTCATCAGGCAGAAGGGAAGGAGAGGGAAAAGGAAATGATGAGGGTTTTAAGGAAGGGGGTAAGGAGCCATTCCAATCCCGGGACAGGAAAGACTTACCTTGGGGGGAAAAATGGAAGGTAAATAAATGCACATACACCCACACATTTACACAGACACAAGTACACTTAGGCAGACATACTGTAGAACTGTTCTACAGTTCTACAGTATGTCTGCCTAAGTGTACTTGTGTCTGTGTAAATGTGTGGGTGTATGTGCATTTATTTACCTTCCATTTTTCCCCCCAAGGTAAGTCTTTCCTGTCCCGGGATTGGAATGGCTCCTTACCCCCTTCCTTAAAACCCTCATCATTTCCTTTTCCCTCTCCTTCCCTTCTGCCTGATGAAGCAGCTAGGCTGCGAAAGTAGCATTTTTGTGTGTGTGTGTGTGTCTGTGTGTTTATTTGTTACTATTACTGCCTGTGCCCTTTCGCCTGGTAAGTGTACTTCATCTATTTTTTACTTATATTTTTCCTTTTAGGAATTTTTCCTTTATAATATTCGTATAGTAAATATCATTACATAGAAATGATATTCTTCACAGTAATAATTTAACAGAAAGAGCTGATGGGCCCAACATACTAACTAAAAGCACCTCTAGCAGAAAAATGATAACTTTCACACCAACATAGAAAACTTAAGAGTTTATATAGTAAGCCTTCACTTCCCTCATTACCTTTGGGAGACAATGGAAATGCTGAATACGTATGATTCCAAAGGTACATATAAGATGAGAAAATTATATGTGAAAATGAAAAATGTTTACAGAAATTAGAGTTTGCATTGCAGTATGAAGACATTGGTAAAGCATTAAAATTTTGGAATCACTTTTATAACACTTTCTTTACCCATTGCAATGTAGAATTTCCATTTATTTAAAAAATGCTCAAAACTGTATAAGAATGCATTCAAAAGTGGAAGAACTCAATTAGAAAATATTTATAACTTGCAAATTATATAAAGAACTCCCAGAAACACCAGCTAGAGATAAGTACCAAACATGATGAAATAATAATAATAAAACTACTGCATTTATATACAAATAAAGTTATACAGCTAATAATGGCAAACTCAAGTAAATTATTCAAAAATTCATGGGAATTTGTAAATGAGAGACTTGGCAGAAGGCCAATGCCTAATGTTAGCAATATTCAACTAAAGAGTGATAGTGAGAATGTTTGAGACCACTATGTTGTCAACGATGATTTTAATACCTACCTTATTAATTCACATAGCATAGGTGGGAATTCTGGCACAGATGGCTGAACAATTTCCTACCAACTACAAAAATTGGTGTATATGGATGAAAAATATACAACTGATATACAGATAATTTTGTAAAATCATATGTACAATGCATATTTTGATGCAAACTTCCATCTACAAAGTACTTTATTCACAGATGGTACACAGAAAAGAATAAACATACTTGAAATGAATCCTGTGGGAAATAAACTGGCTCTGATCAGAATATGAAAAAAAATTCACACAATTTTAATATAGACTGTTTGCAAGAACCACACTGCAGAAACAACAGGCTCCCACATTATCCTGTGGGTATAGTAACAATTGTGGGTCATTCTGTGGCAATGTCTGCTAATCACTGTGACTAAGGTGACATAGTTAAGTGATAAGCATATGTTCACAGTAGAAGTGAATGACAAGCATACAAAGTGGGCTATAGTATACATACAGAATTCTTATCGCATTTAACCTTTCATACATAAACTTAAGTGCTCCGATAAGTATTCGCCTGTCAACATTCAGACAGTGAATTCAGGCTGCAGAGAAGTAAATTTAATAGTTGGGTGTTTTTACCCTCCCCCCTCCCCCCCAGTGCTGCTGTAGCAGTTTTAGAGTTCTTTATAGAAAATCTACGCCAGGTACTGCGTAGGTATCTGGGCCATGCAATATTATTTAGGGGAGACTTAAACCTTAAGAATATAGATTGGGATCTCTCTAGTTTCATTTCAGGCGGTACAGACAAGCTATCTTGCAACCTACATTTGGACACATGCCCCGAAAACCGTCTTGAGCAGTTAAACCAGCAACCCACACACAATAGGAATATTTTAGACCTTATAGCTAAGAACAGGCCTGACCTTATTAACAATGTTAGTGTAGAGACAGGAATTAGTGATCATGATATTGTCATTGCATCCATCAATGGTGACCGAAGTTCGTAAACCAATCAAGAAGGCTAGGAGCATGTTTTTGTTAGGAAGAGCTGAAAAGCAATTGTTAGGATCGCACTTAGAAAATGAATGGACATCATTTAGTTCCAGTACAATGGATGTAGAAGAATTGTGGAGTAAATTTAAATTCATTGTAAATAAAGGGTTAGAGAAATATGTGACAGTAAATTGATTAAGGATGGAAAAGATCCACCGTGGTATAATAATTATGTTAGAAAGCTACTGAGAAAGCAAAGACTGTTGCACTCTTGGTTCACAAAAGAACACGCAAGTGATGACAGGCAAAAGTTAGTAGAAATTCGTGCGTCTATAAAAAGATCGATGCATGAAGTATACAATAATTACCACAGCCATACCTTAGCAAAACATCTTTCTGAGAACCTGAAAAAATTCTGGTCCTGTGTAAAATAGATAAGGGGTCAAAGCCCACTATCCAGTCACTCGATCATTCCGGGGCAATAATAGAAGAAAGCAAATGGAAAGCTGTAGTTCTAAATTTAACCTTTAAGAAATCTTTCACACAGGAGGACTGCAAAAATGTACCATAATTTGATCAAAGTACAAACTGTGAAATGGTGGACATAGTAATAGGTATTTCCGGTGTAGAGAAGCAGCTGAGACAGCTAAATACAAAAAAGTCTCCTGGAATACCAGTTTGGTTTTACAAAGAGTATTCAGCAGCATTGGCCCCTTACTTAGCTTGCATTTATCGCGAATCTTTAATTCAGAGGAAAGTTCCTAGTGATTGGAAAAAAGTGCAGGTGACTCCCGTTTATAAGAAAGGTAAGAGAACTGACCCACATAATTACAGGCCAATATCATTGACATCAGTTTCCTGTACAATTATGGAGCATATTCTCACTCCAAATATAGTAAATTTCCTTAAGACGGTAAAGGTTCCTTCTATGAATCTGCAGAGGTTTAAGAAACATTGTTCATGTGAAACTCAGCTTGCCCTTTTGTCACATGACATCTTGCGAGCCATGGATGAAGAGTAACAGGCAGATTGTATTTTTCTCTATTTCAAAAAAGTGTTTGACGCAGTGCCACACTGCAGGCTGCTAATGAAGATACAAGTGTATGGAATAGGTTCGCAGATTTGTGACTGGGTGGAAGACTTCCTAAGTAATAGAACGCAGTATGTTGTTCTCGATAGTGAGTGTTCATCGGAGAAGAGTGTATTGTAAGGTGTGCGCCAGGGGAGAGTGATAGGACTGCTATTATTTTCTATCTATGTAAATGATCTGATGGACAGAGTATCTTGTAATCTGTTTGCTGATGATGCTGTGGTGTATGGGAGGGTGTCATCTCTAACTGACTGCAATAGCATTCAGGATGACTTAGACAAAATTTCTAGTTTGTGTGAAAAATGGCAGGTAGTGGAACAAACATGTAACGACAGTTGTGAGTAAGGCGCACATCTGACTTCTATTTATTGGGAGAATTTTGGAAAGATGTACTTCATCTGTAAAGGAGACCATATATAAAATGTTTTGACGACCATGCCTTGAGTATTGCTCAAGTGTTTGGAACCTGCGGCAGATCAGTTTAAAGGAAGACAGAAGCAGTTCAGAGACGAGCAGCTAGATTCGTTACTAGTAGGTTCGACCAATGCACAAATGTCACGGAAATGCTCTGGGAACTCAAATGGGGATCGCTGGATGAAAGACAATGTTCTTTTTGAGAAATTCTGTTGAGGAAATTTAAAGGGCCAGAATTTGAACCTGAGTGTAGAACGATCTTCCTATTGCCTACTTGCATTTCGCGTAATGATCACAAAGACAAGATAAGAGAAATTAGGGCTCATACGGAGAAATATAGAATTTTTTTTTCTTGTTCTATTTGGGAGTGCAATAGGAAAGGAAATGCCTGGTAGTAGTACAGTGTACCCTCGGCCATGCACCTTACGGTGGATTGCAGAGTATGTATGTAGATGTGTAATGTAGGTCTATTGGGGTGAGCAGTACGTCTCCTTGTGGCAATAACCATGAATGCAAATTCCTCTTTGTGGCACAGCAGACAAACTGAGAAATGATGTGAGATATTAGATTATGTAGTACAAGAACTAGACCTCATGATAAAAGAGAAATAAGGAATAAATAAATAAGAACATCTAGAGGCCAGCAGAGTACATTTGAGTAATGAGCAGGTGTTGCTACCAACATCAATATTACTCAAGCAAACCACATGGCACCAATTAAGATTAAGAGTAGACAAGTGCCTTAGTACCTTACAACTACAGGGTGCCCAGCAAAGGGGATCCACATTTCTAAATTAAACATCTCAAAAATAAATACTGACATACAAGTGCATCACAAAACATTTTTATTGTGAAAGCTGTTAGAGTGTTAGACAGAAGGTCAGAAAAACATGGAAATTGTTTAAAAAGTTGATAACCGATGGCACTCTATGGAGCACAGCTCATGCAGTATCAGTGTGCATAAAGAAAATTGTCATTTCCATGCTGTCTTTGGAAACACATCATAGTCCTTATGAAATGCCCAACTCCCACAGTACAGAGGAGGTGGAAAAGAACAATAAAGTTTTACATCACATCCTGTATTATCTCAGCACAAATGGAGTTGGATGCCTTGTACATTGCCAGAGTCAGATCAGGCAAATGTGGAGACCAATCCATCCCTGCACCAGTATATTTTGCTCTAATCCAATGACATTATTGCTGAACTATTAATCAAGAAAGTGAACATCTGTTCAGTGCAATGTGCCTGGCACCATCTTGTATGACCCATTCGGTGGCTGGTGGATTACCCAATGCTAATTGTATAGCAACAAACTGTTCAAAATAGCAATGTAATGTTCACTAGTGATCATTTCTCATGTGGAAAGGGGGCCAATAATGCCTCTGCTGTATGCCACAGGCCACACAGTAGATTGGGGAGAATACAGTGGTTTTGCTTTACACAAATTAGGTTTTTAGAATGCCAAAACTACCAGTTTTGCTTATACACAATCCCAATTAGGTGGAAGTGTGCTTCACCTGTGAATCAGATGCAATGAACATCAAATCCTTCATTATCAAGCATTGTGAGAATTTGATTTGCAAAGTCAGCCCTCTGCCACACTGCTCATACAAGTGGCTTTGTATTTTGAATGGGATCAGGAGTATGCTCTGTCTCCGTATTTTCTGCATACTGGAACACTTCAAACTATCCTCTGCCACATTTATTTAGGTAGATTTCCTTGGATTTTGCTGAATAATTCGAGAAACCATGTTGAGATTTGTAGGAATAACTACAATTTACCTGGGGCCAATATTTCCTACCAGATCATCAGCAACACCATCTGACCATTGGAATTTGTCCAAGAGCTTGCAAACAGTTTTCAAATTGATGCCTTCTGACAATTAATCATGGTTTGAAAACTGCACTGTGTCACTATAGGACTGGGTTGTAACCTTAGCTATTCAGGTACCAGAAAATTGTGTTATATGGTGGAGTACATGACTGCAACCTCCATCAATATGCTAAACACATTTCACATTGTAGCAGTGTGACTTATCGTTCAAAGTTGAAACACACTGTTTGTAATGTGGTTACAGCCACAGCTGTTGTCATGTTTTTGTACCATGTTGACCTTTATTTAACTTCTATAGACAGGTCTTACAGCTTTCACAATACAAATGCTTTTTGATGCTCTCCTCCATCGGTCTTTGTTTTCACGAAATCAAACACTCCACTGGGCACTCTGTAGTAACCATATTGCAGTTGTAATTGAAGTGGCGAGTGACAAATATAGACAACGGCAAGTAGAGGAAATCATGGTTGAGTTAGGTATTAGGAAAATTGATTTGGATGGCTTAATTGCATACAATGCAGCATTTCCAATGGGATCTCTTCCAGTACATGTAAAATTGAGAGTTCAGCTACTAAATAAACTCTTGCAAAGGCACCGGATCTCTTTATCCCCATGAGAAAATTAGTCAGAGTAAAATCCTGTGGATTCCAGAACTTTCATTGTTAAATTGAATGGTAAGATCAACAAGAAGAGCTTATTAATATACACTGCTGGGAATAAAAGTTAGTACATCCTCTAAGAGTTTTTCCTTTCACTCAAGATTTATTGTTGAAACAATGCATATGGAGGACATGAAATGATTACTAAACATAACTCAAGTGGTATTGAGGTATCAGGTGGTATTGAGGTATCAGGTATTGATACATGGTGGAACATCCTATTAGAACATGGTGTAGCTTCCATGGACAGCAATGCTGGAATTGATTCTGCTGTCCATTTGATCATACAAATGGTGAATACTGTCTTGGAATACATTATTCAACACTGTTCACATAGTTCTTTAAGAGTTGTGGGTTGACAAGTTGCACATGTCAGTTATTGTGCCATCATATCCCAGATGGAAGTGACTGAAAACTAGACCAGAGATTTTGCTGCACATCTTGCAGAGCACATTGAGTTTTACGCAGTAGGTGGGTGAGCATTACACTGTTGGAACAAGATATCACCTTTCTGTAACAGGATGGGTCTAACAATATTAGGCATAGACTGAGCAGTGGTCAGAATTACCTCCACAAACAGCACAGGTGAATGAGAGCTGTAGCTTATTGCAAACCCAGACAAAAAGGCAGTGGGGCCAGTGTGTCTTGCATGAATGCACTCTACAAGACAGTACTCACCAGGTTTACATTGTACACGCAAATGACCATCATTTGTATCCAGGCAGAATCTGCTGAAGACTATGGCCCACCATTCCAATTTCTGAATGATCCTATGACGGCCAAGTGTGTCGATACTGGTGCATGAGTGCAAGATGGGCTAGAGGTGTATATTCCCATAGTTCCAGTGCAAGTAACCTGTTGGGAACAGTTCATGTTGACACTTTTGCACTCTCAAATCCTCTCATCTGTGCTTTGGTAGGTGTATGATCTGCCACTGCTGGCCTTACAATATGACAATTTTGGTGGACATCCATGCTACAAGAATGCCCATAACCTTGACTACTTAGAAGCCCACAATTTGAATCCTTTCAAACTCACTCAGCAGTAGAATGCAAAAGTGAATCTCTGTAGCATGGCACCTATTTGCTTGACACATTGATACAAAAATGAGCCTTATGGCTGTAAACATTCCACATTAAAGGGTGCATACAGATGGCGCTCGGCAGCTATAACAATGGTCTATCTGTCAGTAATGGTCAAACACTGATGTCTTTTCAGGTGTTCTATTTTTATTTTATCTGACTGCCTCTTTAGGGAAGAGTACACTACAAGAATCCATCCATATAGGGCAGTTAAAGTCACTTGAAGAAAACATAGCTTCTGAACGCCAAACAACTGCACTGGTACATGTTTCTATGAAGGCAATTCCAATCTGACATGTGGGGAAGATCACATTATAATAGGTAATTGTCTTAATATGTACAATTCATGAAGAGGATGCATCATTGATAACAGAATGATGGGAACACATACTGTACATAGATTCAGAAATACATATACAGATTATAAGTAAACTAGACAACGAATATGACAATCAGGTGTTGGTATTACCTTTCACACTGGAAGAAGTTTCTATTGTAATTTACAAGCTCAAAACTTGAAAGGCACCAATCCTGAGGTCACTTGGATGGCAATCCCACTAACAGTGCCTTATATGACAACATCAATAAAGTAAACAAGGCTTTGTGAATAGGCAGGATTCAGATAATTTAGAAAACATATGGAGCAGTAGTGAGCATAAAGAGAAGAGACAAGGGACAAAGTTCAGGACTGCCAGTGGGAAAGAAAGAGCAGAATAACATAAGAGAGAGACAGTGGTAGTAAAAAAGAAAAAAAGGTTGGAGACAGCTGCAGTGTGTGCAAATGGAAACAAAAACAATGTAAGATGAGTGAGACCATACGTAAGCTTTTGGTGTGTGGATCACACAGATTGGTGAAATTAAATGATGAAAATTTGGTCCATATTCCTCCAGTCCCTGTACCCATGTGTTGAAGTTTCTGGGTCTAGGGTTTATAAATCCTGCCAATACATCTGCAACAACATGTGTAGAGAGGAGACTAGTGACTGAAGAGATAGACAGCAGACTGTGAAAAAGAAAGAGACATTGGCAATTAGAGAGAAAACAAATGGGGTGAAGACAATGGTGGACAGCAGTGAAACTGGCAAAGACAGTGTTAAGGAAGATTAGGAGTTGGGGATGGTGACAGTGACAATTGGAGAAACAGATAGGAGAAACTGTCAATGGGAGATAAAAGACACCCTGAAACTTTCTGGCAGATTAAAATTGTGTGCCAAAACTGGAATTTGAACCTGGGACTTTTGTCTTTTGCAGGTAAGTTCTCTACCGTCTGAGCTGTCCCATGATGCTTCACGGTCTGTCCTCACAACTCTATTTCTACCAGTACCTCACCTTCTACTTTCCAAACTTCACAGTAGCTCTTCTGCAAACTTTGTAGGAATAGCACTCCTGTAGGAAAGGATATGGTGCAGTCATGGCTTAGCCATAGCCTAAGGGATGTTTCCAGAATGAGACTATCACTCTACAGTGGAGTGTGCACTGATATGAAACTTCCTGGCAGATTAAAATTGTGTGCCTGAACCAGGACCTTTGCCTTTTATGGGCAAGTGCTGTACTCTCTGAGCTATCCCGGCATGCTTCACTGTCTTTCCTCACAACCTTACTTCTGCCAGTTCCTCGCCAAGGTATCTCAGATGGTAGAGCACTTTTCCATGAAAGGCAAAGGTCCCAGGATCGAATCCTGGTAGCAGCACACAATCTTAATCTGCCAGGAATTTTTGTATGTGCACACCCTCTGCTGCAGAATGAAAGTTTCATTCTGGAAACATCCCTTAGGCTGTAGCTAAGCCATGTCTCCACCATATCCTTTCTTCTAGGAGTGCTATTCCTGCAAGGTTTGCAGCAGAACGACTGTGAAGTTTGGAAAGTAGGAGGCGAGGTACTGGTAGAAGTAGAGTTGTGAGAACAGACCGGGGAAAAGTGCTAGCTCAGATGGTAGAGCACCTGCCCGCAAAAGGCAAAGGCAGTGGTTCAAATCCCTGTTCTGGCACACAGTTTTAACCTGCCATGAAGTTTCATGTCATTGCAGACTTGGCTTTCATGTTGAAAAGTGACACTGTGTAGTAAACTTCAATTGAGTGAGACACTGGGTAAAAGGATTTAGCATGTTCTGCGTTAACTGTGAATATGTTTGCATGCCAAAACTTGTGGAGAGGAAGGTAGAATGAGGACTGAGGCAGCTGGTTCCCCACTTTTATTTATTTTAAAGAGAAAATCATTTTTATTTTTCATCTAGTATGCATTAGTACTCAATCTAAATAATTCTAAGTTGTTCCCACAAAGTTACGGCAGGAAGTGTAAAATATGTCCACCACAATTCAAAACAAATTTGTGTATTTGTCTCTGGAGAATAATTAAATAAACAGCTGTATCAAACATTTTTCTCTTCGACATAAAGGGAACATACCTATAAAATTTGCCTGCTGCTAGGCAATGGCATTAATAAAATATATTCTGCGTTTATGCATTGTTATTTGGACGAACATACCACTGTGATAATGCATGTTTGTGAACTAACAGACAAAAGCCTAAGCATCCATGGGAAATGTATCTTTTCCAGTGATGAAACCCTCACCATCTACAACAACAACAATAACCTGTCCAATGGTTTCCTCTCCCGCAACTACCTCTCCCGAGCCGTGCATTCTTCCCCTTCGAGAAGTAACCCCTTAGTCACCCAGTACCATCTCAGCTAGGAATGCCTCAACAAATTGCTCCATCAGGACTATGACTTTCTCAAGTCATGCCCTGAAATGAGATCAGTGCTCCAAAGTAGCCTTCCCACACCATCTAGGGTAGCCTTCCATCATCATCCAACATCTGCAACATCCTCGTCAAATCTTACAGCATCCCAAAACCACCCTCCCTACCTAATGGTTCCTACCCCTGTAACCATCCCACTACAAAATCTCCGCCAAGCATCCTCCCACAACCACATACTCCAGCACTACCACAGGAGAAATCTACCCCATTGAAGGCAGGCCCACATATGAAACAAAACATACAATATACTAACTGACATGTGTTCATTGTGCAGCCTTTTATATTGGTATGACCACCAACAAATTGGCTGAACATATAAATGGTCACATATGGACTGTTCACCTGGAGGACACCCAATATCCAGTGGCAGAGCATGCCCTACAACATATCTCCAGGGATCTTCGCTTGTGTTACACCACACATGTCCTCTCGATACTACCATCCAACACCAGTCCCTCAGAGCTAGGGAGATGGCCTAAATCTATGCTAACGTCTCCCCCTCCTCCATTTTCAACTTAATTATTCATAATTCATTTCTCACCCTCTTCACTGCCTTCATCTCATTCATAGTTGTGTTTGTGTGAGCATGACCACGAGTGAGAATCTCTCTTCTCTGTAACTCGCACATTTAAAACTTCCATGTATAGCATTTTGCTCACAGTCAAAGAACAGTTCGAAACGTACTTAATGTGTCTAAATATGTATTTCTAGTTCCATTTATAAGAAAACACACATATTTGACAATTTAGAAGTGTTAAAATGCTTATTGTTTTGAAATTATTGTGAGCAAAATACAGTGTGAGTGCTCGTGGGTTAATGCTTGTTCCATCCCCTTTGGTAATCAATCCTCTGTGATTTGCTATTGGCTTCACTCAGCACTTGACATATAGTAACTCTGACTTACACAAATCACCCTTCATCACCTCATGGCCTAGGTCATGAATAAGCTTTCCCTTCTGTTCCCTTTCTCTTCCTTCCTCTTGTAACTGACAAAGGAAAATATTTCCGAAAGCTTGTGTCCTGTTTTTGTCTCCATTTTCATGTTTTTGTGTGACTGTCGGTGGTACAGAACTGAGGAAAGTAATGGTCAGCCAATCTATCTATCTTGAAGAATATTTTAGCATCTCAGCGGAGAATTTCCATCAGACAGCAGCTCTTACATATCAAAGATTATCCATATGCATGTGATACAAATTGAAGCTACTATTTATAAAATACATCCCTAAGTTAATCAGTGCTATTAAAACCTAAAGTCAATATTTAAAACTAAAGAAAACATCACTGTTTCTCAAGTAGGAGATTGCTAAAATGTATCCGTTTTTAGAAAGTTCTGCCTTCCCATTTAACACATTGTTGGAATCCTCCCTTAAAGCACAAGAGATCTCAATTTCCTCCAAATTGAATAACAACCATTCTTTGTCCTCAAAGTGAATTACTTTCATGCTTTCACTAATATTACCCAAGGAATGTTGTTCAATCTTGAGGTGCTTCACCACTGCTGTTGAGCTATTTTCTCTATTATTGTTCTGTTTAAATCAAACTTAAAAATTTCTTCCTATTTGCCCTACATACTTAATATCACAATCCTGACATTTGATTTCATATATACCTGCTTTCCCCATCCAGTTTGTCCATGTCAATCTTATATCTTAACCTCTGCTCTAGTTTGTGGCAGTCTAAATGCATTTTTACAGCTTTCTTATTGAATAATCTTGCCAATTTGTACAAAATGGTACCCCAGAATGCCATAAATCTATATTTGTGGAAGTTTTCCTTTATTTGTTGGTTCGTACATCAAATCGTCTAATCCAACCTATCTGTTAAACTCGCATCATGACTATTTTCTATGGCTATTTGCCTAAGCTTCTTTATATCATCTTTATTATTTTCAGGGGTCAGCAGAATGCAGTTACCCTGGTGAAATGCACTTTTAAAAAATGCTGTTTTATGTTTTTTGTGGTGACATGACTCTTTATCAATAACAACACCTTTTAAAAGTGTGCTTCACTAGGTCAACTCCATTCCACTGACCCTGAAAAAACAAAGAAGATGAAATAAAGATACTTGGGCAAAAAGCCACAGAAAATGGTTATGACACAGGTTTAATAGATAGGATGGATAAGACAATAGGATGTATGAACCAATGAATCAAGAAAAACTTGTACAATTATAGAGTTATTACACCATTCTGGGAAACCAACTCATTTAAATTGGGTAGATTCCTTAACAAGAAAGATGTCAAAATTGCATTTAGAACTGCTAACCAACTAGAGCAGATGCTAAGACTTAAGACTGAATGAAAATAAAATGTCAGGATTCTGATATGTAGTATGTAAGGCAAATGGGAAGAAATTTTAAAGATCAATTTAAAGAGCGTAATAATAGGGAGAATGACTCATCAGCAGCAGTGAAGCACCTCAAGATCAAACAACATTCATTTGGTAACATCAATGATAGCATGAAGGTAATTCACTTGGAGGACAAAGGCTGGTTATTATCCAGTCTGGAGGATATGGAGATCTTTTCTGCTCTAACAGAGGATTCCAACAATGTGCTCAATGAGAAGACAGAACTGTCTCATCCAGTTCTAGTACTGCTGATTAACTGCCATCAGGGTGTCTGTGGAGGAGAATTTGTGTAGGTGCTACAAAGACTGTAGCATCTATATCTATTCAGACAGCCAGGCAGCCCTGAGATCACCGGCAGCTCCTGCAACAAGATCTAAAATTGTTGCAGAATGTTATAGGGTTCTGGTGGAGCTAGGGGAAAGCAAAAGGGTAAACCTATTGTGGTTCCCTGGCCACTCGGGGATCAGTGGCAATGAATATGCTGACAGATTAGCCAGGATGGGGGCAGAGACTCCATTTATTGGACCAGAACCTGTCCTGACAATCACCAAGGCAATGATAAAATTGGAGCTACGTAACTAGCTCAGAAGACAGCATGTAGAATATTGGACCAAAGTCTATCAACAAAAACATGGCAAGGTAATGATACCAAAGCCATGTTTTAAAAGAAGCTCTGCAATCCTGGGCCTGAACAGGAGAGAGATTAGACTCATGGTTGGATTGCTGACAGGCCATGGGAATTTCAAAAAAAACACCTACATACAATGGGAATAACAGAAGAGGACCCTGAATGTAGGATCTGTGATGACAGTGATGAAACTGCATCACATGTAATCTTCGAATGCATTGCATTGGAGAGTAAAAGGCACAGAACATTTGGGACAACCAGACCCGAAGAAATTGTGTCTAATAAAGAACTGGTAAAGGGACTACTTGCACTGTTCAAGGCATTGGTTGGCTTTACTAGATATACAGGGAGCGATACCGCACAGTAAACTTAGTTTTGCAGTGGCGGGTTGGACCAAGACTGCTTTGGCTTCCCTGAGAAAATCAACCAATCAATCAATTTTATCGACATACAATAGCTCAAATCAAACATAGCATTTGTTTAGGCACTAGAAGTAAAAAACTATTAGTTTCTACATGCCATGCCGCAGCTGATTATCCGTGGGAACTGAGGTGCTGTGCTGATGTATTTTCGCACAATGCACTCTCCCCATACATAATACAAAAGTTTCGAGATGCATCTGCCTCCACCCATCTACTAAACCCAAAAAGAACAAAAGTAGCAGAAGTTAGCCCTTTTTCACATGGGACTATTTTGGGTTGAGAAGTGAAGGGAATTATGTTCAAAGTTCAATTAGATTGACAAATTCATCAGACAGCAGAATTGTTTTTTAAAAATGTGCATCCTACACTGTTGGCAGTTCTGCGTAGGCGGCAGTTCCATGATGTTATTTCAGTGATTACAAAATAGAGACCAATGTACAAACTGGGTAGCCGAGGAAGCTAGTTCATGGCAATTCAGTCAACCAAGTAAATGAATGTACTGAACATACTGCAAACCACTACAGGGAGCCTATGTGTCAGAATTCTCATCCAGTGTGTCGCAACACCGTTACAATAAGAAAATGAGCCACAGAGAAGAGGATTTGGTGGTATGTTCCATTGACGATATGTTGATATACTTATGGTGTGGGTTTGATTCCAACATCTGCTGATGATTGTTGATAGGGAGACAGATTCTGTTCACTTTTGGCTATGCCAAATGAAGAAGGTATAATGGCATGGTGGTCAGCAATTCACATTAAACATGATATTCCTTCACAACCAAGTAGAGGTTAGGTTGAACCACAATAAAGTCAGGTGTGGTGATGTGTAGAAAAATGTTGAAATGTTTGTAAAGCTATTGGACTCAACTGGTTGTTTATTAGTCCCTAGCTTACAAACTACTTAAAGTAATGTAAACTAACCTAAGGACAACACATAAACCCATGTCCGAGGGAGGACTCAGACCTCCTGACAGCGAATGGCCGTGTGCACTGGAGCATGGCGCCTCAGTGCCCACGGCTAATCTGCTGCAGCGTGACATGTAAAATAACAGTTATTTACTTCTAGTGATGAAACAAACACTATGTTTTATTTGAGCTTCTGTATGTCGATAAAATTGGTTCTACAATGGGAATGCAACTCAGATCCCCCCTTAACGTGTAATTTGATCCATTCGTGACAATACAGTTCGACTACAATTTGTCGTTTAATCAAAACTGCAGATTACTCAACATCTCTGCATATAGCGCATGAATGGGTTCAAATCCTGGCCCGACACTAAAGTTTTCATTATGTATTATCAAGCTCTAGCATGAGAACACCTATCTGCTGGTGGTTAATAGTTTTGATTTTCAATGTATTTTCATTCATTGTCAATACTACGGATATCTGACTTTCTTACTTCCAGTGAGACACAGAACTATTTGCGAGATCACTGATAGTGGAGAAAAATTCGGTAGCTGACTCCTCTTTGTGTGTAGTCAACAACGATACGCGTGGGGTTCAATTTCCAGTCACCACTGAACACTTCATCATATTATTTCTAGTTCAAACATCCTCACATGTCCGTGCTGGTGTAACAATCCCATATTTACTAATTGTTTTCTCTAGAATATAACAGCTATAGGTGCTGCATTGAAGTCCTGGGAAGGAAAAAAACTAATGTTTCATCTTGTCATTTCAGTTAAAACATCTAGCTACTGCCAAGAAAATCCAATATGCCACAGTTGATTGTCCTTCGATAACTATCCGATTGGGTTCTGGGTTCGAATCCCACCCACCACAAAGCTTTACCTCAAGGCATTTTAAGTAAGTTACTAGTGAAGAGGCAATATATAATATCTCTCGTCGTTCGTTAACAGGGAGAATAGATGCTGGGTAGGAATACTGTCTAAAATCGAGGTATATCACTCTCTGTATGTTTAGTCAGGAATGACTGTCAGTTTCCATCAGTCACGAAATCTTTGCTCAGTCTGCATGACCTGGTTTTGAATCCATATGCAAAACGAGATGGTTCGTCGTATCATTTGAAGTTCATGCATATTCTAAACTAGCTGCTCATGTGAGATTTAAATTTTTAATGTCATTTTGTGTTAAGTAATAAGTACTGTATATTACTTTGAACAAGCAATCATGAATACAATGAACTTACTACATGTATTACCTATCTGACGTAATAATGAGATTGGTAAAATTTCAGCTATGTCATTTCTTGTAATAAATGTGAGCTTACAAGTCTTAAGTGCAGTGTTATCTGTGATAAGGTGCTCCCTGATATTTGTAATATCATGGTATTACTTTACATCTTGTGTTATTGCGATACAGAGCAGTGTTTTCTAGTGGTGACTTGGTGGAACCATTTTCAATAATCAAACGACTGGACCGAGGTTCAATTAGAGTACCCACAAGGCAGGTACGTTAGTTGTGTAGCATGCGAGGCAGGCAAAATGCAATTCAGGTCGTTCGGATACTTTTGACCACGACTGTACAATGGCATCAAAACAGATTATTATTATGGAAAATAATTAATATAGATTGTCATGATGAACAGGAAAATGAGACATTCCTGACTCGATACAAAACAGTTGCATTATTCAAAATACTTACTGTGGTGGATTACACCTGAAAAGTCTAATATGGAACTTATTAAAAGTGAGTATTGCAACTATTATTAGTCAAATTTTACAAAGTGTGAGTACACTTACATGAACAAGTCAGTAAGAGACTTGCATACAAAAAGCAAATGCTTTAGTTTGAGCTTCAAAATAGAATTTAGGTATGAAAATTTTGGTGTTGGAATTAGATTTTACTGGATTATTGAGACGGAACATTCATGAGAGACAAAGATCAGTGAGTATGAAAAAAATGACAAACCACATTTTTTTTAAAACTTTTATATCTGTATTATTTTGTATTATTGCTTTTTTGTGTCACTGATGATTATAATTGAGAGACAGTTTCCACTTTTATAAGCCCACCACATATTTAATTCTGATCATAGTATATAAGAGGCAGAAGTTAGTTCCTATCAGAACAAATTGAGAAACGTATTTCCTGCATGAAGGCATCTTATTGTATTCTGTGTTGTGAAATGTGCACACAAATTTTACCAGTAGTAATTTACAATTATTGATATAGTGTCTGATCTTTTCAGACATGTCCGAAAGAACAGACACCATCAGTTGACAGTAATGGCCATAAATTTATGAAATCAAAATATTGTAACATTGAACCGGGATTTGTATCCGGATTTTCCCACTTCGGGCCAGCTGTCACCTTAACCAATTATGCTATCCAGGCATGCTTAAAACCCAATTTCTCAACTTGTGGGAATCCAGTATATGCTGCGAGCAAGAGGAATCAGTGGGTGGGGGGCTAGAAGCTGAGAATTTGGGTAGGAAAGAGAGCGTACCTGGACTGGATAGCCTAATTGGTGAAGGCAGCCGCTGGCCCAAAGTGGAAAATCCAGATTTGAATCCCTGTCCAGCACAAATTTTCAACTTTTTCGTTGAGTTTATTTCAACTCCCCGAAACGGTCAAAATGTTTGAATATTTTGATTTCATAAATTTTTGGCTGTTACTGTCTACTAATGGTGTCTATTCTTTTGGACATGTCCAAAAAGAACAGACACTATATTAATAACAGTAAATATTCCCACAACAGGCAATGGAAATTTCAATGCGGACGCATTCAAATGCTCGCTCCCTTGCGGGAATCCAGTGTAGGCTGCGAGTAAGAGGAATCAATGGACAGGGGACTAGAAGATGAGAATTTGGTTGCAAGGGAAGTGTGCCTGGATAGCCTAATTGTTTAAGACGACCACTGGCCAGAAGCAGGAAATATGGGTTCAAATCCTGGCCCAGCACCAATTTTCAACTTTGTCACTGAATTTATTTCAACTCCCCTAGTAAGCAGAAAACCTGGATTCAAGTTCCAGATGTAGCATACATTTTAATTCAAATACATCACCTTATAAACATTATCACAGATGATGCTGAGGCTAGATCTGTCTCAGGAATACATGCATTTACTCAAGGTATTCTATACTTAAAAACCAAAAACTCATACTGTAAATAAAGAAAAATTCGAATTATTGAACGGCAAATAACACACATAAGTGGTTTTGGTTATTAGCATGTGATATAAAAGAGGTGTCTAGTGCAGTTACAAACTTTTTTAAATTTTCTGGTACACAAAGTGTTTTCTTTGAGATGGAGAAAAGGGACAGAGGTAATTACCAACAACTGACTATATTATGATAGGTATTATTCTAAATGTAAGTAGCTATACTTGTGACAGTGACCAAACTTTGTCATGTTTTTAGTTTTGCTGTCAAACATACTATACTATGTTACATATTTAGGTAGTCAAAGACAAATGTTTTAGGGAAAAATAGAAATTACTTAAAGACATTTGCATAACAGAACAACTGAAGGCGTAAAATTATACCTTCAATAATATGCATTTTTTCCTCCTCTGTAGTTCGTTCTTCTGCAAGGATTACTTCCTCTGAAAATAGGAAAAAGAATGTCAAGTATGCTTATTCATGAATATATTATAGACAAATATTTAATGAAGTCAACATAACAGTAACAGTTTATTAATTTAATAATAGAGAACATGAAAAATGCACATATTGCTAATTGGCACTAGAAGCTCATAACTGAAATATGGTGCCTCAGTTATAGAGAATGTACGCTAAGTAATAGGCACTAACTCCAATTCAAAGTAAGATATGTTTACATTTATAAAAATTAACGGACTGCATAAAAAATCTGAAAATTTAGAAAAGAAAATTTTATGTTGATTAAATACAACATAACTTTTTATAGAAAATAAAGACTGTTGGATACATTTCACTGTAAAGTATTTTGTTAACTGACAAATGATAGCTGACTGCCTTATTCAGATTATCCTTTGCTTACAGAATCACATAAATAGATTTATTGTTCAACAAAGACCTATAGTATTCTCTCAAATAATAAACTAGTGCCAGTTCTTGCACAATTCTGAATGATTTGAGAAGTTTCCACTGAATGGATGATACATAATAATGAACGTTCAGCAGTAAGAATATAATTCAATATTATTGTTCAAAAGAGACAGAATGGTTGCCCAGTACTTATCTTAGCTTGGTACCACGAATAGTCACACACAAAAAAGACAGAAAATCAGACAAAATTTTATTTGTCTGTAAACAAACGTTCTGAGCAATGGGCTTGTGATAAGAGTGCAACATATTTTATAATAGATGCAAAAAATGTTTTATTTTTTACCTACCCATATCCAAGAAAAGAATGTAAATGAGACAAAATATTACCATATCATATTTAAATGTTAAGAGACTTGAAAATGGCAACTTAGAATTAACGAAACTGGTCTAAATAAAGCAATTTTAAACTAGCAATATGAGCTCCTCTATTTATGCAGATTCCAGTACAAGATATTAGATCGCAACCCCAGATTGAATAATGTCGAGCATATAGACAAAAATAAATGTTGACACTAGCTTTCAGAAATACAGCAGAAGGTAAAGGTTACTCACAACATAGGCCATGAGGTAGTACTGAGCTTCCCAAAAGCAAACCAAAGATAGATCAAGAAATGAACTGAATAATGCTAAGTGCAGGGGTTGGACAGATTAAAGTTAGTTAAGAGAAGATTAGGGGAGAAATTAATGAAGGTTTATGCCACAAGGATGGTGGAAGGAGAGGATCTGTTTAAGGACAAGTTCCCATCTCCAGACTTCTGAGGGACTAGTGCTTAGTGAGAGTACCCAGATGGCATGTGTGGTGTAATGTTGGAGGCCATGCTCTGCCACAAGATATTGATTTTCCCCAAGCAAACAGTCCATCTGTGACCATTCATGCATTCAGACAATTTGTTGGTGGTCATACCAACATAAAAGGCTGTGCAGTGAATACATGTCAGTTGGTAGATGACATTTGTTGTTTTGCATGTGGCCCTGCCTTGAATAGTGTAGGTTTTTCCTGTGGGGCTGAAGTAGGTGGTTGTGCGAGGATCCATGGGACAGATTTAGCAGTGAGATGGTTATAGGAGTAGAAACCATTAGCTAGGAATGGTAGTTTTGGGATGTTGTAAGGTTTGAAGAGGATGCTGCAGAGGTTGGGAGGATGGCAAAAGGCTACTCTAGGTGGTGTGGGAAGGATACTTTTGAGAGATGATCTCATTTCAGGGCATTACTTGAGAAAGTTGTAGCCCATACTTCTGGGTGGTCTGGAGTTAGTAACATTGTTACTGGAAGTGGAGTAATGGACTGTTTGTGAGAAAGATCTGAAGGATAGTTGTGGGAGAGGAAAACATTGGATAGGTTGTTGGTGTAGGTGGTGAAGGATTTATAATTAGAACAGATGTGTTTGTCATGAATGCCTAGGCTAGAGGGAAAGAAATGTTTTATATGGAATGGATGGCAGCTATCAAAGTGGAGGTACTGTTGTTTGTTTGTGGGTTTGATATCGACTCTGGATGTGGGACTCAACAAGGTGAAGATCAACAATAATTCTATATCATTATGTTTTGCATTGTTATATTCTTATGAACACTTAAGAAATTACTTGCCTTAAATTAAATAAAAGCCATCAAAAATGACAATAATGAAATGAAAATTATTTATGTTATTACATAGCAGCATGACTAATACTTTATATAGGTGTCATCAGTTTTCAATGCTCTCTGTGTAAAGTGACCAGCAATTATCATTCAGCTCACTTTTATTTTCAAGAGCAAATGATTATGCCCTGGAACTTCATAAGAGAAAAATAATAATATCAATTTTTTTAATTATAAAGAGCAATATAACCAAACAGAAAAGGCACTGAACTGGCAACATCCTTCCAGCTCCAAATCCACTACTTTATTCCTTATACACCCTACCCATCACATCCTCATTCACAATTACTTCTCGTTTGAGAGGGAGTCATTTAATGTACACACAATTGAAAAGGAGACCATTGCTGTCATGGTGGCATATGTAATCCCAGTGGGTGAGAATTTGCCTAGAGATAGTGCCCAAGCATCTTTCAGAAAATCAGAAAACAGAAAGAATGAATATTTACCTGACTCACCAATAGTGGTACATGGAGAAAGAAAAATAAGTCAAGCTAGCAGTCACCTGTGTCATACCTCTAAACTACATGTCACATAATTTAACTTTTCTGTAATTTTTATTTTTTTTTTTTTTTTTTTTTTTTATTTTTTTTTTTTTTTTTTTTATTATTTTTATCCAGTAGTTAATTCTTAAATTTTGTTCAGTTTTCTCCCCTAAGAGCTTTATTATCATGTATTAGTTATATACTGTAAAATGAGACATTCTGTAGTTTACATTTCTGATTTATTTACTTTATATAGTCAGACACCATTACTTAAAACAGTTAGTCAATGTAGTGCTAGCAACCAGTTTTGTCACATCTCCAGATTGGTAAGTTACGTAATTTAACATTTATCATTTTCCTTAGTAGTTAAATCTTTAATTTTGTTTGTGTTTTTACTTTCAAGAGCTTTATTCTTGGATATTTGTTGCATACTTTAAATTTCAGAAAATAGGTTGATAGAGATGGCTAGGGACTGTGCCTGTTGTGTTCAGATTCAGGAGGAATTTCCCCCTGTCTGTAAACAGCTGGAAGCTCTGTCGGACATGGTACACAGGCTTCTGGATGCTTCCAGAGCTGCAGAGGCCCCTCAGGCATATGCTTTGGTACCTATGGGATCTCTGATGCCTTCCAATTCCTGCATCCATATCAGTCAACAATTGTTGATGGGATTGTCTAACCATGGTGGGTTTGTGAATCTCTGGGCAGAAACCAAATGTGGACACTGGATGTAAGGTTGTGACCTTGTGTCTCAGTAACAGGTTTGTGGCATTGCACACTGCTGATAGTACCTCTAAGCCAATATGGGGTGTGTCACCTGTGAGAGTGGCTGTCCTCCTGAGAGGTTTGTAGAAGTGCAAAGTGAGGATTTGCTTGTCATTGGGAGCTCTAATTTTAGATGGGTAATGGAGCCCCTTAGGTAAATATCAAGGAGGACAGAAAATAACGGCAGTGTCCACTCTGTTTGTCTGCCAGGGGGCGGGTCATCTGTGATATTAAAGTAGGTCTGTTAGCAGAACAGAGAGCACTAAGTACATGTAATTGTTGGCACCAATGCTGCCTGCAACTTGGGATCAGAGGCCATTCTAGGTTCCTACAGTGGGTTGGCAGATTTGGTGATGACAGCTAGCCTCACTCATGAGGTACAAGTGGATCTATTGATTTGTAGCATCACTGCCAGAACCAAATGGTTTCCACTGGTTTGAAGCTGAGTTGAAGGCCAGAAGCACAGGCTCTGTGGTGATCTTGAATGAAAATTTCTCACCCTCTGCTATCGAGTATAAAATGTAGAGCAGAGTAGTAGAGCACATGTGGAGTGCACATATGGTGTGTGTGTGTGTGTGTGTGTGTGTGTGTTTTACACCCCATGACTCCAGAAGTGACAAGAGACAGATTTTATTAGAGTACCTGACGAGTCAACACAAAATGTTTCCTCTCTGGTAGTGACAGTGGGTAAGTGTGATGTCATCAAGTATCGAGGGCAGTGCAAGAGTATCATCCACTGCAGAGCTACACAGCAAAGCAGTATCATAAGATGCCAATGAAGTACCAGGAAGAAACTATGCCTCTGGTACTTATGAGGTGACAGCACTGACCTCTGCCTTAAAACAGATTCTACAGACTTCCATGAACATCCAGAAGAGGAAACACTGTCATTGAGCTGTTTACTTGCCTTAACATGGCCAGTGTTTATAGTCATGGGGTGAAGAGACTTCTGTCTACAGTGAACTGTGTTTACTTGCCAACACTAGCAGACCTGTGTCAACCAGTATATTTAAACTTGTGAGCCAAAGTGAATGACCTGAAGCCACATTATGGCTTACCAAACTTGTATTACTGTGACCTTAGTAATGGAGGCTCAGTTAGAGTGTTCTGAACTACAAAACCACTTGTACAATTACACAGCCAAGTTAGGAAAGCAATGGTAAGATTTGATCAATTTAATAAAGTACTTTGTATTTAGTGTGTTGTAATAATAAGTTCCATTAAAAGCCAACTCTGTGTCCAAAAAGTTGGACACAAAAAGTAAAGTGGTGACAAGGATGGATCTCACAATTAGTTCACTGTGCCATATTGAGTACCTAACTCTCTCTTGGAATCGTGTTATTTTCTATTGGTGTGTTGCTATATTAAGTACCACAATATGTGTTATTGATTTGTCTTTAATGAAAGTTATGAAACTGCAGGGATAAAAGGTTCAGTAATTATTACAAGCACTGCAAGATGAGGTGTCAATGCCACAACTGCTAACCCAACCTGTTCAAGCGGAAACAACTCAACAAATGGTTCTAGTGCAGTAAGACTTATTAACCATGTTCTCTCCATTATAGGAGCAGATGTTTCCCAGATGGCAATAAAACTGTTTCCAAATTGCCACCCCCATGAGGTCCCCTGTAACAAGTTAGTGGACAACCCATTCAATCATTATAATCACAAGTGCATGTAGCAACTGCTTATTATATATTTTGCACATGAAAACAGCAACCTGGACAATCCTACAAACAGTAGGTAGCATAACAACATTGCTCATGTCAGATAAGTAACAGTGTTATTATGATGAGAGATGCAATTACACAAAATATGTTGATTCTCATCTTTGTACAGTCATACTAAAGCATCCAAACTATGACATCAGTACAGTATTGCCAATTATTTACTCAAAAGATATTGTGATTTTGAAGTACCTGCAATATCTGTTGTTAAGAGAAATACAATTCAGGTGTCAACCCTCCTACCCATCCCCTTCCCCTTGCAGGTCAAACATCTAAGTCATGGGTGAACCAGTGCATCGACAGGCCATGATGCAGCCCACACAATTCTGGAAGTCTTGCCCATGGTGCTTTCAAATGCACAATAGGGCACAGTGCCCATGATGCAAAGCCAAGAGTTTTGCATATGGTAAACAAGGCCACAGAGAGTCAGTATAATAAGTACAGAGGGTATTACTCATCTTTCATATTTCATGCCAGAAAGTAATTCTAATGATGTGTATATTGTTTGTGCTATGCAACAACAAGCAGATATTTCTTCATCTGGTTGGCAGGACAAAAACTCTGAACTTATCAATTGGCAATCAAGTAAGTTCTGTGTTACACATGGTGTTATTTTTCAGTTGGATTCAGATGCTACAGTTACGATGCTCAGCCATGCTACACATGAACTTTTAAGTAGCCCACAGCTTCAGCAGCCATGTAACTCATTGTCAGTATACAATGGACAACATATTACAGTGCTTGAAGTGAGTAGTTCAACACCCACATATCTTGGTACCACTATAGTAGTGTTATTTCATGTACCATGCTTTTTTTAAGTCTAATGAAAATTTTTGACATGATAGCTTTGCCCTTTTTGGATTGTCAGTTTACAAGAAGGTCTCATAAATTAAATAATAAGAGTTTCTGCCCTATATTAATGCATTAAGCAGCAAGTACAGTTCTCTGTTCCAAGCTGGGTTATGTAAGTCCCAAGGGTTCGAGGCCCATTTGACATTAAAAGAGAAAGTGCAGCCCCAGTTTCTTCATTATTGTCCTATTTCTTATGCAGCAGGACACCAGATTCCTGCAGAGTTACAGCAATTTCAGGTAGTCCTTACTAAACTGTTGGATGGGTTGAGAATCTCTGCAGACTTTAAATCAAAAGTAAATCCACAACTTGTCACAGACTGACCCTGATGATCTGATGGACAAATTTAGTCAAGGTCATGTATTTTAAAAATTGATCACCGTAAGGCCTACCTTTAACTACCTTCAGATGAAGAATCAACACACACAAGGGATTACTTCACTTTCAGCAGTTATCTTTTGGTAGCACTTCTGGCCAGCTATTTTTCAAAGTGTCCTTGAGCAGCTAACCTCACTAGTATCTTTTTCTTCTAAATACTTAGATTACATAGTTGTCCCTGGTCAAATCTAGCAGAACTCTTACTACAAGTACAAGCACTGTTTCAAGAGTTTCCCCAAGTGACTAACATGCAATCATTCTAAATATTATTTCTTTCTCATGGAAATAGAGGATCTTAGACATGTCATCAATGCACATTGTATACATCCATCGAAGTTGAACTTGATGGCCATTCACAACTTTGCTGTGTTAACCAATGTATCAGGATTACAAGTTGTAATGGAGAAGCTAGCCTATTAGACTTGTTTCATTCCAAATGCTGCTTAATAACGGCACCTCTAAATCGGGTGTGCCATCAGGACATTCTGTTCGTATAGTCAGCCAAATGTCAGACCACTTTCCAGCGGCTGAAGGACACACTGTTAAGTGATGGATGTATAGTCAAGTTCAACCCCACCTAGCCTGTCATTCTTGTAGTAGAGGCATCATCTTATGACATTCATGGGGTTTTGTCACTCTACGGGGGCTCCAATGAAGGGCCAAATACATTTGCATCCAAAATATTGACCAAGGCCCAACACAATTACAGCTAGAGGTCTGCACAGATAAGAAAAGTGTTATCCTCATCCACACCACATCCGCAAGGCCCATACCTGCAATTGCATCCACAGCACTTTATCGACATCCACAAGTTCGTTATCCGCATCTGCAGATATTAAAGTTTTGAATGGGTAATAGTAGTAGATAGTAGTATTTAAAAGCATGGTATGTAATGATATAGTTATTGTTATAGTGTCATTTTTGTGGGTTTGCAGATCTGCCTTAATGCAAAACACTTGTTATTTTTATACCCAAACTAGTTTCGGCAGAGAACCTGCCATCCTCAGTGGGTTTTTGTATTTAATCTAAAAGAATGCAAAAGGACATATTTACAAAACTGTAAAGCATATTGTAGTATAAGGTATACACTTCTTTTCATTGTATCACTATACAAACATTCATTCCCGTACCTTTCATCATTAGGCTATTTTGCACTTCCATACTGCTTTTTGCCTTTTATATGTTGTAGGCCTACAGCATGTCATCTGCAACATTATGAGCAGCTGTTATTGTTGAAAGTAACTATTATGAAAAACTTCATTTTAGCAAGTTTACGTATCAGTTTTGTTTTCACGTTCGTTAGTCAATACTCTGAATAGGCTTGATAGAACGTACTCATGCCACAATGAAACATATTCCACCTCTGGCAGTTTTTTAAATTTATGGTATTTTTGTGTGTGTTTTGACTTGCAAGATGTGTCATGTATCACAAGATTGTTTCTGTAACTGTGGCGTGAGTTTTGGTAGTTAGTTTTGATACTTCGTGTGGTGGTAGTGTATGTGTGTGTGTGTGTGTGTGTGTGTGTGTGTGTGTGTGTTTTATTGATGCCCTGTGTTAGTTCATCTAAGGCATTGAAGAGTGTGTTGTTGCAAAGTGTTGTGTATTCGTTCATTCTGTTTTTGCCTTCCTTTGTGGCTTTTTGGATGTGAAAATTTTCTTCTATCATGAGTTTTCAGTTTTGGTTATTGCTGTTTTTCATTATTTGTAAGTGAGTTTCAATAGTTGTGGGATGGTGGTTTTCTTTTACCAAATTTTCTGCAAAATTTGAGTGTGTGCTTTCGCTCTTCAGAGCTCTTATGTGTTCGGTGTAATGTGATCTGAAATTCCTGCACGTCTGTACAATGTAAAGTGACTGACAAGAGTTACAAGTGAGTTGGTATAGTGGTCTTAGTCTTTGTTGTACTGTGTTGTTTGTTATGAAGGTGATTGGTATCCCTTGCTTCTTTAATATGTTTCCAATTTTGTGTACTATTTTTTTATTGTATGTTAGTGTGTACCATTTGTTTTTGTTTTCTGTTTTAGTGTTGTGTGTTGTGTTGTATGTGTGTTCTGCCCTTGTGGTTTGGTGTCCTGTGTTTGTGCATTTAAGTGGATGGCCATTGGTGTTGCCTTTCTTTTTCATCTTGTTCAGCTTGTCTATGCTGTCTGTTGTGTATTCATTTTCAGCAGCAATTTGTTTGATTATGTTTAGTTCATGTGTGTATTTCTGGGGTTTCAGGGGTGTTTTGTTTAGCCTGTGGAGCATGTGTGTGAAACTGGCCTGTTTGTGGGTTACTGGATGATTGGAGGAGTTATGGATCATGGTACTTGTGGCTGTGGGCTTTCTGTAGATGGGAAATTCATGTTGGTTGTTGTGTCTTGTTATTGTGAGGTCTAAGAAATTTAGCTTCTTGTTTTCTTCAGATTCCATTGTGAAATTTATTTTGGGTTGACTGTGTTGATGTCACTGTGTAATTCTTCTATTCTGCTTTGTGTTTCATCTATGAGACAAATTATGTCCTCCACATATCTGAAGAAGCATGTTATTTTGTATCCTTTCTGTTTCACTATGTTGTTGAATATTATGTTTTCTATATGGTCCAAGAAAATGTTGGCTAGGATTCCACTGATGGAAGACCCCATGGGTAGTCCCTCTTCCTGTAAATAGAAGTTATTGTAGAAAATGAAATAATGTTGTTCTGTGATCAGTTTTAGGATGGATGAGATTTCATCTACTTGGGGTGTCAGTGTATTTATTGATTTTTAGTTGCTGCTCTATGATGTGTATAGTTTCATCAGTGGGTATGTTTGTGTACATGGATGTGATGTCGAAAGATACTAGTGCTGCTGTTATGGGGATGTTAATGTTCTTAATTTTCTCTATTAGGTCTCAAGTGTTTTTGAAGCTCCTGTTGTTTGTGTATGAGTGTGTTTTTTGTATAAATGTGTGCATGTGTCTCCCTATCTGCTAAGATGGAGCTTTTCTGAAATCCACCACAGGTCTCAGGAAGATTGTAGGTTTGCGGACCTTTGGAAAACCATACCTACTCCAAAACAGGCTATTCCAAACAGGAAAACACTGGCACTTCGGACACACACAGTAGCTTTTCGGAGCCCGTGTGGTCGGAGCACTATGTCAGCTGTTTCATACAGGCATCTTCTTAAATTGCGGTGGTTAAAACTGATCGGCATAGAGGAGATTTTGCTGTGTTTATATATAAAGATTGTTTGACTTACCCAAAGCACAGGCTCTAAGCTTTCTACAAATGTCTGCCTAGGTGTGTTTGCTTGTGTATATGTGTGGATGTATGTGTATTTGTTTACCTTTTTTTCTCCTAAGGTAAGTCCTTCCACTACCGGGATTGGAATGACCACTCATCCACTCCCTTATAACCCGCATCCTTTCCTTTTTTCCCCTCCTTCCTTCCTCTTCTCCTGACAAAGCAACCAACGGTTGCAAAAGCTTGAATGTTTTTGTGTGTTTTTATATGTGTTTTTTATGTCTATCGGCGAGCCTGTGCTTTGGGCAAGTCAAACAATCTTTATTTTTATACATATTTTTCCCACCAGAAAAGTCTCCATATATATCTATAAAGAAGAAGGAAATGGTTCTTTTGGAGTTTTACAAAAGGGACATTTTATTTTCCCCATATGAATGCACAAGAGGTTATGTGACACAAAGCAAAGCATGTCATTTCAAGTGTTAAAACTGCTGTATACTTCCAATTGATAACTGTCAGCAAAAAGAGACAATGTTGGCTGCAGCTATGGCCAGCCTAAACAATCTAACATTGTGTAACTTCCTAAATATGTTACTATCACTGTATACCATATCGGATTATGAAAGTTGGTATAAAATGCTATTGTCAATCTTTTATTACTTCCATCGCCATTTATCTAATACATAAACATGGTTGTTTGTTCATATTTTATGTGCAGCTGTACCGTTCATTTGGCTGCAATGAAACTTTGCCAACATACTGATTGCACTTTTGCAACAGTTACTGACATAATTAAATGACTGTAAGACACATAGTTCAGGAGATATGGCATAATAAACAATTAAATGAGAGGTAAATTGCTGCATCATGTGACAATATTGCACATCTCCTGCTAAACCACTGGACCGATTTTAACCAAATTTGGTGCATGTATTCCTTCCTTGTAACAATCAATGTAGGGGTAAGAACTGTGACTTACACTTCAGGAGTTAAAATGTTATAAATATTATATGGTTAAAAAATGCGGCATCATGCGACATGTGAATAAGGACACTTTATTCACCCTCCGATCTTCATATAATTTTGCACAAGTAACCTTTGAAACATGAGGAAGCTCACTTTCCATATAAGATTTCATATGGTGCATAGCGGTGGGTACCTCACCAATCACCATGAAAGTTAACACACTATGCGTGGAGAAGGCAACGGACTGTGATTGTGAGTACGAGTATAATGCATCCATTGATGTCATGTTCATTTTAAGAAAGAACTGTCACTGTATTCACTATGATATATGTTGTCACTCGGTCACTACAAATCCCTAACTGAAGGCAGCGAAAATTTGGCATGGCACCACTGATGGGCAGTGGGCCGGTTTGCCACCCAAAAGCACATGACAGACTGCAGATAAGACACGGTTGCATAAACAGATTAGGCGCAAGTCCCTGGGGGTACAGTTACATCGGCTGTGGCCAGGGGATGAGGACAACAGACTTCCGCTCTACCTGGGCCCTGTAAGGATTCCAAGAATGTCCACAGGCTTCAAGTTTTCAGTTAACTTTTCAACAGAAGTACTGGACAGATACCTCGCTCTTTATCCACATATAACACCCTGATCCCTGATATCTGCATCACTCACAATTTTATCCGCAAAGTAGGAAATACTGTGGGTATCTGCAGATATCCATGCAGACCTCTAATCATAGCCAACTAGATATGGGGCTGTTAGCCATCATTTATGGGGTGCCATTCTTCCATCAAGACCTGTATGGTCACCACTTTTCTCTAGTTACAAACCACAGACAATTGAAAGCCCTGCTCACGTCTTCTCAACCAGTTTCAGCACAGAAGTTGAAACTGGGCCTTGATTCAGGTTGATTCAGTTGTTGCTTTAACAATAGATTTTGATTGCCAGCATATCAGTAACTGCAGTTATGTCTCTTAACTTAAAATTGGTCTTGCCAGTCCCTCTGGGCCAGCAAACCATTCAGCCGATAAGTATTCTGGAAGCCTACACTGAAGGCATACCTCAATTTAGACATATTCGACCACGAAGCCTGGCTATTTCTAGGTACGTCAAGGATGACAACATTGACAACAATGTACTTAATGTGCACAACTTCTTACAGGTGGAGCTAGATGAAAATATAGTGTGCTGCAGGGTGGCTGGAGAGACTACATCTAACTACGCAGCTGGCCCCAGCGTTAGTTCACTTCCATATGCCAATTATGGAAAGACATCTATAGGCAAAGACTTTCGCTATGCTTCAGGACTCTCTTGGACTTATACTCTGGATCTTCACTGGCTGCTCACGGACTCTCACTCTGGCAGTACTATGGACTTTGTCTCTGGAGTCTCTTTTGGTGAACTTCAAATATTTCTCTGTGATTCCTAAAGCAGACCATGCTCTCTAACTTGTTGTGTGCCCTTCCACGATGCTACTGTGCTGTGATAGAAGAAAACTTTCGTTTCATTAATTTCAGCAGGAACTTGAATTATCTTTTGTTACTCTACATCGTCTCACCATAATATTAATCCGTGACTACGTATACTCGTTACTGAACTTGAAAGACTAACATGGGCACATACATTTGTGTTGTGCAAATTTGGGTGTTCTTCAGCTATACCATTCAGGAAACATGTCTCACAGATCACACTTTCGACAATTCACTGGATTCATAATTGAGTGTGGTTTTTTGTTTTTTGTTTTTTTTAATCATATATAAGATTATAAAGAAAGCGTGCAACTGAAGTGGATTTTCCCTCTACAATGCTCAGTATACTCAGTTGTGTATGTTCATACAACCAAATCCAATGCATTTTGAAACAGCAACTTTTTTTAACCAACTGTCCAGTCACTTCCACAACATACCATATAGTAATTTATGCCTGACTGCTTTCTCGGCCAGGTATCATGCATTCCCAATGTGTTTCACCAGAAAAATGAAAAACTGTTCTAACTTCACATTTATCTAACGTAACAACTGTAAAGTAACATTTAATTATAGCCTTACATACCTGCCTTGCAGATCCACTCGACGTACCCATTGAGCTCACGTTCCAGCTGCTGCTGCCTACGCAGCTTCAGGAACGTCTGACGATTTTCAACTTTCTCTCTCTCCTTGGCAAATTCTCTGGTAGGGAAAAGGAAATTGGTGCAGTAACTACTGGGGACCTACAGTAAATCATGCAGTCTTACCACGCCCTATGGCATGGAGTTAAAGATGAAGGCGCTTATTTGGAATTGCATACAATCTAACATGAAATTAAAACACTGGCACAACAATATTTTAATGACTTAATCAAAAGAGATTAAATATTTGTAGCATATAAAGTAGTAAAAGGACCTGAAAGCAGTTCTTTTTTCATAATATTACATCAGAATATCATAAATCAAAATATTTGGATAATTACTAGCACTCAAAAGCTAAAGAATAATAATAATTAAAGTATACTAACAGGTGTCAGCAAACTTTAACTACTTTCACAGCAACGAAGTTACAGGCAGTAAAAGGAGCTTATTTCATAGTGGCAATACAGGTAAATCACAAAATTCTGTCTAGAAAGCTTTAAGGGCATCAATTTTGTCTCTCTCACAAAATCACAACTAGTTTATAGCAAATGAAGATGTTCTATTTGCATGATCACAAATCCAACAATGATAACTCTTTAATGAACTGCAAACAGTATAAAACATATACAGTAACATTATGCTTCACTGACAGTAGCATTGACGTCTGGGACATCTCCAAATGGAACAATCCCAGAAAGAATGTATCACCCTGCAGCAGAGTGTGCACTATTTAAAAGTTGCCAACAGGTTAAACTATGTGCTAATTTGAGACTCAAATCCAGAACTTTGTCTTTCAGTAGCATTTTATTAATGGCTAAACTATTCAGTAACAACTCACAGTCTGTGCCTGGATAGATAAGTTGGTAAGATAATGTCCAGAAATACAAATTCCAGACAAACAATTCAACAGTCAACAATTTTGTAGTTTTAAATACGATAAAATTTGACACATTACTAGTAATATAGGTGTTCCACAGAACATACAATGCTGACACAAAAGGTAAGAACAATTCTGGTATTAAAAATATGAGTGATTTGATTTCATATGTATTTAATTACAGAAAAAAGCTATACATTTTAAACTAATTTTTGACATATTCACCATCAGATGTGAACCAGGTTTCAACATTTCAACAATATAATAAGGACAGTTTACAACGCACCGCAAAGATGTGACGAGCTGTGACAGGCACATAAAAAAGACACACACATACATTTTCATATGCCTTTTTTATGTGCCTGTCACAGTTCATTGTCACGTCTTTGCAGTGAGTTGTAAACTGTCCTTATTACATTGTTTAATTTCAACATGGATTTTCCATTTTAGGTTTTAGCATTTACTTAGATCTCACCCTCATTTACAACATGCTGGCCAGCAAAAAATTGCTTAAGATGAGAAAACAAAAAGAAGTCAGATGACCTACATCTCAACTGTAAGGATGGTGACAGAATCATTCCCAGCAAAATGAATGGAGCTGCACAGTCATTTTGCACATGGTATGCGGTTTCACATTGTTGTGAACAAATGCAACACCGCAAGGTCAGTCAACATTATGGGCCATAATAACTTCAATGTCTCACAGTAAACTGTAACATTGATTGTTAAGCCTCATTTCAATTAGTCAACTATGAGAACTGTTAGTCAGTCAAAAAAACATCATTTTACTTGAAATAAAGAAACAAAGAAATCAGAAAAAAATTAAAAAGCAGTGACTTTGCTTCTTTGGATTTTGTTGACTATTAACAAATGCCTATCACCACCTATTACACTCCTTTTCAAACAATTATTTCCATTTGTGACATACTGCAGCAAAATCTCCTAGGTTGCTCCTATGACTTCCTATCTTTTACCATCAGTTGGTGTTTTCATTACTCACTGTACAAGCAATTATTTTTTTTTTTTTAGAGAAACTGTTCAGTCATGGTATGTGTAATAAAGAATGTGAAATGTTTTGCAAATGTAATGTCAAATCAAAAATCAGTAATTGCCTATTGTAATGAACTTGCTCGTTGGTGCAGTGCAAAAATTTATTGGTGATTGGTTGAGGAGTATCCACTGCACTCCTCAATGTGGAGTGCCTTCGCTAAACATCATAACCCACTTTCACATCTTACATTCAGTCATTGCATTTTCTGCAACTCTTTCCCTTATTAGATGTTACATTTTACAAGATTGAACATTTCTCACATTCAAGGTCTTGATAACAGCTTTCATTTCATAGCTGGTGGACCAATTGACTAGTTTAAACAAGATAATTGACAAAGAATGACTTAAGAGATAAATAAAATGAAACAAAATGGCTAGGCATGTGCAACAATCATGAACAGGAGAGAAGTACAAATTGTACTAACTTTCTGGATTAGCTTTGTAGCACTTGAACTGAATTGTGTCTAGTCAGAAAAGATGTTTCCATCCACATATGAAAGATAGTGTTTATTTGACAGAAGAATTCAATCATTTATCTTAAGAAAGCGATTCATTACCTAGTGATGAGAAGACTGTGGAAAATCTAACTGCAATGGTAATAATAGAACAAGTACAAATTAAAGGCATTAATAAAGGCAATGGCATTGCCTTTGAAGTTAATCTTATTAAATAGTAATGAAAACACCTACACTGTAACAATTTTGGTGGATTTGGAGATTTTGAAAATTATTCTACGAAGCCTCCCAAGATTCTGAAATTATTGCAAGAAGCCTAAGACTATTCAATGCATGAGAAAAATAATCAAAGAAAAATGAACATTAGTTTAAAAAGATAAATAAAATTAGAAATCCAATATTTCTGTCCCTACTACCAAATTACAAACCAGTAAGTACATCAATAATTTAAGAACAAATAAAATGCAAAGATACAATTCTTTTTGTGACATCAAAGATGTGCAAGTTACAAATCAAAGGGGGTTAACAAAGGATGGTAGCAACAGGAACTTTGTGAATGAAAGCTGTATTTCTCAAGAATGTGAATAGAAATCTGACAGTGAATATAATCACTGGAAAAAATTATATAGTTAAATTTAGTAAATATTATGTTCAAAAACAATAAGAAAATAGGGGAAACACTGATTTATAAATGTATGTTTATGTGAAGATGGTGTTAGGCTCATTTCTTCACCAGACGTGTGAAAATGTTGTTCAAGTTCATGAGAGAATCTGGATGTTGACTATAGAGGAATATTAATGACAAGGATGTTACTTCTGTTGTATGCATCTTGTGAAAATTTACAGTGGGCAGAAGGTGTGTTCTGGATACCAATTTGGTTAAGGTGAGCACTGGCCCATAGTGGAAACCCAAGGTCTGAATCATGCTCTGGCATAAAGTTTCACTTGATGCCTTTTGAATGCCCTAGTGCAGCCACCAAGATAATCCTCCCTTCCCTATTCGTTCTCCCCATAGAAAGTGGAGGATATGATGGAGAGAGAATTAGCACCTCCATAGTTAAGAGAAACCTGTGCTTGAAGGGAGAACTCTATTACTCATTAAGCAGTCTCTCTGCCACTAGAAAAGAATAAGAGCTAGAAAACCAGTACTAATGATTTTTCTATCGCATGTTTTTGTATGCCAATCATGTTTATTTTATAAGTAAGTGGTTGCCTTTATTTTACCTATTTTTTTCACCCAGGAATTTTCATTATTGTTAAACATTCCATTTGATTCTATGAAGAAGGACCAAAAGCAAGAAATGGATTCAATGAAGTTACATGAAAACAGGAGTGCAATTAGTATTGACAGAAGAAGGAAAAAGAAGGATGGCAAAGCTGTGTGGTGATCCAGGCAAACACTTTACTTAAAAGGTCAAGGAATTATGTGATGAAATACCAGTAATTAAAAGTTTGAGCCTAGCAGCAAAATCATGTGAAGGTTGTGTAGGAGCTATACCACTTGAAAGAAAGTATACTGATCTGTATAGGGAAACACAGATCCCCAAATTTCAGTTGATGATGATGATTCCGCGTGGCATTTCTGGCCATTACATCCCAGCAGGGATTGTGTTCGGCTTGCTGGGTGCAAGTCTTTAGGTGAAGCCACATGGGAGACTTGCACATCGATGATGATGAAATGATTATGAGGACGACACAACACCCAGTCCCCAAGTGGAGAAAATACCACAATCCGACCAGATATACAAATACTACATAACTGTATTGGATGATTTTACTAACTTTTATATAACCTGCTTGCTAACATACAAATCAAGGGTTGAAAATTTCAGAAGAAAAGTGAAACTCAGTTCAACCTAAAAAGTCAAACATAAGAAGTGATGAAGGTGGTGAGTACACCAGCCATGAGTATCATAATTGGTTTAAAGGAAAAGGAATTGTGATGGACTGTAGTATTCCTTATAGTCCTCAACACAATGACGAAGCAAAGAAACTGAATCTAACACTAATGAACAGCGAACTGAAGAAAGATCTAGGGGCTGAATCAGCACTCAGACCTACACATTTAATTAACAGAAGACCAGATCTGTGAAGACTTAAAATTTTTGGATCATGTGTTTTTGCAAAAACTATTGCAAAAGATATATTGCATGTCAATAGATAATGAATTTGAAAAAAGTGTGACAAAGCAATTCTAGAGAAAAATTTTGTTTCTGGAAAAGAATCAATTAAATTAAAATAAACACCCCGAAAATAAAGTAGAATAAAATCAAGAAGGATGAGATTGATGGAATGAACAGAGAAGGAAACTGCAATCTGAAAAAATAACAGAATAATTAAATAAGTACTTGAAAACAATGCTACCCTGAATTTGGCTACTCCAAAGGAAATAATAGGCTTAGAGATCTTAAAAAGCAACATGATATTTAAAGTCAAAGAATATTGTCAATACAAGGTCAGGCTGGTTGTCAAATGTTGTCAACAAGAAACTGACTTAGATTTCATGGAATTATTCAGCTCAAAAATAGATGTCTGTTCACTAAGATCATTTTTTGACTCACAGCAGAGAAAAAACTCAATAGTGAGTGTGTTCAAATGTAAAATAGTCCTTACATGTGGGAATTAAAACATTTTCATTAATTTACCATAATAATACAAATCAGATGGAAAAAATTGGGTTTGAACTGCTGTTTTTATGAATAATTAAAATGTTCAAATAACATTTTTGGCCATTATTCTTACAAAACATATGATACATTACTGAAATTAAATCTTAAAAATGATTAAATCTGAAGATTAGATCACTTAACAGAAAATGCTCTGCGATCGACTGAAGCTCTGTTGACGTTAAATGACATGAGGAAGACAAGCTATATGTGTGTTAGAGCAGTGTTAGCAAAAGTTACTAGATTGTTCCTCACTTTTTCTGTGTATAACTTTTTTGTGATGGAAAACGCATTTACATCTTTTATGTATGGAACAGAATTTTGTGATGTCTGATAGTAAAAATCATTCTGAAAGTTGATGCGTTTGTGGTATCTTAGTAATTCAAAAACAACTCAGATATTTATGTACCTGAAATAACAAAGGTGGAAACTATGTTGAAAGTAAAATATACCAACATTTAAACCAAAGTGTTACTTGATTGTATCACCATATTGCCTCTAGTTTAAAGATACAAACTATTGTAGACGATAAACATGTGTAACTAAAAATTGCATCTTACATTAGGTCTTTGTTTTTCTACCAAACACATTTCACTTTTAAATTATACTGTTTGGTGTGCAACTATGTACTGAAATTACAGTTCAGAATCAGATTAATAATAATAATAATAATATTGTGTGGCTCAGTGGCCTGGTTGCAAGTCTTTCAATTGTACACCACTTCAGTGACATTCATGTCCCCAACCTACCCCAGTTATCTAACTGGGGAAAGGGGACCTACAGCTTAACATGGAATCTGAACCACATGTTGTTTCTAGTGACTCCTCACATCATTGACAGGTGAAGGCTGGGTTAAAACGCTTACCGCACTGAAAAAATCCAAGGTCCGACAGGGTTTTGAACCTGCGACCTTTCGGTTCCCAGTCAAGCACTTTACCCCAAGACCACCAGGCATGACAGATTCAGATTAATTCTTATGTATATGTAAATTAATTTTGCACATTGGTTACTTTTCACATATGAGTACTGTATATTTCCACAGATAAGACGACCTTCAGATACGACGAGGTGCAAATTTTCATCAAACGTTTATAGTTTAAGCATATCTCTGGCCTATAAGATGTTCCCCAAATTACTGTATTTACCCAAATGCAAGCCACACTTTTTTTTCCAGTTTTCGGAATCCAAAAATACGCCTGTGGCTTAGATTCAGATGCAAAGCTTCAGGAAGTTCCAAAAAATGTGGCTAGAAGCCACCATGAGTGGGTTTCGTGTGGATTTCACGCTTTGTTGCAGTATAGAGACTGCAGCAGGCTACCATCTTTTTGTGCACGTTGTATGTGACTTCTTCAGTGAGCACGAGTGTTAAATTTTAGATGTGCACCTGTGTAGTTCCTAGTGTTCTGCCAGCAGCACTGTGTTTCGTGTGTTGTGTGGAGTATTTATTCCTTGTTATTGTATACCAGTTATTCTATGTTTTCATATGTTTTATTATCACTGTTTTATAGATGTTTCTTTGCCTAATTAGGTGTCAACGAGTTTTAGTAATGACTGGTTTTCTGTTTCTGCTGTGTGTTTAGCATTGTGCTGCTTGATACACAGCAAAAATAAATTACATACTGTTAAACCAAGATTTGGGCGTACATTTCTTTACAACTGTGGCTGTATAGTGTCACGGGGCCTGATAAAAATACCTCAGCAGCCACAAAGTGTTTGCGGTCTACTTTTGAAATTTTGTGCATTAAGTGCTGGTTGTATACCATCATGAAGAAGCATGTGTTTTTTCCACCATGAAGTTTAAGAGAAAAGTAATTTCTTTTGCCAAAACGACATTTAATAGCGTTGATGCACATATTATGCAGGCGAAAACACACAAAATTGCCTGAGAACAGAAAATAAAGGATTTCAAAAGAAACTGGAATTGTTGCAAGTAGCTCCGCAATATTTTAATATTTTCACTGCTCTGTACATAAATATATGCTAATCGTTTCTGTGCGACTCTGGATTCTTTTTTAATTATGAATACCTTTGTTTTTGTAAATCTTTGCTCCACGATGTAAATTTCAGAGTAAATTTTAATGTAATTTATTTTTTGTACTGTCGTATAAGCCGACCTCGGATTTTGGCATCTTTCTTTTTTTTTTTTTTTTTTTTTTAATGGTTCAGCCATCGTCTTATCTGCGGAAATATACAATATGCATTTTTCTCATGATGATCGGTTGCACAGATACTTAGGTCAAATCGGAACTTGGAACGCTAAATAGGCATTAAAATAAGAAGACAAATATTTTGTTGTAGGCCCTAACATTAAATATTTTCAAAGAAAACAAAGACTGATGTCTGACATATGAAGTAAGATCATTTGCTTGAGCAATGTTTAGCCTAGTTGATTGGTAGCAGAATGGTTAGCATAACTGATTACAAATTTAGTGTTCAAATCCAAGCCTATCCTTAAAAAAGCATTAAAAATAACAACATTTAACAGATGCACTCAAAGGCCGTTTCTTAAACACAAATTGTCGATTAACTGATCATACATTGAAATACTGCATCACTGGTGTAAATACTAAAATTGACAACCAACATTAAATCTGTATATTCACCAACTACATTAGAAAATGAGTTTATATACAAACTGTCGGCAAGACATATCATGATCACCTGCTTTACAAATGCAATCATCATCTCACTAATCTGTACATAATAAAACCTGCTATCTAATTTTAATCTCTAAGAGTGAGTTTCAAGCACATTTTATGCATTTCTCATTGCTTGGAACATCCAAAAACAAATTTTCTAAAGTTTTTATAGATATATTGGTACCATGTGGTATTATGCAATATTTGTACACAATTTTCAGAAATGTGGCTCCAAACAATATATCACTGTAAGTGAATTTTTGGCAGAGGGCATAGTGTCATGTCAGTTGACGTCACAGGCATCACATGACTCAAATGGAGCATTTTAGCAGGCTTTCAAATTATATGATTTTTTTTCTTTTACTCTATAGTGAAATTCAAGAGGAAAAGAACGCATCTCATGAACATAAAATGGCATAATTAACTATTTAAGGAAAGTTCCACAAATCAGTCAAATACCCTATTACTTTAAGCAGAGGAATTTTGGCACTGTTGACTGAAAATATAATGATACACTATCGCCTCTGAATTACATACAATTTCCCTCATATAGGTGTCCCTTGTGAGTTAGGTTTGCAAAGTACCTGATATTGTTCTTTTGTCAATGGTGTAATAAGCTTGAAATAATTGTGTGCAGAATTAGTCAAAGCTAGACTATTATCAAAACAATTTCAAATATACAAGGAAACTATCATTGTGCATGTTGTTCATGTGAAACAAATATCATATCAACTCTAGCGTTATACAACTCTTGTAAAAGCATTTCAGCTTTACTTTTCTGCTACTGCTGATGCAGTGCTGTCTACAATTTCCGAAGAATTACATAAATATAGTAATATAATGTTATAATTTCCTGGGATACCTGCTTGAGTGATCCAATTGAGATATGCCCCAAATGCTTGGGAAAATTGTTGTTTAGTTCGAGTTTTATAAAATTTTGCTCTTCGTTCAACACGAGTTCTTTCATTTGAAAATTCACTGAAAAGGAAACATTCGTGCATGTGCCCAATGGTTACAGAAATAAAAAATAATTATAATGATAACAGAACATTTCAAAATAAATGTAATGCAAATAAATCATATGAATGAGAAGACAAAAAAGAAACCAAATAAACAGCATGGATTATTCAGAAGCAGTGACAAAAGCTTTTATAACAAAAAATATTTGGGTCAATCTTTTTAAGGAACTGTAACATAATTATACAGAAAAATAGAATAAAATCAATTTTGAACACAAAAATTTTAGGCTAAGCCTAATTAATGTACCCATTATAACTGGTAACTGAAATGAAAACTGAACCAGACACTTTTATTTGCTTTTGTATTTCGAATTTTGAAGAGTTATATCTTCATAACTACATGGATTTATATAAATACCGCATGACTTAGACAGTTTGAATACAAAGTTTTCTAAACAAAAAGTGTCACTCATCAACAAGAAAAAGAAAAAAAAGCAAATTTGTTCTAATAGATGGGTGTGAAACTTTATTTTTAGGAAAGTGTTTTCATTGTAAATGTAAATAGTAATATAAATAGTTTCCAGTGGTTGCAAGCTACTGTTCCAAATGGTATTTTCCATTACATCATAGACTTTTCATAAAATGCCTTGAATAGATACTACATACTCACTCACCTAACATTAGTAAGAACAGTGTGTAATGTGAAATATGATTAAAATAAGCAGCAGGTAACATCTTAAAAGTTGTTTGGACTGTCATTTATTTAACAAGTTAATGCACCGACATAATTATATGGTGTCATATCCATGGACAGACATATTTCTGATTTAGCAGTCTTCTCGCAGGCAGTCCTACAGGTTGGTCAAAAAAATTGTACATACAAACCATCTACATCATGGTTATATTAAATAACTCTTCATAATCATGGACATATAATTTTTTTAAATAAAATTATCTTAAAATTAAAGCAGACTGTAGGTGAAAGTGTCTATTATTGTTATTTCAGAAAAAGACTTCCATGTGATTAGTTCACACAACTGCCCAGTGGATTAATAATAAAATTTAATTACCACTTAATTAGGAATAGTGAACACACAACAAATGTATCCAGTGTTTGATTTATTAGTCACATGAATATTGATGCAAAGGATTCCTAAACAACATAGTCCAGTCAACGAAGACCGAAAAACAGTGAATAGAGGAAAAAATCTGTGTAGTCACAAATTTCTTTACAGTGGTAGGAAGACCAACATGAATGTCATACTAAAAGTCCTGACCTCTGTGGTGTGAGCTAGAGCATGGGTGGGCATTTTAAGGTACACTTTTTACCTTTTTCTTAAATAATTAGAAAACTGTGATCTCTAGTGATAAAGTATAACAGCACAAAATTAAACTGTATAAAATTTACAACAAAAGTGCTCTTCTTCATAATTTCTCTAGGATCAATATTTTGCAAGATACGAGAGAAGCAACATTAGCAAATTCTTAAAAACTTAATGTTTATGCTGTAAAATTAAAGTGTAAGATTGAGTGAATAAAAATGCCTGTGTTACACCTAAGAACCTTGTGCAGTCTTAGGGATAGATTGTGTGCTTGTGATGTGGTATAAGGGGAGGGGTGGGGCTGGACAGCTGAGACATGAGGAAGCAGGTGGGTAATTATAGTATGGCCGAGCTTCTCTCTCTACGGTGCAAATGCCCGCCTGCCGCCTGCCAAGCAGACCCAGCAGCCTGAAAACATTTCATTGTCACGTTCATTTCCCTCCAGTGAGCCCACAGGAGGTCTTTGTATTGTCTGTGCTTACATAATTAATTTATTATGTGTTTATTACGTGAGTACTGGTTTCCAGTTAGTGAGTGACTTTCTTGTGTAATACATCTGTCAGCAATGACCGAGAAGTGTTAGCTTTGTGAATGTGATCTTGTCAGTGACATTTTTAACATTGTAGAAAAAGGAATTAGTGGATTTGTTCATGCAAGTAATTTACGGAAAGATAGAAAAGCTCAAGATTATGTGAACAAGAAACACAGTGTTCTTAACAAGTCTTGCAGAAAAGAACACACAAGAGCATATTTAATTAAAAAAACTTCAGAGCACCACTCTTTCTGAGCATCAACCTTCAACTTTTCGTTATTCCCCACATTTGCATTCTGCTGAAGTAAATTGAATTTTAAATCTGTTAGTGTTGAGGAAAGCTAAAGACAATGTGTTTTATAATAAGGAAAAGAAGAAGCCCACTGATTTGCGTTGCTAAGTTTACAATGTTTGATCCTTCACCTATGACAATTCAATTTCAATTTGAGCACAGGAGAAGAATGATGAGTGGGTGGGAGACACCATCCTAAGACATATCCGTTCTGTGATAGATCTGCATGGTGCAAATATTGTATATCATGAGGACTGCTATAAAAAGTTCTTTATAACTTCTAGACCACCATCAAGAAAAAGAGGGCATCCAAAAAGATGAAGATATTTCTGCAGCAATGGAGGAGATATTTAATTACATCAAAATAAATGACGACTGCCAGTTCTCCATAGAAGAGTTGTTGGAACAAGCATCAGGAAGAGCACCTGAAATAAAGGCGAATGGCAGCAATGAGAGCATGTGATATAGATGTCAGCTTCTTTTCAGTTTTATGTTTTGTCCTTTCTTTCATGTAATGCAATCCATGAATGTACAGAGGTACAGAGGGAATAAGGTTCCAAATCTTTAGCATCCACACTGAATTTATCAGAAGATGAAAAATGCAGAATTGCCATATGCTACCGATTCAATGTCTTACATGATTATTTCAGCTGCTGTACTTGCTGTTCCCTTGCATTCTGCCTGTTTATCTTTGCATCTTGAGGAATACAACAAATCATTCAAAACTTTTTCACCTTTTGTATGAAAGGACACAACAGTCTTTACTTTTTGAATTGTGCTGAAAATCTATTTGGTCCCCATACCTATGCCTCATTCTGTCCTTGAGTGTCTTCCTCTCCTCCATTGCTGCAGAAATACTGTATATTCATCTTCCACATGTCCTCTTTTTCTTGATGCACATCTAGAGGTTATAAATAACTTCTTACAGCAGTCCTCTATTCAATAAAGGGGATAAAGAGATACCATCAAACTCCAGATCCATTTCACTTTTCCCAGCATTCTCAAAAATTCTAGAAAAGTTGATGTACAAGCAACTTATCTACCACCTAACCTCAAATGACATATTGTCTAGAACACAGTTTGGATTTCTGAAAGGTTCTGATATTGAGAAGGCTATTTTCACATACAATGAGAATGTACTTAATTCATTAGATAATAAATTTTACAGGAAGCAGGTATTTGGTGTGATTTATCAAAGGCATTTGATTGTGTCAACCATAACAACTTTTAAGTAAATTAGTAGTCTATGGTGTCATGGGAATTGCTGCAAAATGGTTCAAGTCGTATCTCACTAACAGGAAACAAAGGGTGTCATTGCAAGGTATTAGTGAATTAATCCAACAGTCATAATCAGATTGGGAAGAAATTACACATGGTGTCTTAGAGCCATTGCTTTTCTTGTGTACATTAATGACCTCTCATCAGTTACACTGCCAGAAGCAGACTTTGTTTTGTTTGTAGATGATATACAAGTATTGCAATACATAGTATGTCGAGCACAGTTATAGAAAGGTATGCTAATGATATTTTCATTAACATTAATAAATGGTTTAAAGCCAACTCATTGACATTAAACTTTGAAAAGACTCACTACATGCAGTTCAGAACATGTAAGAGATTCCCATCCACTATATGCATAAAGTATGAAGAAGAGAAGATAGAAAAGGTTGACAGTATAAAATTCCTGGGATTATAGCTTGATAATATATTCAGTAGGGAGAATCACACCACAGAACTCCAGAAACGACTTAAAAAATCTGTATTTGCAACACGAGTAATATCAGACAAAGGAGACATAAAAATAAAAGAAGCTTGCATACTTTGCTTACTTTCATTCCATAATGTCATTTGGTATGAAATTTTTTGGTAACTCTTCAAGTCAAGAAAAAGT
This sequence comes from Locusta migratoria, assembly GCA_026315105.1. Taxonomy (NCBI): domain Eukaryota; kingdom Metazoa; phylum Arthropoda; class Insecta; order Orthoptera; family Acrididae; genus Locusta; species Locusta migratoria. Next base: position 457,876,821 of record CM048755.1, read on the forward strand.
TTTCAGAGTCCAAAAGCATGTAATACGTATTATTTGTGGTGTAAACTCACATACATCCTACAGAAACCTTTTCAAATAACTGGATATATTAACTACTGTGTCTCAGTATATTTATACCTTGATGAAATTTGTCATAAATAACATATCCCTTTCCCCAACAAACAGCTCATTTCATACCTACAATACAAGGAACAAACATGATCTACATAAGGATTTACAAGTACTTACTTTACTTAAAAAAGGGGTCCACTACTCAGGAACACATATTCTCAATAATTTACCAATGACCATAAAAAATTTAGCTACAAATAAGGATCAGTTTAAGAGGATCCTAAAAGACTTTCTAGTGGCCAAATCCTACTCCACTGACGAATTCTTAAACAGAACCAAATGATGCATGTATCTATATTTATACTATTTGTAAAAAATATGTACCTGTATTAGTATTATTATTATAACTTGTAAATAATAAAAGAAGATGAGTGTGGGGGGGGGGGGGCACCAGTCCAAGATGTATCTATTCAGTAATAGATCTGCATGCTGCAGATACTGTATATCATTAGATTAGATTAGTTGTTCATTCCATAGATCCGTGTTGAGGAGATCCTCATGGATGTGAAGCATGTCATCATGCTTCACATCCATGAGGATCTCCTCTACACGGATATATGGAATGAACAACTAATCTAATCAAATGATATACAGTATCTGCAGCATGCAGATCTATCACTGAATAGATACATCTTGGACTGGTGTCCCCCCCCCCCCCCCACTCATCTTTCCTCTCCTGTGTACAGATCGCAACTGATTTGTCATATGCAAAGGATCAAACATTGTAAACCTACTGATGCAAATCAATGGGCTTTTTCTTTTGCATGTTACAAAATACTTTGCCTTTACTTCTGCACAACACAAACAGACTTAAAATTAAATTTACTTCAGGAGAATGAAAATGTGGGGAATCACGAGGAGTTGAAGGCTGTTGCTCTGAAAGAGTGGAGCTATTAAGTTTTTAAATTGAATATGCCCCTGTGTATTCTTTTCTACAAGACTTATTAAGACAACTGTCTTCCTTGGTCAGAAAGCCTTGAGCATTTCCATCTCTTATTAAATAACTTTCATGAACTAATCCCCTAATTCCTTTTTCCGCAATGTTACAAATGTCACTGATAACATCACATTCATAAACTACACACTTCTCAGTCTTTGTTCACAGATGCATTACACAAAGAAAGCCACTCACTAACTGGAAACCAGAACTCACATAATACACTCATAATAAATTAATTATGTAAGCACAGACAATATAAAGACCTTCTGCGCATTCACTGGAGAGAACTGAACTTGGCACAGAAACGCTTTCAGGCTGTTGGGTCTGCTTGGCAGGTGGCAGGTGGGCATTCACACAGCAGAGCTAAGCAACACTGCAGTTGTCCACATGGCACCTCACAGCTCAGCAGTCCAGCCCCTACCTTTCCTTTATACCACATCACAAGTGCACAATCTATCCCCTCTATCCCCTAAGACTGCACAAGGTTCTTAGGTGTCACAAAGACATTTTCATTCTTTTGCAAATTACTTCAATCAATCTTACATTTTAACTTTACAGCATAAAAATTCTATTTTTAAGAATTTGCTATTTTTGTTTCTTCTGTATCTTGCTAAATATTGATCCTAGAGAAATGAAGACGGGCACTTTAGTAGTACATTTTATTAAGTTTAATTTTGTACTCTTACTGATTCACTACAGAGCACAGTTTTGAACTTATTTAAGAAAAACGTAAAATGTGAACCTTCAAACGTCCACCCAAGGACGAACTCACACCCCAGAAACCGGGGACTTTTAATATGTCACTCATGATGGTCTTCCCTACAACTGTATAAAATTTGTGACTACACAATTTTTCTCCTCCTATTTTTCCTTAGTTGATAGGACTAACACATTGCGTGTTTTTTTTATTCATTTATTTATTTTACAGTAGTTTATTGCTGTAAATAATCACGCTTCAGAAACCAAAATTTCAGATTTCAGCAAGTTCAGAGTGTCAGACTGCCTATATTTTTTGAGCCGAATGTTTCTATTTTTAACTTACAGCCAGAAATAAAATAAATTTTACCAATAACCTATTTATTGAAACTGTTGCTAAATAAAGGTTGTAACTTCCTTTTTGTGTTAACACTTGAATAGGCTGCTTATTATGCCAAAGCTGTTAACGGGTCTAGAAGAGTTCAGTATGCCTTTACTTTCTATAATGAATGCACTTAGATTAGTGCTAGTTCCACAGACCATGAATACAACATATCACAATGATGTGTAGCATGTCAGATTAATAAAAAGTATCTTCACATAATATCTGAAGACATGCAGTATTTTTCTTCTTTTTTCTTTTTTAAAATTACTAATTTTGATGTAAAATTTATCTATTGAGTACATGGAGTTGCCATTCAAATAGTCATTTAATTTCTCTTTAATTCATAGTTTGCTATCTGACATAATTTGATGTTATTTGGCAAGTGACCAAAGACTTTCGTGGCAGCATAATTCACCCCTTTCTCGGCCAAAGTTTGAAGCTACTGTGAAGATCCCTAATTCCTTAAATAAATGTCTGTAAAATGATCTTGGGTGGGCACCAGTGATGAATTACCCAAAATATGATGCTATATGAGAGAAGAGAATGAAAACAAGCATAGTATGCTAATTTACTGAGAAGTCTACCACCAAAATTTGTAAGAACCCAAATAACGTAACTAGCTGCACTCAAACGTTTGAGTAGTTCATCGATGTGATTCTGCCCATTCAATCTCTCAGCATCACAAATATCTAAAATTTTTGGATATTCTACCTTAGCTTCTGCCCAAAGGCTGTATTTATTAATGGTGTCATGCAATTTACTATACAGGACTGTATGTACTGTGTTTTATCAAAATTTAATAAGAGTCCATTTGTAGAGAACACTTTATGATTTTCTGAAACACATTATTTTCAATTTCATCAGTTATTTCTTGTTTGCCATGTGTGATTACAATATTTGTATCATCAGCAATAAAACATTAGCTTTGCATCTACGTGAATACAGAATGGCAAGTCATTAATATACATTATGAACAGCAAAGGACCCAAGACCGATCACTATGGGACTCCATTCTTGATAGCTCCCCATTTTGAGGAAACAGCTGATTTTTGCACATTATGTGAACCTCTTATTTCAGCTTTATGTATTCTTCCAGTTAAGTAAGAATTAAACTATTGGAGCACAGTCCCACTCATACCACAATACTAGAGCTTATCTAAGAGTATTCCATTATTTACAATATCAAGATCATTTGAGATATCACAAAAACTTCTAATGTGTGATGTCCTGTTGTTCAAAGTATTTTATATTTGATCAGTAGGGACAGGAAAAATTCATTTTAATGATAACACGACAAATAATGCGCATTTGGTGGTTTTTAAGGAAATAATGCGAATTCATAGATTTTGCTGGAATTAACACGAAATTGATGGTTTTCAATGGAATTACGCTGTATCTGGTTAAGAAACTTCGTAAATTTAATTATATCAGTGATATATTTAATATATAAATGTCCCATATCCAAATGTGGTGGCTATTTTATTATTTTCTAATACATACTGTAATTATACAGCACCACACATTGTTAGACGTGCATATTGACAGTAGTACAATTTCCGATTGGTAACTGATGGCAAGCTTATATCTCTCTCTTCGTTAAGTTATGAAGATATTAGGATAATTAATGTTGATATGATTGTTTCGAATTTCAATGGATTTCTTTGCCGAAATGTTTCTAGCATTTTGAAACCGTTTGTGTTTATTTTCCGTGATCAAATGCTGACCTGGCAGATTGTAAATACAACTTACTGCACATGTGCAGCTTCGGCTGTCAGAACTCCATTTTAACAAGGTCTTTGAACAGCGTTGAAACTGAGCATTTTGTCGTGATTTTCTTTTACTGCGCTGTTATTGTTATCGTTACTGTTTCGCTGCGACTTGGATTTCTACTTTTGGACTTGACGTTGATTTTCTCTTAGGGTTATAATCACTGCAACTGGATTTAAACAAACGCTTCATTTTTTGGATGCTCATTTTTATCATCTTTCTGACGTTGTCCATTTTAACCTTGTCGGCAAAATTTTATTTACGATAGCGCTGGCGTAATGTGCTAATGTTGGCAATGAACTTTGCATGCTCTATGAAATGTCAATCACATAGAATGAAAGGAATAATATTTTGTGTTGACCATGAAATAAATAATTTATGCTGATCCTGCTGTATTCTTGACAGGGTCTTTTATGAAACCTTGTCCCGTCAGTCAATTATCCTTGAAAACGACTGTTTTGTTGGCACCATTAGTATACTACGCCTCTGCTGCCGTAAGTATAATTTCTTTTGTTGGACGATGGATTTATGTGTTGTCTGTTTTTATGCCACTTGTCCAGATGTTTGTAAAAACGGCACTTATTGAGAGAAGGGATGCAACAAGAGGAAACCGATCGGGAGTGGGGCGGGGGGAGGAAGAGTTTGTGTTAAAGATTCAGCACAAAAAAACACATGAAGATTCAAAGCATAAGTGAGCCTTACTGCCATTTGGTTGTGTGTCAAAAATAAGAGAACGTTAAAAGAAATGTTTTTGCATTAAAAGTCTTTTACTAACAGAAAACAAAATTGAAAACTCGAACTTGTACCAAAACATAAATTATTAAATTATTTTCAAAACCAGATGTGACTAAATATTAAAAATATTAAGAAAAATCAACTTTTTCAAAACTCGAGTTAAACACCTTTTCTACATATTTAATTTTTTCCTGAGAAATACCTCAAAAACCTGAGAACTTTAAAGTTTTTTGGTGATTTTCATATAAAAAATCTCTCCTGTAGGAAAAATTTTTATTTATTTATTTACAAAACTGCTACAAAGCCAAACACTTTTCTTTAGCCTACATTAAAATATATTCTTCTATTTTTCAATATTGTTATTCCCTAAAAAAATGCGATAATATAAGGAAAATATTTAAGTCAGCAAGAAAAGACCTAGTGTTAGAAACAGTTTGTGCGCCTGAAAAAAGGAGTAACCTGCTGGATACAATCACTGGCAATTTTTTTCACAGTATTTAAATACTTGGTGTATAAAAAAAGAATTTTAGATACATATTTTTGTTAAAATTGTGGTTTCAACGCCTGTATCAAATTTAATCCACCCCGCCTTAAATTAATGTAATTTTCAGCATATCATTGAAAAATTGTTAAATATGACGAAAATATAGTAGCAAAAATAGAAAAAGCTTACCAGAAAATAACACCAACAAGTGCAAAAAATAACACAGATTTTGACCATAAATAACACCGATTTTTTTTAGTCCCTATTGATCAGTAAAAGAGTATATTGCATTTTCTGTTGAAAATGCCTTTCTGAAAACCAAACTAATATTTTGTTAGTACTTGACGTTTAGAAATGTGGGAAGCCAATCTTGAGTACATCAGTGTTTCAAGAATTTTTGATAGAGCAGTCAGATGTGAGATTGAGAGATAGTTCTTGACATCAGACCTATCCACTTTTTATGTAATGGCTTTACTCTAGCACCAGAGAGCTATTACATATGTGACTGAGACTCCTACTTATCTGTTGGGAGCAAGCTTTCTGTACTCTGCTGGTAATGCCTTTTAATTTTTAGTGAGTTTATTATTTTTCCAATTTCAAAGGGGGAGGTGGGAGGAATATTAGTTGTATCAAATTGCAGAGGTATAGCCTCTTCCATTAAGAGCCTTGCCTCTCCGAATGAACTTCTAGAGCCTATTTTCTCCACAAAATTTAAAAATTGACCATTAAAAATATTCTCAAGTAGTGACTTAGTAATTTTTTCATTCTGTTTGATGGTAATACAGCATTCCTGAGTTTTTAATTGCCATGTTTCTCTTTCAACAATGTTCCAAATTGTTTTAATTTTATCAGAGGTACTAATCTCAGACATGACACACATGCTTTGGACTTTTCATTAGTTTTCATAGTTTTGCACAGTAGTTTTTACCCATTTATTTCCCCATGCTTATAGTGGACAATATTCAAACAGTCAAAACCCAACCGTAGTCCATAGCAGGTAAAATGTGATATTTCTTCAGGAAAGCATACAACTTTATGGCAACCAAAATAAATACAACCTCTGATAATAATATCCTGTAACACAAACGCAGATGGCCTGTGAACTATCTTACTGTCCCTCAAAATAGTCGCCTCCCATAACTACGCACTGCTGAGCTCTGTGAAAGATGTCGTGGAAACTTTGCACAAAGTCTTCCTTTGGGATGGTGTTGAGAAACCCTATTTATGTTTCATTGGAGGCCAGGAATGTCTTCAAATCTCTTTCCTTTCAAAGCAAGTTTGAGTGGAGAGCTTAGAAAGAAGTCTGGAGGATTGAAATCCGGTGAGTGTGGTGCATGTTCAAGTTGCACAATGCTTGCCCACACACACACACAGCCAATATCGTCGAACAGTTCCTTGTAAAAAACGGAGAGGGTGCAACTTCAACATTCACCGTACCTACCAGACCTCAATCCTCCTGACTTCTTCCCATTCCCTCGACACAAACTCACTTTGACATCCAATGAAACGTGACAAGGATTCCATATCAAAGAAAGACTTCATGCAAAGTTTTCAGGATATAAATTGCAGAGCTCAGTGGTGCACAGTTATGGGAGGTTACTATTTTGAAGGACAGTAAGGTTCATAGTTCATCTACATTATTGTTACAGGACTATTCACTAAACCTTGTTGTAATTAATCAGAAAAAGTAAGATTGACGTGTAATGTCCAACTGAAAACAATATTGTTAGTTATGGAACACAAACGAGAATTGGATAACAACTGGGATGGAATTTGATATTACTTTGTGAAATAAATCATTATACCTATTGCTCTATGCAAAACTGGATAGCTTCTGACAGAGACAAATCCAGTACCTTGACTACTGAGCCTCCTCACATACATAATAAAAATATAAAAATAAATACATTACAGTCACCAAAATGACCAAAGAAGAAATGTATTGCTTCAATCAACTACATTCTATTACTGTGTATGTACTTCACATTATTTTAGTTTTTATTTTTGTACATGGATCATGTTTTACAATAATATTAGAGACATCAAGATGGAAATTTAAGATAGAATAAGTAAAATTTCTTACAAATTTATAATTGATACATAAGTACATTTATTATGAATTTGTAAGTAAACCAATTTTTTAAAGTAATGGTAATCAGGTATTGTAGATACAGTAAAAAAAGAAAAACTGAAACAATAAAGATTATATTAACACACAATAATGATAAATACTAACTACCTGTATTAATTTACATAACAATCTTATAGATATAAGAAAAGTAGACTTACCCACTAAGAACACCAAGAACTAAATTGAGCATGAAGAAGGAACCCAGGACGATTAATGGCACAAAATACACCCAGTTGAAATAACTACCCAGTGCATCATTTGTCTGAAATTAGAAGATATTTTATATTGTTGAAAATATGGAATATAAAACACACATGTAATAATGAGAAAACAAGTATTTGGGTGTCAAATTTATATGAAATGAGAGAGAAATAACACTTTCAATAAATCTACCAAATGGTAAACAATATGAAAAACAAAAGCAGAGTAATTACATATGAGCCCTCTGTGCTCACTGTTTCAAATACAAGAGCTACTGAAACAGGATACTGAGGATAAAAATTTGTTTCCATTAAAATTATCCTGAGTTCTGAGAAGTGGCAAGTTTCATTTACCAAGATATGTGAATCTGTAAGCAAACCAATCACTGATCAAATGTTTGATACAAATACAACTATGGTTTCTAAACTATGCATGGTGTAACCATCAGTTACAGCTGTTTCTTTTCCCACATCTATATGGTGTGGTTTTTTTTCCAAACTGTTTTAAATAGATGTTTTGATTGTGTTCCCAATTTATGAAATGTGTCTTGTTTTGATAGGCTGCCATGTCTATTTCACATCTTGTTACATTTAAAAAGAATTCATTGAAAAAAAATTGACATCTGAACTGGGTTTACAACAATGTAGCTTTCAAATCCAATTTTCTGAATATCTTTGATTTTTACCTTGGCTCCTAATTTTGACTACATGACTGATCACACTGCTTTAGTCTTTTTTTTTTTTTTTTCTAATGTTGAGGATGAATGTATTATTTGCTGTTTGTAGCACCAAGTACCACATTCCTGAATACAGCATTATAATGTTTAACATCTTTAATAAAATCAGGATTTCTGTTTGATTTTAGTTTGTTGTGAATCTGTCTTTTTTTAGCACTAGATATATTTCTTCCTACTGTAATTCACTTCAGCTCATGGCTTAGTTTCTTTTGAAAATTTCTGAGAGAAAAACATTCTTAGAATGCATCTAGGAAACAATTTAAGAAATTATTATAGTTTCTAGTCCTTGAAATGTAGTCCATTTTATATAAACTGTAGTTAATATTACAAAAACAGGCTTGATCGCAAAAATTAACAGTTTTCATTGACCGGTTTTGACCTGATGTAGGTCATCTTCAGAACAAAATGTAACTCATGCGGCCAGTGCTGGACTCGGCTGTGCTGGGCTGTCTTGGCTGATCTCCTACCAGCTGGCAGGAGATCAGCCAAGACAGCCCAGCCCAGCCAAGTCCAGCACTGGCCACATGGACTACATTTTGTTCTGCAGATGACCTACATCAGGTCGAAACCGGTCAATAAAAGCTGTTAATTTCTGCGATCACGACTTTTTTTGTAATACTAATTATACCAAATATATCGCTGTTCGACAATATTGTCTAAATTAATGAACTGTAGTTGTCTAAAATTCCTTATTTCCCATTTGTGGAGGCTTCACTTTATCAGATTTTGATAGCTTGATTAAAAGAGCTAAATGATCAGAATTTACTTGGCCTAAGGAATGCTTATTTGTGTTTTCAAATTGATAATTTGTAATATTATCAATGCAGATTACTGATGTGCTGGTTATTCTTGTACCTTCATGTAAGTTTAACATGAAACCAAATTTCTGAATCATGTCACAAAACTTTGTGGATTCAATGGTTTTGACTAACACATCTGTGTTGAAATCTGCAGCAATCATGATTTTTTCTTGCTTTAATTATGAAGTTTTTCTAAAGTTACTGAAATTTAGTTAAGAATACTTTTGTTGTGGCATATACAGGAATTCTATAAATCATTGTAATCACTGTAGTTAGTTTACTCACATCTACAGAGAAACTCTCAAACAGTCTCTTCATTTAAATAATTACATTTTTCTCTTATTTTATAACTTAGGGAGGAATCGATAAGAATACAAGAGCCTCCGTGAGATGTGCTTTTTCTACGGAACCTGCTATCAAGTGTATAATTATTAATACCGTTAGAACATTCATACAGACTTCTTTTAACCAGTGTTCATTTAAGATTATTTAGATAGTTACACATTCTGAAAGTAAAATTTTAAATTAATCTATTTTATGATATCTAAGGCTTGGTTGATCTGCTGTTAAGCCTCCAATGTCCCAGTGCATAAGTCATTTTTATTGTTGACTATGTTTTGATATGAGTCCTGCTTTTGATATTTACACTTTTTGTTTTCAATTTCTACCTCTTCCTATATCACACCACAAAAGAAATGTACACTGTTTTGCACTCATTGTCAATCTTCAGGGCAAAATCCAGGTATCAGGTTAAAACTAATATATAATGAGGACAGTTTGCAACTCACCACAAAGACACCCATCAAACCACAACAGCCAATAAGAGAGACACTCTTACACACACAACTTAGCTTTTAACAACAGCCTTTGTCAGAGAAAAGACACATACTCTCAGCGTAACACTCTGATCTGATGGGATAGGAAGGGGAAAAAGGGGACAGGAAGGCTACAAGGCAGTGGTGGGGATTAATATACGGATACTGTGTTCTAAGTGAAGGAAGGAGTGATCTTATCCCCAATAAAATCCATATTGCAAGACCTGCATAATCCGCCCATCCAACACTTCCTATTCCAGCCCCATTACAGATTAATCCAAACACATCAAACTCCAGGCATGGCCACAGCTTTATATAATGTTATGACTTGCAACCTGCTGTCTATTAGTATGCATGGCCACTGCCAAAGTGTGCCCAAAAGCAAATTAAATCACCCTTTACCACAACAAGCAGTTGAGCATATGCTTGACTTCAATGGATGCTTCAGAGCTTGGGTCATTTGGATCCTCCCCCTGCTACCAGTTGTTCTGAACTGGTCCCAAAATTAGGCAGGCCTTGACCTACAGTAACCTATTTTACCTACATACTGCACACCCAACAGTTCCTGCAAAAAGAGACCGCCTCCTTCACAAAGAAAAGAAAAAAAAAGAAAATAAAAACGAGCCTAGACTTGTCTTGAGTAATGCAAGAGTTGTTGACCTCTTTTCACTGAAGTCTATTATTAACCACCACTCTCTCAGCCCTGAGCTCACAACTAACAATTATAATTTATTTTTAAACTGAAGGAATAATCAATGTAAAACAATTTTCAGTCAATTTGGAGGTGACAGGACTTAACCCACCCACCCACAACCACACCCACACACACACACCCACACCCACACACAAACACAAACACACACACACACACACACACACACACACACACACGCGCGCGCGCGCGCGCGCGCGCGCGCGCGCGCGAAAAACAACAGACTTTTAAGAATTTCTGAACAAAAATACTCCAACAGGTGTCATATGCCTTCTCCAGATCAAAAAGCTTGGTCATTGTTTCTTAATCTCATTCATCTTAACACTGGTGAACTTTTCATCATATATGTTGATAGGGTGACAAGATGTTCAACTGCTGAATGGTGCTTACGAAAACCACATAGTGTATTTGTGAGATGCTACTGGTGAGACAAATTGGACAGTAACTGTTTGTCCTTCCCAGGCTTAGGTAATGGAATGACTATGGCTTCAAACCAGCATCAAGGAAACATGCCATTTTTTTAGATGCGGTTGTACATTCGAAGAAGGTAATGCAGGCTCTCGAAGAACGTAATGCAGGCTCTTGGCAGAAAAGTGTCTTAACAACTTTAAGTGAGTGCCATCCAGTCCTGGAGAGAAGGCTCATGATGAAGAGAATACTTATTTAAGCTCCTTCATAGTGAAATCTGCTTTATAGTATTCATGATTCAGAAAGGAGAAAGGTATCACCGTCACTTCCACTGCCATTTTCCGAGGGAGGAAAGTGGGATGGCAATGTATGGAACTCTTGAACCTCAGCAAAATATCTGACCTAGGAGTTAGACATGTCAATAGCATCCACTATGACTCCATTCACTATGGTCAGGCTGTGAATTAGGAAAGGAGCTGAGGTTACCGCTAACAATTGAACAGGGGGTAAAACTGTTAAAATAGCAAGTAAACAGAAGCCAACTAGCTTTTTAATACCTCTGTAAAGGTGACACTACACACGCAACTGATAGTAACGCATCATGGCACACCTCAGTCCACCACGGGCTGGGGGCACATCATGGCAACAGAGAAGTGGGAGGGATGAAACATTCTGGAGCACTGAGGATTGTATCAGAGAGATATTCAACCTGGTCATCAATACCAGAAAAATATTGTTCAGTGAAAGTTGAACATGAAGAATTAAGCTGCCACTCGGCTTTAGAAAGCTGCCAATTGGGTGTATGCACACATGGAACTGGTGTCAGCAAAGGAATGACACATGGGAAACGATCACCAGAGTGCATATCTGAGAGAACAGACCACTTGATATGATGGGGAACTGAGCAGTACAGATTGAAAGGTCCAAGTGGGAAAAGGTATGTGTAGAGTCCACAAGAAATGTGAGTTCACCAGTGTTAAGATGAATGAGATTAAGCCTGTTGGATGAGGTTAAAAATATTCACCTGGGAGCACCTCTCTGACAGGGGCATGGAGAGCCCTAATGGGAATGGTGGGCAGTGAAGTCGCCAACCAGCAGAAATGGAGAAGGAAGCTGATAACGAGGTGTAAAAGGTCTGTCCTGGTCACAGCAAATGATAAGGGTGTATAGACATTGCAATGAAACCACCATCAACTGGAGTCCCTGCTTTTGGAGGAAGGTTCAAAATGGAATTAGGTGAAGTGTGAGAGGTTAAAACAATCATTAGGTTGTAATTTCATTTACTGTGGGCAGAAAATCATTGGAAAATAGGACTGCATGGGAAGCAGCATTTCAGTCCTACTGGAACAGATGTTGTGAATGTTCCATACAAGATGCATCAACTGGGATGGATCAAATGAGGAGCAGTCATCCAAGACACTGCAATGTAGCATAGCGTGAATGCTAGTAAATGCCAGGATAAGAGGATGGAGGATCTTGGTCAATTAGTTAGACAGTGTCATCACACAGGATAGGATAGGACAAGGATGATGTGGGTGCACAACACTGAGGTCTTTAGTGCACTTACTAAATAATTAGGTGACAAGTGTGATCTGAGTGAAAAGTGAATGAAGAAAAACAGGCAACAGGAAAGTAAATACCAAAACTACAAAAACAACATGGGGGACGAAGCAAACAAACAAACAAAAACTGCATGTCAACAATGCAGGTTGGCCCACTAAAGTACACAGCCGTAAAACAGGGTGGCCACCAAATCTTCATTTTCAAATTCAAAGGGGTTAGCAAACAACTATACCGTAAAGAAACTAGTTACATATTTAAAAAAAAAAAAAAAAAAAAAAAAAAAATGTCACGTTGTAATATACAACAAGCAGTGGCGAATCCAGGATTTGTTGGGGAGGGGGTGGGGGGCAGCTCATTGAAATTGTGGCATTGTAAACTGATCTAAAGAGAACCAGCTCATATTATGAGGTTTTCCTCATTGTTTTGGGGGATCTGCAGCCCCATAGACCCCCTCCCCCCTCTGCAGATTCGACACTGACACAATGTATAGTGCAGGGTGCACATGTAAGTTGACAAACCAGAATAACTATAAAAAAAAAAAAAAAAAAAAAAAAAAAAAAAAAAAAAAAAAAAGAATAAAAAAAAAAAAAAAAAAAAAAAACGCACAGTGTATATTCAACAACGGTTTTCACCATTATGAACGGCCGGCAGAGGCTTAGGAAATTATACTAAACTTGAACTATCTCCACCATTTGGTAGCGGTGTAGGTGGCTAGTGTGAAATTTTAAATGGAAACTCCCATTGTTAATTGCAGGTTCAGATTCTACAGATCAAATCATGTGTAGTTTGGTTGAATCTTTTTCTGTCAATTGGCAACATGTTGCACTGTAATGGTAAGAATTATTTCCTATACTGCTGAAGACATGTACCACCCAGGAAAAAAAAGGTTAATCATATTGATGATGCTTCAGAACCCAACCAAATGATGCCAGACGTACATTTCTTCCCGGCTAGTTCAATTAAATGTTTTGTCAGCAATTCATAACTGGTATTCAGACAAGGGCAATCTGTACTAAGGTATCACTTTGGACGACTGCCCTGTCCACTGCGGGGAGAGGAAAGGGTTACTTTGGGGATCATTTGGTAGCGTTCAGAAATATCATGAATATGGTTTCCATTTATTTTATTTCCTGTTTAGTACATTTCTTCACCAGTATGACAAGTATTTCTTAATATTACAGCGCCATATGTCGTAAAAAAAAAAAATAATAATAATATTCACCAGACCATACATGATGTGGGTTAAAGTGCAGTTTATGCGGCAGCGGCTAGCCGTTGCTCTTGCTAGGTTAGGAACGGCAGAGCAGCCAATCAGGAGTCGAGTTATGCCGACCAATAAGATTGCGTGTTTCATGATGAGTAAATTTAGCATCATTTTCAAAGTTTATTCGACAATTTCGGTGCAGCGTTTGTGTGATTGTAATTGATTTTCCATTTATAAGGGATTTTTAGATAATTTTATTGTGGTATTACCCCCATAAGTGACCTATTATTAATACACCACAGCAGTCAGCCATGGAAAAGGTATAGCATGTTTTATTTATTTTATGATCTGTACGAAACAGTGATCATCTTAAGTGAAAGTTAGGTATAGGTTATACGAGAAGTTTTTACTTTTAGTATGTGAGGGCGCGTAGCGCCCGAATCTGCAGTTCAGAAACACTCCATCGATTTACAGTTGTACGCTCGATATATATACCAACTGTAACTTATTTTGCATACACTGCTTCGATTTGTTTACATTGGACAATTGTAACACTGTTTCTTATTGGCCACGGCATTGTGACTCCTGATTGGCTGCTCTGCTGTTCCTAACCAAGCGAGCGCGACGGCTAGCCGCTGCCGCATAAACTGCACTTTTTACTCATGATGTGGGCCTTAGAATCCCAATCTGAGATAAAAAATCGGGGTTCCCATTTAAAATTTTACACTTGACACTCCCAACCCCCCACAAAAGGTTCAGGTTGAGTATTATTTCCTAAGCCTCTGCCATCCGCACATGCTGGTGAAAACGATTTTTTAATATCTGCTGTTTTTCTGAGTTATTCCAGATTGTCAACTTAAAATTTACACCCTGTATAATGGACCAAGTTGAGTTCAAGTAGTTGAATGATACTGTACATTTTAATGTGAATTGATTTTGTTTATGCGACATAGCATGTTCATTTATACTAGACTTCCTGATACATTAAATACAGTCACATCTCATGAACTAGTGATCAAGAACTCAATACATATATTATGATTTACTTTACCTTCAGAATATGAAAAACATTTTCACCTGTTACAAGTTTTCAAATGTTCAAATGTTTGTAAATCTATCGGACCAAACTGCGTGGTCATCAGTCCGTAGCTTACAAACTACTTAAACCTAGGTAAACGAATCTAAGGACAAACACACACACCCATGCCCCAGGAAGGACTCGAACCTCCACGGCGAGCAACCGCGCCCTCCGCAGCGAGACGCTTTAGACCACTCGGCTACTCCACTGCGGCTTACAAGTTTTCATTTAGATTGTTCCCAATAATGGTTTTCAGATTCCAAAGCCCATACAGTCATGTAAGTGTTGCCTTGGAAAACTCTAGCTAAAAGATCAATGAATGTTAATGACCCACCGTGTAATAATGCACAATGTAGTCGGCGAGTCGAGGAGATGAAATCGAGAATGCAAAAGCATATCTGGAGCAACAGCTGTGTGGCATTTGCATTCTAGTGTCATCTGGTAAAATAAAACTCAACAGCAGATTGTAATGAAAACATTTTTTTAATGAATTTGTTTTGTTTTTAAAATCTTGTAGTACTAAACACACAGTGAAATATATATTGTGGAAAGCGGCAGACTTCCGTTTGTTTATGGAAAGTTTATGTTTCTTGCTTCTTGCGTGGCTCTTCAAAGCACTCTTTCCCATTGCGTTGCACCAAGAGCATAACGCATTCGTTTGTGATTTGGGATCACATGTAACCCAAGGATACACTCTCTCATATGAGATCTGATATTGAGTAATACTCTGTTTAGACATGACGGACAAACACTTCACTCTAAAACACGTTGAATTCCTTACGAGCACAGGTAAGGTCGATTCATACTTCTATTCACTCTATTGTACTCTGCAACGATTGTTTCCCTCTGTTCCATCTCAGAAAGATGTAGATGGCCCTAGTCTCTCTATATATTTAATGATATTTTGAATGTGTTGTTATAAGACAGCTGTTAAAGCAATAAATTACAACTGAAAGAAATTGTCTTTTTGCAAGTCGCGTACCGTATTACAGAGTTATACTAACATCTTTTTGGAGGACAATTAGCATGTCAAAAAGTCGCAATCAACAATGTTAGAACTGTATTTCATATGGGCCCGACTAGCGCTCACGAGGTGGCGTTGCGTGTACGTATGCTTTTTGAAAACCCATTAACATATAACGAGGGGAATAATCTTCTGTGTTGACCATAAAATAAATAATTAATGCTGTTCCTGCTCTATGGTTGACACGTTCTCGATGTATCCTTGTCCGCTAAGTAAATTGATTATCCTAGTAACTGTTACCGCGACTCCTCATTGGTGCTAGCCGGGCCCGCATGAAAAACAGTTCAGCCATCAACAATACGTACATAATGACTGTGTTTACTATTTATGTATCACTAATGTCACGTCAGTCACAGGAATCGTCTATATTATTACTAACGAACATAGGCGCCGACTTTTGAAAATCTTGGGGTATGCTCAGTGGCATACCCAGGTATTTCTAAAGAAAAATAAATAAATAAATTCAAAGCAAAGCCAAAACCTTACACCAAACATACACGCTATCGATTCCATATCATCATCACGATTATAAGTCGAAATCCTTTTTTATTTCACTATATACTTATCCATTTTAATGATTTTCACACACAAGACATTAACCCATTTAACCCCAAATTTTATTTATTTATGAACAAAAATATTTCTTTGCATGTATCTATAAATAATGATTGGATTAATGTATATTTGACAGAATTTTTGATTTTTTTTAGTTTTTGGATGGAAATTTGGGATGACTACAGATGGCAGTGTGCAGGATATGTTTCCTTTATCGTAAATAATAACATTTTCAAACTGTTGACTACTAATTTAGACATTGGACAATTATTTAGTAATAAAGTTGTTAAATTATTTTGTTTCCTTTACCTTGATACAATTATTTGAAAGTATTGTTGCATTTACTCCAACTTAGACATCAAGCAACAATATATATTTTGACAGTGCATTATAGCCCAATTCTTTTTGTTTCCTCAAGGTAACGGTAAAAATCTAGTGACAATGAATTATTGGAAGCCCTGCAATGATGTTTACAATCTTTGAACAAATGGTTGTGGCTAGACGGACAGATAAAGATGAGGGGAGGGAAAGGGTTAGGCCGTAATTCCATGCACAGGTGACATGTCAAAAAGAGCAGAAACTAAGGTCCGACTACTACATTCAATTGTTGACAAATTGTCGAAGCCGGAAAACCAAATTCAGAAAAAAAATTATTACTAGCTGTTGCGTTTGGAGAATTTTGTAGAGCTTCTTTTACTGGTCATCAGCTGATTTCTTTTAGTGGTCATGTGTATTACTTCACACTTCTCATTATTTAGGATCATGTATAGCTCTACTGAGAAAACAGAGTATGCAGTGGGGTGGCGAATCCTGATGGTGTGGTTGAGGAACACTACAGAGCAGCCTAGGGAGACCCCCGTTTTGGACCCATCCATCTAAACCACCGTAAAATCACGATTCTCATCTAAATTTTAAAAAAAGGAAACACAACCCACACAGGTTGAAGGGTAAAATCATAAGTATAATCCTCCTTAAAATGTGTGAACTCTAAAAGTAATCTGGGCCTCTGGATGAGCCAAGGTGAACATTTACTCCAACCTCAATGTAAAATATTTAAACCTACCACACCCTATCTAAAAAACAGTCCTTAGCATGAATCCCAAAAGGCCTCATAGCTCAAAGCCAATTACAAAAATGTGCTTCCATAGGCGGCCAAGAAATGGTATTGTAAGCAGGTGTATATGGAGTGGACAACATGGTATACACCTGGGGCACCATGAGGAGCTGTCATCATATTTGGAGCGGTGGCTCAGCAGCTTCGGCCCAAAGGCTTGGTATAGGGCTGGTCTGAAATGCCCAGTGGTGAACCACATCCAACATTTTTAGGTATGAAGGTCTTGCAGACCCATACACCATGCAGCAGTAATCATGTTGGGTATTATACAAAGGCTTTGTAAAACTGGAACAGACTAATTATGTAAGCTCCCCATAAAGTGAAACTAAAACACTTTACTTAGTGCTCTGAGACATCGTCTCTTCAAGACTTTAAGATGCGACAACCAGGTAAGTTTAAGAGTCAAATGTGAGACTCAGAAAACGCATAGTGTCTTTAAAATTCAAAACAGTGTGCCTGATCCGCAGTGCAAGTAAGCTAAAAACAGAATGTGAACGGTTAAAAAGAACACACACAGGCTTCTTGATTGAAAATTTGAAACCTGTCTTCTGTGCCCATTCGTCCAGCCATCGGCGAGGTAGCTGCAACTGACAAGTTGTCGTTGCAAGACTATAAGAAGAGCAAAATACAGAGATATCATCAACAAAGAATGAACACTGGACAGAGCTTTTTACAACAGAATTAATACTGTTAATTGCTATGGCAAGCAAAGTCACACTTAAAACATTACCCTGAGGGACACCGTTTTCCTGCTCAAAGCGGTCAGAGAGCACGCCTCCAACTCAATATCTAAAATAACATGGAGAAAGGGAAGACCAAATAAAAATGGGAAGACAACCACAAAACCCCTATTCGTGAAGCTGCCTGAGTATAAGATGCCTCCAATTAGAATTGTAGGCCTTCTCAATATCAAAAACATACACCCATAAGGTGATGCGGCTCCAGGAAAGCCTGTTGTATAGTTGCCTCCAGAAAAGCCAGGTTATCGAAGGTGGAACAATATCTTCTGAACCCACAATGGAAGCGACTAAGGAGCTGCTTGGATTCCAACATCCAGACAAGTTGGCGGTTGACCATCTGCTCTAAGGTCTTCCCACATAACTAGTGACGGCAACATTGCAATAACTGCTTGGGTATGTGCGATCTTTCCTGGGCTTTAAAATGGGGATTAAAATTGACATGAGTAAGGAAAGTGACCTGACGACCAAATGGTATTAAAAAGGTTGAGGAGGATTTCTTTATTTCGCTGTGTTAATATGCTGCAGCATACTGTAGTGGATTCTGTCATTACCAGGGGTTGTGTCATGCACCACTAACAATGCAGTCCACCAAGCGACAGGCTGCCATTTTGGCTGTCCTCGCCATGCTTCAGCAGCATTGTGCATCGTTTGCGTGATACAATCTACCCATTCGTGGACATTATCATGCGTTTGCAGCTGAGAGAGATGGCTGAACAGTTTCCAGTCAGTTCATCACCCATTGTGGTGGTTTGCTTTCGGGCTCTCCTCTGTCTGGCAGGTGAATCCCGATGGGGAAGTGGTCACTGTCATGCAGGTCATTGACCACTTCCCAGTGATTGCTGTGAGCAAGGGCTGGAGAGCAAAGGGAGAGATCTATGGCAGAGAACGACCCTGTTGCAGTACAAAAGTGTATGGGTTGTCCTATGTTTAATAATCGTGCACTCGATGACAAGAGAAGCCTCTCGGTTGCTCAACCCCTGAGGCAGGTACTGGCAGAGCCCCAAAGCATGTTGTGTCCATTAAAATCACCACAAAGGATTAGTGGTTGGGGGAGTTGTGTAATAAGGTCTTCAAGGGATTCTATATCAAACGCGTCAAGAGGGGGCACATCGTCAAACAGTGATTCACATATAAAGATACTGCAATGGCTTGTAAATATGTGGTGAGAGAGAGGGGCTCAGACTAATAGGCTGTATTAGTAAAAATAGCCACTCTGCCTCTAGCTATCTTTCCACTAAGGTCATCCTTCTTATGGAGAACATAGCCACATAGCTCAGGGTTGTCTGAAGATTTAAAATTTGTCTGTTGTATACATATACAGATCGGTCTACACTGAGTCAGTAAATGTAGTTCCTCCACATGTGGCCTGAAACGCTGCAAGTTCCAGTGCAGTACTGGAGCCATTTATCACATAAGTTGTATCTTTACTCTCTCTTTCTTCTTAGATGGAGACACTGAACGTGGTGGAGTTTCTGTGTTGGGGTGAGAGGTTTGCCCCTGAGGGACATCCACTTCCATGAGTTCTGGAACTGGATCAGATGTACCATCAGGAATAGTAAATTCCACATAATCTGACAGTTGAATCACTGGCTTCACCTCTTTCTTAGCAGTTGCTTTTTTGGAGTTGGATTGTTTGGTTGATGTTGCAGTGGATGTGGTTGCAACTGTGGTAGAAGGAAGGGCAGGCTTTGCAGTTGTTGGAACAAAGGGTTCTGCAAAGGTGGCACCCATAGCTTTTTCAGCTGTTTTTGAGGGGGGGGGGGGGGCTGTCGGTGTTAAATCTTCTGCTGCCTTACATGTACACTGTCACGTGCAGCTGTTGGTATCAACACTAACAACATCTGTCTGGGTTGAAGCATCTACTTTAGCAACAGATTTCTGCAGAGCAGAAGTGAAGGAAGTGGAAAATACAGGAGGTTGCATGGCCTTAAGGATCTTTTTGGCCTCTGCATATGGGATTCATCTTAATTTCCTGTATTTTCTTCTCATCAAGGTACACGCGCAAAAGCGACTCCAAACTGCATGGGCCCCTGAACAGTTCACATATTTTGCAAGTAGAGTGCACAGTACCTTCGGGGGATGCCTTCCCACATTTGTTGCAAGTAGCCTCACCCTTACAGCTGTGAGTGGTGTTTCCAAACTGCTGACATTTGAAACACTGCATTGGGTTTGGGACATAGGGTCTTTCATTCAATTGAAGGAAGCCTACTTTAACCTTGTCCGGAAGTTTGGGACTATTAAAGGTGAGGATAAAGGAGTCTGATTTTACTAACTCCCCATCCACCCTTTTTGTGATGTTTTGGACATTAACTATACCCTCTGAAGCCCACTCGACCTTTAGTTGATCAGTGAGAATGCCCATTAAATCTCTACAAGTAACAACACCTTTACTGTAATTGAGGGTGTTATGCAGTTTGGTCTCTATGGCATTTTAGCCTTCTGAAGGTTTACTGCTTATTGGGAAGTTGAAGTTTCGACCAAGAATGTCCCATTACGCAAGTGTTTGACTGATTTGAGATTGCCAGGAATTCCCTCTAGAGTTTTTTGTATGTAAAAAGGGGACAACTTTTCAAAGGTACCCTCTTTCTTCTTCACAACAATAAACACATTCTGTGCAGCAGCATGTGTTCAGTTACTATACTTTATACATTTTTTTACTCTGTTGAGAATCTGGAGGACTAGCTACCCTAGTCCTCTTGGTAGGTTGGGTGTTGGTACTCCCCAGTGGTACACCCATCCCACTGGAAGGTTCAAGGGGCAAATCAAAATTATTAATCTTGGTCCCAAGAGCAGCACACAGCACACCTTAGGATTGAGGTGTTTTTTATAGAGGTCTTTCCTTTCCAGTGACCCAGGCAGTCAAGCCAAGATCCCCATTCCCTGGTACACATAACATTCCCCTGCTGCGCCACACGGTGGTCACTGAAGCCTGCCCAAAGGTTACAGTCTCAGAGGACCAGGTGGTGCTAACCAGACCCCAGCTCATGGACCCCAGGTACACCAAGCCCATACCCAGCAAATTAATGCTGAGCCCCCTGAGGGGAGTGGCATCAGAATATGCCTTATGTTGGCCTCCTGGCTGATCATTGGCTGTGCACCCCAGTGACAATGATGTTGTCTATGGGAGGGCATTGCTAGATAACACCATCAAAGAGGAACACCACGGAAGATAAGGGATCTCTTCCTCCTATTTGACTTCTTTCAGCTCTGGTAGGCCTCAGATGAAGACCCAGATGGTTGTTAGTTAGGTGTGCACAGAAAGTAATCATGTGAATAGTCCTTGTTGGATTTACACACATCCGTCTGCAGGGCAAGTGATTTTGTTGGTGCAGGCGGAGGTTTGGTGGACTGGTATGCACCCTTAGCAAATGGAGATGACTGGTGCACTTCTGTTACACTCTAATCTGGGAAAAAGTCATTAATTTCATTTTAAGTCAGACCATCAAACAAGGCGCTGGAAACAAACCCACAAGGAGAACTGAGAGTATGATGAGCCTCCAATTGCACAGGGTAGCTATGCTGAAGTGTGGCTTTGAGGAGCATTTGTGCCTGAAAGGCACTGTCTGTCTCCAGCAGAAGTGTTCCACTAGGCAGAGGGCAGCAAGACTTCACTGTGCCTGTAATAGCATCAACTGATTTCTGGATGACAAATGGACTGAATGTGGAAACAAATTTTCCTTCCTCTGTGTGGGATACTATTAGGTACCTTGGTGCAGCTGGGAGAGCAGTCAAGTCCTAGTTTCCTTTATGTTCTTATACTTAATTCTTTATTTGAGGAGTCCATTGCAAGGGTATGTGCGCCCCTTCCTATTGGTGGTCAGTGTGGGGCTCACTCAACTTAGCTGATTATCAAAACCTCAGGTAACACCTCCTGAACTCCAAATGTAGGGACCAATAAGCATTTGGGAAAGTAACAGATCAGGCAATCACCCCTCCCTGGGCCTGGCCTTTACCAGGGGGTATGTGAGAACCCTACATGTCGACCCAGGCTTGTGAATTACATGTTACCCAGTCACCTTTAATGTGTCAAATGTGTGGGTGGTCTTCAGGAACAGACAGGGAGGAGAAGAGAAGAGCAGGCCTGAAACACCAAAGCAGAGGAAAAAAGAAGAGAAAATACCCTGACCATGTGAATTATTCTCCAAATCTTTGGTTTCCTGAAGAAGACATAAGACCATATCCCAAGGGAGGGGAAATGGGATAGCACGAGGGTGGACACACAGCATGGAAGAGAAGTAGTTCTGCAAAGGCTGGGGCTCGTGTGGTTAGCCCTCTGAAGGGGGGGGGGGGGGGGGGTGAGAGGGGTAAACCTCTTGTAACCTCACTTTTGGGCTATCCCTTATATTTACATTAGATTGAATATTTAATGTATCACTCATGCTGACACCAGCAGGAAAAAGCATAATGAAGAAACTGTCTTTCATTGCCTCAACAATTCTTCCAGCCACATGCAGAAACAATAGAACACTCCATACAAATGCCCTCAGAAAGGACTTCCTTAGGCTTAAATCAATATTCGATGTTAACAAATTTCTCTTTTTCAAGAACGCTTTTCTACCCATTGCCATTCTGCATTTTATATCCTCTGTACTGTGACCATCATTTGTTATTTTACTGCCCAAGTAACAAAACTCATCTACCTCCTTTATTGCTTCGTTTCCCAATCTAGTTCCTTCAGCATCACCTGATTTTCTTACTCTGCACTCCATTACCCTAGTTTTGCTCTTGTTAATGTTCATCTTATAGGCACCTTTCAGCACACTGTCCATTCCGTTCAATTGCTCTTCCAGGTCCTTTGCTGTATCTGACAGAATTACTATGTCGCCGGCAAAACACAATGTTTTTAATTCTTCCCCCTGAACTTTTATTCCTTCACCAAATTTCTCCTTGCTTTCCTTTATAGCTTGTTCAATGTATAAATTGAATAACATTGGAGGAAGCCTACAACCCTGTCTCACTCCCTTCCCAACCACTGCATCCCTTTCGTGCCCTTCAACTCTGACAACCGCTGTCTGGTTTTTGTACAAGTTGTAAATAACCTTACGCTCCCTATATTTTACTCCTGCTTGCTTCAGAACTTGAAAGAGTTTATTCCAATCAACATTGTCAAAAGCCTTCTCCAAATCTACAAAAGCTAGAAATGTAGGTTTGCCTTTTCTTAATCTATCTTCTAGGATAAGCCGTAAAGTGAGTATTGCCTCCCGTGTACCTACATTTCTCCTGAACCCAAACTGATCTTCCCCGAGGTCGGCTTCTACCAGTTTCTCCATCCTTCTGTATATAATTCGTGTTCATATTTTGCAACCATGACTTATTAAACTGATGGTTCTATAGTTTTCACACCTGTCTGCACCTGCTTTCTTTGGAATGGGGATTATTACATCTTTCTTAAAGTCTGAGGGTACTTCTCCTGTCTCATACATCTTACGCACCAGGTGAAACAGGTTTGTCATGGCTGGTTCTCCCAGAGACTTCAGTAGCTCTGAGGGAATATCATCTACTCCAGGGGCCTTGTTTCGACTTAGGTCTTTCAGGGCTCTGTCAAATTCTTCTCTCAGTACAGTATCTCCTATTTCATCTTCATCTACATCCTCTTCCCTTCCTACAATATTGTCTTGAAGTTCATTTCCTTTGTAGAGCCCCTCTATATACTCTTTCCACCTTTCAGCTTTCCCTTCTTTGCTGAGAACTGGTTTTCCGTCCGTGTTCTTGATATTCATAGAGCTGTTTTTCTTATCTCCAAATGTTTCTTTTATTTTCCTGCAGGCTGTATCTATTTTTCCCCTATTTATGCATTCTTCTACATCCTTGCATTTGCCTTCTAGCCACTCCTGCTTAGCCATTTTGCACTTCCTGTCAATCTCATTTCTTAGTCGTCTGTACTCCATTTTGCCTGTTTCATTTATTGCATTTTTATATTTTCTCCTTTCATCAATTAAATTTAGTATCTCCTGTGATATCCAAGGATTTTTTGTAGGTCTTGCCTTCCTACCTATTTTGTCCTCTGCTAATTTCACTATTTCATCTCTCAATTTTACCCATTCCTCCTCTACTGTTTTATTTTCCCTTGTTTCTGTCAATTGTTGCCTAAAGCTCCCTCTGAAATTCTTAAGAACCTCAGGTTCCTTCAATTTATCCAGGTCCCATCTCCTTATTTTCCTACCTTTTTGTAGTTTCTTCAGTTTCAGCCTACAGTTCATAACCAACAAGTTATGGTCAGAGTCTATATCTGCCCCTGGGTATGTCTTACACTGTAAAACCTGGATCCGAAATCTATGTCTTACCATTATAAAATCTATCTGGTATCTCCCGGTGTCTCCTGGTCTCTTCCACGTATACAACCTTCTTCTGTGATTCTTGAACCAGGTGTTTGTTATAACTAAATTATGTTCCGTGCAAAATTCTACCAGGCGGCTTCCTCTTTCATTCCTTTTGCCCAGACCATATTCACCTACTATCTTCCCTTCCCTTCCTTGTCCTACTACCGAATTCCAGTCTCCCATAACAATTAAGTTTTCCTCTCCCTTAATTGTCTGAATAATTTCCTCTAGCTCCTCATATATTTCTTCGATTTCCTCATCATCGGCAGAGCTAGTTGGCATATAAACCTGTACTACTGTTGTCGGTGTTGGCTTCGTATCTATCTTGACAATGATAATGCGATCACTGTGCTGGTCATAGTAGTTTACCCGCATTCCTATTTTCTTATTCATTATCAATCCTACTCCTGTGATACCCCCAATTGATTTTGTATTTATAATCCTGTACTCACCTGACCAGAAATCCTGTTCATCCTGCCACCGAACTTCACTAATCCCCACTATATCTAACTTCAACCTATTCATTTCCCTTTTTAAATTTTCTAATTTTCCTACACTATTAAGGGATCTAACATTCCACGCTCCAACCAGTAGAATGCCAGTATTGTCTTTCCTGATGATCACATCCTCCTGAGTAGTCCCCGCCCGGAGATCCGAAGGGGGGACTATTTTACCTCCGGAATATTTTACCCGAGAGGATGCCATCATCATATGTTCATACAGTAGAGCTGCATGTCCTCGGGAAAGGTAACGGCTGTAGTTTCCCCTTGCTTTCAGCCGTTCGCAGTAACTGTGTGGCAAAGCCACACTAGCTGATGTTACAAGGCCAGCTCAGTCAATCATCCAGACTATTGCCCCTGTAACTACTGAAAAGGCTGCTGCCCCTCTTCAGTAACCACACATTTGTCTGGTCTCTCCACAGATACCCCTCCGCTGTGGTTGCACCTACAGTACAGCTATCTGCATCGTTGAGGCACGCAAGCCACCCCACCTCGGCAATGTCTGTGGTTCATGGGAGTGGACAATAGAACTATGCACTGAAAAACATATTTCCCCTACATCCACATTTTCCTTTTGTACTGTAACATTTTAGTTTTATACCCATGAGCATTCACTATGTGGAGTACAGGTACTTTAGTTCTTCAAACATAGTATTCATTTACATATTGGGATTTATTGCATTACACATCTTCTTCACTATATTTCTAACAACACTTGAAAATGTTTCTATGACCTTGATGACATTGCAAAAATATCATTTAGGGAGAGAATACATAGTAAGCATAATAATGATTCCACTTTACAATATTTCAGTTGCCCCCTGAAGTAAGGTTTTACACACATACATAAAAGAATAAATCATTTTTATTATGTAGCAAAACAGAGATGTCCACATATGTAAAACACTTACCCAGTAAAGAATGGCTGTCCATCCTTCCATAGTAATGCACTGGAATACAGTCAACATTGCAAAGCCAATATTATCAAATGATGTTATTCCAAAATTTGGCCCATCCCATTTTTCATAACAAGTAGAAATATTAGCATCACAAACATAACTTCCTCTTGGTGCAGTCAACTCGCTGTCTGCATTACAAGGGGTTTCTAAATCCCCCTCTTTAACTATAACATCTGAAAAATAAATAAAATAGTGTGAATGTGCAAAAGAGGAAAATTAATCATTTTTTAATAACAATATTACTTTGGGTTCTCGAAAGATATTTACAGTGAATGATCAAAAACAGTTAACACTTTTTAAACATGTAATTCTGTCCATGTAACATCATCAATATATCATTCTGGATCTCTGTACACAGCCATCACAGCATTTAGTCTGCAGCTTATAAGGTAGATGAAGTTTACTTACCAGGTGAAGGAGCAGAGGTAGTGACAGTAACATAAATAAAACACACACACACACACACACACACACACACACACACACAGACGCAAGCTTTCGCACCCATTTGTTGCTTCTTCAGGCAAAGAGCAGGGAAGGAGAGGGAAAAGGAAAGGATGTGGGTTTAAAGGAGAGGGTGAGGAGTCATTCCAATCCTGGGAGAGCAAAGACTTGCCTTTGAGGAAAAAGGATAGGTAAACAAACACACACACCCACACACAAAGCAGACATATGCAAAATACAAAGTAGTTGGACAGAGATTCCAGTCAAGGCAGAGGCTCTGTCCAGAGATTGGAGGCAAAGATGTTGTAGAATGGTGGGCAGGAATTTGAAACTAACGAAGTTTGAGACCGGGTGGGCAGCAGAAAGAGAGAATATGTTGAAGAGCAAGTTCCCATCTCCTGAATTCTGAAAGGCTGGTGTCAGTGAGAAGTATCCATATAATCCGGTCGGTGTACCACTGTGCCAAGATGTGCTGGCCATGCACCAAGGCATGCTTAGCCACAGGGTGATCCTCATTACCAACAAACACTGTCTACCTGTGACCGTTATGCGAATTGACAGTTTGTTGCTGGTCATTCCCACATAGAACGCTTCACAGTTCTTGTCAGTTGGTAAATCACGTGGGTGCTGTCACAATATTTGTTAAATATTTTTATAGAGCTGACTATTGGTTCACCAGTCTGTGTCTGGGAACATCAATTTTAATTTTTCCCCTAGTGTTGTAATTGTGTATGTCTCCTCTTACTTGAAATTCATTTATTTTTTGTTTAATGTATGATGCTGAGAGGTATGTGTAGGGGTTGACAATTGTATATTTACTTTTATAAAAAGAGGTTCAGAGTGACCTCTCAGTCCAGCCCTGCATATTTCCCTTATAACTTTTTTTGTATTTTTAATATGTCACCTATATGTGCTCAGTGCCCCCATATCGGTAGTCCATAAGAAATGTGTGACTGGAACAGGCCAAAATATGTCAGCTGTAATTACATCTCTCAGTTTCCACATTAGGTATGACACTCGGGATATTTTTTTCAGATAGAATTGATGTGTTCTACCCAGGTCTGTTGGAAGTCAATATTAAATCCTAAAAGTTTATCTGTCTTATTTTCAACATCATTAGATACGTCTAGCAGAAGTTGCTGGGTCTTGTCTGGATTGCCCAAGAGTTTATTGGAGGAGAACCATTGCACTGCCTCATCTAAGGAATCTCATGACTTTGTTGTAATGCAATATGGGACACATTTATGGTAAGAACATTTAAGTCTGGTGCCTATAGAGATTGCATCATGGTCACTTGTTGAATGCATCTTATAATATCAACAAATAATACAATCCCTTGAGACAACATTGTCTCATAATACCAAAGGTATTAAACATATGGAGAGGCATTGAATTAAAATTTATGCAGTGGCCAGGATTCGAACCTGGGACCTCCTACTTACTACATAGGTGCTTTAGACCACTCAGCTAACACCGTGCTGTAGCCAAAGGAACTACATGGACTGTCTTAAAGCACGTCTCCCTCCACACCATATACTTTAATTCTGCCTCATGTTACCTGTGAAATGCGTATCAAATTGCCAGGTCTCTCCTACATTGGAATAGCACCAACAAAGAACGGGAATAGGAACTATACCGCCTTGTTCCTCAGGCGGAGGTGATACGAAGGTTGTCCATAAAGTAAGGTTCCCAATTTTTTTTTTTTTCAATATGGAAAACAAATTTATTTAAATAACATTTTATATTGATAAAAAGCTTAGAATATTTCCTATTTTTCGACATAATCGCCGTTAAGATTAATGCATTTTTGCATTTGGTGTACCATTTTCTTGATGCCTGTGTCGTATAATTCTCCCGCAGCACTGTGAAGGTAGCATAGAACTTCTTCTTTCACTACTTCCCTGGTTGTGTAATGCGTCCCGCCCAGGTCTTTCTTCAATTCGGGGAAGAGATGATAGTCACTTGAGGCTAAATCTGGACTGTAGGGCGGATGTGTGACAATATCCCATTGAAAGTTGTCGATCAGTTCAGTTGTCACACGGGCGACATGTGGACGAGCGTTGTCTTGATGATAACTCACTCCCTTCGTCAGCATGCTCCTCCTCTTGTTCCGAATCGCTCAGCGAAGGCTCCTTATTGTTTCACAATAACGATCAGCATTTATTGTTGTCCCAGTAGGCATAAATTCGCACAACAATAACCCCTTCCTGTCCCAAAACACGCTCGCCATCACTTTGCCGGCAGACAGTTGTTGCTTAAACTTACGCGGCATCGGTGACGATGGATGTTTCCACTGACGGGATTGTTCCTTCATTTCCGGTGTCGAATAGTAGACCCAGGTCTCATCCCCAGTGACAATGGAGTCCAAGAATTTCTCTCCATGGCTTTTGTAGGCCTGGAAAAATTCGTGGGCCGCTTGAACGTGTTGACGTTTGTGGTCTTCCGTAAGCATTCTCGGGACCCACCTTGCACAAACCTTGGAATAACCTATATTTTCTGTCAAAATGTTATTTATGGTGGACTTGCTTACATCAGGGATAAGCACACAAAGTTCCTGAACTGTTATTCATCGATCCTTCAGCATTTTCTCTTCCACTTTTGCGATCGTTTCATCCGAAATCGACAGCCTAGCAGAACGCTGTTCATCATGGACATCTGTATGTCCTTCTTTAAATTCTTTGCACCACTTACGAATGTGTTGTACACTCATGCACTTGTCCATAAACTTCACACAGTTGTGCATGAATATCCATCGGTGCAGTGTTTTTTGTGCACAAAAAACGAATTACTGATCATAACTCGCACCTGGCGGGAGAAACAAGCGGAATCTCCATCGCTAATGGCTGCCAAGCCTACACTGAACGTCGCAGACAGCTCCAACTTGTGGCAGTGGAGAGAGGGGGAACCGAGCTGCATGACAGTGTTGCCAGATCACACATAACCGCATTCCTTGTGACTGTAGCACATTGGGAACCTTACTTTATGGACAACCCTCATATAAATATCAACAAATAATACAATCCCTTGAGACAACATTGTCTCATTATATCAAAGGTATTAAACAATGTGGTGTTAGCTGAGTGGTCTAAAGAACCTACCTAGTAAGTAGGAGGTCCCAGGTTCGAATCCCGGCCACCGCATAATTTTTAATTCAATGCCTCTCCTTATATTTAATATAAATGCATCTGATAATGTTTCACATTTTCCCAAATGGTGGTGATATGTTTTGAGGTTATTATGCAGTCAGTCATCATACAATATGGTACAAACTTTCACTCTTAAATTCTCCAGACCTTGATTTTATGCAGCACTGCCACCACGAGCTGATAACTTTCCCTGAAACCCATTGCATTTTGCTTCTCAAGATTGATTAGTGAGGTAGCTCCTCTGCCATTAGTTAACTCTCATGTCTCACATTTTCTTCGTTGTATTATGAATCACATTAATCTGCTGATTGATTTTGTCTTGGATTAGTTTTCTATACGGATCTAAAGAGTTAAAACAATGTTTTTTTTTTTTTTTTTTCCATCAACAGAAGCCACTAGAATTCCCTAAGACTTGAGTTTATTCATGTATGGACTACTATTTCCCTGATGCCTGAACAAATATATTATGTTTTATGAATGCACAGTTTTATCCCACACTTCATGTCATATTTAATATGATGCAACAAAAAGTGTCACAGAAGGAAGGAAAAAAAAAAAAAAAAAAAAAAAAAAAAAAAAAAAAAAAAAAAAAAAAAAAAAAGCACAAATGTATTACCTTCTTTGGAAGCTATATCCCCTTATTCATTTTTCTACCTTGAGTTTTGTATTTAAAGCATCATGAAATCTATATTTTAATTTCTTTTCATGTCTTCATTTAATATATTTATTATGAATCAGAGCAAGGTAAAAAACACTCAGGAATAACATAAGCTGTATTAATGATACTCACCGAAATCTTCTAAACTGTAACAGGATTTATGTAAGGCCCCTGAATAGAATTCGAGCCCAATTATGGCAAAAATGACAATGGCAAACAATACGAGCAGGCCAATCTGCAGCAGTGGTGCCATTGCTTTTATGATGGACTTCAGCACCACCTGCAGACCTACATAGAAAGAAAAGAGAGAATTTCACATATTTAGCTTCTTAACAGATTATAAATTTACTTCTAGAGGGACTATAATAAAATTTCATATTGACTGCAGCAGCACAGCTGCGTGTATAGCCTACTGGACAAAAAATTGATATTTTTCAATATGTTTGGTAGAAACAGTTACATTATATGGCATACAGCAACAAAACCTGGGGACATTAACTGCTACCATAATAGTATCAAAGTACACATTTCAATACCATTATGATGCAAAAAGAAAAAAAATAAGACTACTTGGTAGAAAATTCAAAGCACAGACCAGATAACTTTGTAACATTCCTCCGTCAAGCAAGATACTGAAGTAGAAAGGATTTCCCTAAGCTTAAGTGCTATCTACAAGTCTGAAAGTTTGGAAAATTTTAAGATATTAAATGCCCTGCTGTTCAACTTTTCACCAGTTATCCATCACTACAGCAGTTCATTTAGATATGATTCTTCCCCATAACAGATGGATGTCTCAGGATTATAGAGAAATATCATGTAATAAATCATAAAAAAGTTTTGAATACCTTCTCAGTAATGTCACAAATTTGTTATTGGCCACTTGTAATATTTAAGTTCCAACAAATCAATTTAGTTGCTCTTCCTCCTCGTTATTGGCCACTTGTAATATTTAAGTTCCCAACAAGTCAACTTAGACTCTCTTCCTCCTCTTTTAATGATTCACTAATTTACTGATTAAGAATACTTACAAGATAAAGAAACTATATAGTAAAATATTTTTCAACATAGCTTTGGAACTAAAACATTCAGTGAGATTCTTCAGTCTGCATAAATTCATCATAGATGTTGGAAACAAAAATGTCTTGGAGTCGAAGAGTTTAATTTGAATAAGGGCATTTATACCTCAGTTTTAGGCAATGATGCTATTCCAATAAATTTAGAGAGCCTTTGCAATGTTTTAGAGTTTAATGTGAAGCATCATGTAGACTGAAGCTGAGGTGAGAATTTGGAATGAGGAGGGAGGCATGCCAGGGTCAATTTGTGCAGTTGTGTGAAGCCTCTGTGGCAGGATGACATAGTGGTTACCCTAACTGGCTAAGGAGCAGGAGATATACGGTTTAATCCAGCCTTGGTACAAATTATCATTTTATGCTTTGGTCTGCTTAAATACACCATTAAAATGCTTAACAACTATTTGCACTTACTTTTTTAATCACTGGGTTAGAACATCAGAGCAGACAAGTATATGTCTTATATTTCACAGTGACTAGATCATGCAGAACTGACTTCAGTGAACATTACACTATATGAAAACCGGCATGAAGAAACGTTAATACAAGTTTACATTAGTAAGATAATAATATATTACTCATTATGTTGTTATGTAACAGGTCAAAATACAATAATTTGAAAGTACTGATTTTATCTGCTGTAAGTAGCATTATTGTCGAAAAATCTAGACTCAATAATTGTCAAGCAGAGAAGATACGGAGTTCTAGAGGCAACATAGAATATTATAAGTTAAAATTTTTATTATCTTTGTATTGTGACATTTCAACTTTTTTCCACTAACTCCTTTTCACACTAACTCCTTATATTACTATATATATTATATAATGCAGATAAATATTGATGTAAGACATCTATGAAACTAAATAATGCAAGTTTATTTTTCCATATGCATTTCACCTTTCTTTGTAAGTCATCTTCAGTGGCGATTTTTGGTGGAGGCTGGTCTATATGTGGTGCTGTTTTGTGGCTTTAAGTTGTTTTGTTTCCTTCTATTATTCCATTGGCTCTTTTGGTTTTGCATGTGCCTAGTGATGAAGTGCAAAACCAAAAAAGCCAATGGAATAAAAGAAAGAAACAAAACAACTTAAAGCCACAAAACAGCACCAAATGTAGACCAGCATCCACCAAAAATTGCCACTGAAGATGCCTTGCAAATAAACACGAAATTCATATGAAAAATAAACTTGTATTATTCAGTTCCACATACAGCTTACATCAATAAATAGCTACATTATATTATAAAAGGCAACTGTGGGACAAAAGGGCAAAACTGAACTAACAATATTATATTTATTGCTTATTTCAGTAGTAAAAGTTTATATGCCAACTAGCTCTGCCGACAATGAGGAGATCGAAGAAATGTATGAGGAGATAATAGAAATTATTCAGACCATTAAAGGAGAAGAAAATGTAATAGTGATGGGGGACTGGAACTCAGTAGTAGGAAAGGGAAGAGAAGGACATGCAGTACGTGAATATGGACTGGGAAAAAGGAATGAAAGAGGAGATCACCTTGTAGAATTTTGTGCCTCTAGAACTCCGTATCTTAAATCAGATACAATCAGTACTTTCAAATTATTGTATTTTGACCTGTTACATAACAACATAATGAGTAATATATTATTATCTTACTAATGTAAACTTGTATTAACGTTTCTTCACGTTGGTTTTCATATAGTGTAATGTTCACTGAAGTCAGTTCAGCATGATCTAGTCACTGTGAAATATAAGACATATACTTGTCTGCTCTGATGTTCTAACACAGTGATTAAAAAAGGAAAAAGTTTCAGATTAATTGTCAAGCTCTGATATTTACATACAGGTTCTTCTTTGTGCAATTTAATCATCATAAACACTTGGTTTAAGCATCACGAAAGAAGGTTGTACACTTGGAAGAGACCAGGAGACACTGGAAGGTATCAGATTGACTTTATAATGGTTAGGCAGAGGTTTAGAAGCCAGGTTTTAAACTGTAAGACATATCCAGTGGCAGTTATAGACTCTGACCATAACACATTGGTTATGAACTGTAAGTTAAAACTTAAAGAGAGACCAAGGGACAAATACAGTAAGCAGATTTAAAAAGATGTAGGTTGCCATTCGTATTCTCAGATGAAGAGGGTTGCACAGGTCAGGATAGCATGATGAGCTGCATCAAACCAGTCTGCAGTGTGAGGACCACAACAACAACATATTTCATGTATCTATTAAGTCAGAGTTATCTTGTCCGCCTCCACCAGTGGATAGCATGGTGGATTGCCACACAGGGTGGGCCGGGTTTGATTCCTGGTGGGGCTGAGGATTTTCTCCGCTTGGGACTGGGTGTTGTGTGTTCATCATCATCACTTCATCATCATCATCATCATCATCATCATCAAAGTGCAAGATGCTGAAGTGGTATCACCTAAAAAGACCTGCACAATGCAGACGAAACATGATCCCAGTAGTAGTCCAACAGCCAAGTACCACACAATCATCATCATCAATGTTAACTTGTTTCTAACTCAATAATCATTTGCAATAAGAATTTCTCCCACTTGTATTTAGTACAAAATTAAATTATAATTTTTATTTAAGGAACATCAGAGAGTAGGTCTGCTGGATATTCTATCTTTATAAACTATAAAAATCAACAAAATTCGTAACTGATTCTAAACAATTATGATCGTAAGTGCTCATTATAGTGAGAAAAATACTTGAGCTATTTGCAACGAACTATTTTCTTACACTGTTGTGGACAGTAATTCAACTCTGAGGATATTGTTTATCAGGCATCTCACAGGTAGCTAAGAATGTATGTACAATTACCATGATGATGTTCAGTAGATCAAGTGTAATTTCTGAGACACTTTGACAAAAGGAATATTGTTCTGTAATAACATTTAATAAATTTTGAGACATGACATGGTAATTTTATCTGTGCAATGAACAGCAATGACCAAAGTCAGTGAAAAAGAATTAACAGGTAAGTTTTCATCTGAACATTTATTCACACATTTGTCTGACATAAATTATATCACAAACTGTGCAACATATTATCATGGGATACTCATATGCCTATGGGTGCATGCACTGCATTTGAGTATAAAGCATAGAATATTACTAAAACCTAACTATCTGCAGCAAGGTACTAGGACCAAACATGAATTCAAATAATTCATTATTATTTACCAAATGATACTACTACTGCAATGCAGGATCAAACCTTTAACACAGAGATAAGCTGAAATTAAAAATCTTCTCTCTACAAACCTTACTCATGCAATTGTGAGCATGACTCCTTAAAATGAAAGACAGAATATGACAAAACATGGGCCTAAAATGCAGATAAATTTAAATTACAAGCAAAAATATGATAATTCTTAGAAAAAATGAGTTATAAGATTTTCACTAGATTTAATAGTACATCCTTTATTTGTTTTTGCACTCAACAGGCTGAAATATATAATGGAAAATATTGTATTTTATAAAAGTAAGTATACAGTAATTAAATACAGCTACAATTAATATATTACTTTTCCAACTGTGCTTGAACTTTCTTACAAGAAAAAGATGACATGCAAAGGTCTGAACATTATAAATATCTTCTACCATTAAAAGACAAAATATGTTCAGCTTTGAAACAAAAAGGTATCTCTGTCAACACGTTACCTGTCACAATATGCTATGTATCAGTTTGCACATGTAATAAAATGAGGGAAACAATGTAAAAGGTGTTATGTCTGCAGTAGCAGATGGTAACTTAGGTTTAATTTTTGTTGTAGATGGAAACTTTTTGAGCTTATTTAAAATTAATATTTAATTTATAATACTGAAGCTCGTCCAAGTTCATGTCAAGTTATTTTGTCCCTTTCAGTCATCTATAGAAATGCTCTTACTGTTTTCTCAAAAAACAGCCCACCTCTTCATAATTCATAAATTTCTCTAATCTTTCCCACTCCTTTATCTACTAATGAAATCTTCTATATAAGAAATTAGTCTTTTTATGACAGCTCACTATACCACATCTCAACTTGAGGCCAATTCAAAATAGCTCATACTATGTCATAATGTAGACCCCTGAGATGCCAAAAATTTCTCAACTTCAGTAACACAGGAATAATGACAACAATAGTAATCACAAACATTAAACAGTATAATACTAAAATTAATAATTAAATGCCATAATAAACTTCAAAAAACAGCTTTTTAAACTTTGAATTCATATATGTCTTTCCATAAGAACTACCTGGGTGACCATCACAATTTAACAAAATGACTACATCTGAGAGTAATGTGTTGGTCAAGCTTTCATTGACATATAACACTTCATCATATAGATAAGATGTTGCGTACCAGACAGGGACATCAAACCAACTGGTAAACAATATTTAAGCTTTCAGTAAGAAAAGGTTCCATCCAAAATAGAAAACACTCACACATTCACAGAATTCCAACTCATACATGTGACTGCTGTCTCCTACTGCCACGGCAATTCTCTCTAACCCCCCCCCCCCCCCCCCCCCCAAATCTTGAACGTTTTAGTGATAATTTTTCCTGGAGATATAGAAATTGAATATTTATGAGAATAATTAACTTTTTATGTCCATTGCAAAGCTTCCAAAGCAAACACTGGATCACTGAGGTCAAAATTAAAGAGAAGGTTCTATGAAAATTAGTAACACTCAAGTCTACTAAACTGAAAGTCAAGAGTAAGTTCTCTAGGAAGGATAGGTGGT
This sequence comes from Locusta migratoria, assembly GCA_026315105.1. Lineage (NCBI taxonomy): Eukaryota > Metazoa > Arthropoda > Insecta > Orthoptera > Acrididae > Locusta > Locusta migratoria. The sequence continues at coordinate 457,912,836 of CM048755.1, forward strand.
CAAATAAAGAATTATTTGCTTGAATAGGTTAGGCCCAAGAACTGTTTAGAAATAAAAGAAAGATGTGGAATCTACTATACTCATGCAACAGAGTTGCACAATCTGGTAAGTGGTGGTAGGGTATTTTCTTGAAAGAGGGATGTGGTGGTGGTGGGCAGGGTAGGGGGGGGGGGCAGTAACATTGAAATACAGGAGACAATGGTGCAAATTGTCAAGAGGAAAGAAGACTAATGGAGGAAACCCAGACAGTGATATTGGGGGGGGGGGGGGGGGGGGGGGGGGTGGGGATTGGCAAGGTATTGGTGTCCATGTGTATTTATGTTGTATTTACTTATGTGTAGATTGAAATGCACATGCCAATTTTTTATATATAAACAGAAACGAATGTGTAAATGTAGCAGTGGAAAACCAACATAGTAATGCACAAATTATTCGATACTAAAAAGGATAAGAACATAAATCAGAGTTTAAGAACCAGTGGCAATGATGGAACAAAGCTCTAAATAGACAAGAAATGAAAATGGAATTGTCTATGGACATTTCAAAGAATATATCCCAGCAACTTGCTTTAAATGATTTGGAAATATCATGGAAAACCAAAATTTGGATAATCAAACAAGAGCTTGGACCCCATTACTTCATGGTGACTTTTGATTTAACTTCTGCAAAACCTTTATTTTTGGCACTGAAAATAGGCAAAACTGTATAATTGTAGTAACTAAAAGTTGAGGAACCACAACAAATAGATAAAATTAGGAAAATGTGGGTAAAAACCTCAAACAACACAAAATTAAGTCATAATTAACAGTCATGCTTACCAATATATCATCTGGACACACTGCACGAACTACACTAGCATCCATCCCACCAGTCCCAAAGTTTCAGCTTATCCACATATATTGACATAGTCCTCCTACTGACTTTATTGATTACTCGTAACACTTCACCACTTCCTGTAAGAGTTCAAGCCTGGTATGCAGCCACACTGAAGAAAGGATCACTGGCTATCTTCAACCTAACTTTATATGTATTCCATGTTTGATCTTTTAGATATATATACACAGTTAGGGTGAAGACAGCAAGTGATGATTTCTTGTGTGGTGAGTGTGTCTGTCTAGTAAGGAGGATACCTACATTTGAATCCCAGCCTGCTACAAACTTTCAATTTTCTAACTGATTTAATTTCTTTGTGTCTACATTCATAATGACTACAGGATCAAACGTGGTGACTGTTCTTTTGGTCATGTCCACAAGAATGGACACTGCATATACAGGATGAGTCAGGAGAAAGGTACATGCTTTGAGGGGTGATACTACTGGTAACTCTGAACAAAAACTTGTAGTAAATATGTGCCCTTTCCTTAACCATTTTTGGGTAAACCAATAAAAACAACTAGAAATGGGAAAGTTGCAGATGACAGTAAATTAAGTTCCCATTATGTTATGGTTTGTTTAATTGTGTTGAGTTTCCTCACAGAAAATTTTCAAACAGTCCACTGTCAACGTCAATGCATTTTGCTGCTCTTATACACAGGTGTGATTTGCTGATTCGACCTTATTTCTGCATCCCTTTACTTGAACACAAGCACATTCCTTTATTTGAGCTCAAGCATGTAAAATATGAGCAAGACGTTCCTCTCTTGTGTCCACTCTGTGCTTGTACAATTCACTCTTCAGCCACCCCCACAAACAGCCATCTAATGGGATAACATTGGATGACCTCAGTGGCCAAGCAGTGACTCCCCAGTGACCAGTGACTTACACAATTACATAAACCATAATCCAATACGATCATAATATACTGTCACCTGCACTTTCCCATTCCTAGATGTTTTCATTAGTTTACCCAAGAAATGGTTAAGAAAAGTGCATATGTTTATTAGAAGTTTTTTTGTTCAAAATCACGAGTAGTATCACCCCTCAAAACATGTACCTTTCCTGCTGACTCACCCTGTATAAATGAAATCATAATTACTCAAAAACATTGCTGAATACAATGCTGGAATGTAGAGTTAAAAATTTTGTTGATGTATCTTGAATAAGAAGGTAGATAATGAAACAAATGTGCACTTTCTTCTAAACTGTCATTTATTGTCACCCACATTTTGTATATGAAGATATTCGGTCTAGATAACAATATTGTGATTACTTTGTTTCTCGCCGTGCGGGAGTAGCCAAACGGTCTGGAGTGCCACGTTACGGATCGCGCAGCCTCCCGCGTCAGAAGTTCGAATCCTCCCTCGGGCATGGATATGTGTATGTTGTCCTTAGGTTAGTTTAACTTAGTTTAAGTAGTTTGTAAGTCTAGGGACTGATGACCAACATAGTTTGATCCCATAGAACTACAAACATTTGAACATGTTTGTTTCTCACACAAATTTCTTCCATAATATTTTGCAGATGTGACAGTTAATTACTGGAAATTAACAATAGTTAACAGAAAACGTAGTCATCATATGACAAACTGTGATAAAATTGCAGAAGATTTCAGCAAATATTTATGATTTTATAGTTTATTTGGGGTTATTAAATAGAAACAGAAATTTAAAATTTCTTAAGTATATGTGAGCAGAAGAAGCTGCTCTATTTTCAGACTGTTTCCAGAAGTAAAGCTGTAAGACTCTGAGAATGTGGAATCATTGTCACAACTTTCAGACATGGTCAATATTTCCCACAATGCCATTCATTCATGACATGTTATTTCCACATATCACACTTATTTGTACAACAAAACTGGCAAAAACAGTTCATGAATTGCAGTTTAGCTGATTATGCACCAAAATGTGGCTCAACATTTATTATTATTATTATTATTATCATCAAATATCATGGGTCAACACTGAGAAATAATAGCAAATGATTGGAAACTTTAAGAAATTACAGGCAGGCAAAGAAGAGGAAATTCATATAGAATAGCCTGGCAAGAAACATTGTATGTAAAAGTTAGTAATGGAAGAGCCAAAGGAGAGGTGGTGGTAAGGGAAGGATGCCAAGCATCTCTCAATGTGTAAATGCAGCTCTACAGCTGAATGGCTTCCACCACACACAGCAGGACTGCAGGGCCTATAAAGATGGCACTGATAGATGTCAATAAATCTACTTAAAAGAAAATACAGGGCTTCTAAAACAAATGTAACTTATTGACTTATGATTTATATATTGCTCATAGTATCTGTAGGAAGTCGAATATTTCACACTGCAGATAACATAGTCAAGCAGTATAGTCTCTTCACCTACTTACCTCTTGGTGTAGGCCTACAATCACAAGAACTGAAAATTTTAGTATTGATAAGGTATTGCATTCAAATTTCAGATTTGCAAATATTATAACAAGAAATGATATGTTAAAGGTGACTTTCCTTAAAAATTTTATTTCAACCAAAGCACAGCCTACTGGGATAGAAACTATTAGGACATCATAAGCTGATATTCATCTTCATTCCTTTTCTATATAGATTTTCATTTCTGTGTAAGTTATCTAGCTCACAAAGGTATTTTTCAGGTGTTCTGTACGTGTATGGAAAAAATGATTTGGCAATGATACCACTAGCAAGATTCGCTATTGTCTATACAGTCTACTGGAATCATATTACAATTAAAAATTTTGTCAACCAGTGAAATCTGTCACCCTGGCCAGTGAGAGCATAATGAGGGCATAATGTGTGTGAGTGTGTGTGAATGTACAGCAGAGTGTATAGCTTAAAAAAAAGACTTCCTACAAGCAGTCAAACTTGGACATATTACATATGATTCAAAAGCATGTTGCATTCATAGAACTGAACAGAGACAGTTTATAGTTCGTATATTGATGGAAAACTTTCTAAAAAGCTAAGCTGCTCCTAGAAAAAAAACTAGCATCTGAGAAATACATATAAAGTGCTCCCAATAAATACAAGGCAGAATGGCAAATTATAAATCAGTGTCTCATCCCAAACACATTCAAAAACCTTTGCTAGATCCTTAAGAACTAAACAACTCTTTTTATAAATTCAGTTAAGTATCGAGCATATTAAAGGAACAAGTTCTCCTGCAGTCAGACTGCTGGTCACCCCTCTGCCCAAGGCATATGTATGTCTCTGGAGTCTTATCATACCCACTAACATTTTAAAAACTGTTGCTAAAATCTCAAACTCAAAATGTATGGACTGCTGCTCTTTTTCCAATTACATTATTGCAAAAACAATACACTTAATATAAACACCATTAGCTTGTAATTTCAGTAACTGTTAGAATTAGAAATTTTTTCCTAATTGTTGTGCCAGTTTATAGAATGGGGGATAAAAACTACTGAAAAGCTATGGACCAAAATCAGTAGTGCCTATATTGTCCAAAATATATGAGGCAGTAATGCACATTCAACTAAGTACCTACTTTGAAGATTATGGTTAACAGTAACTGTCAATCTGAATTTTGCAAGGACAGAAACACAACTGTTGCTGTATTAGAAATCACTGATTGAACATTAATTACTCATCAAAATAATAAAGAAAGTGTCACTTCTATTATTCAACTTAAGTAAAGCAGTTCATTGCATTGCTACTGACATTCTACTATAGAAATTATAATACAACAGGCTGCCAGAGAACACTTTAGCTATTATTAATTCTTATTTGAGCAACAGAAAACAATTTGATTCAGTCAAGAATATGCAGTCAGCCTTGCTGGATATTAGTACATATGTTCCCCAGGAATTTACCCACGAACATTTCTGTTTCACTGTAGCAATCAATGAGATGCCTAGTAATATACCACACCCTGCCATGAAACACATGATATTACACTCTACCACACATCAGAAAATCTCTGCTCTCTTTCAGAAAGGTTTGCTATTAATAACCACTCATGTAATCCTGAGACAGCACAACAGCTCTTAACAGACATGACAAGGGATATAGAAAATTAATCAGTAAGACTTCTAGGTGTTTATTGTGGTGAACTGTGCTGGCTTCATGAAACTCTGGGCAGAAGGTGAAACCAGGAATGAGCCTTAAGGCTTTCTGCTTAGGCCTCAGAAATATGTTTGAGGTGTTGTACACTGCTGATAATACCTCTGACCCAGCAGGGGTTGCCTTGCCTGTTGCAGTAGTGGAAAATTCTTCAGAGAGGTCTGGACAGATGCAGAGTGGGTTTGCTAGTCATTGGGAGCTCCAATGACTTATCACAAAATGAAGGATGATCTACAGTGTATCAAAGCTTGGTGCAGGGAATAGCAATTGAGCCTAAACATAGACAAGCATAAAGAGCTGTGTTTACATAGAAAGAAAGCCTTTATTTTATAACTACACAGTAGTAGGACAAACACTGTAAGCATTTACTTCCATAAAATATCTGGTAGTAGACACAAGGGGCAATATGAAATGGAATGACAATATAAAATCAATCGTAGGTGAGGCTGATGCCAGACTCAGATTCATTGGAAGAATCCTCAGGATGCTTACGGTGTCAACAAAAGAAGTAGGTTACACAACTCTTGTTCTGGCAGCTCATCAGTGTGAGATCTGTACCAGGTAGGTTTAATAGAAGACAATGAGAAGATCCAACAAAGAGCAACATGCTTCATCATGGGATCATTTAGTAAGTACGAAAGTGGTAAAAGCTGCAAGAAAGACATTTCATATTGCGTTATGGGCTTCTATCAAAGTTCCAAGAGAGTATGTTTCATGAAAAGTCAACCTATATAATGCTTCATTCTATGTGTATCTTGAGAAGTGAACATAAGGACAAGCTTAGAGAGATTAGAGCCCACATGGAGGCATACAGGCAATCAATTTTCCTGTGAACCTTTAGCAACTGGAAAAGAAGAAAGTGACTAGGGTACAAAAAAGTACCATCTGACACACACAGTGAGATGGCTTGAAGAGTATGGATGTAAATGTAGACCCAAAACTTAATGAGCAAACACTTATCAGTAATACAATTTTAAACATGGCTGTTGAGACAGCAACTGTTCATGAAAGATTAACATGCAAAAAATACAGTTCCTTGATTGCAAAGCTTGCAACCAATGAGCTGTAGTTTTGAGTGTTAAACTTATCAGTAATGTCTATAAGAATGTATCTCTGGTATCATGCCTTTTTGTGAAGTTAAAGGAACAAGGTAAACATGGATTACCTTCAAATGACATACCTTGAATTTTTTTATCACATATACCATAAGGCCTTATTACATGGAGACATTCATGTCATTTTAAAGATACAAATGAAAGTTTTACATTTAATTTGTAAGACAGGTCATTTGGAACACTGTAGCCACTTTTCACCAGGCTCGAACTACTTACTATTTTAAATTTATATATTTATATTGCAGGTCTCTACATTAACAATAATATGTCAGAACTTGTTATGAGGGTAGGAAACTGATGACCACAAGGATACAGAATTTTCAATAAGTTGCCAATCTCTCCTCACTCTAGGTGTCTAAACTTTTTTTAAAGTGGTACATCTGGTTAACATATCTTCCTTTTCGTAATATTAAAGAATACTTTGATTTACCAGATGATTATATTAACTTTTAAGAATTTTTGATTTTCATTGTATGATTATGTACTGCATAAACTTTACAGATTTAATGTTAAATGCTCCACTCTGTACTACTAAGCACTGTATATACCTTATTTTGTAGTAAAAGAATGAAACCAATGTCATTGTTAAATGGGTTATGGTGAATAAATATTTTTGATGCACTGAGTTGATAAATATCTCTTAACTCTCTATCAAATTCACTATGGATAGCCATGAATCCAAAGATGAAAATGTTCAAGCCCAATCCGTCAATACTATATGTATAGTTTCTGCTTAAATGAATCAATATAATGAACTGAGATAGTTAAAATCCATAATGATTGTCGGAGCACATGAGTTTGAACACTATGAAAGAATTATTTCATAGGAGATACAGCTACAAGATCCATTATTACTGTGAAGTTGTAACTAAATGGAAGTACTGAACCCAATGACTACTCTTATGAACCTAAGAAATCAAATGATATTGACCACTGAACTCTAAAGCACATTCTACAAATTAAAAGTCAAGTATTCCTGTCAACTGTTGCAGCTCATGTCAAAATATCTGTAACAGCAGGTTTCATTTAATGTAAAACTGTTCTCACAATTAAACAAAAGTCTGAAATCAGACCTATTCTACATCGTTACTATCAACAAGAAGATGATAATTTTATTCAGTGGCTTTGCAAAACCCTTTCTTTAACCTCAACAAACATATTTGGATATGATGATAGTGCCCTTTATGTAACACATTAACTAACTCAAATAGTCACTAATAATTACTCATCATGTTTCAGTAAAAATTAGGAGCATGTTAACAACAGTGAACAGTGAATCAATACTTAGAGGAAGCAAAACTCATCACTGAAAATTAATCACAGTTGCGGTAGCAAATGAAAATGTTCCTCAGTATTTGTTAGATAACTGGTGGCTTTGGAACAAAGAGAAATGGTTTCCTGGAAACTCTGGAGTCATCATGCATACTGGAGGTGAAATACTAACAAAATGGTGAAAGAAGGTAATCTAAAGGCACACATATAAGACAAACTGTGCAATTTCCTTATGATGCTGAAAGCAAAACTTTAAAATAATGAAACATTTAAGTAGAAAAATGAGAAGAATACTCAAAGGTACACAGATGATACCAAAATGAAATGCATTTTTGGTTGGAGTTACCCACAATATTAAATATCAATATTGGATATCCACTGTATGGACTATAAGGGCAGAAAAGTACCAAGTCCTCTGAATAAATAACCGAAATACATTCCTTTATTGCTTCTTAGACACTGATATGTATTTCACAAGGAATGAATGTAAAAAGTGGTATGAAGGTATAAAATTACAGCAAGTGATCATAATGTCAGACACCAATAGTACAGCAGAAAACATTAAAAGGCCAAATGTTTTTTATGATGGAGAAACAATTCTGAAGCTTCATTCAATGCTGCATACAAAAAAAGCAGTACAATTGAAAAGGCCATCGACTAATGATGACACCAATAAGCTATACAAGCAGAGTTGTAAGAAGTTAAAGTATAGAATTTTATTACTAGTATGCATGGCCAAACGAAATAATTCCTGATGTCGTTTTATGAATCACATATCTGTACAGAACCATTTTCTTAAGTCGACTCTGGAGAGTAGAATGGAAATTTGCTTTCTGCCTCTCTGACATAATCCTTCTTACATCTACATTTGAATTTATAGGTGCTAATCACCATAATACATGTTCTTCTTAGGTAATTAAGAAAAGCTTTTAGATATGTAATAAGCTAGTTATTACCTGTTTTTCCTATATGTATTTGATAACTGTTTAAAACTAGACTTCTGTAAACTTTGAGAAAAACAGTTGTCATGTCAAACGGCCACTCTTGAACCGAGGTGAAAACAGAACGCGTGGAATCGAACACACTCATCATCAATGCATGTTGTAGCCTCCATACTTTATCCTATGAAGTTTAACATAAATGGCCCGCATCGGCCGTTAAGTATAAAACTGAACATGACAACATAACAGTTCGGCATTCACTTTAGAACTGCCAGCACAACTCCGCACTATATCCTCTTCGGTCATAGAGGGTGCGCTGCTTGTCTCTAGACTAGCGTGTCTCTGGTGGTGGGCACTACAATTACATAGTCAGCGCACTCAATTAGAATTACGCACGCACTACGCTACAGCAGATATATTATGACAAAACTTGTGGCAGCATTAACGGAGGAGGAAAAGACCTACTTCCAACAACAATGACCAATTGGCCATACAGCCAACTGAACTTGGAGCACATCTTCACACCTGACAGAGTTGATATCAGATTTCAGTCTAGTCATGGCCTTAGCTTGTAACCAGGTCACATGATCTGTCAATGTGTGATTACTTTGTGTGGGGAGTCCTCATGTCTAAGGTGTATTGCAACAACCAGGGTTCATAGTCTTGAATAACTGTAGTAGAATATTTCAGAAGAGATAGCTGCAAGTCCACCCATCCAGATTTGATATGCCAACATCGATTTGCTGGTCAGCTGGTCACTTTCAATATCTGTTATAGTCATATTACTACTGTACTTCCTATTGTCTGCTGAGTTTCTTTGTACCCTGGAACTCTGTTCTTCAAGCCCATTTTATTTACCCCACCCTGTATTATATTCATCTTGGCAATGTTCTACAACACCTCTACATCTCTTTACCTACTTAAATATTTCAAGAAACAATTCCTATCATATTACTGATGGTGCTTGGTGATATCTTTTGCATGTCACTTCTTCTAGGAAACTTGCAACAATTTTCTTGATATTATTATTCCTACATACTGCTCTTCATTTTCTTCTGAACTACCTGAACAGATTTTCTCATCAACGATTGGAAAATGTATGTAACATTTTCCTATAATAAATCCAAATAATAAATGTATTTGCCAACAGCCATAAAGTTTGTTGTTTATTTAACTACCGGTTTCAGTATTATAATAATACCATCTTCAGGTTATATGTTATAACAGATACCCAAGAGAACTCTTGAAATGGCCTTTACATTGGTTTATCTAATATTTCCATGTTTCTGAATAAACGTATGTTAATACAAACATGTGACAGCAGCTGTCAAAATAAGTAACAGCAATAAAGTCAAAGATGTTATTGCTGTTACTTATTTTGACAGCTGCTGTCGCATGTGTGTATTAACATAGGTTTATTCAGAAACTGTGAGGTATTAAATAAACTGGTGTAAAGGCCATTTCAAGAGTTTTCTTGGATATCTGTTATAACATGTAACCTGAAGATGGTAAAACAACAAACTTTACGGCTGTGGTAAATACATTTATTATTTGAATTTAAAATAGACCAACCACAGCCCCAATTCCAGAATAAGATGGAACTACATCGATTTTCCTACAAAGTTATCTCCCTCCCCCCACCCAAAAAAAAAATCTCTTCAATCAATAAATCATTTGCTTATGAAAATTAAGATATTATCAGCAAACCCAGTATATTTTCCTGGATGGTGTGAGTCTATTAGAAACAAAGGTATTGTCAGGAGTTTCTCAGGGAGAACCATTGCTCATAATGACAACAAAATGGAACATAATTTTACTGTTATGGATGATACAGAATGAAAAAAAAATGCAAATGTTTGACACAGAGATAGTGTCACAATTCACACACAAACAGATGCGTAGCACACAGCTGTTCTTCAGTTTGCATCTGAGATGCACAACTTGACTTCTTCGTAAATCATTGCTCAGTTTTACAAGAATGGTGACTGCACTAACAACCCTGCAGTTGTTCAATGGTATGAAAAAGGCATTGGTCCTATGTCTCTTAAGGGTATGGGGAAAATTATCACAACATTTGAAAAGACAGAGAGAGGAAAACAGTTGATCCAGCATCAGTGGAAGCTATGGCCACAGCTCTGTGGAAGGGGTCAGGTTGTGGAGTTCAAACATGCAATGCAAGGTGAATAGCCAAAACGTTGGATATACCAGTGAACATAGGTCATAAAATCCTATGAAACATTCTGAATTGCTATACCTAAAATTACCAATGTTCAGGAATTGCTTCCTGCTGACCTGACATCAAGAAAAATGTTTGCTCTGGAATTTTTAGTTTACATGGAAGTGAACAATGAATGGCCATGAAAAATTCTGTGGACAAAGTGTATTTCCGTGTTCAAGAACAAGTCAATATGGTCAATGAAAAATCCACACATGCATCAAATAGTAGCATTTATTTCTACAAAGGTTTATTCAATATGGTCTTGCTCCTACTAGAGCAGTATTTTTTTTGTGAGAAGAGTCATACGGCTTTGTTTACCATGGTGAACATTACTAAGAATATTTTTCACACCAATAGCATTTCAACCCTTCAAAACCATGGGTATGTGGATAGAATCATTTTAATGCAAATTCAACTCTTCCATAAATTTCACAGTTGTGGTTGCTGCAGACACAGCCATCAGTTTCCTGCAGCCTGGCTGTCCAGACCATCTAATCTTAATCTGTGTGACTTCTGTGTGTTGGTTATCTAAAAATGATGTGTTGTATGGTCCAGTTACCAACATAGCTGAATATAAGCCATGCATTTCACATTGCATTCTGAATGTTACCCCTCAGGCACAATAATTTGTTGAGAAACATGATGTTTATTGATTTCCTCATTTCCAGAGTATTTTTCTGCTGTAATTAAGACAATAATGAGCACTGTTTGGGTGACTACTGCATGCAACTGGTGATCAGCTCATTAATGACATATGTTTCTCTCTCTTTATAATTTTTCTGGTGCTCCACAATCTTCCGTAAATTCTGAGAATTTTTTTGGATTTGTTTATATTACTCTAAGCATCTTCTTTCAAACATTCATGTCACATTGGAAGTACAATGTGAAAATGTTTATACTATCCTCATTTACAGAATATTATTTGTATTGTTCAGAAAAAGCTTGTTTTTATGGCTAGAACAATATGAAAGTAACACTCAAGAATATCACATTCTTTACTAACTTTTAGTAAACAGCCTTTTTTACATATTATTTTAGAACAGCAACCAACACCAAATCCTACGTATTATTATGTTGGGAGTTACAGAAAAAGGACATTGTACTGTATCAATGCTCAAAACCAAGCCAATAGCTCAGCAACCTCATGTAACACCATTTTGTTATATGTTTCAGTCAACCAAACTAAGAACACATTTAGTATAACAAATCCTGTTAGGCTGCTTGATTTGTACATGATTGACTACTTCAACTATAATTAAATCAGAAACAGCCTAAGTATTGAATTTTTCTGTTGACAATTATTTCTTAGCATAATCTACCTTACAAACTTCTCTGAACATTAACTTTACCACAAAACCTTTCTTATCTATATTTTTAAGTTTAACAAATGAATCTCCAATGATTTATCACCAGAAGTGATTACTAAATTCACTCTATGTAACAAAACTTCTTTGTATGTCCTGTTTCCCCTAAAAGATGAATAATATCTGCCATAAAATAACACACAGAAAATAATCGATATAAATATCTGCCCAATATATTTCTTCTACTGGTTTTCGGCAATCACTTTGCAGTTAGATAACCACAGGTATACTGGGGGACAATAAGATTACCTGGCTCAGATAATTTAAAGTCCAAGGACAGAGCACTGCACATGCCCAAGTTTATAAGTGTGAGTGTAGCAAACTCCAGCGCTCTGAGCAGCCTCAGCGTGCTGTTTACATCATCAAATAGAAGCAATACTATAGTTAAGATGTATATGCCAAGATTCATTGCACTTTAACACATTTATCATAACTTTTGAAAAGCATGATTTGAGCATGTAGAAAAGGTTGAGGTATAAGAATTCCAAGTGGGTACATTTACTACAATGAACCACTTCTCACAAATGTTTCATTGGGTGAATGGATAGACTGACGGTTTATGAACACAATGGGCGTGTGTTCAAATGCCACTGGAGTCAATTTATTTATCTTATTTTTAGACCTCTTTCAAATAATATTTTAAATATTCATTCGCTAAAAATTGTGCAGTTTTAGGCTTTTATAGGTTTCTGAAAATGCTATTTTATAATATTCTAATCTTTAATCAGACAGACATGTGTCCATAGTAATACTATTGAAAATGGATGTATTCTGTTTGTAATTACTTCAACTGCCACAAGGGGTGTGTCTTTAGTTTTTAGCTAAGAGAAATGTATCAGCTGATTAGCATACATCATAGGTCTACTTCAAAATAGCTGATATGAATGTTTGCAAGTGCATAATTGCTCTCTTTGAAATCTGAATCTAAGGCAGGACATTGTTATGGTGTTGGTGCTACCACAGCAAGGAGATGGATCAAATAATTAAGAGATAAGCAGACATCCAATACCTGGAAGACCACAAGTCTCTGCTCAAAGAGAACATGCTGAATTGGTCAGAGCAGCCCAGACTGCCCCTTTCTCAAACATCCAGAAACAAGGGAGAGCTTCACATTCCCTGGGCTTGCCAAAAACTGTTCTTAGACAATTAAACAACTATGGAATCAGGTCTTATCGTGCTCTCATTAAAGAACCATTATCTGATGATAAAAGTCATGGACAGACTGGTAATTGTGAGTTCCCGGGAAAATGCTGATTGGAGGAACGTCATTTTCACCAATAAGTGCACAATTGAGTCCACAAGTAGAGGTCCTGTTCTACATCTACATTTACATCCATACTCCGCAAGTCACCTGGCTGTGTGTGGCAGAGGGTACCTTAAGTACCACTATCGCTTCTCCCTCCTATTCCAGACACGTATTGTTCGCGGAAAGAAAGATTGTCGGTATGCCTCTGTGTGGGCCCTAATCTCTCTGATTTCATCTTCATAATCTCTTCGCAAAATATCTGTAGGAGGGAGCAATATACTACTACACTCCTCGGTAAAGGTATGTTCTTGAAACTTCGACAATAGCCCGTACCAAGCGACAGAGCGTCTCTCTCGCAGAGTCTTCCACTGTAGTTTATCGATCATCTCCGTAACACTTTCTCAATTGGCAAATGATCCTGTTAAGAAGTGCGCTTCTCTCCGTTGGATCTTTTCTACATCCTCTATCAACCCCACCTGGTACAGATCCCACACCGATGAGCAGTATTCAAGCTATGGGCAAACAAGTGTACTATAACCTACTTCCTTTGTTTTCGGACTGCATTTCCTTAGGATTCTTCCACTGAATCTAAGTCTGGCATCTGCTTTACAGACAATTGATTTTATATGGTCATTCCAGTTTAAATCACTCCTAATTCCTGCTCCCAGATAATTTATGGAATTAACTGCTTCCAGCTGCTGACCTACTATAGTGTAGCTAAATGATACAAGGTCTTTCTTTCCATGTATTTGCAGCACATTACACTTGTGTACATTGAGATTCAATTGCCATTCCCTACACCATGCGTCAATTTGATGCAGATCCACCTGCATTTCAATATAATTTTCCATTGTTACAACCTCTCTATATACTACAGCATCATCCACAAAAAGCCTCAATGAACTTCCGATGTTATCTGCAAGGTCATATATATATCATGAACAGCAACGGACCCACAACACTGTCCTGTGGCACACCTGAGATCATTCTTACTTTGGAAGACTTCTATCCATTGAGAATGACATGCTGCATTCTGTTATCTAGGAACTCCTCAATCCAATCACACAATTGGTCTGATAGACAATATGCTCTCACTTTGTTCAATAAAGGTCTGTGGTGAACTGTATCAAATGCATTGCGGAAGTCAAGGAACACAGCATCTACCTGAGAACCCGTGTCTATGGTCCTCTGAGTCTCGTGGACAAATAGTGCGAGCTGGGTTTCACACAATCACCTTCTTCAAAACCAATGCTGATTCCTACAGAGCAGATTTCTAGTCTCCAGAAATGTCATTATACTCAAACATAATACATGTTCAAAATTCTACAACTGACCGACATTAGAGATACAGGCCTATAGTTCTGTTCAACACCCCTTCTTAAAAACAGGGATGACCTGCACTATTTTCCAATCTTTCGGAATGCTACGGTCTTCTAGAGACCTATGGTACACCACTTCAAGAAGGGGGGCAAGATCCTTTGTGTACTCTGTGTAAGAACGAACTGGTATTCCATCTGGTCCTGTGGCCTTTCCTCTTTTGAGCGATTTCAATTGTGTTTCTATCCCTCTGTCAATTATTTTGATATCTGCCACTTTGTAATCTGTGTAGCAATCTAGAGAAGAAACTACTGTGCAATCTTCCTCTGTGAAACAGCTTTGGAAAAAGTCATTTAGTAATTCAGCCTTTAGAGTGTCATCCTCTGTTTCAATGCCATTTTCGTTACAGAGTGTCTGGAGATTTTGTATTGATCCACCTATCACTTTGACATAAGACCATAATTTCTTATGATTTTCAGCCAAGTCAGTACATAGAACTTTACTTTTTAATTTGTTGAACGCCTCTCGCATAGCCCTCCTCACACTACATTTCACTTCGTATAATTTTTGTTTGTCTACAAGGCTTTGGCTATGTTTATGTTTGCAGTGAAGTTCCCTTTGCTTCCGTAGCAGTTTTCTAATTCGGTTGTTGTACCATGGTGGCTCCTTCCCATCTCTTATGATCTTGCTTGGTACATACTCATCTAATTCATATTGTACGATGGCTTTGAACTTAGACCACTGTTCCTCAACAATCTGTACTTGAGATAAAACTTCTGTGTTGAGCCGTCAAGTACTCTGAAATCTGCTTTTTGTCACTTTTTCCGAACAGAAAAATTTTCCTACATTTTTTAATATTTCTATTTATGGCTGAAATTATCACTGCTGTAACCACTTTATGATTGCTGATTCCCTGTTCTGCGTTAACTGTTTCAAATGGTTCGGGTCTGTTTGTCACCAGAAGGTCTAATATGTTGTCACCACTTGTTGGTTCCATGTTTAACTGCTCAAGGTAATTTTCAGATAATGGACTCAAAATCATTTCACTGGATTCTTTGTCCCTGCCACCCATCATAAACATTTGGGTCTCCCAGTCTATATCCGGTAAATTGAAATCTCCTCCCAAAACTATAACATAATCGGCAAATCTACTCAAAATATTTTCCAAATTTTCCTTCAGGTGTTCTGCCACAACAGCTGCTGAGCCAGGAGGCCTATAGAAACATCCAATTACCATTTTCAAGCCTGCTTTAACCGTGACCTTCACCCAAATTATTTCACACTTCAGATCTCCGTCTGTTTCTTTAGATACTACACTTTTTATCGCTATAAAAACACCTCGCCCTTCACTTTGCAGCCTGTCTCTGTGGTATACATTCCAGTCTGAGTTTAGAATCTCATTACTGTTTACATCTGGTTTCAGCCAACTTTCCGTCCCTTAGTACTATGTGGGCATTGTGACCGTTTATTAATGAGAGCAGTTCTGGGACCTTCCTATAGATGCTCCTGCAGTTAACTACTACTACATTGATATTTTCATTCCCTGTTGTGTTCTGCCTACTGCTACCTTGTTGCGACTCAGGTTTATGGACTGAATTCTCTAACCAAAATAAATAAATAAATAAATAAACAACCATGGCCACTCCACACATACTCTGCTACCCTTGTAGCTGCTTCCTGCGTTTAGTGCACACCTGAACTATTCAGGGGAACCCTACATTTCTCCACCCAATAGTGGAGGTCAAGAAATTTGCACCCTAGATTTCCGTCTGAGCCTCTGGTTTAAGCCTTCCACTCGGCTCCAAACCAGAGGACCGTGATCGGTTCATGAAACAACATTACAAATATTTAGCTCAGATTCCATCCCGTAAGTGAGGCTTTCAGCCTTCACCAACTCCACCAGCTGCCTGTACGAACTAAGGATGACCTCTGAACCCAGCTGGCAGGAGTTATTGGTGCCGACATGAGCAACAATTTGTAGTCGGGTGCACCCAGTACTCTCTCTCGCCACCAAAAGGGCGTCCTCCACAGCTCAGATGAGACCCCTGGCAAGCAAACAGAGTGCACACTGGCCTTCTTCCCTGACATTTCCGCTATTTCCGTAATGGTCTCCATCACGCGCCTAACATTGGAGCTCCCAATCACTAATATACCCCTCCCCCAGTGTGCCTGCTCGGACCCCGCTGAAGGAGTGGCCACATGTCCACTCACAGGCAGAGCGGGCGATGCTGTACAGCCATCCTCCACATTGACCCTTCGCCCCGAGCGATGCAAACGCCATTGAACCCGCCACAGCCCTTGAGGAGAGGGTGGCTGAACCACGTCCGGCATGTGCAAAGATTTCCCAACAGCAGGGACCGTGAGTGAAGAATGTAACACCTGTGGTGTCCCATGCAATGCACCAGAGCCCCCACTGTCGCAACACTCCAAGCCAGCAGCCTGAAGACGGCTGACCACGGCCAATGACACAGCTCAGCTGCCAGCTCCTCCTGTGCCCATACGTAGCAGTTACACAGCCCATCCATCCTAACAAATCAACAATTGCCTGTAGAGAGTTAAGTATCTTGTTACTAGCATAAGTTTATCAAAACTGACACTGCTCAGCCCACAAATAAATCACAATAGTTCACTCCTGCTTAGCTGTAACTCTGCTGGTGCTGCTGTGAGTGTTGCTGACACACCCAACACTACCTATCAAATACGCAAGAATAAAGTACTAACGAAAGTGAAGAACTAGATTGGCAAATTAAATTTGACACAAATTAAATTATGATACTTAGTACTGTTTATGACGTGACACTGGCAACAGCTGGCACTGGATGTTCTTGTTTACAGCACAGATAGGCAACAATATGACACCCACTTCATGCGCTAGAAATGGTTGCATAAGTCTGAAACGTTGGAGCTGGATGTCTTATATGGGTGCAGGAACCTTATAACGAAGCCATAACAAATTCAATTCAGCATGCTATAGCATTTCCTTGAAAATGTAATCATTACTGGAGCTCGACTTTGGTACCCAAAAGGATGTCTCATTTACCAACATGATAATCATGCATTGCACGCCAGCATTAGGATTCAGTGCTGGTTCCAAA
Source organism: Locusta migratoria (assembly GCA_026315105.1). Classification (NCBI taxonomy): domain Eukaryota; kingdom Metazoa; phylum Arthropoda; class Insecta; order Orthoptera; family Acrididae; genus Locusta; species Locusta migratoria. Next base: position 457,930,350 of record CM048755.1, read on the forward strand.
GGAGAATATTATTCAATGCCTACCATGGCCAGTGCTAAAGCAGTTCTTGAGAAGCTCACGAGAAGTGGTGCTGTATGTCACTGCTCGCTTGTTGACTGTGGCAGCTCGCAACATGCTTTGGTTGTTTGCAGTGTTTGCAGCTCGCTTTGAGTGTTATTTAAATGAGGACATTGGCATTACAAAAACCAAAGCAATGGAACTGGCAGTACTTTATGGAAGCAGGAGATAACGTCTGTTGCAACATTGTCTTAAAAATCTCTGTAATGTAGAAAAAATAAAACAGACATGATAAAACATTTAAAATTAATATATCTACCAATGAAACATAATTCACGGATACAGAAGTGCATTTTTCTATTAATACAAGTCAAACAAAATACCCAACTATATTTGTGTTATACATTCAAACTACATTACAAGGAAATTCGTTTCAAATCTGGGATAGTGCCACATTTTACGCCAGTATTGGAAAACTTAAATTTTTAATTTGACTCCACTAATAGGCATTAAAATTAACTTTGGAACAATGAGGATAGAACAACTAAGTCAATATTGTATTTGTAAAATGTTGTGGCTGTGTTGAGATTGTACCAAAGCTTTAAGCTGAAATCATAAGGACAAAAGCTGAAATCTTTGTAGGTACTTAAAGCTGGCTAATATTGTAATGTGTGCCTAACTTCTTTTCTACAATTAGTAAATGAATGTAGGGAGTTTTTGCGTGCAACATGTTGTAGCATTTTTCTCTCATTTAAGTATAAATATTAGGGATGGGCTATGAGCAAACTAGAGAAACGTGCAACGCTAAGACAAAATGTTGAGAAATTCTCCCATACTGTCGAGAGGTTGTTGACAGTGCTGCACTCTTTGCAGGCTGGGCGAAAATACCATACAAGGAAACACTGAGCCAGAGCAGTTGTAATTGTTGTCATTCATATGTTTCGATAGTGTTAATTTTGATGGATATTGTATGTTAGAGCCAAATTAAAAATTGAAGTTTTCCGATGCTGGTGCACTGGTTCCGACACTATCAAGCCTTTAACGAATTTCCTAGTAATGTAGTTTGAATAGAAAACATACATACAAAGTTGGGTACTTTACCTGACTTGCATTAATAGAAGAATGAGCTAATGTACCCATGGACGTATGTGTTTGATTACTAGATATTTGTAATATTACAGAACAAAACAAGTCAGAGACCTTTACTAAAGCTCGTTATCAGCCAGTCCAGTGCCAGCTGCCACCAGTGCCACATCGTAAACAGTGCTAAGCTTATATTCCCGCGCGTTTGATAACGGTGTATTTCACAGATAATCTTGTTTATTTTGAAAACTGCCAGACTCAGTTCTGTTGATTTGACAGTGTAGTTACCACTGACCACAGTTCAGGCAGCCAGCTGCCTTTATTAGAGTACTAGGCTACTTAAAAGTTGTTTACTTAGTTTTCTACTTTTTGCAGTTAATTGTATCGATAGGATGGATAGGATGTGTGCCTGCTGTGTGCGGACGCAGGAGGAGTTGGCCGCAGTTCGCGAACAGCTGAGCATGCTGTTGACTACGGTCAGCCGTCTTCAGGCTGCTGTCTCGGGTTGCAGCGATGGTAGGGAGTCTGATGCATCGAGTGGGACACCTCAGGTGTATCATGCTTCGCTCTCTGTCCCTGCTACCGAGGCACCTTCAGGTGTACCGGATGTTGTCGAGCCGCCTTCTCCACAAGGGGAGTGGCGGGTTGTACGGCGTTCGCGTCGCTCGAGGTGCAAGGCCAATGTGGAGGATGGGTGTCCGTCCGCGCCCGTTCGTCCTGTGAGTGAATGTGTGGCCACTTCTTCAGCAGGGTTCGAGCAGGTGCAGGGGGGGAGGGGATTATTAGTTATTGGGAGCTCCAATGTTAGGCGCGTGATGGAGCCCCTTAGGCAGATAGCGTCGAGATCCGCAAGGAATTCCAACGTGCACTTGGTGTGCCTGTCAGGGGGCCTCATCTGAGATGTGGAGGCGGCCTTGCTGGCGGCTATCGAGGGTGCGGGGTGCAGTTGACTGCAAGTCGTGGCTCAGGTCGGCACCAATGACGCTTGGGTTCTGAGGACATCCTCAGGTCCTACGAGCGGCTGGCGGAATTGGTGAAGGCTACTGCCTTCGCACACGGGGTGCAAGCAGAGCTGTTAATTTGTAGCATTGTTCCCAGGGTTGATCGGGGTCATTTGGTTTGGAGCCGAGTGGGGGGTCTGAACCAGAGGCTTCGCCGACTCTGACAGTCATGGCTGCAGATTTCTGGATCTGCGTTATCGAGTGGGGAATTGTAGGGTGCCCCTAGATAAATCAGGGGTGCACTACACTAAGGAAGCGGCTACTCGGGTAGCAGAGTGCTTGTGGAGTGCACATAGTTTTTTTTTTTTAGGCTAGGCTCTAACTCTGATGAGCACTCGCCTGCCAGCATTCAAACAACGAATTCAAGCCACATTCAGAACAAAAATTCGAACATCAAAATATTAGCCGCCAACTTACAGAGTATTAGAAACAAAGTTCCCGAATTTGCCGCACTGCATGGAAGTTATTGCGCTCAGATAGTTTTAGGCACTGAAAGCTGGCTAAATCATGATGTGGCAAGTTCAGAAATATTTAGCGAAGTGTGGAATGTATATCGGAAAGATAGATCGGATACAACTGGAGAAGGAGTGTTCATCGCTGTGGATAAAGATACTGTTTCTACTGAGATTGATATTGAAAGTAACTGTGAATTAACTGGGCACGTATAACAGGTCTAAAAGAAGTAAAGTTAATAGTTGGCTGTTTTTACCGGCCTCCCAGTGCTGCTGTAGCAGTTTTAGAATCATTCAAAGAAAGTCTACACCAGGTAGTGCATAGGTATCCGGGCCACGTAATATTAGTCGGAGGAGACTTCAACCTTAAGAGTATAGATTGGGGCCTTGCTAGTTACATTTCAGGCAGTACAGACAAGCAGTCTTGCGAGCTACTTTTGGACACATTCTCCGAAAACTTGAGCAGTTAAACCAGCAACCCACGTGCAATGGAAATATTCTAGACCTTATAGCCACAAACAGGCCTGACCTTATTAATGATGTCTGTGTAGAGACAGGAATTAGAGATCATGATATCGTCATAGTGTCGATGGTGACCAAAGTTCATAAACCAATCAAGAAGGCTAGGAGCGTGTTTTTGTTGGGAAGAGCCGATAAGCAAATGTTTCGATCGCACTTAGAAAATGAATGGGCATCGTTTAATTCTGGGACTATGGATGTAGAGAAATTGTGGGCTAAATTTAAGTGTATTGTTAATAAAGGGTTAGAGAAATATGTGCCAGTAAAGACGATTAAGGATGGAAAAGATCCATCGTGGTATAATAATAATGTTAGAAAGCTGCTGAGAAAGCAAAGGCTGTTGCACTCTAGATTCAAAAAAGAACACACAAATGATGACAGGCAAAAGTTAGTAGAGATTCGTGCTTCTATAATAAGATCGATGCGTGAAGCATACAATAATTATCACAGCCATACCTTAGCAAAAGATCTTTCCGCGAACCCGAAAAAATTCTGGTCCTATGTAAAATCGATAAGTGGGTCAAAGAACACTGTCCAGTCACTCGTTGATCATTTCGGGGCAGTAATAGAAGAAAGCAAACGGAAAGCTGAAGTTCTAAATTTAACCTTTAAGAAATCTTTCATGCAGGAGGACCGCACAAATGTACCATCATTTGATCAATGTACTAATTCCGAAATGGGGGCATAGCAATAGGTATTTCCGGTGTACAGAAGCAGCTAAGAGAGCTAAATACGAAAAAGTCTGCTGCTCCGGATGGAATACCAGTTCGGTTTTACAAAGACTATTCTGCGGCGTTGGCCCCCTACTTAGCTTTCATTTATCGCGAATCTTTAATTTCTAGTGATTGGAAAAAAGCGCAGGTGACTCCCGTTTATACGAAACGAAAGAGAACTGACCCACACAATTACAGGCCAATATCGTTGACTTCAGTTTCATGTAGAATTTTGGAGCATATTCTCAGTTCGAATATAGTAAATTTCCTTGAAACGGAAAAGCTTCTTTCAATGAATCAGCACGGGTTTAGGAAACATCGTTCATGTGAAACTCAGCTTGCCCTTTTCTCACATGACATCTTGCGAGCCATGGATGAAGGGCAACAGGCGGATTGTGTTTTTCTCCACTTCAAAAAGGCGTTCGACAGGGTGCCACACTGCAGACTGCTAACGAAGATACGAGCTTATGGAATAGGTTCACAGATTTGTGACTGGCTGGAAGACTTCCTAAGTAATAGAACACAGTACGTTGTTCTCGACGGCGAGTGTTCATCAGAGACGAGTGTATCGTCAGGTGTGCCCAAGGGGAGTGTGATAGGAGCGCTGTTATTTTCTATTTATATAAACGATCTGATGGACAGAGTAAGTTGTAATTTGTGGCTGTTTGCTGATGATGCTGTGGTGTATGGGAGGGTGTCGTCTGTAACTGACTGTAATAGCATACAGGATGACTTAGACAAAATTTCTAGTTGGTGCGAAGAATGGCAGCTAGCTCTCAATGTAGAAAAATTTAAGGTGATGTGCATGAATAGCAAAAACAATCCTATAATGTTCGAATACAGCATTAGTAGTGAGCTTCTTGATGCTGTCGAGTCGTTCAAATATCTAGGCGTAACATTGCAGAGCGATATGAAATGGAACGAAGATGTGAGGACAGTTGTGAGTAAGGCGGACAGCCGACTTCGGTGCTCAAGTGTTTGGGACTCGCAGCAGATCAGTTTAAAGGAAGACAAAGAGGCAGTTCAGAGGCAAACAGCTAGGTTTGTTACTGGTAGGTTCGACCAATGCGCGAGTGTCACAGAAATGCTCCGGCAACTCAATTGGGGATCGCTGGAAGAAAGACGACATTCTTTTCATGAATTTCCGTTAAGTAAATTTAGAGGGCCGGAATTTGAAGCTGAGTGTAGAACGATCTTGCTGCTTAAAGATCACAAAGACAAGATAAGAGAAATTAGGGCTCGTACGGAGACATATAGGCATTCTTTTTTTCCTCGTTCAATTTGGGAGTGGAATAGGAAAGGAAATGCCTAGTAGTGGTACAATGTACCCTCCACCCCGCACCTTACAGTGAATTGCGGAGTATGTATGTAGATGTAGAGATCTGATGCCTGTTGTTATAGAACTTTTTAAGATGTATGTTGCAACAGACAATCACTCTTCTTCATAAAGTACTGACAGCTACATGACTTTCATTTTCGAGTACCCATATTTGAATCAAAATCATAGTGAGCTGCAAGCAGTGCCTGTCAGCGTCAGCAGTCAGTTCAAATAAAGGAGTGTGTGTTGTCCCAGTCAGCCACCATACAGCAGCACATGAGGCAGCAGTGCTTCACGACCTTCTTGAGAACTGCTTGAGTCGACACCCCTCACAATCCCATCCCTAATAAATACATGTGTAATGCATATTTGTTTTTGGTAAGAATGAAGTTCTTGTTTCATAAAGATACACATTTTAATAATAGACCTATTATTTTTGTCTTCTGAGAATCATTAGAATCATTCTCCTACTACTTTTTTTATAAGAATTAAGTTTCATGTGAGATGTTCTTCTAATAAGAGTCCTATGATTTCTGTTTTCTGAGATTTTATTCTTTCCCTTTGTTCATATTTTCTGTATCTCCAACTTGAGGGGGGGGGGGGGGCTGGCTGCAGCATGTGCAGGCTGCTCTTCAGCCAAGGGTTTAACACCAAGTGTTGATGAGCATGTAAATAAAAAAAGAAAAGGAGATTCTTTTTTCTCTATCATTCATGTCAATTCTCCCTTCCAGGAGGTCTTATGAGGAACATTTGTCCTGTGATTTTTACTACTGCTGCTACTATTACTACTACTACCAATTCAGTACAATAAAAGAAAGCCATGTACTTGACACCAACGTGTTAAGTACAAATTATTCCTTGCACATACAGAAGACGATTATGACTGCTATAGCTCAATGCTTTCTTGTAGGGTAGTTTTGCTCAGGCTCCAGGGAGTGCAGCACTGTTGACAACTGCTCGAGAGTACTCGAGAATTTGCCTTAACGTTGTGCATTTTTTGAGCACAGTAATAGCCCATCCCTACTCCAAAGTCACCTGATTTCAATCCCATAGAGAACATGTGGGCTAAACTCAAAGACTTTGCGAAATGATTCGCCAGACCCTACTCCAAAGAATTTTGGATGCCTTGTGGGATTCATGGGAGAGAATTGCCATAGATGAGGCCTTTTGCTGTGGACTTGTAGATTCTATGCCTTGAAGGATCCAGCTGTTCTTGATGCCAATGTCATGTGCCTACATTATATTACTTCTATTTTAATGGGAGGTCATACCAATATCAACCTCCAAGGAACATTATTTTTATTTCTATGAGAGTTGAGATGAATAATACCCTCCAAGGATGTTTATTTCTTGTTACAGATGATCAAATAAATATTACCTTCAAAGGAAGATGTTTTTAGATATCAAACTGTAATTAGCTACTTACTAGAGTGTGTACTGAAAAATATAATTTATAACATAAAGTAACTAAATTAAGAAACATTTGCACCACAATAATAAAATAAAAAAAAGTAAAGGCTTTTGTGGCATTCAATCCAATGCACACCACTTAACCAGGAAGGCTTGACACTATCAATGAGCTACCTGTGCATTCTCATTAGCATAATGGTCAAATAGTCCTACCGGAGTTGAAAAACAAATATTAAACTGGAAACAACTGATAATGGAAGGCACAGCCACTCACTCATGTAAACTGTGTGTAAGGACTCATTGTTTAAAGATTAGACTATTACAAAATTGAATATCTTTAAAAATGTGGAATCTAGAAAACCCTATAATTGCACAATTCATAGTGAATTAATGTTTAAAAATATTACCTGTACAGGTCTAAAAATTGAGAAAAAAAATAGAAAAGAAAAGTTGATTCTAGTGGTACTCAGACTTGCACTCCTTCTGTTCCCAACCCGTCAACCTATGCACTCAGCCAACAAAACATATGTAAGAAGCAGTTAGTTGTAGTAAATCTACAAATGTGGAGTTCTTATACCTCAACCACTTCTATGTGCTTGAATAACATTTTCCTCAATAAATGATAGTTAAGCTGCTATGAATCTCGACATATACTGTAACCTAACTGTGGTGTCGCACAAGTCTAAAGTGCGCACCACCTACTTTCGCTGCGCGCCGCCATGTACGCACGGCGCGGCGTTCTTACGACGCCAGCCACGAGCGCCCTCTGCTGCAGTTCCGCTTGTGGCCACCACTGAACGACATTGTTCACTTGGGACTGAGATAGGAACCAGTTAGCACTTCGGAATCAAATAGGCACGAGTGAAGACTTGGCTGTCGGATAGGCACTAGGCAGGCCTCTAGCTCAACTATGTATCAGCACTCTGCAGTACCGAGCTATGTAAAAGGTAAGTATTACAAAGTCTCTAAGAAATATATATCTTGTTCTAATTTACTCTAGTGTTTCTAGTTTCTGCTGTTCCACTGGCTGGTCACCTCCTACCTGCACAAGCGTGCATCCTTTATTCCTGTGTCAGTCTTTCTACTCGGCCACCGACACCTACGACGGAAACGAGACACAAAAGCGGTGCCGAGGCTGGGACACAAAACTAACTATTATATTACTTCTATGTTATGTTGTAAACACCAAGCTGGAGCTCCAAAGACCAATAGAGTTGGAAACACTCGCACTTCGGAACTAGGGCATGCACAATGGTCTGTTCTTGGACTGTAAATTATTTGGGCTGGGATCTTTGTGTCCCCCATTGTACATTTTCATGAAACGCCTCTACAGCAGCTGAAATAGTTGTAACTTTATAGCAACATCTATTCTGGCAATCTTCAAAGATTTTTCTGAATTTTGGGAATTATCTGATCAGAAATGGTCACAAAATTCTGTTGAGTGCTACTAGAGTATTAGACTATTGTCCAGTACCATCTTCAGATGAATGTACACCTACAAATTAAACTTTCTCATAGTTATCATTATGTTAACTTCTACATTTTGGGGTTCTTACTAGTACATAGCCTTAAAAATTGAGTTTCTTCATGTTATTTAAATATGGAATGAAAATGGAGTTACAGACCTGATAAGTAAAGAATGGATTTCAATGGAAATGCATTTCTCTCTCTCTCTATCTCTCTCTCTCTCTCTCTCTCTCTCTCTCTCTCTCTCTCTCTCTCTCCTAGTTCACAAAGTCAGACACAATTTAAAATCAATCAAATCTTGACAAGATCCATATCTAATGTGATTACTGTGCTTCTATGGAAACACCATTTTAACATTGTATCATTATGACTCTCCTGAACTTAAGTTTATCATGGAAGATGTTGCTCAACTTAACAAATAAGAAATAGCCATGGCAAATGTGTGGATATATTGAACAGGTGGGTGGAAACTAACCTCACCAAAAGAGATATTGTGATCAGTTAGAAGTAAACAGACAAATTATAGTGTGTATTTATTCTGTGAAATCTTGAAGAAATCTTCAATGAACATAGAATACATACAAATTTTTGTAATGAAGGAAATTTAATTATAAACATACTGATATTTTAAGCAGCACAATGCTAACAGTGGTGCACATAGCTGCTGTTTTACATGAACTGTCAGGTTCTTGTGAGGTAGGGAGAAGATCTTCCTGCGGTAAAGATGTATTAATAAGAAAACAGGAGGGTATGTAACTTGGTAAACTTCATATCTTGACCTGCAACCAAAGAGGGATGGGTAATGGAATGTTGGTATAGCTTTTAGTAGAATGTAAGACAAAAGTAATGGCTTTCTGGCATATTTCATTGAGGTTATTTCCTTTAAAGTTTATTGTTGTAATAATAAAACTGCAGAAATTTTTATTTATTTCTTTATGACAATATTTTGTGTGATTATAATTTTGTGCAATTATATTATGTGCATATTTTGGAGATATTGCAGTGAAAATATGTAAGAGATTATTGCACAAAATCTGTTCCGCCCTGATAATCCAGGTAAAAAGAAATTTCTCTAGATGTCAACACCTATGCAGATTCTGCTACAAGTGCACTTACATACATTACTTCATGACTGGGAGTGACTTGAAAAGATGGAATTGTTACAAAGTCTTAAAAGTTTAAAGAGTCATTAATGTTTTTGATAGAAACTTAACATCTATAGTAATTAACACTTTTATGGGAACAACATTTCCTTGAATTATTCTTGATACGGTTTCAGATTAGATGATATTCACATAACAGCATTATCAGCACTAGCTATCTCATCAAATGTTCATCAAAAACAGATGTTATTTTTAGGTGTTCCCTCAATATGTACATAAACACTCAAATATTTGAATTGTGATCAGGCGTATTATGTTACTAAAACTAGTAATGCTATAAGTAAAGCAGGTGATCTGTCTTACATTAATTTTTTCAAGAGAAAATCCAGGCAATTTTTTTTATAAGAACAAGATAAGCCACACAAAGTAGCAAGTCTAACTGGATGAAGAGAGGTGTGCACTCAAATTACAGTGGCATAAATTATAAATAGTGGTGCAGTGCAGGCAGAACTGTCAGATATGCTGAACAATACAGGATTCTCCTATACATCTGATACTATTAACCATAGAATCCTTTTCAAGAAAAATTAAAGCATATGACACTTAGACAAAAAAGGAAAAAAGAAAGAGACACATGTTCCACAAGGCACTATTCAATATTATTTCATATTTATATAATTAATATACACACCACATACAGTACTGTTTAATATTAAGCTATTCACAGATTAGACTAGAGTGAAAGTGACATTTCTTGGAAGATACTATTGATATTATGAAAACCAGAGGCATATTACAAAACTGAAATAAATAGTACTGATGTTCAATAACTCTTATTTCATAGGTCATTGTGAACCAACAATCTAGGCCATTCTCAGACAACTCAAAACTAAACTGATAGTTCACACAATGGCAGCAGCAAGATTTCATAGGTGTACAAAGGTTGTTTCCCCAATTATATGTGACCGTGCATAACATTATGCTCAAACATTCAAAGCATAAGAATATAAAGACCAAATGAGTACACAAGTGAATACTGACAAACACTACTAGTCACAGTGGCGAAGTGGCACAGTGCTTATCACACTGGATTTGCATTCAGTAGAATGGCAGTTCATACTTGGCCCTGGCCATTCAAATTTGGGATTTTTACAATTACCCTCAACCACTCCACTCCAGACAAATGCCAGGATGGTTACTTTCAAAGGGGACAGTCCGTCCTTCAAAGAATAAAAAAATAAAAATAAAAATTGGAGCTTGTCCTCCATTTCTATTGACTACATTGTCAACCAGATGTTAAACCTACATGTAAGCCTAGGTTTTGCAGCTGTCATCAGTGTCACCAAATTACCCAGGTATGTGATCATATTGTCAGTTTATAAAATTGTTCAAATTTTAGGGCATTACTGCAAGTTACATTCCTCACTCTGACGAATGAAATATTACCAGTACTTGGTTCATATACAATAATGGGTCTCCTTTATTGGTCTTTGCTATATTTCATGCAGTTGGTGGAAAAGGACAACCTCAACTGATGTTTACATTACATATTTTCCTTGCCACTGGTGGTTGCATTATTCCATCTCATTGGTGAAAATAAAAATGTTCAAATCCTGTTTGCATTACTACTTGCCATTGGTTGGAATAGGTGAATGAGAAATATGGGTGGTGCATATAGAGCAAGATTACGGAACACCACACAATTGCCATATTCTTTTGGTGATACTTTATCCTCATTCAATTGACACTGAAGATTAATTTTCATTAAAGTATGAAACCAAATGGACTCAGCAATTAGAATACAGGGTACTGATGTATCACCTGTGTTCCTGACTCCAAAAGCTTTGTGTTTTGGTATATAAAATGCACATATTCTCTGCACACGAAATTTCTGCAAATAAAATGATGATTCTCAAATGAGCAATACTAAAGTATAGCTAGGCAATATTTTAGCAGCCTCCACTGAAAAATAGATACAGTAATTTGAAGCTTTGGAAGACATTCAAATTTTGTCAAGTGGTTTGGAAGGACAAGTAGTGGCTCCACCCTGTACAGTGTACACTATGGCAAAAAATTAAGGCCAGGATACACTCCAAAGTGGAGCTATCACTTTCAGTGGGGTTGCAGGCCAACAATGCACCTAGAGAGTAGTATCAGAAGTGTTAAAGGTTGCCAAGAATCTCATCTTATGAACCATCACACTGCAAACTGTCATTTTTGACTGTGCAATGTGTGGTAATTGAAACCCCCAGGGAAAGAGTGGTTTCATCATTAACATAAGCAACGTATAATTCATGACTTTCAAAATAATAATCATCAAGCTCAACATTTCAACACAGATGTGGATGAAAATTTTACATCTACAAATATACTTTGCATGCCACTGAATGTTGTGTGGTGAAAGGTATGTTGTAGGGATGGGCTGTAATCGCTCTTGAGAAACGCACGATACTAAAGCAAATCTTGAGAAATTCTCGAGTACTCTTGAGAAGTTGTGTAAGGAAGATGCTGAATTATTATTATTATTAGTAGTAGCAGCAGTATGTTGTGATGAAGACAAAAATCATAGGATTATTATTAAAACACATCTCTTACGCAAAAAAAGAACTTTATTATTACCAAAAACAAATATGCATTCCACATGTATTGATACATGAGAGAAAAATGCTACAAGTTACACCCAAAAACGCCTTACATTTACTAATTGTAGAAAAATTTCAGCAGAGCTTATATAGTATTAGCCAGCGTTACATACCTAAGCTTTCGTCTTTATTTCAGCTTAAAGCTCTGGTACTTTGTCAACATAGCCACCACGATTTACAACTACAATACTGACTGTCGGTTGTTATGTCCTCATTCTGTTCAAAAGTTTAGATAGTGTTGATTTTGATGCATTTTGCATGTTATTGAAGCCAAATTAAAAATTACACTTTTCTTATACTGGCGGACTATTTCAGGCACTATCCAAGCTTTTTATCGAACATAATGTGTTTGAATAGATAACATAAACAATGGCTAGGTAATTTGTCTGACTTTTATTAATATAAGAAAGCACTTTTGTACCATGAACATATGTTTGATTGCTAGATATATTGTATAATTTTAAACGTCTTATTATGCATGTTGTACTTTTGCTACACTACGGAGCTTTGCTACAGATGTCTTCATCCTCCGTATAGTACTGCCAGCTCTGTGACTTTGGTATCCATGTATACAGTGGCCACATTTAAATAATAATCATAGTCAGCATTGCAAATAACCGCAGAGCATGTCGTGGCATGCTGCCCCAGTTTGCCTCAGTCAACCACCAGACAGCGGCATGTGCCGCAGCGCCACTTTTCATGAGCTTGTCGAGAACTGCTCGAGCACCGACAGCTCAAGAAATTCTCGGTGCGCTCGAGTCACCGTGCCTCACTCACAGTCCCATCCCCAGTATGTTGAACCACTCTACTACTTGACAGTCACTTTCCTGTTCCATTTACAAACTGAGTGAGGGAAAAAGAGCAGTCTATATGCCTCTAGCTGAGTCCTAATTTCTGTCAAATTGTTTTGAAAGCCTTACACAACATGAATACTGGTATACGTTAAATTTTACAGCAGTTACCTGCAAATACAGGTTCTTTGAATTTTCTCAATAGTTTTTCACAAATAGAACTCAGGGATTGACATGCGAGTTCTTGAAACATCTTCATAACACCCGTATGTTGATGAAAACTACCAGTAACAAATCTAACAGCACACATCTAAACTGGTTTGATGCCTTATTTTAATCCCAATTTGCAAGTGTCCAAAGCACTTATCAGTAGTCAGAAATGGGCAACATTAGTGTTCTAAACACAATGTCCTTCATAGATGAGTTACACCTATATATTTAACCAATACGACTGTTTCAAGCAGCGCACCACTAACATTTTATTCTAACATTACACGGTTGCTTCTCCTCCTCATCTGCCTCAAACTAAATTTCTCTATATTTAGAGCAAGCTACCATTCATCACACCAACCAGAAATTCTACCAAAACAATACTGCCTTCTCCTACAGTCAAACAAATGAAGACACTTTTGAACGTGATACAGTATCATAAGTAAACAGCCGCAGAGTGCTGTTCACCATATCCATCAGATTGTTTATGTATGTAGAGAAAAAAGTGCTCTTACCACACTTCCTGGGCCACACCTGATGATGCACTCTTATCAACCAGGACAATGTACTTGGTCCTATTTCTAAAGAAGCCTTAAAAATTTTCACATATCGGAGAACCTATTCCATATACTTGGACATTTGTTAACATTATGTGGAGGGGTAATTTGTCAAATGATTTCCAGATAACCGGGGATTCAGAATCAACTTGTTGCCCTGAGTAATTTCTAAATTGAAGTTGATTTGTCAAAAGAAGTTTTTATGCCTGAAAGAAATTTATTACATTCTAACCTGCTATATTCTCCACAATTCTGCTGCAATCTAATAATAAGAACATTGGCATTTTATTTTACAAGTATGTTCTTTTACCCTTTGTATACTCAGGACCCATCTGCACGAACTGAGATTACATCCAGACCTGGTGTTTCAAACTCTTTTACTTATTTCTACAATACCAGTGTGGCCTACGTTTATGACCTCCAAAACAGGTGTCTGTGCACCAGCCAAGCAATGGTATTTCTGTATGATCCACTTCCATGAATGATTTCTTTTCTTTTTTAAGAGGAAATTTAAAACAGCAGTTTTCCTTCTGCTCATTTTCCACAGCCAAACTAGGTCACTAAATGAATGAGTAGAAGTCTTCAATCTTGTTACTGATTTTAAGTAGAAGCAAAATTTTTTTCCAGTAGTATGATTTTTCACAAAGATATGACAGTAGAAGTTCTTGAATGCTTTGTCCATTGATATTTTTATATACATGCAGATTTCTCCTAACATTTTCCTGTGTGTATTCCTCAGAATTATCAACATTTTATATTAAATCACAGTAGGTCTTTTCCTTCTTCAATCCAAGTCCTAATGGCATACTTCTCTAGAGCACAATTCACAGCCAATTTTAAACTTTGTGCATACTACTTCTATGTATATCATACTGAAATTAATATCCTCTTATCTTTTTTAATGGACTTATTGGATTTCAAAATCATTGTCATTATGATGTCACCATGATCACTATTCCATGTCTTTATATTGTTACTGTCAGTAATATCAAACATATTAGTAGTTACAAGATCAAAAATATTTTCATTGCATGTGGGTTGCTGAACTAGCTGCTAGAGCCAATTTTTGGAAAGTGTGTTTGGAAGTTATTCACAAGACTGCAATCATTACTCAGTAGGTTAAACTTTCCTCCAAATAATAGTGCTTGTTTGGGTACTTCCATGGCTAGTATTTGTGTGTGAGGACAGTTGTGAGTAAGGCGGACAGCCGACTTCGGTGCTCAAGTGTTTGGGACTCGCAGCAGATCAGTTTAAAGGAAGACATAGACGCAGTTCAGAGGCGAGCAGCTAGGTTTGTTACTGGTAGGTTTGGCCAATGCGCGAGTGTCACAGAAATGCACCAGGAACTCAATTGGGGATCATTATAGGAAAGACGACATTCTTTTCATGAATTTCTGTTGAGGAAATTTAGAGGGCCAGAATTTGAAGCTGAGTGTTGTACGATCTTCCTACTTACATTTCACTTAGTGATCACAAAGACAAGATAAGAGAAATTAGGGCTTGTATGGAGGCATATAGGGATTTTTTTCTCATTCTATTTGAGAGTGGAATAGGAAAGGAAATGCCTAGTAGTGATGCAGTGTACCCTCCACCACACACCTTATGGTGGATTGTGGAGTATATATGTAGAAGCTTTTTCCCTTTCTTTCTTTCTTTCTTTCTTTCTTTGTGTACACTCAAAATCTCGTACCTCATCACACTTTCCTTCATATTTCAGAATCTGTCTCCTGTTGTCTCAATCTGTGCATGGAACAAACAGTTGACACACGCTGCTTCATTCCCATTATTCCTCATGGCAGGCGCTGACAACATTCCTGCACCAAACCTATTATAGACTAAACTTTTCTACATTTAATTACCTGCACTTACAAAGATTTTATACAGTGTATAACTATTGGAGAGGATAATTATTTTTAATCATATACGGTCTGCCAACCATGTATGCTTTTGCTTATATTTTTGGAGTTTTAATGTTTTCCTTGATTCTGTGTTTTCCTTAGTTTTGTGATTTTGAAGTCTGAACTGTATATTTCATTTCAACAATCATTCATAACAATGAAAACACATCATTACTCTACTCAAACAATCATTTGAGTCACACAGCTATTATATAATGTGGAGAAACAAATTGGTTCTATGTCAATATTACAGACTGACATATGAACGTGCATGAAAATGAGTCAAAAATTTTAAATCTTAAGCAACTAGTAGCCAATTTGAGCTATACAACCTTCATTTCCTCCATTTGTCGGCATCAGTAACTTGTGACTCCCCTCCTAATTAATGTAGAATGATCAATAAATATTGTTTTTGCCAAGCCAACTGAAATCTTTTATAATAGAAGCCAAACTTTCAAAAACATTTTTAAATCTTTCCAAAAATTACTACCTTATCTTGCAATGTATTCCACAAACTGTTGTAGCAGTGCTATTCCTGGAGCTGTTAACGAAAAATGATTCTCAGCCTAACACTGAAATACTGGGCCATTTGAAGTTTCCTACACAGGAACCACAGACATTGCCAAGGTGAGTGGTGTGCATGCCTGAAAAATACAGATAGCCATACTGCACATGCAACCACAGCAGAGAGTTATCTCTGAAGAGGCCAGAGAAATGTGTGGTTTCTGAAGAGGGGAAGCAACCTTTTCAATAGTTCAATAGTTGCAGAGGCAACAGTCCCGATGAATGACTGAGCTGGCCATGTAACATCAGCTAATGTGGCTTTGCCCTACAGTAACTGAGAAGAGCTGAAAGCAAGGGAAAACTACAGGCATTACTTTTCCCGAAGACATGCAGCTCTACCGTATGAATATATGATGGTCACAACATCTTGGGTAAAAAAATTCTGTAGGTAAAATAGTCCCCCGTTTGGATCTCTAGGTGGGGACTACTCAGAAGAATGTCATCATCAGGAAAGACAACACTGGCATTCTATAGATCAGGGTAGATAGGTCAGAAAATTCAAAAAGGGAAATGGATAGGTTGAAGTTAGATATAGCGGGGATTATAATCTGATTAAAATTACTTGCTAGTTGACAGTTAACGGGCTGGAGCTACCTTTCTCCAATCATAGCACTCAACGTCACACCCAGACTGTTCGCTGTTGCCAAGCTACCGCAACAGGCCGACAGCTCACATTCATTGTTTGGCCAGTGCTGTGTAGCAGCGTGTGTCTTAGGTTAGGAACCATTTTCGTTGCTGTCGTTGTGCGTGTGTGTTGTTATGCGGTGTCATCGTAATGTCTGGTGAAGTGCGGAAGAAGAGGGGCAGGCCCAGACTTCGAGACAAAAAGACATCAGCTAAGAAAAGCAGGCAAGGAAACGTGCAATGTGCGAGAATACCTTGAGAGGGAGGTGGACAACGAAGGACCTCTCTTATTGTTTTCCAAAGTAGTCGCGTGAACCGCAGCTGCGATTAAGGTTAGTGAAGCTACTGTAATGCGCATTGGCAAAGAAATGTATGAAAAAGAAATAAGTGAATCAGGACCCTCTTGCCTTGATACGCCAGGGAAGAAGAGACATTTCCAAAAACGTGTAACAAATTTAGATCTTTCCGCACAAGAAGCTATTTGTCATCACATTTACAGCTATTACCATAACAGAAATTGGCCTACATAGATAGGCTTCAAAATACATTGCATGAGGCCAAGTTTTTTGAAGGCAGCAAATCGTAGTTGCGAATAGTTCTGCAGAATCTTGGGTTTCAAATTCAAGAATATTTCAGGTTGTAAAATGAGAAGACATAGCCACATGGTGTTGCAGATTTTTGCTTGAAGTGAAAGACATTAATTGCAAGGATATTGTGTGGATAGATGAAACATGGGTGAATGCAGGTCATACAGTTACGAAAGGTTGGAGTGACAACAAAGGGGAAGGTATAGCACTCCCTACCAGCAAAGGCGGAAAATAATTCTTTTGCATGCCAGTGGTTTTATTCCCAGCTGTCAACTCTTATTCAGATCAAAGAAAATGTCTGAGTACCATGAAGAAATGAATCATGAAACATTTCTTAATTGGTTCAAAAATACATTGCTACCAAGTTAAGAAAATCCCTTAGAAATTATTCTTGATAATGCTTCATACCATTCAGTTTTGAAGGCTAAGGCTCCAACCATGTCATCTCGAAAGGAAGACATTATTCAGTGATTAAAACAACATAAAGTTACTGTTGACGATACACTGAAAAAAGAAGAATTGATGGAACTCGTATCATGTAATAAAATACAATTTACAATTTACATTATCGATGAAGTGGCTTATAAATATGAACATAGAATGATAAGACTTCCGCCATACCACTGCCACTTTAATGCAATTGAACTTATTTGGGCTTGAGTGAAAGGATATGCTGCTCATGAAAATAAAAAGTTTTTGCTGTGAGTGAAGTCAAAAAATTAACTATTCACGGCCTGGAAAGAGTCACCGAAATGGACTGGAGGGCTGATGTGATGCATACAAAGCGAGTAATAGATGAAGCGTGGAAAAACGAAGGTCTTCTGGAAGACAGTGTGACGGAACTTATCATTAGTTTCAACAGTTCATCCACCTCGGAAACTTCCAGTGGTTCGGAAATGAGAGGTATCTACCCTCTTTCTGATGATGCAACAGCTTGCAGTTAGCAGTCGGTGAAGGTATGTACATACAGAAAATGTCCTTAATTTTAAACGGTGAGCTTTGTTTTGCAACATATGTGTCGTGATTATGTCACCTATAAGCTGTAACGCAGAAGCTCATTGAGGACAGTTTCATGTAACTAATTAAGGCGAGAAATTATAGTTTGTTTTTAGCATTGACTTCTGTTTCGAATATGCTCATAGATGTTAGTTCTAATCATCAAGTATTGACATGTTGACAGCATTCTACATTCAGATGTCGACAAAGCTTCATGAACCAGCCACACAGCTTTCACTTAATCCCTAAGAATAACGACTATCAGATTCAGTTTTTCAAGGGGTCTTTTAACTCTGGACAGTTTTAATAAAACTATGGAACAGTGGCCGTATTAACAGTTTTCAGTGGTGAATGGTGTATTCACTATGGTATGTCTTTCTTTATTAATTTGGAAACATGGAAGTCCCTGCAGTTTACATATGTAAAATTCAGTGACCGCTAAATATGAATCAACGTTATCAGATTATGAAAATGTAAAAATATATTTTTTTCCATTTGTTACCTGACTGTATCGTTGCAGCCCAACTATAATTACTTCACTAGTTTTAATAACAGTTTTGCTAATTGTGTTGGCTGATATTAAAGCACTAAACTGTCTGTCGTCAATAATCTCAGTTACCCTACACTTAATTTCTCATCCCATTAAAGATTTTTGTTTATCGCTCATCCCATTAACAAATTTTGTATATTTCTCGTATATCACATCAACATTTTAGTCAGTAAATAACACAAAACAACTCTGTTCTTTTACATCCATTCACAGACATATTTTTTTCATCCATTCTCAGAAGTATTCAGTCTTTTCGTTGTGTTCATTACAGCAAAAATAATTGGGATACATGCTTTCTTCTTGGTGTTCGACATCATAGCCTTGTATAATCGCATTGTCAACAGTAAATGTTAACAGTATTATTGATGTGGACAATGTTAACAATATTTAACTGTGTAGGTCATCTCAGTACATTTAAAGCTTGAGTAATTAGTATTGTCAACAACTACCGGTACTGTACATGTGCAAATCACTAACAGCACTCGGCGCAGTGCCGCCTGTACGGAGTGCCAGCTCTCAGCCGGCAGCTGTCGTGCCAACACTGTAGCTGCAGCTGATAAACGTCTACTTGCAAGTACGAGTGTAAGTCAATTATTATCCGCAAAGTAGTTATAAAATTTTATTGTAATAAAATACGAAACTTACAAGAACATCATTTTTCGACATTGTCTCCTTGCTTTTAAATGCACTTTGTCCATCGCTCTACAAGCTTCCTTATGCCCTCATAAAAGAAGGTTTTTGGTTGAGCTGCGAGCAAGGAATGCACCGCTTCCTTCACTGCTTCATCAGAGTCAAATCGACGGCCCCTTAATGCCTGTTTGAGTGGACCAAGCAAGTGATAGAAGGGGCAAGATCGAGACTATATGGAGGATGATTCAGTACTTCGAATTTGAGTTTCTGGAGCATTTCAGAAGTGTGGACAGCAGTATGCGGAAGGGCATTGTCGTGCAACAACACAACACCTTCTGACAGCAATACTCGGCATTTGCTTCGAATTGCAGGCTTTAGCCTGTCAGTAAGCACCTCACTGTAACGTACACTGTTTATTGTTGTGTCCCTTTCACCATAATGTTCCAGTACAGGACCTTGTGCATCCCAAAAAACCGTAAGCATCAGTTTTCCTGTGGACGGTTGGGTCTTGAGCTTTTTCTTGCATGGCAAATTTGGATGTTTCGATTCCATACTCTGCCGTTTACTCTCCGGCTCGTAATGACGGATCCATGTTTCGTAACCAGTAATGATTCTGTCTAAGAAGTTGTCCCCTTTGTTACCATAGCGATCCAAATGTTTTTTGCAGATGTCGAGGCGCGTTTGCTTATGCATATGTGTGAGTTGTTTTGGGACCCATCTTGCACAAACTTTACGAAACCCAAGTCTGTTGTGAATAATTTCGTAGTCAGAACCATGACTAATTTAAAGACGATGAGCCACTTCATCAATAGTTAATCATCTGTCTAAGAGAATCATTTCACGTGATCGCTCAATGGATTCTTCATTTGTGGTGGTAAACGGTCGTCCAGCTCCTTCATCATGCTTAACACTCGTGCGACCATTTTGGAATTTTTCAATCCACTCATACACACTTCGTTGTGGCAAAACACTGTTCCCGTACTGTACTGAAAGTCTTCTATGAATTTCGGCCCCTGATACACCTTCCGCCCGCAAAAAACGTATCACTGAATGTTGCTCTTCTTTGGTGGAAATAGACAGCGGAACAGCCATGATTAATAGCATGACAGTGACAAAGACACTAACATAGCAGCTTGAAAATTGCAAAGATATAACAACAAATAAACAAAGCATGGGTCACCAATGTAAAACAACAGTACTACCAACATAAACAAAAATATAACTAAATTGCAGATAATAATTGACTTACCCTCGTAATTTTACTCAAACTATAGTGAAATTGGTGGAAAGATGAATAGGATACCTGGCCAGGTCAGTAAAAGGTTATACATACAAAATCAGTTGGGGTATTACAGTAGTAGGACTAATAGTGAATAAGGAAATAAGAATGCAGGTAAACTACTACAAGGAGTGCAGTGATCATTGTATTGTACTCAAGACAGATACAAAGCCAAAATCAACCACAATAGTACAAGTTCATATGTCAACTACCTCTGACGATGATGAGGAGATTAAAAAAAAAAAAAATGTATGAGGAGGTAAAGTAAATTATCCAGACAGCTAAAGGAGAGGAAAACTTAATTGTGATGGGGAACTGGAATTCAGTAGTACGAAAAGGAAGGGAAGGAAAAATAGTAGGTGAATATGGACTGGAGAAAAGAAATAAAGAAGAAGCCACCTGGCAGAATTTTGCACCAAACATAATTTAATCATAATAAATATTTAGTTTAAGAATCATGAAAGAGGATTGTATACATGGACGAGACCAGAAGACTGAAAGATACCAGATAGATTTTATAATTGTAAGACACAGACATTGGATCCAGGTTTTAAACTGTAAAACATACCCAGGGGCAGATATAGACTCTGATCATATCTTATTGGTTATGAAATGTAGACAACCTAAAGAAACTGTGAAAATATAGGAAAATAAGGAGATGGGACCTGAATAAATTGAAGGAACTTGAAGTTCTAGAAAGTTTCAGAGGGAGATTTAGGCAACAATGGACAGAAATGGGAGAGGGCAAGGACTAACCTCACAGGGTAAATCTGAGGGATGAAATAATGAAGGCAGCAAAAACCTGAAAAAACTGAATTTAGCAGCTAAAAGGAGAAGATACATGATTTTGTAGTATATGAAACAGTTAAAATGGAGTACAGATGACTAAGAATGAGTTTGACAGGAAGAGGGTAGAGGGAAAATGCAAGTCTAAAGAAGAATATATAATTAGTGGAATATAAAAGCCAACAACAGGAAAATAAGAGCATTTGGTGATAAGAAAAGCAACTGTATGAGTATCAAGAACTCATATGGAAAACCAGTGCCGGGCAAAGAAGGGAAAGCTGAAATGTGGCAAGGGTATACACAGGCACTCTAGAAAGGAAATTAACTTAGAGAAATATTGTAGGAAGGGTAGAGGAAATAGATGAAGATGAAATAAGGGATACTGTACTGAGAGAAGAATTTGATTTGAGTAGAAACAAGGCCCCGGGAGTAGATCACATTCTCTCAGAGGTGCTAAAGTCTCTGGGAGAGCCAGTATTGACAAAACTATTTGACCTGGTGCAAAAGATATATGAGACAGGTGAAATACCCTCTGACTTTAATAAAAATGTAATAATACCCATTCCAAACACAGCAGGTGTGAAATTACAGAATCATCAGTTTAATAAGTCATGATTGCAAAATTTTAAATGAATTACTTATAGAAAAATGGAAAGTCTGGTAGAATCTGACCTTGAGGAAGATCAGTTTGGATTTAGGAGACATGTAATAACAATAGAGATATGTTATGACTTATCTTAGAACAGAGATTAAGGTAAGGCAAGCCTACATTTCTAACTTCTGTAGATTTGGAGAAAGCTTTTGTCAATGTTGATTGGAAGACACTTTTTTCAAATTCTGAGGTCAGCAGGGGTAAAATGTAGGGAACAGAAGCTTATTTACAACTTGTACAAAAACTAGACAATCAAAGGGCATGAAGGGAAAGCATTGGTGGGGAAGGGAGTATGACAGGATTGTAGCCTTTCTCCAATGTTATTACATTTGTAGACTGAGCAAGCTGTGAAGGAAAGCAAGGATAAATTTGGAGAAGGAACTGACATTCAGGGCGAAGAAAGAAAAAAATTACATTTTGTTGCCGACACTATAATTCTGTCAGAGACTGAAAAGGACCTGGAAGAGCAACTGAACAGAAGGACGTTGTCTTGAAAGGAGCGTATAAGATTAAAATTATCAAGAGCAAAACAAGGGTAATTGAATGCTGTCTAAGAAAATCAGGTGATGCTAAAGGAATTTGATTAGACAATGAAACAATAAAGGTGGTAGACGAATTTTGTAACTTGGACAGTAAACTAACATATCATGCTCGCAGTAAAGACAATATTAAAATCCAGAATGGCAATGTACAGAAAAGTCTTTCTGAAATTGGATATGAATTTAAGTTTAAGGTTTGTTTGTTTTTTTTTTTTTTTTTTTTTTTTTTTTCCCCTGAAGGCATGTGTGTGGAGTGTTGGCTTGAATTGGAGTGAAACATGGACAATAAATAGTTCAGAGAGAAAGATAACAGAGGCTTTTGAAATGTGGTGCTATAGAAGAATGCTGAAGATTACATGGGTAGATCACATAATTAATGAGGTAGAATTGAACAGAATTAGGAAGAAAATGAATTTATTGCACACCTTGACTAAAAGAAGAGATCAATTGGTAAGACACATTCTTACACTTCAAGGAATCGAGAATTTTGATCGGAGTGAAGTGTGAGGGTAAAAATTGCAGAGGGAGACCAAAAGATGAGTACAGTAAGCTTTCAAATGGACGTGGGTTACCATTTTTACAAGGAGATGAAAAGGCTTGCTCAGGATGGAATAGGATGAAGAGCTGCATCAAACCAGTCTCTGGACTGAAAACTGCGACAATCCAGGAATATAACGGAGAATCCATGTTCCACACTACAGCCAGGAAAGTTTAAGAGTACTTCCAAGTCTACATTGCATTTGTTGCTGGGCAGACACAAGAAAAGATGGTGGGTCTCAACACAGTTGATTTGTTACACCTAGTACAGTAAATATCACCAGGTAAAGCTGTCTACAAAGCCAGCCATAAAGGTGATGGTGGGGCGAGGGGGGAAGGAGGGCAGAAGTAGGGTGGGTTTGGGGGCTGCAAATGGGGCTATTAATCTACCCCCAATCTCTGGACTCTGTAGTACAGACATTTGCTAACTGGGGAATTATCATACACTTCTAGAAATGTTTATCTGTGATTTAACTAGAACTCAGTTTTAGCCTACTCTGGCCTTATATTGCTATGCATGTGGCTTTAGCAATCCTTACACAACTTAGTTTTGTCATTTCAGTCATACATATGAAGCTATTGGTGTACTGATTGTAACAGCCCCTGAAGACTTAGCTATATTGTAGAGTTAAGTGTTTTATAATATATTTCATGAGTGGACACAAAAGAGTGTCAGTCATAAGCACAACATACTATTTTTCCTTGCTAAGTGTGAAGGAAGAAATAAAATCCAGTGTCAAATTTTTATCAGGTTCAAAACATTATACAGCGAGGAAGTCAAATTAGGGTTTAACATAATATCAACATCGAGAGCATTAGAGATGCTGCACAAACTGATCAAGAATCAGGAAGGAAATTGGACATTTCCTTTCAAAGGAACTATCCTGGCATCTGCCTAGAGGGACTATGAGAAATGATGAAATATATAAATCAGGACTGTCAGACCTTCCACATGTAAGTATAGTGTGCTAACCACTGCACCACCCCATTCAGTTTTATAGAAGTGCCATATCTCTTAACCAATAACAATGGTAACAGAGTTCAACTTGTGGATCTGGAATTACAAAAATTTCAGTCTACTTGTCAGAGTGCACAACTCTGTCAAACAAGAGATACAAGAACTGTAAGCTGGTTTCATTAGGAGGTTTATCACACACATATAGATTAATGCTGGCTTTGACATGAATTGTACAACCCTACCCATCAAATGAATCTTTCAGCACAAAATTGTTAAGCTTTAAACATGCAACTATAACTTGAAAAGATTAAGACATTTAATAATATAATGTATCCATTATATAATCTGCTGTGAATATCTGTAACACAAACACGCTGCACAAAACAATTAGGGGACCAGGTGACATATCATACAGAATATATGTACAGTAATGTATTTTATTCAGATATTGTTTAAAACTGTAATTTGTGTGTGATAGAGTATGATATTTTGCTGCCTCAGCTCTTTACTTAAGGTTTACATGGTGTTTACTTAGAACAAGGCACAATGGGGCTACCATAATAATGAAAAAGTCATTCTTGTTGCCTTCTAATATGGTGTGTGATCACATGAGATGGCCAGTATAGCTGCACACCTGTGTGGCATAAACAGTACGAGGTTATCAATCAGCTCTTGAGGGATATTTGGCCATTCTTCCATGAGTGCAATATCCAGCTCTGCAACTGTTGCAGGAGATGCTGGTCTGGCTGAAGTGCATCTGCCAATTGCATCCCAGACATGCTCAATCAAGTTTAAGTCTGGTGAACAAGGTGGCTATTCCATTCACTCAGTTCCCTCAGCTTCAAGCATGTTGTTCACCTTTGGAGCTCTGTGCGGACAAGCATTATTGTCCACCAGAAGGAACCCATCTCCATCTCCTATGACACCAGTGTAGGGTACAACAGAAGGTTGAAGAATCTAGTCTCTACATCTATGACCAGTCAAAGTGCCATTATGAATGACATAGAGGTCCATAAATCCACCAATACTGACTCTTGGCCACACCATTCCACCACTACCATGATATGGTGATGTTTGATACACATAAGTAGGATTGTTCCGATTTCCAAATTCTCTCAAGATGAGACTCATCTGTGAACAGAACCTGGCACAATTCATTACGACTCCAATCCTGATGTTCCTCCATCCAGTTTCTACAGGCTAAACAGTGCCTCTTCTTTTAACAGTTCCCATATTCTCTAATTGTGTCCAGGTCCTAGAAATTACACTTTTGGACACTCCAATAGCTGCTTCCACATCCCTCTGTTTCTGTCCCACTTCCAACCTACCTATGGCTCTCAGTGCCGTAACTTAAGGTAACTCACATTGTTATTGCATTGCACTACTTTCTCACTACTCTTTCTGAACCCAACGTCTTGTGTAATTCATTTGGTAGAGTAAACACAAATCAAAACCAAACCACCTTTGCAGCAACTTTCTGTAATTACCATTATCGTGGCTGCTGTAATGTTGTTGTCTCTACCTCGTAGAACTGACAGAAAGACTTCAAACAATTTTAGTTCATTCTGCCGAAGACAATAATTTGGAACTTAGATATCTCAACTAACTCTCAAATTGTTTTGACCAGTATACTTTTTATAAGCTTTGCACTTTGGGCCACGTTCTTCAGATCCAAATAACTGAAGAAATCCAGATATTCATGTATATTTATATATTAAAGTTTTTAGGTACTGTTGAAAGAATGTGTGGTGTCGCACAAGTCCAAAGTGCGCGCCACCTACTTTCGCCGCGCGCCGCCATGCACTCACGGCGCGGCGTTCTTACGACGACAGCCACGAGCGCCCTCTGCGGCAACTCCGCTCGTGGCCACCAGTGAACGACATTGTTCACTTGGGACTGAGATAGCAACCAGTTAGGACCTTCGGCATTAGATAGGCACCAGTGAAGACTTTGGCTATCGTACAGGCACTAGGCAGACTTCTAGCTCAATATTGTATCAGCACTCTGCAGTACTGAATTCTGTAAAAGTTAAGTATTGTATAAATTCTGTTCAATATATATCTCATTCTAATTTACTCTAGTGTTTCTAGTTTCTGGCTGCTCCCCTCCGTACCTGCACCAGCGTGTTATCTTTATTCCTGTGTCGGTCTCATTCCCTTCGGCCACCGACACCTACGACGGAAACGAGACACAAAAGCGGCGACGAGGCTGGGGCACAAAAGAATGACCTAAAGTCACATATTGGCAGAAAATATAAAAAATGTCTTCCTTTACACATCCATGGGCTCATGGGATGATGCTGTTTCACTCTTTCAAACTCAGATAGATAATGTCCAATGGTTTCGGAGACTCCTACAATGTGTTGATCTAGTCTCAATATGTTAGGAATGCCTGTTGTATAAACCATTTATTTAGGTGACCTTACAGATAGCACTCTAAAGAATTAAGGTTGGGGAAACTGGTTCTCTCCTACCAGTTTGTCTGTTATAGTACATATCAATCAGTGCAACTCAGACTACATAACTGAAATTTTCTGGAATCTCTTCATGCATAAACCCAGACCCTTATTTTTAGTGGTATATTCTGTAGTCTTTCTGGGTGAATGTTATGTGAAGGTAGCACCCACAAGGAACCCTGGGAGAAGATATGAAATTAACAATCACTGATAACTCCAAAGCATTGGTTTGTAAGCTAGTTCCACCATTGTATCATGTGTATCTTCATTGATCCACAAAAAGTTGTGAAATTGTTTTATTGTTACCTTTTTCAAATGTCCCCTTATCTGTAAATGTGAATGTATATGCAACAAAAAAAAAAAGCTTGACAGTTTGTACTAAAAAACCAACAGTAAAAGTTCTATTGTTAGAGCTAGGCAAGTGTCTGTTAAGTACCATCCATGCTGTACTATGAGATGTGTCACATGCTACAGTGATGTGTTGTGTGATTACAGCTCAATCTTTTTGACAGCCTCCTCTATATGCTCATGAAATGAATATCCAGCCTTGGTTAAATAAGGCACTTGCCAGATAACTCACAACAACTTACACAAAAATTTCATATGTTAATCTCAAGTATACATGACTGCCAAGTATATAAGTGTAAAACACATTACCTTTAAGAATATAATGATGGTGTCAGGAGATATTTATATCAATATTATCACCTGATTATCCTAAACCTTCATAGTATATTAAAAACAATTAACAGAGGCCACCATCAAAGCTGAATTGTCAGTGTGGCTGACTGCCAAGTGAAAGAGCTGGATTCAATTTGCAATACTGCTAGGGATTTTTCATTACTGGGAATACTGGAACAGGCTGCACTCAGACTTGTGAGAGCAATTGAGGAGCTACTCAACTAATTAGTAGCAGTTCCAAGGTCAGTAAACCTGGAAATAGCTAAGAGAGCAGTGTGTTTTACCACATGCTCCTCCATATCTCATTCAGTGACACCACTGATCAAGCATGAACCAGCAGTCAGTCAGGTCTGATTGGTCCATTTA
The DNA here is from genome assembly GCA_026315105.1 of Locusta migratoria. NCBI lineage: Eukaryota > Metazoa > Arthropoda > Insecta > Orthoptera > Acrididae > Locusta > Locusta migratoria. Next base: position 457,957,715 of record CM048755.1, read on the forward strand.
GGCCCAGAATATGGAAAAAAGTAAAAATCAGTATTATAAACAGATGTGTACACTAACTACAATATGGGTATCTTTTGAGTAATCATAATTTACATTACTATTATTGTAGTTACAATTTATACACAGTATTTGAGTTTAATAGAATTTCATAGCATTAGTTTACTTTGGCTTCTTGCACCTTCTGTATGTTCAGTGTATTCTAGTGCTGCTATTGGCACATTATCATATCAATTTTCATTAGGTTTTCAACTAATTCTCAAATGTATGTTTAATCAATTCTGTTATTTTTTGTAAACTTCTCATTAACATGTGCACATTTTAATCTTTTCATGATACCCATCCATAATATTTTATGATAAGCCTTTTTTAGTATTTCTAATAGAATATTACTTCTTCCACTGTCGAGGAAGTTCCTTTCAAACTTATATTTCAAGCTATTTATTTTTCACAGTGTTTCAGTTTAAATATACATCAAAATCAATGATGTTAGTATTTCTGAAATTAACTTTCTTTTAACAACCAACTCACATTTGTCATATTCTGTAGATAATGCCAAAAATTACAAGTTGACATTAAATAAACAGTTTTTTCAGTTAACAACTTATTTTTCCAAGGTATAAATGAAATATCTTGTAGAGAGACTTTGTTCATGGTGTAGAGAACAAACATAAAACACAGAAGTCAGGTATAATGAAGAAATATCATACAAAACATATATATGGTGTTTTTCAGTGGTTCAAAAGTTTCAGAAGAGATAGAGTACACCTACATACATGAAAATCACACAGCAATGCATAGTTGGAAACACTTTTCAGGCACAGTAGTGATGACACAAATACAAGAAAAAAATGACATAAACTGAGTGAGAAAATATGTTTATTATTAGTAAAGCAGAAACCATCACATCTTCCATGTGCCAGAAACATGAGCGTTGCATCACAGTCCTAGGGTTGTAATTTCAAACACTTTCTTTGATGACAATTGTCATCTTTCTTGTTCTTGCTTCTTGTCTTCTGCTGTACTTAACATAATAAAAGTTTTTATCACCCTTCCTTCCTTTTGTGTATTTTGTTCCATCATTACCATGACTATGCAGTCCTATGTTATTTTCCAATGTCTAGATATACACTATCTCTCAAATAAGTTTATAACAGCTGTGCTGAAGCACATGTTCATTTTTTCTGGAAAATATAAATAGTTCTGGTAACTCTCTATGCTGAAACATTCTTAGGATGCAGTTGATTTCCACAATTCAAACACAACACACACCTCTGACCTCACAGTCGTTAAAATCTTATTGGTTTCTGAAGTCACATACATCAGGTGAAAACTTCAAGAATCATTCAATTATCATCTTCTTTCTCCAGATTTGTTCCTAACAATTTGAATTGTTAATTTTTCATGGGAAAAGCATTATGCAGACCTTTTAACTGAGGATAGGCCATATTACACGCAAGGGAATGAAGAGAAGATGGAAGTAACTGATCTAACTATATACATTACAACAAAGGAAGTGAATTGTGCATTAAATAAAATGAAGAATGGCTGATTACCTGGTCCAGGAAACATTCATGTTGAATTATTGAAGGCTGAAGGAAGATATCTGAAGAAGCGAATAGCCTGCCTGATGAACAACTGTTGTAAAAGGGTTGAAATTCCCTCAGAATCGAAAAAGTCATATATGGTTTCAGTTTTCAAAAAAGGGAATAGAAAGGATGCAAACTGCTATAGAGGCATTAGTATCAACTGTACAATGAGCCACTTATTTGGCAAGATAATATTTGAAAAAATTAGACAAAATTTTGACCACCATATTGGGAAAGAACAGAGCGGCTTTAGGCAGAACAGATCATGTACAGATAACCTATTTATTTTACAACAACTGATGGAAAAATTTATAGCAGCAGGGAAGGAGCTACACATTGCTTTCGTAGATTTAGCAAAAGCTTACGATACAGTCCCTAGATTTAAGTTGTGGGAAGCTATGAAAGATACAGGTATGGATGACCACCTTTTGCAAATTATTATTGAAATTTACAGAAATAATGTGATACAGATTAAACGAGCTTCAAAGTTATCAGAACCTATCAATGTCACTAAAGGTTTGTGACAAGTTTGCAGTATGTCACCCATCTTATTCAATTTATATGTAGAAGTGGCTCTCCGAAATTGGAAGAAAAGCTGCAGAGGAATGCGAATCACAGTCAACAATGTACAGATACTTTCATTAAGTTTTGCTGACGATAAAGCCATTATAGCACAAGATGATTATGACCTTGAGTTCATCACACAAACAGAAGACAATGATCTGACTATTAAATCATAATACTACTCTATGTCAAGGCTCTATCGGCAAAAGATGATTTCTAATTAGACCCTAGGCTCCATAATCCTCAGGCATGTTTCTCATGTAACTCCTGTTTGTTACCAAAATACAGACACTACCAAGAAAAAAGTCATGTTGTGACTAGTTAGAATTGGATTGTGATAGTTACAGTTCATTCCCACAACCCTTTTTCAGAGGTGAATTCCACCAGGAAAAGTACTGATGAGCTAAATTTATGGAGCTCAAAGGCCTTATTTTTATAGGGGATTAAGGTCTCAATCCTATCTGGTAAGCAATATGATTTTCTTGGCCAGAGGTTAAAAGCTGAAGACCATTTAGACTGGCCCAATAATTTAAATTTATTACACACATCTGTTTATGTACCTCACAGAGAAACTATCAAGAATGAGAAACACTACTTTACTGTGATAGCTGAAAAACCAACTGAAAATTATTTACATAGTTGGTACATGAAGAACTCTTCAGAACACTGATGATACGCAAATGTTCTGAATTTTCATATGACCAAGTAAAAGTTTTAAAAGTATACACAATTACAGCATTCAATGGTGGTGTTAGTTCTTTGATTTACTATTCATGAAGAAAAAAAAAACTTCTTCAGGATGATGGCCCAAAATAATAGCAATTCAATGGCAGGTAAAGAGCCCAAATAAAACTGTTTAGCTAAATGACTCACACAACACAACAGAGGGCTATGTATGATGTACACACTTCCAGCATGAACAAAATGTTTACTCACTGTCATTCAATTTTCACATACATACATTTTTCACATTTCATCTTCAGAGTCATTCAAATTCCTTCCTACACCTTGTACATGTACAACACTATTTAACACTATCTCTATTCAAATTACAATGTCTTTTAGGGGTAGCAGAAGAAACTACCATCTGAAAACTACTTTCACTTTCAAGGAAATGTGCTACTATCGCTTCCAAAATTCTCAAGCAAAGCTTATTACTTCATTGTATGAAACAATTTTTAATCTACAGAAAAACACTATGAGAGCTGCATAAAGATAATATACTGGAGACTACATAATAGTAAGTAATCACAATGAAGCATAACTACTTGAATGCAAAGAATAGTCGTTTTCATATGTCATGCAGGATGAATGTTTCACACTACTCTTTATTTCATGCAAAATGGAAAATTTATATTGTTCTGACTGTGTTTGTAAAGGAAATCTACAATATTTTTACTTGCTAACTATAAGCAGAATGCACATTTTAGCAAAACAAAATTATGTAAGTAATTTAGTCTTCTTGAATGTTGCATGGATTTATGAGACTAGAAAGTTGATCTGGCCTGTCATTCAAATTTTTTAAATATTTCTTTTCCTGATTTAGCAAATACAGCACATATTAACAATGAAACAGATATAATTACACTATGATTGATTAAAAGCAGTTGCATAACCAAAAGAAACTGAAATAGATGATTTATAGAACTCCTAAACCCACATGTACGAGAATAATCAAGGATAGTTATGAAATTCTTTGACCTTAAACTGCACAGCTCCTTAACTTAACATGAGACAGTTCTGAAGAACATCAATAAATACCATTACTTTAGGATAAGAACAGTCTTGAACTCTGAAATAACTGAATTCACTTTATCACATCTCGTTTCACAAAAAAGTATCTGACAAAAGGAACTGAGATTATCTACCCTTCTGTTTGCTTGTTACACCTAACAAATAAGCCAGGATGCAGATATTCACAGAATTCTTTTCATGGAACATGACTCCTCTGCTATAAAACAGGTACGAGAACTCATACTTACTGGGAATCCCCGACACCAGTTTGAGAGGTCTGAGCACCCGAATGGCTCTCAGAGTTCGGAGATCCATGTCCACATTATTGAAAGGGATGAGTGTTATGAACCTGTGGAAGCAATTACTTGCTATCACTACAAAACAAACCACTACTAAAACTAAAGAGTAATACAAAGAAAAGAACTAAATGTAAAATAGGACATAACTATTCTAAGTCTAGACATGTCTAAACTAAGAAATTCTATGCAAAATAAACTACTATGAACAATTAGCACAGACACTCCATTCACACTGCCAACTCTATTCACACTAAAACTGCATAGATTTTAGTACATGAACAATACATACTAATGGGGAAAACATATTAAGAACATTAAGAAATATTCAATCAAAAATACCACTAAAGATAAGGTGACAATAACAAGATGTTTCTAATTGCTGTAATGGATAACATATCACAGAAAGCACTACTATCCAATGATTTCTTCATTGTTCACCACCTTATTTGGTCTGAAATTACTTGGCAGGAAGTGCTGCTTTCCTTGGGAAAAATCTTCAGTGTCCCTACCAATATAATCTATTTTCCCTCAGTCAATATTAAAGATATTCTAAGTGAGGAACATTGATATACTTACTAAATATTAGTAACCCTGCAACGTTATTTCCCGATTGATTGGTACAGTATTTTTGACCACAAAAACAGGAGCAAATAATCTCTCTCTCTCTCTCTCTCTCTCTCTCTCTCTCTCTCTCTCTCTCTCTCCCTCTCCCTCTCCCTCCCCCTCCCTCCAAACACACACCACACACACACACACACATACACACACACACACACACACAAACACACACACACACAAATTTTACATAGATCTGTGGCACAATGTCTTCCAATTACAAACATGACTAAACACTAAACTAGCAGAGAACATATCAACACTGCCAGCTGTAATCTAAAAGCTGTCTTCATGCCTCCGATACAATAGGTACACAATTAGCAACTCCTGAAAAGAGGAAAATATGCTAACTGTTATTCATTACACTAAAATGTATCTATAACATTTAGAAACAGATGTTATTTCTTTTCAGACAACAAAATATTCTGTAATACTATGCAGGCAACTAGCTAAAAGTAATATGAGAGAAGTACGAAGTGGAAGACCCAGTATATGTAAGCAATAAACAGAGTATGATGAAGTTACTCTGAGAAAAGCCAAAAGTAAATTGTCATCAAATGAAACATTTGTAGTGGGGAAATGTGTAAATTTATTTTCTGTACTTATGGGATTTTTCCATCAGAAATTAGGCACACTGCTGTCAAAATTTTATACGCTGAGAAACAATAACACAGGGTTTTAATATATGCAATCTTTCAAACAGCATTTGTCATGATAATAAAATGGCACAGAGATTTTAATCTAGGATCTTGTAGCATCTCGGCGATTAAGGAAACCAAAGTATTATGAACAATCACTCTCGAAAGTCCTCAGCCAACCAGCCAGCCAAAATCTCTAAACTCTAACAAAACATAGTTTTCTATACTGGATGTATCACACTACACACACACCGCATCACTGCAAAACAAGTGGACATCTCATGAGTAGAAACATGCATGTCCATAAATGTTGTTCTAATCTCATTTTAGTCTTTAATGTAATTTAATACAGTGCTGGCATGAAAATTGCACTTACTGATATCAAATTTACAGGCTGGATAAGTATGTTGTGGAGATGGCAATAGTGGTGGTGGTAGTGTTTTATGTTGGTGGCAACAATGTTCGTGGTTGCACTAGTGAGGATGGTAGTTATATAAGGCTTGCCAGTACTCATCAGACATAATGACTATCTGTCAATGGAGTGCTGTGTGTAACAGTTGCCAAAAGTATGGTAGAATATATGTTCATTATAGTCATCCTAGAAAGTTCATAAAATGTGAGACTAAATACCTGCACTAAATTAGTAAAGAAATAAAAATGTCACCCATTAATGTCACACCAATGGAAACATAATATTATTGAACATTTATATTATTTTCAGGCATGAAACTTGTAAAGTGGTAAAATATTGATTTTATTCAAAACAAATTTTGCCCTCCTTATGAGAAATAAATGTTTTATTCATATTATTAAAATTACATTAAGCTCACTTACAATACCGAATATCACAAAAATATCTATCGCAAAATAAAGTAAAGTGGACATACTTCCTAAGCACAAGTTCTTAAAAACTATAATTTTTTAAAACCATGTGAAACTTGATGCAGTTATGGATAAATTTCTCCATTAAATGTGTATTAACAAAATACTCAAAATAAAATTAAGCCTACATCAAATTTAACTGTTGACTAAAGGCAAACTGAGGTTTTCACAAAAATAATGAATCTGCTCAAATTAATGCAAACAAAATAACTTATTAAACACTGACAGCACAATACAAATAAATTCAGAGAACACTCTCATACTTGAATCTATCTACTGTCTACGCAATCAACTGAAATCTCACCATACACAGATGAATGACTACTCTCCGAGTTTAATATTTTAACAGTGAATATTTAAAAGGGGTAATACATTTTGAATTAATTTTATGTTATTTCATATGCAAATTATTCTATTACAATGTGTACAATTAATGTACTACATAGCGTTACAGTACAGCAGTTTCCAACAAGCCGAAATGATGACGCAATATGTGATAATAAATATTACTGTATACATATTTACTTTATCAGAAGACTTGCATTCAGTGACACAGTGAAAATACCACTAACAACATTCCTAAAAATAAGAAGTTCCCCACATAAACAGTTTACAATGTAGTGACCTTGCTCAGAGGTCATAATGGCAAAGGAAGAAAAACTGCTATTACATACAATGTGAACAGAATGTGAGTGCAAGAGATGATAACTTTTAATTGGGATTATCTAAATGTATGTGATACTTCTTCCCTTTGTTCTTCTTCTTCTTCTTCTTCTTCTTCTTTCATCGGATCAAAGTATTTTGTCCCATTAATTATTAACACATAGAATTCATAAGACCAAATGAATTAACACTTAATACCTTGAAACAATATTTGTCATTTAAAGATCACTTTCTTAATTAGTGATCTCAGAAAATCTTGATACCACCTACTTTTCAACAGACAGATGTATCATGAAGAAATCAGTTTTTGTATAGCAAACTCAAACACAAATGCATATGTAACAGAGCATCTCCAAAGCAGAACCATATTGTTGACTTTTAAATCACAATACTTTGTGCCTTATGTAGTACTGCTTAATGATTATATATACGTGCATAACTTTATTCCAAATACTGTAAAAAAAATATGCTCTTCAAACAAGTTCTGCAAGGCTTCAGTATAAAATATTGTTTTATAGTTTATGAACCCACTGTAAATCAAAACCAGTTACAATATCAATCAGATCAAACTAAGACAATCAGCCACCTACAGAGGTATTTTTAACCACATCCACTGTTATAATGCAGCTTTAGAGTAAATGTGACTCGTCTTTTACAATATTATTGCTAAGTAATGAAACAGCCAATCGCACTTAGAAGAACAACATTCATGGGCATGCCATGTTATCAACAACTAGCTGAATATATCTAAGACTAAGATATAGAAATACTCCATCTAGCTCTGTGGCCTGCACCTAAGGCAATAAGACACACGGATAATCATTCCAGTCAACACTAACATTTGGTTGTCATTACTACACTGCGTCTAGAGGAGGATGTACTTCAAGTTGGTAAGCTCGCTGCAGGCTGCTACCAACTTACTTGGTATTCTTGAGACCAGTTTCAGTGGCCTCAACACACGGAATGACCGAAGCATCCGCAAATCCACATCCACATTGGACTCCGCAAATATGGTCATCGACCTACAAACACCCACATGTTTTGGAAACAGCTGCCTACAGGAAAAGCATTCTGAAGCATACAGTTCACTTGTCTGTTCAACCTGAGTGATTACTTTTCCTCATGTCTTTGCTAAAAGACATATAGAAACTACCCCTCCAAAAGATTTCTTTTTAAAATATGCAATATCTTAGATGGGGCTGTCAGTGTATGACTGCCTACTCAATCATGCTGGAACACACACAATGTAGTTAATTTGAATAATATTCAACTTTATGCTTTACAAAAATAGTAAAAGGTCACAGAACAGATCTGATTGATAGTATGAGCATAAGCACACAAATTAACATGCAGTGAATTTAACAATCTAACACTCTGGAGAAAAGCCACCATATTTATCATTAGTTACTCAACAGGCTCATTGGTGCTCCTTTTGCTGAAAAAAAAATCTGGATGTAGCTACGGAAAGAAAGAACTTGTCTTGTCAGGTAATCAACAGTACCACTGGCTGTAAAATACAGCTATATACCAATATGCATGTATAAACATAATAAAACGCTGTATGCTTCAAACAATAAACTTGATTTATATTCTTGTGAATATGTTGAAAATGGATAAGAGCATAATATATATTAAAAGTAGGGTTAAGGGTGTGAGGTTAGACTGGAAATTTAACAATTAAAGGTTCTGGTAGTAATGGTAGTATATAAAAAAAATCCATTCTGCAAAGCTGCATCTCTACTGCTGGCTTATACTCTACATGATATCACCAACAACAATGTAGTCTGGATTTCCTAGACTTAATTTCCATGAATGCTAGGGATTGTGTGTTCATCTCACACATCACCAAAGTTCTAAATTACAAAGATGTTTAACATTTAAAACCCTGTTGATACCAAGGACATTAGATATGATGAAATAGCTTGGATTTTGCAAGTATATGGTCATACATCATCATGGCTTCAACATCTACATAACTAAGAAAAACCGTGGAAAACTTAAATAGAGATGGTCCTCACATTTATGGATCCAGCGTCTTAACAACTACACTACTTTCTTAAATTTCTCTGGACTGATCTGACTGATTGTATTACAAGATTTCCACAATCAACTAGGCACATGTTATGCTTGTTTACAAGTTACACCTGTTTCTCAGTCCACAGTGATGACTAATTAAACAATTTACATTTCTATATTCATCTGCTTGATGATGCTGCAAGCACCATGATACATTCCACAAATATTATTTAATGATATGAAATAAAATTTTATCATCAACATTTTAAATATGGGCCAAAGTAAAAAGAGAGGGAAGATGAATACTGACATGGCTTCTTCCACCTGAGACATCTAGGTAAATACCTCATGTCTACAGTTTTGTCAACTGGGCACTGAATTCTAACAAACAAATTCATAATGATATTCTTCTCAGTTTGCCTGCCAGATCAGATTGTCATATGGACATTGTGTTCAGATGATGTACTATTCCAGCAGACAACCTGAGAAGAATATCCATGTTGTGGAGTTCATTTGTTAAATATTGCAAAATTTAGAATGCATCCACAAATGTTGTAGGACCTTGCAATATCACCTGGGTGCCTACATTTGTGTCAAAATCCATATTCAAATTGTCAATTGCCTTATAGACAGGCAAACAACTTTTCCACGTCTTCTCCTATAGGAAGGCATCCCTGTGAGTATTCACTACTATTGCATGCGCAGCTGCTCAGCAACTGATGCTGCTTCTTCTGGTACTACTACTTATATAGAGTCTCTTATCAGCAACCGCAAACTGCAGAGATGCCTCACTATAGGAGAAGATTTAGGTTAAGTTGTTTGCCTGTCTATCAGGCAATTGACAATTTATATATCGATTTTGGCATGAAAGTAGGTGCCCAGGTAATATTACAAGACCCTATGACATTTTGTGGATGTGTTGTAAATTTCGCAATATTTAACAAAGGAACTCCGCAGCACAGAAGAGGGTGGTTGACTGTTACTGTTCTTTGTTTTAATGGTAGTACAGTTAAATGCCTACATAGTCACAAAGTAGTACTGTTGCTACATTACAGACAGTTATAATTATCTTGGCAATGGCAATTGTCTTTCAGTATACTAATAAAACACTACCTCCTCTGTCATTGTGTTTAACAATTAAGACACTTTCATTTGCAATTACTAATAACCATACAAATTTCCCTCAACGAATATGAATATATTGCAACACTCTATGTAAAACCTGTGTGATTTGTCTTGAATAAGCACTCATGAAAAGTATCATTTCCTGACACAATTATCAACACAACATGATGTGACAAAAAATTGCATTCATCTGAACAGGCAGCTCATGTGTGTTCTTCTGTGATCAGTTTCAAAGTTCCTCTGTCCAAGACAATTGCAAATGATGTTACTGAACTAAGAAGTATCACAAATGGATCTTTTGCTGCTAAGCCTAATTTGAAACATATAATACTCAAAACTGTTAATTAAATACAGTCAATGAGAGCAGTGTTGCTGTGTTGGAACAAGTACATCAGTTCCACTAGCCATATACAGAAATTCCTAGTAAATTTCACAATTGAGCACCCTCATCATGTGTGAAACATCATACTTGGGATAAGAAGAAACTTCCTTTAAAATCAAAATTCTGTCCAGGAGCTTCTTTGTAAAAGTTAGAAACCTGCACTCACAAAAACAGAAATATTATTATAGCAGTGGATAATTAAGAAACATGGAGAGAGAAAATAAAATTCAGCAATATACTGTAATTAGTGCAAGTTCTAGGTTGAAGCCAGGCTGAAGTGGTATCTCAAAAGCATGTATGATAAGAGATAGCTACACTGTGGTTTGAAAGTGAACTAGAAAGCAACAGACTAGGAAGACACAAACAGGAAGAGAGACAAATGGATCAAATTGGAAATTATCTGTTAAGGTGAGCTCTGGATTTGCAGTAAAGTAAAAATGAATACATTATCTTGATTAGGAATAAGGGACAGGGGTCATTCAACACACCCAGGATACTAAAATTGTTAAGGGAGATCATAATGATGAGGTTAATATTTGTTGCATCCCAGAGGTCTTGAAATTATTTATGCAAATGAGTACACTATGCACTGCTGAGAAACAAAAGATATTTACAACCTTAGATCATTTCATAATTCACAACAAAAGACCTTCTATAGTGCATATTTGGCAGCAAATTTCTGATTTACATTATTCATTAAAAAAGACATAGGAACAAAATACAGAACCTTCCTATAAAAAATTAGCCTTCTGAACATTTTAATTTTAGTCCTGGAATGACACAATATAATAAAATTCAATGTAGTCCTTTAAAACAGAATAAGTTGAAGGAGTTACTCATACAGCTCCAGTAATTCTGTGTTCAGTTATATGAATTAATCACAATCACTGTTTTACGCGGGAATCAAGTAGTTCACCTTTGTCATATAATTGAATGAATTGCTTCTCATTGAACACAAAAAGATTGGCAGCAGTAACATGGTCAAGGAGAGGCTACATTCATGGTTTCATTTTGAAAACTATGAACAAAGGGTATCATGATCAAAGACCTTAAAGTATTAGCTTGACAAATTTGATGAGCAAACCTGGAGCAGCAAGTACACACTATTGCTCACAAAGTAATAAACATTAAGTAAACCAACTGAGATGGTTTAAAAATTTGTAACTGGTGTCTCTTCAAATGAACAAGTTTCACATTCAGACAAACTGCTTGCCAAGAGCCTAAATGCATCTCAATTCAATACACAAAGTAATTAGAAAATTTTAGGTAAATAGTAGACCATCGACATTTTATTGGCCAGTCATCCAAATGCAAATGTGTTTCTGCTATCATGAGAATTTCTCATAGGTACTCCGCCACTTTAATGATCTCTTTGGTCCTTAATTAACATGCTTTTTGCTCAGCCTGACATGATAGACTGCACATTTAGTTTCTTTCCTTCTACTCTCGTGATTTTACAGCTTTAGCAGAATTTTCTCTTCCAAAATTCTTGCCTGCTGCTGTGCCAGTTCTTGAAATAACTTGTTTCCAAGTTAATTATTGATTTTTTTCCCTCATACCCTACACTGTTGTTTTTATTATACTGTTACCTCTTAAGTTCTCTACAGCAGCATGTTGTACTGGTACATACTATATGTACATACATATTAGAAAAATGTAATGAGCAATTGTATATTGTTATAATTAGCATCACTGCACAGTTGTGGAGTAACACATTCATTCTGTTTCTGATGGGTGTCTGCAATTCACAGTCACAGTAGGCTACTTGTAACTTTTTCTTAATCATGGTATCTCTCTCCATGGACTTGATACACATTCTTTCTCTTGTGCAACTAATTAATAAATTTATGTACATGATCATTATTTATTACCAAAACAGGTGTTCACTTAATAATTATCACCCATTTCAATAAAAGCTGAAGCAAACATATTGGTACTGTATAAATGGTACTAGAAATGTTCTGCAATAGGATGCAGTAATAAGTCACAGGAGGTTAATTTTTTCTTTGTTCTGATAACACTTCATACTTGCATTGTAGCTGCTGTACTAAGTCTGTGGTTTTAGTCATTCACCAGCTTGGTTAGTTTGAAGTGGTTGCTTTGGCACAGTGTTACAAATAGTGAGATTCGGGCATTTAATGGTACAACTTTGTGCATGGATTAACCCCCAAGTGTGTGCGACAGCATATGCTGTCTGTTGCCAACAACTCATTCAGCGTGTGTGTCGTCATTTACCATCTGCATTTTTTAATTCCAGTTTTCATTTCTGCCGATGCAGTTTGAAGGATGGCCAGTAAATGGCAGTGTCCTACATTCCTTAGCTTCATGTTGCCAGAGTTCACATTATGTTATTTGATGGACTACAATTTTATGAACATTTGTCCTTGTGTGCATGGCGATTTTCAAACATTGTGCGCAATAACTGGGCTGATTGAAGATGAAGGTCTGTGAATTTTGATGGGTGGTTATAATGAGGAAGATGAGTTTTTATTATCTTCTAAAGCTTGATTAAAACTCTTCATGGCTAAAGTGATTTAGCCTATTAAATCAATGCGGGTGCTGTCTGGTAGAAAGCAGTGTCATGCTTGAGGGGTTAAACATAGACCAGTGCTTTGAAGAAAATACTCTTGCACTCTGTGCTGTGTGTCTACATTGTACAACTATATTCAGGTGCTACAGAAAATTCCAAAGAGGAAATTTCTATCTGGAGCATGATGTGAGGGCAGGAAGGACACCATAAACTGTTAGGGAGGAAAACATTGATATTGTGAGGAAAATGCTAGACTAAGACAGGCGAGTGACCTATAGGAAGATAGAGGATACCTTAGAGCTACATGCAGTAGCAGATTCATTTGGTTATGCATGATCATTTGCAAGTAAGGAAACTGTTGTCTCCGAGTGATGCATAGACTGGCAGAAAATCAGATGACATTCTAATGCCCGTCACCCCTTTTTGGAATGACTCAAACTGAGCCCTAATATTTTCCTGAATCACGGAAAGTTTTATTAGTTCACAGTCTATAACAAAGTCATTCCACTGTAGGTGAAGTTGAACTTATCCTATATGCTGGCTGAGGTCCATTGCGTTGTGAGCTACCTTCGGCATTCACTAAAAGATTTGATGTTACAGGATCATTTCGTAAATTATAAACATGTCCAGAATGAAACTTCACTCTGCAGCGAAGTGTGCGCTGATATGAAACATCCTGGCAGATTAAAATTGTGTGCCGGAACCGGGACTCGAACCTGGGACCTTTGCCTTTCGCGGGCAAGCGCAGGTACTGGCGGAAATAAAGTTGTGAGGCGGCATTGTGAGTCGTGTCGGGGTAGCACAGTCGGTAGTGCGATTGCCCGATGAGAGGCAAAGGTCCCAGGTTCGAGTCCCGGTTCCGGCACACAATTTTAATCTGCCAGGAAGTTTCATATCAGCGCACACTCCGCTGCAGAGTGAAGTTTCATTCTGGAAACATCCCTTAGGCTGTGGCTAAGCCATGTCTCCACCATATCCTTTCTTCCAGGAGTGCTAGTCTTGCATGTTTGCAGGAGAGCTTCTGTGAAGTTCGGAAAGTAGGAGGCGAGGTACTGGCGGAAATAAAGTTGTGAGGCGGCATCGTGAGTCATGTCGGGGTAGCACAGTCGGTAGTGCACTTGCCCGCGAAAGGCAAAGGTCCCAGGTTCGAGTCCCGGTTCCGGCACACAATTTTAATCTGCCAGGAAGTTTCAAATCAGCGCACACTCCGCTGCAGACTGAATTTTTTTATTTATAATTTTGTGAATTTCACATTTTTTATGCAATGTATGAAGCTTTACCCTACAGTTTTAATATACTTTATTACAGCTTCTCTTAATTTTATTTTATTTCTGTATGGGCAACTGGTGGCTGCCCAAACTAAGATACAGTAGGCAGTGCTTACAAGCATGGGCTGGATCGTTGCAACAGTGACAGATGGTCACTCTCTGAAATTGCATGGAACTTTTTCATTTTATTTCATTTTTAATGTAAGTCATATTTCAGTACTGTTCTCTTTTTACAGGTTTTGAATGAGAAAGTTCTAACTGATAAAAATGAAAACCCTGAGTTGTGGTTAAATAATCATTTAAACTGCACTATATCTGACAAAAATCAGTGCATTTCCATCTGATTACTAATGCTGGTAACATCAAGACAGCATGGTTAATAGTGAAAATATTTCTTATATTGCAGTGACAGAGCTTTCATTTCCTGCTTTTGTTTTCCTGCTCCTGTGCTACACTTGGTGTCAGAATGCATGTGTGGTTAAATATTCAACTGCAAAACCCCAAATGTATGAATAATACTTCATTGCACAGAACTGCGTAGATACCTGTAGGTAAGAAAAACAAAATGTAGTTAAAATTAATGACTGTATGATGATAAATGTAATTTAAACCCTTAATTTGTACAATAAGGCATCACACATTGATTTAATCTCTCTGTTCTCATGATGAATAAGTGCTATTTACAGAGGATCTCAAACTCATTCCATATTTCAAGATTTCCAGGCTTCTGACACAGTTCCTCACAAGCGACTTTTAATCAACTTGTATGCCTATTGAGTACCATCTTAGTTGTGTAACTAGATCTATGATTTTCTGTCAGACAGGTTACAGTTTCTAGAAATAGATGGAACATCATCAAGTGAGACATAAGTCATATCTGGCATTCTCCAAGGAAGTGTCACTGGCCCTCTACTGTTCCTAATCTAAATAAATGATCTATGGATAGTCTGGCCAGTGCTCTCGAGCTATTTTCAGATGATGCTTTTATTTAATGTCTACTCAAGTCGGCAAAAGATCAATACCAATTACAAAATATTCTATACAAGATATCTGTATGGTGCAAAAAGTGGCAATTGACTCTAAATAAAGAAAGAAGTGAGGCATCCACATGAGTACTAAAATAAATCTGTCAGATTTTGTTGACACGTCATATAGTACATTTCTCAAGGGTGTTAATTCAACTAAATACCAAGGAATTATGAGTGTGGAAAACTTTAAAGGTAAAAAATACATATATAATACTATAGGCAAGGTGAACAAAGACTGCACTTTGGTGGCAACATTTAGAAGATGCAACAAATCCACTAAAGAGATTGCCTACACTACACTTGTCTACCCTCTCCTGCTAGACTTGCTGCACTGTATGGGATACTTACCAGATAGGGCTTACGGAGGACATAAAGTCCAAAGAAGGTACCTCATTTTGTATTATCAAGGTATAGGAGAGAGGGTGTCACAGAAATAATACAGAAGTTAGGGCAGCAATCATTACAACCAATGTGTTTTTTCGTGTGATGAGATCTATCATAAAACTGTAATCATTTATTTAATCCTCTTAATGCAAAAATATTTTTAAGATTACCTGACATGGCAGGCACAGGAGAGTGATCTACAAGGGCAAGTCTAAAATTATTTACACTTTTACCATAATGTTTGTTACATTGCACATGTTGTCTCACACATCATTATAATGTTGTGGTAATGGTGTGACTGTTTGATCTTATTTCCGCCATTGTTCTTCCTTCTGTTGCAGATATATCATGGAAGCTCCATTAGAGGTGTGCACCAATAAGGAACAATGAGCAATGATATTCCTCTGGTCAGAGGGTGTCAAAGGGGCAAACATTCATCGCAGACTATCATCGCAATATTGGAAACATGCACTATCACATAAAACTGTGTTTTATTGGATCGAGAAGTTTAAAAATGATTGAACAAGTGCCACCCATGAAGAGGGAACAGCCGGGTTATCAACCTTCACTACAGATGACAATGTTCAGCAAGTTCGAGAGATGTTTCTGACAAATAGGCATATCACTAACAATGAGGTAGTATCCACTTTCAACATCAGCCAAGGCTCCGTCCATCACATCATCCATGACAAGCTCTGTTTACATAAGGTCTGTGCATGGTGGGTACCAAGAAAGCTTACCGACAACCGTAAGCTCACCTGTGTTATGGTCTATCAAAGCTAACTTACTCACTTCAACAACAAAGGTGATGCAGTTTTGAGCAGAATTCTCACCAGAGACAAAACAAGGGTGCATCACTACAAACCTGATCAAAGTGCCATAGTCTGGAGTGGAAACACCTTGGATCACTGACAAGGAAAAAACATCAAGACGGGGCCATCTGCAGGAAAGGTTATGTAACACATTCACAACTGGCGTAAGTCATCCTGGATGAGGCAGCCGCTGTTTGCTGTTTTAACAAGTTTTTCGTAAATTACAGCATTCTAACCAAGAATGCAATAATTGAGTTTGCTGTCTCATTTGAAACAATGAAACCTCTTTTATGTATTAATATATATTAAAATTTGCAGATACAGATAATTTTTTACTAAATCAAGTTTGTATTCCAAGAAAAAAACCTTGTACATATCTTTCTTACAGATAATCAGCTACTCCTTCTGAACCAGGATCATATGTTTCCTCTTCGGGGACACTGAAAACATCGCTCTCATCTAAATTCACCATGTCAAGAATATGCAGAGTACAAACACTTGGTAGACAGCAATATACATATGAGACAAAAGCAGTGTTGGGCTCAAGAGAGAGTGGGAAACACATAGCCCTTTTGTTGCATACAAATAGCCAAAACTCAGTTCACTATGTGATACCACAATGCAGAGATCCCTCCTTCCTTTTACTTGGTTACCAACAAAGGGCAGATTGTGAATGGCAGCTACATATTTTTTAATGTTGCACGAGTCAGACTCAGGTGTCATCCGCCTGACTAACTGCTGCTGAATGAGTCTAGTTCAGACGCCGTCCACAATGTGTTAACCATGTTTTGAGACTCACAGGGATCCACACATGGAAAAGGGAATGACTATCAACAGTGAGAAGTATAGTGCATTGCTGGAAAAGAAGCTGAATCCAACAATTCACACGAAATGCAGAGGTTTGCTGTCGAAGGATGTTTTGTTGTTCAATAACAATGCACGGCCACACACAGCACATCACACTACTGAAGCATCAAAATGATGAAATTTGAGGTATTTGAACACCCTCCCTACAGCCCAGATCTTGTGACAAGTGACTTTCACGTGTTTGGGCCACTCAAGGATCATTTGTGTGGCCACCAATTTGTCTCAGGTGTGGAGGTGCAAAAATTGGCTTTACAACCAATCAAAAACCTTTTATTTAGAAGTATTACATAAGCTTGTTGAACAATGGGCCAAGCGCATTGAGTAGGAGGGAGATTTCATATAAAAATGATTTATATTGTATACCCCTAGCTTCATGTCAATAAACTGTAGCATGAAAAGTGTAGATATTTTTTATTTGCCCTTGTGCTATTGCCCAAGAACAGAACTTTATTTGCAAATAACTTGTTTCAATGAACCTTACTTATTTGTAAATAGAAGGCTTTATTTTAAATTTGTGATCTTGGCCAATAGCTTCCTGCTGGAAATTTTTCCCATTAACATTTTGTTGACCTCCACTTACATAGGGAGAAATGATCATGATGAGAAATCACACCTGGAACACAAAATCCTATGCTATTCAAGACTGGGAAGGTAGGTAAATGATTTGCTGTGCCCTCTGACAGTCAGAGTAGTCATATAGATGCAGAATTATAGTGGTATGTGTGGACAATCTGTGAATTGAAACTGTCAATTATGTGGTTAAATTCTCCTCGAAAATGTTACTGAGATGGTGAAGCTATAATTTTGTTACAGGTAATTCACATTTTTAGAAGTATATAATAGGCTATTAGAATCATAGAGGTAAGAGGGGAATTAACATGGTCAGAGATAGGAGTTTTCACAGTGTCATAGTGATTTATAGAATTTCAGCTCAGAGAAGAGAGTCAGTAGTACTTCTTTCTAAATGACTAAATTTACATGTTGTGGAAATGAGTTTCTAAAGTTCTTAGGAACATAGCTTTAACCAACATAAAAAGGAGACAAACAAAACGTCAATTACTATGGAGTAAGGCATATCAACCAGTGGCATACAACATATTATCAAACATTCTCCTGAAGAGAGTTAAAGAAATTTAGACAAACATCTAGGGAAGTATCATGGAGGCTTTTAAATGGAAAGATTGTGAACATGACATATTCTTAAATTAAAATCAAATAATTCACCATAATATTAACCAATAAACTGGTACTGGTAACAGTCTCATTTACTGATATCAAGAAAGTTTTTTTCTATTTCATACTCAGACTAATAAAATTGCTACAGAAATTTTCATCAAAAATATCACATATAATTTATGAAACACTAACAAATAAATTACTGTATCTAAATGTTAAAATTAATGGATGAAGTATCCTTGCCATTTTAAATAAAAAGTTGTTTTAGACAAGGTAACAGTTCATAAATTCTGTTTAACTGTATTTTTGAAATAAAAAGTAAAACTTTGGAGCTAAAAATTAATAAAACTGAACCAATAATTCTGGGAATGAAATCAAATGAAATCAAGGTAAATTGCTTGGATTTTGCAGATGATTTTGCAATGGATTTAGATACTTTTACAGAACAGTTATTCAAATAAATCTTCTGGAAAAATATCAAATAGAAGCGGTTTTAAAACTTCGCTTGAAAATGCAAAATTCATGATAAATATAAAAAAAAACCAAAATTAATATAAAAACAAATAGAAATATAGAAAATGTTTGTAAATTTAAATATCTTTGAGTAACCAAACAGCAGAATGGATTAGAAAATTTTACAATATATATAAGAATTAAACAAATGGAAAGAATGTATGGGTTGATATACGTATTATATATGATACATCTGTCTAAATTACATTCCTTCAGATTGTGTAGCATTTTTGTAACAAATGCTACTGCATCATCTTCATTATACTCCACAGAATAAACCGTTCACCTGCACATAGTTCTCACAATGACTCCTAGGTGTCAAGAGTAGTCAGTAAGAATTGCTTTTTGAATGGGTAATCATGACTTGCGGAAAGAAAGATTAACAATATTAGTCTATCATTTCTTTTTAAAACCATCACTAAAAATACTTTTAAAAGTTCCCTGGCTATAATTCTACCGAAGGAGGTAATTCGAAAGATGATATTTCCTTATGAGAAGTCATATTTTCTTAATATAACATATATATCAGGTCTTTGTGATTACATTTCATATGTCTATGAGGCGGAAAGTGAAGAAACAAAAGGCAAATAACAGTAATGGCTAAAGCATATAAACTGTCCTTCGCACATGCCAGAAATAGCCCTGGAAGAAAAGAACAGGTCAAGGTGCAGAGGAGTGAGTTGTTCAAAGCTAACAAATGTGAGGTGTTATGACTGTACTGTTTTCTGACTTACATCGGAAAAAAATGTTTCAAAAGTTTCTCTCTTCATAAGAATATCGTGTAATACTTTTAAAATTTGTAAAAATTATAGTTTTTAATTTTTTATCTTTTTAACAATTTTTTCAACAACAATAAGTAATGAGACAATATGCAGCTATTTTGTGTATTTTATGGCATGAAGAAGAATTTATATCATGTTAATAAGCAAAATTAAGTAACAATTACTTTTCCCTATGTATCATTTGTTAAAAACCTTTTTTTTAGAAAACATTGATGAATATTTGATAATTGGTGGTGGTAACCAACAAATTAATGAGTAGTTGTGATTCTTGAGTTTCTCCAAGCGTATTTGATAATCAAAATATCCACGGGTGTACTGCCGGTCTATAGTGTCCAATGGGCACAATTTTTCGGCGATCATACATGTCGCCATCACACACGCTACGGCAGACTGAAGGGAACTGGGTCCTAGCCCGGTAGCGGGCGATTTAAATAGCCTCGGCCCATGGCACACCCCCTCCGTGGTCGCGCCCCGTGCCGCGGAGTGGAACCAATTGCGACGGCGTCTGAGATGACGTTGATGTGAGGGCTCTGTCCGCCGTGGTCATCACTACGTTACATTTGCTAGATTTACTCTTAATTAACCCAATCACTGGTTCCCAAGCTTTGCTAAGATTATAGCCACAGTCACGGTTTATGAGGTTGTCACTAGTGCGAATTTCAATGGCCTCTCTAATGACGCAGTACCAGTATCTTGACATCTGTACCAGAATCCTAGTGCGTTCATACTCCATCACATGATTCTCTGACAAACAATGTTCAGTGACCACCGACTTGCTCAGATACATCAATCGTGTGCACCTCTGGTGTTCAACGCATCGATCCTCGACGGTACGCATCGTCTGTCCAATATATGACTTGCCACACTGACATGGAATCTGGCACACGCTCGCCTTCCTCAAACCAAGATCATGTTTGGCGCTCCCCACCAGTGCACAAATTTTATTCAGCGGACAAAAAACAGTTCTCACCTGGTGTTTCTTCAAAATGTGGGCAATCTTCCATTTTTTCGGAATACAGTTCTCAGGTGTTTCAATTCCTGAGGTAGACTCTGCGTAGGAGATAGTGCGCACCGTATGTACTAGAGTTTTAAGTACCCCATTCCTCTGCGAAGGGTGGTGACAGCCGTCTGCATGTAAATACAGATCAGTATGCATTGTCTTCCGATACACACAATGACCCAGGGTGCCATCAGCACTTCTCTTGACCAAGACGTCAAGGAACGGCAATTTACCCTCCGTTTCAGTCTCCATAGTGAATGTGATGTTAGGGTGTATGGAGTTCAGATGTGTAAGGAAGTCAAGGAGTTTATCCATACCATGTGGCCAGATGACGAAAGTATCATCCACGTAATGGAAAAATCAAGCAGGTTTCCATTTAAATGATGCCAGGGCTTCCTCCTCGAAATTCTCCTTGTACAAATTTGCGACCACAGGGGAGAGTGGGCTAACCATGGTGACTTCCTCCGTTTGTTTGTAGTATTCGCCATTGAAAAGAAAATACGTGGAGGTCAAGACATGCCTAAAAAGTTCGGTGGTCTTCTCGTCAAACTTCTGACCAATCAAATCTACTGACTCTCGAAGGGGGCACCCTCGTAAACAATGACACAACGTCAAAACTCACCTTGATATTTGACTCATCCAGCATGAAGCTGTTAAGGCGTTTAACAAAATCCACAGAATTACGGATGTGATGAGGGCATTTACCCACATAAGGACTTAATATTCCTGTCAAGTATTTGGCCAACAAATAAGTAGGTGCTCTGATGTTACTGACAATGGGGTGTAATGGCACCCCATCTTTGTGAACCTTAGGGGGTCCATAAAGTCTTGGCGGTACCGGACCTTGAGGTAGCAGTTTCTTGGCGACACCCTCCGGTAAATCCGCATCCTTGAGAAGTGCCCTCGTCTTGTTCTCCACCATCTTTGTGGGGTCAACGCTGATCTCCCGGTAGGAATCGTCATTTAGCAGGCTCTGCATCTTTTCAGTGTAGTCCTTATGGGAGACAACAACTGTAGCTATACCAGTGAGGAAATGGCAGAAGCAAGATTGTAAGGATGGACTGTGAAGCATTCTGGGATAGTTCAGAAGATAAGAGTACTTGCCCATGAAATACAAAGGTCCCAGGTTCAAATCCTGGTACTGCCACACAATTTTAATCAGCCAGGAAGTTTCAGAACAAGGTCATCACCTCATATGCTGCAAAGATATAAAACATATGAGGCATCACTTTTATAATTGGAGAAACATAAGACCAAAACCAAACCGGGTGGCACTCCTGAACATGTATTTTCCCATCACAATGTCTTCGCTATAATAGTAGTAATAGTAATAATAATAATAATAATGCATATTATTTGTTGCTCTCTGGATGTGGTTTTTCGTGGTTTCCCACATCCAACTAGGTGGATATTAGGCTGGTATCCACACAATGACTCAGTAACATGGTTCACAAACCTTTCAAAAAAAATTCTCACACTCTCACATGATGACACTAGATGCATCAAGATCAGATAAGGTGGTGAGAGGAAAAGCATCAAGCCACAGATGAATATACACACCAGATGACATTATGACAATGCCAAGAAAAAGAAGAAAGAAGAACAGTGGCACAGAGTTATCAGAGTTCACACGCAAACAATATATACATGATACAAACAAACATGGACCTAAGTAAAGTAAATTTTAAAAATTTTGTCAACTGGCAAGAAATGACAACATAAAAGACTAGCAGAACATAAAAGTGGTATTTTATCAAAGAAGTCAAAGACAAGCTGGAAACTTGACATCTCAGAACCAAAAGCTATAAATTGATTCTTCAGGATTTTTAGTTCAAATGAAAATAAATCTGTACAGTCACAGTCTAATTAGACGCGAGAAATGTTTGGTATGTGACATTATCTTTTCACAGCAGATGTCCTATAAATGCTGGTCACAAAGCAGCTTTTCCCAGAGTGAAAGTTTTGCAACATTTCCCTTCAGGTCTGCAATTTGTTTCAGTTGAGTGGAAGAGCAGGTAGTTGAAATAGGTGGATTACGCCCGTGTTTTTCATCAGAAGTTTTTGATTACTGTCAAAAAATTACTATTATTTCAATATGTGGGACAAAAATGTCCGAATTGTATACAAACTGGCTTTTTGTTAAGAAAGATGTAAGAAGATTTTGTTTTGCAAGAGGCTGAAATTGTTAGAAAGAAATGAAAACATTCTAAAACTGTAACTTGTCATTAAAACTGCTACATCACGAAGAAATGCAGATGATAAACGGGTATTCATTGGACAAATATATTATACTAGAACTGACATGTGATTACATTTTCACACAATTTGGGTACATTGATCCTGTGAAATCAGTACCCAGAAGCACCAACTCTGGCCGTAATAATGGCCTTGATACGCCTGGGCACTGAGTCAAACAGAGCTTGGATGGCATGTACAGGTACAGATGCCCATACAGCTTCAACACGATACCACAGATCATCAAGAATAGTGACTGGCGTATTGTGACGAGCCAGTTCCTCAGCCACCATTGACCAGACGTTTTCAATTGGTGAGAGATCTGGAGAATGTGCTGGCCAGGGCAGCAGTCAACATTTTCCGTATCCAAAAAGGCCTGTACAGGCCCTGGAACATGCGGTCGTGCATTATCCTGCTGAACTGTAGGGTTTCGCAGGGATCGAATGAAGGGCAGAGCCACAGGTCCTAACACATCTGAAATGTAACGGCCACTGTTCAAAGTACCGTCGATGTGGACAAGAGGTGACCAAGACCTATAACCAATGGCACACCATACCATCATGCCGGGCACCATTGCAGGCGCTCCTGTCTGTGATACAGCATCAAGGGTAACCGCAGCCATGGTCTCCGAGCTGATAGTCCATGCTGCTGCAAATGTTGTCGAACTGTTCATACAGATGGTTGTTGTCTTGCAAACGTCCCCATCTGTTGACTCAGGGATCGAGACGTGACTGCACGATCCGTTACAGCCATGTGGATAAGATGCCTGTCATCTCGACTGCTTGGGGTCCAGCACGGCATTCCATATTGCCCTCCTCAACCCAATGGATCCATATTCTGATAACAGTCATTGGATTACGACCAATGCGAGCAGCAATGTTGTGATACGATAAAACGCAATCGCGATAGGCTACAATCCAACCTTTATCAAAGATGGAAATGCGATGGTACACATTTCTCCTCCTTTACATGAGGCATCAGAACAATGTTTCACCAGGAAATGTGGGTCAACTACTGTTTGTATATGAGAAATCGGATGGAAACTTTCCCCATGTCAGCACATTGTAGGTGACCCCACAGTGTGAATGCTGTGAAAAGCTTATCATTTGCATATCACAGCATCTTATTCCTGTCTGTTAAGCCCCGTTTACACCAAAGCGAACACGAGCGAACATAGGCAAATGCGCATTTGCCAGGAATTCGAATGGGCGCACATGCATTGGCTTGTACTTGCGAATGAGCGTTTATGGAGCGAACGGAAGAGAAAACAGCACACCGCCGCAAGGCGAGCATACATAGTTTGTCGCATATGCTAGCGCTGAAGCGGAGACGACGCAAACTACCTTTCATTGTTCGCCCTGAAACCAACACCCAGCGGAACACAAGCGAACACCTGCGAATGCGAGCCGAATGTGACCGAACAGCGCACGCATAGCGTTTACACCAGAGCGAATTCTCGTTCGCTGCTGCTCGTTCGCTTGTGTTCGCTTCGGTGTAAACGAGGCTTTAAATTTCGCATCTGTAGCACGTCATCTTCGTGGTGTATCAATTTTAATGACCAGGAGTGTATGTCAGGATGCAGAACTGCAGTCCCAGCACAGTGTACTCAGCTGGCACTCTGTAGCCATATAAGTGTGTGTGTGTGTGAGAGAGAGAGAGAGAGAGAGAGAGAGAGATAGAGAGAGAGAGAGAGAGAGAGAGAGAGCATTTTAGATATGATACAAAGGTTTCAAACAATAGCAAATCAAGCATTACCACTGTGCTTTATTATGTATACTCCTGTTTTTCTGTTAGATGTGGGATTGATTCCTTTGAATTCTTACAACCTTACAAACAACTTCACATAAACTAACCATTTAAGGTGGACTTTAGAACATGGCGAAAATTAGCATTTTCACATTACCTAACCAATTCCAGAATGAAGGAAGTAATAAATCGAGAAGAAAGAAGGAAATGAGAGTACCAGATGAGGATGATACCTACGATCAGGTATTCACTTACTGAACCACTAAGATACAAAATTGATGTCTATCGAGATAAAATTTAATTCATGATTACAAGTTACATAAGGATCTCCATGTGACCTACACAAAGTATCCCATGATAAGTAGTGTGAATATCTGGCTTCACTTTTTTCATCAAACAACTGTCTCCTCTAATTTCACTCAAACTCATATGACTTTCTTTAAAAATATACATTTGAGGCTGTGACAAGTCCTTAGCTTTCCAGTTGACCTTGAATATCTAATCTTACAGTAATACCATAGATGACTGGCAAGGGTAGACTCCTTGTGAATTTGTATGTTCTCATGAATTAGACCATCTTTAATTCTGCACCACTGCAAATAAACAAAAAATTGCCTGGCCATTATTTTTATCAAATACAACCTAAATAAATAAACACAATGTATGAATATGTTTGTTTTAGCTCTACTAATGTCTACCAACCTACCCATTTTACCATGAATACACTTGATAGAACTCAACAGTTTGGCATCAAAATATAAATTTATGTAACACATCTTTATGTCTAATATTCTTTCGGGTTGAGTTAAAGTTTGCAGAGAATCAATCAGCAATGTTAGCTCAGAGTCTATAGCAAGTATTCCCAAGTGGCCCATTCATCTCAGATTTCTTTGGAATAGTATCTTCATGTACATTCACAATAATACATATAATTGTACTTTCTCTTTTGTATTTACTTGGTACAGTATCATTCAACTGATACTCTGAATCATATTTTCCAGTATTTCATGATTCTTGAATTCAATAACACACAACAGAAAATTATTGATCAGTACCTACTGTTCAAACTTTTATTTCCTACAAAGCTTGAAGCCTGTAGCATTATTCATACATCAGCTTTCAATAGGATCAGGAGTTCTCCACTTTGAATTTTGTGATATAAGGAAAAATCTGTTGATAACACATAGCACATCTGTTCCTGCTGTGACAGCAACCTCATTACACAACCCTTTACATCTCTATATAACAACCTGCAAGAAACTTGATACTCATGAGGTCAGTCACAAACAGTACATCAGAACATGCTATCTTGAAAAGGAAGGTTAAAATACAGTTTCTGACAGCTTTGAAACTTTTAGTGAGCGTACATGAAATACAAACAGAACTTACAGTTACCTGAAATATTTTGGTAAGCACTGACTGTACTCATAACTTACATAAGTAGAAACTTCTGTACTACCACTAGCTAAGTTCAGAGAGGAAATTAAAACTGAGTAGAAATGCAGATTGGTTCTCACTGACATGTGCAGACAAACATTTTTTCTCCACAAAACTGTAAACAGAGACAACACTGGCATGTCCAGCAACAAAAATAATTGAACTCATGATTACAAAATTCTATGGGCACTGATACTGATTCCTTGAAAAATTATAGACATGTAAACTAATTTTGCAATTATTGTGCAAGTAGTATTAGTATGCCGAAATAGGCATGCTTCATAGCAACTCATTCAAGATAGTTTGGCATAAAGATTTTTACAGATGATTTGTTGCAAGTTAGACAGGTTGTTAAGCAATTTGTGTACAAAACAATGAATGACTGTTAAATAAAAAAATCTAGGTACCAAGGTTATTGAGTTTCACTGCAAAAGATAATGAATAAGGCTTATTTTAATTCCTTTATGGTGGACTGCTCCTAATGCTTTTATGTTCGTGTGCCTATAGCAACGATCCTAGTTAGATAGTACAAAACCTCAGTGAAATTTAGGTTGGCAAGCTCTGATGGTTTAGGTTTCCCCCCACTTTTTATTGATTCACAGACTGGTGCTTTCAGTCTCAAGTTCTGTGTACCCTTAAGTTTACGGTACAGATTACAATAGTAAAGATAACATCCATTTTGCTACCTTATATGACACCATTACAGATACTGTGCCACAAAATATCATCCTACAACACAGGAATAGCTTAATAAATGTTTTGTGTGCAGAGAAAATACTACTGTCCACCTCACACACTCTCCATGTAAAACAAAGTGAAACAGTAGCAAAAAGTTTGAATGATGATATAAATAAACAGCCTTGGTTATGGATTTGTGTACTTTAATGATGTGTGTTGTCTACATTAGGCATCATCAGATAGTCACAGGCATGGACAGTTCATGAATGGTGATAGGGTTATGGAGCAAATACATCAAGAGTACCTGGATTATCAGCTGTTAAATATTATGATTATTGGTGGTGGGCTTAACCCATTGCAAGAAACTGCATGCTTCATGCAACATAGGACCACACTTGACATAACACCACGAGCCCCCTGCCCAACATAGAGTACACAATTCCACGTTCAGCAGCGAGCTCATGTTGTTATGTCAAGTATGGTCCTATACTGAGTGAAGCATGTGGTTCCTTGCAATGGGTTAAGGCCACCACCAATAATCATAATATTTAACAGCTGATGACCCAGACACTCTTTATGTGTTTGCTCTATGGCCATACCACAATTCACGAACTACTCACGCCCAGACTACTAAATATTATCTGATGATGCCTACTGTAGGCAACAAGCATCATTAAAGTACAAAAATCCAAAACCAAGGCTTTTTGTTTAATCAATCTGCCATTCACCTGAAATGATTTAAAGAAATATGGAAAAATCTAGATCAACATTTCTGAATGGGCATTTGAGAAACACTCCATCGAAGTATTAGTCTCACTCCATCATACTGCTCAGTCCGCATACTACAGTATGTTTCCCAATCGCCCAGTAATGTTCACACTATGGGACCAGTTACTATGGTTCTAGTTTTACTGTATAAAAGCTCAGTGAATCTTATGCAGATATGTTCTGATTTGCTTCAAGAAAGTTTACTCGTGAACTAGTTCAACATGAATAATGCTGGGAGGAGTTGAAGAATGATTAAAGTTTTCCAAGCTGTTTACAGTAAGGTTCTTCCAGTCCCAAATGCAGTGGCAATCTAAGATCCTATAATATTTATACATTTCATACATACATACATACACATATACATTTCTTCCCAGTCTCCACGAGAGAATTACAGCTGCCTCCCTCCAAAATATAGAAGATGTAGATTAGATGTCATCTTTATTCCACTGAACCGGAAGTTATCACAGCCTCATGGATGTGGAACATGTCAAAAAAGAATTGGAGAATACATATTTTCCATGAAAAAAAATGTTTACATTTGATGTCTATTCCACAGATCCAGGGTGAATTGTTCCTCAAACATGTTAAAAAACTGTTAAACATATATTTATTCAGAAATTAAGAAAAATCAAGGCTGGTGTTATAACTACACACATGGAAAACACCAAATATGTCATCATTTATCAAATATAAAAAGCAATGAGTAGCAGAAAAGCACTTAAAGTAATGGCAACTCACTAAACTAATTTAGTCTTCCTAAAATGCTGAAAACACACACACACACCATTGCATGAAATAGTTACTAAGCTGTTGTAGCCAAGCACAGTCAGAGCAAAGTTTAATATCACTGCAGTTAAGATGCACAAAAGTTAAATGTTACTTAGAACTCCTATCATGTGATATTAATAATACTATGTATGACATACATCAATTAATACTGTTACAAATTGGATTTGGCTGCTAATTAATTCTTCAGGCTCCCTTTAAAATGCTCTTAATAATAGATACTTTCTAATGGCTTTTGCCAATGTATAAAAAATGTGTGATCTTGATCAAGGAGCACCTTTTTAGAGCAAAGGAAATTTCTTTACACATCTACATAGATATTTATCACTCCTGTCATTGATTCTGCAGAAAAATATACTGAAAAAAAAAAAAAAAAAAAAAAAAAAGAAGAAGAAGTTGTAGTTGCTGTATAATATTTCACATATAGGCCTACATTTCTGCTGGATACTGACATTCTTGGATTCACAACTTTTATAATTTGTGTTACCTAAATGTTAAACACAGAAAACCTTATCAAGTCTTGAGTTGTTTCAAAACACTGTCTTGAGAATCTCAGGAAAAATATGAAGTCTATTATCTGTCTAGTGTAATGATTATAATGGATACTATCAAGATTAGTTTTGATAATTTCCTTGAATTTCTCCAGGCAAATGCTGAGATGACCTTTACAAAGGGCCCAGTTTAGTTCAATTGCAGTTTTTTTTTTTTTTTTTTTTTTTTTTTTCTTTCAAACATGTTGTCAATGGGACGTTAAACCCTAGTCTTCCTTCCTTCCTTATCAAGATGAAATGTTGAGTCAGCTGCATCAGATCGTGTACATTCTAGCAGCCATATGGTAAAGTGAAAGTAATGGTTTTAATTACTTTGTAACTTAAATTCAGGCAACTTGCAAAAAATCACTCTCTGGCAGAAAAACATTACATTCTACATCACTAGTCTGTTTTCACACCAGAAGTAACTGTAATGCTGCCCTCCTTCCCCCACCATTAGCCATTACCAATATACTAGTATGTTTTGTAGCATTCTCTCTACACCATTCAACAGAATGTGGTGTAAATTAAAGTCATTTTTATATTAATATTTGTGGAAATTCTCTAACTAATTACCTTTTAACAAAAGTAACCCAATGGAAGCAAGGAAACAGTGAGTGTGGGAACAAGTTGTTAGAAAGATAAGGTTTATGTCCCTTTAAGAATGAGGTCATTAGAGATGGAGCATATGACACAATAAAACAAAGATGAGCAGCAAAATAAACCATGCACTTTCCAATGTACCAGTCCAGCATTTAGGATTTATAAATTTATGGAAACCACAGGAGAGTTAATCTACATTAATTTGCATTGTTCATTCTTCAAATGAAATTCCAGTACTTTAAAAATTGCATGACTTCACTCAGTACATATAAATTTTAATCTAACACTTAAATGAAGAGAATGTCAATAAAAATAGTTCACCTCCATAGCTGAGTGGCGAAAATGGCTGACTGTCATGGAGGAGACTTATATTCAATTTCCAGCTCTGCCAAAGATTTTTCTATGGCAGGATAACTGGAACAGAGTGCACTTAGCCACTTAATTCCAGCTGAGGAGCTACTCAAATGAGAAATACCAAAATCAGCTCTGCTAACCAAAACAATAGCTGGGGCAGTGACATGCTGATTCCATATATGCTATCATAATGATGGCATTAGCTGAGAATGACTTAGAAGTTTGTCAGGCCTGATTGGCTTGTATGTGGCCAGTATTATGATGCTTTTCCTTTTTTTTTCAGATAAAAATTATCATAATGACTGTAATTATAGTGTACACTTAACCTTACATATCGGTTTACTTATATGCCTACTGATTGCTGATCATTGATTATAGGTTTCCTGAATACTTACATGGCTGCATCAACTGTGCTTGCAATGTCAAGATGGTTTCATAATGTTCAAAAACTGCAAACTGGTTGGACATTATCACTATGTACCAGTTTTGCTGCTTCCTTACAAGGCCTCCTCAGAATGATATATGAATTCAAATTAGGAAGTAGTTAATAGAATGTTAATCAGTGAACACTGTTAAAGGATTTGGAAACAAACATGATCAAAGTCCACCAACAAGCAGTTATGAACTCATTCCTCGATTACAGACACTATTTACAACAGCTCATAAAATTTGGCTTGACATTATTATTGGCACATAATGTATTTATAGCATATCAAAAGACAAAATATTGTCCTTTTATTAAACACAGTTTCTGTAGATATAAGGCTTTTGTAAGTTGTCTCAGATATTTAAGTCTTAGATGAAATTCATAACATACAATGTACCAATATCTCCCAGTAATTTCAATAGTTTTATTATTGGCTATGGGTTTAGAGCTACTGTTAGAAATAATAATCATAAGCTTGATACATATTAGAAAATGATGGTCAAATTTCCTTTAAGTTAATTGCATCTTGCTAAATATTTTCTTCCCAGAAGTCTAAAGGTAATATATTTGTTTCCTACTGGAAGTAATGTAACAAATTCTCACATTGTTCTTTCAATTTATGGCACTAAAAACACTGCTGAAACAGGTTATGGTAATGAAATATTCACTCTTTTAACAAATTCAATTATTTTTCTTCAAAGATTGAAAGCAATACAAAACTGTGAGGCAGATGTTAAAATCATTTGTAGTGAAGCACTAGCCCAGTTGTTAATGATGGTGATCAAAATCAGTCATGGCATCAATGAAGGAAATTAGCCTTAGGTGAGATCAGAAACCTGGAGAAAAACTTAAATCAAAGTGTCTTGAGTGTGGTCCTAAACATGGAACCAATAACCTAACCACTACACAATATGACCCAACCACAAGAACAGTTAATTAAGGATCAAGATGATGTCATTCTCCTGTGATCTCCTATGCTTAGTGATGTTGTATATTTCATGGTTGTTGTTGTTGTCTTCAGTCTGCAGACAGTGTATGGTTTGATTCTCATCTGAGAATACAAACAGCAACCTACATCCTTTCGAATCTGGTTACTGCATTCATCCCTCGGTCTCCCTCTACAATTTTTACCCCAGACACTTCCTTCTAATGTTAAGTTGACGATTCCTAAATGTCTCAGAATGTGTCCCACCAACCTATCCCTTCTCTTAGTCAGGATGTGCCAGAATCTCCTTTTCTCCCCAATCCTGTTGAGCACCACTTCATTAACTACATCATCTACCCATCTAATCTCCATCATTAGTCTATAGCACCACATTTAGAACCACATTTTGTCTGAACTACTTATCGGCTACATTTCACTCCCATACAATGCTACACTCCACACAAATGCTTTCAGAAAGGACTTCATAACATTTAAACTAATATTTAATGTTAGCAAATTTCACTTCTTCAGAAACACTTTTCTTTCCATAGCCATTCTGCATTTTACATATTCTTTTCTTTGGCCACCAGAAGTTATCATGCTAGCCAAATAACAAAACTCATCTACTACTTTTATTGTCTCATTACCTAATCTAATGCCTTCAGCATCACACTACATTCCATTACCCTCGTTTTACTCCTGTTAATGTTCATCTTATATCTTCCTTTCAAGACACTGTTCATTCCATTCAATTGCTCCTTTGCATTCTCTGACAAAATTACTATGTCTTCTCCCTGAACTTTAATTCCCTCTCCAAATTTCTCCTTGCATTCCTTCGCTGCTTCTTCAATGTACACAATGAACAACATTGGGGAAAGGGTACAAGCCTGTCTTACTCCCTTTCCAACATCTGCGTCCCTTTCTTGCCCTTCGACTCAGATAACTGCTGTCTGGTTTTTGTATAGGTTGAATACAACTCTTTGCTCCCTATATTTTACCCCTGCTACCTTCAGTGTATTCCAGTCAACATTGTCAAAAGCTTTCTCCAGATCCACAAATTCTAAAAATGTAGGTTTCCCTTTCCTTAACCTATCTTCTAAGATAAATTACATTGTAAGTATTGCATCGCATATTCATATATTTCTCCTAAATCCAAACTTATCTTCCCCAAGGTTGGCTTCCACCAGTTTTTCCATTCATTTGTAAATAATTTGTGTTTGTATTTTGCAACCATGACTAACTCTGTAATTTTCACATCTGTCTGCACTTGCTTTCTTCAGAATTGGAATCACTATATTCTTCTTGAATTATGAGGTTATTTGCACTGTCTCATACATCTTGCATACCAGGTGGAACAATTTCTTCATGACTGGCTCACCTAACAATGATAGCATCATCTACTTCAGGGGCCTTGTTTCTACTCAAATCTTTTAGTGCTCTGTCAACTTCTTATCTCAGTATAGTATCTCCTATCTCATCTTCCTGTACTTTGTCTTCCATTTCTAGAATACAGCCTTCAAGTTTATTTCCTCTGTACAGGCATTCTATATATTCCTTCCACCTTTCAGTCTTCCCTTCTTTGCTCAGTTCTGGTTTTCCATCCGAATTCTTGATATCCATACCACTGCTTTTCTTGTCTCAAAATGTTTCTTATATTTTCCTGTAGACAGTATCTATCTTTCCCCTAGTTATATATTCTTCTATGGTCTTGCACATCTCCTCAAGCCACTCCTGTGTATCCAGTTTGAACTTCCTGTCAACCTCATTTTCAGGCATCTGTACTCCCTTTTGCTTACTTCAATTGATGCATTTTTATATTTTCTCCTTTTGTCAATTAAGTTCAGAATTTCCTGTGTTATATATTGTGACATATAAATCCTAAACGAAAATACTAATTACTGATAACAGCTATTTTTCTAACTAATGAGAAATTCATTCATACTTAATAATTAAAACTATTAAAGTGATACTAGTACTTGCAATGTATATTATGTGATTAATTTTGCTATACTTACAAAGTGAAATCAACTTAATTATTTTGATAATGTGTTAAATTGTAGACATAAGACAATGCCACACATCCCTTTCAATGAAAAATTTGAAGAGAATTTCTTCCAACCCAGAAGCAAACTACAAAAACTCAAACAACAGAAAATTTTTTGAAACCTATTCTTTAAGCTTGTACCTTCTTTATTAGTCTGCAATATGGCATCTTGTAAGGCCTTTTGTAAATCTAGGAATATACAGTTCACCTGTTACCCTTCACATATGGCTAAAAAATACCATATGAGAAAAACAACATTTCAATTGTACAGAAGTACTGATTTATTGACAGAAGATTTTCCATCTCAAGGAATTCTCATCTGAGAATATGTTCAAGAATTCTGCATCAAACTGTATTAATGATATTGGTCTGGAGCAGCACTTTTTCCAGTCACCTGAGACTTTGAACTGGGCCAAAGATTCACAATATATGAAAGCTAATTAAGGGGACAATGCTGCAGAGCAGTGGTTCCCAAACATTTTGTAGTGAGACTCACTAATTTACAATGAAAAATTTCACTGCAATTAATAGTAATATTAAAATTATATATAATATGAAATGCTTAGCTGAGTACAACTTTTGAACCTGGTATCTAAAAAAAAATATGTTTTCTACTAAGAGAGAATTTTATTTAAATTAAATGTTAAAGTCAATTATATTTGTTGTAGTGTTTGGTCTTAGTGTTAACGATACTTTGTAAATCCAAATTGAAGTTGTTGGTTTTAGGCTTAAATCATTTACCATGCAAAGTTTTTGTTTAGTTTTTTCTTTATATTCTAAAAAAATGCAGGCTCACATAATCAAGTAGTTGCTTGTGCCATTAATTCCTTCAAAGCAATATTTGTAAATACTCCACTCTCCCTCTCTACTCAATATAGGATGATGTGCTTGTAATCAACATGCCCATAGTGAAGTAAATATAACATAAAGCCAACCACCACTATAAACACAGATACACACACTGTACAACAAACAAGTATGGTGCGATCTCTTAGAAAAAAAAAATGAATCATTGGAAGGTTACTCATATCTCATATGACACTTGTCACAAGTAGTCAAGGACGTGGTGGCATCATATCGCAATTATGAAGAATGCTATGGCCGCATTGTTCTTGTATCACAACACTGGTTTCTTATTTAGAATTCATTTTGGATATAACATCTCAGATTATATATAACTTTTCTCTTTTAATAAAATTTCATGTTTTTCAGTTGGTGAGATGTTTTAGTTAGACACACTCCTGGCCATTTATTGCTACACCACGAAGATGAGGTGCTACAGACGCTAAATTTAACCAACAGGAAGAAGATGCTGTGATATGCAAATGATTAGCTTTTCAGAACATTCACACAAGGTTGGAGCCAGTGGCGACACCTACAACGTGCTGACATGCGGAAAGTTACCAACCAATTTCTCATACACAAACAGCAGTTGATCGGTGTTGCCTGGTGAAATGTTGTTGTGGTGCCTTGTGTAAAGAGGAGAAATGTGTACCATCACGTTTCCGACTTTGATAAAGGTCGAATTGTAGCCTATAGTAATTGCAGTTTATCGTATCGTGACACTGCTGCTCGCATTGGTCACGATCCAATGACTGTTAGCAGAATATGGAATCAGTGGGTTCAGGAGGGCAATACGGAACGCCGTGCTGGATCCCAATGGCCTCGTATCACTAGCAGTCAAGATGACAGGCATCTTATCTGGATAGCTGTAATGGATCGTGCAGCCACATCTCAATCCCTGAGTCAACAGATGGGAACGTTTGCAAGACAACAACCATCTGCACGAACAGTTTGACAGCATTTGCAGCAGCATGGACTATCAGACCGGAGACCATTGCTGTGGTTACCCTTGACACTACATCACAGACAGGAGCGCCTGATAAGGTGTGCGCAATGATGAACCTGGGTGCACGAATGGCAAAACGTCATTTTTTCAGATGAATCCTGGTTCTGTTTACAGCATCATGATGGTCTCATACGTGCTTCGCGACATCACTGTGGACACACATTGGAAGCATGTATTCCTCCTCACCATACTGGCTATCACCCGAAGTGATGGTATGAGGTGCCATTGGTTACATGTCTCGATCACCTTTTGTTCACATCGACAGCACTTTGAACAGTGGCCGTTACATTTTAGATGTGTTACGACCCGTAGCTCTACCCTTCATTCAATCCCTGCGAAACCCTACATCTCAGCAGGATAATGCATGAACGTATGTTTCATGTCCTGTACGTGCCTTACTAGATACAGAAAATGTTCGACTGCTGCCCTGGCCAGCACATTCTTCAGATTTCTCACTAATTAAAAACGTGTGGGCAAATGGCTTGTCACAACATGCCAGTCACAACTCTTGATAAACTGTGGTATCATGTTGAAGCTCCATGGGCATCTGTACCTGTACATGCCATCCAAGCTCTGTTTGACTCAATGCCCAGGAGTATCAAGGCTGTTATTGCGCCCAGAGGTGTTTGTTCTGGATACTGATTTCTCAGGATCCATGCACCCAAATTACATCAAAATGTAATAACATGTCAGTTCTAGTATAATATATTTGTCCAATGAATACCCATTTATCATCTACATTTCTTCTTGGTGCAGCAATTTTAATGGCCAGCAATGTATATTTTGAAGAGGTCTGACAAGCCATCTGAATGTGAACAATGACCACTAGTTGGTCACAACACACAGTTTGGGAACCACTGCTGCAGAGTACTCTTTGCAAAACTGAATTGGGATTCCATGTGGGCCTGGTGACTCTCAGCTGTTTCGCTATACCAGGAATGCCTACTACTATCCCCTCCATTTGGGAGTCTGTGCTGTGGTCAAACAAGTCTAGATTGTATGTTTGTATGCTCTTTCTGTAGGAACGATTTTTTATATGTTTGTAATGTAAAACTTCAGTTTTCCTTTCACTGTCTATCACCACCCCAGCATGATAAACAAGTGACTGGGTAGAGGCCACCATCTCACATATTGCTTTCACACAGGACCAGAATTTTTTTGGGTTCTTGGAAAGATCTTTTACTAAGTTATGATAGTGGTAGATATTGCATACTTTGTGCATCAATCATTTTATAAACATGCAAATCACTACTAAATTTTGCCTGTCTTCATTTCCTTGTTGTATTTTTTCTTTAGTGCAATTATCTTTGCTTTCTCAGCATTTTCCTAGTAGTATTATTAAACCAAGTGGGTCTTTTACATTCTTAATCCATTTAGTCAGCATGTACTTCTGCATGCTTTAGATTTACATTGCATTTAAATTTCACTCATAATTCTTGTATGTCTATCAAACCAGAACTAAACAACAGGGATGCTAATAACTGCTAATCAGCTCTTTCTAGCAAAAATACTCTCCTAGCCTTTTTAAATGATTTATTAACTCTGGTAACTATTGTCTCCATAACAAATTCATGATCACTAACTGCTGTCTCTAAACTGACATCATACATAAGGTCAGAACTGTTTGTACCTACCAGGTTGAAACATTTCCATTACATATGGGCTTTCAAATTAGCTGCTCAAGTCATTTTTCAAAAAAAATGTGCAACTGTAGTTCACAAGACATTTTTGTCTGTACCATTTGCAGTGAAACAATAGAAGCTGTGATCTGTACTCGGTAGGTTAAAGCTGCCCCCAAACTAATAATGGCTGGGTAACTTTGCACTAATGACTATAGACTTCCTTTGAATGACAGCACAACTGTGACAGTGGAAGTGAGTGGCCAGTATAAACAACTAATTGTAATCTCAATTTCTCCTAGACCTGTTATAAACATCTAGGTTTTATTCCATATTCACATTTGACTTTACCCTCTCTAGAAAGAATATTTTGGTTGACTGCAATTAACACATCCTCTCCAACTGTGCCTGCTCTGTCTTATCTATACATTTCACACTTTGCTAAATATTTCATAGCTTCCTTTGTCAGGATTCAACCAGATCTCAGTTTCGTGGAAAATCAGAGTGCAACAAATTTCCCAGCAATGCAGTAAATTTGGGAAGTTGGTTATGAATACTTTGAAAATTTATTGATAATATTTTGATAGTCAAATTTTCTTTCATCTGAATGCAGCTGATTTTGTTATCTGTTTGATGACTGGCAAGTGTTTATCAGAGCACTTGAAACTACTGCCTAGCCTAAAAACACCCTCCACAAGTACCTGAGAGTAGCTGCTTCCTATGTCCAGTGCACCTCTGACCTCTCAAATGGAGTCCTACAATTTCTCCATCTGATAATGCAGCTCCAGAAACCTGTAGGCAAAACTTCAAGTGAATACTTCAGGTGACCCTTCACTCACTTCCAAACCAAAGGACCCCAATTAACTCTGAAAACAATGCCAAAAATGTGATCACATCTTCAACCCCATGCACAAGGCCAGCAGTCTTCACTAATTTGCCAACCACTCATATGAACTGAGGATGGCCTCAGAACCCAAGCGACAAGTATCACTGATGCCAAAATGATGTACAACTTGCAGAAATCTGCATACCATATGCTCAATAGTCACAAGCAAGACCACATCCACATCTCAGATAAGGCTCCTAGCAGATATACCAAGTGCAGATATGAATTCTATTTTGCCTCATACAGTAACTTCCTAAGGCGTTCCCTAACACACCTAACACGGGAGCTCCGAACAAGTAGTTAACTGTCCTCCACCCACGCCTACTTGGACACTGCTGAGAGAGTGGACATCTGTCTACTATCAGGATGAATGCATAAGGCCAGATGGCCAGCCTCCACATTGTCCATCTGCCTCAAGTAATTTGAATGTTTTACAACCTGCCACTTACCCTGTGATAAGGGCAAGTTCACCATGTCAGCTACAGCTGTCAGTGTCACCACAGTACAAACTGTGGGTGTAAAAGTGACACTTGTGGTGTCCCATGTGATGCATCAGATTCTCTGCCACCACTACACCCTGAGGCAGCAGCCTGAAGGTGACTGACCATAGCTAGCAGCATATTCAGCAGTATGTTAACTGCAGCCAAATCTTCGTGTGTCTGCACTCAGCATGCACACACCCTATCTATCCTACCACTAGTAACTGTAATAATGAAAGTGTCAAAACAAATATAAAAGCTAAATATTCTGCTTTCTATTACACTGGTGCTTCACTAACGGAGGCTGACACAGGGCTGAGCTGTGATCAAAGGTCACACACTGCTCAAAAACAGAAACAAAGCCTAACAACTATGTGAATTATCACATTAAAGTTAGTGAAGGGCAATAACATTCCTCTGAACAGGAAGTGAAAGAAAAAAAAAACACATGAAGAATTAAAAAATTAGACTACGATAAAACATATGAAGCTAAATGTCTCTCACTATTACGCTGCTATTCACTATCAGCAGCTGTTTACTGACATTTCAACAAGCATTTAATTTTTCAAGACCATTGGCAATAAACGTTATTCATTAATTCTAACATGCATATATGGTATAAGAAAAGTGTCAATATCTAATGTGCATTTGATTAAATTCACAAGAAGTGTGGTTTTTTCCCATTTTGGGGGAGGAGGGCATTTCCTTCAGGTTCCAGTGCATCACCATTTTGAGAAGGTTGCAAAGAAAGAAGTCCTAGAGAGCATGTAGCTTACTCTGTCTACAACCACTGTCTCCATTCAGACAATAGGCAAAACAGTAAGTGATAAACATGATTAAACCTATTGCTTGTAATCCTTATAACATGTTTCTGTGCTCTTGAATTTTACACTAAAGCAACAAAAGCAGGAAATCTCAGAGTGCCTTTCATCTCTTCTTTAGACAATAATGATTACTGATGACGTAAGCACAGCAGTAATATGATGCAATGAATTGGATCATGATGTACCAGTTTTTCAACCTACAATGTTATACCATCAATTGTTTGGTGAATTGTATCTGCTTTACATCTGAAAGGCAATCTGCATATTGGTGCAGTTTCCTATTTTGTTTATACATAGTTTTGTGAGAGATGAAACTTGCATTATGGTACCATAAGAATTTGAGACATCAATTCCATTCTTTCTAGCCATACTAATGATAACTGTAGCTGTTGTGACAGATGCAATAGTAACAGTCATACACAATAGTCAAAATGTTAAAAGAAACAGCTGCTAGGAATAATCAGTTAGTGAACATGAAAGGCTAAATCATTTGACCATGCACATTAGTATTTATAGTGATGTATATTCCTGCATAAAATATGCAATATTCACCTGTCACCTGATCAACATGCAAAAATGATCCCAGAATCTACCAAATGTTCATTAATGCTTGGTTTCCTTTTATAATGGAATAGATTTTATTAGATGCCACTAGAATATCTTTTATTAATTATCATGACAAAATCTATAGTTATGGTTCTCATTAGGCCGACCAAGTACACTAGTTCATGTATAATGTATCAGGTACAAAAGTTATGTGAGGCAAGTATTGTTAAAATGTATGCTGAAAATTGTCACAGCACTCAAACATACTTTTTCTGAAATAATAATAAGAAGAAAAAATACTGCAAATAGAAAAGGTCTGCATAAAACCATGATTAATTTTAACCTAACACTCAAAATTACTGACTCAGTGCAGAAGAAATCTGCGATCATGAGGCTGTTACAGCATCAATTAATACAGCTGTAAATACAAATACTGTATCAAGAAAAGTAGGCAGATCATTCTGTTTAGCAAAAGTAACAAGGGACAAATTTCATGGTACTTGACAGCTCTATGTGAAGTTTCATCTCTAGCACTGATTATGTTGAGCATTGTACAATATGCATTAGACAAGAATGCACTGAGTAAAACAATGAGAGATGGGAAAGATCCACCATGGCTCATTAACCACATTAGTAAACTGCTATGGATGCAAAAAGAACTTCATTCAAAATACAAACGTAGTCAAAATCTTGCAGACAAGCAAAAATTATACCATGCCAAAATTAGAGTAAGGAGGCTCATGCAAGAGGCATTCAACAACTTCGAAAGTGAAGTTCTATGCGCCAGCTTGGCAGAAAAATCCAAAGAAATGTCGGGTCATATGTTAAATCGCTAAATGAATCCAAACCTATGCGCACACACACAGTTTCCCGCAATGGTGCTTAAAACGAAGGTGTCATACAAAATACCAAAATACTATATGTCTATTCTCAAAGCTGTTTATCAGAGGACAAGTGTACTGTATTTCCTCCTCTAAGCAGTTGCATGAATGACAAAATGACAGATGCTGAAGTAAATAACGGAGGGACCTGATGGGATAAAACTTCATTTTACATGGAGTATGCAATAAAACTAGCCCACGTTCTAGCAGTCATGTACTGGATGTCTTCAGAGGAGTAAAGTATTCTTAATGATTAGAAAAAGAAAAGAAAAAGTTAGGTCATTCCCATTTTCAAGAAGGAATGTGCAAAAGAATAAGCCTATATATCTGATATTTGTTGGTTGTAGAATTTGGGAATATGATTTATGTTCAAGTACTATGACATTTGTTGAGACCGGAAATGTCCCAAGTGACATGGGTGCCAAAAGCAGCAATCATGTCAAACCCAGTTTGGGCTATCTTCAGTTTGAGCTCTTCATTCATAAGAGCCAGAGAGCAATACATACAGTCTCCCAGGCAGAAGCAAGGGCGGATTCGGGTGAGGGGGGGGGGGGGGTGTCACAGAGGCATGTACTGTCATACACCCCCCCCCCCTCCGCAGATGGTCCGACGGAATGACAGAGAGAGAGAGAGAGGGAGATGGTGAGGAAGGAAGGGAGGGAAAGAATCTTAGCATTAGTAAAATTAACTTTTACTTACGGGCAACATGTAATTGTGAGTTTAAAAATGCAAAATCCCTCTAATTAATGTAATTTGACTTTTTGTGTTATGCTTTCATTTAATTGCTTCTTGCTCTTTTTTCAGTAATTTACAATAAAAGTAAATAAAAGTTGTTTATTGTTTTGTGATTGCTTGGGAGACAAACGAGCTATTGTGTATGTTTTACTCATACATAAATAAAGATAAAGGATTTAACTATGTAAAAAAACTTAATTTCAAGGGCTGCGTTCAGGCTGGCACATTCAGATATTTTCGGTAAACGGTTTATCTAATTCTTTTCCTAGACACTAAGAAATGGTACTCCCACCAATTATAAACAGTTTTATTTCAAGCTACACATTTCAATTTTCCAGTTATGGAGCAAATTAGAAATTTCAACGGCATTTTTCCACACATGAGATACAAACGATTTTCATAGTACTAGCAATTCTTCTTGAAACACAATCAAGTGTAATTTTCAGAATCAAGTTTTCACTTTGCAGTAGAGTGTGCACTGATAACTTCCTGGCAGATTAAAATTGAGTGCTGTACCAGGGATTTGAACCTGCAACCTTTGACTTTCACGGGCAAGCACTCTACCGTCTGAACTATCCCGACGTGCTGCACAGTCCATCGTCACAACTTTACTTCGCCTGTTCCTCACCTCCTACTTTCCATACTTCACAGAAGTCCTTCTGAGAACCTTGCAGGACTAGCACTCCAGGAAGATAGGAAGTGGTGGAGACATGGCTTAGCCACAGCCTAAAGGATATTTCCAGAATGAGGAGTGCTAGTCCTGAAAGGTTCACAGGAGAACTTCTGTGAAGTTTCTAAAGTAGGAGGCGAGGTACTGGCAAAAGTAAATCTTTGTGGATGGACCGTGAAGCATGCCAGGATAGCTCAGATGGTAGAGCGTTTGCCAGCAAAAGGCAAAGATCCCAGGTTTGAATCACATTTCTGGACCACAATTTTAATCTGCCACAAAGTTTCAAGTGTAATTTGGTTGATTGTGAAAGCTTACTTGAAAACTTATCTTGTTTTGCATGGCAACTTTACAAAGAATGACGAATAAATTGATTGAGTAAAATGCAAACACAGGAAATCTGATTTTATGTTTTGAGTGAATATCAAACTTAGTGCAAAATACTTGTATTTACTGGCTGTTTGTTTCTGACCCGTAATTGGGCGAACTATTAGGATATACTGTTTTTTCTATTTTTGCATTGTTCGGTAATGACACAGCTACTCTGGTTACTGTACAGTTCATCCACGGTAAGTTGACAATTCGTGCGCTGCCTGTTGGCAGCAGCAGGAGGTGTGTACTATGGCTGCCAGGGGTGGAGTGTGGGGGGGGGGGATGAGGAGGGGGGGACGAGCATCAGCGAGCAGAAGGCAGCGGCGCAGTGTTGGAAATGTGGACCTTTACAACTTGTACAGTAATATCTCGTGTCAAGGGGTAGCGTAACGTTGGCAGCAATCCGAAATAAATGGATGTCCTTCAATTGGTGCAAATGTTTTGTGCTGCTGTTATCACCAGGGAAAATCGTCTTCATTTGTTAA
Source organism: Locusta migratoria (assembly GCA_026315105.1). Taxonomy (NCBI): domain Eukaryota; kingdom Metazoa; phylum Arthropoda; class Insecta; order Orthoptera; family Acrididae; genus Locusta; species Locusta migratoria. The sequence goes on from CM048755.1 coordinate 458,000,455, forward strand.
ATTAAAACACTTCCATCTAATTACCAATGCACTTCTAGTTCCAACGCACTATGGCATCGTTCTCAAGTTCCTATGAATATATATATATATTCAACAACATTAAACAGTGAAAAGTTTAATAACTTACCAAATCATGTGCGCCGCATTGGAATGGCTGTGTGATCTGGGGCGCAACGTCATGGAATATGCGGACACTGCCACCAGAGGTTCGAGTCCTCCCTTGGGCGTGTGTGTGTGTGTGTGTGTGTGTGTGTGTGTGTGTGTGTGTGTGTGTTTTGACCTTAGAATAAGTTAAAGTAGATTGTAAGACTAGGGACCGATGACCTTAGCAGTTTGGTCCCTTTGGATTACAAACATTTGAACATTTTTTGAAACAATATGTACTACATTTTTGTGCAGTCATCATTAAGTCATTTGGCTCATTTAATGTGTAAAAATCATTTTTTGATCGTACTGTACAATTGTTTGAATTTTCATGTGGTCAGTCCTATTCAGTCTTATAGTCCAATTATTCCAAAGTTGTAATATGTAGAGAAACCCATGCCAGTTTCGCATGGCTTCCTCTGTATAGGGATTCGCATACATCCACCTAGTGAAGCTCAGAATCAATTACATATTGAATTAAAAACAGAGCCTGAATGCCCTATGTTCAGATTTTGGCAAGTGTTTCATCCTTTATGATGATGAAGGATGAAACAAGTGTGTCCACAGGTCATTCAGGCTCTGAATTCTCTGTTTCTTTTTTTTTCGTGGTAAATTTAATGTGATTGAATCATTGTAATATTTTTGTAATCATAGGCATTTAAAAATGACACCATTGTGTCCAGAAACTAATAGTGCATTGGTAGTCAGATGGAAGTAAATTTAAAAGTTTTTTTCTAAGAAGTGACTGTGGCTTTGGAACATATTTTGCGTGTATCCTACAGCAGTTATATGTGACAATAACTGTAATAAAATTTATCATATATATATATATATATATATATATATATATATATATATATATATATATATATACTGGGTGATCAAAAAGTCATTATACATTTGAAAACTTAATGAACCACGGAATAATGTAGATAGAGAGGTAAAAATTGACACACATGCTTCAAATGACATGGGGTTTTATTAGAACAAAAGAAAATTATTGCTAGACACATGAAAGATTTGCATGGGCGTTGTTTGGTGATGATCGTGTGCTCATCCACCACTTTCGTTATGCTTGGCCTCCCAGGTCCCCAGACCTCATTCCTTGTGATTATTGGCTTTGGAGTTACCTGTAGTCGCAAATGTATCTTGATTGACGGACATCTCTAGGGATGCTGAAAGACAACATCCAACGCCAATGCCTCACCATAACTCCTGACATGCTTTACAGTGTTGTTCACAACATTATTTCTCAACTACAGCTATTGTTGAGGAATGATGGTGAACATATTGATCATTTCCTGTAAAGAACATCATATTTGCTTTTTGCTTTGTCTTAATTTGTTATGCTAATTATTGCTTTTCTGATCAGATGAAGCGACATCTGTCGGACATTTTTACAACTCGTGTGTATGTGTTTTAAAATTAGTCTCACATAGCCCCTAAGGACATGTTCACCCTCCTCAGGTTTGTGCCCCCTCCCCCCCCCCCCCTCCCAGAAAAAAATTCTGTATCCGCCACTGGGCAGATGCACTGTTTCCTCAATTCTGGAAAGTGTTTGATATGGTTCCAGACAGTCACCTAATGAACAAAATAACAGCATACAGACTATTGGATCAATGAGTCTTATAAAATAGAATGCATCATGTCAATTGCAATGGAAAGTCTTCTAACATGAAAGTGATTTCTGATGTGTTCAGGAGAGTGTTTTGGGACTGTTGCTTTTCATGAACTATATAAAATGACCTCACCGATAACACCAGAAGTTAAACGAGGATTTTTGCAGATGATGCTGTAGTAAAAAGTAAGGAAGATTAGGGGTTAACATTCCAACAACATTGTGGTTGTTATAGTCGCAGCCCATGCTCAGGAAATAGGCCGTGCTCTTTAAAAGGAACCATCCCGTCATTTTGCTGGAGTGATTTACGGAAATCACAGAAGACCTCAATCAGGATGGCCAGAGGCAGGTTTCAACTGCCATCCTCCTAAATGTGAATCCAGTGTGCTAGCACAGTTACACCTCATTCAATGTCAATGTAGTATATCGAGCAGGCACAACACTGGAAACCTGTAGTGAGATACAGGAGGATCTGCAGCGCATTGACTAATGTTTCAGGCAATGAAAACTGTCTCCCAACATAAATGTAAAGTGCTGTGAATACATAGAAAGAAAGATCCTTTATTATAGGACAAACACTGGAAGCAGCAACTTCCATAAAATATCCAGAAGTAGGCATAAGGTACAATTTGAAATGGAATGACCACATAAAAGTAACTGTGTGGTAAGGCAGATTCCAAATTGCAGACCAGGTGTATGGCAGCAAAACGATTTAAACAGGAGCCATTGATTATTTCACCTAGTCTATGGGATGCACAACTGATGTCTCAATGCTGCTCTTGGACTTGCTGTTTTGATAAACAGTATAAAAATCTCAACCAGGAGGCAAATTAATGCTGCTGCTTTCACCACTGAAGGGCATTTGTATGGCAAAACTCAGATGTGGAGTACAGAGATTGGTTTGGCCTTGTGTGAATAATTCAGTTTAATCAAAATGTTCAAATGTTTGTAGAGCTTATGGGACTTAACTTACAAACTACTTATGAACTACCTTATACTAAAGACGGCACAAACATCCATGCTCAAGGGGGGATTCAAACCCCTGACCGCAGCGGCCGTGCAGACCTTGACTGGCACACCACAGACCACTTGGCCACCACGGCCAGCATTCAGTTTAATGACTACTATTGACCAACAATACAGCCAAAGCTGACTTCATCCCTACACCCACATTTTTCCTGCCATTTCTCCTGGCTGCATCAGCACAGCCAAACTGCAGTAGTTTATCTGAACACCACACCAGTCACAATGTAGTTCACAACAAAATTACTTTTCCATCAGCAAGGACAGTGAAGAATTGCAGTGCACACTAATACCCAACACTAACACAGTGGTCATAATAACCTTTATGGAAATCAAGACTGTTGAGTTAGTTCATTTTTCTGCACAAATCCTCAATCTGGAATACAACTCATGACTATGTTGTAATAGATTTCTATGTCCACTGGCCAACACTTGCCGCATGTTGGGTCCCCAAAGTATGAAAGGTACTTATGAAGTAGGAACACACATGAATACTACAAATTTTGCAATGCTTTAATTCCTATATAGTTTCAGCACAACAGATCAATTTCACAGTATAAAAGGGTGGTCCCATATATACCTGACCCAATAAAGAAATCACAAAATTTTTTGAAAATATTTATTTATTTTTCAACATAATCTTCTTTCAGCTCTATACAATTTTCCCAATAATATTCAATAAGTTTGTACCCTTTTTATAATGAGAACTGTATAACTTCTCAAAATAGCCATTAACTGCAAAAACCACATCTTCATATTTTTAAAATCTTCGACCACCTAGCCATTTTGTCAAGTTTGGGAACAGAAAATAATTGGAAGTGGGCTAAATCTGGTGAATAGGGTGCAGGAAGAAGCAATTCAAATTTTAATTTCTGAATTTTGGCCATTGCGATAATGGACTAGTGAGCTATAGCATTGTCCTGAAGAAACAACACTTTCTTCTTGGGCATATTCAGCCATTTTTGCTGGATTTCTTTGCCAAAACATTGCAATAATTTTGAATAATAATCACTATTGATAAGTTTTTCCTTTTTCAATGTAGTGAATGAAAAATATCCCACGCACATCCTCACCAGATTGGTTTAAAGGAGGACAGGGGCAGTTCAGAGGTGGCCAGCAAATTTTGTAGCTGGGAGATTCAATCAATGCATAAGTGTTACTGAAATTCTTTGAGAACTCAACTGGGAGTCACAAGAGAGGAGTGTGTTCTTTTTGAGATGCACGATTGAAGAAATTTATAGGGCCAGAATTTGAGGCGGACTGCAGAATGCTGCCATCCTACATTTCACGTAATGATCATAAGGATAAGATTACAGAGAAAAGGGCTTGTACGGATGCATACAAGTATTCGTTTTTCCCTTGTTCTATATGGGAGTGTAACAGAAATGCAAGTAACGAGTAGCAGTACTGAGTACCCTCTGCCATCCACATCTGGGTGAATTGAAGAGCATGTATGTAGCTGTAGATGCCAGGGCCTTGCCTGCAGATTAAACTCTCTTTGCCTTCTGTGGAGGTGGTTCTCAAACTTTTGTCAATTCTTTTGATTGTTTTCTCTCTCTCTCTCTCTCTCTCTCTCTCTCTCTCTCAGGGGTGCAGTGGTTATGAAACGACACAAAAAATCAGCTTTGTTGCTGTTAAACTCCACTAAACACTCAACTGAATCACCTTCACGACACTGTTTTTGCTTGACTATGAGCAAATGAGGCACAAGCCTTGCACACAGATTTCTCATGTCCAAATTTTCAGATAATATGCAATGTAACACACTTTTTGAAATGCCTACTATGTCTGCTAGCTTGCACACTTTCAGTCAATGACAATTAAGCACCGAGTTTTGGATGTTTTTCACCATTTCTGGAGTTGCACCTCATTTGGTCGAACACTGCAATATATATATATATATATATATATATATATATATATATATATATATATATATATATATATATATATATATATATATATATAACAATGACCAATCTTCACCACTTTCATAAGTTCACTCACAAAGTTCACTATTGATGGCTGCCAAACAAATAATACACAATGTGGCAACTTTAAATGTGAAACATATGCTTTACAGATCATATACTTTCTATTCCAGAGATATTGTTCAACAAACACTGCCATCTCTCGGTCAGGCTGGGTACTTATGGGACACCCTCGTAACACAAAAGATATAGTCAGGAGACATGACTGGTCAGCCAACAGCCCCTCAACACTGGGAAGTGTCATTATCAAGTAAAATAGTACAAACAACATTCTATTGACACTACCTCATGTATATGATGTATTGACTTTAGAAATTTTACTAAAGACTCTAAGGAAACAGAATTATGGGTCAGTGTTTAAGTTCAAGAGACCAAATCCCTGGCACTGCCAATAAAACATCTGAAATAGAAGATTCTATATTGTCAGAACTTAAGTGTTCCCTTTTCAGAGTTGAAGGAGGGACCCATCTTTCCTCTTGTAAATATTTATGATGAGAGTACCTTCAAATTTGCCTCCTGAAGATAAGTAATTGCCTTTCTTTCTGTCTTCTTATTTTAATACTTTTCTTGATTGAATTTTCTAACACTATTTAATTTCTTCATACATTTACAAGACTCATTGTATAGAAGTCTCATATCTCGCATAAAGAGCAGAGCTTAAAGTGTAACATTTAAAAATGACTTCAAAAGGATGGAGACAGTCTGTAGTCAAAGAGTACTAAATACAGTCAATAACAATACTACCCTAATAATCACATAGAATAAGACTTAATTTCTAAAATTGAATAAGTATGAAACTAAGCAAATGCAATCAAACACTTAAAACATAGTTAGATGGAGGTGTTGCTACTGAGTACCCTTAATGTATTATATTGAACTGCTGAATAACTGTCATTTCATATAATGTGCAATACAATATATTAAAATGGCATGTGTTCAACAAAATATTTGTCCACTTCTTTCCTTTCAACTGTTGTGAACTGATGATTGTCTTCAACTCACTGAAATCATACTGCATGCATACAAGATAGAGCTATGTGATGTAGAAAAGTGTGTGCATTACATGAACATGATTAATACGCACACACACACACACACACACACACACACACACTTGATAAATCAATAACAGTTTTTCAGTGACACAATATTAAATTTGGTTTTGTTAATAAAATAACACATATGACAATTTAAGTAAATACTTGAACATGTTGATTAAATTATGGCATAAAACTACAGCAGCACACAATAAAAGCACAATTTAAATAAAGAAAATATCTGCATTTTTAATAACCTGTTCAACATCCCTGAAATATGAAAAGAAAACTTGCCTGAGTTCTGTTATGGTTACACATATATAAGGATATCCACTAAATGAAACTAAAAGGTAAGTACTGTTTTCTTCACTTACCCTGTAACTACTACAACAAAATCCATCATGTTCCAAATGTTGCGGAGATATGATTTCGGGTGGAGTACAAAACCTAGTGCTAATATTTTGAGGGACGCTTCTACACAAAAAATACCAAGGAAATAGGCCTCCGTTTTTTCCTGTAAAAAGAATTTTTTTTCCAATTTCATTATCTTTAAGTGCATCAGGTCTCTCAAAATAACAAAATCAAGTAAATGGATTTTAAAAGACCAATAAGCTACATTTCTTTCAATCGGTTTTATTAAATTTAGTTGATATCAAGCTTTGTCAAAGTTATTTCAAAATAAAATATGCAAATTTATACTGAATCCAAAAGAAAAAAAAAACATGATACATATACTTCACTTCTCATTCAGTTTTCACTATTATTCCTCACAACTTATTTACTTTATATTACTCAAATAAAGCAATTCACTGTAAAGATGGCATCTTTTATCTATCCCTTTCTTTAACTGCTGTCACTTTTAGAGTAGGTATTTATTTCAAAAAGGTTAAATAACAACTATCCAACTGTACTGAGTGATACATTTAACAGAATAGGGTTAAATAACAATTATTAGCCTGTACTTGATCATATGTTTAACAGATAAACAAAAAACAAATAAAATTCTTTCACTCAAAGAAAATAGTTTCTGAACTTTTGTAAAGATCTAGCAAACAAATTCCACCTGTTCATATTAACAAAACATTGTGTCAAAACTGATATCCCTTATCATCCAATGAGGTGAAGTATATCATTAATATGAGATGTATCCGGAAAGTAAGTACCATTTGGGGGAAAATATAGTAAACAGGCGAAAGGGCACAGGCAGTAATAGCAACAAATAAACACACAGACACACACACACACACACACACACACACACACAAAAATGCTAGCTTTCGCAGCCTAGCTGCTTCATCAGGCAGAAGGGAAGGAGAGGGAAAAGGAAATGATGAGGGTTTTAAGGAAGGGGGTAAGGAGCCATTCCAATCCCGGGACAGGAAAGACTTACCTTGGGGGAAAAAATGGAAGGTAAATAAATGCACATACACCCACACATTTACACAGACACAAGTACACTTAGGCAGACATACTGTAGAACTGTAGAAAGCAAAGAAGTTAGAAGTCAGACAGAGATGCCACTTGAGGCAGAGTCTCTGTCCAGAGAACCAAGGCAAAGATGTTAAGATGGTGGGTGGGAATTCGAATTTAGCGGAGGTTAAGACCAGGTGGGCAACGGGAAGAGAGAATATGCTGAAGGGCTAGTTCCCATCTTCGGAGTTCTGAAGGATTGGTGTCAGTGGGAAGTATCCAGATAACCCGGACGGTGTAGCACTGTGCCAAGATGTGCTGGCCATGCACCAAGGCATGTTTAGCCACAGGGTGATCCTCGTTACCAACAAACACTGTCTGCCTGTGTCCATTCATGCGAATGGACAGTTTGTTGCTGGTCGGTAGGTGTACACGATCAAAGGCAGAGCCACTTGCGATAGTACCCACGTGATCTACCAACTGACATGCCTGCACTGTGAAGCGTTCTATGTGGGAATGACCAGCAACAAACTGTCCATTCGCATGAATGGACACAGGCAGACAGTGTTTGTTGGTAACGAGGATCACCCTGTGGCTAAACATGCCTTGGTGCATGGCCAGCACATCTTGGCACAGTGCTACACCGTCCGGGTTATTTGGATACTTCCCACTGACACCAATCCTTCAGAACTCCGGAGATGGGAACTAGCCCTTCAGCATATTCTCTCTTCCCGTTGCCCACCTGGTCTTAACCTCCGCTAAATTCGAATTCCCACCCACCATCTTAACATCTTTGCCTTGGTTCTCTGGACAGAGCCTCTGCCTCAAGTGGCATCTCTGTCTGACTTCTAACTTCTTTGCTTTCTACAGTTCTACAGTATGTCTGCCTAAGTGTACTTGTGTCTGCGTAAATGTGTGGGTGTATGTGCATTTATTTACCTTCCATTTTTTCCCCCAAGGTAAGTCTTTCCTGTCCCGGGATTGGAATGGCTCCTTACCCCCTTCCTTAAAACCCTCATCATTTCCTTTTCCCTCTCCTTCCCTTCTGCCTGATGAAGCAGCTAGGCTGCGAAAGCTAGCATTTTTGTGTGTGTGTGTGTCTGTGTGTTTATTTGTTGCTATTACTGCCTGTGCCCTTTCGCCTGGTAAGTGTACTTCATCTATTTTTTACGTATATTTTTCCTTTTAGGAATTTATATATATATATATATATATATATATATATATATATATATATATATATATATATATATATATATATATTAATTTATTGTCACAAGAAAGAGCATATCTTAAGCTACTTTTCCATATCATTTCCAATATTATTGAGGCACTGGTCATGGTGGTCAATCAACTTATCTAGACCCATCAATGCAGCCAGATACTATCAGACTTTGAAAAATCTTCGACATGTGATACAGAAAAAAAAAAAAGATGGAAGTGCAGCAGAGGAATTGCTCTGATTCAAGATAATGCTTGTCCACACCCTGCAGGTGACATACAAAATCTTAATCAGCAGTTTGGATAGGAGCAGTTCAATCACCGGCGTACAACTCTTACCTGTCACCATTGGACTATCACTTGTTCTTACACCTAAAGGAGAAGCTTGGCAGGAAACATTTCCAAAGTGACGATGAAGTGAAACTCAGTGTGCAGCAATGTTTCTTATCACTTGTGGCATCATTCTATGAGATAGGTTTAGGTACGGTAAGTTAACCGACCACTACAAGTGCCTCAACAATGATGCAAACTATGTGGAAAAGTAGTTTAAGATATGTTTTTTTTTTAATTGTTTACTAATTTTTCCAGATATGCCTCATAATATGGTAATATATCCTCCCTGAAAAATAAAAATTGCTTGCTAGACAAAAACAGAAAATTTTGCTTTTTGTTGGCAATGGTCATATCAACTAAACTATTCAGACCAAGTTTATTATGTGCCTCACAATTTTGACTTGGCAGTACTTTACTGATGCACCAATTTTGTTGTGATTTTTGTAAAGGTATCTATCAATAAGGCAGTGTACAAATATGAAAAATTAAATTTATTATAAGATCAAATATTTTACAAGAAAAGATGACTCTTACAGTAAACACACAACTACATGAGTTTATATACATTTGTTTTTCATTTTTCAGAATATAATGTCACTATGTGTGTTTACATATGTGTATAACTTCCTACAGTCTGCTCAGAAATAAGGAAGCTTTATAAAATGTAGATGAGTATTTCTATGGTAGATGTATTATACATACCAGTTTTTGAGCCAATATCGTCTTATCCTTACAAGGCAGATGCTCTTCCAACGCCAGCACCACACAATTCGCAATGATGGTAAGTAACACAGCATATTCAAACGGATTATCAGTCATTAAGGAAAATAAAACAACATTGTGCATAAGATATGTTGCAGTTATTTTCACACATATTTAAAAACTGAAATAATATATGAATACTCCAATTAAAATTACTCTGTGATTGACAGATGGCATCGGTGGGAAACTGCATTGCCAGCATGCAGCAAGCCACACTTCACAAGGCAATACCAAATGTAATTACAAAATAGGCAACACAGCAATTCCATGATGCTTGAGAAATAACTACAACTGGATAATGACTGACCCCACCACCTGACTTGCTGAAGTGTCAATTACAAAGTAATGTTAGATGGAATATAACAATATACCGTATATGCCATAATCTGCAGTAAAGCAATGCATGAAATCTAATATAAGGAACACCAAATAACTGAATTATTGTTATAGGTACAGGACAATAAAACACTAAAGAACTACAATTTTAAATACTTTCCCTAGTAGCATGTAGCGCACTCTTATGTGGCAATGACAGCAACAATCATTCAGTTCCTGAACTCCACAAGACAGGAAATTAGAAACAATCAAACGCTTTTCTTATTTACGACTGCTCAACAGCTGTCCACAGTACATGACAATTCAGCATCTTTTCCTTGTGCTTAGCTTATGCAACATTTGTCTCCTTTTGGTTGTGCTAACACCTGTGATTTGACACCTGTCACTAGAAGCATTATTCATATTGATTGGTAGCCTCTCTTTAGTGTGAGAAAGTTATTCTTGTATGGTACATTAGCCCAGATGGTTTCATGCCCCAATAAAACTTCGAATTTACCTTTACAAGCTGGTTTATACTGCAAAGACATGCAAAAACTAAAATCTGCCAAAATTGATATAACAAGGGCTGTGTGTGTTGCATTAAGTGAATTCAAAAGTAAAGTTCTGTGTACCAACTTAACACAAAATGTTAACAGGTTTTGGTCTTATTTTAAGTCAGTAAATTGATTGAAACCATATGCTCACACTGTGATCACAACAGCATTAAAAAAAGAGAATGATATGTAAAAGAGTGAAATACTAAACACATCTTTCCAAAGAATGAATGACAGAATGGCTGCTATAGAAATAAATGATCAAGAGACAGAAAAGCATTTCAAATTGCTACACAGAGGAAGGGCTACCTGATGTCATGGAATATCAATCTGATTCTATGCAGAGTGTGCAAAGGAACTTGTCTCCAAGATATTAAAGGTTTTACTGTAGCCTTTTATGCTATGTTATGATCTCAGCTAAATAATGTGAAGATATCATTCACACCTTGTTGATCATGATAATGGCCTAAGAATTTGGCATTTTTCCTCAACTGAAGTACTGTGCTGCAGAGCAGTTTGTGGCACAACTGCACACAAAAAGCATTTTCACTAAATTACTTCAGATATGGTAGTCTATGTCACATTAAACTGTATGAAACTAAGTTTTCTCACAATTAACATTAAAATATGAAAACAAAACTTAAGTCATAATCACTCAGTGACCAATAAATAGAAAACAAATTGTATTTGCAGTGAAAGAAGTTGAACATACAAATATGTAGACATTTCAAACTATGAGATATAGATAACCTGAAGGCTGCTTGGAACAGCACACTTGTTTACTAGACATAGTCCCACTGGTTTGAATTATGTGGACAGTTACGGGAGGATTTACAGTATAATATGGGCTCTGAATCATTGTGTAGCTTTGTATTTTATAAACTCAAATTATTGCTAGAGGTTTAGGAAGTACATGTGTCAAATAAATTCAGACACATGGCTCTGCAATCTGGCACTTGTACACATAGCCCTCAAGCCACATTAACACTTTTCATAAAGATAATAGTAAATAAATTATTGAAGATTCCACTTGCAACTGATAAAAAATAGCCTGCTCTTATTATGATCATGAAGAAAACTAGTATTTTCTCCTAGAAAATTTTCAAACCCTCTGTCATAAGTAGTGGTACAAATGATGAATTAAAAATAAGCCACAAAACAGTAAAAAGACCTACTTACTCATCTCATATTTTTATTTCAAAAGACTTTACCTGTGTCAATTCCATGCCCTTGCCTTATTGTTCAAGGAGGAGGAAGAAGAGGATTAATAATCCTTTTATAGAAGGATAGTAAATATCTAAATAAAGTAAAATAAAAATTAAAAAAAAAAAAAAAAAAAACTAAGTTGATACAACCTAGTTAGGGTCCCTTTCTAGGATAAGTGCAAAGTCTTCATGGAATGTCATAACTAGCAGAAGATGCAACTCATTTCGTAATTAAATTAGCTGGTCTAGTAGTTCCTTACTTAAATATGTTTATACAGATCAGTTAGCATTAACTTTCTGTCTTTCTTTACAACACTGCATTATTCCTACGATAAGGATGCTACAACAAATAAAAACTGTAAAACTATGTGGTGATCACAACATCAATTTTCTTGAGGATTCTTCTAGTAGGTTGCAATTAATAAATTTAACTTGAATACAAAAGTCAGCAGACAACAGCACTGCAGAACCACTTACAAAATATCTTTGAAAATATTGATAAGAATGTGTGCAATTCATGTCAGTATTTTAATGTTTTAATCTTTATTTTAAATATCAGAAAGATGACTATTTTTTTTTTTCAGGCATTGACATAGAAATGTGTGGCTAATTATAATTTTATATTTTTGGCTAAATTCATTCATGTAGTCTTTTCATTGGCTATCAAAGATGGCTGGAGCTGGCAAAGGGGCGGAGCCTCAGCTATTTAAAGCGGTAAACCTTGCTCCATCCAGCATGACATCAAAGGGTATAACATCGTTTTATTTTATTTCTCTTTATTACCCTAATTTAATTTTGACACTATTGTATATTGCTTGAAGGTCCTCTAAATGTAACTTTGATATATTTCAGAGTTACAATTCCTGAAGATGGTATAAAAGAAGGACCGAAAGTAGTTGAATAAAATAAAATTGTTGCACTCTAGACTGTACTTAATATATAAATTTAAATAAGAGTGCTGTTTTCCAAAAAAGTGAAACAAAAAAGTGTTCAGATGTTTCAGAAGATGACCATACATTATCTCTTTTAAAATTTTTGAAAATGCATGGAAAAGTAAAATTGAATGTAAGTTTCATAGAAATTCTTTATCTCCCTTCTTAACAATGACTTGACTTCAGCATATTTCTTGAACCTCTTTAGTGGCAGTGTCTGCATTTCTACGGTTCATGTGTTGAGCATTCTCACAGCAATTATTGGAAAACTGTCTTGTTCTGGATAGTCGGCAGGTTGGTAAATTTATGCGTTCTTTGTTGCGGATATTATGTTTGTGGATATCATTTCTCTTGCTGTAGGTATCTAGGTTTTCTCTTATGTGAATGAGGCACAGTAATACATAATGGCTATAGACAATCAATACTCCCAGTTTTGTAACGGTCTGCAGTGCTCCTGTCTTCTGTTGGAAGTAATATTTCTTACTGCCTTCTTTTGCAGCATTAGCACATCCTTGCAGCCTGCTGAATGGCCCCATAGCTGTAATCCATAAAGAATGTGGCTATGGAACAATGCATGATAGACAGTTTTCAGCTACTTGTCTGTAATCACGTTCTTTAATCTTCTTAGGAGGTACCTCACACTAGGAAGTTTCTTGCTTACTTTTTCAGTATGTCCACTGCATGAAAGTTTTCAGTGTATTGTAAACCCTAACAGTTTCACAGATTCTATATGGCCCAGGTGTATGTTTTTGCTGAGGCTGCAAACCACATTAATGGAGATAAACCATTCTTCAGTTTCTTGAATAGCACAACAGACTTCAGTATAACTTGGGCAAAAATTTTCCACCTTGGTCAGGGGTCTCAAAAATACGGCCCGCAGGCCGGATTCGACCTGGGGAGGGCTTTCATCCAACCCACGCACCAGTTACAAGTAGGTGCCTAGCTGTATTTTGCTTTTCTGGTTTCGTCTTGTTTGTTTCGTTTGTTAGTTGTATTGTGTCACTTGTTAGATAAGTTTTTCTTTGTTTGTAAAATCTATATGATTTTTGTGCCGAATAAGTGTACACTATGCACTATGTAGGTTGAAACAAGAAAAAGAAAAGTCAATGCCTAGTGTCGACTATTCAATAAAACATACTTCGTCATAGAGAAAAGCAACAAAGCCACGTGTATAATCTGCAATGAACTAATAACTGTGCTCAAGGACTTTAATATTCACCGTCATAATGCGTTCAAAGAAAATGGACATGAGCACAAATTCAAAATGTTAAGACATGTTTGGAACAAAACATTTTTAGGAAACGTGTTCAAGAAAGTGAAGCCAATAAGAAATTAAGCTTAAGAATTGCCCACAAAATCACCAAACAAGGAAAGCTATTGATGGATAGTGATTACAGTTGCAGAACTGTTCCCTGGCCAAATGGAACAAAATAAAGTTGTTTCTCTATCAGCAAATACTGTGGCGCGTCGAGTTAAAGACGTTGCTTCTGATTTAACAAATCACTTGCAAGAAAGGCCATCCAACTTTGCTCGGTATTCTATATCCCTGGACGAATCTACTGACATCAGTAATAATGCCCAAGTTGTGATGTCCCTTAGCGGTTTTAGCTCAAACTAAGTACCGGTAACCATAGAACTAGAAGAATTGATTTGTCTATATGGCACAACAATGGGTGATGGCATGTTAAAAAAAGTACAGTTAACTTCAGCTACAAAGAGCTACCTTCATCTTTCACGGCTGAAATATATCTCAGCCGATGAAGGGAGAAATATGTATGGCAAATTTACAGGTTTTGTTGGCAGAATAAGTGCATACTATATAGACAAAAGTATTGCCAAACCATTGACAGGCAATGTGTTCTTCATCAGGCTTGAAAATAGAGAGAGACATATTTCTAAACGAAAAAAGAAGTTTGATCTGACCAAGAGTAGCTATAGAAATTAGTTTTCTTGGCTGATGTTGCTCTCCATTTAAAGGAATTCAACAAAAAACTTTAAGGGGAGGGTAATATTATTTGTAATTTTTACATGCACATTTAAGTTTTCCGACAGATGCTAATACTTTTAAAAAGAAAATTGTTTTGCATTTCGCCAATTGCCAATCACTGAATGTAGTTAAAGTTTTCCGCGCTCTTTTTAATGTGGATTCCTTTGCAAACTGAAGAAGAAGTGGTCTTGCAGGTTTTCCGATTTAGAAGCACACTCGAAGGAAATACGAATTTTACACGACCCCATATCTTGTGAAGTGAAAGATTTTCCTGCAGTGTTGCAAATGGAATAACTGATCTACAAGCATACGAGTCAATGAAGGGCAAATTTAAGAAAGGCAGTATTATACAGTTTTATAAGTTTCCTCCCCCACCAAAAATAATAATAATAAATGAATTACCACCAAATCAAAGATTTTTAAACGAAGTTGGTTATGTGTACTTTGCACTACACATAGATATGAAAAAAAATTTTGATGCTCGAATTTGCCAAATCTAAATACAGGAGTAACCTCAGTGGCGAACATTTTAGAGAAATTTTGTTGATACATCTAAGTTGGAGCCACTGAAAAGTAACTAAGTGTACCTGAGGTATTCAATGAAATTCGTGTTGGTTAAATTTTACTTACGGAAGCAGTTGCTGAGTATGTTAATATTTGATTTGCAGCAATAGTTAATTCACTGACTGGAACATGATACAGAAACTTGTTAACCGTACAGCACAATGAAATTTAATTATTTATTTCAACATAAAGATCATTCTCCACATTCTGTGTGAGTTTTCAACGCACATTCAATTGTCGCTACCAACATCAGAATACTACGCCATCGCAGCCGGAGGTAAAATTGTATCATGTGATTTTGTAAAACCAAAACATTTCGTTATTTTCTTCTTTTGAGAAATGTGGTATCAACAAAAATTTATTCTGTATATCGCGTTTGGAGCTAGTGTGTTGAGTTAAATAACTCGCAGTTAATAATTTTGTCGGTTTGGTGACAGGCGATTCTAGTTAACGTTGGTAGAGGCGTGCCGGCCGCGGTGGCCGAGGGGTCTGAGGCGCTCCGGTCACGGTCTGCACGGCCACTACGGTCGGGGGTTCGAATCCCCCCATGGATATTTGTGCCGTCCTTAGGATTATCTAGTTCATAGGTAGTTTGTAAGTTTAGGGACTGGTGACCCCGTAGTTAAGTCCCATAAGCTATACAAACATTTGGTAGAGGCGTGATGAATCATGGGAAGTGAAGGCAGCAAATCATGAGTGGCGTTAAGTCTGTTAAGAATGTCCTTACACTTTGAAAACATTTCAGTGTTGTGGATGGACCTATTTTTTACGAGTAACAAAGGAAAATCGTGGCATACGGGTTGAACATATATTATTTTAGAAAATTTTCTTGTAAATGGTATTGTTGCTCGTTTCATAGGTAGAAATTAAGTTTTGCTATTACGTACCTACTTAACAACATATCCAAAAGTCATTACGTTCACTGAAAAACTAAATAATGATAATAAATTAAAAAGATATATAAAATAAAAAGGACATAGTGAGAGAAACAGTCACTACTCGAGCGTGGCTTTAATTTTGCAACTTTGAGTTGCAACAAGTCTTTTAAATTACCAAAGAGGTAAATGTGCTCAATTTCCATTGATTAGAAAATTTGTTACATCCACGTAACGGCTGGTTTTTTGTGTAATACGTAATATTTCCATTATGATCTGCATTCCCGACAGAGTTCTGCACACTTTGCAACAACAGGTAATTTCCTGATTAATTCATGCCATGGAAGAGAAAAAAAGACATTCTTATTGTCTGTCTGTAAGCCGCTCCTGACTGGCTGCCTTCACTTCCCGCCATTTATCGGGCCAGTGCCAACATGGGTAACCACTGGAGTGTCACTTCTACGTAACCAATGACAAGCTTGAAACGACAGAATGTGTTTATAGCGCGGGAGTTAAAGCGACTGCCTGGTTTATTTTTGAGAGTATCTGTTACACTTTCGCGTCGTTACGACAGAACATTCGATTAAATGAATGGAACTAAGTGAAGAGGAATGATGATGATTATTATTATTATTTCACAAATGTATCATTAAATTTCACAGTAAGAACTAATCTATTTGTTCACGCGTCCATATACCGAGCACCCATATTTTAATTACAAATACTAAGAATATGAAATATTGATGGTCTGCAATGGACATTGCAGTGTGATGAAAATTTAATATGTCGTCATACGTTTTGTCGGAACACGACTGTTTCACTTGACGCTCGTAAACAAAGAACTGACCAGCACAACTGCCCCTTTGTGCTGCACAGCTACCGCTGCAAACATCGTCACGTAAGTGCAGTACGCCGCTGCCAGTGATCTGAACTTTTACCACCAACAATATGTACACTTAGCAAAAAAGTGAATCACCCCTGAATTCCAAAGGGGAGGCCACACCTGACGCTATGCAACTAACATGGCGTAGCTGGGTCACAGGTCGTCAAATCATTCCACAGTACACTTATTAGCCTACGCACAATAGGTACTAAGTCCTATTTCTCCTTATGGCATTCAGACAAGGTGCAAACCAATACTTTCGTACAACAAATATTACAATACACGTCTTTAGAGCTGAGACAGTAACACTTGTAAATTAAATGTCGTTGCAATAAGTGAAAAGTCAGATAAGTTATCACACTTGTTTAATGACATAATATGTTTTTGTTCGCGATCTGAATCTGAACGCACTGTTGAGCAAACAACACTTGTGTGCCTGATCGAGATGTGTTTATAGGTCACGCACTTTTTCGTGGCCCCTCTCTGATCGGCAGAAGTCAGCGGAATTCGTGTGGCTACAGAATGTCTATGCTCTCAACCATCTACATCTACGTACATACTCCGCAATCCACCGTAAGGTGCTTGGCGGAGGGTACACTGTACCTTACCTCGTAACAGCATTGTACACAGTAGACCTCGTCAGTGTATTGTTGATTTGTGCTTGGTTTCGATTATTGTCTTCCACTTTGTTATTTGCTAAAATAAGCCAACATACCCTGACGACTTCTTTTAGAGAAAACTGGTATGAAGAATGTTAATTCTGACTCACTACGTTTACATGCAACACATCTTCCGGAAGACGAAAACCGATTTTTGTAAACCGTTTTTCGCTGTCGTGTTTACATGGCGAAGCCTGAATCGGATTTCCTAGCCCACTTAATATGGCGGCTGAAAAACAGCTGAATCAGTTCCTGACTTAGTCAGCAAAATCGCTATTTTTCTTTATTTAAATACACAGATTCATGTTCACTTTAATATTTATACTTTTATTTCACATGAGAAGATATCACTCTTTCAATATATGCCGAAAATTCTTAACAAGAAAACACAATCTGACAAGGCAAGAATGCTTCAAAAACGGATGCGTTTATATGGGCACGAAAATCGTTTGTGGAACTGGAAAACCGCTTTAGAGAAGCGGATTTCCAGAATCGATTTTGGAGTGTTAATATGACCAACCAAAAGCGGAATTGGAAAATCGTTTTACGGAATCCGGTTTTGGGAGCCCATGTAAACAGGGTGATTGTTATTCAGTTACAACAATAAAAAGAGGCAGAAAGCGTTGCTACAGCCGCTTAATAAGCCCCTTTAAAATATTACTATTTCGTTGATATACGATCCAGTTTTCTATTACTGAAACATTAAAGTGATACTTAATTTCGTGTTCCACTTCTGACGCCTTAACCCCTTGCATGTTGTTTCTTTTAAAACCTGTAATCTATACACCGTAAGCTGGCGGCACTGGGAGAAAGAGGCGGGACTTCTTCTAACAGCCAATGCGCTACAAGCTGATTGCAAACTTCAGCTCTCGACATTCTCCACTCAGGGGCAACGTTTCAGTGCGTGATCTCTAGGCATAAATAGACGTAAAACACTGATTTTTCATTACTAGCTGTTTCCAAGACCGTTATCTGAACTCAGAATAAATTATAATCTTAGCACTGCACCAGAAATTTCATGAAGCTCATATTGTTGCTTAGAGGTAACTACTGAAGATATGTAACATAGTGCAATTCACAGATGTCATACATCATAAGGTTGTGGAAGAGAATGCAGTATATTGATGATTTGTTAACTAAGCACAATCAGATGTCAGATATTAAATATGTTCGCAAATAGCGTTATACTAGTACCTGAAACGACGATACAATTAATTTTTTGCGGCAGGGAGTCGAACCCGGAACCATTTACTATTGTGTGATAGGAAGGAATACTGCTGATATATTTATTGTTTCTTCTGGGGACTCCAACCCTGTCTGCTAAACTCAGAAAATCAAATCAGTTGTGAAATGATTTTGAATTTGTATCTTCACGGTGCATATGGCAACAATTAACCTTAAACATCAATATGCATTTGGCTCTGAACATGAATACTCAAAGAGTTTCGTCAGTATTCTAGGTATTGATAAGCACAAATTTGAAGGTTACACATATAACGAAATTCTTGGGGGTGCAATTAGAAAAAATGTTAACTGTGAATAACACATGTTACGGCGAAGGTGAAACAAAGGGTCTGTTATTGACACAACCGTTAGAAGATGTAAGCGTCTCTTAAGGAGACTGCAAACCCTACAATTGCTCCACCTGTTATGCAGTATTACTGAGCAGTGTGTGATTATTACCTGACGGGATAGAGGGAGGACGTCGAAAAAGTTGAAAGAATATATGAGATTATAACTCGTATATACGCTATTTGGCAATTGTATGTATGTATTATTATTTCGAGCTTCGTATAAGCGTGGAACAGTCGAGAAACTGAAGCGATTCTTTGAACACGTTACGAAACACTTCACTGTGAATAACAGAACAGTCGTGTAAATGAAGGGCCCCAGCAGAAGGTAATTTCTGTTGTGTAGCAATGATTGTTTCAGAGCCATTGAGAACACTTTATAAGTGCACAAAACGTCAATGATATAGTACGTATATACATTTGTGTTGTTGATATCAGAACTGTTTAATTTTACAATATGCATAGTTTTCTAGGTTGAATACATATTTTCTTATGTCTAAATCTAATGCAGAACGCTGAAAAGAAAGATAGTTTCCTGTGTCATAAGATTGCTATCTATGTGAAACATTATGTGGTACCTACGTTTATCATGATTCTATTCTTTAACTTCATTAAAAACTTGAATTAAGTGTCAAAAGATAACGTGGCTGCTCATTTTATAGCTCTAGCTGTGGTAGTTTCTACTACACATTAGGGTAGGTTTCCAGAAACTTGTGATACTGCAAGGATTGAGTCTGGCTTTGCGACCGGGGCCTCTATTAGCCATGGCTCGCGTGCTACGAGTTGGTCGGTCAACCACAGCTGGTGCCATGGCGAGGCTTGGCAAAAACCAGCCCGCTGGCGGTCGCGGTGGCGGCTAACAGCCCCCAGCACGGCGCAAAGCAGGGCTCTGACGTAAATACAGAATGTTTACTTCCTGGCATCATAGTAAGAGCGGAAAGCAGAAATACAAATCAGGCCGTCTCACTGCGAGCAACCAACTCGAGTCATCGCTTTTACTGAAGAGAAGCTGGTCCAATTGCGTATAGGTTGTATGCTGATATGCATTACATAAGAAACAAATAATGAGGGATTCTGAATAAATTATTAGTCCTTAAAATGTTTTTTTTCTTTTTTAATCTCGTCTCTGTTGTCATGTTTTATAAGTAAGAGACTATGGAAGATCTCTTGGCAACTGAAATAAAATAGAGTTTTTTTCCTTTGAGCTATCTTTATATTGAATTTCTTTAAATATACAGTTCCCTTATTATGCTATTTTTATTATAAATTTATATACCTAGAGACAGTTTTTCATATCAATGTGTGAAAGACATTGAGTGAAAGGAACAGTATTGAATTAAAGTAAATATGGCAGTCTGGGTTCGATTTCCGCCTGTGGCACAAGTTTTAATTCAATGTTCCTCCTTTCACTCAATATTCTATTTTAATCGTTTCACTTATACCCAGCCTCCATGCACACAGAGTAATCAGTTTAGATGGACGCTGTCAATGCAGTTTTTGTTATTTCAAATACGTCTCTCTCCTCCCTTCTATCCATTAATACAAACTCCACTGTTCACAAAAGAAGGAAACGATTTTTCTTTTATTTATTCATTGTTCTCTTCAGTTCTCTCTCTCACTCCCTGTCGCCTCTCTTACATAATAACCACAGATTCCATTTTGGTCTGTTCCCTCAAAACGCTATGATCAAATCTATTGGTTTCTGTTGAAGCATACATTCTCTTTTAATTTATGGTTTCGTTACTGTCTACCAGTCCTCTCTATGAGACCGTGTTCTTTCATATCTCCTTGCCTATAATCCATTCTTCGTTCTGTGAAATACAGAGCACTGGTTTTTCGATTGACTTCCTCTGCTTTCATTCCAACTGTTACAAATGGTATACAGGGTGAGTCACCTAACATTACCGCTGGATATATTTCGTAAACCACATCAAATACTGACGAACCGATTCCATAGACCGAACGTGAGGAGAGGCGCTAGTGTAATTGGTTAATACAAACCATAAAAAAATGCACGGAAGTATGTTTTTTAACACAAACCTACGTTTTTTAAAATGGAACCCCGTTAGTTTTCTTAGCACATCTGAACATATAAACAAATGCGTAATCAGTGCCGTTTGTTGCATTGTAAAATGTTAATTACATCCGGAGATATTGTAACCTAAAGTTGACGCTTGAGTACCACTCCTCCGCTGTTCGATCAAGTGTATCAGAGAGCACCGAATTAAGTAGCGATCCAAAGGGAACGGTGATGTACCTTAGGTACAGAAGAGACTAGAACAGCACATTAAGTCCATATGCTAACACCTTTATTGGTATTTTTCACTGACGCACATGTACATTTCCATGAGGGGTGAGGTACACGCACACACGTGGTTTCCGTTTTCAATTACGGAGTGGAATAGAGTGTGCCCCGACATGTCGGCCAATAGATGTTCAAAGTGGTGGCCATCATTTGTTGCACACAATTGCAATCTATGGCGTAATGAATGTCGTACACGCCGCAGTACATCTGGTGTAATGTCGCTTCAGGCTGCCACAATACGTTGTTTCATATCCTCTGGGGTTGTAGGCACATCACGGTACACATTCTCCTTTAACGTACCCCACAGAAAGAAGTCCAGAGGTGTAAGATCAGGAGAACGGGTTGGCCAATTTATGCGTCCTCCATGTCCTATGAAATGCCTGTCGAACATCCTGTCAAGGGTCAGACTAGTGTTAATTGTGGAATGTGCTGTTGCACCATCATGCTGATACCACATACGTCGACGCGTTTCCTATGGGACATTTTCGAGCAACGTTGGCAGATCATTCTGTAGAAACGCGATGTATGTTGCAGCTGTTTGGGCCCCTGCAATGAAGTGAGGACCAATGAGGTGGTCGCCAATGATTCCGCACCATACATTTACAGTCCACGGTCGCTGTCGCTCTACCTATCGGAGCCAGTGAGGATTGTCACGGACCAGTAATGCATGTTCCGTAGACTCACTGCCCTGTCGTTTGTGAAACCCGCTTCATCGGTAAACAGGTAGAACTGCAACTCATTCTCTGTTAATGCCCATTGACAGAATTGCACTCGATGATTAAAGTCATCACCATGTAATTGCTGATGTAGTGACACATGAAACGGGTGAAAGCGGTATGCGCATGACACTACTTTGACTCAGTCCACCGGCTCTCGCAATGTCCCGTGTACTCCTGTGTGGGTTCACAGCAACAGCAGCTAACACACCAACTGCACCCGCTTCTCCTGTTACGGACCCGTTTGCGTGCTACGACCATACCTGTTGCATACAGTTGGCGGTAGATGTTTTGAAATGTGCGGCACGTTGGATGCTCTCTGTCCGGGTACCATTCTGCATTCATCCTGCAGGCTTCAGCTGCATTTTGTCGACACCTGCCGTAGATGTGTATCATCTCCGCGTTTTCAGAGTTCGAATACACCATGGTCACAGTACCTACAACACTACATTACCACAGACCTCTGGTAACACAGTGTTCTACAGTCTACGTGTAAAGACGAATGCAGAATAACAATAGCAGCAAGCGCTACATGCGGACACTGCGACAGCTAGACCAAACCACAACAGTGCACTACAGCCACACACGTAAACACGGCCATCATCGTAAACATGTCCCAGCAGATGCTGCTCGCCGACCATTGCCCGTGTTTGTTACAACTCACAACTGAACGTCAGAGGTTTCAAGCGTCAACTTTAGGTTACAATATCTCCGGATGTAATTAACATTTTACAATGCAACAAACGGCACTGATTACGTATTTGTTTATATGTTCAGATGTGCTAACAAAACTAACGGGGTTCCATTCAAACAACGAAGGTTTGAGTTAAAAAACATACTTCCGTGCATTTTTTATGGTTTGTATTAACCAATTACACTAGCCCCTCTCCTCACGTTCGGTCTGTGGAATCGGTTGGTCAGTATTTGATGTGGTTTACGAAATATATCCAGCGGTAATGTTAGGTGACTCACCCTGTATATTTCGCCGTTTTAGAATCAGTTTTCTAATGCGTAAACGTCGCTCCTCGCAACCTTTAAGATGTGTAATATTCCATTTATTATGGTAAGAGCTATGCTACGATCTTGAGCGCCGCGCAGAGTAGCTGCGCGGTCTAAGGCATCATGTCGTGGATCGGGCTGCTGCTCGCGTTGGTGTTTCGAGTCCTCCCTCGGTCATGGGTGTGTGCGTTGTCCTTAGATTAAGATACTTTAAGTAGTGTGTAAGCTTAGGGACTGATAACCTTAGCACTCAAGTCCTATTAGATTTCATACACATATAT
Source organism: Locusta migratoria (assembly GCA_026315105.1). Taxonomy (NCBI): domain Eukaryota; kingdom Metazoa; phylum Arthropoda; class Insecta; order Orthoptera; family Acrididae; genus Locusta; species Locusta migratoria. The sequence continues at coordinate 458,023,840 of CM048755.1, forward strand.
TCTACAAACTCGAGCAAAATGAGAGCGTAGTTAAATATGCATATAGATCATGCCATACAAAATCACCAAGGTGCATGCTGAAACATATTATACTGGCATACGCATTGTTACATAATTCTACATACCGTATATAATTTTTTTGTTGTAGTCCTAATGGACCAAACAGCTGAGGTCATCAGTCCCTACCTAGCCTTACATGCTACTTTAATTAAATTACGCTAAGGACGACACAAACACACACAACTACCCATGCCCGAGGAAGGAGTCGAACCTCTGACGGGAGCGGCCGCAACTCCGCGACGAGATACCTCAGAAAGCGCGGCCAAGAAATTACAGTTACGTAGACAGATACCGACGAACTATTTTACTTCTCGTACGAAGTGTTCTGCACTCAATTTTGACCAAAATTTATACTGCTACATATGAAAATCGGCAGTTGGCCAGGATGATGTTAGCTCGTAACGGCTAAGATATGGTTTGATTCCTGCTGGGGTAACTGTTTTTAACAATCGCAGACATCCCCCTCTCCACCTCCAATAGCGCCAAGAAGAATTTAGGACTGTGGCGTGTTTCAAATCAACATTACACATGTCCGTTCGCTGCTGACTACAAGAAAGTTGGATTAGTTTTCGTTGTTTCCTCAAAATGCCAAACCCCTCCAGCTCTCTACGAACGGCGCGATCCTAACTACTAGTAAACTAGATTGGGAGTGTTGTTACCTAGTCGTCTGAGGTCAACACTGACGATAGGCGCGGGTTTGTAGTCCCAGGCAGCACAACGTAATTTATTGCGCTATTTCAAAAGTTTGTAAATGTTTGTAAATCTATCGGACTCAACTGCTTGGTCATTAGTCCGTTGCTGACATACTACTTAAACTAAGGTAAACTAACCTAAGGACAACACAAACACCCTTGCCCAAAGGGGGGACTCGAACCCCCGATGGCGAACAGCCGCGCGCACCGCGCTACTTCTAGCCGAATATATGCACATCCCGCTAATGGTGAGAACAGTAACTATTTCATCTTTTAATGCACGTATTATATGCCTTTAGTGGTTACCTCTTAGAAACAATTTGAACGTCATGCAATTCCTGGTGCAATGGTAAAGTTAACCATACATTTCTGGGTTCGGACATTGGCCTTGTAAACCGATACCAGTGAAAACGTCACTGTTTTACGTCTCTTTATGCTTAATCTGGCCTCGATCAGAAACGCAAGCTTTTTTTGGCCAACAGTGCGTTCAAATTCAGAGCACGAACAAAAACTCATTGAGTCATTGAATCAGTTTGATAAGGTATCAAATTTGTCACTTATTGTAATGAAATAGAATTTACTTTGCTATCTCGTCTCTAATAACTTGTATTCCAATGTTTTTTGTATGACGGTATTGAATTACATTTGGACTGACTGTCACAAGGAGCAATGTTCTCTACTACTTCTTGCCGGCCGCGGTGGCCGAGGGGACTGAGACGCTCCAGTCACGGTCTGCACGGCCACTACGGTCGGGGGTTCGAATCCCCCCTCGGGCATGGATATTTGTGCCGTCCTTAGTTGTAGGTAGATCATAAGTAGTTTGTAAGTTTAGGGACTGATGACCCCGCAGTTAAGTCCCTTAAGCTTAACAAACATTTGAACATTTTTTACTGCTTTTATGGTACCCATTGTACTCCACAGGGGTTTTGTGTGTAGAGTACCCGCAACAGAGCTACGTTAGTTGGGTTGCATTTAGCAGTGATCCACTTTGTTGCTGTCAAGTGTACATGTTCAGCAGGTGCAGCCTTTACCTGAACTGCATCTTAACGAAGTTCACATGTTATTGATTTTTGTTTGCGGATGCAAAGCGTGATATGATGGCGATAAAACTGCATAAAGATTAATTTGAGGACTGATGACGTAAATGTTTAGTCCCCTTAAAACAACAACAACAAAAATAAAGGTTAATTTGAGGTTTCCGCCTTATCAGTGACGTCACATGTCAAAGCAGGCGTTAGTATCGCATTCTTCAGTAATCGCCAAATATGGTATCCGGCCCGCAATGCGATTCGGAACTTGAAATGTGGCCTAGTAAATTGGAGACCCCTGCCCTAGGCAATGAGAGTGGTGTCATCAGCAAACTGTAGTGTATTTCCAACCTGGCTTAAATCATTTACAAAATTGAGAAAGAGGAGTGGGGTTAGGACGGAATTTCGTGACACCGTATACCACCTTCTGTTCTTGAGATGTTGCGGACTGAAATAATTTGCCTTCTTTCTTCCAGTTAACAGTGAAGTGTAGCTATGACTGTACCTCCCACTCGTAGAGTTTTCATTTTTTAGAAATATCTTGTGGGGGATACAGTCAAATGTTTTGATTAGATGACACAGTGTAAGTGCCACAGACTCACTCTCCTCGGATGACTGCTTTACTTTTCTTAATAAGTCCAATACAGCAGTACTACAGAACTTTCCTTTCCAGAAACCATGTTACGCATAATGTAAGAGATTATTTTCTTCGAAATAGGTTCAGATTTGGTTTTTCGTGATAGTTTCAATCGCATTTGCTAGTATGGGGATGATTGAGATTGGCCTAAAGCTTGACATATTATCTGAGTTTCATTTCTTGTGAATTGGCACTGTTACTGGCAAGTTTCAAGAAATTTGAGAAAAGTCATGCAGACAGGCACTTGTTTATAGCTGTTGCTAATGGCTGTGTTATCGCACCAATAATTTTCTTCAGGAAACTATAGGACATCGCATAGATATTTGGACACTTTCGTAACTTTTCACTATTATCATTATATAATGTCATTGTACTTTCTTCAAGGTTTCCATTTTGCTGTGGGTTTTATTTGGTAAATAAACAGCAAGATCCAGAAAAGAGTCTGGGATTTCACCAACACTGTCTTCTATAACTCTAAAAAACTAACCATTGAAGTTATCAGGACTGCAGGTACTTCAAGAGGAAGTAAGTTTTCTCCATGTTCATTTACTAGCATCCAGGCTGCTTTGCATGGGCTGAGATTATGAATCTATTGTTGTGTTTCCTTTCAGCTTTCTCTACTTTTTTATATAGTTACTTGGCCTCAATATATTTATTGTGTAACAACTGTTTGCTGCCTATAGATGTGGCTGCTTTGTAATGGTCATTCAAGATTAGTACAATGTTTTTTAAATTGTACTGCTTCCGTGACTGTTGCCAGTTAATATCAGATAATGAAGTATCAAATGTATGTAGTTTTTCTTTGGGCGTCACTCTTTGGTAAAACACACAATTGGACTGCCATGTGTTTGCTGATTTCTCAGTGTCTTCATTAGTAGCTCCATGACTAATACACTGTGGTCTGCTGTCGTTGCATCAACTACATTTACTTTGTAATTCCAGCTATCTAAGATAATGATAATGGTGTCAAGGCAAGCGTCACCTCATGTTGGAACACTAGGCCTATTTGTTACAAAGAGTCTATGGAGTGAGAGGTTATTTCGATGCAGAAACTCCACTAATTATAATGATATTGGTTCATTAAAATTCGCTAGTACATCTGCCACTTAACACTAAACATGTTGCACATAGAACTGATCAAATTTTACAACATGGCAACAGGGTCCAAAGAACAAGAGATGTCAGAGTGTCATTGCCATTGTTGATATGACATCATTGTCGTCACAAGACCATAACTATTTACTAGGTTCAGGAAAATTCTCTCCTTTGTACCATTTTCACCTATGTGTACATTGAAATCACCACAGAGTGTAATTTTTGATTTGAGGCATGTTAGATGACATAAACAACTTCCCAAGTTCATGACGAAGTTATCAAAATTTCTGTTTGGTGAATGGTACCCTGAAACAATAATCATATTTATATATACAAGCACTAAGCCATCCAGTTCTAAAGCCACTTTCCTCATACAGAGATTTTTGTTGGCCTACAAAGATACACCTCCATTGGTGGTAATTTCTCGATAACATGAACTCACTATCTCCAGGAATACAATATGTTTGTAATATTCACCCTCTTCTTTATCCAGCCAGTGCTCACATACACACAACACATCCGGCTGTACGTCTTCTATAAATACAAAAAACACGTTTATTTTGTCCCCAGGCATTGTACATTTACACTAGCTAAAACTATGGGTACATTATTCTAATGTCAGTTTTGTTGACCTGCACTTAAAATAGTAGAGTCTATTGCGGACTGAAGACCACAACAACTATTGTACTGCTGCAATGAATGTCTTGCACGAAACAAGATGGTCAAATGAGAACATCATGTGTTTTGGAAATTACATCTTCTTCGAAACACGCCTGATGAATGTTACATTCACAGTTTCACAAGACATTTTAATTCAATATTGATGCTGGGTTCAGTGGTGGACTGAGGCTGCTGGTGAGCCAGGGTGGCAAAACAAAATGAGGCCCCTGTACACTTGAAAATAAACGTATTATTATTTTTTTTTAAAAGTAGCTTTCAAGATTTGGAAGCCCCCACAGCACAGAAAAAAAAAATAGCTTTCCAGATTTGGAGGCCCTCAGAATGAGAGGCCAAAGGCAGGGAAAAAAGAAAAAGTGTTTTATTTATCTACTATACTAACAAATATGATTTTTGAGACTGTTAAGACTAAGAGCTCAGTCTCTGTCTTAAGAAACTGGTGCAGCTCTGGGAGACTGCAGCCCCATAACCCTCCGAATTGCGGTAAATCTTATGAATAACACTATTAATAGTTTCTTCGAAATGTGTAAATGAAATGCACGCTTACACAGTAATTAAGTCATAGGAATGGAAAGAAATTATAGTTTTCAAAATTCTGCAAATTCATGAGATACTGTAATGGGTAGGGCAACATTTAAATGCACCTTTAGAGAGAGAAAGAAATTTTGGGAAAATAATTGATTAATTACTATACCTATGAACCAACTGAATAATCGAAAAGGAATTAGACTGGTAGAATTGACACAGATGAACTTTAAAATAGAACACTATCTCATATTCCCATTCAAATACAAATTTATTTTCATTATATTTAGAAGCATTCCAAAAAACACCAGTGGTTTTGTAAAACGTTTAAAACAAAACAATTATCATATCTCAACCACGTAAACGGCATACAAATTAGAAATATTTTTTAAAAAAATTACTAAATTACCCTGTGTCAAAAGAAAATTCCATCAGAAATTCTCCTAAAAAAACTCGATATTCAAAGCAACCCATAAAAAGGAGATTGCTATACAATCACAGTGGCTAAAAAAATAACAAAGCGAGTGATGCAGATGGAGTTGTTGCACAACTCTTGAAATCGTGAGTCAAAGAAACCTTATAAGAAAAGAGACTGACTACGGAAAACGTTTGACTAACTGAGAAGATTCCAGACGATGGGAAACTGTATTGATTCCCTCACTACCGTACCATTCTTGAGAAGGGGGGTACCGGTAAAAGCGTCAATAATGACAGATGGCTGGAAGTGGGCAAACGATACTGGCGTTCGAATATGCTCGAGTTTTCCCAATACAACTCAGAACTCTATACAGTATTGAACTGTTCGAACACTCGAGTGACAAATAACTCGGGCGGCGCCTATGCTAACCGCAAGCAGCAAATTTTGTAGTAACCGGGCAACCGCTTTACTCAAAACTAATTTTATAGGAAGTGTACATGTAAAATCCACACCCATGAACCACAGACATTGCCGAGGCGGGGTGGCTTGCGTGCCGTAACGATGCAGATAGCCGTACCGTAGGTGCAACCACAGTGGAGGGGTATCTGTGGAGAGGCCAGACAAACGTGTGGTTCCTGAAGTGGGGCAGCAGCCTTTTCAGTAGTTACAGCGGCAACAGTATAGATGATTGACTGAGCTAACCTTGTAACATCAGCTACCATAGCTTTGCCATGCAGTTACTTCGAACGGCAGAACGCAAGGGGAAACTACATTTGTTACTCTTTCCGAGGACATGCAGCTCTACTGTATGAATATATGATGATGGCTTCTTCTTGGGTGAAATATTCCGGAGGTAAAATAGTCCCCCATTCGGATCTCTGGAGGATGTCATTGTCAAAAAAAACAAGACGGGCATTCTACGGGTCGGAGCGTGGAATGTTCTAACCCTTAATCGCAAAGGTAAGGAAGAAAATTTGAAAAGATAAATGGAAAGGTTAAATTTAGATATGGTAGGGGTTAGCGAAGTTTGGTGGCAGGATGAACAGGATTTCTGGTCAAGTGAGTACAGGGTTATATATTCAATATCAGATGGTGGTAACGCAGGAGTAGGTCTGATAATGAATAAGAAAATAGGAATGCGTGTAAGTTATTATGAACAGCATAGTGAATGCATAGCAAAGATAGACACAAAACCAACACCGACCACAGTAGTGCAAGTTTATATGCCAACTAGCACGGCCAATGATGAGGATATCGAAGAAATATATGACATAAAAGAAATAATTCAGAAGGTTAAGGGAGACGAAAACTTGAATGTGATGGGGGACTGGAAATCGGTAGTAGGAAGGGAGAAGAGAAGGAAATGTAGTAGGTGAATATGGACTGAGAAAAAGGAATAAAAGAGGAGATCGCCTAGTAGATTTTTGTGCAGAGCACAATTTAATGATCACCAACACTTGGTTTCATCATCATGAAAGAAGGCTGTATATGTGGAAGAGACCAGGAGACATTGGAAGTTACAAGATTGACTTTATAATGGTAAGGAATAGATTTAGAAACCAGGTTTTAAACTGTAAGACATATCCAGGGGCAGATATAGACTCTGACCATAACTTATTGGTTATGAACTGCAGATTAAAACTTAAGAGACTGCAGAAAGGTAGAAAGGTTAGGAGATGAAACCTGGACAAATTGAAGGTACCAGAGGTTATTGAGAGTTTCAGAGGGAGCATTAGGCAAGGATTGGCTGAAACGGGGGAAAGTAATACTGTAGAAGGAGAATGGGTAGCTTTGAGTGATACGGTAGTGAAGGCCGCAAGAGGATCCTATAGGCAGTAGGACAAGGCCTAATAGAAATCCCTGTATAACACAGGATATACAGAACTTAATTGATGAGAGGAAAAAATACAATAAAAATTCAGCAAGTGAAGCAGGCAAAAATGAGTACAAACGTCTGAAAAATTAGCAGTGCAGACTAGCCAAGCAGAAGTGGCTAGAGGACAAATGCAGAACTGTAGAAGAATGTATAACTAGGAGAAAGATAGATACCGCCTACAGGAAAATAAAAGAGATATTTACAGACAAGAAAAGCAGCTGTATGAATATCAAGAACTCAGACGGAAAACCAGTACTAAGCAAAGAGGAAAAGCTCAACTGTGGAAAGAATATATAGAGGGCCTGTTGTTGTTATGGTCTTCAGTCCGGAGACTGGTTTGATGCAGCTCTCCACCCTACTCTATCCTGAGCAAGCCTTTTCATCTCCTCATAAGAACGACAACCCACATCCACTTGAATCTGCTTACTATACGCGTCTCTTGGTCTCCCTCTGCGATTTTTACCCCACACACTTCCCTCCAACGCTAAATGCACAATTCCTTGATGTCTAAGAATGTGTCCTACCAATCTATCCCTTCTTTTAGTCAAGGTATGCCAGAAATTTCTTTTCTCCCCAATTCGGTTCAGTACCTCCTCATTAGTTACGCGATCCACCCACCTAATCTTCAGCATTCTTCTGTAGCACCACATTTCAAAAGCCTCTATCCTCTTTCTGTCCACACTGCTTATCGTCCATGTTTCACTCCCATACAAGGCAACACTCCATACAAATGCCTTCAGAAAGGACTTCCTTAGGCTTAAATCAATATTCGATGTTAACAAATTTCTCTTTTTCAAAAACGCCTTTCTACCCATTGCGATTCTGCATTTTATATCCTCTGTACTGCGACCATCATTTGTTATTTTACTGCCCAAGTAACAAAACTCATCTACCTCCTTTATTGTTTCGTTACCTAATCTAATTCCTTCAGCATCACCTGATTTTCTTACACTGCACTCCATTACCCTAGTTTTACTCTTGTTAATGTTCATCTTATATGCACCTTTCAGCACACTGTCCATTCCGTTCAATTGCTCTTCCAGGTCCTTTGCTGTATCTGACAGAATCACTATGTCGTCGGCAAAACGCAATGTTTTTAATTCTTCACCCTGAACTTTAATTCCTTCTCCAAATTTCTCCTTGCTTTCCTTTATAGCTTGCTCAATGTACAAATTGAACAACATTGGGGAAAGGCTACAACCCTGTCTTACTCCCTTTCCAACCACTGCATCCCTTTCATGCCCTTCAACTCTGACAACCGCTGTCTGGTTTTTGTACAAGTTGTAAATAACCTTACGCTCCCTATATTTTACTCCTGCTTGCTTCAGAACTTGAAAGAGTTTATTCCAATCAACATTGTCAAAAGCCTTCTCCAAATCTACAAAAGCTAGAAATGTAGGTTTGCCTTTTCTTAATCTATCTTCTAGGATAAGCCGTAAAGTGAGTATTGCCTCCCGTGTACCTACATTTCTCCTGAACCCAAACTGATCTTCCCCGAGGTCGGCTTCTACCAGCTTTTCCATCCTTCTGTATATAATTCGTGTTAATATTTTGCAACCATGACTTATCAAACTGATGGTTCTGTAGTTTTCACACCTGTCTGCACCCGCTTTCTTTGGAATGGGGATTATAACATTTTTCTTAAAGTCTGAGGGTACTTCACCTGTCTCATACATCTTACACACAATGTGAAACAATTTTGTCATGGCTGGTTCTCCCAGAGACTTCAGTAGCTCTGACGGGATATCATCTACCCCAGGGGCCTTGTTTCGACTTAGGTCTTTCAGTGCTCTGTCAAATTCATCTCTCAGTATAGTATCTCCTATTTCATCATCATCATCTACGTCCTCTTCCCTTCCTACAATAGTGTCTCGAAGTTCATTTCCTTTGTAGAGCCCCTCTATATACTCTTTCCACCTTTCAGCTTTCCCTTCTTTGCTGAGAACTGGTTTTCCATCAGTGTCCTTGATATTCATAGAGCTGTTTTTCTTATCTCCAAATGTTTCTTTTATTTTTCTGTAGGCTGTGTCTATTTTTCCCCTATTTATACATTCTTCTACATCCTTGCATTTGCCTTCTAGCCATTCCTGCTTAGCCATTTTGCACTTCCTGTCAATCTCATTTCTTAGTCGTCTGTACTCCATTTTGCCTGTTTCATTTACTGCATTTTTATACTTTCTCCTTTCATCGATTAAATTTAGTATCTCCTGTGATATCCAAGGATTCTTTGTAGGTCTTGCCTTCCTACCTATTTTGTCCTCTGCTGCCTTCACTATTTCATCTCTCAATTTTACCCATTCCTCCTCAACTGTTTTATTTTCCCCTGTTTCTGTCAATTGTTGCCTGAAGCTCCCTTTGAAATTCTTAAGAACTTCAGGTTCCTTCAATTTATCTAGGTCCCATCGCCTTATTTTCTTACTTTTCTGTAGTTTCTTCAGTTTCAGCCTACAGTTCATAACCAACAAGTTATGGTCAGAGTCTATGTCTGCCCCTGGGTATGTCCTACACTTCAAAACCTGGTTCCGAAATCTATGTCTTACCATTATAAAATCTATCTGGTATCTCCCAGTGTCTCCTGGTCTCTTCCACGTATACAACCTTCTTTTGTGATTCTTAAACCAGGTGTTTGTTATAACTAAATTATGTTCCATGCAAAATTCTACCAGGCGGCTTCCTCTTTCATTCCTTTTGCCCAGACCATATTCACCCACTATCTTCCCTTCCCTTCCTTGTCCTACTACCGAATTCCAGTCTCCCATAACAATTAAGTTTTCCTCTCCCTTAATTGTCTCAATAATTTCCTTTAGCTCCTCATATATTTCTTCGATCTCCTCATCATCGGCAGAGCTAGTTGGCATATAAACCTGTACTACTGTTGTCGGTGTTGGCTTCGTATCTATCTTGACAATGATAATGCGATCGCTGTGCTGGTCATAGTACCTTACCCGCATTCCTATTTTCTTATTCATTATCAGTCCTACTCCTGTGATACCCCCAACTGATTTTGTATTTATAATCCTGTACTCACCTGACCAGAAATCCTGTTCATCCTGCCACCGAACTTCACTAATCCCCACTATATCTAACTTCAACCTATCCATTTCCCTTTTTAAATTTTCTAATTTTCCTACTCGATTAAGGGATCTAACATTCCACGCTCCGACCCGTAGAATGCCAGTATTGTCTTTCCTGGTGATCACATCCTCCTGAGTAGTCCCCGCCCGGAGATCCGAATGGGGGACTATTTTACCTCCGGAATATTTTACCCGAGAGGATGCCATCATCATCATATGTTCATACAGTAGAGCTGCATGTCCTCGGGAAAAATAACGGCTGTAGTTTCCCCTTGCTTTCAGCCGTTCGCAGTAGCTGTGTGGCAAAGCCACATTAGCTGATGTTACAAGGCCAGCTCAGTCAATCATCCAGACTGTTGCCCCTGTAACTACTGAAAAGGCTGCTGCCCCTCTTCAGGAACCACACGTTTGTCTGGCCTCTCCACAGATACCCCTCCGCTGTGGTTGCACCTACGGTACGGCAATCTGTATCGTTGAGGCACGCAAGCCACCCCACCTCGGCAATGTCTGTGGTTCATGGGAGTGGATAGAGGGCCTATAAAAAGGAAATAGACTTGAAGGCAGTTTCTAGAAATGGAAAACGAAGTGGAGGAAGATGAAATAGAAGATATGATACTGCGAGAAGAATTTGACAGAGCGCTGAACGATTTGAGTCGAAAGAAGGCCCCTGGAGTAGATGATATTTCGTCTGAACTGCTGATATCGTTAGTAGGGCCACTCATGAAATTTTTTTCCACATGGTATGCAAGATGTATGAGACAGGGGAAATGCCCTCAGACTTCAAGAAGAATATTGTAATTCAAATGAAAGCAAGTGCAAATAAATGTGAAAATTACAGAACTATCAGTTTAATAAGTCATAGTTGCAAAATACTAACACAAATTATTTACAGATGAATGAAAAAACTTGTGAAATCTGACCTCAGGGAAAATCAGTTTGGATTTAGGAAAAATGTAGGAAGACGGGAGGCAATACTCACATTACGACTTTTTAGAAGTAGGCTAAGGAAAGGCAAACCTACGTTTTTAGCATTTGTAGATTTGGAGAAAGCTTTTAACAGTGTCGACTGGCAAACACTTTCAAATTCTGAAGATAGCAGGTGTAATATATAGGGAGCAACGAGTTATGTTCAACCTATACAAAAACCAGACAGCAGTTATCAGAGTCGAAGGGCAAGAAAGGGACGCAGAGGTTGGAAAGGGAGTAAGACAGGGTTGTAGCTTTTCCCCAATGTTTTTCAATCTGTACACTGAAGAAGCAGTGAAGGAATGCATGGAGAAATTTGGAGAGGGAATTAAAGTTCAGGGAGAAGACATAGTAATTTTGTTAGAGTATGCAAAGTAGCAATTGAATGAAATGGACAGTGTCTTGAAAGGAAGATATAAGATGAACATTAACAAGAGTAAAACAAGGGTAATGGAGTGTAATGTCAGAAAATCAGGCGATGCTGAAGGAATTAGATTAGGTAATGAGACAATAAAAGTAGTGGATGAGTTTTGTTCAAAATGTTCAAATGTTTGTACAGCATATGGGACTTAACTACGGGGTCATCAGTCCCTAAACTTACAAACTACTTATGAACTAGCTAATACTAAGGACGGCACAAATATCCATGCCCAAGTGGGGATTTGAACCCCCGACTGTAGTGGCCGTGCAGACCCTGTCTGGCGCGCCGCAGACCGCTTGGTGAGTTTTGTTATTTGGGTAGCAAAATAACTTCTGATGGTCAAAGTAGAGAAGATATAAAATGCAGAATGGCTATGGGAAGAATAGCTTTTCTAAAGAAACAATACTTGTTAACATCCACATTACTTTTCCACGCGGCGCCACTGCTCGTTGTCCTCTAATAAGGTGTGTGTTCCTGCGTGACATGGACAGTATGAGGTGGGGAACAGCGTTATCGTCCCCCAGAAGAAACCAATTTCCGAAGGCACCAGCTTAGCGCACAATAAAAAGTCGAAGGATCTAGTCTGTATACCTCTGAGCAGTCAAAGCGCCGTTCTGGACGACAAAGAGGTACGACATCCGCCAGTACTGATTTCTGGCCACACCATTCGTGCACCATCACGATATGGTGATGTTTACTGCCCATAAGCAGGACTGTTCAGAGTTCCACGTTGTCTCCAGATGAAGGAACGACGGTTATCCGGCTGAACACAAAAAGTTGACTCATCTGTGAACAGAACCCGGCGCCATTAATTACGACTCCTATCCTGATGTTCCTCCGCCAAGTTTCTGCGGGATAAACTGTGTCGTGGTTTTAATGGTGCACAAACCATAGACCTCCGTGCGTAGGCCACATTCCCGATGGCGATTTCGAACTGTTTGTGTTGGTATTGCGCGTCCTTTTGTTGCCTGGAGGATTCGTTGTAGCTGTTTTACATTCAGCCTCCTGTCTCGACGGGCTGTTAACCTGAGATAATGGTCATCTCTTTCTGTGTTAGCCATGGACGACCTTGGCCTTGCCTTCTTTGAACGGTTCCTGTTGTCTGAAATCCGCCCAGGTACACTCAAATAGCTACAGCCACATCCCTCTGTCTGCTCCGCTTGCAACCTTCCTATCGCTCTCCCTGCCGTAACTTTTGGTTAGTCACGTTGTCGTTGCATTGTACTACATGCTCACTCTTCTATCTGAACCAAACTGCTTGTGTACTGCGTTTGGTAGAATAAATACAAGTCACCACCAATACACTCTACAGCAACTTTTTATTCTCTTACCAAAATTTTACCCCATACATCGCACATCGTCCTCATTGAAATCACTGCGCGGGAACGGCCAAGAGGTTCTAGGCGCCATGCCAGGGACTCTCTGATCGCCCCCGCCGGAGGTTCGAGTTCTCCATCTAGAATGGTTGTGTATGTTGTCCTTAGGTTGGTTTAAGTTAGTTAAAGTAGTTTGTAAGCTTAGGGACTGATGACAATAGTAGTTTGGTCCCATAGACTTACAAAAATTTGAACATTTCATTAAAATCGACAGTGAAAGAAGAGCTTGATAGATTGCAAAGGCATTTTATTGAAAACATTTCACTGAGATACTTGGATTGGCTGATATAAAAAATATTTCCTAAATAATCTGTTCTGACTAGAGTTCCTTTATATACTTTGACTTTAGGAACGAGATAAATTTCTTGATTATCATGCCGATGACACTTCTCCGTGTGGCTCGGTAGCACAGTGGTAGAGTGCCAGACTATGAATCGAAAGGTCACGGGTTTGGTCCCCTCTCTCGCCAGGTCCCAGGATTTTTATCTGTCACTTTACGATTCTTTCACCTCTGGCAGTGTTGCTGATGTGAAAAATATAGAGTAGCACTACGTTAAACTTTAGGTCCCGCTATAACTGGCTGGGAAAGTCAGTTCGAAGGTCGGAGGAAGGCAACGGCATACCACCTCCAAATAGGACCATGCCTAGTAAAGCACTGTGGTGTTCAAACCAATCTTTGGATTGTCGACTGCTTTACAGTTGACGTAGCTATCCTGAAGGCTCCATTTTTTTGCAGCAATGTCTAATTTTGCAAGAGAAGTTTACAAAAAATGTTCAAATGTTTGTAGAGTCTATGGGACTTAACTACGGGGTCATCAGTTCCTAAACTTACAAACTACTTATGAACTAGCTAATTCTAAGGACGTCACAAATATCCATGCCCGAGGGGGGATTCGAACCCCCGACCGTAGTGGCCGTGCAGACCGTGACTGGAGCGCCTCAGGAAGTTTACACTACAGACAATATTCACTTGCAGACAGATGAGCAGCGAGAAGAGGCAGAACGATGGGATAATTGAGTGTTGGAGAACGTGTGTATGCTTGAACCAGATGCGACCGAGGGGGGGGGGGGGAGGGAAACAGCTTGGTGACGTCGCTATCTTTAGTCGACCATGGTCTGCAGTTTTCTGAGCAGGGTGTGTGGAGAGAGTATGGCCACATACGGTCATCTGCGCTTGTCCTCTGCTGTGGACAACGGGTGAGGAGTTGTTCACTGATTGTGAGGACGCATGGTGAGATATAATTCGCGGGAAGTACTGGCCGAGACACTGGCAACATCGTGTCTCTCTGCACTGGACTTCTGGTCTCGGTCAGTTGTACTAGATCGAAATCATGTCATACTCACGTATCCCATCGAGTACAAGTCATGAGATCATTAAAAACAATCTACTCTCCCGATTCTGTCAACAAGTAGGCTATGAGCATGTATCACAGAAGGACGACCAGCTCCTAGCCATTGTGGCTGTAGTAGCTCGCTTCTCAGTGCAATCAGCATGGCAGTGACTATTTTCTACTCAACATCAGATATGAAAATAGTGCAACTAAATTGTATGAGAAGCGTGACTGTAGATTTAGAGCTAGGAAGGCTACTCGAGGAAACTAAAGCAGGCCTCATCTGCTTATAGGGGCCATATAAACAAGGTGGCAGGGTCCCTGGGCTACCAATGCAATACAACACTGTTCTGGAAGGAGCAGAAGGAAAAGCAGCAGATTATTTTTTAACAATAAATAAACAATAAACAGGTGCCCGTTGAACACTATAGACCGGCAGTACACCCGTGGATATTTTGAATAATAAATAAAAACTTAACCCGAATTAGCCAGTTGTGCACAACACACATTGCTACAGCGGAGATTATACATGGAAACGAAATATGGGTTATATCCTACCTCTACGCCCAGTACTGTCACGAAATTGAACCCTTTATCGACTACATGAAAACTATTGCACAGTACTCAGCTGGGAAATAACTACTCATATTAAGTGACATCATTGCGAAATCTCCAGTGTGGAATTCGGGCAGAACGAACGATAGAGGTTAACTTGTACTTGATGTCAGTGATGAATAAAACTTATTTATTTTAAACAAGGAAGGACAGCTACCAACGTACTGTGGCAATGCTGGTGGTGAAAGTAACATCGACCTCTCTTCAGATACTGACAAACCCCTTCCCATAATAAGTACATGGAGTGTGCTTGATAGAGCAACTCATAGTGAACACAATGCAATTGTAGTTGTGACACAAAATCCAAACAATGCATGTAGTACTGGTCAGCAGCAGCGACAACAACTACTCATCGGGAAGGCTAACTGGCAAAAATTAAGAAAATCAGTAGCGGCATCCACCCTAAACACCACAGAAACAGTATTGATTACAAAAACGCACTAATAACCAGCGTCCTTCAAGCAGCCCAAGAAGCCGCAATTATAATGACAAATACCACTACTCGGAAAAAGCAGCCATGTTCAGCAGATCTTTCAAGACTACGCAAGGATGCACGAGACAAGAGGAAATACTATCAAAGATCGAAGACAGCTCCGGAAAGACAAGCAACTCTCATTACATATCGTGAAGCCAAAAGTAAATATGTGACATTACTGAAGCAAACTACACAGGATCTTTGGAATAATTTCGTCAGGACTGAATTACAAAAAGACATTTGGGGTCAACCATTGAATATCCAATCAGACCGCATCAAGGAGCCGACTGTATTATCAACCCTAAGGAAACCAGATGAAACAATGACAGGCGGCTGGAGAGAATCCGCTCGGTATCTCCTAGACTTTTACCACATGATGACTTAACGGAAGATACACATCACCAAAATTTAAGGGACGAAATGAACAACTACGAAAATGAAAACCCCACCATCCTATTTTCCCAAGAGGAGGTAGCCACTTCCATAAATAACCTAAAGAATGGAAAAGCGCCAGGCCCAGTCTCAATTCATCTTGAAACACTGAAGCAGACAGTAACACAAATAACTCCTTTCGTGACAGATGTTGAACGAGGCACTCCATGCATGCAGAATTCGACACCAGTGGAAAACAGCTAACGTCGTTGTAATTAAAAAATCAGCAGACAAAGGCCCCACAGATGCAAAGTCATACCGTCCCATCTGTTCATTGAACACCATTTAAAGGTGCAAGAGAGGCTATTGTGTGACAGGCTACAAGCTCATAGGTGTCTCCATTGTCTAACACCCTATCAATATGGCTTCAGGAAAAATCAGTCTATATATGATGCCATCAATCAAGCACTCCGATATTGCTAATAGTGCAGATGACAAATATGTAGTTGCCATACTAACTGATATAGTGGGAGCATTTGATAATCTTTGGTGACCATCTCTGTTTTCAAGATTAAGAGAAATACAGCTGCCAACAGCCATATTCAATAATCTCTTAGATTACTACCAAGGACGTGTGGCCGGCCGCGGTGGCCGAGGGGACTGAGGCGCTGCAGTCACGGTCTGCACGGCCACTACGGTCGGGGGTTCGAATCCCCCCCTCGGGCATGGATATTTGTGCCGTCCTTAGTCGTAGCTAGTTCATAAGTAGTTTGTAAGTTTAGGGACTGATGACCCCGTAGTTAAGTCCCATAAGCTTTACAAACATTTGAACATTTGAAGGACGAGTGGCTGAGTCAAAACAATCACGAAAGGGTGCCCACAGGGCTCCATCGTTAGGCCAGTATTCTGGGACATCGCCATCGAATCCCTGCTGAATTCCCTTCATGAAGACAACAGTGTCAGTGGCGTGGCTGCATATGCGGACGATCTTCTTGTAGTTACTTTTGGAAAACAAAGGCACGCAGCTACTTAATAAAATAAATGAGTGGTGTAAGGAAAATAAATTTAAGATTGCCGGTTACAAAACCGTCTACCTATTCCTCAAAGGCACGTAACAAAGGAATCCCGTATTAAAACTATACAATATAAGCATCAAGTCACACGTTACCTTGGAGTACATGTTGACGAGAAAGTCTTTCAACGAACATATAAGACCAGCAGCAGAAAAAGCCTCAAATCTGATGCACAAAATAGTAAGGCTCAACTCACTGCACTATAGACTACCTGTTGCAACACAAAGGACCTACCATATAGCCATGTTTGAGTTCTTCGTGTGTTTTGGAGCCAGTGCGTGGGCACAGACTGATTTTATTAACTAACAATACTACTGTCCGACGTGTGCAACGAAGTGTTTTATAACGAATGACTGGAGCATTCAACACTACTTCAATTGACCCCCTGTGTGAACTTATGGGAATTTGCCCAATTGATATTACCATTAAATACAGAGCAGCCATTTATTGGCTAAAACAGGGTGTACAGGCCAAGGCAAGAGAAATTACAGGGCAGAATATACCAAACAAGAAGCAATTAAATTTGTGGCGAATTCAGACATGGTAGAAAGAATGGGTTGAAACCGACAAGGGACGCCGAGTGTATTCCCTAAATAAGCGACCGCCTGAAACTACAGTACATCGATCCAAGTCGTGGCATATACATTTCATGACTACGTAATCCTGTGGAGTGGAACAAACTGAACGAAATCGCAGACAAAATATCCAAAGCCAAGCAAGAAGAGTATTGGCAACAAAATCCATAGGGTAGAGGTTCGAGGCAGCAAAATAACCCACAAGATGCTTAAACTCTGCAACATAGCGACCATCTCCCCCCTCCCCCTGCTAGGAGACATAATAACCACCTCTCATAAATAATAACCCAATCTGTATCTATATAATTCACCAATTTTAAGTGTACAGGGGTAGGTAGCTAAACAGTAATCCTTATTTCATAAGTTGTCAATTTTAAACTGTATCTATTTTACTGATAGGTTTTTCATGTTAAATTGTATCAAATTTTACATGTTTTAAATTGTATGAATGTCAGTTTTACATTTCTAACAGCTTCAAACTTTAAGCGCTTCTTTTTATATACAATTGACTGACAAGTGAATCTCCACTCTACATGTTTTATATCCTTAATGTGTTTTTAAAATTTTCTAAGCACCCATCTTATCATATAACCTTTTCCTGAATGATTATGATTTATTGTTTAAGAAAGAATCCTGTATTTATATAAGTAAACACGGTTTTATAACAAAAAATCATTAAATATGCCATGACTAACAATCAACTAAAAGATGTTAACAGTCAACTGAGACTAACTCTGTATTGATTACACCTACTTCAAATAACAAGAATTGACTGCAATTTTATTATACCATTGTTTTGTAAAATATCTTGGTACAATTTAAATCATCCGCTTTCTATGTAATCATTCTTTGTTAATAACTCTTATAACTATCATATTGTACTTGATTACAAGTCATATTAAAGGCGTTGACTCTCTTTTGAGATTATTTTTATACTGATGTGATGTACTTCGAACAAATAAGAACTGATTACATCTTCACTATACCACTGCTCTGTACGATTTCTTGGTATAATTTAAATTAATTCATTTTCTATGTCAAATTCTCTTTAATTGTGTACTTACCAAATTTACTTTCATTAGAAATTAAGTGCAATTTTATTGTAACACGGCTTTGTATTCATTCTTTTATATACTTTCAGTTCACCTTTATTTTAAATGTTTATCTCAAACATAACAATATAAACCATATTTGGTAGAAACTTTAACCCACAGAGTAAGCTAGGTACGGTTGCGAACAACTGGTTCGCCTCCACGTGGCTAGCGACGGGCAACGGCGTAGAACATACGAAGCTAATACTTCCAGTTCCTACGACGGCTAAGAAACCAGCAGCCGTTACCAATGCTACTAATTTATGTAGTATACGATCCACCTTAGAGTTTCAAGGTGGTGGGTCACTCTGTGATTGTTTATGAAAAAAATATATACATATATGTTCGATATAAGGCTGGAAAAAATACACGAAGTAAATTTACATCAGGACATTTATGGTGGTGTTGGACCTCACTGGCCCTTAAGAACGAGCCGTGAGTTTCTCGCCAAATCCTGAAAGAATAAGGCTTGCTTACCATTGCATTTATTAGTGTAACCCTTAATACATAATCTGAGGTAAAATTCAAGGGAGAATTTTCGGAACATTTTGAAATTAAAACAACAGCGAAACAAAGCAACGGATTTTCTACATTACTTTTCAACATAGCTGGGCAACGATAATCAAAAAGCTAATTTCGCCAATCGTTAACTCGTTTCTGGAAAGTTCACTCTGTTAAATGTTAAGCGTTACTCTTTAGGGGATTTAACGGAATTTATTCCTCAACTAGTAATAGTAATCCTTAGGATGACGGTATAATGAAAAGAGTAAGTGAATAAAACATATTACCGTTGCTTAAATAAGAACTTTTTGGTTGGCGAAGCTTACGTAGCGCATCGAAGATGAACAGAGTAAGAAAGTAACGTTTCAGTTATCGACATTAAATCACGGGAGAATCAGTTAGTGTCTGAGATAGTTTCTATTTCGTGGAGCTGAAGCGAAGCTGTCTCGAGTACAGTGTAATATAATAAAAATACGTTTTTGTTGTGAGTTACCCATCGACTTCGGCGACTTGCTGCGGAGCGCGCGGTTGCTCGCACTCAGAAGTTTAGTCCTCTCTCGGGCATGTGTGTGTGTGTCGTCCTTAGCATAAGTTATAGCTGGCGTCATATAAAAAGGCGCTCCGCGCATAGAGGCGTAGCGATAGGGAACACGTGGAATGGAGGTGCTACGGCCGAGCGCCAACAGTTGCGCCTGTGGGAGAAACATTGCGTAACTTGCGGCCAGCCACGCGCCTACAAAATGAACATCATTGGATGCCAGTGCGGTAATGGAGGGGGATGCGTAGAACGGCTGAAAACTGGGTCGCCTTCGTAGGTGACACCGACTACAGTTTAAGTAGTTGTCAGCTTAGGGACTGATAACCGCAGCAGTTAAGTCCCTTAGACTTACAAACATTTGAATCTCAGAAATTCGTGAGAACAATGGCAGACGTTTCCAGAACCTGCTTGCATGACATAAGCGAGTACAAAATAAAACAAACAAAAAAAAATAACTGTTATAGGAGCGTAGGTAATTTATTCTTCTAAGCGGTGAGATTCAGTACTTATATGGGGTTTAGCTCTCCAGAACAAAAGAAATCCATTCAGATCAATATCAAAACGTTTGCAGCCGTTTCGACGTTTTTCGTGAATACTGATTTCGGGGGGGGGGGGGGGGGGGGAGGGGGAGGGAGGGCAGATTGACCCGTGTGTGTGTCTGTCTGTCTCCCCATTCCTTCTTATCTATGCATCTGACTAAATCTTGTAATTTTGTACTGCGAACCAGACAGGCGACAGGACATCAGACTCGGCCTGTAGTTACGTTACCATTAGACAACTCTAAGACGGAAGGTTAATGTAAATCGGAATCTTAAGACTACGACATTCCGACACACTATCGATAAAGATATGGATCTTGCGTCAATGTTGCCGTACTTGGGCAAGTGAAAACTTCCCAATGCTGAGGAAGAAGAGAACTACTTCGTCTGCTTTTTCTGTTCTGAATACCGTGTGTTTTTTATGAAGACCAAATATTGACAACTTTGCAAATAGTAGTGCATTATTTTGAAACGGTTCTTTTCAGTGGCGGCTCTCGAGAATACATTTTTGGTGTTCACAAGTTTTTATGCTCAGATAGACATGGAAATGAGTAATACCATCCTGCTTTATAACAGTTATGTTTACGAAGAAATTTATAGAAATGCAGACCTTGCGAATAATAATAATAATAATAATATGCATAAATTGACTGACTTAAGGAATAATTGTTTCGTGAAATTTCGTTGTTTTGTACATAATTTCGTGCAGTTTATAGGAAGAAGGAAAACTGTAAAGTGCAATATTTCCGTACTCTCGGTTTCTTCAGTCGTATATGTGACGTTGCCAGAGCATTATCACTTACCCGGTCTCTTTTTACCCGTCAACGAGACAGCCTCGAGAATCGCGAATAAAATGGGATGAAGTGAGAGTGTAGGTGAAATGTGTCAATAATTACGGCATGTTGACGTTATAAGGACAGGCACCGTTAGCAAGGGCGAACGTATGACATTGCGAATCCCGAGCTTCTGCTGGCGGATTAAATGTCGCGTGATTGCACTAGCGTGACAGTCGACGACAGCCGATACTTGGGCTGGAGTGCGCACGGCCACTGCCATTTTCAAGGAATAACTACACAGCTGACGCAGCAGAGGCAACCCGCCTTTCTTTAGCACGCTTTCCAATGGGGCAGTTGACCCAGCCGAGGCGCAAGGGCAGGCATCGCCTCTGTCGTACCTATGCTGCGGAGTCAAGTCATCCGATATTCCTCGGATTTTTTTTTTTTTTATACAGACGAAGAAAAGTTACAGCCTTCGATGTATTTAGTTTCTCTATGGCTCTTTTACTTTTTGCGTAGAAAAATAAAGAACAATGTTTTCGGATTTGTTCGTGTTCTAAGATAATGCAGTTTCCTCGATCGATTTTGCAGAAACTATTTGCATTTTAAAGTAAAAAGTCACTACATGGTACTCGACTGCTTTTCGTTTAGTTATTGCCCATAGTTATTGTTATAATAAGAAGTAAAGCACAGCGCCGTCATAAGTTGAAAAGTCTGCAGTGAAATAATTAGTCAAACCAAATGTTTGTAGAGCTTAAGGGACTTAACTGCATGGTCATCAGTCCCTAAACTTACAAACTGTTTATGAACTACTTTATACAAAAGACGGCACTAACATCCATGCCCGAGGGGGGATTCGAACTCCCGACGGGGAACGGCCTCGCGCATCGTAGCATAGCGCCTCAATGCGCTCCGCCGCGGCACATAATTAGTCGCTGGCCAGTTTGAAAAAGGTGCGTTTTATACCATACATTCAAATCAAATGTTTGTAGAGCTTAAGGGACTTACCTACGGGGTCATCAGTCCCTAAAACTTACAAACTGCTTATGAACTGGCTAATACTAAGGACGGCACAAATATCCATGCCCGAGGGGGGATTCGAACCCCCGACCGTAGTGGCCGTGCAGACCGTGACCAGCGCGCCGCAGTCCCCTCGCCCACCGCGGCCGGCCACCATACATTACAGCGTATGAAATATAGCTAGCATTGAAATTATTTGTAAAGGTGGAAGGCGCGCGGAATGTCATACCTCTTTCCATTCTCGAGAAAACACGTGATATGTGATAAAAGTTTGGCCGGTTCACACTAGGCAGAAATAATGCGCGGCAGCGGTACGGTTGCCATGTACACGCACCGCGCAGCGCTAAGGCAACACCGTCTAGATACAAGGCGTCACAAGTCCGTGTCACGTCACACCGATAGGCAGCCATCGCAAGCTCAGTGGATGGCGCTACGAGGCAGTGGGCTGTGGCCCAGCTAGCGATGGCAGCCTATCGGCGTGACGTGACAAGGACTTGTGAGGCCTTGTATCTAGACGGTGTTGGCTAAGGGCGGTGGCGCACTAGTGCGCCACGGCCACGGCAACGACCAACGGCTGGCGATAGCTACGGCTGTATACCGCTGGAATCGCGAGAAGAGGGGATATTAGCGGCGTTTACGCGGACGCGCCTGCCCGTCCGCTCCTGCCGGCCGGCAGGAACGCCGGCGGAACCGCGGCGTGTCGCGTGGAGCGGCGAAGGACAGCCCAGCAGGGGGTGGCGCGCCGCTAGCCGCGCAGGAGCGGCCCGACTGGCGTTTCGGGCGCGCCCCAAAGTTCTGCGCGGCGCGGCGGCAGGGCAGCGAGGCGCAGCTGCAGAGAAACCGCGTCCGTACGATCGCTGCAGCTGGGATGTGCGCGGCACTTGTAATGAACCGAAAGAGATCAAATCGCCTTATCTGGGTGAGAGAATACAGGTACGGCTATAGTCATTTGCCTTTAATTAGTCAACTGCGCGATAATTTCCCCGATGATTTTAAAAACTATTTACGGATGGATTGTGCCTCGTTTAACATTTTGCTAGATTTTATTGAGTACAAAATTACCGAGACAGATACAGTGATGAAAAAAAAAGTATTTCAGCAGAAGAACGCCTAACAGAGACACTCAGGTTATCTCGTGCTCGGAATGTCGTAGAAAATGCTTTCGGCATTATTTCTTCACGGTTCCGAGGGTTAAAGACAGCCATTAATAAGAAACCAGAAAAAAATATGTTACGTTCTTTTGGCTATCTGTGATTTGCATAATTTTACGAGCAGAAACAGTCATGGCTATGTATCAGCTGTGGATACAGAGACCTTCTTATTGCGCAAAGCAGATTGGCGACAAACAACGGAACTACATAGTTTACAAAATATGTTACGTAGAAATCCAAACAAAAATGATAAAGCGAGTAGAGAGTTATACAAGAAATATTTTGTTTCAGAAATGAGTGTATCTTGTCAAGACGAAATGTTGAAATTAGGAAGAGCCTAAGAATTTTTATTTAGATGTTTGTTAATTAAGTACTGTAATCTCACAACATATATTTTTGCCTTCCTTTGTTACATCTGTGATTACGTTTGAAAAATAAAACAATTTAACTCTAACCTGTTCATTTCCTTCGGTACGTTGCTGCTCCTCAATTACAAAAACCTCTTCTGCGGCGATACTGTCATCGAGATGCTCTTCATTTTCAGCACACTTATCAGCGTCACCCACGTATCTTTCATATCCTCCATCCATATTCGATATGCTTGACGAAGTAAGCTCCTGATCCGTTATGAATGTTAGCTCATAATACCATAGATTGGACACATAAACTTCATCACTCGACCTACCACATCGATTGCTGTCCAAAACCTTTTTCATTTCTTTTCGGAACGAACCACGTAAACTTTTAATTTTTTTGCAGCAACTTCCCTATCAGCATTATGAAAAATTGTTTTGCATAAAGTTACCAGTCTATCGTATGCCTCGTTTTTTAGGTTTTTATTTGTGTAGTCCTTACTGCGAATTCGCCACAAACAAGGCTGTTGCCGGTATAATTCAATAAATTCACACAGGAATTCCTTCGTCCAACAGCGTGAGTCTGCCTGTCACGGTTCTGTACTGCAAGCGCGGCCGTGTAAATGTGAGGGCGTTCCGTGTGCCGGTTCTGCGCGAGGGACGGAGTGGCCGAATCCCCCCGGACCGGCTGAGCCCGGGTCGCTACCTGCGTGGCGCAGCGCGGCACAAATCGGGCCGGCAGAACTTTCGGTGTAAAGGCCGCTATTGGGTGCATCTTATGTTACAGTCCCGCTCTACAACGGAAATGTTCGTTACATTTTTCTGTGACACGTCGCAAACACGAATATAATTTGTTATAAGTCACTAAAATGTCTTCAAAGAAAGTTTTGACGTATTGTTTAAGAAAATTGGAGACAGCATGACGGGTATAGACACAGCAATCCAATAGTGTATTTAAAATGAAGAAAAACTGCTAGTTAATTAAATACAAATAAAGATAAAATAACTGTCAAAACGGGTTTTGTTCCTGTGGTATTGCGCATTCACTGCCCCCGAACATCACTGTCACTTCCTCCGACGTTTTCACATTTTTATCAGCAAATTCTTTGCATGACAAGTCCCACAAAGCTGGCCTCTCCCTAGTGTTTATTATAAATTTCTCCGTATCGAAATCCATATCAATGAAAGATCCTTTTTATTAACCTCAGCGATCCACGAATAATGAAATGCGAAAGATACACGTGCACAGCTGGTACCGTTGGCAGTCTGTCGTGCGCGCTGCCACATTCAACCACGTGTAAACTTGCCGTTGCGTTGCGGCCCACTGGCTGCAGGCTGGCCGCATGGCCAGGTGCTAGCCGAGGATGCGGCTGGCAGCAGTCACCTACAGTGCGCGCTGCGCGGCGTCCTTCCACGTAAAATTGGCCGCATCCGACCAGGCGCTAAGGCCGGTATTACACTGTCAAATTTTTGATCAAATCTTTTACATAAAAATATCATCATAAGTTCGTATTTTTTTTACGTAAATCTTTGACATGACGCTAAAAAGGGGTATTACACTGTCGTCATATTTTTGATCATATTTCAAGATGGCTGACAGAAAACATATGTTATCATGTGCTGTCATTGCTACTATGAAAACTGCATTTTGAAGAAAAAAGAGGGGCTTACTTGGGGGAAACTGTAGAAATAATTTCGTGTTGCAGGAGCTGCAAGCGGAGGGCGCCAAGTCATATATAAATTACTGGAGAATGGATGATACAATGTATCGGTATTTAATCAGTAATGTGGCTCCACACATTAAAAATCAGTATAAGCACGTCAGAGGTCTATATCGGCAGAAGACAGGTATTCAGTGACACAGCAATTTCTTGCTACTGGGGTTAAATTTTACTTACGGCGCGGCGGCGTAACGTGCTTATGTTGGCAATGAAATGTTCGCTATAGGAGAAGGATTAACTTACTGGAAGGACAAGAACGCATACAAGAACCTGTCAGCAACAGAACAGGAACAGCGTCGATTATTATAGATTGAGAAGAGTCGAGAGCTTATAAAATCTGCTTCATCTATTTCTATTAATTTTGTGGTTGATGTAACACACGAGGCCATTAATCTTCTTCTTACACGCAGGCCGAATTTCTCCGTTGAGTACCTCCGCCATTCTCTTGTAACTTTCGAGTCTCCTTAATCTGTTCTTATTCAGGGTCTCTGCGATTATATAGTGCTTCGTCGCTTCAGATTACAGCACACACTAAATAAACTTCGACGTCATGTTTTGAAACAAGGACGTTTGTTTTCAAATAAGCGCGGTCCAAGAACTACAGCGATGCTAGCGCTCCAAGCGGTTACATTTCGCATTGCAGTGAACAGTAGACAAACGACTTTTATGATCAAATCTACTGTGATGCACTAGATATGATCATATATTTTTGACGAAAGCAGAGATATGTCAAAGTTCCCTATTACACTATCAAATTTTTATGATGTAAATTTTTGACAAAGACATATGACAGTGTAATACCGGCCTAAGCGTGGCCGTGGCCGGACTAGAGCAATATCGCCGCAAGTGCCAAGCTCGGGCATGTTCCCACTTCGCCGCGATTTGCGCAAAGCGCTGCCGGTCTTCATCCAATTACAGAAAGTGCTGAGTTTGACGTAAACAGTTTCTACAGGGGATCACGAGAGATACTTGGCTCCTGTTCTCATCGACTACCGTTGAGCGCATTCTCGGCGAACTGTAGCGCATGTGGCGCCTGAGCTGAAAAAATTATCACGATTTCAAGAAAACTGTCCAGTGAAAAAACGGATCCTTCCTTATCTTACAGCTTAATATATTTTTGCTCGATAAAGGGCTAAATTTATGCGCCACAGTTACTGTACTGCACATAATAAATGTAAAAAAAAAAAAAAAACTTCACGAGATTTTAAAGTTTTCAGACAAAACTCATTGCGCACACTTTGCATATGGATTATTTTAGCCCATATATTGTTGCGAAAAAAACGCAGCTAATATATCGAAATAGTATGTGACGTTGAGAGCAGAATGATACCGCTTTCCACTTTTGTTCAAATGTTTGTTAAGCTTATGGGACTTAACTACGGGGTCATCAGTCCCTAAACTTACAAACTACTTATGAACTACTTACGAACTAGGACGGCACAAATATCCATGCCCGAGGGGGGTTTCGAACCCCCGACCGTAGTGGCCGTGCTGACCGTGACTGGAGCGCCTCAGTCACCTCGGCCATTCCACTTTTGTGATTGCTATTTTTATCCCACTGACGGGAAGGGCCCTGTTCTGACTGTGCATCGGGAGTCTTGTGGTCGTAGCAATCTTCACACTTCATAAACGGTTCGGGATATCCTAACGAGGTTTTTTGCAAACGATAGTACACATAAATAGTCACGTATTTTTCTCATATAGTTGATGCTCTAAATGTTGTTATTCACAATGATAAAAAGTAACTATAATTTTTTTCTTAAAGAACGACGTACTTTTTAACGTCTTTTAATATATGAAATAAGAATATACTCTGATTGTGCACGTTACGTTTATGATATTCTATGGGTGCTAAGGATATTTAATTGTAATCTGTTTGCTGTTGTTTTGCAACATTTGTCAATTATTTCAGCTTACAACGAAGCTTTCTATTTATTATGGCTACATCACCGTCTATTTGTGAGATTCCGAACGTAGAGTAGTTTGATGGGTTTCCAAATGCTAGTAAATCTAGTGCAAGCATGCAAAAGTTCTTGTATAGAAATGCCTACTCTACACTTGTCCGTATTATTGTGGGATAATGCTGCGCATTGTGGATCCTTCCAGGTAGGACTTACGGAGAAATCTCAAGAAGATCTACGCAGAAGTCTTGGAAATCACTCGTTAATCTATTTGGTTGACCCAAAATCGCTAAACTAACTTCTATAGTCACATGGCACAAACACAGGAAAAAATATGTTTTAATTTGTCTTTGTGGGTGGTCTCACTAATTTATATACTAGATACAATATTGTAGCTGTTTGAGTGTCTCAGCATATTGCAATAGAGCGCATTAGCGCTGAAAAAATTTATATTATATTCGTATTTGACTTATTTCTCGTGGGCGTGTCGTAATTAAATAAGGCCTAAATAGTTCCCTGAATTGTTACGAAGATGTTAAAAATAGCCTCACGTCAACAGGTTGAGTAGTTTTCACGTGATCGTGGATCATACAGTTTGGTAGTTATTTTATTTGTAAGAATTAAACCTATTTAAATAGACAATGTGTATATTTGGAATTTTCTCATTATTAGATCTTTATTTGACACCAAATACGACATGTTTATCTTTGCATTATTGTTTTAGAGATGTCAGATATAATGTATAAAATCCGCTAGTTGTGCGACGATAATATACATTGGATGTCAAAACAAGTCGTCGCGTATCGAGTAACACCTATTGTCCAAATACGATATGAAAGTAGCACACACGCGTGCGCGCGCGCACACACACACACACACACACACACACACACACACACACACAGAGAGAGAGAGAGAGAGAGAGAGAGAGAGAGAGACTGCTAAAATCATATTATAAACCCACAGTCGTTTACCATATTTGGGGAAGAACACGTAAAAATCAAATGTTCTGCATTTGTTTTACAATACTAATTAATTGGCCATAATAATAACATGTTTTATTTAGGAAGTGTATTAAACTGTGCTTTTATCAAGTGAGTAAGTTTTGGGACGGACAGACAGACAAATGTGCTCCGTACAAATAACCTGATTAATCGCTTTGTCGGATCATAAGAAATTGACTTTTTACTTACTCTTTAGAACGAAGAAAGCTATTTAACTACTTTTGAATCTCAGCTTTTTGTCTTTTGATTTACGAGGCTCGTCCGGAAAGTAAGGATGACGGTTATGGCTGAAACAACCCGTTTTCGGTTATACCGTTTTGATATCCATGTTAACCGTAGTGTAAAAACCGCGGAATATAACTGGTTTGGTTTTTAAACAAACCGGTTTTCGCTTTTCGTACTGCTATTGTTTCCAGTAATAATTGCAAAAATCAAAAGTTGAAAACTTTTAAATTAAGACTTCCTCAGAAGATTGGATTATACTTTTCTTCGAGATATGTAGAATCAAAATAGCTGGTAAAGTAGATAACTGAAACAGATAGTCCGCCTACCGTTCGTTGCTTTTATCATCGGTTTTCTCATATTGATTCTGATTGATTCTGACTCTCGGCTGAAAAATCATGTTGTAATCAAGGATCACTTCACTATTTGAATACTGTTGTTAACAATTTTGCACCCTGAAGCAACCACAAATTTAAGGGCTCGGTTATTATTCCAAGGTTATAGTACACTACATCAATAACATGATAGGAATATAAATCAAATTTACCTTCCTCTCCAACGAACATTGTGGATGCTTCCTCCTTAAATGAATCCGCAAATTTGTAGTACCACCACACGTTTTGAACCTTATAAGGCGAATGGAGCATTGTACCTCACTGCTACTGCATTTTGCAAAGTACTTCCAGACTTGGGATGGTGCCATTTAAAACACGTCCGACGTCCCGCGAAGACAGCGAGCAACTGCCGTATGACCAGACGGAGGCAAGTCTTGCACACTGCACGTGCATACGCGTCGTCTAATAGGCCACGCCTTAAGCACAAAGCAACAGGTGCACTGATGCCTCAACAACAGCTGTACCAACTCTGATGCAATGCGTTTATTGCTGGTTTCTGACTCGGGATTGTTCTTAAATTATCAATGATCGCATTTCGTAGTTTCTCCGATGGTAATATTTCACAACAGAGGAAATTTGCATTATCTTAAGCCATTGGCGGTGGAGGAATATGACGCAGGAATACAAAAACGCGTTATACTTTACGACAAAACTTTCAATTTGCATGGTGAAGATATAGAGAAATCACTTTAATGTATATTCTTTTCAACAAAACTTAAATATTTTCTAGTATTTACTAGCTTTTATTATTATTTCTAAACGGGTACTACTTTCTGGACGACCCACGTATATCATCACTAATAGATTGCCGCGGTGGAGTAGCCGAGCGGTCTAAAGCACCTCGCTGCGGAGCGCGCGGTTGCTTGCCGTGGAGGTTCGAGTCCTCCCTGGGGCATGGGTGTGTGTGTTTGTCCGTTGGTTAGTTTACCTAGGTTTAAGTAGTTTGTAAGCTACGGACTGATGACCACGCAGTTTGGTCCGATAGATTTACAGACATTTGAACATTGGAACTGATAGATTTCTAGTCCACCCCCATGAACCATAGACATTGACGAGGTGTGGTGGCTTGCGTGCCTCAACAATACAAATAGCCGTACCGTAGTTATATGTACTTGTTATTTTATAAATAAAACTTTTTGCAATGTTTAAAAATAAAAGTTGTGTTGTTATTGTGAACACTGTTTTGAATTTAGTTACTCCTATACTTGTAATCTGCATATGCCAAAAATCCTTATCTTACAAATTTACATTAAAATCTAAAGCGTTTCTCTTAAGTGACTCTGTCATTTTCGATTCGTCGTTTGTATTGTTAGTTTTTGCCCCCAGTTTCAAATTCAGCGACTCCTAAACCCTTTGTAAACAAATTTCCAATCATATTCCAATGTTTTTCGACTCTGTGCGCCGGCGGTTTCGCACATCGAACTAGGCGAAAACCTGGCTGGTACCCACGTCCTGATCAGTTACATGGTTCACAAACACTGGCATTTGGATAACACTACACGCAGACAGATGAGGTTAACGAATTCCCTTCTGGGGGAAAACTGAGTGCCGAGGGTCGGGCATCCAGCCAACCATGAACATTAACAATGTCACGTCCAGTAATTAACAAGGCGACAGCGTGTAGACTGTACAAAGGCAAAAGGAAAAGAAGATGATCTTTGACGAACGTTGGTTGTAATATTCGTTGCGTTGAAGAAATTACTACAACAAAAGCACTATTTTTCCTTAATTCTGAATGACATATACTATTCAATGATATTCTGTACTCTGGTATCGGGAGCCTCCGGCCGCGCCCACTTTGAAACAATGCGCCGAACCATACCGCCTAGAAGACAAGGCCTCACAACTGGCGAGAAAGACAGGCGTCAGCGCACACATGCCACGTTAGCATGGTAGTTCCGAGCCGGCGCGATCGCTAGCCGCTGGGGCACACCCCACTGCCTCACAGCGGGCAGCACAACTGGACTAGTAAGTGCACGAAACTTGTTATTTATCAACGAATGGATTCATATGTGTGTTGTTTGTAACTATGTATTTTCACTGTAGTGTTTTTAAAGAAAACGCCTTTTACTACTTGCAGTAGCAAAAGTTTTCCTTAAAAGCACTACAGTGAAAATACATAGTATTCAGCTGCTGCTCAAATAGCCACTACAAACAACGTTGTTTATAACCATTGAAGCAGTTGGGGATAGGACCTCAAGAAACTGTATATTCAGATTTTGTTCGTTTTAATTTGTGGAGACATAATTGCATTGAATGTAACTAAAAGCAGAAGACATCATTGTCTTGTCTCTTCTACAGATCGGATTGAAACCTGCATTTGTTTGTTTGTAACAGGGAAGAAGAGTTGTCAAGTTCTACGAATAAATGTATAAAAGGCCTGGATCTGCACTTAATCAGTCGGGGAGTTTTGTTGTAAATTCTGATTAACTATTTAATTATGAAATTATGACTACGGACGTATGCCTGTAAATTTTTGACGTGCAATATCAATGAAGTGAAGACTCAGAGGAAGCTTCACTCAATATTTTGTAACACGTTTTGCTTCATTCTTGTAGCAATTAGTGCAGTTTCCTCAATACTTAACTGTCAAAGTTAAAACTAAACAGAAACTGTGGTTTATGTTCAAAAGAATTAAGAAATTGTTAACTATCGGTAATTACATAAATTGCGTTCTTAAAAAAGATTATGTACAGTAATAAAGCCTTTTGTGTAAAAGTACGGTCAGGACAGGTTTATTTATTTCATGTTACACGAGATGTGACAATCGATTAATGTTATGTACCAGCACAGAAAAGAAAACGGAATAAATGTTCAAATGTTTGTATAGTCTATGGGACTTAACTACGGGGTCACAGTTCCTAAACTTACAAACTACTTATGAACTACTTACGAACTAGGACGGCACAAATATATATGCCCGAGGGGGGATTCGAACCCCCGACCGTAGTGGCCGCGCAGACCGTGACTGGAGCGCCCTAATCCCCTCGGCCACCGCGGACGGCACGGAATAAAACTAACGATGATACAATATTGAAAATGTGAAAGGGATGAAAAGAGGCAAATGTTACTAAAGGCCTTTATGGGACGCAAATATGATGATATGGAATTATTGTTTGGACATATTAGTGCAGTTTTATGGAGTTCATTTTCAGTATATAGCAGAACCTAAAGAAAAGAAGTCGCATTGTTTCTGATTACGAGCCGGCCGCGGTGGCCTAGGTGACTGAGGCGCTTCAGTCACGGTCAGCACGGCCACTACGGTCGGGGGTTCGAATCCCCCCTCGGGCATGGATATTTGTTCCGTCTTTAGTCTTACCTAGTTCGTAAGTAGTTTGTAAGCTTAGGGACTGATGACCCCGTAGTTAAGTCCCATAAGTTGTACAAACATTTGGACATTTCTGATTACGAAATGATGGCTCCAGAGTGCCAAACAAATCAGCAATCAAGAGATTATAACACTCCTTGAACTTCCACATGGCTGGGTCAGTATTCCGTTCCAGTTGTTAAGCAGATTGTAAATAATGCTTGATTTTTTGTGTACTTCTCAGTGTAAAATGTAATTTTTGTTCTACAGTTACTGCATTTGTTAGGCACTGTGGTGTTATGTCATCCGAAATAGAACTCAGTACGAAATTGAAATGTCTTATTTAAATGACAATAGCTCCTTTATAAATTCATCACTAAACTTTTTTTTAAAAAATCAACGGCATGTAGTTTCCATCGACAGCTCCACTTTTACATAATGGCATTACCAGCGTTCGTGTTTTCTTAGTATGGACAAAGCAACGTCATCGTCTTTCCCCTCCAACGACAGCGCAACAGCCGCGGCAGTGGGCAGACACCTCGCCCCGCCTCTCAGCGGCGACCGCGCTGCTCGCCTGCCGCTGCGTTCCGCAACGGGTCGGCAGCAGGCAGAGGCGGCCCGGTCGTTGTCGGCAGCTGCGGCGGGTCGCTGTCGCCGTGGTCGGACTCGCACCTTCACCACAGTGTAGCATGACGTCTGCGCTGGGGCCTGTATTTCCCGTTGGCCGCGCAACTGGCTGTGCCCACGTCACACCGAAAGGTCGCGGGGGCACGCCCACCGCCTCGCAGCGGCCGGCCAGTCAGCTTGCGTTCGCGGCCTCTGGGTGTTGGCTGTACCAAGTACCTTACGCCATCGACGGCTTACGTGGACGCTGTGTAGACCACGCGAGGACTCAGCCAACGAGGGCCGAGCGTCCTCCACTGATGACTTTATAACAAGTGTATTAACGTGGATCAACATACTACAGTTCAGTAATTGTATATTCTCAGTATATAAAGCATTGTCATTAATCTTTTAATGACACTGTTCTAGATAACCCAACCAGTTTCCTGCCCCAACAGAAAGTAGCCTTTCTTGGCTACCAAAAATGGTGTCTAAGTTCACTGCACCTGACTGTCTTTGAAGAGGAACGTGGCGACGAGTTATCGAAATTGAATAGAGACACAAAATTCTGAAGCTCAAATGAAAAGCAAAAGTACATGTACAATACTTGAAACCGTACCACCTGCATCAAACTCACCAGCTGCGCCAATAGCTTGCGTGCAATATGACTGATGTTACGGATATAATAGGTACGCTTGAAGTTTGTAGATGCTTTTGGAGACTGAGGGCCGTCGCATGAAAAACGTAGGACTGGTTTGTCTTCAGCAGTAGAGGATCCAGAAGAGGAGGTGGGGGACTAAATGGCTCAAGCCTCGGCCTCACCAAAAGTCTCTGGTTGCTTTGATGAACTGGTCAAGCCCCTCCCCTCAAACAAAGTGTCTCGTTTGCAGTGTTCACCTTTAGAGAGCCTCAACTAGGGCAAATCCATATAACAAAACTAAACTCCTTCCTACAGGCCTTAAAAGGACCAACAGGTACCTGCCGGCCGGCATGTCGTTCTCCCCTCGAATGCGTCAACGCATGCGGTATGGAAGGTGACGTGGTTAGCGCTGCACCACTCCTGCCCTCGTGTCTGTGTTCTTGACCGGAGCCGCTAATTCTCAATCAAGTAGCGCCGCAATTGGAAGGACTGAGGCAACCAGCCTTGCCAACAACACTCGGCAGAACCGGACAGGAACCCATCCCAATGATAGTTCAAATGTTCAAATGTTTGTTAAGCTTATGGGACTTAACTACGGGGTCATCAGTCCCTAAACTTACAAACTACTTATGAACTACCTGATACTAAAGACGGCACAAATATCCATGCCCGAGGGGGGATTCGAACCCCCGACCGTAGTGGCCGTGCAGACCATGACTGAAGCGCCTCAGTCTCCTCGGCCACCGCGGCCGGCCAAATGATAGCTAAGCCCGACTGTCATTACGTTTACATGCAAC
This sequence comes from Locusta migratoria, assembly GCA_026315105.1. Lineage (NCBI taxonomy): Eukaryota > Metazoa > Arthropoda > Insecta > Orthoptera > Acrididae > Locusta > Locusta migratoria. The sequence goes on from CM048755.1 coordinate 458,057,686, forward strand.
ACACCTTCTGGAAGAAGAAAACCGAATTTCGTAAACCGTTTTTCACTGTCACACACAAATATGGCGTCTAGAAAACAAATGTTTCACATCTTGCATTAGTCAGCTCAATCGCTTTTTCTCCGTACCTGAATAGATAGATTAATGCTTAGATATGTATACTTACCCTTTACTGCACATAACGTCACTCCGTCCGTAATAACCGATAATTCACAACAAGAAAAGGGAACCTGATAGGCAAAGCACATTTAAAAAACCGTTGCGCCGCGGTGTAGTAGCCGAGCGGTCTAAAGCGTCTCGCTGCGGAGCGCGCGGTTGCTCGCCGTGGAGGTTCGAGTCCTCCCTGGGGCATGGTTGTGTGTGTTGTCCTTAGGATAGTTTACCTAGGTTTAAGTAGTTTGTAAGCTACGGACTGATGACTACGCAGTTTGGTCCGATAGATTTACAAACATTTGTTTGTTATTTTAAAATAACCATTGCCTTTTCGTTGTCACGAAAATTAATTGTTGAAATGGAAATCTATTTTATGGAAGCGGATTTCGAGAACAGGTTATGCCGCACGGCAATGACCGCTTGGTCTAAGGCGCCATGTCGTGCAACTCCCGCCGGAAGTTAGGCCCTGCTCACACTGCCGGCCGGGCCGAGAGGACTCCGCTTCACCCGGCTCACGCCGAGCCGACGACATTCGTAATGTTTCATATTTCCGGCGCGAGCCGATTGGGCTACGGCGTTGCGTCTGCAGCACAAGTATCTGACGTCGTCTCCAGCGTGTTTCCAATACAAATCTCTCTGCTTAATAGCTTCTTTTTTTAAATAACACTTGTGAACAAATGTTTTGTTTATTTTTTTCTTTTATTACTATTGAATCTGTAAAATGAATTAAAAAAATAAAAATAAATTAGCTGTTCTCATAACGAGAAACTTTCCTAAACGTCAGTCGAAATTCATGGGACGAGTCCATTACCACCTGTTTCTTAAGTACTTAAAACTCGACGAGTCACTACCTTATCAGAAAAATAGTATTAAAACTAGAGGACCCATACGAATACTTCGCACCGTTAGTGGAGAGACAAAAAAAGTTCGAAAAAAAAGGGAAGTAAAGTTGAATGTTCACGCCTAGCTTTCTTCAGAATCAACAATGCAAGTGTTTAAAAGCGCAAATGAAAGAGTGTTGTTAGGTCAAAAAGAAATGCGTACCTTAATTAGAACCGAAGATATCGTAAAACAAACCGTTTGAAATATTAAATGCAAAGTCAGAAGGATACTGCATTTGAATAAAAATAAAGGATGGAAGCTCCTAAGTCAATTCCGATGCTTAATGACAAATCTGCGAATGAATACCTTTCGTTTAAAGTCTGATAGAACGGCCTGACGACTGACTTTAGTTTACAGCAAGGACATCTCCATAAGAAATATACAGAAGGAAATCGCGTTTGAGTATAGAAAAAGAAAGGCGAGAGTTATGTAAATTCTGATACTTTATGACAAATCTGTGGATGAATATCATTCGTTTAAAACAAAAAATGAAGGAAATCTGGCAGGTAGTTAGGTCTGGCCGAGTGAGTATAGTTTTTCTAGATTCTTTTAATATGTACGATAACAAAATCACAATCAATTAACTGTTAGCTAGCTCGAAGTAGACGGCAATGAACCAGTTTTGGTAACTTCCGTATTTCCTTCGATCTTCTGCTGACAGTGGGTGGGGATTCCTTGTTGCTGGGGACAAGCACATCAAGAAAGAAAAAACGTGACACACGCTTCCATCCTTTACTGACCTCTTCTGCAGTGTCTGAGGCCAAATTAAATCAGTGTATTTTTCTTTCAGTTAATCGAAATGAAAGTACCATCCCCTCAGACAGTCCCTAAAAAAAGTAACAGTAATAACAATAATAATCTGAGAGCTGTGCAGGGTTCTTTCAACGTGGAGGTGAACTGAAATATAGTACAGCATGACGCATATAAAACCGGTACACCTCACGTACGTCCGTACTTACCTTATAAGGAGGTAACTACGTGATTTTAATGTCACTGTTCCGTATTGTTTTTTACTTAATTCATTTTTAACTTAATCCCAGACGCGAGGGTACCGCTTTAATGTGGGACACGTTGCAATCAACTATTTTCACGTTCTGGTACAACATTTTTTGAGAGCTTCAGAAGCGAAAATAAAATTGGTATATATTTTGTATTTGGAGTAGATGCATTTATAAATATAAGTGTATTTTTGGACTACTACTTTTATCAACTCCAACTAGAAAGCAATTAAGTGTAGTGTCAGAAAATTTTATTTCAGTCCATCAACAGTAAAGTCGCTGTTTACATTAATTTTTTCATCTCTTATATTTCCAAACACGAAATATATATATAGTTAATTTTCTGGTGTGGACGAAAAACCAGTTGTATGCCTGTTCATAAAGTCGAGTATGACATGATGTAAAACTGTAGCAGATATTTGTCCATTATAATCGGTCAGCACGCAAGAAAAATTAGTTCATACTTGTTTTCTGGTTATGGGTCATTAACAAATCACGAGGGACCTACACACGTGGCCAGCAATTCAGATTTTTCGGCACTGCACTGCCTCACGCTACGCTCAATAGCCGCCGAGTTCGTAGGCTTTCGGTCGCGGCATGACGCCGCTCAGATAACTCACAATTACTTGTGAAAGGAGGTAGATATCGGTGTGACTACTATTTCAAAAACGTTTCTATACTTTTAGCTCCATTTCACTCACTGCAATGTATGGTCTAAAATGCATAGAACAGTAGGCTGCCCGCTATCGAACTTTCTCAATACACGATTTGTAAATCGAGTGCGCGTACTTAACAAAAAGCATCATCTGAAAACGACTGTTACGAATTTCGAAAAGGTGAATGTTTTATTTGAAAGCTAAGATGTTGTACTACCATGTGTCCAAAAATCAGATTTTTTAACCGCATACTTTCATCAAAATCGAGTGAGGAGCGTTACAAAAACTGAAAACTCACGCGGAATGAAAAGTATACTTTTTATTTTTCCACAGGCAAGGCAAAGCTTTTGAGGAAAAAATAAATTCATTAAACGATGTGGTCTTATATACCGACAAAATCGGAAAAGTTTATTTTCCCCCTCTTTTTCGGCTCGGCCCGGCGCGCAGTGTGAACAGCCATGCGGTCGGCGCGCGCCGGCTAGGCGCCAGCCGGCTCGCCACATCCCGGCTCGGCTCGGCCCGGCCGGCAGTGTGAACGCACACTTAAGAGTCTTCCCTCGGGCATGGATGTTTTGGCCCACTTTAGGTTACGGTAGTAACACTAAAAGTGGGCCTTTGCGATCGTCTTTTGACAGCTCGAAATTTAAACGAAAATAACGACTTAACCATGCATCTGACACGAAAATTGAATAACCGAATTTGTAGAGGAGAAAATTCTCTACAACTGTGCTCTCTTATTTTTTTTTCATATTTCGTATCGTCTCAGAGATATTTGCAAAAATAACGGCGAGTTCGGGATGTATGTCTGTCTATCTGTCCGTAACGTGTTCCTTCTTTTTAAGGCGAACCGTTCAACCGATCAGCACCAAATTTTGCACACATAATTTTAGGCCGCCAGAGGCCAGAACCTCCCTTTTTCAAATTTTTCGGACAAGAAATACGTTAGTAATACCAAAAAAGACGTTTGTAATGTAATTTTAATTGTAAATACACCGTTAATCTGACGAGAAAATTGAATAAACGAATTTGTAGAGGAGGAAATTCTTTACAACTTTGTTCCCATATGTTTTTTTTTTTTTTCATAGCTCGTATCGTTTGAGAGATATTTGCAAAAATAACGGAGTTTTGACACCTTTCATTGAATTAACGAAAACCAGTCGTTCGCAGATGTCACGTGACATTCCTCCCCCAGAACTCTCTGTGGCATACGCCATCTTGCATTGCGTATTTGATGATTTTGTTATTGTAACTTACACATTGTCATTTCAAAGCAATTGCGCACTGAAGAATTAACAAAAACACGTCGTCCTTCGTACGATAAATGATAATCTAGTGTCTACATATGCCATATTAGCATCAGTTAACAAAGTTAACAATAGTATAAGATTAGAAAATACCACTCGTGACTGTCAGCTTTCGCGCAGTGAGCAATGCGTTGGACTGTAACGCTGGTGGTCAGTGGTTCGAAACCCGCTGCTACCTAAATTTTTTTTTTTTCCTAGAAGAGTTTCAGACACTCTTAATAATTATTTTTTTATTATTTAGATTATTATTTTGGTCCAAAATGTTTGAAAAAACTTATAAAACTACTAATTTAAAGTGGGCCGTAAAACACGTCAGTGCGATTTTTTTTTTCTTAGCGTACGTTAGTTTATGTAGTTTCCAAGTCAGTTTGGTTTCTTAGGTTTACAAACATTTGAACAGTTTCTAAGAATAGATTTTGTAGTGTTGGAAGACCAACCAAAAGTGGAAGTGTGAAATCGGTTTACGAAACCCGGTTTTGGGAGCTCATCTAAACGGGATGAGTGTGTAAGTTCGGTGATCCTGGGGGAACCGCAATGTCCATTGCGGCATGGCCGTTAACAGGTCAAGTCCATCCCAAATCAAAATCCTGCATCCGCCATTGCTCTTCAGCACACCTAAGACTCACCAAAATCCCTAATTGACTCATCTAATGGCCGATTTTGAGTATGAAGTGTTTCTACGTCCGATAATTGGAACAGCTCTTTTCCAGACGTCATAATATGACGTGGCTAGCAAATCCTGCAAAAGCCTAAACATGTAAACACGAAAGCAAGAATCAGTTTACGAATTTTGGTTTTCGTCTTTCGGAAAACGTAAAGGTAGTGATAATCTATTTTTAGCGTGTCAGATCGCTGCATAGACATAATATCTGTGTTGGCTACAAATGCAATCTGTTTTCTATTTCCAGTTACTCGAACTATTAGGACTGTGCCTAGAGAAGGTATGGAAAATCGGCTGTAATAAAAAAACTATAAAAGAGACGCCGGTTAAGCACTCGTCAAAGCGTGGAGCATGCAATTGATAAAAAAGAAAGAAAGGAAGATCGGGGTTTAGCGCCCCGTCGGCACGCGATAAAGGAAGAGTGCAGAGGGAGTCCTCGAAGCACACAGCACGATGCGAGAGATGGCACCGTAGCGACGCCGCCTGGAGTGTACAAACATTATCTATGCACATTAGAGTTCTGCAAATCGCCGGTTTCGCTGGCTCGTACTCGGTCGAGTGCGCAACGCTCGGCGGTGGCGCGGCGAGTGTGTACGCTTGCAGCGAGCGTGTTGACACTCGAACGAGGCTGCGTGGGGCGGGGCGGGCAGAGGCCGCACAGCGTGGCACTGCCGCTGTACTCACAAGAAGACCTACCCAAGTCACTCTCCGATTTTTATGAAATTTGCATATGTTATATAATAAATGAAAAACTATGGGACACGTAATTTTTTTAGCGGCGGAAAAACATATTAAGGGGTGAAACGGTCCCTCCAAAATTGGGGCTAAAATAGAAAAATGGCGATAACTTACAGATTAGTGAAGCTATTGTAATAATTTTTGGTATGAATGTATCTTTTGGTAAAAGACAAATTTCATAGATTCAACTTCGATTAAATCAAAACAATTTTTGAGCACAAAAAATTGATCACTTTATGGGTAGCTGTCCCCCTAATTTTCATTCCCCCTGCAATGTACCTAGGCCGATCTCTTATCCAGCCATTCCGAAAACATGCAGTTCATTCTTTTGGCTGGTGCAACCGGGTGATATACTTCAGACGGCCCTAAATAAATATAATACAGATATAATTGAAACAGCAGGAGCACCATATATTCGTATAGCTGTGTAAACAATTGGATTAAGACGATTTAAAACAGGTACCGGATATATGAGCATTAGACCGGCATATGACCCTGATGACGGAGGAAAGCGCGGATCCTATATATTGCACAAAAGCTTTCATGCGTTCTTTATTATATAGTTAAGAAAGACGACAGTGGCAGTGGGGGATATATGAATGTTGCAATTGGAAAAATTCCCGTTAAGGACTCACTCGCAAAAGGTAGAGGAGCAGCAACCACGCACAGTGCCAAAATGCTACGGGAATATGTATTAACGGGGTGCAACAGAGAGAGATACACAAACCTAACCTAATGAGTATACGTCAATATCGTTTATTTAATATCAATATAAAAGACGGACAAAGTATTCCAGGACTTGAGAGTGATAAGTGGAATGGATATAAAATACAATCATTTCCTCGTTAAGACGGCAAGTAACACCTACCACTAAACAGGAACTAACAGTCCACAAAATGGAAACAAGAAAGAAAGAATGATCATGGATAACTCATTTAATAAATGATTTTAGCACAGAAACTTTATATTAATCACGTATAATAACTTGTATTACAAATTTCGCAGTCAGGATGTATTCTCTAGCGTCTAGTTTGCTCCCGACACTCGCCTTGTACTCGAGTGGCGCTGCGGTGGGCGACCGAGTGGCGAGCGGCTAGTGTGGACGGTCGGGCCAGTCGAGCGTGCCCCGCTAGAACGAGCGTGGAGGAAGTCGAGCACAGCCATGCGCCTTGCCGCAAGCTGCAGTACTGACACCTGTTTGACTGTCATAGAACGACATGTAACACGCGATTCGAGCGAGCAATCGAGCGAGGTGCAGACCTCTAATGCACATGGAGGGCGCCACCGCATTGTCACAATGGCGTAATCTAGCCAATCAGATGCCGTCACTTGGTCATGAAAGTGGGTTCCTTGCGATTTTCATGTGTGCGAACTTTGACTATTCCTTGACGTTGCTGATGGAGGTGGTAGTCATTCGAATGATTGGGATTTTATTCGAATTTCAATAGTTTATCGAGAACGTCTTATCCATGTGCTTCGCCACTCAAAACTTCACAACCATATTGTGCTTCAAAAATCTGTTGTAATCCTGTCATGGCTAAAGCTAACCGTTTCACAGAAAAAAAAGTATACCCAGAAGTAAGCAAATGAACACCATAGACAATGTCAAGATTCCGCTGTTTCCCATACACGTTTCTTTGCGCGGAAGACTCGAATGTTACTTTTGTTTAGTACAGTTTTATGAAACAAGTTTATCAACATGACGTTTCTTACTCACCAGTTAGAATGGGTAGACACTTTAGCGGTAATAATGATTTAATAAATTACTTTAAAAGCGTATGGCCATACACTGATCAGGCAGAACATTATGGACGAAATGTCCACCTTTGACACGGATAGGAGGAGTTGGCACCTCGTCTGCATAAACAAGTCACCTAATTTCCATACATTCGGGGCAGGGGGGGTTGGCCACTGGCACCACGTTGGATGACATCCCAGACGTATTCGAGCGAGTTTATATATGGCGACTTGGAGGGCTAGAATATCAATTAACTGTGTTCCACGAACGACTGCATCACATTCCTGGGCCTGTAACATGGCGCTTTATCTTAATGAAAAAGTCACTGCCGTTGGGAAACATGATAATCATGAACGGGTATACCAAGTCTGCCTTCATGTTGCGTTGTACGACGGCAGTGAATGCCCTTCGTTAGGAGTGTTTGGTCACACTTGTACTTTTGCCAGCATTAAAGCCTGATGTTATTTTCGCCATAGTTCGTCGACTACCCTGTTTCAGCAGTCTGCCCAACCTACGACGTCCGAGGTCTGTAATGAGGAGTAGCGGCCCGACCCCTCGAAGTTGGGACGTAGTTTCGGCTAGGTTTCGCCACTTGTGGAAGACACTGACGCCGTGCGGAGGTAGCGCCTGGTCTAAGGCATCATGCTACGGACTGACGGCCGCTTCCGCCGGAGGTTCGAGTCATCCCTCGAGCATCGATATGTATGTTGTCCTTAGTGTAAGTTAGTTTAAGTAGTTTGTAAGTCTTGAAATTAATGGCCGTAGCAGCTTGGTCCAATAGATTTACGGACATTTGAACATTTTGAAGACACTGAGCACAGCAGTCTTGGAACGCCCAAGTGGTGCAGTTTTAAAAATGATGGGCCACCACACTGTGAGATAGATGGCGCTCCTACTCCCGGACGCGCTCATTATACTTCTTGCATTGCGCACGTCTCTGACTGGCAGTCAGGTGACGCTGCTATCTGGCCTAGACGGGTTCACTGTGTTATCTCTACATTCATACTACCGGATTCAAAACGTACGAGGAAGTTGGGTGCGTATTTTATAGCGCTGTGCTGCAGATAACAAAAAAAATTCGTTACCACAATTAATTTCTGTTTATAATACTGTTATGCAGTAACGGCTAAAAGTGAAGAAGCAATTATGTCTGAAACAGGAAAATGGAACGAAACATTAATTATATTCGATTCTGGAATTACTTATGAGCAATTAGAACATCAAATGTGGAAATCTGGTAACAGCTATATTTATGTTGTGGCAGAATGTATAATTAAATCCGAGAAAGAAAATAAAACCTATCACGGTGTTTGCATTGCACGTGCGACTCTTAACGAAAAGCCTCGCCAACAGGGTGTTTCAACTCTTAATACACTGCTGAGGAATAACATTTAACCTTTGTATATATCGTGGCCATTTTCATAGACTGAACATGTGGTTGAACTAGTAGCTGTAAATGGCTACGATTTAGGAATAAGAACTATAGACGCAGAAATAATCGTCTTGATGATTTATTGTTATGCATGTAAATAAAGTTGTAATATTACATTTCTTAAAATTTGTTTGCAAATTGCCGCTCTGTTTCCTTTTTTTCCTAAAGTGGGTCCACATTGGATGTAGCTGATTGGTAATTTCTCGGTCTATACTGCATCGTACTTCACTGATAAGCCTTATAAATTTACTTTTCAAAAATAAAACTTTGAAATCCTACTAACTCAGCTAAATTTGAAGCTTTTTAAATTCTAGCATAAATTGAGGAACATACACAGGTGGGCGACACGTAATACTTAATTATATATTTTTGACGACGTTACAGAGTTCAATGAATGAAATAAATCGCAATTTGCGATCAGTTATGGCTTCTCTGTACTCGGTTTAGATGGAATACCAAAGTGCGGCGAATGAAAATTTGTGCCCGGGCGTGATTCGAACCCGGAATCTCCTGCTTAATAGGCAAACGCATTGACCACTCCGCCAGCGAGGACACAGTGAGCAACCCTACTGCAGAGGACTCTTCCCTGCACGTCTCCCGCCACACCCAAATCTTCATTCGCCACGCTGTCTCTTTCCTATTACCACAGCCTATTTGTTCTGTAATGCTCGCAGCGAGCACCTACACCTTGTTGCAAGTTTGCACCACAGCGTACGTGTTAACACCGAGACGCGAACTCAGTGCACAATTGAAGCTCGAAGTCTTGGAAGTTACCCGTTCTGTTCCGCGACGGTCAACACAAATAATCGACGAAATGCGTGACCTCTGAGATTTCCAAAGAGGCCACGTCGATGTTGCGCAGTTAGTGACAGCATCTGTGACGATATCGGCTGCACTGTTTAACGTTTCACTATCGACAGTATGATGCGCACACAAAACGAGCTAAAACATAATTGACGGAGAGGAATAGTGGTCGAAACCCCAAGTTAATTTGCAACGACAGACGAGCATGAAGAATTTTGTGGTCAGACAACATAAAACTAACACGTCAAAAGCGAACACAAAAGTCAACACCCGCCAGAGTATTTCTGTTTCGATAAAAAAAAAAAAAAAAGGCTGGAGCTTAACATTCATGGAAGGCTGCAGTTTCTAAACCCTTAACAATGGAAACCAACGCATAGCTGCATAGGAAGTGGTGCCACTATCATTAAACCTGGACACTTGATGACTGAAAGTATGTGGTACAAACAACAGGGTTTATGTATCGAAAATTCCAATAGTAGCTAACTATTCGGTCAAGCATGATGGAGGTTCCGTCATGATCTGGGCATCTGCATCATGATATACAACTGTTTCTGTTATTACCCTCAGTGGCCGGATAGCTGTGAATGAATATCTCACCATTCTCTACAAGAAAATGCTTACTATAACTAACATATTGCTAACGAACATTGCCATATCCCAAAATGATAATGCGGACACACACACATCCAAAAATGTTCAGGCGTGATTTTTGCAATATAATTGTCAGTTATCTCCGCTGGACAGCTGAATAGCCTAAAGATGGCAAGTAGGAAACTTGCCGAAACTTTGCCAGAGAACGAGGCACTGACTCGACTGTCAACCCGAGAAGATATCCTCATCGAGATCCGTTGAGAAAGTCTACATTCACAGCTAAATAACCATATCTCGAGAGAACTGGACCTTTAAGAGGAGGTTTAGAGCAGAGACTGAGTACCAGATTTACGCTCCAACATTATTGAAGTAACTGACACAAGAAGAGGTAACATTCTGTTGGAAACTATACGGACATTTTACGAATCTAATCCTTGAAGAGTTGTAGCTGTTCTCCAAGCCAATGGTGGGCCAACTCCTGACTAATAAATAAATATTTCGTCTATGTTAGGTGTTCTTATTATTTTGTCCACCCCTGTAATTGACGCTGGTATGATAGGTACTTACTCCGTTTAACAACATGAGTCGCCGACATCTCTCTTGCTAGTCTTCTACAAATTTAAGAAAGGCTGTGGCCGCATTGATAGTGAATAATTGCTCACCACAATATAATTCCAGCACTCCTGTCAACCTTGTGGCACAATGAATCCAGTGAAACCATAACTGCCTCAGTATTAATATAGAACTTCTGAAAGAGATTCCACATTCCATTCAGAATTCATGAGTGACCACTGCTGACTATACTCTGTTTGTCGTAGGGTTAATACGGAGGCAAACAAAGTGCTAAGTATTCCTCTGCGTTTTTATTTATTTATTTGGATTCTGCTTTCAGCGGAATGTAAATCACTCCTTGTGGAGAACAGTCGCGTACATAAAATATTATTACGGTATATTTGAGCCGCAACCTCGCTGCTTTCGCATAGCAGAAACTTTAGCCTGCAACTGTACCGCTGGCGTTAGACCCGGGCAAGGATTAAGCTACAGCTGAAGCATTACCGTATAACACACGCTAAATACGCTTCAAAAGGGATCACGCGGAGAGCGAAAGCTACGAGAGAGAGCGGACATCAAAAAAATTCGGTACTTTATTTACATGAGGTGTGTGAAATGTAAAAGTGTGTTGTTCACATATGAAGCCAAAGAAGACAATACTCACAATCAGGTGCCAATTAATTTAGCGATCTCTCCTGCACTCGAATTCGAGTAATTTGGAAGAGCATGTTCGAGCGTTAGAAAATTTTTGCTTTTCAAAAGAATTCTAGTTTCTAACAATAATTTAGTTTAAAAAGAGATTAAGTTTGCTGTTCATCACGAAAAACCATTTCTCATGCTTAGTTTTTTAATCAGAAGATAAAGTTTAATTCATTTCGTATCTCGTAAGAAAAAATAGCTTAGTCGTTAAGAAAAATAGTTAAAACATTGTAGCTCATGTTAATTTATCGTTTGAGTACTAGACAATCCCCCCCCCCCTCGCCCCTTCCCAGAGACGACTCGAGATTTTAACGACCTGTCGGAGAATTTCAAGCACCACACCCCGCCATCCTAACAATTTTAGGTATAGTCAATCTCTTACACAAAGTCATTCATCACACGATGTTACCACATAGCACAAGTATTCTTTCAACGATAATGGATTGACAGCTCGTGCAATGTAGTTCATTTGCTTTAGCTTCGAAATGAAATTTCGTCTACTAATTATGGCTTCAAAACCGAAAAATAAAAACGAATAAGGGGAAACATTAAAACATTAAAAGAAGCATAAAAAGTTAATTCAGATGATCGTGTTGCCAAGAAAAACATTGTAACTGGTATTAATGGAAGCCGGCCGCGGTGGCCGAGGAGACTGAGGCGCTCCAGTCACGGTCTGCACGGCCACTACAGTCGGGGGTTCGAATACCCCCTTGGGCATGGATATTTGTGCCGTCCTTAGTATATGGTAGTTGATAAGTAGTTTGTAAGTTTAGGGACTGATGACCCCGTAGTTAAGTCCCATAAGCTTAACAAGCATTTTGATATTAATGGAAGAGTGAAGGGAACGGAATTGCAGAGGAAGGATGAGATGCAGCTACTGCTGTGGCGCAGCACACATCGGCACCAGCAACACGTCGGCCTGCCGCAGGATAGGAAGCCCGCGACGCGCAACAACGCGCGCGGCCACAGTGTTAACAATCTCCATTAAGAACACTAACAATAAAGGGGAAATATTACTACCCAATTCCTAAGTAGCTTCTTTTCGTGGTGAACGTTGGGGATTTTTGACACGGCATATAGAGACATGGTTGGAAACGAGTTAGCAACTCCGCCACCGATAACTCGGAGTAACGTAGCAACAATCAGTGGACAGTGTTCCTCCGCGCTGCTATACCTGTCCACTAGAGGTGTGCACCTCGCTCGATTGCTCGCTCGAATCGCGTGTTACATGTCGTTCTATGACAGTCCAACAGGTGTCGATACTGCAGCTTGCGGCAAGGCGCGTGGCTGCCCTCTACCACAGACAAATATCTGTGCCTCTACTTCCTCCACGCTCGTTCGAGCGGGGCACGCTCGACTGGCCCGACAGTCCACACTGCCCGCTCGCCACTCGGTCGCCCACCGCAGCGCCACTCGAGTACAAGGCGAGTGTCGGGGGCAAACTAGACGCTAGACAATAAATCCTGACTGCGAAATTTGTGATACAAGTTATTATACATGATTAATATAAAGTTTCTGTGCTAAGATCATTTACTAAATGAGTTATCCATGATCATTCTTTCTTTCTTGTTCCCATTTTGTGGACTGTTAATTCCTGTTTACTGGTAGGTGTTACTTGCCGTCTTAACGAGAAAATGATTGTATTTTATATCCATTCCACTTATCACTCTCAAGTCCTGGAATTCTTTGTTCGTCTTTTATATTGATATTAAATAAACGATATTGATGTATACCCGTTAGGTTATGTTTGTGCATCTCTCTCTGTTGCACCCCGTTAATACATATTCCCGTAGCATTTTGGCACTGTGCGTGGTTGCTGCGCCTCAAACTTTTCCGAGTGAGTCCTTAACGGGAATTTTTCCAATTGCAACATTCATATATCCCTCACTGCCACTGTTGTCTTTCTTAACTACATAATAAAGAACGCATGCAAGCTTTTGTGCAATATATATGATTCGCGCTTTCCTCCGTCATCAGAGTCATATGCCGGTCTAATGCTCATATATCCGGTACCTGTTTTAAATCCTCTTATTCTAATTGTTTACTTTACACAGCTGTACGAATATATGGTGCTCCTGCTGTTTCAATGATATCTGTATTATATTTAAATAAATAAATAAATGTTTGTTAAGCTTATGGGACTTAACTACGGGTTCATCAGTCCCTAAACTGACAAACTACTTATGAACTACTTACGAACTAGGACGGCACAAATATCCATGCCCGAGGGGGGATTCGAACCCCCTACCGTAGTGGCCGTGCACACCGTGACTGGAGTGCCTCAGTCCCCTCGGCCACCGCGGCCGGCTGTATTATATTTATTTAGGGCCGTCTGAAGTATGTCACTCGGTTGCACCAGCCAAAAGAATGAACTGCATGTTTTCGGAATGGCTGGATGAGAGATCGGCCTAGGTACATTGCAGGGGGAATGAAAATTAGGGGGACAGCTACCCATAAAGTGATCAATTTTTTGTGCTCAAAAATTGTTTTGATTTAATCGAAGTTGAATCTATGAAATTTGTCTTTTATCAAAAGATACATTCATACCAAAAATCATTAATATAGCTTCAGTAATCTCTAAGTTATCGCCATTTTTCTATTTTAGCCCCAATTTTGGAGGGACCGTTTCACCCCTTAATATGTTTTTCCGCCGCTAAAAAAATTACTTGTTCCATAGTTTTTCATGTATTACATAACATATGCAAATTTTATAAAAATCGGAAAGTGACTTGGGTAGGTTTCCTTGTGAGTACAGCGCAGCACTACGCTGTGCGACCTCTGACCGCCCCGCCCCACGCAGCCTCGTTCGAGTGTGAACACGCTCGCTGCGAGCGTACACACTCGCCGCGCCACCGCCGAGCGTTGCGCACTCGACCGAGTACGAGCGAGCGAAACCGGCGATTTGCAGACCTCTACTGTCCACGCGTCGGGCCTCTACATCATTGTCTTGCGCCACGCCGTCAGCGAGGGAACGCCAGCCGACATCGCCGTGCTCCCTGGCCGCCGAGGGAATTCTCAGTGTCGCCTGGACATCACCTGATGATAACTTTCTGTCAAGACATCATCGTAGGAAACTTGGACTACTTTCATTTACTTCTTCTTTCAATTTCTATACGAAAGAACACTTTTTCGAGGTTCTCTTCAACAGAAACTTAGTTAAAGGTTTTCCTTTTTTTTTTTTTTTTTTTTTTTTTTTTTTTGTAGAGTTAGTATCACGAGAGGAATAGTTTATTTTTGTCAATATATCTACAGGATTTTCGATTTTCAGAAGAAAACTTATTTGCTCTTTTTAACTGCCTGGTTCCGCCACCAAGAACAGTGTGTGTTGCTAAAATTCAGTAAACTGAATTTGACAGCCTAATAACCTTATTGTTGCACAAAATTCAAAATGTTTGTTAAGCTTATGGGACTTAACTACGGGGTCATCAGTCCCTAAACTTACAAACTACTTATGAACTACTTACAAACTAGGACGGCACAAATATCCATGCCTGAGGGGGGATTCGAACCTCCGACCGTAGTTGCCGTGCAGACCGTGACTGGAGCGCCTCAGTCCTCTCGTATTGTTGGACACTTCAGCTTCACTCATGTAAACGTAGCTCACAAACAATGTGTGTATTCAAAAGACTGTGGTTTGTGATGGACAGTGCATGCTTAGTTTTTATCAGCGAGACAACCTCTATAGTATAGGAACCGTCAGGCAACCATATGCTGATATTTGTGTTTATTTCTTTACTAGAAATACACGCATCTGTAGGGGCTTTCCAGCTTTTATATATATATATATATATATATATATATATATATATATGTGTGTGTGTGTGTGTGTGTGTGTGTGTGTGTGTGTGTGTGTGTAATCATGCGTGTGACCACTCAGCTCCCAACGTGTCTGTCGCCAGTGTTTCACCAAGAAAGGTGGCGCAGTGGTTACCAAACTCGACCCGAATTCGGGAGGCCAGTGGTTGAGAACCACCTCCGGCCATCCAGATTTAGATTTTCTGTGATTTAGGGGAAATCACTCCAGGCAGATGTCGGAATGGTTCCTTTCAAAGAGCAAGGGAGATTTCCTTCCTGCCGGCCGCGGTGATCGAGCGGTCTGCGGCGCGCCAGTCACGTTCTGCACGGCCACTACGGTTGGGAGTTCGAATCCCCTCTCGGGCATGGATATTTGTGCCGTCCTTAGGATTAGCTAGTTGATAAGTAGTTTGTAAGTTTAGGGACTGATGACCCCGTAGTTAAGTCCCATAAGCTCTACAAACATTTGAACATTTCCTTCCTCATCCTTATCCAAACAACCAGAGGGTGAGCTCCGTCTGTAATGATCAGGCTGTCGACGTGACGTAAAACCTTCCTCATTCTTCCCTTCTTCCACCACCTCATTTGTCGTCCATTTTGCAATAATATACTATAGAAAATTTCCTGTAAGCAATAGATGCTGTAAATGTTTTTATTTTAAATTTACTTTCGCAGGTGTTCATTTATACGTATCTTTATTCTTCTGGCACCATATTGAAATTCCGCCTCCTCTAAAATATGCTTCCATGAGCGGTGACAGGTTCCGCCCCCCCCCCCCCCCCCCCCGGAGAGCCGGCTCTGCCACTTCCCACTTTGTTGCGCTGGCCGTGTCGCCGTTGAAAATAAGTGTTGGAAATATTCCCCTCCATAACGACCAGAAACATATTTCTTCTATTCTCCTCATCAATATCGAAATGCAATATATTCTGGCATTTCCGAAATGATGTGTTTACAGTGCCAACTACTCATCTTGTGTTTTCTCGAATTGTATTTCCTTGGTTTTTTATCTGCATTTGATTTTCACATTAAATTAACTATCGGCACATAGTGTGAGTTTGCCATAATTGTACTCTATGTTTAGTCTTTTGTAGCCAGGCTAGGTGGAAGGAATTACTTTCCTAGCCTACTTTCATAATGTGCGGTTTGTTGCCGGCCGCGGTGGCCGAGGGGACTAAGGCGCTCCAGTCACGGTCCGCACGGCCACTACGGTCGGGGGTTCGAATCCTCCCTCGGGCATGGATATTTGTGCCGTCCTAGTTCGTAAGTAGTTCATAAGTAGTTTGTAAGTTTAGTGACTAATGACCCCGTAGTTAAGTCCCATAGACTAAACAAACATTTGAAACATTTGCGGTTTGTTGTACATCGGCAATACCAAGTTGAGCATTCATTTATTCATAAGCCGCAGCAGAATGGCCGTGCGCACTGGGGCGCCCTGCTGCAGTACGCGTCGCCGTTGGTGTTCGAGTCTTCCCTCGGGCACGGGTAATTGTGTTGTCCTTAGCATAAGTTACTTTAAGTTAGTGTAAGTAGTTTGTAAGCCTAGGGATTGATGACCAACGCAGCTGACCATTTATTTATAATGAATTTATTACATATTACTAAAGTTGTGGAGTCTGTTTTCGTTACAGTACACCTCCGCACGCCGACCGTACAACATACCCACAACATTTGCATTTTTGCAACGCTGTCGGGAGAAGAAGGTAATTCCGCGCTTTGCTATAGTGAAGCTCCACATACGATCTGTTGCAGTAGACAGAATTTTGAAGAAGACCAGCCACGCCATTGTGAGACAGCGCATCCGACAATTAAGGTATGAACTCGATGTCAATGCAAAAAACCTACTGGACTGTCATTTGTTCTTGGCATCAACTTTGTCAGCATTTGATTGGTAGTGCGTGGACGTAGCCACGGCAGCGCAACAACGTTTGAGTGTGTTTGCAGGACAACGTCTAATCAGTGTTCCAAGTTTGACCTTTTAACACACGGAAATAACGACCAGGAGCTAAAAGACGCCCACAGAGTAGGTGTCAATCTTTCCAACCGAGAACTGGCCGAGGGCTCTGTTGCAGCAATGAGTAAAAGCCTCAATTTCTATCCAGCTCCACGACGTCTTCCGATACTGGACATTGTCAATGGCGTAGAACAGTGCATCAACATCTCTCACATGACGCAGCTGAGGACTTCAGGCTTACCACCAGCCGTATTCTAGCCAAAGCTAAGCTGCCGAATCTAATATGAGCTGGGAGGAACGACTTGGCCTACATTTATTACGTGTGTATGAGGACTTGGTTGTTTTACCAGCCGATAAAGGAAACGCCACTGTGGTCCTGGACACCGAAGACTATCATCAAAAGGTGCTCCACTTACTGGCAGACGATACATACCGTAAACTCAGCCGTGATCCAACACAGACAATAGTCAGGAAGACATCAGAGTTAAGTAAGGACTCTGGTATATCAGAAGAATTGGTGAAGAAACTGATTCCACGTGCATCAAGACCTCCCAGACTTTATGGATTACCGAAGCTACACAAGGAAGTGATCCCGTTAAGACCGATTGTCATTGCAATCAGTTCTCCCACATACAAAATGGCAAAACATCTGGCAGGGTTATTGGCTCCAAAACTGGGACACTGTTAACATCACTCTGTAATCTGGCAGTCGTTCGTCCAAAACTCTCAAGAAGATGAAAATAGAGCATAACGACATTATGGTTAGTTTAGACGTGGTGTCGCTTTTCACAAGGGTGCCGGTACAAGGCACCTTGGACCTGTTG
Source organism: Locusta migratoria (assembly GCA_026315105.1). Lineage (NCBI taxonomy): Eukaryota > Metazoa > Arthropoda > Insecta > Orthoptera > Acrididae > Locusta > Locusta migratoria. Next base: position 458,075,461 of record CM048755.1, read on the forward strand.
GCGCAACAATTTTCACCTGAGATGTCAAGCTGTTCCGCCATACCTTAACAACAACGTACTTTCAGTACCGCAACGAATTTTATGAAATGACGGATGGCACAGCAATGGGATCTCCACTGTCTCCGGCTGTGGCAATTTCTTTATGGAGCATTTTGAAGAACAGGCACTTAACTCAGCGAGGTTGCGTCCATCCTATTTCCTACGCTACGTTGACGACATTTTTGTGAATGGCCTCATGGCAAGGATATATTGCAGCAGATCGTAGACCACATGAACGCTGTCCATCCCAAGATAAAAGTCACTGTCGAGATGGAGAAGGATGGTAAGCTCCCATTTTTCGATGTTTTGGTCGAGTGAAAAGCAGGACGCCGGCTTGGTCATTCAGTGTATAGGAAATATACACACACTGGTCGCTAGTTGAACGGAAACAGCTTCCATCATCCTGTACACAAGAAAGCTGTCCTGAACACGCTAGTACACAGAGCAAAGGTTATTTCTGACGACGACCATCTGGAGTCTGAATTCCAATATTTGAAGCGTGTTTTCAAGGAAAACGGTTACAGCAAAGGTGAAATTTCTAAAGCTTTCCGTTGCCACCAACGTAAGGAAACTCGTAACTCAACGGACGAGGCCAAGCCAGCAGCATTCCTCCCTTTAAGTGGAGCAACGACTAGCAAGATTGGACGTTTCCTGAAGAGACATGGACTGAGACCAGTTTTCCGGCCCGCCTCATCAGAGACATGTTACGCCCCATTAAGGACAGAACAGGCCTGCGTGTTCCGGGTGTATATGGCGTCCCCTGTGAGTGAGGAAGTATTTACATTGGACAAACTATTAGTACTCTTGCTGAACGTTGTGCAGAACACACTCGGCACATAAAACAAAGAGAGCTTAAGGAGTCAGCCTTGGCAGAACATTGCCTACCAAATGGGCATAAAATACTAGTTGAAAACACGAAAATTCTGGCCCAAACATCATTTTATTGGGATTCTGTTATAAAAGAGGCGGCTGAAATTAGATTAAACGGCAACAATTTCAACAGAGACCAAGGGTATACACTCAGCAGGGCGTGGGGGCGAGCCCTGGACGTAGAGCGGAAACAGAGGTCTTGCGCTGATAGGGAAGCGAGAGCGCCAGCGGTAGGCTCCACGTGACGTCACGCGGTACCGCGGCGTGGCCCATCGGCCCGCGCAGGCGCTCTCCGGCCCTCCAGAAGCAGCGCTGCAGCTATATAAGCACGACGCCTTGCCAACACCGCCAGTCACTGATTTCACTCCTGATGACGCTGGTGGTGCTTTCCATCGAAAGCTCGATGATTTTATCCGACATGACGCGGCTTGTAACCCGTGAATATTTTATGTGGAGCTGGGTTTGAACATGACTCGAACTGTTCGATCAATTTATGTCACAGCTCGGTAAATCTCGGGAAATATACGAACATTTAATCACGACGCTATCTAGCACTGTCAGGCGGTAGTATATCTACGATTTATAACTATAATATTCATAAATCGTTTCTGTGCTGTGCAGTATACGATTTATAACGAAGACAGGTTGTCATTAATGTACTATGGGGATTAATAAGTGTGAAATTCAGACTACAGTAGCTTCTAGGGTGCAGGTCATAAGTAAAAACAGTAACGAATATAGGCTACTAGCTTAACCCGCGGCTCCGCTCGCGTGTTGGTTGATTGTGATAGATAATGCGCGAAACGTCAAATCGATTTATTTTTAAGAAATGTATTAAAAGAAATTTCTCTTTTACTGCTTTACTTATTTATTCTTATATTTCCTTATTCGTATGATTATCCTTACAGAGAAAGAGCTGAAGACATCGTAGCACGCATACACCAGAGATGTGGTCTGTGACATCACGTTTCGCTGTATGTAACCTCCTTGCTATAGAGTCGCGAACGTCCTCGCTGGCCTTCAGTCAGAATCTTTTTATAATTTTACGACTTTCACCCACCATATCTTCCACCCCCTTATAGCTATCGGCATGGAACTGCTACGGTGTACAACAGTAGACTTCGGACAACAATTACACACAGACCATTCGTTTGCGTTCTGTAGTTTTCGCTGCAGAGTGAAATATTAACGCACACACACACGTAGAATTTTATATACACCGATAACTTTCCATCCCAATATACTCCACTCTTTTATGAAGCAACAATGTAACCAATAAAACAATTATCAAAGAGTAAATATAATTTTCAAAGAGTAATTACTGTTCCGCATTTCGCGTTATATTCTTCAAATTCCTAAATATCTATCAGATTGCTATAAAACCGTGCCTAAAACCTTCTTCAGGTCTAAATTAGTAAGTGTACAAATATTTAAGTCTTTGCGTCTTGTCGTTCAGACGTCGAACAGATATACACATTAATATATATATAGACAAATAGTTATCCGATCGCCATAAAACCGTGCCTAAAGCCTTCCCTGGGTAGACAATAGTAACTGTACGAATTTTTAGCTCTTTATGTCTTGCGGTTCAGACGTGATAAACGTACACCGAACAGACATTCACATTTATATATATAGATAAGTAAACGATAGCAATTGTGATTTAAAATTCTAGTTCTGTTATCTAGCGACGCCTGTTGATACTACGTACACAGCAGCTTGTGCACCGTTTATTCCGAGGTCGCAATTACAGTGTATTTTTGTATGACTTATTTCCGTTATTGGGTATTAAATTTCTAATGTTTTCCCTATTTCATTTCTTTTAATCTTGTTTTCAAGGCGATTAAAAGGTGGTAACATTATTATCTGTTACTGCACCGTATGAAAAGGGATTGGAATGGTCATTGCAAGCTATCTCTTACAAACACATTAAATGTAATTTCTACTTATGAAGGAATCACTTTTTTTTTCCTTTGAATATTAGTCTTCAGTAATGTGATGCAGTAGTTCTGTTATAGTAGCAGATATTTTGTTTATCAATGGATCATATCTTGCAGTGATACCAGACAGGTCACGTATGCACTGTTTTAAAAAAATCCATTTTTATCCATAGATATGCCCTTCTTTTCTTTTACATGTACTTGTAATTCCTGTGAAATTAGTTCTGAGCAAAGCGACAACCCGGTAAATTCAAAATTTCCCGCGTATCGTTTGCAGATACGCAGTGCGAGTCATTTATTATCTGAGTGTTCGAACAGTTCGATACTGTATCGAGTTCTCTGCTGTATCGGGAAATCCCGAGCATGTTCGACGCGAGTATCATTTGCTCAGCCCTAATTTTATGTTAGTTGTGCCTGTTTCCAATAAAGTTATTCATGTAATTACATTATCTTTGTTTACGAAAAACAGGGAAACTTATTTTCTGGGTGTGCCTCGTAGTAGATTAAGGAAACACGTTTCGTTTACTCTAAAGAAAATGTTGGGACGGCACGCAGACACAAAACGTCATGTGCTCAGCCTTCCTCCCGACCAATCCCCTGGATTCTGCACTGTTGGAAGGACGTGCTAAATCTGACAGAACGTGCTCCTTACCGTGCGACCGCAGCGCTTTCTTGTAGCAGATGCCTGCATCAGCACGCATTGCCTCCAAGCGCTATCCCTTTGTCAAAGCCGTTCGTGGCCCTTTTGACTCCCTGTATCTTTGTTGTGGATACATCTCGATGCCTTAATTTTCGGTGATCAAGACTACCCACTACAGCTCTCTATATTCCCAAATTATACCATTCTCCACCTTATAGTTTACGAAATATTGTCAGTCGAAAATCGCTACTTTTGACATTCACTCACTGGTCAAAAAAATTCTAAGGTTCTTCTAACAGACATACAATCGTCAAATTACGTATTTAGATAGTGTTTGGCCTGTAAAGACAGGAAAAACTCAAACATCCGTAATTATCAATCCCGTTTTCGAACGCCTTTTCGCTTTACTAAAGGGTATCTGCTATTTTACCTTTATGTTAACGTGTTGGTAATGGTATCGTGCCAAGGCGCTGGTCTTCCGTTAGTGAGATTGCAGGTTCGGTTGTCGGGTGGTTGGAATATTGTTTTCAGTTTTCGTTTTAAGTTAGCCAAATGTTCAATGTTTGTATAGTCTATGGGACTTACCTACGGGGTCATCAGTCCCTAAACTTACAAACTACTTATGAACTACTTACGAACTAGGACGGCACAAATATCCATGCCCGAGGGGGGATTCGAACCCCCGACCGTAGTGACCGTGCAGACCGTGACTGGAGCGCCTTAGTCCCCTCGGCCACCGCGGCCGGCTTTAAGTTAGCCGTCATCTTTCTACGATGTGCGGAGTCGTCATAAATGACATGTGATTCTAATTCAACATTAAATTGTAGGTGCAGTCTGTGCACTGATGGATTCTTCCGCGTTTACTACTGAGAATCAAACTTTGGGCGGATTACATCTAACGAATGTCGACTTCATCAGTATCAAAGCAAGACAGTCTGCAATAACTGAATATAATCCGCCAAGACATATTTTTCGTCCCGATTTGTAAAAAATTGTTAAATCAGGGCCTCCTAGAAGTACTTTGTTTACACAAATCCGACAAAAGCTAAAGCCTGTTAAGTTTAATAACGAATATCTACAGCCTATTATCTAACTAAACTTAATCATCTAAGAAGAAAGCATAATAAGAAAGTACAGTACAAGTATGATATTTCGAAGTGACCGGGATTACCTCTAAATACTGAATACTCGTACTATTAAGACTTGCGTGTACAAAAAGGGATAAATCGATAAAAAATATAGGTGTCTAACATGATCTGTGTTATCTGGCGCCGGCCGCGGTGGCCGAGGGGACTAAGGCGCTCCAGTCACGGTCTGCACGGCCACTACGGTCGGGGGTTCGAATCCCCTCTCGGGCATGGATATTTGTGCCGTCCTAGTTCGTAAGTAGTTCATAAGTAGTTTGTAAGTTTAGGAACTGATGACCCCGTAGTTAAGTCCCATAGACTATACAAACTGTGGTGTCGCACAAGTACAAAGTGCGCGCCACCTACTTTCGCCGCGCGCCGCCATGCACGCACGGCGCGGCGTTCTCACGACGACAGCCACGAGCGCCCTCTGCTGCAACCCCGCTCGTGGCCACCACGGAAAGACACCGGTGACTTGGGACTGAGTTACCAACCAGTTAGGACCTTCGTAATCAGATATGCACCAGTGAAGACTTTGCTATCGTACAGGTACTAGGCAGGCCTCTAACAACTATGTATCAACATTCTGCAGTACTATGTAAAAGTTAAGTATTGTTACATTCTGTGCAATATATATCTCTTTCTAATTTACTCGAGTGTTTATAGTTTCTGGCTGCTCCCCTCCGTACCTGCACCAGCGTGCTGTCTTGGTTCCTGTGTCGGTCTCATCCACTCGGCCACCGACACCTACGACGAGGCTGGGACACAAAAGAGGCGACGAAGTTGGGACACAAAAGTGGCGACGAGGAGTGATAGAACCTTGGATCAGCCCGCTTGCAGCAGCCAGACAGCAGCAGTCGGAGCACGCAGAAATTGCTCCCGCCCACCCACCCTTATTATAACAATTTTGGGGAAAGATATTTTGTTACGTGTTTTGTGGACTTTTTTGTTGCAGAGTGTCCTCTTTCATATTGCATTTGTGTTTTGTTATAATTTACTTGTATGCGCGGCGCCTAATCGGTCAGCATGGCCACTACCCCGAACCCAAACTTAATGGAAATTATTCAGTTACAGACGGCGCAAATAACACAACTTCTCCAGGCTGTGGCCCAGCTCACGGCGCAAGCAGCTAACCAACAACAACAGCCGCCGCTTCAGCAGCCCACACCTGCCGCCGCAACGCTTCCTACCTTTCGCCAGTACAACGAACGTGAGGAAGAATGGAGCGACTACTTCGCACAGTTTCAAGAACTCGTCGCGGCTCATCAAATTACAGGTCAGAAAGTTAAGCATCTTTTGTTGTCCGTGGTGGGCCCCAAAACCTTTGTATTACTGCAGAAACTATTTCCCCACGCATCTCCTCGTGATGTGGACTTTGAACAAATTGTAGATGCACTAAATGCTCATTATGAGAGAAAAGTTCTTGTAGCCGCTGCACGGTACCGATTTTTCAGACTGAAAAAATTACCTGAACAGTCACACCAAGAGTGGATCACCGAGTTGAAGGGCTTAACCCGCAAATGTAAATTTACTTGTTCTTGTGGACTTTCTTATAGTGACGAGATGTTGAGGGATTCAATTACGCAGAATATTCAGGACCCCAGAATTAGAGCAGCAATTCTGAAACAGTCTGACCCCTCATTAGACAGTGTACTGCAGCTTATAGAAGCGCATGATACTTTTGACTTAGCAGATGTAGAAATGCAAAGCCACAGTGTAAATTCAGTGCGCCGCAACGGACGCTTTCCTAGCCGTAGTTCTCAGTATAGCACTAGTGATTCTTATTTTTCTACCGGCCGTGCTGAACAGACAGTGAACAGTAGCCAGTGTAAAAGTGCGACACAAAGGTCGCCCCGTCGTGTTAGAAACAGTGATTTGAATAACGGGCGCCAACGCTCATTTCAGAAAAATGTACGTAAATCTTGCCCCCAGTGTGTGTCTCGCCACAAGCGTGCTCATTGCCCTAGTCGCAACGCAACCTGTTATCAATGTGGCAAATCGGGACATGTGCAGTCTGTGTGTATGCAAATTAAAAACTCAAAGAACAGTAACGTTAGAAACAGTGCTTCGCAAAGTGCGAGAGCAGTGCATACAGTAAATGTTATAGACGCTGTGGAATTGAACAGTGCTTTAGTTGGTTCTCAATTGCAAGAAAGTAGTTCTGCGCCTATGGCAAAACTATATAGTGCACCACGTAGCAAGAGCCGACGAGCGCGTAAAACAGTGCAACGGAAAAGGGTTCGGGACATGCAAAATGACTCTGTACAGTGCATTCCTGTAGTGAAACTAGTGCCTTCTGCAACTTCTCCTTGTAATAGTACCCAGTACTGTGTAGCTAGTGACAGTAGACATCAGGTAGCTACTCAAAGTAATATTAGTGCAGTAGCCTCGCATTGCGCGGACGCCGATCCGGCGGTAGTGTCATCTAGTGACAGTGTGGTTAATCCGCTGTGTGCCGAGTATGCGCCGCTTCCTACCGCACGCAACCCGCGCAAACGCAGCAAACAAACCGTAGCAGACGTTGCCCACATTCGCGCACCTGTCGTGCGCCAGAAGCACAAACTTTTTGTAAATCTCTCCATGGAAAATAAGACTGTGCAATTTCAGCTTGATACTGGTTCCGCTGTCACATTAATAAATAAAGATACTTATGAACTTCTGGGTTCGCCAAAATTGTCGCCGTCACAGCAAGTGTTAACAGCTTACACAGGTCAAAATATTCCCGTGTTAGGAACGTGTAGTCTGCCTGCCTCTTTTCAAGGTGTAACAAAAACAGTTGCTTTTGTAGTTCTTCAGGCCAAGTCTACGCAGAACATTTTTGGACTAGATGCTTTTGACTTGTTTGGTTTATCAATTCAAAGAGATGTGCTTCAAATTTCGTCAATAGTGCTTCAGGATAAAATCAATGCATTGTGTGACAAATACAGTGACTTGTTTTCGCCGGAACTCGGTTGTGCAAAAGACTTCGTGGCACATGTAACTTTAAAAGAATCTGCAGTTCCAAAATTTCGTAAAGCTAGACCAGTGCCTATCGCCTTGCGTGAGACAGTTGCCGAAGAACTTAAACGTTGACAAGATAGTGGGCTGATTTCTCCTGTTTCTGCGAGTCAGTGGGCCTCGCCTTTAGTAATTATACCCAAGCCGTCAGGAAAACTTCGTCTCTGTGCGGACTTTAAATCAACAGTGAACAGTCAAACAATTGTCGACACTTATCCCCTGCCCAGACCTGAGGAACTGATGGACAAATTAGGACAGTCTCGCTTCTTTTCTAAGATTGATTTAGCAGAGGCATACTTACAGATTCCACTTGATGACGAGTCAAAAAAATTTTTCGTCATTAATACTCACATGGGCCTTTTTCAATTTCAACGCCTACCCTTTGGCAGTTCTTCCGCCCCCGCTATTTTTCAGCGTTTTTTGGAACAGCTGACAGTTTCTGTACCGTGTTGTTCGAACTATTTAGATGATATTGTGGTATCCGGACGTACAGTTGAAGAACATTTAGCAAACCTGGAGTGCCTTTTCAAAGTTTTGACTGCAGCAGGTCTACGTTGTCATAAAGCAAAGTGTTCGTTTTTTCAAACTGAAATAGAGTACCTAGGCCATGTGATTAATGCGCAAGGAATCCATCCCTTACAGTCAGATAGAAAAGGAGGCCTTAGCAATCATTTACGGCGTCACTAAGTTTCATCATTATCTCTATGGCAGAAAATTCTATTTGTTGACAGACCACAAGCCTCTCACGTCGTTGTTCTCACCCACAAAGCCAGTTCCGCCACGAACGGCACACAAGCTTCAGAGATGGTCCTTGATATTGTCAAATTACCAGTATGAGATTTTGTACCGACCTACCACTAAACACGCCAACGCGGACACACTTTCCCGACTTCCGGTTGGCCAGGATGTGTCATTTGGTTCTTCAGAAATGGCATGTTGTCAGATAGACTCCAGAGATGCTTCCGCTGTCGCAGACTTTCCTTTGAACTCTCGTCGGGTTGCACAGGAAACAGATGCGGATGCAGACCTAAGTGTGGTAGCACGTTTTGTTCGCTCAGGGTGGCCTGCCAGAGCCAAAGACATTGATCGGCCTCTGGTTCGACGTTATTTTGCACAACGTCATGCATTATCTTTAAGTCAGGGTGTACTGTTGTTGCATACTGACAACGACCAAGCAAGAGTGATTGTTCCTCGTTCCCTGCAACGAGAAGTGTTACGCCTCCTGCATCAAGGACATTGGGGCATTGTTAGGACAAAGCAACTGGCCAGACGTCATTGTACCTGGGTTGGTATGGACGCTCAGATAGAGAGCATGACATCACAGTGTACAGTTTGTGCGGAGCATCAGGCGGCTCCTCCACAGCGTTTCTCAGACTGGCCACGCCCCAAGGGACCATGGCAACGTTTACATATTGACTTTGCCGGACCTTTCTGGAATACGCGCTGGTTAATCGTTGTAGACGCTTTCAGCAAGTTTCCTTTTGTGATTGCCATGAACTCAACGACGGCGTCTAGTACGATCAGTGCCTTAACATCAGTGTTTTGCATCGAAGGTTTGCCTGAAACTATCGTCAGTGACAATGGACCTCAGTTTGTTAGTGCGGAATTTCAACAGTTTTGTCGTGTGAATGGCATTCAGCATATCACCACCGCACCTTTTCACCCTCAGTCCAATGGTGAAGCAGAACGTTTCGTTCGAACATTCAAGTCTCACATGGAGAAGATGAAAGGTCAGCACTCCAGGCAGCAAGCTCTTCAAATTTTCCTGTCTACGTATCGGTGCATGCCACGTGACGGCCCGTCTCCTGCCGAGCTGCTACACGGCCGCCGTCACCGCACTCTCCTTCACCTGCTGCAGCCTCCCACGCACCGAGTCGGTTCGTATGGCGCTACGCGTTTTCAGGTTTCTACGCCGGTGCTGTACAGGGTGTTTGCTGGCAACAAGAAGACATGGATGCCGGGCACCATTCAGCGCGTGCTCGGTCGCAATATGTATGTTGTACGTTCTTCCATAGGGTCGGAGCTGCGGCGCCACGCAAACCAATTGCGTCTGCATAGGCCGCGCGATCCTGTCTCCGGTTTCTTGATTCCAGACCCAGTTCACCGCCAGGGAGCACAACCACATCGTTCGTCCCCGGACTACGAGATCGTCCCGATGGAGATCGACGCGACGCCGCCGCTGTCGCCGCCGCAGATGACAGCGTCACCGAGAGGGACTCCGGGACCGTGCGTGCCGCCGCCGCCTGGGCCACGCACCTCAGAAGAAGATGACCTGCTCCCTCTGGGCGGGGGCGGGCGCCCTTCCACTGGTTTTCGCGGGTTTTCCAGCGGATCGCAAGGTGTATACCGGGGCGCGGACGGCGTCTCGATCCCAGCCTCAGCTACGACGCCCGTCCCACCAGTAACGCCCCCGCCCAGGCCCTCCTCCCAGTGCCGTCGCCGTGGCCCTCAGCCCTACGCCACGACGGCGCGGCGGTTTGGGGGGGAGGGGTGTGGTGTCGCACAAGTACAAAGTGCGCGCCACCTACTTTCGCCGCGCGCCGCCATGCACGCACGGCGCGGCGTTCTCACGACGACAGCCACGAGCGCCCTCTGCTGCAACTCCGCTCGTGGCCACCACGGAAAGACACCGGTGACTTGGGACTGAGTTACCAACCAGTTAGGACCTTCGTAATCAGATATGCACCAGTGAAGACTTTGCTATCGTACAGGTACTAGGCAGGCCTCTAACAACTATGTATCAACATTCTGCAGTACTATGTAAAAGTTAAGTATTGTTACATTCTGTGCAATATATATCTCTTTCTAATTTACTCGAGTGTTTATAGTTTCTGGCTGCTCCCCTCCGTACCTGCACCAGCGTGCTGTCTTGGTTCCTGTGTCGGTCTCATCCACTCGGCCACCGACACCTACGACGAGGCTGGGACACAAAAGAGGCGACGAAGTTGGGACACAAAACAAACATTTGAACATTTTTGTTATCTGGCGGCACGGCAGTGCCCCGCCAAGTCGAGCACACAGCCGTAGCATCCTTTCCTTGAAGCCATCCACGGCGCTGTCTATTTGCCTGTATCTTCGTTGTGGATACAGCTACAAACCCGAACTTTCGGTAACAGAGTATTTGCTACAACTAGCTTTATTCTATAATCATACTATTCTATACCTTGTAGTTAACGATATATTTATAGTTGAAAATCATTATCACTCACGTTGTTATTGTTGTTGTGGTCTTCAGTCCGGAGACTGGTTTGATGCAGCTCTCCACCCTACTCTATCCTGAGCGAGCCTTTTCATCTCATAAGACCTGCAACCTACATCCAATTGAATCTGCTTACTGTATTGCTCTCTTAGTCTCCCTCTGCGGGTTTTACCCTACACACTTCCCCCAACACCAAATTCACGATTCCTTGATGTCTAAGTATGTGTCCTATCAATCGATCGCTTCTTATAGTCAAGGTATGAGAGAAATTCCTTTTCTCCCAAATTCTGTTCAGTACCTCTTTATTAGTTACGCGATCCACGCGCCGAATCTTCAGCATTCCTCTGTAGCACCACATTTGAAAATCCTCTATCCTCTTCCTGTCCACACTACTTGTCGTCCAAGTTTTACTCCCGTACGAGGCGACACTACACTTAAATCAATATTCGATTATAACAAATCTCTCTTTTCAAAAACGCTTTTCTTCCCATTGATATTCTGCATTTTATATTCTCTGTACTGTGACCATCATACGTTATTTTACTGCCCAAGTAACCAAACTTATCTACCACCTTTATTGTTTGGTTACCTAAACTAATTCCTTCAGCATCGTCCGATTTTCTTAGACTGCACTCCACTACCCTTGTTTTGCTCTTGTTAATGTTCATTTTAAATGTTCAAATGTTTGTTAAGCTTAAGGGACTTAACTACGGGGTCACCAGTCCCTAAACTTACAAACTACATATGAACTACCTACAACTAAGGACGGCACAAATATCCATGCCCGAGGGGGGATTCGAACCCCCGACCGTAGTGGCCGTGCAGACCGTGACTGAAGCGCCTCAGTCCCCTCGGCCACAGCGGCTGTCAATGTTCATTTTATACACACCTTTCAACACACTGTCCATTCTGTTCAACTGCTCTTCCAGGTCTTTTGCTGTCTCTGACAGAATTACACTATCATCTACAAAACGTAATGTTTTTATTTCTTCATCCTGAACTTTAATTCCTTCTCCAAATTTGTCTTTGGTTTCCTTTATAGCTTGCTCAATGTACAAACTGAATAGCATTGGAGAAAGGTTACAACCCTGTCTTACTCCCTTCCCAACCTCTGCATCCCTTTCTTGTCCTTCAACTCTGATAACTGCTGTCTGATTTTTGTACAAGTTGTAAATAACCTTCCGTTCCCTATATTTTACTCCTGCTGATTTCAGAATTTGAAAGAGTGTATTCCAGTCAACATTGTCAAAAGCTTTCTCCAAATCTACAAAAGGTAGAAATGTAGGTTTCCCTTTCCTTAGCCTATCTTCTAAGATAAGCCGTGAAGTGAGTATTGCCTCCCGTGTTCCTAAATTTCTCCTGAATCCAAACTGATCTTCCCCGAAGTTGGCTTCTACCAACTTTTCCATCCTTCTATAAATAATTCGTGTTAAAATTTTGCAATCATGACTTATTAAATTAATGGTTCTGTCATTTTCACACTTGTCTGCACCTGATTTCTTTGGAATGGGGATTATTATATTTTTCTTACGTCCGAGGGTATTTCGGCTGCTTCATACGTCTTACACACCAGGTGAAATAGTTTTGTCATGGTTAGTTCTCCCAGAGACTTTAGTAGTTCTGATGGAATGTCATCTACTCCACGGGCCTTGTTTTGACTTAGGTCTTTCAGGGCTCTGTCAAATTCATCTCTCAGTATAGAACCTCATATTTCATCTTCATCTACTTCTTCTTCCCTTCCTACAATATCGTATCTAAATTCATTTCCTTTATAGAGACCCTCAATATATTCTTTCCACCTTTCAGCTTTCCCTTCTATGCTGAGAACTGGTTTTCCATCTGAGTTCTTTACATTCATAAAGCTGCTTTTCTTGTCTCCAAATGTCTCTTTCATTTCCTGTAGGCGGCATCTATTTTTCCCCTATTTAAACATTCTTCTACAAACTTGCAATTGCCTTCTAGCCACTCCTGCTTAGCCATTTTGCACTGCCTGTCAATCTCATTTCTTAGTCGTCTGTACTCCATTTTGCCTATTTCATTTACTACATTTTTATAGTTTGTCCTTTCATTATTTAAATTTAGTATTTCCTCGGATATCCAAGGATTTTTTGTAGATCTTGCCTTTCAACTACTTTGTCCTCTGCTGCCTTCACTATTTCATCTCTCAATGCTACCCATTCCTCTTCTACTGTTTCATTTTCCCCCGTTTCTGTCAATTGTTGCCTAAAGCTTCCTCTGAAATTCTTAAGAACTTCAAGTTCCTTCAATTTATCCAGGTCCCTTCTCCTTATTGTCCTACCTCTCTTCAGTTTCAGTCTGCAGTTCATAACCAATAACATATGGTCAGAGTTTATATGTGCCCCTGGATGTCTTACAATGTAAAGCTTGATTACGAAATCCATTTCTTGCCATTATAAAATCTATATATACAACTGTTTCCCATGATTCCTAAACCTTGTGTTTCTTACGATTAAATTTTGTTCTGTGCAAAACTCTTCTAGACGGCTTCCTGTTTCGTTCCTTTTGCCCAGTCCATATGCACCTGCTATTTTTCTTTCCCTCCCTTTTCCTACTACCGAATTCCAGTCTCCCATCACAATTAAATTTTCCGCTCCCTTAATTGTCTGTATAATTTCCTTTAACTCCTCATACATTTCTTCAATCTCCTCACAATCGGCATAGCTAGTTGGCATATAAACATGTACTATGGTGGTCGGTGTTGGCTTCGTATCTATCTTGATTATGATAATGCGATCACTGTGTTGAACATAGTAGTTTACCCGCATTCCTATTAAAAAAAAATGTTTAAATGTTTGTAAATCAGTGGTCATTAGTCCGTAGCTTACAAACTACTTAAACTAAGCTAAACTATTCTAAGGACAACACACACACACACACACACACACACACACACACACACACACACACACATGCCCCAGGGAGGACTCGAACCACAGCGAGGCGCCTAGACAGCTCGGATAGTCCACCGCAGGCCTATTATCTTATTCATTATCAGACCTACTCCTGTAATACCCTGTAATATCCCCCACTCACATATTATCAAAATTCTGAGGTTCTTCTAGGATACACAGAAACTTTAAATTTTGTATTTAGTTTGTGTCTGTACGTGATTTAATTCGAAAATTCCAGACAGTAGGTTCAGTTCATTATACACCAGGAACTGGTAGGCCTACGGTTTTAACAGAACGGAAGCTTGACAGCATTTCGGACATCATGTTGCGGAGTCCAACAAAATCAGTAAGGAAACTTTCTCATACGACAGCGCATACGGCCTTAACTAAAGAACTGGGGCTGTATACGTATAAAATTACTGCAGAGCAGCAATTACATTGTATGGACCACACAAAAAGAATAGCATATTGTGAATGGTTTCAGCTATTTATTAACAAAGATGGAGTTGGTGTTTAAAATCGAACATTTTTCACTGATGAGGCTTGGTTTCAACTATCTGGCTACATTAATTCTAAAAATTCACGTATTTGGTATTCCGGAAATCCACATGCCTTAAGAGAAACGCCATTGCACGTAGAAAAAATCGGGGTGTGGGTTGCCATAACACAGCGCAAATTATAGGTTCGATTTTTCCGAAACTACCGTCACCTCCGAAATCTTTTGTTCCCAGATAATTTATCTGTTTATTGCGCTGATGAATGAAGATGAGGTGAATCATGCTTTTTTCCAGCAAGACAACGCTACTGCTCATACAGTACACCAATCCGTACGACTTTTAGATGAAATCTTTGGAGACAGAATAATTACAAAAAGTCTCTGGCCCCCTCGCTCTCCTCTCGACTATTTCCTTTGGGGAGCGGCTAAAACATTTCTTTATCACAATAACCCAAAGACAATACATGAACTTAGGACAGCGATAACTGAATATCTGCATTCGATTACACGTGAAACATTGGTGAAGGTATTGGAAAATAAATGTAAACGTGCTGAAATATGCCTTCAAGAAAGAGGAAATCATTTCCAGCATCTACTGTGATAGTGGTGAGTACAGTGTTATTAATTAATTTCATAGTTTTAATCGTAATAATGTTAAATCCCATCTCGCGCCATAACTGCAGCCAGTAGCAGCGAAACTCGGCCGCTAGCTTATACAACGACATAAATGTGCTGCCACCCTAGGGCCGGTTCCCACTAGAGCGCGGCAACGGAAACGGCCAGCTTTTACCGCGGAAACGACAGACGTTTGGAGGCAGCCACGAGGCTGAGGCACCCAATGATCTGTACTTAACAACTCCCATCTCGGACAAAGGTTTAATGTCAGTACGTAAATTACTACATTTATGTTGGTGGCTATTGCAAGTATGATATTATATGTGATTAACGAAAGAAGCACGATGTTGGCTGAAGACATACATTCTGTCTGATATGTCATTTCTACTGTTTTCTCCTTATTAGAAAACAAATTAGGTGACAGGAAGGTATTTCTGTGAAGTATAACCTTGAACGTAAGTGAATCATGAACGACAAGCAGATCAGCCACGAAGAGTTTGGAAGCTCTCAAAATATAGACCTAATTTTGACGATTATATGGGTAGATCGTGTAAGTAATTAAGAGCTACTGGATCAGACTAGAGAAAAAGTAAACTGTTGCACAACCTTATTAAAAGAGGAGATTATCAGCGAGCATAGAATAACGTAGAGGGGCTATACCGCCTACATCAGCGTACAGGCAGTGACTCTACGGCAGCCATCTTGGATGGGTGTAGAAACAGAGTTGCCGCGGTGGAGTAGCCGAGCGGTCTAAAGCGTCTCGCTGCGGAGCGCGCGGTTGCTCGCCGTGGGGGTTCGAGTCCTTCCTGGGGCATGGGTGTATGTGTTGTCCTTAGGTTAGTTTACCTAGGTTTAAGTAGTTTGTAAGCTATGGACTGATGATGGACTGATGACCTCGCAGTTTGGTCCGATAGATTTACAAACATTTGAACATTTTTGAGAAACGGAGTAGGGCGGATAAATGCGTAAGTCTTCAAATAGTTCTCGCCTTAATTACATTGTCATTTGTACCCCTTAGGATAGGAAAAAAATTACCAAATTTTTCACGCCCTCTGGTGAATACTGAAGGGATGCAATAGTGTTCTAAGCAAGTACAATACGTATTGTGTTTGTGTAAAAATAATAATTGAAAATATTACTTTTATATGAAATAAAAATTGCTACATGAAAAAGTTAGTCGCCTGCCACCTTTTTTTAGAGCTGAGCAATTTTCGGAGAACTACATTTTATAAATTATTGAAAGAAATGAATTTCAAATATGTCCGTCGTGGACGCGATAGTATGCTAATAGACAGAAATGACACCATTTTATGCAGATGGTGTTATCTTAGGACCAATAAACGCATGAGAGATGAAATGAGACCCATTTACTATTTGGACGAGACTTGGGTGAACGCAGGACATACCCGAAGTAAGGTCTGGGAAGATGGACCATACAGTCCTCAGAACAAGCGTTTCTGTCCGGATTATCCACCGGAAGCAAGGGCCCATCAGGTAAAGAGAAACGTCTGATTATCGCACACATTAGCAGCAAAGCAGCATTTGTTGAAGGATGTTCGTGGACTTTCGAATCCAAGAAAAGTGGAGATTATGATGAGGAGATGTGCGCCGAAACCTTCGAGAAGTGGTTTCAAGATGTTCTTCTTCGGCTTCAGGAAAACGCTGTTATTGTTCTTGATAACGTGCCGTACCATTCTGGTAGGAAAGGAAAGGTTCCCAATGCTTATTCCAATAAGCTCGAAATATCAGAGTGGCTATAATCTAAAAATATCGATTTTGAAGACAGTATCTTAAAGAAAGAACTTTTAGATATAGTTAAAAATCACAGAACAGCTCAAAACGAATACGTGATAGATGAAATGGCGACTAATGCTGGGAAAACTGTTCTCAGAATTCCCCCATTACCACTGTGAATTAAACGCCATCGAGTTAGTGTGGGCCAGAATCAAAGGCTATGTTGCAGCGAAAACCAAAACATACAAAATGCCGGAAGTTACAGAACTGCTAGAAGAAGCAGTAAGAACAGTTACTGCAGAAGATTGGAAAAAGTGCGGCCTCCATATCGTAGAAAAAGTTGAAATTCAAATGTGGAAATTAGACTGCGTTATAGAGGAGAGAGAGGAGCGGTTTGTTATAAACCTCGATGAAAACAGTTCGACAGAGTGAACCTTGTTTCGTTGTCCATTAACATTATTATTACTAATATTGTTATTAAAAATTGATTTTGTTTGAATGGAGCGATTTATTAGCAACCTGAATGAAAATAAATCTACTTCAATAGAAAGAACTCATTTTCATCGTACTTTTAACATTATTGTAACTCGCTTTGAATCCTTAAGCCGTCTGTGTGGTTTCTTTCTTTTTTTTTTTTTTTTTTTTTTTTTTACGCTTCATTTCGTTACATTGTTGCCCGGGTTTCTCACGGTCCGCTGTGACGTCAACTCAGCAGCAAGCCAACGCTGCCAGCTGCAACGCGTGCGCCGATTTTGCACACCCCTACGTATCACGTGAACACCGAATGCTTTCGCTGGAAACGAGCGTAGTCGCTCACGTGACACTGATAGTTTCGTCCCAGCTCTCGCTGAATAGACTTATAGGATGACTCATACTCTGGGTGTCACGCTCCCTACCGGCTTCATTTCACTGTCGTTATAAGGCCTCTATGTTATTCTGTGCCGCTGGAGATTATTTGATAGGACACATTGTAAGATATCTTTCAAAAGTCAAACTGGTAATGGAAGCAACAATGGGTTTAAATATGGAAGACGAAGGCCAACCACTGACTATAGTAACAGACTGAATTAGTTGTGGGTTGCAGTAACTGGAAGGAAATGAAGGTGATACATCTACATATTTAATCTGCAAATCACATTTAAGTGCATGCAGAGGGCTTTTCGAACCGCTTTCATAATATTTCTCAACCATTTCATTTTCTAATAGCGCGTGGGGAAAAAGGGACACCTAAATATTTACGTTTTAGATCTGATATATTTTATTATAATTATCATGTCTCCCTATGGAGGTGGGTGCTAACGAAAAATATTTGTAATTTGAGGAGAAAACAGCTGAAAGAGATTTCGCAAGTAGATCTCGCCGCAACGAATAATGTCTTTCTTTTACTGATTTCCACCTCAACTCGTGCTTTATTTCAAAATTAAATGTTTGTACAGCTTATGGGACTTAACTACAGGGTTATCAATTCAAATGTTTGTAAAGCTTGAGGCACTTAACTACGGTGTCATCAGTCCCTAAACTTTCAAACTACTTATGAACTACCTTATACTAAAGACGACAAAATCATCGATGCCCGAGGGGAGATTCGAACCCCCGACGGCGGACGGCAGCGCGCACCGCAACACGGCGCTCCAGTACGCGCGGCTAATCCGCCGCGGCAGGGTCATCAGTCCCTAAACTTACAAACTACTTATGAAGTAACTAATACTAAGGACGGCACAAATATCTATGCCCGAGAGGGGGGATTCGAACCCCCGACCGTAGTGGCCTTGCAGAACGTGACTGGCGCGCCGCAGACCGCTCGGCCACTGCGGCCGGCTGCTATATTTCCATGACACTCTCTTTCTGTATTAATACAAAACGAGCTTTCTTCACTGAACTTTCTCTATATACTCAGTCAGTCCCAGCTGTTGAGGTTCCCACAATGTGCAGCAAATACTCCAAAATAGTACGGACAAGTGTAGAATAGGCAGTTTCTTTAGAAGAACTGTTGCTTCGTTGCACTAGATATACTAGCGTGAGGAAACCCATAAAACTAGTCTTTGTTCAGAATCTCACAAATAAACAGTGATGTAACCATAATAAATAGAAGGCTTCATTGTAAACTGAAATAAATGAAAAAAATGTAGTTACAAAGCAATTACATTTTGTGAAACAACAGCAAACAGGTTACTATTAAAAATATCCTTAGTACACATAGAATATCGTTAGACTTTACGTGGACTTTTCCATCGTGTACTTATTTGATATATTAAAAGCTGTTAAAAACGAAAACAGTAGGGAAAAAAAACAATAAACAAAAAACCATTGCTTTTATATCAGTGCGGATAAAAACATTTCGAATTACTATCATATGAGAAAATACGTGACTGTTTATGTGCTAAACTTTTCAAAAAACACTGTTCGGATATCCTGACTTTTCATGAAGTGTGACGATTGTAACGACCACAAGACCTGGTCTCTACCCGCCTGACGGATATAAATAGCAATAACTTGAAAATGGGAAGAGATATAATTCTGCTCTCAACTTTACATACTATCTCGATATGTAGGCTACAATTCATTCGCTATAATGTATGACCTAAAATAAACCATACGCGAAGTCTACACAATGAGTTTTTACGTCTGCAAACTCAGATATTTCGTGAAGTTTTCTTGCGTTCATTATCTGCAGAACAGTAAGTGTGGCGAATAAATGCTGTATTTATCGAGCAAATATACCAAGCTGTAAGATAAGAAAGAATCAATTTTTTTCAGTGAACAGTTTTCTTAAAATCGCTTGATAATTTTTTCAGCTCGGCGGCACGTTCGCTACAGTTCTTCGCCGAGACAGTCGTCAGTCGAGTATTTCTCGTGGGCGCCTGTGGACTCAACCTACGTCACGCTCAGCGCCCTACGTGATTGGCTGCAGCGCGTTGCGCGGCGGTGGCAGCGTTCAACATGCACTAACCGCATTGCTGAGCCGCCGCACCTCGCCGTCGAGGGCGTTCACATGGCAACCCTGCCGCTGCCACGTGTGAGTGTGGCCACGCTTGCCGCGTAGCTTCGCGCGAGTCGTGTCATGGCAACCGTGCCGTTGCCGAGCGCTTTTCCGCGCGGCAGCCCCTAGTGGAAACCGGCCATTAGGCTAGTTGCACACACACCGATTTTGGACGGCCAGTAAAATATCGGCCCGGTGGAGCGCCGCTTGCACACACGCCGGAATTTTACCGGTCAAACGAGCAGTCGCTTGGCGGTCGTGGTCGAGTGAAGTAGATTACGAGCATAAATTAATGAATTCCAAATATTTTCCCTAATATTATGACAAATATTGCTGACATGATACAAAGAACTAATGATGTACCGTATCATAAATTAGTTTATCAGTTGCGAACTGCATTTTTTCTTTCTCTTCATTTCCTCAAAACCATCATTCGAATCGAAGGAAACTTGTCTCCATGTACCTCTAGTCGAATTTCTATCTTCAAATGTGTCCAAAGTTCTATATGTCATTTCTCTTTCGGTTGATGTTGCAACTAAGGTATCAACATAAATTTGACAAACATAAGCCAGCTGTGTTACCAAAAATTACAGTTCCCCTCAGAAGAATGGTATTGCTGTAATAAATCATCGGGCATAGTTGATCGACCCTGGAACAAAAGTGCTAATGGTAGCCAAAGAAAAATAAACATTAGAGTTGCTAGATATAGTGGTAATGTATTTTACAAATTGCACATGTAATATAGAAACGAATATTACAATTCCTCCAGTTAGAACAGCAATCGTATCCAAAACTATCAATATGGACAAGTGATTGTGAACATCCACAGCTGTATCTAACTGATCCATAGTCCATGTCTCATTGAAATACCTAATGGTAGGCATTCGAACCCATATTGGGCCGTTGTAATACCAGATACGATTACGTCAAATGAATGTGCAGAGAACAAAACATGCTAAAAGATAAGCTTATTTATTATATCTCACCAGATGACCAACACTGATTAGCAAGCGACAGTTCGATTACTGTCTTTTTCAAATTTTTCTTATATTTTGGAATATGGCTCATTATGCTGCTCACGCAACAAAAACAAACGCACATGATAATTGAGTAATAATCTGTATCGCAAACAATGTGAGGAGATTACTGTTATCAGTCACAGTCTTATTCCGTAACCATGAAAATATAATGATAATACGAAATGAAACGTGTGCAACGAGAATTGTGATGCTTCAAATGAATTTCTTTACAATATCATATCCATCCCACAATTATACTTTTATTCCGCATCTTTCATTAACGACGCAAAAGCTACGTTTTATTGTAAGCAACATTAGGAATATTAAATCGCTATGACATTCAAATCCATAGCGGTTTAATGTAATCCACTTTCACTCCAGACGGTAGCACGAGGAAAAGAATTTTAAATAACGGCCAGCCCGGTGTTCGCCACGTGGCATTCCCAGAGGTTTAGGAGATCTTTTGGTGTGAGTTTGTCACTGGCAAATACCAAACACGTGACGTTTCGCATACTAATGAGAAACATCAACCCGTCAAACCACCCGCACCTACGAATACATCATGCAGGAAGTAGACGTCTGATCAATCACCTTAGATCCATCTTTTCCAAGAACCGGGCATTAATTTGATACTGCGACCAGCGAACCCAAGGAGGTAGAGTAACTTGTAAAATCTCAAGCCTAAGAGTCGACTTTTGGTGTTTCTTCATCATAGCAAGCGCCTTACTGTGTGAAATAAGAAGACAAATGAAGAAAAATTATATATTGGATTTAGAAGCCGAGGCCGTTTATTCTGATACGAACGCTGGTGTAGTAGGACGGAATTACACAACGGTTGTTCAAATGTCTGTAAATCTATCGGACCAAACTGCGTGGTCATCAGTCCGTAGCTTACAAACTGCTTAATCCTAGGTAAACTACCCTACGGACAAACACACACACCCATGCCCCATGGAGGACTCGAACCTCCACGGCGAGCAACAGCGCGCTCCGCAGCGAGGTGCTTTAGACCGCTTTTTTTCTATGGGTAGTTCTTTTCAATGCGGACGCTGATCGTATTTGTTCGTTGATGTTCGAAGTGTTGTTGGCTCAGCTTTTTTATTACAGAGGGCGTTGAGCCCCCTGACCGGGCGCGCTGAGCCACGGCGCCCGGCAGACCGCTCGGCTACTCCACCGCGGCTACACAACGGTTGGTTTGAGCTAGTATGTAGAACACAAAACCACGGGTTTTCGTCAAAAGGATGCGTGGTTTCTAGATAAGGTCTGTCATTTATGATTAGGTATTAGGCCTTTGTTCCTGCAGAGGTCCGGAAAACGGCTGTACTAAAGTATGTGTTGGTGGCGCCGGCGTAAATGCGCAGATGCGTAAGACGAGGTCCTAGGCTCGAACCGATAACCGGAGCAGGTTTGTTTTTTAATATGCACACTTTGCACGAGTGCACGATAATACAAGTTACAATCCGTATATTTCAGATACGTTACTTTCCTGTCCGGTAACATTTCGAAGCGAATATAGTATCAAAAAGTTTTATCTCTTCACCCAGCCAGTTCATATGATGACTTATAATAACAAAGATAACTTTTGGATTACTGAACGAACTAGACAGTATATTTGCGTGCAGATTTTCTGTCCAGATTATCATTGCCACCAGAAAAATGCAACAGAGATCCTATGAGTTGCCGGCCGCGGTGGCCGAGGGGACTGAGGCGCTCCAGTCACGGTGTGCACGGCCACTACGGTCGGGGGTTCGAATCCCCCCTCGGGCATGGATATTTGTGCTGTACTAGTTCGTAAGTAGTTCATAAGTAGTTTGTAAGTTTAGGGACTGATGACCCCGTAGTTAAGTCCCATAGACTATACAAACATTTGAACATTTTTTCCTATGAGTCATAGCGTAAATTTGTTCCACAGACAGATAATTTTTTGATCATGCTTCTTCATAAAGAATTTCCTTAAACGTAGGTATCAGGGCACATATCGTATGCGTTTATAAATATAAAAGATTATATAGTAGCCACAAGTTATTAGCTGAAATAAGTGCATACTATAAAACGCTGTCTTTATGTGGGTTTAAAACTTTACAAGCACATACCAAAAGTGTAATAGCTACAACGACAATCTTCGATAGCGATTGTCTCGATAGAAGCTGGCCGGCCGCGGTGGCCCAGGTGACTGAGGCGCTCCAGTCACGGTCAGCACGGTCACTACGGTCGGGGGTTCGAATCCCCCCTCGGGCATGGATGTTTGTGCCGTCCTAGTTTGTAAGTAGTTCATAAGTAGTTTGTAAGTTTAGGGACTGATGTCCCTGTAGTTAAGTCCCATAAGCTTAACAAACATCTGAACATCTGATAGAAGCTGATAATTGCGTTTGCTTGTTGAAAGTCACAATAGTAGCGATCGCTGGATTGGTCTCACCTACTTGGCCCAAACTGCGAATATGAAACACGAATATGAACGTTTTAAATTCCTTCAATAACTCCCCTGTGTAGGTCATAGGAAAAGAGAAACCGATCCCCAAAATTTTCCAACTATCGACAGGCGCAATATCAGCTAATCTTGAGGATCAGAATTGCTGATGTCGGTGTTGTGGAGTGGCTAAGCGATTAGCTTTTTAAAGAAACAGCACGAGCTCGAAACACACTTATTCCAAAATATTTTCTTATATTATATTAGCCCTTACAATTTTAACTATTAATTATGAAATTTCATTGTATAATTAATATATTAGTTTCCGGTGTAACTGCTTTAATTAATTAATATACCTTCATTAATCATTTAATTTTCATAATTCGATGAAGTTTTAAACGAAAGTATTTTCAAAAGTTATTGCATACACTTATATGCCGAAGTTATGTTACATTCCTTAGGGTGTACATCGTCAAAGAAACGTAAACTTCACACTATGCAGACTTTTTCAAAGTATTTTAAGCAAGCAATTTTATCCGAAATATGCTACGGTGCAAAGAATACTTCATTCAAGTTTTTAAGTGAATGACTTTTCACTGTTGATTTTGGTGCATACCAAGTGTTGCGAATCATTGGGGTGGAAGAAAGGGCACTGAACTAACGCTGTACTATTGAATATGTTTTAATTGAATCTCCTCTTGACGTCAACTTTCGTGGAACATTGAAATGTTTAAGTAAATTTAAATTTCATATTTAAAAGTTTAACATTGTGAGAGGTAATATGAAATAAACAAGAATTTACAATCCAAGCTCTTGTCCACTACGTCACTCAGATTCGTCGAATACTGGGACTCAATAAGCAGCTTATATAACACCCTTTTTCTATGTGGGAAACTTTCGCGACCGTATTCGCTTTCCCTTTGGCCAACTCGGGCGAGATATTTTGGGAATTTGACATGTCCGTCTGTTTCCTTCTTCTCGCAGGGTTTGAACCAAATCGGTAAAGCCCATCCCGCGATCTACTCTGGTCAGACATAAACATTATACAGTATAAACTGAAGCCGGCCGCAGTGGCCGAGGGGACTGAGGCGCTCCAGTCACGGTCTGCACGGCCACTACGGTCGGGGGTTTGAATCCCCCCTAGGGCATGGATATTTGTGCCGTCCATAGTATTAGCTAGTTCGTAAGTAGTTTGTAAGTTTAGGGACTGATGACCCCGTAGTTAAGTCCCATAAGCTATACAAACATTTGAAATT
Source organism: Locusta migratoria (assembly GCA_026315105.1). NCBI lineage: Eukaryota > Metazoa > Arthropoda > Insecta > Orthoptera > Acrididae > Locusta > Locusta migratoria. The sequence continues at coordinate 458,099,692 of CM048755.1, forward strand.
TGAAAACTTATGAACTGAATGAGGTCGAATCATTGATGGAAAGGTCGCACCCCTCCTTGTGTGTGAAAATTGCTGGAGTTAGAACATCCTCGCCTATGGTCCACGGACTAAGACGCCTTACGAATGCGAAATTCAGGGTCCTCTTACAGCTACAGTCGTAAAAACCGTCGGAATAAAGTGAATGGAATCGTTCGTCTCTTTATATTTATAATGAAACTTTCCGCTGTAGCTACGAATGCCAGATTTGTTGACTTGTGGGTGTTCTATAGTTGAAAAGCACATGCGGTAACAGGAGCGTAATTCTGCGAAAAATTTAGAACAAAATGTGTGGGATAGATATGTTGACCACTCAGGCTTCTAAACACCCACATGCAAGGTCTTGGTATATTGAGGTGTTCAAAAATGTTGAAATGTTTTTTAAGCATAAGGGACTTAACTACGCGGTCATCAGTCCCTAAACTTACAAAGTACTTATGAACTAACTTATTCTAAAGACGGCACAAACCCGACGGGAAGCGGCCTCGGGCATCGTAGAATAGTGCCTCAATGCGCCTGGTCACTCCGCCGCGGCAGTTTTAAGAAAATGCGTGGCTAATGTACAAAAAAATGTTACACAAAATGGAAAAAAAGACTACCTGCAAAAAGAAATGAAATCCCATCAAAAACATAAAACGTAGAAAAATTCAAGTATCACAACGGATTCCGCTGCGAGATCCAAAACATCCGACTTGCTTTCCCGCGAGATCTCTCAACTTTTTACGGTGGAGCGAATTCGTTGCGAGACTTGCATTTTTCTACGTTTTATGTTAAAAAAAATTATATTTACAGCCTAGATACAAACGTGAGGCATTCTATAAACCCAAGCCGAAGTGGAGTGGCCGAGCGTTCCAAGGTGCTCAAATAATGTTCAAATGTTTGTCAAGCTTATGGGACTTAACTACGGGGTCATCAGTCCCTAAACTTACAAACTACTTATTAACTACTTACGAACTAGGACGGCACAAATATCCATGTCCGAGGGGGTATTCGAACCCCCGACCGTAGTGGCCGTGCAGACCGTGACTGAAGCGCCTCAGTCCCCTCGGCCACCGCGGCCGGCTTCCAAGGTGCCTTGCTGCGGAGCGCGCCGTTTCTCTCCGTGGGAGGTTCGAGTCCTCCATCGGGAATGGTGTATTTCTTGTCCTTAGCGTAAGTTGATTTAAGTAGTTTTTAACCTTACGAAATAATGACCAGAGTATTTAAGTCCCATAGATCTCATTTGAAAATTTTAATATAACTCCAAGAGGTACGGATACGTTTTATAAAAAGTTTCATAGTAATAAAGTGTGTAACTTGTGTTTACCTTTTAAAAAAGACTATCAGTCCCATTAATATTCTGGCCATTGGGGGAAACATTCCAGTTGGGGTCTTATACAACAGGAACTGTAGCAAATACATTATTTAGCGGTATATTGAATAATATCCATTATTGCAAAATGTTTTTTTAATCTTTTACTTAATTTGCATATTCTGGGAATAGGCGATCTTCTTTCAAATTTAAATTAATACTATGTCAAGATCGCAAAAAATTAGTTTGTTTGACGACCGGTTTCGGTACGCTGGGGTACAATCTTCTGATCTATGGGAATGTGTAAAATAAAACCGCACTTCACATACCGGTACCTGATACCACTTATGTATTTACAGAGGAGCTCGACATTTTAGTTGTTGGCTGGCCAAACATAAAACCAATAAAATATTCAGAATAAAATACACCATTATATATTTGCTGTTCACTGTCAGAACGACTTCACAGGACTAAATAACGGCGATGCAACTGCGGCAAAGGGACCTACATTTGCCGCTTGTAGTGTGCTACTTTGTCATCATGTTTCATCTTTTAAAACAAACGGTAATTTACCTCCCATTTCTTAAAAAAATATTTCCCTTTTTCATAGCGTCGTATGTCGTTTGAACATAAAATCTGCTGACGTTTAAATTGTTTTTGTTGGTGAAATAAATTCAGTGTCTGAAATAGACAGCAGCTGCCACAGCAGTCCTCGAGAATGCACAATTCCACCAAGCTCCTACAAATTTTAAAAATATATCTTAAAATATTTAACATACTATTCGGCAAAAAGTAAAATGATGGTAACCCAATGTACCGGAATCGGTCGTCAAAACAAGTAATACTTTTGCGATTTTGGCATAATTAATTTTAAAATATTTATATTAAATTAATAAGAAAGTCCTAGAATCTTTTAGACAACATAAGGCGAGGAACGAAAATTGCTGGTAGCCTGACATAAACCTACTTTCTTTCCCTCGACAGTCACGAGTCCATCGATTACGTAAGCGTCTCAAGATAACAGCTACGTGTAGAAATTTGAACTGTTCAGTCTCACTTATCATATGTACATTCTGTGTCATCAAAATATCAGTATTTGTTGAATTGTGTTTTAGATACTGTAAGAACAAAGTTTCACTGTGATTTAGAATCAATTTATTTTCCACAAGATAAGAAATTATTTCTTTAGCCACTTCGTTGGCTTTGAGAGAAAGTAGCTCATGTAAAACGGACTTTTAGAGGGCACGTCTCACGCGTTCAGATGTTCGACGAGTCTTAAATTCCCAACGACTTGTACGCTAGAAGGGTAATTGATCTGCTTTCCTCAAGTACCACTGACATTCTGATTTCCACCGTTCGTTCTCGCCAGGTCGTCACCATCGGCTGATGGACAAAACAGGTTTACTCTGCAGTTTTGCTCCTTATCTGCGCATTTTACTACATTTCCTCAGAATCAATAGTAAAACTTTTGTACTGCGTTTCGTGAATCGCACATGGCCTAGTTCCACTAATTCCCACAGATGTGCGTTTTTCTTAAAATGTCAACTGAACGGTGTACATGAAAGTACGGCTTAGAACCATTGGCCGACGTTAGCCTAACAGAACGAATCACAGGGGAAGACAGACAACAAATGCTGAAACAAACTGGCCATAATGTAGAAGAAAGAGAAGAAGAAGAAGAAGAAGAAGAAGAAAAGAAAACGGCTGAAACAATCAGGTCACCGCGATGACTACTGTACTGTGTTGGGATTAACAATACTAATAAATTCCCATATATGACAAACGATGCTCTTGCTTTCAGTTACGCCCTATGGAGTTTTCTAGCTTTTCATTGTTACGCTGAGGAAGAATAAGGGTCGTAACCCTTCTGTATAAGTATACTAATAAACCATTTTTGTGGGCCTGCATAGTGTATACGGTGCAACAATCGTTAGAAATAGTTGAGGTACACAATAGCAGACAAGATTGTCTTCATTTCTTATTATTTATTTATGTTCTTAATACGTATAAAACCAAAATAATACCGTTAGCGCAAGTATTTCTATTAAGCCCTCACACGTACCAAGCCATAATCTTACGTTTGGAGGGTTTTTTCCTGCACTGCTGTGGCCCTTCACTACAATGAAAACCTAACGGCGGGAACTTCAGGTAGATACGTGTTAGAAAAGAAACCTTTAGGTCGAGTTTTCTCACATTTTTACTTTATGAATTTTAAAGGTTAAACTCAATTTACATACCATCAAGGGAAAAGCTTCTTCAAATATATAAATCTTTCATATAAATTTCGAACCGGTATTAATATTAACTCTATATAATCATTATATTTCTCGATGCCTGAGCATTAAGTATACGTTTTGTAAAATTTCTGGACGTCTGCACAAAACAACACATTTTTCGTCTTTCTTGTCCTCCTAAAGCAGACCGGAAGATATTTTTCTACCCTCGGAGGACATTATCAAAGGTTCTCGAATGCTAAAGATCATTGTACCACGTGCATCTTACTGACTGGATCTGCCTGTTGTGTAAGACGTCACTGTATGCGGAAGATACAAGAAAAGAAAACTTGGAAGAAGAAAAAGAATGAAGACACCAATCCAACAACAACCTCTACCCATTCTGCACTGTTACAAAGTTTCGAGGGCGATGAACTTTGCTCATCTTCGAACGTTTACTTGTTCCTGTTCCAGATGGTCTTCAATACTCTGCAGTATCATCTTAAATGAACGAATAAATTGAAATGTATATCATCGATATGTGAGACACGTGAAATATACATTTTACAACCTCATTACGAAATATTTATCTTAATATTAAAAAATGAATTAAAAACCTGGTGTGTCATCGGCCTTAAAATTCATACAACATTCCGATATTGGTGATTAAATTATGCTCTGTGGGAAAATTCTAGCAATTGGCTTCTTGTTTCCTTCCTTTTTATGTAATCCATATTAACCTAACACTGTTCCTTCTATCCAAACTTCTCATCCTCTGCAGAACTAGTGGGTATATATGCTAGCAGTACTGTGCTGGGTGTTAGCTACGCATTTATCTTGGTTACGATAGTGCGATCACTATGCTGTTCATAATAAATGCATTCGTAGTTTTTTGTTCATTATTAGACCTACTCTTGAATAACCCACACATTATTTTGTGTTTATAATCCTGCATTCACCTGGCCAGGAGTCCTGGTCATCTTGCCACCTAACTTCAATGCTAATCAATGTATCCAGCTTCTTCTCCTTTCAAATTTTCGCGCTAAACTATCCGATTAAGAGATCTAATATTTCACGCTCTAGTGCGAAGAATGATGATGCTACTTTTGGATTTCCTGATGACGACGTCCTCCTGAGTAGTCCGCGCTCGGATATCAGAATGGGAGCCTATTTTACCCAAGAGGACGCTATCGTCGTGTATCCATGCGATAGAGTTATATGTCCTGGGAAACCGTAACGAGTATAGTTTCCCCTTGCTTTCAGCCGTTCGCAGTATCTGTATGGTGACGCCACGTCGGCTGATGTCACAAGGCCAGATCAGTTAGTCATGCAGACTTGCTCCCGCGACTACTTAAAAGGCTGCCGCCCCTCTTCAGGAAACATTCATTTATCTGGTCTCTCCGCCGACTGCCCTCCGCTGTAGCTATCTGTAACGTTGAGGCACGCAAGCCGCACCACCTCGACAGTATCTATGGTTCATGGATGTGGGATAACCACTTTCTCCTAGGAAAAAGTAACACAGTGTATATGGGTATAAGCAATGCAACCCACGCTTATTCTTATTTAAATTCAATCGGGAAATTTTCGAAATTTGCCGTGATAAATAAACTTCTTAATACATATGGACATACATAGTACAATTCATGGCACGTTAAACCATCGCGCATACAGAGAGGCGCATAGTCAGGGGACGGCACAAGTTTTGTGTTTCCTTCAGACACATTCTTCTGCTATACGGATAACATGGGTATCACAGAATGTGAGTGAAACGGCATGGCAACAGTGAAGTACTAAAAAATTTAACTACGCGTGACTGTACGATTCTAAACATATAAATTTCTACAAATACACCCTGAAACTGTGTCTATATGTGGACTAAGCACAATGTCGCGTCCAGCCATGTTAAAATCGGCCCCACAACCTGGCCCACGCCACGCAGACGAGGGTTGATGCTGATCCGCCATACAGCCAAGATCTCGCACCATGAGATTTCCATCTACTTGCTCTTCGCTAAGCTGAATGGACGTTCACACAGCGGTTCTCGAATGACTCCATGACCAAGGAACCGATATGTATCGTCGAGGAACTGAACCATTAGAAGAATTCGTGGTTTTTGCATTTTGAGGAGCCACAAATTGTGAACATTTTCTTAAAGATTTTTGCGTCATTTGACTGATTACGTGTTCTTCATTTCACTATACAGACTACAACCTTAGTCCATTTCAAATGTTGTACTGGAACGGAAATCATCAAACTTGTGTATGGCCCAATACATTTGACGTTCGAAAGTTTGTAAACAAAAAATGTTCAAATGTTTGTTAAGCTTAAGGGACTTAACTGCGGTGTCATCAGTCCCTAAACTTACAAACTACTTATGAACTACCTTATACTAAAGACGACACAAACATCCATGCCCGAGGGGGGATTCGAACCCCCGACTGTAGCGGCCGTGCAGACTGTGACTGGAGCGCCGCAGACCGCTCGGCCACTGCGGCCGGCTGTTTGTGAACCTATTGGACCATACTGCTATGGTCACTGAACATCAGTCCCTAGACTTACAAACTTCTTAAAGTAAATCACACTAAGAAAAAATACACACAACCATGCCCTAGGGAGGACTCGAACCTCTGACGAGAACGGCCGCTCAGTCCGTAGCATGATGCCTTAGACGACGCGCTCATCCGCGAGGCCCACATTTGAAGTAGTTGAGACTTTCAAAAATCAAAAATTCACTGAAACATGGAAAAGAAACACGACAAAAAACGGATGGGTAGCTTTCATATATGAAATACTGAACGCAGAAGAGGATAATATAGGTTAATTGACAAATCCCATCCATTTGAGAAAGATAGCACTTCGCGCGTAACGATGATTTTAGCATATAATTTCAGACCTATTTCTCGCTGGCACCCCCGCCCCCTCCACAGAATGATGTAAGGAGAAACGTTTATCGCTTAGTACATTTGCTGGGCATTCCGTGAAACGTCCGCGTCAGGTATGGCGTTGCAAATCGAGTACTTCGATACTACTAACTCTATTCCCAACATATTGTCATACGATATCCACATGTCATGGCAAATTTTTTATCACTGTACGTCAATTCACATTATTGGTTGTTTTGGTCCATGGTACCTCCTCCAAAAATAAGGAAAGGGAGGAAGAAAAGACAAAAATGTACAAATGTTTGTTAAGCTTATGGGACTTAACTACGGGTTTATCAGTCCCTACACTTACAAACTACTTATCAACTAGCTTATCCTAAGGACGGCACAAATATCCATGCCCGAGGGGGGATTCGGACCTCCGACCGTAGTGGCCGTGCAGACCGTGACTGGAGCGCCTCAGTCCCCTCGGCCACAGCGGCCGGCGGAAGAAAAGAGTTTAACGTTTCTTCGACAGCTTGGTCATTAGAGAAAGTGCTCACGCTCAGATTTTTGGGCAAGGATGCCGAAGGAAGTAGGCCGTGCCCTTGCAAAGGTGCCCAGGCATTTACCTGGAGTAATTTATGTAAATCAGGGAAAACGTAAGTCGAATGGCTGGAGATGGATTTGAACCAACGTCTTATTATCACTGCCCCACATCGCTCGGTGGAAAGCAAAGAGCTTACAACAGAATTGATTTGTTTTATACTATTGAAGTAGAATAAGTGGTAATAGCAGATGACATTTCTATGTCTAAGTCCCATCTACATCCTATCGAAGTTCGCCGCTGTAATTTTGAATCCCCTGAATATATGTCCAAAAGAACGGACAGTTAGTACAGAATTGTTCATGACTCGGTCAAAAATTTCTTCACGGTTGGCGGAACGGTAAACCCTAAGCTGCCTTTGTTCTTCTTTTTTGGCGTCTGAATTATTGAAATGGCATTAGGGAATGCGGTAAAGCGTGGGCAGCGCGTTATGCAACTGCGGACGAGAGGCCGGCGTCCGCAGAGGTTCCCGGGAACGGGCAGCGAGCAGCGGGAGCCAGCACATCGATTCCAGCCCCAACAGGCTGCTGGCTGCCGCCGCCGGCTGCAGTCCCCCCACCCTGCAGCAGGGCCCATTCAACCGGGCCCGCAAAAACCCGCAGCCCACAGCCCTACTCACCCGTCCCCTTCCTGCACAGCTTTTGTCCGGCTTAATGTATAGCCCGTTTCTGCCTTGTATCACAGCTTTCTATCTTTATCATCTTCCACGCCGTGTCTGGTCTCTTCTTTCTGCAGAAAATCATCTTTAATTTCGAAGCATTTCTACTAATAGCAGCCGCTGTAACAGCAACTGCATGCGGCAAAAAGTATTCTCTGCGCAAAGTATTATCAGGAATAACAGATATACAGGATGATACAGAATTTTTATTATGGTACACAGTTTTACGTGGTGGAGATGGGGTTCAGGACAGCATTATCTGATAACAAATACGTGTCCAAAAATGCGGTGTTTGCATTCGTCTTTGGACGATCGAACGGAGGAAGTTCAGGGTTTACCGTCTCGTCAACAGCGAGGTCATTAGAGACGGAGCTCACGCTCGCAGTTTTGGGTAAGGATGAGGAAGGAAATCGGCCGTGTCCTTTCAGAGGAATCATTTCGCGGTCCCCTGGCGTAGTCTAGGGAAATCGCGGAAAACGGAAAGCTGGATGTGGATTTGAGCTACCGTCCTCCCGAATGCCAGTACAGTATGTTACCACTGCGTCACCTCGCTCAGTCTTCGTACGATCGAAGGCAGTACACATTGACAGAGGGGGGTGGTGTCTCACATCACGTGATTTCTCGTTTGACGTCATGTAACGTTTCATCGGAGAAAAACCCAATGAATTTAAGCGCATGTACTGCACATCAGTTCCCAATGAGCAATTAAGAGACACGGTGCATTAGAGGACACGTTTTCCTAGTACGGTGAAAGTAGGCGCAATGCTAGATTAGCATAACGCCTGTTTCACGAACAATTTCCGGGTTGTACCGGTCCTCCACATGCCGTTCTGTCAATATCTGAACAACAGCTTCGGGAAAGTGGCACCTTATGACTACTAGGACCGATTGTGGTCGTAGCTTGACACACCGCACCGCACGGTTGTCGAGGGGGTCCTTCCAGCTAATCGAAACCGGTCGACGAGTACCCGCGAAATCGCATGTGCCGTGGATGTATCCTAGAATAGCGTCTGGCGAGAGGTACATGAACAACAGCTTCACATCCAGTGACTGCAGACATTGCGTCCAGCTGATTCTGCACCACTGCAGATTACTGCGCATGGTTCCCCACTCCTTTTCGTCGATGTTTCAAACTTCCCTCCCATCATTATTTTACAAATGAAGCACAATATACAAACGAAGGTCTGTTCTACTGCCGTAACATCCGCATTAGGCATGAACAAAAACCTCACGTAGCCGATTGGTCTAGAGCGCCATGTTGCGTATCGCGCGTCCTCCCGCGTCGGAGGTTCGAACCCTCCCTCGGGCATGGATGTTTGTGCCGTCTTTTGTATAAGGTAGTTCATAAACAGCTTGTAAGTTTAGGAACTGATGACTCCGCAGTTAAGTCCCATAAGCTTTACAAACATTTGAACCTCACGCCACATATCCCCATGGAGTTCATCATCGCTTCGGTATTAATGTGTGGGCTGTTATAATCCACGGTGTCTGCATGGCCCGTATATTTTACTGTCTGCCTAAGAGGACTCAGTACTTGGTCGTCGTGCAAGACGTACTGGTGCTGCATATCGGTCGGACGACGTGACTCCAGCGCCAGTCCACATTTTACGTGACGTCCACAAACACATTCACCAAAAAATGAGGTCAAAGTGAATATGTTGTGGTGTACCGACTGTTGGTCACATGTTGTTAACATTACGGACGGTAATGCAGGCCGCGGCGGAATAGCTGTGCGCGCTAAGGCGCCTTGCTGCAGTGCGAGCGGTCGTTCCTCGTCGGAGGTTCGAGTTCTCCCTCGGGCATATTTGTTTGTTGTTCTGAGGATAAGTTTAGTTTAAGTAGTTTGTCACTTTAGGGACCGATGGTCCCATAGCTTTACCAACATTTGTACATTTTGGTAATACACGCCCTGCAACCAACACCTATACTAGTCGAAAGGCTGGTTTGGAGTTATTGCGGTAGGGCGTACCATTCCTCCACTAGCTGACCACTGTGCTACAAGCTGAACTAGCAATTTACGGCATTCTTCCCAGACCCGAATGGGTTCCTTTGGTATGGAGATGAGTGAAGGGTCTCAAAGGCTTCGTCAATTCTTTGACACTCTTTGCTGCAGATTTCTGGAACTGTGATACGGGATGAATCGTAGGACTCCCTTTCATAGGTCAGAGGCGCACTGCACAAAAAAGCAGCTCTAAGAAGGGTAGGAAAGTAATTATGGAGTACAAAGGGTTTTTTTTAGGCTAGGAGATAGTCTGATGTCAATACGCAGAGAGATAAAGAGGAGCAAGTACAAAAATAAAAACACTTAGACTGATAAAATGTTATCACTAAATTGTCCAAGCATTACGAAAAAAATTCCCAAATTTACTGCTCTTCTGGAATGTTGTCATGCTAAATTTTTTTCCGAACAGAGAGAAAAATGAAACTCGAAGATTTCTGCTCAGTAGAACACTCTAAAATGTTTAACAGAGCAGGCCAGGTATAGAAAAGACAGATTAGATACCATTGGAAGGAGACTGTTCATTGCAGTGAACAAAAATATTGTCTTTATCAAGGACACTATTGACTCTGACTGTAAGGTTGTATGGGCGCGTGTAACAGTTCTAAGAGTACTAAAGTTTTCAGTATTCTGTCCATCTAGTCCCCCTCCTCCCCTCATCTAGCTCCTCCCCTGTCCCTTTTCCTCGGGGTATCATACCCCGTCTCTGTCCATCTCCTCGTTCCGTTTCTCCTGTCTCCTGTCTTCCCTCCCCTCCTCTCTCTGGCCATCTCCACTTCCTCCCTCTCTCAATCTATTTCCTCTTTCCCTTGTCGTAGCTATTCAAAAATAAGAAATCAAAAATGAGGGACTTGGGACTTGTTTCACATTTCGTGGTAACGGTGGTTAGTGAGCTACTCTGACACAAGAGTGAAATAACGACGCCAATAAACAACGATATTTACGCACTTCTTTCAGTTTTCGCGCATGAATGGCCATGCTGTCTAAGGCGCCTTGCTACGGAGTGGGCGACTGCTCCACGTCGAAGATTCGAGTCCTCCCTCAGGCCTAGGTGTATTTATTGTACTTGGCATAAGTTAGTTGATGTAGATTGTAAGTCTAGGGACCGACGAGCTTAGACGTTCGGTTCTTTAGGTTTGCGAACATCTGAAATATGTAGTTATTATTTCCACTGCTGGGACGTTATCGACATAGGCGTTCTGGCATTGCAGTTACCCGGTAAGTTCAAATGTTTGTAAAGCTTATGGGACTTAACTGCGGGGTCATCAGTCCCTAAACTTACAAACTACTTACGAATTAACTTATACTTAAGACGACACAAACATCCATGCCTGACGGAGGATTCGAACCTCCGACGCGGGAGGCCTTGCTATCCGCAACGTGGCGCTCCAGACAGCTCGGCTACTCCCGCGCGGTATCTGGTAAGTGCGGGAAGTCCCTAGAAAACGATTCCACGCAGGTTAGAAGTTTGTAGCATTTCAGTTTTCGATGTTCACTTTTATTATTGTTTATTTGAATGTGAGATATAGAAGGTAACCTCAGACTTGTAGATGTAAAACATCTACCCCCTTCCACGACTTACGACTCCGTACTAACGCACACGACTTTAATTTGGTGCAAATCTATGACAAACTACCTTTCGAAATATTTAAGTTTAATTGGTCTCCTCCTATCATTAATATTAAAATCGGTACTGCAATTTTCGTGTTCGCGTATTAATATTATGATGCTATTTCTTGACAACAATAAACCACAAATCAATTGTAACTCGCAAAAATATATTATCAAAAATATCATGAATTCGATGGAGTGCAAACATTTTTAAAAGTCCTTTTTAGAAAACAGCATCATCTTTCAACGTGGGGTACTCGGAGACAGGTACCAGAGTTCGATCAGTACCGCGATACTCTCAGATAAAAATAGCTGCTAGGTCGAAAAAGACACCATCTCTAAACGTTAGCCTACCACTCAAAGTATTCGTCTCCCCCAAATGAAGAAGCACTCTGATCGCTCTAAAACTCAGCAGCTGGAGTAAAAACGACACCAGTCAACTGCATTACCACCATCGCTGACCTACCTTACGGAAGTGTGATTTTTTTTTTTTTTTTTTTTTTTTTTCAAATCAGTATTATGAAAAGCAAAACAGTTCTCCAGAAAAGCAGGACATTATTGGAAAAGCCAGACAATCTATTTTAAAATCAAGAAATTGCTCATGTTATAAGGTGATGTGATAGATATCTATGCTCTAATCTCAATATGAACAGAAAATCATACACCCAAAATCTGGTTTACCATTAACCGATTGTAATTAATTATTAAAAATACAATTTCCTACTTCTTTCACCAAATGTTCAGTCTTTTACAGTGGTTTCTTCTCTGAACGTGCATTTTCCAACAGAACGTACTGATGGGAGAAGAGCTGAATTGTTATATTTTCGAATATGCTATGAAATTCATCACAAGACATACTCTCGACATTATACTTGACCAGTAATATTCAATTCACTGAGTCTATCAACAAACTGTTCTTTCTTTTGTTCACTAAGCAGCTGTGAGAGAAAATACTGTTCCGTTGCTGCGTTGTTACCAGCAGGAATCGCAAAGAAAAAGTGACAATGTTTCAAAATGTACAAATTTTGACATTTATTAAAAGAAACCTAGTATCTCTGTGCCTTCGTCAGGTGTTACTCGAGAAAGAACAGGAAACACCTGATGAAGACTCCGAGTTACGACGTCGAAATACCATATTGGCAAAACGCGGCCCGCCGGAAGTACACCCGGTTGTGCGAGATGGCAAAAAATTCATTGTTGGTCTAGTATTCATCATCGTGAATCTAGCACCGTCCTTGATGTTCGAGAGCTGTCCTGAATTATCTATTTTGATACCTTTTGTTTGTAAGTACTTAAGAGTTTGGAAGACTATCTTGAAAGCAAAAGGCCTTCAAGTATGTGTATTCAAACCATTAAGAGCGTTTCGTTCTCGTCCCTCCCTCTGCACAATTCCTGTCACCCCCTCTCTCTGCCCATCTTCTCCTTTTCCCTGTCCTTCTCCTCCTGTCCCCTCCACCTGTCCATCTGCTTCTCACTGTTCCTCCCCTACCTCCACCCGTCACCGCCGTTTCTTTGTGTACCGAGTTGTGGAGAAATCGATCACGGGGCTTACGAGTATAATGAGTTGTTGACCATAGGTGTATCTGACATGAAATGTACACGTCTTTGTCTGATTTTCTGCTGGCTTTCGCCGAACAACCTCAGAGTACATGTAACATGTATTCAGCCGTGTGGACTGGGCTAATTTTGAGCTGCAGTTTGGTTTTCGCGTTGCTCAGTGTTTACATCATATCTCCTGAGCTATCCTCTTTTATAATACGTGATATCTCCTGAACCATGTCTCGTACAATGATATAATTTTGCAGGAACATTCAGTGATGTTGCCGAATACCATATGCAAAATGTGTCGTAAATTCAGTTACTAGGATCGAAGTAATAAATTAAAACGTTATGTCTAATGTGACAGTTACGCTGCATGGACAGAGACACTGAAATAAGTGATAAAAGAATCTCCTTCCATCTTTTGTGGAAGGTATTAGCGAGAAGATTTCGTAAATGTTTGACATAATGTGTAAAATTTGTTACAAGAAACTGCTCTCATTTTGAAAACCTGGACGAATAAAATCTAGGTATTTGTGCGTCGTGGGCTACATCTCTTTGATAATTACAAAAAAGTGAATAGCATAAACTCCTTTCCCATGAAAGATGCAGCGCTGTGTTATAATTTTAAAATCAACTGACTAATTAACTTTCGCGTTTTGAGAACAGTAACTCGCCTTTTAAAGAGGTACAGATGGCGAAAAAACGAAAAGAGAGAGAGAGAGAGAGAGAGAGAGAGAGAGAGAGAGAGAGAGAGAGAGAGAGAGAGAGTGAGAGAGAAAGTTGAGATCATTTTGCTACAATTTCCTACGATGGTGTAGTATACTCTCTTTTAATTACCAGAAAGAAACGTTTCCACCTACTAAATTTGGGGAACGGAGAAATGACCGAATATCTGAGCCACAGGGCGTTACTTTTGAGTGATGTCACACATTTTCGCTCTCTGAAAGCGAATGCAAATTTTTATTATAATGATCGTATATTTCATTTAAGTTTATTAGTTTCGCTAAAGTGATTACAAAGCTACGAATTAACGGAATTAATGTAGTGTAGAACTCTTCTCATTGGTGGTAAAGAGTGGTTAACGCGAGAATTCGTTTTCCCGGACAGTAAGTTCCACTGTTGGTCCTTTCTGCCCGGCGACGATTGCTCTGTTTTTCTTATGTTTACAGTAGGCAAGATGTCGAAGGCTAATTTTCGTTCGATCGGGTATCGTCTTTAAAATCTTCAAAGAGAACAGGGTACAAAGAAGCGTATCTTTGTTAATTAGGTAGATTCATCAGCAGTATGGGAGTGGAGACCATTGGTTGCTACCTTAATGTTTACTGCAGTGAAATAGTATAGTGAAAATACAGCTACTAATGTAACACACACACACACACACACACACACACACACCAAGAAAGGAACTGTGCTTTGGGTTTGTCAGTCACAAACACTTGAAAAGTATAAACTTGGCATATAATAAGCACATAGTTTCACTTTCAATAACAATAAACGAGATTCAACAGTGGAGTAAACATACAAAGAATGGAAATGGAAAACGTTTATCGTGCCAAATTTGCAGACCGAGCGATGTGGTGCAGTGGTAACACACTGGACTCGCATTCGGAAGGATGGTGGTTCAAATCTACCTCCGGCCATCCACATTTAGGTTTTCCGTGATTTACCTAAAATCACTCCAGGCAAATGCCGGGATGGTTCCATTCAAAGGGCACGACCGATTTCCTCCCCCATCCTTCCCCAAAAATCCGAGCGTAAGCTCCGTCTCTAATGACCACGCTGTCGACCGGACGTAAAATCCTAAGCTTCCTTCCTTCCAAATTTGCAGTTTATCAGGAGAAGAAACAATTTCTCTTTCTCTGTATACTTAACTGACTTTTATTCAAAACATCGAGATTTTGAGCTGAAACCACAAAGCTATGCTAATCACCTCAAGAAACAAGGAAACAAAATGGAAATTACGTAAATAAATGAATAAAGTTTAGATGTGCCTCTCCAGCAAAATGGCTCGCTATAACTATTTCATTCCAACAACTATCCTAGGCAATGAGTAACATAAGGTGAACACAAACAAATGTCTGAAGATGAACCCGTCTGTATGAACCAGCTAAAAGAACTCCTTTTGTAAATACGTAACGCCATTGACAGTGCAAGGTTACTGCTGTCTTAAAAAAAAAAAAAAAAAAAGATAAAGAACAAATTCGTACTACGGACATTTTAAAGCAAGAACTGATTTGAAGTGGAGTAAGGGAAACTTTATTTGTGAACGTAAATTGTATCACAAACGGCCGAGGTGACTGAGGCGCTCCAGTCACGGTCAGCACGGCCACTACGGTCGGGGGTTCGAATCCCCCCTCGGGCATGGATATTTGTGCCGTCCTAGTTCGTAAGTAGTTCATAAGTAGTTTATAAGTTTAGGGACTGATGACCCCGTAGTTAAGTCCCATAAGCTTAACAAACATTTGAACATTTTTTTTTTGTATCACAAACTACAATATGCACGTTTTTAACTTTACTTGAACCACGAGCATTTAAACATTTGCCCAGTCTTTGTACGTTTTAGATTCCCAGTGTCAAATAAATCGGCCGCCTGAAAGTCAAAATATTTGTAGTGAAAAAATCGCACTGACGTGTTTTACGGCCCACTTAACATTTGTAGTTTTATAAGTTTTTGCAAACATTTTGGACCAAAATAATAATCTAAATAATAAAAACTTATTTAATAAGAGTGTCTGAAACCCTTTTAGGAAAAAAATTAGGTAGTGACGGGTTCCGAACCACCGACATTTGGCATCACAGTCTAACGCCTTGTCCACTACGCTATGGCTATTTTTTTAATCAATCATAAGATGAGTCCTTTAATCTCATACTATTGATAGCCGTTGTTAACTGATGCTAATAAGGCATTTGTAGACACTAGATTATTATTTATCGTACGAAGAACGATATGTTTTTGTTAATTCTTCAGTGCGCCATTGCTTTGAAATGACAACGTGTAAGTTACAATAAGAGAATCATCAAATACGCGCAAGATGGCGTATGCCACAGAGAGTTCTGCGTGAGGAATGTCACGTGACATCTCCTAACGGCTGGTTTTCGTTAATTCAATGGAGGGTGTCAAATGTTTATGTTTGTTAAGCTTATGGGACTTAACTACGGGGTCATCAGTCCCTAAACTTACAAACTACTTATGAACTACCTTATACTAAGTACGGCACAAATATCCGTGCCCGAGGGGGGATTCGAACCCCCGACCGTAGTGGTCGTGCAGACCGTGACTGGAGCGCCTCAGTCCCCTCGGCCACCGCGGCCGGCAGGGTGTCAAATCTCCGTTATTTTTGCAAATATCTCTCAAACGATACGAGATATGAAAAAAACATAAAGGGAGCTAAGTTGTAGAGAATTTTCTCCTCTACCAATTAGGTCATTCAATTTTCGTGTCAGATGAATAGTTAAGCCCTTATTTTCATTTAAATTTCTAGCTGTCAAAAGACGATCGCAAAGGCCCATTGTTAGTGTTACTACCGTAACCTAAAGTGGGCCAAAATGAAAGCAACGATGTCACGATCTACAGGTCTTTAAGCAGCTCGTCAACAGCGAAGCACCTGCTTTGATCTGGACGGCCAACTGTCACGAATGATGGCTTGACACAAGAGATTGATAAGGTAATTCGCCAAAACAAGACTTTTCACTATTGATTAACTGCATCCGAAATTTCCACAAGTTTCAAGATCAGTTGTTAATTACAAGGTTCCTGACAAACTTTACTTAAAAAAATGTGACGATCAAATGGCTGAGGCCTTTGAGGCTGGGATCCAGATGTTGGTGCCACGACTTGACACATGTTTAAATGTTCATGGTGACGGTAATGACAAGTGGAAAATATGCGCATATTGTAGTTTCTGATACAATTTACGTTCATAAATAAAGTTTCTCTTGCTCCATTACTAATCGGTTATTACTTTAAAAATGATCGTCTTATTTTGTAAACTTCCATGGTCTCAAAAATATCAGTTTAGGACCAAATATCGGGAAGAAACTTTTTTCCAGGTGCCATTTATACTGAAGCATTGCGGTTGATTTCTGATAATACAAGTACAGAAATACTCCATTTGTGTATAGCTAGAAGTGCAGTCAACAAAAACCACTTTTCATTACTTTTAAATTAGGAACTTTGGAGGTAAGCACTGTTTGGCAGAACGGCCGTGCACCCTCTACTAACACATGTTTGAAAGAGTTTCTCCACGGTTTGACGGAGTGCCGAGAACACTATAGCACTAAAAATATAAATCTTCTCGGGTTACCAGCTGAGTCAAGGCATGGTATGCGGCAACGTTTCAAAAATTCAAAATTTTGTAAAGCTTATGGGACTTAACTGCGGGGTCATGAGTTCCTAAACTTACAAACTACTTACGAAGTAACTTATACTAAAGACAACAAAAACATCCATGCCCGAGGGAGGATTCGAACCTCCGACGCGGGAGTCCCGGTGATCCGCAACGTGGGGCTCCAGACCGCCTTTCTATCCCAGGTAGATCTATGCTTTGCGGTCGTTGGTTCAGTTTGTTCCTTGTTGTTCGTTGAATGGTTGTCTCAGCTTTTGTACTACAAAGGGCGTTCAGCCCAGTTACCGGCCGCGCTGAGCCACGGCGCCCGGCAAGACCGCTCGTCTACTTCCGCGCGGCAGCAACGTTTCAACTAGTTTCTTATGTGTTTTCTTCATGCGCCTGAAGATGAAACCATTTTGGGCGTTTTCCATTTCTGCTCTTCACATATTTCGTATTAAGGAAGATCTAGGATGAAGTTACCGTCCGATCATTCTCATTCAAGTTTTTTACATTACTCCAAAAAAATCCTTGCTGTAGATAATTAGCAGCGCTTTTTTCGATTTATTGTATAAATAACCTTCACCTGCAAATACAATGCCGAAGTATACACCGCTGGACACCGAAAATGCAACACCAAGAAGGACCAGAGGGATAATTTATTTGGGAGATAATACGTTGTACAAAGATCACGTGGCTGAAAATACAGCCCCATAATAAGTGAGGAAGATGATGGAATTAATACTGAGTGTTGCGCCACGGTTGGCTATATCCGCTGCTACATTCCTCTCCGTTGGTTCAAAGAAGCTCTCGGTGTCTTGTTTGGGTGTAGCAACGTTCAAATTTTTGAAAGTTATGGGACCTAACTGCAGTGGTCATAGGTCCCTAAACTTACAAACTACTTTCACTTATCCTAAGAACAACAGAAACACCCATGTCGAGGGAGGACTCGAACCTGCGACGTGGAACGGACGCACGGACCGTAGCAGGGCGCCTCAGCTCGCATGGCTTTTCCGCCGCGGCTTTGCGTGTAGCAGTCCATGCTTCTTCCACATATTGCCAGAGTTGGTCTAAGGTAGCAGCTGGTGATGTATGCCGGGCCAGTTGTTTTACAGTCGTCAACCAGACGTTTCCGATAGGCGAGAAATTCTGAAAAGATGGAGACAAAGCAGCAATGCAAGGCGACGAAGAAGTCTGGAGCAATGCGGGCCACGTGTGGTCGCGCATTATTCTGTTGCGACGTAGTCTACAGCAAACTCCAATGTTATGGGAGGACAATAGGTTTGAACACATCAAAGATGTGAGGCTGGCTGGTTAGTGCCCCTGCACTGCATACTTGGGCTGGCTCTCAACGCGGTGTCCCCAGGCTGTAATCCGACCATCTTGCTAGTGCAGGAAAAGAAATCGGGTTTCGAACTACATTGTTTTTACTGACGAATTCCATTTCTGCCTGCACCACCACGATGGTCGGATTAGAGTCTGGACCCACCGTGTTGTCTTTTACATCGACATAGTGGCCCTACATTAGACTCCCGCACCCTCCCCAGTAGGCATTATCGGTACACTTACTAGTCAGCGTTACTTCTCTGAAGTGTTGGGCTCTGTTATCCTTCAATACCTTGAGAGCCTACCAACGGTCACATCGCGACCACACGTGGTACACAATGCCGAAGAGTTGTTGGTCGCTTACCGGAATGCATTGCTGCCTCGACCTCCTTGTTCTGCCGAACTGTCGCGTCTTGGAAACGCCTGGTCGATGATTGCGGAACGAGTGGCCCAGGATACACCTCCCGCTGCTACAGCAGGTCAGTTTGTGGATGCTACACCCCAATAACACATACACAGTCTCCCTTAGTCATGGGCGGGGCGTGTAGCAGCTATGGCAAACCCAGTACTGGTTTCATCATCTTCCTCAATTCACATGGGGGCTGTGTTTTCAATCGTGTGATGTTTGTACAACGTTTTGTCCACCAAATAAATGTGACTGTATTATCTCGCGCCTTTCTTAGTGTTGAATTTTGGATGCCAATAACTAACGTAAAGAACAACTAACGTAATTTTAACAGCCGTCTGAAGATAAATGTTCAAATGTTTGTATAGCTTATGGGACTTATCTACGGGGTCATCAGTCCCTAAACTTACAAACTACTTATGAACTAGCTAACACTAAGGACGGTACAAATATCCATGCCCGAGGGGAGATTCGAACCCCCGACCGTAGTGGACGTACAGACCGTGACTGGCGCGCCGCAGTCTGAAGATAAACCCTTTGGTTTGAAGTAGGTATCGAAGCTATTATACATTCATTGTAATTATATCTTGCAACATGCAACAACTTTTACTTAACAATTAAACTTTAAGAAAGTTTATTTAGAGTTGTAACTAGCAGTTATGAGTATCATTTGTAATCGTTACCAAATATTTTATTCTGTTCATACTTAGTCCTCATCTCAGCAAATCCTATCGCCACTCAATGTTCAGTAATTTTGTCAATTTAAACTGGCAACCCCAATCGTGAGATATCATGGCCAACAATATGATATTTATGTTTCTACTTTTTTTTCAGGTTGACGACAGTTTAGCTTACTTATAGTTCACTTACTCAGTTCTCCACAAACATGAAGTGTTTGAATTTGATAGAATTTAGTCCTACGTTCTGCCGCCTCGCTTTGTGTGAACCCATGTCATAGGAGATCTGCTATTCTCCATTAGAAATAAGATACTGCGCCAATTTGTTTTTAATGCGAGGTATATTCTCCTACGTGTCACCAATCCTGTACTCGTGATTAAAGGGGATGCCTGTCCTATGAGTCTCATGATGTTTATTATATTGACTTCAGCTTTATTGTCTCTAAGTTTATTATATTCCTGCCGCGGTGGAGTAGCCGAGCGGTCTAAAGCGTCTCGCTGCGGAGCGCGCGGTTGCTAGCCGTGGAGGTTCGAGTCCTTCCTGGGGCATGGTTGTGTGTGTTGGTCCTTAGGTTAGTTTACTTAGGTTTAAGTAGTTTGTAAGCTACGGACTGATGACCACGCAGTTTGGTCCGATAGATTTACAAACAAACATTATATTCCTCATATATTAGCATCATCTACATGTTATTGACAATAACTTCCTTGGGACACATCAGATATGACTTGTGTATCTGTAAATGACTCTCCATCTACATGTGAACTAATCTGCATTCTGTACACAAACGTGGTTAGAATTGTCATACTACCGCATTTGATTTATTTGGTGTTGGTTTGAGAGTGATTCCAAAGCTTTATGGAACCTTAGAAGCACAGAGTGTCTTGTACTACATCTGTCCGTTGTAATAGGAGCATTGTGGACAGTGAGCGTGATATAGGTTTTGCACGTTGGATACTGACGTATGAATGCAGTTTAGCAGGCAGTTCAATATGCCTGGACTTGGAATGAGTTCTACAATTCAGCTCTCAAGTGGAATATGCGCTATAGAGGAACAATAACTGCAGTCAGCAGACATCTTTCCCCTCGCTTTCTAACCCAATGTTTACGAGTGTGATCTATGCTTTTGTTTTCGTCGCAGGGAATAAGTCAAATCTTTCTTAATTTACTGCAAATTATGACAAATGCTAGGAAAACTAACTCGTAATATTCACAAGGCCCTGAAACTTTGTCGGCTTGAAGCGATTTCATTTCAACAACATTTGCACTGTCATAACCACATTCTTTCATTTTCTTTGAACCAAAAGAACCGGCAATGGTGAAGGAAGTATTATCTCCTTCTGAAGGCCCGAAATTCAAACCTCCGTTTATGGCTTCCCGTCAAAAATTTAGACGAACTATGGAGGTGGTATCCTTCAGGACAGTCCTACTAAATTCCTTCCCATAATGTTATAATTTTCCATTCATAGCTTCTGATCTGTTTTTGATGCCGTCTCGTCAATTCTATGATAAACTAATTTCCTCCGCCACCTGTTCCTTAAGTTTTGCTTTAGCAACGAAATTTCAAAAGGTTTCTAAATATTTTCAAGTTGCGGCTAATTGGTTCTGACAAATGTTTCCAAACTGATCTGGAGCTCTGATTCGAATGCCTTTTATGACTATAGGATTGTAAACTCTATCTATCCTTATTTTATTTAACATTCATCAGAGTTCCAGTTGTCGTACAATCTCAAACATGTTTCTGGACAGTTTATTTCCAATTTACCTCGGAATAAATAAGCTATTCCTCGAGTATTAAAATATTAATCCTACTGTAGCTCATCAGGGTTAAAATGGATGCTGGAGGAAGTTGAGGTAAGTGCGATTCATCGAACCTCACTGAACATGGACCTTGCCTCCAGTATGCAGAGTCGTGCCGCAGCGCGGCAACACGGAGGTATATCTAGGGAAAGGCAGGGTTCTTAAAGATCGGCAGCAAGCATGTTAGTAAAAAGGAAGATTAGCGTTTAACGCCCCGTGGTCATAAGAGACGGAGTACACGCTCGGATAGTTTTGGCAGGAACTAGGAAGGACGCCGGTCGTGCTCTTTTAAAGGAACTTTCTCGGCTTTTGCCTGGAGTGATTTAGGGAAATCACGGAAAAACTAAATCAGGCTGCCCGGAGATGGGTTTGAACCACCGTTCTCCCGAATGCGAGTCCAGCGTGTTACTACTGCTCCACCTCGCTTATTCATGTTAGAAGTTGTACAGGCAACAATCTGAATGATTAACAGACTTGGCTTTGTGACATTACACACCGTGTCCTTGTTGTACAATGCTACTAGATGGTTTAATAATGATGACATTCATCTTGGTAAAACACTCCTTCATTTAGATTTCCCAGCCGAAACAACTTAACAGGACACTGTCATCTGAAAATAAACATATTGTTTTCCACAGCTCGGAGCGTCGAATGCTCTCAGTCGAGTAGGCAGATTAGAAATTAGCACAAAAGAAATGAGTAGGTTTAAGATATGCACAGGGTTTTTCTCCTGTGGGTTGTTACGTGCATTTTCTCTGGTGCCTCGGTAGATATTTGCGATTTCGTTTTTGCTATGCGTTGCTGGAGTCAGTCGAAGAAAATTGCTGCCCTACACCACTTTTATACATTTAATGTGGATGGAAGGCTTTTGTTTGTTTCCCGTTGAAAGCAAAGTGATCTTGAAAGCGGAACTTTACGTTTCTGTTCAATAGAGAGGTCCAAATTTAATCTAACGTGATATTCACTTTATATGTATGTACTAACAGGAACTGTAAAACACGACGAATGACTGTTATTCCAGCTGCGTTTCTGAAGTATCAGTCAGTGCGGGCTAGAGCGGAGCTACCGGTACTGGGGACATGGTTAGTCTTCGTGTACTACTATCTCTGTTATTACGAATTGATGATCTTAATACCGCACAACACTAATTTGGGACCTCTCTATTGGATGGGCTTGTTAAGTTCCCCTTGAAAAGACATTGCGTTTATATCGAGAAACAAACCAATATTTCACAGCAACACTACACATCACGGGATAATGGCGATGGGCAACGTTTGTTTGGGCTGATTGCAGCTACACTTAGCATAAAATAAACGGCAAATATCCGCTGTGCTACCAGGGAATGCGTCTGACGAATGTTGGGAGACACGCCATCTATAGTGGCGGAAATGACAGAAATTGGGCGATTAGTGTTATCAACACCAAACCAAACACAGATAATGCAGGGTAGAATTAATAATCAACAAGGTAATAAGAAGGCATGAGAACTACTTTGAACATTTTGTTTAGAGGTAAGTTGGGCGCAAACAGCAGTAGCAGTATACATGCCGTTTAGCTCAGAAGATGAGCAAGGGATTGAAAAACATGTAGGATGAGATAAACGAAATTATTCAGTTAAGGCATACGAAAATTTTGGGTATGACGAAAGAATAATGTGAACGAAAGAGAAGGAAAAATAGTACGAGAACGTGTACTGTGGAAAAAGACTTGGTAGAATTTTGCACATAGCGCAATTATTTCACTGTTAACAGTTTAATTAAAGAAGTTCGAATACCAGGATGGCACCGAATGATTTGAAATAGGTTATATAATAGCAAGGCATAAATTATAATCTGTATAGTATTTCCAGGATCAGATGTGGACTCAGAACATAACTGATTGGTTATGAACTGCAGATTAAAACTGAAAAAAGTAACAGAAAGGTTAGAAATCGAGGAGATAAGACCGGTATAAACTCAATTTTCAAAGAATGAATAATTTAACTACTGAATGAAATAGGTGAAAAAATACTATAGAAAAGAAATGCGCTGCTTTGAGAAATTAAGAAGTGAAGATAGCAGAGAAAAACTGGACAATAGATATCCGTGGATAACACATGGGATATCGAATTTAACTCGTAAACGTGGGAAATATCAAAATGTATCAAATAAATCAGACAAAAATAGATACAGATGTAAAAAAAATATGACAAATTGAAAAATGACATAATAAGAATAGCCGAAGAAAAATGTGTACATGGCAAAATTATACAAACTATGGGAAAGACAGTATGCCGTATACAGGAAAATTTCACAAGTTATCATTTGTGGCAATTGTGAAAATTGCGAAATTTTGGAAGGATGCTGTTTGCTGCCATGGAAATACCATCGGACTTTGTATTAAGAAGAAACGTAAGTTGAATCAAGGGTTCAGTTGAATCTACAAATAATTCACTTGGCTCCAAGGAGCGACGACGTTTTAAAAAAAGTATTCCTGGAAGTCAGTAGCTTCCAGTGAAACACTCCCAGCTAGATTGAGCTAACAGTGTTTCAAAGACGCATTCCTATGCGGATGGGTCCGACCGGCGGTCGCTCCTAACCATTCCGTCTACAGTCCACAACCGGCCCCTGTGTAAAGCCACCTAACTATCCAAGGGACTGTGCCACATAAAACATCACAGTATACCAGCGATCCATGAGCCCCGAAGCAGAACACAGTCGGGCGTCTGTTTCTAGGGCAGACATCGTCACGTGTGACGGGTACCAAACCGCGCGCGAGCTGTTCTTCCAAGCTCTAAACAGAGTTCCAAAGCTATTTTTCAGGTTTCTCTCTAGAACAAAATATAAATATACTCACTTGGTAATACTACAGTGTTTAAATTGTTGAAGAGGAAAGGAAATTTCGTATGACGTGTCACCTCAAACAACTTAGCTGGACAAAACTTGAGACGTACATAGAACTACTACGGTATAGGACAATAGGTAAGTGAATTAAATACGCGGTGAGACCAACATAAATGACTATTTTATTCAGATAATAATTATAGGGTAGAAGCCGAAATTTGTGATGGTCTCCCTGACAATAAAAAGGCGGTACATGGCTCTTAATAGCGTGTGTGATCATCATTGTCTGCAGTGCACGCTTTGCATCTTGCTGGCATGCTGACCACAAGGTTAGTAAATATTTCTTGTGGTAGGACGCTCCTTTCCTCCAGCAGCGCAGTTGAAAGCTGCTGCAAGCTCATTTGTGTACGTGGTCGTGCGTGGAACACGTCTCCTTACAGCATTCCTCACGTTCTTGGTGGGAGCCAGTCTACGGAATGGGCAGCCTAGTCCATTCACCGAATATCTTCTCGTTCACAGTGCTCCTCCACCTGCGCTGTTCGATGCGTCGCGCATTGTCAGCCATAAAAATAGACTAACGGCTTAACATTCTCGTGAAAAGGCGCACCTGAAGAAGAATTGCAAAGTCGCAATAGTGTCGACCGGTGAATGTGTCGTGTTAAGAGAACTGGAGATCATTATTTCAGTGCAAAATTATCCCTGTAACCTCTTGGCAGGTTAAAACTGTGTGTCAAACCCAGGACCCCTGCATTTCGCACACAAGCCTCTGCCGACTGAGGTACCTGTTCACACAACACGGCCAGTCCCCAAAGGCTTAGTCTCGCCAGTACCTCGTCTCCTACCTTGTAAATTTCACACAAGTACTCCTGCCAATCTTTCATGATTAACAGGATACTGGGCAGACATGGATGGCTTAGCCAAAATCTAAGGGATGTTTGCAGAATTAAATACACGCTCCGTTGCAGAATGAA
Organism: Locusta migratoria; assembly: GCA_026315105.1. NCBI lineage: Eukaryota > Metazoa > Arthropoda > Insecta > Orthoptera > Acrididae > Locusta > Locusta migratoria. The sequence goes on from CM048755.1 coordinate 458,124,835, forward strand.
AATTTCATTCTGGGAACACTGTTCCTTTTCCGCACCGTAATACCTGAACTAGAAAACTATCATGTAGAACAACGTTTCTACGTGTATTATGTGGTGAGACATGGCAACTCTGTCGAACATAATCGTTTTGGTTGTTTGGTGCTAAGCTGTGGGGAGGAATAATGCTTGGGCGTACTGAGACCTACTTCACTAAATACGATACATTCGACGGTCAACGATATTCATTTATTTTCTGTCATATCAATGACCTGTCATCTAGATACTAAAACACTTTGCAAAATTTTACATTCAGACTGATTTCCTTACATTATGTAACAAAGATTTTGTGACATTGTACTTTTTCTCCATGTGCAGCTTTACAGAAGCTCATTAGACCGTGATTCCTTTTTTTTTTTTTTTTGCATGATAATGCACGATAATAGCTAGGAATTAAACTGGAAAGAACACACAGAAAATATTGTAGGGAAGGCGAACCAAAGGCTATGTTTCATTGATAGAACACTTACAAGATGCGACAGTTCTATTAAAGAAACTGCCTACACTACATTTGTGCGACCTATTTTTAAGTATTGCTGCGCATTGTGAGATCCTCACCAAGTGGGGTTGACGGAAGATGTAGAGAAAGTTCAGAGAAGGGCAACTCGTTTTATACCATCGCGAAATATGGGGCAGAGTGTCAGGTAAATGATGCACGAGTTGCGGTGGAAATCATTAAAAGATAGCCGTTATTCGTTGCGGCGACAATTGAGAAAATTCTTTTACCAACTTTCTCTTCCGAATTCCTACGTATTTTGTTAGCACCCACCTACATAGGAAGACATCATCATGAAAATAAAATAAGAGAAATCATATCTAAAACGGAAAGATTTAGATGTTCCTTTTCCCGCACGCTATTAGAGAATGGAAAGGTAGAGAAATATCATAAGAGCGGTTCGATGAACCCTCTGCCATGCACTTACATGTGTTTTGCAGAGTATTTATTTAGTTGTAGATGTAGATCGTATCTAACAATGCAGGTCAAGTGGAGGAGATCTTCGAACGTGAGAATATATGGCGAACTGGCTGGTCTGGAAGTTGGCTTGACTAAAATCCCCTTCAAGCACGTTTGGGATACGCTGAGGAGAGCTCGTGCACAAGCACCACCGACCATCCAGAACTTGTCAGTTGTGCTGTAGGAGGAATGAAATGCCCCACCACAAGGGTTCCTTGCAAGCGTAGGAGCACGTCACGAACCAAACCATACACTGCCCTCTACGGCGGACACAAAACTATCATGTACTGCCTTTTGCAATGTTCACGGGACCAGCGTGAAGAGCACTGGTTTAAATGTAACTATTTTCTTAGAAAAAAACTGTTGTTAATATTCGTCTCTTTGTCTATACGTTTGTTTTCTACCGTAGAACACTGTTTCTATGTGAGATCCAGCATTTGTCTAGCTGTATTATATGGTTGTGATGCATCATGCAAAATCTATATACTTTCTTAACTTTGATACATGAGTGTAGTTTAGAACGGTAATTGTTCGTCCATCGAAATATTGCGCCTATCACGTATTCACAAATCTCAGTGTTTCCGCAGTTGGTATTTTTAAAGCTGGTGGCAAAAGTGGAGTTACGTTCGTGTCGACATCACTCGACAAAATACACAAAAACGAATGCCTACTGGCACATTTATCTACGCGTCTCTAACAAGATGTTAGTCCCCTCTGCAGAAATTATTACAGTCATTATTTAATACCCTTTAATTCCACCCTTAGCCTCGATAACCATCCATACTCGGTCCTCAAGGTTGTACAGACAAGTCACATCCATATTGAGCCACTCGCTGAGGATATGATCGCGCAGTTCAGACAAACTATTTATTTATTTACTACAATTAATCCATTATAGCCTGTTACCTGATTTTTAACACACGATGTACTCAATCTCACAAGTTATGCATTCTGCATTATTATTAGTCAATACCTCCCATAACCAAACCAGCAAGCTGTCGGGATGCCGATGGCGAAGTTTTACTCCTATACCAACATGTTCCACTGACTTTACATGGGCTTCAAGTCAGGTGATTTTATATTCCAGTATCAACATAATAGGGCGGGGAGAATTAGAAACCAGTCTCATACTTCTTTAAGAATGAAATTACCGCCGTTTGCCTGTTAGTTTGGTTTATTAAAAGCAATAATGATTTTGGCAATGAAGGGATTTACAAGGGCCATATTAAAATTTAAAATTGTCAGATACCCCTACACTGCATGTCATCGTCACACCAATATACGTTTGGTTTTATAAAGCTACAAAACTGAAAATACATTATGCTGCTGATTTTTATATACTGACCACAATGCACTTTGTTTTGATGATTTTTATAAATTAAGAATCAATTTTATAAAACCAAGCGTATATTTATGTGACGACGACATGGAGTTAGTTGTATCTGACAATTTTAAACTCGAATATGACACTATAAAATGGCTACACGACCTCAATCATGATTGTGCTTTAATAAATAAACCAAAACAGTAAAATGGCGGTAATTTCGTTTTATAAATTTTACCTGACTGCTGTCAGTATCTACGTGTTACACTACTGATTACAGACACGCCGTGTAACACAAAATCCAGCAACAGTACACACAGTATGCCCATGGACAAGGCCTGACACACTGCCCTTTTTCCACTTCCAAGTTCTAACATTTACCTATATCGTATAACGTCCGCTTCAGTCATCAATTTTGCAGTGAGCCCTGCTGTCGTTTGGTAACGTACGGGCAGTGCGCGCGTGGTTGAACACGTGACTCGGTCGCTGTGCCGCTTAACGGCTTATCTCTGATTGTGCACTGCTGTCAATCCCCCCCCCCCCCCCCCCCGAAAAGCATCGTAATTATCATTGTCAGAGTTGAGTATTTTGTATATCTCTTTATTGGTTGCTACCGGTTTCAAGCTTGGCTGATTTTCAAACTACAGCTGTACATAATCAAGCTTTTATCAGTAAATGTATTAAAAACATAAACAACTAATATTAGGTTTTATTACAATCTTTTATTTACGGAATAAGACCCTAACAGCTATTATTTAAATGCGTCTTACTTTAGTTCTTTTATAATTATCATCTTTTTATATAATCTAGGTCAGATATATGGAAGTATATCGTTAGAGACATGGTGTCCTTTAACTTTTTATATTTGATGTGAATCGATTTACATCTTAAGAAAAAATTACAGTTCGCTGTTCCGAAAGAACAATGACGCAACTGCAAAATTCAATAAATCAACTCAGAAGAAGATAGCACATTCAGTGGAACATCGTCAGAACTGTAGTTGTACGTAGTACATCTAGCGGTAAAATGTATAACTACAGGTCTGACGACGTTCCTCTATAGTCGCTACCTATTTATGAGATGACTGATGCAATAACGTCGATTTATTGAATTTTGCAGTTGCGTGATTGTTCTTACGGAACAGCGAGTTGTCTTTTGTTCTGTATCACCTATCACAGATAAGAATTTTGTCAGTTTTCAGTATAATTTTCATTTTTGAGTTCTGTTTATTCATTTACGATTTCATTTTCGTTTTTACGTCAAAGATCAAAATTTTAAGGCTCGTCATATTTCTGTCAATGATATAATTCCATATCTGACATATAGTTCTATAATATTAGAGAAAAAACATTTAAAACTTGAAAAATAGAATTTCAGGCGTTACCTTCTTGTACAAGTAAAGATTTATTATCTTTTTATAGAAATATGTAGTGATAATAGCTTGTTTATAAGAGGGTACCGTTTGAAATGAGCCAAGCTTGAAAGACGTAGCAATCAATCAAACATATATGAAATACTCGAGACGTTTACGTGATTCATTCAATACTGGAGGCTGCTTCTCTTCCTCGGCACTCGAAGCACTGGAATCAAGAAAGTGAATTGCACAAAATGCGAGCGCCAAAGCGTTTGCGTGCCTACCTGACTTGTGACGCGAGCGCGCAGCACAGCTTAATGCAGTAGAGTTTTGCGTTAAAGGATATGGCCACTCGATGATGAAGCGAGTATATCGGCGTATGGGGTTGTCCTCACTGAGGATGAATAGCGAAGTGGGCCCCTTGGCGCCTGGGGGAGGCTGGTGTGGGTGCGGGCTCATGCCGTGGCCGGGGGCGGGCGAGCAGTCACGACCACACCGCTGCTGCGCGGCCGCCTCCTGCGCTGCTGCCAACCTGCAACACGCACGCCAATGCTATTACCAACCTGACAAATCACGAGCATGTTTAATTGCAACATGCAGCCCAACTGAGTTATCAAGAAAAGTCACTAAAAAGTCCAGAAGCATCTGCATAGTGTCTGAGATTAGTACCTCCGATAACGAAATAAAAACAATTCGGAATGTTATTACCAGGGAGACAGGGCAACCACCACAGGAAGACAGCATTACCATCAAAGTGAATGAAAAGCTTACAACTAACAAGCCAGAAGTTGAAAACATTTTTAACAATTATTTTTTAAATGTCGTACAGAAAATAGGATCTAAATGTTAATTACAAGAAACTAGGCAGTTAATGCAACAGGCCATATCTACACAATTTGATACAATATAAATTCCACTCACCTCTCCTTCTGAAATTAAAAAAATAATAAGCTTTCTCAAGAGTAAAAGCTCACATGGTATTGATGGTATTTCCAGCAAGGTAATAAAAGCTTGTTCTCAAGAAATAAGTAGGATTCTTAGCCACATATGTAACAGTTCTCTGAAGCAGGGTGTTTTTCCTGATAGACTGAAATATGCAATTGTTAAACCACTGTACACAAAAGGGGATACTTCTCATGTCAACAACTACCGCCCAATCTCACTTCTGACAGCCTTATCCAAAATTCTTGAAAAAGTAATGTATTCTAGAGTAGCTTCACACTTACGTAAAAATAAAGTTCTAGCAAAATGTCTGTTTGGTTTTCAGAAGGCTTTTAGACAGAAAATGCTATATATACTTTCACCAATGAAATATTAAATGCTCTGAATAACCGGACATCACCCTTTCGGATTTTTTATGATCTCTTCAAGGGTTTTAATTGTGTAAATCATGGAATTCTTCTAGATATACTAAAGTATTGTGGTATGAATGGGACAGTGTACAAATGGTTTAAATCATTCCTAACAGGAAGAGTGCAGAAAGTTGACATAAGTAGTTTAGGTAATATTAAAAAAAAAAAAAAAAAAAAAAAAAAAAAAAAAAAAAAAACAGCTGATTCCTCAGACTGGGGAACAATCGAAAATGGGGTGCCACAAGGTTCGGTATTGGTCCTTTGCTGTTCTTAATATATATATTAATGACTTGCCATTCTATATTCATGATGATGCAGATCTGGTTCATTTTGCTGATGATACAATTATAGTTATCACACCTGACAGAAAAGAACTAACTGAAGAAATTGTAAACGACGTCTTTCAGAAAATCATTAAGTGGTTCTCAGCAAATGGACTATCATTAAGTTTTGATAAAACAGTACATACAGTTTCATACAGTAAATGGAATGACACCATTAATAAATATATACTTTGATCAGAAATCTGTAGCAAATGTAGAATATTCAAAATTTTAGGTGTATGCATTGATGAGAGATTGAACTCAAAAAAAAAAAAAAAAAAAAAAAAAAAAAAACACGTTAAAGATCTGCTGAAACGTTTGAGTTCAGCTACTTACGCTATTAGGGAAATCGCAAATTTTGGTGATATACATCTCAGTAAATTAGCTTACTATGCCTATTTTCATTCTCTACTTTCGTATGGCATCATTTTCTGGGGTAGTTCATCACTGAGTATAAGATATTCATTGCACAAACAGTGTAATCGGAATAATCGCTGGAGCCCATCCAAGATCATTCTGCAGACACTTATTTGAAGAGCTAGGGATCTTCACAGCGGCTTCACAGTAAATATGTTCATGTATTAAATTTGTTATTACCAATCTCACCGAATTCAAAAGCAATAGCAGTATACATAACTACAACACTAGGAGAAAGAATGATCTTCACTATTCAAGATTAAATCTAACTTTGGCACAGAAAGGTGTGAATTATGTTGCCACAAAAGTCTTTGGTTACCTACCAAACTGCATCAAAAGCCTGACAGCCAAATAGCATTTTCAAAGTAAGTTAAAAGAATTTCTGAATGGCTACTCCTTCTACGCTTTAGAGGAATTTTTAGACATAAATTAGTAAATCTGATAAAATTGTATAAAAATAAATTGTGGCGTGTAATATTTAGTACAAAGTAATAGTTTGTAAAGATACCTTTCATTAACCTGACACGTTCCACATCATTACGAAGTGTCGTATTCATGATTTATGGAACAAGTACTAATCTAATCTAGTCGTGTAATTAGGGTACGAGTCAAGAAATCGTTGGCGATGCCTGGGCGATGAACTCGTTCGTACATTCTGATTTTTGTCCCCGCAATGCTGATGACACGGTTCAACCATGGGTTGGCGATTTTTATCTCTGTATTTTGGAGTCTTGAGTTTGGTCTTGTTGGACAACAATGGCATCAGGAACCCCTTCATAACACCCGCTAAGAACATCATTGACCGCCTTCTTGCTGCACTCGATTGACGGTATGGTTCTGACGTGCTGCATTGCCAGGCTCCCTCCAGACATGTCGTCGATGGTCATGTGGTATCAGACATCGTTTGTGAAGAGAGCTTTGTGCCGGTTCTGGGTGCACCTGTAACGTGCAGCACGGTGCCTGGGTTTAAATAATGCTCAAATGCTACTTAACTATTGTGGTTATCAGTTTCTAGGCTTACGAACTACTTAAACTAACTTAAGGACAACATGCACACACACACACACACACACACACACACACACACACACACACACACACACACGCGCGCGCGCGCGCGCGCGCGCGCGCGCGCACACACGCCTGAGGGAGGACTCGAACGTCTGACGGGGAGTAACCGCGCGTTCCACAGCAAGGCGCCTTAGAGCGCTCGGCCATTCCTCTTCATGGCCATCTGGAAAACAGTGGTCGTCCGTCGAGTTGTTGCTTTAGGACGACCAGTACTTTGCAAGTCATGAACACTATTGGTTCCAGGTTATTACCACATTATAGCAAACGATTATTCGCCTTGAAATTCTTTTGATGAAAGTTCGCATAATGCAACAATCCGCGTGCGAACAAACTTTGATATTCTCTTTCATAGAGGAAAGCGCATAAAATGTTTAAAAGTGTCCCATATGTACTGTTACTACACGGTGTGTTGAACGAACGTACAGCCGTTGACAGAATTCGCGAGACCCCTCGCACAACCGCAAAGTTTCGCTGCCTATTTGGATGTATAAACAGCTAGGGGGCACGATCGTAAATAGTGTCGATTACACGTGTCTCTGACACGAAATTTGAGAAGAAAACAGTCACCTTCGAGTATCGCAACCAGTTTTAACAACACGCGCACTTTCTTTGCGACGTGAAGGGCATTTCGCAGACGGATTTTAGAAACTGTTTTGCGTTTTTGCCATAATGATTTAAGCTTTTCGCAACCGGCACGTACTTTTCCTTTCTTTTCTTACAGTTTCAGGGAACGAAGGTAGCAATAAGAATTGAGATGCCGCAGTTCGTGAATATTGTCGGACGTTACTGACACATTCAAATGCAAAATGTGCGTGCGTAACATAGAATTAATTGAATTACAAGACATGAAGCAAATTTCCGACATTAGCCAATACTTAAAGTAACCTTCATCACACAAGTGCAAGTCGACAAACGTCTAGTGGGTGCTACACAGACACACTTGCTGGAGCGAGTAGACAAAACAGATCCTATTCTAAACACTTCGTTACGAATCACTAAGGGTTACAGTGCACCATGATGTTTGGAGCGATCGCGTGATAGTTCAAATGTTTGTAGAACTTATGGGACTTAACTACGGGGTCATCAGTCCCTAAGCTTTTAAAAGAAAATAATATTTTCAAAAATTGTAGCAGGTATTTATTGCCGAAGTTATACTGCATTCCTTACGGTGTTCATCGTCAACGAAACATAAACTTCACACTATGTAGACTTTATCAAAGTATTTGAAGCCAAAAAATTTATCTGTAATCTGCTTCGGTGCAAAGAATACGTCATTCAAGTTTTTAAGTAAATTACTTTTAACTGTTGATTATATTTAAAACCAACAAACGACCTCACGTTCAAATCAATATGTGACTGCCATGTCGTCACTAAGCCGGCCGCGGTGGCCGAGCGTTCTGCGGCGTGCCAGTCACAGTCTGCACGGCCACTACGGTCGGGGGTTCGAATCCCCCCTCGGGCATGGATATTTGTGCCGTCCTTAGTATTAGCTAGTTCATAAGTAGTTTGTAAGTTTAGGGACTGATGACCCCGTAGTTAAGTCCCATAGACTATACAAACAACAAACCTGCAAGAGGTTTGCACGTAAGTAAACAGGGCACCGTGGCCGGCGAGAAAGACAGGCATGGGGCAACACCACCTAGAGACAAGGCCTTACAACGGGCGGTGCCTACGTCACACTTAGAGGCCGCGGTCGCCACCTCACTGGCTGTTGGCTGGGGCACGCCCACCGCCGCGCAGCGGCCGGCCAGTCAGATGGCGGCCGCGGCCTCTAAGTGTGACGTAGGCACGGCCTGTTGTAAGGCCTTGTCCTCTAGGTGGTGTTGCCTGGGCACTCAGCCAGGTGACGTGGCAAGAGAAGTGCTGCGCCGCCGCGATCGCGGATTTGACTGGTTAGACACTAACAGGCAGTGGGCCGTGCCCCAGCGGCTAACCAGGCAAATCCGCGATCGCGTCGGCGCAGCAAAAGATGTTCAAATATTTGTACAGCTTATGGGACTCAACTACGGGGTCATCAGTCCCTAAACTTACAAACTACTTATCAACTAGCTTATCCTAAGGACGGCACAAATATCCATGCCCGAGGGGGGATTCGAACCCGACCGTAGTGGCCGTGCAGACCGTGACTGGAGCGCCTCAGTCCCCTCGGCCACCGCGGCCGGCGTCGGCACAGCACTACTCTTGCCACGTCACCTGTCAGAGCGCCCAGGCCTGTCTTTGTCGCCGCCCACGACGGGGCACTTTACAGCATGGCGAGCGCGTATAAACGAAGTTTCTTACACGACAACCTACTACAGCAAAATCTTACCAAATGTTATTCAGTTTGCTTCAGACGTTTCAAAAATGATTCTTGCGTTAGGTGGGCTGGTAATATGAAACTGTTAAATAATCAGAGTCTTGCACGGCGCTGGTTTCAGCTCGCCCAACCCCTTGAATCACGGCGAGGACAGCCCGTCTGGCCTGCCGGGCTGGCGGGCTGACGGGCTGAGCGTAGACTGCCAGGCCATCTCGTCCGAGCTGACGTTTTGTAATCGGCCGGCGGGGGCCGTGGCGAGCGGACGCGCGATGTTTACGTGTCTGCTGCTGTCGTCTGAGCGCTGTTGCCGGCTGAGTTTACACTCTCGTAGCGGCCACAATAACGTGTTATTGTGTGAATCATGACTAGAACACAAACATGTCTGACGTACCAAGAAGAGATACTTTGATGTTTGTATTTGATTCTAACTATGCACCACCGAAGTCGTATGAAATTAAATCATGGGTTGAGGAGTCATTGAAAAGTTCCTTTGGCGATATTATTGGTGTCCATCTCTCAATAGTTAGCAGCAATGTGTATATTAAGTTCAAAAGTCCGGAAATTTGTGACGAAATTGTGCAGTCACGTGCTAGTAATCTTAAATTCAAGCACTGTGATGGCAACGTTGGTGAAGCTAAAGTGACGGACGTAGTGTTTGGTATTCGGACAGTTCGGATATTCGAACTACCATTTGAAGTTCCTGCAGAAGAAATTAATGTCGCTTTGACGAAATATGGAAAGTTCATCAGCAATGTTGCTGAAAAATGGATGTCGTTTAAAGAACCTGTTTTGAACTGTGTTCGGTAGGTGTAGATAGAATTAAAGACACATATTCCATCATATATTTTGATCTATGGTTATAGGGCGTTTATCAGGTACGGCGGTCAACCGCGTACTTGCTCGGGGTACGTTTGAACTTGTCATGTTCGAGCCCAATGGATTCAGAGAAGGGTAACAGAGGTACCAACAGGCGAAAAAGCGCCAGCTGACAGGATGACGACCCTCCTGATCTCTTATGTGACTGCGGCCCGATTGAGCACGGACACGCTGGAGCACCCTCATTTCAGTGAAACTTCAGGTACCACAGAAGCTGTTCAAGAGACGCCTATGGAAATTCGCACCCAAGATAATTCTACCGAAGATGTGACAATGGAACATGATCAACCGGAGGGCACGAGCTTGGCCAGACTCCAACATCGTACTCCAGCCCAAAAAGACGGAAAGCGTTCGAGTCCCAGCAGCGAACTGGAATCTAACCCAGTGGTAAACGTAGAACGAACTCCAGGAAAGGAAACTTGTTCCTCTCTCCTAAGAAAAACAAAAACGAAGAATAGCCGATCAAGACGCAGAGAATACAGCGCCAATACTGCCCTATAAACTGACGGAAATTGGTCTCACTTTAACTGACACCACATCAGAAAATTCCGATCCGATGCAGCGGAATGGTAGAAAACAGGTGTCGGAAATCTCCCCACCTAATATCAAGCCGGGGGACTATGAAGCTTTGGAAGACCCACCGGGATTACAACACGTCGGCAGGGAGAGGCAAAGTCTAACGGAAAGTGACACACAAAGCAATTGAGTCTCTGGTTAGAATGCTTAATTGCACGCTTCATGGTCTAACCTTCTATTCTACGACAATAAAATGCATGGCATTTGCGGACGATGTAGGTGTCATTGTACGCTCGGACCTGGACCTCCGAGACGTTACCACTAATATGGCTGAATATGAAAGAGCATCGGGTTCTACACTAAACTACAGGAAAACTCGTCTCATGCCGACAGGGAGTCGATTTCGCACAGATGCCAACTGCCCACACAGAATGTGCGGTACCAATAAGGTACTCGGAATAAAGATGAGCGGTTGTCCTCTGAAAACAACGGCAGACAACTGGAAGGACCTTATGGCCATGACGAGAGGCTACTTACAATACAAAAAAGGCCCTGAACAATACTTGGTGCAGAAAGTACACTTCGTGAACAACAAAATCCTCTCGAACCTATGGTACGTTAAACAGATAATACCTGTGGTAGACAGTGTTGCAAGGAAAATCATGTCGGAAATAGGTTGGTATATTTGGAGGGGAGAAATATTCAAGATGGGGATCAATGTCGTCGCCCTTCTGCCAGAAAAAGGAGGCCTTGATCTCACCGATGTTTCATCTAAATGCAAGGCACTTCTGATAAGGCGCACTATGCAGCTGTGCCACAAATGTCTCGATATTGCGCTAAGTATGGCTTAAGGATATATAAGCCTCACTGTAAAAAATGTTCAAATGTTTGTATAGCTTATGGGACTTAACTACGGGGTCATCAGTCCCTAAACTTACAAACTACTTATGAACTAGCTAATCCTAAGGACGGCACAAATATCCATGCCCGAGGGGGGATTCGAACCCCTGACCGTAGTGGCCGTCCAGACCGTGACTGGAGCGCCTCAGTCCCCTCGGCCACCGCGGCCGGCGCCTCACTGTATACAAGTACCAATTCACCTTGGCGACACGAATTACAAGGCAAACCATATTATAATGTTTCAATTAGAAATTAGCTACCTCCGTTTGAAATCGAGCGCCCCATTACATGAACTCACCACCGTCCAATTGTACCACCTTATGAACGACAGTGGAAGGGTGAACCGAATGGAATTAAAATACCCCGATAAGGATTGGACTGCAATATGGAAAAACATCAACAACACTGTGCTCGGTACGGATATAAGATCAACCTGGTACAAAATAGTTAATGAGACGATACCAACAAGAGAGAAACTTCACAAAATACATTTGTGCGTAACTGACAAATGCAGGGAGTCATCAACACCTTGCAACACAGATTTGTCTATGGTGAAAATAAACTTATATGTGAATGGTGCAGAAAAAAAACCTGGCTTCAATTTGCAGAACAGCACAGCAACACATTCCTCTCATCTCGGTACTGAAACCTGACGGAAATTACTACCCGATGAGCAAGAAAAACACGTGGACCTGGTTAGTAGGACATCACTATACTATATAACCAGTGCACAAGACAAGGCCTCATACTCAGGCTGTAGAGTGTACCTCGCCACAAGAGACCAACGCTTGGAGAAGGGCGCTAACTATAGGAAAAGATTTGCGAATTACATCACGGCGCTAGAAATAACGAGGATATATAGGAAAAAAGAACAAACAGAAAAAAAAGAAACCAAGAAAGGACGAATGTAGAAATAAAGGGATGTGCGGCATCCAATATTCAAGGTTTGTCACCGTTTATCTATTACTGTTTTATTTAGATAATTTTTTTCAAATACTTAAGAAGATTGTTTGTTTCACATTACCTAACCTCGACGGAGGGGGGTTGAGTTACCTTTCTTTTATATTTTCATTTTTATTTCCAAAAGAAATTCCTCTCCAGTACTTAGGGGAAGAAAAAGGAACTTCATATTCCTGCACATCACCAGGACATGCGCGACTTTCGTTGGGTGGCGCACTCAGGACTAAGAGACGAGAAATTGAGAGAACGCACGATGACAAATGGGAAGCCAGGAAAACGTGACCAGGCATACTGCTTGGGGAAGCATAATAAAGCAAATAGCGAAAAGACAAAGCCTTGTGTGCTGTCGATATGCTGAGGTTGAAGTATGGAGAAACTAAAAGAAACATAAAATCAGTCAGTCAATTAAGAGGTATTGAGGGACAACGTTTCCAAGTTTCTTTCCCGAAGATATTTTAAGTTTCCTTTATTAATGTCAGTTTCTATGCAGTGACTTCACTGACGGAAACATATTCTGTACCTTCTTCTGTAGAGGAAATAAATTATTTTAAAGGCGAAGGCGCCGGGCCGAGAAGGCAATATGTGGCGAGCGTAAGGATGGGTTGAAGGAGAGGAAGGAGACCGAATAATTAAAAAGTAAATAAAAAGTTGAGGCGGCCCGCAGCCCGCTGTCGATACCTCCCCCTGCTGTGGTACGGCCTGGCCGCCCACCGACACGGAGTGCTAAGCAACGTGACGCGTGTACTGGCAGCGACATACAATGCCACATCTGCACCTCTACTCTGAAATACACTGCCCAGTGTGTGGTGGAGTGTATTTTGCGTCGCATATCATTTCCTCTTTACTCGTGTTTATTTTATTTTAATTAATAAATTATTAATTTTGTGGGAGGTGGCTGGGAACGGGGTGTCATATACGCAACAGCAACCAATAAATTGTTTGACTCATGCAGAAACATATACTCTCCAAACATCGACAGTTGGTTGTTGGAAAACAATTGACTGGTACATTTGTGTTTCAAATGTACAGTACTCTTTATTGTTCTCGCAGCAGTATGCCCTCCGAGGGGCCTTGATAGTAATGTTTAGTGTGAACCGCCATTCTGATTTTTAGATCAGCTGCTGTGTCCTGCTAGCTGTTGCACCTTTGTACTGCTTCAAATTGTTCAAATGTTTGTAAATCCATCGGACCAAACTTCGTGGTCATCAGTCCGTAGCTTACAAACTACTTCAACTAAAGTGAACTAACCTCAGGACAACACACACACACACACACACACACACACACACACACACACCATGCCCAAGGGAAGACTCGAACCTCCGACGGCGAGCAACCGCACGCTCCGCAGCGAGGTGCCTTAGACCGCTCGGCTACTCCACCGCGGCTGGCTTTTGTGCTGCTCTCAACATGAATATTAATAGGGAAAGTTTAGCGTAGTATTGTAAAACTACCATGTATCACTTACTGTAAAACAATAATACATTTTTAATGATTTATACTCAGTACATCTATTGAAATACGACTGTTGCCATATGGCAATGATTTTCCCGAAATAAGGAGAAAAACTTTTGAGAACGTCAGTTATGTACCAAAATAATCCTAGATTTCGTAATTGAAAGTGTATTATTCGGGAATGAAAAGGTTAAAATGTCGGAAATGAAGAGGCGCCGCCGCGCCGCACAGGTAGCGCGAGCAGAGAGCGGCGGGCCGTGCGCTCGCCGCGGCTGCGGCTGCGGCTGCGGCTGCGGCCAGCCACGTTCGGCCCGGCGCGGCGGGCACAACTCCGTAAATAATATCGCACTGTGTCCTAATATCTGACCAACCTTTTCTGATAAATGACACGCTTCATTCATTAAAAAAATGTTCTGTTTTCACTACAGTCAGAGGAAATACAACACCGATTCATAGTAGAATGAACACCTTAATATACCAAGATCTTTCATGTGGGTGTTCAGAAGCCTGAGTGGTCAACATACGTACCCAACACGTTTTGTCCTAAATTTATTCGCAAAATTACTCTCCTGTTACCGCATGTGCCTTTCAACTATAGAATACTCACGTGTCAAAATAACATCAGAAACACGTTCGTATTAATGATTTAGATTTGTTGCCGTTTTGTAGATCTGGTATTCGTAGCTACAGCAGAAACGTCATTTATAAATTTAAAGAGAAAACGACTCCATTCACTTTATTTGATTTCCAGAAGCCTTTTCATACCATATCTCTTAAACGGCTTTTAATCAAATTGCGTGGTTATGGTATACCGCCCCAAATTTCCTGTCAGAGAGGACACAGTTTGTAGTAATCGATGGTAAGGCATCGATTGAAACAGTGGTGATATCGGGCGTTCCACAGGGTAGTGTCATTGGTCCTCTGCTGTTCCTTATTTACATAAACGATTTGGGAGAAAATCTAAGTAGCTCTCTTAGGTTGTTGATGACGCAGATGTCGTTGTTGATGTTGCAGATGACGCCGTCATTTACCGTCTAGTAAAATCATCTGAAGATCAAAACCAACTGCAGAACGATCTAAATAATATCTACATCTACATCTACATAGATACTCTGCAAATCACATTCAAGTGCCTGGCAGAGGGTTCATTAACCACTTTCATAACTTTTCTCTACCGTTACATTCTTTAATAGCGCGCGGGAAGAAAGAACACCTAAATCGTTCCGTTTTCGATCTGATTTCTCTTATTTTATTGGCATGGTCATGTCTCCCTAAGTAGGTGGGTGCTAGCAAAATATTTTCACATTCAGAAGTAAAAGTCGGTGATTGAATCTTCGCAAACAGATCACCCCGCAATGAATAACGTCTTTCTTTTAATGATTTCCACCCCAATTCGTGCAACATTTCCGTGACGCTTCCCCCCCCCCCCCCCGTAACGTGATAGAACAAAACTAGCTGCCCTTCTCTGAACCTTCTCAATATCTTCCGTCAGTCCCACCTGGTGAGGGTCCTACAAGGGGCAACAGTACTCCAAGAGAGGACGCACAAGTGTGATGTAGGCAGTCTCTTTGGTGGAGCTGGTGCATCGTCTAAGCGTTCTGCCAATGAAACGTAACCTTTGGTTCGCCTTCCCCACAATATTTTCTATGTGTTCTCTCCAAACAAAGTTGTTCGTAATTGTAACTCCTAGGTATTTGGTAGAATCTACGACCTTAAGGTTTGACTGATTTACCGCGTAATTGAAGTTCAGCGGATTTCTTTTAGTGGTCATGCGTATTACTTCACACTTTTCTTTATTTAGTGTCAATTGCCAATTTTCGCACCATATATCACTATGGTGTAAAAATTGGCAAAATTCACTATGGTGTAAAAATTGGCAAAATTCGCACCATATATCACTATCGTGTAAAAATTGGCAATTGACTCTAAATAATGCGAAGTGTGAAGCTGTTCACATGAGTATGAAAAGAAATCCGTTAAACTTTGTTTACAAGATAAATCAATCAAACGTGAAGGCCGTAAACTTCACAAAATATCTACGAATTACTATTACTTCAGACTTAAACTAGAAAGAACACGTAGAAAATGTCGTGGGAATGACGAACCAGAGATTGCGTTTTATTGACAGAACCCTTAAAAGATGCAACAGAACTACTAAAGAGACTGCATACACTACGCTTGTCCGTCCTTTTTTGGAGTATTGCTTCCCAGTGTGGGAACCTTATCAGGTGGGTTTGACGGAGGACATCGAAAGAGTTGAAAGAAGGGCCGCTCGATTTGTATTGTCACGATACAGAGGAGACAGCGTCACGGAAATGATACAGGACCTGACATGGAAATCATTACAACAACGGCGCTTATCGCTGCGGCGTGATCTACTTACGAAACTCCAATCACCAACATTCTCCTCCGAATGCGAAAATATTGTGTTGACTCCTACCTACATAGGTTCAAAATGTTTGTAAAGTCTATGGGACTTAACTACGGGGTTATCAGTCCCTAAACTTGCAAACTACTTATGAACTAACTAAGACTAAGGACGGCACAAATATCCATGCCCGAGGGGGGATTCGAACCCCCGACCGCAGTAGCCGTGCAGACCGTGACTGAAGCGCCTCAGTCCCCTCGGCCACCGCGGCCGGCCCTACATAGGTACAAAAGATCATCAGAATAAAATATGAAAAATCAGAGCTCGAACGGAGAGATTCAGATGTTCTTTCTACCCGCGCGCTATTCGAGAATGGAATGGGAGATGAATAATATAAAGGTGGTTCGATGAATTCTCTGCCAGGCACTTAAATGTAATTTGCAAACGTAGATGTAGATTCCCACAATTCTTACGACTGTAGCTGTAAGAGAACTCTGAATTTCGCATTCATAAGGCGTCTTAGTGTGTGGTCCATGGGCGACTCCTGGAATTTTCACTCGCAAGGAGGGGTGCGAACTTTCTCACAAGGTTTCGACATTATTAAGTTTATACTGTTCATGGCCGACCAGAGTAGATCGCGGGATGGGTTTTACCGATTTGGTTCAAACCCTACAAGAAGAAGGACACAGACGAACCTTTCAAATTCCCAAAATATCTCGCCTGAGTTGACCAAAGGGAAAGCGAATGCGGTCGCTAACGCATCCCACATAGAAATAGCTGCTATATAAGCTGCTTATTGAGTCCCGGTGAGCGGCGTAGTGTACAAGCGCTTGGATGGCTAATTTTGCGGCCCTGGTTCGAATTCCGATACTTTTTATAGTCTTGTTCGTTTTATATTACCCCTCGCATTGTTAACCTTTTAATTATTAAATTTAAATTTACGTAAACATTTCAGTGTTCCACGAAAGTTGATGTCAAGAGGAGACTCGATTAAAACACAGTCAATCGTACAGCATCAGTTCAGTGCCCCTGTTTCCACCCCAATGGTTCAATACACTTGGTATGCAGCAAAATCAACAGTGAAAAGTAATTTACTTAAAACTTGAATGAAGTGTTCTTTGCACCGAATCATATTTCGGATAAAATTTTTGGCTTAAAACACTTTGATTAAGTCTGTATAGTGTGAAATTTATGTTTCGTTGACGATGAACACCCTAAGGAATGTAATATAACTTCGGCAAATAAATACCTGCTACAATTTTTGAAAATATTATTTTCTTATAGAACTTAATGGAATTATCAAAAATTAAACGATTAAATAAGGTGTATTAATTGATTAAAGTAGTTATAATGAAAACAAATATATTATTTATGCATTGAAATTTCAAAATTAATAGTTACAACTGCAAGGGCAAATATAAAACAAGAACAAGATATTGGAAGGGGCGGATTTCGAACCCATGCGGTTTCATTCAAAGGCTAATCGCCTAGCCACTACGCAATACGGTCATCAGTAATAATTATCGTCAGTATTAGCTGATATTGCGCCTATCTGTAGTTGCAAAATTTTTGGCAAGCGTTTTTTCTTTCCTGTGGCTTACAGAAGGAGATATTGTGGGATTTTAAAAGGTTCATATTCGTGTTTCTTCTCGCAGAATTTGGGCCAAGTAGGTGACTCCCACACAACGAACTTTACTATTGAGGGGCGCCGTACTGCAGTGCGCGTGGCCGTTCGCCGTCGGGGATTCGAGTCCCTCCTCCGGTATGGGTGCGTGTTGTCCTTAGGGTAGTTTACCTTATTTTAAGTAGTTTGTAAGCTATGGACTAATAAACACGCAACTGAGTCCGATGATAGATTTGCGAACATTTTTCTCTACTGTTGAGACTTTCAACAAGCAAACGCACAAGTGGCAATTATTAGCTTCTGTCGAGACAATCGCATTCGAAGACTGTCGTTGTAGCTATTATAATCTTGGTATGTGCTTTTCAAGTTTTGAACCCACATAAAGGCAGCGTTTTTCAGTTTGCACTTATTTCAGCTTATAAATTGTGGCTACTATAATGTTTGATATTAATAAATGCTTACGATTTGTGTCCTGAAACATACGTTTAAGGAAATTATTTATGTAGAAACACGATAAAAAATTATCTGGCTGTGGAACAAATTTACGCTATGACTCACAGGATCTCTGTTGAATTTTTCTGGTGGCAGTGATAATCCTCTCAGAACATCTGCACGCAAATAGACTGTCTACTTCGTTCAGGCATCGAAAAGTACTCTTTGTTATTATGTGTCATCAGTTGAACTGGCTTAGTGAAGAGTTAAAACTTTTGATACTATATTCGCTTCAAAATTTGTTACCGGGCAGAAAAGTTACGTGTGTGAAATAAACGCTTTGCAGCTTGTCTTCTCGTGCACTCGTACAGATGAGTACGTGTTAGGAAACAAACCTGCAGCGATCCTGCGACTTCGTTTTAGGCATCTGATCATTTACGCCGGCGCCACCAACACACACTTTAGCATAGCCGTCTTTCGAACCTTTGCAGGAACATTGGCCTACTACCTATTCATAAGTGGCAGACCTTATCTAGAAACCATGCACCCTTTTGACGAAACCCGTGGTTTTGTGTTCTGTATGGTAACTCAAACCCACCGGTGTGTAATGCTGTCCTACTACATCAGCGTTCGTATCAGACTAAACGGCCTCGGCTTGTAAATCTAACAGGGCATGGTTCGAATCTTTTACTCGTCTAATTTTTCTTAATTTGTCTCCTTCATTTGTCTCCTTCATTTGCTCTTGATACGATGAAGAAACACCAAAAGTCGACTCTTAGGCTAGAGACTTTACAAGTTACTCTACAGCCTTGGTTTCGCAGTTCACGGTATCCATTTAATGCCCGATTCTTGGAAAAGATGGACGATTTCATTCTAAGGTGGTTGATCAGACTTCTACTTCCGCATGATGTATGCATAGGTGCGGGTGGTTTGGCGGGTTGATGTTTCTGATTAGTGTGCGAAACGTCACGTGTTTGATAATTGCCAGTGACAAACTCAGACCAAAAGATCTCCTTAACCTCTGGGGATACCAAGTGGCGAACACCGGGCTCGCCGTTATTCGGAATTCTCGTCCTAGTACTACCGTCTGGAGTGAAAGTGGATTACATTAAACCACTACGAATTTGAATCTCACAGCGATTTAATATTCCTAATGTTGCTTACACAAAAAACGTAGCTTTTGAGTGGTTATTGAAAGATACGGAATAAAATATAATTATTGGTTGGATACAATAGTTTACAGAAATTCATTTTATGCAACACAGTTTCTCTGTTGCACATATGTCATTTCGTATTATCAATATATTTTCACGGTTACGGAATAAGAATGTGACTGGCAACAATGATTTCCTCACAATGTTTGTGATACAGATTATTATTCAATTATCATTTGCTTTTGTTTTTGTTACATGGGCAACATAATGAGCCATATTCCAAAATAGAAGAAAAATGTGAAAAAGACTGTCGTTCAAATGTTTGTTAATCTTATGGGACTTAACTACGGGGTCATCAGTCCCTAAACTTGCAAACTACTTATCAACTACCTTATACTAAGGACGGCACAAATATCCATGCCCGAGGGGGGATTCGAACCCCCGACCGTAGTGGCCGTGCAGACCGTGACTGGCGCGCCGCAGATTGCTCGGCCACTGCGGCCGGCTTTGGTTCTCTGCACATTCATGTTACATAATCGCATCTGGTATTATAAAGGCCCAATATGAGGTCCAAAGCGTACCATAACGTATTTTAATAAAACATGGAGTATGGATCAGTTAGATACAGCTGTAGACGTCCACAATCATTTGTCCAAATTGGTAGTTTTGGATACGTTTGCTGTTATTACTTGAGCAATTGTAATATTCGTTTCTATATAACATGTGCAATTTATAAAATTCATGATAAGTATATCCTAAAACTCTAGTGTTTATTTTTCTTTGGGTACCATTAGAACTTTTTTCCAAGGTCGATCAACTATGTCCGATAACATATTTTTACCATACCATTTCTCTGAGGAAACTGTAATTTGTAATACCACAGCGGGCTTATGTTTGTTAAATTTATGCTGATATCTTAGTTGCAAGATCAATCGAAAGAGAACCAATGAAAATAACATGTAGAATGATATATTCACTCTCGAAAAATCATCAGCAATCTGCCGCGCTAAACGGTTGTCGACTTTATAGCGCGACCAAGGCGGCGGGTGGAAACCATCACGCGATCGCTCCAAACCTCATGGTGCACTGTAACCCTTAGCGATTTGTATCGAAGTGTTAAGAATAGGATCTGTTTTGTCTACTCGCTCCAGCAAGTATGTTGGTATAGCACCCACTTGACATCTGTCGACTTGCACTTACTTGTTGCAGGTTAAGTAGTGGCTAATTTGCTTTCTGTCTTGTAATTCAATTAATACTACGTTATACGTTTGTCAGTAACGTCCGATAATTTTTCACAAACTGCATCATCTGAATTCTTATTGCTATCGGAAGATAACTGTTTTCCTCTCAGATTCCTCTACCTGTAATTGGTAGAATGTACGATCTTGTCCACTAGCTGAGGCAGCGGAACTTTGCGGTTGTGCATAGCGATTAGGCGAGGGCTCTCGCGATTTCTGTCAACGGCTGTACAAATATCATTTCCTTATCTACATTAAACGAAATGGGTATGCTTTCGATAGATGAGACTAAAGGCAAGTTTGTTTATATTTTATGACAGTTCAAAGAACCAACTTTTTCAAATCACGCCAGCGTAGGTCCAGGAGGAATGTCTTTATGGCACAGACAGGTGATTCAAAACTTCCTTCAGTGTGTGAAGCTCATAAATTAAATATCAGTCTTGCGAATCTGTACGTCACAAATAACAACAATCGTTGAGACAATAAAGTTTAAACTTTTGCTACTCTGTTTAATTCGCTAAAGTTAAGAGGAAGTACACAGGCCACGTGTTAGTGGAGCAGAATGCTGGCCTGAAATGTGTGTAATCCAGGCGGTTGAAATTTTTGAGCGTGCTTTAAGAGCATTTCTGTGAAGCATAAAATACTTACAAATGAAAAATGTATCCAAGGTTGTTCGTGGCGTGAACAAAAAACAGGTATAAGATATCAACAATGACGGCGAGAAACCGCGCGCTCCGTAGCGAGGCGCCTTAGAACGCTCAGCTACTCCACCGCGCCTATTGCTTTTGAATTGGGTTGGGTTATTAATAACAAATATATGCATATATTGTGAAACTACTATGAAGATCCCTAAATCCTTAAATAAGTGTCTACAGAGTGTTCTTGGGTGGGCTCCAGAAATAATTCTAATTGCACACATTTATGCAATGAATAATGCACTCTGATAGATGCTTTGCGTAGTTTTACGCTGACCTGAATGTCATCTTCAGCACGGAACACGATTGTACGGACATCTGTTGACAGCTTGTATGATTATATCGTGAATTACACAATGGACTGTGAAACAGCGTTTTTTTTTGCTTTAATTGTAGAAACCGGAATGGAGTTAAGTATTAGACAGTTGTGTGGAGTGTAGCTTTGTGTGTATGAGAGAGACATAAACGATAAATGGTATAGACAAGAAGAGAACTAAAGTTTTTCCAATGTGACGTCGCAGAGGAATGCTGAAGATAAGATTGGTAATCAGCAATGTTCGAGACTAGCAATTTCTAGATCGAATCTCATTCTGCTCGCTTTATCATGTCAGTTCATAAACATAAATGATTTAAATATATATAATTGATCAGATATAAGCTAAGTAACACATATAATTGTCATGTTAATAAAAATGCACGTGTTTTTGCTTCTAATTACATACTACACGTAAATTTCGAGTTTTCATTGCAAATGTAAATTCTTAACTACTTCTCTTTCATAAACGATCGTTAACAATAATTAAAAACCAGTACAAATTATCTTTTTCATATTTACACATTTCATGGAAATAAACTTTTGTTTGCCGCGGCGGATTAACCACGCGTACTGGAGCGCCGTGTTGCGGTGCGCGCGGCCGTCCGCTGTCGGGCGCTCGAATCCCCCCTCGGGCATGGATATTTGTGCCGTCTTTAGTATAAGGTGACCCCGTAGTTAAGTCCTATAAGCTTTACAAACATTTGAACAATTTCGAACATCTTAATCGTGCCCTGGTTCTGAAAGTCAGATAGCCTGAGTTGGCGTGGGTGCGATAGTCAATTGCCTACTTAACGTAACGGACAGAATTCTACAGTTCAGACACAAAGTACACACAAGTAACAACGACATTTAACTTTACTCATCGCAGTACTAAAGTCACAACAACTCGTTAACAGAATTGTGCAATACAACGGCATAATACAATTGGTCTGTATCTGGAGTTGTCCCCAACTGAACTCTCGTAAACTATAGGCGTCACAAACAGAAGCGTCGTCCCGACCCCGGCGCTTGCAGTCCAGAGATCACCCACGTGCCCTCTCAGCTCTGGTTGGCCGGAACGGAACATGCGTGGATCCCCGAAGCCGCGCCCGTAGAAGGCGCTGCATCTCGATACACTAGAAGGCGTTGCAATCGGCGGAGCGCCACAGCAGAGAGAGCGAATTTTCTTCGATCCATCATACCACATATTCCATTTAACGGCCAAATTGAACATTTGTACCTGAGCGAGATTCGAACCTTGATTCCCGCTTTGGGCCAACGGTCGCCTTGACTATTAGGCTATCCCGACACACTACTCATCTTGCCCACGGCCACCCTATCGCACACTACTACTTTCTTATCCTTTATTGTTATTTTCATACTGAACGTTACATCCAGTAGGCTGGCAGCAGCTTAAGCGCTGCTCTTCAGCCGAGCGACTTCTAAAAAACAATGACAAGTGGTAAAAAGTGATGCACGTAAAACTTTCACAAAAGGCATTTTCTGGCAGAAAATATGAACACAGAAAGATTAATAAAACACATGAAGCCGCGGTGGAGTAGCCGAGCGGTCTAAAGCGTCTCGCTGCAGAGCGTGCGGTTGCTGGCCGTGGAGGTTTGAGTCCTCCGTCGGGCATGGGTGTGTGTGTTTGTCCTTAGCTTAGTTTACCTAGGTTTAAGTAGTTTGTAAGCTACGGACTGATGACCACGCAGTTTGGTCCAATAGATTTACAAACTTTTGAACATTTGAAAACACATGAAGTCTGTTGAAAGGTTTGTGCCACAGTACCGTTAAAACACACAGTAAGCAACATAAAAATCGGACAGACGAAGGAACATTGAAGACAATATATAAAACTGCAGCGATGACCTTGTTCCTGGATGGTAATCACACTATGGAAAGACACTGATGCAGTATAGACTCGAAATACTGGACGATGCACTATTAATAGTACAATGGAAGGAAGGAGGAAGGGAGGCGCGAAGAGCGGGAGGGAGGGTGGGAAGGGGTGAGGAAGGACTTAAGGGCTTCCGGGAAGGGGACGGGAGGGGGATAGCCAAGAGGGCGGAGGGAGAGGGAGAGGAGCGGGAGAGGGGACGTTGTATCCACGGGCAGAGGGGGTGGGAGGGATGGATGTCGGGACGTAGGTCGGCATACGGTAGGGAGAGGTGGCGGAAGTTACCCTGGGAGAGGATTTGGAGCGTGTGTAGGTGAAGGTTGGGAGGGGTGCAGTGCTAAAGGCGTGGCAGAGGCCCGGGATTGGTCAGGATCGGGTAGACCAGAGGGTTACGAGAATCTGTTTTTCGGTTGATGTAGAGGATCCTCCTACTGCAGGAGATGAGGGAACGGGATTACATCGTAAAGGATCCGCATGGGGGCGGGGAGCCGGATGCGGTAGCTGGGGCGGAGGGGTGCCCTTTGTCATGCATCTTTATCGGACTTAATTGTGCATCCACACATGTCGTAAATGTCCGAAAGAATAGACACGGTAATTATATTTGTATGTATACCTGAAGCAGGCCAATTCTGATTTTAGTGCGCATGCACAGTGAGGTCCGACTCCTTCCGGAAATAAAGGTGGCCGGCCGCGGTGGCCGAGGGGACTAAGGCGCTCCAGTCACGGTCTGCACGGCCACTACGGTCGGGGGTTCGAATCCCCCCTCGGGCATGGATATTTGTGCCGTCCTAGTTCGTAAGTAGTTCATAAATAATTTGTAAGTTTAGGGACTGATGAGCCCGTAGTTAAGTCGCATAGACTATACAAACATTTCAACATTTTTGAAATAAAGGTGAAGCTCCTAGTAAATGGAATAATGGACAGGGGGCACTACAATCATGCTGTGCGACAAGCAGAGGATTCGGGAAGAAAATCCTAGTGGCTAAGTCGACCGATGACCCAAAGCGAGAAAGCAGCATTCAAATCCCAGTCCGCCACAAATTTTTCAACTTCGCTCCAAAATAGCTGAGATGTTTAAATATTTATAATTCCAAAATTATGGTAGTACGGACAAAATGGAAGGAATTCAGCCGGCCGCGGTGGCCGAGGGGACTGAGGCGCTTCAGTCACGGTCTGCACGGGCACTACGGTCGGGGGTTCGAATCCCCCCTCGGGCATGGGTATTTGTGCCGTCTGTAGTCTTAGTTAGTTCATAAGTAGTTTGTAAGTTTAGGGACTGATGACACCATAGTTAAGTCCCATAAACTCTACAAACATTTGAACATTTTGAAGGAATTCAGAGAAGGACGGAATATTAGGGTTTAACGTCCCGCCGACATTGTGGACATTACAGACGGGATACGGACAAATAAAGGGGTGGACGTGCTAGGTCAACAAACCTGCTGGCTCGTTGGCCGAATTTTGCGTAGTGTGTAAGCGCGTCAAATCGTGGCCAGCGAAGCGGTTAGCGTCGGTTGCAATTCGGAACGCCGGCGGAAACATCAAAGCGATGGCGTAGGACCCCTCTTGCGGATTGGACACCGGTGGAATGTCCGTCGCTTCTGTAGATGTTTGCTGTGTCACGTTAGTGGGTGCGTACTAATTGTGTTCAGAGGTCCTTTATTATGGAATGGAATTCGGAGAAAACGTTAAAGCTGATAGTTTCACAGCTGTTGGGAAAGTCTATGCAGCACTAGGAACTGCGATTATGGAAACAAATTCAAATGATTAGACGCTTTGACGGAAATACTTTAGTTGTTAGAAAGTAATGTGCATTATGCGAAAAGGAAAATTAAGTTTTTATTTAGATGTTTTCGCTATGACCGCTGGCATATGAAACCTGTAGTAAGACAATCGCAAAGTCACCATTAATTATCCTTACTGCAGCAACGGCTCTCCTAACGAAGATTCCATCGTCGGAAATTTTAGGGTTTACACTTTCAATAAAAAAGTATGCAACTTTCATTTGAAAACATAAGTAAATAAATAAAAGATATGGAATAGCCGATATTACAATTTAGTTTTAAGTTCAAACATCAATTTTGTCCTGTCACACTGAACCCTGCTTTTAAAAGAGAGGTCGTTAACCAACGACATTTCTTCGTCTTCTTTTCCCGATTATCATCTTCTTGCAGTGAAATAAATGGTGCCCATGCTCATGTGATAAGTGTTAAACCCTCTTCTTCCCCCAAAATACTGACCGCTGAAATCGTAATTCAGTGTAGGCTATATAGCAATAACAAAATGGAAGCAACCTCGACGAGTTTTCAGAGCAAATAACGATTCCACATGGCCAAATACCTTGACCTAGATCCATTATTTGGGTGATGATGACGAACGTCAAAGCCACCTAGGTTCGGCCGTATCCATCGGTTGTCGTACTTTGGCCTAGTATGTAGCGCGTTAAGAAAAACATAAACAACAACACCACAACTGATGCTGGTATGAGAAATGGAGGGGAGAAGAAGAGAAGATCATGTGCTGACAATGAGAAGATACAGAGCAGAAGAAGAGCATACATGAAAATGACGTACCTGCAAGAACATCTTAAAGTTACAGCGTTTAATACTTGCGTAATTGACTTCGTAATAACACCAGAGTGTGTCATTATGTAGGAGGGAAAACTCTGAACAGAGAAAAATCTCGTAATAAATATTCAATTTGTCTGGTCATGTTGTCCATATGTGCTTTGTAATTGTTGTTGTTGAGGTCTTCAGTCTAGAGACTAGTTTTATGCAGCTCTCCATCCTACTCTATCCTGAGCAAGCCTCTTCATCTCCTCATAAAAACGGCAACCTACATCCATTTGTATTTGCTTACTGTATTCATCTCTTGGTCTCCTTCTGCGGATTTTACCCCCAAACACTTCTCTCCAATGATAAATTCAAAATTTCTTGATGTCTAAGAATGTGTCCTACCAATCGATCCCTTCTTTTAGTCAAGGTATGACAGAAATTCCGTTTCTCCCCAATTCTGTTCAATACCTCCTTCTTAGTTACGTGATCAACCCACCTAATCTTCAGAATTATTATGTAGTACCACATTTCGAAAGCCTCTATCCTGTTACTGTCCGCACTGTTATTGTCCAAGTTTCACTCCCATATAAGGCAACACTCCACAAAAATGCATTCAGAAAGGTCTTCCTTACGCGTAAATTAGTATTCGATGTTAACAATTTTTTTCAAAATCGCTTTTCTCCCCATTGACATTCTGCATTTTATATCCTCTGCACTGTGACTATCATGTGTTATTTTACTGCCCATGAACAAAACTCATCTACCACCTTTATTGTATTGTTACCTAATGTACTTCCTTCAGCATCGCCCGATTTTCTTAAATTGCACTCCATTACCCTTGTTTTGCTTTTGGTAATGTTAATTTGTATGCACCTTTCAACACACTATCCATCCCGTTCAACTGCTCTTCCAGGTCCTTTGCTGTTTCTGACAAAATTACAATGTCATCGGCAAAAGTAATGTATTTATTTCTTCACCCTGAACTTTAATTCCTTCACCAAATTTCTCCTTGCTTTCCTTTATATCGTGCTCAACGTACAAATTGAATAACATTGTAGAAAGGCTACAACCCTGTCTTACTCCCTTCCTAACCTCTGCATCCCTTTCATGCCCTTCAACTCTGATAACTGCTGTCTGCTTTGCACAAGTTGTAAATAAACTTACGTTCCCTTTTTTTTACTCCTGCTTGCTTCAGAATTTGAAAGAGTTTATTTCAATCAACATTGCCAAACGCTTTCTCCAAATCTACAAAAGCTAGAACTGTAGGTTTGCCTTTGCTTAATCTGTCTTCTAAGATAAGTCGTAAAGTGAGTTTTGCCTCCAGTGTTCCTACATTTCTCCTGAATCTAAACTGATCTTCCCCGAGGTCAGCTTCTACCAGCCTTCTGTAAATAATTCGTGTTAAAATTTTGCAACCATGACTTATCACACTGATCGTTCTGTAATTTTCACACCTGTCTGCGCCTAATTTCTTTGGAATGGGGATTATTACATTTTTCTTAAAGTCTGAGGGTAAAAATGTTAAAATGTTTGTTAAGATTAAGGGACTAAATTGCGGGGTCATCAGTCCCTTAACTTACAAACTACTTATTAACTACCTTATACTAATGACGACACAAACTTCCATGCCCGAGGGGGGATTCGAATCCCCGACTGTAGCGGCCGTGCAGACTGTGACTGGCGCGCCACAGACCGCTCGGCCACTGTGGCCCTCATCTGAGGGTATTTCGTCTGTTTCATACATCTTACACACCAGGTGAAATAGTTTTGTCGTGGCTGGTTCTCCCAGAGAATTCAGTAGGTCTGAGGGAATGTCATCAACTCCAGGGTTCTGTCAGGCCTTTCAGGGCTCTGTCAGATTCATCTCTCAGTATAGTATCTCCTATTTCATCTTCATCTACTTCTTCTTCCCTTCCTACAATATTGTCTCTAAGTTCATTTCCTTTATAGAGCCCCTCTATATATTCTTTGCATCTTTCAGCTTTCCCTTCTATGCTGAGAACTGGTTTTCCATCTGAGTTCTTGATATTCATAGAGCTGTTTTTCTTGTCTCCAAATGTTTCTTTTTTTTCCTGTAGGCTGTATCTATTTTCCCCTATTTAAACATTCTTCTACTGATTTGCGTTGGGCTTCTAGCCACTCCTGGTTAGCCCTTTTGAACTTCCTGTTAATCTCATTTCTTAGTCGTCTGTACTCCATTTTGCCTGTTTCATTTACTGCATTTTTATATTTTCTCCTTTCATCGATTAAGTTTAGTATTTCCTATGATATCCAAGGATTTTTTGTAGGTCTTGCCTTTCTACCTATTTTGTCCTCAGCTTCATCTCTCAATGCTATCCATTCCTCTCCTTTCGTTTTATTTCCCCCTGTTTCCGTCAATTGTTGCGTAAAGCTCCCTCTGAAATTCTCTAGAACTTCCGGTTCCTTCAATTTATCCAGGTCCGATATCCTTATTTTCCTACCTCTGTTTCAGCCTACAATTCATGACCAATAAGATATGGTGAGAGTATACATCTGTCCCTGCGTATGTCTTACAGTTTAAAACCTGGTTCCGAAATCTATGTCTTACAATTATAAAATCTATCTGGTACCTTCCAGTGTCTCATGGTTTCTTCCACGTATACAACCTTCTTTCTTGATTCTTAAACCAGGTGTTTATTATAACTAAGTTATGTACCGTGCAAAATTCTACCAGGCTGCTTCCTCTGTCATTTCTTTTAGCCAGTCCATATTCACCTACTATCTTCCCTTCCCTTCCTTTTCCTACGACTGAATTGTAATCTCCCGTAACAATTAAGTTTTCCTCTCCCTTAATTACCTTAATAATATCCTTTACCTCCTCACACATTTCTCCTCATCATCTGCAGAGCTAGTTAGCATATAAACCTGTGCTACTGTTGTCGGCGTTGGCTTCGTATCTATCTTGAATACGGTAATGCGATCACTGCACTGCTCATAGTAGTTTACCCGCATTCCTATTTTCTTATTCATTATCAGTCCTACTCCTGTAATACCCCCAACCGATTTTGTAATTATAATCCTGTATTCACCTGACCAGAAATCCTATTCCTCTTTCCACTGAACTTCACTAACCCCCACTATGTCTAACTTCAACCTATCCATTTCTCTTTTTAAATTTTCTAACCCCCTACCTGATTAAGGGACCTAACATTTGACACTTCGATCCGTAGAATGTCAGTGTTGTCTTTCCTGATGACAACATCCTCTTTAGTAGTCGCCGCCCAGAGATCCGAATGGGGGACTATTTTCCTCCGTAATATTTTACCCAAGAGGATGCCATCACCATATATTGATACAGTGGAGCTGCATGTCCTCTGAAAAAGTAATGGCTATAGTTTCCCCTTGCTTTCAGCCGTTCGCAGTAACTGTGTGGTAAAGCCACATTAGCTTATGTTAGAAGGCCAGCTCAGTCAATCATCCAAACTGTTGCCCCTGCAACTACCGAAAAGGCTGCTGCTCCTCTTAGGGGACCACACGTTTGTCTGACTTCTTCACCGATATCCCTCCACTGTGGTTGCACCTACGGTACGGCTATTTGTATTGCTGAGGCACGCAAGCCACCCCACCTCAGCAATGTCTGTGGTTCATGGAGGAGGGCTTTGTAATCACAAAAAATATTTCATTCCATCTTTGAAACTACAAGTAAATGTGTGATCAAATTTTTGTAAACCTATTGGACCAAATGCTATGGTCACCTGTCCCTAGACTTACATACTACTTAAACTAACTTACACAAAGGACAACAAACACACACACACAAACACACACACACACACACACACACACACACGCCCTAGAGGGGACTTGTACCTCCGTTGGGAACGGCCGTCCAGTTCGTATCAAGACGCCTCAGGCCATTCCGAGCAGCAAAATGTTTTTTTCTTACCAGTGTGCTTTGTTTTATTTTTGATCAGTGGAGGTATTTTGTGCCAAACTAAAAACCGTGGAAGCAGACGTCGTTTCATTGTGCGAGCAAAAACCAAATATAAAATATCAACATTTTTGTTTTATTTTAATAAAATTAAAAGCATTTCGTGAGAAAACAAATATTTTCTCCTATTTGCAAAGAAGGAATGTATTTATTGAATTGATGCTCCATTGTTTATTAAAGTGCTACAATATAAGGCGTCTGTATTACCGTCTGCCGCGCGGGAACGGCCACAGGATCTAAGGAGTCTTGTTACGGATTGCGCGGCCTCTTCTCATTGGAGGTTCGAGTTGGAGGCCGTCAAACAGGGCCTGGCTCCCACTCGTTCCCGCCGCCTGCGTGAGCGCCTGGGGAGACCACCGCACCCGGGAGCCGGTCGTCCCGGGTACGCAGTCTCGGGAGCGAGGCGACTCGGTACTAGGGATGGGAAAAACCGACCGGTTAAAACCGATACCGGTATTTTAGTTTTGAATAACCGGTTTTTTCGGTAATTATTTGATGTCGGTTGTAACCGATTTTTTTTAGTTATTGCCAAGAACCGGGTAAAAAGACCGGTACGACTACTTCCTGTAGTAGTGGTTCAGAATGTGTTTTTTTGTAAATAATTTTAAAAAATTAAAACTAGTAGACCATAATATTTAGGGCTATTCCTAAAATTACCACTGCTGTGAAATATTAGGTTATCGCAGAAACTAAGAAAAGTGATCATTGACAATTTATCCGGCAATCCCGGCAGTCAGAAACGCGCAAGAAACGGGTGGCATAAGAGCTTAAGAACTGGTGCAGCTATTGAGGAATCGATGCACCTGTTTCCATGTGGCGTGGCCTATTAGACGATGCCCATGCACCAGCAGTGTACAAGACTTGCCTCCGTCTTGTCATGCGGCAGTTCCTTGCTGTCGTCGCCAGACATCGGTTGTGTCTTAAATGGCACCATCCCGAGTGCGAAAGTACTTCACGAAGTACGGGAGCAGTAAGGTACAATGCTCCATTTGCTTTAAAAAGCTGAAAACGGGTGGAGGTGCTACAAATATGCTTTGTCGTTTAAGGAAAAAGCATCCAAAATGTTCCTTGGAAGAGAAGGTAAATTCGATTCATATACCTATTATGTAAGTGATGTACTATAAGCTTGGGATAATAACCGAGCCCTTAATTATGTGGCTGCTTCAGGGTGCAAAATTGATAACAACTGATGTGACGATGTAGGACCTTGTGACCGTACACTCTCGCCATTCGCAGTGCCCGTCACCTTCACCTTCGTCATCTTTGCTGGAAACGACGACATCGATTTCCACTACAGCCTCACCGCCATTTCGATCCAGATCTCCTGCTCCTTCACCTTCATTAAGGCAGATCACCCTGTTCGGAAACCAAGAAAGAACTTCTAGCTATCAGAGTAAGTCATAATTTTGTCAATACGATGAGAACAAAAATTATAGGCAGACTTTAACCAAATGTTTCAAACGTAAATATCTGAAGATAGAACAGTATGAAATGTGTAATATATACAAACTTCTTTGTAGAGGGTGGTAAACGTGACGCTGTGCTTACCAATGCATTGGTTTTTATGGTTTGCAAAGACAACTTGCCTCATTCTCTTGTGGAGAAACAGAAAACACAGTGCAGCCTGCAGCCAAAGTCCTATCTCAAAAGACGCTGAGCAGCCTTAAAGACAGAAGCGCTAAAATACTACAGAACACACTGCTGTGCAATTCTACACTTTTAGATCCACGGTTAAAAAAATTTACATTGTCCCCAGCATTGCCAGCAAAGCCCTTACACATTTGACTCAAGAAGTAGATAATTACTTGAAAGAAATCGGCAAAGTTTCACCCTTAGTACAAACGGACCACGTCAGTAGAGCAGCAAAACCTCTTTGGTCTTTACATGATCTGTAAGTAACAAAGCGTGTTCTAGTGGAGCCTGAAAGTTTCTTTGCCAAAGAAATAGAGGTTTACATTCAGCAGCCATTACTACCAAGAAGTAGAGATCCTTTCGTGTTTTGGGAGCAGAGTGAAAGGTGTATGCCAGGCTTGTCACATGTAGCCCAAAAATATATATCTTTGGTAGGAAGTTTCTGTGGCTTCTGAAAGATTGGTATCGTCACTGAATGATATAGTCTCTGATGAAAGGAGTCGACTTACAGATCAACACATTATAGAACGCGTGTTTATGAACAGACTGGACAATAAATATTGGCAAATGGATTAATTCATTACTGAAATTTTAATTTTTGCAGTGTAGTTTTTCCTGGTCGACTATGTATTTTGTTTACTATATAAACTGCTCATATGAATTTTTTGAAAGAGGTTTTACAGTTTTTTCAGCAAAAATCAATTGTT
This sequence comes from Locusta migratoria, assembly GCA_026315105.1. NCBI lineage: Eukaryota > Metazoa > Arthropoda > Insecta > Orthoptera > Acrididae > Locusta > Locusta migratoria. The sequence goes on from CM048755.1 coordinate 458,157,219, forward strand.
CTGAAAATCCTGTTAAAAAGGAAATAAATACATTGGACTAAAACAGTTTTTTTTCAATCTATATAGATAAGAAAGATAATGCTACAAGTTTCGTGCTTATTATTTGTCTGCCATTTCTGTGATATAATACCAGATAAAGGATATTATGGTAACAGTAATAAATTATGAACTTAAGAATTCATACATAGTTTATAATGTAAAAAGAAAAACCAAGTAATAAAAAAATCAAGATAGCAAAATATCTCATTTATTAAAATGACCAGTTGTGGCGCATTTATTCGGCCATCTTCAGCCTGAGAGTACCATTTGGTTGGAGATGGCGCTCTTAATCTAATGATGACTGACTAAATGTGCCGAAAGCGGCCATTTTAATAAATGAGTTATCTTGACCGTGCGGTCTGAGGCTCCATGGCACGGACTGCACGGCTACTTCAGTAAGAGGTTCGAGTCCTCCCTCGGTGATGGGTGTGTATGTTGTCCTTAGCGTAAGTTAGTTTAAGTTAGATTAAGTATTTTGTAAGTTTAGGGACCGATGACCTAAGCAGTTAGGTCTCATAAGAGCTCACACCCATTTGAACATTCTTTGATCATGTGGTACACAGCTTTCCTAGTTCAATTACCGTAAATTTAGACTGACAAAAATCATACTGTTAGTCGGAACTGTGACTTTATTTTTCGAAATACTTCTACAGCACTGATAGAAGTTCATTTACTGACTGTAACGTATATATATTATGTATATAACGAGATATTCCTATGCGCTGGCTCAGAAGTCCAACTTAAGGAGTGGTTCGCTCAATATTCGCAACTGCCGGATGGAAATACTAGCCCAGTAAATCTGTACGATTCGTATATCGTCTTCTACGGACTCCTGGCTAGGCTTACACTCACTCAAGAAGGCGTAGTATTGGGAGGGGATCTTGCAAAATATGGAAAGACTAGTGATTTGTCGTATAACCTAAATTTACCAAAATTTTAACTAAATTTCGTAAGTTTCGGTTTCGGCCGAAAAGAAGAACCGAAAATTCGATTACGGTTTCTGTTTCGTGCGCAAATTATGTTTCGGTCAAACTCTACTGGAAATAATAGCAATAAAATACCGAAAACCGGTTATTTAAAAAACCGGTTATCTTGAGCAGTTTTTTACAGTGCGGTTAAACTGGAGATGAAAAGTACCGGTATAACCGAAAACCGGTTGTTTCAGCGATAACCGCCATCCCTACTCGGTACTCTCAACAGGCATGTAGAACAGTCGACAGCAATGCGCATGCGCACGGCCAGGCCCCCTCACTGCGACGCTTACATTGGGCTGCGTTCAGACTGACGGCCTGGCCGAGGCGTAAGAAAGGGGGAAAATCAAAGTTCCGATTTTCACGATGACAAAAATAATGACGGTATATAACGCTTTATCAACGAATTTTTTTCTTACAAGCTTTGCTTTATCCGTAAAAAAAAGAAAATGTCTATTTTTCATTCCACCCGAGTTTTTAGTTTCGTAATGCTCCCCACTCGATTTGTATGAAAGTATGCTGTTAAAAAATCTGATTTTTGGACTCATAATAGTATAACATCTTAGCTTTCGAATAAATCATTCATATTTTCATAATTCGTAACAGTCGTTTTTAAACAACGCTATTTGTCAGGTACGTGTGCTTGAGTTACAAATCGTGTACTGAAAAAGTTAGATAGCGGGCAGCTTATTGTTCTATGTATTTTAGACCATACATTATAGCGAGTGAAATTGAGCTAAAAGAACAGAAAAGTTTTTGAAATAGTAGTCGCGCCGATATCTACCTCTTTTCACAAGTAATTGCGAGTTATCTGAGCGGCGTCAATGCCGCGATCGCAAGCCTACAAACTCGGCTTGTGTTGAGCGTAGTGTGAAGCACTGCGGTATTGGGCGGCAACCGATTACAATGGAAAATGGTCTCCTATGGTTTTACATAAGGCAATACTTCACTTCATAATAGGTATACAACTAGTTTTTCACATCGTACAATCGATGGAATACATGTTTCGTCTTTGGAACTACAAGAGAAGAATACATTAACGTAAACTGCCAATTTGCTTCTGATGGACCGAGATAAAATTTTCTGAAATTTCATCTACATCTACATAGATATTCTGCAAATCACATTCAAGTGCCTGGCAGAGGGTTCATTAACCACTTTTCTCTACCGTTCCATTCTCTAATAGCGCGCGGGAAGAAAAAACACCTAAATCGTTCCGTTTTCGATCTGATTTCTCTTATTTTATTGGGATGGTCATGTCTCCCTAAGTAGGTGGGTGCTAGCAAAATATTTTCACATTCAGAACTAAAAGTCGGTGATTGAAACTTCGCAAACAGATCACGCCGCAATGAATAACTTCTTTCCTTTAATGATTTCCAAGCCAATTCTTGGAACATTTCCGTGACGCTTTTCCCCCGTAACGTGATAAAACAAAACGAGCTGCCCTTCTCTGAACCTGCTCAATATCTTCCGTCAGTCCCACCAGATGAGGGTCTTACAATGGGCAACAGTACTCCAGGAGAGGACGCACAAGTGTGATGTAGGCAGTCTCTTTGGTGGAGCTGGTGCATCTTCGAAGCATTCTGCCAACGAAACGTAACCTTTGGTTCGCCTTCCCCACAATATTTTCTGTGTGTTCTCTCCAGTCAAAGTTGTTCGTAATTGTAACTGCTAGGTATTTATTGGAATTTACGACCTTAAGGTTTGACTGATTTATCGCGTAATTGAAGTTCAGCTGATTTCTTTTAGTGGTCATGTGTATTACTTCACACTTTTCTTTATTTAGTGTCAATTGCCAATTTTCGCACCATGTAGAAATTTTGTCTAAATCGCTTTGCAGTTGCTTTTGATCCTCTGTTGACTTCACTAACGAATAAAGGACAGTATCATCCGCAGTCTAAGGGAGCTACTCAGATTGTCTCCTAAATCGTTTATAAACATGAGGAAGAGTAGGGGACCTATAACGCTTCCCTGTGGAAGCCATATATCACTTCTGTTTTACTCGATAACTTAGCGTCAGTTACAACGAACTGTGTCCTTTCTGATAGGAAATCGTGAATCCAGTCGCACAATTGGGGAGATATTCCATAAGCACGCTATTTCATAAGAACCTGCTTGTGGGGTACAGTGTCAAAAGCCTTCCTGAAATCCAGAAATATGGAATCGATTTGAGATCCCTTGTCGATGGCACTTAACACTTCATGTGTATAAAGGGCAAGCCGTGTTTCGCAAGAGTGATACTTTCTGAATCCCTGTTGACTATTGGTTAATAGGTCGTTTTCTTCGAGGTAGTTCATAATATTCGAACAAAGTATATATTCCAAAACCCTACTGCAAATCGACGTCAATGAGATAGGCCTGTAATTTTGGGGATCACTCATATTGCCTTTATTGAATATTGGAGTAACTTGGGCAACTTTCCAGTCTTTTGGGTACGGATCTTTCGCTGAATGATCGGTTGTAAATTATAGCTAAGTACCGAGCTATTGCATCAGCATACTCTGAGAGGAATCTAGTTGGTATACAATTTGGCCCGGAAGATTTATTTTTGTTTAGTGACTTAAGTTGTTTTACTACTCCAGGAACATCTACTTCTAAGTTTCGCATGCTGGCAGCTGTTCTTGGATTGAATACTGGAGTGTTCACTTCGTCTTCTTTGGTAAACGAATTTCGGAAAGTTGTGTTTAGTAATTCTGCCTTAGCAGTACTGTCATCGGTAGTATTACCATTGCTATCGCGTAGTGAAGGTATTGTTTGTGTTTTGCCCCTAGTGTACTTCACATATGACCAGAATTTCTTTGGATTTTCTGCAAGATTACGAGACAGGATTTCGTTGTGGTAAATAGTATAGGCTTCTCGCATTGAAGTCATTCTACTTAATGACTTTATAGTTGGAGATGATAAATTGAAGAAGCCCCAAAATATACTTATATTTATTATGCATCTACACCTAAGATGACTATTACACTATATAGCCTTCTTTTAATTTTCGCTTTTGTAGCTATCGGAAAATGTTGTACCACAAGGTGAAACAATTTGTGTATACTCTCTCACAGAAAAGCGCTGTCCCTCAAGCCCGAGACTAAAGTAGGAATGAACTATGTAAAAAGGAATACGAACAGTAAAATTAAAAATAAATTAGTTACCTTATAAGGGATGCTGCAACTTATGGCCATGGGGGTACGTGAGGTGCGCCGGTTTTATGTGGGACATGCTGCACTGTTTCAACTCATCTTCAATTTCAAAGAGCTCTATGCGGTTCTCAGAATATTTATTCAATTTGTTAGGAAGCTGTTTGACAGGAACTGCTTTTCATGAACATTTCCTGAATCATCCGATGACATTTTCTTTGTCTCAACGGTACTTTCATTTCGATTTTTCTACTTTAAATGAACGAAAAATGCGCATATTTAGTTTAGCTTCAGACACTGCAGTTCAGTAAACGATGGGAAGCATGTGTCAATTTGTTTCTTGTTGTGATTTGTTTTTTTTTTCCTTCTTGGTGGCTAGGGCCCAGCAACAAGGGATAGTCACCCACTATCAGTGGAAGATCGAAGGAAAAACAGGGGTGACCAATACTTGTTCACTGCCGTCTGCTTCGAGCCAGTTAAGAGTTAATTGATTTTGTTATTTTACATTGTAGTGACTTGCAGAATTATAAGCACATTATAAATATGTGTTATGGACTTATGCCATTAATTTTGACTGACATTTAGGAGAGTTTTTCCTTATGTGAGACACTTAAAAAATTCTGAAACTTTTTATTCATATCACAGAATTAATAGTAACAGAAGAAAAAATAAACATATTTTCATAAGTGTAACTGCTGGGGATAACAACCCCCCCCGCCCCAAAAAAAAAAAAAAAAAAAAAAAAAAAAAAAAAAAAAAAAAAAAAAAACCAGTGACACACACCTCATCCCTCACTGACCTGTGCTGCAGTGTCTGAGGCTAAACTATTTAAGCGTATTTTTCTTTCAGCTAAAGTAGAAAATTTGGGGTACAATCTTGCAGACAAAGAAAATTGTCTTCAAATGATTTAGCAAAATGTTCTTAGAAACGTTTTTCCTCTCAGACATGTTCTGAAAAAAAAACTTACTTCATTCTTACTTTAATCTCAGACGCGAGGGTAGCAGATCGTTGTCCATTGTAATCGTCACCAACCAAGAAAAATTTATTCATAATTGTTTTCTTGTTATGGATCATTAACATATCGCGAGTGACCGACACATGAGACCAGCAATTCAAATTATTCGGCACTGCAGTGCTTCACACTATGCTCAATACACGTCAAGTTCGCAGCCTTGCGGTCGCGGCTTGACGCCGCTCAGATAGCTCGCAATTACTTGTCAAAGAATGTAGATATCAGTGCGATTACCATTTCAAAAAGTTTTCTGTACTTTTAGCTCCATTTCACTCGCTTTAACATATGGTCTAAAATGCATAGAACAGTAAGCTGCTCACTATCTAACTTTTTCAATAAACAATTTGTAAATCAAGTGCACATACATGACAAATAGCGTCATTTGAAAACTACTGTTACGAATTACGAAAAGGTGAATGTTTTATTCGAAAGCTAAGATATTTTACTACAATGTGTCCAAAAATCAGATTTTTTAACTGTATAATTTCATCAAAATCGAATGAGGAGCGTAACGAAACTAAAAACTCGCGTGTAATGAAAAGTAGACTTTTTATTTGTTCACAGGCAAGGCAAAGCTTGTAAGGAAAAAATAAGTTCGTAACACGATGTAGCGTGGTCTTGTATACCGTCAACAATTTTTACATCGTGAAAATCGGAACAGCGGATTTTCCCCTTTTTTCGTCTCGGCCCCGCCCGGCGCGCAGTATGAACACGCAGGCCGACTAGACTGAGGAGGCTCAGCTCGGCCCGGCCGGCGCGGCGTGAAGACTGGAGCAACGAGACTCGCCCGACCCGACGCGTCTTGATCCAACACCGTCTGAAGAGAAGGCCTGCGCGCTGCCGTGCCACATCACGCACAGTAGGTCGCGAGCGCGTAGCTCACTGGCTGGCTGATCCAGGCGGTGGGCCAGTCAGCTACGCGATCGCGACCTACTCTGCATGACGTGGCACAGCAGAGCGCAGGCCTTCTCTTCAGACGGTGTTGCTTGATCTCGCTCGTGGACGGCGAGAAAGACTGGCCTCAGCGCACACACCATGCCACGTAAGCAAGGTAGTTCCGAGCCGGCGCGATCGCTAGCCGATGGGCCGGCCGCTGGGGCACTGCCCACTGCGTCATAGCGGGCAGCCACTGAGCTAGCGATCGTGCCGGCTCGGAACTAACTTGCTTACGTGGCGTGACGTCTGCTCTGGGGCCTGTATTTTCCGTTGGCAGCGGATATCGCCAGTGTGACGTCATCGCTTCCCCTCCACACTGCCTCTGCAACACCGTCTGAAGAGAAGGCCTGTGGGCTGCCGTGCCACGTCACGCAGAGTAGATTGCTCACTGGCCGGCCGATGTGGGCCTTCTCATCAGACGGTGTTGGCCTCAGCCAGCGAGAGCGAGCCACGAGCGCGGCGGGAAGCGAGGTGGCAGTGGCGGCCGCTTTGACCGTTTCAAGTCCGAGTCCTCTCTCGAGTGTGTGTTTCTTAGCGTTAGTTTAAGTAGTTTGTGGGAGCGGTGACCTTAGCAGTTTGAAACCTTAGGATAAGAAACATTTAAACATTATCGTCTGTTTCATAACTCTTTGGAGAGTCGTACATTTTTGCCACAGAATCACACATAATATAATTTACTCGAATTAAATCACTTGATATAGAGGGTATGAGATTAGTAGAGAGGACTGGCAACGGCAAAAGAGGAGCATTTCTTAGGAACAGAAATTTGTTGACTTCGAATATAGGTTAAAGTGTAAGGAAATCTTATTTTGAGACTGTTATTTGGAGTGAAGCCTCGTACAGGAGTTAAGACATGGACGATAAACGATGTAAACAAGGAAAGAACTGAAGCTTTTCAGATGTGATGCTAAATAACAGTGCTAAAGATTAGATCGATAGATGACGTACCCAATGAGGAGGTGATTAATTTGGGCGGGAAAGAAAATTGCAGCATAGCTTAACTAAAAGATACGTTCTAAGACATCTAGGGGAGTAAGTGTGTGTGTGTGTGTGTGTGTTTGTGTGTGTGTGTGTGTGTGTGTGTGTGTGTGTGTGTGTGTGTGTGTGTGCACGTGTGGGACGAGGTGGAGGCAGTAAATACCGAACGGGGAGACTAAGAGATGAGCACATTAAGCAGGTTCAGAAGAACGCACGTTGCAGTAGGTATTCCGAAACGAAGAGGCTTGCACACGGTAGAGTAGCATGGAGAGCTGCATCAAATTGGCAATTGGACTGATAACTACAACAACAATATATTATTTCAGTCAATGACAACTAGTAATATTAATAAATACGATAAATAATACTGGTCTGAATTCTATTTGTCAAAGTCGACTTGGACTAAAAAAGGAGTTGGACGAGTGGCACCATTCACCTGAACATGGAGTGAGCTGAGAGTAGTACCAACCATAACCTGAAAGGAGTGAAGCGAGCGGAAGTTCCGAATAAAGACTGGAAGTGGACCCCTTAAGCCCATTTCATACAGCGTAGTTAGGTTATGATGAAACCAGGTAGTATCATACGCCTTCTGAAGATAAAAAAAAATGACAGCAAGATGCTCGCGCCTAGTGAAGGAAGTACAGACAGACGACTTCAGTGACACAAGATTCTCAGTAGCCGAGCAGCCCTGACGGAAGACCCTCTGTTGTGCGGCAGAAGTCCCGATCTTCAAAGATCCGTATCAGCCACCGACTCACCATAATTCGATGAGCTTACGCAGAACATTGATGAGTCTAATCGGGCAGTAGCTGTCAACCGCCAGCGGATCTGAGCCAGGTTTCATAACAGGGACGACGATACTATCCCGCTATTGCAACGGGAAAACTCCTTCTGCCCAGAGATGATAGGACAGGGCGAGCAGTTGACGTTGAAAGTCCGTTGAGAGGTGATGGAGGTACTGGCTGTGTACGCGATCCGATCCTGGATAGGTATCGAGGCATGCAGCAGCGGCACTTTGGAATTCCTACTCACGAAATGGGGCGCTGTACGTTTCACAACGGCGCGTGTGAAACGACCACTGCTTACGCTCGATCCGCTGTTTAGTGGCGCAGAATTCCGGACAGTAGGTTGCAGTCGCAGAAATACGAGCGTAATGCTCCGCCATGTACTCGGCGATAGCGGCGGGGTCAGTGCACAGTGTATCCTAAATGTGGAGACAGGGGATTCCTGCCAGTGGGCGGTATCCTAAAAGGCGTCGAATTTGCGACAACACCCGAGAAAGTGGACGCGCAAGAACCGAAGAAGGCAACGTACCTCTCCCTACAATCCACCTTACTCTGCTGGATCAGTCGCCTGCGCGGGCCCGGAGACGTTTAAAAACAATCAGACGCTCCACGGAAGCGTGCCGCGGTGACGCTGAAGCGATCGCCGACGTTCCCGGGTGGCCTCGGCGATCTCCGGCCTCCACCAAACCACCGATTTACGTCGGAGAGAGCCAGGGGAAACGGGACAGTTGGCTCGGCGGCGGAAACAATGGTCGCAGTGACCTGGTGAACCGCCATATCAACTTTAGCAGGAAGCGGAGCAGCATCCGAGGTGTAAGCTGGGCTGTCTTCCCTGTTGAGAGACTATTGGGACAGGCGGTCTCCAGTATGAAAGACAAAACGAGGGGAAAGCGGTCGCTACCACAAAGATCGTCATGTAATCACCAACTGAGATGGTGGGGAGAACGCTTGGGCTACAAAGAGAGAGGTCAATGCCATGTATGTGCCATATGCCATTCTAAAATTGGTGGGAGCACCAGTATTCAGGAGGCAAACGTCCTACTGTGTGAAGTCAATCTCAAAATCCATTCCACGGTCTAAGGTGATACGCACTGAAGTCGCCCAAAAGGATAAATGGCGGGGAAAGTTGGGGGACCACGGCAGAGAGCTCAGTGGGAGAGAGCTATCTAAAATACAACACGCAGAAGGACCGCAGACGCCGCTGCGGAGTGGCCGAAAGCCCTCTGGCGCCTTGCTGAGGAGCGAGCGGTCGCTCGCCGTCGGAGTTTCGAGTCCTCCCTCGTGCGTGCGTGCGTGTGTGTGTTTGTTGACCGGAGATGTTATTGATTTCAGCCGGAAGACGGGTTTGATGCAGCTCTCCACCCTACACTATCCTGAGCAAGCTTCTTTCTATCCTCATGACAGCGGCAATCCACCTGCAATTTAACGTGCTTACTGAATTCGTATCTTGGTCTCCCTCTGAGATTTTTTACCCCACACACTTCCCTATAATTCACGATTCCTTGACGTCTAAGAATGTGACCTACCAACCGATCGCTTGTTTTAGTCAAGTTAGACAAGATTTCTTTTCTCTTCCATTCCGTTCAGCTCAGATGTTAACAAATTTCTCTTTTTCAGACGCCATTCTGTATTTTATATCATTTGTGCTGCGATCGTCGTATGTTCTTTTACTGCCCAAATAACAAAACTAATCTACCACTGTTTCTTTACCTAATCTAATTCCATCAGCATCGCCGGATTTTCTTTCACTACATCGCTTTTGTTAATGTTCAGCTTACATACTTTTTTTCAAGACACTGCCCATTCAGTTTAGTTGATCTTCCAGGTCCTTTGCTGTCCTTATAGAATTATAATGTTTCTAGCAAAATGCAAAGTTTTTACTTCCTCATCCTGAAATCCAATTCCTTCTCCAATTTTCTTTTAGCATTCCTTCACAGCTTGCTCAATATACAAACTGAATATCTTTGGGAAAAGGCTAAAACCCTGTCTTACTCCTTTCCCAACCACTGCTTTCCATTTATGCCCTTCGACTCTAATAACTGTTATCTGGTTCTTGTACTTAATCTTCCGTTCTTTATATTTTACCCCTGCTGACTGCAGAAGTTGAAAGACTGTCTTCCAATCAACACTGTCTCAATATTTCCCCAAATCTACTAAAACTAGAAACGTAGATTTCCCTTTCCTTAATCTGTCTTCTAAGATAAGTCGTAAGGTAAGTACTGACTCCCGTGTTCCTGCATTCTCACAAATCCAAACTGATCATCCTCGAGGTCAGCTGCTACGAGATTTTCGATTGTTCTGTAAATAATTCATGATGAAATTTTGCAACCATGACTTACTAAACTGATGATTTTGTAATTTTCATACCTCTTTACACCTGCTTCATTCGGAATTAGAATTACCGAGCGAGGTGGCGCAGTGGTAACACACTGGACTCGCATTCGCAAGGTTGGTGGTTCAAATCCACCTCCGACCATCCAGATTTAGGTTTTCCGTGATTTTCCTAGACCACTCTAGGCAAATGCCGGGATGGTTCCTTTGAAATGGCACGGTCGGTTCCTTCTCCATCCTCACCCGAACAATCCGGGCGTTAGCTCTGCCTCTAATGACCACGCAGTCGACGGGAAACCCTAAGCTTCCTTCCTTCCGGAATCAGGATTGTTACATTTTTCTTGAAGTCTGAGGGTATTTCACCAGTGTCGTACAGCCTGCACACCACGTTAAATAGTTTTGTTATGGCTGTCTCTCCCATAGACTTCAGTAGTTCCGAAGGGCCGGCCGCGGTGGCCGAGGGGACTGAGGCGCTTCAGTCACGGTCTGCACTGCCACTACGGTCGGGGGTTCGAATTCCCCCTCGGGCATGGATATTTGTGCCGTCCTTAGTTGTAGGTAGTTCATAAGTAGTTTGTAAGTTTAGGGACTGATGACCCCGTAGTTATGTCCCTTAAGCTTAACAAACATTTGAACATTTAGTTCCGAAGGAAGGTGGTCTACTCCAGGGGCCTTGTTTCGTCTTTTTTGTGCTCTGTCAAATTCTACTCTCAGTATAGTTTCTCGTATCTCATCTTCATGTACTTCCTCTTCCCTTCCTACAATACTGTCTCGAATTCCATTTCCTTTGTACAATTCCTCTATTTATCCTTTTCACCTTTCAACTGGTTTTCCATATGAGTTCTTGATATTCATATTGATACTTTTCTACAGACGCCTCTTTTATTTTCCTATAGATGGTATCTATTTTCTCCCTTATTATACATTCTTGTACAGACTTACATTTGCCTTCTAGCCACTCCTGTTGAGCAATTTTGCACTACCTGTCAGTCTCCTTTTTAGTAGTCTGTACTCCATTTTACCTGCTTCATTTATTGCCTCTTTATAAGTTCTCCTTTCATCAATTAAATTTAGTATTTCCAGAGATAGCCAAATAAAAAATTATTGTAGGTCTTGTAAAAGAAAATGTTAAAATGTTTGTAAAGCAATGGGACCAAACTTCATTGGTTATCAGTCCCTAGTCGTACAAAATACTTATCCTAACTTATATTAAGGACAACAAAGACAAGCATGTCCGAGGGAGGACTTGCACCTCCTATGGGGAACAGATGCGCACTCGCCGGCTGCGGTGGCCGAGGAGACTAAGGCGCTCCAGTCACGGTCTGCACGGCCACTACGGTCGGGGGTTCGAATCCCCCCTCGGGCATGGATATTTGTGCCGTCCTAGTTCGTAAGTAGTTCATAAGTAGTATGTAAGTTTAGGGACTGATGACCCCGTAGTTAAGTCCGATAGACTATACAAACATTTGAACATTTTGATGCGCACTCCGCAGCAATGCGCCTTAGAGCGCACGGCCATTCCCACGCGGCATAGGTCTTTCCTTTCTTCCTATTTGGTCTTCTGCTGCCGCCTTTATTTCATCTCTCAAAGACACCCATTCATCTTCTGCTGCGTTATTTTCCACAGTTTCTGTCAAATGTTGCCTAAACCCCCCTTTGTAACTTCAAGAACTTCAGGTTCCTTCATAGTTCATAACCAATAAGATGTGGTAAGAATATATATCTGCCCCTGATTATGTCTTACAATTTAAAACCTGGTTCCGAAATCTATGTCTTACCATTATAATATTTATCTGGTACCTTCCGGTGTCTTCTGGTCTTTTCCGAGATATACTATGTGTTAAAAAGTATTCGGATGCCCCCCCCCCCCCCCCCCCAAAACATAGGTTCTTTCATATTATGTACATTGAGCTGCCACACACTGCCAGGTACACCATATCACCGCCCTCGGTAGTTAATAGATATCGTGAGAGAGCAGAATGGTGCGATCCGCGGAACTCACGGACTTCGAATGTGGCCAGGTGATTGGCTGTCGATTGAGTCAAACGACTGTACACGAGACTTCCACACTCCTAAGCATCCGTATTCGTCCCGGGCACGGCGTTAAACTGCCCCCCCAACCCAAGGTGTGGTGCGACCCGTGCCGAGGGGTGCGTGACACATGGGTGGATGTGTCTCGAATGGTGCCTCAGGGATACCGTGCGACCTCCGTGAGTAAGTAGCCTTGTACCGCGCGGGGTTATCGTGTTGTGGACCATATAAATCCCCAAATCTCGTGGGACTAAGATGAACACGGAGAAAAAAATTATTTTAAAAGAATTCGAGGGGCAATCTGAGACCTCAGATACTCAGACATCGGAATCAGGACCGATGGAGTGCACTCCTACTTCTCAGTTAGGGTCTAGACCTGAGCAAGAAGTGGGAACTGTAACAGAGAAGTTGGACCAGATTAGGATTAAGGCCTTTTCTGGGGCTCAGAGGAGGAAACTTCTCAAGGAACAGAAGTAAAAGGAAGGAAAATAATGGCTTCCTAAACATAAGTGGAGGGAATCAAAAGGGCTTGAGCCCAAGACCCCCAAAAAGAAACTGCTTCAGGTCGAAGGGGATACACAGACCCCCTCGACATCCAAGACAGGTGGCAAGAGGTTTAGGGAGGAATCTAAGACTCCCTCCTCTCTGGACAAGCGTGATCCTAAAAGGCTGAGGCAGGAAATAGGGAAACAGACCTATAGTACTGCAGTCTCGGTCTTTAGAATGTCGGTTGTCCAAGAAGGATACCCAGTGGTAAGCATCACCTCGCAGCAGGAGGAGCTCGTGCTGATGACCCTCTTTGAAGAGATTGTGAGGGACGCTGGTCCAGGACCCAAATTCAGGAGGGTCTATCTAGATCACGGTGCCCTCATTTTTATCTGCGAGGGGGAGCACTCAGCAGAATGGCTTAAGTACAAGGTGCCCATGATATCCCCGTGGGAGGATGCGAAGCTGCTGGTCAAGACAGCAGCCGAACTCCTGAAGACCGCAAAGGTATCAATATGGGTACCAAAGTTCCTTCTCTGTTCGAGAAAATAAGGGTCAAGAACCCAAAAGTCTCGACAAAGGATTGGAGGGTAATCAACCAAAAGGTCGTTCCGGAAGGGTGAACCCTGGTGGTGGAGGTCGGAGAGAAGTCCTTGAAGGCATTGCGAGAGCAAGGCCTGAAACTTTTTTTAGGGTTTTCGCAGCTCTGCGTCAGGGTAATCAAAGACCTTAAAGGCAATAATGGCAGCAAGATGGGGACTGGAAGTGCTGCAGATAAACCTGCAGCACAGTAAAGGGGCCACTGCTGCCCTGAACCGTCGCCTGGGGAGACAGGAGGTGGACGTGGCCCTGATACAAGAACCCTATTTATACAAAGGGGGTGTATCGAGCCTCGGTGGTACTGGAGGTAAGCTGATTTATGCCAGAAATCTAAAAAACTTCAGAACATGCATTTATGTTAGAAATGGAATACCTTTCATACCAATGATGGAATTTTGTTCCAGGGATCTGGTGACCATCAGGATGCAGCAACGTGAGGAAGGTATCACGAGGGAAATTGTTTTGGCCTCAGCATACCTTCCTTACGAAGACAGCTCTCCTCCTTCTTTGGAAGTGAGGAGACTGACGGAAGTCTGCCATCGGCAAGGTGATGAATTGGTGGTGGGATGTGATGCCAATGCCCACAATCTATCGTGGGGCAGCAAGGACAACAACAGTAGAGGTGAGCACCTTCTTGAATTTCTCCCATCTAACAACTTGGAGATCCTGAATAGGGGTGATAAATCTACATTCAGGAATAGTAGAAGGGAAGAAGTAATTGACATAACTTTTGGTTCCATGATGATGGGAAGTTACGTCAAACAGTGGCATGTGGTCCTGGAGCCATCCTCATCAGATCACATGTATACTAAATTCTAGGTTGAAATGGGAACCAGACAGACCATAGCCTATAGGAACCCCAGGAGAACGGACTGGGAGACATATAGGAAAGACCTTGACTTCAGCCTATTGGAAATTAAAACTTCGATAAGGAATCCAGCAGAGTTTGAGGAAGTAGCAGAGGCCGTAACCTCTGCTATAGTGACCTCATACCAGGACAACTGCTCAATCACCAAGAAGTGCACAAATAGGAGTGTACCTTGGTGGAAAAATTACCTGGAAATGCAAAGGAAACAGGTACGAAGACTGTTTAACCTTGAGAGATGCAAAGGACAATGGGCAAAGTATCGTGAGGCCCTTGTCAATTACAACCTTGCCATCAGACGGGCAAAGGAGGCATCCTGGAAGGTATTCTGTGAGGAAGTGGAGGGCACGGCTGCTCAAGCGAGACTTCATAAAATCCTCACTAGGGTACCAACTAATCCAGGAGGAACATTGAGGAAGGAGGATGGGGAGTATACAAAGACAGCACATGAAACGCTGGAACTGCTCCTCAAGACTCACTTTCCTCAATATACTCTGGGGTATAACTCGGACCAGAATGCGATTCCTGAGAGACAACGGTTCTCAGGTATTCACAAAGAGGACTGGGATTTGGCCAAGGAGTGTGTCGATCTCAGTAAGGTCCGATGGGCGGTGGGAACATTTCAACCGTTCAAGTCACCTGGCCCCGATGGAATCTTTCCAGCTCTCCTGCAACAAGCGGGAGAAAATCTTATTAGATTCCTATGCAGGTTATTCAGGGTTAGCCTAGCAGCAGGAATCATTCCCAATGCATGGAGGGCAGTGAAGGTTGTCTTCATTCCTAAACCAGGGAGAATTGATCATACCAAGGCCAAGGATATGAGACCAATCAGCCTGTCCTCCTTCATTCTTAAGACATTGGAAAAGCTGGTTAATGTGCATGTTGGAGAAAGGAGGTTAAGTAGGGCTCCTCTACATTCAAACCAACATGCATATCAGTCAGGTAAATCATGTGAGACAGCTCTCCACCAACTCGTTGGGAAGGTGGAGAAAGCACTACACTTTCAGGAAATAGCCCTCTGTATTTTCCTGGACATCGAGGGGGCTTTTAGCAACACAACCTTCGATTCCATGGTTAGGGCAGCAGAGGTGCATGACCTAGGGACCACAATATGTAGGTGGACTAGGGCCATGTTCAATGGAAGAAAGGTAGAAGCTACCATGATAGATGAAAAAATGGTAATCAACACCACTAGGGGTTGCCCACAAGGAGGAGTTCTTTCCCCTTTATTGTGGAATCTAGTGGTGAATGATCTCATTGGAGGATTAAACTCAAGACAGTACTTTTGCCAAAGATACGCAGATGATCTTGTCATAGTAATAATTGGCAAATTTGCTGACACAGTGAAGAATATGGCACAAGGTGCATTGAACACTGTGCAAGACTGGTGCAGAAAACAGGATCTGGGGGTTAGTCCTAAGAAGACTGTTGTTGTACCATTCACAAAGAAGCATATACAACATTCAAGTTGGAATCTAAAGCTTTTCAATGAAGCACTACCTGTGAAGGGGACAGTGAAATATCTAGGGGTTACCCTAGATGAGAAACTGACATGGACCCCTCACATCAGGAATATTTGCTCCAAGGCAAAAGGTACTCTTGTGAGTACAAGGAGAGCTTGTGGCAAAAATTGGGGCCTGAGCCCCAATGGTATGCACTGGATATACACCACAGTGATTAGACCCAGGATCACCTATGGGGCGGTCGTGTGGTGGAAGAAGGTAGAACAGCAGTTTGCTGCTAAGGAGCTTGGTAAGGTGCAGAGATTAGCCTGCTGAGCCATAACAGGCGGAATTAGCAGCACACCAACTGCTGGGATGGAAACCATGCTGGATATGCCCCCATTACACCTTTGGGTCAAGATGGAGGCAGCAGCTGGTGCTTACAGACTCAATCTGGCAACAAATGGAACTCTTTGGGATATCCAGAATCACACACTAAAATAGTGAGTGAGGTAAATACAGGAAAGGTTGGGGAAATGCCAGCCGACTATATTATAACCCCATACTGCTTCAACAAGCCTTTCAATATAACAATTGGAGGTAGGGAGCAGTGGGAGAAAATAGTTCGACACCGTACGGGGGATATTGTGTGGTTTACTGACGGGTCAGACTAAGGTGTTGGGGCCGGGGTATATGGGGTGCAGCCAAGACTGGAGGGTTTCATCTCTCTAGGAAAACTGGCCTCAGTATTCCAGGCCGAAATCACTGCCATCAGGGCGTGTGTGGAGGAGAATTTGCGTAGGTGCTACAAAAATCGTAGCATCTATATCTATTCAGACAGCCAGGCAGTCCTGAGATCACTGGCAGCTCCTGCAACAGGTCTAAAATTGTTGCAGAATGTCACAGGGTTCTGGTGGAGCTAGGGGAAAGCGATAGAGTAAACCTATTGTGGGTCCCTGGCCACTCGGGGATCAGTGGCAACGAACATGCCGACAGATTAGCCAGGATGGGGGCAGAGACTCCATTTATTGGACCGGAACCTGTTCTGACAATCACCAAGGCAATGATGAAATTGGAGCTACGTAACTGGCTCAGAAGACAGCACGTAGAATATTGGACCAAAGTCCATCAACATAAACATGGCAAGGTAATGATGCCAAAGCCATGTTTTAAAAGAAGCTCTGCAATCCTGGGTCTGAACAGGAGAGAGATTAGACTCATGGTTGGATTGCTGACAGGCCATGGGAATTTCAAAAAACACTTACGTACAATGGGAATAACAGAAGAGGACCCTAAATGTAGGATCTGTGATGACGGTGATGAAACTGCATCACATCTAATCTTCGAATGCATTGCATTGGAGAATAAAAGGCTCAGAATATTTGGGACAACCAGACCCGAAGCAATTGTGTCTAATAAAAAACTGGTAAAGGGACTCCTTGCACTGTTCAAGGGCATTGGTTGGCTTTACTAGATATACAGGGAGCGATACCGCACAATAAACTTAGTTTCGGTGCGGGCAGTGGCGGGTTGGACCAAGACTGTTTTGGCTTCCCTGGAAAAATCAATCAATCAATGAAGCAAGCATACCTATCCTATGTTTCTGGTGTGATAGTGGAGCGCAAACGTGAAGAGACACGTACAGCACAAAAGCGCACAGGCCGACTTCGTCTGTTGACTGACAGAGTCCGCCACGGTTGAAAAGGGTCGTACAGTGTAATAGGCAGGCATCTATCCAGACCATGACACAGGAATTCCAAACTGCATTAGCATCCATTCTAAATATTATGACAGTTTGACGGGAGGAGAGAAAACTTGGATTTAATGGTCTAGTGGCCGATCATAAGCGGTTAATGCCAAAGGACGCCACGTTTGGTGTAAGGGGCATAAACATTGGACGATTGAACAGTGGAAAAGCGTTGCGTGGAGTAACGAATCACGGTACACAATGTGGCCATCCGATGGCAGGGTGTGGGTATGGCAAATGCCCGATTAACGTCATCTGCCAGCATGTGTAGGCAGCGGTGATATGGTGCGGTCGTATTTTTCATGGAGGGGTTTGCACCCCTTGTTGTTTTCGCGACACTATCACAGCAGAAGCCTACAATGAAGTTTTAAACACCTTCTTGCGTCCCACTGTTGAAAAGCAATTCGGTGATAGCGATTGTATCTTTCAACACGATTGAGCACCTGTTCATAATGCCCGGCCTGTGGACGAGTGGTTACATGACAATTACATCCCCGTAATAGACTGGCCTGCCCAGACACCTGGCTTGAATTCTATAGAACACCGACATCGTACCAGGCCTCATTGACCTACATCGATACCCTTGCTCATTTCAGAACGCCGTGAACAATGGGCTGCCATTCCCCAAGAAACCTTCCAGCACCTGATTGAACATATGCCTGCATGAGTGTAAGCTGTCATCAAAGCCAAGGGTGGGCCACCACCATACTGAATTCCAGCATTAGCGGTGGAGGGCGCCACCAACTTGTAAGTCATTTTCAGCCAGGTGCCCGGACACTTTTGACCACATAGTGTATCACAACCAAATTGATTTGGGACGCGTTGTACAAAGCGGACAGATTTGAAAAAAACACCAATGTTTGTAGCGAGGAGTATGAAATGAGTACTACGCGGGAATTGTCCCGCAGTCTGCGGCGCCATTTCACGGATTGCGCGGCCGCTCCCGTCGGAGTCCTCCTTCGGGCATCAGTGTGTGTTTGTTGTCTTTAGCATAAGTTAGTTTAAGTAGAGTGTCAGTCTAGGGACCGATGACATCAGCAGTTTTGTCCCTTAGGTTTACAAATAATTGAACTTGAAATCAGTATTGACTGTTGCCGCCACTGCAAACTGAACCCTTTATTACACGCTTCGGCAATGAAGCAAAGAAGCTCTAGATGTGTTGTTGGGGGTAGAATAGTCCACGCTGCTTTCAAATTTTGCCAAATCTGTTTCAGCAGCGGGTGGTGTATCCCGGGCCAGTCGTTCACACGTTTTCGATAGGCAAGAGAGCGGCAGAACAGGGAGCAAAAGGCAGAAATGCAATCCATTTGTGTGCGACGCGTGGTCGCGCTTTATCTTGCAATGTGGCTGTTAGCAAGCCTCCGAGGTATGGGAGGACAACAAGCTCCAACAATTGGGAGATGTAACGCTGGCTGGTAAGTGTACCGGCAATATGTAATAAGTGGATGCGGGAGTGGAACTGAATACCACCCGAAAAACACCACCCTCTGCAGGAGCAGCAGGGCGATGCGTAAGGCAACGGCTCAACAATCTCTTACCACTGTGTGTAGAGACCCTAATCCGACTATCGTGGTAGTGTAGGCAGAATTAAGATTCGTTGCAAAAACAATAGCGTTCCATTCGGATTCCCATATCCGTCCACCACTGTCGGTGCAAACTCCTTGTACTGCATAGCGTGCGGTTGCTCGCCGTTGGAGGTTTGAGTCCTCCCTCGGACATGGGTGTTTGTGTTGTCCTTGGTATAAGTTAATTTAAGTAGTTTGTAAGCTTAGGGACTGATGACCAATGTAGTTAAGTCCCTTAGATTTATAACATTAAAACATTAAAAAAAACCTGTGTCTAGGCCACTCAGCTGCCAACAACATCGAATCGTATGCACGTGCAGTGCTTTTTGTGCAGCTGACCGAAGTTATGGTGATGTGGTACGTGGTGTGGCAGAGCGATCCAACACTGCCATATGCACAATCTGCCTGTTCTCACGTGTACTACTGATACTTCTGATCACATAGTGTCTATTTTCATTATCATTTCCTTTCAGTCATATTTTCACTCTCGAAAAGCAAGAACAAATATCAAGGCGAGGGGTCGTGCGCATATAGGGGTTGTGGGATGGCAATAACAGAATGCCTGGGCAGATTGGTCAGATAGTCGGTGATAGGCAAGGCAGTAGGGATCTCGCATTGTTGTGCAGTATGAACCAGTCCCGATAATGCCCCAAATCAGGGCGGCGATGTCAAATCAAATGTTCAAATGTTTGTAAAAGTATTGGACCAAACTGCTACGGTAATCAGACTCCAGACTTACAAACTACTTAAACTAACTTATGCTACGGACAACACACACATCCATGCCCGAGGGAGGAATCGAACCTCCCGTGAGAACGACCGCCCTGTGCGGCTATTATGTGTGGCCGGCGATGTCGAATTGTTTGTGAGAAACGTTTCAAGACTTCACTGTAAAGAATGTGGTTCACTTTTTGATCTGGAAGAACATACTAATGGTCAACTGATCATTTACTATCAAAGAATGCGATTAACATTGTCTTAGTTCTCAAAGGTTGTCGTTTGACTTTTTTTTCGAGGCTGCTGATCTAGAACTCTGCCATTCAGCCTTTTGACGCTTGTTGTGTCATAATGGTGGCACCAACATTCATCCTCAGCAATAATCTTTGACAGAAGGTGGGATCAAGTATGACTTTATACCGTTGTCCAGCAGAAATTCTTCGTCATTCTTCTTTATGTTGGCCTGTTAGTGCGTGAGGGTCGAGTTCTACATTAAGTTTCCGTTTCCCTAAAATTCAAATCCAATTAAGTTGTTCCAATATCGTACGCTCAGTTACTTGACGGTCTTCTTGGAATTTCTGCCTTACGCGCTCCACGTTTTCATTGACATGTGCTGTACTCCTGTATGACACGTCAGATAGGGGATCACCTTGCACTGAATCTCTGCCTTCATGAAATCTTTTGTGTCCCTCGGAAACAGGACTCTTCGATAGAATGTCGCCTGTATATGGTTTCTTAATCATCGTCCATGTTTCACTAAGAGTTTTCCCGAGCTTAACCCAGACATTAATGTTCACTCTTTGCTCACAAACAACACCCATTGTGTTACTGTAACCAGTTCACCAAGAACTCAGTAAGTACAAACCTAAGTACAACCCTGGAACCTAATGAATTTGCACGGAAACATGATCAATGTCATTTCAAAGACGCACACTTGCTATTTAACATAAGAAGTTAGAAATTAAACAAATCTGTTCTGGTACATTTCTGACAACTATATCAGTCATTAAGGGATTCCAGAACTATCTGCTCTAGTGAGGTTCAGAGAAGTCATTTAATAATATTGCCGCAAGAACACAATTTATCGGACTGCCGCCGTGGCGCAATGGCTAGCGTTGCCGATTGCGGTGCAGAAAATCGCTGGTTCAATCCTGTGCACCGGCGAAAATTTATTTCTTTGAATTTACCATTTCCAAAATGTTCTACATGTTTTTTATTTTCACTTGTAATTTATAAATGTTTCTTCTAATTTCTGGTACATTCTGTCTGTGTATAAATAGCAGAGCACTCTGCCCGAGAGGCAGTCAGTGCTGCGTGTATGTTTCAGTTCGCAATAAACCTGCTTTCAGTGTAAGTGCTGTGTTCAGTTGACAATCCTGCCTTCGAAGTCAAGCCTGCTTCCGTGACAACGTGACAATATAAGTAGTTTGTAAGTTTAGGGACTGATGATCCCAAAATTAAGTCCCATAAGCTTAACAAACATTTGAACATTTTGGAGGTCATGAAATAACTATCAAGAAAAACCTTGCGATTACTGAATGATTGAATTTGCCTCCAAGGTTTACAATATTGTTACGCCACAAAACAGTAAAAAGGGAATACTTTTAAATTTTTTTGTTTCCACCGACAGAGCCACTTGCAATATCAGAGAGTTATGGCGACAGAGTCTTTACCTCATGGATAAACTGTCAACACACAAGGTGGTTGCAGATGTAACGTTGTCGGCGCACGAACCCAGATGTAAGTCACAAATTCATCGAAATATCGGAAGAGGGAGAGCGTGCGTAACGATTCGTTTACTCCCACTATGTGGAAACGAAAGTCTGCTTAAGACGAAATTCAGTGTACGGCGAACCTGACGAGCAATTGTAGCTATTTGAGGGTCACCGACCGGGGGTAAAGTATTAGGCACAGGTGGCCGCAACTAACAGGGCCTCGTGCCAGTGCTGCCCGCCAGCCTAATCAAAACTCCGTCGTTCCAACACTTATTAATTCCGTCACTGATATCGATGGCGAGCGTGCCTCCAGCACTCTCTTCAATGATTATACAGTGTAGTGACACTGTTGTGTTAGAAATGGTGATCATGCTGTACCGAACTTAGCCTCAACCTGCTAGAAAGTTTCAGAGAAGTCATTTAATAATATTTCGTGCAACGTCATAACATGTTCATCGCTTTTAAAAAAGTCCAACAACAACCTTTGAGGACAAAGACAATGCTAAAACTTAAAAAAACTTCGAGTTATTCACTTTTA
This sequence comes from Locusta migratoria, assembly GCA_026315105.1. NCBI lineage: Eukaryota > Metazoa > Arthropoda > Insecta > Orthoptera > Acrididae > Locusta > Locusta migratoria. The sequence goes on from CM048755.1 coordinate 458,179,108, forward strand.
CCACGTCATGATGGGTGAAGTGGGTACGAAGCAACACCTGTATATCTCACAGTGCTCACTGGACTAATAGACTGTGTCGCGAAAATGGGGGTCTAACGTGCATCAACTGGGGATAGTAGGTTTCTTTCTTTTTTTCTTGTATGGGATGTAACTGAAATGCAAAATCAAAGTTTTTGACCTCAGCAATCCCCCGGATCACTGCTGAATATTCTAAAAACTGCTAATTTTTGGCACTCTTTGGGTTTTTTCTCATTTAAATTACGAAGAAGCACATTTTAGACATAAAATGTTCTGTACATTTTAAATCTACATTGATATTGCTACAATTTGAGACCAAATGAGCACGGAAGACCCAGTAGTCCCTGAGATACAGCTATTCAATTTGGCGAATTTTACAGAATTTAGAAGTTTATGCAAATTTTCATACGCAATTGTCTTTATATCTTCAATACCCTGTCTGAAATAATCACTAAAGTAAATATTTGTTCAGTTTAAGTTTTAAAAAGGGGACTAGACATAATGGCAGATAGGAAGCGAATGATGATTTAAAAAAGGTTCAAATGTTTGTAAAGCTATGGGACCAAAATGCAGTGGTCATCAGACCCTAGACTTACAAACTATCTTAACCTGACTTATGCTAAGGACAACACACACACACACACACACACACACACACACACACACACACATGCTCGAGGGAGGACTTGAACCTCCGACGGGGAGCAGACGCGTACTCCGCAGCAAGGCGCGTAGAGCGCACAGACACTCCCGCGCGTCTAATGATTTATCTACTCTTATTATTATAACTGATATGTTAAAAAGTTTAGAAAAATCAGTGCAAAATGTACGGTGTTTTTAGTCGGCTGACTTCAAATGTTCAAATGTTTGTATAGTCTATGGGACTTAACTACGGGGTCATCAGTCCCTAAACTTACAGACTACTTATGAACTACTTACGAACTAGGACGGCACAAATATCCATGCCCGAGGGGGGATTCGAACCCCCGACCGTAGTGGCCGTGCAGACTGTGACTGGAGCGCCTCAGACTCCTCGGCCACTGCGGCCGGCTGGCTGACTTCGTGGCACCTTCTATGCTAATGTGACAAAGGCGATCATTATCACGGTGAAAAGAATCGTGGAGGATGAACACAGTATATCTTCCACTTGGGGTGGTTAATAATGCATAATGTAGAAGTATAGCATACTTACTTAGTGTTGGTAAAATCAGTCGTTCTTCTGTTGTCTGCTTGATGGTTTACTTATTCAGCACACCTGCTACGTGGCAACGCTACATGATTAATATTACTCCTTATTTCAACATTTCACACATCATTATTTTGTTCTCTCAATCAGTGTTCTGAATGGCACATGCGATCTGTTTCACGTTATCACACTAAAATAAGAAAGCTTCAGTTCACTTGCAGTGCTAGTGTAATGCGGTGTAAATGCATAATCGCTGTCTACTTTTAACTGCTTACGGCTGCTGTGGACTTGAAAGCACTAGTGATCTGTTCAGCCAACAAAGTAAAGTTAGTGGGAAAATCGTGTAGGCGCAATTTGTTTCCAGGTGCCAAGGGGACTAGGGGGAGGAGTTCTAAAAATCCTGGCCGGCGGATTGGGTGTTGGAGCTTGGGTGCGTTTAACTGTAACGATTTTAAATCTTCTTCGAATAACTCGAAAACCGCGACTTTAAGCGAAAATGTACCTCAGTGGTAAGATAAACTACATTAAATTTCCTATAAAATGTCATGTTCATTATTATCTCTAGGACTAATATTTTCCGAGTTACAGGCGGTGGAAAAATTACATTTTTTAAAGCTATATATTGTTTTAATGGTATGAACTTGATGTGCACCTTCAAATGAAGTGGATTAAAAACAAATATTGAATGTTTGTTCTACATATAAATGCAGTAGAGGCATATTGATGGGTAAATTGTGTTCTAGAGGTGAAAGAGGTTAAAAAACGTAATATAACGGCGTAGATTTGATATTTATCTTCAAATGAAGTCGTTTAGAAACAAACATTAAGCGTGGGTACTGTATGTAAGTGCAGTAGAGCCATATAAAGGAATAAATAGTGCTTTAGTGGTGCAACAGGACGGAGGAAGTGGTGGTGCTGGGGGGGAGGGGGATGGGGGGGGGGTTGAAGAATGAGGAACGATGGGTCGCCGTACTGAGATCATGCACTTTCCTCCCTCATTGATCTGTAAATTGAAAACGGAGCAGATGATTTCCCACTCTGTCTACCCCATCACGTCACAAGAAACAACTATGGATGTTTGACAAAACTTTCCCAAGAATGCCTTGACAGTACATGAAATGCTGACATGATTTATTAATTACACAAACGCAAGAAACTGATATGAGCAAGATCTACTTAAATCTCTGCATGCCGATCTGCACTGATAGAGAGGAAATTGATCTTCAATAATCTTGTACGGCAACAGTATTTTTCTTCCAAGAAAGTGGACTTCCACCACAATGAGTGTTACTTGATTTTCAGTTCAGAAAGACTATGCCTACTGTCCCATCCAGTTCTCTTACGGAAATGTACAAACCAACTGCACTGAGCTTGTGTTTATATATGATTTCTGCGCTGGTGGTAAGGAAGCTTTTACGTAATATATATTCCAATGACTGAGAAGAGTTTAATTTTTGTGAAGTTCTCAGTGACCTATATATTATTTTAGAAACTATGACTGTATTGGTAAATGTGACATATTCCTGGTTTTCATCGTTGATAGCGTATTTTAAAGCAACGTAATTTTGTTTTAATGAATTGTGGGTGAATTAATGAATGGGCAGTAAGATTCTACACATCTCTAGCCATTAATTCTGTTGTTAGTAGGCGACAAAAATATTTTATATTCATGAATTGCTGGTACTTGTACAGCGAGCTGCACTGTGTGGAGCAATAATATATCTTCCAAAGGTGGAAGGCAGTGTTCGTGTTTAGAACAGTAATCTCCTTTCATGCTTTGCTTGACTTCCGAAGTCTCTGAATACTATACCCATAAGTGACCTACTTTTCTTGTAGAGTGTTGCAGTTGAAGCTTCTCGCTGCCTTCAGATCTTGAGAGGACTGAGGCTAGGGTACTGTATTTGATACCCTCCTTATGCTGCGGAATGTATTCCAGGCATGGTAGTGGAGACAATGAAATCGACATTCTTAAATAAACGTTGACAGCAGTTACTCTAAGTGTAGCAGATAGTTGATAACTCTAACTGTTTGGCCTTTATACACGATATATCAGTTATTTATTTATTTTGCGGGTTTTAAGGGGACTACACATCTAGGTCATCAATCCCCTGTTCCCCAGTAAGATCTAAAAGCTGAGGGCTGAACAAAGTAAAAGCTAATGCTCAGCACCCAGAGAGGGCAATCCGAGGGGGTACGGAGCGGCGTCTTATGCTAAAACAACAGTGTCAACACAATAGGAAGGTTACATAAAAGAGAAGGCGAGAGAAACCACCCATCCAAGGATGGACAGCCAGAATAAAAATAATAAAGATTAAATCCAGAGAGGGTGTAAGCCTAAAGAGCCAGGCTAAAGTACATACTACTCGATGGTATGATAGAAACAGGCTGTGTGCGTGAAACGTAACGTACTATCAGCCATAGAGGCACTATCGCCACAAAAAGGCTGAAAGAGGAAAGTCCAGCAGGATGTGGACTACTGTCATGAGAACTCCACATTGATGCTTCGGTGGGTCCTCATGACGAAGAAGGTGGCCATACGTTAGTCAATTATGGCCAATATATAGGCGACAGAGAATAGCCGAAACCCTGCGAGAGGACCTGAGGGATGACTCTCATATGGCCATAGAAGGCTTGATCGCACAGAGCTTGTTCGGCATTCTCGACGTAGACCATTCCGAGTTCCAAGCCACAAAAACCTTGCGTGCACCCCAATCGCATATCCGTTTCTGGGATACCAATATCCAGGGGCTGGGAGGTATTGGCCTGCTTGGCTAGCTGATATACTTGCTTGTTACCAGGGATACCAACGTGGCAAGTGGTCCAAACAAAGTCTGCTGAACAGCCATACTTGCCAAGGGTGAAAATGGAGTTATGAACTGATCACACCAAAGGATGGTAGGAAAAACACTGGTCGAGGGATTGTAGGCCAGTCAGGGTGTCGCTGCAGATGACAAACGACTTTCTGGTCCATACTTGGGGGTGTTAAGGAGCACTAAATATTGCGATCAGCTTTGCGGTGAAAACGCTACAGCCAGGAGGCAGGAAGTGCATTTCAGGGTGGTCACCGTGAACATAGGCATACCAGACTAGGCCACCTATCAAGCAACCATCAGTATAAGCCCCTTTGCCACCACAGAAGATGCCGAGATTGGTCAAGAACTTGTGGCAGAGAGTTACTGGCGAAACTAATGCCTTTGAGCCACAGAACAAGCCTAGGCGGGGCAGACAGGAGAAAGCGGGAGGGAGGGTTGGGGACTACAGTGATGAAAGGAGGGTAAAAACCTGGGCCGCGATCAGGAGGACTGACCTGGATCACCAGGATGGGAGTTGGGTGCAGCGGCTGGAAAATGATGTCTATAGTATGGGTGGTAGTAGGAGGCATGCACATGGGCAACATAGGAGGCAAGAAGCTGTTGCCAGTGGAACCATAAGGAAAAGATCCTAGCTTCAGTAAATAGGCTTGTGACTGGGCTTATACAGAAAGCAACTATCGCCGATTGGACACCACTGTATAGGACTTGGTCGAGGTTCTGCAATGCTAAAGGCTCTGCCGAATCATACACCAGGCTGCCCTATGGCTACAGAAATGGATAACTCTCGTTTCTGCAGCAGAGAACTAGAAACCAAGGGTGAAGACCCAGAACTGTGCCTTTCCAATGGCTCCTTGCATCCGATGTTCACTAACGCCAATGCTAGGAGAGCTGAAATGCATGCAGAAGACATTGACAAACAAGGAGATTGTGACTGACGACCTAGCTGTTGCAGCAAGACCGTCGATAACGACCAGAAATAATTGAACATTAAGGACAGCTCCTTGTGGGACACCATTCTCCTGAGGGAGTTACCAACCCTAACCCTAAAGGAGCGAAGTGGCACGAAGTCTTAGACGAAAATTTGGGGTGAACTGTGGAAACCCTATTCGAACTGCGTTGCAAGTATATAAAGGCGCCATATAGCAACGAACACCTTTCGGAGGTAGAAGAAGACCGCAATGAGGTGCTCATGCCGAGTGAAGGCAGTATGGGTGGCCGATTCCAGGCATACTAAATAATCAAGCGTGTAGCGGCTCTGAGGGAAAACCCCCCTGTTATTGGGCCACAAGACTCCGAGCTTCGAGGATCCATATGAGCCATCGATTCACCATGCGTTCAAATAATTTGTTTAAAACATTGGTGAGACTGATAGGGCTGTAACTGTCAACCGCCAGCAGATATGAGCTGGTTTCAACACTACTATTCCGCCATTGGGACGGGATACCGTTGAACAAGGCGAGTAGTTGGACGTGACACCAACCGAGAGGTCCTGGAGAAGTATCAGGACATTTAAGCAAGGACAATGTGGAACTAACACTCGCTAAATGGAGCGGTGTACGTTTTCCTACGACAAATGCTTATGCTCGACCCATTCTTTAAGCTGTAAGCAGTAGTCGCAAAACTGCAATTGTAATGTACCGGACGATGGTCAGCGATAGAGGTTGGATCAATGCAGAGGTACCGTGGATGAAGAGACAGGGCATTCCCGCAGGTGGGTGGAAGCATAAAAGGTGTCGAACTTGCGACCATAGCCGAAAAGGGAAGGTGCGACTTCCAATAGTGGCAACATATCTCTCCAAACAGTATTGTTTACTCTGCTGGTTCAGCCGTTTAAAAGCAATTAAATGCTGTCTGGAATGATGTGTCAGTGGCGCTGAAGTGCACGCCGACGCTCCGGTATGGCCTCGGTGATCTTCAGCGTCCAACAACGAACGGATTTACGCTAGAGAGAGCCAGCAGAGCTAGGGACCGGTGCCTCAGCAGCAGAATTCATGGCCACAGCTACTTTCTGAACCGCCGTCTCAAATCAGTTGGAAGCATAGCTGGAACCACAGAGGCCAAGCTGTAAGCCGGCCAGTTAGCCCTTCAGGGAGACCAGTGGGGCAAGTGGTTCAGAGGTTGAAACTCACAGAGAGAAAGAGGTCGTTACCACAAATGTCGCCATGGACCTCCAGCTGAGATACAAACGAAGACTCTGACTGAAAAGAGATAGGTCGATAGCTGAATACGTGCCATGCACCACACTGAAATGCGTGGAGTCAACCATATTGAGAAGGTATAAGTACAGCTGTGCTAATAGAGACTCAAAGTCCCTACTACGGTCAGGGGTCTGAGTGACACCCCACAAGGAGTTGTGGGTATTGAAATCCACCAAAAGGAGGAATGTTGGGGGTAGTTAGGCGACCGAGGCAGCAGGGTCTGCGGAAGACACGTCCTCAACTGGGGGAATGTATACAGAGCAGATAGTAATGTCCTGCCCGAATTTTCACAGTCACTGCCTCAAGAACCGAGCGAAGTGGCTCTGGTACACTACGGATAGTGGCGAGGACATAGACTCCACTAGACGCCTTGTCATAGCCTGCACGTTTTTTTGTAATAACCCCAGTATCCATGGATGGCAGGGGTTTGTTGGACAGGAAACCAGGTTTCCTATAGGGCTAGGCAAACGGCAGGAATGTGTGAGCAACTGTTGTAACTCAAGTAGGTGGTGAAAAATAAACCGCCACAAATCCACCGAATGATGACGTTTTCAATGGTCTATGGAGACATGAAAGGACTCAGGAGGCAATTGAATTTAAAGCATATTTGCCACCGCCGGTTGCAAGGTACTCAGATCGATCTCCAGCGAATGTGAGGGTTTGGCGAGATCTAGGTCTGGAGTGGACACTAGATTCTCAACGTCATCTTTGGGAGGTGGAAGCTCTCTCCTTCTCCCTCTTCTTCATGTTCTTCTTTTTAGAATGGTCTTGCCTTTTCTTGGCTTCCGCAGACCTGGTGGGTTTCTCTGATTCAGTCTCATGAACCGAGGCAGACCCACAAGCCCAACGCTTAGATGGTGGCACATTCAGCCACTGGCTGCTGTCGACAGGGGCGGAAACCGTGGAAGGAAGGAATCCAAAGGATACCTTTCTGATGGGAGGAGGACGAGGAGGCTGGGCTTCTCTGGCTCATGGATGGGAACTAATGTCCCCGTTGGGTGGGGGTTGTTGCTCCCAAACGTGGTGGTGTGGGAGCAACAAGAGATGGGGAGCCCCCAACCATTAAGGGGGCACATGATGGCTTGTGGCCCTAAGCTCAGGATTTAGTCGCTAATACTTACCCTTACTCTCAGCTTAAGTAAGATTGTCCAGGGTCGTTAACTGAATTATCCTTCTCTCTTTATGGAGAACAATGCTGTTCGGTGAGCAAGAAGGATGGTGTTGACCAAAGTTACTGTAAGGGGGGGGGGGGTCGCAAGGGACATCTGGATGGGATAGACGCATGTGGGGCTGGAAATGCAGGGGAACAATATTTGTCCAAACTTCTAACACTGAAAGCAACACGTAGGATGAGGGGCATACAGCTTTACGCCACAATGGTGAACCATCACTTTGACCTTTTCTGCTAATGTATCAACTTCAAAGGCCAAGATGAAGGCACTGGTGGACAATCTATTGTCTTTAGGTCCCTTATGTACACGCTACACGAAGTGGACACCGCATAACTCGAAGCTGGTAAGGAGTTTCTTATCACACTGCAAGAAGGTATCCTGGTGAAAGATTATACCCTGGACCATTTTAAGAGACTTGGAGGAGTTATGGAGACAGGCACATTAACCAACTTGTCGCAGGCTAGTAAGGCCTGTGACTGGTTGGAGGACAAGGAGTGAACCACTTCGCACCTCTGACAGTGCCATCACTACACCATACTTACCTTCTAAATTGTTTGCAAAGAACAAGGGCTTAGTGGGTGCAAATAATTCCTCATCAGTTCTTGTGCATATTAGATACTGGGTGAATAGGGTTCTGCATGCTCTGCTGCTTGTCATTCTTTCCACGGTGTGGCAAGGGAAGAAAACTACTTGGGGCCATATTACAAGGCATTGTACTGATATTTTTCCCGCTTAGAGACAGCGGTTGTACGTCCGCCTCCCTTTTTTTCTCGTTTCACTTTCGTTCCACGAGCTGCTAGGTAAGTTCAAATGTTCAAATGTTTGTCAAGCTTATGGGACTTAATTACGGGGTCATCAGTCCCTAAACTTACAAACTACTTATGAACTACTTACGAACTAGGACGGCACAAATATCCATGCCCGAGGGGGGATTCGAACCCCCGACCGTAGTGGCCATGCAGACCGTGACTGGAGCGCCTCAGTCCCCTCGGCCACCGTGGCCGGCGCTAGGTAAGTAGAAGTATACCGAGGCAGAGCCCCACTTGCCTGGGTAAGCTTGATACATCGGAGGTGCGTCAAGTTCCCCAGAGGTTGCCTACCAGCGACTGTTCCTCGTCAACAGCCTTGTATCTGCACGCAGCAGGGCAATAAGCCAAGATACCACGCTCTGTAACAAACAGTGTTCTACGTCGCGCCACACGGTGGACGCTGAGGCACACGCAGAGCTTACAGTGTAGGGGACTGTTGGCGTGACGTAGTTCCCACATCAGGGACCCTGGGTTCGCCAAGCCCATTTCCAGAAAATTAATACTGAAGCCCCTGAGGGCATGATAGCTCAGTTAACGGAAGCAAATAACGCCAGTATATAAACACAAGCTCAGAGAAGTTACTTTGTATATTCACATAATATAACTTGACAGGAAATGGCAAACTGAAAATCGACTACCCCTGATAGTGGAGGTAATTGTCTTTCCTAGAAGAAAATTACTTTTGCTGTACAGGATGACTAAGAATCAATTTCCGATCCAGCAGAGGAGAACAGTGTGCAGAGATTTAGGTAGATTCTCCCCATACTACTTTAATGTCATTGCTAAGTCATATCAACATTCCATGTACTGTTTGGGAAATAGACACCCACTTTGACACCCATGTTACATACAGAGTGACAATTATTGAATTACTGTATATGAAATAAAATCTTAATAAATTCTGAACTGTTTGCTTTAGGACGTTCAAAGTGCACATAACCTCATGCAAATATCGGTGCGATATCCCTTGATGTCCCATACTACCTAAAGGTACGTGAAGGTGTTGGAAGATGATTTAATCGCCATTACACAAAGTCACCTTGATTTTAACAAGATATGGTTCATGCAAGTCGGAACTCGACCCCATCGCAGCGGGAGACATTTAATGTCGTGGCTCTGTATTCTGGGGTACACTGGAATGTGCCTCGATTAGCCATCATATTCTCCACATCTGAAAACATACTACTCCTTTTTGTGGGACTGTATTAAAGAAAAAGTGTACATCAGTGACCATTTCTGAGCTGAAAACAGCCATAAAAGAGGTCATCGACAGCATCGATGTTCCGACACTTCAGCGGGTTCGCTATTCGTCTGTCCCACATCATCATCACGAAAGGCACGCATATCGAACATGTCATAACCTAAATCTGAATATATTTGGTGAGGTTTACATTCTGACTGAAGTGTGTGCACGTCATAGTTCTGTTTCATGTTGTTGTTGTGGTATTTAGACCCGAGACTAGTTTCATGAAGCTCTCCACCCTACTCTGTCCTGAACAAGCAAGAAAGGCATTTGAATCTGTCTACTGTGATCGTCTTTTGGTATCACTCTGCGATTTTTACTCCACACACTTCCCTCCAATGCTAAATTTAAAATTCTTTTATGTCTAAGAATGTGTCATACCAATCGATCCCTTCTTTTAGTCAAGGTATGCCAACTCTGTTCAGTACCTCCTCATTAGTTACGCGATCTACGCACCAAATCTTCAGAATTATAGATCCCTTCTTTTAGTCAAGGTATGCCAACTCTGTTCAGTACCTCCTCATTAGTTAAGCGATCTACGCACCAAATCTTCAGAATTATTCTGTAGCACCACATTTCAAAAGCCTCTATCCTTTACCTGTATGAGCTATTTATCGTCCATGTTTCACATCCGTGCAAGGCAACACTCCACGCAAATGCTTTCAAAAAAGGCTTCCTGACGTTAAAATTTATATTCGATGTTAACGAATTTCTCTTTTTCAGAAAAGTTTTTCTCCCCATAGCCATTCTGCACTATACATCATTTGTGCTGCGACCATTGTGTCCAAGTATCAAAACTCATATACCACGTTTACTGTTTTGTTACCTAATCTAAATCACCTGATTTTCTTAGACTGCATTCCATAACCCTTCTCTTGCCCTTGTTAATGTTCATTTTATACGATCCTTTCAACCCACTGTCCATTCCGTTCAATTGCTCTTCCAGGTCCTTTGCTGTCTCTGAAAGGATTACGTCATCGGCAAAACGCAATGTTTTTATTTCTTCGCCCTGAACTTCAATTCCTTCTTCAAATTTCTCTTTGCTTTCCTTCACACGTTGCTCAGTGTACAAATTGAATAACATTGAAGAAAAACTACAACTCTGTCTCACTCCTCTCCCAGTAACTGCATCCCTTTCATTTCCTTAGACTCTAGTAACTGCTGCATGGTTTTTGTACAAGTTGCAAATAACCTTCCGTTCCCTGGGTTTTACCCCTGCTGGCTTCATAATTTGAAAGAGTGTATTCCAGTGAATATTTTCCAAAGATTTCTCAATATCTATAAAGGCTAGAAATGTAGATTTGCGTTTCCTTGATCTGTCTTCTAAGATAAGTCGTAAGGTGAATATTGTTTCTCTTGTTTCTACATTACTCCTAAATCCAAACTGATCTTCCTCAAGGTCAGATTCTACCAGACTTCCCATTTTTCTAAAAACAATTCGTATTAAAATTTCGCAACCATGACTTATTAAACTGATGGTTTTGTAATTTTCACACCTGTCTGCTACTGCTTTCTTTGAAATTCAGATTATTACATTTTTCCTAAAGTCTGATGGTATTTCCCCTGTCTCATACTTACGCACCGGGTGAAATAATTTTGTCATGGCTGGCTCTCCCAGAGACTTCAGTAGGTCTGAGAAAATATCATCTACACCAGGTGCCTTGTTTCGACTTAGGTCTTCCAGTGCTCTGTCTAATTCATTTCTTCCTCTACATTTCCTTCAACATTTATCATATCCTTTGTACAGCCCCTCTGTATACTCTTTCCACTTTTCACATTTGCCTTCTTTGCTCAGAACTGGTTTTCCATCTGCGTTCTTGATTGACCATACAGCTGCTTTTCTTGTCTCCAAATGTCTCTCTTATTTTTCTGTAGACGGTATCTATCTTTTCCCTGATTATAAATTCTTCGTATTTGGATTTGCCCTCTAGCCACTCCTGTCAATCTCATTTCTTAGTCGTCTCTTCTCCATTTCACGTGAATCATTTACAGCACTGTTGCAGCTTCTCCTTTCATCAATTACATTTATTATTTCCTGTGATATTCAAGGATGTTTTGTAGGTCTTGCCTTTCTACTTATTTGGTGCTCTGCTACCTTTCCTATTTCATCTCTAAGAGCTACCCGTTCTTATTTTACTGTTTTATTTTCCACTGTTTCTGTCAATTGTTGCCTAAAGCTCCCTCTGAAATTCTCAAGAACTTCAGGTTCCTTCAATTTATCCAGGTCCCTTCTCCTTATTGTCCCACCTCTCTTCAGTTTCAGTCTGCAGTTCATAACCAATAACATATGGTCAGAGTTTATATGTGCCCCTGGATATCTTACAATTTAAAGCCTGATTACGAAATCCATTTCTTACTATTATAAAATCTGTACAGCCGTATATAACTGTTTCCCATGATTCTTAAACCAAGTGTTTCTTACGATTAAATTATGTTCTGGAAAAACTCTCCTAGACGGTTTCCTCTTTCATTACTTTTCTACAGTCAATATTATCCTACTATTTTCCTCTCCTTCCTTTTCCTACTACCGAATTCCAGTTCCCCAGCAGAATTACGTTTTCCTGTCTCTTAGCCGTCTGGATAATTGCCTTTACCTCCTTATACATTTCTTCCATATCCTCATTATCGGCAGAGCTATTTGGCATATAAACTTGTAGTCGAAGGTCGGTGTTGGCTTTGTGTATATTTTGACTATGATAATGCGATCACTGCGATGCTCATAGTAGTTTACCCGCCTTCGTATTTTCTTATTCATTATCACACCTACTTCTGTTATACCCCTAACTGATTTTGTATTTATAATCCTGTAATAAACTGACCAGAAATCCTGTCCCTCTTTCCACCGAACTTCACAAATCCCCACTATATCTAACTTCAACTTACCCATCTGCGTTTATAAATTTTCTAACCTCACTACACGACTAAGGGATCTAACGTTTCACGCTCCGATCCCTGTATTGTCTTTCCTGATGACGACATCCTCCTGAGTAGTCCCCGCCCGGAGATTCGAATAGGGGCTATTTTACTACCCGAATATTTTACCCGTGAGGATGTCGTTCATACAGTAGTACTGGATGCCCTCGGGAAAAGTAACGATTGTAGTTTCCCCTTGCTTTCAGCCGTTTGCAGTAACTATATGGCAAACCCACATTAGCTGATGTTTCAAGGTCGAAAAAATCAATCATCCGGACTGTTGCCACTACAACTTTCGGAAAGCCTGCTGCCCCTCTTCAGGAACCACACGTTTGTCTGGCCTCTCTACAGATACCCCTTCGCTGTGGTTGCATCTACGGTCCGGCTATATGTCTCGTTGAGGCTCGCAAGCCACCCCACCTCGGCAATGTCTGTGGTTCATGGAGGTAGTTCTGTTTCATATAGTCCAATAATTGTCACCCTGTAAGTCGCACTGATGAGGGTCGCTATAACTTTGTAAAACACCCTCAAGCTGTTTTTTGTGAAGTGGTGGAGTAAATTCAGTGGGTAATCAACTGTTATGTTTTCAATTTACAGACTTATATTTATGGAGGAGTGAAGGGCATGAACTCAGTCCGCCGGCCGCAGTGGCCGAGGGGACTGAGGCGCTCCAGTCACGGTCTGCACGGCCACTACGGTCGGGGGTTCCAATCACCCCTCGGGCATGGATATTTGTGCCGTCCTTAGTATTAGTTAGTTCATAAGTAGTTTGTAAGTTTAGGGACTGATGACCCCGTAGTTAAGTCCCATTAGCTATACAAACATTTAAACATTTTGAACTTAATCCGACGACCTCCACCCTCGGGGTTTGGCGGTTAGAATAAGCCCGAGGTATTCCTGCCTGTCGTACGAGGCGACTAAAAGTAGTCTAAATCGATATGGCCATAAGGGTACAGTCACCTGATTTGGTTTGGACTACATTTTTCAAATTTTTTCCGACGTGAGGGCCATTTGGTGAAGGTCCCCTTACCCTGTGCTTCATTTGTACATAGTGCACTTAACTCCAGATATTCGGCAAGTACTCCTTATGTGGTGCAACCAGTTATATCCATTGTGCGCTGTCACCTCCTGCACCTACTATACCAATGTTTTAATATGTACCCGATGTAGTATGGCAGCCAGTCCTTTGCAGGGGTGCCATCATGTACTGTCTTCGTCGTAGCCCTCTGACAATACAGATATCGCACTGCTGATGTCTAAGAAGCGAACTCCTTACGGCTGCCAAATTGTTAATGCCACTATGTGTTGAGCATCAGGACTTCCGGCAATGGCAATCCCGTCAGGTAGCCTTTGCTGTGTCTGGGTGGCGCCCATAGGGAGAGCTCCTGTTTGGAGTGAGTGGCATCGGGACAGATGACTTGCAATAAAGCGGTTCAAATGCAACAATGCTGGCGGTCGAACGGCCGCCAACGTTTCTAGGCATGACAGGTTTCAATATAACGTACAGAAATGTTATCCGAAATCGTTCCCTTTCTTGGCCACACCATGGGACAGACAGACAGATGATTGGCAGGGTATACATCCAGTTGTGTTTGAAGTGCCAGTGTCCTTATCTACACTCTGACTCTCGAAAGCTTCCTAGGTGTTCGGATTGGCTTTTCATTTAGTATTTAGGTGGGGTACTGTTCCCCAATTTATGATTTTTGTGATATGAGTAGGGAGATAATGGATGATGTTGGTGGCATTGATTTGTTGGACTAATGAAAAAGTTTTTGTTGACGCCTAAATTGGTGGGTGATTGTGTTAAAAGCTGTTTTGTGATCAAGGGGATAATGTCTATCCAGAGTGTTGACTAGAGGGAAGGGAGAAGAGTTTGATGATGTGAAGAATGTAATGGACTTTTGCTTGATTGTATGGTAAAAAGAGGGTTCTCGTAGCGCAGCTCGGATCTCCTCATTGCTGAGGTGCCATGGTGCGTCTGCTATTATTCTGAACTGTTTGTTCTGGATTGTTTCTAGTTGTAGCGTGATGTCCGCTGTAATGCTGTAAATTTCAGAACCGTATAGTATTGCAGGCACAATGATAGTTTTCCAGATTCTGATTTTTGCTCCCGTCGACAGTCCCTTGCCCTTGAGCAGTGGGTATAATTGATAGAGCCGGGCGGAACCCTCGATTCTGGCCTCTTTGGTGTGGTGTCTGAATGTTAGGTGTTTGTCTAGCTTGAGTCCTAGATATGTAATGGTTTGTTTCCATGGGAGTTCCTGATCCTTGTATGTGATGTTAATGATTGGTTCGTTTCTTTCGTGCTGAACAGAATGGTTTGACATTTGCCTGCATTTATTTTTAATTTCCACAGGTTGCACCATTTTGTAACCTTGTTAAAATGTCGCTGTAAACTGTAGGCTAGATAGTTAGTGTTTCTGCCGCTGTGATGCAGGGCAGTATCTGCGTATAAAGCTATTTTCCCGCGTGACTCTTTTGGAATGTCATTAGTGAACGCAAGATATAGGAGGGGGCCAAGCACAGATCCCTGTGAGACACCTGTCTCTATGGGTTTTGTGTTAGTGATCGTATTTTAGACCGACGAATAAATCTGTCGCTCAGGAAGGATTTAATAATTTTGAGGAGGCGCAGTGGGCAGTTAATTTTTGATAGTTTGTAGAGCAGTCCGTCATGCCAGACACGACCGAACGCCTTTTCGATGTCCAAGAATATAGCTGTAGTGCTGTTGCCCTGGCTCTTCTTAGCGCAATTGTGCTCCATCAGACGAATGGTTTGCTGTATTGTGCTATGCCCAGCACGAATTGCCCAGGGATAAGGATGTTGTTAGTGGATAGGAATTGAATTAGGGAGTTTTGAATGAGGTATTATAGGATTTTTGACAGGTGGTTTAGGAGGGAGATATGTTTATATTTCTGCGGGAAAAGATGTTTTTTGTTAGGTTTAGGAAGTGAGATGACTTTTGCAACCTACCAGGCTGAAGGGAAATACTGGATGTTGAGGCAGTTATTAAGGATTGCTGTGAGATGGGAGATGACTGGTTGAGGAAGGTGTTTTAGGAGTGATAGTTTTACGTTGTTAGGACCAGGAGATTTTGATTTGCCGATTCGTCTGAAGAGAGCGGCAATTGCGAGCTCGCTGGTTGGCTCGAAGTTTGTGTCGACTCTGGCTCGGGTTTCCGGCCCAGATGACGTTCCAATCGTTGGTCCAGGATGCCTGCTTCTTCTTCGTCGTCGTCTACGATGTTTGCTTGGAACTGGAGTTCGAGCGTGTCCAACACAGCGGCTGCTTTACCCTCCGGTGTATAAACTAGCTCATTTTGGCCATGTAGTGGGCGATTAGCATGATGGGGTTTCCTTCTGGATCTTGTTATTCCCCAGAATTTTTCTGGATTATTCTCCGCTTCTTGTAGACTGTGTTTTCATCTGGCGCATCAGAGTAGTCTCAGTCCGGTCTGGATTTCTCTGGCCATTCTATCCATTGATCTTCTGTCCTGTGGGTCTCTGAAAGTTTGCCACCTTTTCCGAACCCTGCTTTTGTCGGTCATGAGTTGTGCTAGGTCTGGGGGTAGATCTTTCCCTCTGCGTTGTGTAATCTTAATGGTGGCAACTTTCCCACAAGCTGTAATGGCGTTGGTGAATTGTTCAATGGCCTGGTCTACTGAAGATTCAGTGGGCATCTCCGGTGTGATTTCTGGTATGTGATGGGTTAGTAATTCCTGGAACCTGGGCAAATTTGTTTCGTGTATAGTTGTGGTTCTGTTATTAGGTATTTCGTGGTCATCCTCAAACCGAAGTATGACAGGACTATGGACGCAGTGTAATGTGTTTATTACGTCATTTGTGGTTTGCATTTGTATGTTTTTCATTAGGAAAATCTCTAGTTTGTCTGGCAGGCAGCGGGAATCATAGGGGAAGTGTGTCGGTTCGTCTGTGGAGACGACTCGTACTCCTGGGTGATTGTCCAGGTATCGCATAAGATTGTTTCCACTAGTGTTTCCAGCCCTTCAACCCCATGCCCTGTGCTTGGCATTAAGGGCCCCTCCGACGTTTGTTCTATGGTTGCTACTGAGAAGGCCGTCCAGATCACTGTGGAATAGTCTTTTCTTATGTGGATGGTAGGTGGCAACAAGGAGTGTAGGCTGATTGTTTAGGATTAGCTCTATGGCGGTAGCTTCAGCATTGATAAGGCGTGGCAAATCTACTTGTTTGAAGCCTATTCTGTGTTTTATGAGAATTTCCGTCCCCCTTCCTGGTCGTTTAGGGCGGTCATTTCAGATGATGTTGTAGTTTCTTACCCGAAAATTCTCGTCTGGGATTAAGTGCGTCTCATTGAAGAGAACGACATCCACCCTGTGGTTGTTGAGAAACATTTCGAGTTCGAATCTACCTTCTCTGACGCCGTCGGCGTTCCAGATAGCTATTGTGATGTGATTGTTTTTATTCGCCATTGCAGAGCAGGGGAAGGATATTGGTGAGAAAGATGGAGAATTTGAGTAGGAGGTCAGGGGCGCTCATTATTTGGGTATATGCCTCCTTAAGTTTTGCAAGGAACGATGAGTTAAAGATTCTTTTTATGGCTGACCAAATTTGAGTCAGAATTTGGGGTGGACTCTCTTGGCTTTGTTCTGCAGTGGATAGTCCACTGACGATGTTGGTTAATGTTGTGTTCTGCGGAAGTTCGACAGAGGTGATTGTTTGCACTGTGACTTGGTCAGGGCTCGACGCAGCTGGATTGAGTGGAGTCGTGTTTTGGGGTTTTGACTGGAGTTATGCTTCAAACAGTGGAATTTGCAGTAGCTGTTTGTATCGCAGGGTTGTTCAATTTGGCAGTTTCTGTTTCTGGGTCTGGAATTGAGATGGTATTGGTTTTGGGGATTTGTAAGGTGGCGGTTTGTTCTCCTGAACCTGAGGCAGTGGAATTTGCGGTAGCAACTTGCACCGCAGGGTTTGGAATTTTAATTTCTGTTACTGGAGTAGAGACGCTGTTGGTTTTGGTGCTTTGCTGAATGATGGTTTGTCCTCCTGAAGGTGTTTTGTTTAGTGTTGCGGATTTTGCAACTGTGGGGTGATGGGCTGAAGTCCCTGTAGATTTTGGGTCTGTAGAACGGTTTGTCCTGCTGGGAGGTGGAGCAGATGCCTTTGGCGGTGTTCGTCCATGTTGGACGGTTTGCGCCAGTGTCCTAGTCTCCTGTACATCTTGATCCTGGGACTGCAACGATTCTTGTGCCACCGCTGCTGTCGAAGATGGTGGAGGTGAGGGAGTCTTGTTGGTGAACCCCACTGTGGGTTAGGGGAAGGTGGAGGCGGTGGTGGGAAGTGGGATTCATTTAGGGGAGGGTATTTGGGGGGCTGCTGCTGCTGCTTGTTGCAACTTGTGAGGAGTTGATCGGGTTAGGCTATTTTTTGTTGGAGCAGGCTTCTGTTTCCAGGTCTGTATAATCTTCATCCTAGTTGGACAGCCGCGAAAAGATTCTGGGTGGGCGCCTCCACAGTTTGCACAAGTGGGAGGGCCTTTTGGACTCTTTGTGCAGGTGTCAGACAGGTGGGGGGGCTTGAGATATTTCAGTACTGTCAAATTGTTTTCCAACAGTAAAAGGACAACGCAACCTTGTTAATTTTATTAGATTATTCGTAGGTTATCGACTTAATAACTTGTGGCGAAAGAGAAATATTCTGTTATTTGGTTGTGTGAGGCCTGTAGCAGTGGGGAAAAACACGCATTCAGAGCTAACGGCGACCGGTGGCGAGAACGAGGGTGGCTCTGTTATTCGGAGGGTCAGCGGTTCCTGGAAGACGCCTTACGGCCAAATGCCACAGCAGGTAGGAGGCGTGAGCCTTCCAAGTATCTGGCTGGCGCCACCGTCTAGGCGGGAGCGTCTGGAGCAATACAGTGCATCTCCAAGGGCGGTGTACGGTGCTTTGCGAAGGGAGAGCTGAGACGTCTGGCGCCAAGTTGGCGAACGCCAGAGTGGCACCCGCTAGGACACTGTACGTCTCTGGCGCCAAGCTGGCTGACGCCGCAATTATACAATAGCGAGGGAGTTGGCCGTTTGCAGGGAACAACTTGCTGGCCGTGTTCTCGAAGGTGCCTGAAGGCCATCTGCCGCTACTGTGAGAACGCTGGACGTAAGGGTGAGGCCCGACCGGTGGAAATATGGGAGAGGTGGCCATTGGCTGTCTGACTCCCAAACGCAAGCCGTGATTGGCCATACTTTGGCACCTAGTTGTGGATTGGCGTTTCAGTAGAGATAGGCGGAGTCTGAAGGTTTTGCAGAGAGGAGCCGGGGATCTTAGAAGTGGAGAAAGACTGGTGTTTGAGCAGCCGAGGAGAGTAGACGCTTCTCTTCTGCTCTCAGTTTTATACTTGTCTTCGAGCAGCGTTACTTGGAGTTTGTGGTACAATTTTTGGAGTTGTTCCAAAATTTGTACTAATAGCGCTGAGTATTGGCAAGCCGTGAGCAAGGTCAGCCTGCCTGATATTAGACACATCGACGCGCTAATTGCGATTGTCACAGTTCTGGTGTCATCTCTGCCTACAGTACATTCATGTTTCACAAGTAAATTGTCTGTAGTGGCACGACATAGCCGAAAGAGTGAGATTGTATGCACTAAGATCCGCCGGAGTCGAATTTGGCTGATATTCGATAAATATTGCTTCTGGTATATGAAGCTGAATTATCTCTGGGTCCGCGAGTTGCAGCTATCGACACTCGCAGCCGCCGCCCACCTGTCGTGTTGCTGACAACGCCAGCCGGCACAGTTTGGTACAGTATTGCGTGCATTTGCTAGTGTTTCAAAGGGTATTCATGTTTTCGGACTGTTGAAAACGTTAGGCAAACTCACAGAAATCTGGTATCGTAATATTCCTCTGGATTACGCCAAGGTTTCCAGTTAAATGTGGGTTGTCACAAGTGTTTAGAATGAAATACAATTATCTACGACTTACCAGTCACTTGCTGTAGGAGTGTTTACATTGTTTTGTAAATTCGTATAATTTGTTCTGTGGTCAATTGTATGTGTATCTTGCTTTCACTGTGTCGTTCATTTGACTTCAGAGAATAAAAGTTGTCAAAACAAATTTCTTTACTCAAATCATTCAAATTAGTTAACCCGCCCCCCCCCTTTCCACAATTTTGGATGGATTTTATTACTTGGAAACTAGAGGATAAATTAATTAAATGTTCGATGGTGGGTCAGACATGCCTGTCCTTTAATATCAAGTGAACAAACCATTTGCATACTCCATTTGCATACCGTCCTTCCTTCCCCTTACCTTAACCTTTATTTTCAACACACCCACTTAAATATACCTTTCAGGCTGGTACATTTGACGCACCTAGGTGCTACGTGGCATTGTTTTGCCCCATGCCTAAACCTCTGGCAGAGGTAACACTGCGTTGGTCCGCTAGGTTTTTTGTAGAGTTCTATTGTACCTTTCATATGAAGCAGCCTTTCTACTTCGAATATTTTTCGGGCTTCCGCGTTGTTAACGAGATGGGGGGAACGTGGGACTGAAGATCTCTAGGAGTCATACTCGCCACGAAACCCATGGGACTACCTTCTTGATGACTACCTTCTTGTTGAGAAGTTAGGTAAGTTTGGAGAAATGGCAGAGTTGTCCAAATGCGAAATGGGCCAGCCCTGATAGAAGCAGCATCTTATACCCAGATGTGGACACTATTCGCCTTTGACAAATTCAGTAACATCATTGTTTCTATGATGCCTCATAAGTTACTTAACGAGGTCCAAGGGACAGGGTGTTTACTTCGTCAGACGCAACTACAGGGGACCAGGGGACTGGTGCCTTCATCTTTGCCATTGAATGTGACACATTACCCAAAAAAAAGTGAAGATGTGATGTGAAACCATACGTCCCCCCCCCCCCCCCTTTGCGGTTGTTAAAGTTCTGGAAATTCGGCCACCTGTCTTTCCTCTGTAATTTTAGCCTTACATGTAGAGATTGCAGGTGCCTTTTATGTCCAAACATTACTGGGGTCTCCCCTACATTTGTGTCAACTGCAGGCAGCACCATCCCCCTCCTCGCTGTACAGCACCATTCTCCACAAAGAGACGAAGGTAATGGAATTTAAGAGCCTCGATAAACTGCCATACACAGAGGCACAGAAAAAGTGTAAGCAGTTTCATCCAGTGTCCATGTTAGCATCTTTTGCTGCAGTCACATTGTCGCCGCCCTCAATGGGGACAGTATCGAAAATTGCGCTTTCTATTGTAGACCTGCAGGGCCGTCTGACTGTACCATCCCTGCTGATTGTTGAAGGAGAGCCCCAATCTGTTGCTCCCCCAACACCTGCTTAGGGAGCAACCCCCTCCTCAACCATCGGGAATATCAGTCCCAATCTGTCTGATCTCAGGCAGAGACGTAACAGCCTCCTCCGGCTTCACTCGTTAGGAAGGAGCACCTTTGGGACACTACCTTCCAAGATATTGGCCAGTGGGACAGAGGGCCCCAGCCAGTGGCTGATGATATACGCAAGCTGCTGGTCGAAAGGCTTCCCGATCTACATCGATCACTGAAGCCACTTCAGAGAAGCCCTAGAAACGAAAGGAACAGTGAGAGGCAAAGAAAAAAAGATAAGTATATTCGGTGGCTCCTAGGCCTCGTCATCCTAAATCTTCTGCTTCTGAGGATGTGGTGATGATCCTAGCGTTCCCCAAGGGCCGCGGTGGAATAGCCGAGCGGTCTAAGGCGCCTCGCTGCGGAGTGCGCGGTTGCTCGCCGTTGAAGGTTCGAGTCCTCCCTGTGGCATGGGTGTGTGTGTTGTCCTTAGGTTAGTTTACCTTAGTTTAAGTAGTTTGTAAGCTACGGAGTGATGACCATGCAGTTTGGTCCGTTAGATTTACAAACATTTGAACATTTGATTCTTTTGTTCCCCAAGAACGTAGCTCTCTCCATATCTCCAGAACCGATTGTCATCGATCCTTCAGGTTCCCACCCGGTGGCAACAGGTGATCCTGCGGAATAAACTGTCTTCTCAGTGTACTCATGGTCTCCTGAACTGCAGAAAAATTAATACTCCAATGACATTACGGCGGTTTTGTACCCCTTGTGGTTGAGCTACGACAATTCTTAGTTCTTGATGTACCTTTTGCATCGCCCTACAGGAAACGATTTCTGTATGGACTATGACAGGGGAGTTTAGTGGAGTATGTATATACATGCTCACCTCTGTTTACAGCACGCCTGTGTACCTTCAAACGTCTTTAGTGGTTGTGGCTGCCATGGTAACGACTGCAGAGGGTGTTACCGTCTGCAAGTCTATCTTCCTCTGGATGGTGAAGTATCCGAACACGTAGTGGCTGCACTGATTTCACAACTCCACCCACCTTTCCTACTACTGGGTGATCTTAGCGCTCATAACCATTTGTGGGAGAGCATCATGATTACTGAGCGCGATAGAGGTGTCGGGAATTTACCATCTCAACTCTGCCATCACTTCCATGCATTTTTAGTATAGGGCACGGCACCAACACAGTCACTGACCTTCCAGTTTGCCGCCCTGGCCTTCTACCTATGTCCGGTGGAGAGCCCACGACGATTTGTGTGCCAGGTGACTAGTTTTCAATCTTCCTGTTACTACCCTGGCATCAATCCACTGGATGCCTGCCCAAATAGGCTACAAACAAGGCGGACTGGAAAGCTTACACCTCTGCTGCCACTGTTGGATTTCTTTCTCACGGCAACATCGATGTGATGGTCGAGAGCGTAGTTAGCAACATTGATATGGGGTGTCTTGGTGGTCGCCAAAAGTCGCCGAGGTAAAAAATAAAAAAATAAAAATAAAAACAACAGGCGAGCTCTACAGCGACATAACCAGCACCCATCACTGGAGCACCTCATAGCTCTTAAAAGGCTCTGTGCCTGTGTTCGCCAGTTGATAAAAAGACGGAAACAAGAGTGTTGAGTAAAAAATGTTCAAACAAACTACTTGACTTACACTGACACACACAAACACACACACACACACACACACATTATATATATCTCCGGCGAGAGCGGCTGCCCAGTCCGTAGCATGGTGCCTTAGACCACGCGGCCATTCCCACGCGGCGGTTAGGAGAAGTGCGTCTCAGTTGTCGGGTAACATACCTCGCCTTTGCAAGTTTGGACAAAGATCAGACGCCTATATGGATAACCAAACTCCAACAGGTATACCTGAAACTATCTGTACAGACAGAGACGCAATTGCCAAGGTTTTCGCTGAGCATTACTCTCGCGGCTCTGCTTCTCGTAATTACCAACCCACCTTTCGCGCGTAAAAACAGTGAGTGGAACGTAAACACCTCTTCTTTAACGTACGCACCTTGAGAGATCGCGTAATTTAAGGAGATCTCGACACCTTTAGAGATAATGACGAATAACTGTTTAACGTTTGAGGATTGTATCGTTTTTTGTTCCAGTAAATATTTAGTCGTATATTAGTATCACATCGTGAAAATATACAAAACATAAAGGCCAAATGTACACTACTCCCTTAACTGTAGGAGATCTCCACAGGTACGTACGGATGGGCAGGTGGCATTCAAAACAATGGATTTCGTATGAAATATGCCCAATACACAAGGAGAAACAAAGAAATACAATACTAAATTTCCCCTATTTAACTATGAATATTTGTTGCATATAACCTGTGCTTGATTTCGATTTACTACACACGCCTCGTGTAGTCGCCTACTACAGTCTCCAACACATTGAACCCATTTTTTCCCGGAAATATCATCGTAATAGTAGCCACAATAATTTGCACTATTTTCAAAATCTCTCGATCTCCACGAGTCGTACATTTCTATAGGAGATTGCTGTGCGTTCCTTTGACTGGCTATGAACGCGCTGAGAATATACACCCATGTTACTGAATGTCTGCTCTCACTAGCCTGTCACATGGATATCGCAAAAAATCATACCCATCATACACATTTATTACCGATATCAATGTCACTCTTATTCTTCACGCTTTGTGCACTATGAGGAACGCCCCTGATAGACTTATATGTATGTTCTTAATCACTGAATTAGTCAATAGTTGTGTTTATCAACGATGTTCTACACTCTTAGGTTATTCCAATACGTAGTTTGCATATGCTCGTAACAGGCTTTCTTAAACATGTCGGGATCAAGTCTCGAGATCTTTCTGATTGACAATATAACGCTCCGTTCACTGAGTGGTAGTTCCTCAGAATGCTTACGCATTGCCCCGAAGCAGCCCCTGGGCCATACCGCATCTACATAAAATGCTAAAATATTTACTGGCGCAGTCCCAGTGAGATCTTTTTGCCACCTTCAGCTGCATCTGTAGTTGTGGCGAATTCCCGGCACAGTGAAGAGAGAGAATCGTTCTAATGGTAAAACCTGGTAAAAGCCACCTTGTTGTGAATAGCTATCGGCCCATCAGCGTAACCAAAGCTGTTTGTAAGCTGCTAGAATGTATGGTGATTCGGCGGTTTTGTTGGCTCCTTGAGTCTCGTGCCCTACTGGCTCTGTGCCAGGGCGGTTTCCGCCAGGGCTGCTCCGTCACTGATAACCTGGTATACCTCGAGTCACCATCCGAACAGTCTTTTTCTGACGCTACCATGTGGTAGCCGTCGTCTTTGACCAGACAGAAGCCAACGACAAGACCTGGCGACACCACGTCCTCGCTACATTATACGAGTGGTGAGTCTGGAGCTCGCTCCCGATTTTTACGCAAACTAAACGTTCTGTGTTCAAGTCGGTGCCTCACATAGTTCCTCCTATATCCAATATAATGTAGTCTCCCAGGGTTCTGAATCTACCATTCCCCTCTTTTTCGTCGTCATTAATGGCCTAGCAGCAGTAGCAGTTAGTAGTGGGGTCGTCAGTATATCCCTCATTATATGTTGACGACTTCTGTGTTTACTTCAGTTCCTTTAGTATATCTGTTGCTGAACGCCGAGCTCAGGGAACCATACGAAAGGTGCAGTCAAGGGCTCTCGTCCATGGGTTTCAGGTTTCTGACGCCAAGACCTGTGTTATGCACTTTTGTCAACGTCCGAGAGTCCTTCCACACCCAGAACTTTACATTGGCGACCACTTACTTAACGTAGTGGAAACTTAACACTTTCTGGGACTTGTCATTGACGCCTGGCTTACATAGCTTTCCCATATTCGTCAACGTAAACAGAAATGCTGGCAGCACCTTAACGTCTTCCTCTACCTGAGGAACACCATTTGGGTTGCAGATCATTGTACACTGCTGCAACTCTACAAAGCCCTTGTTCAGTTCCATCTTAACTATACGAGCGTGACATATGGTTCAGCATCGCCCTCAGCGTTGCGGATGCTGGACCAAATCCATCACTGTAGAGTTAGACTTGCGACAGCAGCTTTCAGGACGAGCCCTGTGAACATCCTGCTCGTAGAGGCTGGGGTTCCTCCAATGCGGGACCGGCACTCGCGAATTACATCGCACGCGTTCGTAGCTCGTCCAAGCATCAGAATTATCAACTCCTTTTCCCAGGCACGGTCATCCAACACTCGCAATGACGGCCCAGGTCAGGAGAAACTATCGCAATTTGCGTTCGTTTCCTTCTCTCCGATCTCGAATCTTGCCCTCCACAACTTCTATTCCTCGCTCACTTACGTACATCTCCATGGTTTATACCACGGTCAAAACTTAGTTTGGATTTGTGACACGGCCCAAGATTCGTTTCGTCCTGAGGCCCTCAACGGTAAATTTCTCTCTACTTTAGATGTGTACCAATGCTCCGTAATAGTTTATACTGATGACTCGATGGTTGATAGCCACGTCGACTTAGCATATGTTCATGCAGACCATACTGAACAGCACTCTTTAACGTTTGGCTACAGTGTTAGCACTGCAGAGCTGGTAGCCATATCTCACGCTGTTGAGCGTATCTGTTCTTTCTCGTGTGAGTCGTTCCTCGTCTGAAATGACTCCCTTAGCTGCTTACTTGCTATGGACGAGTGTTATCCTCCCCATTGTTTGGTAATGATTATCCGGTAGTCTATACCACCGATCGATCAGGATGTTCAGTGATCTTCGTCTGGATCCCAGGACACCTCGGAATTACGTGAAATGAACTCGTTGACAGGCAGGCTGATTCTGGAGATTCTGATTCTGGAGATCGGCATTCCAGTACCTGATCGCCGATCGATATTATATCGAAAAGTGTTTGGACACGGAATTCCGAATGACACAGCCTGACTGTGCCAAACAAATGAGGTGTTATTCAGGAGACTAGCAATGTATAGAGGTCCTCTCCGCGGGCCGGCCAGCTCCGCGTCAGCCGTACCTGGCTGACTCACGGTCATCTCCATGGCGAGGAGTGTCAATGTGGTTCGCAGTTGACATTGCTCAACATTTTTTTGGACTGTTCTGATACAACCACTCCGAGGCGGAATTGCAATCTTCCTAACACGATACGTCTCTTGTTAGGTGGCAATCTTTCAAACGACTGATTCAGTTTTAAATTGTATCCGCGGATGTGTTATTTATTTCTCTATCTAAGAATGGGTGGGGTTGTAGTTGGGTTGTTTGTTTGGGATAGAGGGACTAAACTACTGAGGTTATCAGTCCCCCGGTGGGAAGGGGAAGGAGTGAGGATAGGAAAGGCGGGGAGGGGAAAGGAAATGCAGTCTGGGAAGTAAAGAAGGAAGGAAGACTGCATTAGCTCGGGGCCCCGTGCTCGCCACGCACGTACTCACGAAAGAACCGTGAGCCCCCTGGGGGTATCTAAGTGTGGGTCCCACAATTTTACTCTCTACTGCCCCCTTTTTAATGTGTTGTTTGTATAACTTGGTTTGTGTTATGTTTGCACTACAGCCTAATCTTGTGGACCTGGAATTTCAGTGTACTGCATAGTGACAGATTCATCCTTTTTTTTTAATCTCATATATTGTTTTACTTCCTTTTCCCACATTCATTGTCTCTCTCTTCTCCTGTATTGTCCTTGTACCATCGCTTTCTTTCTGTGGATGCTCTTTTGTGTGTGTTAATTTTGTGGAACAAGGGACTGATGACCTCTGTAGTTTGGCCCCTTTGAACCACTGTTGTTCATTTTTTTTTTTTTTTTTTTTGAGTATGCGACCACCTTCAAAATAAAAATATTCACGAACCGTAACGGAACTATGTTGTCTCAAAGGAAACATTTAATCTTCTTTCTTTAGGCACAGCTTTCTTTTAAATTGTTGGACGAAGTTCTTTCTGTGTACTTTACGAAATGGAGCACATTATCATATTTTTAGAAGATTTCCGAAAGAGAAATATATTTTGCTTAACCAGCTTCTATAATCTAAGGCAAGACTCAGACGCGAAATATGCTCATTAAGAAAGGTCCAACTCTATAGACAATTTGAAAAGTAGTTTCTTTTTCGAATTTTTCAGAATTACTTATTGTACCCTGTACTTTCATCTATCGATTGGTTCCTGAAAACAATTTTCATACTTTGCTCTTATTCATCATTAACTCTGTGAATTATAAAACAATTTATGACATATTTAATTCATAATGAATGTTACACAAGGAACTTAGTAATTTTAACATTCAGTAAATTTCCCTTAGGGGTACGTCTTTGTATTAGTGAACCCTTAGTTATTTTATGGTACGAGTGCTTTCTTTTGTGATGGCGACCCCCTGAACAAGACTTTGCGATCCCGTTGGGGGTCACGATCCACAGGTTAAAAAACACTGTTTTAAACCAACAACCAACCAACCAAATCTACCAACCATCAATCCGGCGACCTATTTTCCCTCGTGCTACAAACCCCACCCCCTCCCACTCCACCACCACCTCGTCCATACTTTTGCAACCCCAGAATACGCACCAAGCGAAGTGGGACAGTGCTTAGCAAATTGAATTTGTATTCGCGAGAACGGCGGTTCGAATCCGCCTCCGACTATCCAAATTTAAGCTTTCCGCGATTTCCGTCAATCACTTCAGGTAAATTCCATTAAGGCTCCTTTGAAAGCGAACGGTCGATTTCCTTCACCATCCTTATCAATACAATGCAAGCTTGTGCTCCGTCTCTGCCGATCAGACGTTAAACCCTAATTTTCCTTCCCCTTTTCCCTATTATAACATTTTATAGAACTCTACTTCACTTGATCTTGTACTTAGTTTAATATTTGTTTCTAACCAACTTTATTTGAGGGTAAACACAAATTTTTTACTGTAATATATATCCCTCTACTGTTACACGGGAGATATTACCCTAGAAAAAAATGAATAGGACAGCTTTCTCAATATATAGGTGAATAACATTGTGGAAAGGCTACAACCCTGTCTTTCCTCCTTTCCCAACCACTGCGTCCCTTTCATGCCCTTCCACTCTTATAACTGCTACCTCGTTTTTGCAAAAGTTGCATTTAACTTTTTGCTCCCCGTATTTTACAACTGATACCTTCAAAATTTGAAAGAACGTATTCCATTCAACATTGTAAAAAACTTTTTTCCCGATGTACAAAAGCTATAAACGTAGTTTGCTTTTTCTTAACCTATCTTCCCATATATGTCATATGGTGGATATTGCCTCACATATTCCTACATTTCTCATAAATTCCAACTGATCTTTCACATAGTCTAATTGTATAAGTTTTTCCATTTGTTGTTCAGTAATTCATGCTAGTATTTGACAACCATGACCTATTAAACTGATACTTCTGTAATTTTCACACTTGTCTGTATTTGATTTCTTTGGAATCGAAATAACTGTATTCTTCTTGAAGTCTGAGGGTATTTACCCTGTGTCGTACATCTTGCATACTAGGTGGAATAGTTTCTCAATCACAGATTGTACCAAGGATATCAGCAGTTCAGCGGGAGTATCAAATACTCCAGGGGCCTTATTTCGACTCATATCTTTCAGTTCTTTGTTAGACTCTTCTCGCAGTATCGTATCTTTTATTTCATTTTCATCTATTTCCTTTTCCAATTTTTCAATACAGCGTTCTACTTCGTGTCTCTCGTATATAGCCCGTCTACATATTCCTTCCACCTTTCAGCTATCGCCGGCCGCGGTGGCCGAGGTGACTGAGGCGCTCCAGTCACGGTCAGCACGGCCACTACGGTCGGGGGTTCGAATCCCCCCTCGGGCATGGATATTTGTGCCGTCCTACTTTGTAAGTAGTTCATAAGTAATTTGTAAGTTTAGGGACTGATGACCCCGTAGTTAAGTCCCATAAGCTTAACAAACATTTGAACATTTTTTTTTCAGCTATCTTTTTCGTCTAATTGTTTTCACCACTACTTTATCTCTCAAAGCTGTCCATTCTTCATCTACATGGAGCGTCTGAAAAGTTCGGTGAATGGTACCATATTTCACAAACCCCGCTGGCGAGGATGATGTGCCCGCGCATAGACAATGCACTACAGAGAAGCGGTGGTACACGATGTGATCCAGCTAACACTGTCAGTAAGAACGCATGTCATTGCAACATGTAGCTTTATCCTTCATGAATTTACACTCCTGGCCATTAAAATTGCTACACCACGAAGATGACGTGCTATAGACGCGTAATTTAACCAACAGGAAGAAGATACTGTGATATGCAAATGATTAGGTTTTCAGTACATTCACACAAAGTTGACGCCGGTGGCGACACCTAAAACGTGCTGACATGAGGAAAGTTTCCAACCGATTTCTCATGCACAAACAGAAGTTGACCGGCGTTGTCCGGTGAAACGTTGTGATGCCTCGTGTAAGGAGGAGAAATGCGTGCCATCACGTTTTCGACTTTGATAAAGGTCGGATTGTAGCCTACCGCGATTGCGGTTTATCGTATCGCAACATTGCTGCTAGCGTTGGTCGCGATCCAGTGACTGTTAGCAGAATATGGAATCGGTGGGTTCAGGGGGGCAATACGGAACGCCGTACTGGATCCCAACGGCCTCGTATCACTAGCGGTAGAGGTGACAGGCATCTTATCCGCATGGCTCTAACGGATTGTGCAGCCACGTCTCGATCCCCGAGTTAACAGATGTGGACGTTTGTAAGACAACAACCATCTGCACGAACAGTTCGACGACGTTTGCAGCAGCATGTACTATCAGCTCGTAGACCATGACTGCGGTTACCCTTGAAGGTGCGTCACAGACAGGAGCGCCTGCGATGGTGTACGCAACGACGAACCTGGGTGCACGAATGGCAAAACGTAATTTTTTCGGATGAATCCAGATTCTGTTTACAGCATCATTATGATCGCATCCGTGTTTGGCGACATCGTGATGAACGCCTATTGTAAGCGTGTATTCGTCATCGCCATACTGGCGTATCACCCGGCGTGATGGTATGGGGTACCATTGGTTACACTTCTCGGTCATCTCTTGTTCGCATCGACGGCACTTTGAACAGTGGCCGTTACATTTCAGATGTGCTACGACCCGTGGTTCTACCCTTCATTCGATCCCTGTGAAACCCTACATTTCAGCAGGATAATGCACGGCCGCGTGTTGCAGGTCCTGTACGGGCCTTTCTGGATACGGAAAATGTTCGACTACTGCCTTGGCCAGCACATTCTCCAGATCTCTCACCAAATGAAAACGTCTGGTCAATGGTGGCCGAGCAACTGGCTCGTCACAATACGCCAGTCACTACTCTTGATGAACTGTGGCGTGGTTTTGAAGCTGTATGGGCATGTGTACCTGCACACGCCATCCAAGCTCTGTTTTACTCAATGCCCAGGCGTATCAAGGCGTTATTACGGCCTGAGGTGGTTGTTCTGGGTACTGATTCCTCAGGATCTATGCACCGATATTGCGTGAAAATGTAATCACGTGTCAGTTCTAGTATAATATATTTGTCCAATGAATACCCGTTTTCATCTGCTGCTGAAACCCATGCGCCGGATTCGACCAGAAATGTATCGGAGTCGACAGTGGAATTTCCTGCATGACAGTGTCCGTCCTCACACTGTGATCCGCGTGATCAACTTTCTCGCTAGACGCAAGGTCACTTTGCTTCCACACACTCCAGATTTGGCGACGGTAGACTTCTTTCTTTTTCCCCTCCTTAAATTAGTCCTGCATGGCTTACGCTCCGCAATGGTTGCGGAGTTCCAACAACACGCGAACTCAGTGCTTCGGGCGACTCCACAAGAAACGTTTGCTGTCAGATTCCAACAGCTGTACAACCGATATGAGAAGTGTATTGTAGCCAATAGCGATTACTTTGATGGCCGATGAAGGTATTTTTTTGTCACTCTTGTTTCCTATATTTCTTGAGAACATTCACCGAACTTTTCAGACGTACCTTGTACTTCCCTCTTCCTTATCAATCCCAATTTATTCATTTACCACGTCATCAGAGAAGTATTCCCCCTCATAGAGCCCTCAAATGAAATCTTTCCACCTATCTGTTCTCTCTGTATTCAATAGTGCAATTTCCGTTTCATTCTTAATACTACCATCCTCGTTTCTAATTTGACCGAAGACTGTTTTACTTTTCAGAATGCTGAGGCAATCCTACTGACGATAATTTCCTTTGGATAAATGAAATCTTCTCCGGCTTCCAGCCGCGTCAGGTGATTATAAACACACGAGGTTTAGACCACGTTCTCCTCGGCCATTGTCAAGTGGTGAATGACTGCTGCATCGTGGGTTTATAACCACATGATGCGGCAGGAAGCCCAAGAAGATTTTATTTATTCATATCGCCGCGAAACTATGCATTCATACATTGCCTTTTGGATTTCCTTCATATTTTTCCTGTAACTATTCGCATTGTATTTCCTGCACTTCATATTTATTATATTCCTAAGTGACTTCTATTTCTGTATTCCCGTATTTTTCGGAAACTTTTTGTACTTTGGTCGATCAGCTTAAGTATTTCTTCTTTTACCTTACGTTTCTTCGCAGTTACTTTCATTGAACCTAAGTTTGTGTTTTCAACGTTCGTGATTGCTCTTTTCAGAGATGCCCAGCTACCTACTCTAGAATTCATTATTGTAACGTCCACATTTCACGGAATTTCAAACCAGTCTTGTCATTTATCAGTACATTAGTAGCCCACGTCTTTCTACATTGGTTCTTTAGGACGATTCTCTTAAACTTCAGTCTATTCGTCATTAGTACTGTACTGTGAGCATGGAGACCTGCATCAAATCAGTCTGCGGACTGAAGACAACAACAACAACTATATTATTATCTGTGTCTTTTGCTCCTGGGTACGACTGACATTCCCATATCTGATTTCTTAATCTGTCTGGCCTCAGTATAATCTAGCTGGAACCTTCCCGTGTTTCAGGTTTTTTTTCACGAAAACTTTCACTCTTATGATACTTGAACAGAGTATTCGCTGTCATCATTTGAAATTTATTAGCCGCGGCGGAGCGGCCGAGCGCATTGAGGCGCTATGCTACGATGCACGAGACCGTTCCCCGTCGGGGCTTCGAATCCCCCCTCGGACATGGATGTGTGTGTCGTCTTTAGTATAGTAT
This sequence comes from Locusta migratoria, assembly GCA_026315105.1. Lineage (NCBI taxonomy): Eukaryota > Metazoa > Arthropoda > Insecta > Orthoptera > Acrididae > Locusta > Locusta migratoria. Next base: position 458,210,893 of record CM048755.1, read on the forward strand.
AAGGTAGTTCATAAGTAGTTTGTAAGCTTAGGGACTGAAGACCCCGCAGTTAAGTTCCTTAAGCTTGAAACTTATTACAAAACTGAATTAGTCTTTCTTCTCTCTCATTCGAACTGCCTAGCTCACATTCACCTACGACCATTCCTTATATTCCTTTGACTAAAATTGCGTTCCAGTCTGCCATGATTATTAGATTCTTATGTACCTTTACAAATCGAATTACCCTTCCTGTATCCGGACATACTTCCTCCACCTTTACATCATTTGCTTGTGACTTTGGCATGTGTACCTGAACAATCGCTGCTGATGTTGGTTTACTGTCGAATCTGATCAGAACAGCCATATCACATAACTGTTCACAGCAGCTCACCCTCTGCCCCACTTTCCTATTCATAACGAATTCTATTCCCGCTATACCATCTCTGCTGCTGTTTATATGCTCTCCTAATCCTCTGACAAATCTATCTTCTTTCCATTTAACTTCGGTGACACCCAATGTATCTAGAATGAGACCAGTAGAATGCTATCCCTCTCGGTGGCTATTCAAACCTTTCTTCACGGTCACTTCCCCTTTCACATTCTCCTGCCGGAGACCCAGAAGTTTTTGGCAATGATCTGAGTGTGTATACTCAGTCCCTAATGACTTGCTTGTTAGATTAGATTAATACTTGTTCCATAGAGCACATACTTGACATTTCGTAATGATGTGGAACGTGTCAGTTTAGTAAATATTGTCTATATATGACAATATTTTAAGGATTTTTATTTTCATTTGTTATATATTTTTATTTTTATGTATTTTTTTTATTTTAATATTATGTTTTATCTAAAAATTCATCTATAGTGTAGAAGGAGTTGCCATTCAGAAAATCCTTTAATTTCCTTTTAAATACCAGTTAGCTACGTCAGGCTTTTGATGCTACTTGGTAAGTTCAAATCAAATGTTCGTTAAGCTTATGGGACTTAACTACGGGGTCATCAGTCCCTAAACTTACAAACTACTTATGAACTACTTACGAACTAGGACGGCACAAATATCCATGCCCGAGGGGGGATTCGAACCCCCGACCGTAGTGGCCGTGCTGACCGTGACTGGAGCGCCTCAGTCACCTCGGCCACCGCGGCCGGCACTTGGTAAGTTACTGAAGACTTTTGTGGCAGCATAATTCACCCCTTTCTGTGCCAAAGTTAGATTTAACCTTGAATAGTGAATATCACCCTTTCTCCTAGTGTTGTTGCTATGCACACTGCTATTACTTTTGAATTGGTTTGGATTGTTAATAACCAATGTCATAAGTGAGTATATGTATTGTGAAGCTACAGAGAAGATACCTAGATCGTTAAATAAATGTCTGCAATATGATCTTTAGTGGGCTCCAGCAATTATTTTGGTTATTCGCTTTTGTGCAATGAATACTTTTTTACTCAGTGTTGAATTGCCCCAGAATATGATCCCATATGAAAGCAGTGAATGAAAATAGGCGTAGTAAGCTAATTTACTGAGATGTATATCACCAAATTTTGCAATGACCCTGATAGCATGAGTAGCTGAACTCAAACGTTTCAGCAGATCTTCAATGTGTTTCTTCTAATTCAATCCCTCGTCAATGGTAACACCCCAAAATTTTTGAATATTCTACCTTAGCTACAGATTTCTGTTCAAAGTCTAAATTTATTAATGGTGTCATGCCATTTACTGTCTGAAACTGTATATACTGGGTTTTACCAAAGAGTAATGAGAGTCCATTTGAAGAGAACAACTTAATAATTTTCTGAAAGACATCATCTACAATTTCATCAGCTATTTCCCATCTGTCAGGCGCGACAGCTATACCTGCATCAACAGCAAAAAGAACCAACTTAGCATCCTCGCGAATGTAGAATAAGTCACTAACATATATTAAGAACAGCAAAGGACCTAAGACCGAACCTTGTGTGACCCCACTTTTGATAACTCCCCAGTTAGAGAAATTAATTGTTTCTTCCATATCATGTGAACTGCTTATTTCAACCCTCTGCACTCCTCCAGCTAAGTATGATTCAAATCACCTGCGCACTGACCCACTCATACCACAATACTTAAGCTTATCTAAAAGAATCCCATGATTTACACAATCAAACGCCCTTGAGAGATCACAAAAAATCCCAACTGGTGATGTCGATCGGACGTTAAATTGGAACGTACTTTCTTTCACTTTACAAGAAACTGTGGTGATTTTAGGAATTTGGCCTCGGTTGACAGTCTTTTTGTAAGGAAATTTGCTTCATAGATTCCTTGTATAACCGATCGAATGAGGACGATGATAATTTGTTTTATATCACCGGAACTCAAATATGTTATAAAAAAGGTAAGACCATAGGACCGGTTAGACCTAGAGTAGAGACTCTCGCAAAATAGCAGGGTAGCATTCTTGGTTGAGTAGAGACTGTAGGAATTGTCGGAGCCGCGCTACATTATTTTAATAAGCACGACGGGCAAAGTAATAGTCGGATGCGGGAGATTTTACCCTTATAATGGTCTCGGATTGACGAGGAAGAGATCCCATACGTTTCTTCAGGAATGCCATAATCAGACGAAGCTACTCATTGGTGACGAGATCCCACGAAGCAACAATATTGCGTGAACGTTGACAGCAACGTTACACTCTCTGTTTCTAATAGTCTCAGATATTTTACATAAGGTTATGAGAGTGTGATTCAGATGGTCAGTTGACGTGCGGTAGGGGGCTTTAGTTGTAGTAAAACCAGGAATCTATACACACAGCCCTAGGAACACGTCTCTTGTCATCTTCGTAAACGGAGGAGTTTCCATTAAACTCACCACAAAAGTGGGAGCCTGAATGTTCATTTGAACAGGAACGTGTGTATCCTCGTAAGCCTGTTCTCATCTTGGTAGATAAGTGTGTCAGAGTATACTTACCGAGAAGGTGTATAAGGTATTCCAGCTGGAAACGAAATCTTCGGTGTAGCGTGTCGATTGTGGTCCCAGTTGGCGAATGTGTTCGCTGAGAAGTAGCGTGGTGATATTGCCAGCTACACATGTGGAGTCAACAGCTTCACGACGATTTCTTCATGGCTAGATAAAGACGCTGTAAGAATAACTAGACTTACCTGGATCGCTGGATATGCGGGATAATTTGAAACTGCGGCTGAGCGTCATTATGGCTGTAAGAGTCTGGATAGTTAAATAGTATTTAGGCTCAGTTAATACCTATACGAAGAGCAGTCAACTGCCTCGGCAAAATGTTCGATCTCAGTATTGTGTCAGAAACAGACAGGACATTTTGTATTTGTTGGTGAGTACCTATAGTATTTGTAAGTCACATCTATACTACCTACTGTTGTGCACTGTTTAATTGCACCAATAAATTTGGGATAGGAACAATTAATATCTTTGTATGTTTCATAATATGGACCGAAATTCATAGCACTTACATTTTCAGAAGGGACAGATCACTGAATTTACGTTCTTTAAGAGTACCTAGCTGTTATTTTTGAAAGTCATAGTGCCCACGTGATTCTAAACGTGCTGCAGAATACATTTAAGTTTAAAATCTGAAGCATTAAACATTCAAATGCTGCAATTCGCGCTCATGCAAACGTAATAAGCTGAAGTTAGTCATGAGCAAGCACGTGTAGGTACATACCTGAAGGAAATGTTATGTTTGTAACATGACTCATAGAATGACGTGTTAAAAGGATTTGTCTCGATCAGCACAAAGAGCAGTTATCCAATTTCTTCTCGCTGTAGGAGAGTATGCTACACAAATTTATTGCAGGATGGAAGAGGTGTTGGAGAGGAGTTTCTCACACAGTGGACAATATTCCAGTGGTTTTAGTAAGCTATTTGTAAGCTATTTCCAATTTAATCCCAGCAGGCTGGAATGCTTAAAGTAGGAATTGATTACAAGTCTTGCATTTGCTTACAAGTGATTGAAACCTCCCAATAACCTTTGTCGGAGCCAACAGATTATCAGTGGGTAACACGCCCCACAACAAAAGTATGACGTCTTCTTGATAATATATCTGCTTGGGTATGTTAGAGAGTAACATAACTGTCCTGCTCGACGTTTTCTGTAATATACTTCACGACACCACCTGGGAATATCTTCTTTTATTGGCAGATTAATTCCTCCATTACAATAGTGAGATGTCGACTATCACTACAGCGCTGTCTAAACAAGAGGATTCTTCATTAAAAGTTTTGATAGTGGTAAAAAATTAAGAGATAAAATAAATGAAATCTGTTGATGAACGGAGCATTATTCAACACTAAATTACTTCGCATTTCAAGTAACTGTATTTCTCACGCCAAAAATGAGAAATAGTTGCATGCTACAGTATGTTTGGAGTGAAGTAATACATGATGTTGTTTCGTCATTTGGTCTTGCTGCTAGCGTAGTGATCGTGATTGCAATACAATGTTGTTGTTGACGTCGTTGTTAATGATAGCTTTAGTACGGAGGCTTGATTAATGAGGCTGAACATGCTAGTTTAACTGGTACAGACCTCTGAGTAACTAATACACTCGACACTAACTCTACTTACGATATTGAAGCCTCTCCCTCTACAATCATTGCCTCTCACAACTTCTCTCTAATAATTGACTGACAATTCTTTGAGGCATCAGGATGTATCGTACCAAGTGATCCCTCGTTTTACACGCACATAAACGGACAAAATAGCTGAGATTTTCGATTTTGCATGAAGAAAAAAATGTTTCAGAAGGAAGGTTAGTGTTTAACACCAAGTCGACAGCGTAGTCATTAGAGGCAGATCTTACACTTGGATTGTTTGGGTAAGGATGGGGAAGGAAATCGGCCGTGCCGTTTGAGAGGAAACATCCCGGCATTTGCCTGGAGTGATCAACGGAAAATAACGGAAAACCCAAATCTGGATGGCTGGAGGTGAATTTGAACCACTTTCCTCCAGAATAGGGGTCCAGTGAGAAAAGTTTCAATAGCCTGGCATGAGTTTTGTGGAAGTTTTGAAAAGCTAGTTGCATGTGGGTATTATGAATGTATGTGGAGTGACGGTGGTGATGCGGAGTGGGGTTAGACTGGTATGCAAGGTAATCAACAAGTCCACGAAGTGCGTAAAATGTGTCCTCTTTCGTCACAGCACTCTTCAATTACCATTCAACAGTCATGTAGTAATATTTTTCCGCTTCCCCTGTACGGGGAATTTCTCTACATCACTTGGGCTACACTGATTACGGAGACACCTACATCTACATGGGATACTCTGCAAATCACATTTAAGTGCCTGGCATAGGGTTCATCGAACCACCTTTATACTATTTATCTCCCATTCCATTCTAGAATAGCGCGCGGGAAGAAACAACACCCGAATCTCTCCGTTCGAACTCTGATTTTTCGTATTTTATTCTGATGATCATTTCTACCTATGTAAGTGGGAGTCAACAATATATTTTCCCATTCGGAGGAGAACGTTGGCGACTGGAGTTTCATAAGAAGCCCACACCGCAGCGATAAACGCCGTTGTTGTAATGATTCTCATCCCAGATCCTGTATTATTTCCGTGACGCTGTCTCTCCTGTATCGTGAAAATACAAAACGAGCTGCCCTTCTTTGGACTATTTCGATGTCCCCGTCACACCCACTTAATAAGGATCCCACAATTGGCAGTAATACTCCAAAACAGGACGGACAAGCATAGTGTATGCAGTATCTTTAGTAGTTCTGTTGCATCTTTTAAGGGTTCTGCCAATAAAACGCAGTCTCTGGTTCGCCTTTTCCACGACATTATCTACGTGTTCTTTCTAGTTTAAGTCTGAAGTAATAGTAATTCCTAGGTATTTAGTGGAGCTTACTGCCTTCACTTTTGATTGATTTATCTTGTAAACAAAGTTTAACGGATTTCTATTCGTACTCATGTGGACGACTTCACATTTCTCATTATTCAGAGTCAACTCCCAATTTTTACACCATAGTGATATCTTATTTAGATCGTTCTGCAGTTGGTTTTGTTCTTCAAATTATTGTACTAGACGGTAATATGCAAACAACATAAGAGAGATGCTTAGATTTTCTCTCGAATTGTTTATGTAAATAAGCAGCAGCAGAGGACCAATAACACTACCCTGTGGAACGACCGATATCACCTCTGTTTTAGTCGTTGCCTTACCATCGATTACTACAAACTGTGTCCTCTCTGACGAGAAATCCCCTATCCAGTCGCACCAGAAGGTCACCAGCAATTTAACTATGTTCTGATTCCCTTAGCTCCTACATATCAAATAACGACAGAGAATACTGTTCTGCTGTGATTTTTCACAGGGGCCACTCGTGGTAAAATAGAAAAATAAAAAATAAAAAAACAATAAAAAACTACCTGCAGGTTCTGCTTGCACATACATCTATGTCGGACAATACATACAGTTATGTGGGAGCATGCATTTCTCGTGAGTTATCCATATTTTTGTGCAACTCTCGCCACGCGGAGTCGCCTCGTTGTCTGAGATGTCATGTTATGGCCGTTCCCGTTGTATGTTCGAGTCCCCTCTCGGGCATGGGTGTGCGTGTTGTCCTTATGTAAGTTATTTTAAGCCGTTAGTAAGGCTAGGGACTGATGACCATAACAGTTTATTCTAACATTTTAACATGTCGTGGGATGAAATTTTGTATTCCTGTGTCGTTGAAGTCTGCCACCTGTGAATGGCACCAGCATTTGGTCTTCAGCTCTCACTGTGAAACAATGCGACGCGCCATTCAGAACGCTAGGCTTGGAATGCTTACTGCAGGTGCCGTGCCGCTCCGTAACAATGCTCGTTACCAAACTGCTCAGTGCACACCAATTGTTTTGCAGACGTTCGCCTTGGAGCTGTTTTATCATCCAACATATAGTCCTCATCTTGCTCCCATAATTTCCATCTTTTCTTGCACCACAAGAAATTGCTTTCTTTCGTCGAGTGTTTTGACCACGACGAGGAGTGACGACTGTCACGCGCTGGTTCCATTCACAGGCGGAAGACGTCTACGACACTGGAATACAAAAGTTGATCACACTATATGACAAATGTCTCAGTTCTTTCGGTGACTATATAGAAAAGTAGCGGAAACATTTGTGTACCTGTTTCCAATAAAGTCCATCGTGTAATTACGTTGTCTTTATTTTAAAAAATGAGAAACTTACTATCTGGTTGCGCCTGGTAGGCGTGATTTATTGTACACACTGGCCGCAGAAGCTTCACGCAGTAAGAGTCAACGGGATTGCATGAATAGTTGGCGTAAGCGCGAGGCACGCTGCTGTGCAAAATGGCCGCGGTGGAGTAGCCGAGCGGTCTAAAGCGCCTCGCTGGGGAGCGCGCGGTTGCTCGCCGTGGAGGTTCGAGTCCTCCCTGGAGCATGGGTGTGTGTGTTTGTCCTTAGGTTAGTTTAAGTAGTTTGTGAGCTACGGACTGATGAACACGCAGTTTTGCAAACATTTGAACTTTTTTTGTGCAAAATGTCCATGGTTGAATACCTATTAGAGTAAACTGCTATGATCATCAGTCCCTAAACTTACGAACTACTTAAACCAACTTCCACTAAGGACAACACACCCACACATATGCCCGAGGAAGAACTCGGGCCTCCGGCGGGAACAGCTGCCCAGTCGGTAGCATGACGTTTTAGATCACGCGTCCATTTCGCAATGCACCGTAGTGCAGTACACTGAGGTGACAGAAGTCATATATGGTGAAGGACCTCCCTCTTCTCGGACAAGAACAGCAACTGGACGTGCCATGGACTCAGCAAGTCGTTGGAAGTCTCCTGCAGGAAGATTGAACGAAGCTGTTTCTATAGCGGTCCCTAACTGCGAAAGTGTTACCGGTGCAGGAATTTCTGCAGGAGCTGACTTGTCAATAATGTATCATATATGTTCCATGGGATACATGTCTCGCGATCTGTGTGGCCAAAACATTTTATAGAATTGTCTAGAATATTCTTCGCGCGAGTTACTAGCATTCTGGGCCCGGTGGCAAGGCGCATTGTCGTCTATAAGCATTAATTGTGTTTTTTTTGTGCCCATGAAGTCTATTAATGACTGCAGTTTGGCTCCGAGTAGCCGAACTTAACCATTTTCAGTCAACGATCGATAGAGTTGGAGTCGATGATCCATGATCCAGTTCATTCCATGTAAGACAGCTCACATCATTATGGAACCATCATCTGTTTGCACAGTGGCGTCTCGACAACTTGGGTCCATGGTTTCGTGCAACACACTCGAACCTCACCATCAGCTCTTCCCGCTGAAATCGGCACTCAACTGACCACTCGTCTAGGGTCTAACCGATTTGGTCCCGAGTTCAGGGAGTCAGTACAGGCGATGTCGTACTGCAAGCAAAGGTACTCGAGTAAGTCGTCGGTTGCCATACTCCATTAACGCCAAATTGTCTACAGGTCTACATTGCCATAGTGGCAGTAATACAAACGAGAAGACTGGAGTGGTATGGGCACCTAATGCGTCAGGAAGGGCAGAATCAGGCAGGTCGTGGGAGAAGGCATCAGAGGCAAAAGACCAAGGGAAAGACCGTAAGTGAGTTGGATTAACGGGATGAGAAAGAAAATGAGTACGCTGGGACTATCTGAAGAACAGTACATGCACCGAGGACGCTGGAGGAGGCTGATGACGAGGCCAAAAACGATTACGGTTTGTGTAGCCAACGCAGTAAGGTAAGTAAAGATGTTACGCACTTTTACTGATAACCGTCACTTGGGCATGTCAGTTACATTCGTAGAGCACTTCTGCAAATCGATGGACGGCGCACGATTGGAATTACTCGACAGCAGTAAACAAAAAAGTCGTGTTTGTTTGGCACTAGAATAAAAGATTGTTGAGGTTGTTGAGATGTTTATCAGCAGAATATTTAATATATTAACTTCACTGTCTATTGGGAGAATGTAGGTGGATTTCCAAATAATCACTGATTATATTGCTGAAGATAGATTGAAGAATTTTACTAAGGTTCGAATGTAGATTTCTGGTTCAGTAGGAAACTGTTTTACTAGAATGTTCCAGCATAACAGGATTTTTGGAGGCTTTCGACATCTCAGGAGATTAGATGGTATGTACGAAGACTGGTTTGATGCAGTTCACCAAGCTACTCCGCCTGTTAAAGCCTCTTCATTTTCGAATAACAGTACTATCCCGCGTCCATTTGAACCTGATTACTGTACTCATATCTTGGTACCTGTGGATGACTTTCACCCCCACACTTTCCGCCAATACTAAACTGAATATTCTTTGATGTCTCAGCATATGTCATATCAATAGATCCCTTCTTTTAGCCAAATTATGGCAGAAATTTCTTTTCTCCCCAATTTTGTCAGATACCTCCTTATTAGTTACGCGATCTGCCTATATAATTTTAAGCGTTCTTCTGTAGCACCACAATCCAAAAGCTTCTATCCTTTTTTGGTCTAAAGTCTTTATCGTCCATATTTCACTTCTGAATAAAGCTACATTCTAGTCAAATGCATTCGGAGAAGAATTCATAACACTTAAATTAATTAATGTTCGGTATTAACAAATTCATCTTCTTCAGAAATGCGTTTTACCTTGACAATTTTGCATTTTATATCTTCTGTTCTCTGTCCATCATAAGTTATTTTCTGCTCAAATAACAATAAACTATTACTACTTTTGTCTCGTTTTCTAATCTAATTCCCTCAGCATAACCTGATTTAATTAGACTACATTCCTTTACGCTTGTGTTGTTCTTGTTATTGTTCATCTTATGCCCTCCTTTCAAGATACTGTCTATTCCATTCAGTTGCTCATGCAGATCCTTTTCCTGTCTCCGACAGAATTAGCATACAATAACATTAATCCTTTTCTCAACTTTTTCGTTGTTCAATGAACTGATTTAATAGTCTTGGAGAAAGGCCTTTCCTGTCTTTCTCATTACTGCTGTCTAGCTTTTGTACAAGTTGTATTTCGTTCACTCTTGATACGCCTAGAATTTGAAAGAGTGTATTCCAATCGACATTGTCAAAAGCTTTCTCCAAATCTATAAAAGCTAGGTTTGCCTTTCCTTAAAATGTCTTCTAAGATAAGTCATAAGTTAAGTTTTGTCTCGCGTATTCCTATATTTCTCCCACATCCAAAGTGATCTTCCGCAAGGTCCACTTCTACGGATTTTTCATTCTTCTGTAAATAATTCCTGTAAATTAGTTTTGCAAGCATGACTTGTTAAAATGATAGTTCGGTAATATTCACACCTGTATACAAGATGGAGAGAAATTGTGTCAGAAAATTTTAACCCTGGGTGGCTGATGCCTATAGTAATCAAAATCATTGATGTTGTGTCGGTCGAAAACGCACCATTTTGAAACTACGGAAAGCACGCAGTCCGATTGACCGCGTTCATGCGTTGTCCAGAGCGTCCAGGGCAATCTCGCCGGCATCAAAAATGGTGCGTTTTCGACCTACACGACATTAGTAACTTTGGTTTTACTGGCATCAGCCATCCAGGGTTAAAATTACGTGACATAATTTTTCGACATCCTGCATTGGAATTATTACATCCTTTTTGAAGTCTAAGGGTATTTCACCTGTCTCATATATCTTGCACACGAGGTGAAATAGAGTGGTGAAGACCGGCTCTCCCAAATACATTAGTAGCTCTGAGAGAATATCATCTGCTCATTTTCACTTGTCGCCATTGTTTAATATCAATGCCCTAACGCAGCCACTGTCAATCCTTCTTCCTTCCTCTCCTTCATAAATAATTTGCATATTTCAGAATTGTTGGAGCCTGTTGTCCTCCCATATTTTCGAAACTTGCAGGCGAGCACATTGCAACGGGTTAATGCGCGAACACACGTGGCACTCAATGTTCAAGACGTTTTCGTCGTCCATTGGCTTGCATTGCTGCCTTCGTTTTCCAGTTCTCCCGATCGCTCGCCTATCAAACCTGTTTGACTGGTAATTGTGTAAAGACTGGCCCATTCTATGTATTTCCGTCCTTACATTTCCCTACTAGCGAATTACATCCAACCACAATAATTAAATATTTGTCATTTTCATTAAGTTATTACTTGCTTACCCGCATTACCATTTTCTTGTTCATTATTAGGCCTTCTCCTGCATTGCACCTGTTTAATTTTGTGTTAATAACCTGTACTGATCTGTCCCGAAGTACTGTTCTTTCCGATACACACTTCGCTCTGTTACGTCAGTCTGTCTGTTTCCCTTTTTTAATCCTCCAACCTATTTGCCCTATTAAGGGAAATAATATTCAGTGCTCAGACCTGTAGAACGCAAGTTTTATTTCTCCTTATGACAACGTCTTCTTGAATAGTTCCTCACATGTTTCGTAAGCGCAATCCCTATAGGCAACTATTTTGTCTTGTTCGATATCCGACGTGTGCTCAAAACTCGCTCAATGTCTTCTAAGAAGCACACTGAATCGGCTTACATAAAATAATCACACGAAAGAGCAGTTCCATTCAGTTTCCATGAGCGTCACTTAGCACTTTATGTAGCGCTTACTTATGGAGCTACTAGCGTTAGTGATGTGCGCCTGCGCTGGATTGATTGTTTCTTTGTTTTGGACAGGGGGACCAAACTGCTAAGGTCATTAGTCCTCCGGTGGGGAGGGGAAGGAGTGAGGACAGGAAAGGAGGGGAAGGGAAAGGAAATACAGTCCAGGAGGAAAGAAGGAAGAAAGACTGCATTAGTTGGGGTTCCATGCTCGCCACGCACCTACTCACGAAAGAACCGTGAGCTCCCTTGCATGCGCTGTAATGCCGATCTCTCGTCCCTGCACATACAAGCTAATTTGGATGCTTCCTTCAGGGTGTTTCATTTTGGGCGGCGAGCAGTATAACATTAAAAGCGATTACGAATGAAAAACCTCCTGCGTAACCTCCTCTGGAATAGCTCTGAGGGGGCCGCTGAGCTTCATGCCCTAATTTGACGAACGGATCTCCCTCAGCAGTTTTACATCGCGGAGAGGTTCCGAACTTGATCCAGAAGATATGAGCAGAGTCTGTCGATCAGCAAATTCAAGTCACTGTCCCTTCTCTCCTCTGTCGAAGCCGGCCGCAGTGGCCGAGCGGTCTGCGGAGCACCAGTCACGGTCTGCACGGCCGCTGCGGTCGGGCGTTCGAACCCCCCCCCCCCCCCCTCGGGCATGGATGTTTGTGCCGTCTTTAGTATGAGGTAGTTCATAAGTAATTTGTAGGTTTATGGACTGATGACCCCGTAGTTGAGTCCCATAAGCTCTACAAACATTTGATCCTCTGTCGAAATGTCAAATGGAAAGAAGCCAGCCGCGCAAACATCCACGCAGTTTGAGTCGCCATGTCACGAATTGCGCGGCCACTTGCGCCGAAGGTTTGAGTCCTGCCTCGGGCATGGATGCGTGAGATCCTTAGAATAAGTTACTTTAAGTTGGTTTAGGTAGTGTGTAAGTCTAGGGACCGATAACGTCAGCAATTTGGTCTCTTTGCTAAACAAACTTTGAACCTTGAAAGAAGCCGTCAACAGAAAGTGTGACCAGGCGATTATCCATTCAAGTACTGACCACGACAGATATTACCTGACTCCTGTGATGTGACGAGAACTAGCGCATTACACGAAGGATGCTGGCGTGTTGACATACACATGTTTCATGGGATTCAAATCGGGAGGACGAGCTGGCCGCACCATGATTGCAATATCTCCTGTTTCTAACAAACTATCAGACAACTGTGCTCTGTGAGGTCGAGCATTATCGTCCATCAATACGAAGTCTGGTCCCACAGCACCTCGCAACAACCGCGCATCATCTCCCAAGAGCAGCGCGCTTCTAGGCACCATATCAGGAACTGAGTGGCACCTTGAACATTAGCCGACTATTGGGCATTCCAGGTGGCAGTTCACGACTTCTCTCGAGATGTTCCCTTCTTTGAAGACGCATGAGGGGTACGCATTCAGCAGCTCTCCGACAGCACAGGTAAAACTGCCAAAGACGTCTGTACACTTTTTGCCTCGATACACCACTGCCAGTGGGTTCTGTGACGTCAGATTCCAGTACCCGAGCAGTAACGCGGTGGTAACGACGTGCCCTTGGAGCGAAATAAGGATACTCTCTTTCGGATGCCAAACGTATTCGCCCTGTTATGATCTTGGGGGTACAGCTACAGTCTCCCTAAACTGTCGCCATATCCGAGAAACAACAGAACGATTCCCATTAAGCCATCGACACACGTCGATATGAGATTGTCCTGTTTCCATTCTTCCTATGGCCCTCCATCACGGAGTTTCTGGTCGGCGTCATCTCTGTGCCGTACTGCATCATCTGTGAATGTGTACACAGCTATTGTGGATATGGGAATACACAGTAAACATAAGCTCTTTCTAGGTTCCCTGACGTCACGGTTGGCATGGCTGTACATTTACGGAAATGAAGTTTTCCGGTTGGGAACACGATTATACAGACATCTGTCGACAGTTTGTATGATTATATCGAAAATTCGATCAGAAATGGGAAGTAGCGGTTTGTTGCTTTAATTTTGGTCGCCACCGAAGCGTCATCATGGTACAGTGTTTTGTTCTGTACCTTAAATACATATTACTCTTAGACACTATTCGTGTATCAGTTACGTGAATAACATTGTCCATGATCTTCAGAAATCAAAATGTTCCCTCAGTTTGTAAAAAGTCCTTTAAACTAATTTTAAAATTTAGTGTCAGTTATTTTATTCAAATTAATATTTTCTGTAAGCAATATGGTTAATTAAACTTGTGTCTTCTTCGAATCTTGGATCCTCCACATTAATACCAAGCCATTCTTGCATTTCGTGTATTTACTCTCATGATTGTTGTTATTATATTGCGACAGATAAAACTGGACGGTTATACAAGGTACAACTTTATTTGTTATGTTAAAACGAAGTATTCGTAGGGTGATAATATGCAGGTAGACATGTAATTTTGCTGTACATTAAAATATCTTACTTCATATATCAAGCGAGATACTGAAACGCCTGTTTTCATTCGAATACAACGATGAACGTTTTTGACGGCAATCGGAAGCTGTTGAAAAGCTGTCATAAAACTTTATATATACGTAATTACGACAAATACAGCCAGTATCCTTTTTTGAGTGCGGATGCACCACAGGCTCAGCGTCTGACGGGAATCGGTGAAATGTCGTGCGTAATAAATAAATATGGGCAGGGGCACATCAGTAGAAACTGGATAGGCTGGAAATTTGGGTTTGGCAGAAGGCGTGCTATGGTTGGCCGTGCAGTCACGATGACTACTGTGTCCAGGTGGCGTATTGCTCAGCGCGACTGCCTAGTAAGCAGGAGACTGGGGTTCGAATCGGTCTGGCACAAAGTTTCCACTTTTACCCACTGATTTAATTCCAAAACCCTCTGGCAGGTAATGTAAATTCCTTTGTGTCATTTATTACTGTCGATGCTGCACGTTTTTGTCAAAGTATCTGAGAAACGAACTAAAATTGAAAGGCCAGGCGACCTAAGAGGCTACTGCGATTTAAAATAGCAATAAGCAGGACTCTGGTGCCGCCTTATGACGTTGTATCATACTGTTCGACTATTTACTTGTTTCCGCTAACTTAAACATGAGTACGACCACACATTAAAAATAATTTTGATAGGCTTCTTCTGACATGCTAGAAGTTACCTGGTATGCCTTTGTTTCGTATATTTTAGGGACGAGAGGCAATATGCTTTTGTAGAGCAAGCTTTCCTCGATGAATATATTAGCGTCTGGCATGAGAGAAAATTTATGTGTTTACACCACAGTAGCCCGTTGCAACCACTTTTCCTTTCAATTTTAGTGCAGTTTATAGGTACCTTTACAAAATTGTCGATGTCAAACAAACGAGCACTTATCACTGTTCTTGTGTTTTTAAGAAATGACATTGAATGAATTATATTTTTCTATGTAAATAGCATAACGTTTCACTATTTTAGTTAATGCATGAGTTAAGTAATTAAATAAACACCTTTTTGAATGTTAAAATAAACTTATGATTCCAAGAAGCTTTTTAATATTTTAATTTGATTCTGCTTCAAGCTTTATGGACATTAATATTGTGGTAAACCTTTAATGTTAAATGACGTCCTTGCAAATTGTGGAGATATATTGAACAAACGATTAACAGTCAGTCATACTTCTCTGTTATTTAGATTAATAATATTTTTGCGAGACTTTGGCCTATTACACAGAACAGACTCTTTGTAATGTGTACTAAAAATTCACAGATTTTGAAAATTCCAGTTTCTTCATGGTAATTAATCGGCTGCGAGACAATTTCAATGCTTCATCCTATGTTGTTTCTTCTTCAAGTAAGCCATTTGATATGTTTCGATTGTGCCTCATTTCAATAAGCAACATTTTTTATTAAAAATTCCTGTATCTGTTGCTTCTTCTTCTTTTATATTGCATCTCTGCATACTTCTCTTAAAATCTTAAATCCAGGCTGTCATTGATATCTTGGTCCACAGATATTTCAAAATCTGTTTCTTGAAACATCTGAAAGCCATTTATATATGTAAAAATAATGAATAACACTCTTCTTTTCTGTACTTTTCCTGTCATGCTTACTATGTTGCAAAGTAGTATTTCAACATTACATGCTAATATCCAGACTTCTGCAATTCTTTGTGCAACAATTATTTTAAGTATAATTCTTTCTGTACTTCTAAGTTATCCAACTTATAGTTAACTGCTATGCATATCAGTTTAATTACTGGCTTGTAGCACTGAAATTTCAGGTATCTAGATAAATATATTATGTTGCAGGTACTCCTATTTGTATGTACCTCTTTCCACCTTGTGTCTTCTTTCTTCAGAAGCTGATTTTTCTGACCTTATTCTCTTAAATAGCTCCTCCCCCCAAAAAAACTTCAACTTCTTTATCATCTTTATTTAAACTATTTCTGTTACTATGACTCCTGGAGCATTTTTATGTTTGTTATAAATTTGTTTTTCTCCTACAGATGTTCTTAAATCTGTTCTGTTATCTATCGTTTCTATGAGACTGCCTTGTAGCCTATTGCTGCACTTATCAAATTTTCAGAAGACATGTTAAAATCATCTGCAAATGTGAAACAGTTCATTTTGACTCATCTGACCTATCTTCCTAGCGTTATTAAATTTATAATTCAAAATTATCACAAGTTTCTCCAGTATGCAGTTGAAAACGAATGAGATAATCTGTCACTTTCTCTCATACCCGTAATTATCTTTAATAGTTTACACATACTTCTCTCCCAAATTTAACTTTTCATATGGTGTCTGTGCTTCTTCCATGTATTAAGTTTAGCAATTTAGACTTAACTCCAAATACTCTGATTACATTATAGAAGATGTCCATATGAACAGAATCAAAAGATGTTGAAAAACTTTGAATTGTACCACTGTTTCTTTGAAATTTATCAGTCTGGGTTAGAATATAGACTTTGCATTAAATATGTTCTGAGCAAGATCTAGCCTTTTTAAATCTGCTCTGGTATTGAAGAAAAAGACTGCCAAGCTTTGCGTCTATCTTGTTTAATGATATTGTTGACAATGCCTTATATGCCATCAGAAAAAAGGACATTCGTCTATATTTGTTGACATGTTGCTTGTCACCTTTCTTACACAAAGGATATATAAAAGCAACTTTTCATTCTTCTGGGACCTTTTTTGTTTTCCACATCTCCTCATTTATGATCAAAGAGCCATCTATCATCTTTGGTTGAGACCATACTATGAGATCAAGGGTAACAGTCATCATCACTATTTTCACTGTTCTTTACAGCACAACTCATTGTTCTGTTGTCAATGGTGGAGCTGCTTCTAAGTTTTCATTAATCTCTAGAAATTGTTGTGTGTCGTTCAGGTCTTCACAGTTCTCCAAATCATCAAAGTACTTTCCCAGTTTTTTACAACTCATGTGATTGATTATACTCATTCTACCATTTTTATCTCGTACACAATTATCAAGAGCTTGAAAACCATTTGCATTCCTTCTAAACGTCTGACAGAAATTTTGGGTGTTATTTGCTTCAAAGTCATTCTGTAAGGCAACATGTTGTGACTTTTCTAACTGTTGGTTTTCTATGCTGCTTAAGTTGTTAACAATTTTCAATGGGTGCCATAATTTCCATTTTTCACAGTTTTGTATTCACTCCTAGAAGTTCTTCAGATTGTTATATTCCACCATACTTTCTTTTGTTTCGCTAACCCAAATGCATTCTGTGATAATTTTCGCCAGTTACCTGATTCATTTACAATACTCTCATCCTGAAAATGTTTTATTGCTTCTTGTGTGGCGTTGACTCTGTCTATTATATATTTAATTAATTTATGTTGACTTCTTTGAGATGAGTAAGCAGTAATTTAGATAAACAGTAATCAAAATAAATTTCGCTATTTTATTGCTTTTCCATTCATAATTTGTTTAATATTCCTGTCAGAAGTAGCAATGTGATCCAACTAAAATTCTCCTAATATTGGATTTGGAGATATTCTCATTTAAGCTTTTCTTGGTAGTTTCTTGAAGAAAATCGACATAACTTTCAGATGGAATGTTTGAAAGGGAGTAATGAATTTTGTGCTACTTTTGTTTGTTCTTTTATGGGCTGGATGTTCTTCAATAGATTTTCTAAAAACAAAATTCCTGACCCTATTTAGGTATTAAATCACCCAGTAATTTCACAATGTACGATTTTGGGTTTTTCGTCAGTTCTTCTTATAGATCACATAACTTCTCCATTTTACATATATTCACCTTGTTTTTCCCATTGATTGGTGCCTGAGAATTAACAACGATATTTCTTTTATTGTGAATTCTATTGTAAAGGGAGTTATTGTATCTGAAAAAAATTGAAGTCTGTTACTTTGTTTAGAACATTTTTATGAATGTAGCAGTGCCTAGCAGTAGCAGTTCCTTCATTATTTTGATTACTTTGTTACTCTCGATGTATGCTTTCGGTTTCTGTGACTTTTACTGCTAATATTTTGTGTATTGTACAACTATCATTACTATTTAGTGCTTACTTCAAAAGAATTTTTCTGCTTAGCACTTTTGTATGTGTTGTGGTCTTATTGAACCATTCATTTACTCGTATTATGCCATGAACGTCTTTCTCCTCAGTTCTGTTCAGTACCTCATTAGTTAGACGACGTACCTATTAATCTTCAGCATTATTATGATGCACCACATTCCAAAAGCTTTTGTCCTCTTCTTGTTTGAAGCGTTTATCGTTCACATTTGTGTAAAGATAAATTCTAGATGAATGCCTTCAGAAAACAAATTTATCTTCTTCAGAAAAGATTTTTTTGTGTGACTATTCTGCATTTATATCTTCTTAACTTTGGCCATATTAAGTTATTTTACTGCTCAAATAATACAATTTGTTCACCATCATCTTAGTTAATTCGACTACATTAGACAACCCTTATTTTGTTGTTGCTCCTTCTACTTTCAGCTCATTGTGATTCAATTCAATTGATGTTACAGGTCTTTTTCTGTTTCTGTCAGAATCCGATTGTTATTGGGAAACACAATGTTTTATTTCTTCTCTCTGAACTGAATTCTCTTTACAAATTTCGCCTTCCTTTCTTACACAACTTGCTCAATGAACAGAATAAATAACATTAGGGAAAGGCTACAAAACCTTACTTCCTTCACAAGCAAGGAGTACTTTTGATGACCTTTGATTCTTGCAGCTGCTGTCTGATTTATGTACACGTTGTATATAAATTAACCTTTCCTATATTTTATAACTGCTAACTTCAGAATTTTAAGTAGTTAATCTAATTAATACTATCAAACGCTTTCTCCAACTCTACAACAGCTTTATGTAGGTTTACGTTTCCTCGACCAGGCTTGTAGGGTTAGTATTGGTTTGAAAAATCTTACATTTCACCAAAATCCAAACTATCATACCTGTGATAAGATTCTACCAATTTTCCATTCTTCTGTAAATAATTCATGCTAGTAGTTTGTAACCATGAATGATTAAACTGATAGTTCTGTGGTATTCTCACCTGCCTGTACTTACGTTTTTAAATTTCAAATTATTACATTTTTTCTTGAAGACCCAAAGCTGTCAAACAGCTTGCACACAAGTTGGAGTAGTTTTGTCATAGAAGGCTCTCCAAAGGTCATGATAAATCATGTACTCCAGGAACCAGTTTCCAGTAAATAATTTATATTCCAAATGCCTGAAAATAATTTCTTAAAACTTACTGGTAGATTAAAACTGTATGCTGGACTGGGACTTAAACTTAGAATCTTAGCCTTTCTCAATGGAGTGCTCACTCGCACTTGCCTGCAGAGGCAAAGGTCCTGGTATTAAGTTCCACTTTGGCACAAAGTTTTAATCTTCCAGGAAGTTTCATATCAGCGTCCACCCAGCTGCAGTGTGAGACATTCATCCTGGAAAAAATTTCATCTTGAAGGAAACCAAGGATGCGTCCAATCATCCTCAGTGCATTGCATTTCACAATAGGAGATTCATATTCCCAGTGACCGCCTTGGATAGTGCTTTCAGTCTGTGGAATTTCCTTGCTGCAATTAAAATGTAAATTATACAGGGAAGAAATCAATGTCAACATAAGACACGACTGTTAGGCAGAAATTTTTATCTGGTTTCTCCTCTGTTGGAAACCAGATTCCTCTTACACCATTGAGACCATTTGTATTACTTTTTTGCAAAAGTAGTTCAGCATATCACATTTATTAACAAGATCTCACAATTTAAATTACCACAACAACCAAATTTTTTAACTTAAATTTTTCCCTTATAAGACGATTTTGTTGTCTATGTGATATGTTTGTTTTGATAGCAAACAATTTAAAGGGTGTAGGACACTAAACCAGTCGATTAAGAGCAGGAAAGGCCACAGGACATTTTAATTTTCACTGTCAATACTTTTCTAAAGCAGTTCATAGAACGTCTTCAGCATAGTCAGGTAATTTACAGAATTCATCTTCATAGCAGTGAAAGTTCCGAAATTTAAAGAAGAATCGTTTTTAAAGTTAAATCTATTCATTTTTCACTAACTTTTGTCTGTAGCTGTCAATGTAGGTACATATCTTTTTCATAAATAAGACTGGTTCTTCAATTAATTTAGAAGAGCATACAAAGCATAGTTGCAGATTTTTGAAATGTTAGAATTTGTTTAATTAATGAAATGTGAATGAACAAATATATTTAAAATTCATGTTTAGAAAAAACCTGAAAATTTAGTTAACTACCTGAATTTCCACCATCTTTTTTTTTATAGAATTGGAAAATTTCATAGGAGGCTGTGTTTCCGAGACATACCAATTTTGATAGTAATACAACTTTTACTGTTGATCTTATATCCCTATACATACACACATTTGTAATTTGTAGAAAACTCACAATGAAGTTTATACTAACATTAGACATTCTTTTAGAACTGTCCAGTACCATAAGTGTATTATCATTCTCCATGTAAGTTTTTTTTTTTCCTTTTCACATTCCTGTGGTGCACTCTTCGTCATTTTGTCACGTCCAAAAGCAATTTATATGCTTACACCACATGCTCTATATCATGTAAAAAGCCTTCATACGATTCACTCCCAGCAAAGTTCCCATTTTCTCTAAACCATACATCCTGCTTAGCACACCATAATTAAAACATTAAACTGCATCACAAACATCAAAAGCAAGTGAATTTTTGTTCTTGGCAATCTCTCATTTGAGTAGTGCCATGAGAACATTTCTTCAATAAGTTTTCATTTGAAAGGTTCCTGAATATGCATTTGATGGCTTCCATTCCAGCAATTATAGATTTTCTGTCATAATATTTTTACGGTGACGTATTAAAGAAGAATGCTGTGGAAAGAGGTGTGTTGCCGTGCTTTGGTACACGTAAGACCAAACAGCATTTCTTATATTTTTTAAACATGTGTGTTTTATGTGTCAAGTTCTACAGGGAGATGTGCGCTACAAAATGGGCACATTTTGAAAAACTAATTATTTGAAGTGTTTGATGTCCTTTCTCTTTTAATCATGTTTCATAAATAAATCTTTAATTATTATAAACTGTTTATCAAATTGCATTGGAATGACATTATGGAAGTCTCTCATACAGCAATACAAAGTGCTGTAAGTTAAGTGTATAAAGTGTAGTGTGTTAACATGTGTATCATCCTTATCATTAATTCATTATAATGTTAGAATGAATACCCCATGGCTTTTTATCAATGTGTAGACCTATAATTTTGATTCACTTTATATGTTTGGAGTACCATTTACCTGAAATGGGAATTTATTAAAATCTTATCTGTCTATGGACCCATATTTTGTAACTATAAATCACAATGTAATGTTAATCTCAGAGATGGTAATGAATTCTTCAGATGTTAATGCTGATGTTGAAATATGTATTGTTTCCTTTCTTTTATGAAGTATTTCACAATGAGCTATAGTCCTTAAAGTTAGATATCTGTTTTTGTTAACAGTAATTTAATAGAACTCTCTGCCTGCATTGTCAATGTTGAAGCCATTCATTTCACAGAGTTTAAACCTTTTTCAAATGTTGCACTGACGTATAGTATAGTAGCACAAGTGTAATGTAATTGATTGTTTTACCATTATCAAGCACTATACACCAATTAACAAATTTTATTTCCATTCATATATAATTATAAATCTGTTTAGCTTATTATGAGAAATAAAAGATACAAGTTGGATGTAATTATAGCTCTTTATGTGAGAAGTTTTTGGTATATTTGCATAAGTCGTCTGAACAAAATACTTCTTGCTTTTATATTACTGCCCTGTAACACATTTTCCTTCTATGATGATATTTTGTTTAGCAATGTTGGGTCTGGTTTCTGTAAAAAGTTTATAATTATGTTAGGTAATCAAACATATATAAAGTACTTTTCTTAATACCTTAATATATTCTACACTTGAGTTAAATTGTAAAGTTCAGTAACTTTAGTTAGTATATCAAAGATCCGTAACTTTATTTAATGTGGTATCATATCATCATTCTTAACTATGCAGTTGTAAATTTACTCACTGTTGGGTCTCTCTTTATAAAATTCAGAATCTTATTGTTTCAAGGCAAATATTTACAAACTTTATCAGGTACCTCAGTAAGTAAATTTAATTATAATACTTTTTTTTTGTAAGACATTAAGGTTCTGTTTGTGTATTTGATAACATTCTTTTCTTATTTTGAAATGTGTATGCATCTATCTACCTTGAACTGTCTTTAGAGAAAAATCTTACATCTTTATTGCTTCCTATTTAATATAAGTGTTAGTTATTTTGATAATAAATTTCTTATTGAAGTGTAAATACGATGAGATGCCACATATCACAATAATAAATTGTCTTACAAACTGTCATATCAAATCTACGATATGTCTTCCATAGTTCCAATGCAGATTTTCAGTGATTTACTTGTGACCGTTTTGTGAATGTAAATGTTCAGAAATCAAGAACACTTCCCAAATGACCAAGTGTATGGAAAAAAGACTTTTTCAGTACTTAAAAAATAATTTTTTTTTATATCTATGGCTGAGATTGCCCCCTCATGTACTGTTCATCTACCTGGAATATAATTAACATTTAACTGATGAAACTGAGCTGTTGCTAGGAAGTACTGTGGAATTGGTGACAAATTTTATTTGATTAGTATCACAACATTATACTTACTAAAGTACAGTATAAGCCCTACATGACTGGTATCATACAGGCAAATAAAGTGCTACTAGTCATCTTCACATATGCTCTGTATATCAGTTATGAATTTAGAAAGACTGGGTCAATTTTCTTCCACTACCACATATCTATATTGGAGTAGGTGAATGATACTGATAAGTGTATTCCACTTAAAGCATAGTGATATGTGACATTTGTGATACATTAAACCACACCCTTCATGGTGTTTGTTATATTCACTGTACTTCTTGAATGTGTCAGTTCCACTTATTGTACAACTTAATAAACATGAACCAATATTCTGAAGCCAGTTCTTTTAAAGAATAATCCTGGTTTTTCAACATTCATTTGAATGTGTTTGTTATTTGCCATTGCTGCCATTCTGCTTTGAGTAAAACTACTAGGAGATGGCATCTTCAAATAGTAAAAATACGTAAGAAACTGGAGCTGTATTCAAATTCGTTTGGGGTTTTGGTTTCGTTTTGGATTACAGTTTGTCTACTGATGTATTGTCGCATCTAATGGTTACTTCATTTTCATAAAGGAAAAATCATGGGGTAACAACAATATGACTCCTAAGAGATATAATATAATAATGGTAGTGTGATTGTTTAATGTTGATTGGAAATTCACAACCACAGTAGTAATATTTCTTCTATTAAGATTTCGAAACACTTATTTGTTACCCACTGTTTTGAAAATAATATTGGATACTTGTTACAAGCTACGTGAGATACAAACTAGCTGCTGTGGGAATCCCACGACGAATTGTCTCTTCAGTTTCTGCACTGATGATTATCGGAATAATCTCTTCTGATGTATCTACAATTATATGTACTTACCTTTTAAAGTGGCGTTTCTGTTTCTCTTGGAGACATCTGGGCGGTGAGGTGGTGACTAGTGTTTAAGATAAAAGAGTGATGTACATGCATTCTAAATACGACAATGGATACTACACTCTCTGTTATTGACGCAGAAACAATGAAGATGAATAGCAGAACTACGGAGTGGATGATAGGCTGTATGTAAGTCACACTACGATGAGATGCTGAATAGAAGCTAGACTTAAATGACGCTGTAGCCAGTCTAATTTCATCACGGTTACAGCAGTCACTGAAGAATTCACAGGTATTCATAGTGATGATGAGTTAAACGTCTAAATCCTTTCGATATACATTTAGGAGGATTTCGTCACCATTATTCATATGTATTTCATAGATACTACAAGATGTTGCACTGGTACTTTCGTTTCAGATGTTCAAATGTTTATTAAGCTTATGGGACTTAACTGCGGAGTCATCAGTCCCCAAACGTACAAACTACTTACAAACTATGCGGTCGAAAAAAAATTGTTCAAGTGTTTGTTAATGTATCGGACTCAGCTGCGTTGTTATTAGTCCGTTGCTTACAAACTACTCAAACTAAGGTAAACTAACGGAAGGACAACACAAATACCCGAACCCCCGACGGCGAACGGTCGCGCGCACCGCAGCACGGCACCCCAGTGCTGACGGGTAATCCGCCGCGGCGTGCGCTCGCCCATTCCGCCGCGGCTACTTTCGTTTCCAGGAGCTGTTTCACAAGACTCACACAATGCAGAATTTAGCTTCAATATGGAGTCAGGGCAGTATTAGTACTGGCCGTTGGTGGAACGAAGGTCCTTATTACCTATAACTGTGTTGTAAGCACAGAAAGACACGTCGTAATATGCAGTGGGCGTGGCGGAATGTTTCACTGCCTGCCAACATTTTTGTGTGTCGTTTGGTGAGATCTCTTGCTGTATTGTAGTACTGATTATGGACGTACCTTATCTAAGAGGTGTAACTGTGTTGACCTTCCATACCCTGTAGAATGAGTTACAGTTCTACAAACACTAGCCATGATTTAACCTTGCAGCCTGACGTAGCGACCCGAAAGGTCGTGATTTTTACTGCAGTTATTGATATTACAATCGTCTTCCAACTGAGAACTTGGGAATTGAATGACACAGATAATATGAATGGTCTCCGGACTTTTGCCTTCGTGTAAAAATACATATTTTCACGAACAGTGTGCAGTTTGCTCCATTGAGCTTCAATTATGCGACTTTTTAATTATGACTGCATTTTCCGATAAGCAGATGCAGACGGAGGGTGGTTATTTGGTAGCAGGTCATCAATGGGTTTTAACTGATCAGTGTAAGTGAGGGCAGGAGAATACAGCTAATGACTAAGAACATCCTCTCTATATCACTTAAGTAGGTGTTTCCACGCTCAATGGGTATGTATTGCTCTCGTGACAACGTGGAACTGTCAAAAATTATGTCCGTGATGGTGCCTTGAACGCCTGTGATATGGAATGGTGGATGAATATTGTGCACTGGAAGCCGCTAAATGAAATGTACAATTTTACTACTCCAAAAACTGTTGTGGAAGTTGACAGGACTGTAGTTCATATACATGACTGCTCTATCTTAACAACTTGACATGAGGGCAGTAACACTTTCGGTGGGTGCAGTATTTTCATAGGATGTCAGTACACACAATTACACATGTTATGCATTTTACGCACGGTAAGTGCAGTTCCAGCCCTTAGTACTGTGTACAAAGATCTGGCAGTTAAGAAGCCTCGTGCACATCGAAATGTGTAGCCTTGCTTTCTAAGATAGCAGACATAGTTGGAATCTGTAAAATCGGAGCCTTAAAGGTAACAGTAAACACTGTTGCTCTTTACGAGCTAAGTTAGTCATGTTTGATTAACCGTCCTACTGTTCACGTCTCTTGAAGCCCAGGTGTATTAAAAGGCACCATTTCGTTGTAATTAAAGTTATTCTGCAGTCCGCCAAACAGTTCTGTGGCTCCGAAGTAGTTCTAAATGTAGTTCAAGTATCCCGCAAAAAACCATATCGTGGAACTGTGATGCCGGAAGGCTATCGAAACAAATTTTAAACACGAAAAGAATTTTTCAAGGAATTTTGTTTAGAATAGATAAGTCTGATAAATTGTATGGTGCCAACTGAAAGAGGGAGAAATCAAAGCTTTTAGCTAGAGAAATTTTTCCAATAGTTATGTAAACTGACGGTTTTATTGACACATAAGCTTGAAGTGAAATGTTTGCTTTTTTTCACACTATTTAAAATTTCTGTGGTATCATTCTCTGACAGATACTTCTCTCTTAATGTTAATCTAATTCGTATCGAAAGT
The DNA here is from genome assembly GCA_026315105.1 of Locusta migratoria. Classification (NCBI taxonomy): domain Eukaryota; kingdom Metazoa; phylum Arthropoda; class Insecta; order Orthoptera; family Acrididae; genus Locusta; species Locusta migratoria. The sequence continues at coordinate 458,236,739 of CM048755.1, forward strand.
GAGGTATCAGTTTTCCGTAGAGGTTAATTTAGTAACATACAGGAACGTGAACATCAATGATCGGACGGAAGAGGTAAAAGATGCTCCAGGTCCGTAATAAATGCCATCGTCAGCCTATTTTGGGTTCGGATGTAATGGCATATCAATTATGATATTATCCTGGAAACAGCGTCAGTATGGCGTTAAAGTGAACGTCAGGCTGTGGGATGCTGTACTGCTTCGTCAGTAAGATTTTCAGTCAGAAATTCTCAAAGAATCGTCACTCTTTTGTATTAGAAGAAATGCTGTGATGATCATTCATTTTACCATGAAGTTGTTATCCCTCTAGATGGAGTAGAAGTATTGTAAGGAAATATGTGCAGTGAAATGTCTCTGTAACTGATAAACAAGTTTGATTATTCTGTTTTGTGAAAAGTTTAACGATCCACGAAAGGTGGAATGTTTTTGAGTATGTTGAAATGTTAATTTGACGGTGAAGTTATATTGTGTTATTTCATTAATATCTGTAAGTTTAGTGTCCGATGGACTAAGAAAGCTCTAGTTTACCCGTGCCATTGTCTAGTTGCACCAAACATACTCTCAGACAGGTCTATGGCAGCTTCGCGTTTTGCTTTAGCCAAACTACTAAATTAGCTGGAAGACATTTCATTTATTTTCCTACGTTTCCATTCCTGATAACTGCACTACAGAGAAATTTTTGCAAGTGGGAACGAAAGACGATCTACTCAGATTCCTTACAAGGTTATCAACGAATTATGAGGATATGCTACTTCTTTATTTCACCCTCTGAGATAAACGTCTTCAGCAGGAACCCAAACTGGGAAGCAGTGTGCCACGTGATGGTTGTTCTTTTGTGCAGCTTCTATAGTCCGGCAATTATATTTCACTTTTATCATGTGATTGTGATACAAGTATGTTTAATTTATTTGTGTTTTGGCAAGTGAGGCAGTAGGTTTTCTGTATGATCGCACTGTACCAAAATTTTCGCAACAAACATTGCTTACGCCCATGGTAATTTTAATCACAACTGCGTTCTCGACCAATAATTAACCAGTGTCGTAGATGGTCCCATTTTGATTTCTTTAATGATATACCTATGTCCGTGACACATTGAGAGCATACGGTGCAGTTTTCAGCCACAACATTTAGATAAACAGAAGTTTTTATTAGCACTGAATCACGATTTTTTCCTTTTTTGGTTGATTGATTTACAAGATAATTGTTTGTCGATCTTTGGCTGCATATTACAGATAAAGTACAGATAAATATGATGCTTCATAATATTGTGTGGTGTACAGATGATACATTATTAACCCGCTCAGTTAGCCGTATGGTCTAACACACCGCTTTCCGAAACGGGGAGTCGTACCGGCCCCAGTTCGAATCCGCCCGGCGGATTAACGAAGGGGGTAGGAGTGCCGGACAGCCTGGATGTGGTTTGAAGGCGATTTGCCACATCCTTCTTGGTGAATAGCGGGCTGGTACCCAAGTCCCGTCTCAGTTACATGATTCGCAAACATTTCGTAACACTTCACACTTTCACACACATACGCAGACATCTGGGGAAACATTTCCCCCCGGAGGGCATGGGGTGGCAGCAGGAAAGGCATCCGGCCACCCCATAAATATTAACATGCCAAATCCGGAATTAACAATGCCGACCCTCATGTGCGGGAACATGGCCAAAAAGAAAGAAGAAGAAACAGATAATACATTATCATATGTTTGTTTTTCAACAGTTTTTTAATGCACAGTAGTTTTCATCCTCTTCGTTAACGGGTCCGAGCTATTTTTCAGTAATCCTTGTCAAAGACATTCAGTATCTTGTACTTGATTATTGATTTGTACACGGTATTTCTGCTGTTATGACCCTAAGGTTGTTAGCGAATGCAGAAAGTTTTCAGAATTTGAATATGCGCAGCACATCTGTGACAGATTAAAGTATGACTGACCGCAATGCCAACACAGCGTGAGATTGTGGTGTTTATAGGCTTAAGTACATATGGTTTATCGTCATGAAAACATCAAATGGTCGTAACTGGCCTATTCGGCCTTATGGACATAGTCATGGGATTATTAGCAGATGCCTTAGATAGTCTAAAAGAGTGTTACGGCTTGTCTGAATTCAGAGTGCAGCGGCCAGAGCTCACAGCTGTGTGTCTGCGAAGTTAGTTTGGTTTAATTAGTTTGTAAGCTTAGAGACTAATAACAATAGAAGTACCACATCTTTACAAATATTTGAAAATTTTTTATGAACCATAAGTACGTGAGCTTACGAAGCGGATAACAACAGTTGCACTACACCAAAAGTATTAGAACCTGATCAGAACTCATTGTGGAGATGAGATGAACAATGTATTCAACATTAATCACACACGAAATTACTATTGTATTCAGTAAGCTTTTCGTTTTCAACGAAAATAAAAAAAATAAAAAAAAAATATTAGTTTCACAAACATGACGTAAGTGAAATAGCAGATTTAGGGTTTACGGAAGACAGATAGGAATAATAAGGCTAAATGCCTGGAATAGTCCATGAATGGGCGAGTTTTACAGACAAAGCATAGAAGTACATCAATCAAATTCTAGTCTTCCTTTATGGAAACAAACTAACAATTTCACAGTAGGGATATCTCGAGCATTACAGGGTTTGGTTAAAGAAATATATCAGTCTCACTATAGACATAGTGAACCATGCACGCATGTATTACCAACCGTCAACAGATATGAATTATGATCACAAGCTTACGTCTATCCCTCTTTGTAGTGTAATATTAGCTATTATTTTTGCAATTGAAGATATCCACAGAGTCACTACAGATTGTAGACCAGTCTTTTGGTGGGTGGCATAAAATAGCTGCTCTTTGGACAGCAGCTTCACAAAAGGTGATACCCTCATATAGTCTACTAATAGTTGAAGAGTGAAAAAACAAGTACGTCATAATTACGGCTTTAAGTGAATGCCTCAGGCTCGTTTACTTGAGTATATGTCGAACAAGTCACAAACACCAACAGGTTGCTGCACTCACACATTCTAAGTTTACATGTTCTTAATCAAGAGAGAACCACCTGAGTAACGAATTAGAATAGGTCGAATCACCTATTCCGATCAAGATTTTTTCTTGGTTACAAGAACATGACGTGTTAACACAAGATACCAAGCTCAGTGAGATACGGAAATCACCTTAAATGTACAATGGGGACAAAAACATTACGTGGTCCGAATAATTAAACTCCAAGAACAGAGCATTGCACATGCCCAAGCTCATAACTTCAGTGGCCTGTGCAGCTTCAGCTTGCTGTTTACATCGTCAAATGGAAGCAGTACAATAGCTAAGATACAGTATATGTCGAGATTAATTGCAGCTTAACTCATGTATCATTTATTGTTTGAGCACGTATAAACGGTGAAGTGTACGAATTCCAATTTTCTGGAAATTATTGTGTTTAAATTGAAAGGAAATTTATTCAGAGAGTACTATTGCTTTATGAAACAAATAAGGCCTATTTTTTCCTTCAGAACTTTACTTACAATACATCAGGTTAACGTACTACAAGCCGCGGCGGAGTGGCCAAGCGCATTGAGGCGCTATGTTTCGATGCGCGAGGCCGTTCCCCGTCTGGGGTTCGATGATGATGATTGGCGTTTTAGGGCGCTCAACAGCGTGGTCATCAGCGCTCTCGGTGTTCGAATCCCCGCTAGAGCATGGATGTTTGTGTCGTCTTTAGTATAAAGTAGTTTCTAATTAGTTTGTAAGTTTAGGGACTTATGACCCCGCAGTTAAGTCCCTTAACCTTCACAAACATTTGAACGTACTGCAATTAACTGCTTTTATTTCCAGTAGCACTTTTTATAAGTTGTAATAATGATGCTGACCGTTATGAAAAACATATTGCTTGTAAATACACAAATGTTTCTTTCCTTTTATTTGTTTTCAGTGGGAGACATCTTCCGTATTAAAATAAATGTTAGGTATAGTACCATAAACAGTATTTAAAACGTACTGGATTTCAGTTGTGACCTTTCTTCTTTTGGAGTTTGTTACAATCTAATTTAGTTTCAGGGATTTTTTCTGCCCTCCCGGAAAGCTTTGAACCTGAAATACAATAAATTGACGAAGCGTTTCTTCTGAAGCTGAAGTTCTTTCCTCGAATAAAGATAATTACTGATTCAATACCAGTCATTTTACAGTGGTGCCAAGACTGCCCATGAATATTCATTCTGATTCAAATAAATTGTCCTGAATGAACTAATCTATTACCCGTACGTTGTATGTCGTAAAATATTTCGCCTGTAAAACATATAGTGTGAAAGAGTACATGTTTGGTTTAATATGGACAGTAGGCGTTCTATAGTTGGGCATTGGAGGAGGACAACACGAAAACGACCAGAGTTTCTTTGTATTTATCTTCTGCACCAATGTACGGAGATCTCATTCATGATGTCTCGATGGTAAATAGTACGTATGGTATTTAATAAAAAATTTTACTTTTGGTCATGTCATTCCAAATATATTATCGAAATCCAAGTGTTAACATTGTAATACACCTGCACATAATCCTATTCCACTACTTAACAATATGGTACCTCATGTGAGGCACATCTTGGAAACTCATCCCGACTGATTATTCCGTAGGTTCTTGGCGGAACATCATATTGAATTGCAAGTACAATTTTGAAGATGGTTTTGTAAGCCGAAAACCCGTTAACTAATTAAAATGAAATTGTGCAACATCCACAAAATTGTGATTTTAATTCAGTCCTGGAAACTCGTTTGCCAACTGCTCGCCTGCAGAGAACAAGCTTCTGCATCTTTTATGAACAGTCTTAGTATTAAAAATAGGTATTCGTATAGTAGGGCGGTCAACGGTGAAGTGGTTGACGAAGGTTTCCGATTTATCATGACGAAATATCCAACGTTCCATAAAGTCTGTCGTGCAAAATTTGCGGTTATTATGATCAGGCTGTATTTTCACTTCAGTATAAAATTAAAATCAAATGTCTATATTTATTCATATGAGAAGAATTGCGACATCCGTTTATTACTCCATCCCCAAGTAGAAATTTGACTACGATAGACATCAGTAACTGTTACATGAAGCTTAGTTCTCTAGCATTTTCCTGTTGTAACTCTGGACTCCACTTTACGTACCATATGGCACGTGACGTCATTAACTAAACAACACTCTCTTATGCCAACTCGGAATTATGATCATGTGTGCCTTAATCCTCATAGTCTCTGTACTTGCAAGAACCTTTAAAACTAAAGAAACTGGATGAGATTCCTACGAGTTAACAGTGCAACAGCCTATGTATTGTGTTAAAGCGTGCCTTTTGTGCTGTTCCGCGAATAAACCGTTTGCACACTGACTATTGGCACGATACATGTCCCTATAACTTATTACCATAATTAATTTAAATGTTCATTGTTATATCCTATATATAGTTGAGGACATTGTTATAGTTTTTTTCTGGCCCTCTAATATTCTTTGGCCTTTTAACAAACAGTGCCTGGATTACGTATTGCAAGCCAAGATGATGTTGTGATCAGCTAATACTTCGAGTGGTGCATGACTATGTTAATGGTGTTGAAGTTTGGAAAGTAGGAGGCGAGGTACTGGCGGAAGTAAAGTTGTGAGGCGACATCGTGAGTCGTGTCGGGGTAGCTAAAAAAAAAAAAAAAAAAAAAAAAAAAAAAAGTGGTAGAGCGCTTGCCCGCGAAAGGCAAAGGTCCCAGGTTCGAGTCCCGGTTCCGGCACACAATTTTAATCTGCCAGGAAGTTTCATATCAGCGCACACTCCGCTGCAGAGTGAAAGTTTCATTCTGGAAGTTCTCACTTTTCGGCATAGTCCCCTCTTAATTTTTTTCATCCAGCAGTTTAATTATTTAGAGGCTTCTTGTTTCACGGCCATACAATCCACCATAGTTTATACCCGTTTACAACTGTCAGTTTGCACTATTATCTGTGTACAATTTACATTAATTTATATCAATGTAAATGTAAGTTTTTCAAAACTCATTGCACATAGTACGCTTATCTATGCATCTATTTTAAGATTTAATTATTCCAGTAATACGACAACCAGGACTGCTGGTAGGGGTATTTATAAAGTAGTCTCTTTCTATTCCCCGTAAAGTCCGTGGAGTTGGGAGCTTTTTACACTGCGAAACTTTCTTCCCATTTCAGTCAAGGATGGTGCGCAGGAAAAATCCTTGCTTGTAAACTCCCATTTGATCTGTTATTTCTCTAATTTTATCTGCGCCATCTCTAAGGGATAGATTCGTAACATGCTGATGACTACTTGTATTTAGTGTCCTGAAAGACCGTTCATGAAATTTTCTAAGCGATCTGTGGTGCTACTAGTGCCTAACAGCTATGGTTTTTTAATATTTCAGTTGGCGTCTCTCTCCAGTGAAACAAAGCGGTTATCTTTCGCTCCAACCTTCGTTCTATATGCTTGGAGTCTCCAGTTGGCATCCCTTTCCATACCTTTAGGAGTAACGAAGTATGAGCCATATAAATTAGTAACTCAAATTGTTTGTTAGTCGTGACTTATTATAGATGTCACACGCTAATCTTTTATTCAAACGTTGTCAAGTCTTTTCGTACTGTTAAGGCCATAACTTCAAACTTGCCTACAGTGACAGATAAGTGCTTGTCGTTACACCACAGATATTTTGCAGGCTTGAAAAAACTGGAGATTGCAGCTAATTCATCCTTTTATTCTTGACGTCTCTCATACTATTCATCGGTTATTGTTAGTCGCTGTCGGTATAATCAATAATGATAATCCTAATAAACTTACCGAGAAATTAGCTGTAACGTTGCGGCTAGTGATAACTACCTCTACTTCTGGTGTGCTGGAATCTCCAGCTTCGACTACGGTTCAGTTTCTGACCGGAAACAGCAGATCAAATCTATCTCCCAGTAACAAATCAGTGTATAGAACCAGTTGGATTCTTTATGAAACAGTCAAAGCGTTGTAAAGATATTCGTTTTAACATTCACGTATTGACACAGCTTACTAATTTTTGAAGTACAATGTACTCCACGTTTTCTTCTGAAATGACAGTGTCGTCATCTGTCTCGTGGCCATGTAATAACCGATGATTCAGCACGAAATAACTTTATTATTATTATTATTATTTACTAAAACGACAACCCTAGTAACTAAAGTGTACTGTCTTCATTGTCAAAATTTCTCTATTTGTCATTCAGGAGGATTGCTCGAATTTATAAACGGAAGAAATCTGTAGGAATAATAATGCATTGTCGAGATTTGCCTGTTGAAATTGCTGGTCGCAATTGCCAGTGCAAAACGTAGGCATATCTGGCGCGGATGGCACTTCTCTTCAGTGCTGAAGGCAGATGTTTTCGTGCTAGACGACATGGAGTTCCCTCACGAAAATATGCTGTTTACTCCCTTTATTTCTCTGAGGTGTATTGCATTCTGCAACTCTTTGGAAATACTGCAGATTACTTTGCGATGTAAGTTTTATCCATGCGTTAACTAATTGTGCTCACCGTCGGAGGTTCGAGTCCTCCCTGGGGCATGTGTGTGTGTGTGTGTGTGTGTGTGTGTGTGTGTGTGTGTGTGTGTGTGTGTGTATGTATGTGTGTGTGGTGTGTGTGTGTGTTTGTCCTTAGGTTAGTTTAACTTAGTTTAAGTAGTTTGTAAGCTACGGACTGATGAGCACGCAGTTTGGTCCGATAGATTTACAAACTAATTGTGCACACTGCATTTAGATACAACGTTTCTTTTTTATGTTTCTGAATAGGAAAAGAGGGTGATGCATTTTCCATGGCCTAATCGAGTGAGTAAAATGACATAAGCATCACAATGGTCAACAGAAATACACAAGATTTCAAACAGTAAATTATGTTACATTTTAAAAAACACATCTTGCAATCGAAACTGTGTTTTTTTAAATATAATTTCGTTAACGATCGCTGTTTCTCCAAAAATGTATTCTAGAATAGTAAATTATGTGTTTAACAGAAATTTCGCACATAAACCTACATACAGTATATGCAAGGAAGCTAACAGAAATTGCCCACAAAACCTACAAACAGAATACGCAAAGAAGCTACTTTCTACAGACACCGAACAAAACTAAACGAATGAAGAATAAATAAAGAAATAAATAATAAAATAAAATGTAGTGAATGAAAAGCAATATTTTGTGTCAGTTATACAGGACTGTTTCTCTTCGTTCACAATTTCTTATACTGATGTTATCTAAATAACCAAAATATTATGTTGTTACAATTGTAAGATGTGACTCCTATTCAAAAATCTGTTAGCAAGGTTGTCAAGTATTTATTATTATATTTATTAATTTTAACATGCTACACAGATACAATTTTCCAGTTTTGAGTTAAAAGTTTATTCCTTATTTGATTGATGTGTTTTTATTCGCTGTTTATCTTTTACCATTTCCAACTGTGCTACCACAGCACTGTGAAAGATGCCTTATATGTTTCAAATTTTAACTCTAAACGAATAACATCTCTTTCCAAGACTATAACAAAACAGTCGGTTAAAGTATGAAGATGGCCTTCTAGTCAGAAAAAAATATCCTGTAGAACATACAAACAACTGAGATTTTCATTCAGTATAGAAGTTGAACTACCAACAATCGATGCAAGAATAGATCAAAATAATAAAAGAAGCAAATCATGACAAGAGATGTCAAGGGTTTTCACACAGCTATATACAAAAATGTCTGCTCAAGCAAATAAAAACTGACAATGAACTGAAATGTCTATGTTTTAGACAGTGTCAGTCTGCTTAAACAAGGAATTTTCTTTTTAGAAATGAAGTAAGTAAGAGAAACACATATAATCTATGTAAACATCTAGAAATTTCATGCAAACAATTTAGCAAATGCCACACAGACAAGTAAACAAATACCTTTCATAGGTGATTAAGAATTGTACACCAACACACAAACAGATGTGTGCTGATGAACCAACATATTCCATATTGATCACTCAATATATGTTCCTCAGATATGTTGTCGAGACAAACAAGCAAATGTTGTTCAGAAGCCAAGCCAACGTCTTTCAATTGCGTCGTGGAAGGAATACGATAGCACTTAGCATTGCCCTAAACAACAGACAAGATGACCAAGTAAGCGTTGTAGTCATAGTGAAGTAAGGAATGAGTCCTGCTTAAACTTAAAGAAACTGTCGATACACTGCCTGGGATTGTAGAAACATGTTTTTAATTTTAAACACTCGCAGAGAATAACTGACGTTACTTAATGGCCAATTACATAACGACAATGCTTTTTCATAATGCACGAGAAGGCTAAGAGCTACAGTACAGTACACAATCTGTACCAAGAGGTCTGCACCATGGTCAATAGTTACCTCACTAAATGAAAACACCTAACAATTACAAGACAATAAGCCAACAATTATCATTTACATTTTCGGTCCCAACTGAAAATAATGAAAAATGTAACTCCTTAAATATTTAAAATGTTAGCAAATAAATAAATTAAGAATAGCTACATAACACTAGTTCTATATATAGCTTTCTTATTTCCTCCTCTGAGACTTATATAGCAGCTGCAGAGGTTTACATTCTGTTTTATTCGTGTTCTACTTCATTCCTGCTTGTCACCATCTTCATGGTAACTGTCAAATAAGATCTGGTGGAAATCTCTTGCAAATTGCCTTTTTCCTGACGTCTCTCAGGTTTACAATTAAATATAAATTATGCATTATACATTGGGTACCTTGCTAGTGCATTGGCGAATGTAAATCCAAGATTGCCAAACATGTGTTATACACATTGAGTAATAAACACCGCAGCGTCCCCGAGTCAGTTCGTCATTTGTATGTGCGCGCACGTACGTGTGTGTGGGGGGGGGGGGGAGGGGGAGGAGCGTCAATGAAAGACTAGTTCTATATGTAACCTACTTCTATTATCATTGATTAGTAGGTCACGTTTCAGAGGTTATGAATTTCGCTTTTACATTTACCTCTTACAAGATGCTTCACAATGCACACGCTTCACTTCTTATCAATTACGCAAGTTTTGGTTTCATTAATCATAAAATATGAAATAAGTCATTATAAATTTCAGTCAGTACTCATGGCACCATCATGCTAGTTTTCTATTATGGTGCACCTTCCATTTTTGTTTCAGTAAAATTACAATTTGTACTTCCAAGATACAATGTAAGTTTAAGAATTAATTTTGTTCTACTGTGAAATAAGGGCTGGTGAAAATCTCTTGCAAATTAACAATGCCAACAGGAACTGCTGCCCATGTAAGAAAAATTACGAAAATTATGTTATGGCTATCATGCAATGCAAACTATGCAAAATTTTGTTAATATAATGTATAATATGGAAACAGTACCTGTAAAAATCTTTAGACGCTGTCAGTGCACTACTTATACTATATTTAAAGAGTGGTGCATACATTACTTCAACTTATGAATAACTGTTATGAATAATTGTTATAGATATTCTCCACTACTTTTAAATATGTAAAATTAGCTATGTTACTATTATGGTAAAGGTATAATGGGGTTAAAATAAGAAGTGTGCCGATTTAATTAATTTAACTTTATTTGACCATGTCATACTTTATTTGTTATTTCTTTATGACAACATCATAGAGATGTAACAAGTACTCGTCACAATTATTTGTGGTTCTTCAGCTTAAAGCACTTTCATTAATTTTACTTCTCTCTGTGAATGTCAAGTAATTGCAGCGGCAAAATTTTCATAATCGAACGCGGTGACAGATGTAGCGTTACACTATGCTTTTCTATGATTTCGGATTCGTAGTAGTTTAGTGGATTTCCGAAAATCGTTTCTAATACTAGCGAAATAAATTCGTTATTTTTAACGCAAGCTGTACGTCGAGATATCATCATAACAAACACAAGAATGTACTCTAAACTTACTGTAAATCGCAAGTCGCCAAAAGAATACTACTGTTGGAAACGTACGGTTACTGTAATTGCTTTACATGCTGTCGTCAGCTAGTATCAGTGATGCGGCAGGGTGGTACGGGGCAGACGTCACACCGGAGTTCATTGATAGCTGTGGCCCTTGCGTAAGAGACGCCTCTACGCGTGACACGTCATCGGCAGCAGTAGTATGACGTCACAGTCAGAGATACCCCGAAATGAACGTTGGCGCGTCAGATTTCGGTTATAAATAACAGAGAAAGATTCAGGCACTTATGAATAATTGTTATAGATATTCTCCACTACTTTCAAATATGTAAAATTAGCTATGTTACTATTATGGTAACGGTAAATGGGATTAAAATAAGAAGCGTGCCGATTTCATCTATATAAATTTATTTGTTATTTCTTTATGACAACATCATAGAAATGTAACGCGTGCTCGTTACAATTATTCCGTTACTGTTTCGATCGATATAATTTCGAAATGCTAGGGCGGAAATTTACTCATTAGCTAATTGGTCGCGAGATAGAATTGAAAAATCTGGGTCACGGAAGGCATCTAAAATGTAAGCAAAAGAGCTGAACAGTCATTAACTGCAATTCTCAAAACTACTAGTCAAAGCGGTAAGGAAAGCGGGCGGCTGGTAAATTTGCTAATTTGCGAATCTTATAAAAATTAGTCTTCCATGACGTAAATAATAATATATCTGTACTAATAGCAAAAAACGGTAGCCAAACAGCTTAAGAAGAAAATTTTGAATTTGTTATACATACGAACCTCTGGTTATCGAACGCACTGCTTATTTTCTTAAACGTCCACTTCACAATCGACGTACTCAACCAAGCTCTAATGACCATCTCTTCTCATGGTTCGATGAAAGTGGGTGAAAATTAGTATCTTACGAGATGCTCAGCAGCCCGCGGAAGAAAGTCATCCGATTTTTTCGCATGCTCGCAGCGTCATCGTCGACACCGGCATCTTTCATCTAACGATGCTAACTAAACTGAATTATAGCGCATTTATATTTATGCTCTCCGCAAAGGAAAAGAAAGAAATTTAACAGTTACGCATAACTACGTTAATTTCGACAGTAAAAACACTATGGAAGAGCATGGACGAAAATGCGAACACAAGTCGGCAAGCCCGGTGGAGTTTGAACCATGTGGCAGCGGCAGCAGGATGTGACCTGATTGTGTGCGCAGCGCGCATGCGCCGCCTCCCTCCGCTGCCTGCAATACTGCTAGCCTCGCAGTGGGCGCTTTCGTGCCAGCTCGGGCTGCGCCCCGAACGCACCCTCGGTGGCGGCTACATCGCTGACACATTTTCGCAATTAACACACAAACCGCCACGTTTAAACCACCGAATGACAGCGACGTGGTTTCAAAATATACAAGTTTTCACGTTAAACAGTATTCTATTCCCTATATCGGAAGTTTCTTCCGCCACGTGTTGCAGCCCTGCTAAAACATTTGAATCGCGGCGGGGGAGGAGCCAAGCGCGCACAAATCGAACTTTGGCGGGAACCGTACACGCTGAGTACACGTGTTTTCCGTCTTACTCTCTTCGTAACAGAAGACCTTGCCTCATTAGAGATAATTCCCGCGAAGAAATATAAACAGACGCTTCCATGAAAACCAGTCTGAAGTAAACTTGAATAACAACCTGTGTTTGGTGACGGGTTTCAAATTAATTTATTATTTTTAACAGTTTCCCAGGAAAACGTTAAAACGAAATGAGACAGCCAGTATTGTGTTTCCTTTAGTTAGTTTCATCAACATTCCACAGCAGGAAAAATAACGGAATCTATCCAACAGTTCCATTCAGGAGCTATATCTCACGACGAAGTTACATACAAAACACAACAATGAAATAAACTTAGCATATACGAAAAGCCGTGTTGATTATTAAGCCCTATTTATATCTTATAATTGAAGGGACGAAACTGGATAAATCAGAAATTTTAAAATGGTTAACTCTGTATACCTTTTACAAATAAAAGGAACCTCTATATCAATCAGAATTTTGGAATATAAAAATTAATCTATTTTGCAGTTATCGTATGCTAAATACACTCGTTTTATGTTGCCATAGTCTATTTTCCTACAGTCCATTGTGATTATTATGATACTTTTTCATCAGTGGTGCTTTTGGATTATGAGACCCTATCTTTTTATTTTGATACTGATCGCATAACATGTTTAATTTTCACTATTTCCTTTTTGTTTACCACTTTTCCAGTATTTTTGGCCTTCCCAAATCAAATGTTTGTAAAGTTACATGCTACGTAACTTAAGTTAAACAAACCTAAAGACAACACATACATACCCATGCCAGAGGGAGGACTCGAACCTCCAACGGTGAGCAACCGCACGCTCCTCAGCAAGACGCCTTAGAGCACTCGGCTACTCCACCGCGGCTTGGCCTTCCTCTTCGGATTCTTTTAATTCATGATCGTCGATTTTTTATTTATTTATTTATTTTTTTTGTGTATGCTCCTATAAATTTAGCAGTTTATCGTTAAAACTTTTTTTTTTTAATTTTTATCTGAATATTTTTCTAGTTGTTTTATATTTCGTTTGCTACATGCTAGGCCTACTTTTTATTTATTTTTCCAGAGAAACAGAAATATTTCTTTTGCTAGTTCCGTATCATTCAATCAAGAAAGGTGTTCAAAATACATCTCACAACGTCTGATATAACACGCTGCACATATTTTAGAAGGTATCCCTTCCGCGCAAGGACGGTATGTCTAGATTAACTACATTGTAATCCATATGATGATGAATTGCATAAATGAAAGGCAACTTATAATATCGAATTCTAGATGTTACGAAAGTCAAAAGACAAATATTATTTCATGAAAGAAATTTAAGGTTAAATATGTTTTACATGTTCTGTTTATTTTAAAAAAAAAATTGTACAGAATCGGTGACTAGTAAAATAATTTAGCGCCACGATTATAGTTCATACAATTTTATATCAAAGTGTGTTGTATAAATTTTACTGGTAAGTAGTATTCTTGTGGATAAAGTCAAGAATCGTAAAGGTGAATGCAAGTCAAATTTTCATTGCTTGCATTCGAACTATCACTATAATCGTAATACCGATAGAAAAATGTCTAACGCCCCAAGTGCATTACTACGGCAAACATACGGACACCATTCACAAGTCCTGTTCGGTGTGTTTCTTGATGCACTTGATTGATAACACGAGGTCGTGATCGAGTGCCGTTCCACGTTTACGGGCAGCAGGTCAAGGTTCAACGACCTGCTGCACGAACAGTCCGTGATCAATAACGCCTCTAAATCTCGTTTAATACAACTTTTCTGCAATTTTTATAAACTAGTATTGCAACTCCTGCGCCAGTATCAGAAATAGCAGCCAACAATTCTCTCGATGCATCGTATGTGGGTCAATCGCATTTATCTCAAAATAAATCCTTCAATTATTACCAAGGCTCTGCAATTACGGATTTTATGCGAAACTGATCCAAATTATTAATATATGAAAAAGTTAAACACTCAAATAATATTCATTTATTTGATCACTAACAGTTCTTCGGGTTCTTAGGCCATCTTCATGTGACAACCGAATGTCGCAGACATATAAAATAACATATGAGCTAGAAAGATATTATTTAGACAGAAGATACAAAAAGTTGTTATAGGAATGTATTACATTGAATGAGAACCGAAACAATTTTTTTAATTAAAAATGGAAAGAAAGTTGTGTATCTGGATGTACACTTATCAGCTGATAAACTATATTGTTTTGATGTATTATTTTTAACTGAAAGTTAATTTAAGAGACGGTAAATGGAAACCGAGTAATCTGCCAGTATGCGTCATATATTTGTTGATTTCCAGTTTTTCCATCAGGGTCATCTACCTTTGCTTACAGAAGGTAATGTTGCCAATTCTATGTTGGTTAAAGTGCAGTTTATGCTTACGCGACTGGCGCTTGACGTGTAGACGTTGCCAACGACGCGCTGAATGGCGGGAGGTGACGGCAGCCAATCAGGAGTCGCGTTCGGATGCCAAAAGCAAATAGCTGTAGTCTTTATGGTTTGTAAACGTGTAGTAGTTACGATGGAGAGTGATGTACTCACCGGACAAGGGTACGTCAAGAACCTGTCAACCATAGAACGGAACAGAATTATTTATTTATTTCACGGTGGACACAAAATTTTATCCCCCTCCCACTATTCTCTTTAAATGGATTTTGAAAGAGCATGCATCTTTTTTGTTCACGATGAAATAAATAATTAATGCTGTTCCTGCTCTATGATTCACAGTCCGGTGAAAATTTTTATCGTCGTACATCTATTCAGCGCGTCGTTGACACGCCAAGCGCCAGATGCGCACGCATACACTGCACTTTAACCTCTGTATGATTTGGATGGTTTTCTGGTACAAGATGGCCGGCAAAGGTTGAGTCTTTCTTGTTTGATCTCAAGTTTCTCATATGCTCAGACAACTTAACCACCACAGCTCTGCATGACTGGCACATACATACTTTTACGCCGTGTTCACATGTTATATGCACCACTCTGAGCAAGAATTACATCGAGTTAAAAAAACAAGTTCTGTGAACAACTACAGCCTGAAAACATTACTAAAAAGATGTCACAATTGAGCTAGTAATATAAACTGAAGCCTTTCAAAGCAAGTAAGTCACCTAACTTCACAGTATAAAGGAAAAAATGGTAGTAGTACAAATCTCGTCTCAAATAAAAACAAAATAACTTTCTTTCTTTTGGGTATGCAGCATAATACACGTCAGAGAATTACATTATTAAAATAGGTCCAATTAGCTGCTGTGTAGTTATTACTTTTGTTACGACAGACTAGTTTCGGGTTTTAATGTCATTTTCAAGTCATCTGTCAGAACAGCCTTGGTGAGATTATTATAATAACTCTAAACAGTGACTAATTACTTTGTCAAGATGAACCTTACGTGTACATCAATAAACAGTGCACTGTCATGTAACTCTCACTGTGAGGTTGTTGGTAGATTTATTACGTAAAGTTTTGAGACAAAGAATACTTTGACAGTTAATTACTATTGCGTCATATGTTTACAAAAAATATGCAATTAGGCAGCGTTGATGTTACTTTCACAACTTGGGTTTAGATGTGATTTACCTTTGGTTGTTCTCTGTTTGTTTTCATATTTATCTATTTTCGTGTAGTAACATGTCAATAAATTTTTTGTGGTATTTATGTTTAAAGTTTGTATGTTCGTTTAATATTTCTTGCGGGTATTTTTTCACATGTATATAAATATAAAATTCCTTAAGAATGTTCATAGCGAGACCTTTTGGTATTCTATGTAGTTTCTGTAACGAGTTTTCAATTTCATCGGCCGTCTGGTGAAGACTTTTCAAATGTAGAAAAAAGACCGATTGATTATTGTCGTCATTTCTGATATGCTTATTAAATCTAGATGAGCAATCTAAAAATTAATGCAGTCGTTAGAAGTTCGTTATTACATTACTGGAGTGGCATATTCTGAAAATCAGAACATAAATACTACCTAAAAGAATTATTAACATTTTTCAATGCGAAAATGAATAAATGTGAGAACAAAATACGGAACAGCCAATGATACATTACACGAGAATCTAACCTGCGGAAAAATGTAATCGCTGCCTAAATGCATATTCCTTGTAAACATTTAACATTATAGTAATTAACTGTCAAAGTATACCACGTCTCGTAACTTTTCGTAACAACTTTACCAACAAACGAGCAGTGACAGTTACATTGCAGTGCACTATTGATGTAATGTGGACTCATGGTCACCTAGAAGTAAATAAAAATCTGTGATTAGTCGAGCATGCAATAATTAGAATATGTATTCGAATAATCTCACAAAGGCTTTTTCCCGGGTAATGGCAGTAAATGGCGAAATTGGCTTGTTGTAATAAAAGCTAATTGGACCCATCATTAATGAAATCGGAACAGACGGCTTTCAAACCCAAGGGGATTTAAACGCGGTGCGAAATAAGCTGCCTTCGTCTGTTCGAAGAATTATCGAATTGTGGAGAGACAATGCAAAGATTGAATAAAAATGCCCCAACGAGATTTGAGCCCCAGAGCTTCCGAATTTGAATATAGTGTCTACAATAGTTACGGCAAATCAGTCAGTGCATTGAGGCAAGGTAGTATTATAGTGAGGCGCAGAGGTCGTGGAAGAGCACTGTGTAGTCATAAAGTTGCGGTCGACGCACTGCCGCAGCTGTCATTTGCAGCCCTGTGAGAAGGCAGTAGCTACTAAGACTGCCGGAGGTCCGGCAAAATAAAATGATGCCCCCGTCCACTTGGAAATACATGTGTCACTAGAGGAAAAAAAGCTTTCGAGATTTGGAACCCCCAGAACGAGATACAGCTCCCCACAGTCGTTTAATGAACAAAGTAAGAGCATATGGATTATCAGACCAATTGTGTGATTGGATTGAGGAGTTCCTAGATAACAGAATGCGGCATGTCATTCTCAACGGAGCGCAGTCTTCCGAAGTAAGAGTGATATCAGGTGTGCCACAGGGGACTGTCGTGGGACCGTTGTTATTCAGAAAATATATAAATGAGCTTGTGGATAACATCGGAAGTTCACCGAGGCTTTTTAAGGATGAGACTGTAGTATATCGAGAGGTTTTAACAATGGAAAATTGTATTGAAATGCAGGAGGATCTGAAACGAATTGACGCATAGTGCAGCGAGTGGCAATTGAATCTCAATGTAATGTGCTACGAACACAAAGAAAGAAAGATTCTTTATCATTTAGCTGCACAATAGCAGTCCAACAATTGGAAGCAGTTAATTCCATAAATTATCTGGGAGTAGGCATTAGGAGTGCTTTAAAATGGAACGACCATATAAAAGTAATCGTCGGTAAAGCAGATGCCAGACTGAGATTAATTGGAAGAATCCTAAAGAAATGCAGTCCGAAAACAAAGGAAGTAGGTTACAGTACACTTGTTCGCCCACTGCTTGAATACTGCTCACCGGTGTGGGATCCGTACCAGGTGGGGTTGATAGAGGAGGTAGAGAAGATCTAACGGAGAGCAGCGCGCTTCATTACAGGATCATTTAATAATCGTGAAAGCGTCACGGACATGATCCATAAACTCCGGTGGAAGACTCTGAAAGAGATATGCTCTATTGCTCGCTACGGACTTTTGTCGAAGTTTCGAGAACAAACCTTTACCGAGGAGTGAAGCAGTATATTGCTGCCTCCTACGTATATCTCGCTAAGAGATCATTAGGAAAAATCAGAGAGATTAGAGCCCACACAGAGGCATACCGACAATCTTTCTTTCCGCGAACAATACGAGACTGGAATAGGAGCGAGAACAAAAGTGGTACTCAAGGTACCCTCCGCCACACCGTCAGGCGGCTTGCGGCGTATGGATTTAGATGCAGAGGCCAAGGGCCCTTAAAACGTTATTATGGACGCACGACGGGGACTGCTTTCACTTGAATCCATGACAAGCCTTAGCTATAGTAAAGGATACACTGCTGTCGTTCTTTATCAAAATAATTGCACCGAGAAAACGTCATATTTTTTCCTTGAAAACAGCGTACAAGGGACTGACAACTTGACCTGACGGACAATTACTCTATGGAACTCAAATCCTGCCTGAATGGCTGTATTAACACGTTGGTTGCCGTGTGTCAGCATGTGATTCTACACTCTGGAAAACGCAATTGTGAAACATCTTGCATCTATGCCTTGCGGCTTGATATGTAAAACCTGAAATGTTTCATTTCGATTGTGCATGTTGCAACGAGGATGACTATTCCATAGGCGAAATGGATTTGCAATAACAAAGGAATGCCGAAATTTCTTTTGATAGTTATCATTGTATGATCGTGGTGGACACCACTACTAATGGAGTGTTCATTTCAAAATATTTTTTCCAATTCCAGTCGGAAAAGCTGATAGGCTCTTGCATCAAAATTCGTTTCCGCAAGACTCTAGTATGCTTTCACTTGACGACAAAAACATGTATACAAGCGTGCCTTTGTAGAAGACTATCCTAATCATCCAAGCCAATTTCATAACACTTAAGCGATTACGCTGTGACTAAATGATTAGAATAATCACATTGCAAATTTTTAACATCATGCAATTATTTATCCTTTGGCCTGGATTCTTGGACGGCTTATTTGGAGAACGAGTGTTTCTCAGGGGGCTTTCCTATTTCTGAAAAAGAAAACGTTTTGTAGATGCTATGTCTATTATATAATTATTATTTTTGTTGGAACAGATTCTAGCATTCTCTTATAGTTTCAAGAATTTAATTTACTGCATGATAATCTGATATTTCTTACAATGAAGACAACAGCAACAAACCACATTTGATTATGCTATTTATTTACTAAATAGCGCCGTTACCGGTTTCAAACTTTTCAGTTCATCGCCAGACGGCTGTTTACGTCAACATACATGTAATTTACATTTTGCTTATGCACATAATTTTGCTTGTGGCGAAAAGTCCTTGATTATGTGGTGTCCTACAATTATGTACATAAGCAAAATGTAAATAGCATGTATATGAACGTAAACAGCCGTCTATCGATGAACTGAAAAGCTTGAAATCGGTGACGGTGGTATTTAGTAAATAAAAAGCATAATCAAATGTGATTGGTTGGTGTTTTCTTCATTGTAAGAATCGGGCTCAAAAGTCAGTTTTTGACAAAACAGTAATCTGATATTTAATGTGTCATGAATGATAATGTTAAACTTAAATATGTGAACTGGATATTTGGTTAACGTTGTAGGCTTTGATGTTTACTACAAACACACAACTAGAAATTCAATTCAAAATGCCACCTTATGTCATCCTCATAAATATAAAATCTGTTGTTTCAGATCCATTGTATTCTGTATAACTGAGATTCCCACGAGTGATAAGTCGGTTACGAGGAAAATTTAAAATTTGCAGTTTGTTACTTTTAACAAAGGATATAGTCTCCTCGTCGTTGAAATTTGTACAGCCAAAAAATACCCCATCAGCAAAATTCACCTGTTCCTGCCCTTCCACCTTCATACGATAATT
This sequence comes from Locusta migratoria, assembly GCA_026315105.1. Taxonomy (NCBI): domain Eukaryota; kingdom Metazoa; phylum Arthropoda; class Insecta; order Orthoptera; family Acrididae; genus Locusta; species Locusta migratoria. The sequence continues at coordinate 458,256,744 of CM048755.1, forward strand.
CGGCAGACCTTTTACGGAAGCAGAATTTAAATATACATTTTTAAGACTGGTAACATCATCCAATACCAATACTGCATAATGAACACCTTTGTGCAGATAAATAGGCCGTTCCGGTTTTTATAAGCTCAGGTGTTCGGACTGTCAAGCCTGATACGTAAGGCAAACGGAGAGGACTTTAAACCCGAGCCGCGCGGATTCGCCGCGTGGTCTAAGGCATCATGCCACGGACTGGGCGTACACTTCCGCCGGAGGTTCGAGTTCTCGCTCTGGCACGAGGGTGTGTGTTTTTAGTATAAGTTATTTTAAGTAGTTTTTAAGTCTAGGGACAGATGACCATAGCAGTTTGGTCCAATAGGTTTACAAACATTTGAACATTTTAAACGCCGCGCGGGAGTAGCCGAACGGTCGGGAGCGCTACGTTATGGATCGCGCGGCCTCTCACGTCGAGGGTTCGAATCCCCCCTCGGGCATGGATGTGTGTGCTGTCCTTAGGTTAGTTTAAGTGGTTTGTAAGTCTAGGGACTTATGACCAAAGTAGTTTGGTCCCATAGAATTACAAACATTTTAAACCCGAATTTCTTGAGCAACTGCTCACAAAGAAGGGACAAGTAAAAAGTGGTTCTGCTTTTGCCACACATCTTAAAACCGGTGGTCATATTTCAACCACACTCGTATTCCTGCACTGTGCATAAAAGGGAAGGTGCTTACTCTTTTAGAAGAGATTGAAATTGATAAGCTCACGGATTGAAAAAAAAGTTATTGACTCACTGATCAAACCAAACGTATTATGATCCGTTGCTGATAATTTCAATAATGTCTAGTTTTTCCTGTCATTAATTTTTTTATATTTAAATGACTTGCACGTCTACTTTCGTAAGTATTGCCATTCCAACTACTTTTGACATTTTTATCGTCCGCCTTTGTCCATGCCTACCCCAGTGAGCAGCGTCACGTGACTCCTGCCTGTCTGAGTACATGTAACTGTATGCGTTATGGGGAGCTGTAACACCACCTCATCTTGGGGCCGCCTGTATGTACGCATCCCACGTCCTCTCTGCCATCAAAGTTTTACCAACGCACACCAGGTAACTCGTTATATTTCTAATATGCTGATTTGCTGTTACGTTTCCCGTCATCAGACTCTCTTTATTCTAAATGTTTAGTACTTTCCTCTTTTACTAATGGAGCGAGTGGGAATTAAATTACAAAAACAGGGAAAAAATCTTTTATTATTTGACGTATGGTGAAGGCATGAAGTATTAATTTACAAGATGCCTCTTTCATAAATATTTTGACGTGAGTATCCAATATTTCGTTTTTCTTAAGGCTTGGGTGGTTTTGTGTATGGACATGAAAATAGTTTTGAACTTCTGTCATTCTTGTAAATATTTATTATGAAGGCCCTACCCGGATGAAAGGCGTCAAAGCTAATATAAAGTAAATTTCAACATACAAGTGTTATATTCTGTACTAACAATAAGGTTGCTGTAGCGATCAGCCATTACATTATTGTCTTTTTTAATTAGCAGTTTTAGAATGCCGAATGATTGTTTGAGCTAGACGCATGGGACATTCCCTTTCGAAAATTGTCAGGGGAATGAATATTCAGGAAGTTAGAATGCGACGTATGCATGCAGTTTTCACTGCTAACCGACAAGCAGCACTGCATGAAACAGCTACAGCAACCGGTGTGGAGCGAACCCGCGCAATATGGAGATATGCGCTGCAGCAGCAGGCGAGGAACGCGAATACGTTTGCACATCGCCTCTCCTGGTCAACAAATGTTCAAATGTTTGTAAATCTATCGCACCAAACTCCGTGGTCATCAGTCCGTAGCTTACAAACTACTTAAACTGAGGTAAACTAAGTTAAGGACAACTCTATCTCTCTCTCTCTCTCTCTCTCTCTCTCTCTCTCTCTCTCTCTCTCTCTCCCTCTCACACACACACACACACACACACACACACACACACACACACACACACACACAATGCCCCAGGGAGGACTCGAACATCCGACGGGGAGCAATCACGTCCTCCGCAGCGAGGCGCCTTAGACCGCTTGGCTACTCCACCGCCACTACGGTCGGGGGTTCGAATCCCCCCTCGGGCATGGATATTTGTGCCGTCCTTAGTCTTAGCTAGTTCATAAGTAGTTTGTAAGCTTAGGGACTGATGACCCCGTAGTTAAGTCCCGTACGTTCTACAAACATTTGAACTACTCCACCGCGACTCTCCTGGACAAACGTATGGGTCGGCACTAGTTCAAATGTTTGTAAAGTCTATGTGACTTAACTACGGGGTCATCAGTCCCTAAACTTACAAACTACTTAAGAACTACTTACGAACTAGGACGGCACAAATATCCATGCCCGAGGGGGGATTAGAAACCTCGACCGTAGTGGCCGTGCAGACCGTGACTGGAGCGACTCAGTCTCCTCGGCCGCCGCGGCCGGCGTCGGCACTAGTCGTCTGGACCACCGTCGCTTTGTCACCGGAGTACCGATTGCAGTTCGTAAACGCTGATGGCATTGTTTTTACCGACGATAAAAAATTACACTTTCAGAACCACTTTATCGTGGTCTACACTGCTCATACCGTTGGGATTGCAACAATATCAAGAGAGCATTTTGTTAGCTTGCCTCGTAAGCAGAATTATTTAAGTTTTCAATCTGTGAGTGGAAGAAGACGACTAACAGACATCCGACAAAAAGCTACAGCTTTATAAATCAAGAGAAGCATTATATTATAATTAAGGTGTTTCTGAATGAAAAAGTGACGCTCTGCACAATTCAGACTGTAGTTGAAGGTCTAGTTGCTTACAAGTACCTGCATCGCCGTTGTTAAAGGAACAAGGAATAATACGGTTTAATGTCCCGTCGATGACGCGGTCATTAGAGGCGGAGCGCAATCACGATTCTTTTCTTCTTTTTTGTGTATTTTTAGGAAGGGGAAGAAAATCAGCCTTGCCCTATGAAAGAAACCATAGGGATTGGCCTGGAGCGATTTAGAGAAATCACGGAAAACGAAAATCTGCATGGCCGGAAGCGGGTTTGAACCGCCTTCCTCCAAACCGCTGCTCCACCTCGCTAGGTCGCGTCTTTCAAGGCTCCCAGCTGACTCCGATACAGTGACGCAGCCATGAAAATGCTCAGAGTTTTCGCCACCGCCCATATCGTCTGTCGCATGTAACCGTTCAGTGTACAGAATACTTATGACATTGAAATCAAATGTTCAAATGATTGTAAAGCTTAAGGGACTTAACTGCGGGGTCATCAGTCCATAAATTTACAAACTACTAATGAACTACTTTTTATTAAAGACGACACAAACATCCATGCCCGAGAGGGAATTCGAACCCCCCGACGGCGAACGGACTCGAGCATCGCAGCATAGCGCCTCAATGCGTTCGGCCGCTCTGCCGCGGCACATTGAAATCAGCACCACCATTCAAATGTTCAAATGTTTGTTAAGCTTATGGGACTTAACTACGGGGTCATCAGTCCCGAAACTTACAAACTACCTATGAACTACTTACGAACTACGACGGCACAAATATCCATGCCCGAGGGGGGATTCGAACCCCCGACCGTAGTGGCCGTGCAGACCGTGACTGGAGCGCCTCAGTCCCCTCGGCCACCGCGGCCGGCGGTCCAATAGGTTTACCAACATTCGAACATATTTTTTCGTCCGACGTGCGTGGTAGGCCGGGGGAGGAGGGCGGGGAGGAGTAAGGGTATCGACGCGTATGTAGTCCGACATCGGGCGTGGTGATATACAACTGAATGAAGTACGTCTGCGGATAAAATCATGGAATCCAATCCACAACATACACCAGATTTTTCCGTCTGCCTATACAGTAGCCTTCAGCTCTCGATGGTGTGAAAATATACCAGGAACGACAAGTTGATGGGATTCCATATTAAGTTCAAGATCCCATTTTCCCCATTAGGTTTACTGGAGAAGGTTAAGGGCGCGAATGTCGTCGAAGGAGTCCAATTGAAAGAACCCACAAACAGACGACAGTACATCCATCTCCAGAGATTCCCAGCTAAGGAACTTCCTAATAAGCCAAAAACTTTCGTTGTGTCGCATGACGTTTCATGTAACTTTGACACACCGACCCGAGCGTTTTTGAGATGCAGTTGCTACCTCAACAAGTATATTAGTAGCGCGGGTGGAGCCCAATCGCTCCCCCTCCCTCCCCGCCATAGCCATGTCCATGGAGCTTTTTTCTTAATTTTTTAAAATTTTCATTTAGTCGATTGCAACAGTCTGTTCCATTTGCAATTGCATATATTTTGGGTAGTGATCTGAATGAACTTGTACCTGAAAACAGAAGACACTTTTACTTCCCTCCCTCTCTCCCTCCGTCCACTCCTAGAAAAAGAAATATCTACGTTCTGATTAGGGGATGAATGTGTCTACATAACCGTACTTTCCACAAATATTAATGAGAATCACAATGGAGTCCAGTCTTATCTGCAGCTGTGTGTTTTCAATTACATTCCCTTCTTCATTGCGTGTCAAGTATAGATATATTTCTTTTAACTCGCGGCGCAGTGTTCGTGGCCTACTTCTCACAAGCGTTGGAAATTGAACTCGTTACTACGAGCGTGTAGAAATATATACCATATAGACAGTGAAGCCGTTTCTAAGTAATGAATAGCTTACGGATACCACCAAATAACTAAATAACTCACAATACATGGCACACGTCATGTACTTACCGATTAACTCAAGGGTCTCCTCGATATACATGTTCCAATACACACAATCCGAGCGAGAAGAATTTCTGCTCATGGGCTGACAAGTGAGTTATGTTATATGGCTTACATCATAATGTTACAGACGTTTCATCTCAAATCAGACGTCTGACTGTAACGAAGAACACAGAAAGCCCGGAAACAGGATACAATAATGCGTTGGCAGTCGTAAAACCGCTCAAGCTCGTTCTGTTATGTGTCCACGGTGGTTTCCTGTTCACTGAGTGAACAAGCCGGACTCCTGACTTACAATCAAATAAAACATCTAAGAACGGCAACTTGACATCTTTCTCCATGTTGATAGTAAATTTGCTGCGGTGGAGTAGCCGAGCGGTCTAAGGCGCCTCGCTGCGGAGCGCGCGGTTGCTCGCCGTCGGAGGTTCGAGTCCTCCCTGGGGCATCGGTGTGTGTGTGTGTGTGTGTGTGTGTGTGTGTGTGTGTGTTTTGTCCTTAGATTAGTTTACCTTGGTTTAAGTGGTTTGTAAGCTACGGACTGATAACATAGAAGTGCGATAGATTTACAAACATTTGAATTTTCAAACGTGGCGCCGATCCCTCGTACCTTCTGACGTCAACGTAGTTACGTGAGAAGCGCTTCCCGAAACGTGCCTATAGTGGGTACATCAAAAAGCGTGTACAAAAGACCTGGAACAGCGGGCGCAAAATGAGGATCAGTAAGTACATAGTAATTTGGGGTAGCAAAGGCCATCCGGCACTACTAAATGGCATTGCAGCTATTTAGTCGCAAGTTGCAAATGGTGACGGTCAGAGCTTTGCCCAGATGCATCGAGAAACACGTGACATGGACGCTGCGCGCCCTGGTGCACCTCGAGTAGCCACTGCTGCCCACTATAAAGAACATCGGTGCCGTCCCGTCGACTGCGTGGCCACTAGAGGTGGAGCACACGCTCGAATAGGCTTGTCAGGGAACCAGCCAGGAACACGTCTTTCACACACTACACCCTTAGCTTCAAATGGGCCAAAGTTAAGACATTACCAGAAAACGAATCACCTGTTGTAATTACTGGACGGATTGGACTCCTTTCCACACAGGACTGTTTTAAACGAAATGGTATACAGGGTGTTCCCGGAACAATATTAAATATTTCAGGAGGAGTTAGTATAGACGATTTGCAATGAAAATGCCATTTAACATGGGTCCAGTTTTTACTGAGTTCAATTGTTTGTATAGATTATGGGACTTAACTACGGGGTCATCAGTCCCTAAACTTACAAACTACTTATGAACTAGCTAACACTAAGGACGGCACAAATATTCATGCCCGAGGGGGGATTCGAACCCCCGATCGTAGTGGCCGTGCAGACTGTGACTGACGCGCCGCAGTCCTCTCGGCCACCACGGCCGGCTTTTACTGAATACAGGGATACAGCTGTTAGTATGAAACAAAAACAAACTTAAAGCAAAGACAAATGAGGACATTTTCACTGATTCTACCGTCGTTTCTTGCTGGACCATCAACAAGATGCAATTTCGTGTATTTTCTACAAATTTATTTTTATTTAGTTAACTCGATTAAAGACTTTAAAGTCTGAAGATGGCCTTGTAAGCCGAAAAAGGGTTAACTAATTAAAAATAAAGTTGTAGAACATACACAAAATTGAGCTTTTAATTCAACACGATGATGGTCTACCAAGACCGACGGTAGAATCAGTGAAAACGTCCTCATTTGCCGTGGCTTTAAGTTTGTTTGGGTTTTACACTAGCACCTCTATCTCTGTACTCAATAAAATTGGACATATGTTAAATAGCATTTTTATTGCCAATCGTTGTAATGTAAGAAAATGTTCAAATGTTTGTTAAGCTTATGGGACTTAACTACGGGGTCATCAGTCCCTAAACTTACAAATTACTTATGAACTACTTACGAACTAGGACGGCACAAAAATCCATGCCCGAGGAGGGATTCGAACCCCCGACCGTAGGGGCCGTGCTGACCGTGACTGGAGCGCCTCAGTCACCTCGGCCACCGCGGCCGGCGTAATGTAAGAGAAATACCGGGAATCTTTATTCTGTGATGAGGACGTATGTGGAAGTTTGCTTGCCACCAGGTAGGCAGGAAGCAAGCGGCTAAGTGGGCGTGGGAGGTCCCTTCTTGTTTTTTGCACCTGCATGATGCCCATCGCTTAGCGACCATGTTGGACAATGGGCAGGCCGGTCTCAGCCTATGGCACTCAATATGCAGAATGGAACGGAGTTGAAAGATGGCTATACTTGTAAATACAAAATTTCAATAATCATTCACCCCATTGGCTATAGGAAATCCTAATATACTAGTGAACGCAGAAACATTAGTCGCATCTCATTAAGCAATAATATTTTTAATATCTTCAAAACTACAAATGTTAATGTTCACAGTATCTAAATATAGTAAAAATAAATTTAAAATTATCAACTTTTGAATGAGTCATGTGATTTCAAGAATCTATGTCTTACATCATGGCTTATTGCCTCAAGCCATCATCTTCCACACAATACACTTTTATCTATTCATTTAATGATTTATGACACTTGTTACAATAATTTATTAGGAAATTTAGTAAAAAAATATTAAAATGTTCGTAAATCTAAGGGACTTAACTGCTGCTGTTATCAGTCTTTAGGCTTACGAACTACTTTAACTTATGCTAAGGACTGTACACACACACACACACACACACACACACACACACACACACGCGCGCGCCCGAGGTAGGACTCGGACCTCCGACGGCGAGAACCGTGCGCTACACAGCAAGGCGCCTTAGAACGCTCGGCCACTCCACCGCGGCAAACGGCCACGGCGTCTAGCTTTGCCAAGGACTAATGTCTTTCCGATTCCATTTCGGAATTTTAAGTGAACATTGTATGTGATTCCTCACATCAATTTACGAAGTGTCGATATGACATTTGTCGGACTAAGAATTGAACTATTTTGAGCTGACGATTATTTCGTGATATGTGATCACGAACTGAGTGACTGAGCATCGTCGATGATTTCTTAGTTGGGGATTTTGCGACCATTCTAACAACTCAGTTAACGCTTTCTGCTGATAATTTTAAAATGTTTAATCCTAATTTATTACTTTTGTTTGTGTAGCAACACTTCCAATAGAACAATTGATGTGTTTTAATAAATGCAACTGAACCGAGTTATCTGGGGTTGCCCGCCTCATTTGCAAATCCTAGAATAAAACCTGGGTTCTAATCCCTGTCCTGTACAAAAACCCACTCCCCGTCATTTCATTCTTTGCCCTTTCGTAGCTAATGTAGTAAATTCCTGTATATAGACCATCGGCCCGTGACGAAATTGCATCTCTGATCATTTGCGTAGCCGCCCATGGTGTGTATTTGCACAAAATTTACGTTGTCATTTGATGTTAAATAATGGGGTCTTGGAGTTTCAGTTCTTTTTTTTTTTTTTTTTTTTTTTTTTTTTTGTCAAACAGTGTATTACTTAAATCAGTTCGACTAGTGTGGGCAAGACGCAATCATGAAGGTTCTTTTCCCATTTAGTTTAATATATCACATTAGTATAACAACTGCACAACAGTGAACAAATAACGTTGTCATTCCGAAAAAGTCAATAAAATATTTTTCTACAAACGTTAAAATGTTTGTAAATCTAAGGCACTCAACTGCTTGGTTATTTGTCCCTAGCTTACAAACTGTTTAAACTAAGTTAAACTAACCTCAGGACAACACCCACATCCATGCCCGAGGAAGGATTCGGACCTCCGACGCGGGAGGCCTCGCGATCCGCAACGTGGCGCTCCAGACCGCTCGGCTACTCCCGCGCGGCCTACAAGCTTGAACTTACTGTACAGAAACGTGGAGTTTGTTAGCCTCTGTTAGAGCCACTAAGCAAAACAGGAAGAATTGCACGAATTAGGACGGTGTACTGTTTCCATGCGGTGGCGCATTTTCTTGTTGCACTCACACGCCCCGTACTGCAGTAACCACATGCCATGCGGCCCATCCTGGGCTGTTACGGGAGAGCGTTAAGCTGTCCAAGGCCGCAGCGGGCGGGATCGGCATGGGCCGGCGGGAGGGGAGGCTGCAGCCTCCACGGCTTGGCGCTGCGGTTAGCCTGCAGGAACGCCGAGCCGATCGATATCTCCGCTTCCGCCACAATAAATTGTCGATTCGTCGTGACGTCACTCCATTGCGCTGCCGTGTAACTGCCAGCAAACAACGTGATGTGATCCGGTGCATTTAATTAAATTTCATTTAAATAGTCCACACACAAAGCACGATTTCATTCAGAAATACGCGAATGACGTCAGCAAGTTCAATATACTGCATTGCAAAACACATTCATTCAAAACTGGGAGAGGACTGTCACTCTATATGTTTATGTCACTGGAAATTGAAATAAAACGACTCAATTTGACTAAAAATACGTAGTGATTATAAATACAGGTATGAGACAGATCTTACGATCAACCTCGTGTTAGACTCTTCCATACACCACACTGTCCGAAAAGAACAGACACCATATCAATAATTGTAAAATGTGCCACAACAGGCAAATGACGATTTCAATGCAGACACATTCATTCGCTCGATCCCTTCCGGGAATCCAGTATAGGCTGCGAGCAAGAGGAAGTAATGTGCAAGGGGCACTACCATCGTAGTGTGCTACAAGTCGAAAATTTGGGTCGGAAGGGACGCGTGCCTGGAAAGTCTAATGCGAGCGCTGGCCGAACCAGAAAATCCGGGTTCGAGTCCCGGTCCTGAATAAATTTTCAGTTTCGCCGCTGAATTTAATTCAATGCCCTGAAACGGTCAAAATGTTTCCATATTTCGAATTCGGATTACGTCACGTTGCTGGCGCGTGAAAATCCTGTAGAAATGGATGAAGACCTGTTCGCTAGATTTCGAACTAAAGACACCAGAGATCTTGCGACAGAACTTCATATCTACTGTTATAGATGCATTGAGTCTGTCAATATCACTTTGAGAAAAAAGAAGTTCAAATGTTTGTTAAGCTTAAGTGACTTAACTACGGGGTCATCAGTCCCTAAACTTACAAACTACTTATGAACTAGCTAACACTAAGGACGGCACAAATATCCATGCCCGAGGGGGGATTCGAACCACCGACCGTAGTGGCCGTGCAGACCGTGTGTGTGTTCTTAACATAAGTGAGTGTAAGTAGTACAGGGACCGATGACCACAGTTGTTTGGTCCCAAAAGTTTACACACATTTGAATTTTACGGAGCGTGGTGCTAAATTTGTAAAGGAATTTGTCTTGTTTGTTTGTAAATCTGTCGGACCAAACTGCGTGGCCATCAGTCCGTAGCTTACAAACTACTTAAACCTAGGTAAACTAACCTAAGGACAACACACACACCCATGCCCCAGGGAGGACTCGAACCTCCACGGAGAGCAACCGCGCGCTCCGCAGCGAGACGCTTTAGACCGCTCGGCTACTCCACCGCGGCGGAATTGGTCTACTTCTTTAACTGAAAGTAATGATAAAGAAACCAATGAATTGCTCCAAAACGACTCTATGGAATAAATTACATCTATAACGTTAACCAACCAACGTTGGTCCTGCAGACTCTAGTTTTCTTTGTTATAAAAACGGGTTTATGATTAAAGATATAGAAATAACTGTCCTTCTAATCAACTGGGACCCTAATCTGAGGTATTTTCTTTAGATATAATTTTTAAATGTTTTAATCCATTTTGATTTTTATCGATTACAACACAATCTATTATGCAAAGACAAGATGTTGCATACAAAAGATATGTATTTTTCCCCGGAGAATCCAAGTCTACATAAACAGAAACCAATTTCCGCACGTCTGTAACAGCATCCCTTGAGAACGGCACGACCGATTTAGCTGAACTCTTTTTTGTTGTGTTCATAATTCTCAGGACAATGTTTGTTTGAAAGAAAATGTTTGGAAGATCTACCGAAAAATTGGAAAATTTGAAAAAAAAAACCTAACTAAAGTGCGTTTTTGAATGTGTTTTAATTATCTCTGCACTAGAAGTCACTAGCCACACGATGAAGAGGGCTAACTATTTTTTTCTTTCGTTATGATCCTCGAAAAATAATCAGAAAAGAATCCGGACTGATACGAAGATGTGTCGGAAAATTATAAGAAATGCACTTTCTGTCATAGGTGACGATAAAACGACATTTGGTTTGAACGATCACCATTAAATTTGGCACATTTCTGTATTTTCTCATCGACAAGTTTTTTTATGCTCCGCAACGCATATATGGTGCATGACAGAGGATATCTTGCAACAGATTTCATCGCCGTTTTACCGATCACAATGATACTTGACTCAGGTATGTATGTTTTCATGGAGAAGGTTTTTACCTTTTCCAAGCCGCTGTATGATGCATAAAATGTTCAAATGTTTGTATAGTCTATGGGACTTAACTACGGGGTCATCAGTCCCTAAACTTAGAAATTACTTATGAACTACTTACGAACTAGGACGGCACAAATATCCATGCCCGAGGGGGGATTCGAACCCCCGACCGTAGTCGCCGTGCAGACCGTGACTGGAGCGTCTTAGTCCCCTCGGCCGGCTATGATGCATAACAGAGGGTAACTTGCAAAAGGCTTCGACACAGTTTGATCACTCACCATGGAAGTTGGCGGGAATATGTCATTCTGCATGTGTAGGAGATAGAGAGGGGGAGGAGAATATGCACAGAGACACGAGCGGAAGGAGGTGGGGAGGAGCAGGTGAACACAGAGCTCGCTGCAAGAGACTGAATGAATACACAGTGCAGGAAATGTTGCTGTGAATCACACGTAGTATCGTTGTTTATATCGGAAGGAGACGTACAGAAACAAGGGGAACGGATGGACGTCGAGCCGCGCGGGCGTAACCGCGTGGTCTAAAGCGGCCCCCCGCGTCGGTGGTTCGGGTCCTCCCTCGGGCATGGGTGTGTGTGATTTTTCCTTAGGTTACTTTAACTTAGTTTAAGTAGTTTGTAAGCCTAGGGGACTGATGACCCAGTGGTTTGGTCCCATATAATTACAAATATTTGAACATTTTTTGATGGACTACGAGGAGACGAATGCGTTAGTAGATAAGAGGGGAGGAAGAAATGGACAAATAAGAGGAGTAAGCAGGAGAGGAATGGAGGAATATCCAATAACCATACATATTAGAAATTGCGAAGCATTGCCGAGTTCGTAATTAAGATGTCGAAGTCCTCCCTCAACACCATGTTCGTGCTCTAGAGGGTTGAGTTTGTTATTTGACCCCCCATTGGAGACGAACAAGTGGTGTCTGTAATGTTTTCTTCTATCACTGACACCGGCCGTCTGGAACGCCCCACCCTTGTACAGGCGCGGGCACGTGGGCCGTGCGCGTGCAGCCCAATGTGCGTGCGGCTAGTGACGTAACGCGTGGCTATTGATTCGCCTTAAGGATAACCGTAAATGGGGCAGTGTTTGCAGGAGTGCGCAGGCGCGCACGCACGCAGTCGGGAGCCTGCCACGCGCCCCACTCACGGGGCCGTCCACTCCTCACCCACGATCAATTCTAGCGCCCTTCGTCAGCTTCGCTTCGAGCCAGCAGTATCGAAACATGACACGACACTATCGACCTGAGTGTGTGAGAACCTCTAAGTAAACATTTATGTCACATAATGTGCTGCGAGTTCGAGTTGTTACTTGAGTGAAGGACCCTACGCATGCACCGTCGACAGACAGACCGACCGACAAATTGAACCCGTTGGCAATTGTGACGAGATATTTTGGTCTCTCTGTTCCCCAACGCGCGTAGACGCGTCAAATTTGACTATCTGTATGTCAGTTGGTGCGCGTAGGGCCCGTAAGTTAAGAGTAGACCCCGCCAAGGCGGAAGTAATTTGATCACTTGAATAGCTACAACGACGGCCCAGTTTAAATTAGTGTTGGTTACGTGGAAGGTGATCGGTGAAAAAAAAATCTAGTGTTGCAGCAACGCCTTACAGTTAAAGGCACTGATTGCAACAATGCACATGCAAAACAAGGCGGAACTGTCAGGCAGAAGACAATGGAGTGGAAAGTATAGGGACGAAAGTAACTTTCGCTTCATGTGTCACTGCCAAATAACAAAGTTCGACGAAATTTGGACCATAACAGAAATAGCTACAATATAGAACAGTGCACTAGGCGAAGAATACACACAGAAATGAGGATTTTATTCAAATACAATAATCACGGAATGGGAAAGGATATCAGTCGTGCCCTTTGAAAGGAACTATCCCAGAATTTACCAGGGGCGATTTAGGGAGACAACGAAAAACCCAAATATGGATGGTCGGAAGCGATTCTGAACGTCCGTTCTCCCGAATACTGGCCCACTGTCCTAACCACTGTGCTACGTCACTGGATGTAGTTTATTGGACTGCTGATTATTTACTCAGACTCTTAGGCTTAACAAATTTTTGTTGTTCAATAAATACTTGTACACATAATGTCTGGACATTCGCGCGGGCATTTTGCCGAGTGGAATACCTGCAGCATCTTGTAAGAAGAGCGATTACCGTCGACAGTTGGTCAAGAATAATGCGATGTGCACAGTTCTCCCCTTGATTTACGTTGACTGTGTATCGACCTGTTGTAACCATTCATCATAAGTAACGAGAACCTTTATCAATATTTAGTACAAAGCTGTCGCTAGTAAGGTTTACCGTAATAGTGAGCGAATGAAATAGGCGTCATGTTACAAACTGGGGGGGGGGGGGGGGGGGGGGAGTGCACTCTCGCCAGTGGTTCGAGTCCCCCTCGGGCATGTGTGTGTGTGTGTGTGTGCGTTGTCATTAGTGTAAATTAGTTCAAGTAGTTTGTACGTCTGGGGACTGATGACCATAGTAGCTGTTAGGTCCAATAGATTTGCAAACATTTGAACATTTATGAAATAGGCAGTCTTGTTCCTCCCCCACTTCGCACCGCAATAGAAAGAAACTAATTTGACTATCCACCCGCTAGAGTTAATACTGAACGGACGTTCAAAACCATCTCTGGTTTAGTCTTCTCGAAAATTAGTTTGCAAAGCCCAATTAATTTGAATCGTCATATGGTAGAATGCTCCTTCGGAATCTATAATGTGATATATCAATTCCCTCGATTTTCATAATTGTATCTCTAAAATACTGTTGCTGTTTTAATATTAAAAATCTTTAAAAATCATATTATAAATCTGTATGATAAATGCACTCGGATTATGGTGAAATTTGGGTATCGGTTAAACAAGTGTGATGGTCTCGACGGGTTCCCAGAGTGTAACAAGATTTTCGCGTTCAGTCTGACCAAAACGAGATTTTCATAAATGAAGACTTCAAATAGATAATTCTGACTTCGTACGAGAGTTACGATGTAAGTTTCTCAGCCACCAGCTGAGGACAAGAGAGGGGAGTAATACGTCAAAACGAGGATAGTGAGTGAACCAAAATTAATTCTTACCACTGGATAACTTTTTATTTCAGAATTTAAGAGTGTATGTGTTGTTTGGTTAAAATGATTATTTATATGAAAAGTACTTGTAGTCGTACATACAGTGCATTTGGATTCAACATTCTTTATAAACTGAAAATATTTCTCGATAAAGGTACTAAGATGCCATTATGCAAGCCGAAGCATCGAATGAAAATTTGTACCAAGGCCGGAACTTGAACTTGAACCCGGGTCTTCTGCTCACTAGGTAGTTGAGCTAATCGCTATGTCACCTTGGTAGAGTGCCTTCGTATAACCGCACGTGTTTAACATGGAATGCTTCCCTCCTCAGTCCAGATTCCTTACTCTACCTGTCTACACGATGTTTCTCCTTTAAGAAGAACAGACGGCGGAGGAAGAAATTTGGAGTGAGGAGAGAGGCATGCGAGGGAAAGAATGTGTGGCTGTGCGAAGCCACTTTGCCAGGTTGGCATAGCGGTTAACGCAACTGCCTATAGAGCAGCACACCCGGGTTCCAGTTACGAGCCTGGTACAAATTTTCATTTAATGCTTCACTCTGCATAGAAACAGCATAGTTTTTTTTTCTTTTTAGTTTTAAGCGTCTCGGAATTATATAGTTTATTTCAATAAAGCCAACTAAGGAACCAGCCAACGCAGCTAGAAACGGCGCACACCTGACTAGACGCAGCCACGTTCCAAACTGTACACATTGTCGCTGCAAGCGTGGGAGTGGTCGCAGGAAATGTAGTTACGCACGCATGCGACTATCTGATGTTGTAGTCAGCAAATTGAGTAAAGATGAAAAGCAGAAATACGTAGCCGTGCAATAGCAGAAGGCGTCAGAGCACCCTCACAGGATATTGAAGTTCAATTGAGTCAACGGTGTGAAAAATCCCAAATAATATGACACAGCATGGAAGGCAATGTGACTGAAGCGTATACTTCAAAGAAACTAAAACAGCTAAAGAGAAGATTGTGTTTCCATAGTCAGCATTCGGCTGATGATAGGGATACATCTATTATATCTTCTAAATTACTACTAATGTAACAAACTAATAACTCCGTTACAACTACACAGCTGTTGATATACGTCGTACTTCAGACCTAGAAAAAATGTGTCAATAAAATTATTCGTTCACAGACTTGTGCTTTTAAAACGTAATATAAAGGATTATCGACTATGTTCGAAGAAGAAAACATGGTTGCAAAGAGTGTATATGGTATTAAATGTTAATTAAATATGTGGCAAAAAAATGTTCAAACGTTTGTAAAGCTTATGGGACTTAACTACGGTGTCATCAGTCCCTAAACTTACAAACTACTTCTGAACTACTTACGAACTAGGACGGCACAAATATCCATGCCCGAGGGGGGATTCGAACCCCCGACCGTAGTGGCCGTGCAGACCGTGACTGAAGCGCCTCAGTCCCCTCGGCCACCGCGGCCGGCAAATATGTAGCAAAGGGAATAAGGGAGCAGCGGTTTTCTTGTAAACACTTTGCACTGAAAGTAAATGCTGGAATGTGGTTGTATGCGAGGAGTGTTACCGAACCAAAGTGCGGCAGGTTGTTGCCGCCCCTTAATCTTGCGGCGACTTTCAGTGTTTCTGACAAGCTCACTTTCCTGCGTTTCGTAACAGAGTGGAAATATTGGAAAGTGAGATACATGTCACACAGAATGCCCGATATTAAATATCCTGATTTTCTTTCTTTCTCTCGTCCGTTAAATTAAGTTTTCGTTACAAATATTATAAACAACTTCTAAATTTAATGAATTTCTCCTAATTCATTAAAATTTCTTCCACGGATTGTTTAGACTTTCGAGTCAAGTTTAGTTTCTAAAAAACTCTTCAGATACTTACATTCCTCAAAACAATGGCCGTCTGGAAACTTTTGCCATTTTTGGTGAGGTATATAAAAGTGTTTTCAATCATCATCCAGCCTGGAGTTTAAGATGGCGTTATCCGTTCAAAGACTGCATATTTACTAAAAGAAACAGTCAATTTCTGTAAGTAATCAAAAGATATGATACAGAAAGCCAGTTCTCTTCCTCAAATCTCGAAATGAAATTAATTACTCTTTAGTTAGGGTTCTCATTCTTTAAATTTGGTTTGCATACCAATAAAACATCTTTCAATTAGAAACAAGTTTTACTGCAGAAGCCTGAAGTCAGTTTCACTGTTCGGACTACTGAACACGAGAATTTGTTGTAGGTGGCCTGTCTTCGTCGTTAAAAATGTTTGCATGGAATCCAAAACTTCTGAATTATTTTAACTGCGGGCATTAACGAGACATCTTTCTTCTAAGAGAGTCTGACGACTGACATTAACGTCATTACCATATGTACTAAAAAATAACTAAATATTTTCACGACGATTATTTCAATGTTGGCATTTAAGACTCCAGCAGCACTTGATATAGTATTCTGAAAAATATGGCCAGGGTATACTATTCCTTCTACACTTTTTGCTACTTTTCCTTTAATTTCGTGAAACACATTCAGCTTGCTGCGTCGGTGAAACCTTCCGATGTTAGTATTGTCTTCAAAAACGGAGATTAATTTATCAAATGGAATTTGCAGTTGTCTTACAGTTTCTAGAAAAAATTGCCTGCAATGTTTCGTTATTCAGCGAATCAAACTTCAAAAGCTTCTGTTGTATTTCGTCAATTTCAGTAAAGTATTAAACAACTAAAGGACATTTTTTCAGCCTTGAGGTCGATGCGTCGGTGTCTAAGCCATAAAATGAAACTTCTTACAAATGTTTTGTGCATTCGGACACTAAGTGTGGTGCGAGAATGTTTTTAACAGTCGCTGTAGCATTGGTCCTAGATGTGGTCTGCTTTGCGGCGCAAAATCAAATGTTTGTAAATCTATGGGACTTAACTCCTCTGGTCATCAGTCCCTAGGGCTTACAAACTACTAAATAACTTATGCTAAGGACAACAAATACATCCATGTCCGAGGGAGGACTCGAATATCCGACGGCGAGCAGCTGCGCGGTCCGCAGCTAGGTGCCTTAGAACGCTCGACGACTCCACGGCGGCGTAGCGCCTTTGGGGTCAGGCTACCTTGAGGAGTTTAGTTTAACAGTGCAGGCAAGTGAACTGAAGTTGATGATGCTCAGCAACGAGAAATTCTTCCGAAGTATCGTCTTTAGTAATGAATGTAGAAATTTTCTTTGACATCGATGCTACTCCAAATCTATTTGTTTTATTCTTCGTTGAAAAGTGATGCGGCACATCTGCCTTACCCCTTGAATTAGAAATAAAACAGATACAAATCAGAAACAACGTTTCATGATTCGTGCGCCCTTCCTTGACGAAAACACCACTTTTGTGTAAAAAAGTGAAACTTTCTCTTTGCATCCCTAAGCGTTTTCGTAACCATTGATTAGCTTATTACACGATAAACAGTAGACAAAACGCTGTAGTCATCGAAGTACACGTCATTACACACTTCACGCCACACACAACCGCAGTCAGTTATGTAGGTAGGTGTGTGTCATGTCCACGACGCACACTTTTTATTGTAGTCGCTCACAGTACAACCTCTGTTCCAGTTATAAACGTTGAAACGGCTGCAGATAATTTGATACTGATCCGCGAAAGCGACTGATCTCCCCCGCTCCTACTCTTCAGAAACGGAATGAAATCTTCGTCAGGAGAATAAATTCTCTGCGCTCCTGCTCGCAGTAAAGACTTTAAACATTATTAACTTGCACTCGTTGTTCGTATTACGTTTAGAAAGAATCACCTTACCAAATCACTACTGAAATGGTAACTGTCCGATTTTTCCGGGTGGAGATGCTTTTTTGTGTCCCAGCCTCGTCGCCGCTTTTGAGTCTCGTTTCCGTCGTAGGTGTCGGTGGCCGAGTGGAATGAGACCGACACAGGAATAAAGATAGCACGCTGGTGCAGGTACGGAGGGGAGCAGCCAGAAACTAGAAACACTAGAGTAAATTAGAACGATATATATATATTGCACAGAATTTATACAATACTTAACTTTTACATATATCAGTACTGCAGAATGCTGATACATAGTTGAGCTAGAGTCCTGCCTAGTGCCTGTCCGATAGCCAAGTCTTCACTGGTGCCTATCTCAGTCCCAAGTGAACGATGTCGTTCAGTGGTGTCCACGAGCGGCGTTGTAGCAGAGGGCGCTCGTGGCTGACGTCGTAAGAACGCCGCGCCGTGCGTGCATGGCGGCGCGCGGCGAAAGTAGGTGGCGCGCACTTTATACTTGTGCGACACCACATGCTTAAACAGTTTTCAGCCCTATACTACTGCAAGAGTCCAGTATTTTTTTCCAATAGTGGTGCTAGATGTAGAAGACGCTTGCATTGTTGTCCATACAGGATAAGCAACACGCAACGACATTTGTGAGACGACCTTATCAACAAACTTGTTGACATACATAAAACTAACGGATACTGCAGGGATTAGATTAGCTAATGAGACGATTAAAGTAGTAGATGGGGTTTTTTATTTGGGTAGCAAGATAACTTCTGATGGCCGAAGTAAAGAAGATATAAAATGCAGAATGGCTAGAGGAAGAAAAGTGTTTCTGAAGAAGCCAAATTTGTTGACATCCAGTATTTGTGTAAATGTTAGGAAGTTCTTTCTGAAAGCATTTGTCTGGGTTGTAACTTTGTATGGGAGTGAAACATGGAGTTCAGACAAAAAGATGATGGAAGTTTTCGAAAAGTGGTGCTACAGACAAATAATGAAAATAAGATGGGTAGATCACGTAACTAACGAAGAGGTGCTCGACAGAATTTCTGGCATATCATGGCTAAGAGAAGAGATGGGTTGGTGTGACACATTCTGAGACATCGAGGAATCGTCATCTTAGCATTAGAAGGAAGTGTGTGGGGTAATAATCGTAGAGGGAGACCACGAGACGAATACAGATAGCAGATTCAAAAAAAAAAAAAAAAAAAAAAAAAAAAAAAAAAAAAAAAAAAAAAAAAAAAAATACATTTTCAAATGTTTGTATAGTCTATGGGACTTAACTACGGGGTCATCAGTCCCTAAACTTACAAACTACATACGAACTAGGACGGCACAAATATCCATGCCCGAGGGGGGATTCGAACCCCCGACCGTAGTGACCGTGCAGACCGTGACTGGAGCGCCTTAGTCCCCTCGGCAGATTCAAAAGGATGTAGGTTGCCGTTCTTATTCTCAGATGAAGATGCTTGCACGGGACAGGGTAGCATGGAGAACTGCATCAAACCAGTCTGCGGACTTTTTAAGAACAACAACCAACACATGGCGTTAGTTCAATACTTGAGCCAAGGTCGTAATATTGTTTTTCAACATCGCTTCAGAATTGGGTCTTGTGGTAACGTCGGGACAAGAAGGTCCATGGCGGTGGTGGTCCCGATGTATCGGGGCGGATGGCAGCTGTAATCGGTCAGCAGGGTTGCCACGTACGAACTGTTGTGCGGTACCACGGTGCCTGTATGTGGCTAGCCCAGCTGCCTAATAAGCAGGAGATCCGGGATCGAACACACAGTTTTGTGTGTGGGCGTTGACCATTCAATGCCTGACAGCAACTTATGTCAAATCATGTCACTGAGAGCTTCACTGTCAGTCATCATACGTATATGAAAAAATGTAATGTTTTCCTATGCAAACACTCGCTGTATTTTGTATCATCCGTCTTTTTTTAAGCTATAGGAACAAACTGCAGTGGTTATCAGACCCTAGACTTAGGAACTAGTTATAGTAAGGAGAAAACACACCTATGTCAGAGGGAGGACTGGAACCTCCGGCGGGGACCAGCAGCCGCGCACTCCGCAACAAAGCGCGTTAGCGCACGGCCATTCCCGCGTGGCAGTGCATCATACGTACAGATAATATCCACAGACGCCGCACGTAATTTTGGAGGCAAACTAGATTTTAGAATGTACCTAGTGGAGAGAGTGTTTCCATATTGAGGTCAAGGTCAACAACAAAAGCTAATACCTGGCAAATAACGAGTTATTTCGCAGAAATACTCAGTAGGTTGTGTAGCTGATGCTCCCTTATACGCGAAAACACACGTGCGTGCGCCGCGCGTGCAACTGCTAGCCCGGGTGAGGGTGCATTCCGCGGCGTCAAGGACAAAGATGGCGGGGGCGGAAGCACGTGGCCCGCGAGTCAGATATAGGCGGCGAGCTATTCTGGGCGGCGCTGCATAACCACCTGTTGCTGCGACGCAGCGCGCAAGCCCCGCCCACCCCCGCACCCCACTCGCTGTCAGTTTATCATCCTGCTGACCTCATTTAAATCCAACACCTTCCTATCTGCATCATTACCGTTCCTTAAGTATGGCGACACCGAGGTTTCTTTCTCTGTCGCCACTGACTCTTCTGTGCACACTGTTATCCGGTGCTTGGGGACTAACGCGTTACCTGTAACGCCGTTACTAGCAACAGTTACTTCTCGAAGGTTACTCCGCTAACGTCGTCATTATCTCCATTAACTAATTTTAACTTCAAATAAGCTCATTCCATTGGTAACGATTTATAGTGTCGCTTACCGAGCGAGGATTCGCAGTCGCAACACAGTGGACTCGCATTCGGTAGGGCAACGGTTCAAACCCGCCTCCGGCCATCCTTATTTAGGTTTACTGTGATTTTCCTAAATCACTCCAGGCAACTGCAGGGCACAGCCAATTTCCAACCCCACCCGTGACAAATCTACCGTTTCTAATGACCACGATGTCGGGCATTAAATCCTTACGTTACTTCTTTTTTCTTAAAGTGTTGTTTCTTTACTATCGCCCGTGATATATAGGGTTGCCAGCATCTCAAGACAATATAACACATTTATTAAGTGGTACCACTTCTACAAATGAAAAACTAATATTAATATTAAAAAGGAAGAGAAACCCCCAGGTCAGTCGGGCGGTTTAAAGCGTCGCTTTTCAGCACGGGAAATGTGCCTGCCGCGGTACCAATCCGTCCGACGAATTAACGACGCGGCTCGGTGAACCGCTCAGCTTGGCTGAGGTTTTTCTATTGTTTTCCGAATCTCACTAGGAGAATACCGGCCTGGTACCCAAATCCCGCATCATTTACACAGTTCGCAAACATTTAGAAAACCGTCTTAGACGCGTGGCCTAAGGCGTTGTTCTACAGATTGCGCGACCTCTCCCACCAGAGAGTGGAATCCTACCTCGGGCATGGTTGTGTGTTGTGTAAGTTAGTTTAAGTACTTTGTAAGTCTAGGGAAACAATGACCCAAGAACTCATCTAACAACATAGAACAAACTCAATCCCATATCCGATCTACACGTAAAAAGAGGGGGAGGGGGGGGGGGGAATTATGTGATTCGATCCCAAGTTAGTTGTAGGATTTTTATCTCCCACTTGTCAATTCTTTAACCTTTGGCTGTGTTAGCTGATGTGAAAAATAAATGGGTACAACTGCGTATGGAATCCACCCTAAACTGTAGATTCCCTATAAGTGGCTTGATAAGTGAGTGAGGCAACGGCATATCACCTCCAACAGTACCATACCAAGAAATCACTGAAGTGTTCAAAAACCAATCTTCTAATAGGTAACTGCTTTACCTGAGTCCACAATAAGTATATAGCAGTCCTGTCTCACACATGGATAACATAAAATCTCCGATATTACACTCGTTTCCACATCTTTCGGATATGGAGAAAGAAACAGGCACACAAATGCCTTGGACATGTTACACTAATTTTTTAATTCTATTTTTTGACATCAAGTGAAATCCACAGTTAGTCGAATTCCAAGGATAATCCACAGTTAAGATTCGCAATAACGTATTACTTAACATCCTCTATCAATTTTCATCATGACCACAAAGACAACCTTAAATAACGATTGGATACAGGAGTAAACATTTTACAAAATGATTTAATACAGGCGTTGATTAGACACAAAATAGGGAAAACATACAGGAATAGCTGAAGAAATCTGAAATCCAACACCTAATATCCGTTCGAAAGCCAACCCGCCATACACAACTGTCTGGGAGCTGCCCCAGTAGGAAGGAAGGAGGCACACTGCTACTCATTGTATTCAAAGAAGAGTGCTCCTTTGTTGTGAGTTTGTTTGTTTGCTTTGCAATTCATACAAATCTGCAGTTTTATGCAAATCTTGACGAAATCTTCACACTAGACCTTGAAAACAAGAGGATCGTTGCTATCTATATAAAATTTCATATAATGGATGGCGGAGGGTACGTTACTTACAGACTTCGATACACACCATTTTATTCCTAACGTCAAGAAATTTTACACACTTGACCATCAAACCGAGAGGGTGCCTTACGGCAGACTTTGACACCGTTTTAATAATCACTAGAAATTTCCCCCATGTATGAATGTTTTCATAGAGATGGCTTTTATAAACCGCATGTCAGTGTATGGTGCCTGGCAAAGAGTACCTTGCAATAAACTTTGACATTGTTTGACTGATCACCAAGAAAGATAAGAGATATATGTGAGGTTTCATACACAGTGGGAAGAGGAGACGAAGTGCAGAGGCGGAATAACAGAAGGCGAGGAGGCGGAGCGGGAGACGGAAGATGTGCATCGAGAAACAGAAGGTGGGACACGATTGGAGGGGAGATGGGCTGCAACAGTATAGGATAAGTAAATACCCAGCCCATCTAGAAACATGGATTTGTGTATGTATCTATGTTCCCTATAGAGTCCAAGACGACCGGAGCAATTATGACGAAATTTTCAGGAAATGGTCAGATTAGGCCAGTGGGTGATTCTGTGAAGTTTGGTACTTCCTGAAACATATGTTGTCTCATTACAACAAAGCTTCTGAATAGAAAAATATGCGTTGAATTAAAATTTGTGCCGCGACAGGGATTCGAAACCAGGTCCTGCATACTAGGCAGATGCTTTACCCACTTAGATATTGATACATATTTCATAGGGGAACATCAAGGCAGAATTAAAGTTTGGGTGGTGGAGGGAGACGTGCTCTGCAGACCGTCCGTGTAGTCATGTTGTCGATAAGACGTGATAACTCAGTGGGTAAAGCGTGTGCCTAGTCAGCAGAAGGTGCTGGATTTGAACCTCGCTGTGGGACAAATTTTAATTCAGCGTCTCTTGGAACGACAGTATGACCCCTAGTTGAGATACAGTCAACCGTTTCTATCATGCCGTTATTCTGTAATTGTAGTGCTAGTAACCAATAAAATACATACATCTATTTATATATGTAAAGAATATAGATTCCTCCTGTGCAAATCTGGTTGGGTCGCAAGATTATTATAAAAATAAAGATGTATAATACTCATATAGTCATTATATATATTGGTAGGGAAGTAATTTGATAAATTTAGGACAAAGTAGTTGATTAGGTAATTCCATATCTCCTAACTTTATTCACGAGGCCTGACATGAGATCTCACAACTGTTGGTAGTGGAGAGACTACGTAGCAAGCCTTGCAGTTTTTATACTTTTTATGCGATCTCCTATTCTCAACAGTTTCAACTACCTCTCGGACTGCATTTATTTAGGAGGGCATGATGCAAAGTATTAACTAATTTTTCTAATTGAATTCTCAATATATGTGTGAAATATATATGCCATCCATATTACTTGGTCTACTTCGATGGAGCTTGCAATCCGGTGCAATAATTAGCATAACAAATTAAGACAAAGCAAAGATGAGATTCTTAACAGGAAATGCTCAATATGTTCACCATCAGTCTGTCAACGCCCACAACTGCAGAGTTTGGGCTACCGAAAATTCTAGAACTCTCGTAGAAACTCCATTGCACGACGAGAAAAGTCACGGTATGGGTTCGGCCTTTTTTCTTCGAGTAACTGCGTGATTCTGGTTTTGTAACTGCTACCGTGACGGGTGAGAGGTACGCCGATATGTTACAAAATCTCATCATCCCCAGTCTGATAAACACCTGCTGGAATGTACGATTTTTATGCAGGATGGTGCTGCAGCCCATATTGCTAGACGCGTGAAAGATTTCTTGCGTGCGTCGTTTGGAGGTGGTCGTGTGCTCAGCCGCCACTTTCGTCATGCTTGGCCTCCCAGGTCTCCAGACCTCAGTCCGTGCGATTATTGGCTTTGGGGTTACCTGAAGTCGCAAGTGTATCGTGATCGACCGACATCTCTAGGGATGCTGAAAGACAACATCCGTCGCCAATGCCTCACCATAACTCCGGACATGCTTTACAGTGCTGTTCACAACATTATTCCTCGACTACAGTTATTGTTGAGGAATGATGGTGAACATATTGAGCATTTCCTGTTAAGAATCTGATCTTTGCTTTTTCTTAATTTGGTATGCTAATTATTGCTTTTCTGATCAGATGAAGCGTCATCTGCCGGACATTTTGTACTTATTTATTGGTTATAATAAAACCCCATGTCATTCCAATAATATGTGTTAATTTTTACCTCTCTACCTACACAATTCCTTGATTTATTAAGTTTTCAAATTTATACTGACTTTTTGATCACCCGGTACTTACATGCTTCATTTTTCGTGCAATTAACATGCATAATATTAACAGGTTACAGGAAGGTGCTTTGGAATGTTTAGAAATATGCAGTAAACTTGTCTATTATTTAAATAAAATAAAATAAAATAGTACCATGAAGAGGGTTTACCTCTCATATATGTCGATGAAACATATATTCGCTGTTGGCATACTACACCCAATGAGTGGACAGATGGAACAAGTCATGGAGGAAAGGCGCCACTTTCAGAAGGACAATATCTGATTATGGTACACACAGATAACTGATAAGGACAAGTAGTTCTGCAGACTATATGGTATTAATGGTGTAAAAGCTAAAGGAAACACTTACGTTTTCTGGTCTACAATACTGTAGAACAGGAGAAAGTGAGCATTCATTTTAAATTTGAACATGTTCTATAATGCAGTGACAGAAACGCTATCGGTTTTATTAACCGTTTCGTATTGTGGGTGTTTGATTTAGTATTGTTTCTGTCTGTTTAAGGTATATCCAGAGGACTGTAGTAAACTGAAGACTAATCATTTATTTTTTATTTGCAAGTTAAACAGAAACACCAGTAATACTGACAAATCAGTCCATATTCTGTATCACAAAGTTTACATAACTAACGCTTTAAGTAATATGTATTTCGAAGTAAGATGGGTAATGTTAATCAAATGATAAAAATAATGAAATATTAATAAAATTGTGTGAAGTATTTAGAAAAGGTGTTTTTGATGGTATGGTTAGGTACAGAATAGAGAATTTATATAACTCCAGCAGATAGTGGAGTGTAGGCTTCAGTTTAGAGCGGCACTTCCTCTCCACTTCCCCTCACTGCTCTGCCATTACCCCCACCACTACCACTCTCCCCACGCTTGCCCAGCCGTCTGCACATCTACCGGCCAATTTATCCTGAGTGCAGTTTACTTAATCTACATACGAAATTGCTAGTATCATCACTCCTTCACAACTGTCACTGTTGCACTATCTGCCCACTGAGTGCACCTGCATCAGAAGACCATGATTGCTATTCATTGGAATGTATATATGTGTGGTGGGTCGAGAACTACCGCCCCGGCGTATTTACTTCAGAATATAATATGCTATCCACTACACTACAACTGTCAGCTTGGTATGGCAAATGTTAATTACTAATGTGTCACTTCTGGACACTATGTTATAACCACATTAATCGTACTAAGAACGATATGTTTTTGGTAATTCTTCGGTCCGCTATTGCTGTGAAATAACAACGCCTGACTTATAATAAGAAAATCATGAAATACACAAAGCAAGATGCCGTATGCCAGGCAAAATTTCCACCCGATCTCGAATCGTCTGCTTCATAGCAATTCGGTAACCTTCGTTAATATTCGGAGGTTGAGCCGTAGTAGCCGGTCTGTGTGTAAGGTCAAGAATAACTGACAGGTACCTGGGAAGTGGTTAGGTGTAGGCCAAGAGAGGGTGGGGGAGAGATTGACAGGGAGGGGAGGAGGCGATGGAAAGGAGAGAGGAAGAGACGAAAGGAGAGAGGGGGAGGAGGAGATGGGCAGAGTAAATAAAACACCCAGGGAGGAGGGGGGAGAAGTAGATGAATATTAGGGAGGGGATAGGAGGAGGTGAGCTAAGAGTGGAACAAATAAATATTGTATAAAATGTTGCTGTCCATTACCGTTTATATCCGAAGGAAGCGAGGAGGTAACGGACAATGAGAGGCGGGAAGAGGAGGTGGACTAACAGAGGTTTGAAACAAATTCCCGAGGAACGTTGCATTTTCAGCTAGTTTCTAATAAGTATTTATTTGCGTGTATGCATTTGTAAGGACGCCATGTGGATTTTATAACAATGGCGTTTCGGACTGCATTAAACACAACAATATTTTGCACAAACCCACTCACAGTATACAAAATGCAAATAGAAACTGTATTTAAGCAGTCAGCGAATCTTTTGTGTGAGGATAAACGTAGTAGTGTGTGCGAAATCATCTTGTATTGATAACGATAGGAAGCTTGCGTCAGAAAAACATCATAATTTGTCATACAAGTCTTTATGACACGTAGCTACTGAATTGATTTGCTTAACGCCACATTTTCTAGCTTTAGCAACTCGTGTTTTCAGGACTCCAACAAAATTTTGAAGATACTACAACACAAGATTTATTTTCCAAGTTGCGATTTCATTGACACCCATTCTTAAGTATCATAATTTTTGGACCAGTTGTGCAATAGAATATTAAATATCTTTCAGCGTTTATTTTATTTATTTATTTTTTACTATCTTTTCTGCGGTTTTAGAGGAAAAGGATAGAATGTTTAGTAAATAAATATAACAGACTCCGAGCGAAAAGATTGAATGTCCAAAGGGCAGTGTCGTGTCTGCACTGAAAGACCCTATTTAGTTGCTGCGCTACTTACATCCCCAGGGTGGGTGTCGGAGAATAATAGTGAAATAGTAAGCAGTCACTTAAGATGCATGCTGGTGCCCTTCGATTACCAGGTGACAATGTCAATTTGTGAAACCGACAGCTTTTGGAGGGGTTTGCTTCATTTGATATTAAAAGGTACTCCGGACGTCATCTATAATCTACTTACTGGGGCCCTTTGCGACTTAGCTGCTCACAACACTTCCAAAGTAATTACGGCGCTGTCATGTGGGAACTGTTACAAACAGCTGATGTTGGCTCAGTCTAAGACTGTGTTCGAACTTTGACTTGGATACGGTCACATTGTTACCTGGAAATCCGCTATGACAGAAAATACTGTTTAGTTAACTGTCCGACGCGTGATTCGGCACAGTGATCGCCTTCAAGAACAAGACTTATTGGAGAGGGGAAGATCTTATTACGATATAAGTCGCTCGTGCAAATTAACAATCTCAGCTGTTTCATTAGGATTATAATTAACGAGTTAAAATAGTTGAAAAAAAAAAGAACTTATTGAACACAGTTGTATAAAATGACTGATATAAAAAAACTAGTGGATCAGGAACGTTGTTTCTCGAGCATCATGAGACATTGTAATTACTGAGGTTAGTAACATCAGCACTGTACCTGATGTCTGCGTGTGTGTCCTACTTCTCTCGGTCTGCAGTCTTTATGGTGTCTCTGCAATAGTGACAGTTGAAGATCCACACCTTGGACTTTGCAGATGA
Organism: Locusta migratoria; assembly: GCA_026315105.1. Lineage (NCBI taxonomy): Eukaryota > Metazoa > Arthropoda > Insecta > Orthoptera > Acrididae > Locusta > Locusta migratoria. The sequence continues at coordinate 458,284,553 of CM048755.1, forward strand.
CAACATTATTTTTATTTTTGAATAGGGTAAAATTTTGTAACATTAGAATCTACAGATTCCAAGATTTGTTTTTTAATACTGCAGTAAGACCATAATAGCCGGCCGGGGTGGCCGAGGGGACTGAGGCGCTCCAGTCACGGTCTGCACGGTCACTACGGTCGGGGGTTCGAATCCCCCGTCGGGTATGGATATTTCTGCCGTCCTTAGTATAAGGTAGTTGATAAGTAGTTTGTAAGTTTAGGGACTGATGACCCCGTAGTTAAGTCCCACAAGCTTAACAAAAAAAGACCATAATAAGACAAAAGTAGTATAGCAGGTGTAATATACCACACATTCAGACATCAAACACAGAACTAAAGTTAATTCTGACAGGAACTGAAAAGGGAAATAAATTCCTGAAACGCGTCTACCTACGCACGTACAAACGATACTCTTGTTTTAAAAAGGTTCCAGTGTTTGTAGAGCTTATGGGACTTAACTACGGGGTCATCAGTCCCTAAACTTACAAACTACTTATGAACTACCTAATACTAAGGACGGCACCAATATACACGCCCGATGGGGATTCGAACCCTCGACCGTAGTGGCCGTGCAGACCGTGACTGGAGTGCCGCAGACCACTTGGCCACCGCGTTTATGACGTGTGGAACTAAGTTCTTTAAAGTAACAGAACCATATTTTTAACTTTCTAAAGGCAAAGCTGTGTGTGTCTGACAAACAGTCTTCCTCGTCGGTTGACGCTGCTATCGACTGAACGGGTTATATCGGCAGTAGGTAGGTGGCCGTAATGTTCCGGTTGATCAGTGTGTGTTGAAGGTGCTTTGGCAGTCGTGCGATTCACTGTTTTGCCGCCGATGGCATGAATTTTGAACTTTTTCAGCCGTGTAAAGAATTTTGTGTGTGTTATGCTATATTGAATAGCTGGAGGTCTGTGTCTATGTCGCCAAGGTGGTGGTTGTTTCTAATGAGCTGGTATGCCGAAGTGAAATGTGAAATATTCCTTTTAAATGTTCAGAGTATTTTATTCAGAACTGTCTAAAACTCTGTCCTACATATGCTATTCGTAGATTCCTCTCGAACGCTACAAAAACCTATGTACAGCCATTCGCGTTGCTTTTTCAGTTATTATATTTTCATAATGTATTATAAAGCATCCGCCTTCCTGCAACAACATAATACACTTTGTTTCATTTAAGCTTGACAATCGACGCAGCTAACTTGTTTTGCGAATTATTTTTGAAGGAGGGAAAGGTAGAAGGAGTAGGAAGGAAAGGAAGGAAGCTTAGGGTTTAACATCTCGTCGACAGCTTGGTCATTAGAGACGGAGCTCACGCTCGGATGTTTGGACAAGGATGGGGTAAGGAAATCGTCCGTGCCCTTTGAAAGGAATCATCCGGCATTTGCCTGGAGTGATTTAGGAAAATCACGGAAAACCTAAATCTGGATGGCCGGAGGTTGATTTGAACCACTATCCTCCCGAATGCGAGTCCAGTGTGGAAGGAAAGGATTGACTTGAACTGCATTGGGGCATTGACATTACACCATTTTTTTCTTTGGGTTGTTCGATCGTTGCGGACGCTTGTTGGTGTTTCTTTGTGATTGATCGTTTTGTTCTTAACTCAGTTTTTTTTATTAGAGAGAGCATTGAGTCCTCTCACTGAACGCGCTGAGCCACCGCGCCGGCACCACTTGGTTGATGGTCGCCTCCTGTTTGTCTCAAACTTCCACAAGTCCCACGCTACGGCTGTAACGCCCCCAGCGTCCATGCCTTCTTACACTCGCCATTACGTATTACCGTGCGAGGTAGAAAGTATAATCGCGTGTCAGAAAGAACAGACACGACACTAATCTTTAATAAGTATTTACAGGCGAAGACGAAGTTTTGTTCACTTACTTCACCTCGTCCTCGCACGGGAATCCGCAATGGCGAGAGTAAGTGGCCATGGACGATGGGGACGCTACTGTCGTAGCGTCAGACTTGTGGAAGTTTGAGACGGACGGGTGCGGGCAGCCAAGTGGCTAGGGCGACCCTTGGCCCTAAATGCCGGCGTGGTAACTCAGCACGCTCGGTCAGAGCGCTCAACGCTCTGTGTGACAAAATAACTGAACAAATAGTCAACGAATAACCCATAACAAACAGAAACAAATTACCGCAACAAATCGATTTACCAGAAAAAAAAAATAAAAAAATAAAAAGGGGATACCCGGTTTCGATTCCCGGGCTGACTCACGTTTTAAACTTGTCACCATTGTATAATTTCAATGTCCCATTGCAGCTGAAGTCAATCCTTTCCTTCCTAATCCTCGAGAATTATGGCTGTTACTTCGTTGCTATGGCTCACACGCACCTGTTCCATTGATCAACCCCAGAACATTATGGCAACCTACCTAATAGGCCATATGCCCATATGACGCCGGCCGCGGTGGTTGAGGGGACTGAGGCGCTTCAGTCACGGTCTGCACGGCCACTACGGTCGGGGGTTCTAATCCCCCCTTGGGCATGGATATTTGTGCCGTCCTTAGTTGTAGGTAGTTCATAAGTAGTTTGTAAGTTTAGGGACTGATGACCCCGTAGTTAAGTCCCTTAAGCTTAACAAACATTTGAACATTTGAACTCTATTGACGATGTCATTCACATACCTTTACCTGTTGTAAAGAATCTTTTGCATTGTAACAGGACGGAGAGATTCCTTAGATGGATATATGCAGGAGGTAGAATTAAACTACACGAATTCTTGGTATTGTCAGAAGGCGTATAGAACCATAACAGGAAGACCAAAACCTTAACTGTTGAAGTACTGAATGGGGGACAGCGATACATCGATCTAAGGAACTGTTGGTACATTTCGAAAAGAAATATGTGTATTGTAACAGGGTACGAGAGGGAGTATTAAATATCGGAACTTGATAATTTTAAGAGGAGTCACATACTGAGACTGGTATGATTTGTATGAGAGAGAGAAAGAAGGCTGTTGTTAGATGGGACTTGTATGTGAAAGCATGTTTGCTTTCAGGACGGGAGGCTGACGCTGACTGCTGTTGTCAGGATGGGTCCAGCTCGATTGTAGCATGTTTAAATAAATGCAATGCGCGCTATCCTTGTCAATGTGGTGTGTCTGCAGAGGTCTTGCGTAGAAGGATTTGATCATTTGGATATGTAACTCAGATGTTTTTTGAGAGAGGATGCTTAAAACGTTATGATATTTTGTTTAAACATTTAGCAAATGTTTATTCAGCTTGCCTAGAGAAGAGAACACTGTGATCGTACTGGAAATTGAGCTACATTACTGTTAGGCGTTTAAACGATGATCGTTCGTACCGTTTCCGAGAGAGATTGTTAACGTAGCTGTGTTACACGTCTAGAGTCTTTGACACTCAAGTTTGGGCCGGTCGTTACCGTTACATTACGTTCGTCGGCTGTTGTGAGCATCGTCTATACAGTTATTTTGCCCAGGCTAACAGACGGATGGCTTTAAACGCATTCCTTGCTATTTCTATAGGCAGATAGACGGTGGACACTTTCACCTGCTAGGCTGGGAGCGCGAGTGCGCTCGACCCAGCAGGACTGGTAAGTTACGAAAATCTCACCCTAAACTGTGAAACGAAATGTCGCGTCAGAAAACGTAGGTCCCTGGCGTCGTTGTTGATTGTTTTTAAACAATTGTTGTTAAACATTACTTCCGAGAGAAATACTCTTCCTTAATAAATGTGTACTAAGTACGACTGTTATGCAAAATAAATGCGTACTAAGTACGACTGTTATGCAAAATAATCGGAGGCATACCTGTCGACGGTGCCGGCGGTGGTGGGCGGTTAATTTGATATGTAAATTTAATATAAATAATCAGGGCTGGGCGGTGGTGGCCCAAGTGAGCAACTGTGAGGGGCGGTGATGTTGTTTACGAGAACATTACTTGTTATTCGGCCTTAAGATTGTCATTGTCTTCCCATGTTGGTGTATGTCTATAAGTAATAACTTTTGTAAACAAAAATTCTATGGATGCGGGTTCGAATCCCGGACCAGGTCACATGGGGGTGGGAATCTTTAGGACTGTTGGTGGGGTGGTAGTGGGGGCGATAGTGGGGGCGGGGCGGGGGCGGTAGTGGGTCTGGGGGCGGGGGCTGCACTCACACAAGTGCTTACTTGCGGAAGCAGTTGCCCTTGTTACTGATAAAAACATAGGTTGTTACAATTAAATTGATATGCAGATTTAATTAAATTAATTGGGGGCGGTCGGGCAATTGGGTGACTGCTGGGGGCGAAGGGGTGGTGGGGGCGGTGGTGGGGGCGAGGGGGGGCAGCGGTGTGGGAAAGTAACGGTACTTGGATGACGTCATCAACAGAGTAACGGTACATCGGTGGTCGGGCCGAGTGCGTGGGCCTGGGGGCGGAGGTGTGCCCAGGTAGCGAAATGGTACCCTGGCGTCGAACTCTCGTCACCCTACTACTTGTAACGCACTGCCACTGCAACTGCGACGGTCACGTACCCATTTCAGTCCGTCGTAGTTGCTGATGTGGTGTTAACAATGGCACACGCACGGGTCGTTAGCTAATGTTCTAATGTTTGTAGAGCTTATGGGACGTAACTATGGGGTCATCACTCCCTAAACTTACAAACTACTTACGAACTAGCTAATACTAAAGACAGGACAAATATCCATGCCCGAGGGGGAATCGACCGTAGTGGCCGTGCAGACCGCGACTGACGCGCCGCAGCCCCCTCGGCCACCGCGGCCGGCGATCGTTAGCTGCGGAGGCCCTTCGTTACAAATGTTCGATGCACTGTGTGTTCAGGAAACCTTCTACTTCACCCAGCTGATGTTGGCTCCGCCATAGTTCCCCACCTGTCCTGTATTACCAGTCTGCCCAGCCTACAATGTCCGACATTTGTAATGAGCGATGTGCCACCCAGTCCCTCGACGTTTAGACTACAACACTCCTGCCACAGCAGACAGATTGTGCAGTTACTCATATAGAGCCTCCGTGTGATTACAATCTGCTCTCGGACAATCTCAGGTATGTGACGTGCCTTTCCCATTCTACACACGGACAGCACACTCATTGATACAAACTCGGATCGAACGCAACAAAACGTGTGTTTATCAGTCTCACAAAAACATTCCATTCGCAGGCTACACACATATAGCAAATACAGCACAAATGCAGTACTGACACAGAAACATAGTAGAATACTAACTTAAATGACTGTAAGAGCAGTCCTACAGTTGACAAAAGGAAAAATAAAATAAATCATAGTTGTAAAACAGCACTTCAGGTCCAACTTTCGAGGTACTTAATAAAGGTGTACCTAAATCCTTTAGTCAACTGTCAGAAACGTGATATTGCACTATAGTCATCTTGAAGCATAGATATTATCGGTGAAGAGCAGCTCTCATCCAGCTTTTGTGGTCTACTTTGCAGAAAGGGGTGTATAATTACCATTCATATTAATTATCGCTACCTCACTTATCCCCTCTCGTGCAGATTACTTGAAAAGCATATTTATAATTAAACTGTCGAATACGAAAATACCGAATTTAATGCTAAAAGCTGGCCCCGTAAGCAAGTCCTCGGGGTGTCTGCTTCAAAAGGAGCTTAACTAGTAATAGACTACCGCTATGCGCGTTTCTCCTAGCGATTCACAGCGGCTTAGTCTCACTGATGCGTTACCGCATGCGATATCAACAGTGTCGAAGACATTCTTGTTAACTGTTAGGTGCCGCTAATTACTAGCGAACGCTGCAGTTAATCCTCTTTCGCGCAGGCACCGTTCAGAGTTTGGAGTACGCGGTACGGAGTGGCTAGGCACTGCGCTCCGCTGCTTGTCTTCGTAGACCCCACTGCTGTGTACGTGTAAAGTTCCGTCGACTGTTTCAATTTACTGATGTCATTAGCAGCGGTCTCGATTAGCAGCTAAAATAGTTAAGGGTAAACAAACCTCAAGGAATTCATTTAAGTCTTATTGGAAGTTTGCTCTGAACTCAAACAGCTATTAACTGTCATCGGCCAACGAGAAAGGCGGCGCAGTTGGTAACACACTGAATTCTCATTCGGGAGTAAGTTCGGTTCAAACCAGTCTCCGGCTATCGTGATTCAGGTTTCCCATGATTTTCCTAAATCACTCCATGCAAATTCTGGGATTTTTCCTTTCCAAGAGCATGGCTGACTTCCTTTTCCATCTCCGCCAAACACTAACCGAGCGTGTGCTCTCCTCTTTAATGACCACGATGTCGACCAGACGGAATACCTTACTCCCTTCCATCGTGATGGTCCGCTCAACACCCACATCACCCATAGGAATTGGGCAAAAATATCTAAACACTACGAGAAAGCGTGCATGAACATAAATGCAGATTATGAAAATTCAGCATGCTGGATGGTTCGGGAACAGCAACTTCTTTACTATCTATATTAACAATTTCAAAACAGTCAAAGTTGAAAATTGTTTTTTTTTTTTTTTTATTGACGACTAGTCAATAAAATTGCCTTAGGCCATTATCAAGTCAGCCTAGAGGACAAGAAAGTCACGTATGACAAACGCTAAAATAATATGATCATCCTTTTTCTTGATTAAAAACAGAATTTTCACAATACAAATATATACATACCAAGTCAGTGTCATCTTAAATACACATATCACCAAATTTACAGAATATAAAATATTATTGCTCGTAAGGCGTATCGTGAAATTTACAGAACAAAATGTATTACTATCTACAAAATCAGGCATCAACTAATAGTATCACCGTGTATCGTTCAATAAGGAGGTATTTTAGCAGAGGGCCCTACATACCATCTTTATTTTTATAACATGACATACAACAAAACGAAACTCGTACAGCCGGCCGCAGTGACCGAGCTGTCTGCGGCTCGCTAGTCACAGTCTGCACGGCTGCTACGGTCGGGGGTTGAATCCCCTCTCGGGCATGGATGTTAGTGTCGTCTTTAGTATAAGGTAGTTCATAAGTAGTTTGTAAGCTATACAAACATAGTAATTACACATGTTCAAATGTTTGTATAGTCTATGGGACTTAACTACGGGGTCATCAGTCCCTAAATTTATGAACTAACTAAGACTAAGGACGGCATAAATATCCATGCCCGAGGGGGGATTCGAACCCCCGACCGTACTGGCCGTGCAGACCGTGACTGGAGCGCCTCAGTCTCCTCGGCCACCGCGGCCGGCCATAGTAATTAATTAATTAATAAGTCCCTTAATCTTACCAAACATTTGAACATTTTTTTTGACTCTCGTGCAAAAATTGTAACGTCAAAACGAAAAACATTTTTCTCGTTTATAATTATTTAGCCCATAAAACAGAGGTATTTTTGTTACGTCATTGATGACGTGTACCTCTACGAGTTAAATATATATTTCCAAACAGCATCTTGCCGTAACATTTAATATGCAAAAGTATAGTTCACAATAAACGTCGAACCAGGAATAAACTAATAAACATACTTCTGTAATACTTGATAACAGATTCACAAGGTGTTTCAGTACGATATGTAGGGGAGTGGGGGAAGAGGAAGGGGAAGGGGAAAGGGGAAGGGAGGGGAGGCAGTTTAGGGGCTCATACTAGCTAGTCTCGGTATACTTATCTGCTTGTTATTAACCGGAATATATAACTATACAGCCATACCAATCTAACAAAGCGTTTGAAAATTTAATACGAAGAACAATTTCAGGGGGGATACAAGTAGTTGCAGGTGAGATTGAGGTTTGGGGGGGGGGGGTGGAGCAGGTTGGGCACCTTATATCCATATTCACGTGTGTACCATGCATAATTACTATTAGAACATCACAATTTATATCAAAACAAATTATCCCTATATTACATTCAACTTATTTTTATAGTCTAACCTACTGAAACAGATGTCAGAATTTAAGCCAATCGCCGGCCGCGGTGGCCGAGGGTACTAAGGCGCTCCAGTCACGGTCTGCACGGCCACGACGGTCGGGGGTTCGAATCCCCCCTCGGGCATGGATATTTGTGCCGTCCTAGTTCGTAAGTAGTTCATAAGTAGTTTGTAAGTTTAGGGACTGATGACCCCGTAGTTAAGTCCCATAGACTATAAAAACATTTGAACATTTGATTTAGCCAATCAACTCGATCAGGATTTATCATGTTGTTTTTAATATTATGAAGAGGTTGTGTTGTGACGTAAAATGTACCATTCTCTTCTATGAATAGGGTTAGTGAGGATGGAATATTAGGGTAGGATAGAGATGGGACAGGCAGGGCGGGGGGAGAGGAGATTTGAACGGTAGACAACAAACTGCCCTCATAACATAACATTACGTATTAATTCCTGTTTCAAGAATAGAAACAAACCTTTTAGGGGGACAACTAACAATTTGCAATTTTGGCTGTTCTGAAATTGTTAATATAAATGCAGATGCTAGTGAATCCTGCAGGTTGCGCTGTTCTGCTGTTGAAAAATGACATCTGTGCAGAGCCGCATTGTGTTGAAACTGTGAGTCGTGACCAGAGCACAGTTGTGTGTAGTTGTGAGACTATTGCGTCACAGAGCAGTGAATTCGACAGTGGGTACTCGTATCTAGAATTAAGGAATATTCACATGTTTGTAAATTTGTGGAACTTGGCTGCTGAGGTTATCAGTCACTACTTTTGCAAACTACTTACTCCAACCTAAGGACAAAACACACACGCCCATGTCCGAGGGAGTACTCGAACCTGGGACATGGGAGAACCGCGCGCTTAGAACGCTCGGTCATTCCACCGCGGCTGCAACTAAGCAAGTCCAAGTGTTTGGTGTTGCGGATCGCACCATATTGAAGGTTTATCCCGCTTACAGGGGATAGCGGTAAAACTATCAAATGTTCATATAGTCTATGGGACTTAACTACGGGGTCAACAGTCCCGGTAAAACTATCAGCTAATACTGTATATACATGGTAAGCTGCCTGTTATTTCTCACATATTCGAAGGAATTGACACCACATACCATTTATATATATTAACATGTAATATTACTATGTAATGGGGCATGTTAACAAATAATAAATACAATACCAATTATATACAATTTATTTCTACGCGACGACGCCGTATGGTTCATTACTTCACCGAAGATGCGGTAATAACGTTCGACCTGATACGGGAATCCGAGTGGCAAGCATAAGAGAACGTGGACGATAGGGGCGCTTCTCTCTTAGCGTGCGGCTTTGGGCCGAACTGTAGGATAGCCAAGTGGTTAAGGCGACCGCTGTCCTCAAACCAGGAAACCCAGGCACGAGTCTCATTCCGGGCCAATTTTTCACATGTAGCCAGTGAATTGTTTCAACGACCCTGTGTTGCCAAGAGCTGCTCTTTTCTTTCTCTTTCCTCTTTCTTCCTAGCATTAAAATGCAATCATCTGCTAGGTCACAACGCGAACGAAGAAGTGGCACAAATTCACTGAAGAGGACGGAAAAAAGAGGACGACCGCAGATTTTGACGTCGCAGTAACAAATCCTGTCAGCTCCAAGGGGGCTTGATCATTGACGTAAAATCCAGTATCAGGAAAAAGTGAGGTAGCAGCCTCAACATTGGGACTATGAAGCAATGCAAGAAGCTAATTTAGTCACATGACTCATTTCACACTGCTTCTAATTTCTGACCCAGTTTAGGTACGCTGCTCCAAGCCTACGATTCAGAATGATTGCTGACAAGAATGAAATAAACTGCGGTTTCGGTGATGATTATGGTCAGCCATATCATAGTAGTCCATAGGACCCAAGGGCGCTCTTCCAAGTTTTATTTCCGTCTAAAATTATGTGGCTATATTGCCTGATCATGAACATCCCACTGTAACATATTTTATTCCTCATAGGTGATTTTGTTTTTCAAGACGACAGAAGCCCTGTCCACAACAAGCTGGCTTCGCATAACACTGGTTTTGTTAGATACTAGAATGAACTGTCGTATCTGCTCTCGATATTACAGTCACCAGACATCATTTGTATTGTGCTCTAAGTCTGATTTACAGAAAAGGGTGCATAGCCACTATTCATGACAATTATCGCTACCTATTGCCTTTGTGGGAAGAATAGGGAGGGAAATGATGGTTTAGGGAGCGCTATTCTTTTGCACCATTACAAAGGAAGCTGGGTGTTCCTTCGGGTCAAGTTTCAAAATTCTTCGCCGCCTTGAAAGACTACTGTTTAGTTTCGACAAAGGGAATGTTTAATTATGTTACACAGTGTATTTGCTGTCAAGTAAGCCAGGAAACAACTTAATATCCAAATACGGGGTAGATGATATGTATTGCCTGTCTGATGGAGCATGACATGGTTTCCAACTAGTTTCATTTATGAATTGGTGCATGGACAGTAAGTGGCCGTACTACACTAGCATGTAGTTTATTTAATCTTATTCGAAATATACTTCTAGTTATCTATTTTTAAACTAGTTGCCGTAGCGTTTCCGGACACGAGAGACGATGGAACTATAACCTTTTCTTCTATTGACACTTTTTCATGTTAGACTTCGGGCGGTTTTACTCTGCACTAATACCATGAATAGAGCGGAGAATAAAGAACGCTGTCTAAGAGGACGCCAGCTTAAGCCTCACACAAAATACATAACAGCCGGTGTACGAGATTTATCTCGTGGAGCGACGGGAAATGCTTCGCCACGTGTCAGTGGTTTACGTTCATCGCACAAAGGAGTCCAAGTTGCCGTCATGTGCACGTTTATCCGCTTACGCTGGTTGACAAAACGCTGACGCTGCTGTCCTCATGATTCGCTAAGCTCACATTTTGTAACAAAAGGGATTTTACCGGTATTTTCTTGCTACGTACTCAAGTTGGGATTTTTCAGGTTTCGAAATTCTTTTAAAGGTCACTCGAGGCAACGAGTTATTACGTTTTGACGTATATGGTAGCACCAGATATTCAAATATTTTTTGATATATTATTTGCGTTACAGCTTTATTGGGCTATAGTAGTCAAAGCTGTTATAGCATGGCGAAATGAACATTCGTACACCATCGAATTCCGTCAGCTGTACGGGAACTTCCGCTGTTAGAACAAAAAATATATAATATACTAACTGAATATCGAAATATATATCCCATGAAAAACGTTAAATTTAAAATAAATAAAAGTCTTGCAACGAAGTAGCTATGGGACCAAACTACTTGGTCATCGGTCCCTAGACTTACAAACTACTTACACTAACTTCAACCTATCATATGGACAACACACACACACACACACACACACACACACACACACACTCACTCACTCACTCATTCACTAACACCCCGATGACGGAGGGAGGACTCTAACCTCCGGCGGGAGCGGCCGCCCAGTCCCTGATATGCTGCCTAGAACCGCGCGGTAACGAGGTTTCCCTCGGAGGCTTTGATGTAGCAATTTTTGAAAAGTCTGGACGGTAAGTGCTTCTACGCCGATAACATTTAGCAATCGCGGACTATCGATACAACGGAAATCGATATTAAATAGATGTTTTTCGCCCAGACTTGCCACTCTCGAAAGTGCCACGTGAGCTTGATCGCATGCAAGCACGGACGATCCAGTGACCATCACTGCACTGTTTAGACTTAGGCCCTGATTTCTGTGTATGGTAGGCTATACATAACGGGAACTGTTCACTGTGAACATAAGGTCTATTAATAATTTCAAATTTAATTTTCACTTGGAACTTGTTCTTAAACAACAAGGTATGAATAGTAGGTAGTTGGACAGTGAAGCTAGATGTACTCTTGGTCACTGATAATTGAGGTTTCTAGCTTTATATAGAACGAATTTATTCGTGTGTGTGTGTGGGGGGGGGGGGCGGGGGAGGGTGCAAAGTGGCTTGAGTTGGTTCCAGAAAATGACGGTACAATTGCACCTTTGTTATAGGTCTTTGCTCGACTTGGCATGGGCGGAGACTGTTACGTATCGCAAAGAGAACAAGACTGGATTGTGGAAAACGTGACAGAAATTTCTGGGTGTTTCGTTTTCTCTTTCTTTATAGGATAAACACTAACCGAATTCAAAATTTGACGTTTGTGTGCCTGCTAAACGTACTTTTAATATCTTGAAGATCGTATCAGTGATAATATTAGAGATTTTCGCCTGGCAGCAGTTTGTATACTATAAAGTAGAAACACGAGGGATGTTAAAATGTAAAGTTACGAATCGTCTCGACAGCAAAATTGGTTGAAATTTGAATATATCGATTTGGAATAACGTAGTGCGACATCTAGGGACGCAAAGCATACGTCGTCACCTCTCACTAAGGAATTCAAAGCTCTCCCTCAGCAGCCAATGTGATGCTCACCGCCTTTTTCGACGTCCGAGGCCGGCCGCGGTGGCCGAGGGGACTGAGGCGCTTCAGTCACGGTCTGCACGGTCACTACGGTGGGGAGTTCGAATCCCCCCCTCGGGCATGGATATTTGTGCCGTCCTTAGTTGTAGGTAGTTCATAAGTAGTTTGTACGTTTAGGGACTGATGACCCCGTAGTTAAGTCCCATAAGCTTAACAAACATTTAAACATTTTTAAAGCTTAAGGGACTTAAATGCGGGGTCATCAGTCCCTAAACTTACAAACTACTTATGAACTACCTTATACTAAAGACGACACAAACATCCATGCCCGAGGTCGGATTCGAACCCCCGACCGTAACGGCCGTGCAGACTGTGACTGGCGCGCCGCAGACCGCTCGGCCATTGCGGCCGGCTAACAGGGAATCCTTCGGCTCGTTAAACAGTGAGACAGTTGTGCTCAGACCACTGGTGATTAATTTTGAAACAGACTTCAATTATAGCCACAGTGTCGTTTCGTACCTTTCAATTTGCACATCGCTCGTAGTATGATTTGAGAATATAACTAGTATGTCCTCATGTTCACTGGATATTCAGGCTTCTAGCTTTATCCACAACAGAGTTACAAGGGGGTCAAAAGTGCCTCGGGTGTCTTCGAGAAAAGGCTGGTGCGGTTGTGTGCTCGACTTCGCAGGGGCGCTGCCATGCCTCCAGATTACAGCAGTTGGAGGCTGGAAACACATGGTGAAATCAATATAAATACGAATAAATGGTTTTTGCTGCTGTATTTCATAAAGTTCAAATGTTAAAATGTTTGTACAACTTATGGGACTTAACTACGGGGTCATCAGTCGCTAAGCTTACAAACTACTTATCAACTAGCTAAGACGAAAGACGGCACAAATATCCATGCCCGAGGGGGGATTCGAACCCCCGACCGTAGTGGCCATGCTGACCGTGACTGGAGCGCCTCAGTCACCTCGGCCACCGCGGCCGGCTTTCATAAAGTAATACACAAGATGTCTCAAAAATCTATGCGACAAATCTGTAGAGGTGACATGTCGCCGCGGTGGAGTGGCCGAGCGATCTAAGGCGCCTTGCTGAGGAGCGCGCGGTTGTTCGCCGTTGGAGGTTCGAGACCTCTCTGGGGCATGGGTGTGTGTGTTGTCCTTAGGTTAGCTTAACTTAGTTTAAGTAGTTTGTAAGCTTAGGGACTAATAACCACAGAAGCTAAGTTCCAAAGATTAACAGCCGCGGTGGAGTAGCCGAGCGGTCTAAAGCGTATCGCTGCGGAGAGCGCGGTTGCTCGCCGTGGAGGTTCGAGTCCTTCCTGGGGCATGGGTGTGTGTGTTGTCCTTAGATTAGTTTATCTAGGTTTAAGTAGTTTGTAAGCTACGGACTGATGACCACGCAGTTTGGTCCGATAGTTTTACAAACATTTGAACATTTGAACAGGTTAACAAACATTTGAATTTGACCAAATCGTGTCATGGAGAACTACTCGTGTAGGAGACAAAATCTTATTGACGCTTTCCGGCAATGATAGGAGTCGGTTAGTACTCGGCGGCGTTGGGAAGACAAGACTAAATGGAAATTGCAGGGTCTACTAACGAGGCGTGCAGAATACTACCTAACACGCTGAAATGATAGCGTGATTTTCAACAGGAATCCCACAGAAATAATGTCTGTAGGCGGATAATGATATTTTAGAAATGGAACCAGCAACCTCAATAGCATATTTATCAGTGTGGTATCTATGCTTTCTGACTATGGCTGCATTATGGCACTGAAGTAATTCGTCGGCGACAGGTGAAAATTTGGATCGGTATTTTAATCTGGGATTCTCACTTTGGACCTTGCCTTAACGACTTATTTTAGGGGAGCGGTGCGCGTTGCTGATTCCTGCACGAGCTTAACAATCTGACCGATTCTGTGCTGAAGGGTGAGCCCTCGCCGGCCACCCATTAAACTAACCGCGCCACAGCCAATAGCAACTGTGGCGACAACGCGTCAGTGCGAGATGATGAAGAAGAAGAAAATTTGTCCTTTATTAATTATACTTGTATTTGGTTTTCTACTTAGAACAGATGGGGCAATATGGAGGGTGTGTAAGGGCTTCCCAGCTGAATTTCTGGAGCGTAGTTGGAACAACGTCATTCTGTTACAGGATAACAACAACCCACACGTTACGAAGGTTGTTTCTACTAATTAGCAGAATTTCGTTGGGAAACCGTTACACATGTTCCATACTTTCTCGTTTTCTCCCCATGTGATTTCAATATTTTTTCAGCCACGAAGAAAGATATTCATGCCATTTAATTTGCTTCGGACGAAGACGTAAACGCCTGAGGACAGTCACGATCCACCGGACAACAAGAAACGCACTGACCGTCTTATCTTACACCGGGATACATGTATTAACATTCGTGGCGACTGCTCTTCAAATCATAAATTGTTTACTTTTTTCCTTTCCATCTCCTTTTCATTTCACTGTCTTTTACAAGTGAAACTATCAATACTGCATTCGTGTACATATTTTGTGTAATTTATAGATTACGCCATAGGAGTAGTAGTGTTAAAGTTCATTGCGTCTGTTCCTCACCACTTCTGAAGTACTTCTTATCGATATTTAATTTGTTATCGTAATTTACAAAATAATGGTTTGCTATTAATACCCAATACGACTTATTATCTTCCGAGTACTTCTGTTATAGAAGACTGATACAATATTTCAAAAATTTTGCTCTCAACTAAAACTTTTACATACGTTTTTCTAATCAATGGGAAAACTTTCTGAAGAATTTAATTCAAAATAACACCGAAGAAGGGGTTAGTCTTCAGACTTTTCCTTTCACTTATCTTTTTTCAACTCTAGCAGTGACTTATTTAAGAAAAATTCCAAGCTGCTCTTTGGCTGGGCGCCAATGTTTAAATGTATGTGCGCCTGAAACTGACAGGTCGTTTCAAGGGTCGGAAGCGGGTTAGAGCAGACTACCCGCAATGGCACTATTTTACTGCATACAACGGAAATGAGAAAGACAGGACAAAGAACAAAATATGCAATCTAATATCCACTTGACGTTGACGTAAGGAGTACACACATGAGCACCAAATGGCCAAGGAACAGGCTGTAACAGAGACGGGACCTTTTTACAAATTACATGTAGCAGTTTAGATGAAATCTCGGATAAAACATATGCACACTTCTAGATCAGTGCGTAGCTTCGTTTGATCTCAGAATGAGTCGCAGATACAAAATTATTTTCAAATGCGTTTTGGTTTTGTTTGCAAACAAATAAAAACATGTTTCGAATCCGGGATAAACTGTTCTTTCCAGGGATATGTGCTTCGCAACATTTGGATACAGTTAAAAAATGTATTAATAAATAAATTAATAAAATTGTATTTAAATTTAAGTCTCGTATACGTGATACAAAAGTTTCAAGACAAAGTGAACCTTGTGCCATATCTTCCCATCTAAGAAAATCTGAAGTGGTTGATGTGAGCAGAAGCAAGGCGGCCACTACTGCTACCGAAGAGGGAGGCGTTTACTCGCTTATATCACTCACTGCGGTACTGAATAAGGGAGAAATCCAACTTTGTTTGGGGTGTGCATGCATCTTTTCATGTGCAGATAACATTTGCCTCATTTGTTCGACGAAAATACAATCTCTATCCCTTTAATATCTGCCTTGTCATCTCCGATCTAAACACAATTTTACGTTGTCACGCAAATTCTCATCTACCTATAAGCAAAGCGTCAACTATTTTCAGTATTCAGGTAAGCAAGGACGTCGTCAGGATAATATTTGGATTGAGGGTGGAATTTAATTAAATTAAATTTCTGAAGCGTAGTTTCCATCACTTTTGAAAACTAAGGACGAAAAACACGATGAAGAACGTAAATGCCCATCATAGCGTTCTGAAGTGAATGTGCGCCACAGCTTAGCAGATCTGGTTTATTAAATGTGATCCACGCTCGTTAAAAGCGACGAAATCTGAGTCGTTGCAACGTATACACGTGCGCGCGCGCGGCGAGAGAGAGAGGGGGGGGGGGGGGAGGTGCAAAGAGAGAGAGAGAGAGAGAGAGAGAGAGAGAGAGAGAGAAGAGTGAGAGAGCGGGGGGGGGGGGAGGGAGGGGAAGAGACAGGGAAGAAGAAGCAATGGTAGAGAGAGAGAGAAGGAGGCGGGAGGTGGTGTTATAACGGATTACTGAGATAACTTAGTTTCACCGTTGCCTCACGATCTTTTCGTGGTAGCGTCAGCTTTGATTACGATACTAATACATTAATGATGTACGAACTATTATTCTCGGCTTATAACGAGAAAATATGAATTTGTGCGATTGAGCAGCTGTACATTGATATAATTATTAATCAAAGTAGAGTATCTTATGGATTTGGTTTCCTGTTTCAAGTAGCTGCGTCTGATTCGTTCTTGCTTGTGCTGCTCTAGCATACAAAATGGTAGAATGCAATATTCACAGACACTACGACATATGCGACAGCTATATTTAGCTCAGGAATATCTACAGTAGACAATAGTGAGAACTAAAATCGATTAGCCAGCCTCCATTACTTCCTATTGAATGAGCACATTCGACGTTAGAACGAAAAAAATTTTCCTCTCTTAGGTGTATACGTTTTATATATGAAAATGAGGATACATTAGTAATATGTACGATGTAAGCTTTCAAACGAAGTAAATGTCAAAACTGTCCAGCTGCGTATAAAATAAATTTACTGCCCTGAGCAGAAAAAAAAGTAGATTCGGACGTTTCTACAATATAATTTCTAAAAGACATAAAAATCGCTTACGGCATAAAAAATAAACTAAGTCTGTGTGTGTGTGTGTGTGTGTGTGTGTGTGTGTGTGTTTGTGTGCGTGCGTGCGTGCATGTGTTTGTGTGTGTGTGTGTGTGTGCGCGCGCGCGCGCGCCTGTGTGTGTGTGTGTGTGTGTGTGTGTGTGTGTGTGTGTGTGAGTGTGTGTGTTTCTGCGTGGGAGAAACTTCATTTAGCTTTCTACGTGGAACAGTATCAATAATTACATATTTGTTAATTATCCCGTTATTAATTTGTTTGGTGTGTTTTCCATTCATGCAGAAGTCTCTGTAAAATAATATTAAACACGTCAGTTTGTCAGGACAAAAGTATAATTAAAAGTTAAGCCGTGCCGCCATACAACAAAAAGGGTTAGACTTGACGTCCCGTTGATAACAGAGCACTTACTCCGGTAGTCTTGTTAAAATGAGGAAAGAAATCGATCGTACTCTTTCGAGGGAACTACCCTAGAATTTATCTAGGGCGATTTAGGAAAACCATGGAAAACCTAAATAGGGATAGATGGAGGCGGATTTGAGGCACCGTAGTCCTAAAACGAGCCCAGCGCTGTAACCACGGCACCACCTCGTTCATTAAGTCAGAGACAGTTGCAAGTTTTCATTTGTGTAATGTTCCCGTATTTTCTAACAACGTAAAAATTTACAACAGTGAGAACAACTACCACAGCGTTAGGAGATGAAGTAAAAGATATATAAATCTATGGGACTCAACTGCCTGGTTATTAGTCCCTAGCTTAGAAACTACTTATACTAAGTTAAACCAACCTTGGGACAACACACACACACCCATGCCCGAGGGAGGACTCGAGCCCCCGATGGCGAATAGCCGCGCGTAACGCAGCAAGGCGCCCCAGTGCGCACGGCCATTCCGCCGCGGCGATTATCTAGGGTTCAGGAGGAAGAAAGTTTTAAGTGTAACATCCTGTGGATTATGAGTTCATTAGACACGGAAAACAGGCGATGGGGATGATATGGCCAGCTTATCCCGTATTTACCTTAAATTATACAGAAAAAAAACCACAGATAATCTATACCCAGCAGTGGGGCGGGGATTCGAACCGCTGTCCTCTTGCAAGCAAGTTCACTGTCACAGCACTGCGACACCTTACTCTGTTCGGTCTCTGGACCCAGGTGCTAGAAAGAAATGGTGCGGATCACTCCCACAACGTCAAACTATGGACACTGATATAACGAGTGTTCAAATTCAAATGTTTGTAAATCTATCGGACCAAACTGCGTGGTCATCAGTCCGTAGCTTACAAACTACTTAAACCTAGGTAAACTAAGCTAAGGACAAACACAGACACCCATGCCCCAGGGAGGACTCGAA
Organism: Locusta migratoria; assembly: GCA_026315105.1. Taxonomy (NCBI): domain Eukaryota; kingdom Metazoa; phylum Arthropoda; class Insecta; order Orthoptera; family Acrididae; genus Locusta; species Locusta migratoria. The sequence continues at coordinate 458,303,006 of CM048755.1, forward strand.
CCTCCACGGCAAGCAACCGCGCGCTCCGCAGCGAGACGCTTTAGACCGCTCGGCTACTCCACCGCGGCACGAGTGTTCACGTTGCTCACAAAGTACTATTGGACAAATTCAATTTTTGATGCACAACTGACACTGCTGTGAATTCGCCATTACAGAGAGAATATATACTACATTTACATACACATATTTACTCTACAAATCACATTTATGTGCCTGGTGGAGGGTTCATCGAACCGCTTTCATTTTATTTCCCTACCGTTCCATTCTCTAATAGCGCGAGGGGAAAAGCAAGAGTAGAACGGTTCTAAGCTGGCTCCGTCCCGCAACAGCCTTTACAAAAATAAAGGTACGGTGACAAATAAGGAAGATAATTAAAATTATTATGGAGACAGTGCAAAGTAAATAAAACATTACTTAAAATGGAGGTAATAATAGAGGCTACACGCATGAACACGGCAACAATGTTGAGAAAAAGGGGAAAAAACTGACGTGGAGCACTTCACCACACAAAATATCTGTTCTAACACCAGAATGTAGACACCATAATTAAAAACAGACTAGGAGACACTTTGGCACATAAAACATCTAAAAGAAAACACCAGGTGTCGGCTACTGGTTGACCGTTCACTGGTCATAAAATAAAACACCACTCTGTAGATACCGCATTCGCGAAGCACTCAGGGGTGGGAGGCGCCACAGGACCACGAGGAAGGGACTGGGGGCCAGGAAAGTCTGGGAGCCGGGGGGAGCAGTGGGGGAAGGGGAGGAAGGAGGGGGAATGAGTGGCTGGGAGAGAAGTCCGGTGATGGTAGGAGGGGCGGAGGGGTGGGGGGAAAGGGAGGGACGGCCGGGGAGGATGGGGTGAGGGAGGAGTGGGGAGCGGTAAATTTCGGGACAGAGGGGGAGTGTGCGGAAACTGCCACGGGTAAGCGTCCGGAGAGTGGACAGATGAAGGGCGGAAGGCAAGACGGAGGGCATGGCACTCCAGGATATCCAGGGATTTGTAGAAAGACCGGAGGGGAGGGGCGCAGATCCAGGCGGGATGGGCGACGCAAAGGATCGAGCGGACGAATGATTTGTAGGTGTAAAGAAAGAGGTATGTACAATCAGAATCACTGAAGTGCAATGACCAATCTGACCACTGACAGAGCGTCATCACAGACTGTACTTCATTTGGTTGTCAGGGTGTTACATGATAGCATTATCAAAAATATCAAAAAAAATTGTACTTCGTTTTTCCTAACCTGGTGGGTATTTGTTTGAGATATTATCGTTTTAACAATTTCAAAGTATTTGCATTTTTACTGATTACAGTGCCAGCTATCATACAAATATACATACAAAAGAGAATCGAAAGCTGCAATAAAAATAGAGGCTCTTCTTTATGATTTCAGTCACCCCCTCCCGCATGTTTCGGGGTTCGTCCGAAGAAGAATGATCGCCTACAAGGATTGTGAATTATTCTTAAGAGAAATTGGTGACCGTGTCAGACTTAACCGAGCAACTGTGATGCTCATCTTAAATCGCGGGATTGAGGAGGCAACGATGACCGACAGGATTGATTGCAGCCGCCTCGCTGAGCCCCTACAAGTGACGGCAGCCATATGGCTCGCTGTGCCACATCACCACCCACATCATATCACACACATTCGGCGTGTTGCGCAAAAAGCAGTGTGTGCGCGTAACATTGGACGTGGTCTGCAGCAGAGAGGACTGTCCGCCCGGCGGCCACGGCTGCGTCTCTCACAGTCAACGCGCCGCGGTGGAGTAGCCGAGCGGTCTAAGGCGCCTCCCTGCAGAGCGCGCGGTTGCTCGCCGTCGCAGGTTCGATTCCTTCCTGGGAGTGTGTGTGTGTTGTCCTTAGGTTAATTTACCTTAGTTTAAGTTCAAATGTTCGTAAATCTATCGGACCAAACTGCGTGGTCATCAGCCCGTAGCTTACAAACTACTTAAACCTATGTAAACTAACCTAAGGACAACACACACACCAATGCCCCAGGGAGGACTCGAACCTCCACGGCGAGCAACCGCGCGCTCCGCAGCGAGACGCTTTAGACCGGTCGGCTACTCCACCGCGGGTTAGTTTAAGTAGTTTGTAAGCTACGGACTGATGACCACTCAGTTTGGTCCGATAGATTTACAAACATTTGACGAGTCAACGCTACAGGCGACTGCGCTGGCAATGGTGCCGTGAGCGATGGACACGGCAACCGACATTCTGTTTACCACGATTGTCAAAAAAATGATCAAATGTTTGTGAACCCATTGGCTCAAACTACTATGGTCATCAGTCACTAGACTTACACTAAGAACAACACACACAGGCACACACGCCCGAGTGAGCACTTGAACTTCCGGCGGAAGCGGCCGCCCAGTCCTCAGCATGATGCCTTAGACCATGCCGCGATTGTCGGATTAGAATCGGGAGACACTGTGGTGAGAGACTGTTACCTTATGCGTCTTGCGTCCGATATTACCGTTTCAGGTTGTAATGGATGCCGCCCCCGCATCGCCATAGAATGCACTGCCGGTATGCTAACCTGTCAGCGTTAAATCTCTGAAGTATGGTTGTCCATATTTTTAAAATATTGTCAGTACGATATATCGATTTAAAAATGTCTCTTCGACCCTCGGTTTATTGAAAAAAGGATCGAAATATAGGCCTACAGAAATATCGCTTTCAAATTATAAATATAGTGTCAGTTTTACAGCTGTGTGTTTAAGTACCGCCGGCCGCGGTGGCCGAGGGGACTGCGGCGCGCCAGTCACGGTCTGCACGGCCACTATGGTCGGGGGTTCGAATTCCCCGTCGGGCATGGATATTCGTGCCGTTCTTAGTGTTAGCTAGTTCATAAGTAGTTTGTAAGTTTAGGGACTGATGACCCCGTAGTTAAGTCCCATAGACTATACAAACATTTGAACATGTGAGCTCCATCGAATATTTCCATCTCTGGAATCTGGCAGGTAAGTTTGCCCTTTCGTCAAAAGCACATTTAACGTTTGGTAACAGTGTCATTTACATATAATGGAATGACCAGAGTAGTTAAGTCCCATAGATTTACAAACAAACAAAAACTCGTTCGACCAATACGTGAATACAGCTCCTCAGCATGGGTTCAATACCACATATGATTGATAGAGGAGACAGATAAGATCCATATCAGTGCAGCATGCTTCCTTAAGAGTTCATTTAGTAAGCACGGAAGTGACACGGAAATGATTATCCAGCTGCAGTAGCAAACGCTACAAGAGAGGCATCGCCGTAGGGGCTTCTGTCGAAGTTCAAACATTCCAAAATATGTGGCTTCCTCCTATACTCATCTCGCGACAGGACCACGAGGATAACTTACACAGATGAGACTCCACACAGAGTCTTACCTGCAGTCTTTCTTCACGACTAGAAATGAAGGAATATTAGGGGGGTAACGTCCCGTCGATATTGTTGTCATTAGAGATGGAGCATACGCTCGGATTGCTTTTTGTCAGTGATGGAGAAGGAAATCGGCCGTTTGAAAGCAACTATCCCGGCATTTGCCTAGAGTGATTTAGGAAGTCACGGAAAATCTGAATCAGGATGGTCGGAGGCGGGTGTGAACCGCCTACCTTCAGAAAGCGAGTTCAGTGTGTGACCTCTGCCCCACCGCGACTGGAATATCAGGAAGTGACAGTGGTACCCTCCGCCACACACCGAGAAGTGGCTTAAGGAGTTTAGATGTAGATGCAGAAAGTGGCGAGTTTTATTTTGGAGTATACTTTTGAAAATTTTTCTGTTGCCGAGTTCGCTGAGAAAGTTAGAGAGAGAAAAATGAAGGTTAAACAGAGATCGTAAGCGTTGTACTTTTCCAGCCCAGTGATGGAAATTTACAACTCGACTGCGTATAATCGGATTGCTACAGGCCAGTGATCAGTTGTGCCCGAGTTATAACTTGTTATTTTTTTTCTTGCGCATTAAAGCAGAACTTATTACTCTTATTAAAAACTTTTTCACTAGCACACCAGGTCAGTGAATTCGAGTTCGCCAGTCGGCAGTTGATTCGCCGACAGTGAAGCAAACACGCAGCGTGTCGCGGCGGCTGAGCCGCGACATCACACTGTTAAGGAAGAGGGTCTGCTGCTTACAACCTGCTTGAGAACATCGAGGCTAACGAGAGAAACAGGCTGTGGCGCATACGTCACGACGCGTAATCACACAAGGCTTGACACAACGCGATCTCTGGCTGAGTGACCGGCCGCTATAAGACAATGGGCTGTGCCCCAGCGGCCAGCCAGTCAGCTAGCGATCGCGTTGCGTCAAGCCTTCTCTGATGACGCGTCGTGACGTACGCACCACAGCTTGTCTTTGTCGCTGGCCTCGTAAGAATATCTTGCTCGTCATATAGGCTAATGCCAGTAAAAAGAACTCCATGGATAACCAACGGGAAGTCATATACTCATCTGCTGCTGATGAAACCAACGCTGTAACATTACTGATGCAGTATTATGCACCAGGCGCTAATACCTAATTAAACTGAGTTATGGTACAGTTCCGAACGGGCTGCTTGACGTCCTCGTGTGAGGGGAATCGTTTGGCTCTCAGAACTCTTTAACACACTAAAAACGACATATTACCGAGGATAAGGGCTCGGATTGCATGGAGAGTGACTGACGACCTTCCGTTAGAACCGAGTGAGGTGGCGCAGTGGTAACACATTGGACGTGCATTTAGGAGTACGGCGGGTCAAACCCGCCTCCGGTCATCCCGATTTAGGTTTTACGCGATTTCTCAAAACCACTTCAGTCAAATGCAAGGCTGGTCGCTTTCAAACTGCAGGACCGATTACCTTCTCCACATCTGACAAGAAATATCCGAGCATGTGCCCCGTCTCTACTCCCCACGACGTCGACAAGACGTTAAAAACCGTAATATGTCTTCCTTTTTTTCTCTCATTAGAATATATGCAAGAACTCCGTTACTGCTTTTGCTGAATGTGACCATGAATTGTCGTGGAGCAGGATCACCTAGTAGTGTGCGAGTTTCGATGGTCGTTTCAGTCTGATCGCTTTGGGAAGGCTGGTCAAAGTTTGTACTACTGAGTACTCGCCGTTGGGTCTTGCTGCTGGAAGTTAAAACGAACGTGATCCCTTTGGCCAAGATTAATCTTTCCTGCACTTACCTGGATAGCCTTGGATAGTTTGTGTTGCAACGACCCTGAAGACGTTGTCGTTATCACCCAGGTTCTAGTGCATGATCCAAAGTCTCATCTCCAGCGCCCACAAAAACTCACCGTCTTTTTAGGCTTAACGTTTCAAGTGTTCAGTGAGTCACACTGAACATGCTGCCTGCGCTGGTTAAGGACTTTGAGGCCCCAGTGACACACACTGAGAGAAATTTCAGTTTATCTTTAATGGTGACGTGAACAATTCCGACGCGCAAAACTTCCTCGGTGGTAGTGGCTAGTACCGTATAGAGCGCTATCCTCACAGCGTTTGTATGTGGTTTTATTTAATTACAGCAAAATCCTTTCATAAATCTTCAATTTACAACTCTCTTCTCGGAATGTGAAAATGTTTTATTACGCCAACCTGCATAGGGAGAATCAATAAAAAAAATTTAAAATACATGTATATTAAAAAAAGAAATCCTAGCTCGTACAGTAATCGTTTTATGCGTAAGCTTCTCGAGAGTGGTACGGTACAGAAATAATGTAAAAGTCGCCCCATGAACCCTCTGCCAGGCAATTAAGTGTGAATAAGCTGTTTTCCTGTGCTTCGCAACGGAAGCTAAAGAGGGCGGGAATAGCTGCGTGGTCTAACGCGTTCAAATGTTTGTAGAGCTTATGGAACTTAACTAAAATGTTCAAATGTTTCTTAAGCTTAAGGGACTTAACTGCGGGGTCATCAGTCCCTAAACTTACAAACTTCTTATGAACTAGCTTATACTAAAGACGGCACAAACATCCATGCCCGAGAGGGGATTCGAATCCCCGACCGCAGCGGCCGTGAAGACCGTGACTGGCAAGACGCAGATCGCTCGACCACTGCGGCCAGCGGTCTAACGCGTCATGATACGGACTGGGCGGCCGTTCTCGCCAGAGATTCGAGTCCTCCCTCAAGAAAAGTGTTCAAATGTTTGTATAGATATGGGAGCAAACTGCAGCGGTCATCGGTCCCTGGCCTTATAATCTACTTAAACTAACTTACGCGAAGGAAAACACAAACACCAATGCCCGAGGGGGGATTCGAACCCCCGACCGTATTGGCTGTGCAGACCGTGACTGACGCGCCGCAGTCCCCTCGGCCACCGCGGCCGGCGTTCCTTTGTACAAGGCACTGACAGTTTCCTTCACCAATCTAGTCCCATCCAAGCTCGTGATCAATCTCTGATGACTTCGTCGACGTGACGTAATACAAAGGTTATCTGATTTTATAACCACCGGCACCGATTCGTGTGTGTTGTCGATTTACCACGAGAAGATTTGTTAGGCTGCTTCCATCGCTACGGGACTCGGACAGCGTAATGTGTGCCCTAGCAAGGAGGCGAGAGCCCTGACTGGAGTAAGACCCGCGGCCTTGGCATGGGCCTTCATTCAGCTTCGTGTCGAGCAGGTGAGGCGTGACAGCTCGACTGCGGCACCTGAGGTGCTTCAGTCAACCTCGGCGTATCGCACGCTAGCAGCATGAAGCCTGTCGACTGCTAGCTGCGCAGCTTACATGCATTCGCGAACTTTCCTCCCTACGTCCACATGTCGACACCACTCTCCAAGCGTCACGCACCAAACGCCTCCTGCAGGAAATCTGTTAAAACCGCTGAATGTGTCGCCATTTCAGAAGAAAAGGAAAAAGGAAGGAAGGCTAGGGTTGTCCCGTCGACATCGTGGTCATTACAGGCAGATGAAAAAGAACACGCGGTCCCTGCAAAGGTGGGGTTCCGATACAGCGTTTGACGAATGCGTTTGCCGCTGTGTACTGCTGCAGATTGTATTATATTGGTCTGTGTCCCAAAATGACTGAGGCCGACGCTAGGTAAGCAAGCGGCTGGAACTGCATAGAACGACTGAACATGTCCAAAGGAAAAGACCTAATTTTTGTGGTAGCAGACGAGACACTCTTAGAAAACTCCTAGGAAAAGTTTTATTCCATCTACTATTTTCGTTTTTATACTAAAACGTTTTAAATTATGGATGTAAAACTACGACTGTAATAAACCAGGATTTACAGAATTGCCTCCAATCACTTCAAATGTTTGTATAGCTTATGGGACTTAACTACGGAGTCATCAGTCCCTAAACTTGCAAACTACTTAGGAACTACCTTATACTAAGGACGGCACAAATATCCATACCCGAGGGGGGATTCGAACCCCCGACCGTAGTGGCCGTGCAGACCGTGACTGGAACGCCTCAGTTCCCTCGGCCACCGCGGCCGGCCCTCCAATCAGTAGCCTTTTGTGAGTTTCAATGTTTTCGAATATTTTTTTCCATGCCCCTTTTCGTGTGGCCTAGGGATTCATCGTCGTGTGGTATATATTCAGCGCACTTTTAAAACATTGTTAGGGGCGTGTAAAGTTGTTGGTAAACATTGCTTTATTTTAAGAGCACACATTACTCTTCACAACATAATTTATGTTTTCCAGAAACGTTATTTCTATAGTACTACATTGTTAGTATAGTGCTAGATAATTAGCATATCGGGAAATCTGGTCATTTCACTTCAGATCACTCCGTGTTCATACACTGACACACAAATGTGTTCAAATGTTAAAATGTTTGTAATTCTATGGGACCAAGTCCCTAGACTTACAAACTACTTAAACTAAGTTAAACTAACCTAAGGACAACACACACATCCATGCCCGAGGGAGGATTCGAATCCCCGACACGGGAGGCCGCGCGATCCGTAACGTGGCGCTCCGGACCGCTCGGCCACTTCCGCGCGGCGAGTCCATACTCCTAGACATTTTATGGAAGTAGGTTTATTTACTTCATCAAAAAAGGAAGTATGTTAAAAAATAAACGTTCGACCAATACTTGAGTATTAACCGTCAGTGTGTGGTTAGTAACATGTAGAAATTATAGAGGAGTTAGAGAAGATTCAGAAGACAGCGGCACACTTCATTCCAAGTTTATTTTCCAAGCTCAAAAGCATGCTGACTAAGCGGTGGCTGTTGTATAGTTAGAAGTTGAAGAAAGGCAACTGCACATATATGAGGTAAATGCTGAAACACTACTGATTTTCGGAACAGGAATTGACGAAAATTGTTTTGCTCAATTCATTAATGGACATTTGCTGAAGTATGACGAGAAGTTTGGGGACTATTTCAGGTTGCTCCTACCACAACAACTATATTCTAGGTCTCTTCAAATAAGGTACCAGGGAGGATTCCTCACCCAGATATCCACATTCTGTTTAAAATGAAATGTTTGTTAAGCTTAAGGGACTTAACTGTGGGGTCATCAGTCCCTAAACTTACAAACTAATTATGAACTACCTTATACTAAAGACGACACAAACATCCATGCTTGAGGGGGGATTTGAACCCCCGACCGTAGCGGCCGTGCAGACTGTGACTGGCGTGCCGCAGACCGCTGTCTTTTGGTTTTCGACAAATAACATTAATATTGAGAAGAGAGTTAAAAACATTTGAATTGGATATAGAAAAATGTCAAAAAGTTTGTATTATGAAGGATTAAACTGCTATGATCACCGGTCCCTATAATTAAAAATTATTTAAACTAACTTACGCTAAGGACTACCTACACACCCGTACCCAAGGGAGGACTGGAACCTCCGACGCGAGCGGCATCGTTATCCTTAACGTAGCGCCCCAGATAGCACTTGAAATAACACCCTAATATTATTTCCGTCGATTTTCCGATTACATTATCACAGCAAAACAGCGACACTGCAAGAGAGACACAACACCACACATGGAGATATCAAAATTAATAACAATCAATGAAGCAAATGGATGAGAATAAATTCTCGAAATGTGTTCAAATGTCAAAATGTTTGTAAAGCTTATGGGATTTAACTGCGGGTCATCAGTCCCTAAACTTACAAACTACTTACGGACTAGCTTATACTAAAGATGACACAACATCCATGCCCGAAAGTGGATTCGAACCCCAGACGGGGAACGGCCTCGAGGATCGTAGCATAGCGCCTCAATGCGCTCGGCCGCTCCGCCGCGGCGACGAATAATATTTCACGCGTTTGTCTGCATGTAGTGTTATCCGTGATAAAGCGTGCGAACATTTTCCGAATGTGACGAGGGTAAGGCGGTGGCATTCGCCCCGTGGGACGTGGTAAGCCGGCCAGAAGGCAGCTGAGGCTGGCGGGCCGCGCTAGTCCGGCGCGCCGCGTGGTTTCGATCGGCGCGGCAGCGGCGTCCGCGAGGTCCGGAAGCAGCGCGCACACTCTTTATCTCCACTTCTTTCCTGCCCCAACTGCTCATTTCATATGACACTCCACGAGGCAGGCTACCGTTTTTCTGAAATTTGCGGAATCGTATCGAACTTTTCTTTCAGAATCCGTGGCACTACCGTTCGATTTTCTTTTACAATGCTTTTATAAGGGAAGCGGAAGGAGATATCCGCATTAAAAGCTGAGCGCGAGACCTAGTATCGGTTCAATATAATGCCGAAGCGGTGGCTGATGAGCTGAGCGGTATCCGGACAGTAGGACGGCCGTGGCCTATATTCGCTGGCTGCAGCCAGTCCCAGACGCCTGCAGGCCGAAATCAATAGCGAGCCAGACACCAACTCCGGGCCAACTGCATTATTTGGCCTTGAAGCACGTGCACCTCCCGCATGCGTCATTTAAAACGTGTGGCGCGGCCGAGCACGCCGCGCCGCCGCCGCACGCTGCGCCACACTCGTCTGCTATCGTCCGACCACTGGCCTCCATTGCACATTCTACACACGATATGTAACGTATCTGAACTAGTGTTAGTAGCGAAAGACTCATCTACTAACAATTTCACCTTTCCGAGGATCACCAAATAAAAAATAAAAAGTTTGTAAATCTGTGGGACTAAACTACTGAGGTTATCAGTCCCTAGGCTTACAAACTACGTGAACTAACGTAAGGACGACAACACACAGACACACAAACTCACCCATGCTCGAACGTGGACTCGAACCTCCGACGGGGAGCAATCGTGCGCTCCGCAGCAAGGCGCTTTAGAGCACTTGGCCATTCCACCGCAGCTATCAGCAAATAAATGCCGAACTTAAGATCGGCATTACTGTCCCTGTAATACGTGTAATTCGGAATGATATTTCCACTCTGTAGCGGATTGTACGCTAATATGAAACTTCCTGATAGATTGAAACTAACCCGGATCCGATTCCATGTCCGGCACACAGTTTTAGCCAAAGTTCAAAGTTTGTGTAACTAAGGGACCAAACTGCTAACGCCATCGGTCGCTAGACTTACTGTAAATAACTTAAAGTAACTTACGCTAAGGATAACACACGCTAATGCCCAAGAGAGGATTCGAACTTCCGTCGGGAGTGCCAGCGCAATCAGTGTCAGTGACGCGCCTCAGGCCGAGCGGCAATCCACGCGTGGAAGTTACGTATAATACAGTTTTTGCATGTGTTACATGGCTTCGTTGAAGTCCTTTAAATCGTTCTTAGTAATAATATTTCGCTATCAGGCATGTGAGAGTCTTCTATTTACAGTATTGAAATAGTTATTTAATTAGGCTGCAGTAATTTACTTAATTGTAAAGAAACTAAATTCACAAAAATGTTCAAATGTTTGTTAAGCTTATGGGACTTAACTACAGGGTCATCAGTCCCTAAACTTACAAACTACTTATGAACTACCTAATACTGTGGACGGCACAAATATCCATGCCCGAGGGGGGATTCGAACCCCCGACCGTAGTGGCCGTGTGGCCGTGGAGACCGTGACTGGAGCGCCTCAGTCTCCTCGGCCACCGCGGCCAGCTAATTTCACATTTCCGTCATTTATAACGGAAAAAGCAGATATTAAGACCAGTCATGAATGTTATTAAAATTTCTGATTCACAATGTAAGGTGAGCGTAATTGAAACATACTTAACTAGATTGTTAGTGTCGCAACGGATTAGCCGCGCGTACTGGAGCGCCGTGTTGCGGTGCGCGCGGCCGTCCGCCGTCGGGGGTTCGAATCCCCCCTGGGGCATAGATGTGTGTGTCGTCTTTAGAATAAGTTAGTTCATAAGTAGTTTGTAGTTTATGGACTGATGACCCCGTAGTTAAGTCCCTTAAGCTTTACAAACATTTGAACATTGATTGTAAGTGACGCTTTTCATTTCGGGGCTGGAAAATATGAAATACATTGTGCACCGTAACAAAATTCTGAGGGTTGCAAGGGCTACTTTCAGAAAACTTTGGTAAAAGAGACCCGTGGTCATCGATAGTGCTTTACGAAGTCACAGAGTCCATTGCTGAGCATCGAAAATGAAACACCAAGGAGGATCGGCGATAACAGAGCCGCATTTATTGGGGAGATAACGCGTTGTACAAAGATTACGCGATTGCAAAGTCAGCTCCATGTGCAGAGAGAAAGATTATGAAATCAGTATCGAGTGTTGCACCACTGCTGGGTATAAACGCGTCACCATTGAATTAAAGAGGATCTGAATGTGTTGTTGGGGTGAAAACAATGTCGTTGGAATCGTTATTGCGCCTGCACCGCCACGCTAGTCGGATTGCAGCCTGGAGACACCACAGTGAAACTATTGAACGCCTGCTCCCGTAGCTGGTGTTAGTAGTTGGGATGGCGCGGGATTACACTCGGCCACTCGCCTAGCACGCACTGCCGGCCACTAATAAGCTTCTACACTCTGGGAGCTCGCCTACGGCCACACCGCTACAGGGTATGCGCGGCGCGCCCACGCGCTCTGCAATGCTCAACACTTCTTCGTTGCTCATCAAATTGAATTGCTGCTTTGGCATCACTGTTCTCCCGATCTCTCGCTTGTCGTAAACTCTGGTCGATGTTTATTGGAACGACAGGGCAAAATGTTTCAAATTTTTGTAAATTTATGGAACTTAACTGCTTGGTTATTGGTCCCTGTCTTACAAACTACTTGAACTACGTTAAACTAACTTGAGGACAACACACACATCCATGCTCGAGGGGGCCGGCCGCGGTGGCCGAGGAGACTGAGGCGCTCCAGTCACGATCTGCACGGCCACTACGGTCGGGGGTTCGAATCCCCCATCGGGCATGGATATTTGTGCCGTCCTTAGTCTTAGGTAGTTCATAAGTAGTTTGTAAGTTTAGGGATTGATGACCCCGTAGTTAAGTCCCATAGACTTTACAAACATTTGAACATGCTCGAGGGGGGACTCTAGCCCCCGACGGCAAACGGCCGCATCGCAGCACGGCGCCTTAGTGCGCATGGCCTTGGGCACATCACCCGCTGCTAAGCCAAATCAACTTTGGCAACATATTATGAAAGCAGCAGCAAACCCAGAGCTTCTTTGATTCAGTGGCGAGGCGTGTAGCATCGGTGATAGCCAGCAAAGGAGACAACATTCAATACTGATTTCATCATGTACGGGAGACTGATGGCCATAGTAGTCTAGTCCCCCTAAAACCCCCCATACCAACCAACCAATCATCATGTACCTCTCTTTCCAGGCAGTCGCCAAATTATTCCATCACACTGCCGCACGGCAGAGCGTGATTGATCAGTACAAGTTAATCTTTTCAAGTCATCCTCAGTCCAGAGAGTGCTGATATTTAGATGGGTAGATTACGTAACTAATGAGGAGGTACTACTGAGCAACATTGGTGAGAAAAGAAATTTCTGGCACATCACGACTAAAAAAAGGGATCGATTGCTAGGAAACATTCTCAGACATCTAGGAATTGTCAATTTAGCAATGAAAGGAAGTTGTGTATGGGGAGTGGGGGTGGGGGGTGGTGGCTAATAATCGCAGAGGGAGACGGCGAGGCGAATATGGTAAACATATTCAAAGGGATACGTTTCGCAGGGATAGAACGAGCGGAGAGCTGGACACCGCGCGGGGACAGCCTAGTGGTTCTAGGCGCCTTGTCAGGGACTGCGAGGCTGCTGGCTGCTCCCGCCGGAGGTATGAGTCCTCCCTCGGGCGTGTGTGTGTGTGTGTGTGTGTGTGTGTGTGTGTGTGTGTGTGTGTGTGTTTGTTGTCCTTAGGTTACTTTAAGTTAAACTAGTTTGTAAGCCGTGGGACTGACGACTACAATAGTTTAGTCCCATAAATTTACAAACATTTGAACATTTTATTTTGGAGAGTTTCATCAAACCAGTCTTTCCACTTAAAGACGACAACAACAACAAACTCTATCCAGCGCACTTAGCTCTTTATTCCGCATCAAGCGTCGTTTAGCACTGACTAAGAAATTTGAAGTTTATGAGGAGCTCCTAGACTTCTGTACCACATTCTGTTTAACACCCTGTGTGACTTTTCGCCAATTTTATGGGCTCTTTTTTTCTTCAATAATACATTTTCTTGTGACAAACATTGTCTCGTTATACCAAAGGTATTAAATATAAGGAGAGGCATTGGTTTAAAATATGTGCTGTGGCCGGGATTTACTAGGCCACAGCACAAATTTTAATTCAATGTCTATCCATATATTTAATACCTTTGGTATAAGAGACAATGTTTGTCTCAAGGAAAAGTATTGTTTTTGCTGTTTATGTCGCCTAGACCTGAGGAACAAGGCGGGATTGTTTCCATTCACGTTCTTTGCTGGGGTGCTATTCCAATATAGGAGAGCCTTGCAAATTTGATATGTATTTTACAGGAGATCTATCGAGCAACAAACGTATCCCGATTTCGTGGCTGCAGTCGCCATCATCAGAGATCTGGGAACTTAGATGGACACTACCTCCATAGATTCTTCTCCTATATCCCATGAATTGGTAGTTGTAGTTGCCATAATTTTGGTTTTCTTCACATTTAGCGGGAGTCCGGCCTTTTCAGTTTTGTTTTTTCACCTTCAGCAAGTGAGTTTTTAATTCTTCACTTTCTGGCAGCGGTATGGTATCATCAGCAAAATGTTCAAATGTTTGTTAAGCTTAAGGGACTTAACTACGGGGTCATCAGTCCCTAAATTTACAAACTACTTATGAACTACCTACAACTAAGGTCGGCACAAATATCCATGCCCGAGGGGGGATTCGAACTGCCGGCCGCGGTGGCCGAGGGGACTGAGGCGCTTCAGTCACGGTCTGCACGGCCAATACGGTCGGGGGTTCGAATCCCCCCTCGGGCATGGATATTTGTGCCGTCCTTAGTCTTAGGTAGTTGATAAGTAGTTTGTAAGCTTAGGGACTGATGAACCCATAGTTAAGTCACCGTAAGTTCTACAAACACTTGAACATTTGGATTCGAACTCCCGACCGTAGTGGCCGTGCAGACCGTGACTGAAGCGCCTCAGTCCCCTCGGCCACCGCGGCCGGCTATCATCTGCATATCTGAGGTTGTTAACATTTACTCCAGCTATTTTAATTCCCGTCTCTTATTCATCTATCACGGCATTCTACGTAACGTGCTCTGTATACATATTGAATAAGAACGGATACAACATACAGCCTTGCCGGACCCATTTCTGAACACTTACCCATTTCTTTGTGCCATCAAAGGTTTCACGTTGCTTCTTGGTCAAGGTGTAAACTGTGTATCAGATGAATGAGGTAAAGTAAGGCGGGAAGAGATGCAGCAGGAAGTCGGCAGCGGCTGCTGGAGATGGCTGGCCGGCAAATTTGATTGGCGGGAGCAGGCGGCGGCGGCGGCGGCAGGCGCTGGCAGCGATCGCGCGCTGCGGGGACGTCCCAAGCTGCAAACGACAGCATTTCCGGCCCCACCATCGACGCCGATTGAGTTTCGCGCGGGTTGGTCGCGGGCTGCATTACAGCCAGTCGAGGCCCCCACCAGAAATACGGCCTTCTCATGTCACACTACTCGCCAGATATCGCGAACGCTCGGCTCCCGTACAGGAAATCACTATACCGATGAAAAGGTACCTCTTACACGTCTCCAGGGACCGAGCCAAGTCGCGCAGTAGTGCATCACCCGAACTTACATTTGCGAGGACGGTGGTTCAGATCCACCTCCGGCCATCCAGATTTAGGTTTTTCGTGATTTCCCTAATCACTTCAAATTCAAATGTTTGTTAAGCTTATGGGACTTAACTACGGGGTCATCAGTCCCTAAACTTACAAACTACTTATGAACTAGCTAATACTAAGGACGGCACAAATATCCATGCCCGAGGGGGGATTCGAACCCCCGACCGTAGTGGTCGTGCAGACCGTGACTGGAGCGCCTCAATCCCCTCGGCCACCCCGGCCGGCCCCTAATCACTCCAGGAAAATGCCGAAATGGTTCCTTTGAAAGGGCACTTTCGATTTACATTCCCATCATCACCCAAAATAACCGAGCATGACCTCCGCCTCTAATGACGCTGCTGTCAACGGTAAGTTAAACCCTCATATTTTTATATTTATTTTTAATTTTTTTTTCTTTTCGTTTTCGGGGGCTTGCATGCATTTAAATACGCAGCCAGCTGTTTTTGAACTGGTCGGTAAACGTAACTCGCTCCCTGCCAGAAACGTTCGCTGGAAATCGTAAGAACTAGAGTGCCACGTGCTATAATGCGCACTACAGCGGCAGAATGTCTGGCCGGGTAGCTGATAGGCGCGGAGTTGGATTGCGTTAACAATGGCACCGACAAAATTCGTCAGACGCTGTCACCAGAGGTCACACAATAACACTGCCAGAAAACTTGGACACATTGCGTCAGATACCGTTTTTCGCTTGGTAGTTGCTATGGCGGGGTCAGGGAGGATAATATTACGTTAGAACCTATTATATGCATAAAACAGATTAGAGTTTAACCTTCCAGAGTGCGATGAATAACACGGCACTTCTGTGCTTGGAGGTGAGTGCGAGATTGCGGCTTTTGCTATTAATAAATGAGAGTCTTTGTGGAACATCCACAAATGTTGATAGTACGAGCCCTAATTTCTCGTATTTTGTTTTTGTGTTCATCACTCGAAATGTAAGTAGGCGGCAGGAAGATCGTTCTACACTCAGCTTCATTTTCCGGCCCTCTAAATTTCCTCAACAGAATTTCTCGAAAAGAACGTCATCTTTCCTCCAGCGATTCCCATTCGATTTCCCGGAGCATTTCCGTGACACTCGTGCATTGGCGAACCTACCAATAACGTATCTAGCTGCTCGCCTCTGAACTGCTTCTATGTCTTCTGATCTTCTGCGTGTCCCAAACACATGAGCTATACTTAAGACGTGGTCGTATAAGCGTTTTATACGCGGCCTCCTTTACAGATGAAGTACATCTTCCCAAAATTTTCCCAATAAACTGAAGTCGGCTGTCCGCCTTACTGGCAACTGTCCTTACATGTTCGTTCTATTTCACATCGCTCTGCAATGTTACGCCTTGATATTTGAACGACGCGACTGCATCAAGAAGCTCACTGCTAATGCTGTATTCGAACATTATGGGATTGTTTTTCCTACTCATGCACATCACCTTACATTTTTCTTCGTTTAGAGCTAGCTGCCATTCTTCGCACTAATTAGAAATTTTGTTTAAGTCAGCATGTATGCTATTACAGCCAATTAAAGACGACACCCTCTCATACACTACAGCATCATTAGCAAACAGCCGCAAATTACAAGTTACTCTGCCCATCAGGTCATTTATATAGACAGAAAATTATAGCGGTCCTATCGCACTCCCCTGGGGCACGCCTGACGATACACTCGTTTCTGATGAACACTCGCCGTCGAGAACAACGTACTGCGTTCTATTACATGTTTTACACATATAATAGGTCCTAACCTAACATCCTCCTTGACCCCGCCATAGCAACTAACAAGCGAAAAACGATATCTGACGCAATGCGTACAAGTTGTCGGGCAGTGTTATTGTGTGATCTCTGGTGACAGAGTCTGACGAATTTTGTCGGTGCCACTGTTAACGCAATCCAACTCCGCGCCTATCAGCTACCCGGCCAGACATTCTGCCGCTGTAGTGCGCATTATAGTACGTGGCACTCTAGTTCTTACGACTTCCAGCGAACGTCTCTAGTAGGGAGCGAGTTACGTTTACCGACCAGTTTAAAAACCGCTAGCTGCGTATTTAAATGCATGCAAGCTCCCGAAAACGAAAATAAAAAAGTAAAAATAAATAAAAAAGATTAGGGTTTCTACGTACCGTCGACAGCAGCGTCATTAGAGGCGGAGGTCATGCTCGGATTTTTTGGGTGAGGATGGGGATGTAAATCGGAAGGGCCCTTACAAAGGAACCATCACGGCATTTGCCTGGAATGTTTTAGGGAAATCACGAAAAACCTAAATCTGGATGGCCGGAGGTGGATTTCCAGCCAGTCACAAATCTGTGAACCTATTCCATATGCTCGTATCTTCGTTAGCAGTCTGCAGTGTGGCACCGAGTCAAACGCCTTTTTAAAATCGAGAAAAACACAGTCTGCCTGTTGCCCTTCATCCATGGCTCGCAAGATGTCATGTGAGAAAAGGGCAAGCTGAATTTCACATGAACGATGTTTCCTAAATCCGTGCTGATTCATAGAACGAAGCTCTTCCGTCTCAAGGAAATTTACTATATTCGAACTGAGAATATGCTCCAAAATTCTACAGGAAACTGATGTCAACGATACTGACCTGTAATTATGTGGGTCAGTTCTCTTTCCTTCCTTATAAACGGGAGTCACCTACGCTTTTTTCCAATCCCAAGGAACTTTGCGCTGAATTAAAGATTCGCGATAAATGCAAGCTAAGTATGGGGCCAACGCCGCAAATTATTTTTTGTAAAACCGCACTGGTATTCCATCCGGACCAGGAGACTTTTTTGTATTTAGCACTCTCAGCTGTTTCTCTACACCGGAAATACGTATTACTATGTCCTCCATTTCGGAGTTAGTACGTTGATCAAATGATGGTACATTTGTGCGGTCCTCCTGCGTGAAAGATTTCTTAAATGTTAAATTTAGAACTTCTGCTTTCCGTTTGATTTCTTCTAATACTGCCCCTGAATGATGAATGAGTAACTGGATACAAATGTTACAAATGTTTGTAAATCTATCGGACCAAACTGCGTGGTCATCAGTCCGTAGCTTACAAACTACTTAAACCTAGGTAAACTAACCTAAGGACAACACACACACCCATGCCCCATGGAGGACTCGAACCTCCACGGCGAGCAACCGCGCGCACCGCAGCGAGTCGCTTTAGACCGCTCGGCTACTCCACCGCGGCGAGTAACTGGATAGTGGTCTTTGACCCGCTTATCGATTTTACATAGGACCAGATTTTTCGTTTTCTCGGAAAGTTCTTTTGCTAAGGTATAGATGTGGTAATTATTGTATGCTTCGCGCATCGATCTGTTTCTGGACGCACGAATATCTACTAACTTTTGCCTGTCATCATTTGCGTGTTCTTTTTTGAACCGAGAGTGTAACAGCCTTTGCTATGTCAGTAGCTTTCTAACATTATTATTATACCACGGTGGATCTTTTCCATCCTTAATCGACTTTACAGGAATACATTTCCCTAACCCTTTACTTACAATGCATTTAAATTTAGTCCATAATTCCTCTATATCCATTGTAGTGGAACTAAACGATGTCCATTCATTTTCTAAGTGCGATCCTAACAATTGCTAATCAGATATTACTAACAAAACACGCTCCTAGCCTTCTTGATTGTTTTATGAACTTTGGTCATCACTGACGCTATAACGATATAATGATCACTAACTCCTGTCTCTAAACAGACATATTTCATAAAGACAGGCCTATTCGTAACTTTAAGGCCTAAAATATTTCCATTGCGCGTGGGTTGCCGGTTTAAACGCTCAAGACAGTTTTCGGAGAATGTGTCCAAAAGTAGCTCGCAAAACTGCTTGTCTGTACGCCCTGAAATAAAACTAGAGAGGCCCCAATCTATAATCTTAAGTTTGAAATCTGCCCCTCGACCTCAGTAGAAACAATACTTTTGTCCACGGCTATGAAGACTCCCCCTCCAATTGTGTCCGATCTGTCTTTCCGATATATATTCAACGCCTCGCTAAATATTTCAGAACTTACCATATCATGATTTAGCCAGATTTCGGTGCCTAAAACTATCTGAGCACAATAATTTCCATGCAGCACGGCAAAGTCGGGAACTTTATTTCTAATGCTTTGAAAGTTTACGGCTAATATTTTGATAGTCGAATTTTTGTGCTGAATGCGGCCTGAATTCGCTGTCTGAATGTTGACAGGCGAGTGCTCATCAGAGCCAACATCTAGCCTAAAAAACCCACATGTGCACTCCACAAGTACTCTCCTACCCGAGTAGCCGTTTCCTTAGTGTAGTGCACCCCTGATCTATCTAGGGGCGATTCACAATTCCCCAGATAACGCAGATCTATAAATCTGCAGCCATGACTGTTACAGAGTCGGCGAAGCCTATGGTTCAGACCCTCCGCTTGGCTTCAAACCAAAGGACTCCGATAAACCTTGGGCACAATGCTGCAAATCGACAGCTCTTCTTGCACCCCACGTGCGAGGGCAGCAGCCTTCACCAATTCCGCCAGCCACCTGCAGAAACTGAGAATGTCCTCACAAACCAAGCGACAAGCGTCATTGGTGCCGACGTGAGCCACGACTTGCAGTCGACCGCACCCCGGTCGACAGCCGCCGGCAAGGCTGCCTCACAATCTCGGAGGAGACCATCCGGCAGATCTTGACGCTATCTGCCTAAGGGGCTCCATCACGCGCCTAACATTGGAGCTCCCAATAACTAATAATCCCCTCCCCCCGCTGCTGAAGGAGTGGCCACACGTCCACTCACAGGACGAAGAGGCGTGGCCGGACGGCCAGCCACTACATTGGCCTTCCGTCCCGAGCGACGCCAACGTCGTTCAACCCGCCACACCCCTTGCGGAAAGGGCGGCTCGACCACATCCGGTACACCTGAAGGTGCCTCGACAGCAGGAACAGAGGTCGAAACATAAGATTCCTGAGGTGTCCAACTCGACGCACCAAACTGACTGTAGAGAGTAGAAAACTAATGAACTTTAAACTAGTATTCTACTTTAATAAAGGCGGCTAGCGGCTGACTGAACTGTGGTCACTGCTAACACTACTGTTAAAACAACTAAACTGTCTCTGGCTGTTTTCAAAATAAACAAGAAAATCTATGAAATACACTTATCAAACACGCAGGAATAAAAGCTTTTTCTGAAAGCGAAACACGAAATAAAGAAGTGACAAGCTGATGCTTAAATTACGCAGCTTGCAGCACAAATTAAATCTGGCAAGTACGTGAGAATAAACCTCTTAAAAAACGGGAAGCACTAACTAAAATCAAGAAACTGACTGGCAACGAAATAACACGGAAATTAAATTATGACACATAGCGCTCTGAACGATGTGACAGCGACAGCAGCCGGCAGTGGACTGCAATCCTTTATTTTGATGCATTCGTGTACGACCGGGTTTGGGATTTAATCCCATCTTGAATTGCTGATTGAATGACTGGTGAGATTTTACTGTGTTCAGTCATCACTTTAAGTTAGGATTTATAGCCCGAAGCCGGTCATCCACGATTGTGTCCAAATAATGGATTACTGTATTGTCGCGTTGAAATGGAAGCAGGCTTGACTTCGAAGGCCTGTGTACGGGATTGAACCGGCGCCTATCAGCACCGCAATCGGTGACGCTATACCTTGTGCCACACCGGCAGTCGGTTAATGTGGGGTCTCGCGGCATTGCTCCCTCTCCTGAAAGAAACAAACACCCGCTGTTAGGTTCCCTTTGGAGTCAGCTGCAATGTCCTGGATCTTGATCTTGTCATGGGTTCACTGTATGGCAGTTCTGGAGAATCCTTCCCTTCTGCACGATTATCGACGACAGACGTTCCTGTCGTGGCTCCATCAGTATCATTACCGTCCTTAGAGTACTTGAAAAAGACGCCATTTTCGCCTGTCTGCTCTTCAGGATCGTAGTAAGGCTTCATGCGGAGGACGTGAACAATGTCTTTTCGTTTTTGTCGTTTCACGACGGCTCATAATCCTCAACTCTGTATGTGATGCCTGACAAACGGCGTATGACATGATAAGGACCAAAGTATAGCTTCAAAAACTTTTCTGATAGTCAAACATTCCGTACAGGTGTAAAAATTCATACCAGATCTACTGGGCTGTACACAACAGGTCGATGCTTGTAGTTATACCCCTGACGGTCCTTCTCCTGGGCGTCCAGTGTCCGTATGCGAGCCAGCTGTCTTGCTTCTTCGACCCTGGTGATGAGCTGTTTCACATAGTCATCCTGAGTGTCGTCTGGTTGGAACGGGAACAGCGTATCCATTGTCGTCTCAGCTTCACGGCCATGGAGCAGGAAAAACGGCGTGAAGCCTGTGGTGTCTTGTTTTGCTGTATTATTAGCCAATGTCACGATTGGCAGTATTGTATCCCAATCCTTCTGCTCAACATCGACGTACATTGACAGCATATCGGCTAACGTCTTGTTAAAAGGTTCTGTAAGACCATTTGTCTGAGGATGGTATGTAGTTGTCATTCTGTGGACAATGTCGCATCGTGACATTAACTCTGATACTAGTTTTGACTGGAATACTTTTCCACGATCAGATATCATCACACGTGGTGCTCCATGCTTCAAAATAATGTCTTCTACAAGTAATTTTGCGTTCTCTAGAGCTTCTGCAGTCGGCACATGTTTGGTGACAGCGTAGCGTGTGAGGTAGTCAGTGCGGACTATTATCCATCGGTTACCGGTTGTCGACTTCGGAAACCTCCCTAAAAGATCGACCCCAACTCGATGGAATGGAGCTGCTGCAGCTGGAATCGGTACGAGATGCCCTGGAGGTAATTGCGGCACATGCTTCCGTCGCTGGCACTCTTTACAGTGACTCACATTGTGCTTGACAGATCGATAGAGACCTTTCCAGTAGCCATTTGGGGCCCAGTGGATCGTAGATGCTCTTATACAATGTCCTGTTTGTAAGTTGGAACTCTCCATTGGTCGGTTCTCCTTTCTCCAAGGCCTCTATGGTTTTTAATAGTGCTGGATCTTCCCTCTTTTCAGCTGTAACGTCACCTAATTCAGTGACGGCTGAAATTTCATTCATGTTGTTGTTTTCCACTAATGGATTCCTCGAAAGGCAGTCGGTATCCTTGTGTTTGCGCCCGTTCTTGAATACCACTGTGACGTCGTACTCTTGGAGTCTTAGTGCCCATCTTGTTAGTCGACCTGATGGATCCTTCAAGCTAGTCAGCCAACACGAAGAATGGTGGTCTGTCACGACGGTGAATGGTTTGCCGAATAAATACGTCAGGAACTTGTTGATACCTCAGATAACTGCGAGACATTCTTTCTCAGTTGTAGAGTAGTTTATCTCGGACTTTGAGAGTACTCTTGAAGCATAGGCTGTCGCCTTTTCAGCACCTTCCTGAATTTGTACAATCACTGCACCAATACCATAACCACTGATAACCACTGGCGTCTGTGTGAAGTTTAGTTTCCGCATTCTCGTCGTACAAGGCTAGAACTGGTGCGGAAGTTAGAGCCTCCTTAAGTGCCCGAAAAGCTCTTTTTTTTTCTTTCTTTTTTCTGTCTCATCCCAGTAAAACTTGGCGTCTACCTGCAGAAGGTCTTACAATGGACGTACCTTGTTACAAAATCCTTTTATGAAACGTTGATATTAGGAGACCTTTGTATTTTAGAATGAGTGACGAGTCATTGGAGACGACCAGTACAACACCGTCTTACACTTGACAAAAAAAGACAAGAATGGATCTGAAACAAGTGCTTCTTATGGGTTAGTTTTGAATGCATAACGTATAAATGTGACGCTGTTGATAATGTCTCCTTCAGACACGGTAGGATTGCATCTCCCCTACTTGCAGGATAAATTCTAATGCTGCTTCATTTTCATACAACGTTCAAATGTTTGTAATCCTATGGGACTCAACGACTTACTTTATCAGTCCCTAGACTTACAAACTACTTAAACTAACTTAGACTAAGGACGACAAATACACCCATGCTCAAGGGAGTACTCGAACCTCCGACGGGG
Organism: Locusta migratoria; assembly: GCA_026315105.1. NCBI lineage: Eukaryota > Metazoa > Arthropoda > Insecta > Orthoptera > Acrididae > Locusta > Locusta migratoria. The sequence goes on from CM048755.1 coordinate 458,326,099, forward strand.
AACGGCCGAGCGCGCCGCAGCAAGGCGCCTTGGTGCGCTCGGCTATTCCGCCGCGGCTTCCTTTTCATAATTAGCTTCAAAATCTATAGGACGACTAGGGACTGCTGGTGCATAGATTAAAAACGAAAGACTCACTAAACACAAAGTTATGCGACAGCAAACCGCTATCACTGTGTTTTAAATTGGAGCTTATTGGAAATAAATATTTACATGTTGAATATTACTGCGACTGTATTTAATGTTTTGCTACCGGTTGATTTAATTACTTTGCTATCGTTTTATTACTTTTTTAGATGTTTTGCGACAAAACTAAGAGAAATATATTCCACAAAGCAAAATCGTGTAACTGTTAAAAAGGGAGATCTGAGGCAGCAGTCATTTAATGACCGGAGCTCACGTTATGGCGAAATAACGCTTATGTTTGGCGTTTAAGCACTGGAAAGGAAAGATGGTTAAAACGTTGAAGAATTACACGATAAAATAGAGCTGTTTTAGTAGAGTAAGTGTTGCCGTTAACTGACGAAATTTCTCCTTGTAATGCAGGACAACTGCCCTCCCCCCTTCTTACCAACCCGACAATTTTGCAGAGATGGTATGATTTTTGTGCCTCAATTATCCAGATAGCAATACCTTAGGAGCACTCACAGAGCTGAGCAGAAGCCAGATATAATACATTTCTCAAGAGAGGCAGCAGCCTTTCCAGGAGGGACAACAGTATGGGTGATTGACTGACCTGGCCTTGTAACATTAGGTAACATGCCCTTGCTATGCTGCTACTGGCAACGTCTGCGAGCAAAGAGGAAGCTACAGGCATTATTTTTCACGATGACGTCCATCTATAGAGTTTATTGCTGGTGGAATTCTCTTGGACAAAATATTCCGCACGTAAAGCAGTCTCTTATTCAGATTTCCAAGCGGGGCAACTCAGGAGGATATGTTGGTTGCAAAAAACGTGTACGAATATGTATACAGTAGTATTTTCTCATAAATTCATAGTCTTTCAATTACTTTAATTGAAATGTATACTGTTAATGTATTTAAATACTTCTTTAGGATTTAAATTATGATTTTACTATTACACATCTGGACAATATTTTAATATCAATACTATCCCACTATACACGGTGTTACAAAAAGGTACGGCCAAACTTTCAGGAAACATTCCTCACACACAAAGAAAGAAAGTATGTTATATGGACATGTGTCCGGAAACACTTAATTTCCATGTTAGAGCTCATTTTATTACTTCTCTTCAAATCACATTAATTATGGAATGGAAACACAGAGCAACAGAACGTACTAGCGTGACTTCAAACACTTTGTTACAGGAAATGTTCAAAATGTCCTCCGTTAGCGAGGATACATGCATCCACCATCCGTCGCATGGAATTCCTGGTGCGCTGATACAGCCCTGGAGAATGGCGTATTGTATCACAGCTGTCCACAATACGAGCACGAAGAGTCTCTACATTTGGTATCGGGGTTGCGTAGACAAGAGCTTTCAAATGCTCCCATAAAGGAAAGTCACGAGGGTTGAGGTCAGGAGAGCGTGGAGGCCATGGAATTGGTCCGCCTCTACCAATCCATCGGTCACCGAATCTGTTGTTGAGAAGCGTACGAACACGTCGACTGAAATGTGTAGGAGCTCCATCGTGCATGAACCCCTTTTGTGTCGTATTTGTAAAGGCACATGTTCTAGCAGCACAGGTAGAGTATCCCGTATGAAATCATGATAACGTGCTCCAGTGAGCGTAGTGGAAGAACATGAGGCCCAACCAAGACATCACCAACAATTCCTGTCCAAAAGTTTACAGAAAATCTGTGTTGATGACGTGACTGTACAATTGCGTGTGGATTCTCGTCAGCCCACACATGTTGAGTGTGAAAATTTACAATTTGATCACGTTGGAATGAAGCCTCATCCGTACTAAAATGAGCTCTAACATGGAAATCAAGCGTTTCCGGACACATGTCCACATATTTTCTTTCTTTGTGTGTGAGGAATGTTACCTGAAAGTTCCTGAAAGTTTGCCTGTACCTTTTTGTAACACCCTGTATAAGCACTGGGATCAAAACAGGGTTTAAACGTTGAAGACTTACACGATCAAAAGGATGCAGCCAACTTACACGGTTGAAAGTACACGATAATAGAAGCAAAAATATCCCAGCAAGCATGGGTTCGCAAACGGGCAGTTTGCTAGATAATTACGAATGTATGGTTCCAAGCCGCCAGTGACGGTATTCTTTTTAACATCGTTTACAGACGAAGCAGGATTCAGGTGTTTTTAGTTATCATAATACATATTAGTGGAGTGAAATAAACCCACATGCTGTTCATGAGTCACCACATCAGCAGAGCTTCTGACTTAATGTGTGGTTAGGGGTACTAGCCGATTAACTCATTGTAACACACATTCTTCCACCAAAACTTAATGGGCAGAGGTACCATAGGTATCTGCGGCCTCATCTTCCAGGATTGCTTGAGGATGTTCCCCTTCAGCAACGTCAGAGTATGTGGTTCATGCATGATGGAGCTCCGCCATATTTTGCTGCTGCTGTCAGACGGCACCTAACGCGCAGGTACAGCAAAAGGTGGATTGGTCGAGGCGGACATGTGCCTTGGCTTCCAAGATCACCTGATCTAAATCCTCTTGATTTTTGTGTCTAGAGTCACCTCAAAAGCGAAGTGTACACCACACCCGCTAACACGGTTGAAGAACTGAATTTCGAAATGAAAGAATTCCAAATTCATTGCAGAGAGGAGCACAGTATTGCATCTAGATGCAAGGAAGACACTTCGAACACCTCTTTTAATCGGTAACCCATACGTAAAATGTGAACTAAATACGCTGTAAATCTTAATAGTAATGTCTGAATTTTAAATTGATGAGTACTAATTAGGACGATGTTTACAATTACGTCAGTGGCGGCTTTGAACTATACATTTGTTTTTTTAATTATCTCGCAAACGGCTCGTTTGCGGACCCGTGTCTACTGGCACATTTTTGCTTCTATTATCGTGTACTCTCAACTGTGTAAGTTTGCGCCATCCTTTTTCAAATTCAAATGTTTGTAGAGCTTATGGAACTTAACTACGGGGTCATCAGTTCATAAACTTACAAACTACTTATGAACTCGCTAATACTAAGGACGGCACAAGTATCCATGCCCGAGGGGGGATTCGAACCCCCCCCCCCCCACCGTAGTGAGCGTGCAGAACGTGACTGGCGCGCCGCAGACCGCTCGGCCACCGCGGCCACAGCGGCCGGCCCATCCTTTTTGATACACCATATATATTAATGAAGTGCAGTGGCAGGAAAAACTAAGGAAGACGCAGACGGGTAGCCGAGCGTTTTAAATTTTCCGCATCCGATACGGAGAGGCGCGCCAGCCCCGCTTCGAATTCATCCGATGGAGTTTCGAAGCGGGTCGGTGTACCGCCCAACATGGATTTGGTTTTTAGGCAATTGTCTACGTATGACCACAAACGCCTTACACCATGCGGTCATTTCGCGTGGCTACTATTACACACCTGGACAATATGTTAATAGTAACCACTTTTAATAATCAAACTAAAAGAAAGGTAAGATGTATTTATTCAATTTACAACTTGTGTATTAAATTATGCTTGTTTTCTGTTATCGATATATTTTTAAAAAGATCAAATCGAATGTGCAAATGTTTGTAACTCTATCGGACCAAACTGCGTGGTCATCAGTTCGTAGCTTACAAACTACTTAAACCTAGGTAAACTAACCTACGGACAAACACACACACCCATGCCCCAGGGAGGACTCGAACCTCCACTCCGAGCAACCGCGCGCTCCGCAGCGAGACGCTTTAGACCGCTCGGCTACTCCACCGCGGCATAGAAAGTTCCACATATCTTTGGAATACCATCTTCGTACAACTAAGAACTCACACTATTGTGTGGACTATCTCTTCAGTTCTACGTTATGTGATGGTGGCCTAAGAAGCCGAAAGCCTGTTCATAGAAAACCAATAAACAAACATTGTGCAACAGAAATACAAAGTGTTGAAGTTTTTAAATATTGATATAGTTATGGGAGATAAAAATTAGTAACGGGGGACTGTAATTCATAGTATGTAAAGGAAGAGGAAAAATGTTAGGAGAATATGGATTGTGGCAAAGGAACGGAACAGGCAGCTGTCAGGAATAATGTTGTAAAGAACATACCTGTAATTTAAGCATCACTAACACATGAAAATGTTTGTAAATCTAAGAGACGTAACTACGTTGGCCATTAATCCCTAGGCTAAGAAACTCCTTGAACCAATTTAAAGTAACTTATGTTAAGGACAACATAAACACCCGTGCCCGAGGGAGGACTCAAACCTCCGACGGCGAACAGTCGCGCGCAGCGCAGCTGGGCGCCTTAGCGCGCACGGGTACTCTGCCGCGGCGCTAACGCATTGTTTAAGATTTAAAACTGATGATATTTCGAACTGATTAATTCACACGAAAGGCGTGTGTAAATAATTTATTACCACAACTGTAGAGAAGTCATCCGGACGTAGAAAGTCGCGGACGGGTCATGGTAAACAATAACTTCACCTCTTATCGTTCGTGAGCAAAACCTTGAAACAGCATATAACATAAACCGCTTTCTGGAATGAATTTGAGTGTAGAGACGCAGGTGTAGACGCGGGATGTGCAGCAGTTTGACAAAGCAGGACAACGTAGTTAGGCGCTAACAGTGTCCGTTGCCGGGGCCGTAGCACACACGCCGTATCGACCGGGACTGGCGGCGACCGCAATCACGCGTAACCAGCTTCATTAGCTAATCTCTCAGCCTGCTATGTAGGGACAATGGCGCTCTCGCTCAATTGTACTACAACTACTATACTGGGCGCACACCTCCTGCTTCCACGCATTCCCTCAGCCTGCATACCGTACATTGCCGTATGTCGTGGAAACCTCCTGGCGTGTTACTCGGGACCATCGACATCGGACAAGTTTAATACACAGAGAAATTTCAAACCGTCCGAAGGAAAACAAAATACTCTGTATCAAAAGATGGCCATCGGACAGGTCATTAAATTTATCCCCTTCCCACACTCCAACTAATCGCAAACTGGTTATCGAGATACTAGTTAACTATCCGTGTTCAAATGTTAGTAAAGTTATGGGACCTAACTGCAGTGGCCATCGGTCCTAAAATTACAAACTACTTAAACTAACTCACCCTATTAACAACACAAACACCCATGGCCGAGGGAGGACTCGAACCTCCGAGATGCAACGACCGCGCGCACCGTAGCAGGACGCTCAGTGCGCACGCCTATTCCGCCGCGGCAACTATCCATGTAAAGTGAGGTAACGCATAATCGTGAATAAGTGACATTCGTTGGATAACATCTAGATGTACGTCATCATGTTATCGAAGGAACTTATGTGTGAGAAACCTGAGATGAGTTTTTCCTTGCTGAAAGAACCATGGGCAGATTAGATCATTACGAATATTCCAGTCCATACGTTGAGGTTGAACCTTCGTTAATGACTGTCTTGTCGGACTGGGGGAGTTTTCTTAAATCTAGTCATAATTGTTATTCTGAATGAAGGTCTCACCACGTGAAAGCCTAGCGTTATTTGTGCAAAAGGTACATAGTACGAACCGCAGGAGCACAGCACACTGTCTTACCATGTGTTGCTCCAAATCGTTCTTGGTGGAAAGTCTGCTTCCTTACACTCGATGAAGGTGATAGGGGTACGCAATATTATCATGCGGATTGTTCGCGATTGCCTTGTTATTAACGCCTTCCCTCATCGCAATTCCTCTTATACAGCTAACGGAGATTAATCCAGAATATAAACCTCGGGCGTCTGTACATCGCGTGGTCTCCCATAATCTACAACTTCTCTAATGAACATGACTTTCGCAAGCATTGGTCGAGTCGTAAAAATGAATTTGTACAAGTTAACTGCCATCCAGGATAACGCTCACGGGGAGATCACGGCGTAAACCGATTTCCTATAAATTTCACTTAGAGGAAGATGAGTCAAAATAAGCTAAAGCATGTCTCGGATTTCCCGTAGACGACCGTTACCGTTACCGTTACCGTTTTTGATGTAGTTCAACTGACTTCAGATTCCTTTTAGCGCGTCACTAGTTCAGCCACAGAGGTGGCGTAGTAGGCAGTGTTACAGCTTCGCAACTTCGCGCACTGGGTTCGAAAGCCGATTACTATTAATTTTTTCATTTTTTAATTTATTTTTTGATTACATACCCATTCACGTTCGTAGAAAGTCTCTTATGAAGTTGAGCCGCGGTGGAGTAGCCGAGCAGACTAAGGCGCTTCGCTGCGGAGCACGCGGTTGTTCGCCGTCGGAGGTTCGAGTCCTCCCTGGGGCATGTGTGTGTGTGTGTGTGTGTGTGTGTGTGTTAACCTTAGGTTAGTTTACCTTAGTTTAAGTAGTTTGTTAGCTACGGATTGATGACCACTCAGTTTGGTCCGATAGATTTACAAACATTTTTTTCTTATGAAGTTGAGGGATATAAAGACATTGTATTAATTTTAAAATTGCAAGTGTTTTACAATAAGTGACACTTTATTATACTAGGTGAGTCACGTAAGACGTAACACAACTTTTATTTCGTGGACGATTACACACACCGAAACGCGGTTTTAGGCAAATGTTAGATTGCCGAAGGGCAGGGTTTGTGTGTGTGGGAGGGGGGCGGGTGACCAAACTGCTAAAGTAATGGGTCCCTAGACTTACAAAGTACTTAAACATACAGTAAGGACTACATACATAGATAACCATGCCTGAAGGAGGACTCGAACCTCCAGCGGGATCGGTCACGCAATCCATGATTTTGCGTGGAGAATTTTTTAGCGCTGGTCTCAACTGTGATATTGACACGCAAGTATGTTTTTTTTTAATGGAACCGTATACCTCTTATTAATGCATTCGACAGCTCTTGAGAAGACATTACAGTGATATTGTGTTTATTGGTGCTGATGCTGAATCTCGTCGTAAGAAATTCGAGAATTATTCGAGAAGTTGAGAGCACAGTGGGCGGAATCGGAATGCAAATATCACCTAGCAGAGTTTTCGTCCTACGCTGTGTCAAGAAATCAATAGATTTGACTGTTCACTTGCCTATACTGCAGGTTGCTCATTTCGGCTTCAACATTCGTTGCGTGCAGACCTGCACACTAATGAGTAGGAGTTGAATATTCTACCTTTATAGGGTGCATATAAAATAAATGCTGTCAGAACAGTGGGTCTGGATCGTCGGTGCCGTTGCGCCAGGGAATTCTACGAATTATTAAGCTGCTGTTTTATTTTTGTTTGTCTATTGCAGTGGTTTTTAAACTGTGGGTCTTGCCGGATCAGTGAATCGCGGTAGCTATTCAGGTGGATCGCCGCCGGACGACTTTTTTTTTTAAAAAAAAAATAAATAAATAAATAAAATAAAATAAAATAAAAAAAGAAAATCGACTTATAAAGCCTATTTCATAAGTATTTTTTATTTCCATTGTGTCATTTTTCACCAAGTAAATAAATGGTACATTTAAGTTTTACCCTTCTTCATAAAAATGTTAAACATTACGGGTTAAAGTTTTAAGTTTAAGGCTTTTATTAGTTTATTTTTTACATTAAGCACACTGAAATTTGTTTGGAAAAATTGTTCTTGTTTCACGAGTTACTTCCCAGGACCTACTAATGAATTGTTAGAGACTAGAGATCCATTTGCAGAAAACAACCTTAAAAACTAAAACTTTCAGCATCTGAGAAAGACTGATGGAGCTATCATGTGATCGTTTGTTGAAAACTTTCATTGAATACTCAAGCTTTATCCCACTTTGGATCACAGTAAAGGGTGAGTATCGCGTACTTGTACGTATAGCTTAAAGGAAGGATTCACAACTATTTACTTATGGCAGGGCACATTTTCTGTGTAAACATACACAGAAGAAACAAACTATGCGTGGAAAACGATTTATGTCTGAAACTAACAAGCTTCAATCCAGATATAGTACATATAATTAACAGCAAGACTAAACTATACTACAAATATCATTGTTTGTTGTTGTTATGGTCTTCAGTCCGGAGACTAGTTTGATGCAGCTCTCCACCCTACTCTATCCTGAGCAAGCCTTTTCATCTCCTCATAAGAACGGCAACCCACATCCACTTGAATCTGCTTACTATACGCGTCTCTTGGTCTCCCTCTGCGATTTTTCCCCCACACATTTCCCTCTAATGCTAAATTTACGATTCCCCGATGTCTAAGAATGTGTCATATCAAGCGATCCCTTCTTTTAGCCAGGGTAGCCCAAAAATTCCTTTTCTCACCAAGTCTGTTCAGTACTTCTTCATTGGTTATGCGATCTACCCACCTAATCTTCAGCATTCTTCTGTAACACTACATTTCAAAAGCCTCTATTCTCTTCCTGTCCGCATTCCTTATCGTCCATGTTTCACTCCCGTACAAGGCAACAGTCCACACAAATGCCTTCAGAAAAGACTTCCTTACACTTAAATTAATACAAATATCATTAAGTTTACAATTTAAATTGTGTAAAATGAGCTCCTTATTGGTCATTATGTTGTTCCTTTTCCTTAATTTGAAATCTTACTCAGGAAAGCATCAATAATAATTTCAGTTCATGCAGCTATTATATGACAATTACTTGCTGCATAATATCTGTTGTGCCGGGCCCTCGAAAATTATTCTAAAAACGATTTTGGGTTCCATTGCGGATAAGATTGCGAACCACCTTAGTTTACGAATTACTATAAAGTGGATGGGAGAGGGTACTTTTCATTGTTCTTGATCTTGCAGCTCCATTTACAGACTGATGGTTTCTGTAGCTTGGCGTACGCTGATACGTGTCTAATGTAATCTTTTGATGCCCTGTGTGAATGACAACCGGACCGAGCAAGGTGGCGCTGTGGTAAGATCCTGTAGAGCGGAATCTGACGCGCTACTCAAGTGTCAACTATGAATGAACAAGGCTGCTTACGCGATTTAAAAAAAAAAAATCAAAACAGCAGCATTTCTGCAGTCGTAGTGCGTTTCTTCGGTGCACAAACTTAACAGGCCGCGGTGGAGTGGCCGAGCGTTTCTAGGTGCCTAATTGCGGAGCGCGCCGCTGCTCGCCGTCGGAGGATCGAGTCCTCCCTCGGGCTTGGGCGTATTTGTTGTCCTTAGCATAAGTTAGTTTAAGCAGTTTGTAAGGCTAAGGACTGATTACCATCGTAGTTAGGTAATATTTACAAACATTTGAGTGATTCAAATGATAATCTGGGAATCAAATATGGTATGTTCAATTCCTAGAAGTGCTTCAAAAAGGTGGCCACGAAACCCGTTTTGGGAGTAAAGGAATTTCTCTGAGACCATTAATTGAGGAACAGGAAACAATACCGTACTATCATATTATAAATTTAGAGTGCTAGTTCATGCCTTTGAGTAAATATGAGTACAGAAGAACTGCATATAAAACGTTAGTTCCATAAGATAAAACTGAAAGTGGGCAAAGACTTTCACTAAGATTTTGTGAAGAAAACCGGAGGCTCAAGGGAGAGGACAGCTGAATCAACGAGTATGTATCGAGCAGCAGGTTTCTGCAGGGAACATGGTACACGTGACAACACTTGTCCGGCCTCTCTCTAAGTACAATTCCTTCTGCTTGGGAAGAGGACCCACATGTTGTCACGTCTACCATGTTGTAAAATACTATTACATTTATAGTATATTTTTACAAGATGACATTTTACTTTTATAATATGATGAGAGACTTGTTCCACAAAGCCTCAAAAGTACCCACATGATGTCCATGTTGAAAATATTCTGATGACGATTTATATCGTTGAAATTGGTATTTTAAATAATTAGTTGCGATGAAGGTCTAATAGTCGTTTCTTAAGGTTGAAATACGTTGTCAATTATAGAGACAAGTAATGCTTAATGTAGAATCTAACTAAAGTGCATTTTGATTTTTTTCACATACCCCAAACTTTTAAACATGCTGTAGTCACACCAACTACCAGAAGCAATCTTAGAACAGCTTCGCAATCGAATCACAAAACTCTAACGTCTATGATATGGCAGTCACCAAGTTTTTCTCGTAATCACCTTCTCTGTCGAAATAGCCTTCTATTTCGTTCATTTTCTAATCGGCACAAAACTCAAATAACAGAAAGGATAATCCACAGAGTAGTACGCTTTTAAATGTGATTCTGTCAATTAACTGTTTTATTGTGTGGATTTCGTATTTCCAGGTATGTTATTTCGTTCTAGGAATATGTGACGTGCACTACAAACTAAATGGTTTTACGGAGAAGTGCAAATAAATGTACTCAGAGCCGTTTATTGCGTTAGGGAGAAATGTTACAGGACATAGTGGCATTCTTTCCCTGCAGTGTTGCAATTTTACAGAAGTATGTGTTAACACTTTGCCTACAATTGAAAATTAAAATTCGGGCATTTTTTCTAAGGAAGCGAGAACAAATTAGTGCGATGTCCAGGTAAGCGATTGTCGCAACCACGCCTGTAGTTTCCCGATAAATGAGACACGAGGCAGCCGTGGAATGTAGCCAGGCGGCAGCGACGATTCGCGGGAAGCGGGGCAGCGCCGGCAGGCGGAAATACGCGGCGCGCTTTTGATATGCGCCGAGCGCAGTTGTGCACCACTGAATGGCTACAATCGCCGCGTAACCGTGCCGGACAGGCACCGACGTCGAGGTGTCCGCACAATATAACCGCTCATGCGTGCCGCCATTTACTACTGACATACTGCTCCAGAATTTAACTACACTCCAACATCCGGGTGCACCCACGCACAAGGGTGGGCTTCCTCTTTGCTACATAGGAAGTACATTGAGCTTCATTTTCTATTCGCGGAAGTTTCTTACGCCATATTTTCGCCTTAATGTGTCAAAGTTACTGTCTAATCCATTCTGATAATTACAAAATAAATGTCCAAATGTTTGTAATTCTATGGGACCAAACTGCGTTGGTCATCAGTCCTAGAAACTACTTAAACTAAGTTAAACTAACCTAAGGAACACACACACAGCCATGCCCAAGGAAGGATTCGAACCTCCGACGAGGGAGGCCGCTCGATCCGTAACGTGGCGCTGCAGACCGCTCGGCTACTCCCGCGCGGCTGATAATTACCAAATGGTTTTATTTTGTTACTTATTTTCACGTGTTAATTGTTGTCTACTATGAGTGCACAAATGCTCTTTTAAAAGAGATTACAGTAAACAACGAACGCACAACTTTTCGCAATACGTTTTTTAAGAGCTAGGAATAAATTTTCTAAGTTCCCTATAACTGAAACACAATTTGTATATTGAGGAGCACACGTTTCGTGTCTCATTGCATCTCTAGCTTCCTTTATCATGCAAGCTGTTTTCTCCTCGTAGGCCTATCTTTCGGGAATGGATCTGCTCAGGACGCGTGGGATGGGTGGATAGCTAAAACAGCTATACAGATTAATAGTACAAGTTTTATTTACTAAGGTATACAAAATACTAAACTTTGTTTTATGTCTGTTCTCGCGGCGGCGTCTTCTTGCACAATGTCATAGTAACTGCCTAGTTCGGAGTGCCCTTCCAGACGCATGTCGGCCTAGATAATGCTACTTGTAGAGGGCACGCTTCTCGGTTGCTCCCTCCAGGAGGCGCGGTGCCGGCGTGTCATTGGCTGCCGGTCATCCTCTGCCTTCTTCACGCTCGTTCTCGTGCGTCTGGCGTGTGGCGCTGACTTTACGCCACAACACAACCCGTGTTCATGATGCGTAAAAGAAATAAGTCTCTACCCACTTTTGGCGTTCCAAACCCTTCTGGTTTCGTGGTGTTTCAAGATGATAATGCATCGCTACATCGCTCTCACGCCGTCAGCGATTGGTGGCAGGAACATGCAAGGAAGGTCCCACGTCTGAGACTGCCAGCTCGGAGTGTAGTGTGAACCCCATACAGCAGAACGCAGGCTCCCTGCACATACCCACAGGCCGGCGCTCTGTAAACGACCTGCCGTATCTGCCTCCAGAGGAGAGCCACAGACTTGTAGACTCACTTCCTCGGCTCCTCGCCGCAGTCCGCGGGGCCAGAGGATGCCACACTCCAAGTTAGCTGCTTATCCCACAGTTATTTGCTAAATCAGTATAGACTTTTATCTTGCACTAGGGCTTGACATCCGGGGGATCATGCTGATTCTCATCGAGCAGAATGCTCCATAATAATCTGTTCATTTTCTCAGGTTTTTTATGGTTCGTACCTCAGTCTGTAAAAACGGAGCCTTTAGATGATCACTTAGTCTTTCTGTCCGTTCATCTGTGTGTCCCGATATTAAGAACCCTTTTCAAATGTTTGTAAACCTTATGGACCAAACAGCTGTGGTCATCAGTACCCTAGAGTTATAAACGAACTTACACTAAGGACAACACACACACATATACAGGGTGTTCCAGCTATCTTGTCTACCCAAAATATCTCTGGAACATTGAGTCTCAGGACATGCGCTAGCCGCGCGTTTCGCGTAATTCAAGCGTCAACTTCGCGTCGCAATATCTCGGGATGTAATTGGAATATTGCGATGCAATCAACGCCATTGTTTATGTGATTTGTAATGCTATGGATTCCTGAAGAAAAAATATAGGGTGTCCATTAAAAAAACATAAGTTTGTGTTAAAAAACGTATTTGCTTGCGTTTTAGAATGTTTCCAAATATGTACATTCATGGGCCCAAGCCGTACATTGACACCGCTGAAAGTCGTTTTCCAATAGCTGTTATTGTTCCAGAGATATTTTGGGTGGATAAGATAGCTGGGACACCATGTATACAGGGTGTTAGCCGGCCGCGGTGGCCGAGGTGACTGAGGTGCTCCAGTCACGGTCAGCACAGCCACTACGGTCGGGGGTTCGAATCCCCCCTCGGGCATGGATATTTGTGCCGTCCTAGTTCGTAAGTAGTTCATAAGTAGTTTGTAAGTTTAGGGACTGATGACCCCGTAGTTAAGTCCCATAAGCTTAACAAACATTTGAACAACATACAGGGTGTTACAAAAAGGTACGGCAAACTTTCAAGAAACATTCCTCACACACAAAGAAAGAAAATACGTTATGTGAACATGTGTCCGGAAACACTTAATTTCCATGTTAGAGCTCATTCTGTTACTTCTCTTCAAATCACATTAATCATGGAATGGAAACACACAGCAACAGAACGTACCAGCATGACTTCAAACACTTTGTTACAGGAAATGTTCAAAATGTTCTCCGTTAGCGAGGATACATGCATCCACCCTCCGTCGCATGGAATCCCTGATGCGCTGATGCAGCCATGGAGAATGGCGTATTGTATCACAGCCGCCCACAATACGAGCACGAAGAGTCTCTACATTTGGTACCGGGGTTGCGTAGACAAGAGCTTTCAAATGCCCCCATAAATGAAAGTCAAGAGGGTTGAGGTCAGGAGAGCGTGGAGGCCATGGAATTGGTCCGCCTCTTCGTTCTGGAAATCTGTCTCGATACAAACGTACCGTGCCACGGCTATTGCCCCGTGTTAATCCAGACACCAAATGGGCATCTGCCATCTCCACATTTGTAAACATTGCGGACTGCAAAAACACGTTCGTGATGAAGACTAACCAGTTGATGCTACGTACTCAAATGTTCAAATGTTTGTAAATCTATCGGAGCAAACTGCGTGTTCATCAGTCCGTAACTTACAAACTACTTAAACTAAGTTAGCCGGCCGCGGTGGCCGCGGGGACTGAGGCGCTTCAGTCACGGTCTGCACGGCCACTACGGTCGGGGGTTCGAATCCCCCCTCGGGCATGGATATTTGTGCCGTCCTAGTTCGTAAGTAGTTCATAAGTAGTTTGTAAGTTTAGGGACTGATGACCCCGTAGTTAAGTCCCATAAGCTTAACAAACATTTGATTTGAAACTAAGTTAAACTAGCCTAAGAACAAACACACACACCCATGTCCCAGGGAGGACTCCACGGCGAGCAACCGCGCGCCCCACAGCGAGACGCCTTAGACCGCTCGGCTACTCCACCGCGGCTGCTACGTACTGTTGTGCTTGAGGCTAGTACTGTAGAGCAATGAGTCGCATGTCAGCACAAGCACTGAAGTCGACATTACCTTCCTTCAATTGGGCCAACTGGCGATGAATCGAGGAAGTACACTACATACTAACGAAACAACTGGGTTTTTTGATAATTGTCTGCGCGAATTATTTCAATTTACATTTAAAAAGAAATACTAAAATGAGCTCTAACATGGAAATTAAGCGTTTCCGGACACATGTCCACATAATATATTTTCTTTCTTTGTGTGTGAGACATGTTTCATGAAAGTTTGGCCGTACCTTTTTGTAACACCCTGTATATAGAGGGTGTCCCAGCTATCTTGCTCACCAAAAATATTTCTGGAACAACAACAGCTATTGTAAAACGACTTTCACCGGTATCAATGTAAGGCTGGGCCTCATTAATGTACATATTTTGATACATTCTAAAACGAAAGCATATGTGTCTTTTAATACAAACTTATGTTTTTTTAATGGACACCCTATATTATTTCTTCAGCAATCTATAGCATGATGAATCACATAAACAATGGCGTTGATTGCGTCGCAATACTCCTATTACATCCCGAGATATTGCGAAGCAAAGTTGTCGCTTGAAATCCGGGAAACGCGTGGCTAGCGCACGTCCTGAGACTCAGGCGAGAACCTCATGCTGCTCAGGACGAGCGCTAGCCACGCATTTCGCATACTTGAAGCTTCAACTTCGCTTCGCAATACCTCGGGATGTAATAGGCGTATTGCGATGCAATCAACGCCATTGTTTATGTGATTTGTCATGCTATGGATTGCTGAAGAAATAATATAGGATGTCCATTTAAAAAGACGTAAATTTGTGTTAAAAAGAAACACATATGCTTTCGTTTTAGAATGTTTCAAAATATGTAAATTCATGATCCCCAGCCTTACATTGATACCGGTGAAAGTCGTTTTACAATAGCTGTTGTTGTTCCAGAGATATTTTGGGTGAGCAAGATAGATGGGACACCCTGTATATGCCTGAGGGAGAACCCGAACCTCCGGCGGGAACGGCATTCCAACCCGTTGCATGACGCCTTAGACCATGCGGTCATTCCTTAGGAGGCGGTAGAGGTGCGAAATTGAAAGCTACGTCTCACATTAAGGTCAACAGTCGCTCGGCGCGCTGAAACATTTAACCTTCTATCTTAATGCAATCAGCAGTTAGGTCACGTTTTGAATTTCGTAATTCACTCATCAAAGCCTATAGGGTAATTCCACGCTGAACTAGATCACTAAATTTGGTGAGACACGAGGTTCACAGTACAAGTACAGAAGAAATTCCAGAAACTGTTGTTGTCTATCACATAAAAATGTTTTTCTTGTTACAGACTTCTATTCCGTTCTTAGTCTACATAAGGATTTCGATATGATTTTTTGTAAAAGGTCTAGTGATTTATGAACGTTTATGCATACAATAAAAAAATACTGCGTGTGAATTGGCTGAGATATGAACTGAAACATCCTGCTACCGCGAGAATGATGCGTTTGCCATGTAGTGGTGATAGTTATAAGATCGTCCGAAAACTATGCCACGCCAGCTCATTCCACAAAATGTTTGTTAAGCTTAAGGGACTTAACTACGGGGTCATCAGTCCCTAAACTTACAAACTACTTATGAACTACCTACAACTAAGGACGGCACAAATATCCATGCCCGAGGGGGGATTCGAATCCCCGACCGTAGTGGCCGTGAAGACCGCGACTGAAGCGCCTCAGTCCCCTCGGCCACCGCGGCCGGCGCTCATTCCACATTGAGAAAGTTTCCCTGACTGTTTGCTTACGGTATACATACAGTGTCTGTAATCTTTCAAACAAAGTAAGACAGGCAGAGTTTCACTTCTATTGTTTGAGACTAGGTTCTTAAATCCTAGCAAATATTCACAGAAGTCTATCATAGAACTTTCTGACATTTATGTAAGAACTCTAGCGTTAGGACAATTATACAGTTTTCTTTTCTGGATACTTCTGTCAAATTTTATCATTTATAGCAATACAAACAAGGACAGGCGGAATGAACACATCTACAGTTGCTAAGTAGCACGTAAATGTAACTCCAAAAACAATAAAATAAATGAAAAATTACAACAGTAACTGCAAAATTACGCAAAAACTATAACTTTAAAATTAAATCATTCTCAAAAGTCTTAGAATTTCTCTAATACAGCTTGTCAGTATCGATAACCAAAACAAGTAAAAATTGTGTTTTCTGACTCGCTACGAGTCACATAATTAAGTTTTTACAGAAGTTTTCTACTTGTACTAGCCCAGTTTTTTCTCTATTACTTCTTGATCAGGAAGTTCTGTGATTTAAGAGGTCTAATAATTACGTATATTGTTATGTCCTTGTAGCCTAGGAAAGTTTAAATCGAGTTTTTAATTTTTCTCTCTGAATTTAGACTGTAACTGTAATGTTTCATTTTGGACTAACCGTTAATCAGCTGCGATGAAGCCTTGTCAAACAAACATCCTGTCAGTCCCAGAATTAATTTCCAGTCCGTAGAGGAGTGTGCGCTGATTTGAAGGTAGCTTCATCCTGTCAGTTATCTGATGTGGTACAGCGGAACACTGTTTCAGATCTAGCGTAGCCTACGGACTATATCCATATGACTTATTCTGACATCAACAACAACACACTCCGTAGTTAATTATATATTCCAGGAAAATCTCAAAGCCGGCCGCGGTGGCTGAGCGGTCTGCGGCGCGCCAGTCACGGTCTGCACGGCCACTACGGTCGGGGGTTCGAATCCTCCCTCGGGCATGGATATTTATGTCGTCCTTAGTATTAGCTAGTTCATAAGTAGTTTGTAAGTTTAGGGACTGATGCCCCGTAGTTAAGTCCCATAAGCTCTACAAACATTTGAACATTTCGTATCTAAAGAGTATTCGTACAGATAAGACAGGCTATAAATGAAGCAGACGATCCTGCAGTCTGTAGAAAAAGGAATTTACCGACGTACGATAAACACGAAGAGGATTGGAAAAGGCGACAACATTTTTCCACGCGGAAATGCTCCAAAGAGAGCAATAAAGTGACAAAATCTGCCTTAGACGCTGATACTCACATCGGGCGTGCAGAAAACGTTTTTTCGAGAAAACGTTCGTAAGGCTTCTCGTGAACGGGGAATCTAGGCGGTGGGCTTCACCTTATTTGTTCTATTGTTACAGGCAACCGGCAACTGTTTCTTGTTTCACGCTGATCGTGTTGCTTGTTTTCCTTCCTTTTATCGACTGATTCGCGTGCGATGCGTCTATGTTCACAAGCGACGTGACGTAGCAATTGTTTTTGCGCTAGGCTGCCGTCCTCAGTTCACAACGTCACCTGCATCATAGACAACATATGTACGTTAATGTGCAGATGTTTTTTCTGCGGGTACAAAAATGTTAACTATTTCTATGTTTTTAGGCGAAGTCGTGAAACATTTACTAGTTTCTTAAAACATAAAATTTATTCTAGTTGCTGTTCTGATGTCCTCTGATTTTGTTCTTTCCGTCAGTGACGCTGGCAGCGGTAATTGGGAAGGCAGTACGTCTACCCAAGACGTGGGGTCCGCTGTAGCAAATAATGAGGCGCGCCAATGAGGTGGCAAATCCTCGCACATGAACACAGACGTACGGGGAGGATGAGAGGGGTTTGCCAATTGTTGCCATTACTGTTAAGCAAGTCTACAGCTGGACATGAGGATTCCGTGACTATGGTACAAGCCGCGGTGGAGTAGCCGAGTGGTCTAAAGCGCCTCGCTGCGGAGCGCGCGGTTGCTCGCCGTGGAGGTTCGAATTCTCCCTGGGGTATGGGTGTGTGTGATGTCCTTAGGTTAGTTTACCTAGGTTTCATTAGTTTGTAAGCTACGGACTGATGACCACGAAGTTTGGTCCGATAGATTTACAGACATTTGAACATTTGAACAATGGTACGAACATTCAGGGACGACGGATAATGATAAATGCATCAATTTGAAGGGAGGGAAGTACGTCCGAAAAAAATGGTATCGAATACTATACGCGAAAATCGTTGATACCTCGGCAGCAGAATACAGTTGTTGCTATGAGTTGAATACATACCACGTATTACTTGTCAACGGATGACGGACTCCTATCTCACTTTGGACTATGGGCTTTTGATCATCTGGATCAGAAATTTCCTGAAAGAGGAAACGAAAAGGAAGGAAAGAAAATTAGGGATTAACGCCTCGTCGACACTGGAGTCATTACAGACGAGACACGCTCTCGGTTTAGCCAGAGGCGGGTTTGAACCGGCGTCCACCCGAATGCAAGTCCTGTGCGTTACCTCTGCGCCACTGCACAACTTCGCTCGGCTAAGGCAGAGCAGGCTCTAATTCGTAGCCAGCACGTTCAACTGATGTCACCCACATTTTATTCCTTCGTGTGGGACCGTAGTGGAAAGTCTCGTGTACGGAAGACCAGTTGAGGCAGAAGATCACCTGGCAAGAATTCTCGGACTCTGCGGCTCTGTTGAAACACCACCGGGAGTATTAGAAATGGGTACAGCAGAGTTCTCTGCGACAATCATGTCTGCCTTGACGCAGGAGAATACCATTTTGATCAAATGCTGTGAATCTCGCAGCTTATGAAACTTGTACCGCTAAATGGAATTCGTTAGCCCTGAGATATGAACTGAAACATCCTGCTACCGCGAGAATGATGCGTTTGCCATGTAGTGGTGATAGTTATAAGATCGTCCGAAAACTATGTCACTCCAGCTCATTCCACAAAATGTTTGTTAAGCTTAAGGGACTTAACTACGGGGTCATCAGTCCCTAAACTTACAAACTACTTATGAACTACCTACAACTAAGGACGGCACAAATATCCATGCCCGAGGGGGGATTCGAACCCCCGACCTTAGTGGCCGTGCAGACCGTGACTGGAGCGCCTTAGTCTCCTCGGCCACCGCGGCCGGCTGTCTGTAATACAATATTACGTTACCTAACAAAGATATTTTATAGGGACTGGATAAAAAGTAATAAGCACTATTATTTTTCTCTATTTATATAGATGTAGAAATTACTAGTTACAAAGGTACTTGTAGTTAGACATCTTCAGTATAATCCCCCTCTTCCCAATTGTTTACAATCGTTTACCACGCGTCCAGCAGGCGCGTCTTATTTCTGTTGATGTCCCGTACTAACCGCATGGAAAAGGACATCTCTTGTGCTGCACCGAATCCCTCGCAGAGGTTCCTGCAACTCTGTCTCTGTATGCCGTAGTCTCTGGTTATGAGAGACCAGTTGCACGCTCGAGGGTCACGGCTGGAGGTGTGCAAGTCCGTGAAATGTCGCATTGTTGTCTCAAAGACACTGACCTTGAGCTTCAGTTGGTTGTCGCAATAGCTGCAGTGGATGCGCTGGTCCCTGGCTAGTTCAGAAAGTCGTCCTCGATGGCGAGTGTTCATCAGAGACTAGGCTACCGTCAGGGAAGTGTAATAGGACCGCTATTATTTTCTATCTATATAAATGATCTGACGAACAGAGTGAGTTGTAATCTACTACTGTTTGCTGATCATGCTGCGATGTACGGGAAGGGATAGTCATTGAATGACTGCAGTAGGATGCACGATGACTTGGACCAAATTTTTAGGTGGAGAGAGGAATGGCAGCTAGCTCTAAATGTTGAAAAATGTAAGGTGATGCACATGAGTAGGAGAAACAATCTTGTAATGTTGGAATACTGCATTAGTAGTGTGCTGCTTGACAGAGTCGCCTCAATTAAATATCTAGGCGTAATGTTGCACAGCGCTACGGAATGGAACGAGCATATGACAGCCGTGCGGAAAGCAGATGGTCGCTTTCGGTTTAGTTGGAGAATTTTGGGAAGATGCGATTCTTTTGTGAAGGAGAGCGAATATGAAACGATTGTACGACCCAGTCTTCAGTACTGCTGAAGTGTCTGGGATCCCCACCACATCGGTTTAAAGGTAGGCATAGAAGTAATTCAGAGGCGGACGGCTAAACCTGTTACTGGTAGGTTCCATCAATCCGCGAGTGTTACTCAAATAACAGTCACTGGGAGAAAGGCGACGGTCTTTCTGAGAAACACTATTGAAGAAATTTGGAGGGTCGGAATTTGAAGAGGACTACAAAACGATTCTACTGCCGCCCACCTACATTTCGCGTAAAGACTATGAATATAAAATCAGAGGGATTAGGGCTTGTACATATGAATACAGGTATTCGTTTTTCCCTCGTTCTATATCGGAGTGGAGCAGGAAGTCAAGTAATTATTAGTGGCGTTGAGTACCTTCCGCCACGCACCTTTGGGTTGATTGCAGAGTATGTATGTATGTAGATTCGATGTAGATGAGGCTGTACTTGTGATTGTGTACTTCTCTTGCGGTAAAGAACACACTTTTGTTTTTATATATTTAGTTGTTCATTGCACTTTGTCACTTCTCATACAGAAACACTTACCTATCTTTATTTAATATTATATCTTAAAGCCAACTGCTTAAACACCCCAAGTTCAAATCACCGCTTTCTGTGACTCCCGACAGCTAACTGCCGGAAAATCGTAAACAAGGCGTCTAACCTCTGTCAGTAAAATCATTTCACACAATAATAATAGTTCTCATTAGCTTTGCTCCAGTCCTTGTACAACTGCCATTTTCTAATGTAAGCTATTACGGGAAACTAGGAGTTTCAGATATTTTGTTTGTAACAGTATTAAGAACAGCTGAAATGTATATTAGTATATGCGCAACGCTCAGCGCGTCATGGCGTCAGCTGAACGCTGTAGAAGCCAGCTGTGCCGATGGATTCTTTCAGTGGAAAAGATGCTTCGTTCAACACGAAGGTTCACAACTTGCCTCAATTGTATTCTCCATTCACGAACAATCTCAACGAGTCATATTGAATATTTTTAACTAGTTTAACAGCTTTAATGTGACGTCACTTCGTCGTGGTCATAGTGCGGATACGAATAAAATATTTAGCTGCCAGAAAAGTGTCCAAGTTTCCTTTTTAGCACGCACATTATCCAATGAGTTCTACCTATATACTATTACACACAGTATGACAGCCATCCAAACATCGTGAAAATATATATGGGCTTTGAAAACTAGTATCCGAAAAACAGTTTCATCGTGACGACAACCACACGTATATAATTAGGAACACATAATTACTCATAACTTTTTTATTATCCTTTATTGAAAATACTCCATAATTAATCGTAAGTTCCCTATAAAGACAATTAAAATATAAAATATTCTCGCTATTTCCAGACCAATAAACGCAGCACGTAACTACGTTGTAGAAGAAATGAATATAAACTGAGAACAGGTGTTTATCGTGGGGATGGAAATAAGTAGAATATGAAGTGCGAACGCAGGATAGAGAACTAGGAGTTTTATTTTTCATACCTTGTAGTGAATGGATTCGTATATTGACTTCGGGGGACGCGTGTGAATTACGTACACTCTTTTTCAAAGGAGCATTTTTAATTTTCTGTGAAGCGTGCTGTTGTAAATTTAACAAGGGGCTTTCCATCTACTTTAGCTAATGGGGGAACGTGCTGGGCGATTTATAATTCCGTGTGTTGTCAGAATGAAATCCTAAGCTTTTACGGTTGATCCGTTGAAATGTTTTCAGGGTTGCTGGTTCATCCTTTCCTGGTGCACGATCTGCTAGTCATTTACACCTCTCTGTGGCTTTCTCCTTGTTGTGATGCCAGACTACCTTAACCGTTTTAGCGCACGAAAGAAAGTAAGTTTCATCTGGGCGCCAATTACGGAATCGCAAGGCGTATGGCGAATGCTGAAACTAAATGAATGTAATCCCCCGGTAGAAGTTTTATGTACAAATGTAGCAAAGCAACTGTATGGAGTCGGCACGTGATAACGTATGATACCGAAGCATTATATGCAGCGGTAATAACTAGTAAAAGCTGAGAAATAGCGTAGGAAAAGGGGGAGGCTGCGTATCCAGAAAACCATCGTATTTTTCCGACTATTACCTGTATGGAGTGAAGTTTCTTGCATATTTTGATGATCAAAGGAAACAAAATGAACATATAACTCTTAATTTTAATAGTAGCACTACAACGGTTTTTATTATCTTGCCGCAATATTATTAAATGAAAACCGTCATTAGGGCGTAGGGTGGTTTAAATATCACGGCCCTTTCTTTACTAGGCAGGTTCCTGTTAATATAATTGTTTTGTAAGATCAAATATTTACCGAGAAGTAATGCTCGAACGAAAGAAGGGACATTAGTAATGTTTAAAATTTATTAGATTAATGCAGAAAATCATCGTAATGACCGCCACATATTGGGCATTGACACAGAGGAAAGTGCTAAGGCTGCAATGATGTAACATGGTAGTGTTGCTCCACTGAAGTGTGAGTGTTTTGATTTTTAAACACGCTCGCATGCAGAAAAAAGTCCTCGTTTGTCATAATCGGGAGTCAGAATTGCATAGTACAAAATAGTATTTTCAGTTAGCACTAAAGAGTAAATAATAAAAGTTTTTAATAAGTCTCTGTATGCAGCTCTCAAATATTCCAGAAAAGTAATTTTTGGTTAGTTGCACCAAAGCTGCCTATTTATTATTAGGCTGCCTAGTTTCTGGGTTTGCCCATTTTCATAGGCCAGATATTATAGAGAACAACGTATTTTTTATTGGATAATACACAGAATGAGGGTATCAATATGCTGTGTATGTGGTAATTACTTACATATAATACCTTTACATTTAGACCTTGTGTAATTTTGAAAGCTGTTGATGAAGAGATATTTACTATAATATATCAAATACTGTTAGTTTACATCACGTTTGTGGTAATATTAGTCATTATATGCAGCCTGAGATACACCGTGTACAAATTCTTATACAGACAGTCATGTTTCCCCTGTTTTGGAGGTCAAGTGTGCCAAATTTTAAGGCAGTCATATGAACGATTTGGAAACGCATAAAACAGGAATCTAAAGCGAAGTGGCGATGTGCATACAGAATTACAAATTTCGAGTTTTTCGATTTCTAAGCTCTTCCTTCGGGATTTCCGTTTTATACTTTTTTATGAACCACCCCTGTCTTAAAGCGAACGAGAGGAAAAAAAAAGAATAAAATCGGTCAAACCAATTCTGAGTTTTAGCGAGACTAACGCACATTAATTGAATTTTATTTATGGTCATTAATTGACATTAAATTAAAGATAATGTTCTGATACTGTTATTGTTGTGTGAAAGGGGCATACTCAAATGTTGAAATGTTTGTAAACTTATTAGACCAAACTGCTATGGTCACCAGTCCTTAGACTTATAAACTACTTAATCTAAATTACACACGCAAAATCCTTGCCCGAGGGAGGATTGGAACAAATGTTCAAATGTTTGTAAAGCTTATGGGACCTAACTACGGGGTCATTAGTCCCTAAACTTACAAACTACTTACGAACTAGCTAATCCTAAGGACGGCACAAATATCCATGCCCGAGGGGGGATTCGAACCCCCGACCGTAGTGGCCGTGCAGACCGTGACTGACGTGCCTCAGTCCCCTCGGCCACCGCGGCCGGCTGGACTGGAACCTCCAGCGGGAACGGAAGCCCAGTCTGTAGCATGACGCCTTAGACCACGCGCCCATTCCGCGCAGCAAAGTGGCGTACTGCAAGTTTTAATATAGCAGAGATAAATAGGCGAGCCACCTTCTTCGTAAGTATCTGTGCTAGCGCGGGATTCGTAAAATTTCGACGCCGGCCGCGATGGCCGAAGGGACTGAGGCGCGCCAGTCACGGTCTGCAGGGCCACTACGGTCGGGGGTTCGAATCTCGAGGGCTAGGTCTTAAGTAGTTTGTAGGTTTGGGGACTGATGACCCCGTAGTTAAGTCCCATAAGCTATACAAACATTTGAATATTTGATTTGCTTCGTGAAATTTCGACAATGGTCGGAACGAAGCCGCAGTTGCCTTCCGTCGTCGAAGTAAGAGAATGCGCCGCGAGGGGCCCGGGCGGAGCGCCGGCCGTGGCTACTGGATGGCGCCACCTGCCCCGCTGCCTGGCGGTGGCGCCGCTAGCGACGGCGGCTCGCACCTGGCGTGCCACGCGCGCAGTCCCAATCTCTGCCGGAGAGGGCGCAGCCACTGCCCACCGACAAGTGCCACTCGCCGATGCCGATACACTTCCAATATGTTTTATATTTATATACTTTAAACCTGCCCATACGTCCGTTGAAGTGATGAAAACTTTTCCATAAAATTAAAAAATTTTCATAATTTTTTCCATAAAATTAAAAATAATTAAAAAATAAAAAAATGAAAAAAAATAAAATAAAATAAAAAAAGGCGTGTCTTATCTTTCTTAGCTCATATTGTCGAAACAGTATGAGACATCAAAATGTTCAAATGTTTGTAGAACTTATAGGACTTAACTATGGGGTCATCAGTCCCTAAGCTTACAAACTACTTATGAACTACTTAACACTAAGGACAGCACAAATATCCATGCCCGAGGGGGGATTCGATCCCCCCACCGTAAAGGCCGTGCAGACCGTGACTGCAGCGCCTCAGTCAGTATAAGACATAAAAACAAAAATATTGAAACACGGTTGCTGATATTCTCCAACAGTGATGCTACATCTTTAAACATATTAATTCCAAATCTTCGTCTTTAACAAATAAAACAAAGATAACGAGCCGGCCGCGGTAGCCGAGGGGACTGAGGCGCTTCAGTCACGGTCTGCACGGCCACTACGGTCGGGGGTTCGAATCCCCCCTCGGGCATGAATATTTGTGCCGTCCTAGTTCGTAAGTAGTTCATAAGTAGTTTGTAAGTTTAGGGACTGATGACCCCGTAGTTAAGTCTCATAAGCTTAACAAACGTTTGAACATTTTTTGAAAGATAATGAGAAAAACAAAACGATAATAGCCTATCTCCGTCTGCACGTTGGTTATTCCCGGACTCGACGGAGAGGGAGATCCTTTTGTTGCAATTAAATAATTCAAGAGCCCAGCTTCTATGCTTACACTGTAAAATTGCGAACAACGCTATCGGCATGTATGATAAGCGTCATACGACGGATAGACCGCGCGTATATGGGAATATAGGTGTACTTCGAACTTGTATCATAGTTACTGTTTTTGTTAAAATACAGTTAGATTTACTACACGTAAAATTTTTACAGTTTGAAATATTGTGAAGTGAGGGGAGAGCTTCGAAATATATCGAAATTTTTAAAGATGTTATTGCACAGTTGTAAAGTATAGTAGCAACCATGGAAATTGTGTTTCAAATTTGTTTTATTATCTCCTTTGTGTGGCGCCAACTGTCGGGTATACGGTCGTGGCAGTCTAACAGCGCATCGAGGAAGCTTCTCGCTCTGTGACATCGGCGACGTTACAACTCGGCCACACCACATTTAGAAGTCGCATTGCATTAGGCGCAGCGTTTGTGGTATCTGCCCCTGAAACTTTGAAGGGTTGTAGCTCCCAAACTAACAGTGATAGGAATGTAGTTTAAATTGATTTGGACGCAGCTGGTTTCAACGATTCCAATGCACGATAGAAAAAACTATTGTTCCATTTAAAAAAATTATATCTTTGTGCTGTAACTCTTTGGAAAATTATACAATAAACTATGTTCATAGCTCCGCATAAAGTGTAACATTTCTTGTGTTGACCTACCGCATTAAAATTTCCCGTCACCTATTATTTTATAAGTTACAGAGTTACAGAGTCAAACCACACTAAGTGAAACGCCCTGTATGTA
This sequence comes from Locusta migratoria, assembly GCA_026315105.1. Taxonomy (NCBI): domain Eukaryota; kingdom Metazoa; phylum Arthropoda; class Insecta; order Orthoptera; family Acrididae; genus Locusta; species Locusta migratoria. The sequence goes on from CM048755.1 coordinate 458,351,908, forward strand.
ACTTATATTAATTCCGATGACGGGAAATGATCCTTTCTTCAGTGCGGAGGCACTCATAGGCCCTTACTCTTACGGGAATTAGTTTACAATAACTATGAGTTTGAGTTCTTTTGGGCAGGGTAAAGTTGAGAATTTGTATCTGACGGGAGGCGTACTTGAGTAATTCCGTGCAGGAGTGGTGATCGCTGTGTCCCCAGTGGTGTAAAGGTCAGCGCAACTGCCTAGAATGCAGGACACCCGGGTTCGAATCCCGGCTGGGTGCACATTTTCAGCTTTCCTCATTCGCAGTTAATGTCATACATTTCGTGAATATAGAACACAAAGGGGAAGAAGGTGAGTTGGTTGGATTTAGTAAAACATACACTGTGGTGGCTAGAAGCTCAGATCTGTATATGGCTTTAAAACAAGGGTGGGCATGTGAGCTGCTCAAGAAGCTGCCCGCGGGCACTGCGGGTATGAGTGTCCCGGTGCGGGTACAAGGCGTGCACAGCCCGTATTCTCTTCCTCACGAATACGACAGCTTATAACAATAACATTGTAAACAAGATGAAATGAATTTATGCGCTATCTCTTCAAACACAGCTTTGCGTTTTGTGACGACACATAATTGTTTTGAAATTTTTAACTAATCATTTGTTTCATAGTTAAAGAACGGAATATACTTGAACTCACCTTATTACTGTTATTTATGTATATTTCAGATTGAATGTGTCATGATATTTAGTATAACATTCCAGTTAAGGTCGAAATCAGCACATGTTGTATTTTGTTTACTATTAAGTCGATGTATTTAAAAGATTCTTAAGAATAAATGGCTATCGACGATCAAATGTTTGCCGTTTGTCAACTTATATTAACATTTTTTTTATAACTAAGAGTAATAGTATTCATAAAAGAGTTGAAATGACTCACTTTAACACAAAGAATTATATATAGGTAGTAATATGCTAAAACCCTGAGATTTGTGTCACATGACGTGACGTAATTATGACGTAAACTGTATTATATATAGGTACACTTGTACAGCGAACGATGTCTGTGTTTGTGTCTTTATGACGTTTATATGCTGAACTGATAGAACCAGTGAATAAGTGGCTGATGTATTTCGTCAGCATACGCGAGCTAAACTAGCAGGGAATATTTTACGTTAGTCAAATGGGTGACGCGCAGATGCTGTGAGCGGTTACCTCATGTCAGTATTCAATATGAAAATCATTCTGGACTTTGTAACGAAGGTAGGACCAAACAAAGAAGATACTTTTGTGTACTATTGGTGTTTAAATAAAAGTTGTTTGTCTTCTGAAAAAAAAAAAAAAAAAAAACATTTATGAGTGCAGTATGGATAGAAGAACCTTGTTGTTTTTTCCCGATTCATAAACATTTTTAACAGTTGTCTTTTCTGTTTACAGTTCTATTTGCAGGAAGTGTTTTGGAATTTTGTTTTCGATTTTACAGTATTTTCTACTGTGAACCTGTGAGAAACCTCTTTTAAGATCACACAAATTCAGTGAAAGTCACAATGCTTTAATTGAACTTAAAAAGCTGCACTTGAAATGACCACTGCAAAACGGCTACATGTATTTGGTATGTTTTATGATAAAGATGGAATACTCCTGAATTTTGCTACTGAAATAGTACTGAAAAAAACCGGGAATTACTTTCTGTGGTACTGAAGAACAAAAAATTCCAGTTACAAAAGACAAAAATATATTATCTTTACGAGAAAAGTACAAAATTAAATCAACAACTAGGGAATATGACTGCATATATTAAAGATATGCTGAATCAGACTCAGATCGATAAGAGAAATCAGATCGAAAACGAAAAGATTTAGGTGTTCCTTTTTCCCGCGAACTATTAGAAACTGGAACTGTAGAGAAATATTATTAAAGCGGTTCGATGAACCTTGTACCATACAGTTCAATGTGACTTGCAGAGTAGACGTAGAGGTCGCTAAATACACTGTCAAAATTTTCTAACGAAGTGTGTAAAACTGCAACAAATTCATCGAACAGTTTTCTCAGAGTCTCCTTTACAATATTCATTACTTTTAGAAGTCGTTTAGTATTAGAAAAGTGCACGAATGACGGTCTCCGAAAGTTGCTCTATTCACAAAAGAATGTTCGGCAATTAGTTGACGTGTACCTACCAGAGTTGTACTACACTCATCGGTGTGCTTTGTAAGGTTAGTTACGTAAGAACTAATACGTACAGTGGTCATCATTATCGTTTCGAGTATCTAAGCTCCTTCCGAGTTACATTATACCCTCCAATTCTGTTCTGCCAGGAACGCCAAAACGAGTTCGGCACCGAAAGCGCGGTAAGAGAAGCTGGTTTTGTTGCGCGCGCTGCTAGCGATGTTTGCGGAGTGTCTGAGGGCGAACTCCCCGCGGCTGACAGCGCACACACAGGAGGCTGCCAAAGCGCGTCTGACTGAGAGCACATCCGTCCACCAAAGCGTCACGTAACGATAAAGCCAGAGGTCGCAGACTGTAAAAACACACACAAGTGATGAGCGACGCACAGAAACTACTTACAAGTTGAGCGGCTCCACAGGGAACGCGGCACGGGTAACTCTTGTTTGCGTGACCAGTGAGAGCGACGCACGCTACGTCCGTACAGGGCGGACACTCGGCGGCGACTGTCTCTTTATTTCCAATAGAAAACGCCTGGATGAGAATCGGTGACCCACATGTGGGTCCCTCAGCGTGTGATCCCTCCACGGCGAGGCGGCGAGGGGCAGGTCACACACAATTCCCTCCCTCTGCCGGCCTTGGGCTGCCGCCGACCTCGCCCCCACGCACCGTATTGCCTACATATATTCGTCGGGACCGGGCTTAACTTTTACGATTGCGTATCAGCTTCAATTTCCCTGGTTTACTGTCACCCGAAACAGAATCGTAACCTGACCTCTGAGACTGTGGCGACAGTTCCCCCAGAACGAGTATTGGCTTCCTTCCGTGCCCCGAGATTGACCCACTTCCCTGTCACTCTCTCTTGCAGATTGTAAAAGTTTGTCAGCAGCCCGCGACACGTTTGTCAGTCAATCTCGCCTGGACGTGACCTACTTCCTACCCGGAAAAACGCGCCTGTCTGTTGTGTGCCGGGCGTCGGCTGGCTTTCTCGGCCAGTTCCTATGTGGAAAGAAGGGACAACAGACAATGGTCTTCTTTGCGATATCGTGAAATTTCTGAGATTTAGTGGTCCAACAGTAAACACAAAGTAGACCGTGGCAAATTATAGAACTCATGATGAGGAGGAATGAATTTTATTCGAATATAAACTCTTTATTCCATGTAAAACAATTATAGAAAGCCTTACGCCAAATAATTTAAGAATTACATTATTTCTTAATTAGTGAGCATTACTGTTAAATACATGAGCTGGTGGTAAAATCAAAATATAGCTTGAAAAGGTGACTGAAATGATTGACTGAATATACTTTGTCAGGTGCGCGTGTCTTTCTTACATTTCTGTATGTTTATCGGGTTTCGTTTTTCCCCCGATAGCCGCGTCGGGGGTGGGTATGTGTGATAGTCGTTAGTCCGATAGATTTACAACCATTTAAACATTTGAACCTTTACGTGATACATTCTTAAGGTAATTTTGTGTAAGCCTATAGCACTGAAGTATCTCTGGAGAGCAGTGGAAATCAAATCTCGTGACGATCGCCTGGGTGCCACGCGGAAATAGCCGCGCACTCTAAGGCGCCTTGCTGCGTAGTGCGCGGCTGCTGCCGTTGGAGGTTCGGGTCCTTCTTCGGACATGGGTGTAAGTGTTGTTGTTAGCATAAGTTAAAGTAGTTCGTAAGTAGGGACTGGTGACCACTGCAGATTTACAAACAATGGGTCGCCGCGGTATTGGAATCTACATCTTCTGCTGCAACCCTCTCCCTCATCCTATATGTCTTCCTCTCCCCCTCTCTATCTCTCTAAGACACTGAAACCTAAGGATTTCTAAACTTAAATTTACTGAAACATTGAAGATTCATCCAAGTAATAAATTTGATCCTGACTTTCTTTACTTACTTATCTATTTAATCTACCCATATCTGCATTTTATTTTCTCAGCCTGTAGTGCGCCGCGGTGGAGTAGCCGAGTGATCTAAAGCGTCTCGCTGCGGAGCGCGCGGTTGCTCGCTGTGGAGCTTCGAGTCCTCCCTGGGGCATGGGTGTGTGTGTTCGTCCGTAGGTTAGTTTACCTAGGTTTAAGTAGTTTGTAAGCTACGGACTGATGACCACGCAGTTTGGTCCGATAGATTTACAAACATTTGAACATAGTGATTAGCCGTGCGTACTGGGGCGCCGTGCTGCGGTGCGCGCGTCCTATCGCCATCGGGGGTTCGAGTCCCCCACTCGGGCATGGGTGTTTGTGTTGCCCTTAGGTTAGTTTACCTTAGTTTAAGTAGTTTGTAAGCTACGGACTAATGACCACGCAGTTGAGTCCGATAGATTTACAAACATTTGAACATTTTTGTAAAATCCATTAAAATTTTTGCACTTGAATACTGTTCTTTAATGGCTTTGACATAAGTTTTGGGAATGGCTGTCTTTAGTGTACCACTCCTTTACTGAGCGAGGTGGCGCAGTGGGGACGCACTGGACTCGCATTCGGAAGGACCGCGGTTCAAATCCAGCTCCGACCATCCAGATTTAGCGTTCCCATGATTTCTCTAAATCATGCAGATAAATTCCCGGGATAGTTCCTTTAAAAGGGCATGGCTGATTTCCCAATTTCCTTCCCCACCCTTACCCAAAAATCTGAGCGTGAGCTCTGTCTCTAATGACAACACTGTCGATGGTACATTGAACGCTAAGCTTCCTTCCTCTTTCTTCGGGTATTTCTCTTCGGCTCATCGATTCTAGCTTTGCGTTTTGTTGTTCTGTTTTGTTGTTTTGTGATACGCAGTTCTCATGTTCACCAACAATGCTCAGTTTCGCGTCATTCTTATAAATATTTCCATGACAACTATTATGTTTCCCGCTCCGTATCTTTATTTTCTTCGACTGATCGTCCTTGTTAAGGTATATAGGTTACATTGCTATCAGACTCAGTAATCCTTCTACTATTTTTCCACTCACATTTGTTGAAGGTTCAAATGTTTGTAAACCTATTGGACGAAATTGCTATTGTCATCAGTCCCTAGACTTGCAAACTACTTAAACTAACTTACACTAATAAGTACACCACACACATCCATGCCCGAGAGAGGACTAGAACCTCCGGCGGGAACTGCCGCCCACTAACATGACGCCCTAGACCATAGGTGAGCACAAATCGGCTAAATGAGCAGCGCTCCGGCTCAGGCCAGAAAAAGAGTAGCCTTCGCGCTCGGCTGGTAGTTACCCTGGTTGCCACTAGAGGTCTGCATGCTTGCTGGCGCACGTAGTTCGCTCTTATCTTTATAAGATATTTGTCGGCTCGACTGCACGCGCTGGAAATTTTAGAGAAGAGTTTCCAGTATTATGTTTATAAGTTACTTACTTACCCCTAGCAATGGAATATATTCATTCGAGTTGGATACTAAAGAGTTTGCACTATTTATAAGTTATTTTATAACGCCCTCAGCCAGGTGCATTTCTGCGGCTACGTTAGCGCGTTGGCTGCGCATAACGCCATCTAGTGTTTTGAGCAGGAACTACGTGATGGCCGCCAGCTGCTCGCGGCTCTGCTCCCCCTCAGGCAGGCGGCTCCGAGAGCGTGGCTTGCTCATTGCCCACCTCTGCCCTAGACCATGTGACTTTCTCATTAGTGATGAAGCTTAAGTATATCAATCAGCCTACCTTTTTTTAGACTTTCGTCCACTATGAACTTGTGTCTTTTTCTGTCCTTCCGATCCTTTGACAGTAGTCACTTTCAAATGATCATTTGTAATCAACAGATCAAAGACAGCAACTTTAACACAGGTAGTTGTTGCCGCTACAACAGCCTTAAGTTCAGTAATGACTTCTTCCACGCTAGGTGATTCGAAAAATTTGGGTCAGTTACTTTATAGGAGAGTTAAAAATAAATACGATGTTTCACGACGGCACGAAGTCCTCCTTTTTTTTTTTTTTTTTTTTTTTTTTTTTTTTTTTTTTTTTTAAATAAGAAACAGTGTACGTTGCTGTTTGCCTTCCTTGTTTTCACCTGTATTATTCTAGATAACAAGTCTACCACTGGAATTTGTAATATTTCAGTGTTTAATAATGTTTTATTATTTGAATATTGTAATGTGTTCAAATTGTATAATTTAGTAAATTATTTAATACATTATATTTTCTTTGCGTTCCAAATGCCATTTTTTAGTTATCTATTCCAGATATAAGACGGTGATCTCTTAAATGACCACCATCCACAGTAATCTAAGCCCCACCTAAAATGGATAGTGTTCTGTACATCAACTATGTATTTCCTCCTTCCAGTTACATGGTAAATGAGCACAAGATAATTCTGAGTATATGAAATACCCATAAAAGTCAAATGGGATGCTATAAAAATATTACCTTTCAAATTTTCAGAAAAAGTAGTTTTGTTCTATAAAGGGTTAATGGAAAGTTCATAACAATCTCACACGATCCGTGTACTTGCGTTAGCCTTAATGGCGCGATTCTCTCATTCTTAGCTGGCAAATTAAAGTTGCTCCTAACCTAATAGCACGATCAGGAAACTCGAACTGATGTGAAGTTGACGAAGAAACGTGAAGCAGCAGCGAGGCTTCGCCTCAGCCGGTCTGCCGCGGTCGCACAAGTCCCTGCGGTCCCCCGCCCCACGAGATATTCCACAAGTTTCCTCTGAGGCGCTCTGTCGCGGCCGCTGTGGAGACAGGAGGAGCCGCGCTGGAGTAGCCGAGCGCTCTAAAGCGTCTCGCTGCGGAGCGCGCGGTTGCTCGCCGTGGAGGTTCGAGTCCTCCCTAGGGCATGGGTTGTGTGTGTTGTCCTTAGGTTAGTTTACCTGGGTTTAAGTAGTTTGTAAGCTACGGACTGATGACCACGCAGTTTGGTCCGATAGATTTACAAACATTTGAACTGAGACAGGAGGCGTGTTAAAAGTATCAGCTTTCCATGCCCGCGTTCGTTTCTACATGTATGTGCTATCCGCCTTGCAGAATCATTTTTTTTTTTTTTTTTTTTTTTTTTTTGCAGCTTGTTCGTTCTATTGAGACCTGCCAATGTGTTCTGAACTAGATTAATCGAATCCTTACCTACTAAGACTATATCGGCCATTAAATCGATATATAAAGAAGAGCCTAAATGGCAAACAACTGCACGTCTAATCCTACATGTGTACTCTGCAAGGCAGCTGACGATGTGTGGAGTTCCACTGTCACTTCTTCCTTTTCCTGTTCCAGCCGCGTAAGGTTCGCGGGAAAGAACACTGCAAGTTTGCCTCAGTGTCTGCCCTAGCATCTCTTATTTAAAGCTCTTATTTTCCCTCGGTATACATACGAGGATGCAGTTATTATGTTGGATGACTCTTGGAATAACGTACGCTCTCGGTACTTTGTCAGTACCCCGTACCGTGAAGCAAGAAGTCTCTCTTGCAGCGCCTGGCGCTCAAGTTTTCCAATCGTCCGCGTGACACTTTCGAGCTTGCTAAATGCACCTGTTACCAAGTGCGTCGTTCTCTTTTCGATCTTTCCTATCCCCCTATCAATCCCATCTGGGACGATTCCCACAATGATGAACAATATTCAAGTAAGGATCGAACGAGTGTTTTGTAAGCCACTTCCTTTGTAGATGGATTATGTTTGCCATCGGATATTGCTGCAACTCACTCGTGATGAAAGGCGTATTCATTTGTGGTGTAATGTTGGGAAGTATTCCTCTTAAAGTATACTGCGTGCCACAGGCCAAACGGCGCTATGACTATGTCACGTTTATAGGTCGATATTTTCCTATTAGGAGTCGGTTGTTTAACAGCGATTCTGCTGAAATATCCGTTCCGGACCCTGAACTAAACTTGTTATATGTGTTGTGTATAATCTTTCTGCAGAGCATATTTTCCCCTAAAGTCTATAAAATTCTTATGAGTCGTATTCAGTTTAAATACGTTGGTTGCGTGTAGTTTTCCAGAGATTGAATGTTTTAAGAATCAAATGTTCAAATTTTTGTATAGCTTATGGGACTTAACTACGGGGTCATCAGTCCCTAAACTTACAAACTACTTATGAACTAGCCAATACTAAGGACGGCACAAATATCCATGCCCGAGGGGGGATTCGAATCCCCGACCGTAGTGGCCGTGCCGCAGAACGCTCGACCACCGCGGCCGGCTGAATGGTGTACGTAGTGACACCTAGTGTATTATAAAGACTAGCTGACAGGACTGTATTCTTGAAGTGAATAAGATTGTGGACTTTGAAAGGTACCACTGGGCGTGTACACACATTACACAAGTATAGCCGCGTGGGAATTTACCTCTAGTTCTAGGCGCCTTGTCGGACACTGCGCGGCCTCTCCCGCCGGAGGTTCGAGTCCTCTCTCGGGCATGAGTGTGTGTTGTTCTTAGCATAAGATGGTTTAAGTAAGTCTAGGGACCGATTTCCACATTAGTCTGGTTCCATAGATTTGCAAATATTTGGACCCAAGTGCAGCCATCTGAAGATGAACGTATTAGCCGGAAACCAGTAGTGGCGTTGAAATACGACTTTTTGAAAGTATTTATGACAGAAAGTGTTCTCCATTAACAGTTCTTAATTAATAAAATTCCTTCTTAAAAGAACAGGATAGACACAAGGGCTCAATTTACGTTGTACGTGGCTTTAAATTCATGTGATAACTGTGTCTGTCGAAGGAAATGATTTACGGCCAGTAAATTTTATGGTGCCTTTCAAGTATTACACTCTTGGAGCACCGTTTTACCCACGTTTATAATCAACAGACGAATAGGAGAGAGATTGGTCGGTGAAATTACAAGTTATTTTTGGAAACTTTTAAGGGGTAGGGCACATGTGTTGTTACAAGAGCAAAACGTGAATAATACGTATCACACATAATTTTTACCCTCTATAAAAACACACTACGTTATAGACATGACAGTCTCACTACAATATCAGGGATAGAACGGTACCGTGCTTGAATTTAGTTTGACCCTGAATAAATAGGACCATGTCACGTGGTCCTAATGTGGCACGCTGCGGCATTATTGTTGCTGCCACGCATAGTCTCACGTGCTGCTAAATATGGAACATAATTTTATTTTCAGGCCAAGGTCTGGCGTGACAGCTGATGCGTTGTAGAGATGGCCAAATGAGGTCACACGCAACTTCAGGACGGAGACCAGGTCGACCCCTGTAGTGCCACATGTCTTTACTTGTGAAACCAGCAAAATTAGACTTGAATTTGTAGTCCTGAAGTAACTAACCTCTCAAATTGTGAAGTTTTATTCGGTATCCTCATTCTTCTGCAATCTTTGCACTATTTTGTCGAGTAATGTTATGTATAGCGTATTCGTTCATTCTGCTATCCGTCAAATTTAAATCCTTGCGACTTCACAGCTACCCAGGTGGAGCGGAACTATATTTAAGCTACTTATTTTTGTGCTAGAAGACGGAAAAGCTTGCTCCATAATTAGGAGACGCTGTCCCTTTTGTCGATAACGAGTGGTATTTCCTGGAGCATTAATGGCGGCGGACAGGAAGGCTGGCGGTGCACGGCCGCAGCGGCGCAGCCGGCTCGCCTTAATAAGTGCCATTCATTTCCAATCAGCGCGCCCACGCGCTGCCGCCGCCATTCTCACTATGCCGCTGTACGCCAGCACCACTACACTGATATACGGGGTGTGTTTGCCTCTGTAACTTCATTGGATCATTGCCCGTCATCGGAATTTATATAAGTTACATACAGTGTGTTTCACTAAGTGTGTTTGCCTCTGTAACTCTGTAACTTATAAAAAAATAGGTGACGGGAAATTTTAATGCGGTAGGTCAACACAAAAAATGTTACACTTTCTGGGGAGCTATGAACATAGTTTATTGTATCATTTTCCAAAGAGTTACACCACAAAGATATAATTTTTTAAATGGAACAATAGTTTTTTTCTATCGTGCATTGGATTCGTTGAAACCAGCTGCGTCCAAATCAATTTAAACTACATTCCTATCACTGTTAGTTTGGGAGCTACAACCCTTCAAAATTTAGGGGGCGGAGGCTACGACAGCGTATCTGACTGGTTGGTGGTCATGAGACAGTGGGCCGTGCCCCAGGGGATAGCTACTCGGCCAGTTAGCTACGCAATCGCAGCCTCCGACCCGGAACTTTGAAGGGTTGTAGCTCCCAAACTAACAGTGATAGGAATGTAATTTAAATTGATTTTGACGCAGCTGGTTTAAACGAATCCAATACACGATAGAAAAAACTATTGTTCCATTTAAAAGTTATATCTTTATGGTCTAACTCCTTGGAAAATGATACAATAAACTATGTTCATAGCTCCGCAGAAAGTGTAACATTTCTTGTGTTGACCTACCGCATTAAAATTTCCCGTCACCTATTATTTTATAAGTTACAGAGGCAAACACACTTAGTGAAACACCCTGTATATATTTTCTCTCATGGTGAAGCTTCCGTAGTTAAAAATTGCTAAACGTTTAATGAGAAACCACAGTTGCTTACAAATGTAATGCGACAGTGTTTCGACGTATTGTACGTTATCCATTAAACTTCAGATAATCTCCTGCAGAAAACAGATCAGGAGCAGTTATGTGCCATGAAGCATCTAATATCGTCGACGCCGTCTTGTATCTATGTAAAAGAAATCCGTGACAATTTTCGCGATTAATGTGGCAAACCAAAAGTCCTCGTAATTAGAGTTACGAACTAACTCTCAACTACGCTGCAGTTGTCCGTCGTAGTATGGAGTACTGCTGCGCAATGTGAGAACCTCCCCAGGTGAGACCGACGGAGGATATATGAAAGAAAGTTCAGAGAAGGGCGGCTCGTTTTTACTGTCGCGATACAGGATAGAGAGTGCCACGGAAATAATTCACGAGTTGGGATGAAAATCATTAAAAGGAAAGAGTATTCGTAGCGTCTACATGTATTTGTGATATTTCTTTCACCAACTTTCTCCACCGAAAGCATATTTTGTTAGAACTCACCTAGACAGGGAGACATAATCACCAGGAAGGGCATCCGGCCAGCTCGTCAATATTAACACGCCAAATCCCAACAAAACAAGGCCGACCCTGCATGTGCGGGAAAAGGGCTGAAGAGAAAGAAGAAGAATTAAATTTTAATATTGTATTCCGTACACATTTGGTTTAGCCTTGATACTGCTAGCTGAAGGTTATCTTCACTTTCTTGTATTATCAATTTATTGTATGCCAACTATAGTACACTTATATTAATGTATGCATTTTATTTAACGTATGGATTGTTTTCTGATTTCAATTTTTAAGGTCCCTGTCAAGGTACACTGTCTGACAACTCAAACGATCATTTTCAAAGGTGGTTATATTAAAACATGAAAATTTTGTGAGTATTAACAAAAACTAATTATGACAAACAATTAACGAGTGAAGACTTTAAATTGTGATAGGAAAAAATGTGAGCAATTTGTTAATTAAACTGTAATTGTTTCACTATAACAAAAAATAATTGTTTGTTCCTACTACATTTCAAATAATAAGACTTTCAGTATAGAAACAGTAAGTTTTCATATTGCAATAATTATAAATCTTCACCTAATTACTAGCATACTTTCTCTTTAACAATGTTTATAAGATTCATTTTAATCGGTTTTTCGACATTTCGAGAGTTTTCAATGAACAATATCTCTATAGAACTGCATATGATTATCAGAAACATACTGCAGGAGCTTGATAATATAGTGTATCTTCTTTGAAATGAATGTTCGTACCTGAAGGATTTCTCACGTGGCATCGATGGTACTCTTCATGCTCACGAAGTACTCCTGAAAGCACGTACCGCTGCCGCGGCGGAGCGGCTAAGCACATTGAGGCGCTATGCTACGATGCGCGAGGCCGCTCCCCATCGGGGGTTCGCGTCCCCCTCGGGCATCGATGTTTATGTCATCTTTAGTATAAGGTAGTCCATAAGTAGTTTAGGGACTGATGACCCCGTAGTTAAGTCCCTTAAGCTTAAACATTTGAACATTTTTTTGAACACGTACTGTTGGTCTAGCAATATAAACATATTGGATGAAACTGCTATGGTCATAAGTCTCTCTCTCTCTGGAGGACTGGAACCTGCGGCGGGAACGGCTGCCCATCCTTAGCATGACGCCTTTACACCACGAAGCCATTCTGCGCGGCCCCACGGTTTTACAACACAAAGAGATGAGGTACCAGATATAAGTTGATTTCAAATGAGACCTCCGTATCTTTAACAGCTCGTTGTCCATATGGTTCTGTAGAGGCGGTACTTTTTTTTAATAAAACGCAGCCCACCACTTATATGGTATATGGAAAACTTTGACGCGTATAACGTTGAAGAAAATCTACAGATTAACTGCTACTAACAACCAATTCATTATACTGTTGAGGACTGTAAATTCTATCCCGACTATGTAATTTTCTCTTCACAATACCAAAATCTGGGTCGCTTGGTAGGAACGAAGTTTTGTGTGAAACCAATGTCTTTTTTATAATGATGGTATTTCTCTGTTAGTATTCTGAGAAACATGTATAATTTTATTTCTGGCTAATAATTAGCTTTTGAAACTGGTGAGTATCTTCTGGTAAATCTATAAAATACATTTATGCACTTCCGGCCTACTGATTTGTACGAAATAACATTCAGTAAAAAGGTGCGTTGGAGTAAGAAGGCTACCCAGAAATCAGGGCGATTATTTCTGTGCACTGGAAGTGCAAATTTAATTCGATGGTTCCGTAAATATTCAGAGACCTCGTTTTCCAAATGTGAAGGCTCTCCCGATTAATATAATCCGATCACTTCTCTACAAATTAGCTGACTGAAATGAGACACCCGTTGTCTTTAACGTAAATAGCTATCTGAGCCAAATATAATGAACAATGTCCTACTGCGCTCCTTTTATTACTGTCAATTATCAGATCGTTGCGGCCGAGATTAAAGCGTATCATTTATAGTTAGATTTAATCAGGTATTGGGCGATATAACCACAGCCCATAATCCGTTTTGCAGTTAGCCTTGGAAACAACACTTAATTTTTATTGTGGTAAGACTATTGCTGAGTTGTTTGCATTGTTACATACCTGGCTTGAGAGATGATGTATTTAAAATGAAGTTTCATAAATGAACATTATATTTGTAAAGAAGCTCTTTCCTTCCATCCACATCCAAACTCTGTAAGCCACCTTTCGGTGTGTGGCGGAGGGTACTTTGCATACTACTATCACTTCCTCCTATTCCAGTCGTGTATGGTTGGCGGAAAAATTAATTGCCTGTATTCCTCCGTGTGTGCTCTGAGCAATCTGCCCTTATTCTTACGGTCGCTTCGCGACATATAGGAAGGAGGAAGCAATATATTGGTTGACTGCTCTTGAAACCTACGCTCTCTGAACTTTGACAGAAGGCCGTCCCGCTATACAGAAGGCGTCTCTTGCAGCGTCTGACACTGCAGTTTCTTTGTGACGCTTCCGCGCTTACCAAATAACGAAGCGTGCTGCTCTCCGTTGGATCTTCTCTGTGTCTTCTATTAGTCCTACCTGGTACGGATCCCATACTGGTGAGCAATACTCAAGCGCTAGCCAAACAAGAGTTCTCTAACCTACGTCCTTTTCTGACTCTTCCTGTCGATTCTTCCAATGAATCTCAGTCTGGCATCTGCCCTACCCATGACTGATTTTATACGTTCGTTCCTTTTCAAATCGCCCCTTACGCCCACTCCCAGATGTTTTATGGAAGTAACTGCTTCCTGCTATCGCGTATTTGTGTAATAAAGGATTCTTATTTCTAAGTGAACGCAGCACTTTACTCTTGTTTACGCTGAGGTGCATTTGCCATTCCCTGCACCAAGCGTCGATACACTGAAAATGATCCTGCATTTCGTTACCCTTTACCAGTGTTGCGACTTCTCGACGAATTACTGCATCATCCGCAAATAGCCTTATTGAACTTCCGATGTAATATATATATATATATATATATATATATATATATATGCGAAAAGCAACGGTCCTCTGTGAAACAGCTTTGCAAAAAGACATTTAATATTTAGGCTTTTGTGTGTTCAAAATGTTCAAATGTTTGTAATTCTTATGGGACAAAACTACACTGGTCATGAGTCCCTAAACTTACAAACTACTTAAACTAAGTTAAACTAACCTAAGGACACGCATCTATGCCCGAGAGGGGATTCGAACTCCCGACGCGCGTGCCGCGCTATCCGTAACGTGGTGCTCCAGATAAGGTTTTTTTTTTTTTTTTTTTTTTTTTTTTTTTTTTTTTTTTCAGGTGGATCTAAGTTTTCCGGTCGTTGTTTCAGTTCGTTCGTTGTATATTTGGCTCAGCTTTTTTATTACAGAGGGCGTGTAGCTCCCTGACCGGGCGCGCTGAGCCACGGACCACTCGGCTACTCCCGCGCGGCTTTTGTATGTCATCCTCTGTTTCAACAACATTATGGTCACAGAGTGTCTGGATTAGATATTTCCGGAAAACCAGAAAAATATATTTTGGTTTATCCACTGAAGGGTGGTGTCTGATACAAATTTACGGCACAGTTTTAAAGGAATGACAAGATTAAATACTAAACTATGGAAGTTTAATACACAACAGAGAATTCATTTGAAACTAAGAAAGAATTGACTCCCCACACGATACTGAATGATGAGAGACTGATTTGGCGATCACAATAAGTACTTTTAATAACCATTTCGTATTTGTAAACCTAAGGGACCAGACAGGTATGACGATCGATTCCTGGAGTTACAAACTACTTAAACTAACTTACGCTACGTACAACACTCACAATCATGCCTGAGGAAGTACTGGAACCTCTAAAAAATGATCAAATGTTTGTAAATCTATCGGACCAAACTGCGTGGTCATCAGTCCGTAGCTTACAGGTTGTTCGTTGAAGGGTTGGCTGAGCTTTTTTATTACAGAGGGCGTTTAGCCCCCTGACCGGACGCGCTGAGCCACGGCGCCCGGCTGTGCTTTATACCGCTCGGCTACTCCACCGCGACCTGGAACCTCTCGCCTTACGCCGTGTTTATAATCCGCTCGTCTACTGCGGCGTCAAAATGCCAGCGGCTGTACTTCCAGCATCGCGCCGTACGGGCTGCGGCAATAATGTTCAAATGTTTGTATAGCTTATGGGACTTAGCTACGGGGTCATCAGTCCCTAAACTTACAAACTAAGACTAAGGACGGCACAAATATCCAAGCCCGAGGGGGGATTCGAACTCCCGACCGTAGTGGCCGTGCAGACCGTGACTGGAGCGCCTCAGTCCCCTCGGCCACCGCGGCCGGCACGGCAATAATGATATCAACCAAATGTTAGTTTAGAACTAATTGTAGACACTAAAACGGATAAGCAATAAACCTGTTGTTTCTACATTTGATAGGTGATGCAGTGTTGTTCGCCAGGTTCTGGTGAATGTAGCTTTGTTGCACCTTTACTGTTATTTTCCCACGGATAGACATTCACATTTAAATAAGACACATACACTAGAAAGATAAATTCTGATTTAATTATTTTATACAAAAAATGGAAGGAAGCTTAGGGTTTAACGTCTCGTCGACAGCTTGGTCCTTAGAGACGGAACTAGCGCTCGGAGATTTTGGGTAAGGATTGGGAAGGAAATCGGCAGTGCCCTTTGAAAAGAACCATCCCGGCATTTGCCTGGAGTGATTTAGGGAAATCACGGAAAACCTAAATCAGGATGGCCGAATGCGAGTCCAGTGCGTTACCACTGCGCCACGTCGCTCGGTAATTATTTGATACAGCTAGGACTACTTACGTGGGAAATATAATCGAAATATGTAAATGGAGATCCATATGTAAATGGATATACAAAATTGGGATTTTTAACATCTGATATTTGACAGCTACGAAACGTATAATCAGTGACGGAGAAACCACTAACACAGTTGAGTTTATCAGTATTATTTTGTTGGAGGGTCATAAATTGTGGCCGCGGCTGAGCGGCCGAGCGCATTGAGGCACTATGCTCCGATGAGTGAGGCCGTTCCCCAGTGGGGATTCCAATCTCCCCTCGGGCATGGATGTTTGTGTAGTCTTTAGTATAAGGTAGTTCATAAATAGTTTGTAAGGCGAGGGATTGATGACCAGAGTAGTTAAATCCCATAGATCTGAACATTTTGAACATAAATCGGGATTACAGGTTAGGGAATACTCCTGTTTTTGACTGTGACGATCAGTGAAGCCACAATCCAATCCTCCGCCGACCTATGCACAAACACACCAGACGGCAGCGGTGTATGGACCGACGCACAGTGGGAAGGAATCCCCAAAACGTTGCCAAAACCCCAAGGAGGCGTTTAATTCACACGAAACTCATCACATGGGGTTTTGAGGTCGCTGATTACGAATGTCAAGGAAAAATTGTCTAAACGAAATGGCGAAGCTAATATAGCAACGTGACCCATGAAAATCCATAATAATTTATTAATAATAGCGTATAATTAGTATTTAGACACTAATAATTAATACACCGCCAACGTGATTTGTTTATTATGACAAAATAACAGAATATTTGTCGAAAATATATCGGGGAAAAATTCTTCGATACCATACACATTGCAATTCAATAATATAATGAAACAATCTTTAAAGTGGGAGACAGAACAGAAATAATAAATGTAATAGTATAATCAACGATAGAAGTAATAAGTGTTGGTAATAAAGACAATCGTTCTTCACAATGAAAACTTAATAGGATTGAAGATTTTGTTCTGATGCCTACGAAATGTCGGCCACACGGGCACTTGTAAATATTCAATATACAAGAGAAATGGCAGATTTTGGCAGCTGATTCTTGTCAATTCCTTCAGATAATTAACCAGTTTATAATCAGGGAGTTGAACTTCCGCGATATATTGCGGTATATGCTACTTTTGCTCTAGTTGAAAATGCAAGTTCGGCAATGCATGGTCGTTTTGCACAGGCAGCGGAAAAAAATATAATAGGATAACCATGAAATTTTGACTGATTTAGTGTAAGAGGATTTTGTACATACCTGTAGCAACCGATTCTATCTTGTAGAACTGAAATTCTTCAATTCACTACCAAAATATTCACACACACACACACACACACACACACACACACACACACACACACACGTACAGAGTAAATTTGCCTTGCTTTCACAGCGCTGCATGTACTCTCGACGAAGGTCACTTTTAAACTGACGTAACTCGTCAGGTGTCGAAGGTGGCGACCTCTCCTTCTGGAATGGAATGCACCAATCCTTTCCCTACCCAACCCACCCATCAAAATTCCGAGAATTAAAAATTCGTTATCGGGTTTTTGGCCACGTTTTGGGGGTTCCGTCCCACTGTGCGACGTCACTAGAGTCAGAAGTGCTACCGGACAGTGCTTCCGGACGGATCCAGGTTCTGTTTGTTTGAAAACGGTGACTGGATTTTGACTGGCCGTATACAGGGGGAGCGGGATCACAGTGACGGCATCCGCACAAGACCTACAGTCCCTACTCAAGGACTTATGGTGTGGGCTGCTACTGGGTTCACACAAGTCATAGTGGCGCGTGTCCTGGTCTCTGTGGCAGTCTGACCTACGTGAATGACAACCTGCAACCCGTAGCCATACCCTTTCTGCATGGCGCCTCAGACGCCATTTCTTCAGCACGACAGTGCACGACCACACGTTGCTGCACGAACACGGACCTCCTCGGTGTCAATGGCTGTCAGCCTTTTGCCCTGGCCCGCCATATCACCAGACGTGTCGCCGATCGAAAATGAGTGGATATAGTGAACCTAGGTGCAGCGCTATGACCCAGTGCCAGTCACCACAGGTGAACTTAGAAACCAGGGAAATGCAGCCCGGCTGGTTACTCCGCAGCCAGCCATTCCCACCACACATGGAACGAAGTATTATGGTGGACCAGGCAACAGGACATGCTGAAGTAATTAACACGTATGTGGATCTCAATTTCGTGTGTCTAGTCTTAACGTGTTCTGAGGTTTCTGAACAGGAGTGAATTAGCCTTATCAGACCAAATGGTAACTCGAGTGCACCATGTTTTACCGCAGCGCATTAACGCCAGATTGCGACGCCTCAGCTGGATTTGCTTGACTGCTGTTCAAATATCCGCAACGCCGCTG
The DNA here is from genome assembly GCA_026315105.1 of Locusta migratoria. Taxonomy (NCBI): domain Eukaryota; kingdom Metazoa; phylum Arthropoda; class Insecta; order Orthoptera; family Acrididae; genus Locusta; species Locusta migratoria. Next base: position 458,370,141 of record CM048755.1, read on the forward strand.
CGCTTGGTCATTAACCCAGGTGCAGGCCGTCGGCCAGTGCGTTGTCCGTGCTGAGATTTAACGTCTGATATTTCGTCTTCTCGGCACACTTTTGACAATGTGCATCTCAGAATAATGAATTCATAACAATATCCTAGATTATATGTCCTACGCGTCTATCTCCAACTAACGATTCTGCGTTAAAAGTCTTTTAACTCTGTCGTGCAGCCATAATGGTGTCAGAAAACTTTTCATGTGATCATCCGATGTAAATGAAAGCTTTTCCAATGCCTCCTCCCTCTTTTATATCTTGTGTAGCATCTACTATCTCCTGTGGTATGTGTGCTGTGTATACGCATCGCTATCCCAATACTTTAGTTGCGCTCAATTGTTATTATCAATGATAGCCGGTATAGTGACTGGTGTCGCACAAGTATGAAGTGCGCCCCACGTACTTACGCCGCGCGCCGCCATGCACGCACGGCGCGGCGTTCTTACGACGTCAGCCACGAGCGCCCTCTGCTACAACTCCTCTCGTGGCCACCACTGGACTGCATCGTTCACTTGGGAATCGGGGAGGCACCAGTTAAGACTTGGCTATCGGACAGGCACTAGGAATCATCAGTAGGCAGGCCTATATATATAAACTATGTATCAGCATTCTGCAGTCGAGAACTATGTAAAAGTTAAGTATTACAAAGACTCTATGAAATATATATCTCGTTCTAATTTACTCTAGTGTTTCTAGTTTCTGCTGTCCCACTGGCTGGTCACCTCCGTATCTGCACACGCGTGCATCCTTTATTCCTGTGTCGGTCTTTTTCTACTCGGCCACCGACACCTAGAAAAACCGGCGGAAACGAGACACAAAAGTGGCGACGAGGCGGGGATACAAAAGTGACTGTAACCAAATTAAATTTTCTTTTGATTTTATGTTTTTACAGAAAAAAATGCAAAAAAAAACTGGACATATTGTATCAATAATCTTAGATTTGCCTGCCTAATTAAAGAGACCTGGGTTTATTTATGGTAACAGCCGCTGCGGAATAGCCGTGCGCACTGAGGCGCCGTGCTGCGGTGCACGCGGCCGTTCGCCGTCGGAGGGTCGAGTCATTCCTCGGGCATGGGTGTATGTTGTCCTTAGTTTAAGTAGTTTTTAAGCTAAAGACTACTAACCAAGCAGTTAAGTCCCACAGAGTTACGAACATTTGAACATTTTATGCTAACTGGAAAAATAAAAATGTTGGTACCGCAAATTAATTACGATTGCTAACTGCGTGCCATCGTGTACAATTCTTGTTTCTCATGTGTTCTACACAGCTACATTAAACTCGTGAGATGTAATTAGTGCATACAAGTCCGCATCTAAGTAGTATTGCTCATCTTCTTCTAAAGACTTGCCAGGCTCGTGTTATTTATGAACGCTGCCCCGAGAGCCGAGTTGTAGCGCTCGTCGTTTCGAGAAAGCTTACGTAACTGCAAAAAAGCCAAGGCCGTACCGGTAATGAGATTTGAAAGCCGACATAGATGGCAGCGGGCGGTGATGGTCGCTGCCAGGTTTCCCAGGGGCGCTCGAATGCGCAAGCGGATTCCACTGCGTGGCAGCTGCTGCTAACTAAACGCATTGCGGAAACCTTAATTATTTTAATCACGGAGCGTTTTATTACAGGCTGTTTTTTATAGAATAGACACAAGAAAGTCCACGTAAGTAGCCCTCAATGTTTTATTAAGATTATGGAAATTTTTAGGATTTTAATTGCTTGACATTTTATAGTAAAAATATTGAAATTCGCTGGTATACATTTTTTGTAACTGAGTTGTACAATTTATTGTATACAAATTTTCCCAGCTCTAAAGTATGATACAAATAACACTAAACGAAGAAGTTCTACTGGTAACTCTGTGGGAAGTTACTAGTTTCATTCCAGAAATAATACAGAGTGTTAAATCACGTTACGTAAAATTTCAAAAAAAATTATAACAGTCATGTTATCAATTGAATTCGTCATAGATTATTTCTGAATTACAGATAACAAGAATGTTATATAACACAAATACACGTCAGCTACTCGTTAGATTGGCCCTGATAATTTCATTGGCTGTTCAAAATGTTCAAACGTTTGTAAACCTATCGGACGAAACAGCTATGGTCATCGGTTCCTAGACTTACATATTACTTAAACTAACTTACACCAAGGACAACACACATACCCATGCTCGAGGGAGGACTCGAACCACCGGCGGAAACGGCCGCCCAGTCTGTAGTATGACGCCTTAGATGACGCGGCCATTCCGCACGGCTCATTGTCTGTCCATAACGCTCTTGGTTTTTCTGTTGTGGCATTGGCTGGAATGTAATATACGTTGTGAAAAGGGGGGGGGGAGGAAGGGGTTTGGGCGGGTGTAGGAGGATTTTCATGTCCAAAGTGCTATTCGTAAGTCGAAAACTACAGAATGAAACGGTATGTGCCTTTTCATGCGTTATACAAATTTCGTGTGGCAACAAAACATTAAATAAGACAAGCTGCGGTCCTGGTCCTAGATGGGCTAATCGGGCCTGACCGATTGTCGTGTCATCCTCTGCTAGTGTCGTCATTTGGTGCTGTATATAGAGACTTGTCTGCCTAACGCTTTCTCGGTCATTGTCGCGTTTCTTGACTTTGAAATGCAACTAGCCCCACCGTTATAACTCCAACGTTGAGTGTACTCCATTCTAGTCCTCCCACGAAGGGAAAATCCTGTCTGTCCTAGAAATCGAACTCTAGTTCTCCGCATGCGAGTCAGCCGCTAGAATGATTCTTCATTCGTCAATGCTCTGCATCTTCAGATCCATATGGCCCCGGCTTGAATCAACGCAGCAGATGTACGGGAATTCCGTACTTTGGCTGCATGGAATCATGACGGAGCCGCGTGGATCGAATCCGGTAATCATTTGTATTTAAGAATAACGCAATTATTGTCTGATTCACCAATTAATATGTACTAAATGATCACTGGATTTCCCAGAAAATGTTGTCAAAAATTTCCTTTATTAAAATGCAATAAATAAATAAAATAAAATAAATGCTCGTTCTTATCTGTTTGATGGGTTTCAAACCTTGTTATAGCCTAATCTCCAGTTTTTCTATCGCTCTCTTGTTCGGTTTTAGAAAACCAAACGAGAACACGTTTCACATCATCAACACTTACATGATGCTTGAATTTGTCCTCTCAACGACCCCATTCGCTAACTTCAACACTAATTAAATCGGAAGCAGCGTAACATTTTTGTAAAAATTTATTTCTCAGTATAACTTCTTCTTCAACAGCATTAGAAGCTTTTCAGACTGTAGTGGATATGTAGACTTTTCCGGCGTATTAACATATCAAATTCTTGTCGGTGCCTCAGCCGGTTCTAACCGGCATCCATCGTAAGGCGAGAAAAGCTGTGACGCTCTCGGTATAACTTTTCTCACCTTAAGATGGCGTCCAGGTGGATCGCAGAAATATTGTGTGCAGCTGACTGTTTGAACTAGCTGAGGATTCGACAAGAATTTTATCTTTTCATACTGCCCTGTGTATTTCCCTTACCGCGTCAAGTGCTTTGATGCCACCAGACATATTAGAAGGAACAGACAACACATAATATACACAATAAAGGCTAAGATGGCTAATGATCCCTTCAGTATAGGTCCATACTCCGACTCTTACGGGAACCGGCAAAATGCAGCGAATATTGGGTACAATGGGCAGTGGAAATATGTCAGTAGTAAGTGGGCCTGATGACAAGCGTACTGTGGCAGTCCGTGCAAATATGGAAACCCCTGTGCCCGCATGGCATATGGCCAGCGCAGCTGCCTAATATGCCAGAAACCCTAATTCCAATTCCCGGCCGGAACGAATATTTATGTTTCAGCATTTACGTAATTCAGTGCCCACTCCTTAATTGCTTTGTGCCTAGTATTTCATTATTAATAACGTGGTAGATACAAGAATGTGCGAGAAAAACTTTTAATAGGACAACTTACATAATATCAGTGCTGTGAGGAAGGGAGATCTTGTCTCTGTGAAGAAACAAAATTTCTCTACTTTGTTCACGCTCCTCTGGAAGCGGTGGCACCACTACGAAAACCTTGACACTATCTGTGGCAACATAACGCAATTAAAGACTAATCAGAAGTCGTCCATTTGCTTTGTGAATGCACCACAGCAGCATGTAAAACAGTTATTGTTCCTAACGAGAACGATGGCGGTATTCGTTGAAACTGGAGAATTTATCCTGAACTAAGCACGGCGAATCTTTTACACAAAACCGTCGTCACGAAAACTTTGGTCTCATAGAATCCACACAATTCACTGTACGGAAGTTGGTGTTATTTAATTTTGAATAGAATGTTGCGTCGATAGTCCCACGCGCCATCGCAACAAGATTTATAAAGATAATATTTATTCAGTAACGCTGTATCCTTTATCGGTTTTAGTCAGTCGCGACTAATTTTATACTGATTCACTGAATATGTGTAAACTAGCATAAATGTATTACTACTGTCTTCATCTGTTTAATATTTCACTTGTAGTATATCCTTTAAACATTTACTATAGTAGACAACGTTTCTATCACCTGGGCAATAGTTTTGCCTTGGTACGATGTTTCCACGTTCTCGAAGGTCGAATCATCGAGATAAATCAAAAATTTTTCATTTTATGGCAATACAAGACGATTTCATGAGTGACATTTGCCTTGGATGCATTATTTTTATTACTACATACTGAACGTCTTCCCCAGCCAATGATAATGTTTAATAACGGATAATAAATGTTTTTCCTGTAATGCTGTCGGTATGGATATCACTGTTCTTACGAAATTATGATAGTCTTATAACGAATTTAATTCGTGGAGATTATATGTGTATGGTGCAATTAAAATATGCAACTCGTGGGAGCGGTACTCACACTGCCACTAAATGTCTATTTGGAAGACTTTTCAGTACACGGAACTTATTAATGAACAATATCAAGAAAATGTTGAACATAAGTATTTAGTATTACGCAACTATAAATTAACGAATATTTTCAAACTTTTCCTTTGCAATGTAACGGTTTTATGTTAATGATGACCAGCAATCAGTTGCATATATTTACTTGTTATTGCATATCTAGCATCGCACAGTGAATTAAACATACCAGAGATGTGAATAGCAAAGAAATATTTCGACTGATTGCTGCACAGTGAGCCAATATGGAATCAAACTTGACTTTTTTAATTTCAGAAAATCAATTTGGGGCAGGATGGAAAGTTACGAATACAGATACATTTTGATTTCTGCCTAAAATACTTAAAAATTGAGTGCCTCTGTGAATACTGACAGTTGGTTCTTCAGGACCCCCGTTTATGAAAAACATCTATGACGTTGATCGTAAAGAGGGGAACGGATAATTCAGTCTTCTCGCAAGTCGCTTTATTACTGTTTTCGCTGACCTTAAATGCTCAAAGCGGGTACTCTTATGTGTTTCGCTTTGATGTAAAGAGAGGGATCCATTGTAATAAATGAAGAGGCATAGCTTTCATGCCTAGAAGCATCCCGATCTATCAGAACTCACGAAATAATGCATAAAAGTTTTTATACACGTGGCTCTCAAATGTGTTCCGTCTAGTATGGACATTGATTTTCTGTCGCTCAGACAGACAAAAAAGAGTAAAATACAGACAGACCGAAAACTGACATGTTTTTGATACCTGTCGAACGTGTACATTAGTTTTCAGTGCTCTGCGCTAAAACTGACAAAGAAAGCAGACGCTGAACGAAATACCGCCTTGACTCATTTTTCCCAGTGCTGGGGTATATATTTTCATGCAACGAATGCTGCAGTGCGCACCCCAGACGTTTCCGAGAAATTGAGTTTCAAAGTTTGACGAGCCTATTTAATACCGTACCAGAATGCCAGGCGTCGAGCAGCGACATTACTGCAATCGACTGAGCGGGCATCCTGGACATTTGTCCTTACGGCGTCTGAGAGGCGTAATGTGCTTTGTTTTTTCTAATGTTACAGTAAGTATCTGTAACGCTACAACAGATCATGTTACTCCGCAAAGGAACAACAACCACTATAAGAGTAATCGCGGTGGAACATGTTCGGGGGTGTTTTGGTTAAAGAGACGTAGGTACACCATAACAGAAGGATCCCATAGTTAGGTGTGACATTTATTACAAATAAATTAATACTCAACTTTGGACGTCGGAGAAGTAGAATCGCTTCAGGCTGATAAAGGTTAAAGTCCAGACATCTGCACGAATACTTCAAACCCTTGACCCTCCGCGCTAATTTCTACGTTTCAATGTGAACAAGTCGTAAAGCAGGGTATCAAGCTGAGGACTAGGTTGTGCGTAGCGTGGCGCTGACGAAACGAAGCGCTCTGCCCTGACGCAATCAACAGAGTATGCTGGATCGATGAACACCGCCTTATGCGCCGACTGCTTAACAGTGATTCCGCGAATGAGGTTCGACCCACGTGGTAGTGTTGCCAATGTGCGGCCTCTTACGGAAATCTAGGAAGCGTTAGTGCCAAATGTCTGTGTTCCCGTGAACGCATCGGTTGTGGTATAATTTTCTTTGGTGTCTTCATAACACGCAACACTACATTTCATTCGTGATAAGGCAGTGAATAATGAAGACGTAATAAGAACCTCGGCGAAAGAGTTGTGCATTTATAGACATAATCAAGCTTACATGGTAGTGAAATCATACTACACCACAGCTGTTTCGAATAACGTACAAGGCATTTGGGATACATCTACATCTAACTCCACAAACCACTCGGTGTGTAGCGGAGGGCTGTTTGCGCGTCACTTCATACTTTTTCAGTTCGAATCGCGAATTGTTGGCGGTTAAAACGATTGCCGGTAAGCATCGGTGTGGCCTCTAACCTCTCTGATTTTACCTTCGCGGCCTCTTCGCGATATATAATTATGTCGAAGGACTCGGTATATCGGATGACTTTGGAGAACCGCGCGCTCTTGAAACTTTGACAGTAGGCCGTGCCGTGGTACAGAACGCCTCTTTTGCAGTGTCTGCCAGATGAATGCGCCGATCGTCTACCGAAGTTTTCGCGCTCGCCAAATCAACAGGCAACGAAGAGTGTTGCTGCTCTCTTGATCTCAGCTGACAGAGTTACCATTTGCATTTCGTACGGTCTCACGATAACGAGCGATATTGAAGTATTGCGCATGAATGTGTCGATAAATATTTGTTCATTACACGTCCACACAAATGTACTACTATGATTATCATAATTGATTTTGGCTTTGTGAAAAGGAGAAAAAAAAACAAAAATCATGGTAGTGATACAACTATTTGGTGCAGCGGTTCCCAAACAGTGGGTCGTGAACCATTAGTGTGTCGCAGGATCTCTTCACGTGGATCACAACACATTTAAAATATGTAAGTAAAATGTCTGATCGACTTTTGTAAGTTTTATTTATTCTAATATTTTTCATCCAATAAAGAAAAGTACGTTCTCCCACTTGTTTACTTGAAATTTTAATGGTTACGTGATAATGTTGTAAGTTTAAAGTTTTTACGATAGGATATTATTACGTTGTGCCCACTGAAACTTTCCACGAACTCATGGCTAATTGTTGTGTATAAAAATCAGTCTATAGCGGACAACATTAAAATATTGAAACTTTCATCATCCGAGGAAAACGTTCAGAGAGAATTCCCATAGATTCTTCTGAAAACTTTCTTTAGACTAAAACCTTATGCCATTTTGGAAAACAAAGCGAGAGTATCGAGTTCCTCGTAGTATGGCTTTTAAGGCGCTAATCGGATTCACCACCATCAACTTAAGCAAACTTTATTTTCTATTTTGTAATCATAGAAACAAATTTTGCGTCGAAAACGATTACGCCTAAAACTAACAAGAACTTATCCAAATACGTACCGTATCATTAACACCAAAACTACCCAATACCATGACAAAGTGTTATTTCTCTTCTGTAATAAACATCCCTTCACCATTTTTTAGATGGTACTTAGCAAAGCATTTAATTTTGATTTGCACAAAATTTTTATTTTACTGTCGATTGCTGTGTAGTTGCTGTAGTCGTTATATTGGACCGTGAAAATTTTTCCAGGAACTTTGTGGGTCCCATTACGAAAAAATTGTGAACCACTGGTTTAGTTTAAGAGTAGGTAAGAAGTAAATGAAATAAATATGAGGCTTTGTCGGCGTATATGCTGTTCGAATGGTTCTCGGGTGTCCAATCGGATACGATCGTTGAATGTCCACGGTATTTCGACGAATAGCCGTTCTTCCATCGTCAGGTGGTGCTGATGGAATGGTCTATCCGCTCTTTGCCGGTAGCACAAATCTCGTTGGTCCCGCCTTTTCCGTGGATATTAGCTCTGCTGCTTGCGGGTAGCGCTCCCATACAGCGCCAGCGAGCTCGCAAAATTTTGAATTCAGATTTATCGGAAATGCACGCGCAGAGCTTCGGACTATAGCGGCATTCGTTATACACGTATCTAGCAGAGAATCGGCGAGGTGGTGGGCGTAAGCCTGCCGCAGCTGTGGGCGCTTTGTCGCAGCGGTGGAGAGCGACCTAAGATGTTCTCCGGCGGCGCAGACAGATGCCGCGCTTCACAGTTTCTTTTCGCAGCGCGTCTCTCGATCCGCAGACGCTCGCCGGCAGGACAACTTCGTCGTATCCCTCCTGTTTAAAAAGAAGCGCTACTTTTCTGGAACTTAGCTGGGTTGCTCTATTCGGAACTCTTTCACAAAGTAGTGTTTTTGTTTTGTTTTAGATACTGCAGATATAGCAATGTGATTACTTCTTTATTATCGGGATAATGTAATTAAGAAAGCCTTAATTTTTGGTGGTATTTATTCAATCTCCTTTCGTCTACTTTGTTTTTTTCCTTTCGCAGTTTTTTCTGGTTATTCAAAAATTAAAAAAAAAAAAAAAATGTGTGTTTGGGGGCGGGAGGGGAGGGTTGATGGGGGGTGACTGTGAAGGGTGACATCCTATGTTAACTCACGGCAAACTCCTGACGGTTGCTTGCAGAATACCAATGTTGGTGTAAAAATTCGGAAAAGAATACGAAGCCTGCCTGAAACCTGACTTGCATGTTACTAACATATGCAACATGTAAGGATTAATAAAATTATCTCAAATCAAATGTCTGTAAATCTATCGGACCAAACTGCGTGGTCATCAGTCCGTAGCTTACAAACTACGTAAACCTAGGTAAACTAACCTACGGACAAACACACTCACCCATGCCCCAGGGAGGACTCGAACCTCCACGGCGAGCAACCGCGCGCTCCGCAGCGAGGTGCTTTAGACCGCTCGGCTACTCCACCGCGGCTACAATTATCTGCTAAGTAATGTGTAACACAGCAACAAAGAAAAAAGAATAACGGCCAATTGTGAGTTCATAGATAATAATAAGTGCATGTTGCTTAATGCCCTGCTGCAAGTTCATTCTATTGGACGTGATTTCGGCGACTTGCGTGACCCTAACCAACCCCCGTTTCACAATCGGGGAAAATTGATTTACTGGTTAACGTGGGATCCGAACCACATGGCGTTTCTCGAGACTCCTTACGTCGTTGAAAGGTCAGGGCTACGATGAAATGAAGAGTGACAAATCTGTCGTCGGACTGGTATTCGATCCCGCGACGTCTCAGTAGCCAAGCACGCACTTTACCGCCTTTTGTTTATTTATTTATTTTTACAGGTCGCTGGACGTTGGAGACAAGTGGACAACCGCGGTGGTGTGGCCGAGCGGTCTAAGGAGCTAATACAAAAATAATTAGAAGTTACGTAACACTAAGATTTTGTTGTGTTATTAGGATGACTAAAATTCTTCTGGTCAAAGGTGTTGATAGTGGGAGGAGAAGAGGGGGGATGGTAATGGGTCCAACCCTCCCTAATGCAGAGCCATATACACATTTTTCCCCATTGGTCGCCTACACTGAAATCTGTTTTCCATTTACACTTGAATAGAAGTGACCCCTCACCCATCTCGCCGAAGAGGAATAAATTATCTACGGCACGTCTTTTGGGTTTTGTACCGCGTCAGATATAAAATACTTAAAAGATTAACTATAAAAGAGACGTTTTGGTCTGAGAAGGTCCGGTTGAAAAGTCGGTCTTACCATTCTTGTTTTAAGTATTTAGGGAATAACGTGCTGCAACACGTAGAAAAACTTTAATCACCTTGAATACTGGTGTGGAATGCTACGTAGTTGTTTTTGTGTCGTTGTTTCAGTTGTTACGGCACGACGACTTTTATCGAACTATTTCAAATACCCGTAAAAATAATAAAAATAATAAAAAGTATATGATTTTACTATTTATTTCTGAGCCACAAACAATGCACAATGTAAACATCAGATTCCTAGAAGTGACAAAAATAACGTTAATGTATTTTTGTACCTATTTAAATATTTGAAAGAGCTCGTGATCGTGAGATACAGACGTGAGCAAGAGCTGAATCCATGTGTGTGTGTGTGTGTGTGTGTGTGTGTGTGTGTGTTGTCCTTAGCATGAGCTATTATAAGTAGTTTGCAAGTCTAGGAACTGTTGGTTCCATAGCTTTACAAACATTTGAAAGTTTTGAATCACACAAAACACAGGTAGTTACAACGCTTAAACACAATTTATACGATCTGCGCACATATTGTGAATACAAAGCGTGAAGTAAAAACCGTAGTTGCTTACATCTGTAGCTGTGTGGCGCAGTATATCTATGACTTGCATTGAAGAAGAAAAGGGTTCAAGTCCTAATATTTAAAATATACTCTATGTTTCCCTATTCTTTTAAGTAATCCCGGTTATCTCACACAACTGAGCCAGTTTATCTACTGCTACTAATCTCCATCTCTAGGAGACAACAAAAATTGCTCTTATGATTGCAAATAGATAGGCGTAGCCTAAACTAAGACTCTAATGTTTTCCTTTCTCCCAAAAATGAATCGTCTCATCATACGAATTAAAGTGGAAAATGTGGCATAATCGGTATTTATAGGGAGGTAGGTTAGTGTTGGACGACGACGGTTTCGTCAGAGATGAGGCGTTGGTTCATGATGGAGCGGGAAATCTGACATGAGAATTCGCGAAAGTGCCTATAATGATTTAGAGTAATCACGGATAATTTGAATGAGAATAACGGCTCAGTAATTTCAAACAAATTTTCCAAAATCCAATATCTGGATGATAGTGTCTTCTCGCCTGGTTTATAACTCGAGCTTCTATGAGACATTTACTATGTCATTAGGACTGAGGACTTGCTAATTCACTGTTGACGGACTTGAATATCATGCTAATTGTACGAAGAATTCGTATATAGGACGACGTTAGGATCTCGACGATACATATTATTAACTTGATATTAAAGCACATGAATCACCAACTGTATCTGTTAATAACGAAAACGAAGGCTGCGGGACTCAAAAATCTTTTTGTCCCACGCTTTCTCAAAAGCTGGCAAGAAATATTTTATCGAAACACGTTCATGTGTCGATGCTGACTGGGTACAGGCGTGACTGTTTTACACCGACCCTTCCACTTCTCGTCCCCACCACAAAGATAAGCGTCTGAGGGCGGGTATCTCGTGGTTAACACGGCGCTTATCGTGCTTGCAGTGCGAATGCTTCACTCTACTAGGAATATACGGTGTCATCACGATAGCGTGAGGAAACTCTTAGCATGTTTAGGTATGTGCAAACTTTGGTATATATCTGGAGGGAAGCAGATAATAACTATCATTGGCAGCAGGAGCGAAAGCATTTCGAACATTCTAGTTTACGTCTTTACTCATTCTTTAAATTGTATAGGCAGCAAGTTTTCTTTATTCTTTGTGGGGCTGAGTATTATTTTGAAACGCATTGTCACAGTTATACGACGAAAAAAGTTGTAAAATGTATTTGAGAAGTGAATTTTTTAAAATTTATTTCCAATTCTTAGTTCATCTGATAGGAGAGAGAAGGAGGGGATAAAGGGACAGAGGGGAAAATGACTGTAGGTTACTCATAAACTCATTTATAAAGTAACAAGGCGAAGGTGAGCAAACACGGAGTCAGGGGTGTTACAGGCAAGTCAACGATATTGTACCTTATGTATTGCGTTGGCTTCAAAGTAAAGAAATATCTCGAGAAGTTAAGAGAAATAAGTGAGATGAATAATACCGAATGAGATGAGGAAGGTAAATAATACTAAGTAATGAGAGAAATATAACAAAATAAATTAAATGCCAATAATGAAAAGTGATAAATGAATAAAGGACGAAACAGCAGGTAGGAATAGAGGTTAACATTGTTAAATTTGGTTGAGTTTAATGCGATGGAGGGATGAAATTTGCTTGCGCAGTAATTGCCGACAGAATGTAACTGAGGCGGAACACGGAAAGTAATCCGCATTCGCTGAAGAAGATGGGAAATCGCCTTAAAAACTACCATCAGTCTGGACGGCACACCGAACACGTGGTTAATCCTCCAGGCGAGGCCGGCGCACCTCCGCGACACGAAAAGCGGTGCTTCAACCGGGCGGCTACTGGTCTGCATTTAATTTATAGCATCTCGGATGTTTTCTCACGACTGGCTACTGACAGAAACATGTGATTAGTTTTAAAATACGCGCGCACTTATTGTGAATACCCGATAGAGATAGCACTGTGCCGCACATAGAACTCACTCTTTCTAATCTGTCGAGAAATTTCTGGAAAAATTGAAGAAAAAACAAATTAACTCCTGTGGCCGCGGTAGAAGCTCAAAGGCGCCTTGCAGCGGAGCGCGTGGTAGCTCCCCGTCGGATGTTAAGAGTCCTCTCATGGGCGCGCGCGCGCGCTTGTGTGTGTGTGTGTGTTTGTGTGTGTGTGTGTGTGTGTTGTCCTTAGATTCGTTTAAGTAGTTTGTAGGCCTAAGGACTGATAATCGCAGTAAAGTCCCCTAGACTTACAAGCATTTTGTTTTTACGTTGTTGATACATTTTCCTTATGCTTAGACCGGTCATGTGCATATCAGTGCTATACGTTTGTTACCATGTGGTATACTGACCCGTTTCATGATCATGGAGACTTACTCCTCAGTTTGGTCCTGTGGAACACGATAAATATAAATAAATAAAACTCTAGCAGCAGGGGAGAGAGTTAGGACTGTTATTGTTACGTAGAATGGCAACGTTTTCTATATTGCCTCGTGTGACATCTACTGAAATTAGTCGCCAGTTGCGTGAGACATGGGCTGATGGTGTCATGGATTCGTCCAATATGAGTTCGTGGTTTAGAGAAGCCAGAAAGTCGCGTGACAACACACAAAGACAATCTCGGCCTCGCACCAGCCGGTCTGACGACATGGTCGAGCGAGTGGAGAAAACTGATTTGTAGGCACGGCGAAGCACTGTAAGCACTTCGCCTCCAAAGTTGGAATTTCCGTAGGATCTGTACACACTGCACGAAGACGTGAAAATGCGGTAAGTGTTCTCCATTTGGGTAATGCGAATACTGACGGATGACCATAAGGCTGCGCGCGTGGCATGTTGCCAGGGAATTGTGATTTCTGATCAATAGGACTTTCTTTTCATAGACTGTGACAATGGACGAGGCGTGGATGCTTTTTTCAATCCTGAAACGAGACGCCAGTCAATAATTGCATCAACGATTGCCTATTCGACAAAGCAGAGTCCTAAAGAAGCTTTCTCAGCGGACATGGAATTATGGCGTCGTCGCTGTGAAAAAAGGTTGCAGTTGGAGGTATTTTACGTCGAGGACTGACAGACGTTTTGCTGTATGTGAGGAAACAAAATCTTAGGTGTTACAACTGGAATTCACATCATACTTCGAGAACAGTAATGGGGATCGTGGCTGAGACATTGCTGAGGTGATCCTTTTCGTGGCCAATATAAGCTCTGCAACCATACTTCAAGGAAGGTGTCGCTCCTGCAGTCACACTTATCGACTGTTTCACGTCCTCAAGCCCAATGTGCCTACGTTCACGCCGCGCATATACATGACTCACATTAAGCACTCTAACATACAGAAATTGCGCCGGTTATGATGCTTGTACTCGGCAACAAACCGGACCAAAAGTACGTGAAAGTAATTAAAGCTTTCAGGAGAATATTTTGAAATTATTGTGACCATGTTCCCCAACGTATACGAAGAACTAAATAGAACGTAGCCGTGCAGGATGAAAAGGAAGGTATCGAATGAACAAACGGGGCTGATAAAGGATCCAATATCACACGCTGCCGCTGGCAGGCCGGGAGACGCGGCATTTTCCGGATCGATACCAAGTTTGCTGTCCCGTCACACTGGACGCGGCTTTCACACCATTTTTCTCGTTCGTGTAGGTGGACGTTTAACGGACTTCATTTTTAATTGCTCCTCCGTTGTCCTGCTTCTGCTCAAAAGCGTTCACATCGGCATTTGCTTTCAAAGGAAGATTACATGCACGTGAAAAAGAGTACGCCACCACGTCTTTTTTGCTCAGAATTCAGAGCTGCAGAAACACAGGGTGATTCAAAAAGATTCATCAGATTTCACAAGACTGTATATCCCACGTGAATGAAAACAGAGACTTTGGTCAAATTTTCACTTTCGCAAAGGACTACAGAGATTCTATTTTCAAAGGAACCATACGATCTTATGAGGGTAATATTTTTTTTAACGAGCTTGCACATAAAGTCGTCAGATTCCTGTGGGCGACTGGTCGTGTCACCGACGAGCTAACTGTGTCAGTAGGTTTCTTGAAAATCTGCTAAGGTAAACTTCAACTTTCAATGCTGGACTTAAGCTTCCTATTTTTAATTCGAGTTAAATCAGAAGAATCTTTTTGAAACATCCAGTAAAATAAATTAAGGTGCATTTAGACAGCGATAACAAGGAAAATAATACAGTGTAAACTTTCACGGCCGGCGTGTTCTTCAGATAAAACTTCCGGGCTGCGAGACCGTGGTCCATGCATAAAACGTCTTCCTGACGTTTCGGCTGCATCTGTGGGCGACAGTGTCTGAGGTCTTGCGGCTACTACCAATGTGGCTGGAGGGGCTCTCGCATCTATAAATAGCATAGAGGGCGCCAATGTTTAACGTTAGACAACCTATGGATTTTGTATAGGTTTTGGGACCGTCTTTTGCAACTGTAAATTAGTCTACTTTAGATCAGACGCGTTTCGCTTTATTCTAAAGCATCTTCAGTGGTCAGGGATTTTTTTTGCTTTCGTCTTCATGTGTGTTTTGTAGCACATTGTCACTTGCTGTCACTGCTTATATTTACACTATTTACACTGTTTTACAGTAACATTTCTTACGAAAGTTTTTGAAACATAGCCATTTCTGTGGCTCTGTATGACATATAGAGCCTGCCAGGCCACAGAAATGGCTATGTTTCAAAAACTTTCGTAAGAAATGTTACTGTAAAAAAGTGTAAATAGTGTAAATATAAGCAGTGACAGCAAGTGACAATGTGCTGCAAACCACACATGAAGACGAAAGCATAAAAAATTCCTGACCACTGAAGATGCTTTAGAATAAAGCGAAACGCGTCTGGTCTAAAGTAGACTAATTTACAGTTGCAAAAGACGGTCCCAAAACCTATACAAATTGTATAACTGCAACTGCGGAAAACAAGGCCAAAAAACGAAGAAATATGTAACCTAAGGATGTCGACTGTATGCCAACAAATCGACAGTCGATGAAAAGTAACCGAGAATGACGACGACATCCAGAGATAACCACATAGTCAGTAACATGTGATGACAATTGGCGCCCTCTATAAATGCGAGAGCCACATTGGCAGTAGCCGGAAGACCTCAGACGATGTCGCCCGCAGATGCAGCCGAAACGTCAGGAAGAAGTTTTATGCATGGGACACGGCATCTCAGCTCGGAAGTTTTATCCGACGAAGGAAAATAAAACCAACTTTTAGAAGTGGAAAATGTATAATGAATATTAATTGTGTAAGTGGTAAAACGTTAGAAATCCAGATTTCCTAGCAGGTGTGAATACCTCAAGTTGAAGACCAAAAGGTATGCAACCAGCGTTACATTCGACAGACAAGCTTCTGATTGTAAGTCGAAATATTTTGCCGTCTCGGTTATTCATCGCGTTTACTATCCCTTCGAAATAATATTATAGCGGCGGGAAGTACCTCACGCGTTGGAAGCACATGAAACTGCGTAATGTGCGTCATACCAAGGAATGAGGGAACGAAAACATTTATACTCAGATTTTTATAAAGTAAGCGCAGTCTATTTTTATGCTGTCTATGCACATGTTGCGATTTGCAAAGGCAAGTGATAGCAATTTTATTTCTGCTTAGTGTTTCTTTGTTCTCTTTTCTGTGACTGTGTTTTGTCGTAATATATACTGCAGACTCCCAAGTGGCTGAACACAGGACGATTTCTCGCACCGTGTTAAAACTCTAGTGCCGCGGCGGAATGGCCGAGTGCATTGAGGCGCTATGCTCCGATGCGCTAGGCCGTTCCCCGTCGGGGGTTCGAATCCTCCCTCGGGCATGGATGTTTGTGCTGTTTTTAGTATAAGGTAGTTCATAAGTAGTTTGTAAGTTTAGGGACTGATGACCCCGTAGTTCAGTCCCATAAGCTTATCAAACAACAATCTCGTATTCATGCTGCCTCTGACACACAAGCCCTGAATTGATGACAACGCTGCACGAATACTTGGGTCCAGTGTCTCCACAGCCGGAATGGGCACTGCGTACACGATACGTTTGAGATGACCGCATAACCAGAAATCGGGTTAAGATCAGGTGAACGAAAAGGTCGTACTACTGGACCTCCTCGTGCGATTTATCGGCCAGGGCAGACACGATTGAGATGCGTTTACGGCGAAATGGGCGGGAATACCAACTTAAAGTAGCCACGTAAGCTGGCACAGTTGGAGGGAACTATGCATGCTGTAACTGTAGCAGCATCGTCAGCACCTATTAGACGACAATCTCTGTAGCGAAGTATGATACAATAAATGGTCTCTCTAGCGAGAAAAATCATGCATTTTCGAACCCAAGACTGTTAGACCCTTTTGTTGCGTATTCTCTTCTCGATCAAAAAACTGATTGTAAATCTATGGGATTTAACTGCTTGGTTATTAGTCCCTAGGCTTACAAACTACTTAATCTAAGTGAAACTAACCTAAGGACAAAACACACACACCCATGCCCCTTGGAGGACTCGAACCTCCGACGCAACCGCGCGCTCCGCAGCGAGGCGCCTTAGACCGCTTGGCTACTCCACCGCGGCTCTTCTCGATCGATCTCTACAGATTTACAATGTGGAAAAAATCACCATGTATATACAGTGACATACAGTTAAAGTTGTCTTTTGCGTTGTGATATTAGAACTCTGTTGTCCTCAGCGGCTTTTTACACAACAATTCTTTTTACTCCAGTCACCTTTTTGATCGCACTGCAATGTTTGATTCACTTTAAATCAAACGCGTGTAATATGTAGCATGTATCTTCTTTTCTTACTTATTCAAGTCACTCGACACTGATGACAATGTTCTTTCTCTTTGGCTTGAAATCTGTCGTTAGTAGGAAAGTTGCGTGTGAATAGGAACAGATGACGGGAACGTGTAAAACCAAGTGACACGCAACGGACGTATAGCAGTTGAGCGCAGTGCAGTACACAAAGAGGAATATTATTTCCTTCACGTGAGATGCTTACTATCTTGATGACGACTAATTACCGCAGCGATTGCAGACACTGATTTACATGCTCAAAAAATTCATGATACTGGATATACAGCCATCAATATTTGTTCACAAATAACACAGCTTTAAAAAAAGAACGAGAGAGCGATAGATATGCATCTGAGGTCAGTGTCAGGGCGATGAGGTAAATAGCAAAGATGACTTGAAACTGTGAAGTCAGTCCAAGGCACTGTGAATCAATGAAAATCTTTTCATTACGAACATGAAACATTTTCACATGCATGGATTATAACTGTAGTACAATTACTCGAAAGAATGGGACAGCAAGTGAATTACTCTTCCCTTAAATAATATCAAACGATCCAATCGACAACTTTCCCTAACAGGAAAGAAAAATTGCGTCTGTCAGTACGAGATCAATATCATTATGATGTAGGCGTTTACGTTAAGTGACACAGACTCACTGCCAACGGAAAGTCGCTGCAGAATTTATACAGCCGAGTCGACAGATAAGCATCGGGAAGTTACACTGGCTCCGGCAGAGGAGAAGCTGTAAACATTGTGTTGGAACTATCATGCAATGTATTTTATTTACAACCATTTCCTTTCCACATGCAGTTTAAGAAAGGAAGAAATGAAGTTCTATAATAAAAACTCATTAAGTGAGACATAATGTTTCTAAGCGAGGAAGTGCTTCGCAAGCAGTGTCTAAACTTTGCTACTCTTTTTCGATGTGGTTAGTCTTTGCTACATCAACAGGTGCCGACCCGACTTCTTCGTTCAGAAACACAGAAGGCTGGGAGCTCACAGGAAAGCCCTTCTGTAGTTTGCGCCTGTAGGTATTACACACTTACAGGCGAGACTGGTTTAACCGTACTAATTATTGTCGTAAGTCCTACGCATAATCGAAAATCAAAATAATGAAATGTATGAAAAACAATCGTTTCTGTATTACTGTCTCGGGAAACATAACCTACTACACTAGTGTTTGGTTAATTTTTTAGGTTCGTTGTCATATGGTTATCTTTTCACTGTTAGTACATAATATTAAGTGTTTATTCTACATAATAAAATCAATACGAGTTAAAGTTTGTAAACACATCAGTGACATATTTTAGTACGTACGTACAAATTTTGTTAAAACCACTAAAATACTGCAACCTTAATTATGAAAGAGATGACAAAAATACCATAGTGTAATCACTGTGGTAAATGAGGTCTGAAAAACGGATTCTGCGCTGTATTACAAAATTCTCTAGCATATCTAGCAACGATTGTCTAGTATTCTAAGAAAACCTGTATTCAACATGCCAAACGCGGTGGGAATCACCACTACTTTTTCTACACTTATATCTGTTTTCCACTTTGAGAAGTATTGGTCCAGTTTGTCAATACTAAAGTCGAAAAATGTGGCTCTCTTTCAGCCTTCGAGATTTTTCAGTACTTAAGAACCCTTTTTCCGTTTTTCTAGTACTAAGAAGCCGAAAAACAGGGAAGGGTGGAAGTACAGCTAAGTTCTTTTCGACTTTCAACCTCTGCGAACAGTGATAGTTGACTTGAGAGCGTGCAAAAGCAATAAAAAACATCGTAAGTAAATCGTACACAAAACTGACAAGGAAAACTATTTTAAATATATAAATGGCAACATATTGGAAGTTTTGTGTGTACTTTAATCACCACTGAGGATGTTACGTCAATAAAAGAGAAATGCGTTTGCTCTAAATAGCTATTGTATGACGGGAAAAGAATCGATGACTGATTAATATGTAACTATCTAGTCTGACTGACTGCTACTGGTTTATTGCTTTTCACTGAAATAAGCTTGAGTATTTCGGTGACAATGACATTTTCAAGTATAACCTGTAGTCTTAAAATAAACAAAACGGGTGGTAATTTTTAAGGAATTTTTTTTTACTTGGGTTAAGATGTAGCATATGCACATGTTGCATCTGTGACTTTTTAATCATTTCCTCGCTGTCCAATTTTTCAAACATTTACGTATTTTCCGTAGTTTTTTGACGTTTATTTCGATTTTGATAGCTGTACTCGTGAATGTTGTTTACACTCGTTTATTTCCATCGTTGATATTTTACACATACAAAAAATAACAACCCGCAAATTTTCTTAAAGGAACCAAAAAACCTAAAACACAAACAATATTTAGAAAACTTTATTAACATTTTGGAGTGATTAAAAGCACAAAAACCCTACGGAAGACCAACACACATACTATAACAAAGATTACACAAGCAACAACCAAATTCTGCGACATAAATAAACAAATGTAAGCATTTAGCACCCCTGTGGAAAGCTTTCAAGAATGAAATAAAAGTAAATAAATCTCGGGAAGTAGTCACTGTTTCACAATATAGAGAGAAAGAAAACAAAAGTAATCACAGATGAAATATGTACAAACGGAATAACATCTTAACGCAAGTAAAGCTATTGATAAAATTTCCTTCTAAATCACCATCTAATTGACATCTTTGTGGTGTTTTTATGACTGCAAGCTGTACTAAAAATGGCAACTCGGCGGAAATAAAATTATTGTACGGAATAATAATAATAAAAACACCAATAGCATCGAAGTGTGGTAAATCTAATATATAAAGCAGTGTGTCCGTATATTTGTACGTGTTGCATACAAATCTATAGTTTTATTCCAATCTTTATGAAATTTTGTACACGTAAGCTTCAATCCATAAGAACGGTCGCCGTCAGTGTAAGAATCACGTACGATATATAGTTCACGAGATATGACAACATAAACAATGAGATGCGCAGAAAACTGCTGCATTTAGCGACAATTCTGCTCATTTTCTCCTAAACTACTGGACAGATTTCAACCAAATTTGGTACACACATTCCTTACCGTGAGCTACAATTGTTGCAGGGTTAAGAATCATATACGACACACGATTCAGAAGATGTCATAAACAATAGGATTTGCAAGCAACTGCCACACAATGCGGCGAGGCTTTATAAATACGCTATACGAGAATCAGAGTACTTAGCGACTTGCAACAAACTTTTATTAAACTTTCCTTCGCTGACAACCGTAGCAAAATGATGAAAGGAAAAAAGTTTCTCGCTTACTACTTTTCCGCTGTTTAGTGAGTGAAACTACGCGATTCGGTACGACGATAATTTGTACACTACAAATTGTAGCCGCAGGAAATTTGACAGACAGCATACACGCATATAGTTGAGTGTACCTTCTAAGTTGTATCACATTTAACAGGTAGTTTATGAGACATGAGCACATAAACAGTAACGTTCGTGGAAAACCCCACCATCACGCACCAAGTTTTAATCTATTACTTCTTTACTACTAATTTCCAAGAGATTTTACAGACATACAGCGTTTATACAAATAAATATATACCTGCAAAAATGGCAGGAATAAATAAATAAATAGCCGGGCGACGGCGGGTTCTCAGCTAGTAGTTAAATACAGTGTCATTACAGAATTGGGCCGTAAAGTGCGAAAAGAAGCGCGAGGTAGCGGCGCGACTCACCGGGCCGGCGGCAGCGGCGGCGGATGGCGGCTGTGGGCAGGCGTCGCGTCGGAGTGCGGCCCATTGAGGAGCACGTGCCCCGCCGCCAGCCGCCGCCGCCGCCGCCGCCGAGCTGCGCACGCGCGCCCCACCACGCACCACGTGCCGCCCGCCCCGCCCCGCGCCCAGCCTCGTTAAAACACCGGCCACTTCCCTATCACCGCCGCAGACCGATTGCAAATATCCCCGGGATTTCCGCAAAGACTCCGATTAAATGTTTGCCGCCTCTTTTTTATCCCTGTCGCGTCAAATGACGGGCTGTAGTCACAGCTAGCTCTAAATAGAGGAAAATGTGATTTGCTGCAGGTGAGTAGGCAAAAACAATGCCGCTACATCCAAATACGGCATCGGCAGTAAGCTGCTTTACAGTCACTTCGAATAAATACGGGCGCGTAATATTGCAAAGCGTTATAAAATAGAACGAGCTCGGCCGCGCGGGAATAGTCGGGCGGTTTAAGGCGCCGCGTCGCGGATTACGCGGTCGCTACCGTCGGAGGTTCGAGTCCCACCTCGGTCGTGGACGTTTGTATTGTCCTCAATAGCCGGCCGCGGTGGCCGAGCGGTTTGCGGCGCGCAGTCACGGTCTGCACGGCCGCTGCGGTCGGGGGTTCGAATGCTCCCTCGGGCATGGGTGTTTGTGTTGTCCTTAGCGTAAGTTACTTTAAGTTAGTTAAGTAATTAGTGTGTAAGTCTAGCGACTTATGACCACGAAGTTTGCCGCGGTGGAGTAGCCGAGCGGTCTAAAGCGTCTCGCTGCGGAGCGCGCGGTTGCTCGCCGTGGAGGTTCGAGTCCTCCCTGGGGCATGGGTGTGTGTGTTGTACTTAGGTTAGTTTACCTAGGTTTAAGTAGTTTGTAATCTACGGACTGATGACCACGCAGGTTGGTCCGATAGATTTACAGACATTTGAACATTTTTGAACCACGAAGTTTGGTCGCATAAGACCTCACACACATTTGAACATTTTGTCCTTAGAAAAAGATTGTTTAAGTGGTCTCTAAGTCTAGGGTGGATGACCGTAGCAGTTCGATCCATTAGGTTTAGAAACGTTTGACTTGTTTTTTCTTCCTCGAAGGAGCCTTTGTGGATTATACGAGGCGCGTCCAGAAAGTAAGTTCCGTTTGCTAATAAAATGAAATTATACACAGATAAAGAATAAATTTTTATTGCACATAATTCTACAACTCTTAAACTACTTTTCCTCATAACTGCCGAAATTTTGCAGGCATATGTCATAGCGTGGCACCAAGGTTTGTATATCTGCCGCCTGTGTCTTCAACCAGCTGGAAACAGTTTCTTTCAGCTCGTCGTCATTGGTGAAGTGATGACCGCCAAGGAAAGACTTGAGATGTAAGAACAGATGAAAGTCGTCAGGTCTGTACGGAGGATGGTCAAACACGTCCCAGCCGAATCCCTGTAGGAGGTTTTTCGTCACATTTGCAGTGTATGGTCGTGCGTTGTCGTGAAACATAACAGGTCAAAAACTCAAGTGCACTACCCATCCGTTGTGTTTTGTGTTGCTCAGTGAGAATCTTCGGCACTCAAAGTGAGCAAAGTTTTCGGAATTTCAGTTGTTTGGTAACAATTTCATGCATCAGTGATCGTGAAATTTGGTGCAAGTCCATAGCGAGAGCACTAATTGTAAACCTACGGTTTTCCTGGATCTTGTAATCAATCGCGTGAACCAGTTCTTCTGTAACCAAAGGTGGACGCCCACTTCGTTCTTCATCGTGCACATCACAACGCCCGCCATTGAAATGTCGGACCCATCTTCTCACCATCGAATCACTCATCGCATTTGGTCCGTAAACATCGCAAATTTGGCGATAAATTTCACTTGGTTTCACCTTCCTCGCATTCAGAAACCTGATTTCACAGGCGGCGGGATTTTCAATCAACGCCGGCATTTCAAACAAGCGCAACAAAGCGTATGTAACTGACAGCGATCTCCAAATGGCGCACGTTCTTCTCCTTGATACACATGGCCTACAGCGCATGTGCGGAACTGCAATCGCAGCGCTGCAGCGGAGATAAATTGAAACGGAACTTACTTTCTGGACGCGCCTCGTAGCAAGGTAGGCGAATGGTCGAGTTTAATGCCTGGAAGTTTAGGAATGTTTAACTAAACTGTAAATTACATGCCTATAGAACAGCAGTGCGACTCATTTTCGAGTTTTGTGCTCCCCACCAGATCGGATTAGCCCACATGTACTATGAACAGTTCATCGGGTACGTCATTTATTAGCGACCATAAACAACACCTTCAATAATTCTACAATAAACTCGTGGGCACCTAAGATCGTACACTACTATGAAACCGGAATAATAAAAATAAAGTATATTCTACGCTAGTTGATGTTTATTATTAGGAATTTTATCGTCTGTCTTTATTATCAGATCAGATACTAAGTAATCAGATTTTATTGAAGAATGCCAGCGCGAAAGATTGCGAAGACAGATATTACATATGTAAGAAACGTGACACATCGTGACGCACGAAGCTCTGAATAACATTCGTTACGCCGCGGTGGAGTTCCAAGGCGACCAGCTGCGGAGCGCACCGCTGCTCGTTGTCGGAGGTTCGAGTCTTCCCTCGGGCATGGCTGTATTAGTTGTCCTTAGTATAAGTTGGTTTAAGTGGTTTGTAAGCCTAGGGACTGATGACCAGCGTAGTTAAGTCTCATACATTTACAAACATTTGCACATTTTAGAATTCGTCACGCACATTTATGTTACACATTTTCACAGTTAGTTTTTTATTTTTTGTTTTAACGAAGCACACATCTTTTGGCCTATACAGTAACAGGCACAGTCGTCCTCGTTTCCCGCTGTGGAGCAGGCATAGGTTTAATATTGCCACATTTTTAGAATAAAATCTTTGCAAAAATATCGGTGATATTCCAATAAGACTACGTTCGCTCAGAGTGATTTGGCAAGCAGTGAAGAATTGTTAACTACAACGTTAACCACCTAGGTAAAATGCTATATTAGCATCTAGTCTGGTATTCTGCTCAAAAATCGGTTGTACTGATGTGCAACGTTTGGGTGATCAATATCAATTTTTTGTCGATTAACGTCGGTCACGGTTGAGTGGCCGAGAGCACTAAGGCGCGTTGTTGTGGAGCGCGCGGTTGTTCACCGTTGGAGGTATAGTATAGTCTATGGTATAGTCTATGGGACTTAACTACGGGGTCATCAGTCCCTAAACTTACCAACTACTTATGAACTACTTACGAACTAGGACGGCACAAATATCCATGTCCGAGGGGGCATTCGAACCCCCCGACCGTAGTGGCCGTGCAGACCGTGACTGGAGCGCCTCAGTCTCCTCGGCCACCGCGGCCGGCACCGTTGGAGGTTCGAGTCCTTTCTCGGCCATGGCCGTGTCTGTTGTCCTTCGTATACATTAGTTTAAGTAGTTTGTAAGTCAAGGGACTGATGACGGTGGCAGTTTGGTCCAATAGGTTTACAAACATTTGAAAATAACGACGGAATACCAGCGTGCATTTTGAATGGAATTTACTCCAAAGTCATTAAACAAAGGCGTAACTCGACTGGTTCACTCTCTTTATTGAGTGGTAGCGCTAGTTGATGACTGAACAGATTTCCTTTTATTGACTTGCGTGTTCTGATGTTGCGCTGCCTTTCACGTCGTAATGAAGGATCGCCTAAAGCGTGGCTTATCCTTTAAGATCGCGGTTGCCCGATGCTGGACGCTACCCACTGGCAGATGTGTTGCGCGGGTCTCACAGTGAAATGTTCAAATGTTTGTTAAGCTTATGGGACTTAACTGCGGGGTCATCAGTCCCTAAACTTACAAACTACTTATTAACTAGTTTGTAATATTTGTTAATTTTCGAGGAAACTTTTATGTTTTAGATCTGTTTGTTCGTTAATTACGAGAAGTGCCTATCATAATCAGAGACAAAAATTTAATACACACTTTGACCTGTTTAATATATCGTTGGTATAAGTATAAACAAGCTATTGTAACCATAGAACGTCGTTGACATACACGAGCAAATGACAGCTACAGCAATTTATTATAGCTAGCTACAGCAATTTATGATGGCTAGCTACAGCAATTTATTATAACTGCACCATATTGGTGGCATGACAACGATCTTATATGGAAAACCACATTACAAGAAGTATGTGTAATCAAAATTTATGTAAATATCGTACCATGTGACTTTTATATTATCTCACGACTTTTGTACTACACGATTGCAGTTAACCTGATGATGGCTTTGTAGACGAAGTGGCCATTGTTAAATAAAAATCAAATATTACGCAGCGATTTGGAATCATTGAAAATTATACTTATGAACTAACAAAAAAAAACAGCACACAAAAAACAGCACACACATCCATGCTCGAGGGAGAATTCGAACCGCCAACGGGGAACGGCCTCATGCATCGGAGCATAGCGTCTCAATGCGCTCGGCCACTCTGCCGCGGCTGGTCAGACAGTCCATGCTACCTCGTCGGATCGCAGCAGGGTTAAAGGAAGATATCGAGGCAGTTCAGAGTTGGACAGTTAGATACATTGCTAAGTTCGATCGACACGAAAGTATTACAGATATGCTTTCAGAATGGAAACCTTAGAGGAAAGCCGACGTTGATGATTCAGAAAACCGGAGTTTGAAGCTGACTACACTGTGAGTCTACTGTCGTCAAAATAAATTACATACGACGGGCACTACGATAACAAAAATTAGGACTCGTGTGGAGACATATAGATATTAGTTTTTTGCTCACTCTCCTTAAGAATGGAAGAGGAAAGGAAACAACTAGACGGGTTACACATCACCACGCTGCATCGGTGTCTTTTGGAGTATGTAGCAAGTCGCACGCGCGTGTGTGCGTGTGCGCGCGCGCGCGCGCGCGTGTGTGTGTGTGTGTGTGTGTGTGTGTGTGTGTGTGTGTGTGTTGAAAGTAAATGCCGACGTTTTCTTTCCCTTTTGCAATATAGGGAGTGGTATTACATGTCATGCATATTATTCGGTCGACTGCCCCGCTTCGTTGAGCCAAGTTACATGAAATGTTACAGGCACATGTCGTCTGAATTCTGAAAACTGCAAGTATCTGCCGAAAGACCATAGATAATGTGCCTAAGGGCTCTCATGTATCTACGTAAAGATGTGGACAACATAATATGACCACCTAACATAGATACAACATTTATTTATCAGCAAGGAGTTGGCCCACCCTTCACTTCCAGGCACAGATTCGTAAAGTATGTTTATAATTTCCATTAGAATTTTATCCGTTCTTGTACCAAAACGACCGCAAATTACTTGAACGATGTTGCAGCTGTAAATTTGATTCTTACTTTCTATTCTACGATTACCCATCACGGTTCCATTACGTCGAGAGGTGGCGATTTTGCTGTCCAGATGACATATCTGATAATTTTCTGATGCTGTACAAATCACGCATGAATCTGTTTGACTGTGTGTATGGGAGCATTATCATTTGTTTGTTAGCAAGATGTCACTCATCGTTTGCTGAAGAGGATGATATATTCATTCGTAGTTATAGGATAATGATAGAAACAGTTGAATGCCGCGATATAAAGGCCCAAATCATGGCGGAACCTCCCCCATGCATAAATGAAGGAAGCAGGCTTGCCATATCGTAAGCTTCTTGTTGTTGCAGGAAGCAATAAAAATGGTGACTCATCGGACCACATGGCATACTTGCAGTCACGAAGTGTTCAGATGTATGATAGTTGCACCACTTCCTTCTCAGCTTTGCGTTGTCTTCCGTTAGTAAGGACTTAGTAACTGCAGACCTTCTATGTACGTTAAGCTCCAGCCATACTGTTTTTATCGTAACAGTATTACTCGACTGAGTTTAGCAATCACTTTTACCGTGGTAGTTTTATAATGCATTGCCAAAATTTTTCTTAATGTTGGTCGGTCGTTGTCGGTTAACTTAGAGTTTCGCCCTCTAATCGTCTTCGTCGATAATGGTTTATCTTGTTTCGTGTACGCTGTTATTACCGGGAATGCTGTCGCAGATGAAGCGTTAAATAGTGCAGTCGTTTTCGTCACAGATTTTGCCACTAATTGCAGACCATCGAGTAGGTCTCTTTGGAAGTCTGAGAGTTGACGTATTTAACCGATGATTTGTGTTGACAGTCGCAGGATAAAACGTGTAATATAGGGCAAGGTAATGTGCGAGGCTTCGTACGTCGACTGTGAACTGCGGTCTCGTCTCAGTGTTAATACATACGCAGTTCAAATGTTTGTAAGGCTTATGGGATTTAACTGTGGGTCATCAGTCTCTAAACTTACACTACTTCCAACTAACTTATACTAAAGACAACACAAACGTCCATGCCCAAGGGAGGATTCGAACCTCCGACGCAGGAGGCCGCTCGATCCGCAACGTGACGTTCCAGACGTACGCAGTGGCGCCAAAATGTGGTATACTGCATGGATTTCATATTAATATAAAGCTTTTTCGAAGAGTGCTGTAAATTTATGTTAAAAAGTCTATATTAAAAAAACATACAATTACATTAACATACGACTTCACATGTTACCCAGTCTGTGACGACACTACATGAAAACAGAATGTGGGCAATACCATGAACAAGCTTCTATGACTAAAGAAATGCACATTATCATTAGTTTTGATCGCAGAGACGTAACAGTGGAGTTTCACAGTGTCCATTTTTCGTTTTACATGCGTATTCTCATGGCGGAGATGGAACAAACAGAAACATAACTACCTTGTATTGGACGACCTTTGTGTGGACTCACGAAACACAGCTTCGATTAATAACTTTACAACAGTGGTACTGTGCATTCAACTTGCGTGCTAAGTCGTGACACCGTCTACCAGTCAGGAAGAGAGAATAAGGGGACAAGTAACAAGCAACCGCAGATCTCCCGATCTCTGATTCGTCGAACTACAGCGCGAAGGAATGGTCCGGGTACAGCACTAGAGGTGGGCTATGAGCGTGCTCGAGAAACGCGACGCTAAGGCAGATTCCCGAGAAATTCTCAACTCTCTCGAGAAGTTCTCGACAGTGCTGCGCTTTCTGGAAACTGAGGGAAACTACTCTACAAGCAAGCATTTAACCGGAATAGTCGTAATCGTCGTCTTGTGTATGTGCAAATAAGAATTTGTAATTTACACATTGGTGTCTAGTACAAGGCTTTTTTTTTAATTGTACTGAATTAGTAGTAGTAGTAGTAGTAGTAATAGAATGTTTCTCAGAAGACAAAAATCATAGGACTATTAATAAAACACGTATTTCAGATGAAACGAAAACTTCATTTTTCCTTAATACAAGTGTGCATTCCGCATGTCTTTAAATTTAAATGAGAGAGAAGTGCTAATTTAATATCAGTGTTGTGTCAGTGTCTAGTGCTCAGTGCTTCTGCGTGTGATTTTAAGACTTACGAGCAACCGCGATACAGGCAAAACAATAGAGCTGCCATGTATTTTAAATGTCCTTCTTCACCATCTGTAAGTCCAGTGTTCTCTACAACAATTTTGTTCTTTTGACCACCATGGCTCTTTTAATCTCAACGAATGTGTGTATGTATACTTTTAAACTTTGTTCTAGTCATCCATTATCTTTCATCCTGTTTAATTGTGAAAATTCCGCAATTTTAGCAACTTTTAATTGTATAAATTCAGCGTTTTAGCACTTCTTTTTTGTTACAATATGTTTATTTATTTTTGTAAATCGCTAGACTGAAGAGCAGCCCTGTATGCAGCTGACAGCCTGCCCCCCCCCCCGGGGGGCTTTAAAATACAATAAAGAAAACAATATATAAGGAAATGCTAAAACATGTTACACCCAAAAATCTCCTTGCATACATATACTTATAGTAGGAAAAATTCGGCAGAACTCAACATTATCGTCGGTTTTTGCTTCCGTCCTTATGATTTCAGCTTAAAGCTCTGGTACGTTCTGAAACAGCTGCCACAATTACAACAGTAGTAGTGTCAGATGATTGTTCTATACTCATACTGGCCAAAAGTTTTCATATAGTATGAATGGATAAAATACATAAAACCTTGGGTACTTTAACAGACTTTCATTAATTTAAGACTGAACTTCTCTATTCGGGGACTTACGAGTTTGGTTGCTTGACATATTGTGTAATTTCAAATGTCTTATCATGCTGCATTTTCTGCTACGTTACGGAGTTTTAAAAAGACATGTTGCAAAAAATTGTTCAAATGTTTGTAAATCTATCGGACCAAACTGCATGGACATCAGTCCGTAGCTTACAAACTACTTAAACCTAGGTAAACTAACCTACGGACAAACTCACACACCCATGCTACAGGGAGGACTCGAACCCCTACGGCGAGCAACCGCGCGCTCCGCACCGAGACGCTGTAGATCGCTCGGCTACTCCACCGCGGCGACATGTTGCAATAGACGATATCTCCATTCTCAGTAAAGTACTGCCAGCTCGGCGACTTTCATTTCGTGTATCGGCATTTGAATCTCAGGCACAGCGCGCGACGCCTGTCAGCGTCAGCAGTCAGCTCAAACAACAGCTTCTCTAGAATCGCCTGAGCGCCGGCAGCTCGACAAATTCTCTGTGCCCTCGAGGCGCCGCGCCTCACAATCCCATCCCTTGAAGTGTACTGTAGGCAACCCTTAAAATTTGGCACGCACTTGCTCCGCTTCTGATCTCTACTGTTGTAGAATACACAGTGATGTATAATGTAGAGATATGTAATTGGTCTTCGGCGCTGAATGAGTCATTCGTCATAGTTACTATGCTCCAGGGAATTCAGTAAGGAATTACGCATATTTGATCGGGTTTGCAGAAATAAAATTGCATTGCGTAAATCTCTGGTTGGTGTTAGGTCGTACATTGCTGTGGGTGACATGTAGGTAAGATAACGACATTTTACGTTTAGAGCAGAACGAAAGCTCATTTTGTTCTTGAGATATCATGTATCTTATCCGACGCACTGATCCCCGACTGTTGGCGACTTCTATGCCATTAAATTTTCAGAAAACTACTCGGCGAATAAATCTTCTTTTTAAACATTGCGCAGTCGATATTTTCACTCGATAAGTGTACGAAATTGTTTTCTTGATTCGTTGAGACAAGATATTGGTGTTTGTGTGGGGCGGGCAGCCGCTATAGAATTACACCTCCCCCTCCCCCTCCCCTCAGCGAGGACACCCCCACCACCACGTCGCCTGCTCCCCTACCTCGCCGTCCGCGCAGCGAGGGGCGAAGTAATATTGCGCGCACTCTACCTGAGAACTCTGTTCACCGGTGACCATCAGCAAATACCATCTCTATTAGATTGCAGCAAGAGCGTCACCTCCTTTCATTTAAACGGAGAGTGGAAAAGGTCTCATAAAAGTGTGTAACGTGCGGCTTAAGAGGAAAACGGAAGTCAAAGAAAATGAGTGTGATAATATTTTACGACGTGACGCGTCCGTGTTTAACGATGTAGCCAACGCAAATGTCGTTCAAACATGCGTGTACGTCTGAAGGAACGCACACTGTGCCGGCTATAGCTGCAAAGCGGTTGCTTTAACCATTATGACATCATTTCACACCTACCGGACCGACCCACACTTTCATAAGCCACAGATTTTCTATTACCCTTGAGTACTACCAGTTCTAGAACCACGCGTTGTGTCCTGGTCCAGCACAAATTCCATGTCACAAATAAATTGTGCAGCTGCAGTCGTCGTCACAGTGTTCATTGTTTGAGACATGCGTCTCTGAAGGACATTTGAATTGGTTACATAGTTAAACACGGGCACAATATACAGAAGAAAAAAAGTTCAAATGTTTGTAATTCTATGGGACCAAACTATTTAAACTAAGTTAGACTAACCTAAGGACAACACACAAATTCCATGCCCTAGGGAGGATTCGAACCCCCGACGCGGAAGGCCGCGCGATTCGTAACGTGGCGTACCAGACCGCTCGGCTTCTCCCACGCGGCACTACATATCGTACTGAAGCCAAAGCAATGGATGCTACATTTGTAAGAAACTTCTCTCCCTGTGAGGGAACTAAATAATGTACAAAATACAATGTACGAGTGTTCACATGTAGTAGACAATGTGTCACATACGGAAATTTTGGTCGGTCTGGCGTGCGTGCATGGAAAGCGTAATGGTTAACGTGACCAGTCGCCAAAAGCAAGATATCCTGTTGCGAATCCTGGTTCGGCGCCTATTTGGTATATCAGTAATAAATTGTACATCTGATGCTGATTCATACTCGCAGTTCCGAATTCATTCTTGTAAAAGTGTTTAGTCGTTCTACATTTATAAGGCTGTTTTGTTGTCCACTACACACATCATCAAGGTATCCGTTCGGTACAAGTGTCTCTGCATTTGTTATAAACTTTTCCATTATTTTCTTTAGCCTTCCCTAAGAATCGCCGTAAACGTTTATGTATCTCTATATAAAACTTCCTGGCAGATTAAAATTGTGTACCGGAACCGGGATTCGAACCTGGGACATTTGCCTTTCGCGGTCAAGCGCTCTACCGACTGAGCTATCCCGACACGATTCACGATGCCGCCTCACAACTTTACTTCCGCCAGTACCTCGCCTCCTACTTTCCAAACTTCACAGAAGCTCTCCTGCGAAACATGCAAGACTAGCACTCCTGGAAGAAAGGATATGGTGGAGACATGGCCTAGTCACAGCCTAAGGGATGTTTCCAGAATGAAACT
This sequence comes from Locusta migratoria, assembly GCA_026315105.1. Taxonomy (NCBI): domain Eukaryota; kingdom Metazoa; phylum Arthropoda; class Insecta; order Orthoptera; family Acrididae; genus Locusta; species Locusta migratoria. The sequence goes on from CM048755.1 coordinate 458,402,030, forward strand.
TCCACTTTCCAGCGGAGTTTGCGCTGATATGAAACTTTCTGGCAGATTAAAATTGTGTGCCGGAACGGGACTCGAACCTGTGACCTTTGATTTTAGCTTGCCCGCTTTAATTAGTACAACTGTATTCTACAAAAGAACATTTCTCATATCTCTTATATTGTGAACTCAGAGGGAAGCATATCTTAACAATATGCGGCATCAACCAAGGATTTCTCAATGGTTTGGCATTTGGATGGAGTCGAGGGACGTAAACAGAGTACCGAGAGCACATAGCACCAGAACTGCGTTTTGCGATAAAAATTACTCCTAGAAGAATTTCCATTCCCACTCTTGAAATTACAGATGCAAAGCTCACCGTGGAGAGTAACAAGAGAGATAATTTGACCGCGGGACAAGCTCAAGCTCGAGGATTGGACTTAATCGTAGGGGAGATCTTTTATTTATTAGTTTATGTGGTTAACTTTGATCTGATGTTTACAGTTCATGTCTGAAAATTATTTTTATTAGCACAAGAAGAAGGTAGTGAACTCACTATATCGGCCGCGCGGGAGAAGCCGAGCGGTCTGGAGCGCCTGCGCTGCCTCCCGCGTCGGAGGTTCGAATCCTCCCTCGGGCATGGATGTTTGTACTGTCTTTAGTATAAGTTAGTTTATAAGTAGTTTGTAAGTTTAGGGACTGATGACCCCGCAGTTACGTCCCATAGCTTCACAAACATTTGAATCACTATATTGCTGGGCAATCGAATGTTTCATCTAAACCTGAGATTCTCTAATTGTGACGTGATGTGACGGAGTCGAACTGCCTGTAACAAATAGATGAGATGCCAAAGTATCTGACAAGAAATTAAGCGATGAACAGCTTTGGTGCGGCACGTCGAACGAAGGAAAAACGAAAGAGTGTTGTGTTGGGTTCAGAGTTAAGAAATATGTAAAATGCTAATAAGGAGAGATATTAAGTGTTACGATGTCATAAAATCCGTATTAGCCAAGACGTATGGAAGGATGTGTTAGGAGGCTTCTGGGAAATTACATTGCACCTGAATAGGAAACTGCATACGAAACGCTAGTGCAACCAGTTATGTACTGCTAAAGTGTTCGGCATCACAAAATAAGCCGACCGTATACGCGTGAGTACGCTGATAAGGGTTTGGTAAAGCTCACGTGGAAGTGTATCAGTGGGACAGAAATGCTCTGGGATTTCAGGTAGGAATTCGTGGAACAAAGGAGGCGCGATTCTCGGGAAATCTTGTCGGCCACATTTTCGGAACCTGTATTCCAAGAAGACTGGGACAACATCAGGCTGTCTAGCGCAGGAGTAATTAGAATGAAATGCGTGAGACTGCGTGGCGCACGCGGAAGACACAATTACCTCGCGCTCCGCGAGCAAATGAAATCTACACAGATAACAGAGCTGGAGGAGCGTCATGTTTGTCTTTCCGAAAACACTAGACCAATCTGAGAGGACTTTTCACACGTACTATACCTTTATCGTAGCTAGAGCCAACGTATAGGATTTACTTAATCGTAATCGAATGAAACAAAACAGACATCATAAACCAAAATTTGATTTAAGAAATCACAATTTCTGCATTTTTGTTTTGAGCACACCAATCTTGAAAGCTACTAGACAAGATTAAGGGGTTTTCACAGGTAACTTGAGCGTAACGTCCGCCAACACGTATGATTCGTTTTATCAAACTCAGATAACACAAAAAATTATACCATAGCTAAAATTTTCAAGATTCTATTCAGCTTAGTAGCTCGGATGTTTACCTTAGTTACACAATCATCACTGATTAGTGAAGTAAAGAACCAAGAGATGTGTTGTTAGTTTCGTAATACATTAAAGAACCAATAGATAGTGCTGCTATTTTTTTTTTTTTTTTTACCTCAGTGACAGAAGTACGCAAGGAAGTTTACTCCAATAAGAGCACTAATCGCCGCAACAAACTAACAATAAATTTCATTGGCTAGGGTATACAGACTAATTGATTTCGTTTTTTCTGTTAAAAGCTTAACGTAATTGCTTCATTCAATTCGTTTCTTTAATATATTCGACTTCTGGGCTAGAAAAAACGAATTTTTAAGAAGGTGATCCAGCAAAATTTATTTATTACCAACTGAGGTACTGAACGTAAAACCGAGCGCGGTGGCGCAGTGGAAACACACTGAACTCGCATTCTGGAGGACGGCGGTTCAAACGGGCCACCTGCCATTCTGATTTACGTTTTCCGCGATTTCCCTATACCGCTCCAGGCAAATGTCGCGACGGTTCCTTTGAAGAGGCACGGCCGGTTTGTTCTGCATCCTCGACAAAAGCCAGCCGTGCGTGTGCTACGTATCTAATGACCACGATGTCCACGGGATGTAAAACGCTAATATATCCTTATTTTATGCGTATTTGCATCAAAAGTAATTGCTATAGTTACACAAATACGATGAACTTGGGCGATCTGCTTAATTTTGTTAATTATAAAATGCAATTTATGTTCTGTAAGGTTAATAAATACACACTGGACTAACACTGAATGATGTGCCGTCATAATTATGTATTTATGTTCAAAACAAATAAACAGACAGACAGACAAACAAATAACGAGGAGTCATCGGACCCCAGTTTAATTTTACTCATTCATGTTTATTATCGTGCCAGTACTGTTGGTAATCCTACAATTCACTACGTCATTCATGTACAGTACTAGAACTACCCAACTGTAGTTTTGGTAGAGCGCAACTATAACGGTATGTATGTCTCAGTGCGGTAATAATGGGCGCTGAAGTGCCACAAGTTATCGAAAAAGACAAAAAAGTTATTCATGAAAAAGGACATTTAGGGTTATAGGGAACCTTTTGAGGTATGCAATATAGCTGGTCTTATCTAAAGGGCTACAGCTTTTTCACTTTGCCTTTATTTCCATTGCTTTATTCAGAATCACAATATATACTATGACAGGTATCGTCGTATATTCTGGAAGATTTCTTCTGAATGCTTATGGCACCTACATGATGCGATACAAGATGCTCTAAAATTTGACTTGGCTACCAATCTTATTTCAGAAGTTGTTGTTTCGTTTGATTTTTCATGTTTTTGGAATGACTGCTGTAAATTAAGTAAAAGCCAGGAGCTTTTGTATGGTAAATAATCACAGGACAATTAATTTTTAAAGATATTCTTGGAGAATCCGTGGAGTAAAAAGACGTTATTCAAGATGATTACACATTTAGAATCATGTACTCTAATTTCATTAGTTAAGTGATGATATATTAATGAAAAATTGCGGTATGTAAGATGTGGAATTAAATCGTTACCATTGTACATCTCACTTAATAGATATTTTTGAAGAGCATGGCTCTGAAAGATGGGAAGTACGCGTAATGTCCAATAGCTTTGTTATAAAGGTGTTCCGAAAGCAAGTGGAGTTTCATTACTATTTTAAATGACGTCAAAACCTAGTTGATGGATGAATGCTCAGCGAAGCCAAAATGAGTGGAAAGAAAGCAATGCAAAAACCGTTCAATAAAGTACGAAAGTTAAATATCGTCGACTTAACTGACTAAAGATTCTCATACGTCTTTCTCTGTAAATTCAGTAAACACATCAAAATCATGAAGTCAAGTATCATCCTGTCATCGAAACTGAATTTTAAAAGAGATCTAATAACCGAATTCAGTTCCATCAAAGTCTTTCTTTTTCGAGGAGCGAAATGTGGTTCCTCCTGTCATTAGTCATACGAACTTCTAAACTGGTAGTGGGGTAAGTAAACGCAAAATACAAAATCAACTAAAATCGTAGTAAGAACTGAGGCAGATACGATTATAATTTTATACATATTATGCAAAAGAACTTGCTACACCCCTAGAAACATGTTATCACACGTTTCGGAGCATCGAAGTTCTCCAAACAATTGGATTATAGCGGCAAGTCGTACCCGTGTTCACGAATGTTTGTAGTACAAAGATAAAATTATAGCTCTGTTTCACTGATTTTACAAGATTAAGTAACTCGTTTTATGCTGCATATTATATCTGTTTTGGAGAAGGAGAATCTCCTCTGTAGAAATCAGCTTGGATGGTACCTACGAAATCACGCAGATTCAGCCGACACATGAGACACGATCTTCTCTCAGTTGAACAGCATTACAATTTCTTCTGAAAAATGGGCTGTTAACCCTGCAAGTTAGTTTCTACCGTTTCAGATGTCTTAGGTAACAAAATTTGAACACATTTACTCGTGATAAATTTGGCGGATACTTATTACTATTCGAAAGAGTCATAGCAAAAAGTCATTATCTCAGCCTAACTCCCAAATATTACAATTCCTGATTCACTATTTTGTATCCTACACGCTTCAGAAAAATAGAAGAGTCAACCAGAGGATATCAGTTCATTTAAACTTCGTCTTACTTGTGTCTAAACCGGGAGTATTGATATGTGCCATCAATTTACAAGGTTCGAGATGTCACGTTGACACCAGCACATGGATTGTCTTTCGCCACCTTAGCAAGTTACTTCCGTCACCCTCGTCTAATATCGCCTCTGCGTCCCAACGTTGTTCTCTAATGGTAAATATGGGTCCCTGTTCGTCTCTGAAAATTTCTGCGCCGCTAATTTTGATGTTGAATAGCATCCGCACCATTGGTATAATTTGGACTTGTATTGCAGCAATAAAATTAGAATTTTTAACTGAATACTATTAAATGCAGGAAAAATAGTTCCTTTTAAATAATCTTAACGTATTATGAGAACTTACATCTGGAAATGAGCATGGGACGGAAATAAAAAGTAGTCCTGTCACTTCACAATCTGAGCAAAAAAAAAAAAAAAAATATTCACGAAGTTATTTATTACTGGTTGCGAAGATGAAATCAAGTGACGTGTTGGTAACGATAATAATAAAGCATCACAAAGGAAGTATGCACATGACTGCCCTGTCAAGAAGAAGTTGTTTATTACAAATTTTTTCGCAACAAATATGACACGCCCAAAATTACATTTTTGCTTAAGAGGGTGCCAAATGCTAGGAAATACAGAACCATTACTTCAGATGTACAGACTTAATGTGACGTAAACTCTGGCGCTTTCAGTTTTTGCATCCGTGTAACGTCACCCCTTTAACAAGTACTTAACCGAAATATTTAGATTGAACAATTTTCTATGCAGATCACGTACAGTGTCTCATTACATATTATGGTGACAGAAAGGTGCAAAAACTCAGAGGGTAAATGGACAACTAAATAAAAGTCAATTTGGATCGTATCCTAGATGAGATGTGCTTTACGTAACTTTAGTTTTGTGTATCAAGCTAAGATAAAATAATCGCAGAAAATATGCGCAGGCATACGTTGCTTCATCTACAGTTATTTAGGAAATGGCGGCTCATATCGTATACTGCAGTTGCAGAATTTGGTCATCCTCCGAGCACTGAGATATGGACTGAATACTGAAACACGTCCACTGAATGTGTGATCGTGTTCCATTTTGATTTATTCATTAACCTAAAGTGTTTCTGCACCATTAATGTAATCTATCTGTGTGTTAATTATTTTATTATTTTTATTAATGATCAATGCCCCATGTTTATGTATGTTTGCCCCATATTTACATATGTTTCCACCCGTGTGATTGAACTTGTGTGTTCATGTGAATGTGGAAGGTTGCCTTTAATATTGATTGACTGCCGCGCAATGGCTTACAGTCGCCACCTACCGCTTTAGGCCTCGTTTTGACGTAGTTAAGAACACATGGCTTCGTTTGTCGCCTGTGCTAGAGTCTGCTGGGTGGCCAGAGACAAGCTTACTTGGCAAGGTGGCGAGGTGGCCGTGTTCGTAGTGTTGTACCAACCTAATCTTGGACGAAAGGAGACCTCTCTGGGAGCAGATGTAGACGAAATTGTCTTGGCCAGGTAGCAAGGGTTGGTAAACACTAGTCTCTGAACGCACTCTTCAGCGCGCTCTATATCCGGTGTATGAGGGTGGAAGGTTTTTCAGTGGCCTTAGAGCTACACTCTTCACTCTTCGTTCTCGCCCCGACGACTGTGGAAGTAAGTAGTCCGCCGCATCATGCTGAGGGGAAGGCATGCTGTTGGGATTTTGCTTTCTTTGTGATCAGGCAGTCTTGGTTTTTCAGTGATAGTTTTATTGAGTAATTCTATCGCTATGCGAGGCGAAATATTTCTTAATTTACAGAACTCGAGTAAATTCAGTGTAAATTTATTATTTGCATTTTCATTCCAGTGATGATTGTGTGTCCGGTTTTGCTCAAGTTAGAATACACGTGTGTGGCCTTCAGCCTTTGTGTAAACCTATTATGTTTGAATTTCCTTCGTGTATTTAACGTCGTTTCTGTATTCGCGAGTATGCTAAATATTTCTCAGATTTTCTGATTTTATTCTGTCTTTCCTGCCTTGTATGACCGATTGCACCACGTGCTTTCGTAACGGCCTTCAGCCATGCGTTTATGAATACTAGCTTTCTCCTATACGAAATCTCGCGTGTGCTTTACTCGCTTATTCTAAATTAATTTGTTTGTAAATGCTATGAAATTCGGTGTGGTCGCACACCACATGGTACTTGAGAATAGTGAGCCACTACCTCCCCGAAAATGAGTTCGTGTACAGTTTAATTAAATTTGTGATCAAGACACCCGCCATTTCGTCAAGATGCCGCCAACGCTTCGTTTCGCCGCTGCTTTCGTGTATTCCAGCATTGTAATGTACCGCCAAGCATTATGTGCGTGTCTGTGAATGAATGACTGTGCTTTCAGCTAACCATTGTGTATTTGATAATTTCCTCCCACGTTACCTCCATATTCATAAATGGCAGAAACAATTTTAATACGGGCAATAATTATATGATTTAATTCATTTTGTACAAGGTGTGTGCTTAATTTGGGCTCCCCACATTTATTTGCTTGTTATTTTACTGAATAGATTATGATTTTAAAGTATCAAACCTCTGCCTTATGATTTCATGCTCCCTGTCCCATATTTAATTATCTATTCATTTATTTTTGTGTTTGTTAAAACAAGCAAAGAGCTTATTGTAGAATAGATTTCATTCTCAGTATCATACATGGTAAGTGCTCATACCATTATTGGATGTCATTTCCGGACATGGATTCCAGTTAAAAATTTGATCTACTAAGTCCCCTCTACAACCTCTAGAGGTGAGTAACATGAATTGTGAAATACCCGGTATAACAGCCACTGCGGCAGATAGCTTTGCAAAGAAATATAAAAAGAAATAACTGCGCTTTTATTTTATGTGTCAATGTATCACAGGAAAACTTTTTTTCTGATTTCTCGCAATATTCGCTGAAATTGTAGCAAGGATTTTTTCTAATGACAGACAAATGGCTGTTATCTTTCTGAAAAGAAGTGAGTAATTGCTAACTCGTGCACACTTTGCTTTAATACGGAAAGTACATTCAGCGAGAATGTTGAAAAGTTACGCAATTTATTGTCTTACAAATAACTAAAGATTTTTGGCAGCCATAACGTGCCTGGTTACTTCATACTTGTAACAGGTATTTAAAATCTGCCTTTGCGACAAAACATTCCTATTTATTTTACCATACGCATTTCGTTTTATTCATTTAAAACATCGTAAACGGAGTGAGAAATATTGACAACCTTAGTTTGTTTTATATGTAGAACGGTTCTAATCAAAGGGAATTTGTGAGTGCATATTTATTTGGAGCAGAACCGCGTGATTTCAGCTTATACCTGGAACACGTGAATGTGGACGACACAGTAACCGGTAGGCGGAAACCGGACAAAAATTCTGTAAGAAAAAAAATCACACTTCACATGATATATTATTGTATATTTTCAGACGCAATGGATGAACTGGAAAAAAAAAAAAAAAGATGGGACTGCGGGTTAGCGGGAGAGTGTAGTTGAGCGGCTTCCAGTTGAGCGCGGCTGGCAGCTGGCGCCCGTGATAACGCCGCCTCGCTTTGTACGCGCCGCGCACACTTCCGTGAAACATCCTGTCTTCTGCGAAATTCTAAAAGTTGCGCCGCCAGCTACAACGTTGGAACCGCCCTTTCAGTAATAACGTGTTAGACACGCGCATTGATTTCTCCACTTGTATGAAGTGACTCAAAAGGACGTATTTGCGGGATAATGTAGATTGAGAGGTGAAATGCGAAAAGAGCAAAATATGGCGCTCCGTGTGATACAAAAGCAATAATTGGCAGGGAAAGTAAGAATCATTTTGAAAGGGGGTTACATTTATGGGGGAGGAAATAAAAAAAAATGTTCAAATATTTGTAAATCTAAGGGACTTAACTACGTTTGGTCAACAGTCCCTAGCCTTACAAACAACTTAAACTAACTTAAAGTAACTTATGCTAAGGACAACACAAACATATATGCCCGAAGGAGGACTCGAACCTCCGCAACATGGCGCCTTAGAACTCTCGGCCACTCCACTGCGGCGAGGAAATAAAAACTTGACGGTTTAGTGACGTCATTATAATCCTGTTGGAATCAGCTGAAAGAGGAGCAGACTCTTGAAAGGAGAGTAAAATATGACCGTTGTCAAAGAATATCATGCGAAACTGCGGCGTAAGATAAGGGGAAAAAAAACAATAAAAGTAGCAGATAACTTAGTTTTATCTGGGCATTAAGGTATTTTATAATAGCAGGAGTAGAGATTTAAAATGCATGGGAAGAAAAAACAAATTGCCGCGGTGGAGTGGCTGAGCGCTTTAAGGCGCCTTGCTACAGAGCGCGCGGTTGCTCGCCGTCGGAGGTTCTAGTCATCCCTATGGCATGGGTATGTGTGTGTGTGGGGGGGGGGGGAGGGCGTGTGTTTAGTTCTTAAGTTAAAGTTAGCTTAAGTAGTTTGTAAGTCTAGGGAGTGATGACAAAATGTTCAAATGTTTGTAGAGCTTATGGAACCCAACTACGGGGTCATCAGTCCCTAAACTTACACACTACTTGTGAACTAGCTAATACTAAGGCCGGCACGAATATCCATACCCGAGGGGGGATTCGAACCCCCGACCGTAGTGGCCGTGCAGAACGTGACTGGCGCGCCGCAGACCGCTCGGCCACTGCGGCCGGCGGAGCAATGACCATAGCAGTTTGGTCCAATAAGTCTACAAACATTTGAACATTCCAAGAAAATTATTTCTGATGAAAATAAATTTGGTAACAGCAAACCATTAATCTGAGCGCTAGGAAGTTTATTTTTTGTAAAGGCCTTTCTCTGGAGTGGAAGTCCTGTACGAGAGTGAAACGTAGACAATAAACAGCTCAGAGAAGAAGAAGATACACGTTTTTCAATTATGTTGCATAGAAGAATACTGAAGATTAGATGGTTGAATAGTGTAAATAATGAGGATATACTGAACAGAGTTAGAGAGAAATATTTGTAACATAACTGGAATAACAAGGAGAGCATGCCTACGCGCCATCCACGAATTCCCCTACCAAATTTTTTTTGATTTCATCAAATTACTCACTTCTGATGGGACTATGTCTTCAATCGTGTGATATTTGTACAACATGCTACCTCAAAAATAAGTTTGTCTTTGAGCCGGACTTTCTTGGTGTTCTATTTGGGATGTCCGGCAGTGTACATTCAAAAGTAGATACGTGTGTCGCCCAGTGAATGGACTTCGGGGACTTTAAAAAGCTCAATCTCTTGCTGTGTTGTTTAAAGAGACAGCTTAGGAAATAGAACATGTTAGTAAGAATACTAGATAAGACAATGCTTGGCCCCTACACTGCAAGAAACATTAACCCAAAAACCGGGTTGGTAAGATAGGAAGAGATTTTTTCATGATGTTTTTCCATGTTTTACATCCCTGTTACGCTACTTACACGTTATGGTTGTACTTGTGCTCAGTCCATTACTTAACACTGAGAAGACCTCGATGTACTCACCGTACCTAGCAGAAAAAGTCGACTAAGATACACGATGCGACGGGCTGGTGGTATTCATACCATGGAGGCCGAACACAAGTCATCAGATCACGAAAATCCACAACTTTCACTCTCAGATGGCATCCAGGATTTCCCTTCAATCTTATTTGAACATCTTGTCAGAAGACTGCATACAGCAACATAAGTAAAATAAAACTATCTGCAGGATGAAGGAGCAACACTGCACTACCGCGGGATTAACTTCAGAAAATAGTTGAAGTAACATCCGTTCTGTGGGAACTCTTCGAAACATGCAAGGTCTGTTCACTTTGCACTGCCAACAATGAAGCACAAAGCTAGTTTTTTCCTGTGAACTACAAAATTTGCGCATATTTCAGCGGAAGCCGTTGTGTACTTTGGTGCTCTCTCGTGCGGAAGAATTGTTTCTGTTTCACTGGAACATCCGTGTTCTAAGCTGTAAACTGGACCTGTGCAAACAAGCACGTTATATTATCCGTAAAAATTAAAGCAAATAGTCCGAATTGTGCTGTATTCAATATTTACCCTTTTCTTTCATAGCCCAAGGCAATGGAAATTAGTTTTAACTCGTCTTCGCCGTACTGTTTACCTGCAACTGACTGCAACGCAAGCCAGGGCCATGAATGCTGTTACCTTCTATTCTACGACTTCTCTGTAACATGAAGTTTAGTGAACAAAACGGTTCCGAGTTCACGTCACAATTAAAAAATAAAATAAAAATAGGATATTTACTTGACTCCAAGGATATCAAACGGGGAAGTTTGGGAGAACAGAGGAAGAAGTGGCTATTGCAGCGGAATTTTTTTGTCGTATGTGAAATATGTGATTGAATTAATGTATGATATTAAAACATCAGTAGATAAATAATTTAAGTTTTACATGTCTTTATGAAAGAATCGGTAATTGTTCTGAGTTAACCTTAACCTGTTGTCAGTTACAACATTGGTAAACTGTAGAAGAGCGTGAGTCCATATAACGCTCACAGGATATTGCTGGTGAATTAATCAAAGTCTCGTCATCACAGAAACATTTAGGAACGTAAATTATAGTGCGTACATGATTAAGTAATAATGTACGACCTGTTCCCACAAAGTCTTCTTGAAGCGACTGTTATTGAGGTAGCTTCTCCACTTCATCCGCAAAGCATTACAACTAAATACCAATACTGGAAAGTTAATACAATTGCGAATTACTTGTACATAAATGAAAACGTAATTTTGCGCTTGTACTTTAGTTGGTAGGATCCATAGTAGTGTTGTTTTCGTTACACAAACGTTTCTAGAATACATGTTTATGTTTACCAGTTGCCATATATAGGCACCCTTTAGCACAGGTCTCTCACACTACACAGGAAGTGACTCCTGTGCTAAAGTGTGCCTATTTATTGTAATCGTAAACATAAACATGTCTTTCAGAAACGTTCGGATCATCATTAGATGAATGCTGCGATGCGCGAGGCCGTTCCCCGCCGGGCATGGATGTTTGTGCCGACTTTAGTATAAGTAAGTTCATAAGTAGTTTGTAAGTTTAGGGACTGATGACCCCGCAGTTAAGTCCCATAAGCTTGACAAACATTTGAACATTTTGAAACCGGATATGTCGAAATAAAAACATTTTGCATAAAAGGCAACTGCTTGCTGTAATTTCAAGAAACTTTTATTCACTACAGTCGATGTATATATGGTGTTTCACTAAGTGTGTTTGGCTCTGTAACTTATAAAATAATAGGTGACAGGAATTTTTAATGCGGTAGGTCAACACAAGAAATGTTACACTTTCTGTGGAGCTATGAACATAGTTTATTGTATCATTTTACAAAGAGTTACAGCACAAAGATATAATTTTTTAAATGGAACAAAAGTTTTTTCTATCGTGCATTGGATTCGTTGAAACCAGCTGCGTCCAAATCAATTTAAACTACATTCCTATCACTGTTAGTTTGGGAGCTACAACCCTTCAAAGTTTCAGGGGCAGATACCACAAGAGCTGCGCATAATGCAATGCGCCTTCTAAATGTGGTGCGGCCGAGTTGTAACGTCGCCGGTGTCACGGAGCGAGAAGCTTCCTCGATGCGCTGTTAGACTGCCGACTGTCGCCGCACACGGCCGTATACCCGACAGTTGGAGCCACACAAATAACCGAGGCTCAATATACCACAGTTACTGACGATGGCATACACGAACAACGAGTACGTTGACATGTTGCTGATGCTCGGCGAGTGCCGACACGATGCCACTGAAGCTTCTCGCTCCGTGACAACTGCGACGTTACAACTCTGCCGCAACCACATTTATAAGGTGCATTGTATTATGCGCAGCGCTTGTGGTATCTGCCCCTGAAACTTTGAGGGTTGTAGCTCCCAAACTAACAGTGATAGGAATGTAGTTTAAATTGATTTGGACGCAGCTGGTTTCAACGATTCCAATGCACGATAGAAAAAACTATTGTTCCATTTAAAAAAATTATATCTTTGTGCTGTAACTCTTTGGAAAATGATACAATAAACTATGTTCATAGCTCCGCAGAAAGTGTAACATTTCTTGTGTTGACCTACCGCATTAAAATTTCCCGTCACCTATTATTTTATAAGTTACAGAGGCAAACACACTTATATATGAGGTAGCCCTGTTACAAACAATAAGTCAGTAACAATATGAATATTGTCTTAGGTTGCGAGCTTCTAGCCCGCTGTAGCCCAGGTGTGACAAGAGACATAGGAATGAAAGGCAACCAAATAAACAATTCCACTTAGAACCGGACCTGCGAGACAGAGAGAGAGAGAGAGAGAGAGAGAGAGAATTTTACCACGATAGCTGGCATTCAATACTGGAGCATAGGAGGAAAATGAATGTGACAAAAGCCGTCGGATCCGCCAAACTGGTCGCTAGTGCGGAAATTAGCGTGACGGAGCGTAGGCGGCTCCTGTCGACGCTGCAGTATTCTATTGCTCGTCAGTCATCAACAAGCTAACAGTACGCAACATCGCTTCCACATGTACAAAAACAACAGGTCACTTCGACGTTACTGCTACTAACGAAGGGGCACCTCCTACTTCTCCGCAGAATATCGTACAACGGGGAGCGATTGGTGGTTTTGTTAACACGAGCACCTCTACTCACTGCACGGCTGCGACACGCGGAAAGTGCCCCATACTGACATAGCCGCAGGGGGAACAACTAAGGATCCTCGTGGCCAGGGCAGGCGGCAGCTCGCCCCGTGAAACGCCCTATTTGTGTCCCTAACGGCTACAAATCCAGGCTAACTTGCCCTACTGATAAATTATACTATTAATTAACCGAAGAACGGGAAGATTAGTTAGCCCCCTCCACCTAACAGTCCGCCATGAACGCACAACTTTGGTGTGGTTTAATGGCTGTAGAAAATTAGCCTTGATGCTTAAATAAATTGTTTTAATTAAAGAACTTTTTAATTAAACGAGTAATAGTCCAGTGTTTGGTACCATTACAGTTGTAAATGACAACCACTAATCAGTATTTTCTGTCATTCTCTGTTTTCGGTCCTGAAGAAGACTGTGTTTGTGACTATGCCACATGCTGGATATTTCATAAAATATATATCAAAAATAAAACGGCAGGCAGAGGGGACTAAAATAAGCAGATTTCGTTCAAACGTTCAAATGTTTGTATAGCTTATGGAACTCGACTACGGGGCCATCAGTCCCTAAACTTACAAACTACCTATGAACTACCTAATACTAAGGACGTCACAAATATCCATGCCCGAGGCGGGATTCGAACCCCCGACCGTAGTGGCCGTGCAGTCCGCGACTGGAGCGCATCAGTCCCCTCGGCCACCGCGGCCGGCGAAGATTTCGTATAGGAATGTGTGGTCGGTAATGACATACTACTGTGCTAGAGTTTACAGAAGTATGAAAAAAAAGGGAAAAGAAAAGGGAAGTAAAGACAATAAATTTATTTATTGATACTGCTAGAAAGAGCGGCCACCAACAGCGATACAAGTTTCACAGTGACGATGCGTGGATCGGCGTACATTTGAAAAAAATGTCAGGCATGTCGACCACATGTCCAGCAGCAACAGACACCAGGCCAACTAGATCTTCTTCACATGTGACGGGACTCTCATACACCAGACTTTTAATGTGACAGCAAAGGAAGAAATAAACGCAGATTAAATCAAGTGAACGGTGTGGCCAGGCAACTAGTCGGTTGCGTCCTATCCACTGCTGGCAGTAGACAGCGCAGCGTCGAGGTCATTCCTGTCGTTTCGACTGAAGTGCACTGGGGTCCATCCTGCTGTAGCCACATTCGTCTGTGAGCAGCTAGTGGAACATCGTCCAGAAGTTTAGGTAAGACCTCCTGTAGGAATATTTTGTATGTGAGCCAATTAAACGACTAGGTAGCATCTACAGCCCTACTAAGTTATTGTTCACAATGCCAGCCCAAACATTAATGTAAAACCGTTCTTGGTAGGTTTATGCTATTGTGCCGTCTGATATCTGATTTCTTTTATTTTGTTATGATGATCATGCCACCGTATGTAGATAGGTGCTAACAAAATATGTTCGCATTAGAAAGAGAAAAGGGTGAAAGAAATTTCGCAAATAGATTTCACTGCAACGAATAACGCCTTCCTTTTAATGATTTCCACCCGAACTCGTGTATAATTTCCGTGACGCTCAGTCCCCTATATCGCGGTAATAAAAAAAACGAGCTGCCCTTCTCTGAACTTTCTCTACATCGTCCGTCAGTTCCACCTGGAATGGATCCCACCAAGCGTAGCAATATTCCAAAATAGGACGCACAAGTGTAGTGTAGGCAGTCCTGTCAACTATGCTGCAGATGGTGAGCTGTGTTTCCATCTTGCAAGCAAGATAGCCTCTCAACACCGGAGAGAATCCCTTCCGTTCCAAAGCAACACTCAACATTGGTACCGACGTGAGCCGCCAGCTGGTGTTGGTTGCATCCTGTACTCTACATAGCACCTGGAAGGACCGATCCCACATCTGGAATGACTGCGCCCGGTATGCACATGGAGTGCACGTTGGCCTTCGTCCCCTGCTTAGCTGCAATCTCCCTAAGGGACTCCATTACGTGCCTAACGGTGGAGCTTCCTACTACAAGCAAACCCATCCTCTGTGATAGCAGGAATCTTGCAGGCTGTATGGTGACCTCAGGATGAACGACACCATCCGGCTCAGGAACATTGTCCGGAACAGATAGCACCTCAAACCTGTTGGCAAGACGAACCGGGGAGGCCTCATGATCGGTTCCCCGGAATGTCTTTCGCTCCCTGCCACGCACTGGAGCGACCAACCACGGATGGAGTGTCTGAAAATGTTCAAATGTTTGTTAAGCTTATAGGACTTAACTGCGGGGTCATCAGTCACTAAATTTACAAACTACTTATGGATTAACTTATCCTAAGGACAGCACAAACATCCATCCCCGAGGGAGGATTCGAACCCCCGACAGGAAGCGGCCTCGCGCATCGGAGCATAGCGCCTCAAAGCGCTTGGCCACTTCGCCGCGGCTGGGGCGTCTGAATCATTGCGAGCAGAAAGAGGGCTTGTCGCTGCCACAGGCTGATCGGTGGACATGCCAGACATCCGTTCGTTCACCACAACCGGGCAACAACAACGGCGCCCCTCGACCGAAACCTCGAGCTATACAACCAAGGGTAACGCAGCCTGAAACTGGGAGCGAAGTGTCACCAGCTCAGTCTGCAACCGCACACAGACAGCAATCACAGTTCCTGTTCATGACTACAATACCATAAAAAGTAAAGACTAGAAAGACAAGCTATAGACTTGACAGAGGTAACTAAGGTAAACAAAAACGACTGGAGCTAGTAATAATACAACGAAAACAAAACAGACGACTGTCGGGATTCACACGGCGGAAGAATACACTAACCAGATACTTAACACGAATCTGAATCTAATATACAAGCGAGCACACTATAAATTTAATGAATTGAAGCAAGAATCTCAATTTACAGTCAAAATATTTCGCTTCTTGTAAGAAGCCGGTTACACTTACAAGTAGCGGTGTGCTCTGTACTGCGTTTAGAGGAAGATCATGCTGTTGCTTAAACACGAATTTGAATCTAATATGCACGACGGCACAGATAAATTTACAAACTGAAATAAAAATTGTATAGAATAATCAAATTACAGTATGTCACTTCTAATCAGAAACCGGTTTCACTTAGGAAATATGAAGGCGCCTTCTGCTGCATTATCAGTCGGCGACATAAAGGCAACCTCATCAGTAAATAAAACATCGCCAGGGAAGATGTGACTGTCTGCTGTCTGCTATAGGTACCAAAAACGAAGTTGAGAAGTAAATGGTACGGTTGCATTCCGTATTCATGTACTCTAAACACTTTGATGACTCACACTCATTGCACGCCGTACAGCTCTCTAACTTGTCGACGGATTATCCTATAAAGTGTCTTTCTGCAACTGCAGGAGTTCTGTTATATCTTCTAATGCCAGCTACACGCCTGCAAGCATAAGACAATCCACTCGATCGTAACACCCGATGAAAACTCTCGAATGTACGACGATTCGGCTGATGCCCATCCGGGAATCACTCCACGTACATCCTTTGAGCAGCCAATCCATTTCCTTGTGCAGCCCCATACATGATATGCGTGTCGGTCAGTACTGCATAGGTGGAACTATGCATGCTGCTCGAGATCCGTGAGGGATATAATGAATTCCTCTAGCGAAGGGTTTGTCAACAGCGAACTCTTCAGCACTCTCTACGGGTTCAAGGCGTCATTACCGAACACACATCCCTATATGATATCTGTTTCTTTCGATCCACCCTGTAGGCCGTTTCCTTTTTGACATATATTTTAGCACCACCCTGTATGTGAAAAGACTATGCGTTACAACAGTTTCGAGATGCTACATAACCGTTTTGACAGAGTATGTTCTAATTAATAAATGACATTATTACAAGAATGTAATGACTAGATGGCTTCTTTGTTATATACTTATTTCACCAGACCGGTTTCCGGCACATGCTCATCGTCATCAGTTTTGTAGAAGATACATAAAGTAATACAGAAAGTATGTTATATACTCTACAGCTTATGTTATGGGAACATGCATGTGGTAATATTTTTACGTATTTGTGTTATAAACCGTTTGAGACTTTAATTCTTTTTCTATGCGAACGCAGAAATTTTGATGCTGTTCTAAAAGGAAGGAAGTTTAGAGTTTAACGTCTCGTCGACAGCATGGTCATTAGAGACGGAGCTTACGGCCGTGCCGTTTCAAAGGAACCATCCCGGCATTTGCCTGGAGTGATTTACGGAAATCACGGGAAACCTAAATCTGGATGGCCGGAGGAGGATTTGTACCACCGCCCTTCCGCATGGGAGTCCAGTGTGTTACTACTGCGCCACCAGGCTCGGTGTGTAGCTGTTCTATTAAGTTGTAGACTTCTAACACGATTATTATTATTTTGTGTCACGAAAATCGTGCTTTAATAATCAGAGATATATAGTGTTGTTTAAAATATCAAAGATGTCATAGATATCAATATCTGTGCATTTTATCTCAGTTTCGGATACAGAATTTTTTTCTTTGGGGGGGGGGGGGGAGGCAACTAGGCTGAGGAGGGTGAACATGTCCTAAATGGCGTTGTGTGTGTGTATTTTTAAATTAGTCTCAATTTATTTATGTATATATATTAGAAATAACGTTTATTACAGTCATTATCACATATAACTGGTATAGGAAACACCCAAAACATACTCCAAAGTCACAGTCGCTTCTTAGAAAAAACTTTTTAGTATACTTCCATCTATCTATTAGTACTATTAATGCACTATTAGTTTCTTTGCTTTATGGCGTCATTTTCAAGTGCCCATGCTTACGAAAATATTACAATGATTAAAACTTACTAAATAGTGAAAAGTTTCAAAATTTACCACAAAAACAACAGAGTATTCAGAGTCTGAATGCCCTGTTTCAGCTGTGGGCACATTTGTTTTATCGCGTGTTATCATAAAGGATGAAACATTTTATCACAAATGAACACAGGGCATTCAGTCTCTCAATTTAATTCGATTTGTAACTTTCTCAGCTTGGCCAGATGGGCATATGCGAATATCTATACAGAGGAAGCCATGCGAAACTGGCATTTCTTTCTCCACATATTTACAACTTTGGAATAATTGTTCGAAAGACTGAATAAGACTGACCACTTGAAAACTCAAATTGTACAAAACGGTCGAAAAATAAGTTTTGTACAGTTATGCCTACAGGATTATGATATTAAATATGCCAAATGAATTAATGGTGACTGTACAAAAACATAGGGCATATGTTTCACAAAATAAATAAATAAATAAAAATAAATAAAATAACATTAGAAAAAGTTCAAATGCATATAATCCCAAGAAACGAAACTGCCCCTAGTCTTACAAACTACTTAAACTAACTCACTCTAAGGACAACACACCCATTCCCGAGGGAGGACTCGAACCCCTGGCGGGAGCTGTAGGGTACCCCTCACGTTGGACCCCACATCACACGGCCATTCCCACGCGGCGCACATGGTTTGATTGTCGTTTTGATAAATGTAGTTCCATACTCCTGATACTCTTTCTTTATTTTCTGGCAAATTTTTAAACTTTTCACTGTTTAATGTGGTTGAATCATTGTAATATTTTTTGAAATCATAGGCTCTTGACAATGATGCCATAGAGCGCCGAAACTAGTAGTGCATTGGTAGTTAGATGGAAGTATATTCATTCGACGCTTTCACCTGGTAATGCCAGGAGCAGAAAACACTGCACTAGTTCCAGGACACTCATTTATGCTGCCCCTAAACACGAAATATTACTGCACACATTGTTACGGGTAACGTTTCCAACATTGCGACCCTGCCTTCTGCTTACTTCTCCTCGCCTCCCGGCAGCCATGGTACACGCCTCCTGCCGCTGCCAACAGCCAGCGCACCAATCGTCAACGTACCGTGGACAAACAATACTGTATCCGGCCTAGCTGTTTCATTATCAAACAATGCACCGAACAACAATCAAATAACCAGTAAACATGTCGCGCTAAGTTTGATATTCACTCAAAACCTAAAATCAGACTTCCTGTGTTGCGTTGAGCTAAATCGATTTTTTCTTCGTGCTTTGTAAAGTTACTACGCAAAACGTATTGAGTTTTCAAAAAAGCTATCCCGATCAACTAAATTAAACTTGATTGAGTTGTTAGAATAATTTCTACTAGCATAAAAATCCTTTGTATCTGATGTGCGGAAAAATGTCATTGAAATTTCTAATTAGCTCCAATAACTGGAAAATCGAAACGAGTGGCTTCAAATAAAACAGTTTATAATGCGTGGTAATACTATTTCTTAGTGCCTAGGAAAAGAAACCAGAGTGATAAACTGATTACCGAAAACACCTGAATGCGCCAGCCTGAACGCAGCCCTAGAAATTCACGATTTTTTCACATAGATAAATTCTTTAACTTTATATACGTCTGGATAAAATCTACGCAGTATGTTATTTATCTTCGAAGTAATCACAAAACAATAAAGACTTTTATTTAGTTTTATCGTAAATTACTGACAAAAAGGCGGAAAAAGCAATTAAAAGGAAGCGTAACACAAAAAATTCATTTACGTTATGTTAATTACAGGGATTTTGCCTTTTTATATCCTGTCTGTAAGTATAAGTTAATCATTCTTATACTGAGATATTCTCCCTTCCTCCCTCCCTTCCCCCCTCTTCTCTCTCTCTCTCTTTTCGGGCTGTCTGTGGGGGGGGGGGGGCACGTGCCCCTGTGCATCCTCCCTAAAACCGCCCTTGTTTTATCTTATAATTAAAGCACGATTTAATAATAAACGTGCTAGAAGAGTGACGCTTAATACAACAGCTAAAATTTTATATGATAGCAGAAAAATAAAATTTAAATAAGTATGTCACAGTTTAAAACATACGATACAATATATATTACCACATTCACATTTTCATAACATAAGCAATCGAGTATACAACATCCTTTCTTTATTAATGAATATATCTTCTTCAGGATCACTGACGATAAGCACGTGTTTGAAACCATTCTGGTTAAATACATAAAAAGGAAATAGTCTAGTCATTACATTCGTCTAACAGTGTTATTTATTAATTATATGAAGCCTGCAAGTCACCGTGAATGCAAATCATATAAAAAGTGTGTTCTGATCAGAAGATATAATGATATTTGTGTCTTCTGCTCGCTCTGTTTAATTGTGTCTTTCGTCCCACTTACTGGAAACGTCTTTTAGCGACGTCGTCAGGCTGCAACCTGACGAGAATTAAACAGTTGCAATGCTACTTAGGAACTGTATGCTTCAAGTTGGACCAGCTGTTGGGGGGCGCCAGCCAAGCGTGTACTGGAAGACAGAAGGCTAATGATTCGCGGAAAAGTTTTGGCAAAGTTACATAACTATAGCGCGCCTCTGGGCTGCAACTGTGCGGCTACAGCGGCGATCGACCGTAGACCGTCATTTCTCTTGCTGGTAAAAGCGTTTAATAAATAATACCGGTCGACTGCAAAGATAAATGCCAGCGCGCCGAGTTCTTGCCGATAATCGATAAAGAGTACTTGGGGCGAGGACGACTGTCACGGCATGGACTCCAGGTACTCAGACCTTCAACTTGCGCGCGCACCAGTATCTTGCCCCCTCCCCCATATTTTTCAAGTGTACTGTTTCTGCCATTATCAAATGTTTGTATAGCTTAAGGGACTTGACTACGGGGTCATCAGTCCCTAAACTTACAAACTACTTACGAACTAACTAATACTAAGGACGGCACAAATATCCATGCCCGTGGTGGATTCGAACCCCCGACCGTAGTGGCCGTGCAGACCGTGACTGGAGCGCATCAGTCCCCTCGGCCACCGCGGCCGGCTGCCATTATCAACTGGACACGCTAGGAGTTCTGACTAACTTGACGATACTACCCACACATGTGGCCGTTCTACTGCAAATTTAAATGTTGGTGCGTTAAAACAAGAGCCTTCTTATTATTATTTAAAGGCCTGCAAATAACTTAAAAAGACAAATCATTCTACGATCGCCAGATTTGTAAATGAGGGTATCAGAAAAATATTTCCAAGATCTTCTGCTGATCAAAGGGTGTTTGTGTTTCTCTCAGATGCTGCTGTCTATATGATCAAAGCTGGAAAAGCCCTCCAAATATTTTATTCCAATTTGATTTATGTGACGTGCTTTGATCACGGGGTTCATCGCCTTGCTGAAAATATACGATCCACGTTTGGGAATAAACAGGTAAATAAACTTATTTCATCCACGAAGAAATTGTTTCTCAATGCACCTGTTGGCTTCAGGACCTACAAAGAAAAACTACCAAATGTATCCTTACCTCCTTTACCTCACTCATTGGGGTACGTGGGTCGCAGCTGTGTTGTTCTACAATGAACATTTCCAAGCCCTCAGAGGCATACTAAACGACTTCGATAGTGCGGAGGTTTTGGCAGCTAACCAGTGCAAGGAAGCATTTAATGACTCCAGTATTTAAAAAAAAAGACATTGCTGTAATTAACACTCATTTTTCTCATATACCTGCGAGTACTAAAAAGCTTGAAACTCAAGGTTTGGCGCTGAATGAATCTATTCAGTTACTGAATAAAATTAGTACATTGAACTCCTCATTGCCGGAGGTATTCCCGAGAAAACTTGAAAGTTTGAAAACATTTTGAAAAATAACTCAGGCTTTGAACCATTGTCCCAGATTGATAGTTTTATTAATGGAACGGTTGAACTTTTGCCAGATACAGTAAGAGCCAACACAGCACTCAACTTCAAATACTGCCCAGTTACCTCAGTTGATGCAGAACGGTCATTTTCAGCTTATAAAAATGTTTTGATTGATCGAAGACAGAATCTTATTACTGAACATCTTGAACAGTACCTGATCGTTTATGTTTAAAATAGCAGGAAAATATAAAACATTTGGAAACTATACTTTACTTTGATAATATTAATTAAAAGTTAATGTTGTTCAACGAATTCCTGATTGTATGTTGTTTTGAAATAAAATAATACGGAGATCTTGTGCCTGCCCCTCTTCGTGCTTTACATCTCGAAGTTAGTCCTGAGTATATCGATTGTTTCGCGGCGACTAACTGGCATCGCATTCGCTTCTTACCACTAATAGCAAGGAAGGAACACTATTTGAAACGCGATATGTGTGTTCTATATGCTCCTCTTCGCAAACGATATGCAAGGCTCACCTTAGAGATATATAGCAAGCAGTTGTTTATTATTTTATCTTGCATATTTCGCCACTTTCAACCATTTTTCTTGCATATTTGCATGCATATTTTGAGCTTTTTAAGTTTCATATAACCCGGTCTCTACTAATGACTAATATACTGTTGTAAGTAAGAGGTTGACAGTATGAAGACGGAACTGCACAGTTAGCTCAACAATTACACTGTGTGATTTCAGTGGCTGCGGCGGAGTGGCCAAGCGCATTGAGGCGCTATGTTACGATGTGCGAGGTCGGTCCTCGTCGGGGGTTCCATCCCCCCCTCGGGCATGGATGTTTGTGCCGTCTTTAGTATAAGATGGTTCATAAGTAGTTTGTAAGTTTAGGGACTGATGACCCCGCAGTTAAGTCCCTTAAGCTGAACAAACAACATTGATTTCAGTGTGGCTGTTGTCTGACTGTGCAATGTGGTTCTTCGTACTGCGCCGACCCGGAATGGCAGTGCGGTCTGTGGCGCTGTGTTATGGATTGCACGGCTGCTCCTGGCGGAGGCTCGTGTCCCTCTCGGGCATGGTTATGTGTTTTGTCCTTAGGTTAAGTCAGTTTAAGTAGTTTGTTAGTCTAGGGACCGATAACCTCAGTAGTTTGGCCCCTTAGATTACCAAACATTTGAAAAGTTTCTTCATACTGTCCATCTGTTATTTATAACAGTTTATTACTCATTTGACGTGTATAATTTTTCCACAAAAATTTCTTTCGTAAGTAGTATTGTATGTTATACTACCAACTTATATTTTGTATTTTTCAGTTGTTTTGTTAATATTTGATTTTGTACGTCTGATACGGCTACCAGATGATAGTCCTCGACTGAAACCGGAGTGAATAAATGAAATCGGTTGAAGCAGTCAATGTGAAATGAGTTTTATTAAGTATCTACATTCTCCTGACAATTGCAAGAAAAAAGACATTCAAAACACTTTACATTTGCAGAAGGAAACTGTTTAATTAATTTCAGTGAGACATTAGCAAAAAACATCTTTTTCAGTGAACGACTCATCCAGGTAATTAATGACTCCGCGATCCGATGGAATGTCTTTACTTTTCCAATCACCTGCAATCTGACTAAGGCGCAACACATACCTCAAAACGGAAAATGACTCTTCAGAACTCCACGTACACGTACGGGAAATTCTTGTAAACTTTCCGTAAAGGCAGGATAACATCATTGATCGATATGGATCACGAACTCCCCGAAGTAGAGTTTATACATCACGTCCAGACACGAGTGACTACAACTTCTTTCACCCTCTCAGGAAGGATGCCTCGAGTTTCAGAGCTCGCAAAAATTTCCTGGAATTTTATGACATAAAACCCCTTCCACCTAACTCGCCGCAGGGAGCAGACTGCGGGTATTCTCACTGGATATTTTCCTGGTAATAACGGTCCTCTGGAAAATGCTGCCTCGTACCACGACTGGTCGCCAGTTTATATCCAAATGAAACACGACTGGAAAATTCGTGACGTTATGGGAAAGTGTAGCCCTTAAACAAGCATAGCGGAGAGAGAGCACAACATTAGGTAGCATTGTGGACCACCTCTATAGTCTTCGTTAGGAAGACTGGGAAAAACTACCCCATCAACAGGCAAAGCTTGGAGCCGGAGACAGATCTGAAGCGCCGTCGTTTACATGCGAGCCCAGTGTGCGCCATCCCTCTCGGTGGGTCACAAAGTACGCTCAATTAAAAAAAAATGTTCAAATGTTTGTAAATCTATCGGACCAAACTGCATGGTCATCAGTCCGTAGTTTACAAACTACTTAAATTAAGGTAAACTAACCTAAGGACAACACACACACACACACATGCCCTAGGGAGGACTCGAACCCCCGACGGCGAGCAACCGTGCGCTCCGCAGCGAGGCGCTTTAGACCGCTCGCTTACTCCACCGCGGCTACGCTCAATTACGGGGGTTACCCAGAACGCAATGCACCACATATTTCTTCCACAATTATTTATTACACATAATAATAATTACGCACACCAAATAATGATTCTATTCTCAAGCGTAATCTCCGACCCATTCTATGACCTTCCCCCAATGCGAAACAAGTACTGTTTTTGGTAGTGGAGTCATTTCTTCAATGTGTAAATCACCTCGTCGAAATCAAAATTCCTTCTAGGTATTGCATCCTTATTTTGCCCATGGAAACTGACAAATGTTTGTTTGTAAATCTATTGGACCAAATTGCGTGGTCATCAGTCCGTAGCTTACAAACTACTTAAACTAAGGTAAACTAACCTAAGGACAACACACACACCCATGCCCCAGGGAGGAGTCGAACCTCCACGGCGAGCAACCGTGCGCTCCGCAGCGAGGCGCCTTAGACCGCTCAGATACTCCACCGCGGCAATGACAAATGAACTAGCTAGAACATGACAGGAGAGACAACCGTGGATGGTTTTCCAGACCGGTACAAATATTGGTGCTCCGCCGAACCGTCTTCTGATGACCTCACCCCTGTATCAAATGTTTAAATGTTTGCAAGGCTACTGCAGTCATCATCGTTCCCTAGACTTACAAACTACATTTGCTTACTCACACAACACTCACTCACACACACACACACACACACACACACACACACACACACACACACCAATGCCCAGCGCTCGGTCACTCCCGTGCGGTCCCCCCTGTATCCAGCGACTAACTTTGCTCCTGTCAACGGAAGATCTCCGTAGACTTTGCATAAACATTTGCCAATAATCCCCACAGTTTCTTTCTCTGCAGAGCAAAATTAAATGACGACACATTTCTTGTAAAGTACGTCACTAATTGAGGGCATATTTTAAATTGACCTGCAGCTACTCTATTTGTCGGAAGAGCCAAATATTTTACATTCGCATTGAGGAAACTTTAAATAACTCATAAGCAACGTTTCGCATTCGCAGCATTATTCTTGGCTGAGGGGGAAAAATGGTGCATTAATTTCTGGGCAACTCTCGCAGTTAGGAAACTTGTCGCTGTTTTTGCCGTCGAAACATCAACAATTGACTAATTAAGTATGAAAACATTTCTTTTGTAACACACATTCCCAGAATTCCTACTTTAGCCGTATGTTTTCCAAACATTCCAGCAGACTGCTGAACACTTGACAGACTGCACGAAATGTTATGCGTAGCGATGGGAATAAGTCCGTAACTGTCTCCACAAACGAGAGCCCGTCAGAAGTAAGTAGCGGCATCTGTGGCAGAGAATGACGTTAAAGACTGTGCGGGGAAAGTGCCGCCTGCGGGGAGGTAAATCGCGGAAATGCAAATTTCCGCCGCTCCAGCAGCGCAGCGGCGAATCGATTGCCGATAAGCTTGCGGGCTTCTTTCCTGTCCCGCACACACGCCGCTCACATTACGACTGCGTGTACATTCCTCTGCGCGCAAGCCAATAACACCGCGCAACCACATGAAAGGCGGTTCGCGAACAACTGATCTTACGGGACTTGCGTAAAACCTGCCATTTTATCCATAAAAACTACACTGGGAAGCAAGATACGTAATAAATACGGCCGTGGATGTTCAAATGTTTGTTAAGATTATGAGACTAACTGGGGGGTCATCAGTCCCTAAACTTACAAACTACTTATAAATTAACTGATACTAAAAACAACACAAACATCCATGCCCGAGGGAGGATTTGAACCCCAGACGGGGAACGGCCTCGCGCATCTGAGCATAGCGCCTCAATGCGCGCAGCCACTCCGCTGTTCTGCTAATGCGTTGTTGGAGTTCACAGTATGGCGTTAAACCCAAATTATACTCCACCGAAAGGAATGCCGAGATAATATAGCTACTATAAAGTGAAAATTCTAAATTGAGTATGAACAACAGAGCTGCATAGACCAACGTTCGACGTGTTACAGTTCGCTTGGTGAAGCGATGACTGGGCCAGTCGCGTCCGGCTGTGTATGACTGCTCGGTCTATTGTCCGGACTCTGGACGTGCGAATGACCGAGCATCATAGGTCTCGAATTAGCTTGCCACGCCGCATATCACAAATTCGAGATCTCTGTCTCAATTTTTGACATAAATGTAACATTTCCATAAACATTATCTCAACACAGGTAAGTTCATACAGTACGTGGAAAATGAGAAGAAGTAAGGGTTTAACGTCCCGTCAGCACCATGGTCATTAGAGACGGAGCAAACGCTCGGATAGTTTTTTTCTGTCAGGGATGGGGAACGATATCGGCCGTGCCCTTTGATAGCTACCATCCCAGCATTTGCCTGGATTGTTTTAGGGAAATCACTGAAAACCTAAATCAGGAATACTAGTCCAGTGTGTTACCACTGCGCCACCTCAGTCGGTAAGCGGCAAATATTTTGATGTACTTTGGTAAAATCATACAAAAACGTAAAACACTCATTTAAATATGAAGATTTCAGCGTGAGTCTCGGTAGGTTTTTGATGCAGTTCTGCAGTCCATCATTTTTGCTCTTACAGTCTGTACTGCTTCAACCACTGGTTCAGATTTCCATTCTTTGGGTTTTTCCACCTGCTGTATTGATAAAAATGAATAAATTAGACTGGTTATAATTAGGCCCTATAAGATTTATGAATCAAAAGCCAGGACTAAAGTAGTACCTAAATGTTCGTAAACCTATTGGACCAAACTGCTATGGTCATCAGTCCCTAGACTGGCAAACTGCTTAAACTAACTTACGCTAAGGAAACACACACACACACACACACACACACATACACCAATGCCCGAGGGAGGACTCGAAACTCCGGCGGGAACAGCCGCCCAGTCCGTACCATGTCGCCTTAGACCACGCGGGGCTGAAACTAGTACCATCAAAGGAGAAGAAATTAGGTTAAATTTTTCTTTTAAACAATAAAACTAAAAGGAAGATAATAATGTCATTGCACAAAATAGAAAACCGACTATACATGGGTAATAATTCACTGAAAAATTACGTACCTTGAGACTGAAACAGAATTCTTTTGAACACTGCCTTATACTGTATGTTTAAAAAAATCACGTAGTTTTCAAAGATGTCACTAAATGTCAGCGATACCTCTGACAACTCACTAAAGCTCTCTGTGTTAGTATATGTTACAATGGCCACCAGAATGCAGCAATTCATTCGTGAGCAAAGCCAGGGGAGGAAAAAAGGCATACGAATGAAATGTGAAGCCTTTACCCAATACCTTCATATTTTATTTAAAATCAAATGCTTGTTAAGCTTAAGGGACTTAACTATGGGGTCATCAGTCCCTAAACTTACAAACTACTTATGAACTACCTACAACTAAGGACGGCACAAATATCCATGCCCGAGGGGGGATTCGAACCCCCGACCGTAGTGGCCGTGCAGACCGTGACTGAAGCGCCTCAGTCCCCTCGGCCACCGCGGCCGGCTTTATTTATTTTACGAAATTGCGTTAATTACTAAGAAATCAATTATACTAATAGGTAAAAGCCTACTATTATATACAGGTTCTGCAGTCATTGTTACAGGTGTGAGCTGCCTTCAAAAAAAAAAAAAAAAAAAGTTCTAATGTTTGTAAATCTATTGGACCAAACTGCGTCGTCATCAGTCCGTAGCTTACAAACTTCTTAAACCTAGGTAAACTAACCTAAGGACAACACACACACCCATGCCCCAGGGAGGACTCGAACCTCCACGGCGAGCAACCGCGCACTCCGCAGCGAGACGCTTTAGACCGCTCGGCTACTCCACCACGGTGAGCTGCCTTCTTGTGGAAATGTTTGTATAGCGTATGGGACTTAACTACGGTGTCATCAGTCCCTAAACTTACAAACTACTTATGAACTAGCTAACACTAAGGACGGCACAAATATCCATGCCCGAGAGGGGATTCAAACCCCCGACCGTAGTGGCCGTGCAGACCGTGACTGACGCGCCGCAGTCCCCTCGGCCACCGCGGCCGGCCTACTTGTGGAAGTTCCTGAAACTATGTTCGATGCAAAATAAGGATATCTCCAGTATTTGTGTATTTCTTTCCACAGGAATGATATAAGGGGCAAGATTCTAAAGCTTATAGAGGGAGGTATATGTGTAGGAAATATCGCATTGTAAAATCGAAACTGAGTGAGGTGACGCAGTGGTATCACATTGGACTCGCATTCGGGACGACGTCTATCCAGATTCAGGTTCTCAGCCTAAATCACGCCATGCAAATAGAGTAATGGTTCCTTGTTATGGGTACGTCCGATTCCCTTCCCCATACTTCAAATCTGGGCTTATGCTTCGTCTCTAATCACAGTGCTGTTGACGGTCGTTGAACCCTCATCTTCCTTTCTTCCTTTCCCTCTTAGTGCAGGTTTTAAAATGTGGTTTACGATAAAAAAAAGAAGTTATTCCCTTTTTCCACTGAGGTCTTCAATTCTGGTTAATGTTTTTAATGGCATCAGTTGATTGAATGGTAACGTTGTCCTTCCAGTTGGTAGTGGTGCGGGGCACGCCGGTCGTGAGGTGTGCTGCTTGTATCCCCTCCTTGATCGGATCGCGGCCCACGCCTTATCGCCCTCGCTGACGTGCCAAGAGACGACTTCCGGCAGCGTCAATGTACCAACTGTCACTTCACCACCTCACCTTAATTACACTGCATGCTGGCACCTAAGTCTTGCTGAGACTTGGGCGCAGTTACGGTTTTTTTGTGTGACATACGCGTTTCGCTTCTTTATTAGTGAAGCATCATCAGTGGCTATTTCTTGGTGTTACTCCATATGTGTCTCATGGAGCGGTATGTGTGTTCTCCAGATGGATGGATTTTTGTTTCTTGATGCATACAGTTATTTCCTCATTTCACTGTGTACTCACAGTGAAATGAGGAAATACATCCATCTGGAGAACACACACACAGCTCCATGAAGACACATATGGAGTGACCCCAAAATACCACCACTGATGATGCTTCACAAATAAAGTTGCGACACGATTGTATTTAGTTGAACGGCACTTGTCCCATACGGGCATACGTGAGTGCCTCATCTGCGGCTCACTTCACTTATAAGCCACGTGCCACGATATCTCAGCTATCTGTAGGCAGAGGTGACCTAAATACTTTACACTTGCTTCTCTGCTTGCTATATATTCCACGTGTAGGGTTGAGGACACCCGTGGATTCAAAGGTGGAATCTTTTGCCACGATGCATTCCCCATAAGTAATATAGTACAACGGTAATGGAATCTAATCAGGCGTTGCTGGGGGAATTTGATTAGGAAACGACACACCAAAAGTAGTACATGAGTTTTGCTTGTTTTGACAGGAAAATAGATGATGATAGTCAAAGTAGAGAGAATGTAAAACTTCGAATCGCCATGGCAAGTAAAGCGGTTCTAAAGAAGAGAAATTTTAGTGTTAGGAAGTCTTGCCTGAAGGCATTTAATTGGACTGTAGCCCGGTGTAAGAAGTGAAACATGGGAAATTATCAGCACAAACAAGAAGAGAGTAGAAACTTTTGAAATGTATGGACACAGAAGAACGGTGACGCTTAGACGAACAGATAGCGTAACTAATGAAACCTAATGAAACGGTACTGAATAGAACTGTGGAAATGAGAAACATGCGGCCGAACTTGACTAAACTGAGGCATAAATGCATCAAGCCGTAGTCAGTTTGAGAACCTAGTAATTAATCTGCGTGTAACAGCTTGCGTTTACGGTAAGCTAGCACGTGTCCGCTGCAGCTGAGACGGGCGCAGTTGCAGGAGCTGATCCCCGGTACGTGTCCCACGCACACAGCTGCCCTTGTGTTCACTTAGCGCCATGCGCATGCTTACTGAGTTCGCATTGATCATTCATTTGGCTGGGGCCCCGTAGACCATAGGCATCGGCGTGATAAACGTGCACAAGCACGTTGCACGGATTTGCTGACACCCGGCGATGGCGACAGAATGGCCAAGTAGGTGGATCTATGCGAGCCAAGTGCTCGACGCCTCAGTTACGGCGGGACCGCGCCTCGTGCATGTTTAGCAGCCACCGCGGTGCTTGCAGTTCGCCCTCATAACGCCCTCGCTATTGTATTCATCGCCTACTTTCCTGCACTCCTACCAGTTTGTACATAAAGTTAATCTAGATACAAAAGTAAATGCTTATATTACAAGTTCGTTTTCCAGTGCTATTTGATTTTCGTTATTTACTGATTTTAGCTATTGCCATCATCATATTCCACCTTTATTGAGTTCCTTCTGATGCGTTGCATCCAGCCAGACGTACACGCGATAAAAGTGTGTATGTCTGGCAGGTACATCGCAATCGATATCCAGCGCTATTTGATTTTCGTTATTTACTGGTTTTAGCTATTGCCATAGTTAGATTCCACCTTAATTGCGTTCCTTCTGATGCGTTGCATCCAGTCAGACGTACACGCGATAAAAGTGTGTATGTCTGGCAGGTACATCGCAATCGATATAACGCATCCGAATAACAAAATGTACAGTTAAATCGGGTGATGAGAACAGCGGAAACTAGTTATAAATGAAATTAAAATCGATATCTAGGCGAAAATAGAAAATAAAAGTTATAGATATCAACGCCGAATCGTACTTAGACTTCATGCCTGCATTTCACAGATTTTCATGACTGGATGTCTCATGATTAATGTCTTTCTTATTTCCTTTGGTTAGTTTGTAGTTTGACCAAAACAGTTTTCATAAACTGACACACAGCTATTGTGCCTAACCATGATCTTAAAAAAAATCGCGTGATTTTTTTAAATGTCGTTAGCTAGTTCATCAGTAATCACTCCTTTCTGCTTTTTCGATTACGATATGAAAAACAACGCGTAAATCCGAACGAACGTGGTAGAGAAGTAGTGGGCAGACTAGACTCGAATTTGCAAATGGTTCATATACGCGTCCGGACATCCTAATTTAAGTTTTCCATGATTTACCTAAAACACTCTAGGACAAATTGAGGGATGGTTCCTTCGAAAGGGCACGGCCTTATCCTTCTCCGCCCTTCCTTAATACTAGCTTGTGCTCCGTCTCTAATAATCTTATTTTCGGCTGTACGTTAAACACCGATTGTCCTTAATATCGAAAGTGACAGAAAGATTAACGCTATGTATGTACACAAACAATCTGAATTATTGGGTTAAACATTCAAGGTAATATCCTTAATTGTATGACTCGACGACAGTAAATAGATTCAAGAAACGCAACAAATACGTTATTGTGCAACGGGGAAATACGCTCGAATCAGTCACTCTCAGTAAGCGCAAGAGTCTACAGTTTCAAACTTTGCTTGGCTATATTTGTTTTGCACTGCCTAAGACGTGCCTCTCTGTGTCAAAAATGTTCAGATGTTTGTAAATCTGAGGGACTTTACTTCTGTAGTTATCAGTCCTAGGCTTACAAACCACTCAAAGTAACTTATGCTAAGGACAACACACGCACTCATGCCCGAGGAAGGTTTCGAACTTCTGACGGCCGCGGTGGAGCGGCCGAGCGCATTGAGGCGCTATGCTACGATGCGCGAGGCCGTTCCTCGTCGGGGGTTCGAATCCCCCCTCGGGCATGGATGTTTGTGTCGTCTTTAGTATAAGATAGCTCATAAGTAGTTTGTAAGTTTAGGGACTGATGACCCCGCAGTTAAGTCCCATAAGCTTCACAAACATTTGAACATTTTGAACTTCTGACGGCGAGCAACCGCGTGCTCCGCAGTAAGGTGCCTTAGAGCGCTCGATCACTCCGACGCGGCTCTCTGTGTCGCTATACGATACTCGGCACACTTATGCATTCCGAAAGACAAGAGTTAAAGAGGCATGTCATTTGCAGTTCTAACCATCGATGTCATGCCACCGGGATGGCATCATCACCAAGACGACGGTATTGGTGAATATTCAAACAGACTGAGCCACAAGAGATGTGGCATTTTGCTGGAAAGAAAGGATTGGATTGTGAGGAGTTTAAGTGGAGCAGGCGCTGCAATGAGTCCCTGGCTGCGGACAATGCTGCGCGCCTGGCGCCTGGCCACCCTCTCACTCCGGCTGATTTCTCAGGAGGCGCACAGACAGCCCTGCAGGGAGCCCACACCAAATCTCTTCCACTGTCCCGTCACCCGCCGACGTCTTAGCGTTGCGAATGGGGTTTCCAATCACATGTTTTGAAAGGGTGGGATTAAGCTACTGTAGGATATTCAAGGGACATTGAGTAGCGTGCTGTAAATTACGAGTGTGTACCTATTTCGATTCCCAACTCTGGCGAAACGAAACAAATGCTTCAGACGAAACGTATGTAGTTTGTTTTCCGCAGCCGCGCGAGGGTGCCCGAGCGGTCTGGAGCGCCACGTTGCGGATCGCGCGGCCTCCCGCGTCGGAGGTTTGTGTTGTCTTTAGTATAAGTTAGTTCATAAGTAATTTGTAAGTTTAGGGACTGATGACCGGGGGACTGATGACCTTCGCAGTTGTGTCCCCCTAAAACACCAAACCAACCAATCAACCAACTGATGACCCCGCAGTTAAGTCCCATAAGCTTTAAAAACATTAGAACATTAGATTGTTTTCCGAAGAATCGTAGTCTACAAAACATGGACGTTCCCACTGCTCAAAGTAGTTTCCCGTCCCCAAGCACGGAGTGAAATGAGAGCTCGAGAATGGTATCATTGGATATCCCTCTCCGAGACAAACAAATTTGAGTTATAGCTTTTTTATCCGATGAGCAGTTTTCGAGAAAATTCGATGTCTGCAGTTTCAAATGAACACCATGTATAACCCAGCCACACAGCCAGCTAATTAATGCTTAGGAAATGCCAATTAAAGAGAAATGGTTATTTAAATCGAAGCACAAGCACAAAAAATGTCCTCTTCTTTCAACAGCATGGTTTCTGAGTAAATAAATAAATCCGGTAACCTCTGTGCAGCTCGACGAGTGAAACGACTTTGTCTTCCACCCATAATAAAAGAAGGAAAAATTCTTACCGAAAAACGGCACAGAGGATTAAAGGGATGACTACTATTACTCAGGTGGAGTGACTTTCAAACCTCCATCTGACTATACCGAAGACAGTTCCTGCAACAAGATCTAAAATTGTTGCAGAATGTTACAGGGTTCTGGTGGAGATAGGGGAAAGCAATAGAGTAAACCTATTGTGAGTCCCTGGCCACTCGGGGATCAGTGGCAACGACCATGCCAACAGATTAGCCAGGATTGGGGCAGAGACTCCATTTATTGGGCCGGAACCTGTCCTGACAATCACCAAGGCAATGATCAAATTGGAGCTACGTAACTGGCTCAGAAGACAGCACGTAGAATATTGGACCAAAGTCTATCAACAAAAATATGGCAAGGTAATGATGCCAAAGCCATATTTTAAAAGAAGCTTTGCAATCCTGGGCCTGAACAGGAGAGAGATTAGACTCATGGTTGGATTGCTGACAGGCCATGGGAATTTCAAAAATCACCTACATACAATGGGAATAACAGAAGAGGACCCTAAATGTAGGATCTGTGATGACGGTGATGAAACTGCATCACATCTAATCTTCGAATGCATTTCATTGGAGAGTAAAAGGCACAGAACATTTGGGACAACCAGACCCGAAGAAATTGTGTCTAATAAAGAACTGGTAAAGGGACTCCTTGTACTGTTCAAGGGCATTGGTTGGCTTTACTAGATATACAGGGAGCGATACCGCACAAAAAACTTAGTTTTGCAGTGGCGGGTTGGACCAAGACTGTTTTGGCTTCCCTGAGAAAATCAAATCAAATCAATACCGATGGCAAGTTTCATCCCTCAGTTAATACATTCTATTCCGATCGACCAGAATTTAGCCTGTAGACAGCTTTAGAATTGTACATACAGCGACGTTACTTAGCACGCGGTGCAGATAGTATGTTCCACAGATCATTTTAAGGATTCCCAGACGATATTTTTTGGAACAAGCCTTTACAGGAAAGGTATAGTCTTACTGGTTATTGCTAACATAAATGAAAATATTTTTCTGGTCTTATTCTTGCCAAAAATGTTCAAATGTTTGTAAAGTTATGGGACTAAACTGTAGTGGTCAAAAGTCTCTAGATTTACCACCTACTGAAACTATCTTATGCTAAAGACAACACACACACATCCATGCCTGATGAAGGACTCGAACCTTCGACCGGAAGCAGACGCGCCCTCCGCAGCAAAGCGCCTTGGAGCGCATGGCCACTCTTGCGCGGGTCTTCATGCCACAATACTTAAAATACTCCCTGTTTCATGTTATAACAAGCTACCAGGTTTAGACATTCGTCTGTAGAATAGGAAGAGTTATCAATCAGAAAAGATGATTTTATGGTATTAGACTGAATACTTTTTTTACATCTTTTCAAAGCCATTGACGGCTTTGATAATGTATAATAAAGGTCTTTTTTCATCTAGTGTTGTAGATATGAATTTCTCTATTATTAGAAAATTGTGCCCTTTTGACATGCTGGTAACGCTGGGAGGCAAGCAAAATATTCGCGTGCGACTTTCGCTATTCTTTCCGTCGAAAGCCCCCCACTTGCAACGTAGTGGACTCGTTGAGTGCTGGCTGTAAACATGAGCCACTTGTGCACAAAGATCGAACGACTGAATGGAGGCAGAGACCGCATTAGGACATGAAAACTGCCGAACAGGCATGCAAAACCTGAGAACGGAGCGCGCGCTTTTTCGCTACATATACTTATGTCAAACTGAATGAAATGCCCGATAACTTACTTTTTAGAGTAGTTTACGTGTAGTCGTACGGTGTTGCCGCAGTACGTTATCGTTCCTGGTTCATTTTTACTACCAATTTACTATTTTTAACTCTATACACGTAAGGATACGTTGTTGTGTTGTTGAATATTACCTATCCTGGAAATGGATACTTCTATAATTCTGCATTTTCTCGAATGAATTTGATTTTATATCTTCTCTGATTCTTTCAACTGGTTTCTTAATCCAAGGTGTGTACATCTTGAATGTATAGATGCCGTAAATTGCGGCTCTACAGCGTATAATTTTCATTATAATATTGCCTTATTCTTGTGTGTTGGGTACTATTTCATTTATAATACTTTTTACATCTTTCTCCGCTTCCCCATAACCTTTTGTCCATTAATACTGCTCTATACCGTACATTTAAAGACACCGCAGATTAATTTCAGTTTCAAGTAGTAGAAAACAACTTTTCTGAATTTTTATCTATATGCAAGAATTGCCACGGATTTGAATATTCGTAGTATTCAGATATCCCCAGTGTTAAATCTTTAGGCTTGTGGATTTAGTATAATCTAAAATGGCAGACATATGTAAGTTAGTTAATTTAAAACTTTTCTGTGTATGTTACCGTCTCATATTTTAAAATAACTATCTCTGCATGATATCGACCTTTAGACAACGGACACAGTGGAATTCTTGTATATCTACTGGTGTATTTTGTTGCCCAGGTTCTATTATACATATTTCAGCATGACGCATCTACGAAGCTTTGCATCAGATCGAAATTTTTAAACCTTTCGATATTATTGGTCTCCAGGGGAAAACTTTACTGTGGTTGTTTTCCTGTAGTGAAGAGAGTGGGGATCTACGGATGTGTGCTATCTCTTACACTGTATGTGTCATGACTGGTGGCTACTGCCTTTATTCACAGCTGACAAAACCAGGCTACGTTTCCATTGGTAATATGAATAAAAATATTCTTGCGAACATAAACTTACAAAAAAATCGCATAATTCAATTCGTTACCCTGCATTACGTTGCCATGACTAAGTGGAATAAGAAAAATAATTGTGTTTAACGCCCCGTCGACAGCGTGGTCATTAGAGGCGGAGCTTACATTCTAATTGTTTGGTGAAGGAAATCGGCCGTGCCCTTTCAAAAGAACCATCCCGACATTTGCCTGGAGTGATTTAGGGAAATCACGGAAAACCTAAATCTGGATCGCCGGAGGTGGATTTGAACCATCTTCTTCTCGAATGCGAGTCCAGTGTGTTACCACTGCGCCACCTCTCTCGGTGAGGAATAAGAGAAAAGGAAGAAAAACAGATTTTCATAGAAAATAATTATTTGTTGTAAAACCAGTGCATATCTTTGTCGTTTACTGTATGAACTTCAAGATCGGACCGTTTATTGACTCTGGAGTGTGCGACGTATAGCTGCCCACCAGAGAAGGAATACTTTTGTACATTTTATGCAGCTTATCTCACCACCTTTCTCTGTCCCTCTTGTCCTCCTCCTCATCTTTCCACTATCCACCCCCCCCCCCCTCCATCTCGGTCCATCTGTACCTTCCCTCTCTTCTGCCTTCTACCTCCCCTCCCTCTTCCTATCCACCTCTTATTTCCTCCTCCTTACACATTTCCTCTTTCCGCTCTTTTTATTCATCTCCTCATCCTCATCTCATCCTCTCCCCCTCTCCCATCTGCTCTGAAGATTAACTGAACATTAATATTAGTTACAGGCTATAGGCCTTCAGAAAACAGGCTAGGGTTTAGGAAAATCCTTTATCCACACATTCACAAAAGTTAAAGTCCAGAAAGACTATCCATTTTAAATTTCTGAGGGGACGAATAAAGTCCTTCAGATTACTAATACAAAGCTACATTTTACAAGTCCATTTGGCTGCTCATGGGGGAAAAGAGGAAAGGAAGATTTCAGTTTAACGTCTCGTTCATATCGTGATCATTATAGACGGAGCACATACTCCGATACGTTTGTCAGGGATGGGGAAGGAAATCGGACGTGCCCTTTGAAAGGAACCATCTGTGCATTTACCAGGATTTATTTAGGGAACTCACAGAAAAAACTAAATCAGGTTGGCTGGAGGCGGGATTGAACCGCCGTCCTTCAGGGTGAGAGACCAGTGTGTTAACACTGCGCCACCTTGCTCGGTGTTACTCATGGTGGCAAAAACGCGTCGTCATCGTCGATGTCGCAGATGCGTCTGCAAGGTTAGACAAATTAGATTCATACTTGTTCCATAGATCATAAATGCGACATATTGCAGTGATGTGGAACGTGTCAGTTCAATAAAAAGTGTTCATACAAGACACTCATTATTTTAAGGATTTTTTCATTTTTCTATTTTTTTTAGCGAAATTACTAAGTTTCATCTAAAAGTTCATCTAATGATTAGGTGTTGCCATTCAGAAATTCTTGAAATTTCTTTTTAAATACTAGTTGTCTAACTGTCAGATTTTTGATGTTACTTGGTAAGTGACCAAAGACTTTTGTGCCAAAGTTAGATTTAATCTTGAAAAGAGAAGAACACTCGCCCTAGCATATCACACGATAGTCGACCACCTCGCGATACTGTTGCGACGATTTGGCCCCTCGCACAATGACTTAACTGTGAGAAGTGTCGCTTTACACGTCTACCACGCATGCTGCGCCTACTAACGTCCTCCTAGATTCGGCGTACGATGGTTACGTCTGTGGCTTGTAGACTGTGCGCCATTTAAACATGACAGCTTGCCCGATTACAGCGCTACTGCAGGGACTGTGCGCATTGGCACCAAATTTGGATAATTAACATAACGTTATTTATAAAACTTACACTGTACTGTCCTTCCCTCTGGGTGCGCTATCTCAAATTTCTATAAGTGTATCTGACAGTTTGGGCATTTAATGTTTGTACATCCCGTATGCTGACAGTGATGAGTCAGAGCGTTACGACCACTGCCCTCCGCGAGATTTAATGCTGCCTCGTGGCATTCCGGGCTCGTGCCTGGCTAGCAAAGAATATACACTGAGGTGCCAAAGCCATGGGAGACCTTTCAATATCGTGTCCCAACTCCTCCTGCTCGGCGAAGTGCAGCATCTCGACATGGCATGGACTGAAAAACTCGTTGGAAGCCCATTGGTTATACTGAGTCCTGTGCATCCAGAACTGTTCAAAACTGCGAAAGTTGTAGAGTTGCAGGATTTTGTGTACGACGGCCGCGGTGGCCGAGGGGACTGAGGCGCTCCAGTCACGGTCTGCACGGCCACTACGGTCGGGGGTTCGAATCCCCCCTCGGGCATGGATATTTGTGCCGTCATTAGGATTAGCTAGTTCATAAGTAGTTTGTAAGTTTAGGGACTGATGACCCCGAAGTTAAGTCCCATAAGCTATACAAACATTTGAACATTTTTTTTTGTGTACGGACTGGCCTCTGGATTATGTCCAATAAATGTTTTGTGCGATTCACGTCGGGTAATGTGGATGGCAGAAACGTTTGCTCGAATTGTTCAGTATGTTCTTCAGACCAATAGAGAACAACTGTGGCTCGGTGAAATGACACTGTCAGCGATAATAATTCAATCTTTGCTTCAGAACATGAAGTCCACACCATTATGGAGCCTCCAGCAGCTTGCACAGCGTCTCGTTGACAACTTGGATCCTTGCCTTCGAGGCTCTGTGCCACACTGAACTGCTACCAACTGCTTGGCAGCTGAAATTCATACTCATCTGTCAAAGACATGGTTTCGAGTCGTCTAGGATCCAACCGATATGATCACAATTCCAGAAGAGAATATGCGGCGATGTCGTTAGCTTGCTGCCATAATCCATAAGTACAAAATCGCTCCGCTCTGTCCTAACATATGTTAGATATGGTTTGCAGTGCTATAAGTTACAACTATCGTTGGAGTGACCGCCTATCAGCAGTCGGTACGTGCAGAAAGATCCGTTTTTATCGCAACAGGAAGGTGATGTGTTATTCCAACTGGATAACGTTTGCCTACCACTGCGCGTCATACTCAACGAGCCGCGCAAGAGTGTCCGTGCGCGCTAAGGCGCCTTGCTGCGATGTGTGTGGCCGTCCCAGTTGGAGGTTCGAGTCCTCCCTCAGGTATGGGTGTGTGTGTGTTGTCCTTATGTGTAAGTAGTTTGTAAGCCTAGGGGATAATGACGGCTGTAGTTTGGTTCATAAACTTACAAGCAGTTGATTGAACTCAACGTGCTCTGTAAGACGTGCAGAAACATCCCTGGCCAGTACAACCACCTGAGCCGGCCGCGGTGACCGAGGGGACTGCGGCGCGCCAGTCACGGTCTGCACGGCCACTACGGTCGGGTGTTCGAATCGCCCCTCGCGCATGGATATTTGTGCCGTCCTTAGTATTAGCTAGTTCATAAGTAGTTTGTAAGTTTAGGGACTGATGACCCCGTAGTTAAGTCCCATAAGCTCTACAAACATTTTAACATTTGAACAACCACCTGACTCGTCTCCAATGGAACACGTATGGAGTATGATTGGACAACAACACACAACTGTCACAGAACTACGTGTACAGGCCGAGCAGGATGGAATGATGTAATCCAAGACACTCTTCGCTATCTGTGTGAAGGAATGGACGCCAGTGTGAGCGCCTGCAGTGCCGGTCGTACTAATATGGGTGTTTCAGCGTGGATCGACACCGAGAGCCTCCGTACAGCTTAACGTATTCATCTGTAAATGTGGTCACTCCATATACTGCATATGCACTGTTTCAACGATCAATCTGCAGTGAACTGAAAAACTCTAAAAGGGCGGTCTAATTTTCATTTCTCGGCAGGGTATCTCCGGAAATCCAAAAAGACTTGTCGAATCCATGCCATGCAAAATAACTGTGGTACTGTCTTGAAATTTAAGAAAAAATTCCGAAATGTAACGATATTTCAAGGAACAGCTTTGTTTATATTGCAGTTGCAGCCTGCTAAAACAACTTTCCTGTCTAGTGTGCTTTCTGTGAATACTTTGTGTCGATTTCCTGCCTATAACCTTGTAGCGGCAAACAACCGAAAGGAGCTTAATTTGGAACTGCAAATCGGCACGGATTCAACTCATACGGTTTATGTTCACTGGGTTAATAACGTCTCTGCAGCAAAATGTTCAAATGTTTGTAAATCGGTGGGACTTAACTACGCTGGCCATCAGTCCCTAGGCTTACAAACTACTTAAAC
Organism: Locusta migratoria; assembly: GCA_026315105.1. Classification (NCBI taxonomy): domain Eukaryota; kingdom Metazoa; phylum Arthropoda; class Insecta; order Orthoptera; family Acrididae; genus Locusta; species Locusta migratoria. The sequence goes on from CM048755.1 coordinate 458,442,071, forward strand.
CAAATTATGCCAAGGACAACAAATACACCCGTGCCCGAGGGAGGACTGGAACCTCCGACGGCGAGCAGCGGCGCGCTCGGCAGCTAGGCGCCTCTGAACGCTCGCTCACTGCTCCGCGGCGTGCCTGCAGCCAGCGGAAAGACTCGCCTGGACTGGTGGCCCGCACGACGCGAGTGCCACGTGGGTAGCATCCAGCACCGCCAAGGCGCCGCCTCATACTACTTCTTTACGACGTGCAATGTCACGCTTCGCAGAAAATGAAGATGACTCTCTGTGAGAATACATTTATCTCAACCTATATGGCCACTGTTCTATTCAAAGAAGATGTGTGCCTTGAAAAATAAAACTGAAAATATATGCTGGAGAGGAACGCAAATCTACATGACAAATGCTTTTCAGTGTTTCATGCACAAGTACATTGTGTGTTCTGTTCCTTCCCTTCTCTTTATGATTACATAGTAATTTATAGTTTGTGATACAAAGACTTATTATCAAATATCTAATGATAAACTTTGACTCTCTTAAAATAAGTTGTAATTTAATAAAACCTGTTTCAGAGGAGTATACAACATTATGTACGTATGGGGTCATTGTCAAATCACTGAAGAATACCTCCTTTCAAAGCTGACAAATATAAATTTTGTTACAGCTGGTATCTGTGGTCAATGGTAAGTATTATCTACGAATGTTACAAAAACCAGTGTTATAAAATATCTGGATATATATGGGTTAAGGTAATTCATTAACACATAGATGTCGTATTTCCTGACATTTCAGTACGACAGATTTTACCAAAAACGACCGGGTTTTGATATAGCTTTATTGCGTCATTCTACTCAGCATAATATTTTCTTGCTGGGCAAGTTACGATGTATTAACTATCAAATACGGCATTTCAGTCTTACAAGGGAAGAATCCTATATAAGGTGGCTAGTTCTACGTTTCCAAATAGTGTTCTTCGTTACTAAACTGCGGATCAGATGGTAGAAACGTTCCTGCATTGCGAGAATCTCAAATGGCATCGTCACACACGCAATATCGATCAGATTCGTAAACTGTCAGTAACTAACAGGGATTGCTACTCAAACAAAATTATTGTCCTCAAGCTGAATCGGACACGGCATTACAACCAGTGTCACGCTAACAGTGGAGCACGAAATAAGTAAGTCTATTCTGATCTTCACTTTTCCCGTATGGATTATCACTTTATACACAATTAGTTTTATCTGAAATAAACGTTATTTATATTGTGCAGGCAACTTCATTGCGCATCATTATGTATATCGTATTTTGATGGAATGGAAGCGACACCATGAAAGTATTCAGATATTCAAAATGCAAAGAAAATGAAATAATTTTGGTCATTTTTTTTCTCGCCAGAAAAGTTGTGCTATTTTCATTCTACTTCCTCTTCATTCATGATCAGCTTGCTTTCATACACAAGAATTTGCAATACAAGGAGATGAAGTTGTCATATGAGTAAAAGTCAAGATTGTATAATTAATTATTTGCCGCATGTCACCGTTAAATTTCAGGAGTGAATTTGTGTGCGCAGATACAATTTTAAAATGATTATATAGTCGAAACGTTATTAATAGGTGTTTGTCGTGGCAGGGGAATATAATATTACCATACATATGGTCACGGATATTATCAGTGCAATTCTGTCTACTATAACGTATATATACAATCATTTCTTTTAGTCTTTTAGTTCAACAGATTGAGTTTCCAACCAGCTTTCATTTGTGATCTAATAAAACGTCTGGATAGGGAGATACACAAAAATTTTACATCAAGGGCAAGCTGAAGTCTCCGTAATACATATTTAGTATTCTCCAACCCATCGTTGAACCGTGTCAGGAATAATTTGAATTTGTGGACGCCAACTTAGGAGCTCATCATGCAGGCATCGGCAACAATTTCATCAGTCGTGCCGGTGTTGCACGAGCTGTGAGATTGGGATCTGGGCAGCAAAAAGTACATGAGGGTTAAGCTCGACTGCCATTGCAGAACGGGATAAATGTACCAGCAGTGGTTAAATAAAGTCTATGCATGCCACATAGGGTGCAGGCTTGCGTTCACGTAAGAGCTCATGCAACTTTTTACTGAATGAGATGAGATGCTACACAATAAGCTTACTTCAAGGAAAGTGATTTTAGGTTCTGTTTCAATAAAAAAGAAACGATTTGTTGGATTTTGTTTTTGAATAAATTGAAAGATGTATTATTTTATAAATAACAATAAAATATAGTATAGAACACCATAGAACATCTCTTTGGTGGATGATGCAAAAGGTTTTATGATGAGTGTAATACGTGAAAGATTAGGAACTGCGTTGAACTAGCTGAAAATTTGGTTTCCTAGATAAGGTAATTACTCTTCGTACTACTGTTTGCTCTGTCCACGGGCTTGTAGTATGTTATTATTGTAATTAGTAATGCATCTATTTAGCATCCAAAGGAATTGGTTGATTAATGAACCAAGTATCTGGATTTGACAAACACGACTGTGTGTTAATTGTGCCTACCAATGATTACAAGAATGCAGCAATGACACATGCTCCAGTGGTAAACGCAATAACAACTGTTGTAGGTAGAATCTGTGTAAAAATTGCCAATTTAATCTGCAATTATCTTTTTCATCTGGAATATTAAATCTAAAAAAAATGTTTTGTTTTAAACGTTTTTTATCGACAACATAACTGAGTCTCTGTGGCAAAGATATTGTATGGTTGATTTATGTGAATGTTATCTTTCGTAATCTAAAGCAACGCAAACCATTATTTTGATATTCGTTATCATATTTCACCATATAAAAGTGTAATTCGAAGCTCTGTTTGTTACAGTGTAAATAGGTAATTAAAACTGCGGCGTGTTTCATAGTTGTAGGAACTGGAATTAGAGCATCACGTCTAACTGCCTTCGTGTATTGCGCACACGAAGATGTCTGAGTCTGCTTCGCAAGTTTTTACTCTAGATTTAAATGCACCTGTATAGGCGTATCGTGTTTAATTCTATGCTTTCTCTGCTTTGCAGCTTACGTTAAACTACAAAAAGGATTTCACGTAGAGAGAGATTCAAGTTAAAATTGTTCCACGTTATAGTGGTTCTTAACAAAGTAGAAGACAAACTTAGATTATTGCAGTATATTTGAAACTTTCTTCTCCTATTCTGTACGTATAGAACATTGTAGAGTTTTTATAAGCAGAATTTAAATTGATCCAGTATATTTGAAACTTTCTTCTCCTATTCTGTACGTATAGAACATTGTAGAGTTTTTATAAGCAGAATTGAAATTGATCCATTGGAATAAAGACTTATTTTAACACACAAATTTTAAATCCAACATACTGTTCATTTCTTTTTACTTAGTGTAGACACTGTGTTTAATTAGGCACAGTAGGAGATGCATATGATCGTAGTATGATTTCATGCATCATGACGTGTTTGCAAATTTTATCTTCCAACTTGAAAGCAACTCTTCTTTGTAATAAAACTGCTATAATGCTCTCAAATGTAACGTATATAATATACAGTTAAGCCCGAGGTAAAATGAATCAGTCTATGTATAAAATTGAGTCAGGAAATCAAATGGAGGTCGGTCGCAAAATAAAAATTATTCAGCTTTCATCTGCTGAAGAAGTAATTTACAGAAGCCCCCGACCATAATGGATTGTTTTTTAGTTAAAATAACAGAAAGACGTACACTGTCGGCCAACAGAGGCTCTGTTAGTTTCTGTATGATCACAACAACTGTAAGTGCAAGTGGTAGTGCTTATTTAAGACGTTAAGAATATTTATTGTTAGAACTGAATAAATACTATGGAATCTTTGTTTTAATACCATCAATACTACTTGAAAAAAAAGGTATTGCAGGCATTCGATTTGTAACATTTTGTTGGTAGTAAATATTTTCTTTACAGTAAATTTAACATGTAAAATTGAGCAAAAATGTATTAGGACCTAAAAGTAAATTTAGAGAGCGTTGGTTATTTGCAGGAAAATATCGGTACAGTATCCTTGTGGGCTGAAGGATGTGTGCACTCTTAGTACCTCAAATTTTCAATCGACGAGTATATTTAATCAAGCGAAGTGTGTACGGATGAAGTCTTTAGTTACTTGATAAAGTGGGCAAATCCTGTCCGTTAATGAGGAATCATTTCACAAATTAGCACTAATATATTTATTTGAGGTACACACATTAAAATTAATCTATCTAGTTTTCCTGTTTGAGTCTCATAATTGTGTACAACGTTAAGGTGAAAAACTTGCTTGATTGATATAAACACATTTGACGGTAGATCTTCGCATGCCGCATGCAGTGGCAAGTATTAGAAGGGATCGCATGAAAAAAATTGTACACCACAGTCCATTTTCAAATATCTGCAGTGTCTTCTTTTTTTCCATTTTTTCAATTACGTCAGATGGTCAGCACACTGTTATCTTTCCATCCATTTTTAACCTTTACCGAGTACTGCACAATTGTTTATTGTGCCTTTGACACTCTAAAGACGGGGATCATTCTTGAACGTAAAATTTGAGAGTGAGCTGTTCATTTCTAGCAGCATTCTCTCGAAACGGGACTTAATTATTTTAAAGTGAATGAAATCCAGGAAAATCTATAAATTTCTACAAATTCGTAACAATGTAATGGAGGACAACGGTAGTCTACTCTTCTCCACTAAACAGTGAGAAACACTCATCAGTAATGCGCCCATGTTCTCTAGGACACACCGACGTATAATGTAAAAAATAAGATGATGTGATTTCTTGAAGGAAAAAAAAGTATATGCTCAAGCGTTGCTTGATAACTGACTATACCTGCCCGGTGGAGACGAGAGGATATATCAATAAGGTTGTATTTGGCGGTAATGACATTATTTTAAATGTTAGCGAATAAATCAAAACATAGTTATTACTTGTATTTGGTAAAAGTCCTCAAACTACTACGTCAGATTTGCGTATGACGCATATCGAGATATTAAAAGAAAGAAAAGAAAAAAAAAATTGCTTGCTCGCTCAAAATTTAGCACCTGTTAAGCAGCAGAGAAAGTATTTGCTTTTATGAATGTACTGTTGTTTCTTCTTGTTACAAGGATCTAATAGACTACCTCAGACTATTATCAATGATGAGAGGACATGAACTATATTTTAGTACCTAACGCTATTTAGTTTGAAGACTGGGTAATACAGGTTCGTCTACAACTGAAGTAGCCAATCGATGAATGACTATTTTATTACGAATTATCACTGCTGAAGCGAACTAGAGATCATAAACTAAAAGGTCGTATAGTATTCCGAACGTTTGATTCCGGCTATAAGTTGACTTATCACCGTCAAATAGCGTGTTTACCGATGAAGCCCGTTCCAGGAGATTACAAATAGCGACCAGGAACTGCTCCGTCTAACCTATTACGAACTCAGATTACAAACTGGCGTAGATCATACACCAGCGAAAACACAGCTAAACATCAAACAGTTGCGGAATGCTGCGACACGTTTGAACCATTAAATCCGAAAGCAGTGTGGGCAGCAGCAGCAGCACGTACTCACATTAGCGGGCACTGGTTATTCCACAGGCAAGACGCTGCAACTTACCTGAAACAAAGAGAACACACACTTGAGAACCGTTTCTTTACGTACAAACATATTGAGAAAAGTAAATACGTACATATCAAACATTACTATACATGGATCAAACTCCAGTATTTCCGGCCGCACCAACAACAGAAATGAAACATGAAGAATAATAAAGTTAATGGACACTAGCGACGCGGAAAGTAGTAAATGATCAGTGAAAAATGTTATGAGTGCCTCAGGGAAGTATGATAGAAAATAATAGAGGTCCTATCTACATAAATGATTGGCTGGTCTGCCGAGAGGGAGAGGCGCCGAGGGGATTTCTGTGACAACTCGTTTCTCTGTTCTGAGAATAGTCTTTGTTGTGTTTGTGTGGTCGCTGACTATGAAAGCTGTTTTTTTTATTTTGATTTATTTTTAGAGGAACCATTCTAGCCATTGTTGCGTTTCTTACGAATGAAACATACAGAAATGGTATTGTCAACTTGGCGTGAAGACCGATCAGATGCAATTTCATTGCTTTTCCTAATACATCTACATCTACATAGATACTCTGCAAATCACATTTAAGTGCCTGGCAGAGGGTTCATTAACCACTTTCATAACTTTTCTCTACCGTTCCATTCTCTAATAGCGCACGGGAAGAAAGAACACCTAAATCGTTCCGTTTTCGATCTGATTTCTCTTATTTTATTGGGATGGTCATGTCTCCCTAAGTAGGTGGGTGCTAGCAAAATATTTTCACATTCAGAAGTAAAAGTCGGTGATTGAAACTTCGCAAACAGATCACGCCGCAATGAATAACGTCATTCTTTTAATGATTTTCACCCCAATTCGTGCAACATTTCCGTGACGCTTTCCCCCCCGTAACGTGATAAAACAAAACGAGCTGCCCTTCTCTGAACCTTCTCAATGTCTTCCGTCAGTCCCACCTGGTGAGGGTCCCACAAGGGGCAACGGTACTCCAGGAGAGGACGCACAAGTGTGATGTCGGCAGTCTCTTTGGTGGAGCTGGTTCATCTTCGAAGCGTTCTGCCAATGAAACGTAACCTTTGGTTCGCCTTCCCCACAATATTTTCTATGTGTTCTCTCCAGTCAAAGTTGTTCCTAATTGTAACTCCTAGGTATTTGGTAGAATTTACGGCCTTAAGGTTTGACTTATTTATCGCGTACTTGAAGTTCAGCGGATTTCTTTTAGTGGTCATGTGTATTACTTCACACTTTTCTTTATTTAGTGTCAATTGCCAGTTTTCGCACCTAATTGGAAAGATAATATTGGAAAGAGAGGCTCGCCACAATTTATTGTAAGTCAGTATACGCTATAACGTATGTAACAAGAAAGTATTTAGTACAATTACACTTACCAGATTGGAAGAGTAAGATACCTGGAAGAAATCCAGACTATCGGGATTTTTTAATTGTTGTCGTGAGAAATTAATGTTATGAACTAAATATTACTTTTTACTTTTCAAACCAACTTTCTACAGAGTGTTAACACTACTGTACGATAAATAATTTGCATTTAATTTATACTTTCCCACTCGAACTTGGCTGTGGATTTTACAGAGCTTAATTGATTTGGATCCTTTAAGAGTATTCAGAGAAGATTTAAAATTCAAACCAACTGCATCATATTTCAACCTATGAAATCGGCCTTTATGAAAGTAAGACACAAAGGTATTTTCTGCTCAAGCTGCCACTGAGATTTTATTTAAATATATGGTGAAACATGAACATTTGTGCTAGGCCGTTTTCCAAAACCGAAATTAATGCTTACTAGGCAGTCGCGCGTCCACTGCACCATCTACACCGACTACCCTCAAATGTTTGTTAAGCTTAAGTATACTAAAGACGACACAAACATCCATGCCCGAGGGGGATTCGAACCCCCGACCGTAGCGGCCGTGCAGACTGTGACTGACGCGCCGCAGTCCCCGCGGCCGGCCGACTACCCTCAACACCGTGTGAAGAGAAGGCCTGCGCGCTGCCGTGCCACGTCACGCAGAGTAGGTCGCGATCGCGAGGCTCACTGGCTGGCCGATGGGGCACAGCCCACCGCCTCACAGCGGCCAGCCAGTGCGACCTACTCTGCGTGACGTGGCACGCCAGCGCGCAGGCCTTCTCTTCACACGGTGTTGCTACCCTACCACGTTCGTGCCAGACCCAAATTTCCAACTTATCCACACATTGTTGACGAGAAATACAAATGATGTAATTTATTTTAAATTTCTGATCTTTTTGGTCTGTTGAACGATGTTAGATCCGTTCGACAATGAAGCAAATGAAAGTTTGTGATATACTGAAATTATTAGGCTATACAGAAATTTACCAGAAGCTTTTTGTCACGAAATTATGTATTTTCCCTGGAGTCTGGACATTATATGAAATGTCAGGAGAATCCAGACGAATCTTTATAATTTCTCAACCCTAATAACAATAGTATAGTTCATTCACGTTTCTCAATGTTAGAATTTTTCTTCTTCAATCTTGAAGACAGGAAAATTTTTCTTCTATCATTTGAAAAACTGGTAAGGTGTCAAAAAAGCAGGCGTCTTCTCGATAGCTAGAGTGGAAAATAAAGGAGAGAAAAGTGAAGTGATAGGGTTGTGGAAACTAGCCTGTTAGCACTTACTGAATAATAATACAGGTTAAGGATGACATTCGTCCAAATGTCTATTCTTTCTAATTAGCGAGAGCGATGCAGTTCTTTAATATTTTTCTGTTTACCTTCCATTATGTTCTTAATTTCAGCATTATGAAACAAAAATTATGAAAATGGACAAGAATATCATCCCTTTTGCTTTTAACCACGAGAAATCGTCTCCTTATTACTGTGAAGAACACTACTAATAATATAGTTTTCACTACGCGCTGCATCTGGAAAAGGAAGTTCAGAAGAAAGTGAAGAAAATTTACAGAGTTGTCGCATTAAACCAGACCCTCTCATCGTGATGCAATTTCCTGTGAAGCTTCTTCGTCGTTTTAAGGAAAGATCAAAACCATATGAGTGTGTAAAGTAAAAATCGTGGAACTAGAAAAAGGGATTTAAGCGGATTTTAACATAACGATAGTAGGTATTTTGGATTGCAGTCGTCAAATTTTATTTCATGTGCAAGCAATCTAGAATTCAGCTTGTTGAGGTGACGAGCCCAAGCAACAGCAGTGTTTCAGTCCATATTCTCGGCCTCACGACACCGTTTCTCTATTCATCTCCCCTCCCATGTGACTGTGCATTACCTCCTCCCTTCTCTTTATTTCTAACTGAATGTTTGTTAAAATATAATGTATAAATTGGAACTAAATAAATCGAGAAATTTTTCAGAGTTGTGGTAACTATTCTTTCCTTATATACAGGGTTTCTCATTACAAACTTTGAGCACTTGTAGACAGGGTAAGAAATGCATAATAATTGGTAAAGCACCCATGTCATCCATTAACGCTATGAGCTTTTCTTGACTTTTTGACGCTGTGAATCAAATCTATACTACACGAAGCTCTTTTCTTTACACATTTGAGAAGGAAGTTCAATATGTTCAATTGTAAACCTATTGGATCAAAATACTAGGTCATCAATCCATAGACTTACAGACAACTTATACTAAATGTAAGCGTAGGCTTCTGCGGCCATTGTCACTTTAAATAAAGTTTTTCAGGGTATTAGAACGCATCGTCATTGTGTAAAACCAACCAACGTTTCGTCCACTATTGCAAGTCGCCTTCTTCAGGGTATTCGTCTTACAAAAACTTACACTAAGGTCAACACACACGCCCATTCCCGAGAAAGGACACGAACCGCCGGCAGGAGCGGCCCCCAGTCAATAGCATGATGTCTTAGAATACGCATCTACTTCCGCACGTTAATAAAGGAAATAATATGGACCAAAACAATAACAAAATGTCTAGTAAACATGGGCTATAAAAAGCATAAATTCGAGCTTTGAGTAACGTCTACATATTCGGTTATCTCCTGTTTACACGTTTCTTCTACTGTTCAAGTGCTCATAACTTTTAAGGTATTCATTGTAGAAAAATATGTGACTCTGAACTGTCATAAAAATAATGATTTTAAAATTAACAAGGTTTCTTACGAGTGCGGCAATTTCGCATCTCACCCGGGGCGGCAGTTAGGCTTGCGCCGACCCTGACTTGTGCGACCCATTATTAATTACTGCTCGAGGGTTTGGCACCCCTGATAGGATTCAAGGAATACTTAGAATTCAGATGCGGACTGCTAGATTTTTGTTGCTGGCAGAGAGTCAACACACAAGTATTATGAAGATCTCGCGGGAACTGAAATGGGAATCCCTGGGCGAGAGGCGACCTTATTTTTGAATAACACTGTTGAGAAAGCAGCATTTAAAGCTGAGTGTAGAATGATTCTGTTGTCGTCAACTATTATTTCGTGAAAGTGTAACAAAGATAAGAGACAGGAGGGGTCCTATGGAGGCATACTGACAGTAGTTTTCCCTTGGTTTTTTTACGAGTGGAACAGGAAAGAAAATGACTTGCAGTGGTACAATGTATACTTCGTCACGCACCACGAGGTGGTTTGCGGAGTATTTATGTAGATGCAGATGAAGATGAAGCGTTTCTTCCTTTTTATTCGCATAAAATGCATAAAAATCTTAGGCTGTATGGAATAATCGTAATGGAGAAATGAAATTCTGCCATTATAATACAATCCTTTAGCGATACTCAAAGGACGTTACAAAAATTTGCTGCCAGAGGCAATGAATTATGCCAGTCGGAAGAAGCTGAAAATTTTTGCCTGACCGAGATTCGAAGCCTGGTTCCCTGTTTACTAGGTGGTACCGCTGACCACTACGCCATCCCAACACGACTGCACGGACTATGTCCGGAAGAAATGACAAGGCATGTTTATAATGAACGTGAAGGCGGCCAGCGAGCCCTTGTTGAGCGCGGGGCACAGCACGCTGCATCTGTTACAGGAGTCGCCGAAACGCTGCGAGTGAAGAACGTGGGCAGGGGCGCTACGTCAGTGGCGGGTGGATAACCTGTCTGACTCGAGCGTGGTACAGCAGTCCGCGCAGTAGTGGCCAGCACGATGACGAGTGAGCACCAGAACAGGTTCTAATCCCAGTCTGGCACTAATTTTCAACACTTCCTCTTAATATAAATCACTGCCTCTGTCAGTTAATGTCTTTATTTTCCTCTGAGTCTTGATTGATATTGTTAGTGAAGGAAGGAAACTTGGAGTTTAACGTCCCACCGACAGCGTGGTCATTAGAGACGGAGCTTACTCTCGGAGTGTTTGGGTAAGGAAGTGGAAGGAAATCGGCCGTGCCCTTTCAAAGGAACCATCCCGGCATTGGCCTGGAGTGATTTAGCAAAACCTAAAATCTGGATAGCCGGAGGTGGATTTGAACCACCATCCTTCCGAATGCGAGGCCAGTGTGTTACCACTGCGCCACCTCGCTCGGTATTGTTAGTGAAATTCGTGTTTATATCTACGTGGGATACTCTGCAAATCACATTTAAGTGCCTGGCAGAGGGTTCATCGAACCACCTTTATACTATTAATCAACCATTCCACTCTCGAATAGCTCGCTGGAAGAAAGAACATCTGAATCTCTCCGTTCGAGCTCTGATTTCTCGTATTTTATTCTGATGATCATTTTTACCTATGTAGGTGCGTGTCAACAATATATTTTCGCATTCGGAGGAGAATGTTGGTTTAAGCTTTAAATGAAACACTATGGTTTGTACAGATATGTCGAAAACTTTCGTATAAATGAATGAAGGAGAACAGAAAGGTACCACACTTACCTTTATTTTTGTAAATAGGATTTCTATATCCAAAGGATGAAAAAAAAAAAAAAAAAAAGAAAAGAGCGGGAAGTCTTCACTCAGTTGTGCGGCGCGTGCGTGGAGTACTTCATTGATGAGCTTCTGAAGGGAGATAATGAGGAAGAAACGAGAAAATGATGTAATTATATTACATCATCAATTACTTTAACCTCACGAGTAAATAAATAAGTTCAAATCAAATTTTCAAATGTTTGTTAAGCCTAAGGGACTTTACTACGGGTTCATCAGTCCCTAAACTTATAAATTACGTATGAACTATCTGATACTAAAGACGGCACAAACATCCATGCCCGAGGGGGAATTCTAACCCCCGACGGGGAACGGCATCGCGCATCGTAACATAGCGCGTCAATGCGCTCGGCCGCTCCACCGCGTCAAATAAATAAGTATAAAAAGTTATACACAGCTGATAAATTTCGGAAAATTTAAACTGATGTAGACTATAATAAAATGTTTCGGTTTTGTAACTTAAAAATTCCAGAAATATATACCTCGGTTTTCCCGTGCGCAGTTCGAGAATAGGCTGGCAGAGAAATAGTCTCAGGGTTGTTTGGTAAACCTAATACGCAAGAGTCCATTGTCGGACTGGCACGCCTCGTGTCGTTCTTTGCCTAATGAAAGTCATTGCTACCTGACTATATACCCGTCAATTAATAAAACATTGAACTCTCGGGGTACGTAACGTCGGTGTTTGCAAGAATTAAGCAGTCTACTCTCTCATCCTATTCTTTTCTTTCCCAGTGGCTTGTAATATACTGTGAAGTTGAGCTGGTTCCGTGTGAGGCAGGCTGGGCATAGAGGCACAGGCCAGTGACTTGGTGGCAGGTCAAGCACCTCTGGGAGCTGCGGCTCGCCTTTCAGACGGGAGCGCGAGAGGATGAGACCAAGTGACCGTCTATGGACACGGCAGCTCAGCCATTGTATGGCGCGGCGCCACACAGCCGCGCTTCCGCGTCTCTCGTAATGGCCTGCGTTCACAGCAGTCCTATAATGTAACGTGACGAGCTCCTGCACCCGTGCACCGCCATAACAGAAAAACACATTTCAAAGGAACTTTGTCTTGTGTTGACGGACGCCAATCTACAATGTTGTCAGGGGACATCAAATAACAGGTAGGAATCCTCGCGTCCTGTGAGAAGTGACGTAGTTTAATTGTGTATAGGAATTTTTCTTTGACACTACTTCACGTGGGTGAACAACCTCTTGTCTCAGATGTTTTAAGGGCTCTACTCATTGGTTAATCTTAAGAAGTAAGAGAAGGAAACAGGATGAAACTTTCCGAAAAATGTGGACGCGGAAATGAGCATATGAGCTGAAGTAGAGGGCAACGTCTACTAAATGTTCAAATGTTTGTCAAGCTTATGGGACTTAACTAGGGGGTCATCAGTCCTTAAACTTACAAACTACTTATGAACTACTTACAACTAAGGACAGCACAAATATCCATGCCCGAGGGGGGATTCGAACCCCCGACCGTAGTGGCCGTGCAGACCGTGACTGAAGCGCCTTAGTCCCCTCAGCCACCGCGGCCGGCGCAACGTCTACAGTTGGGGAGAAGGGCTGTTACAGCGTTCTCGAACTCTTCTCGCTTTTGTGTGCATGTTGTAGTGAGCTCGTCCGTGCAATTGTTCGTAGGTTTGTAGGGTATAGCTTTAAAGGAATCCATGATGGCTGGATAATAAGAACTATAATTTTTCTCCGAAATACAATCACCCCGCCGGCCGCGGTGGCCGCGGGGACTGCGGCGCGCCAGTCACGGTCTGCACGGCCACTACGGTCGGGGGTTCCAATCACCCCTCGGGCATGGATATTTGTGCCTTCCTTAGTAGTGGCTAGTTCATAAGTAGTTTGTAAGTTTAGGGACTGATGACCCCTTAGTTAAGTCCTATAAGCTCTACAAACATTTGAACAATCACCCCGTTATTCATGACCTTTGGTCAAATATCATGAAGGCGTCATATACTTTCGCGCGACTATTTCTGTTGATGTCCTGCACTGACCGCACTATGGCATGGATAATGTCATCTCTGGTGCTGTACCGAATCCCTCGCAGTGGTTTTTTCACTTTGGCAAAGGGATTGTAATCACAGGAACTAATGTCTGGTGGATGTTCCAGAGTCTCCCACTGCCAGGAGAACAAGAGTTTTTGGACAGCAGCAGTGGTGTGGCATCGTGCTTTGGCTTGCAGAATGATTTACGTGCTGCTCCGCGATACGTCGTTGCTTTCGTATGAGAGTTGGACTACCAGTGCAACATTTGACAGAACAGTACCCCATCATTCAGCAGGACTTGCACGCGGTCACTTGGTAGTAGCATCACCTGACTGAAGCAGAATTACTATAACATAGAATCAGCACACATACACACAAGACGAATAAATAAACAACTGTACACACAGCCTAGCAGACAGTACCTAACAGTAAATCCCGCACATCATTTCAAGGGTAAACCCCTAGTACATATGCTGGGCGACAGCTAAAAAAGAAGTTATAATGATTGTAAATCTATGGGACAAAACTTCGTTGCTCATTAGGGCCTAGGCTTGCAAACTAGTTAAAATAACTTAAACTAATCTGTGAACAAAACACACACAAACACACACACACACACACACACACACACACACATGGCTGAGGGAGGCCTCGAACATCCGACGGCGAGCAACCACGCTCTCCGCGGCAAGGCGCCTTAGAACGCTCGGCCACTCCACCGCGGCGCGACGACTAGCAAGTTGTCGACTCACATCGGAAGATGTTGGCCGCAGTAGACAAGGAAACGTCAGGTGAAAAAAGTTTGACGGATGATCCACGGCATCTTAGCCGAGAAGTTTTAATTAATGGTACTTGATATAACTTATTAATGAAGTATGTATTAGAGATTAAGTGAACCATTGTTTCATATCATAGTTAGATCATCACCCTACGAAGAGCAACACCTATGTATCGTGTTTGTGAAGCACACTCTTTCCCTATTTAATATCCGTGAGTGACACCTTGTATTAAATACTTATGAGCATGTGGTGAGCTATCTAACTGTCGGTCCCTCCAACCCATTCTGACATCGACAGGGGTACGTCGAAAGCACGTCTGTGCCTTTAAAAACCCCTACTGGACGCGTAATGCAAAATTAGTGTGTATTCATTAAGATGAAGGTTAGATGTCCAGTATGGCTAGGTTATGTTGCGACGAAAAAGTTGAATATGATAAAAAGGGTTCTCATTCAGGTTGGAAAGGATGGAATTTGTTCTTGATGATTAATCTTGCTATAAGCTGAAAGAATATTTGTATTATGCGCCTGTAATTCTATAAAATTAATTTATGAAATACACAATATTTTAGAACAATTGGTCGTGATGTGGAAGAGATTACGAAGCTCGTAACTTGTAATTGAAACACGTGTATGATGAAAGAGTTTTATTTCTTTCCAGACCAATTTGTAGCTGTTAGTAGCAAGGTGTGCGACTACAAAAGAAGAAATATAAGAAAGGTGGAGAGCACCATTGGGTCAATACGGCAGGTGGCAGACGTCTGCAGCGATCTCGCCCTGCCATTGTGTCCACACAATTCCAACAAGTCCGGCCACTGGTAAAACTAACACCTACGCGAATCTCTCGCAGCAGTCAGGTGGCTCTCAAGAGCAAAAATCAGTAAGAGGTTCAACGCACATCACATATGAAGAGACTGAGTATATGTCTGTTAATAAGGGCCGTTCAGCCATGAAACCCCAATCAGAAATGGTGGTTGGTCGGTTATTTAATTACGTGTTTCAAAGGTCAGATTCTCGATTTTTGAGATGCACACAAGTTTCAAAAGTTTGTTACTCTGCACACATGACTTTTATATCCTTCCATTCGCTAGACTCCAGTAAAATGGAATCATATATCAAGTGTTGTAAGTTACAACGCTTGTCCCTCCTCATTTGGAGTATTTCTGCCCAGTGTGGGATCCTTATCAAGTGGGTTTGACGGAAGTCATTGAAAGAGTCTAAAGAAGGCAGCTCTTTTTGTATTGTCACGATAAAGGGGATACAGTGTCACGGAAATGATACAGGATCTGGGATGGGAATCATTAAAAAAACGGCGGTTACCGCTGCTGCATGGTCTAATTACAAATGCGAATGCAAAAATATATGTTGACTCCCACCTATATAGGTAGAAATGATCATCAGAGTAAAACACGAGAAATTAGAACTCGAACGGAGAGATTCAGATGGTCTTTCTTCCCGCGCGCTATTCGAGAGTGGAATGGCAGAACAATAGTATAAAGGTGGTTCCATGAGCCCTCTGCCAGGCACTTAAATGTGATTTGCAGAGTATCCCATGTAGATGTAGATGTGATTTAATATTGTACTTCGTTATGTAATGAAGTGGTTGTTCAAATGTTTGTAGAACTTATGGGACTTAACTACGGGGTCATCAGTCCCTTAGCTCACAAACTACTTATGAACTAGCTAAGACTAAGGACGGCACAAATATCCATGCCCGAGGGGGGATTCGAACCCCCGACCGTAGTGGAAGTGGTTGTAAATGACTATATAGTTTCCTGTAATTGTTAGGACAACGAGTAGCACAGGGAATTTAAAAATGGTGTGTAGTATTATAGATAACAATGTTTTATATTTTTTAATGTTCAGCTTTCCTAAATTTGAGTGTGTACAATCAATAGAATGTCTTACTTGGCTTATGTATTACAATGATTACGACAGAGTGTTTAAAAGTTTGGAATATAAAACTCAACACTATACAGAAAATTAGTTTTTATCCTTTTTTATTACCAGTGTATATCTCAAACATGAGTCAGAAGTTAAAATATTAAAGTAATGTAATTTAATATGACTATTTATTTGATTTTTACGAGGTATTTTGACGTAGGGTGTTTACGAAATTATTTATTATTATAGTATCTTTGTCCAGAGCGTCCAAGAAAGATGAAAATAATACGTATTGGGATGAAGTGGAAAACTGTTTTTAGTGTGTACCATTTCTATTGTCAGTGGGCAACTGGGACAAATCAGTTTGCTATGCTCATCACAGATAGTCCTTTTATAATATTTACAACTCGACACTACCGCAACAACAATGGAAATATTTGGTTTCAATATATTGTAGTCAACATACTTATTGGAACACACAGTGGAAAGTATTTCTGGTTCCTCAGACCCCGGTGTGAGGTATGAGGGTAATAATTCATAGTTTATCTATTGATCTATATTTTTAAGCTAACTAGATTATTACATATAGGCTCTGTCTTACGTCATATCACCGTTACACTGCATAATTGCTTTCAGCTGAGGTTAGTAAAACCAATAAACACTGAAGTGTCGCCGGCCGCGGTGGCCGAGGTGACTGAGGCGCTCCAGTCACGGTCAGCACGGCCACTACGGTCGGGGGTTCGAATCCCCCCTCGGGCATGGATATTTGTGCCGTCCTAGTTCGTAAGTAGTTCATAAGTAGTTTGTAAGTTTAGGGACTGATGACCCCGTAGTTAAGTCCCGTAAGCTTAACAAACATTTGAACATTTGAACTGAAGTGTCATAAATGATAACGTTAATAATAATAATAAATAGTTTAGGGTTGAAAACCCAACAAATAACGTCTGTTGCAGTAATATTTGTTTATTAAGAAAGAAGTTTTTGATCACTGA
Source organism: Locusta migratoria (assembly GCA_026315105.1). NCBI lineage: Eukaryota > Metazoa > Arthropoda > Insecta > Orthoptera > Acrididae > Locusta > Locusta migratoria. The sequence goes on from CM048755.1 coordinate 458,459,121, forward strand.
ATCTGCAACAAGTTCCTAATGATGGAATGCTGCTCTATAGATATATTTTCGTTGTGGAGGTTAAGTTCTTCCCAAAATATTATGTATATGTATATTTAGTATATGCGATTTTAACAAGTTTTAATTTGCATAAATGTCATACTTTTATCAACACACAAGACAATAATTTTACTGCCACACTGGGTGAACAAAACGGTGTTCTCCGTTATTAAAGTGACGAGAGCGTAGGTTCTTTTAAGAGCCAGATAGTATGTACAAATTCTTACGTATATCACGCGAAAAACCAATGAAGATAAAATTAGGGAGAGTAGCGAAACCTGGCGACAGTTCGTTGTGGCTCAGACTCATGTGAAATGAATGGTACAGTGAATAAAGGAATTCTTGGGAACGCAAACTCTCTGAGAAAACACACCAATTAAATTAAGAAAAGTTAGAAGATAATGTTTTCTCAGATTATGAGGAGTTATTGTACCGTTTTGTTTGTCAGTTTTCTTCTCACACATATGATCAGACGGTTTACCGGCTCCGAGCATATAGTGTGTAACTGTCCTTGAGAAAAGCCGTCATTTTGTACGCAATGTCCACCCACTTCCCATACCTCTCCCTTCCCATCCCCTCCAACCTCTCTCTATCTCCTGCTACCCTCAGCGTAGTTATTACAAATGAAGACATAAAAATTTCAAATTTTGTAAAAAAGTTGGCAGACGACCACAAAGTTACTCTTACAGAAAATTAAGCGGAATAACGACGCCAGTGAACAGCGTCGTTTGAGTACAAATTTCCTTAGTACAAGGTTTGTACTTCCACTGCTGACAGCATCATCTGCTAAGTAGTTGTGGCATTGTGTTTTTTCAGTATGCGTTTGTTACTGCAAATGAAACATTTAGACAAGGACGTTGTGATTTCAGCAAACGTGATTACATTTTTGTGTCATTTCTGCCGCAACACCCGATGGGTACATAAAGCAGAAGTTAATAGCACTGCGACATTCACATATTATTATTATTATTATTATTATTATTATTGTAGTTATGACAGTCGTAAATTTTTATGAGTATCACCAGAGTTATAGAGGTCTACTGTCTCTTACCACTCTTAAGGGCTACTCACACAGATGGTTTCTGTGTTGTGCACAGCTCTTGCAAAGTACCTTTCGAATTGTAGAAGTTTCATTGGCTTCGTCATAAAATTAACGTTAAAAAACGGTACTTCGTTTTTCGCGTTCACTTGTTAATGTTACTAGTACAGACTATGGTCGAAATTCACAAAGTGTCGAAGTTCAATTAAAAAAAAATGTATTTGAAATTTATTGGAATGCAGCTTCTTAGTTGCTACCTGAACCTTCCATTCGAATGTAATACGGAAAGTATGAATTCTTAGCATGTCAAAATGAAGTAATAAAAATTAGGAACTTAGTTGAATTCTCTGGTAGCAGCAGCGGATGACCACAAATTTATTCTTTGAGGATAATAAGCGAGGTAGCGACACCAAGAAACAACGTTATTTTGTTACGATGAAATTTTCATTCCCACTGTTAAAACCGCGGTGGATCGTCGTGTAATATCCCCTTCACACACGTAAACTTCTACTGCATTTATTGGCTACGTACGCACAGGATTTTTGCTTTGTCCACATCTGTGGCAAAGCCCCTTTCAAATTATGCAAGTTTCATTGCCATCCTTGTATAATTTTATTACAAATTTGTACTTCAATTTTTGTGTTCGCGTATTTATATAATGACTCCACCGCACACAGTGGCTTACGAACAATGTTTATCCAGGAAACTATTCACAATTGCGACGGGAAGTGGGTCAAATGACAGTAAACGAAGTACTCTGCTTGCGCGTCCAGAAAGTAAGTTCCGTTTGGTAATAAAATGAAATTGTACACAGACACAGAAGAAATTTTTGTTGCACAAAAATCTACAACTCTCAAACTACTTTTCCATATAACTGCCGAAATTTTGCAGGCATTTGTCATAGCGTGGCACCAGGTTTTGTATACCTTCTTCATAGAAATCTGCCGCCTGTGTCTTCAACCAGTTGGAAACAGTTTCTTTCAGCTCGTCGTCCATAGCGAGAGCACTAATTGTAAACCTGCGGTTTTCCTGGATCTTGTCATCAATCGCGTGAACCAGCTCTTCTGTAACCAAAGGTGGTCGCCCACTTCGTTCTTCATCGTGCACATCACTACGCCCGCCATTGAACTGTCGGACCCATCTTCTCACCATCGAATCACTCATCGCATTTGGTCCGTAAACATCGCAAATTTGCCGATAAATTTCACTTGGTTTCACTTTCCTCGCATTCTGAAACCGAATCACCGATCTGATTTCACAGGCGGCGGGATTTTCAATCAACGCCGACATTTCAAACGAGCACAACAAAGCGTACGTAACTGACAGCGATCTCCAAATGGCACACGTTCTTCTCCTTGATACTCATCGTCTAAAGCGCATGTGCGGAACTGCAATCGCAGCGCTGCAGCGGAGATAAATTGAAACGGAACTTACTTTCTGGACGCGCCTCGTATGTAGGTGGTCGTTGTTACGAAGTTGTTCGGGTTAAACTATTAGTTTCCGACCAATATTTAAGCCTCAAAATTATTCCATTTAGTACACTGTACCTTTTGTGTTATTTATACCGTAAATATTAGCGTACTGTTAGATGCCTGAATGCTGATTCGTGACCTAAATTGGCAGCTTCGAAACGGCCCTTTGAAGGTTGGTGGGGAACAGCAGTTAGGCACTTTCTCTTGAGGGATTTCATCTGCAGTAAACATGTGTTGGCTCTTTTGTCTTAGTTACCGGTGTTTATGAGTAGCAAGGTAGTCACTAATTGGCAGCGCACGGGAGAGTGTTAGACGGGCGGTTGCGCATTTATACCGCTTCCTTAGGCGCGCGCAGCCGGCTGCTAAACTGCCGCAGCCGTACGAGTGAACGTCACCTTCGCGTCGCCCTCATTACACTTCATTCACGGAACCAGCGCTGCTGGCTGCTGGCTGCGACGCCACGAATACGTTCCAATATTCGCACGGAAAATTCACTAACGGACGGAACAAAAGTGATTAACACAGAAGGAATGGTTGAAATGAATGAAACTACACATGATGAAAGACCACGCGACTTTATTGAACGGATTACAGCAGGGTGGCAAATGTGATTACGCGAGCGCGTGCGGTGTTGGCCGCGGGCAGCTTTCCTCCAACGCTGCGGTAGCGTCGCAAACAAGGCAGCGCCGAGCACACCAATTTCAGCTAATGGCCTTTTTCGGTGCCGAAGTCTCATAGCAGCGCGTCGTACAACAAAATTACAGAATGTAGCCGGCCGCGGTGGCCGCGGGGACTGAGGCGCTTCAGTCACGGTCTGCACGGCCACTACGGTCGGGGGTTCGAATCCCCCCTCGGGCATGGATATTTGTGCCGTCCTAGTCCGTAAGTAGTTGATAAGTAGTTTGTAAGTTTAGGGACTGATGACCCCGTAGTTAAGTCCCATAGACTATACAAACATTTGATTTGAACAGAATGTAATGTGGCTTTACAAATGCAAATGCCATGGCGGATGGCAATATGCCTTATGCTATACAGTATCATTACTCATCATGTTACTTTTTATTTTATTTTATTTAATTTTTTAGAAAATGAAACCAATTTTACAAAATGGTGTGTCATGTAACATGATAATACATGACACAATATCATGTAGGATGTGAAACAATGTGACATTTATTCTTTAACTATGATGTGATAAATGAAGTCATATATTTCATCAAAATATGTGTCACACACCACTACAAAGTGTCAGGCCATTGAAAGGCACGTCTCACCACATGGAAAGTACATGACATATGAATCTTATAAGTCAGATACTGTTTTTAGACCACAAATGGTTGTGATGTGCGTAAACTTTATATGCAATTTGATATTTGCCGAAATATGACTTACAGTGCCCGATGTGATATGTTACACGTCAGGACATGATTTAATGGGCTTCTGACTTACGATGTGTTGATTTATATGTTTCTGAAGCTTCCAGATAAGCAGAGAAGCTTGTCCTGTTGTTTTATATCTTTGATTCTGGGCAAGAAAAATTGTGCTGTGATATGAACATTTTTCATTCCAGTTTCCAACTTTTTAGTTGTTGAATCGACAAGGGTTTGACATTAAAAGGTCTTCAAACTCCTTCGCCTAAAAGTTAAATGAATGACGTCTTTACGATTATATTGCTCTGTATAGTTAAAAGTTTACTGCAGTTAACTAATAAATACGTCTGTGCCACCATGGTTTTCGGCAAGCACAACTACACGGAATACGCAGTCTCCCTCGGCAATTCTAACTCTAATCCCAACTCAGCCTATCTTGAGGCTCCCCTTTTAACTCGTTCTGTTTTCCAATATCGGAATAGCAACTCAGCATTGAACGAAATGAGGATTATCCGTCCTTCAACTCAGACATGTGCGACACTTATATTGGACAACTATATGTTCCTGAGACAGGTGTATGTCTGAGGAGAGAGAGAGAGAGAGAGTAGCAGAAAAGTATTAGAAGAGAACTCAACTGAAACAAAACGTCAAACAAATGGAACAGAACTACAGATTGCTGATTACTTGCTATAAGTGGAACAGAGTCGGTCATTACAAAAGCCCTCTCACATCAAAGACTCTCCTCAACACACTGAAGATCAAATGTTCAAATGTTTGTAGAGCTTATGGGACTTAACTACGGGGTCACCAGTCCCTCGCCGGCCGCGGTGGCCGACGGGACTGAGGCGCTCCAGTCACGGTCTGCACGGCCTCTACGGTCGGAGGTTCGAATCCCCCCTCGGGCATGGATATTTGTGCCGTCCTTAGTGTTAGCTAGTTCGTAAGTTGTTTGTAAGTTTAGGGACTGATGACCCCGTAGTTAAGTCCCATAGGCTATACAAACATTTAAACATTTTAAACCAGTCCCTAAACTTACAAACTGCTTATGAACTAGATGACATAAAAGTTTTCTGGGTATTGTACCGCGTCATGATGTAAGGCTATTACTTAAATAACCGACGTTTCGGCCAACGTTACAGTGGCCTTCATCTGGTATTTTAGTAATAGCCTTACATCATGACGCGGTACAATACCCAGAAAACTTTTATGTCATCTGACTCTGGCCGCGGAAGCCCACGTAATTATACTTATGAACTAGCTTATACTAAAGACGGCACAAACATCCATGTCCGAGAGGGGATTCGAACCCCCGACGAGGAACGACCTCACGCATCGTAGCATAGCGCCTCAATGCACACACTGAAGACTATGACCAACCAGCCAAGAGACAGTTGCCCTGTAGGTTCGATGGCACACTTACATTCATATTCGATTCTCCGATTATTGTCTTGTGTAAGTTTGTTTCAGTATTGTCGCAAAGAGCCAGCCACACTGTTGTTTCCGTCGTTACAGCAGTTCAGTAAATATAGACAGTTGACGCTCGGCTCCAGGATGGAAACAGCACTGATGGGTGGTTCACAGGAGCACCATACGGGTGTGGGCCGAAGTACAAGCGGATATGATACCTCGACGTCTCGGTGGGTGAGCCTACCAATCCGACAGAAGAAGTTAAGTATGTATAGTTGATTCCGATAACACGGCATCGACAACACGGTCCGTCTCACGGGACAAGGCGGGGAATGAGCACAGAGGAAGAGAGTTATGTGAGGCGACGTTTAAAGCCAGCAGACACTTGGAGCAAGGCGCGACCGCCTGAGGGCTACCGCGGACAGCGGGCTCCTTCATCACGCCGTCATGTCAGTAATAAATGTGCCACCACCACTCTCCCTTTATTTGCGTCCAGCGAGCCACAAAAGTCTCCAGGCATGCCCCAACAAAACAGTTGCGGTTTCCAGCCTGGGACACAGCCTTACAAATATAACTGTGTTGCAAATTAGATGCCTTTGTCAACTTATCGCAAACGAACATGTCAAAACAACGGTGTTATATTACAAAAAAATATTTTTTTAATAAGGACCATTAAATTTAGAACACGTAATTTGTTACGCGCTGTAAGTACGATGTTTGTAGATTTTGAGCAAACATCTATGCTTACGACTTTCCTTGTTCTTTCTGCACTCGGAACGAGCGTCTGATACTGTAAACATTACATAGTACTGAAAGTCAGAAATGCAATTGTTTATTGATGTGTAATACGTCTTTATCAAAACAAGATAGCTTTTGTGACCTAAAGGCGAAGCAATCCGAAGGAAGTATTCTCAGGGTTTAGTGTACTGTTGTCTACTAGTTCATAAGAAATAAATTACAAGTTGGTCAGTAAACAGTAAACAAATGGAGAAGGGAATCAGTTGTGGTATTTCAAAGGAACTATCCTTCCAGTTGCCGCAAGTGATTCACGTAAACGTAACGAGGCCCGTCCATAAAGTGAGTTCCGTTTGGTTATATAAAACGAACGGGTACAGATACAGAAAAAATATTGATTGTACAAAGATCTACAACTGTTAAACTACTTCTCTACATAGCTTCCAAAATTTTGTAGGCAATTGTCATAGCATGACACAAGGGTTTGTGTGCCTTTTTCACAGAATGTTGCCGCCTGTGTATTCAACCATGATGTAACATGTTCTTTCAGCTCGTCATCATCGTTCAAGTGTTGTCCACCAAGGACAGATTTTACGTGTAAGAAGAGGATTACTGTCAAAAGATCTTTTTTTCGCGATAATGCCTGACCTCACACACCGAATGAGACCTAACAATTCTTACGTAAATTTCAATGGGACCTGTTTAATCATCCCCCATACAGCTCAGACCTCTCTCCTAGCGACTTTCATCTCTTCTTACACCTGTCCTTGATGGTCAACACTTCAACGATGATAAAGAGCTGTTACCACATGGTTGAATACACAGGCGGCAAACTTCTGTGAAGGATGCATGCAAAACTTGTGGCACGCTATGAAAAGTGCCAACAAAATTTCGGCAGTTATGTGGAAAAGTAGTTTAAGAGTTGTAGAATTTTGTGCAATAAAAATTTCTTCTGTATCTGTGTACAATTTCATTTTATTACCAAACGGAACTTACTTTCTGGACAAACCTCGTAAATTCGAATCTCGCCCTGCCGAGTGTCTTAAACATAATGGCAACCGCCACCATGAAGCTCTCTACATAAAACTGTTACATATTTACCATATTACGACAATATGTTTCACGATCTCAACGCTTTCTTCATTTTACATCTATACCTCAATAAGACATACTCCTCATTATCAGGCAAACAATAAGAGAAAGTGTCTTTTACTAACGTCCGTATAATTCAATTAATGTTTCCAAAATGTCTTATCTCCATACGTCAGATAAATTTGTGTATTCTTTCTTACGGTAGTGAAATATACGGTCGAAAATCAACCATTTTTATATTTTAACGGTGTACAAACGCATAAGCGTTATGATTCTACGGTTGAAATGTTAAAGCTGCCGTCCACTTGGGTAGGAAATTACCATTTTCTGACGTCGCACTGCAATATTCGATAATACGCTCAGCGACCAGTGAAGCTCTTTCATCTCTTCACAGAAAGAGATTCCCGCCGCAGCCGAATATGCGTGCCACACAAAGCTAAATCTTTTACTATAGAAACGTTATTTTCATTGTGGAAGACTTTTCCCTGGTTATTATTTTTTAAGCGTGTATTATTGCTTTCCGGATTTAAATTAGAACACGGGTGTATTAAAAATCATTTCTGATTCGCTTAATTTGTGGTGTGACTTTTCGGACATGTTATTCAGGAAATGTGCTCTCATTTACCGATTGTGCTTCAGTTTCGACACCATCGAATGACGATAACTTTTTATAATACAACAGCCAAACCCAGCTACTATGGATTCATATAGCTGATGTAAATGAACTGAAATCCTCTATTTCAAAACATCAGTTCGCTGTTTAGTAAGCAAATATTTATAATTTACGAGTTTCAATGATATGTTAGATTTGTTTTAATCTAAAGTAGTAATTCCCCAACTTTTTTAGATAACTGCCCTTGGTGATAGCTAGTACCCATCATCCATCACCTCTACACCTACCATCGTCAATATAAGCGCCTAATAAACTTTAAAGTGAAAATTGTTTTCGTTGAACCCTCTTATTTATAAACGAGTAAACATAAATGATATTGGGTTTTTGTAGATGTTTTATTAAACCACAATATAATAAATTGGTTACAAAATTGATACTGATTATTTGGAACAATCTCTTTTGTGAGAACGATGAAGCCTGCGCCACTCCCCCATAGAAGGCACGCATATCTAAAATCAACAGAGTTAAACTGTGTTCTCTATACTTAGACCTGCTGTTTGGAAAATACTTAAAGTGTGAACTTGTTAGTTTCGAATTAAAAATACCTCAGACTGTCACTGCTTGTGTCTCACCACTGGCGCTAATGATAGTAGTATTGGGATTACTAGTCCAGTACTAGTCCAGTACTGTAATCCGCATCACATAGTAATTCTTGTGTCGTGCTGGCACTTTGTTAGTTTATTGTTGGTAAGTGAACGATGCTAGAACTTCTGACAATAAAGTGCAGTAAATAGTTCTGTAACATTAACCTAGGACAACCATGAAGTACAGTTACCTTACCGTCCAAGAAATAGTTACCACCAATAACTATGCACCGCTGAGCTATGCGATACATGTCCTGGAAACTTTGCACCAAGTCTTCCTTTGGGATGGAAGCCTCGTCACGTTTCGTTGGATGTCAAGAATATCGTCAAAAGTCTTTCTTTTCGAAGCGAGTTTGAGCCGAGGTAATAGGAAGAACTCTGGAGGACTGAGATACGGCGAGAATGGTGGATGTACAAGTTGTATCATCCCGTTTTTTGCCAGGAACTGTTTGACGAAACTGTTTGTGTGTGGGCGAGTGTTGGTGTGCAGCTTGAACATTCACCGGATCTCAGTCCTCCACACTTTTTCCTATTCCTCCTACTCAAACTCGCTTTGCAAGGAAAGAGATTTGACGATATTCCTGACATCCAACGAAAGATGACGAGGCATCTGAAAACCATCCAAATGATAACTTCGTGTAAAGTTTCCAGTACATGTATTGCAGGGCTCAGCGGTGCATAGTTATATGTGATGACTATTTCGAAGGTCAATAAGGTAACTGCAGTTCATAGTTCATCTAAGATAAGGTTATAGGACTGTTCAACGAACTTTATTGTCAGGGTTGTAAATGCGACATAAAGTCACTGAGGAGGTAGGCGACCATGATGAAATGATTAGGTAGTACTGCTGTGAAGCTGGTTAGGTCGCAAATTCTTTGTTATTGGTCACACTTCATGTACAGCGTGCTCTAAAAAATGACGCGTTTCGGAATTACCATCATCAGATTAGCATCTCTTCCGTGCCACGTGCACACGTGAACAGATGGAAGATGTTCTTCAATATGCTTTTGTATGTATGTATATTGAAGGACATCTTCCATCTGTTCACGTGTGCACATGGCACGGAAGAGATGCTAATATGATGATGGTAATTCCGAAACGCGTAATTTTTGAGAGCACGCTGTACATGAAGTGTGACAACAAAGAATTTGCGACCTAACCAGCTTCACAGCAGTACTACATAATCATTTATTGTCAGGGGTTGAACATTCATTACACAAATGCTAACCCCTGCCATACTGTGTCATTCATTAATGATAGTACTTGAAAACGATGTAATATTGATAATATTTTATCAATAACACAATTTTACGTAAAAGTTACAATAGTAATGAATTTTTTAAAATATTTTAGTTTATTGACCCAAATATGATTGAACACTTTGGGTTTTTACCGCTGACCCCCTGGGCGTAATGTCTAAAAGGTTCCATTAAAGTGAACGCTCCACATCGTCTTAGCTAGTGAGATGATATTCTGTGTCAAACGTTATTTGAAACGTGAAGCAGACTGCATATTTTTAGGGCAGACGTGACTCAGCATGGCGACGATCTAAATCCCCCCCCACACACGTGACTGTGGAAAACGGCCTAAAAGCCGAGCCCAGATGAGCACGGAATGCCTATGCAAAGTAACGGTGCGCCCCGCACATTCATAATAATCGTTTCTGCACATACAACGGAGCGCGAGTCGGTGTAAACGTGAAAGGCGTGTGACAGAAATAGCACAGGAACAGCCCCGTCCGCGTTAAGACAGTAGCGAAATTTGGGGCGGCAGTGTTGCGAGGTTGGCAGGCCTTGAGGAGTAACGTTATTGAGCGTGGGCGGCACGGCACTGCGTCCGCACGCAGCGCCCTCTGCAGCGGCGGCTGCACGCTCGCCAAACGCGTGCTGCTGCTGGCTAGCGCGTGCTCCCGCGACCCGCGCCGCCTACGCTCCGCCATCGCCACGTCGCCATCGTGCACAAACACGACGCCCAAATTTCCGCTCCGTCTAATGAACGCCAGGTGTAAACAATAAAACCGTCGTGTGTGTCTGTTTGAAAAAGGCTAATCACAAAACTACTACACGAATATTATTGTTTTCACAGGTAACGTAAACGTGGATTGGGGAAACATACGGGCTTCATTTTACCAAAATCGGACCACGAAAATAAAATATCGCAATTTCAAATTTCGGTTAAAAGAGTCGTGTGTGTTTGAACACGTGAATATCCAAAACTGCTAGATAAACGTTAGTGGGGATTTTACAGGTAACTTGAGCGGCAGCAAACAGGATTTATTTAATGAAAATCGGACCTAGGACACAATATATCGCGGTTTAAATTGTTACATAATACCCTCGTGTCTATCTATATGTCTGCCTGAACACGCTAATCTTATCTTCAAAATTAATAGACGAATGGCGTTTGCACAGGTTGTTTGAGCGTAGCATGAGGCAAAGTATAGAATTTTATTATCGTCAGATAGACACTAGTTAACCTATATAAATTGTAGACTAGAAAGACTTGTTTTCAAATTAAACGAAATTTCTTCCTTGCCTGTCATTCTAGTATATGCACCAAACTGCTTACATTCTAAGAATCTTTAGAGAAACTGATAAATGGTAGTTAATTCTGATGGGAGAAGAAAACAAAGAGAAGAAAAGGTATAAGGGAACATACCTGAAAGAAAAGGGGAGAATGAAAAGCAAAGAGAGAGGGCAGAGAGGGAAGGGGGAAGTAAAAGAAACACAAGAGTAAACGGAAGAGGAAAGAGAAATCGAAAGCAAAGGAAAGACATAAAGGAGAATTTAAAGGAGAAGGAAACGGAAAGTAAAATAATATGAAAATGAGAAAGAAAGAGATAAAGTGAAAATAAAAGAAAATGAAAAGTAATTGAAGTGATAGGGGAAGGGAATTGAATGACAGAAGGAAAAGGCAAAAGGAAAGGGCAAACAGAGAAAAGGATAAGCAACAAGGTAAAGGACAGGGGAAAAGCTGAATTACAATGGAAAGGGAGAAGGTCTGAGGATAAGGAAAAAGGACAAAGGAAAGTAAAAAGGACAAAGCACAAAGGAAAGTAAAAAGGACAAAGGAAAATAAAAAGGACAAAGGAAAGTAAAAAGGACAAAGGAAAGGAAAAGGAAACAAGAACATGGAAAGGAGAAAGGATAAAGGAAAGGAGAAATGGCAGAGGGAAGGAAAAAGGGCAGAGGAAAGGGAAAAGGACAAAGGAAAGGGAAAAGGACTAATAAAGGGTAAAATAATTAAGAAAATGAAAAGGATAAAGAAAAGGGAAAAAGATAAAGGAAAGGGTAAAGTATAAAGGAAAGGACAAAGGAAAGGAAAAAGGATAACGGAAATGAAAAAGAATAAATAACAGGGTAAAGGTTAAGGAAAATATAAAAGAAAAAGGAAAGGTAAAAGCATAAAGTAAAGGTAAACGCATAAAGAAAAGGTAAAAGGATAAAGGAAAGGTAAAAGGATAAAGGAAGGGTAAAAGGATAAAGGAAAGGGTAAAGGACAAAGGAGAGGGTAAGATATAAAGGAAAGGCAAAAGGACAGAGGGAAGGAGAAAGGAAAGGAAAACAGAGAAAGGAAAGAAAAGTAAATAGGACACAAGAAAGGGAAAAGGACAAAGGAAAGAATAAAGGACAAGTAAAAGGAAAAAGGACAAAGAAAAGGGAAAAGACAAAGGAAAGGGAAAAGGAGAGAGGAAAGTAAAAAGAACAAAAGAAAGTAAAAAGGACAGATGAAAGCATAAAGGCCAGAGGAAAGTAGAATAGACAAAGTAAATAGGACAAAGGAAAGTAAAAAGAACAAAGCACAAAGGAAAGTAAAAAGGACAAAGGGAAGTAAAAAGGACAAAGGAAAGTAAAAAGGAAAAGGAAAAAAGAACATGGAAAGGAGAAAGAATAAAGGAAAGGAGAAAGGGTAGAGGGAAGGAAAAAGAGCAGAGGAAAGGAAAAGGGCAGAGGAAAGGTAAAAGGGCAAAGGGAAGGACAAGGGGAAGAGGAAAGGAAAAAGATCAGAGGAAAGGGAAAAGAACAAAGGAATTGGAAAAGAACTAATAAAGTGTAAAATGATTAAGAAAATGAAAAGAATAAAGAAAAGGGAAAAAGATAAAGGAAAGGGTAAAGGGCAAACAACAGGAAAAGGAAAAATAAAAGGATAAATGATGAAGAAAATGAAAAGGATAAATAAAAAGGAAAAGTATAAAGGAAAGGACAAAGGAAAGGAAAAAGGACAAAGGAAACGATAAAGAATAATTAGCAGGGTAAAGGTTAAGGAAAATGTAAAAGAATAAGGAAAGGTAAAAGCATAAAGTAAAGGTAAAAGCATAAAGTGAAGCTAAAGGATAAAGGAAAGGGTAAATGATAAAGGAAAGTGTAAAGGATAAAGTAGAAGGTAAGAGATAATGGAAAGGGAAACGACAGCGGGAAGGATACAGGAGAAAAGAAAGGAAAAAGGAAAAGGAAGAAAGAAAAAGGAAATGAGAAAGAATAGAAGAATCGAGAAAGTACAGAGGAATGAGAAAGAACGGAGGCAAGGAAAAAGGGCAAAGGAAAGGAAAAAGGTCAAATGAAATGGAAATGGGCAAAGGAAAGGAGAAAGGTCAAATGAAAGGGAAAAGGGCAAAGGAAAGCGAAAAGACAAAGGAAAGGGAAGAGACAAAGAAAGGGGAAAAACAAAGGAAAGGGAAAATGGACAAGGAAAGGGAAAAAGAAGGATTAAGTTAAGTGCAAAGGACAAAGAAAAGGCAAAGGACAAATAAAAGGATAAAGAATGAAGAGAATGAAAAGGATAAAGAAAAAGGAAAAGTATAAAGGAAAGGAAAAAGGATAGGAAAAAGGGTAAAGGAAATGGAAAAGAATAAATAAAAGTGTACAGGTTAAGGGAAACGGAAAAGAATAAGGAAAGGTAAAAGCATAAAGTAAAGGTAAAAGGATAAAGGAAAGAAGGAAAGGTAAATGAATAAAGAAAAGGGAAAATATAAAGGAAAGGGAAAAGGATAAAGGAAAGGGTAAACGATAAAGGAAAGTGAAAAGGTAAAAGCATAAAAGACAAAGGAAAGGTAAAAGGACAAAGGAAAGAAAAATGACAAAGGAAACAAAAAGGGATGATGATAATGGGAAAGGACAAAGGAAAGAGAAAACAACAAACAAAAGGAAAAGGTCTAATAAAAGGTAAAATTATGAAGAAACTGAAAAGGATAAAGAAAAGGGAAAAGTATAAATGAAAGGTCAAAGGAAAGAAAAAAGGATAAATGAAATGGAAAATAATAAATAAAAGGTAAGAGAAATGGAAAGGAATAAGAAAAGGTAAAGGGATAAAGGAAAGGTAAAAGGATTAAGATAAAAGAATAAAATAATGGGAAAGTATAAAGGAAAGGGTAAAGGATAATGGAAAGGTTAATGGATGAAGGAAAGTGAAAAGGGAAAAGGACAGAGGGAAGGAGAAAGGAAAGGAAAAAGGAGAAAGGAAAGGAAAAAGGAAAGGAAAAACGTCAAAGGAAAGGAAAAAGGACAAAGGAAAGGAAAAAAGGAAAAGGGAATGAGAAAGGATAGAGGATAGGAGAAAGTACAGATAAAGGAGAAAGTACAGAGGAGAGGAAAAGGGGTAGAGGAAAGGAAGAGGGGCATAGGAAAGGAAAAAGGGCAGAGGAAAGGAAAAAGGTCAAAGGAAAGGAAAAAGGACAAAGAAAAGGGAAAAGGACAAAGGAAAGGGGAAAATGGACAAGGAAAGGAAGAAGGTTGAAGAAAATGGGAAAGGACAAAGTAAAGAGAAAAGGACAAAGAAAAGGAAAAGGACTAATAAAAGGATAAAGGATGGACAGAATGAAAAGGAAAAAGGATGGACAGAATGAAAAAGATAAAGAAGAAGGAAAAGTATAAACAATAGGACAAAGGAAAGGAAAAAGGATAAATGAAATGGAAAAGAATAAATAAAAGGGTAATGGTTTAGGGAAATGAAAAAGTAAAGGTAATAGCATAAATTAAAGGTAAAAGCATAAAGGTAATGTAAAAGGATAAAGAAAAGGTAAAAGGATAAAGAAAAGGGAAAGTATAAAGGAAAGGGAAATGATTAAAGGAAAGGGTAAAAGATAAAGGAAAGTAAAAAGGGAAATTGATGGAGGAAAGGACAAAGGAAAAAGGAGAAAGGAAAGGAAATAGAACAAAAGAAATAAAAATGACAAAGGAAAGGTAAAAGGACAAAGGAAAGAATAAAGGTCAAAGGACAAAAGATGAAGAAAATGGTAAAGGAGAAAGAAAAGGGAAAAGGATCAAGGAAAGGGTAAAAGGATAAAGAAAAGGGAAAAGGGTAAGGGAATGGGAAAAGGCTAAAGGGAAGGAAAAACATAAAGAAAAGTGAAATAGGATAATGAAATGTAAATAGGTAAAGGAAAGGCTAAAGTATAAAGGAAAGGCTAAAGTACAAAGGAAACGCCAACAAAGGAAAGGCCAAAGTATAAAGGAAAGGCCAAACTATAAAGGAAAGGCCAAAGAACAAAGGAAAGGGCAAAGGAAATGGCAAAGGAAAGAGGGAATGGAAAATGATAAATGAAAAGCATAAAGAACTAGGAAAAGGTAAAGAGAAGGGAAAAGGATAAAGGAAATTGAAAAAGATAAAGAAAATAGAAAAGAATGGAGGAGGGGGAAAGACAGAGCAGAGGGAATATGACAATGGGAATAGGACAGATGAGAGGGAATAGGATAGAGGAGAGGGAATAGGATAGAGAAATGGGAAAAGGACATTGAGAAGTGATAAATGAAAGGGAAAAGGACAAAGGAAGGTGAAGATCATAAAGGAAATAAAAATGGAAGTGAATAAATAATAGGAAATGTATAAAGGTTAGGGTAAACAAATAAAGGAAAAGGAAACAGAGGAAAGGGAGAAGGACAAAGAATATCGAAAACGATAAAGTATGGGGAAATGTGCAGAGGAAATAGAAAAGTTCAGTGGAAACAGAAAAGAACAGAGGAAAGGGAGAAGAACAAGGAAAGAGAAAATGTTAACGAGTAGGGAAACAGATAAAGGAAAGGGCAAATGAATGGATAAAGGACAGATGCAATGGGAAAGGACAATGGTAATGGAAAAAAGGAAAGGGAAGGAAGAGAAAAAGGGGAAGGATATAGGAAAAAGGGAAGGGAACAGGAAAAAGGGAAGGGAAGAGGAAAAAGGGAAGGAAAGAGGACAAATGGAAGGTAAAAAGACAAACGGAAGGTAAAAAGACAACAGAAAGATGAAAGGAAGCAGGATAAAGAAGAGTTAAAAGACAAAGGAAGGGATAGTACAGAATAAAGGAAAGGATAAACAAAACAAAAAAAAGATGTAGGAAAGCATAAAAGAAAGGCTAAAGAAAGGGATACGCGGGGAAAAAGGAAATCATACAGAAAAGTATGAAGGAAAGCCTTTGGGTCCTGCTGCAGCCTGGCCGCATAAAAAAGATGTAGGAAAGCATAAAAGAAAGGCTAAAGAAAGGGATACGCGGGGAAAAAGGAAATCATACAGAAAAGTATGAAGGAAAGCCTTTGGGTCCTGCTGCAGCCTGGCCGCATAACGAGATTGCTGTGGTGCCCAGAAGGAACAACCGCAACCCGCAAGGCAGTCACGTTATGCTGGCTGAAGCAAGCATGGCTCACACGTCAACTCGCGAGCGCAAATTCTGCCCGACGCCTCCATCGATGACGCGGGCCGAAACGGAGCAACACCTCGCATCCGGAAGAGCCGTTTTTTAAGCCGAAGATAGCGAGAGCAAGGCCACTTGATGCGCCGGTTGCCTGTACACCATCATGAGAAGGCTATGCTGCATCGAATGCAGATATGTTTTAGGTTGAAGTACTCTCTGTTAAGCCGAGGAAGAACGAGAGTTTGATCATCTGGGAAATTCAACAATATTAAGTAAACTTGTGTTTATATCACTTCCTCTGGATCCCATACTTCAGTGTCTCTGATGCTGCGTTAATTAGTGATTCCTTTATATTACTCTGTTACTGTTTGGTGTTATATACATTAAACTTACGTGCTCTTCATTTGTATTATTTTTATTATATAATAAGTGAATGCTATCGGCTGAAGTAATTGTATCAGGCATCTGAGGGAGTTAATTCCGAAAGAAAAGCAGATATCCTGGAATACTTACACAAGGCATCCTCCCCACGAAGCAACCCCGCCCATCATATCGCAATCTTGCATCAAAGGCATTATAAATAGCCTTATTACAGTAAGTTGCTCAAGACACTGTGTATGTAATCAAACAATTCCAGCCAGCTGAAGATGGGGGTATTTCTATCTATACCGGCACTTTTGATGAAATAGAAGTTGTTGTAGACAATTTCAGTCTCCCTTAACAGTCGTTAATTCTACAACATCCACAGAATCAACGAAATTCATCACGAAGAAAATAACAATACACGCAAGCGTTTACGGCCACAAATAAGCCACGAGCGTCACCATAAACACATTCAATACGCCACCCAGTCAAATAATTACAGTGAGTCTCACGATAATTCGATTTACGGAAAACCGCGAGACCTTTCGTTTGCTGCTAACAGACGTACGGCCCACTGACTACATCGCTCTGCCACACAGCAATTAAAATCCGTAAACTTATTCTTCGAAATGAAAGCGAGACTTAATATGTATTCCATCTACAATCTATCTTTCCCGTAATGGAAATGATATATTACACTCCGTTCTCCCAATATCCCTGAGTACTGAGTATTGATTTCATAGTCAGTTGGCAAATTTTATCAAATTCAAAAAATGTTCAAATGTTTGTACAGCTTATGGGACTTAACTACGGGGTCATCAGTCCCTAAACTTACAAACTACTTATGAACTACTTACGAACTAGGACGGCACAAATATCCATGCCCGAGGGGGGATTCGAATCCCCGACCGTAGTGGCCGTGCAGACCGTGACTGGAGCGCCTCAGTCCCCTCGGCCACCGCGGCCGGCAAATTTTATCATGGGTGAATTACGGCAGGGGATCATAAACGAGGTTTTCGACTAACAAACACGGCCAAAAGGTAGAAAATACATTCCTCTGTTTAGCCAGAACATTATGGGGTTCATATCTAAGTCCCGCCTTAGTTACATGATTCGCAAACATTTAGAAAAGGTTCACACACCTCCACATTTGTAACACTACACACAGACAGTTGGGAACATATTTTCTCCTAGCAGGTAGGGGGAGTTGGAGTAATGGGGTGACGGCAGGACTAACCGTGCCAAAACCTATAGTAACGTGCCAACTCCGTGTAAAGGAAGAAGGCAGGAGGAAAGATTAGTGTTTAACGTTCCGTAGACAGTGGGATCGTAGAGTCGGATCTCACGCTCGGGTTTTTGAGAAAGGATGGGAAAGTTCCTTTGAAAGAACTATTTCGGCATTTGTCAATAGTGATTAAGGTAAATAATGGAAAACCTATATCTGAATTGCCGGACGTGGATTTCAACCACCGTCTTCCGAATGCGAGTCCTCAAGTGTGGTACCACTGCACCACTTCGCTCGGTAAACTCTTCGTGAACTGTGGGATTAAGTAAGGATAAAGAAGATTGCCTTCGTTAGATAAGGTGAATATTTCACGTGAAAATGACAAAAGCTCGTTAGGTTCTTGTCTACTGCAGCTGCGGTGAACTTTGAGCGGAAGATGGAAGAAAAAGACAAAGCGTGCCATCAAGTGTCTGCGACTATACGTCTACGTTGCTAGCTTGACGGTTCTCATTTGGACCCTAATTAGTAGGTAACGTGCCGCTAGCATTGAAGACCGAGAGAACTGCAAAACAGAGATGTGTAGCCGGCGGCAATTTGCCTCGCTACTGGTAGTGGTACTTATTCGCGGAACCAATTTCCGCGCGCCTGTGGCGGACGTCTGCACTTGGCAGGCTGCAGCGCTAAGTCGCTAAGTAGGGCGCCTGCCGCAGACGGCCGACAGCCCTGCAAATATGTATTAGCAGCTACATTCCGGTCACACTACCGCTTCGCTTGTCAGGGGTTAGCGGTGCGACGTATCGGGCGTGCCACTGGCGCTGACAAATCGAAATGTGATATCCACCTGAGGTGGAATTCCGCCACCGGCTTCGCGGGCACGGAACGTGTCACCAAAAGTACACCGCGCAATCATACTGGAGAAGCCGTTTTTCGAAACACCGTAATTCGCAGAATTGTGGTGAAATTTGATGACTCATTAGCCCACCTTAAACGTCACAAATGTAATTCTTAGCTTTGTCCTTTTTCCAATTGTCCACACCTTGCTCTTGTCCGCCTCCATAGTCCAGCGGAGCCAGTGCGGTTGCTCAGAACGTTCGGCCAAAGAGATATCCGCGCTCTGTAATAAAAAAAAAAATGAGCCAGGAACTTAGCAATCATCATAGAACAAAACGATCGAACGTCCATGTTGAATCAATTTACCAGAAGAAAAAGAAGTGGACAGCGTAGTGGGTTGCCACGCAGGGGTCCGGGTTAGATTGCCGGTCGGGTCTGGTATTTTCTAAATGTTCAAATGTTTGTAGAGCTTATGGGACTTAATTACGGGGTCATCAGTACCTAAACTTACAAACTACTTATGAACTAGCTAATACTAAGGACGGCACAAATATCCATGCTCGAGGGGGGATTCGAACCCCCGACCGTAGTGGCCGTGCAGACCGTGACTTGCGCGCCGCAGTCCCCTCGGCCAGTTACAGAAACTAAAAGACCACACTACAAGTTAACTTCGTAGAATGCAAGAAGACTATAAAAAGGAGAATAAGGACTTTTATAAAATATTTCAATGTGAAACGAAATGAGTAAAAACCACGAAATTCTGAATGAAGATGGAAAATGTACAATTAGCACTTAACAACCAAGAAATCTGCAGATAACTTAGTATATATACATATATTTCAATTTTCTATATTTTGAAGAACTCAAAAATAAATTTCCATCGGAAACACCTTTAAAAGCAAATCCAGATTTAGATGCAACATATGAATGGGTAATTGCTAGACATTAAAGAGTTGGAAAATAACAAATCATCGTATGAAAACGGTACTGTTGCCGAAATCTTGAAGTCAGCTGCCTAAAAACATAAAATGAAATTACGCTTATAAGCGAAATATTTGGGGAACAGAGAAAATCTTAAATGACGGTAAAATTGTATTTACACGTTAACTACACAATGAGGAATAGAGAATTGAAGTTAATTATCATCAGATGATTCACCTTTTCATTTTTTCATTCAGGCGCGCCGCAGTCAGCTCTGCCAGCGCGGCCGGCTGGAATTTCCTCCCCCCGGGGACAGAGCGGTCATCATTTCACCATAATAATCATCGACACTTAAAAGAACTTGCACTAGGCAGGCCGAACATGAACCCAGTTGGGGGTCTAACAACCAAAAACGCCTCATCATCATCAACTTGCGGTTTGGAAAGTCGTCACACTTTGGCACTGTTACGGCGGAATGTTGTAGGCAGCAATGTCATCCAAAGAATTAACACGAATGATTGCTACGGTGACTCATCCACGACCTGCCCGTGGAGTGTCATTCTTCTCTAAACTAAAATTCAAAGCAGCTCCTACACTATCAGAAGAACCCTCAAGTGTAGCCAGCGATCTATTCCTTTAGCCTTGACAGTATTCTCATTAGTAGACTCACCAATTTTGCCACGGTATTTTAGTCGTAGATGACGTTATCGCCCTACTTTGTATAAGACGATTGAAAATCAGTTTTAATAGTGTTGATTCTACTAAGAAGAATATTGTCGCAGGCTACACTTGATGGTCCTTCCGTTTTTGTATTACTTTGAATTTTACTAAAGAGAATGTTGATACTCTTCAAGAGGGTTGTGGATGGCTTGCTGTAGCAATCGTTCGTGTTAGTTCGTGCTGTTTCCTTCGTAACTCTGGTAAACAGTTCAGGGCTTTCAAAAAGGTGATTATTTTTGTTACACACTGCACAGCCAGGCCCACTTAAAATTTCAGAACACAAGTCTCTGGTACAACAATAGATACTGAAAACCTGCTTCCATGGGTTGGAATGTAAAGCAAAGGTTTATGATCGTAAATACTGTAAAACGTTCTAAAACTTTAGTAAATATTATTTTCAACACAAACATTCGCTTTTATTTAAAGGGTGCCAATCTCTGACATGAAAAAATCACAGACGTTATGCCAGCCGCGGTGGCCGAGGGGACTGAGGCGCGTCAGTCACGGTCTGCACGGCCACTACGATCGGGGGTTCGAATCCCCTCTCGGGCATGGATATTTGTGCCGTCCTTAGTATTAGCTAGTTCATAAGTAGTTTGTAAGTTTAAGGACTGATGACCCCGTAGTTAAGTCCCATAAGCTATACAAACATTTGAACAGACGTTGGTTGCATCGAAATACCTGCATTTCATCTCGAGAAGGGAAACTGACGCTTGAAATTAACGAAACGCGCTGCTTTGCACATCCAGAGATGTAGCGTGAAACCTACGTTTCTCGTAATCGCAATGTGATTGAGGTATTACTAAGCGACAAACGCTGTAATTATTGCTATTTCCCGCTTTATTTGTTGGACTGCAGAGAAGAAACATTTTTATTGTGAGGGTTTTATTGCTAAGGATACGTAGACAAACTTTAGCAGAAAGATGTCACAACTTTAGTAACGCGTGGAATTTATTACAAACAAATGAATACTCATGGTGGAGTGTTGGAGAAGTACTATCATTCCAGACTCACTGTCGTACAGGCCGTACGTGCTGGCTATTTAATTGTACTTCCATCAATCAGAGTAAATACACGCCATCGCCTATATAGCTTGCGCGGTCTCTGATGCGAATCTAGGACGTTCTATTGCCAACTGTCCGCAGTTCCGTGGTTGCCACTGCGACGTTTATTGTAGAGTCGTGATCTCTCTGTGCCACTATCTCCGTCGCTACCATTTTCAGTCACGTACAAAAAAAAAAAAAAAAAAAAAAAAAAAAAAAAAAAAAAAAAAAAAAAAAAAAAAAATACACGTCCGTGGTTTATTGATGTAGGGATAAGTGATAGTTGTACGTAGTTGAACATGTATAACATAACGTAGCATGACACGTACATGACAGGCTACATAATATTTTTAATGATTATTTTGCAACTGAATTTTGCACTCGGCGAAAAGATTAAATAAACGTACAATAGTAACTACAAAACGAACATACGTCTTCCCAAAAACATAGAAAATATACGCCGGTATGAAATATCACATTACGCTCAGTAGATAAATAAACCAAGCAAGAGGAAAATCGTTAGGTACTCATCAATGTTTATGGCGGGAAATCTTTTTATTACTTTCGGTCTTTGTGATAACAGAGAAATTTTGATTACGTATGTCAATCACATCGCTATTGCTACCAACGTTAGTTTCTCGTTTGAATACTAGGCTGCGCAATATCGGCACGTTTCGTTTATTTAAAGCTTCATCAATGTTTTCCAATTGTGATGTAATTGACGGACTGCAACGCAAGGAATGCCATTCTTTACGCAAGTTTTCATGTTACTGATTGCGTAATGTCCGTTAAAAACCATAAGTGTGCGTTGAAAATGATGTTTGCTTACGCTGTAGAATGTCTAGTATTTACTTTCATGAACCTCTGCCTTACATTCACACCTGTAAAAGCCGTTTATTAATGTCTATCGTTGTTGGTGAGATATTAGAGGTGAAACGTTTACGTGGGCCACTCTGTATACAAGCGGAACAGAGAAGAACGGGGAATTCAGCGACGATACGTGAGTAAATAGGCAGATCGTTACCGCCAGCACCCGAGGACGAGGAGGTCAGAAATGGAGAGGCAGACGCAGGATCCATTAATTAGCGTCTGTATTTCAGTGCTTAGTGATATCGAGCACATTACGTACAACGGAATGTAAAGCACAGTCCGAGGAGAGAAGAGAGAAAGGGAATGCCGAAGCAACATCCCGCTGTTTACAGTATGCGTGGTTCATACGGCGCGCTCTCGTAAATTGTAAGTATGTTGATGGAGGAGATACTGTTAAACCCCACTTATGGTTGATTAACCTCGTCGAATAACTGTTCATTTTTTCCTTTACAGCAAATGTCAATAGTAGGAAAAGAAGATTCCAGGCTGAAATTCATACATATAAACATCAGGAAATGTAATTCAACCACGGACGAAGTGGCCTAAGGAATATTTGTTCGTCACAGACTAGAATATTTTTTCATTAGACTGCAATATTTACACAGTTTAATCTTTATCAAGGTGTCATTTAGTCGGTGTGAGAAGGTTCTGGAGACGCTATAAGAGAGGATGTGCATCATGTTGAGTTTTACTATAGAATCTTGTAACTGCCTAAATTATAGCAAAAGTTAAGATTTTCCATATCCATGTGAGAGAACTTAGATTGAACATGAATTAATAATAGTTTTCAGAAAAGAGTAATGTTTAAATGTCAGTGTTAATGTTATGCACACTAAATAACAGCCTGTTTCCTGATTGCAGTTTAAAAATATGTGGCAAAAGAGTGTGACTTTAAGCAAACATTAAGTCGTAAATTTTCAATTAAATATTAAGACGAAACTTTTTTGTCGAAATTCCAAGGCACAAAATATTTGTTTTCTCTCTTCAGAATAAATTTAGTTATGTATTGAGAACCAATGCTACAGTAATTATACTTGCCTTTGGTTAACTATATGAGTTAATTAAACAATTTACCTTCTATTCTTGTATAAAACAATATTAAAAGCGGAAACATTAAATGGTCTTTAAGGACTGGCGCCGCATATCTTCGTAGTGCCAGTAATCATCTTTTACTCACTTCTACGGTGTGGACTGAACCAAGTTGCAGAAAAATCTTTTAAGGTAGGCTGTGATTGTGTTTCTTAAGAATAATATATCGAGCCTCATACCCATTTCGCGCTTAGGGAAAAGAGGTCGTCAAAAATTGTTGTTGTTATGGTCTTCAGACCGGGGACTAGTTTGATGCAGCTCTCTACCCTACTCTATCCTGCGCAAGCCTCTTCATTTCCTCAAAACAACGGCAACCAACATCGATTTGAATCAGCTTACTTTACTCGTCTCTCGGTCTCCCTCTGAAATTTCTACCCCACATACTTCCCTCCAATGCTAAATTAACGATTCCATGATGTCTCAGACTGTTCAAAATGTTCTGTTTGTAACTCTATGGGACTTAACTGCCCCTAGCTTACAAACTACTCAAACTAAGTTAAACTAACCTAAGGACAACACATACACCCATGCCCGAAGGGAGACTCGAACCCCCGACGGCGAACGGTCGCGCACACCGCAGCACGGCGCCCCAGTGCGCCTGGCTATTCCACCGCGGCTCTCAGAATATGTCCCACCAATATATCCCTTCTCTTAGTCAACATATTCCAGAATTCTTGTTTTCTCCCAGATTCGTATAGCACCACCTCCTCAGTTACGTGATTTACCCATCTAGTCTTCAGCATTCATTTGTAGCCCTACATTTCAAAAGTTTCTGCCATTCTTTTGTCTGACTCCTTCTTGTCCACCTTTCAATCCCGTAGAAGCCTAGGCAAATGCCTTCAAAAAGGACTTCTTAACATTTAAATTACTTTTAGACGTTAAAAATTATAAAAACCTTAATAGTAATAATAAATCCATTTAGATTACATGTGGTCATCAATCAGATTAAATTACAGCAAAGATTGAAAGTGGCACTGCGAGATATATTGTGCAGAGTTTTAGGTTAAGTTCTGACCGAGGAGCGGACGATTTACTGGCGGAGTTCCCGCTAAGCGCTCACGATCGCCCGTAATCACAACACGCGCGTGGGGACGCTCGAACGTAGATCAGGGACGAGCTCCAGGGTCGCTTCAAAGAATTCCAACGATTCTGATCAATATTTAAACTCCACAGTAGGTGTCATATAGCAGAACAAAAATTTCGTGAATAAAAAGAGTTTCCCAGTTTCTACATTTAAAATCTAGTTCGGCATCATGTGTTCGGTTACAAGCTCCGAAAACTCATATCTAGAAATAATAATAATAATAATAATAATAATAATAATAATAATAAGGCATCTATTTACAGCTCCCCAGGAACATTTCGTGACACAGCGAAGACCAAGGATATTAGATGTTTTATCAACAGTCAATCTTTCCGCATACCACACATGAATGGCACAGAAATAAGTGGCAAAAGACATGCTCCTAATAAATAGCTTCCTCCGAAAAACGTAAAATGTCTTACGCGAATAACATAAGTTTGTACACCGATGAGCCAAAGTACTGAGGTTACCTGCTTAACAGAGCGTAGGTCCTCTTTGGGATACAATATTACAACATCGTTTCTACGTTGTATGGGGTCGACATGTTCATGTTTTCAGTAGGTACGTCGCAACAGACTCCTGTAGATTATGGCCTGTTGATAAGTAGGTGTTCAGTCGACGCAAGACAGCATCCCACACGTGACCATCAGGATTAGACAAAGCGAGTTTGCTTGGA
The DNA here is from genome assembly GCA_026315105.1 of Locusta migratoria. NCBI lineage: Eukaryota > Metazoa > Arthropoda > Insecta > Orthoptera > Acrididae > Locusta > Locusta migratoria. The sequence goes on from CM048755.1 coordinate 458,483,960, forward strand.
GAGACATCAGAGTGAGTACACTGTCATGCTCTGACCATGTGACATGGACTGTTACCCTGCTGGAGGATGATAATGTCGGCATCGCCTTTGGGGAAAACATGTATGAGGGAACGCATGTAGCCCGCAAAAACTTTCACAAAATACCAGCTGTTGCAGGAAATTTTACGTAATATTGATGGTGTTAGGTAGCAGACTTTCAGTGAAAGCTGAGGAATTCCACCACCTGAGAAGATAAAACTAGACAGCTTATTTATATTTGATGATTTTGCAGTGGAAACTCAGGAACAAATTCGGAAATGTCGATGTAGTTTACCTGAGTCATATTCAAAACAGCTAATAAGAGACAATGATAACCTAATTATTGCATTTAGATAGGATTACACTAATTTAAAACATATTTACCAAGCTCGTGTAGGATATGATATGACATTCAATGAATTTATAGTCATATGCGCCAGTTTCTGGAACCACACAGCATTCAGGTTTATAGTTATTGACAAAACAAGAAAACTGAACGACGGACGATATAGGCGAAACTTCCGTGATATGCTATAATTATCTTAAAAGGTAATGTTCCAAAACATAAGGGTATCAGTATACTGCATAGAATGGAGAGGTTCGCAGGTACGACTTGTCACAATTTCATAGAAGTGAGAGTCATTGCACATATATCAGAATTGAATAGTCGTATCCGATAACTCGAATCTCAACTCGAGAAACACGCCGCACTTCAGTAGTATCAGGATTACGTAATCGTATTACGAACCTTGAATCACAGCTTAAGAAACGCGATAAAAAATTGAGGCAGTTAACAAGCGTCTAACAACTGAGATGTTGAGTTTTAACAGTGTTGTTGAAGGAAAAAAGTCAACAAAATGAGTAGGTGAGTGAGCACTCAGTATATATATACCGGGTGATCAAAAAGTCAGTATAAATTTGAAAACTTGATAAATCATGGAATAATGTAGATAGAGAGGTGCCGGCCGCGGTGGCCGAGGGGACTGAGACGCTCCAGTCACGGTCTGCACGGCCACTACGGTCGGGGGTTCGAATCCCCCCTCGGGCATGGATATTTGTGTTGTACTTAATGTTAGCTAGTTCATAAGTCGTTTGTAAGTTTAGGGACTGATGACTCCGTGGTTAAGTCCCATAAACTATACAAACATTTGAACATTTTGAGATAGAGAGGTAAAAATTGGCACACACGCTTGGAATGACATGGGGTTGTATTAGAAAAAAAAAAAGTCAGACAGATGGCGCTTCATCTGTTCAGAAAAGCAATCATTGGCATTACAATCAAATGTTCAAATGTTTGTTAAGCTTAAGGGACTTTAGTGCGGGGTCATCAGTACCTAACCTTACAAACTACTTATGAACTAGCTTATACTAAAGACGACACAAACATCCATGCCTGAGGGGGGATTCGAACACCCCGACCGCAGCGGCCGTGCAGACTGTGACTGTGGCTCGGCCACTGCGGCCGGCAATTAGCATAACAAGTTAAGACAAAGCAAAGATGATGTTCTTTACAGGAAATGATCAATATGTCCACCATCATTCCTCAACAATAGATGTAGTCGAGGATTAATGTTGTGAACAGCACTGTAAACCTTGTCCGGAGTTATGGTGAGGCCTTGGCGTCGGAAGTTGTCTTTCAACATTCCTAGAGATGTTGGTCGATCACCATACATTTGTGACTTCAGGTAACCCCAAAGCCAATAATCACACTGACTGAGGTCTGGGGTCCTGAGAGGCCAAGCATGACAAAAGTGGCGGCTGACCACACGATCATCACCAAACGACGCGCGCAAGTGATATTTCACGCGTCGCCGGCCGCGGTGGCCGAGGGGGCTAAGGCGCTCCAGTCACGGTCCGCACGGCCACTACGGTCGGGGGTTCGAATCCCCCCTCGGGCATGGATATTTGTGCCGTCCTAGTTCGTAAGTAGTTCCTAAGTAGTTTGTAAGTTTAGGGACTGATAGCCCCGTAGTTAAGTCCCATAGACTTTACAAACATTTGAACATTTTTTTCACGCGTCTAGCAATATGGGGTGGAGCGCCATTTTGCATGAAATCGTACGTTCCAGCAGATGTTTATCAGCCAGGCTGGGGATGATGATATTCTGTAAGATATTGGCGTACCTCTCACCCGTCACGGTAGCAGTTACAAAACCAGAATCACGCAGTTCCTCGAAGAAAAAAGGCCCGATAATGGTGGATGTGGTAAATCCAACCCATATCGGGACTTTCTCGTCGTGCAATGGAGTTTCTACGACAGTTCTAGGATTTTCGGGAGCCCAAATTCTGCAGTTGTGGGCGTTGACAGACACTCGGAGCGTGAAATGAGCTTTGTCGGTCCACTCAACCAATCGTCATCTTCCGCCATCTTTTGAAACGCCCACACCGCAAATGCCCTCCGCTTCACTAAATCGCCTATGGATTTGTAAGGATAGCATCGGAGGACACGCCTAAGTACCAACCAAACAGTAGTGTATGGAATGCCGGAGCGACGTGCGACTGCACGAGCGCTGACTTCTCCGTGCATAGACGGATCCGCTACAGGCTCCATTTCTTCCTGAACTTTCTCAGCAGCATTGCGCCTTGTGTTCGGTCGGCCACTACGGGGTCTATCTTCTAAACAACCCGTGACTTCGAACTTCGAAATCATTCTCGCCACATCTGCATTTGTCAACGGACCTTTCCCCGTTCGAATCCCCTTCCTATGGCGATAGGATCGTAACGCTGAACTAGCACATTCCCCATTCTGATAATACAGCTTCACTAAAAGCGCCTTTTCAGCTAACGTCAACATGCTGCGACTGCTGGTGCATCTGATTCTCTTTCTCATTACAGCTCACTTTATTTGCGATTTTCGTTCGCAGTCATTGACGTTTTGCTGCCCAGCGCCATATGTCGGAATGTTTCGATTTATTTTGTTCTAATAAAACCCCATGTCATTCCAAGCATGTGTGTCAAGTTTTATCGTGATTTATTAAGTTTTCAAATTTATACTGACTTTTCGATCACCCGGTATGTATATACTCCACATTCGTGAGAGTCATTGCACATATATCAGAATTTATTGAGGTATGTCACCGATACTTAAAATTATAGAAGCCCGCAAAGCTATCCGCCAGGATTTATGCCTGTTAAAATTAGAGTAGCAGCAGGGGCGGACGGTGGGAGGATTGCTTTAGAAAACGTTAATGTCGGAAACCAATTGTCTGCGTAGGCTCGCCAACGTTAGGAATGTAGACAGAAGAGGTCTGGATGGGGACGTGATGGCGCAGAGTGGGGTGTGTACATACAAACCATATAAGCTTGATAGGTTACCTATACGTTTAACGTTCATTTCCGCTGTGTACGATTATTAAGGGGAATAAATATACGTTTAATTCAACATACGGTGTATTGGAGTTAATATTTCTAAAGACATTAAATCCAGAAAAGCTGAGCTCAAAGGAACTGCAAAGATATCTTGAAATCTGAGTACAACGCACACAGAAAAAAACACCAAAAAAGAGGCGTATAAAAGCAGAATGCAGTGACACGTACAAGAATATTATTAAGCCTGTTTTACTGGTAAATTCAAATATGGTAAAATATTGATATTCAAAATAAGAAATTGAACAATATATCGCTGCAATATGTCTACTTCGATGATCCACGCGAAATAATAGAACGTTAACGACTGATTATGGTGTCATTAGTGGCGGCTAATACAGCCCACAAGAATGAAATCGTATCAGACATTTCAGAACTACGAGAAAGACAGTATAGTGGCGGTTGTTGAGAAGTTCCATGACCCAGCGCGCAAAACATATCCAAACATGAGTGTTATAACAAAAAGTCTAGACCAGTGTTTCCCCATGTGTGAGTCGCGGGATTTATTCAGGTGGGTCGCAGGCAGTGGCGGCTCGTACAAAATTTGACCAGTGTGCTACAATATTAAAAAAATAAACAGGAAACAAAATATACTAAAATAAAAAGTCAACCTTTGTATGATTGCCTTTAATTAAATATCAATTAATATTGTACTGACAGTAAGACCTTCAGGGGAAACTATAACAGCTCTACCAACTGCATGTATTCACTACAGGTAGTGAAAATAACGTTTAAAAATATTAATTTTATTTACAGAAATTAAAAATTTAGACTCAGAGGTATTTGAATACGAACCTCACACAGGTAGGTTTGAAAGACAACGCGCAAGACGCCTGAGCCAGCGCGCTATTTGTCTCTGTATACCGCAATATTCGTCATATACCATTCTTCCGCAACCGTTACACGTAGCGCGAAGAGAAATAATTATCTGGTGCTGCAGTCGGTCTCAGCACACATGAGCCGCCAGTCCTGACGTCACGTCTGCGCATGCGCAGTAGCGGACAGACGACTGCGCCGCCTCTATGCGCACATAACAGCGCGGCTGAATCCCACTTCAGCACACGGAGCTGGTTTCCAGCTATCGCGGCGAGAGCGCTCCAAAATGCGTTTTCATCCTTATTACTAGCATTCTAACACGCATTGGAAGGGAATTGGCATAATTTTATTGTGATATCTGGATCGCATTCCAACAGAAAGGATGTAATTTTATAGCGATTTCTCGCTTGCATTCGAAGAGAAATGGCATAATTTTAGTAATATATTTACAGTGTGCTGCAGCACATTAGCACATTATCACCAGCCGCCACTGGTCGCAGGTCGACTTTTGAAATAACCAAGGAAAAGATCTTCCCGACTGTAAAAAGATATGGAAGTGAATTTCAATAGGAAAGTTTTAAGATCTGAGAAGTAATGTACAAAATCCGTTCGAAACTAATGTGGTTAATGTGCTAAAGGACTGAGGAGATATAATGCGGCTAGCCGATGTGCGCGCGCCAAGTGTACGGCACGGCACTCGGCAGGACAGTACGCTATGCTATCAGAGCGGCAGCAGCCACAGCCGTCACACTGTGGGAGCCGACGAAATCTCATTAGCAGTTGTAGGTGAAGGGCTGTGCGACTGAACCACCTACTTCCACTTCTGCCGTTCTGCGAGAACGCAGTAATTGAATGCGCCAGCGGGTGCGGTCAATCTGCACTCGCGACAACTGTCAGATTAGTCACCTGAGTTGATTTAGTCTTTCTCTGACTGTCTGACAGAGCATTCACAGCTTGAAAATTGGTGTGTGCATCTCTGTTTTTAGTGGCGAATTGTATTATGTTGTATTTCTATTTTCTGTTTACATAACTATGAACGCTTCGATTAAGACTGGATCGTGCCATAAAAAACCGACTGCAGCTAATTATGACGAGCCTTCCACATCCGGTACCAGTGTTTCATGTAATATGCCTAAATGTGACGTTGTTACTCAAGGTAGCAATCAGAACTCTTTTCTGAAAAAGACGAAACCTTGCTCTTGTAAATACAACCCAGACTATTTGAAATATGGATTTGAGTTTTGTGGTGCAGAAGACGAGCCGCTTCCTCAGTGTTTTGAGTGATTTGAAGTACTTATTAATGAAAGTATGAAACCTTCAAGAAAACGTGCATAATACGTAAATAAGCCAACAGATTTTTTTGATAACAAAAAACGATAATTTTTTAAGTTAAAATCAGTGATGGCAAAATCGACTTCTGGTAAAAAAAAAAAAAAGCAAAATACAATAGATTTATATCGACTATCTTTATTGATAGCCAAAAATCGAGCAGCTTACACGATAGGACAAAATATTATTTTACCAGCTGCCAAATGTGTCACGTGGTTCTGTCACATACTGGATGGCTTAAGTGAAGAAAAACGGGAATGTAATAGTCTATGATTCGTTTCGAGACCTAAAGCCACCTGCAGAATTTCAGCCTGTTTTTCTACAGATGAATGTGACATATATTAAAACTTTAATCGTTTCTAAGAATTTAGTACATATCTCTGTGGGCATCTATGCTTATTATTCCTGAACACATAATTAAGACTGTTTTAAGCCATTTGCTCTTTCACCCAACCCTTACACACCAGGACATATGTCAATAAAAATAAGCTGCATGTGTACTATCGCATCAGTATTCCAATAATGATTGTGCTTTGATGACGTACACGTTCGTGTTGAGTGCTCGATGTCCATTATTATGTGCAAATTACTTTCCACTCATTGATTTAAGAAACTGTGATTGATGTATAAATTTGATCAATTTTGAAGCCTATGACAGCATTTATAACGTTACTGAATCGAACCACCAACAGGGAGGGGTGAGATCGTGAAAATTGCCCCTTGTGCTTATGACTTCGAAGAAGCAATTGCGGAGATAAATCAGTCCATAAAAGACATTGAGCTACATGCAAACATTAACACATTTTGGACTGAGATTACAACGACCGAACATTCAATTGACTGTAGACAAAAGGGGTAGATTGGTTTGTTACTTCGATTCCAAAAAACGCGATATCTGAAAAAACAGTCCTGATAAGGCTTATGAGTCAAACTATGCAATTAACATTCAGTCTTTGAGCGCTGTTCACGTTGAATGCAATATCGCCACAAACGCCTATCTCAATAACAGCTTAAAACATTCAATTTTTGCGTTTTCCCACAAAGCTGGCCCACGATATAAAATAATTGCGTCGCCCGCTGCTCGTGACTCCCGCACACCTCCTAGTGATTGCGCAAACATTACATTATCTAGAGTGTCGTATTATGGACCAGAACGACAAACTTCTGGATTTCCGTGGTGACGGAATTGTTCTGTGACTCCACTTGCAAAAAATGTGGTTTTAAGACACACAATTATCACTATATCACATCACACCAAAAGCGTTATGAGAAAACATGTGAAAATTACGATTTCCTCAAAACAACAGGACTTAAACCAAGTGAGGCTATCACCAGATAACATCACCAGTTCAGTTCAATCAGCATATTATATGACAGGAATACATTTCAACCAAGTCATTTGTATCGACAACATTCCACAATAGTGACGAGATGTTGCTAATGTTGTGGTCTTCAGTCCGCAGACTGGTTTGATGCAGCTCTCCACGCTACCCTGTCCTGTGCAAACGTCTTCGTCTGAGAATGCGAACAGCAACTTACATCCTTTTGAATCTGCTTACTGTATTCGTCCGTCGGTTTCCCGCTACAATTTTTACCCCACACACTTCCTTCTAATGCTAAGTTGACGATTCCTTGATGTCTCAGAAGGGGTTCCATCAACCGATCCCTTCTCTTAGTCAGGATATGCCAGAAACTCCTTTTCTCCCCAATTCTGTTAGAAACCTCCTCATTAGTTACGTGATCTACCCATCTAATCTTCATCATTCGTCTGTAGCTCCACATTTCGAAATCTTCTATCATCTTTTTGTCTGAACTCCTTATCGTCCACGTTTCTTTCCCGTATAGTGCTACACTCCGGGCAAATGCTTTCAGAAAGATTTCCTAACATTTAAACTAATATTAGATGACAACAAATTTCGCTTCTTCAGAAACGCTTTTCTTCCCATAGCCATTCTGCATTTTATATCTTCTTTACTTCGGCCATCAGAAAGTATCTTGCTACCCAAATAACAAGACTCATCAATTACTTTTATCATCTCATTACCTAATCTAATTCCTTCAGCGCCGCCTGATTTTCTGACACTGCATCCCATTACCCTCAATTTACTGTTATTAATGTTCATCTTATACCTTCCTTTCATGACACCAACCATTCCGTTTAATTGCTCTTCCAGGTCCTTTGCTGTCTATGATAGAATAACTATTTTGTCAGCAAACCGGAAGGCTTTTATTCCCTCTCCCTGGACTTTAACTCCCTCTCCAAATTTCTCATTACCTTTTTTTTCTGAATCATCACAAAGTGATTGTTCGAGATAACGCTGTGTCGCCTAGTTTTCAATCATTACTTACAGACTGTAGGTAAGTATTAAATACGTAGCGCCTATACTGGTGAATAAGAACTGGGTCTATAATTTTCGACAATTTGGTGATTCAGCGTTCGAATTGGACACGATTAGCAGCGGCCTGTTGCCCGTCTTGTGAATTTCTACGTCCTAGTTCATTGGCAACAATGTAAATGGCCGTACTACACTTAGGAGCAGTGTGGGGATGGCGCCACTGCTCTGGCGGCCGTGTTATCGCTTGTGCAACACACCGCCTTGCCGCTGACTCGACAGTCACCAGCCTGCTCTTTATATCTATCCTTGCTGAGTGCCGTGTAGCCGCTACTTCAAGCACAGCCAACGCTGGCTGTGTATGGATGGTTGCTACGCTGTCTGAAATAACGGAAACTCTGCGCTTTCTGCGATGCGCTTTTTGCTGGTATTCAGGGCAGCTGTACGGTCAGAGAAAAACGCAAATGCACGTGTTATGCCGCATTAAATTATTCTCAGTACGCAGATGCATGGTAGCATCCCATGCTATGGTGACGTCTGGCTGTTTCCCAAGTGCTACACAACATAAATACACCATATTGCTCCGTGCCTGGACATTACCTGTCTGAGTCATATCTGGAGAGGTACTATGAAGCGTCAGTAGTCTAGGAAGATGATGACCGTGCAGAGGAAACACCCTCAACATTTTTTGATAATGACTACAGGGAATCTATCTTTAGCGAGCTGAAAGTACATTTATATATATTTTTATATGGATGTTTTATTTTCCTTGTTCATTCTTTGCAGGTATGCTATGTTTACCTTTCTTTCCCTTGTATTTGGCAAGCAGTTACAGATATTAACCAGACTGGTCCCATTGTGAGAATGTGTGGAGATGTCTCCTTTTCCAGGCGAAGCTCATGGGACACGGCATCAGTCATTGGCGATCGGCTACATGAGTTGCATTCATACTACTCGCCCTCATCATTTACTGAAAACAATTTATTTCTTGTTAATCTTTAGTTTCCCCCGGCGAATTTGATAATGAAATTTTCCACAGGTGTACTACCGGTGTCCAACGGGCACAATATTTGGGCGATCATACATGTCGCTATCATCAGGTGAACTGACGGTCTGAGCTCCTGGAAACGCCCCGGCCCCGGCCCCCAGCTGTCTGCGTGTAAATACAGATCAGTGAGCGTTGTCTTCCGATACACACCATGACCCAGGGTGCCATCAGCTCTTCTCTTGACCAAGACGTCAAGGAATGGCAATTTACCCTCCGTTTCAGTCTCCATCGTGAATTTGATGTTTGGGTGTATGGAGTTCAGATGTGTAAGGAAGTCAAGAAGTTTATCCATACCATGTGGCCAGATGACGAAAGTGTCGTCCACGTAACGGAAAAAACAAGTAGGTTTCCATACAGATGATGCCAGGGCTTCCTCCTCGAAATTCTCCATGTACAAATTTGCGACCACAGGGGAGAGTGGGCTACCCATGGCGACTCCCTTCGTCTGTTCGTAGTATTCGCCATTGAAAAGAAAATACGTGGAGGTCAAGACATGCCTAAAAAGTTCGGTGGTCTTCTCGTCAAACTTCTGACCAATGAAATTTAGTGACTCTCGAAGGGGCACTCTCGTAAACAACGAAACGACGTCAAAACTCGCCATGATATCTGTTAAACGCCTTAACAGCTTCAGGCTGGATGAATCAGATATCATGGTGAGTTTTGACGTCGTTTCGTTGTTCACGAGGGTGTCCCTTCGAGAGTCGCTAGATTTGATTGGTCAGAAGTTTGACAAGAAGACTCAACCAATATATTACTCCGTTACATGCGAGAACATACGTTCCTAGAAGACTCAACTAGTATATTACTCCGTTATATGCATACTCCGTTATATTCATATCTAGCGCAAAGGATACCAAGGTAAAAAATAACAGAAAATCTTACTCACATGGAGAGTTTTTTTCCGCAAAATAGTTGTGATTGAACAGGGAAAAAGGGAAGTGACTGCTCATAAAGTGCCCACAACCATATACCGTAAGGTGGCTTGCTGCCCATCGATAATATCTGCTTAGTGATAAACACATACGGTTACAGTAGCTTTTACTTTTTTATATAGTTCGACATGGGCATAGTATAGTGAAGTACAGGAGAGTCTGCTGACGTACAATACATCATACATGGGAATATGAATTTGTGATAAGACATCCTAGGTGTATATTTGACACATTCATTCTAAATGTTAAGTGAAGAAAGTACTAAAAGTCTTGTTGTTGCAAGTAACTTAGGCTTAGACAATTAATAGGTAGCAAAACCACTTTTACTAGTACGAAGAAAGTGAATCAGTTCTTGAAAACACCCTTTTGATTTTGCACTAACAAGCTGCATCTGTATTCCTTTGCTATGAAAGTTCATAGTCCGTTCCATAGATAATAATTATAGTAACCGTAATTCCTTCGTGGCTTGAAAAATGGCCTAGAAACACACATTCGCCTGTTAAAGAAGAACATTTTACTACACGTTATATGCTTTTTGTTCATTGGGAAACTGATGAGTCAGAGAATTTCTTAGAAATTTCTAAGAAACATTCTAATGCACTGAACTGAATTTTCAGCTTGGTTACTCACATTCTCCTAATCTAATAAAACTGATATTACCTCCCTTAGTAAACGTAGGGTTTGTGCAGGAATGAGAAGGGAAATTGCTGCTTAGGCTACGGAAGCACGTGAAATTAGATTGCTGGACGTAAATGACGTTCTTTCCAATTACATCCCAGTTTAGCCATGTTGTAATGAAATGGAACTGGTATGTTGCAGTGGCCTGTTGCGTCATTCCGATGCTGGTTTTCGCAGATTAGGGGTAAAATAACTAGTGGCGAGGTTGTATAAAATGAAGAGTGCTACAACCTAGTGGTAAACTATTCAAAGAGGCTCCTTCGGTCTTGTCAGGGAGTTTCGTGGCGACAGTTGAGTGCTCTGGAGCACTGAAATAATTTGCGCTTTCCTTACGCCTGATTTAAGGCAAGCCACATTAAGCTGATATACAAAGCCTATAAAACGTTTATTAGCCCTGGGAATTAAGTGTATGTGAATTGCCGCCTTGTGCAATTTCGTATTCATACAACATTCAGCTTTATAGCTTCGTGTCGAGCAAAGCGGTCACGTGACGGGCAGCGAAGCCAATTTTGTGTTGTATCTAACTCGCTACAAGACAACGGAAGTGACCATAAGACAGAAGTATTTCTCAAAGTACGTATACTAAAACATTTATGTAAGGACTGGAATTACCGAGCGAGGTGGCGCAGTGGTAACGAACTAGACTCTCATTCGGGAGGACGGGGTTCAAACCCGCTTCTGACTATCCCGATAGAGGTTCTCCGTGATTTTCCAGAATCAAAAAATGTTCAAATGTTTGTTAAGCTTATGGGACTTAACTACGGCGTCACCAGTCCCTAAACTTACAATCTACTTATGAACTATTTAATACTAAAGACGGCACAAATATCCATGCCCGAGGGGGGATTCGAACCCCCGACCGTAGTGGCCGTGCAGACCGTGACTCAAGCGCGTCAGTCTCCTCGGCCACCGCGGCCGGCGTTCCAAAATCATTCCAGGGAAATGCCGGGATGGTTCCTTTCAAAGGACGCAGCCGGTTTCCTTCCCCATCTTTAACAAATATCAACTTGAGTGTGTGCTCCGTTTCTAACGAGCATGGTTTCAAAATTAGTTGTTGAAATATTTGTCAACCTGTTGGACCAAACTGCTACGGTCATCAGTCTCCTAGACTTACAAACAACTTCAGATCACTTACACTATGGACAATACACGTATCGCCGGCCGCGGTGACTGAGGGGACTGAGGCGCTCCAGTCACGGTCCGCACGGTCTTGGGTTTGAATCCCCCCTCGAGCATGGATATTTGTGCCGTCCTTAGGATTAGCTAGTTCGTAAGTAATTTGTAAGTTTAGGGACTAATGACCCCGTAGTTAAGTCCCATAAGCTATACAAATATTTGAACATTTGAATACATGTATCCATGCCAGAGGGAGGACTCGAACCTCCGGCGGTAGCGGCCGCCCAGTCTGTTGCATGATGCCTTAGAAAACGCGGCTACTCCCGCGCGGCACCCAGTTGTCGACGGGGCGTTAAACCCCAATATTCCTTCCTTCTCTCATTTGGTGGAAAGTTACGTTCTTATAAAGATGGCATCAAATTATATATAAAAAGAAACCACTGGTTTATGCTGCTAAAGCAAGAAGATATTTAGAAACTATCGATGTTTATTTAATCAAAAGAAAAAGGAGGAAGTACTTCATCGTTATATTCTTCATGTGGAGCAATCATACTGCGGCATATCAATAACTAATTTACGACACTTCGCATATCAACTACATTGGGAGAATAATCTTCGTCATTGAACGAAGAGAAAAAGATGGCGGGTGATGATTCGGTGACATAATTTAGAAAGAAATACCTAAAAGCAGAATCCAATTAATTTTAATTTACCTTTCCTCTGTCTCTGGCAACTTTTTACATCCTACCAGGCAAACTAGCCATTTGACAGCCTTTTACTTTACCTTGCATTTCTACTAAAACGAAGCACTTACATATTAAAACGATTCTTTTATTCATAACTAGGCTACATATACATAGATAATCCACAAGTAACCATACGGTGCTTTGTGGAGGGTACCGCACCTCGAACATCTGCCATTTCCTATCCTGTACCAATCTGAAATAGAGCGTGGGAAAAGCAAACATCCATACGCCTTCGTAAGAGTCCCTACGAGGCCCATGAAGAAATTACGTTATTAGCAACTGGTGCATCAATTTCTTAGCTACTTTTCGACATAATCACCAAAAGAATGGAGAGACGTATCACATGGACTTTTATATTCCTGTGTCGTAGAGGTCCGTCATGTGCTAATGGAACCAGCAGGCGACAGTCGCCTGAGCTGCTGGTCGTTTTCAAGACGTTGTCCAGAGGACGGGCCCGTCACAACAAGAGTCGTGACAGCTCAACACGACAGTCGCACGCTGGTCCCATTCACTGCCAGTAGACACAGGAATACCGACGTTCATTCCACGATATGACATGTCTCTCAATTCTTTTCGTCACTTTGTCGAAAAGTAGCTCAAAAACTGCTATACGCGTTGCTAATTAAGTCTTTCATGTAACTACGTTGTTTGTGTTTTTAAAAATCCGAAAATCTTACTTTCTGGATGAGATTCGTAAAATGACGGCAGTAGAATCGCTCTGCAGTTAGCTTCGAATGCTGATTTCTCTTAATTTCCTCAATAGTATTACTCGAAAGGAACCTTGACTTCCCTTCGGGGATTCTCATTTGAGTTATCGAAGCAACTTTGTAACTCTCTCGTGTTTATCAGACCTACCGGTAACAATTTTAGTTGGAAGACTTGATATGGCTTATATGTCTTCCTTTAAATCCCAAACACTCAAGCAGTATTCAAGAATGGGTTTCACTAATGTTCTACACAATAATATAATATTTGTAAATCTAAAGGACTTAACTGCTGATTATCAGTCTCTAGTCTTACAAACTACTTAAACCAACTCATGCTAAAGACAACACACACACACACACACACACACCTCCGACGACGAGCAACCACGGGCTCCGCAGCAAGGCGCCTTGAAGCGCTCGGCCACTCCACTGCGGCTCTTCTACACATTGTCTCCTTTACAGACGTGGTTCATCTTCCCAAAATTCTCCCAATACAACGAAGTCAACCCTGGCTACTCCTTACGACTGTCCTTACATGCTCGTTCCATTTTACATGGCTGTGCAATATGCAATGTTACGCCTAGGTAATGGGAATTCATGCATTTTATATTTACTATTTAATTGTTTGTCAAGCAGCATATTACTGATACTGTATACTAAAATCACAGCACTGTTTTTGTTACTCATCTACATTACTTTATATTTTCTTCATTTAAAGCTACAGGGTGTCTCAAAGACGTCTGCCAGGGGTCCGCAAATCGCGCGGTACGGCTCCCGGCCGGCGCCACCGCATCCGGCGGCCACGGCAGCGCCCGATTCTCGGACTCTTGTGCCGCGAGCGCGTACACTGAGTTAAAGTCTAAAAAACATTGCAATCTGAGTAACGTAAGCTTACCTTTATTTACAGTATATGTTCAAAAGATGTCCTTCTATGGAAAGAGCGGCCTGAGATGTCTTGAACACATTTGCGAACACTCAACGAATTTCGGCTGCCGAAATCTGGGAAATGACTATGCAAAAAAAAAAAAAAAAAAAAAAAAAAAAAAAGCCAATGCTTCTACGGCAGCAATACGAAGTGTTTTTGATGATAGGATAGTTGACTGGAAGAGTTAGAAGACAGGATTCGACTAGTCATTTCCCAGATTTCGGCAGCCGAAATTCATCGAGTGTTCGCAAATGTGTTCAAGAGATGTCAGGCCGCTCTTTCCATAGAGGGACATCATTTTGAACATTTACTATAAATAGGTAAGATAAGGTTACTCAGATGGCAATGTTGTTTAGACTTTAACTCAGTGTATGCGCCCGCGGCACAATAGAGTCCGAGAATTGGGCGCTGCCGTGGTCGGCAGATGCGGTGGCGGCGGCCGGGAGCCGTACCGCGCGATCCGCGGACGCCTGGCAGGCATCTTTCGTGAGCCACAATGGATGCACATTGTGATGTTGAATCCTATGACGACAGTTGCTGTCTTTTGAGTAGTTCACGCTACTGCAAGGTATTTGGCTTACGGCATTAAAAATGCTAATATTCGTGCTAGATACAATAACACCATTGTTAAATGCACGTACTTAAGAAAAAGTTATGGCATACTTGGTGTTCTTAAAAGAATTTGGTTGTGGCTGGTTGCGTAAGTCACAAGGTAAGACGCTATTTTACAGTTATGTATCTGATGGGATATTCCATGGGATATTCATATGCTGCACTTAGAACGCTAAAAAAACTAAATGTTGTGATTCGGTTTATTTAGGAAGAAGAAACGCTGTTGGCCGATTTCTACACCGAATGTGAAATACGTTTACACACAACCGATAGTTGCTGTATATTCAAAGAGTCTGAAGCAGTTTTGTAGTTATATATTCAAATGAGACATAGTTTTCGCTACTTAACTCGAATGAATACACACTCTAATCAAAAGAGTGTTACGCATATTTAAAGTTCGCGCGGAAGTTTGCCACCATAATGGCCGCCGAGGCCCTCTTCAATTTGCCCGATGTTCACAGTCGGCCGCCTACGGCATTGTGGGGGCTTAATGTAATAATGAATATTCTTAACAATGTGCTGATACTGGTAGTTTCATATATAAAGGAAGTCATAGATTTCTGTGGCAAATGTCGTTCCTTAATGAAACGGAAGGGAGGTGTATACATGGCAACAAATTACCATGTTTCTTTTCTAAGCAGTTATTCACTATTTATGGAATATATTGGAAGTCATTAATTAGAATCAATGCGTCTACTAAAATGTTTGTCTGTGGTATGGTTGCTTGGACGCTTATAACGTAGATGATATTACCTCTTCTGTATTTCAGATATGACTTTGTTCATGTTACTTTGTTTTGCACTAAAATGAAGAGGAAATATTCTGTTTCAAAACGTGATTGCGGTTTCTTTTACAGCTAAAATAACAAACGGAATAAGTGTGGTAATACCGAATTCCACGTAAGTCTAGTACGTAATCTATATACTGCTGCCATTACATCATTTACAACAGTAATTGTAACTGTATCTCCCCAGTTTATGTACATGTGATAAAGAAGTCCACGTTTACAATTTGTTGGTATGTATTTTATAGCATGTTCTCGAAACAGAACACATGCTCTTTCATAGAAAACGCTGCTACGTTTGAATAACTTGGAATCTTGCAGAATATAGTTGTGTTCAGTTAACAAAAGTTTACGAAATCCCTTTAGGAATCAAGATGAAAAAAAAAGGAAAAATGACAGTGTCGGTTTTTCATTTTTATTTTTTTATATTTCCTTAGGTAGCTCGATGCTTTTCGTTTGTTTGTTCATGTTCATTCTGGGTTGTTCGTTGAGAATTTTGCTCAGTGTTTCATTATTGATGACGCTGGACCCTCTTATTTCCTCTTTTCATTGATTCTTTGGTTTGACCGGTACTTCGTGGACGTTGTTTTGTTTTGTTCTATTTTGATTGTTTCGCCGTTGTCTCAGTTTTTTCGTTGTAGAGGTCGTCGACCTACCATGCCGGCAACCCTCTGACCGAGTGCGCAGAGCCACTGCGCCGTAGCAAGTTTCAAATGTTCAAATGTTTGTAGAACTTATGGGACTTAACTACGGGGTCATCAGTCCCCAAGCTTACAAACTACTTATGAACTAGCTAAGACTAACGACGGCACAAATATCCATGCCCGAGGGGGGATTCGAACCCCCGACCGTAGTTGCCGTGCAGACCGTGACTGGAGCGCTTCAGTCCCCTCGGTCACCGCGGCCGGCTAGCAAGTTTCGAACTACCGTCTAACATGTTCGTACATCACAAACTAATTCGTCGCCCATTATGCTACGGCGTACAGCTGCGAGAATAATCCGTAATTCTCGTACCATCGATGGCAGGTGTTAACTGCTAACATGGCATTTTTAGACATTGGCTTATGATTCATTGTCCTAAGAACGACGTGTTTTTGATCATTTTCAATGCCCCATTCGTTTGAAATGACAACGCTTGAGTTATAATAAGAAAATCATCAAATACAGAAAACAAGATGGCGTATGCAAAAGAGAGTTTCGGGCGAAGGATGTCACATGACTGATTTCCGGACGAAAAATGTACGCTGTATTCCATCCATGCTATAGTCACTTGTCCGAACGCCAAAATGTACGCTAATTTCCTTTCAGGCTATAGTCATTCGTCACCAGTACAGGCAATAAAATTAAACTTTAACGAAATACCAAGGTAACACAGGCAATGATATGTTAACGGAGAAATACAATGAAAATGTTGGAGAGATATTAAATTAATTGATTCAAGAGGCAAAAGGTGAAACAAAAGAGTATGTTTGTCAAAGTTAAACTAAAACATCAAATAATTTTGACTGTTTCTTAAAATACGATCAGAAGGAATATTAGGTGTTGGGTGCACAGATATTATCACAATAATAGAGTCGTAATCGTATCGCCCATCATTTTTTATTATTTATATTTTTATTATTTTTATCCTAAATGTTTGCAAAAGATCACAAAGCTACAAGCTAATCTAAAGTGGGCCGTATAACACGTCAGTGCGATTTCTTGTTGTGAATTTACTCCCTTGCCTTCTTTATTGACTTATTAACTTTAGAAATCGTTGTTGCTATGACAGCATCATTGTCACTAATCCCTGTTTCTACACTATCTTCGATAAGGTCAGTCTTATTTGTATATACAGAATGAATATATGTTACAGCGCGGAATAGAAACAGACAAACTAGTTAAAATCTTAGATTGTACAAGCAATCGGCAGCCAAGCTAGGCGGAAGCAGGCCATCGGTTGCGTCGTAAATCCAATGCCTGTCTCTCGTGACGACAGCGGTCGCTACGTCGGCGGGTTGGAAGGCTACAGTCAGCATTCTATTGACTGTGACAAAGAGAAGCGAGACGGCCGCGTAATTACTGAAATATTTGGAACTCTGGCGTTGTGCAAATAGTAAAATACATTGATTTTGCTGAATCAACACGGCGTAACAAAACTGTTACTGAATGTGCACATACATATTTTATAACGTAAGAGAAAAAGGATAATGGTGCTGAAAGAAATAAAGTTTCGTATGTTGACTACGAGTATATTTGAATACATTTTAAACGGGGTTTCTGAGTCTCACTTGTTTTTATGTGTTGTGAGCATGGGAAGGGATTCATCGAACCGCTTTCATAATAATTGTGTCGCGGCGGAGCGGCCGAACGCATTAAGGCGCTATGCTACGATGCGCGAGGCTGTTCCCCGTCGGGGGTTCGAATCCCCCCTCGGGCTTGGATGTTTGTGCCGTCTTTAGTATACGGTACTTCATAAGTAGTTTGTAAGTTTAGGGACTGATGACCCCGCAGTTAAGTCCCTTAAGTTTAACAAACAACATAATAATTGTCTACCGTTCTCTAGTAGCGGGAGGGAAAAAGAAACGCCTAATTTTGTTATATATGTCATTTCTCTTATTATTATGATCCTGGCGCCCTATGTAGGTGGGGGCTATCAATGTATGTTTGTATTCGGAAGAGAAAGTTGTTGAAAAAAATTTCATAAATAGATCTCGCCGCGAGATGGACAAATAAAAAAATTTTGCCCGGGCTGGGGTTCGAAAACGGGAGCTTGTGCTTACTAGGCAGTTACACTAAGCCCTTATGCCACCCCAGGTAGTTAAAATCTATATTTGTGACAATTTCAGTATCACACACTGACGTGTGTTCTTTCGGGCATGTCAGAAAAATGTCGCCGCATTTCTTAATTAAATATAACAACCTGATTAATTAACCAGATTCCCCTTCACTATCAATTATTTTGGTTCACTTTTTAGGTGAAATCAGCAAAAATTCGTCTGCAAGCTGCTTCATAAAATTTTCCGTAATTAAGGGCGGAAAGTTCTAGCGTTAGCCCAAACGTATTTTTTTATTTAGTCGCAAGATATTCACAACGATTCGTGATATAGTTACTGTTCCACAGACTTGACATTTACTATACTGTCGACAGTGAATATATTCAATTTCTTCGTTTAAACACAACGCAGAAAGCTGTCAGTTCCCCGTGAAGCCCAGTACGGTGGCACAATTGTACGGCTGCCCGTCCTTCATAGGCGTTATTATACTCTCAACAGAGCTACGAACGAACTCCTTCCTCAATTGTTTGCGTCAAAAGACGCCTTTCTTTTAATTTTTTTAGTTGTTAAACGATGGACAACGAAATTTACTGAAGCAATGAAATTGCACTGTGATAGCAATAATACACAAGGTATCCGATTCGTAATTACATTCTCTTCAAGATTTATAAGTAATAATGAAACACAAGTCGTAAAAAACTCAAAGTATTTCTTTTTCTTTCGATATGTTTCAGCTTGGCCTGGATCTGTAAGTTCCTCATATACGGACTGTCCAGGAGAAAACAAATTCAGGTTGTGGTATAATAGTTCAAAGAGTTTTAGGGAATTACTGGTTTTTGTTACAAATTAACTCTTAAGACTCGTAGTTAATGGATAAAAGCATCAAAAATATAATTTTAGGCTGCAGAACATCGATGTAAAAGTAAAAGAAGACGTGCTTTTCATGATGATGTAGAGGAGATCAAGCAAAAGTTCATGCATAGGCTAAAACGGTCAATTTCATAGTTCACACGTTATCTTAAATCATTCATGCTTCATGTGCGCAACATGCTGTTGCGGCTGTATGCATGTATTCTGTGGAATCTGCTGCTAATATACATGCCACTGCGTGTGATGCTTTAAATCAGTCTCATATCTTTTCTAGTGAAGTCATAACTCTATTTTCAGGAACAATTAATAGACAAAACGTCCAAATATTTGGCTAATAAGCTTGACGTTATGTTTAGTAAGACGCGAAGCTACGGCCTTGAGCTAATGTCTGGTTTAAAATTTTGTGTGACCTGATTAAAGGGTGCCCTTTTTCTTAGAGAGGGCTTTCACACCATCAGTGTTTCTAGACCCATTAGTTGAATGTGTATTTTCGTCACTTGAGCAACAGAATTTGGTGCTCTGATTTCAATACAAATGGTGTCCAGACAACAGGACGCTCTAAGTTATTAATCTTGTGTACGAAATAGAAAAGAACTAGAGGGTTACATACAAAGAATTCTTCATTCCTTGAACACCAAGCTCCCAGATGCAACTGAGGTTACCGTAAGGATCAGGATTATGCTATTAAAATATATAGTAGCCAATATTCGAGCGTCACTATTATTGTCCTCTGAAGGCCCCCAACTACAGTGATGATTGAAGGGTTTGAGTAGAAATTTACCTCCGATGTTATATTCTCACTGCAATCAAATGGTCTATGAGTGTTACTGTATTGGAAAACCAACATTAGATATCTATCTATAGTACAAACGTACAATCCTGTACTATTATTAGTTGGTATTTTGGTTTTCAGGTAAATTACGGATTAAATGTATAATAGTTACTCGTAAATGTGATCATTATTTTAAGTTATCGGTAGACATTTTTATGGCCCATTGCTACTTGTAGGAACAAGAGTTATTCTCAGTACACGCAGCAGCTAGACAAGCTAAATGTGACTCGCGCAGCTGGTGGTGTACCGCAAGCAATCTAGCAATCAATACTTATTTGATTGCTTGTCTGTGTGCGATACTCATGTAAGAGTTTGCGTTTTACTCATTTCATATTGTGCAGTAGTAGTTTCTGTCACAATAGTTTTTTTTAATGTGTAAAATCCTACATTATTCGTATATCTTTACGCCAATAGTTTTATCTTTATTGTTGCAATGTGGTCATTATTTCTTAGTTTCGACTGCTTCATTCCTGTTGTTAAATACAGAACTTGGGCAAAAATATGGAAACACTTGAAAAAACACAGCGTAGGAAAACCGCTGGTTGTTTTAACTACCAGCGGTTTTCCCCAGTGGTGTAGGTTGTTGTTGTTGTTTGGGCTGTTGAGAGACTAAACTACGACGTCATCAGTCCCCTGTTCCGTAGACGATACAGCCAAGTAGGAAAAAATAAAAGATGGAGCTCAGCGAATGATTCGTACCCAAAGACGGGAAAGTTGCCCAGGTCACCCCAATATTCAAGAAAGGAAATAGGAGTGGACCCCAAAATTACAGGCCCATCTCATTGACGGCGATTTGCAGTAGGATTTTGGAACATATATTTTTTTCGAAATTATGAACTACTCGAAGAGAACGACCTATTAACCAATAGGGGAGGTACGACGTTGTTGGAAGTTCTCCGAACCAAATTCTTTCTTCCTTTAACCAATAGTCAACACGGATTCAGGAAGTATCGTTCTTGCAAAGGCCCATGATTTGACTCTTCGGATGGCACCCTGTTGCTACTGTTCAGCGATACCAAAAGTCATCGGAGAACACGGAGGAACGGACCGATGATCCCACAGCCGTAACAAGACTTTTTTGCGACTAAAAATAGAGGTACACTGAGAACGGAGCTCTGTGGGATACAGTTCTTTTGAAAATGAGGCGATATAAGAGAGCAAACACCTATAACCCCAAACGAGCAGTGGGAATGGAAATTCTGTGTAAAGATTAAAAGTGTGCCCCGTAAACCCCAGTATGGTAGCGCCAGGTGCTGTCATATGCCTTCCGGAGATGAAAGAAGACCGCCTCAAGATGTTCATGGCGAGTGAAAGCTGTACGGATGGCCGAATCCAGTGACACAAGGTTTTCAATGGCGTAGCAACCCTGACGGAAGGCCCCCCCCCCCTGTTGTGGGGCCAGGAGATCTCTATCTTTATGGATCCACAAGAGCATGCAGAGAACTTTGGTGAGGCTAATCGGGTGGTAACTATCAGCCACCTGCAGATTGGCACCAAGTTTCATCACTGGGATTGTGATGCCGTCCCGCCATTGGGACGGAAAAACACCTTCTTTCCAGGGACGATTGAACAGAGCGAGAAGTTGGTGTTTAAAGTCCGTTGGGAGGTGATGATGGAACTGGCTGTGGAATGCAAACTGTTCCTAGAGAGGTACCAGGGCACACAGCAAGGGCACGTTGAAACTCCCACTCACTAAACGGGGTGTTGTATATTTCCTGAGGGCGGGTACTAAAAGATAACTGTCGCCGTCGACCCCCTCTTTGTCGGCGCGGAAGTCCGTACTGTAAGTTGCATTCGCCGAGGTACGAGCGTAATCTTCCGCCATATACTCTGCGATAACAGCCTTGTCTGTGCAGAAATTACTCTGAATGTGAAAACCGGGGATTCCTGCTGGTGAAAGGTGACCAAAAGGCACCACACCCGAGTGCTGATGGTGGCCGCATAACTCTCCCAACGGTCCTGCATACTCTGTTCTATCAGTCTACGAGCTTGGACCCAGAGCCGTTTAAAAGGAATCAGGTTCTCTTTAGAAGGGTGGGGCCGGTGGCGCTGTAGCGCCCGACGTTCCCTGATGGCCTTAGCAATCTCCAGTGTCCACCAGTGCACCGACTTACGACGAAGAAAACCAGAATATTTGGGAACGACGGCCTCAGCTGTGGAAACAATTTCCCTACTGACTTGATGAACAACCATATAAACATCATCCGCGAGTGGAGACGTTACCTTAGAAGCCAAGGTGTAAGTCAGCCAGTCTGTCCTACGGAGAGATCATCAGGGCAGGCGGCCTGCAGGGGGAGACTGTGGGAGCGACAGGAAATGTTCGCTTCCACAAAGGTCGTCATGAACCCTCCAAATAAAGTGTGGGAGTAAGATTGGGCTGCAAAAGGAGAGGTGTGTGGCTGAGTAGGTGCCATGTGCCACGCTAAAATGCATGGGGGCTCCAGTGTTTAAAATGCAAATGTCTAACTGTGCGAAAAGGTATTCAACATCTTTACCATGGCTCATGGTCGCAGGCACATCCCACAAGGGCATTGAAATCCCCCAAAAGACGGTAAGGTGGGGGAAGTTGAGCAACCAAGGCAGCAAGGTCCGCAGAAGACACTGCCTCGTCCAGAGGAAGGTATTTAGAACAGGGAGTAATAATATCTCGTCCTGCTGGGATTCTCACAGTCACCACTTCGAGCGCTGTGCAAAGTGGCTCTAGTGTACTGGGGATGGTGGGGAGGACATAGATACAGACACCCCTAGAAACCATGTTGCAAGCTTCACGATTTTTATAGTAGCCCCGATAGCCACAAAGGGCAAGGGTCAGATGAACAGGAAACTAAGTTTCCTGTAGGGCTACACAACGTACAGGGAAGTGGCACAATAACTGGCGTAACTCATCTAAGCTGTGGAAATACCCACCGCTGTTCCATTGAAGGATAGTGCTTTAGGCGTACTGAGATGCCATCATTGTTCTGAACATTTAATTTACGTCTGAGTTTCACCTTTCGTCGCTGCTTGAGTGCCTGTGGCATCCATAGATTCTGGGTGATCAGAGAGTGCTAGGTCCGCAGGGGACGCTAGGATCTCCACTCCATCCTCAGAATCAAAAGTTTGAGAGGCTGATGGCTGGGATGACATCGGAAGCGATTTTTTTCTTCTGTCTGTTTTTATTTTTCTTTTTCTCCCGCTGATCTTTTGGTTTAGAACGATGGAAGGGCTTTTCTGAAGTGACTTCATGAACCGATGATCATCGGGAAGCCCTTCGACCAGCAGTGTGTTGATCCTTCAACAAATGGCTTGGATCCTCCATTCTACTTGCTGAAGCTGTGGAAGGGAGCGTCCTGAGGGAGTCCTTCCTAGTAAGAGGAAGTGCATTGGGAGGATATGTGCCCTAACTCCCAGCACTTGAAACGCCGCATAGGGGGAGGAACATGTGGTTTTACATCACACCTGTATATAATTACCTTGATCTTCTCAGGCAGGGTATCGCCTTTGAAGGCCAGGATGAAAGACCGGTGGCTACTCTGTAATCTTTGGGTCCCCTATAAACGCGCTGGACAGAGTGAATCCCTCGTCACTGTAAGTGTGCACATAACTCATCATGGTACTGGAAAGGAGATATCTGTGGTAGATTAGACTCTGGACCACATTTAACGACTTGTGGGGTGTGATACTCATGGGAACATCACCCAGCTTATCGCAGGCAAGTAATTCCTTCGACTGCGTAGGGGTGCTGCCTGTATCAGAGCAATCCCACTTCTCTTCTTAGAGAACGACACCACTTCGTCAAACTTATCTTCGAGGTGCTCGACGAAGAACTGAGGCTTAGTTTACATGATCGATTCACCATCAGAACGCGCACAAACAAGATATTGCGGAGAGTGTAGCTCCAATGGATTAAGACTCCTACGTTCCTCCCATGGAGTGGAAAAGGTAGGGAACGACTTGGGATCATATATCGTCGTATTGAACTCTGTCACTGTCACTGAGAGACGGCAATTTGGCGTCCGTCAAACGCTATTGTTTGCTCGTTTCATCTCGTTCCCTCGAGCAACTAGGAAAATATACGTCCGCCCAGGCAGAGCGCCGTTTGCTTGGGTAAACCTGATACAAATGAGGCACGGCAGGTTCCCGAGAGATTGCTCGCTAGCGACTGTTCCACCTCAACAGCCATGCATCTCCTCCACCCGTAGCACATCTTGAGACAGTGTTTTTTTATAGAGGTTTTTGCCGTCCTCGCGACCCGGGTGGTTAAGCAAAGATCTTCAGGCTCTGAAACGTACAACCACAGAGTAACATATACAGAGGAGAAGCCTCCCCTAAACCACTGTCCTACGCTCCCCTCGTAGTTCCGTAAGATGCTAGCAGGTGTCAGGCCGTTCCCTGGCTTAGGGTGCCTCTCGCACGTCAGAGGGTAGCGTGAAGGGGAGGCTGAGGGGAGAGCTCGTGCCGCCTGCCACGAGGCCACGGCTGTGTCCGGCTTGCTGGCGTTTGAGGGGAGGTGGTGGTAGGGACAGCCGCTACCTGCCGCCTGCTCTGGACAGTTTAAAGAGCTGCTTCTGACCGTAGCGCCATCATGGGACATCTTACAGAACTGCTGGAAACCCTCCCTCCCCGCACCCCTGAGCGTAGGACCGGGCCCTTACGGAGGTTTCCCGTCTGTATGTATTTGTCTGTGGTACAACGTTGCACCGCCGCGCCGCACGGTGGTCGTCGAGGCACGCACACAGCTTATGGTGTGGCGGACTGTTGGCGTGACACAGTCCACACCTCAGAACCCCGGGTTCGCCAAGCCCGTACTCAGCAAATTAATGCTGGGGTAGTGGTGTAGGGGTCAGGGCAACTGTGTACAAAGCAGGAGACCCGGTTTAGAAGCCCGGCTGGGTATACATTTTGAACTTTACCCATTCGCAGTTAATGTCATACATTCCCTGAATGTGAATAGATGATAACTGCAGGATCAACAATGGCGTCACATATATATAACTTATACATCAATTGCAATTTGCCTACTGTCGCCATATCCAGGTATTTCTCTAGAAATTGTAACTGCCACTCATACCATAACCAAATTTATCATTTCTCGGTGTCTCAAGCTATGTCCTGTCAACCGATGCCTTCTTAGAGTCGAGTTATGACAGGACTTTATTTTATGCCCAGTTAGATTCAGCATATCATTAGTATATGTTCTACCCGTCTTGTCCTCCTTCAGCATTATTTTGTAGAACCACATTTCTGAAGCTTCTATCCTCTTCTTGTCGAGACTGTTTGTATTCTAAATTTAATTTCCATACGAAAATATTCGAAAGAGGCTTCGTAACACTTAAATTTATGTCAGGTGTTAAGCAATACCTCCTTTTCAGCAATGGGACACTTTTTGTCAGTCTACATATTATATCCTCTCCTCTGGGGCAGTAATCAGTTATATTGCTGCTCATACAACAAAACGCATCTACTACTTCCACAGTTCATTTCCCAATCTAATTCCCTTTGAGCCGATTGATTCAATTCAATTACATTTCAATACCCTTTATTTTTAATGCTGTTGATACTCATGATGTGTCTCTTGAAGATACTACCCATTTTGTTGAACTGCTCTCCCTGATGGAATTACAATAATTGCAGCAAAACTCTAAATTCTCATTTATCTCCCCTGAATTTTCCTTTCCTTTTTAGATTTTTGTGGAGTTTTGTCTACTGCTTGTTTATTATACAAACTGGATAACATTTGGTATTAACTACGAACTATATCGCTTCCTCCGTAAGTACTGCCATCCTTTCGCGTCCTTCGTCTCTTGAAACTGTAGCATATTTCAGTACGAATTGAAAATAACCCTTTTTCCTCAGGTATTTTATCAATGTAGAAATGTTTGTAAACCTAAGGGACTAAACTGTTGAGGTCACCGGTCACTAGTCTTACAACCTACTTAAACTAAGCTACACCAAGAACAAAACACACACACAATTTTAGATGTGACATGAAGTCCCTGATGAGGCATGAACCCAGTTTTGAGTTTTAGTTATTAGACAGTGCTATTAGGGACGCTGTAGGTATATAAAGGCCACAGATGGTGATTCGGCTGTTCATTTATTGATAGGCCTAGATTCCAATGATGATTATTTCGAAATGCGTCAATAAATGAACAACCGCATCACCACCTGTGGCCTCTTTATTCGTACAGCGTTCCTAATAGCACTGTCTAATATCTAAAACACACGCACACTCATGTCCGAGGAAGGACTCTAGCCTCCGGCAACGAGCGGCGGCGCAGATTGTGGGAAGGCCTAATTTCAGAATTCCAAAGAGTTTAGCCCAGTCAACACTGTTAGAAGGTGTCTTTGAACTCTACAAATAATATAGTTTTGCAATTCTTCAACATACCTTCTGTGATAAATCGTAGAATAAATATTGCCTTGCGTGCTCATATCTTTTTTCTCAACCCACCAGGATTATACTCAACGAATTTTTACATTTTCTTGTAAATAAATGGTCTTATTATGCTCGATTCACGGAACTTGAATTCTTACATTTTTCTTGAAGTCAGAATGAAGTTAATCTGTCACATATAACCTGCACAGGAGATAGAGTAGTACTGTCATTGCTGATTATCCCAAGGGACACTTTAGGGAATATTCGTTTACTCCAAGTGCCTTGGTTCGAGTTAGGTCTGTCAACGATTTGCTAGATTCTCCTCGTATTATCTCGCACCTTATCTGAAGTAACTTAGAAATGTTTTACATCGTACTTTGTTATAAAAAAATAATCGCTCTTTCAATTGTATGGACAATGTCATAGTGATTATAACCAAATACTGCTCGTCGAAGTCAGGCTTTCATTGACAGACAAGTGGATGTGTTTGTTCAATGAATAAACTAAAATACTTTGTACACCACCTGACAAAATAAGTGATACGCTCGGGAGTGGTTGAATGTCTCATTTCCATAAACATGCGAACCATTTAGGTGTACGTACATGATTATATTTAGATGGCTCTATATTGTGTAGAATGCCCAGAGTGCTTTTGTAATGTCACCGTCCTGTTGTTGCGAAGTTGGTGGCAGTCAACTGGCGCGAGTCAGTGAAGCAAGACGTTCACGTACAGTACGGAGCACCCGCCATTCCTATCAGACGCGTTAGGCAGTCTATCCACCAAGTAGCGAAGTCGTCGTATCGTGCAATTTTCAGGCATGTAGAGCGCTGTTGGAATCAATGTGTACATGATTTCATACGATGACTGTAATGTTCTGGTGTAGCGGCGTCGAGGGCACTTCCTGCCAATACTGTAGAGAGTAACCCCTGACGTCATGGTGAAGCGTGCAAAAAATATGCGTTACGATCAGCTCCAGCTGAGACTGACGGCCAGTGACACGTTACAGACATTCAGCGTCCGCACGTCTTACCCTAAACGGTTTTCCAATGTGAGAATATACGCCCACACACAGCACGTCTGCTGAGGTCCTGCTGTGACCAGCGCATGTCCATGATTGAACACGTTTGGGCTGACTCTTTGACAGAGCCTCTGACCCAGTACAAAATAGCGGAATCTGGTGGGACAGGTGTGTACAAACTTGCCCCACGGAAGGACACATTTCGGCTAGAGGAGGTGCGACACCTACTGACCTGGCGCTAACTTCCCTCCTATAACTGCAGTCTTGCCCTTTCATCTATCAGTTCAGTAAAGTAACATGATATTTCATCGTATGTAGTTCCGTATTACCATAACGTGCCTACATAAGAAAGAAACACCCTACTTTGTACCAATTGAGAAGAAAATGGACAACGATTAATAGAATACGTACCAACCGTGCAGAAGCGCGAAATTTCTTCGTGCTCCATCTACAAAATGGGACTGTGGGGTAGTCAGGCAAACTGTTCACCACATAGATACAGTGTGTTACAATAGGGCATTTCGTGTAACTTTCCACTTTTTCTTGAACCACGCAATTGATTATAATAATCATTTAAATTTTTTTACTGTTTGTTTGTATGATATTTACTATTTTGCTTAAAATGCCGTGCGTTTAGATAAAAGACGCGGTAGAGTGGCCGAGCGTTCTAAGGTGCCTAGCTGCGGAGCGCGCCGCTGCTCGCCGTCGGAGGTTCGACTCCTTCCTCGGGCATGGTTGTGTTGTTGTCCTTAGCATAAGTTAAAATAGTTTGTAAGACTAGGGACTGATGACCAGAGTAGTTAAGTCCCATAGATTTACAAAGGTTTGATTTTGATTAGATAACAAATCGAAATATGTGGACTAATAAATTGTGAATACCTAAACGTACCCGTTTCAGATTATGCTATCGCCAATTTGATTTATAAATGAGCTAAATGAATTGAGATCACTGTGAAAGACTTCAAACGAAAGGAAGAAATCTTACAAGAACTTAGCAGTTTCTCCACGCCTGCTGTTGGTCAAAATGGAGACAAGAGCAGAGCCGGACGCGGTGGCCGAGGGGACTGAGGCGCTTCAGTCACGGTCTGCACGGCCACTACGGTCGGGGGTTCGAATCCCCCCTCGGGCATGGATATTTGTGCCGTCCTTAGTATAAGGTAGTTGATAAGTAGTCTGTAAGTTTAGGGACTGATGACCCCGTAGTTAAGTCCCATAAGCTTAACAAACATTTGAAACAAGAGCAGACACGTTAAATAAAGATACGGCATTTACGGATAATATTTATTGAGTCAGTGTCAGGGGAGATACGAGAAACGTATTTGGCTTTAGAAACTACAGTTTCATGTAGTAGGACAGAATACTGCCTCAGCTATTGTTCATGTTTGTCCTGTATCAAGCCACCAGTCCCAATTCATCATTACATTTTTCGTCATCTCACAGTCTTCCGGTACTATTCCTAGGAGTTGAAGGTGATTACTTTTCTCCTCTGCCGTCGAACTGTTGGTTTCAAAGCACAGATCACGAAATTGGGTTCATTTTCGGGAATGGATGCATGTATTAAACATGCCGTTAAGGGTTTAAGCCCAGTGTACAGCAATGAATTAAATAAATTATGGTAGACCATAAGAAATACAATCAATTGTCAGTATAAGAATGGCAGAGGGTTCAAGACTTACATGGGAACTCTATGGCGGAGCAGACAAAAAGCAAGTTAAGAAAGTGTTACTTATTTTGGCGGTGTCGTCTAACGCAGTTACAAGAAAACGGCCGCTTCCCAAAAGTTAAACTTAACTTTCTCTTTATATCTATGTCCTGCGACGAGTTCTAGCTTCAACTCTCCCTCTTTGCCTCCCGAAACCCATGGGAAATCTCGGCGACGGACCGTCGGCACAGTTTCCACAGGGCTCTTATGCTGTTTCGAACTTACGTTCCAGCAAATTTTATTAGGTGGTGTGCGTGTTCCTTCCCCTTTTATGAAACTTTTTCGTCTTACACGTGGCAGTGTCTTACAATGATGGGCCATCACTCATCATGAAATCCTTTTTGGCCTCATACGTGGAAGCGTCACATAATTATAAGCATTCACTCATCTACTATTTGGCGAGTCATCTTATTTTAATGCGGCCTCCTGCCGTCTGTTAACATGACGTCAGTTACCCTAATGGAGGAAAGTTCATATTCCATCTGCCTGTGAACAGAGTATTCTTTGTTAATGCCTTTTAACTTTTATTATGCTGGTATTCTGAGATGGAAATCTATCGAGACGTGTTGAAAATTGCCTTCAGGTTGGTCGGCGTATCAGATCAAATTTCATTTGACTAGCCTTCGAATTCGAACTTAATCCCGCTTTATCGTAAGCCGGTGAACATGCTGATTAATTTAACTCAGTGAGAATAACACAATAAATTCGACTTTTTAAATCTGTATATTTTTATAATCTTCAGTGTGAAGGATAAAGTGTTCGTATTTCACGACATATTCTGCCAACACTTAGGCAAATACCACAGTACTTCATTGGATTTGCTTCTATAGGAGGGACCAAGAAGAAAGAGGGAGAGATATTTAGCTGCAGTGCTTTTTCCTCTATGCGACCTTTGAAATGATTTAACTAACAAGTTATGAGGATACTTTCAGTTTACTGTGGACTTTGACGACGTGGTATTTTCTCGTTTTCCACTTACACATTTCATTACCGCAACTGAAACACGCTATGCGTCAGAAAAAAAAATCTAGGCTCATCTGTAGGGTTACCATCCGACCTTGGCAATTATAGTGTGGCACTTATCCACTTAGCATGAGAATTACACTTCCATAGTTAATTACATTACTCTTAATGAAAGCCGGCCGCGGTGGCCGAGGGGACTGCGGCGTGCCAGTCACGGTCTGCACGGCCACTACGGTCGGGGGTTCGAATCCCCCCTCGGGCATGGATATTTGTGCCGTCCTTAGTATTAGCTATTTCGTAAGTAGTTTGTAAGTTCAGTAACTGATGACCCTGCAGTTAAGTCCCTTAAGCTTAACAAACATTTGAACATTTGGTAATCAAGTTTCTGCGTACATAATCCAGAACGCTGTGTCTCTCTCGTCTCTCATTTTGACCTTTCTTACCCTATTTGCCTTTCTGTTTCTCTTTGTGTCTGGTTTTGTGGAGGTAAGTGTAGATTTGGATCCAGGGATCGATGACCCTTGTTGTTTTGCCCCTTTGAAACACAACCCAAATCAGCTAAGTAATTACCCAACGAACGAGCACCAAAACCTTGCTCAAGTGGTGTATATCTGATCTCCGACACAATGCAGTCACAATTATTCGGACAGAACACTGGACCAGTACTGACACTTGCAACATATTAAGAACAGCTAGCAGGTTCCGATCGCGGTCAAATACGACTGCGCTACGTGTAGCTTTGACTAATGTCGTCATTTCTCACGGTGTTTGGATGTATACGTGTTTCAACTCCCATAAGTAAGCCAAAGCATGATCTTGAGTTTTGGTTATACGAAATAGAAATTCAAAAGCTGTTTGATAATGGGTTGAAGTTGCTTCATTACTGTAGAAGAAATAACTGAGTTTTTGCAGCAGCAGCGATAAGAAAGGGACAACAGGAACTGGATAGAGAAACAGAAACTCTGCCTTTCAGTCGGTCTGCGAGCACCTCCTATTCAAATGCGAGACGGGAGCGGCACAATGGCATCAGGCGGAGCTGCCTACGGACTCTGAAAGTCTCTTCTACAGAGGGATAGCAGAGAAATTCTCGGAACCAGGTCCTTTCATTTGGAACATACACGTAACTCAAGAGATAATGAAACTCAATACTTACAAACCAGAATAAAGAGTGAAACGCACCTTGCATGAAAGACGTTTCAGCAACGCACCAGTTACCATAACGAGTCAGAGGTTCATATAAGACAGGTTTCATACTTGAAAGAGGGTCGATTCATCGGGCACTTTAGCAGATATTGTAAATATTTTATTGAACACTACTCAACTGCATGTGAAAAAAATAAAACATAACCTTTCACCACAGACATTACAAACGTAATGATACTAAATATCCTATATTTATTATGAACTACATCAAATTAGTTTAGCACAAAGTGCGCGTCACTATGAGAAATACACCGCCAGCAATACATCAATAGCCGAATTGTTCATTGTACTATTTGTTATCGTTTATTTTTTGCAATACATTCATCCCAATACTGTTTGTATAAATATATACGCTGCAAACAAGCGCAGGGGTTTACCAAAGTGTGACGAAGAGATTCGGTAGTTGTGACAAGATAATTCTCTCAGCTAATGAGGCACTCCTGTCTCATGTGAAATACATACAGATAAGTAAGATGGAATCAAACACTGTCAAGAGCGTCAGAAAGCACTACGTCTCAGGATGAAGCAATTTAACGAATGCAGAGAACTCTTTCAGGCAATAAAGGAGCTTTACACTATTTAGTAAATAATGATTAAAACGAGATGAACGAACTATCGTGGGTGCGCCGCCCTAGGTGGCAGTAATTATGCTAACTGGAGGGGAGCACCTTATTGTAAAGACAAGAATTTATAAAATCAACTAACCTTGTAAAGGGAAAGGAAAGCAAAATACATAATCAACTTATAAATATATCAGCATTACAAAAAAACATTTAGAAATTAATTTTTCAGTACAAAATTTTTAAAAAAATCAGTCATTATTAATGATTCGCTTTAGACTGACTTGCAGAGAAAGGCTTTTCGAAGACACTTCAACACAGGAAATTGACTCGCCGAGTTCTTCTTAGAAGATCTATGTGTCATCTTCAAAGCAGCCAACGCAGAAAATACCGTCCCACAATCGTACAGTGTTGAAAATGGTTACAGTATACGATATTCTCTTGTTTTCAGTGCGGGAAAACTCGTCATCTACAACAACACAAAATTAAGAGAGATTTATTACTAAATTATCTTTTAATTTAACCACTTTTCTGAAGTATACGAAGATTTATTCTTCGGCAATTGAAATACGTACGAGAGTATTTTGAAATGGATCCCAAATATTCGTCATCATGAAAACACTTTCCAAATTTCTTTTGTATTATTGTTAAATGCTCCTGAATGATTACAAAAATATTGCAGTGGATCGGTGTTGCGAAACAGCAATAAATTTACATCTCCTTAGTAAATTGTTTGTTACTGAAAGTTAGTTCAAAAATTCTGACTGCTTGAGAAACGTTGGCTTAACTTGTTTGGCTGCGTAAGTAGTTAAAAAATACTAATTACTGTATTAACAAGGGACCGAAAGAAAAGACACCACTTTCGATCCTGCAGTTACTATCTATTCATTTTCACGAAATATATGACGTTAACTGAAAATGTGTACCCAGTCGGGATTCGAATCCGGGTCTCCTACTTGCTAGGCAGTTACGCTGACCCTTTCAACACTGGGCCGGCCGCAGTGGCCGAGCGGTCTGCGGCGCGCCAGTCACAGTCTGCACGGCCGCTATGGTCGGAGGTTCGTATCTCCCCTCGGGCATGGATGTTTGTGTCGTCTTTAGTATAAGGTAGTTCATAAGTAGTTGGTAAGTTTAGGGACTGATGACCCCGCAGTTAAGTCCCTTAAGATTAACAAATATTTGAACATATTCTTCAACACTGTGGACACAGCAATCACAACTACAGGCACAGCTCAAGTACGCCTCCCGTCAGATACAAATTCTCAACATTTCACTACCCACTATTAATCAAATTAGCTCTTTTTCCGAACTAATTCCAGTAAGAGTAAAGGCCTATGAGTGTCTTCGGACTTAAGAAAGGATCATTGCCCGTCATCGGCATATTGTATAAGTTACATATATATGTGGTGTCTGTTCTTTCGGAGATATCCGACGGGAACAGTTAAAAAAAAACGCGAGTTTGAGTAATAGTGGGCAGGGAAAAGTTGAGAATTTGTATGTGACTGGAGGCGTGCTTGCGTAGTCAGTGCAGTCGTGGTGTCCCGTGTAGGCGTCAGCACAATTGCCTAGCTTGCAGGTGGCCCTCTTTCGAATCCCGGGTGGGAACACATTTTCAACTTACCAATTCGCAGTTAATATCGTAATAAGATATACGATATAAGTACCTAATGGAAACTATACATAATTCGTGAAGTCACCGTGTCATCAAATTTTCAATCAACATTGAGAATTTTACACACTTGACAGTGTTCATATAAATCCTATTAGTTCTCAAAATACAGATGCAGAATTTTGATGATGTGGTTAAAACAAAGTGAAACAGAGTAATGTGCATACCTTACTAAAGACATGCTTTTGCATTCAGTTTTCTGCACCGAAGTATAAATGTATGTTGCCGTGTGCTTGGCGAGAGGCAGGTTATGACATACTGTCAAACGATGATATGAATATCTCCATAATTAGTAGGGCCTTTGATAGTGGACTGCTGGAAATACAAAATAATTTTAATTAGGTATAATTTTCGTCCCGTGGTGTGACCAAGGGAGGTGGTGCAGCGTCGAACGCACTGGACTCAAGACGACGGTTCACATCCGCCTCCGGCCATCCAGGTTAAGGTTTCCCTAAATGGCTCCAGGAAAATGCCGTGCTGCTTCCTTAGAAATGCCGCGGACGATTTCCTTCCCTATCCATGATAAAATCAACCTGAGCATGTGTTCCATCTCTAATAACCACGCTGTAGACGCGACGTTAATACCTAATTGTCCTTCCTTCCTGTGGTATTGATATCTTGTTAGTTTGTTTTCCTCTATTAACATGTCACTTGTAAAATGAAACGTCTTGCATGGAAATAACACGCAACACTGTTTATTTTTAAACGACTGTTGCTATAAGCATGGTTTCAAGAGTTCGGATTCGAAGGCGTCCCTTGCAAGCAACTTTCTACGTCGGAAAATATGGACACTTGTAGAGATTATATGAGTATTTGTTTCTGAAGGACCAAGAGGCAAAGGAAATTAACCGTCTACCGTAACAAGTTTTGTCGTCGTACGACTTGAGAACCTGAAGTATGCGTTTTTCGAGGACTGTGAACCACACTGAAGGTAGGTGTTTCCTTATATAAATTAGAAGGTACTAACTAGCCTCTTAAAAGTAGAGATCAGGCTTAGAAATTCAAAAGAGTAATCTCCAACATTCGGAATTACAGCACGGTACAGTACATAGTACAGCAAAATTCGCCGTTAATATTCCCGAGGCTGCTCCGAGATATTCCTCGAGTATTTCTGCGAACGCTTCGTGGCTTCCAGTCGCTCTTTACAGAGTACCAGGAATTGGTTTGCTGTCTTACCCCCACTTATTTGTATCTAGATTGCACTGGAAATATCTGCACAACAGTGCAAATATTGAGGGTATGCTCTGTGTGTTTTTCTCGAAAACATACTTGTTCGATTTATTGACGGTATTTTCCGTTGGCAGAAGTTACGCCCACTCCTGAGTTCGCCCTCGAGCCTTTATACAGTCCGGGTCGCTTGTGTCTCGGGTTTTGTTTTTCCAGCCCTGCCAGTGTTCATCGGAGGAGGTTAGCTGCAGTGCGGGTGGGTTTACTAATGAAGAGCCGGTGAATATACGTGGATGGCCGTGTGTGACGGAAGAGCGTCACAGCAAGGCTATGTTCCACTGTTATCGCATCGACGGTAACCGGGTCACCGAAGAACAATTGGATCGTGTGTTCCTTGTTATAGTTTTCATGTTGCATATTGCAGACTTTTTGACCGTTGTGTAGCTTTTTTCTCAGAAAAAAAGGTGATTGGAGTCGCGGAGCGAATTAATCCTGACTATATTACTGCGCTGTAAACTTTGGAATTTGGTAGGTGTTGTCCCGGTTCTCCCTGAATATGCCCCTTTGCTGAAGACACTGGATGTCGGTTTACTAGGTTTCTTTCGCTGATACGTATACCTATAAGATAAAATAGTACGTATGAATTAGATACAATCTAGCGATGTGTAGATGAAATGATCTATATTTCATAAATACATAACTATCTTTGATGCACCCTACAATTCCGATTAACCTGCTCCAATTACTCCCCCACTCTTCATGTCCACAAAAAAACAGCAAAAGAAGCAATCCGAATGATATATAACGCGTTTTAATATTAACCCACAGGAATTCGCGTCTTTAAAAGATACGCCATTGGTTTCTTGTATAGCAATTTGCTCAGACTCAAAGAACCAAAAAAATGTTCAAATGTTTGTACAGCTTATGGGACTTAACTACGGGGTCATCAGTCCCTAAACTTACAAACTACTTATCAACTAGCTTATCCTAAGGACGGCACAAATATCCATGCCCGAGGGGGGATTCGAACCCCCGACCGTAGTGGCCGTGCAGACCGTGACTGGAGCGCCTGTCTCCTCGGCCACCGCGGCCGGCCTCAAAGAACCTTTTGAAAAGTATTTAATATGTATGAATAAGTTTATTTGTTTTTATAATAAAACCCTCATATTTGGTTAATTAATAATGACAAATTATTATTGTGAGCAAAATGCGCAGACAGCGTGTGCTCAGGGATTAACAGTCAACGATTTTTATCACTATTGCTGCTGCCCTTCCCAACGATATACTGAAACACCTTATCGTCAGATCTAGTGAACGAGGGAGACAGGGAGTGCAAATGTTCAAATGTTCAAATGTTTGTAGAACTTACGGGACTTAACTACGGGGTCATCAGTCCCTAAGCTTACAAACTACTTATGATCCAACTAAGACTAAGGACGGCACAAATATCCATGCCCGAGGGGGGATTCGAACCCCCGACCGTAGTGGCCGTGCAGACCGTGACTGGAGCACCTAAATCCCCTCGGCCACCGCGGCCGGCGGAGTGCAAATCACCGTCCAAAATTGCAGGCTTAGCTTTTCTGTAAATTTCTGAAATCTCATTTGAAATAACACGGCCAGTCTTTTGCCTCATCATTTCCCAATCTGATTTTGTACTCTGCTGTCAGTGACTTCGTCGTCGAAGTCTTCCTTTCGTCGTAGTTTTCAGCAGTCAGTCTTCTGTTACGTTTTTCAAACGTTTATAAATCTATGGGACTTAACTACTCTGGTTATCAGTCCCTAGACTTACAACCTATTTAAACTAACCTAAGGACAAACATACACACACATGCACGAGGCAGGACTCGAACCTCTGACGGCGAGCAAGCGCAGGCTCCGCAGCAAGGAGCCTTAGAAAAGTTCGCCACTCCACCGCGGCGTGTTTCGTTGTACTGTTTACCATGTTAGGAAAGTTCACTTAATTGAAGCATCTTTGGCTGTATCAAAATTTCAAAGACTGGCAGAATCACTCGTCTACGTTATTTTCCCATGTAAGGTACTAACCTGTCCGTTAACTACTATGTATTGTTAAAATCATATTTTTAACACGCAATCGCACACTGTTCAGGTTGTCACATATTCGGTGTTCACTGTCATTTCATAATTTTTATTTCACAAAATATTTGACTTTCCTTCCAGATTGTGGCATGTTATTCCTCAATTTTAGTGCTTGATAAGTTATTCTCTTTTCCTGTGGAAATCGGTTGTTTCTTCGCATATCTTTTAGGAAAATTATTTACTGATAAATCTATTCATCGAACGCAGTAGGTTTTTCAGAGTTTTCTAGCTCAGGCTTCAATGATGTATCATCTTTCACTAGTCCATGTTTTCTCAAATGTTACTTCACTCAAAAATTAGTGCTAGAAATGGTTTTCGACCACTACTTTGGGACTACTAAAATTATAATTCCTAATAGTTGCAGCTGTTCTAGTCTGCATTTTAAACACGTGGGAAAAAAGTTATCATGTGATAATTCCCGTATATTGTAGTTGTTGCTTTCGTCTAATGAGGGTAAAACATTTTTGGTAATCTGGTCACATTACATCGGATTTAGAAAAATAAAAAGAGGTAAACATTTGAGTTGCTACAAACGTTACTTACCGAATGATACGAAAGTAGCGTTCCTTGTGTATCCGTATGGAATGTCATACTTTCCTGAGATGTGGATGGGTAACCAACTATAAACATGTACATATAATACTGGAAAACCTTAAAAATGACACGCCTTAGGTGGATAACGTGTACCGAGCGAGGTGGCGCAATGGTTACACACCGGACTCGTATTCGGAAGGATGATGGTTCAAATCCACATCCGGCCACCCAGATTTAGGTTTTCCGTAATTTCCCTAAATCACTCCAGGCAAATGCCGGGATGGTTACTTTCAAAGGGCACGGCCGATTTCCTTTCACATCCTTACACAAACATTCCGAGCGTAAGCTCCGTCTCTAATGACCACGCTGTCGACGGGACGTTAAACTCAAAGCTTCCTTCCTTGGATAACAAGTAAAACCATTTCGTGATACCGCTATGGTCCAGCAGCTTTTCTAGCAATGCGTTTTGGCTATAAGAGTTGTCAGGAAATTACGAGAAGCTTTATAGTTACACCACTCTAAATGTTCAAATGTTTGTAGACCTTATGGGACTTTACTACGGTGTCACCAGTACCTAAACTTACAAACTACTTATGAACTAGCTTATACTAAAGACGGCACAATATCCATGCCCGAGGGAGGATTCGAACCCCCGACGGGGAACGGCCTCGCGCGTCGTAGCATAGCGCCTCAATGCGCTCGGCCGCTCCGCCGCGGGACACCATTCTAAATAATATGTCCAAACCTTTCTACAGAATGAACTGGATGTATCTTCGATATTTCAAGAAGTACAGAAGTTTCAGAACAAACTGGTATTTCTGAAATCATTTATGGCTGATATACGGCCGCAGTGGCCGAGCGGTCTGCGGCGCACCAGTCACAGTCTGCACGGCCGCTACGTTCGGGGTCTCGAATCCCCCCTCGGGCATGGATGTTTGTATCGCCTTTAGTGTAAGGTAGTTCATAAGTAGTTTGTAAGTTTAGGGACTGATGACCCCGCAGTTAAGTCCCTTAAGCTTTACAAACATTTGAACATTTTACGGCTGATATAATAAATGAATTATGTTCTACAGACCCTCTCAAAACTAACTTTTGAATTAGTGTAGTGGCAATAACAGTGACTGATAAGTAATAAAAATTTAATAAGCCGCGGTGGAATTGGCGAGAGCTCTAAGGCGCCTTGCTGCGGAGCTAGAGGTTAACCCTGTCGGATGTTCGAGTCCTTCCTGGGGCATGGGAACGTGTGTTGTCTTTAGGTTAATTTTAGTTAGTTTAAGCTCTTTGTAAGTCTAGGGACTGATGACCATAGCAGTTTGGTGCAATAAGTACACAAACATTTGAATTTTGTCGATAGATGAATGAATTTTTTACTTAATATTGGCTTTATCAGCCTTTCAAATAATATTAATAATACTGTCGTATGGATGTGCTCTCCCTAAAATTAAAAAAAAAAAAAAAAAAAAAAAAAAAAAAAAAAAAAAAAAAAACAGTTTATTAAATCCAACCTGACGTTACATAATTAAGTCCCAGGCAACCACGTTACTATGTGCTACCTTAATAAATGCACACTCAAACTTAACGCCTACTGCCTTCGATAGACTGAATGCCGCCTGGTTAAGTTGAGGCACGTTATTCGGTAAGGAAATCGTGTGAGTGGAACCGAGGAGAACGAAGAATTATAGCCATGATGAGGGCCGCAATCCCCCTAGGGGGCTCACGGTTCTTTCGTGAGAACGTGCGTGGTGAGCACGGGGCCCCGAGCTAATGCAGTCTTCCTTCCTTCTTTACTTCCCGCACGGCATTTCCTTTCCCCGTCCCCTCCTTTCCTAACTTCACTTCTTCCCCTCCCCACTGGGATACTGTTAACCTTAGCAGTTTATTCCCCACATC
This sequence comes from Locusta migratoria, assembly GCA_026315105.1. Lineage (NCBI taxonomy): Eukaryota > Metazoa > Arthropoda > Insecta > Orthoptera > Acrididae > Locusta > Locusta migratoria. The sequence continues at coordinate 458,522,989 of CM048755.1, forward strand.
CCAAACCAACCCAGTGGGCCGCAATAAGAGAAAGCCACAGACATAAGCCATGGCGATTGGCAGAGTGTTTTGGCGTCTGTGTAAGAATCCGAGAAAAGCTAAACTGATCGGTTGATCGCGTGCTATAGTAATCTAGTGGCAGTGGTTGAAGGACGGTGGACGACGAACAATCATCGAAGTACTCGTGTGGGACAGACGCTTGGCCATTTTGTGAAATAAATGACACAATTCTGTACGTACAGCGTCCTTAACTTCGTGAGTGAGGGCAAATTGCCGGCTGCGGTGGCCGAGGGGACTGAGGCGCTCCAGTCACGGTCTGCACGGCCACTACGGTTGGGGGTTCGAATGCCCCCTCGGGCATGGACATTTGTGCCGTCCTTATGATAAGCTAGTTGACAAGTAGTTTGTAAGTTTAGGGACTGATGACCCCGTAGTTAAGTCCCATAAGCTATACAAACATTTGAATTGAGGGAAAATTACTGTAAAAAACGCGTCACATCCTATTTGTACATTAGAGGATGCAAAGCCATCACCATTTGTAACGAAAAACAAGAGGCGTGTTCCCGATGCGGCAAAGAAGGACAGGTACAGTCCGAGTGAGTGCAGAGGGGAATAGCAGAACCGCCGGCTGCGTAGCATCGCTCATGAAGGATGTCGACCCTCTACGGGCTCTGTCGATATTCTGCAGGTGACAGGCACAGCGGGGGAAGTGGCGACTCTCGAGCTGCCCAACAGCTATGTCAGCGTGTCAGACCGACTGCAGACACCATCTGACGACTGCGAGCGACCGTAGCAGACAGCTGATGCTTCAGTACTCTAAATGACACCTCGCAGATAGCGACTGTGGAAAAAAGAAAGTAAGGAGAAACGCTGCACTGTTGCGCCCTAGCGGAAATTGGCACAATCCTACACCGGTCGTCGGGATGAACACTGCTGCTCTGCAAGCTCAGCGATGTGTCCCTTGGAGGCGGCAACACAGCGGCCGACACCATCCCTGTGTGCGGACGACATCCCGCGTTTGAGGCTGCGCCCGTGCCGACGGCCTCCCCCCCAAGAGTTGTAAATGCAGTGTATAACTTTTATAATCACCCTGATGCCGATGCACATCAGGCCCTAGCTGTTGCGGGAATCAGCTATATTTCCGCGAGTTCAAATGTTTGTTAAGCTTTAGGGACTTAACTGCGGGGTCATCAGTCCCTAAACTTACAAATTACTTATGAACTACCTTATACTAAAGACGACACAAACATCCATGCCCGAGGGGGGATTCGAAACCCCGATCGTAGAGGTCGTGCAGATTGTGACTGGCACGCCGCAGACCGCTCGGCCACCGAGGCCGGCTATTCCGCCACTGATAATGGGTAAGAGTAAACCACTAGATATACCGAGCTAAACAATCCGCCATTTTGAATCCCGATCCGACGGCAGTTTTCTACGCTTTGTGTTGTGTAGCGATGCGAATCAGCGAATATTTTGTGATTTTATTGTTTCACAGTGTGAAATGGTTGGTTATGCGGCTCCAAACTGCTCAAATGATAGCGGTTATGGTCGCTATAAGTTTTATCGCTTTCCTTCAAACATAGATCGGCGTAAATTGCGGCTTCCAAATTCCAGACTCTAAGTATGGACGCGAAAATCGAGCAATTATCTGTGTAACGTTAGGAACAAAATCTTTGTATTAGAAATAGTGACGCTCACAGAGAGATAGTAATGAAAATAGAGGCATATGCATGTAATCAATAGTTTAATTTTGCTACAGTTTGTTAACATAAGACGACATACAGTGTCTTTAAAATAAGCTACTTTTCTTGATTTTATATAGAGTAACTAAGGAGTTATTCTAAGAGATGTTAGTTGTATTTTAAGTGATGCATGAGTGCAGCTGGCTTTAACCAGCTTGTGGTTTTTAAATTATATTATTTCTTATTAGTTCAGTGTTTAATTTAAATGTGACTTTCAACACGGAAATATGGAGGCCTAACCAAGATGTGAACAGGATGTCTGATAAAATAAATAAATAAATTGAACTTCGCAAAGAATGCGAACAGGAAAGACGTCGTACATGAAAGGCATTACATTCAAAACATGTAACATTCACTTCATTTCGTAGTGCATTCTACCAGAGAGACTTTATTTAGTCTTTATCTAACGAAACCAGACGTTCATAGTAATTAAACACACTTTCGACATAAAATCTATTCTGAAATATGGCGTGTGTAAAATATGCGAGACATTAGAGGGGGAATACGGAAAGTACAGTATCGCAGTTTAACAATACTCCGTAACTGTTTCCGAAAGCAACTCTTAGTTACCGTAAACGTATGTGGACGTACCATTTATAAACCAGAAAATACGACAATCGCAACGTATTTTAAATGTATGCGGTAAATATTTATAACGGCAACATATGCCTTAATTTTGAATGTAAGTGAATGCATCATATCTCTAAATAGCCATCTAACCACTAATTTGCTTGCCTCTTATAGTCAGAAGTAAGCAATCAAATTTACTATGATGTAATATTTACTGCGTTAGGAAAGTGTATTCAATGGCCTTAGAGTTTATTAAATAGCGTAAGTGTTCCATAGTCTTGAAATTCCCGCCTTCGACGCGAGATTCAAACGGGGGATTGTTCTGCTTGTACTATACAGTGCTCTAGGAAAGAGAATTACGTCAGCAGTGAGTGGACAAGTTGGGAATTTACTTACAAAGGAGGGCGTGCATGGGTAGCTCGCGTAGTGATCGCTGTGTCCCCATTGGCGCAATGGTCATCACGATTCCTAGTAAGCAGCAGGACTCGGGTTTGAATCCAGGCTGAGCACAAATTTTCAACTTCCTCCATTGAATTATTGCATTGCCCACTACCAGTTAATGTCGTAAATTCCTAGTGTTTGGCCCATGATTGTTAAATTTATGGTTAAGTAGACGAAGACACACGCAATAAATGTGAAGACGTTATAAAAGCACCAGAACGATCTTTAGATGTAAGAGTCCCTGTACCTGAAACCCCGCACCAAGCCTAACGGATTATTTTCATCAATCTCAACAAGATCATTTTGAAAGAGAAGCTTCAATAGCTGCGCAGTATGCTGGGGATACCAGCTGTGGACCTGGCGCTCATACATAACTTGGTTGTGGGATTTTTCCGAAGGTCTAGAGCTGTCCCACATACAGTTCGCTTCTTGATGATGCTGGCGCTAAACAGTCGTACTGGCCCGAGCGTCTGCAAATGTTCAAATGTTTGTAAATCTATCGGACCAAACTGCGTAGTCATCAGTCCGTAGCTTACAAACTACTTAAACCTAGGTAAACTAACCTAAGGACAAACACACACACCCATGCCCCAGGGAGGACTCGAAACTCCACGGTGAGCAACCGCGCGCTTCGCAGCGAGACGCTTTAGATCGCTCAGCTACTCCACCGCGGCGAGCGTCTGCTAGAGGGTTGCCACTAATCACAAAACTGCACCAACTGTTCACGTATACGCTCCCTTTCTCGTCTGATATATTCGTCTGTCTTACAGTCTTGCAGCTGCAAGGCTTCGGGACAGAAAAATGTAACAAAATCAACAAATAAATTCCCAATAATTTTCTAAAGTAGATGAATTGTACGATTTCAGCCTGTGACAATGTGGGATGAACAGTAAAACCCAAACTCGCAAGTCAATAAAACGTAAAGCAAACCACAGATGATGCTTAGAAGAAAGAGAAGGGGAAACGGATCTGGATAAAATCAATCAGGTGCTGCAGGGAAACGGTGCTTTTATTTTCAAAAACGAATAACTTTTGCAAATTGTCTGGATAAAGATCCCTCTCCGCCTCCCTCCACACATACAGACACATACACGTGTGCTGGGTACGTGAAGACGTGTTACTTTTGACAGCGGACTTAACAATAAAAAAATGTTCAAATGTTTGTAAATATATCGGACCGAACTGTGTGGTCATCATTCCGTAGCTTAGAAACTACTTAAACTAAGGTAAACTAACCTAAGGACAACACACACACACACACACACACACACACACACACACACCAATGCCCCAGGGGGACTCGAACCTCCGACGGCGAGCAACCGCGCGCTCCGCAGCGAGTCGCCTTAGACCGCTCGGCCGACCTTAACATGGAATATTGAACTGGGACTACTGCAGTACGTCCGCGTCCACTCGCCTACCGTAAGGCAGTTATCTAGGCGTACTACTCATTTACGAGGCGTGTCCACAAAGAAAGTTTCCTCATTTTTTAAAGTCAATACAGTTTCATGAAAAACTTTATTGGCAATAGTTAAGTGACGTTTGAACTATTTTTGTATCATAGTCTCGAAAAGAATAGAGATCCTGGGATCAACTATCGTTTTCGTGTGTTACAGAAGTGTGCCGCCTGTGAGAGAAATGAGCGTGCGACGGTCGGCTTCAGTTGGCGGAGGACGTGGCCACCAGAACGAGAGACAAGGCAGGCGCTGTCTGCTCCCCCACACACCAGCTGCTCCGCAGGGAGCTGTTTGATCATACAGTCCTCGTCTTGCTCCCGCCGAGTTTCCATCTTTTCTTGTAGCTGGAAAATTCCCGTACGCCAGCCAGCGTTTTGACAGAGCTGATAACGACTGTCAAATCAAAGGCGGCACACTTCCACTATACGGGAATATAAAAAGAGAGACGTTGTCGAACAATAGCTCACACTCTGCTGTAACTGTTACCAATAACGTTTTTCATACGACTGTGTTACCTTTGTTTTGAAAAGGTACGAAAACTTGCTTTATAGATGCGCCTCGTATTTGTTTTCATTTTAGTGTTACACTGTGCTCTCCGATATTATTATTGCTATTTTCTGAAGGTTTATTTCGTTTTTAATTACTTTTCTTGTACAAATAAACACGAATCACGAATTAATAAAGCCGCGTTGGAATGGCCGAGCGTTAATAAGGCGCCTTGCTGCGGAGCGCGCGGTTGCTCGCCGTCGGAGTTTCGAGTCCTCTTTGGGACATGCTCTTAGGTTAGTGTAACTTAGTTTAAGCAGTTTACAAGCCTAGGACTAATAACCAAAGAAGTTAAGTTTCATATATTTGCAAACATTTGAATTAATAAATAAACAAAACCCAAACCTGATAACCATTATTATAATAAAAATAAATAAATAAATAAAATATGGAGCAACTCAGTGACAGGGGAGAGGCATATCATAGCCAAGCCTCGGATTTCGATCTATGCCTGTTTTTAAAAACGTATTACTTATTATTGTGTTATAGTTGTATGCCTTAAACAAAGTAGACATTCAGCTTTAAAATAAATTATAATTCAATGAAATTTGATGAAAGGTTCTTCAGATACACGGCAGATAAATTCTTGGGTTCGGAAAATAACAACAAATGTACCAGTTTTAACTCGAAATCGAGTAAACATGTAAAAGATAACAAAGTAAAAGTAATTTTGTTTTATAAGCATTTTAAAAATTAAAAATTATTTATGTTTTAAAGTAGGAAGAATTCAATTTTCTCTCTTTGTGTCTGATTTGAAATGAAACAGTCAAGATATAACGGTTGCTCACTTTCATTACCCTCCCTACCTCCCCATTTTCTTGTGTTCCGTATTTTCTATTGACAAAATCCTGTTTTCTCTCTTTAAAAGAGACATTGTATTTTTAAATGTCCGTTCACTATTATTTCTCTGTTTACAATACACTACATCTGATTAACGATATAGTATTTTACACAACATTTCTCTCTGTAATTGTTACTGATTATCATTATTGCAACTATTGTATAAACTGAGTTTCAAACGTCTCCGGCTTGTACAGGCACTGAATGCCTGTGAAACCAAAATCTGAAAATGTCTAACATTTACTGTTGCAGGACTGATGTGTTATCTGTTTTAATACAACAGAGGCTAAAATAAAGAAATATACGAGTATAAGATAACAAACATAGTCACAGCATTCAGTTTCATTTTCCATTGGCTATTCCTAAATAAATGTTTTTAATATCATGAACAAAGCAAACTCTTATTTTAATTACTGTAATATCTTTGTCATCATTTCATCATTACGAAAAGAGCAGCATTTAGACGAAAATTTGAAAAACTGTATTCTCGCGTAGACAAGGAGCGGGAATCCGATGTTGCGGTTAAGAAGCCCGGTTCCAACTATTAGTGCACTCTAGTGATGGTTGAGCGAACTACGAGACGGATATGGTTCTGCTGTTCGCCGTTGCAGCGCTGCTATCGCACTGCGAAATGCAATCATTGCGCGAGAGGGAGAGGCGTGGATTTTGAATCGAAAATAGATGTTACTACAACAGAATTCAGCTAAGTTTGCATCAGAGTGGTTGTATAATGTATTTTATTTACCTTCGTTCCTGAGCCACGTTTCTATCTTTATTTAGCCGATGATTCATCTGTAGGACAGAGTGGAAATAATGAACATTCACTGTTCTGTTTGTTATTTGCGACTCTCATATAATTCTTTGTTTGCGACACTCTCACTTGCCGATTTAGTAGTCTAACAACGAAGAAAATGATGTGTTATTCAGGTTTATAGTAGATTATAGGTTAAGTTTTACAAATAAGTGAAAACAGCATCTACTAGTGAAAATGACATTTATTAAGAATACAGTATCGAGCAGTTTGTCCGTTTGGATCCGATAGGTTCCCCATAAGACGTCGGTTTTCGTCGGACATTACGTTTAGCTTATGCTGCGCACGTGATGATGACTGTTTTTCCTTGCGAAACAAAAACTTTTGATTGATAGTGCTATCTAAAATTCTGCTTCTTTTCATAGTGACTGCTAAAAGTAGTTCATATTTCGCGGAACAGATAACGAGATTCAGTGGTCGTCTGAGCTTTGAAAATACACAGTCTTGTGGTGTAGATCACAAAATACTGCATACAACTAAATATTTTGCACACACTATTGAGAACTGAATTTCATTCACTATTAAATAAAATAGGAACTATTTCAAGAGCAGAGAACATGGGTATAAAAAGAAGTATGATTTTCGATGTCAATATGGCAACAAAAAACTAAAAAAAACCGTAAAACAGCTAACACGACATGCCCCATGACCTGCTTGAGCTATAACTGACGTTAAATGTTAACAGCCGTTTAACTATGGCCCTGTTGGTTCTAAACGGGTGAAGCTCTATTTTGCTTCATAAATACCATTCTAATAGTACATGGTTGATGTTTATACCTTATTGTAAAAATTAACCTATATTTTAACTCAACAACATTCATACCATATGAGCATGTTAGCGAATTATCCGATACTAATCTTTTAAATGTTTGAAAAGGTATGGAACCAAACAGCAGTGGTTGTCAGTCCCTGGACTTACAAAATACGTAAAGTAACTTACGCTACGACCAACACACACACAGCCGGCCGCGGTGGCCGAGGGGACTGAGGCGCTCCAGTCACGGTCTGCACGGCCACTACTGTCGGGGATTCGAATCCCCCCTCGGGCATGTCCTTAGAATTAGTTAGTTCATAAGTAGTTTGTAAGTTTAGGGACTGATGACCCCGTAGTTAAGTCCCATAAGCTATACAAACATTTGAACATTTGAGCAGCTTCCAATACAGAATTCAACACTAACCAGAAATCACTTGAAGATTAGTAGCCGCGCGGCACTTGCCGTGCGCTCTAAGGCGCCTTGCTGTCAGGCCCGGTGGTCTTGGGGAAAGTGTTCGACTGGAAACCGAAGGGTCGCAGGTTCCAAACCCGGTCTGACCTCGGATTTTTTCAGTCTGTACTTTAATCCATTCTTCTCGTCTCAACGATGTGAGGAGTCGCCAGAAACGACAAGTGGTTCGGATTCCACGTTAAGCTGTAGGTCCCCTTTCCCCGGTTGGATAACTGGGGTAGGCTAGGGACACACAAGTCGCCGAAGTGTCGTCCAATTGAAAGACTTGCACCAGGCCATGAGCCAAACGAAATTATTATTATTATTAGGCGCCTTGCTGCGCAGCGCGCGGCTGCTCCCCGTCGCAGGTTCGCGTCCTCGTGTGTCTGTGTGTTCAAAATATTCAAATGTTTGTTAAGCTTATGGGACTTAACTACGGGGTCATAAGTCCCTAAACTTACAAACTACTTATCAACTAACTAATACTAAGGACGGCACAAATATCCATTCCCAGGGGGGATTCGAACCCCCGACCGTAGTGGCCGTGCAGACCGTGACTGGAGCGCCTCAGTCCCCTCGGCCACCGCGGCCGGCACTTACAGCTGCCTGAACGTTTCTAGGAATGCGTAATGACGACAAAATTATGTTTTTTCTTAGTTTTTTGTCTTACCCTTCACTTTCGACAATAGTAATGATGTTTTCTTCATACAAAAAATGAATTTTTATAATTTGCTGTTATAGTTTTTTTAGTTCTTATTGTGAAGTCATAGATGTCGGTGATAGTTGATGTACAAATTAATTTTTGTGGCATTTAGTCACTGTTGTTTATACGTTAGCGTTAGCACTTTCTATTCTCTGTTTTATAATTATTTGTCAAACTAACCTATGCACGATCCAGGAAGTGTTCAATGTGACCTTACTTCGTTCTTGTATGTTGTGTTGTGAAACTAATGGAAACAGCTACAAATTCAGAGAAACGTTTCCAACGTGAGTCTGTTTCAAGGTGAGGAGAAAGAAGAAGAAATCAAGAGGGTGGTACAGGCGGTGACTGACCATGAGGGGAAATATACATGTTAAAGGAAACCTTACAACGGAACCCGGTGATTACATCAACTTTATTCCAGCGGACAGTCGTCGTATGGAGATGTCGCGCGGTTATAGGCGCGGCCGTTCCCGGCGGAGGTATGAGTCCTCCATCGGCCGGCTGCTCGTCTTGTCCTTAGTTTGGTTTGTAAGTCTAGGGACTGGTGGCCAAAGCAGTTTGATCGCACAGGTTTACAAACATTTAACATTTTTTATTTGGGGGAGTCAAGCTTTGAATAACATGAAATCTTCACTATCCTGGGAGTATACTTCGCTATGAAAGTTACTGGCGAAACGAGAGCTCACCTTTCGCGGGCAACAAAGACGCACCACCACTCCATCTTGTCTCCTATCCTCTCGTGCGCGCTGTTCTGCGTAGTTCGGAAGATAGGAGAGTAGGTACTGAACATGAAGATATGTAGTGTGCTGGAGCGAACTTCTTCAGTCTGTCGTAACTTTAATTTTAAATACCGCGTTAGACTTTACACTCGCAATGAAATAATGACAAGCATGTCAAAACATATTCTCTTCTACTTGGTCCTGTAATGATAGCTTATGAAAAAAAATCACAGCATAAGTAAATAATGGCCTACATCGCCATTTGTACAGAATTTCCGTTTGTATGTTGTGGATATAACATGGATCTTATTTTTAAGCACTATAAGCATAATATATGCCTGGGAAAGTTGCGACACCGCCACCACTTTCCCGTTCATCTTAGTCTCCATAGTTTTGGAATCTCAAGATGCAAGGAGATAAACTGTTCAAATGTTTCTAAACGTATTGGATCAAAACGCTTTTCTCATCAATCCCTATACTTGGAAAATACTCAAACTGACTAACACTAACAAGGAGACCACACTGATATCGGATTTTAGAATTTTTTTATATTTATGGTATGTGAATGTCAGAATTTAAATAACAATCAACTAAAGCAATTCGACGCAACCCTCGAAAATAATCGAGAAATCGACTTTGAAATTTTTCAAGTACAAGTAAGTACCCGTAATGAAAAGCAGTTGTTGCACAGGTGGTAGCGTTCTGGTTTCACAACCATAGGGTCAGTGGTTCTAATCCTACTGTGGCAAAATTTTGTCCCTTTACAAATTCAGTTATATACAACTTTTCGGATGTCTAATTCCACGTGTTGTGTCAGTTTTGGTTTATGTGTATGTAGACGAAAAAATGTTCAAATGTTTGTCAAGCTTAAGGGACTTAAATGCGGGGTCATCAGTCCCTAAATTTACAAACTACTTATGAACTACCTTATACTAAAGACGACACAATCATCCATGCCCGAGGAGGGATTCGAACCCCCGACCGTAGCGGCCGTGCAGTATATAGACGAGCTGAACGCCTTGTCAACACCTAAAACTATGGTTGAGTAGGTCAGCTGCTTGGAAAGCTATTAGTAGCTATGGAGAAGTCTTTCAAAAACAGCGTCGTTGCTGTTTACAAACTGAACAATTAAACACTACTCTCGTCAAGCAATAGTGAAGCCAATACTGTAAAAAAATGTAACTCATGTTTTTTGATTGAAACCATCATTATTAACGACGTTTTATAAAATATAGAAAATTACGAATAAACAAATATAACATGTATTTTCGTAAAATTACCGTTAGATATTAAATTTGTGCAAGTATTCTAACACATCAAAAAATAAAAATAAGCTCTCTGGGCAGGATTCGAACCACGGACCCTATAGTTGCCAGACCAGAACGCTACCACCACAGCTGCAACCATAGATGCCGTGAGTGCTTTAACTACTGGTACTTACCTGCACCTGAAAAACTTCAACATTTATTTTTTCGAGAATTTTTGACAGTTGGGTCGAATGGCTTTGGCGGATTGTTATTTAAATTCTCAACTTCACGTACCATAAATACAGAGAAATTCTGAAATCCTATATCCACGTCTCCTTGTAAGAACGACACACACACACACACACACACACACACACATTTGCGAGGGAGGACTCTAACCTCCGGCTGGAGTAGCCGCCCAGTCCGTAGCACGCCGCCTTATACCACGCGGCCAGATAAACTGTAATAAAATGCAACTGATCACTGAGTGAGAGGAACAATGCGCGCGGCCGTTCACCGTCGGCTAGTTCTCCCTCGGTGATGGCTGTTTGTGTCGTGCTTAGCGTAAGTTACTTTGTGTAAGCAGTTTGTGCGCAAATGGACCGATGACCACCGTCCAGGGCGTGCGGCCGGCGCGCAGCCTGGCTGCTGATGGCATGCGACAGGCCGCTAAGCCCATCTGCGCCGATCGATGTCACCATTTCCTGCCCACGTGTAATTCCGTTATTCGCTAAACGCGACTAGCGATCCTATTACGTACCTGAAGTGATCCTTATTCCACAGTGTTAACACTGTGGCATCTATATACACTTGGTAAAAAGTAATACTTTCTATTATTCGTATCTACCGAACCCAAACGAGCAAATGAGGTGGCGCGGTGGTTCGAAAGAGAGTTCCAATTCACGTTCAACCATCATGACGTAATTTTGCTGTAGATTCCTAGAGTCGATGCAGGTGGAGTTTGAAACTATTAAAAATATAGTAAACGCAAGTTTACGCCCACGCTATTGGCTATTCTGAATTTCTTCCGGGGACTGATGACCCCGTAGTTAAGTCCCATAGACTCTACAAACATTTGAACATTTTGAATTTCTTCCTCTCTGTAATAATCGCAGATTGTCCCTTTCCGCCGTTCGACCTACTAAGCCTGTGAAAGGTCAAGAAACGATCACGATGTTACAGATGTAACGTCATGCGTCTGGTGCTAGTGTTGCACAATATGCCTATGAGGCAATTATTAATCCTTACACCAACGAACTTTCACTGTTTGTCTAGCAAAAACACCAACGAACTTTCACTGTTTGTCTAGCAACCACGAGGCACGTTTATAGAAAGATGATGTTTTAAATAATGCCAAACGTTGCATAAGAAATTTTTTGGGCTCCCGATGTCGTTATTACCATTAATACCTTCCACACTACACACGTACCCTATTCGGGCACGCATGTATCGATTCGTACGCGTGCAGGTTTGCCATTCGGTAGAAAGTTTTTATGGAGTCAGACTTAGGATTCAACGAGTACAAAATACGAGATGTTCAAATGTTTGTAAATATATGGGACTTAACTGCTTGGTTATTAGTCCCTAGCTTACAAAGTACTTAAACTGAATTAAACTAACTCAAGGACAAATCATGCACCCGTACCCAATGGAGGACTTGAACCTCCGACGGCGAACGGCCGCGCGCACCGCGCCTCACTGCGCACGGCTATTCCGCCGGGGTGACGAGAAGTAGCGAGCAAAGCTTAACTGGAAAGATTTCCCGCACCAATCTATCGCCCGAGCTTAAAAGTGCTGTACGAATCCTACACAATGTCCGACTCAAAAGAAGGATCAGCTTATCTTAACAAATGCGCGACTACAACCCGCAGAAGCTTTCATTATTGGCGAGTCTCTCGAGAATCATGTTGCATGACGTAACAACTGTTGTAAGAAGTAAGATTGAAATGATGGTTGCACAATGAAGAAACAAGAGTTTCTGGAATACATTTCTGTTGTTTCTAGCATAAAACCACATACCCGTTAGATTATTATAGTGCACAAACTTCTCCGAAGTACTGTTTCCCGGTGGGAACAACTCATTAAGGAAATGCAGTTGTCAGCTATCCCACACACTGTTCATTCAGGAAACAGCATTGACAAAAAATAGTATCGTAAGGTAAGGTACTATGGTAACATCTTCATTATTTATATTAACTTGTGTAACTGATATACACCAACAGATATCAGACTTTTATCATGTTTGTAAAGCTATGGGACCAAACTGCAGTGGTCATCAGTCCATAGACTTACAGAGCACGTAAACTAACTTATGCTTAGGACAAAACACACGCATGCCCGAGGGAAGACTCGAACCTCCGGCGGGAACGGCTGCCCAGTCTGCAACATGACGCCTTAGACCACGCGGCCATTCCGCGCGGCCCGATAAAGTGTAATAAAACATAATTGATAATTATTGCATTTATCCGTTTACTGCAAATGAAATAAACCAGAAAGTTTGTTTCCCATTCGCGTCTCGCCTGTGTTGTATACTAGGCTCTTCAGTGGCCTCTGTCGGGAGGCCGCGCGCTCTGAGACGCTATATCAGGGTTTTAAGGAAAAAGACGAGATAGTGCAGATCTATAAGAGGATATTGCTCAAGTACAATAAATCATGAGTGATGGCACGCTTGTTATTGCTATGGAGTCAAATTGGATATGGCCAAGCAAGGAAGATGAATCAGGTACAAATATGAGGAAATAGTTCGTAAGATAAATGTCTCAGCGCAAAGAGGCAAAGAAAATATTTTCGGCATTAGTGAAATGCCTAAATCTGGGCTTTGTTACTATGTTTTATATAAAATGTTGCCAGTCTTGCGTTGCATCACAATGTTAATATTTATTTCCCAGTAAAGGTTCTTTGAGGGAATTATAAACTTTGAACATAACTTACTAGAGGACCCCTGCGAATACTTCGCACCGTTAGTAGAATGACAAAAAAGTTGGGAAAAATGGAAGTAAAATTGAATGTTCATGTACATCTTTCTTTAAAATCAATCAATGCAAGTGTTTAAAAGCGCAAATGAAAGAGCTTGATCCACTGAGTGTTATTAGGTCAAAAACAAGTGCGTACCTTCATAAGAACCGAAGATATCGTAAATCAAACCGATTAAAATATTCAATGCAATAACAGAAGGATATCGCGTTTGAATAAAAATAAAGGATGGACAAACTGAAGTTAATTCTTATACTTGATGACAAATATGCGAATGAATACCTTTCGTTTATAGCAAAAATGAAGAAAATTCGTCGGATAAAATGGCCTGATCGACTGACTTTAGGTTAAAGCAAGGACATATATAGAAGGAAATCGCGTTTGAGTGTAGAAAAAGCAAGGCGAAAGTTAGGTAAATTCTGATACCTGATGACAAATCTGTGGATGATACCTCTTTTTTAAAACAACAATGAAGGAAATCGCCCGAGTAGTTTGGTCTGGCCGACTGACTTTATTTTTCGTAGATTCTTTTAATATATAAGATTGGTTATGAACTGTATATTGAAACTTAAGAGACTGCAAAAGGTAGAAAATTAAGGATATGTAATCTGGACAACCAGAGGTGGTTGAGAGTTTTAGAGGGAGCATTAGGCAAGGATTGTCTGAAACGGGGGAAAATAATACAGTAGAACAAGAATGGGTAGCTCTGAGAGATAGAGTAGTGAAGGCCGAATAGGATCATATACGCTGAAGGACAATGCATAATAAAAATCATTGGATAACACAGGAGATACTGAACTTAACTGACGAAAGGAGAAAATATAAAAATGCATCTAGTGATGCAGGCAAAAGGGAGGCAAAAATGAGGTTGACAGGAAGTAAAGACTGGCTAAACAGGAATGGCTTGAGGAGAAATGCAAGACCGTAGAAGAATGTATAACTAGGTAACTAAGAGAAAGATAGATACCGCCTACAGGAAAGTAAAAGAGACATTTGGAGACAAGAAAAGGAGCGCTATGAATATCAAGAACTCAGATGGTAAATCAGTACTAAGCAAAGAAGGGAAAGCTGAAAGTTGGAAGGAATACATAGAAGGCCTATACAAAGCAAATAAACTTGAAGGCAGTATTCTAGAAATGCAAGACGAAGTACAGGAAGAGAGATAGGAGGTACGATACTTCGAGAAGAGTTTGACAGAGCACTAAAAGATCATAGTAGAAACAAGGCCACTGGAGTACATGTCTCGACTGAACTGCTATTATCGTTAGGAGAACCAGTCATGAAAAAAATGTTCCACCTGGTATGCAAGATATACCAGACAGGGAAAATACACTCCTGGCCATTAAAATTGCTACACCATGAAGATGACGTGATACAGACGCGAAATTTAACCGAGAGGAAGATGTTCAAATTCAAATGATTGTAAATCTATCGGACCATACTGCGTAGTCATCAGTCCATAGTTTACAAACTACTTAAACTAAGATAAACTAATATAAGGATAACACACACGCCCATGCCCCAGGGAGGACTCGAACCTCCATGGCCAGCGACCGCGCGCTCCGCAGCGAGGCGCTTTAGACCGCTCCGATACTCGACCGCGGTAGGAAGATGCTGTGATACGCAAATGATTAGCTTTTCAGAACATCCACACAAGGTTGGCGCCGGTGGCGACACCTACAACGTGCTAACATGACGAAAGTTTCCAACCGATTTCTCATACTCAAACAGCAGTTGACCGGCGTTGCCTTGTGAAACGTTGTTGTGATGCCTCGTGTAAGGTGGAGATATGCGTACCATCACGTTTTCGACTTTGATAGAGTTCGGATTGTAGCCTATCGCGATTGCGGTTTATCGTATTGCCACACTGCTGCTCGCGTTGGTCGCGATCCAATGACTGTTAGCAGAATAGGAATCGGCGGGTTCAGGAGGGCATTACGGTACACCGTGCTGGATCCCAACGGCCTCGTATCACTATTAGTCGATATGACAGACATCTTATCAGCACGGCTGTAACGGATCGAGCAGCCACGTCTCGATGCCTGAGTTAACAGATGGGGACGTTTGCAAGACAACAACCATCTGCACGAACAGGTCGCGACGTTTGCAGCAGAATGGACTATCAGCTCGGAGACCATGGGTGTAGTTACCCTTGACGCTGCAGCACAGACAGGAGCGCCTGCGATGGTGTACGCAACGACGAACCTGGGTGCACGAATGGCAAAACGTCATTTTTTCGGATGAATCCAGGTACTGCTTACAGCATCATGATGGCCGCATCCGTGTTTGGCGAAATCGCGATGAACGCACATTGGAAGCGTGTATTCGTCATCGCTATACTGGCGTATCACCCGATGTGATTGGAATGGGGTGCCACTGGAAACGCGTGTCTGTCACCTCTTGTTCGCATCTACGGCACTTTGAACAGTGGCCGTTACATTTGAGATGTGTTACGACCCGTGGCTCTACCCTTCAAAATGTTACAAATGTTTGTTAAGCTTATGGGACTTAACTACGGGGTTATCAGTCGCCGGCCGCGGGGACTCAGGCGCTCCATTCACAGTCTGCACAGCCACTACGGTCGGGGGTTCGAATCTCCCCTCGGGCATGGATATTTGTGACGTCCTTAGGATTAGGTAGTGCAAGAGTAGTTTGTAAGTTTGGGGACAGATGAACCCGTAGTTAAGTCCCATAAGCTATACAAACATTAGAACATTTTTTTGGGTTATCAGTCCCTAAGCTTACAAACTACTCAAATGTTCAAATGTTTGTAAATCTTATGGGACTTAACTACGGGGTCATCAGTCCCTAAACTTACAAACTACCTATGAACTACTTACGGACTAGGACGGCACAAATATCCATGCCCGAGGGGGCATTCGAACCCCCGACCGTAGTGGCCGTGCAGACCGTGACTGAAGCGCCGCAGACCCCTCGGCCACCGCGGCCGGCGCTCTACTCTTCATTCGATCCCTGCGAAACCCTACATTTCAGCAGATTAACGCACGACCACATGTTGCAGGTCCTGTACGGGCCTTGCTGGATACGGAAAATGTTCGACTGTTCCCCTGGCCAGCACATTCTCCAGATCTCTCACCAATTGGAAACGTCTGGTCAATGGTGGCCGAGCAACTGGCTCGTCACAATACTTTTGAGAACTGTGGTATGGTGTTAAAGCTGCATGGGCATCTGTACCTGCACACGCCATCCAAGCTGTGTTTGACTCAATGCCCAAGCGTATCAAGGCCGTTATTCCGACCAGAGGTGGTTGTGCTCGCACCGTGGCGCCTGGCGCAGGTCTGCGGCGGCGTGGGCTGCAGAGTGCGCCGGTCCTCTCCCGCCGGCACATTCGCAGCCCCGTACAGCCACACAGCGCCAGCACGGTCGCACACAGACAGCTTCCGCGACTCGGTGGCAACCGCGGCCGGCGTCGAGTTGCAATGTAGCTCTTCGCTGGGGCCGCACCAATCACAAGCTGACACGCCACAGCTGACTCGGTTATCGCGGGCGTATTCCTACGTCACCCAGCTTTTATAAGCCCACGCTCGACAGCATCCGGCAGTCTCGTGCTGATCGTCGTCTTCCATGCTATCAGGACGTCACGCTACTCTTCAACCGACTCGATTAGTACTCTATTATGGACTTCACTCTGCTGCCTGCCACCGACAAACCTTTTGTGTAACAGATTGTGTTACCACACTTGTTGGAAATAAATTGTGTTTTGGTTAAGCCCACGCCTCATGTTAATTGTTGTGTGTCACATTGAATACAACAGGTTGTTCTGGGTACTGATTTCTCAGGATCTATGCACCCAAATTGCTTGAAAATGTAATCGCATGTCAGTTCTAGTATAATATATTTGTCCAATGAATACCCGTTTATCATCTGCATTTCTTCTTGGTGTAGCAATTTTAATGGCCAGTAGTGTACCATCAGACTTAAAGAAGAATATAGTGGTTCCAATTCCCAAGAAAGCAAGTGCAGACAAATTTGAAATTTACAGGACTATTAGTTTAATAAGTCATGGTTGCACAGTACTAACACACGAATTATTTACAGACGAATGGAAAAACTGGTGAATTCTGACATTGGGGAAGATCAATTTCTATTTATGTGAAATGTAGGAACGCGCGAGGCAATACTCAAGTTACTACTTCTCCGAGAAGATAGATTAAGGAAAAGGAAACCTACGTTTTTAGCATTTGTGGATCTGGAGAAAGCTTTGGCAATGTTGATTGGAATACAGTTTTTCAGATTCTGAAAGAAGCAGGGATAAAATATAGGGAGCGAAGAGTTATATTCAACTTGTACAAAAACCAGACAGCAATTATTAGAGTCGTAGGTCATGAAAGGGTCGCAGAGGTTGGGAAGGTAATAAGACAGGGTTGTAGCCTTTCCACAATGTTGACCAAGCTGTGATGGAAAGCAAGGAGAAATTTGGATAGGGAATTAAAGTCCAGGGAGAGGGAATAACAACCTTGCGGTTTGCCGGCCGCGGTGGCCGAGGTGACTGAGGCGCTCCAGTCACGGTCAGCACGGCCACTACGGTCGGGGGTTCGAATCCCCCCTCGGGCATGGATATTTGTGCCGTCCTAGTACGTAAGTAGTTCATAAGTAGTTTGTAGGTTTAGGGACTGATGACCCCGTAGTTGAGTCCCAAAAACTTTACAAACATTTTTTGAACCTTGCGGTTTGCTGTTGAATGTTCAAATGTTTGTTAAGCTTATGGGACTTAACTACGGGGTCATCAGTCCCTAAACTTACAAACTACTTATCAACTACCTTATACTAAAGACGGCACAAATATCCATACCCGAGGGGGGATTCAAACCCCCGATCGTAGTGGCCGTGCAGACCGTGACTGGAGCGCCTCAGTCTCCTCGGCCACCGCGGCCGGTAAGTTTGCTGTTGACATAAAAATTCTGTCAGAGGCAGCAAAGGACCTAGAAGAGCAATTAAACGGATTGGACATGGTCTTCAAAGGAAGATATAAGATGAACATTAACAAGAGTAAAACAAAGGTAATGGAATGTAGTGTCAGAAAATCAGGCGATGCTGAAGGAATTAGATTTGGTAACGAGACGCTAAAAGTATTAGAATTTTGTTATTTCGGTAGCAAGGGGGGGGGGGGGTAACTTCTGATGGCCGAAGTAAAGAAGATCTAAAATGCAGAATGGCTATGGGAAGAAAAGCGTTTCTGAAGAAGTGAATTTTGTTAACATCTAGTATTAGCTTAAATGTTAGAAATGTTTCTCTATTGAGGCTCTAATATACGCTTCACAAAGGCCTGTTTCTACGCTGTCTCAGTCATAATATCGATCAGCGTGTTTAACTTCATTTGGTATTAAAACTCTATGTCTGTATGCCTCCCATGCATTATATTAATTACACATAGCCAAGCTTACAGTACAACAATTCTTATAATACAATAACAGCAGTTGATTTTATTTCCCTAAAATGTTATTGCCAACCCATCAGTTCTCTCTTCTGTAGCAGACGCAATCCCTTCGGCGGTTCGAGTCCTCCTTCGGACATGGATGTGTGCGTTGTCGCCGGCCGCGGTGGCCGAGGAGACTGAGGCGCTCCAGTCACGGTCTGCACGGCCACTACGGTCGGGGGTTCGAATCCCCCCTAGGGGATGGATATTTGTGCCGTCCTATTTAGTAAGTAGTTCGTAAGTAGTTCATAAGTAATTTGTAAGTTTAGGGACTGATGACCCCATAGTTAAGTCCCATAGACTATACAAACATTTGAACATTTTTTTCGGGGAATCGTCATCGAAGGAGGAAGTAATTGCCCCATAAAAGACTCAACATAGAGGATGTCCGAAAACTAGGTGTTCGGTAATACAAAAAACAGGCTTTCAAAAAGTGATATTTATTTTATATTAAATTGTTGTTTATCATCAATTCTGAGTCGAATATAACGTAGACTGATTTATAAAATCGCACCGTGTTAACGATGAATGAACGCAAAGCCTGAAACTGTTTTCAGAAAGCAATCTATAGTTAAATTAACAATACGCAACAAGTAACTTAAATATATTCGAAATAAAAGTATTCGTCTTTACAGATTTAAAATACAGTGGGACCTTCCTTAGTATAAATATAGGACAATATGGTTCATTCCGAAAAATTAACTAAAAATTCATTCTGAAACGAATAATACTGTATCCGCTTTAGAAGACAGTTGTATCAACAAAAGAAAATTAGATTTGCTGCTTTTGAAAGTGCACATGTAACTGTGTAACGGTTACTGTTCTCGGTGGGGGGGGGGGGGGGGAAGGGGCGGAGGGTCGCCAGAAACTTTTTGTTTGGAAGGGGGTCGCCAACTCAGAAAGGCTGAGAAAAACTGACAGAGAGCTGTGTCTGTGCTGGACAACGAGTTGCTGTAATGAGTTCATCAAACCTACTCCGATGAGTGTCGGGCATATCGTATGTGGCCGACCACTCAAGGCTCTGCCACACACATTGAGGTTGGCACCACTGTTTCCTTCATGACGAGCACGAATCCAATGTCACACACAACATTTATCGCCGCACACAGCTTTTAGTATTTTACGAATTCCAATTGGAGGCATTACCGGACTATGTTTCTCACTCACTGATGTAGTTACGTTACACATTTCCATGTTACACGATACAATTCGGAGGCCTCTACCAGAAGAGGGTTGAAACTTGCGGTATCATCGACCCAGTAATATACATGACATGTAGTACTTCAAACACTATTAACAAGAGAGTAAAATAATTCGGAGGAATTAATTTTCAGCACGCCTTCGTATATCAGATTCAAGAATTCAGTCACACTAGTAAAGATTCTTCCCACAGTTTTAACGAGATTGTTGCTGTGTAAAAAAAATTTATAATTTTATTTTATTTTTTATTTTTTTATTACCACACATTACTCTTCGTTCCGAAGCCATTCCACAGTTTGCACTTGATCGTAGTACACATAATGCCTTCAGATGGTCCGTACGGAATGGCATCTATCGCCCTGTGACATGAGGCGTTGGGCACAGATTTCCATCAAGTCTCTGGTCATCCTCAATCGTAGACCATAGAGCAGACGGATCTCATCTCTTCTGAGCTGACTTCAAGGCTGCATTCAGTGCCCTAGTTGTTACACAGTACAAGCGTATGCACTATAACGGATGTAATAATTATTTTCTCTCACTGTGTGTAGGTATTACTGGTCCAAGATCTAATTCTTCTAACTTCCCCGTGAATCTCAGTCTCAAGTACAAATAGCCATCAAGACGCTGTTTGGATTCAATCAGTAATGCAAGCTGCCATTTAGCGCAGTAATCGCCCCATAAGTAATTCAGAGATATATAAGTGTTTCAGAAGTATCTGGAGCAATTACAATTGGAATTTTCCATTACTATTGGACAGCATCATAATAATCGGAAACAATATATAAGAACATTTACGTAACCTCCGACGATCTTTCACAATAATACAGCGAAGAAGCCACCAATCAATTCTACAACTATGTTAATTTTTTTCAGGCAGAAGTAGAGTTTTAATGAGATATTATGAGAAAAGCTGCCGTGAGACCAACAGAATCGCATACACAAACGACGTACGCCGGGCGCGGTGGCTCAGCGCGCTCGGCCAGAGGGCTAAACGCTATCTGTAATTAAAAAAAAAAAAAAAAAAAAAAAAAAAAAAAAAAAAAAAAAAAAAAAAAAACTGAGCCAAATACCCAACTAACAACCCAGAACGAACATGAACAAACGATCGCAAAGCAACGATCTACCTGAAGAAGAAGAAGGAAAAAAAGGGCACCTTGCTGTCGAGCGTGCGATTGCTGCCGTCGGAGGTTCGAGTCCTCCCTCGGGCGTGCGTCTGTGTGTGTGTGTGTGTGTGTGTGTGTGTGTGTTGACCTTAGTATAAGTTAAAGTATTTTCTAAATCTGGGGACTAATGACCATAGCAGAATTAAAGTATATGGTGTGGAGGGAGACGTGATTTGAGACAGTCCGTGTAGTCGCTTTGGTTGCAACGCTGTGTTAGCTGAGTGGTCTAAAGCGCCTACCTAGTAAGTAGGAGGTCCCGGGTCGGAATCCACGCCACAGTATAAATTTTAATTCAATGCCTCTCCTTATGTTTAATACCTTTAGAAAGTTTCCTCTTTTTTATCCTCTTTTTTTATAAATTACTATGGATGTTTCATTTCAAATACTGGCACAATAACCTGACGGAGTACGGAACGTTCGCGTCCATTTTGAGAAATCTTCTAACTGTACGTAAATCTGAAACAAGGTACCACTATATGAGAGACTGTTGGTCAAAGAGTCTATTCAGCAGCTGGTAATGATGGTTCTATGGCGATTTATTGCGTCTTTGTGGCTAATTATTGCCTTGTTTAACAAATTTATTTTATTAAACTGTTGCACTGATAAGAAGTAACAATGAAATGAAACTAACGTTTCTTTAAATTGAAGAATCGAAGAGAATGGAGCAGTTAAATAAATAAATAAAAATTATATCCCAGTGAATGAAAGTTTATTCACTATGTTCAATTTGCAACTGGTGCATGTATATATATACACTGTAGACTCAAATCATAGTTATAGAATTGGGAATAAAACACACCGTCCAATGTTTTAGGTTCATTATTTCGCTTTTTTCCTTCCTACTTTTGTTTTTGGAAAGTTCCGTGAATGTTCAATGTTCAAATGTTTGTATAGTCTATGGGACTTAACTACGGGGTCATCAGTCCCTAAACTTACAAACTTACAAACTTATGAACTACTTACGAACTAGGACGGCACAAATATCCATGCCCGATGGGGGATTCGAGCCCCGACCGTAGTGGCCGTGCAGACCGTGACTGGAGCGCCTTAGTCTCCTCGGCCACCGCGGCCGGCTTCCGTGAATGCATTCTACCTGCTGATCCCTTAACGGAGAATTTTCAAAAATTTAGAATATGTTTGGCAACTAAATGACCAACTTATTTACTACAGTCGTTCAGAATAATCATTCTAGATTCGCTTTATATTTTATCACATATTTTTGGAAAAAATTTATTTCCTTGGGAAACAGCGCTACTATAGTAATGTTTTTTTAATAATCTCTTTGTTTATTCTCAACTAGTTTCTACCCAATGGTGGGTCATCTTCAGGATATGTTGCTCCACAGATGGTGCAGAGAAAGCAGGAGCTGTCACTGCTCACTGACGTACAGCTGCTGCTTTGCTCTGCACCATCTGTGGAGCAACATATCCTGAAGATGACCCACCATTGGGTAGAAACCAGTTGAGGATAAACAACAAGTTTGCGCTCAACAGTGTTTGTATATATAATAAATAAATAAAAGTAAAAGACATATTTTCTTGTCATGTACAGTAAATAATCTGAACGAATCTCTCCTAAGATGTGACATTGGTCACACTTTTCTCACTTTGTCCTGAGTGTTACACCGACTAATGCCTCAAAAATGGGACCACATTGAACTAATTATAGCCACAGGCTTGTTTGGGACGATTGTCTTGAACAAAAAATCTTTGTAGCAAATCGTGTGTGGAGATCGAATTTCTGATGGCACACAGATTTAATTACTCTCACAAACCGATTCCCTCCCAATAATGTGTTGCCCATTTTCATACTTTATTTCACTCTCCCCCCCTCCGCCTCCCTCTACGTTTCCTACTTTTTTCTTACATTTTTTCCTAATTAAATACAAATCTCTGATGCTGTTATCCTCTGTTAATTATACTGCTTTAATTAGTGGGTTGACAGTGATCTGTGTTACAGTTAAAACCTGTGTATATAAGTTAACTCACGTGGCAAGAAAATGTAAGCCGTTTCTTTAAAAAAAGTTTCGCACTACAATTTGTGTTTTCTTTAATTGAAAACTACTGTCGCATTATTGATGTGATCGCAGGAAATGAATACGTACAGCCACCAGTTAATGTAAATACGCGAAAGCAGGTAGTTCAGTAGAGCACGGGGTGTCTGCAAACATGAACGGGTCCGCGCGACTCGTGCAAACCGATCAGTCTGTAATTGTGTTTCGCAGCGTCACAGCAAACGCAGAATATACCAGCTTTGTCGCTTTGTGGCAACCAAGGTTGTCAGAACAGCCGGCTGTTGACTGTTCACCACAGAGACATCATTAGAGCATCCAACTGTTATTGCGAGAGACAAAACATTGATGATTTGGCTAATAGAAGTAGCTCTTTGTCGTCATTGTCAACTGACGCTTGATAACTGCAAATGATGTATCACTGGTACCTTTAGAAGACTGCAAACTAACCACTTGCAACATATTGGAGGCAACTGGGAGAGCTGTGTAAAACCATATCCACACAATCATTTTGATGTCTGTCAGGAACAACAGTAAAGGCCGTTAAACATCTTGGCGCATGAAGAATGTGGTAAAGGAATACCTGGAGTGAAAACTACATCGATCATGTCTGGTTCTGTTGATAAACGACAGTAGTATTGCAATACAATACCCAGCCCACGTCGTCGACTTGCATTGGCCTATGCTTATGGTATGGCAGTTAGCGACCATCCTAAATGTTTGTATAGCTTATGGGACTTAACTACGGGGTCATCAGTCCCTAAACTTACAAACTACTTAAGAACTAACTAAGGACGGCACAAATATCCATGCCCGAGGGGGCATTCGAATCCCCGACCGTAGTGGCCGTGCAGACCGTGACTGGATCGCCTCAGTCCCCTCGGCCACCGCGGCCGGCCTACTAGGTCAGTCATGACTTTCAGGCCCATTGAAGTAACAATCCAAGAGAGTGTGTGTAAAATGGGATGATGTTCAAAAGTGTCAGAACGCTCTGAAGTGCTAAACTGTTGCCAAATATAAATATTTTAAGATCTGATGTGTATGAACTGAGCCATTTTAAAAATTACCCGTTGATCTGAATTTTATAAATTATCATGTACAAAAGTATCAAAAATACTTCAGATATTTATCAGATGTACAAATGCGTTTAATCCTATGGGACCAAACTTTTAAGGCCATCGGTCCCTAAACTTCAGCCAGTTACACTTACGTATCTTAAGGATAACGCACGCACACGTGCAAGCTGCCGTGGAAACGAATTTTCGGCTACACTTCTCAGTCAGCGTGTAGTGCATTGATGATCAACTCATCAGTTTATTTGTTGTCGATAACGGTCGTAATGGGACACGGTACTTTGATTTTCTTAGAACTATGTTACCAGAATAAGTGGAGACTATCTATTTGGAAAGACGAGTGTACTTTCAACAAGTCGGAGCTCTTACGCATTCCAAATGGCGAGTGACGCAGTATCTCAACAAAACGTATCCTCGTCGTTTGATCGGTCGCCGTGGAGTCATTTGCTCGGCCACAGAGGTCACTCGATCTTGTCCTACTGGAGTACCAAAATGTTCAAATATTTGTAAATCTATGGGACTCAACTACTTGGTTATTAGTCCCTAGCTTACAAACTACTTAATTTAAGGTAAACTAAACTAAGGACAACAGAAACAGCCATGCCCGAGGCGGGAATCGTACCCCGGCCGCCGGCCACAGTGGCCAAGCGGTCTGCGGCGCGCCAGTCACAGTCTGCACGGCCGCTACGGTCGGGGGTTCGAATCCCCCCTCGGGCATGGATGTTTGTGTCGTCTTTAGTATAAGGTAGTTTGTAAGTTTAGGGACTTATGACCCTGCAGTTAAGTCCCTGAAGCTCAACGAACATTTGAACATATTTGATATTGCATTGTTAAAATGAAATCACTGGAGCTACGGTAGCAACGACCAATAAAAATAAATTGATATTTCATTAAAACTGAATAGACTATTGAATGATTGTTTCCTTCCCTTCGTGAGTTGTATATTTTTTTAACAGTTTATTCAGTTTTAATACAACATCAATTTGTTTTTAACGGTCAATGCTACCGTAGCTGCAGTGATTTCAAGACTGTTTCCTCTTTGTGATAGCCTATTGATGCATTTTACGAATTAATCAAGTCTTCTCTATCACAGATACCTTTATCATCGTAGATTATTACAATATTTTCGTACCAATTTGAGAACTGTTTTGTAGCTAACAACAGTTTCTAAAAAAGTGTTTTAAAATCACTTATGTAGATATGGATATGTTTTTAATTGTTCTCTTCTTTCATCTACGTTAGAATATATCTGAAGATGTCCTAGCTGGACGATACGCGTCATCTATATCTATAAATGTGAATGTCTGTTCGGTGTACGTTTATCACGTCTGAATAACGAGACATAAAGAGATAAAAATTTATACAGTTACTAATGTCTACCCGGGGAAGGCTTTAGGCACGGTTTTATGGCGATCTGATAGCTATTTATCTGTATAAATATTAATGTGAATGTTTGTTCGGTGTACGCTTATCACGTCCGAACGACAAGACGCAGAGACTTAAATATTTGTACACTTACTAATTTATACCTGTGGAAGGTTTTAGGCACGGTTTTATAGCGATCCTATAGATATTTAGTAATTTGAAGAATATAACCCGAAATGCGGAACAATAATTACTCTTGAACATTATATTTACTCTTTGAAATCGGTTTTACTGTTTGAATTTTTGCTTGATGGTTGATAATGATAAAAGGGTGGAATATATTGGGATGGAAAGTTATCGGTGTCCATAAAATTCTACGCGCGCGTGCGCGCGCGTCGTCTGTGTGTATGTGTGTTAATATTTCTCTCTGCAGCGAAAACTACAGATCGCAAACGAATGGTCTGTGTGTAATTGTTGTTCGACCTCTCCTGTTGTACACCATAGCAGTTCTATGCCGATAGCTATAAGGGGCTAGAAGATATGGTGGTTGAAAGTCGTCAAATTATAAAAAAAATCGGACTGAAGACCAGCGATGACGTTTGCGATTCTATAGCAAGGAGGTTACATACAGCGAAATGTGATGCCACAGACCATATCTTTGGTCTATGCGTGCTACAATGTCTTCAGTTCTTTATCTGTAAGGATAAGCATCCGAATAAGGAAATATAAGGATAAATAAATAAAGCAGTAAAAAAGAAATTTCTTTTAATACATCTCTTTAAAAAAATCGATTTGACGTTTCGCACATTACATCAAGTGATCGATCTGTGATATTATTACAATAATTAGTGTTGAATTTCGTGATTGGATTCTTCAAAACGAGTGCATTTGTACGTGTGATTTGATCTATACTACTTACTTTCCTGATAAACGGTAAGTGCATAGACTTCTGCAATCTCATAGGAATAGTTTTCAGTTTGTTTCTAAAGAAGGTATTGTATTTCATTTCATCCTTCAAAACCAGTCTCATAGCACACTACTGAAAGATAGCTTATATATCATAATCAATCAACACGCGAGCGGAGCCGCGGGTTTAGCTAGTACCTGAATAAAAATAGGTTTTTCAATCAAGACAGTATTTTATTTAAGAAATTCGAATTCAGACCACAACAATGGAATTGGAAGACTTTTATTGTATAGTTCAAGAACTATTTATATTCATATGACTTCCATTCCTAAAAAGTCATTATTTTACTTTCTTAGCCATATTTATTTTGTGCAGCTGGCCATTCTGTTTCAGTTTTGACATTACCTGCATTAAAAACGTTATCCATGATAATACCAGTACTAATCTTGGTTTACCATTCATGTAGGAGCGAGGTGGCGCAGTGGTAACACACTGAACCCGCATTCGAGAGGACATTGGTTCAAATCCACCTCCGAGCATCTATATTTCCCTAAATCGTTCCAGGCAAGTGCCCGGATGCTTAATTTGGAAGGGAACGGTCTATTTCCTTCCTGGTGCTTGCCAAAAATTTCGAACGTGAGCTCCTTCTCTAATGACAGTGTTTCGTCCCTTCCTTCCTTCAATTCAAGTAAACACATTAGGCGGCTATTGAATAGAAATTGTGCATGACGGCACAGTATCGCGACACCGCTAAAACACGTGGCACGTCGTAGGCAGAATACTTAGCGTGCTGCAAACAAACCGGGTAAACGAGTTTGACGAACGACATTCTGATTGTGGGAATGTAGGATGGGTCATGCCTGTGGCGGAGAACTGGTGGAACGCCTCGTGTCAGGCGGTGCTTTATTGGCCTGGCGGGATGCTCCGCGACCCCACAGATACATTCCCTCAGACGGAGGCACGCCGCGCCGAGAATCTAATATCCTCTCATCGAGCGCAGGAGCAGGAAGTGCGGTGGGTATCTCGCGGTTAAGTCTGGGGAGTGATGCTCGTCCTCTGTTGACGTTACGAGCTCCAGTAACTTATTATTTCCTGCAGGTACTGTGGGACGCTTGTAACACAGTGGGAACGGCGTTTTCGTCTCGGGCGGTACGACGTTAGGAAGCTCTTCTATTGTGTGTGTGAATCTGTTTTCCATCTGACCACAAAGCGATTGTCTGAGCAACCGACTGCATGTGAACTGCGTATATCGGTTATACCTCATTATGTTGACACGCGAACTGCGGGACGAGCCGGTTTATTGGCTTATCGACTAATCCGATAATCGCCCCTCGACTGTCACTGTCGAAACTGGTGAACTGTAGACTGTCATTTACTCACGGTCGGGAAACACCTCGTTCCGATCATCCACTCTCCTCTTTTATTTACGCACGCTATTTTTAGTTTTAGTACTGCAGGTATGTGAAAATAAAACGAAACTAACACTGGTACTTATATAAAACTAATTATACCTAAAGAACTTAGGAATAATTTATATAATGAAATTAGCTAAATAATAAGTTCCAACTACTCATCCAGTTGTTTCAGATAAAATGCAGAGAGAAAGAGAACATCGACTGTTTGTAGTAGACGTATTTAAGATTACGCTTCACAGGGAACTGAAGGATTCTATGGAAAGATGTGCCTGTACTATGAAAACTTATAATGCCTACTTGAATTTGTAGAATGCTATAAAGTTATAACGAAAAATGTCAATCGAATCCAAGAAAAGATTACAAACCAAGATATTGACAAACAAAGGTTTAGAAACTCATTGAAAATATAAGCACTCGACGATATTTCATGCATATCAAAGTACGTTGGTACGTTAGGAGCTTATGAAGAATGG
The DNA here is from genome assembly GCA_026315105.1 of Locusta migratoria. NCBI lineage: Eukaryota > Metazoa > Arthropoda > Insecta > Orthoptera > Acrididae > Locusta > Locusta migratoria. The sequence continues at coordinate 458,551,287 of CM048755.1, forward strand.
TAACACGAAAGCCGTGTTCGATACAACGTACACCGTGCACAATTTGCAGTTCACACAAAACTTCCTAATAGCAAACTAGAAATGCACGACAATATTATGCTCCTCATCCTGAAGACGAGTCGTGACGAACAGTTTTTGACGTCATATGACGATGTGAACAACACCGAGTGATATGGCGCAGTTGTAACACACTGGACTCGCATTCGGGAGGACAGCTTTTCAAATCCACCTCCGGGCATCTTGATTTACGATTACGTAATTTCCCAAAATTACCGCAGGCATATGCTAGGATGGCTCCTTTCAAAGGGCACAGCCGATTTCAATTCTCAGCCTTGCCAAAAATCATTCAGACCGTGTTCTCCGTCTCTAATGACAACAATGTCGACAGGATATTAAACTCTAGCCTACCTTTCTTCCTTTGATATGGACAACGACATATTTTCAACGCCAAATGATTTGATGGTACCGAGTGAGGTGTCACAAGTATAGGTAGACTAGCTGAAAACCCGGCGTTGCCCGGGTGTGTATTTATTTATTCCTACCATTTATCAGATATATTTGTATAAGGGCTGTATGTCTGTAAAATCTCTTGGAAATACAATTAGTAGTAAAGAAGTAATAGATTCAACCCGCGGTGGAGTAGCCGAGCGGTCTCAAGCGTCTCGATGCGGAGCGCGTGGTTGCTCGCCGTGGAGGTTCGAGTCCTCCCTGGGGCATGGGTGTGTGTGTTTGTCCTTAGGTTAGTTTACCTAGGTTTAAGTAGTTTGTTAGCTACGGACTGATGACCACGCAGTTTGGTCCGATAGATTTACAAACATTTGAACAAACATTTCGCTAAGCACTGTCATTCTCATACAGTGTATTTCGAAAGTCTCGCCGCATTATATGGGCTTTTTGCGATTTCTATTGGTTATGACGTAATATCTTTTGAACCATGTACCGTATGTGATTCTTAACCATGCAACAATTGTTACCTCACGGTAAGGAATGTGTGTACCAAATTTGGTTGAAATCGGTCCAATGGTTTAGGAGAAAATGAGCAGCATTGTCGCAAAATGCAGCAGTTTTTCGCGCATCTCGTTGTTTATGACGTCATATCTCGTGAACTATATATCGTATGTGATTCTTACACTTACGGCGACAGTCCTCATGGATTGAAGCTTACGTGTACAAAATTTCATAAAGATTGTAACAAAACTGTAGATTTGTATGCAACACGTACAAACTTACGGACACTCTGCTTTATATGTGTAGATGGGTCGTTCAAGAGTTGGCTACGGTACTCCGCGCAATTATTCACCATTCAAGAGGTGAGAGCCATATTGTAATCGTCCTCCTGGCTGATAAACATACATGTTCAGGCACGCCAGCGTTCCCCAAAATTCTCATGGCTATGATGCACAACCGAAACATGTTGTCATCTATTTCGAAAATGCTATTCATGAAGCAGTGGACAGAGCCTGATCAAATTCAAATATCAGAGATTGTCTGCTTTACCTTGGTTAGTGTTGGGAAGGCGGATATAGGCGTTAAGGTTACTGAAAACGTGTACGCCAATTCTCCAGACGCCAAACAGATATTATTTTGAAATATTCGTTGGGCTGCTTTTCTCGAGTCAAGATGAAATGATGGAATGCTTCTCTGATTATTTCATTGCAGTTATCTGTGGTGACTGGATGGGGGAAGATGGAAATCACGTTTTGAAACAAAACCCTGCAATATTAAAATTTAGCGACAAAAATTTAGACACATATATATGCTCAGCAGTAACCGTTCCACAAAATGTTTCGAAGCTTTCTATTCTAAACTAAACGGTTCGTTTTATTCTGCCGATCATTCTGTTCACGTCTTGCAGGATTCTGCTTGAGGTGCAAGCAAACACATAACGGAGAAAAATGTTCATAGGTTTGTGTAGCTTATGGGACTTAACTATGGGGTCATCAGTCCCTAAACAAACAAATTACTTATTAACTAACTAATACTAAGGACGGCACAGATATCCATGCCCGAGGGGGGATTCGAACCCCCGACCGTAGTAGCCGTGCAGACCGTGACTGGAGCGCCTCAGTCCCCTCGGCCACCGCGGCCGGCCATAACGGAGAATCCGAAGTGAGAATACCATAGAGAAATAAAATAAAATCCTTTGAGAAGAAAGCTTATTTACCGGAGCAGTTGGATGACTTGAGGAAAAGAATTATCGTTCGGTTCTGTTCGTTAAAGGAGTGAGCTTCGAGGTTTTTTCACCAAAACAGAAGGCGAAGAAATCGGATGACGATGTGAAGAATAGGGCGGAAACTATGACGACGTTGATTTACTTATCTTGGCTGTTTGATGTTTTTGTCAATGATGAGAGTTTGTACCTCTAACTTCAGAACCTTAAAACCTCAGTAGGGAGCTAGCTCGGAGGATTCAAATCCGGCTGAAAATTAAGAAGGCATGATAGACCGAAAGAATGATAACACGACGGAAATTCGCAATTTTGCAGAGGACTCTTGCTCAACAAAGTGAGGTTTTATCGGGGACCACGTTTGACGTGCTGGTGGCTAGTGTACAGTACTGTGGGGTTCAAATGTTCTTGTTATCAATTGTTAACCGGACCGAACTGGGTGGCGCAGTGCTAACACACTGGACTTGTCATGTTTGGGATTGTCGATCTTTTTTGAAGTAAAATTAATTATATGCAAAGATCACATTTATTTTATTCTATTTATTTATTTGTTGTTGTTGATTTGTCTTGACCACCGGTTCCGGCACACTGAGGTACAATCTTCTGGTCCGGTAAAGTAGAGCATTTATGCCTTTATAGAAGTGCTCTAAACAGTTTTTGTAAGTGCAGATGGTGAGGCAAGTATAAAATCAATACAAATATACACAATGCAAAACACGATCATATATATAATAAACTACACCGTTATATATGCTGTTGACTGTCAAAGCGACGTCATAAGACTCTTCCCTCTTGTACAAGTCACTCCAAACGAAAGGCACACTATTTTAAAAAAAAAAATACAGTTTTCATTCTGCATGTTTGAAAGCTTATCAGTGTGTAAATACATCCTTCCCGCTTGTTTTCACACTTAGTTCAACCTGTTCCCGTGATTGGCGCTGTCACAGCCTGTCTTCAAGATAGCTGCTACACTTGAAGTTCATCAGAAGGAACGTGCTGTCATTGAATTCCTGTGCTGTGAAAACGAGACAGTGAGAAACATCCACAAGAGATTCAAAAAGGTGTATGGAGATACTGCTGTCGATCGCAGTACAGTTAGTCGGTGGGCAAGCAGGTTACGTGATGAAAGCGGGCACGGTAATATTGAGGATTGTCCTCGCAGCACACACTCCAGACAATGTGCAGAGAGTTAACGAATTGGTGACTGCTGACAGACGCATCACAGTGAACGAATTGTTCCTAAAGGATTTATCTACACACTGTAAAACCTTCAAACATGTAGAATAAAAAACTGTATTAAAAAACAATGTGCATTTCTTTTGGAGTAATCCTCGTAATTGCTACCCACTTAATATGGAATTTATTTCCTTGATTCATGGAAGAGGTTCCCAACTTGATGTTGGTAGTCTTAATATTGATAGCACTCGAAACTTAAAAGTACCCTGGAGCTACATTCGCAGTTGGTGCTGCGAGCAGCGGTCGTCGCTTCGGAGTTTATCTCCGTTTATCTGTGGCGTTAGTCTGGAACTGTAGCCAAGAAGGGAAATGGTTTGTCAATAAGCAGCGCGATTGGCTGCGTGGGGACAGCGGCGCGGCAGGAGACAGGTGGCAGAGGCGCGCTTAATCAGCCTAATGGACGACGCCCGTCCTCATCTGGCGGGATGATGCATCGCCGCTTCCGCTACATTTAGCCTGCCGCATTACAACGCACGCTGCCTGACGAGAGATTCCTATGTAAGCGAGGAACAAGTAGCAAAAGCTGGCATGTTATACAGTCTAACTTTATCTTCAGTATCAGTAGCGCCGGGTCGTATGTGTTCACTTGTTCAATATACCCGGATAAAAGCTGATCTCATAAAAAAGGTAATGTATATTATAAACTATCACTCTTCGTTTATTCTCGAATCATATAATTTTATCTGCAAGTACGTGGTGACAGTTATTGAACTATATGAAATAATATTGTTATAACTTCTGAGGGGTTTGCATTATTACGTTCAAACTGAACGGGTGGTTACTGGGCGTGGCGGGAATCAGTATGCGGACTTTGATGTGAATATGATTTGGTTTATTGACGAGGCCCACTTTTGTTAGGATGGGCTCATCAGTAAACCAAATTGGCGCACTTGTGGGACGGAGAATCCGCATTTCGGATCCTGAAGTCTAATATCCATCCCCATGAACCACAGACATTGCCGAGGTGGGGTGGCTTGCGTGCCTCAACGATGCAGATAGCCGTACCGTAGGTGCAACCACAGCGGAGGGGTATCTGTGGAGAGGCCAGACAAACGTGTGGTTCCTGAAGAGGGGCAGCAGCCTTTTCAGTAGTTACAGGGGCAACAGTCTGGATGATTGACTGAGCTGGCCTTGTAACATCAGCTAATGTGGCTTTGCCACACAGCTACTGCGAACGGCTGAAAGCAAGGGGAAACTACAGCCGTTACTTTTCCCGAGAACATGCAGCTCTACTGTATGAATATATGACGATGGCATCCTCTCGGGTAAAATATTCCGGAGGTAAAATAGTCCCCCATTCGGATCTCCGGGCGGGGACTACTCAGGAGGATGTTGTCATCAGGAAAGACAATACTGGCATTCTACGGATCGGAGCGTGGAATGTTAGATCCCTTAATCGGGTAGGAAAATTAGAAAATTTAAAAAGGGAAATGGATAGGTTGAAGTTAGATATGGTGGGGATTAGTGAAGTTCGGTGGTAGGATGAACAGGATTTCTGGTCAGGTGAGTACAGGATTATAAATACAAAATCAGTTGGGGGTATCACAGGAGTAGGACTGATAATGAATAAGAAAATAGGAATGCGGGTAAACTACTATGAGCAGCACAGTGATCGCGTTATCATTGTCAAGATAGATACGAAGCCAACACCGACAACAGTAGTACAGGTTTATATGCCAACTAGCTCTGCCGATGATGAGGAGATCGAAGAAATATATGAGGAGCTAGAGGAAATTATTCAGACAGTTAAGGGAGAGGAAAACTTAATTGTGATGGGAAACTGGAATTCGGTAGTAGGAAAAGGGAGAGAAGGAAAAATAGTTGGTGAATATGGACTGGGCAGGAGGAATGAAAGAGGAAGTCGACTGGTAGAATTTTGCACGGAACATGATTTAATCATAACAAACACGTGGTTTAAGAATCACCAAAGATGGTTGTATACGTGGAAGAGACCAGGAGACACAGGAAGGTATCAGATAGATTTTATAATGGTAAGACATAGACTCCGGAACCAGGTCCTAAACTGCAAGACATACCCAGGGGCAGATATAGACTCTGACCATAACTTGTTAGTCATGAACTGTACGCTGAAACTGAAAAAACTGCAGAAAGGTAGGAAAATAAGGAGATGGGACTTAGATAAATTGAAGGAAAGTGAAGTTCTGGAGAATTTCAGAGGGAGATTTAGGCAACAATTGACAGAAACAGGGGGAAATAAAACAGTAGAAGAGGAATGGGTATCATTGAGAGACGAAATAGTGAAGGCAGCAGAGGACAAAATAGGTAGGAAGGCAAGACCAACAAAAAATCCTTGGATATCACAGGAAATACTAAATTTAATAGATGAAAGGAGAAAATATAAAAATGCAGTAAATGAAACAGGCAAAATGGAGTACAGACGACTAAAAAATGAGATTGACAGGAAGTGCAAAATGGCTAAGCAGAAGTGGCTAGAAGCCAAATGCAAATCCGTAGAAGAATGTATAAGAAGGGGAAAAGTGGGACAGGAAGGGCAGCTCTACGAATATCAAGAACTCGGATGGGAAACCAGTTCTCAGCAAAGAAGGGAAAGCTGAAAGGTGGAAAGAGTACATACAGCAGCTCTACAAAGGAAATCAACTTAGAGACGATGTTGTAGGAAAGGAAGAGGAAGTAGATGAAGATGAAATAGGAGATACTATACTGAGAGATGAATTTGACAGAGCCTTGAAAGACCTAGGTCGGAACAAGGCCCCAGGAGTAGATGACATACCCGCAGAGCTATTAAAGTCTCTGGGAAAGCCAGCCATGACAAGACTATTTGAACTGGTGTGTAGGATGTATGAGACAGGCGAAATACCCTCAGACTTTAAGAAAAATGTAATAATCCCCATTCCAAAGAAATCGGGAGCAGACAGGTGTGAAAATTACAGAACCATCAGTTTGATAAGTCATGGTTGCAAAATTTTAACACGAATTATCTACAGGAGAATGGAAAAGCTGGTAGAAGCTGACCTTGGGGAAGATCAGGAGGAACGTAGGAACCCGGGAGGCAATACTCACTTTACGTCTTATCTTAGAAGATAGATTAAGGAAAGGTAAACCTACATTTTTAGCTTTTGTAGATTTGGAGAAAGCATTTGACAATGTTGACTGGAATACACTCTTTCAAATTCTGAAGTCAGCAGGGGTAAAATATAGGGAAAGGAGAGTTATTTACAACTTGTACAAAAGCCAGACCGCAGTTATTAGACTCGAAGGGCATGAAAGGGAAGCATCAGTTGGGAAGGGAGTAAGACAGGGTTGTAGCCTTTCACCGATGTTATTCAATTTGTACATCGAGCAAGCGGTGAAGGAAAGCAAGGAAAAATTTGGAATAGGGATTAAAGTTCAGGGGGAAGAAATAAAAACATTGCGTTTTGCTGATGACATTGTAATTCTATCAGAGACAGCAAAGGACCTGGAAGAGCAGTTGAATGGAATGGACAGTGTGTTGAAGAGAGCGTATAAAATGAACATTAACAAGAGCAAAACAAAAGTAATGGAATGCGGTCTTAGAAAATCAGGCGATGCTGAAGGAATTACATTAGGTAACGAAACAATGAAGGTGGTAGATGAGTTTTGTTACTTGGGTAGTAAAATAACATGCGATGGTCGTAGTACAGAGGATACAAAATGCAGAATGGCAATGGGAAGAAAAACATTTTTGAAAAAGAGAAATTTGCTAACGTCGAATATTAATGTAAGTGTAAGGAAGTATTTTCTGAAGGCATTTGTGTGGAGTGTTGCCTTGTACGGGAGTGAAACATGGACGATAAGCAGTGTGGACAGGAAGAGAATAGAGGCTTTTGAAATGTGGTGCTACAGAAGAATGCTGAAGATTAGGTGGGTAGATCGCATGACTAATGAAGAGGTACTGAACAGAATTGGTGAGAAAAGGAATTTTTGGCATACCCTGACTAAAAGAAGGGATCGCTTGGTAGGACACTTTCTTAGACATCGGGGAATCGTAAATTTAGCATTGGAGGGAAGTGTGTGGGGTAAAAATCGCAGAGGGAGACCAAGATACGCGTATAGTAAGCAGATTCAAATAGATGTGGGTTGCCGTTCGTATGAGGAGATGAAAAGGCTTGCTCAGGATAGAGTAGGGTGGAGAGCTGCATCAAACCAGTCTCCGGACTGAAGACCATAACAACAATAACAAACACACAAGTCTAATATTCAAACGTTTGTAATTCTATGGGGCCAAACTACGTTGGTCATTAGTCCCTAGTCTTACAAACTACTTAAACTAAATTAAACTAACCTAAGGACAACACACACATCCATGCCCGATGGAGGATTCGAGCCTCCGACGCGGGAGGCTGCGCGATCCGTAACGTGGCGCTCCAGACCGCTTGGCTACTCCCGCATGGTGTTCCTGAAGTCTCTTCATACTAAACGACTTACTTTGTGGTATGTGATGACCAGTCACGGAATAATCGGTGCGTTATTACTTGATGGCATGGGGACCACTGTAGGTTACATGAAGGTGTTCGAAGATGATTTCATCCCTTGATGGCATGGCGACCACTGTAGGTTACATGAAGGTGTTCAAAGATGATTTCATCCCCATTATCCAAAGTTACCCTGATTTCGACAAAATGTAGTTCATGCAAGACGGACTGGCAGTCAGTCACATGGTGTTGAATTTACACACAATTCAAAGCGTTAGTTACTCTTATTGTGCACCAAAGAAACTGAGTAACTAATTCTTTACCGGACAGGACCTTCTGAAGTAACCATATGGAGATACAAGACAATACATATCAAAGAATGACGTGCGTGTCTCTTCGCAGAATAGCAGCAGTCCCTGTGGAAAAATCAAATGTTCAAATGTTTATGGGACTCAACTACGGAGTCATCAGTCCCTAAACTTACAAACTACTTATGAACTACTTACGAACTAGGACGGCACAAATATCCGTGCCCGAGGGGGGATTCGAACCCCCGACCGTAGTGGCCGTGCAGACCGTGACTGGAGCGCGTCAGTCTCCTCGGCCACCGCGGCCGGCCCCTGTGGAAAGTCATTGAACGTCAATACGGACAAAAAAATTACCCTTTGCTTTTTCCCATGTACTCTGGGCAGAATGTACGTTACCCACAACATGTGATCATCAAAATAAAATAAGAGGGATCAGAGGTCTAACAGAGAGATTTAGGTCTTCGTTCTTTGCGTGCGCCATTCGAGAATGGAATGACAGACGAGTAGTATGAAACTGTTTTGATGATCACTCTGCCAGCACTTAAATGTTATTTTCAAGAGTAACCATGTAGATGTAAATGAAAGTGGCGTGCTGGGTGGTACACATCCTCTGCCTGTTTAACATAAAAATAGTAATAATAATAATATTTTGGTTTTGCTCAGTGACCTGGTGTAAGTATTTGTATTGAAAAACACTTACATGTCACTAACTTACCCAGTTATCCAAGCCAGGAAAGGGGACCTACAGTTTGATGTGAAATCTGAACCACGTTGAACTTCAGACAGGCGAATGCTACGTTCAAGCGCAGGCTGAAAAATATAGGGCCCGAAAGGAACTCAAGCCCTCTACGTTTCGGTTTCCAGCAACGCCTTTATGTTCCGCACGTACTCATCTGAGTTTGCTAATAAAGAAATTACTGGAAGTGTCGGTAAGAGTCATTACTTCCGAGTGAGTTATCATGTAAGTCCTATAGGGCAATACTCCACAGTGTGGAAAATTTAAACTGGACCACCAGGGTCGTGCCCATTCATCATCATCTTGTATTTTCCGTATGGGCAATATCTGCCCGTCACCTTACTCATGACTTCGTACCTCACACGTTAATATTATCTCACATGCCACATCAAAATACAGCGGGGTTATTTAACCATGAATATTTTAACAAATTTATGTGTTGTGTTCCACTTTTCTAGTTTTAACAATTTACAGGGCTGAACGACAGTACAGAACTGTAAATTAATGCTGACTTTGAGAATTCAGTCTGCTGTGAATACAGACGTCCTGTAAAAAAAGGATGTATACATTGTGGAATAGCTTAAAAGACGCGGCGGTACCCCCTTCCTAATCTCTTCCTACCTGATTTTATGTGACTCAATAAAGCATTAGAAAGTTTTGCTATATGAATGCGACAGACATGTTGCTGACCATTTATTTCCCAGACGTATGCGAATTTCGACGTATCAGGCGAATAAGCAGACTATGGAAGCAGTGACATCCGGCGCATTTCGAACGAGGCTTTTAACACTCTTGGGGACGTCAGAATATCTATGATGCCCTCTGATTCATGTGATTGCTGCAAAGGTTGTATAAAACAGAAACATATGTATTCAGTATTTTACAATCGCGTGCATAAATCCACAGTATTTATTCTCTTGCTGCTCCTACTGCCAGCTAAAGATAGAATCTTGCAATGTTTATTACTTATGGCATCCTGGGAAAACACAAAAATCATAGTCAACAGTGATTGTTAAATATTGATATACATCGTACCGTCAACTCAGAATATGGGATGACATGTTGACATTTTAATTATCACGTACTTTGTGCAGTTATTAGCTGTCAGTCAACTACGCAGTCTAAGAATACTGGAGTCTGTTGTCAAAGTTTTAATCACTCATTTCAATAATGTGGAGCAGAGGCATGTAATGTCCATTATATAAACGAGTGGCACAGTTGTTGGAATTAACACAGATTCATCCTAGTGGCATTATGAATTATTTTCAGGAGCTTAAGCGTAATTGATCGCGACACGTTTCTTTTAAAGATTTAGCGGTACAGTGTCCGATCCAAAAGTATTTACGATCACTTTATTTAGTTCGACCGATATATGCCTCTCTTCATTTAGAGAGTTTACTGAGACTTAATCCAGCTCGTGTTATTTGCCCCACAGCCGTCACGACACACACGTTCTGTAATGTTCAACTAACACAATAATAGGATGCCTCTAAAACAAATGTGTCAACTGCCATCCGGAAGTGGAAGCACCAGTTACCACGAGATCAAAATGTTCAAATGTTTGTAAGGCTTATGGGACTTAACTACGGGGTCATCAGTCCCTAAACTTACAAACTACTTATGAACTACTTACGAACTACTTACGAACTAGGACGGCACAAATATCCATGCCCGAGGGGGGATTCGAACCCCCGACCGTAGTGGCCGTGCAGACCGTGACTGAAGCGCCTCAGTCTCCTCGGCCACCGCGGCCGGCCCACGAGATCACCTAAGATAAGCGAGTCGGGCATGGCTAGTACCTGGCCAGGTACATCGCATGTTGTCGACAATTTCATCTTTCCATTACGGCAGAGGGGATATAAGGGGTGGTGGCTGCGTAAATATCTGATCACCAGCATTTGTACAAATGTCCTGAACTAAATTCCAAGCCTTTCCTCAGTGTCTCAGGAAGTGAGCTTTTGCAATACTGTTGGTGACAGCGTTGCCACCCACAATAATTTATTTCAGCTACAATATAGAATATATACAAAAGTGAATAGCTGTAGGTCAGTCTCACTAAAACTCAGAAATGGACTGGCCGATTTGAATTATTATTATTATTGTTCGGTTTAATGCTAGGGTGGTTTAGAAAATGAAGAATAGGGAAAACTGAAAGAAACAGTTGAAAAATCGAAAAAATCTAAATTCCGACATCTATTATACCCTTGAAAGGAAACCCATCATATATTACTATTTGGGAGCTGCAGCCGCAGGAAGAAAAAGAGACACACTGCTGCTGCTTTAATGCATCACGGTATTAAAACGTCAACACAAAAACTCCAGAACCGATTTGTTGCACAGGGTGAAGCGAAATTCGCGCACCCGGTCTTCGTAGCGCGATTCCTCACATGTAAGCAATAATTAAAAAAAAGTTTCTCGCGAAATTTCTTTCTGCGCATATTTTCTGCACTAAATGGAGACCGAAGACTGAGCTGAGTTTGTGCTCCACATGTCAGTTAGTTTCAGAATTACACAGCTACATCAACAAACTTCTAAGGGATGATGGACGCGCCTAGAGGAACAAAATGAGCATAGAAACCCATGCTCGGAAATACCATACAAAGGCGCTACGGAGAATCCAAGTTAAAGGCACCGGCGCTTGCCGCTAGACATCCCCTCCAGCAACTTCGACGCTCCGTAGCGCCGTTGGTTGACTTTCCGGGAATATGTTTCTATGCTCATTTTGTTCGTCGAAACGCCTCCTAGACCTCGTGGAAGTTTGTTAGTGTAATTATGTAATTCTGAAACACACTGACCTATGGAACACACACACATTTAAGTCTTCGACGTCTGTTACTGCCGGAAATATGCGCAAGACTACATTTTGTGGGAGACATTTTATTGCTGGCATGTGACGAATGACGCTGCGAAGACAGAGTGCGCGAATTTAACTTCACCCTGTGTATAAACAAGTGTGTACCTTTGAGTGTTTGTTTGCAATTCACGCAAATCTGCTGCAGTGGAAAGGCCGAGCGCTCTGAGGCGTCTGCTGTGGAGGCCGGGCGTGGTTCAAGTTCTCTCTCTGGAATGTGTGTATGTGTGTGTGTGTGTGCGTGTGTGTGTGTGTGGGTGGGTGGGTGAATGTCTGCGTGTGTTGTCCTTAAGTTAGTTTAACTCAGTTTAAGTAGTTTGTATGTCTAGGGACTGATGATCATAGAAGTTTGGTCCAATAGGTTTACAAACATTTGATTTTCACGCAGATCTACAATGTTATTCTCATATTGAAGAAATTTTGTACACTTGACTATCAAAATAAGAGAGTACTTCTTTTTTTTTTTTTTTTTTTTTTTTTTTTTTTTTACCGAAATCAGCAACTTCGATAGTGTTTTACAGATCACAACGAAATTTGACAGGCAGATATATGTGAGTTTTCTTGGATTGGGAGAGGAGACGGGAACAGAGAGAGGACGAGGCGATTGGAAGAGGGGAGGGAAGAAGAGAAGGGACCAAAGTGGGAGCCGGCCGCAGGGGCCGAGCGGTCTGCGGCGCGCTAGTCATAGTCTGCACGGCCGCTGCGGTCGGGAGTTCAAATCCCCCCTCGGGCATGGATGTTTGTGTCGTCTTTAGTGTAAGGTAGGTTGTAAGTTTAGGAACTGATGACACCGCAGTTAAATCCCTTAAGCTTAACAAACAACTGAACATTTTTGGAGACAGGGGAAGGAGATTGAGAGGAAGAGGTGGGCAGACAGGGGACTGGAATGGAGAGGGACTGCCTGAGTGTGCATTAACAAATGACGCCGGCAGTTCAACTAGTAAAGAATATAATCTATAATACAACCGACATGAGTTACTGTCTACATAAACAACATTAACTGCAGACTAGTTTGTTCTGTACATTTCCAGCTGGGCCATTTGACGATCCAGGTACCACAGATGACAGTGGTGAAATTGAAAATTGTGGATCATTCATGAAGTCGCTGTTAATAACTGTAGTTTGATGTGACAGGTAATTTTCTCATTTATAGGATTTGGCCGGCCGCGGTGGCCGAGGGGACTGAGGCGAGCCAGTCACGGTATGCACGGCCACTACGGTCGGGGGTTCTAATCCCCTCTCGGGCATGGATATTTGTGCCGTCCTTAGTCTTAGCTAGTTCATAAGTAGTTTGTAAGTTTAGGGACTGATGACCCCGTAGTTAAGTCCCATAGACTCTACAAACATTTGAACATTTTCAATGTTTCTCAAAATTTCTTCAGTTAACCATTTTTCAGAGGATAATGATTATTTTCTCCGTTACTTCATGCAAGCCAGACACTGCCGCCTCACACGAATTCTTGTAACGAACTGATACCATAGTATATTGTTATCACATCCTGTATCAAATGATGCTTTACTTCATTATGCCGGTATGTGATACCTCGTATCGTTTCAGATCTCATAAGAACATTCATCTTCGAAACAATATGAAAACGTGCAGCTTTACTCTGTGCACATGTACTAATGGTTTAAAATTAACGTAATATTGACTTAAACATTTTTGTTCTCTGGCATCGAAATTTAGGGAATTCAGTGAGAGAAGTTAAATTCCACAAAATGATTAACAATTTCAGAATTCCACTGCTATGCTGCGAGTGTAAAATGTTGCTCTACGCTTGCGGAATTCCGCTACCGATGGCAACACTGGTTGATTGAAATCCGTCAGTCGGATGGGGTCGTTAAGCTGTGATGCACCTTGGTAGATGAGACTATATTAGCTGTTAGTTCCATAGATCCGTATTGATGAGATCCTCATGGATAATATGTACACTCCTCGCCATTAAAATTACTACACGATGTAGATGACGTACTACAGACGCGTTATTTAACCGACAGGAAGAAGATGCTGTGATATGCAAATGATTAGCTTTTCAGAACATTCACACAACGTTGGCGCCTACAACGTGTTGACATGAGGAAAGTTTCCAACCGATTTCTCATACACAAACAGCAGTTGACTGGAGTTGCCTGGTGAAACGTTGTTGTGATGCTTCGTGTAAGGAGGAGAAATGCGTACCATCACGTTTCGACTTTGATAAAGATCGGAGTGTAGCCTATCACGATTGCGGTTTATCGTATCGCGACATTGCTGCTCGCGTTGGTCGCGATCCAATGACTGTTAGCACAATATGGAATCGGTGGGCTCAGGAGGACAATACGGAGCGCCGTGCTGGATCCCAACGGCCTCGTATCTCTAGCAGTCGAGATGACAGGCATCTTATCCGCTGTAACGAATCGAGCAGCCACGTCTCGATCCTTGAGTCAACAGATGGGGACGTTTGCAAGACAACAACCATCTACACGAACAGTTCAAATGTTTGTTAAACTTATGGGACTTAACTACAGGGTCATCAGTCCCTAAACTTACAAACTACTTATCAACTACCTTATACTAAAGACGGCACAAATATCCATGCCCGAGGGGGGATTCGAACCCCCGACCGTAGTGGCCGTGCAGACCGTGACTGGAGCGCCTCAGTCTCCTCGGCCACCGCGGCCGGCCTACACTAACAGTTCGCGACGTTTGCAGCAGAATGGACTATCAGTGCGGAGACCATGGCTGTAGACACCCTTGTTGCTGCATCACAGAAAGGAGCGCCTGCGATGGTGTACGCAACGACGAACCTGGGTGCACGAATGGCAAAACGTCATTTTATCAGATGAATCCAGATTCTGTGTACAGCATCATTATGGTCGCATCCGTGTTTGGCGACATCGCGGTGAACGCACATTGGAAGCGCGTATTCGTCATCGCCATACTGGCGTATCACCCGGCGTGGTGGTATGGAGTGCCATTGGTTACACGTCTCGGTCACCTCTTGTTCGCATCGACGGCACTTTGAACAGTGACCGTTACATTTCAGATGTGTTACGACCCGTGGCTCTACCCTTCATTCGATCACTGCGAGCCGCGGTGGAGTAGCCGAACGGTCTAAAGCACCTCGCTGCGGAGTTCGCGGTTGCTCGCCGTGGAGGTTCGAGTCCTCCCTGGGGCATGGGTGTGTGTGTTTCACCGTAGGTTAGTTTACCCAGGTTTAAGTAGTTTGTAAGCTACGGACTGATGACCACGTAGTTTGGTCCGATAGATTTGCAGACATTTGAACATTTTTGATCCCTGCGAAACCCTACATTTCAGCAGGATGACGCACGACCGCATGTTTGACTGCTGCTCTGGCTATCTCAAATATGAGCTCGCTTAAGCTACTAAAACTGACATGGAACACACTCGAGCACCCGCCCTACAGAACTTCCTGATATCCTTCGCATGCAGATGGACGAAAACGCTGGCGTCTCGTTGGTATCATCACTGTTCCATCAACGGATACCACGTTTATCGCTAGTGATGATCCATGTATCTTGTTAATTGTAAATAAGAAACGTTAAAGTCTGTCATTTATCTACTAGAAGATCATTATTTTATGTCGGAGACGTACTTTACCAGTTTCGCTCTTCTTTCACTTACCTGGAACCTACACCGCCCGCCCAAAAAGTTCGAATCTGGTTTTATTTTTACTGTAGAAGTGACGCCGGAGCGATAACTAGAAGAGCAGTTTCAACTGTGAATAACGTAGCGCTTTCAACTAGTTTGTGAGCAGGTAGCAATAACTAGGGGACGCGCGAACGTCACGATACAAAATATTATGAGAAACAAAACAACGACATATGGACGCCTACCGCGACTCAATTTAAATGCAAACACGGTAAATGTCATCGGTGGTGGCCAGGTATTAGCAACACGAACTTTTCAAGAAATGCCAGAGTGCAGAAATTCACATGTAGATCAGCGATTTGTAGACCTAATCGACAACAGTGAAACCAACGCAGCGGGCAAGTTCCAGAACATCCAAGACTTTTATGACTGTTACAGATGGTTGTGTGAGTATTATGTGCCTTGTAATAAAGTGCGGTGAGTCTGAAGTTTTACAACCATGATTTTAAACTTTTATCACTTTTTTAAAAGTTAAAAATGTTCAAATGTTTGTAAGGCTTATGGGACTTAACTACGGGGTCATCAGTCCCTAAACTTACAAACTACTTATGAACTACTTACGAACTAGGACGGCACAAATATCCATGCCCGAGGGGGGATTCGAACCCCCGACCGTAGTGGCCGTGCTGACCGTGACTGGAGCGCCTCAGTCACCTCGGCCACCGCGGCCGGCTTTTAAAGTTATCTAGTCCTGAAACTTTTAGGATTAACTAAGTACATTGTTTGTTGATGTCATTTGCCATTTAGTAAAGACCTAAGACAGTAAACAGTAGTTACAAAACGATTTAGACAAAATGACATTATATGTGTGAAAAGTGAAAATTGATCATAAATGATGAAAATCGTGAGGTCATCGACAGGAATACAAAATAGGATACTTTCAATTTCGGTTAAACGATAAATCACACGTATCTAAAGGCTGTAAATACAACGGATAATAGTTTCGAAAAATTTAAATTAGAAAGATTATTATGTAACGTGGGGAAGAGGAACCAAAAACTGCGTTTTAATGCAAGAACACTTAAAAGATGAAAGAAATCAATTTAAAACACTGCCTACAGTATGTTTCTCTAACCTCTACTGGAGTGCTGTTGCGCGGTGTCGGACCGTTGTCACATACAATTGACTGAGGACGTCGAAAAAATTCTGAGCAGGACAGCTCGTTCTGGAGAGGATGTCACGCGACTGTAGTTGGTGATAATTAAAACAAACGTTAGCAGCGGTTAGTGGCCGAGCGTTCTAAGGCGCCTTGCTGCAGAGCGCGTGGAAGAACGCCATCAGAGGTTCCAGTCCTCCCTAGGGCATGTGTGTGTGTGTTTTGTCTTTAGGTTAGTTTAAAGTTAGTGTAAGTAGTCTGTAAGCCTTGGAACTGATGACCAAAGAAGTTAAGTCCCATCTGAAAATATTTGTTGTCGCGCATCTGCATGAGGAGAAATCATCATCGCAATAAAATGATTTTAAATTGGAGCGAAGACAGAAAGATATAAATACTCGTTTCTCCCGCACATAGCTCGAGATTAGAATGGCAGAGAAAAAGTGTGAAATTGGTTCTATCAACGATTTCCTGAACTGCGGAGTTGTGATGTACATGTAGATCTATATTCTATACTGTAATTAAATTTACTTGACAAATGACACATCACGCACTGGAGCTTTATGTTTAAATGAGTGCGTTCAACCGTTCACCGTCACGGACGAACTCCACCGTTGGTATCTGTCAAAATAATTGCTTCGTTCCTTCCCAGTGCATGGTTTACTTTTTTTTATCTATTTAGATCCAGAATTTTTGGTTTGCCCCCTTTATTTCGAATTTCCTTACACATGAAAATCATACCAAATGTAACAGCCGGCTGCGGTAGCCGAGGAGACTGAGGCGCTCCAGTCACGGTCTGCACGGCCACTACGGTCGGGGGTTCGAATCCCCCCTCGGGCATGGATATTTGTGCCGTCCTTAGTCTTAGTTAGTTCATAAGTAGTTTGTAAGTTTAGGGACTGATGACCCCGTAGTTAAGTCCCATAGACTATACAAACATTTGAACAAAAGTAACAAATACGCAAGATGCCAAAGAAATACTGGTAGACACATTCCATAAATAGCACTAATCAAACATTACTGGATCCTTGTGCAATGCAAAAGACACCACTCAGCGTAACGTATACAGCCACTGTATTTCAAGAAATTGCATTGCATTAGATAATATTCGTACGACACTGAAATAAGCCAATAAATTTGAAAGCTGTAACTCACACCCGTAACTGGGCCAGGAAATTCATAAATACATCCGCTAAATGGAAAGAATTGTCATAGCGCAATTAAAAAATGTAAAATTGAAGTGCTGAGGGTATTGTTTCGAATTTCGCCAGTTTGTAAATAAAATCAAACGGTCTTTGATTATTATTTTTATTCATTGCTTAAATGTATTGTTTTACTCTAACCCTTTGCCATGCTATTTTCATCAGAAATCTGACTGATGTGGTTTTATGTTTGAAACCTGCAACAAAGTACCAGTGAGGACTGCAAATAGGATGGCAACAGGTCATCTCATGTAATTAGTGAGAAGAATAGCTTCAGATAATTACCGATAGTAAGAAATTATAATTCGCTTTTAGCCCTGGCACTGAAATTTTTCTGCCTTCATCTTGCTGGTAGAGGTTAGTTTACATTACCGTGAACAAAGAGATTGTGATTGATAGTTTTGTTGTACGTATTTGACCGCAGATACATCGTAATCGAGTTTGTGGTTAGGTTATGACAAGCGTTCTGATTCAGAAATACAAAACGTGTCGTTTGCTGCAATTCGGTCAGTGGTAACTTAAAATTAGTTATCGACAGAGCACTTCATGTCTCATACCTCTCCATCCATCACTGCTCGGCGCTACAAATTAACAGAACTTGTGTAGTGATCCACAGTGTTTGTGCGTCGTCTGTAACCCAGTGGTATCTGCCAGTTGACGAGGAAAGTGACATACAGTTATACACTATAATCTGATTGGAGTAGATGTGTGTGTAAGGGAGGACTATGCAGTAAAATTCGTTTCAAGCATTAAAACTAATCCTTAACGTTCCTCCACTTTTTATTAATCCATTTTTGAATCCTTCTGAACTATCAGTGTATGTAATAGGTAATGAAAATTGATACTAGATGGAAGTCTTGCTTACTGGAACAATTTTGTTAATCACTGGAATACCTGAGGAACACTCCATCAGTAAACTTCCACTGGCACTGATGTTTCCAGATGTGATTTCAGAGCACTAATAACAGAGGTCCTCTCACAACGTACGTGGGAAAGTAATAGATGGAGAATAGTGGGTAGTCTGTCACAGGTGATACATGTTGGACGGTTAGATTTGTTGAAATGATAGTAACGGTTAATGGGATTGAAATCAATGAAAGCTTAAAATCTGAATCCGACTAAAGGTATGTACCAAAATACGGAAACACCAAAATAGCAGATCACTGCTACAGGAAATACGACAGCATTCAAAACAGCTCCCATTCTTCTCAGAATGAAAAAAATGGTGATCCCGTATAGTTTTCAAGGGACTGTTAAACCTCATTCTGTCCACCAATAATGGCAAACCCAGATAATTACAATAAAGGTTCATGGCGAACGCGCAACTTTCTCGGCGAAGTAGAGCACAAAGGCAAAATAGTTCTGACATACCACGCGGAGAATGGCCGTGCGCTCTAAGGCACCTTGTTGCGGAGGGAGCGGCTCCTCCACATCATAGGTTTGAGTCCTCCATCGGGCATGGGTGTGTATGTTGTCCATAGTGTAAGTTAATTTAAGTGCTTTGTCATTTGAAAAACTGTGTGTGCAGGAATGACTAATCTCTAAATAAACATTATATGATATTTTTGCGATGCTCTAATTATTAGTCTTGCTGGTTGCTACTGAAACGTTCAAATGTTTGTCAACGTAAGGACCAAGCACATGAGGTCATTAGTCCCTAGACTTACACACTACTTAAAATAACATAAGCTAAGGACAACATATACACTATGCCCGAGGGAGGACTCTAACCCCCGGCGGGAGTGGCTACATAGTCAGTGGCAAGTCGCTTCAGACCGCGCGGCTATTCCCACGCGGCCACTGGTCGCTATTCACCTCTCAAGTGAGGTATTGTACATTGTGTTCCGTAACATTACACACGTATGGTTTTGTGCCGTCTTAATTATGTGCGTTTCTTTTTTGATTTAAGGATTATGTGTAATATAACAGGTAGTGTGTCACACCAACGCAGAGTTGACGAACTGGATTAGCCAGCTTTTGCTTACTGATCAGGATTGGTTGCTTAGGTCTGCATATACGGAACCATTGTCTGAATTTCCCCGTTAAGATATAATTATGTAGTAATTATCTTAATCATTTTAAAGCCAACAGCTGAACTGACATCTATTCTAATGATTAAAGGAAACGACCACAGCTGTATCATTACACATGTAATTTGATACGACCGTTTTACTTCTTAGAACTTCATTTTGCCTACAGTGAAACTAAGTAATGAATGAGGCTGTAGTTACATCTTGACGAAAAAATTAAGCACGTGACGCTTCCAGCATTTTAATGATAAATTCTCACCGTCTTATGCTAAAATGATAATACAAATGCTTTGGTTGTTGTATGAAGGGACTTTGTTTAACTTGAGAAAACGACGCAGTACGAAAAAATTGCCTTGGTAAGGAGTTACAATTAGCCGGCCGCGGTGGCCGAGGGGACTGCGGCGCGTCAGTCACGGTCTGCACGGCCACTACGGTCGGGGGTTCGAAACCCCCCTCGGGCATGGATATTTGTGCCGTCCTTAGTGTTTGCTAGTTCATAAGTAGTTTGTGAGTGTAGGGACTGGTGACCCCGTAGTTAAGTCCAATAAGCTATACAAACATTTGAACATTTTTGAGTTAAAATTCGTAAAATGTTCAAATGTTTGTTAAGCTTATGGGACTTAACTACGGGGTCATCAGTCCCTAAACTTACAAACTACTTATCATCTACATTATACTAAGGACGGCACAACTATCCATGCCCGAGGGGGGATTCGAACCCCCGACCGTATGGCCGTGCAGAGCGTGACTGGAGCGCCTCAGTCCCCTCTGCCACCGCGGCCGGCTTCGTAAAATGAACAGACATCAGTGGTATACCTTGCCTCGTAACCACGCTTCCTGGGTGGGAAGGGTATGTTTGTTTTTTTCAAGTGGGTATCTTCCCATTCATGGGATATTCGGATTCTTCGTCAAAAATTACGTACCGTTTATTCAAGCCATTACCCATTCGTAATAGATGTTGTCGTAATGGATAAATACTAAATGTGCCTGTGTCTGCATTTCAGAGCTGAGGGATGCCAGAAACTTGTTTGTATCTTTATTATTGTCCGGAACATTGCTCCGAAAGATTCCAAGAAGTGTTGAGTCGCGATTTCATTGGCCACTGGATCGTAGAAGTAACCTCCGCCCGTTACGTCGGCGGATATTTTTCCCATATTTTTTCTTCCTCCCTTTTTCTCTTTTTTCCTCATTATATGAAGAAGAAAGTGTACCAACTACTTGACATGAGAGGGAGTATCAAAAATCCGTGCGCAAACATTTCACCAGATATGCTTTTAAGTTTTGTTAATTGAATCCACCCACGAATCGAAATGACAGGTCGTCAGTTTGAGTGTTTATTGGGAATTACAATTATGGTCAGGGGAAGGGGGCTTGACGATATCAAGACACTGAATACCGATAGGAAAGAGGATTCAACTATATGAAGCATCACAGAGGGACATCGTACTTCCTCGATAGCGCTAAAAGTATTTTCTAACCAGATATTAGAACGGGTAACTGAACTTCACTGTTTAATGAAATTTTCAACAATAAAGTAAATTTTGACCATAAAACCAATTATTAGAAGACAATGATTATGGAACCTAATGCGCCGGTACTTCATGTTAAAAACAGGCAAATTTGAAATTTCTGGGTCACACTGTCAACTAGTACGAATGGAAAACAGTTATTTGAATTTTTGGCGTATAATCGGAATTTGCACCGAAATGTGTGTATTTGTGTGTGTTGGGCGGGAGGTATTAAATATATATAGCTGATCCTGTTTGCGCTGGAAAGGTGGCAGCAGTAGAGAACTACTGTCAACAGAATTGAGATTTAAGCAACGAGGCGTTAAACTTCAGGCTTCCTTCCTTCACTGGTCGGATCCACTGTTTAACAGCGTGGATCGGTAGCCGGCAAGCCTGGATGTAAGTTTTAGACGATTTCAAATTGAAATGTTCAAATGTTTGTAAATCTATGAGACTTAACTTGTTTGGTTTTTAGTCTCTAGACTTAGAAACTACTTAAGGTAAGTTAACCTAACTAAGGACAACACACACACACGTGCCCGAGGGGTCACACCTCCGACGGAGAGCAACCGGGCGCTCCGCAGCAAGGCGCCTTAGATCACTCGGCCACTCCACCGCGGCTCAGGCGGTTTTTCACACCAGACTGGGTGAATATCGGCCTGTTATCCACGTCCCACCTCAGCTACACGATTCGCAAACATTTGGAAAACGTTCGCACACTCTTACATGGACAACATCACAGACAGAGGGGCAACACGAATTCCCTCCCCAGAGATAAAAGGATGGCGATAGGAAGACCATCTGGCCATACTCTAAGATTAAAATTGCCAAATCAGATACTGAACATGCGGTCATTGAGTAGATACGCCAAAAGAAAAAGAAGATGGAGATCGGCTGTAATAAAAGTTTATACCCGTTAGTCTGGTTTTTATATTATTTTATTAATTTGATGACCGTTATAGCCAGCGTCAGGTTTTGTGCACTGTCGCTGTCTCACTGCTGTCTTTGCTATATGTTTTCCTTCATCTGTTTACTGTTTTCCAATTTGCGACGTTTTATTTAGCTTACACATGTCTATGCTATTTGTATTAGCGCATTTGTGACTTAAACTGTCAAATGTGCTAATACAAAAAGCATAGGCATATGTAAGCCAAATAAAACCTGTCAAAGTGGAAAAAACAACGCCATTACGCAAAGCGGGGGATGTCTATAACGGTTAAATGAGGTCATCAAAATAAATAAATTGATATAAAAAGGAGTGTATTGGGTATAAAATTTTAGTACTAAAGGATAAATTCCACACTGTGGGCCCAAAGGGAAGGAAACCACAAAATACATTTAGTCCTTCACAAAAGTCCGCAGATGCAGAAAACAAAGAAAATTTTCACTTTCGGTAAACGTATTGTCATCAATATCCCTACCTGAGAATTAAGTGTAAGACTCGACAAATCAACAAAATATGTTTTACTTGTCCTAAAATTTCAGTGACGTAATGAGTTTTGAAAAGTTACTCCTCACGTGTGAAACTCTAAGAACGAATCCGCAATGTTTGAGAATCGTGTAATAAGCCATTTCGAGGATGATGCAGTAGTATAACGGGAAGTCGCAACACTGTAAAAGGGTGTCGCAGGAGCGGCTACAGCGAATCCACGAATGGTGCAGGGAATGGCGGGTGTCTCTGAACATAAAACTTCTAAAGTGCTGCTTTTACAAAGAAAGAAAGATCTTTTATTATATAACTACGCAATATTGCACGAAAAACGCCGGAAGCACTTATTTACATAAAATACGTTGGAGAAGACATAAAAGCGACTTGAAAAGGAACGACAACATAAATATAGTTATAGGTACGGTACATAACAGGCTGAGATTCTCAAGAGGAATCCTCAGGAAGTGTAGTCCGTCAACAAAGGAAGCAGGTCACAAAACACTTGTTCGGTGGACACACGAGTATTGTTTATCATTGTGTGGTCCGTGCCAGATAGAGTTGAAAGAAGAAATAGAGAAGATGCACCGGAGAGCAGCATCCTTCGTTTACTAAGCGCCAAAGCGTCGCAGAGATGATCGGAAAACTCCAGCAGCAGGCACTGCATGACACACGCCCTATATCGCGGTACGGGCTTCAAAAAATGTTCAAATGTTTGTATAGCTTATGGGACTTAACTGCGGGGTCATTAGTCCCTAAGCCTACAAACTACTTAGGAACTACCTTATACTAAAGACAGCACAAACATCCATGCCCCAGGGGGGATTCGAACCCCCAACGGGAAATGGCCTCGCGCAGTCGGAGCATAGCGCCTCAGTGCGCTCGGCCGCGGCGGTACAGGCTTAGAAGTTCCGAAAGCATGCGTTTTTCGAAGAATCAACTAATATATATTGCTTTCTCCTACGTACGAGGTATGTCCATAAAGTAAGTTCCGTTTGGTTATATAAACCAAAAGTGAACAGATACAGAAAAATTTTTATTGTATAAAACTCTGCAACTGTTCAACTACTTTGCTATATAACTTCCGAAATTTTAAAGGTACTAGTCATAGCGTGAGACAAGTTTTTGTGTGCCTTCTTCATAGAAGGTTGCAGCCTGTGTATTCGACCATATGGCAAACATGTTCTTTCGGCTCATCATGGTTGAAGTGTTGACCACCAAGGACAGATTTTGGGTGAAAGAAGAGATGAAAGCAGTCTTCTTCTTCCCTTCACGTTGCCGCCCGACCTCACAAGGCGAATGTGACCAAACAACTCTTACGGCAATTCCACTGGGACGTGTTTGATCATCCTCCGTACAGTCTCGCTCCTAGCGACTTTCTTCAAAATTCAAATGTTTGTATAGCTTATGGGACTTAACTACGGGGTCATCAATCCCTAAACTTACAAACTACTTATAAACTACCTTACACTAAAGACGGCACAAATATCCATGCCCGAAGGGGGATTAGAACCCCCGACTGTAGTGGCCGTGCAGACCGTGACTGGAGCGCCTCAGTCCCCTCGGCCAACACGGCCGGCTCGACTTTCTTCTTACACCTAAAACCTGTCCATGCTGGTCAACACTTCAGCGATGATGACGAGCTGAAAGACCATGTTACCACATGGTTGAATACACAGGCGGCAACCTTCTACGAAGAAGGCATACAAAGACTTCTGCCACGCTATGACAAATGCCTACAAAATTTCGGAAGCTATGTAGAAAAGTAGTTTAATAGTTTATTTGTGTAGAATAAATATTTTTTCTGTATCTGTACACGTTTGTTTTATATAACCAAACGGAACTTACTTTGTGGACATACCTCGTATATCTCGTGAAAAGACCACGAGAATAAAATTAGAGGCTACAAGGAAACAAACGGTAAATATTTTTTTGCCGGAACAATTTGCAACTGAGATAATGGGAGGAAGTGACAGTGATACACAATATACCAATCGGCAGAGGCTGTGAAGTGTGTTGCGGAGTACGGAATCGATGTAGATGTAGAGGTGAGTCGCGGCGTGGGTATTTAGATGGCAGGATGTGGGGGAGAACCGCCAGCCCTGCTGGCCGGCACACCGACCCTCGTGGCCACTGCGCCGGCCGGCTTCGATCCGGGACCGGCGGCCCGCTGCCAATTCCGGAAGCGGAACGTGCACTAGTCGCCCGTTCGGCCGGGCTATATTCTGAACGGGAATGCTCCTTCATTGGGGTGCGCACGAAATTACTTTCACGTCTGAAGGTTATTCTTCGATAAGAATCAAAGCTTGATAGACGAAGGATTTACGAGTCAGTTCCTCAGAAAATATGCAGAGAGAGTGTTTCTACGATGTACAAACTCTAGAGATTGATGCAGGAGAAGATACGGCACAGAAAATGGTTCAATGAACTTATGTACGAAAACAGGACGATTTCCAAGTTTACTCGTAACTTACAGAGACTGCGGTCCAATACGTGCTGTAACACGCAGCCACCGTTCCAGCGTGTGTTCAAACTTGTTTCCATGTGCCTCAACGCATGCATGTAAGAGCTGTACCATGTGATGTGTCACGCGTTCACATCGGTCAGGCTACATCCGTAGTCCCGAAGGCTGTACGAGTACGCTGCCCCAAAGTCTCCACATGTGGAATGGGTTCTTCATACACGATACTTCCGAGATGGTCATAACTAGAAATCGAGTGTGATGAGACCCAGTGAAGGAGCAGGCTATGTAACTGGACCTCCTCATCCGATCCATCGACCGGGAGAGACACGACTGAGATGCGTGCGGACGTTAACGACGAAGTGGAGTGGAGAACCGTCATGTAGCAGCCACACAACTCTGCACTTCTTACAGGTCACCCGCAAGAAATGGGGATAATTCGGCCCACAGAATCCACCTACACTGATTCTGACGATTCGCTGTCACCATTATTCAGATTGTACAGGTGACTGACATGAAAGTTGAAGATAACACCCCACGAGAAGATTGAATCATCTGTGAATAGGATGGATAACACAAATCCCGGAATCGTTGTTTCCTGGTAAATAAACGAGTGACGAAACTCTCCCGATGTGGAACGTCTGTCGGTAGTGAGCCATCGTACGATGTAAGTGACAAGAGTAACAACATTTGTCGTGGCTTATTCTGTACTGGCAGGCCAACTGGTCCTTAGTGGCACTGCGGTGGCCTTGCGCAGTCTTAATAACATTTTCCCCCTCGTCTGACGTCTGAACATGTTGGGTACGTATTTCATAATATTCTGCTTCCTTAAACGACCCCATATCAGACAAACGTCGAAACACGTGCAAACTTCAAATGCTGTAGTTGCTGCAGGCGGGGATAGGTCTCCCAATACGACGTTGCTGCCTGCCGCCCGTTGTCATTTGCCTGTCCGTAAGTAAACACCATGTCGGCAAGCTCTCGATTCAAATAACGAACCAGAGAATACAACACTGTATCTCATCCACTAGAAGGTGAGTCAGCCAAAGTGAATCGGACCAACACCACCTAAGGGGAAGGCCGCGGCGCTCTCGTGTGACGTCACGCAGCGTAGGTCGCGATCGCGTATCTGACTGGCTGGCTACTAGGGCATAGTAAGACGTGCCCCAGTGGCCACACAGTCAACTACACGATCGCGACCTACGCTGCGTGACGTCACACGAGAGCTCCGCAGCCTCCTCTCTAGGTGCTGCTGCGGCCGAGCTGTGTGTTCCCAGCTTTAGGTCAGGATGAGGCGTGGAAACTGGTGAAGCGTCAAGAGACGCTAGTGAAACAGAATTATAGTTGACACATTTTATTCCGTAACATACATAAGTTTGATGAAGGCGCTAGCTCGACAGGAGCTAGATCAGTGGGTGTCGTCGCCTTCGAGCTGCAACCTTGGTGTTTCGTATGATGGTAGTGCCCGCGCCGCATCGCGATGCCGGAAAGCGATGCAAACACTGTTATTGTGAAGTGCTCTATCCCTTCACCAGGCTATGCAGCGACCAGTGGATCCACGCAGGGACCCCTCTGAAGTCGGATGTCGTTCTGGTTCCCGACTCGGGACACCGGCTGAGCTATAGTCAAGCGACGACCGAACGAGAGTTTTGTAACCTACTTCCTTCGTTGACGGATTATACTTTCTGAGGATTCTTCCAATGAATCTGTCTGGCATCAGCCTTACCCACGACTGATTTTATACGGTCGTTCCATTTAAGATCGCCCTTTACGTTTATGAAAGGAGAGGGCACTAGCCATGACGTATGAGGAAAGTGCTACCCTCTAAGGCAGAGGTGGGCACAAATCGGCTCAATGAGCAGCGCTCCGGCTCAGGCCGGAAAAAGAGCAGCGTTCGCGCTTGGACGGTAGTTATCCTAGTTGCTGCTAAGGATCGGCATGCTTGCTGGCGCACGTAGTTCGCTCTTATCTTTATAAGGCATTTGCCGGCTCGACTGCACACGCTGGACGTTTTAGAGAAGAGTTTCCAGTATTATGTTTATAAGTTACTTACTTATAAACATAATAGCACTTTTCAGGAGATACCCCTAGCAGTGGAATCTGTTCATTCGAGTTGGATACTAAAGAGTTTGCACTATTATCTTTATAAGTTATTTTATAACGCACTCAGCCAGGTGCATTTCTGCTGCTACGTTAGCGCGTCGGCTGCACATAACGCCATCTAGTGTTTTCAGCAGGAACTACGTGATGGACGCCAGCTGCTCGCGGCTCTGCTCCCGCTCAGGTGGGCGGCTCAGAGAGCGCGGCTCGCTCATTGCCCACCTCTGCTCTAAGAGGAAACCGTGCAAACTCTAACTGTGGCCTCACGGTACAGCAGTGTGTGTAACATAGTGTGACTGAATAAAATCGTCCGTAGCATGTAAAAATGTTCAAATGCTCGTTAAGCTTAAGGGACTTATCTGCGGGGTCATCAGACCCTAAACTTACAAACTACTTATGAACTACATTCAAATGTCCAAATGTTTGTTAAACTTAAGGGACTTAAATGCGGGGTCATCATTCCCGTAACTTACAAAATACTTACGAACTAGCTTATACTAAAGACGACACAAACATCCATGCCCGAGGGGGGATTCGAACCCCCGACCGTAGCGGCCGTGCAGACTGTGACTGGCGCGCCGCAGACCGCTCGGCCACCGCGGCCGTCCGTATACCGTGCGTCAGGCGTTTTCCGTTCGATCGGCGTCCACAGTAGTCGGCGGGAAGAAGTGGCGGTGGGCCTGGATGTGCGCGTCATTAGGGCGAGTGGCGGCGGCGGCTGGCGGGCTGCCAGCACGCGCGGCCGCGCAATGCGGCGCTGCGGCGCTGCGGCTGGCGCTGCGGCGCCTAGCCGATCCATACCGACACCCACGCACCACGCACCCCGCCCGCGCTACACACACCTGCATATTTACCCAACACCACTGTCTCAAGTCTCCACACACATGTCCGTCTACGTCCCTACCTCAGAGTATGCGACGGCGGCTACTTTGTGTATCGCCGTCACTTCCTTTTCCGATCCCAGTCGCGTACAGTCCGCGGCGGAGAATGACGGGACGTACGCCTCCGTGTGGATTTTATCCACCTGGTCTACTCGCAAGATATAACTAGGAAGAAGCAATATGTTGGTTCACATCGTCTCTTCACGGTCTGCCACTGGAGCTTGCCGAGCATCTGCGTGACGCGTTCGCGTTTACTGAATGAACCTGCACCAATACGTGCTGCTCTAGCTTGATCTTCTCTCTACCTCTAACTCTATCAGGTACGGGTCCACAAAGCGAGGTGGCGCATTGGTTACACAATGGACTCGCCTTCGGGAGGACGGTGGTTCGAGTCCATCTCGAGCCATACACCTTTACGATTTCCACGAGTTGCTAAATCACCCCCAAGGAAATGCCGGGATGGTTCCTCTGATAGTTCACGGCCGATTTCCTTCCCCATCCCTACCCAAAAATCCGACCGTGACAACCGTCTCTAAATAGCACACTGACTACGAGAAGTTACACCCATTAGCATCCTTTCGTGGTATGCATCCGACACTGATGAGCAATAATCAAATATTAGTCGAATGAATGCTTTGTAAGCCATCAACAAAGAAAGTGGCTCACAAAGCATTCATTCGACCAATACTTGATTATTGGTCATCAACATCGGATCCGTACCAAGAGAGGATGCTTAGAGTGTAACTTCTCGTAGTCAGCGTGATGTTTAGAGACGGTTGTCACGGTCGGATTTCTGGGTAAGGATGGGGAAGGAAATGGACGGGACGATGAAACCTCATTTTTCTTCCTTCCTCCCTTCGTTCCTTAAATTCAAATGTGCAAATGTTTGTTAAGCTTAAGGGACTTAACTGCGGGGTCATCAGTCCCGTAACTTACAAACTATTTATGAACTACCTTATACTAAGGACGGCACAAATATCCATGCCCGAGGGGGGATTCAAACCCCTGACCGTAGTGGCCGTGCAGACAGTTACTGGCGCGCCGCAGTTCCCTCAACCACTGCGGCCGGCTCGGACTCAACTGCTAGGTTATTAGTCCGTAGCTTACAAACTACTAAAACGAAATTAATCTAACCTAATGACAACACACAAATCCATGCTCGAGGGAGGATTCGAGCCTCCGACGCGGGGGGCGTTGCGATACGCAACATGGCGCTCCAGACCGCTCGGATACTCCTGCGCGGCACACAGAGTTTCATCCTTCTGGTTAATGACTAAACTGATTTGGCACTAACCCTGCAACGTAATTCTAAGATGCATTTAATCAACAACGTTCTCATATTTTCGCAAAACAAATTTTTTTTATATAATTTGTTAAATCAGTAAAAAAGAATCATTAAAACAATTCTAAATTTTTACATTAATTTAGCATTAAATTATGAGAATTGAGTCTTATACACAAGTGTGCCTATTCGGTAGGTTTAACCTTGTTTGGGTGGAATGCAATTGTTTGTAAGCGAGGCTATGTGGTAGGCGCACATCCCGCGATATTCACTTGACATATGGGAGAGTAGGAAGCTTGCTTTCCTACATTAGCTACGCGGGTCTTGTTTGCATTTTCTGTAACAAATTAGTAACAGGGCCGTCAGTAGGAGAGAATATAGCGCTGCAAGGCGACGAGGCAGACAGCTCAACAATCTGGCAGAGAATTCTACGAGTGGCATTCAAATGAAAACGGAATTTGCGGCACAACGTGACTATTGAATAGTGCCTTTTCAAATTAATCCGTCTCTAATGATGCGCTGTCAAAAGGACGTTAAACCCTAATCTTCCTTCCTTGAAAAGCAGTCGTCAAAGGCGGTTATCCCACTGCGGAACGAGACGTCCAATTTCTGTTTCGCAGCAAACGGTACGCCGCTAGTGGATCTAGTACCACAACACTGCTGCACCTCCGCATCCGCTCAAAGCTGATATCCACGCATGT
Organism: Locusta migratoria; assembly: GCA_026315105.1. Classification (NCBI taxonomy): domain Eukaryota; kingdom Metazoa; phylum Arthropoda; class Insecta; order Orthoptera; family Acrididae; genus Locusta; species Locusta migratoria. The sequence goes on from CM048755.1 coordinate 458,581,336, forward strand.
CGTTCTTCACGTCAGGCCAAACATATGAAAATGACACGGCACAGGTCCGGGCTGTATGGCGGATATTGCATTGTTTACCAAAAAAATCGCCTTGGATGGTTGTCAATGTACAGTGGGCGATATGGTATAAGGCTTCTCGCCTGTATCGTCACAGGGGACGGAATGTTGACATCATTTCGATTCCTAGGACAAACGGCGCAGTCAGCAGTGGAAACATCACACATCAAGCCCCGCCAGCGCCGCGCGGGAATGGCCGTGTGATCTGGGCATCACGTTACGGATCGCGCGGCTGCTCGCGTTGGATTCTTGTTGTTGTTGTTGTTGGTTTTTGAGGGGACTAAACAGCTTGGCCATCAATCCCCTGTTCCTAGCTCACAAATGGGGTAAGCTGACAATGGACAAGTCGCTGACAACACACACAAAACGAAGACACACAATAGGTAGAACAAAGTCGAGATCTCACCTAAAACTGGACAGCAGAAGACCACGGCTGCCTGATCACAGAGAAAAATCAGGATGAGCCAGTCATACTGCACACACTAAAACCCCTTGGTAATTTACAAAAGGGTCTTAGAAGGGGTGTAAAAGCGCTGGATAGGTGGGGACCTGAAGTGTCAGGCTATAGCACCCACCACTAGATTGAGTTGTAAAAACCCGTTGCGTGAATAGAACTTAAAACGGAATGAGCCGTGGAGGCCTCGTCGCCTAAAACTAAGAAGATGAACTACTGTTAGCGCTGCTCCACACCGACAGACAGGCGGGGCCTCCCGGCAAAGGAGATAGCCATGGGTCAGCCAGGTATGCCCAATACGGAGGCGGCAGAAGGCAAATGACTCTCGACGTATGGGCCGCAGTGAAGACTTCCACAGAGTTGTGGATAGCTTCACTGCTGGAAGCTTGTTCGTTGCACTCGTGGTAGACCATTCGGCACTCCAAGCATCACGCACCGTCCTGTGCAATGATAACTTGAAATCCGATTCCGTGACGCCAATGGTTAATGGTGGCGCAGTGGTGGCCTGTTTGGCCAACTGGTCAACACGTTCATTTCCTGGTATGACGATGTGGCCAGGGGTCCACAGGAAGACCACACAACGGCCAGATTTGCCAAGAGAGTAAGCAGTGTCTTGAATGGACTGCGCTAATGGGCGATGAGGGAAGAACTGGTCGATTGCCTGCAAGCCACTTAGGGAGTCACTACAGACAACAAATGACCCCTGGGGCAGGCTTGGAGATATTACATACATAAAATGTTTGTATAGCTCATGGGACTAAAATACGGGGTCATCAGTCCCTAAACTTACAAATTACTTATGAACTAGCTAAGACTAAGGACGGCACAAATATCCATGCCCGATGGGGGATTCGAACACCCAACCGTAGTGGCCGTGCAGACCGTGACTGGAGCGCCTCAGTCCCCTCAGCCACCGCGGCCGGCTCGGAGATGTTCTAGAGCCTTTAAGATAGCGACCAGCTCTGCAGTAAAGACACTACTTTCATGGGGTAATGAATGCTGTTCGACATGGTCACCAAGGAGATATGCATACCCAGCACGACCATCTGCTCAGGAACCATCAGTATAAATGGCTTCAGCACCATGAAAAGAGTTGAAGAGATGCAGGAACTGGCGGCGGAGTTGCGTTGGAGATGTATGGGACAGCCCCAGACAAAGCTGCAAACGGGGAATGGACCAAGGAGGAGTTTGAAAGGAATATTGAAATACGGACACGAAAAGAACGTAGCGCGAGAAAATTCTGTATGAATACAGGAAGTGGACCCCGTAAGCCCCAGTCATGCAGCGTAGACAGTATATGGTGGCGCCAGGTGGTGCCGTACGCTTTTCGCAGGTCAAAGAACACAGCAACCAGATGTTCACGGCGTGTAAAGGCTGTACGGATGGCCGACTCCAGCGACACGAGATTATGGATAGCGGAGCGGCCATGACAGAACCCCCTTGTTTTGGGGCCAGGAGTCCCCGCGGTCCTCAAGGATCCACATAAGCCTCCAACTCAATATCCGTTCGAGGAGTTTGCATGGAACGTTGGTGAGGCTGATTGGTCAGTAACTATCAGCCACCTGCGGATCAACCCCGGGCTTCATCACCAGGATGACGATACTATCCTGCCATTGGGACGAGAAGACACCCTCAACCCAGAGACGATTCAGCAAGGAGAGAAGGTGGCGTTTAGAGTCCGCTGATAGCTGTTGGAGGAACTGACTGTGGATGTGGTCGGTTCCGGGGGATGTAGCTGGGCATGCGGCAAGGGCGCTTTCCAACTCCCAGTCACTGAAAGGGATGCTGTATACTTCCTGGCGTCGCGTTTGTAAAGATATCCGTTTTCGCTCTGTGCGCTCTTTAAGGGCGCGGAAATCCGCATCATATGCAGCGCTCGCTGAGGTGCGAGCATAGTGGTGTGCCAAATGCTCAGCTATGGTGAGAGGGTCAGTACAAATTGTAGCCTGAATGCTGAGCCACGGAATTCACGCTGGTGGGCGGTGCCCGAAGAGGCGCCGAACTTGCGACCATACCCGTGAAGGCGATGCTCAGGATCCTGTGGAGGCGACATAAGGCTCCCAGGAGGCCGTCTTGCTCTGCTGGATCAATCGCCTTGCCCGTGCCCGGAGACGCTTAAATGCAATAAGGTTATCAATGGAAGGGTGGAGTCGGTGGCGCTGTAGTGCTCGCCGACGTTCCCGGATGGCCTCAGCGATCTCTGGTGTCCACCAGGGCACCGACTTACGGTGGACTGATCAGAGTGAGGTGGGAATGGTTTCTTCAGCAGCTGAAATGATGGTATCTGTGACCTGCTGAACAGCGGCATCAATATCAGCCAGAAAACGAGAGGGAAGTGCAGCAGCTATGGAATATGCTGGCCAGTCGGCCCTATGGAGGGACCAGCAAGGCAGACGTTCAGCTGGTGGATACTGTGGGAGGGACAGGAAGATAGGGAAATGGTCACTGCCACACAGATCATCGTAGACCCTCCAAGTGAAGTGTGGAAGCAGGCTTGGGCTGCATATAGAGCTATGGTGGAGAATGTTCCGTGTGCTATGCTAAAGTGTGTAGCAGCACTGGTGTTAAGGAGGCAGATATTCAACTGGGTCAGTAGAGTCTCAACATCTCTTCCCCGTGCCGAGGTCTGTGTGACACCCCACAAAGTGTGTTGGGCATTGAAATCCCCCAAAAGAAGCAAGGGTGGAGGAAGTTAGGCGACCAAGGCAGCGAGGTCTACAGGAGAGGCATCCTCATCAGGTGGAAGGTAGACAGAACATATTGTAACATCTTGCACTGCCTGGAGCCGAACAGCAACCGCCTCCAGAGGCGTTTGAAGAGGCACGGCAGCGCTTGGGACAGTGGCTAGGACATAGACACAGGCTCCACCAGAAACTCTGTCATAGATGGAGCGATTTTTAAAATAGCCCCAGTAGCCTCGAAGGGCAGGGGACCGTATCGCTGGAAACCAAGTTTCCTGCAATGCGATATAGAAAGCAGGTGTTTGGCTTAGAAGTTGTCATAGGACAGCCAGGTTGGGGAAAAATCCGCCGCAATTGCACTGGAGGATGATGTTTTCTCCAGGCTGTACCGCCATAATGAATCAAGGAAGCGGATCACTCCATTGGATCGTCTGCTACCATGCGCTCTGAATCCACAGAACCAGAGAGCTTATGCTCTGGTGAGTTAGTAAGTGCGAGGATCTCGACTTCATCCTCTGAAGAAGAGGATGTGGGTGGTTGTGGCTGTGAAGCCACTGAACATTCTTTTTTCTTGTCTCTCCTTCTTTACTCTCGCTCGCCCTTCGGTTTGCAGGGCGGAGAGGGATTCCTAGAAGCGGCATCTAGGACGGAGGAAGAGCGAGAAGCTCTTCGACCAGCAGGTTGTAGATCATTAAGCCTGCGGCCAGGATCCTCCGAAGCACTCTGACAAGCCGCAGAAGGGGGTGTATCGAGGGGACCCCTTTCGAGCGAGAGGGTACGGAGAAGGCTTCTCCTTCTCCGGTTTAGAAGTGGGGACTGGAGTTCCCGATGTTTTAGCGGGTGATGCTCCCACTGTGAAAACAGTGGGAGCCACCGAAGAGGAAGTGCCCCCTGATGGTAAGGGGGCTGGGTCAGTTGATTGGGCCTGGGGGCCCACTAGTGTTTGTGGAACGGATTGAACAGCAAGCACAGTGAATGACGACGGTGAGGCTGCCGTGGCATAGGTAGTGGACCAGGTGCACAGGATGGAGCTTCTGAAATTTTCTTTTTGCCTTGGAGTAAGTCAGTCGATCTCTGGTCTTGTACTACATGATTTTTGTCTCTTGCTGCAGAACCCTACACATAGGCAAGCAAGGGGAGTGATTCCGTCCGCAGTTGACACAGACTGGAGGCGGCGTGCAAGGGACGTTTGGATGAACCACACGTCCGCACTCCTGACATGTTTGGTTAGCATCACATCGGGAGCTCATATGGCCAAACCTCCAGCATTGAAAACAGCGCATAGGGGGAGGAACGTAGGGCTTTACGTCGCACTGGTAGATCATCATCATGACCTTCTTGGGCAACGAATCACCCTCAAAAGCCAAGATGAAGGCACCGGTGGCGACCCTGTTGTCCTTCGGACCCCTATCGACCCACCAAATAAAATGTACTCCCTGCCGTTCTAGATTGGCATGCAATTTGTCATCTGACTGCAGCAATAGGTCTTCATGAAAGATGATACCCTGTACCATATTTAAGCTCTTGTGTGGCGTGATGGTAATGGAAACATCACCCAGCTTGTCACAGGCAAGCAATGCCCACGACTGAGCTGGGGATGACGTCGTTATTAACACTGACTCTGACCGCATCTTCGACATCCCTTGCACCTCTCCATACTTGTCCTCAAGGTTTTCAACAAAAAATAATGGTTTCGTTGTCTTAAAAGATTCCATCACTACGGCTACAGACCAGATATTTAGGGGTATAAGCCTCACCCTTCTGTCTTGCCCAACGTTCCTCCCATAGTGTAGCCGGGGAAGGGAACGTTTGGGGATCATAGTCTGTGGCATTGTAGTCGCTTCGAACTCTCTTAGAGACACCGGTTATACGTATGGCAACATTACGTGATCTTTTCATGGTGGTGCCACGAGCAGCTAGGGATCTAAAGGTCCACCAAGGCAGAGCCCCCCTTGCCTGGGTAAGCCTTATACAACTGAGGTGCGGCAGGTTCCTCACAGGTTGCTCGCTAGCGACTGTTCAACCTCAACAGCCATGCATCTCCTCGGCACGTAGCACACCTTGAGATTGAGGATTTTTTTATAGAGGTTTGTACCGTCCTCGCGACCTGGGTGATTAAGCCAAGATCCCTAGGCTCTGAAACGTACAACATTCCACCGTCGCGCCGAACAGTGGTCGTTGAGACACGCACAGAGCTTACGGTGTAGTGGACTGTTGGCGCGGCACAGCCCACGGCTCACAACCCCGGGTTCTCCAAGCCTGTACTCAGTATATTAATGCTGAGCCCCTGAGGGTCTTGCGTTGGAGGGTCCAGTCGTCGCTCGGACATGGGTGTTTGAGTGTCGTCCTTGGTGTAAGTAGTTTGCAAGTCTAGGGACCGATGATCCCAGCAATTTGGTCCCTCAGCGTCACAAACATGTGAACAAATTCAGAGCTGTGAAGAAACTTTCTAGAAATTGCAACACGGCATAAACGCAACACCTGAAGGAATGCATCCGGGATTAATCCCCCTGTTACCTGGTAACGTGCGCCAACCGGATGAATGCTATGCTTTAGCTATGTGGATGGTAAACACCAATACCTCTTCCTTCCCTCCAGGCTGTTACAGCATGTGTTTTTCTCATCTTTGGCGACCTGGAGAAGGAGATGCGTGTTCTTCGATTTTAGTCGGACGAGACGTGCAAGAGTGGGCGCGATCATGGATATAAGCGTTCTTTGAAACAGGAAATGATTATTTCGTGGGTTAAATGTCTTAACGCTTGAGGTGATCACTTTAGAATGCAACCATTCTTTTGTCACGTTGTGGCGGGAGTTCTGTTTACTTTTGTCTGGCCTTTATAGTTAATTATATCAAACGATTCATTCTTTTTACATCGTGGGTGGCTGGACTTCGGAAAATCCAGTGTATGCCCTACATTTTCAGAGTCCGGGAGGAATATCGAATGTCTACTGTATTTTGTTGTATTGACTAAGGGCAATAGACGCAAGCCGCGCGGCATTGACCATGTGCGGGTCCCGGCCGCGGTTGCACGTGCGCGCCAAAGCTGCCGCTCGTGTGCAAAGGGTTTCAGCTCGCCCACCAAGTAGCGCACCGAGAGGTGCACCCCATAAGCTGCCTCGCCAAGCTGTAGCAAGAGATCTCCGGCCGCCCGCGGAGGCACGCCTTCCTTCAGTCACGAGGGATTAGGAGGCAGCACTGCGCTTCTGGAGAACAGATTGTTTGAGCTGGACATGGATCCACTGCAGCCAGTTCCCATCGGTGAAGAATGCTCAATTGAGAATTGTGGCGTCTGTTCGTTCAGCCATATCTGAAATAAAGACGCTGCGATTCTTACTTGCAAGTCTTCCTGTCGAGGATTGCTGCATATTTAAGTGTGGATGCACAAGAGAACCTGACTCCTAGGTAGAATATGAGACCAGCCACTAGCTAGGGTGTACAATGTTCCAACTAGGAGGACACACCAAAGGTTTGGTCGGACAGGCTACGTGCTTGGGCAGTCAGTGCAGGTGCCTGGAATGGCGCAGGGATTTGCCGCAACTGCCTAGTATTGAGGAGGTTTCGGGTTCGAGTCCTGGACCCGCAACAAATTTTTATATGTTCATGTTGTATGACTACAACACTTACCAGCAGCGAAGACCAGTCATTTTTTGCCCCGACTGCTTTGAAGGCCATCATTGAGCCCTGTCGACGTGCCAGTCGATAAAATTTGGATACCAGTTACGCTCCTTTCGTAAGCAACATGAAGTGTTAGGTCCTTTCCATATTTACAAGTCTATGAATTTTACAAACTGTAGAAAATTGTATTTTTCCCTATCATCCACAGAAAAAGACAGAGACTACTTATTGCAAAGTATTTTATTTATCAGTGAAGTGCAGATTAAATATGTTATTTAATTTATACCAGGACATTTCAAAATTAGTTTCATGTACAAATCCATCAGGGGTAACAAAGATTTTTGCACATTCAGAACATGTGGTCCATGTCCCAAAAAGTATAAGATGAAGAGGCGTTTTTGCTGATGAACATAAACATTGTGTATTTAGTACTGCTCTTACGTCTGAGGATACAACAGGCAAATGAAAACCTAATGGAACCGATTTTCGCATCGAAAGCTACCCAACCAGTAACAAATCTGGCATTTGTAGCCAATCAATCAGGTGGGAAGCACCGCCATTTCATGTACTTGACAGGAAAATCCGGCAATGGGCCTGCTTCTTAGCGTGACTGAATCAGTATTTTGTGGTATACAAGGTTTGTGACAATGAGCGCAATTCAGACACCGGATGGTCTACAGTAAGATCTCCTACAGCGCAAAGAACCCATCGCTCGGATCATGTCTCCCCATCATCATGGCAGCTGAGCAATCAGTCGCGGCAGCAGTGTCCACACAAGACACGTCATTAATTTTTATCTCCTAACCCAAGTGGGAAGTGTCACGACAAGAGGTGGACTGTAAACAAAGGAAAGACCTGCCTGGACACAACAGCTCAACTGTTTCTATAATGCAAGCAGTATTTTGTTATGTGTTGTGAAAGCAGACTAAGTTCCACAAGGCGAAGTGCCCCACATAAGTCTGGACACAAGGCTGAAGTTTGTCCCTCTTCCAGTCCATTGTCTTTTGACTGGGCAGAAGGTGAAACAGTAACGAAATTTCTGCATTTCTTAGAAATAGTGCAGGTACAGAGCATCCTCCAACAGCCCGATAGACAAATGTTCATACTGGTAAAAATTAGAATAAGCCACATTCCGTCATGATTACGGATTGGCAGCTGAAATAATTAACTGGAACACATCCCATATACAGCGGTATAGCCTTTCAAGACCCAATTATGTAAGTTTACTAGAACGGGTAATTTTGTGATACGATAGTTCCGGACCAGGTTTTGTTATAGTGCCCCAGGATTTATGGCTTGGATTCCAATGGTAGTAGCCCCGCGAACACTAAATCTATTTGGGCTAAACTTTTAGACTTAAGCTTGATGGCCCATCTGTTACAGTCTAGGCAGTGGACTAATGCCTCTTCACCACTGATCTTTTGCAAGAAAGAGGGACAGTTTTACAATAAATGTTGTTGTTGTTGCGGTCTTCAGTCCAGAGACTGGTTTGATGCAGCTCTCCACCCTACTCTATCCTGAGCAAGCCTTTTCATCTCCTCATAAGAACGACAACCCACATCCACTTGAATCTGCTTACTATACGCTTCTCTTGGTCTCCCTCTGCGATTTTTACCCCACACACTTCCCTCCAACGCTAAATTCACAATTCCTTGATGTCTAAGAATGTGTCCTACCAATCTATCCCTTCTTTTAGTCAAGGTATGCCAGAAATTTCTTTTCTCCCCAATTCGGTTCAGTACCTCCTCATTAGTTACGCGATCCACCCACCTAATCTTCAGCATTCTTCTGTAGCACCACATTTCAAAAGCCTCTATCCTCTTTCTGCCCACACTGCTTATCGTCCATGTTTCACTCCCATACAAGGCAACACTCCATACAAATGCCTTCAGAAAGGACTTCCTTAGGCTTAAATCAATATTCGATGTTAACAAATTTCTCTTTTTCAAAAACGCCTTTCTACCCATTGCCATTCTGCATTTTATATCATCTGTACTGCGACCATCATTTGTTATTTTACTGCCCAAGTAACAAAACTCATCTACCTCCTTTATTGTTTCGTTACCTAATCTAATTCCTTCAGCATCACCTGATTTTCTTACACTGCACTCCATTACCCTCGTTTTACTCTTGTTAATGTTCATCTTATATGCACCTTTCAGCACACTGTCCATTCCGTTCAATTGCTCTTCCAGGTCCTTTGCTGTATCTGACAGAATTACTATGTCGTCGGCAAAACGCAATGTTTTTAATTCTTCACCCTGAACTTTAGTTCCTTCTCCAAATTTCTCCTTGCTTTCCTTTATAGCTTGCTCAATGTACAAATTGAACAACATTGGGGAAAGGCTACAACCCTGTCTTACTCCCTTTCCAACCAATGCATCCCTTTCATGCCCTTCAACTCTGACAACCGCTGTCTGGTTTTTGTACAAGTTGTAAATAACCTTACGTTCCCTATATTTTACTCCTGCTTGCTTCAGAACTTTAAAGAGTTTATTCCAATCAACATTGTCAAAAGCCTTCTCCAAATCTACAAAAGCTAGAAATGTTGGTTTGCCTTTTCTTAATCTATCTTCTAGGATAAGCCGTAAAGTGAGTATTGCCTCCCGTGTTCCTACATTTCTCCTGAACCCAAACTGATCTTCCCCGTGGTCGGCTTCTACCAGCTTTTCCATCCTTCTGTATATAATTCGTGTTAATATTTTGCAACCATGACTTATTAAACTGATGGTTCTGTAGTTTTCACACCTGTCTGCACCCGCTTTCTTTGGAATGGGGATTATAACATTTTTCTTAAAGTCTGAGGGTACTTCACCTGTCTCATACATCTTACACACGATGTGAAACAATTTTGTCATGGCTGGTTCTCCCAGAGACTTCAGTAGCTCTGAGGGAATATCATCTACTCCAGGGGCCTTGTTTCGACTTAGATCATTCAGTGCTCTGTCAAATTCATCTCTCAGTATAGTATCTCCTATTTCATCATCATCTACATCCTCTTCCCTTCCTACAATAGTGTCTCGAAGTTCATTTCCTTTGTAGAGCCCCTCTATATACTCTTTCCACCTTTCAGCTTTCCCTTCTTTGCTGAGAACTGGTTTTCCATCAGTGTCCTTGATATTCATAGAGCAGTTTTTCTTATCGCCAAATGTTTCTTTTATTTTCCTGTAGGCTGTATCTATTTTTCCCCTATTTATACATTCTTCTACATCCTTGCATTTGCCTTCTAGCCATTCCTGCTTAGCCATTTTGCACTTCCTGTCAATCTCATTTCTTAGTCGTCTGAACTCCATTTTGCCTGTTTCATTTACTGCATTTTTATACTTTCTCCTTTCATCGATTAAATTTAGTATCTCCTGTGATATCCAAGGATCCTTTGTAGGTCTTGCCTTCCTACCTATTTTGTCCTCTGCTGCCTTCACTATTTCATCTCTCAATTTTACCCATTCCTCCTCAACTGTTTTATTTTCCCCTGTTTCTGTCAATTGTTGCCTGAAGCTCCCTCTGAAATTCTTAAGAACTTCAGGTTCCTTCAATTTATCTAGGTCCCATCTCCATATTTTCCTACCTTTCTGTAGTTTCTTCAGTTTCAGCCTACAGTTCATAACCAACAAGTTATGGTCAGAGTCTATGTCTGCCCCTGGGTATGTCCTACACTTCAAAACCTGGTTCCGAAATAAATGTCAATAGGAATTTAAGGTTGCAGACTAATAATCAACTGTCACCTCAGTAGTGCCAAAAAATTTTAAGTCCACAACAACGAGTTTGATCTCCAGGCTACGCACTACAAAATTTAAAATGGGTAAAGACCGATGATATCCTCATCACAGTCACACACAGTCAATAGGTCTCCCCTGTAATTATCGTGGAGAAGCCGCAGGTGCCATCCGCATCTGCAGCGACTTTATGGCTAACATCAACGCTCAATTTGTTGTCACTCTGTGCCGATTTCCATATTGGAGGATGTTGTTTCCTTTATCGCCGGTGGCAAGGTATTCGTTAAGATCGACATTAAGCATGTAATCTCCAGGTAACTTTAATGAGGATTACTTATGGATTGCAGTCATTAAAACACCATATGGATTTTATCGACATACCCGACTTACATTTGGAATTACCGTCTGCACAATGATTTTCTAAAATCATGTCAAGCAATTCCTCACGGGCATTCCGGGGGTGGTGAACTACCTTGTTTACATCATTGTCTCGGCTGAACGTAGCCGCAGTTTAGATATACTGTTATTTACACTTTCAAAGGTAAACTATCATTGTTCGTGTGGTCGGATATTTAGGGAACATACACTGAATACCCAAAGAAACTGGTATAAGTATGCATATGTAAACACTTACAGGACGGTGCTGTTGTCGGCAACAATTATAAAAGACAAGTCTGTGGGCAGGGGTTATATCGGCTACTGGTGCTAGAATTGCAGGTTATCACAATTTAAATAAGTTTTTACGTGATGTAATTGTCGGCGCACGGCAGGTGGGATACAGCTTCTCCTTGGTAGCGATGAGGTGAGGATTTCCCCTTGCAACCATTTCACGAATGCGCAATGAATATCGGGAATTCGGTAAAACATCAAATGTCCCACATTGCTGCGGCCGGAAAAAAATTCTGTGGAACGGGACCAACGACGCCTGAAGATAATCGTTCAGCATGACTGAAGTGCAACCCTTCCGCAAATTGCTGAGAATTTCAGTGATGGGCCATCAATAACAGGCGTCGTGCAGACCATTCGCAAAACATCATCGATATGGACTTTGGGACCCTAAGGCTCGGTCGTGTACCCTTGCTGACTGTACGACACAAGGCTTTACTCCTCGCCTAGGCCCGTGAACATCAATACTGGACCGTTGATAACTCCAAACATATTGCCTGGTCTGACGAGTCTCCTTTTCTATGGCATCGACTGGATGGACGTGTACGGTTATGGAGACAACCTCGTGAATCCATAGACCTTACCTGTCAGTGAGGCACTGTTCAAGCAGTTGGAGGTTCTGTGATGGGGCGTGTGCAGTTAGTGTTTTGGGACCCCTTATAGGTCTAGATACGACTCTGACAGGTGACACCTATGTGCGAATCCTGACTGATCACCTGCATCCATTCATGTCCATTGTACATTCCGACGAAACTGGGAATTCGAGCAGGACAGTGTGACGCCCCAAACGTCCACAACTGTTAGTGAGTTGCTTCAGGAAAACTCTAGTGAGTTTTAACATCTCCGCTGGCCGCCAAACCCCCTAGACATGTAAATTATTGAGCATATCTCAGATGCCTTGCAATCTGCTGTTCAGAATGGATCGCCACTCATTGCACTCTGATTTATGGACAATACTGCAGTGTATGTGGCGTTAATTATCTCCGGCACTTTTTCAGACGTTAGTGGGATCCATGCGGAAGTTGAGGCTGTCGAAATCCATACATGCCATGTGACAAATCTCACAGTGATATACCCTGTCCTCCACTATTTTTCTCTTACGTAGCTCAAAGGCGGCTCACAGACCATAAAAGCTGACACACCAATACCTCAAAAGTACTGGAACACGAATCACGCATTTCATCCCTCACAGGGCATTTTGATCCTACAGAACGCCATGAGCCATGGACTGGTGCTAATTTTTGGACAAATAGACATAAGTCGGTCAGCTGCTGTATGAGGACCACTTGGGACTCATACTGACGAAACGCCTCATATCAACTGGTATAAACACAGACATTACTATGATGGTAAAGGAGTGCACTGGGTACCAAAGTTAACAAGTGGTCCCCTGTGCAAGTGTCTTCCATGTAATGGGACGAACACCCCTTGATATCGTCTAGACTTGGAGTTTTCAGGCCTTACCTTGGTTCTATGTGACCCATGACTGTAGGAAACAAGGAGTGGATTTTTGTGTTTTGCATACAGTGAGCAGCCTCAGCTGGAACGATCCAGCAGCTAGCAAGTTTATTCATCCTACAAGGACTCCCAGAAATCTTGGTAACGGACAAAAGTCCACAATTCTTGCTAGCAGAATTCCCAAAATTTTACACGTCTGGTTGCATCAAGCTGATTCACTCAGCCCTACTTCACCGTGTATCAAATGAGATGGCCAAATGGTTGCAATGCATTTCAAGACTAAAATAAAAAAAAATCGAAACACCACTACATTGAGGATAGATTAACAGTGTTTCATTCATCATACCAGGTCAGCCTACAGTTTAAATTTCCACTGGTACAGAAAGAGCATGGCTACCAGTATGTATTACATTTAGTCTTGGTGTATCTCGAAACACACACACACACACACACACACACACACACACACACACACACACACCACTGGAGAAAAATAGCGGGCGTCACGTTTTTCTACAGTATTATGTGTGGCTGAGGACATAAGAATGAGGTTAGCAGCAGTAGCAGCCCACCTTCATTATCCACTTGATCAGATGAGTTGTGGTCAAAGTCCAGCTGCTTTGGGGACTGTTGCAGGTGCCACATCAGTCTAGTCCAGGCAGGACAGGGCTTCAATCCTCTGAGGAACACCCTAAAACCCTTTCGTCAATCCATATTCCTGGGAGATAGCCTTTTATCCCACCATCAGCTTCCAAAATCTTCTGGGGCCAGTCGAAGATCGGCGTGACTCGAAACCCACACTGATACAATTGTACACTCCATCCTAAAGGCCTTGGGAGGCTTAACAGGTACCGACCGGCCACCGTGTCATCCTCCACCTGAAGGCGTCAACGGATGCGGTATGAAGGGGGACGTGGTCAGCGCCCCACACTTCAGACCATTGTGTTGTAATTTACTGACCGTAGTTGCTACGTCTCAATCAAGTATCTACTCAGTCAAGTATCTCCTCTGTCATGTATCTCCTCAAATGACCTCAAAAGGGCTTTATGGAACTAGCTTGCCAAGAGCGCTCGGCAGACATCGCAGACTCGGGCCGTGATCCATCCAAGTCCTAACCAGACCCGACAGTACTTCACTTCGGTGATCTATCGGTAACCAGTGCATCCACTGCGGTATGGCCATTGGTCCATAGTGCTGGAGGTAGACCCTAACTGCTCCCTCGAGGATGACGACATCATAAGGCCTCTGGGGCCTGATGTCACCTCGATGCATTGTTGGTGGTACATACTGCTGAGAGGGCTAGCGTTACCAGCCGAGAACAGGCCGAATGGATTGAGATAAGCTGAGAACGCTATTGGAGGACCCGTGGACGTTGCATGTTGTTTGAGATACATCCTCTGCATCGAACCGGCGCTACCTCATTCTCTGTTACCACAATAAAGCAAGCAACACAGACAGGTTGACAAAATATCTGGATAGACACAATATTAAAATACTATGAAATATGTCAAAAGAGTAAGGAGGATAAAAAAGTATATGGAAGGAAGATTGAGGTTTATTATCCAGTCGACAATGTGGCTGTTATAAATGAAGCAAACGCTGAGACTGCTTATCTTCTGGAAGTGGAATGAAATCGGCCATGCTATTTCAAAGGAAACTTCACATCACTTGCCTGGATCAATTTAGGGAAATCATGGAAAACCAAATACTAGATAGCCTGAGGCAGGTTTGAACCAGCGTCTATCCAAATGCGAGTCTAGTGTGCTAACTATTGCGCCACCACAGTCGGTAATACGGGTGGGAAGAGTAGTAGTTAGAGGAAAAAAACGAGCAAGGGCTGGGTATTGGGATGGGTATTGTGCCCTGTAGCTGGTGAGGACCGCACTTCATTCGCTCAGACTGTCAGTAAGACCACAGGCTACTACCTCACAGAGAGAAGAAACTTCCGCCTTTATGGATAAAACGTAAAACTAGAACAGCCATTTTACCATCGTCCACCAGCATGTCAGAAAGTTTAAGATATCGCCAAAAGTAGACAAACGTGGACAGTCCAGTAGAATGTGGGTCACTGTCAGATGGAAACCATGTCGACAGTGGGGTGTATCGTCATGTTAGAGGATGCAGCCATGAGTCAGGCAAGTGTGGACAGTGCAAAGTCAGCAGAGAATGGAGAATTCCCTGTAATAAATATGAAGGGAAGACTGTAAGATGTGATCTTCTTTGTTATCCACAGTTCGTTTGAGGAGACAGAGCTCCAGCAACTGATGGTTGGAGGTCCAGCTCCGAGACCACCACTTCCAAAGTAGGCATCCTGGTAGCCACCTTTCAGAACCAGTCATCAATTTAGTTTCCTGGCATGCTAAAGTAATAAGGGATCTGTATGAAGACGTCAAAAAGACGATATTTTACAGTCACACAGAACTGGTTTCAAGATTAGTACTGGTCAATAGCCTGAAAGCCACTCAGACGCTGCTGATCGCTGTCTTGCGTGAGTACAGACCAACAGACCAAACAGACCAAAATGAGATAATTTTTTATGAGCACTAATTCAACAGTTCAAACACTGCATGCGCTTTGGAGGGAGTGGAATTCACTGCACTTTGCATGTATGTAGGAGAAACCAGTGTGTCTGTCGACTGTCCGGACCCGGAAATGCAATTAGCACGGCCATGAACGTGAAATGAGAAACCAGAGAGTCAATAGAACCTTTCAGACCAAAGGATTGGTAAAGATGGACTAAAGGTCGATCAAAATAACTTAGGGGCATATGCAGTTGCCCACTGACAAGAGACGACTATGGGGTAAAGATCGGAGCACAGTAACTGTATGTAAGCTACTATCATAACCCCAGTTCTTGGTCTCTGTTCTGGTGGTGAGGAATCTAGCTACGAGGATAAAAGACATAATGCTCTGAATTCTCAGAGAAGCAGCGAAAGTTTATCGTGTATTATCAGCAGCTGTTGGTAACAGATCTGTAATAGAGGGACCTCAGCCACCACGAGTGGGCTGGTTAAAAAAGTTGTTGTTGGTTTTGTAGGGGACTAAACAGATAGGTCATCAGTCCCCTGTTCCTAGCTAAGAGTCCACTGTCAAGAGCGTAAAAAATAAAACAAAACTCCGAAAATGAAAACTCATAAAAGGAATAGGCTGACAATGAACAAGTTGCTGACAACACAAAACAAAGACACCCAACAGGTAAAACAAAGTCATGAAATCAACTAAAACTGGACAGCAGAGTACAATGGCTGGCTGATCACAAAGATAAAACAGGATGAGCCAGCCATACTGTACACACTAAAATCCCCTAGGTGTTGTACATTAGGATCTTAAAAAGTCTTTAAAAGCGCTGGATAGGTGTGGAGCTCAGGTATCAGGCTATAGCAACCAACACTAGATTGAGTTGTAAAATCCAGCTGCGTGAATAGAACATGAAACGAAATAAGACGTGGATGCATCATCGCCTAAAACTAAGGGTAGCGCGTCTGGTAGGTTAAAAGACTGCCGCAAGTTGGCTAAAACTGGGCAGTCCATCAGAAGATGGACTACTGTCAGCACTGCTCCGCACTGACATACAGGTGGGGCCTCACGGCGAAGGAGATGGCCGTGGGTCAGCCAGGTATGCCCAATACGGAGGCAGAGGACAACCGACCCTCAGCGGATCGGCCGCAGTGAAGATTTCCACAGAGCTGGGGACAGCTTCACTGCCTTAAGCTTATTTAGTGCATTCGCCGTAGCCCACTCAGTGCTCCAAGACTCGCGTATCTTCTTGTGCAATGCAAACTTTAGGTCCGATTCCGTGACGCCAATGGTTAAAGGTCGCGCAGTGATGGCCTGTTTGGCCAAATGGTCGACATTTTCGTTCCCCAGTATGCCAATGTGGCCAGGGGTCCACAGGAAGACCACAGAGCGGCCAGATTCGACAAGAGAGTAAGCAGTGTCTGGGATAGACTGCACTAATGGGTGATGAGGGAAGAACTGGTCGATTGCCTGCAAGCAACTTAGGGAGTCACCAAAGATGACAAATGACCCCCTGGGACAGGCTCGGAGATGTTCTAGAGCCTTTCGGATGGCGACCAGCTCTGCAGTAAAGACACTACTTTCACAGGGTAATGAATGCTGTTCGACATTGTCGCCATGGAGACATGCATACCCAGTATGACCATCTGCTAGGGACCCATCAGTATAAATGGCTTCAGCGCCACGGATACAATCCAAGAGATGCAGGAACTGGCGATGGAATTGTGTCGGAGAAACAGAGTCCTTCGATGCACGGGTCAGATCTAGACAAAGCTGCAAACGGGGAATGGACCAAGGAGGAGTTTGAAAGGAATATTGGAAGGTGGCAGCGAGTGGATGGGATTCGAGGGACGAAAGGAGAGAACAAACACGGACAGACATCGGATAACCCAACAGGGGCCGTCGTGGAGTGGTAGGGAGTGCAGCTTCTGGGAATAGAAGCCGGCATTTCGGATGTTGTGGCAAGCCCTGAACATGGGCAACGTATTAAACCAGCAGGTGTTGCCGGCGGAACCGCTCGGGAAGGACCCCAGCTTCAACTAGGAGACTTGTTACAGGGCTCGTGCAAAAAGCCCCTGTCGCCAAACGAACACCACAATGAAAAATTGGGTCTAATGCCTGCAGTGTTGAAGATGCGGCCGAATCATATACTATGCAGCTATAGTCTAGGCGCAACTGAATGAGCGCCTTTAAAGTTGCAGGAGCGTTGGGCGTGAGGCTCCCCAAACAGTATGGATAAGACAGCGCAGTATGTTGAGATGTCGCCAGCACTTTTGTTTGAGCTGGCGAAGGTGTGGCACCCAGGTGAGACGGCCGTCGAACAAAATGCCTAAACAACAGTGTGTCTCTTCGACTTGTAGCAGGTCTCCAACTAAATGAAGTACGGGTTCCGGGTATACTGCCCAACGCCGACAGAAATGCATCACCCGGGTTTTCGATGCAGAAAACTGGAAACCGTGGGCAAACGCCCATGACTGCACCTTTTGAATAGCTATCTGCAACCGACGTTCAGCAACGCCGATGGTAGTTGAGCTACAATATATGCAGAAGTCATCGGCGTACAACGAGATGGAAACTGGTGACCCCACAACAGCAGCAAGATCATTAATAGCGACTAAAAATAAAGGGACACTAAGAACGGAACCCTTTGGGACATTGTTTTCTTGATAGTGAGGGGAGCTGAGAGAGTAACCAACACGTACAGGAAAAGAACGTAGCGCGAGAAAGTCCCGTATGAATACAGGAAGTGGCCCCCGAAGCCCCAGTCGTACAGTGTAGACAGTATATGGTGGCGCCAGGTGGTGTTGTACGCTTTCCGCAGGTCAAAGAACACAGCAACCAGATGTTCGCGGCATGTAAAGGCTGTATGGATGGCTGACTCCAGCGACACGAGATTATCGATAGCGGAGCGGCCACGATAGAACCCCCTTGTTGTGGTGCCAGGAATCCCCACGGTCCTCAAGTATCCACATAACCTTCCGACTCACCATCCGTTCAAGGAGTTTGCATGGAACGTTGGTGTGGCTGATTGGTCGGTAACTATCAGCCACTTGCGGACCAGCCCCAGGTTTCATCACCAGGATGAGGATGCTATCCCGCCATTGGCACGGAATACATCCTCAACCCAAAGACGATTCAGAAAGGAGAGAAGTTGGTGCTTAGAGTCCGCTGATAGGTGTCGGAGGAACTGACTGTGAACGCCGTTGTGTCCGGGGGACGTGGCTGGGCATGCAGCAAGGACACTGTCAAACTCCCACTTACTGAAAGGTTGTTGTATACTTCCTGGCGTCGGGTTCGCAAAGATATTAGTTTTCGCTCTGTGTGCTCTTTAAGAGCGCAGAAGTCCGCATCAAATGTAGCGGTCGCTGAGGTGCGAGCATATTGGTGTGCCAAATGCTCACTTATGGTGAGAGGGTCAGTACAGGCTGTACCCTGAATGCGTAGGCACGGAATTCCCACTGGTGGGCGATGCCCCGAAGAGGCATCGAACTTGCGACCATACCCGTGAAGGAGATGCACGGGATTCAATGGAGGCGACATAACGCTCCCAGGAGGCCCTCTTGCTTTGCTGGATCTATCGCCGTGCCCGGAGATGCTTAAATGCGATAAGGTTATTGATGGAAGGGTGGCGTCGGTGGTGCTGTAGCGCTCGCCGACGTTCCCGGATGGCCTCAGCTATCTCTGGTGTTCACCAGGGCACCGACGTACTGTGGAGTGATCCAAGTGAGGTGGGGACGGTTTTCTCAGCAGCAGAAACGATGGTATCTGTGACCGGCTGAACAGCGGCATCCATATCAGCCAGAAGAGGAGAGGGAAGCGCAGTGGCTATGCAATAAGTTGGCCAATTAGCCCTATGGAGGGACCAGCGAGGCAGACGGTCAACAGTCGGACACTGTGGGAGCGACAGGAAGATAGGAAAGTAGTCGCTGCCACACAGGTCATTGTGGATTCTCCAAGCGAGATGTGGAAGTAGTCTTGGGCTGCTTCTGTGTGTGAAGTGTGTAGCTGCACCAGTGTTGATGAGGCAGATGTGCAGCTGCGTTAGTAGAGTCTCAATATCTCTACCCCGTGCTGAGGTCTGTGTGACACCCCACAAAGTGTGGTGGGCATTGAAATCCCCCAAAAGAGGTGGGGACTAGTGTCCCCGATGATTGAGAGGTTGTTGTTTCATCAGTGAAAATCGTGGGAGCCACCAAAGAGGAGGTGCACCCAGCTGGCAAGGGGACAGGGTCAGTTGATTGGGCCTGGGGGCCCACTAGCATTGATTGCATGGACTATATTGTAGACACAGTGGAAGACGACAGTGAGGCTACCATGGCATAGGTGTTAACCAGGCGCACACGGTGGAGCTTCTGATACTTTCTCTTTGCCTCGGAGTAAGTCAGTCGATCTCTGGTCTTGTACTCCATGATTTTTCTTTCTTGGTGCAGAACCGTGCAGACAGGCGAACAAGGGGAGTGATTTTGGCCACAATTAACACATACTAGAGGAGGGGTGCAGGGGACGTTCGGATGGACAGCACGTCCACACTCCCAAATGTAGGGTTGGCATCACGTTGGGAGGACATATGCCCAAACCTTCAGCACTTAAAACAACGCACAAGGGGAGGAACGTAGTGCTTGATGTCGCACCGGTAGATCATCACCTTGACATTCTCGGGCAATGAATCTCCCTAGAAAGCCAAGATGAAGGCACCGGTGGCAACCCCGTTGTCCTTCAGACCCCTATGGACTCGTCGAATCAAATGAGCTCCCCGCCATTCTAGTTTTGTACGCAGTTCGTCGTCCGACTGCAACAAAAGGTCTCCGTGGAATATTATTCCATGCACCATGTTTAAGGTCTTGTGCAGCGTGATGGTAACAGAAACCTCACCTAGCTTGTCACAGGCAAGCAGTGCCCGTGACTGGGCTGGGAATGACGTCGTTGTTAACACTGACACTGACCGCATCTTAGACATCCCTTCCACCTCTCCAAACTTGTCCTTCAAGTTTTCTACAAATAATAACGGCTTTGTTGTTTTAAAAGATTCTCCATCAGTACGGCTACAGACAAGATATTTAGGGGCATAAGCCTTACCATGATGTCTTGCCTGACGTCCTCCCTATGTGTAGCCAGGGAAGGGAACGTTTGGGGATCGTACTCTGCAGCATTGTAGTCGCCTCTACCTCTCTTGGAGACACCGGTTGTATGTCCGGCAACGTTATGGGGTCTTTTCATGGTGTTCCCACGAGCAGCTAGGGAAAATAAGTCCACCCAGGCAGAGCCCTGCTTGCCTAGGTAAGTCTTATACAACTGAGGTGCGGCAGGTTCCTCAGAGGTTTCTCGCTAGCGATTGTTCAACCTCAACAGCCATGCATCTCCTCGGCACATAGCACACCTTGAGATTGAGGATTTTTTTATAGAAGTTTGTACCGTCCTCACGACCCGGGCGATTAAGCCAAGATCCCCGGGCTCTGAAACGTACGATGTTCCACCGTCGCGCCGAACGATGGTCGTTGAAGCACGCACAGAGCTTACGGTGTAGCGGACTGTTGGTGCAACACAGCCTACAGCTCAGGACTCCAGGTTCGCCAAGCCCGTACTCAGCAAATTAATGCTGAGCCCCTGAGGAGCGAAAGTTATTTCACAGAAGGATCAGAGCTTTGTAAGGCCACAGAAGGAAAGAGTGCTCTGCATCTCAACACTATTACTGATTAGAGTTGGATCCATACCTTTTAGGGTTGACAGAAGAGATAGTGAAAGTCCAAAGGAGGGCGTTACGCTTCGTTGCAGGTTCACTTAGCGCGACAGTGACAAAGAGGTCATCGGTAAACTCCAGTGGCAGTCGCTGCAGAAGACACGTGTTACATCAGGATATAAGCTTATGTCCAAAGCTCCAAGAGGCTAAGTTCTTGAAGAGTCAACCAATACGTTGATTTCACCTACGTATGTCTCTTGAATATTGCCCGAGGATAACATTAGAGGGATCTGAGCCCATGCGAAAGCTTACGTGCAGTTTCCTTTTTCCAGTGAATCATACGTAAATGAAATAGGAAATGAGTAGATGGTGTTACTGAGGCTGTGAAGAGTATTACGGTGTAACCAGCACTTCCGTTTAAGTTAGAGAAGATTGGAAAGCCACGTGAACTGTCCATCAAACACTAGTCCGAAAATGCGATAAGTCTCCACTTCGTTGATGTATATTCATGGTTGTGAATGGATTGAAGTTCATGCCTTGCATCTTGGTGGCTTAAAACCTAAAGCCTTGGCCAAGAACTCACTGCTGCGACTTTTCCTATGGCGCTTTGCTGTCTGCGTTGAACAATACTGACATCAGAGTAGCAATAGTAAAAGCAGAAATCGTCATTGTACAAGGAAGGTGACCCTCAAGACCCATAGCTGAGACTAGAATATAACCACTACAAAGAGTAAGGCAATCAGCACAGAGCTCTGCCAATACCGATTTTCTTGAATATTGTCAGTATTGTGGGGAAACCTCAAATTGCAGCTGGATAGTACGTCGCGACAAGTTGTTCCAAACAAACATCATGAAAAGTCTACGCGGACCTCATTCGTAGATGGTAGCGTGGATATGGTGACACCAACGTGGTGTCTTAACTCTTTTGCAAGTTCATAAAGACAACAATGAAGTGTTGACGTCGAGCAAAAGTTGTTCGAATAACAGACTACAGGCAAACCAAAATATCAGCGGTAGAATGCCTTGGCGATAACGGCTATGGGATAGCCAAAGGATACTGAGACTCAAGGAGCTAACACAACTGCCTACTCACTATGAATTCAAGCAGCTTACTGGGAACATTCGTGAGATTAATTGTGTGATTGCTGTCAATCTAAAAGTGGTGTTTATCCGGTACAGTACCATTACGATCACGCTTTCTTGGCACAAATCATGGCCGTGCGGTCTGAGGTGCCATGTCACGGACTGTCATCGGAGGTTCGAGTCCTATCTCGTGCATGTGTATAAATGTGTGTGTGTGTGTGTGTGTGTGTGTGTTGTCCTTAGCGCAAGTTATTTTAAGTAGTGTGTATGTTTGGGGATCCAAGAACTAAGCAATTGGGTCCCTTAGTTACAAAAACATTAAAACGCTAAAACCTTTCTAGAAGTCTAGTTTAAGCATTGGTGTTAATTACTAACTGAAATTTTCATAAAACAGATTTACAAAAAGGAGTAATATGGATTTTCATCTGTTAGATAACAGTACCCTCCGTTATACACGGTGAGGAGATTGCAGAGTATGGATGTAGATGTTGTTCAGGAAATGGAGGAGCAATTTTTTCCTCAAATCAACTGCTCTTCCTCAGGGGATATATCTGTACACATCAAATGTCAAACTATCAACCAGCACCTCCAAATTAATACCGAGAAAGAGAGGAATTACTGTAAAAAAAAAAATAGAGCAGGTTGCGGGCTAACGTTTCTTCTGTGTCTAGGTCGGTAGAAGGAATGAAAGAAGGCAAGGATTTAAAGTCCCGCCGACAACGAGGTCATTAGAAACGAAAAACTAGCTCGGAGCAGTGAAAGCTGGAGAAGAAAATTGGCTAGACGTCGACCTTCCGAAAGGGTGTCCAGTGTGCTAACCACTGGGTCACCTAAGTCGCCGTCTAGTTCGTTAGAGAGAGGGAACATGATCGAATTAGACAAAGACGTCAACGAAATTGGACTTCGTTAATTTGATGAACAAACCTAAAATACAAGTAAGTTATTTTAAGGAAACCCATAAAACTTAGATCGATATGGTAGAGCAGGTATTTAAAATCTACTTTTATGGAATATAAAACGTGTACTATTTTTTTTTTCTTTATTGTAATTTGGAAGCCACCGGGTTCTGGCAGTAGCTTTATTGCCGCTCTTCAGCCGAGAGTGCATACAGTTTGTCAAGAAGAATTAAAATATAGATGGAGAAAAATAATGCTGATTTTAAAACAATGCAAAGGAGATAAAACTGGAGAATTCAAGAATACATAAAGAACAGGAAGACACATATGCTGAGTTGTAAAATGGGCACGGTGGTTAAAATATACATATATACAGTGTTAAAACTTTCGGAGAATAAAACACGTTCAGTAGAGGACAGGAGACGAAGACGAGAGGAAACACTTAAAAGCACATGGCCACTCGATTATTCGGCCTGATCGGCTGTTGATGGAGCATTAAAACACCACGTAGCACAAACACTGGCACAACACTAAGTGCCGCACTGCTAAAATATGTCGGCGCAGGTGCATGTACTAGCACTAATGTGTCATGTCACTAGAATATCACTATATAAATACGTGAACACGAAAATTGAATTAACGGTTTTAATTGTAATTATACAAAGAAACCAGTGAAACGTATAAAATTCTAAAGGTACATTCCCACATCTGCGCACAAAACAAAAGTCATGGGTATACCCAGCCGTTAAGACTGTTTAAAGCAAGTAGAAATTTTAATATGTAAAGAGGGTATTAGATGACGACCTGCCGCGAGAGGTACACTTTTAGCGCGAGAGACATCTAGCGGCTGAGAGGTGGAACTTCAAGTTCGACCATATTGTCAGTAGTGGAAATCAAAATATCGCAATAAAGTTTTCCTTGGAGTTATATAAATACATGGATACGAAATTTAATGTACCGATTTTTTTACTAATTACACAAGGAATATAAGTCAATGAAAGATAAATAATTAGAGAGGGGCTTTGTCATACATGTGCACAAGACAAAAATCATGTGTTTACGCTGCCGTTAAGAGAAGTGGGATGGGATGTTTTCATATCTAAAGGAGGCCACAGACGACGGTACGCTACAGAAAGTACAAGTCTAGCACAGCTATCTACCGGCAGAATGGGTGGAACAACAAAACTGACCGTGTTATTGGCACTGGTAAGCGAAATAGCGTGATAACGGTATTTCTTGACGTAGCTATTTCGCATAGGCCTATTATCCCGAAAGAATTACTTCGCGTGGTAATTGCTACTGCTACCAGAAAATTCAAGTAAGCAAGTTCGTAATTTCTAATTACTTCATTATGAATAGCTACGAATTTGTGTTTCTCTTATTATATGGAAATAATTTTTGTTTTAGGCTACGCCTAGAAGGAGAACGCTAAAGGGTGGAGTGAAAGTCGTGCTAGACAGACAAAAGTTTTGCATAGAGGAAGTAATAGGAATGTAGACATCTTTATATAAATACGCGAACACCAAAATTTAAGTACCTATTTTTAGTATTAATTCTACAAGGAGGTCAGTAAAACTGATATAATTCGAAATGGACTTTGCCATAGATGAGTACAAAACAAAAAGATCATGAGGGTAGCCGCCCACGGTGGCCGAGCCGTCTGCGACGCCCCAGTCACAGCCTGCACGGCCACTACCGTCGGGGGTTCGAATCCACCTCGGGCACGGATATTTGTGCCGTCCTTAGTATTAGCTAGTTCATAAGTAGTTTGTAAGTTTAGGGACTGATGACCCCGTAGTTATGTCCCATAAGCTCTACAAACATTTGAACATTTTCATGATGGTACGCAGTCGTTAGGAAGTAGAAATTAATTTGTAAACACAATTGGTCTAATTTCGACGACATAATACAAGTACACATGAAGTTGTAGTTATTTTCAGACTACGCAAATAATAGCATATTGTGACAAAACAGCTTTTTACTTAGCACACAATCGTAACCGGAGGAAATAGAGCGTTTGTCATCATCTACGGAGATCGTAGTCGCACAAATGTACAGTTTGGAAAGTAACAGCAACGCATACGGTTGTCAGAGAAGCGTAAAGTCGCGTGTGTCGGTGACAATGACGGAGCGGCGTAGAGCGGGAGAGCTATTGGGGTAATGAAAGCGAGCGTTGCGTCACGGGGCGGCCTTGACTGCGGCGCATTCGCTTTAGTGCGTGGGCGGCTAGCGCCGCTCTGCGCGCTCCTAGTTCTGCTTTAACCGCATCAGCCAAGGCCACAGCCTAGATATCCGCTGAAACGGAGCCCACTGCCATTAAATCCTCTCTCTGCATTCGAGCTCAAATCCTCTTTAATGAATTCCGCGAAACAGAGCATCTCTTGATAATGTAACGAGAGGGAAATTCCCCGCGTCAAACGGCAGACGCTGCTGCTTCTCTACCGCATAACGAAATATATTTACGCGTAGCTATATGCCAAACGACTCGTTTCACGCTTATCGTTTCTATACAAGTTTAGCAATTATACATTTGTATATATAAAATCCCGTGTCACGATTTTGTCTGCGATAAATTCCAAAACTACTGTAATGGTTTTATTAAAAAGTACTGCACACAGTGTGTGGTTACGTCCAGCCTATAAGAGAGGATACTTTTCATCTCGGTTAATGAACTCAATATTTTTGTTACAAATTAAATGTTATCTAAGTTGGGTAAGCATCCAGTAGGTGTTTCGATTGTTTTCAAATCAAATGTTTGTGTAGCTTATGGGACTTAACTACGGGGTCATCAGTCCCTAAACTTACAAACTACTTATGAACTAGCTAATCCTAAGGACGGCACAAATATACATGCCCGAGGGGGGATTCGAACCCCCGACCATAGTGGCCGTGCAGACCGTGACTGGAGCGCCTCAGTCCCCTCGGCTCACCGCGGCCGGCTTTCGATTGTTTGTTTGTAATTCATACATATCTATAGTTTTATTCCGATCTAGATGAAATTTTGCACGCTTGATATTCAAAAGAAAAGGAAGGCCACTTTCTGAATCAGGATAAGAAGGCAGGTGGCAGTAGACGATGAGAGAACAAAGAAAGAGAATGATTACCGACACCCATTGAATGGGCACATCACTCAGGCGCGGAGGCTCAAATCTAGAAACAGCTTCATCGCAAGAACTAAGATCCTTGACGGTTCGCAGGAAGATAACAGAGTCTGTATATGGAAGAATGAACAAACCGGACTGCCAATAACGCCAAAAGACGAAATGGCACCTGGAAACAAGCTTTCCTATACAGTTTGGAGAACACTAAACAGGATGAGGGCTGGTGTACCCAGATGTAAAACTAATCTGCGCAGGTGGGGCCTGCTGGCTAACGATGACGATGCTCTTTGTGAATGCGGAGAGGTTCAGGACGAGGCACATCTGCTTACTTGCCGACTATTGACGGAGCCCTGCAGTTTCAGTGGCCTGCTACAAGCCAATGACAAAGCCGTGGCGGTGGCTAACTGTTGGAAAAACAAAACTTGATCTGGACACGAAAAAAAAAAAAACAACAACTTTCTGAATACAATTCCTTACGGTGCACGGCGAAGGGTACTTACAAACTGCAACAGCCATCCACATTTTTATTCCGATCTTGACGAAATTACATACAATTTACTTTGAAAACAAGAGGAAGATCACTGTGTATATGAAATTTCATACGGTGCGTGGCGGGGAGTACCTTACACTAGACTTCGACACTGTTTGACCCATCATCGTGAAAGTTCATATGAATAAAATTGGATTCCGTTTCAGCTACCACCGCGAATGTTGGCGGAAATCTGTAATATTTCAGCGACATGAGGATGAGATGGACTGAGAAAAGCGGAGGAGGAAATGAGCAGGGTAAGGGGACGAAGGGGCGGAGAGGGGCGGAGAGGAGCAAAATATGGGGAGAAGATGATCAGAGAGGGGGGAGACGATGAGACTGTCAGACGTGGACGGGAGCAGGTGGACCAAGAGAGGAGTGGGAAAGCAGCAGGTGGGCAGAGAAAGGAAGGGACGTGTACTGAAAGAAGACTGGAATAAAAAACGGATACCCGGCATTGCTCCGGTACTAACTCTAGTACCGAGTGAGGTGGCGAAGTGGTAACGCACTGGACTCGCATTCGGGAGGATGGTGGTTCAAATCCACCTCCGGCCATCCAGATTTAGGTTTTCCGTGATTTTCCTAAATCACTCCAGGCAAATGCCGGGTTGGTTCCTTTCAAAGGGCACGGCCGATTTCCTTCCCCATCCTTACCCAAAATTCCGAGCGTTAGCTCCGTCTCTAATGATCAAGCTGTCGACGGGACGTTAAACGCTAAGCTTCCTTCCTTCCACTAACTCTGGTAACTTATGTTTTAGTAAAAACTGCTTTTACGTGATATAATGTAGATGTGTTTAACATATTCGCATTTCACCTGTTGTTTGACAGCATTTTCAATGGGCATACACAAAAATGACACGATCGTTACTTTTAAAAAATTGTTAATTATGGATATAAAATGATCATGTCTTGAGTGCTACATCTACATAACATGTAACGAAATTAACATTTAAAATTATTTTTACGTGTACCGGTGATTTTATTTTCCAATTTAACCGCAAGTTGAGAGTTGCACCTGCATTGTCATTATTCTCATACTGCGCGGAATTTATTGCTGCCTTACAAGTTTCGGCATGTTTTACTGCGATTGTAAGTTGCCAACAGTTCGATGCTTTTGGCGCAGCAGTGTGCACTCTGTAAATTAGCATAATTTTAATTTCGATAGTCTCGCGAATGACTTTTCTGGAGGAGCGATAAATCGGTGTTTCAAGTAGTCCTTCCTTTACTAATACATTTCAAGATCGTGTTCCCGAAATAAGACTTTCTGGAAAGGTACTTTCAACAGGGAAATCAATTCTCAGTTGTTGTTTGGTGAATTGTTTGACATATTTTTAGTCTCATTAATTATCATTGCCGGCCGCGGTGGCCGAGGTGACAGGCGCTCCAGTCACGGTCAGCACGGCCACTACGGTCGGGGGTTCGAATGCCCCCTCGGGCATGGATATTTGTGCCGTCCTAGTTTGTAAGTAGTTCATAAGTAGTTTGTAAGTTTAGGGACTGATGACCCCGTAGTTAAGTCCCATAAGCTTAACAAACATTTCAACATTTTCAATTATCATTGTTAACAAATTGTCGTCCAAAAACAACACTAAACTGTCAAGAGGACGTTTGTGGCTGCTATGTACCTCAAAATGCATTTTGAATAGCTTCGAGAATGCTGATGACTGAGGGCCCAAACTCAGTTCTTCGAGTTCGGTCGAGAGCTTAACGTTGTAATTCCTTTATTTAACGCCTATAATGACCACAGCGTCGACGGGACGTTAAATCACACTCTTTCTTCCTTCCCATATTTAAAATTTGCAGCAAAAAGTGGAATCATATTCAGGAGGAACATTGATTTGGCTGTTCAGTTTAAAAAAAAAAAATCATGTTTTAGTTGTTCTAGTACATCAACGCTTGACCTTATTACTCCTCTGAAGCGATACCAGAAGTAGCGCCAACAATGATTTGGAGACATACAGGTCACGTAAAATTTCTTGTGGAGTCCTAAAATATTGGAGCCTCTACAAGCATTACCAATCCATCTTTCATTTTTCTATTGACTAGCAGTAATAGTAATACTTACGGGAGTGGAGACAATGTATCGTAAATGCACTTGGGCAGGAAATGGGTTGCAAATATCCGGGACAAAAATCGCCTGCAGTGAAGTTATCTAGACACACACTGTCTCTGTACTTTGACAGAATCACCTTCCTGTGACGATAGTATTCAAGAATCTGGCATTCCACATAGACGGGGGAGGATACACAAATCATGACCTCAGAAAGTGAGATGGCCACCACCACAGACTGAGCCATGACGAGATCTTGGAGGAGATCAGACGTACAAGCATTTCTAATGCTTTCCCTGCCGAACCGAATGCTTATAGTTTCACAATAAATTGCTTAACTGAATTGCTATGGCTCTTCTTGCGTCCGTACAAGCGTACTTAGATATTTAGAGGAGATTATGATACTCTTTCAGTAAAGCTGTTCACCATACATGTGATGCTACACATACTTTTTACACACCGTATATAGGGCGGAGAAAATTATGACAAGAATTTTTAACCCTGGATAGCTGATGGAGGAAGGAACCAAAATTAACAATGATTTGTAGGTCAAAAGAGCACAATTATTAAACTAGGGGAACTTGGCACCTCGCGCTCGCCGCGGTGGAGTAGCCGAGCGGTCTAAAGCGTCTCGCTGCGGAGCGCGTGGTTGCTCGCCGTGGAGGTTCGAGTCCTCCCTGGGGCATGGGTGTGTGTGTTGTCCTTAGGTTAGTTTACCTAGGCTTAAGTAGTTTGATGACCACGCAGTTTGGTCCGATAGAATTACAAACATTTGAACATTTGAAGCTCGCGCTCCGATTGGCAGCGGTCATGCGTTATCCAGAGCATCCGGCGACAGGGCAATCTTGTGGCCAATCGGAGTGCGTGGCACCCAGTTCTCGTAGTTTAAAATGATGAGTTTTCGACCTACACAACGTTAGAAATTTTGGTTCTTATTGGCATCAGCTATTTTTCCACCTTGTGTAAAAATCCCGTATCACGATGTTGTCCACAATAAACTCCGAAATCACTAAACTGATCTTAGTGAAGTTTCATTTGGTTCAATTTAACAGACAGTATAGTTTTCAACTCGATTTTTAAAAAATTTAATCATTATGTACATAATTTCTCTGTATGTATGTATGTCACTGAACTACTGTGCTGCTAAACCGCCGGACACATTATGATGAAATTTCTTGTGTGTTTTTGAGTGACTCCCTGCGCGATATGGATTTATAATTGTAGACAGTAGGTGGCTCTGAAAGATATAAAAAACAGTTATTGTTGTTTTGTATGGGCATTGCAATCAGGTTGCATGTGCTGCCATACCGTTCATTCCACTGGGATAAAATTTGACGCACTTCACCTTCAAAAGAAGGAGAGTATAGTGCTCCCTGGTGTGTGTGCGTGTGTGTGTTGTAGAATGGCTGGCTCATTGCCATAGCTATTGAGTTGCTACGAAATTTCATAGCTAGTAGGTTACATCATAGGTGTTACATGACATATGGTGTAACATATCGCATTCCCGTGACAAATTGCGCCAATGCTGCCCAGACGTTTTCTGATTGGTTGCCCCCACTTCAGTACGAGACCGCCTCTAGTATAAGTGTAAGTAGTTTGTAACCCTACGAACTGATGACCATTGCACTTTGGTCCCATAGCTTTACAAACATTTGAACCAATTATTCTGGCCGAGATGGGTATTACAGTCCGTGTTTGCAGAAGCCTGATTTATTTAAATTTCCAAAAAAAAGAAAATAAATAAATAAATAAATAAATAAATAAAGTAATAAAGTAATAAAAAAGTTAATGTCACAAATACATCGTGGCCTACTAGTAGCGCTTCAATTTTTAAATTTTTATTTTATTTATTTATTTTTACTTTTTTAATTTTTTTGCAGAAATTTATTTCAGCAATACAGTATCCAATTCTGAAAATTCTTTACGACAGGGCTAGTCAAAACCCTTTTGCAGATATAGAAATTTAAGTTTTGGTTTCGACGCAATAAGAAGACGTATCTTCTATCATTGTACGTGTGGAACAAAAAAGAAAAAAATATTTGTAAATTATGTGTTGACAAGCTAGCCAAAGAAGCTGCTGTAGTAGGGGATATAAAATGACAGAAATCTCAAATATGGATTGTAAAAATTTGTCATTTTAGAATACATTAGGGCCGCGGCGGAGTGGCCAAGCGCATGCGCAAGGCCGTTCCCCGTCGGGGGTTCGATTCCCCCTCCGGCATGGATGTTTGTGTCGTCTTTAGTGAAAGGTAGTTCATAAGTAGTTTGTAAGTTTAGGGACTGATGACCCCGCAGTTAAGTCCCATAAGCTTAACAAACATTTGAACAATACATTTGGCGCAAAACAAGAATAATCGAGAGGAAGAAGACAACTAAACATAAAACCACAATACTCAGTCCACAGCCGGCCGCGGTGGCTGAGCGTTCTGCGACGCGTCAGTCACGTTCTGCACGGCCACTACGGTCGGGGGTTCGAATCCCCCCTCGGGCATGGATATTTGTGCCGTCCTTAGTATTAGCTAGTTCATCAGTGGTTTGTAAGTTTAGGGACTGATGACCCCGTAGTTAAGTCCCATAAGCTCTACAAACATTTGAACTCAGTCCACCAAGTTCCATTTTTATCAAGGCATTAGACAAATATATAGTCAAGGAAACTTCTGAGACTTAGCTGCTGTGGGTGTTGAGATAATTCAACTGTAACCTTGAATTCCCGTTACTTCCGACCGAGCGAGGTGGCGCAGTGGTAACATACTGGACTCGCATTCGGAAGGATGGTGGTCCAAATCCACCTCCGGCCATCCAGATTTAGGTTTTGCGTGATTTCCCTAAATCACTCCAGGCAAATGCCGGGATAGTTCCTTTCACAGGGCACGGCCGATTTCCTTCCCTATCCTTACCCAAACAACTCGAGCATAAGCTCCGCCTCTAATGACCACGCTGTCGACGAGGCGTTAAACACTAATCTTCCTTCTTTCCTTCCGTTACTTCCGAGCGGTCATTTTTAAATTCGGCTGTCCGGACAAGCTTCTCAAAAGACCTAAATTCTCAAGAGCTACTTGCCCTTGTTCATTTCCCTCTTTGCTCGTGGCGTCACAGTATTAGCACAAGAGGGGAATAATCGTATTGACAGTCAAGGCGTGCTCATATAATTATGTGTGTGGTGTTTGTTCTTTGAGACATATTCGAAGGAACAGCCATCATATACAGGGTGTCCCATCTATCTGGAAAATAACAGCTATTGGAAAACGACTTTCACCGGTATCAATGTACGGCTGGGGCCCATTAATGTACATATTTGGAAACATTCTAAAACGAAAGCAAATGTGTTTTTTAACACAAACTTATGTTTTTTTTAATGGACATCCTATACTTTTTCTTCAGCAATCCATAGCATGACAAATCACATAAACAATGGCGTTGATTGCATCGCAATATTCCAATTACATCCCGAGATATTGCGACGAGAAGTTGATGTTTGAAAAACCTGAAATACGCTGTTAGGGCACGTCTTGAGGCTCAGGCGTGAACCCCATGCTGCCCGTAATCACAATGTCATTGACTTCCATACTTATCATGAGGTCTGAAACGAATAATACGGTTTGCTGCCATCAACTCTCATAAGCACATAATGGTTTCCCTCTTGCACGTTTTGTGTGTCTACGTACACAATATGAACCAGAACCGATCGGTATACACCAGTCAGGTTGTCTTGTTTATCCTGCACACCCAAAATAAGCTTTATCGAATGCGTTAAATGACGCACTGTGCCTATCGCGCACTCGTTCATCCAGGGCCTAGCTCTACCTAGACACGTGTCCAACGTAGTCCCCACTACAGCCAAAGTTACAATTTCCCATTGTTTGTGATTTGCGACCCATGCAAACTCCTGTACTCCACAACCCTCCGAGCATCCCATTTGTTGTTGTTTTGGCGTGCAGTACACCGCTTGCCAGTGTAGTCGTGCATCAGAGTAATCTAATGACGGCACGGAGGTAGTACACATTGTGAATAAACGTTGTGTTGTGGAACTTATACTGTATTATGTACATACATGAAGATATGGTAGAAATGCTGCTGATCTATGGAGAATGTACGTTGACGGGAACTGCGTTATTAGATTGCTTGTCTGTTTACAGTACTGTTAGAGAAAATTATGATTATTACGTTAATATGTCTGTTTTCTACCCTACTCTACATACCTGTACTGTACCCTGTTGTAGGCGGGCGAAATTCTGTTCAGGCAGAACGACTGTACAGAAGACGATTCCCTGACAAGCCATCGCCTTCGCGCTGGATGTTTGGTCGTCTCACACCTCGTCTACGTGAAACGGAAAGCTTAAATCCAAGACCTAGACATCGTCCTAGAACACGCACAGATGAACGTGCCGAAGTTGCTGTGCTCGCTACCGTAGCTGTGAATCCTCAAATCAGCAACCGTCAAATTGAACGTGAAGTTGGTGTGTCGAAATCAAGTGCACAGCGTATTCTTCAGCGTCATAAATTTAATCCTTACACCAGGATCTTCATGGAAATGACTTCAGCAACAGGGTAACATTTTGTCGGTGGGCTCAGCGAAAACGTCTGACTTATCCAAATTTTTTCGCAGATGTTCTCTTTACCGACGAGGCATCATTCTCCAACAAAGGAATTGTCAATATAAGGAATATGCATTATTGGTCCGCAGACAATTCAAAATGGCTCCGTCAGGTAGAGCGTCAACGTCCGTGGAAAGTGAATGTTTGGTGTGGGATTATTGGAGATACCATTATCGGACCTTTCTTTGTAAATGGCGTCCAAAATGGCAGACAGTACTCCAGATTTATACGACACAATCTTTCTGTTCTCTTGGACACCGTACCTCTGAACAGGAGAATGGTCATGTGGTATCAGCATTACGGATGCCCTGCACATAACGACTTAAGAGCACGACGACTCCTGAACCGTAAGTTCCCTGGTAGGTGGATTGGACGTGGTGGCCCAGTTAGGTGGCCTGCCCGATCTTCGGACCTTACATCGCTGGATTTTTTTCTTTGGGGAGCAGTGAAGGATCCTGTTTACTAACATGAACCAACAACACCAGAGGACATGTAGCAACGCATTATTGATGCTTGTACAGCCATCAAATTGGAAGTAGGGCATCCTTCATCCGCAGAGTGACCCTATGTATGCAAGCCAATGGTTATCACTCTGAGCATGATATGTGAACGCTATCTTTAGTATGTAGTGCTGGTATCAGAGTGCAAGTTTCTACAAAGGGTCATTTTACCCAGTGATGTTCAGAAACATTTGTTTGAAACAATTTGTCATGTAACGCATTAGATAAACATAACATTGATAATTATGTGATAATAAAACTAATTGGTTAAACATGTTTACATTCATCTTCTATGTCTTACCTAAACTTCCCAAATCAAAACATTTTTACCTAAACAACGGTAAAACCTTTAGTCCACTTGCTCGTTTCACTAAAACCATTAACAAGTATTTTACTATTATGAGTGAATGATTCACTGTCACTTGCGCTAGATCTACAGTAAAGTTTTAACGTTGAACGGCATTACCTTTTTAGTAACGGATTAACAATAAGCGAAGGTAACTTTGTGACTAACGTTGCGGTACACATATATGTTACAGAACCGCATCACCCCTAGCCTATGGGATAAATACCTGTTGGAATGTACGACTTTAATGCAGGATGGCAGCAGACCGTATTATTCGTTTCGGACCTCTTGGTAAGTATGGAAGTGCGATTACGCATGTCAATCACATCGCGATTACGGGCAGCATGGGGTTTACGCCTGAGCCTCAGGACGTGCGCTAGCAGAGCATTCCGGGTTTTTCAAGCGTCAACTTCGCGTCGCAATATCTCGGGATGTAATTGGAACATTGCGATGCAATCAAGTTTATGTGATTTGTCATGCTATGCATTGCTGAAGAAAAATTATAGGGCGGTCATTTAAAAAATATAAGTTTGTCTTAAAAAACAAATTTGCTTTCGTTTTAGAATGTTTCCAAATATGTACATTCATGGGCCCCAGCCGTACATTTATACCGGTGAAAGTCGTTTTCCAATAGCTGTTATTGTTCCAGAGATATTTTTGGTGGACAAGATAGCTGGGACACCCTGTGTATAAAATATTTGTTGCCAATACAGATATAAACTTCTAATATGACCAAAATGCTCCCCAGCTGAGTTACAAACATAAAATAAAATTAATCATCTGTGATATTTCTGCATGTCCAATCGAAAATGATGCCTGCATGGCGCAATCAATAGGCCAACAAATAAAAGAAAACCTAATATTTCATCAGCAGTAATGGGATAATCTCTCATATAGTACACACAGTCACCTCCAAATACTCACAGCGCAACAATATATAATAAAGAATCCACTGGCTGACACGAATTATGTTATCGACCACTGGAAGGTAATCAAATGGCAACATTAACTCCATAGACAGGTTCGTGGGCAAGTGGCTCAATGGTACCTCCCATATGATTAATGACCATAAAAAAATGTTAAAATGTTTGTAAATCTATCGGACCAAACTGCGTGGTCATCAGTCCGTAGCTTACAAACTACTTACACCTA
This sequence comes from Locusta migratoria, assembly GCA_026315105.1. Taxonomy (NCBI): domain Eukaryota; kingdom Metazoa; phylum Arthropoda; class Insecta; order Orthoptera; family Acrididae; genus Locusta; species Locusta migratoria. The sequence continues at coordinate 458,616,430 of CM048755.1, forward strand.
GCTAAACTAACCTAAGGACAACACACACACACACACACACACACACACACACACACACACACACACGCATGCCCCAGGGAGGACTCGAACCTCCACGGCGAGCAACCGCGCGCTCTGTAGCGAGACGCTTCAGACCGCTCGGCTACTCCACCGCGGCATTAATGACCATAGAAAATATTACAAGTATCATACCACAGATCATATATTTTTAAATATACCTGCATGCCGGCCGCGGTGGGCGAGGAGACTGAGGCGCTCCAGTCACGGTCTGCACGGCCACTACGGCCGGGGGTTCGAATCCCCCCTCGGGCATGGATATTTGTGCCGTCCCTAGTATACGGTAGTTCGTAAGTAGTTTGTAAGTTTAGGGACTGATGACCCCGTAGTTGAGTCCCATAAGCTTAACAAACATTTGAACATTTGAACATACCTGCATGGTGACGAAGTAAAGTGGTCTAAATAACTTTTTAATCGAACGTTAGTTGAAAAAGCGATTTTCTCAGAGCCGCATTTATTTTGTACAGAAGTACTGACAAATGGTAGAACATTTCTGCACGACCGGGACTCGAACCAGGATTCCCGCTTTTTGCAAGCGGTCATCTTTTTTTCCCCCATCGTTGTCTTCTTCCAAAATTGGAAAGATGCTTATTCTCAGAAATCGCTCTCTGCAAGAGGAAAACAGAGACGGTAGTAGTAAATCGATGCTCACGTTCAAGCGTGGTTTGACAGAAAAATCTGACTCGTCACGTAGAATAAATATGGGGTCGGGAGAGAGCGAGCAGGTGGGAGAGTGATAGAATGATATAGCGAGACAGATGGGGATAGACAGAGAGGGGGGAGCACGGGAGCGCGAGCTACAACGTGCTCACGGAGCACGCCAAAAATTCCGAACCTCCTCTCCCGTTACTCTTCGGAAGAGCCGTCGGAATGTGCCCGTCGGTGTGTTACGTCGACCCGAAGTGTATCCAGCGGGAGCGTCGGTCGGGTTGTGCACAATGAGACTGGGGTATTTTAAGCAAGCGGCTTATAGTTGTGAGTGGGGCGGCCTTGGGCTGGGGAAGCTGCAGTGTGAAAGCGCGTCGGTCGATAGCGGCGGCAGCAGCGACAGCGACGCCTGCGTCACCGCCCCCACCCCACCGCAGAAAGTGAAGTGGCTACGCCGCAGTCACGGCCTCACCATTTACCCACGCCTGCCCTCTTTGCTTACCTCACTCGCCAGTATTTTATTTATTTATTTTATTTTTGCGCCACCCGCAATTCACTTAATTTTATTCACTTCATTTTGTGTCGTTTGGAACTGCGACTCGCAACGTAAATAAACCATGATATAATTTTCCCCCTTTAATTTCAGATTATTATTTACACATTCGTTGAACACTTATTACTTTTAAAGCGATTCTCTACAATATAGAATCAAAATGTCCTTGACATAACACACTCGTTTTTAAGAGTTTGGATCCTGCACGAACAAATTTCTGTGTTTTGCTTACACTTGCTTTATGTTTATGAATAAGAGTGACATTGTATGAGACAAAACTAAGAGTGATAGTAACAAATAAAGGTTAACTGACATTTCCATAAATAGAGGCCGGCCGCGGTGGTCGAGCAGTCTGCGGCGCGTTCACGTTCTGCACGGCCACTACGGCCGGGGGTTCGAATCCCTCCTCGGGCATGGATATTTGTGCCGTCCTTAGTATTAGTAAGTAGTTTGTAAGTTTAGGGACTGATGACCCCGTAGTTGAGTCCCATAAGCTCTCAAATGTTCAAATGTTTGTTAAGCTTATGGGACTTAACTACGGGGTCATCAGTCCCTAAACTTACAAACTACTTATGAACTAGCTTATCCTAAAGACGGCACAAATATCCATGCCCGAGGAGGGATTCGAGCCCCCGACCGTAGTGACCGTGCAGACCGTGACTGGAGCGCCTCAGTCCCCTCGGCCACTGCGGCCGGCCCATAAGCTCTACAAACATTTGAACATAAATACATTTTATTGCACCACACACAACTACACCATTGCACCCATCCATCCGCGCACGTGTACACACTATGAGCAAATATTTAGATTGGAAATATATACAAGTTAACCGTATCATCATGGAGAACTAACTATTAACCTAATTTTATTACCAAATTGAGGGTAACTACCCATCATTAGTGGACCATGCCATAGAAGACAAAATGCCGAAGAAGATATATCTGTCAACTCTTGACATTATATATTATGTATATTCAGTGGGGAGTTTTGCGTAATGAAAGTTGTGAGGGCAGATGTTTTAAAAAGTTTTTAGAGCTTATGGGACTTAACTACAGGGTCATCTGTTCCTAAACTTACAAACTACTTGTGAACTAGCTTATTCTAAAGACGGCACAAACATCTATGCCCGAGGGGGGATTCGAACCCCCGACCACAGCGGCCATGCTGACCGTGACTGGTACGCCGCAGACCGCTCGACAACTGCGGCCGACTGAGATGATGTTATAGGTACAAATGTTATCTATCTGTAGATCTATTCATATATTATTTAACACCAACTGTTACGTATGAGTTTTTTTAATTGTATTTGTTTACGTTTTTATCTTGTCCAAAGTATTGCAGACGGACCCCACTTCTTCCCGCAAGAATGGGGGGGGGGGGGGGGGGGGCAAAGTCTTCTCCTCAAATAAAACGGCCGCGGAATACCTACAGCCAAGAGATATTGTATCGTGCTAGTCGAGTGTTGCTTGTTGTATAAAGACGCCTTATAGTCCATATTGAACATTAATACTGTATTTAAAGGCACAAAAAAGTTGTTTATTTTTTATATATTTATTTATTTCGTTTTATTTTTTGAGTAATCAAGAGTTAGCGAGTTCTACTTTCCTAGAAGTTGATCTTCTCCACAGAAAGAAAAGCAGTTAACGAGCTGGGGTTTCAAAGAGGAAGACCAGCTACAAGGGTAATTTGCGAAATAATTTTAACATTCGCAAAAAGCGCATGAAAAAAAGATTAAATCATACTCTGAACATTTCTCAGGAAAGGAAATTTAAATAAAGACTTCCACCAGAAGTTTTGTAATGCGGCGAATTGCTGCATTGTTGGAAAGTCTCTTTAAATAGTCCGCAATGTTGATGGCTGCCCGTCACAATGTGCCATGAACCAATTTCTTTATTAAATAGACCTATCTAATTTTTTTTCCACGTGGTTTAAGTTCTTTAGGAAATGTGTAAGATTTTAAGCCGGTTTCAGCACCGTACAGTCATGTTTATGTAACTCTTGAAAATTGAGTGTATTGCAACATGTTAGTTGCTTTTAGCGTATTGCCTTTGTACTTTTGCAAAATATTTTGCTGTGAATATTAAGGAATCCTTTCCTCATTAGTCGCGAATTTCAAAGAAACAACAGTTGCTTAAGCTTTCAGTATGTATTAAGTCAAGAGTATTAATTATTGAAAATACCAGTTTCCCTTTTGTGAATTATAATTAAATGAAAAACATGTTTCGATTTCTTTCAAATGTTCAAATGTTTGTAAATATAAGGGACTTAACTACTTCGGTTATTAGTACATAGGCTTACAAACTACTTAAAATATCGAACGATAAGGACAACGCACACACACACACACACACACACACACACACACACATGTCCGAGGGAGAACTCGAATCTCCGACGGCCAGCAACCGGACGCTCCGCAGTAAGGCGCCTTAGAGCGCTCGGCCACTCTACCGCGGCTCGATTTCTTTAATCATGAAGACTCATATATTTTCACGTTACGTAGAGTGTCTTTTGCGTATACGAAACTCGTGATTTATTACTGAAATTATTGATATAACTAAACCTGCAGTAGAGAAATTTACTGTACACCTTTCCTCATTGTAGTACATTCACTGCAACAAAAAAGTAGCCAAATATGTACACAAATATTTTCTGTGTGTATTTCTTTAGAGTGTAAGCTTTCATGGAAGCGAAACCTGGAGTGTAAACATGACGGACAAGAAGATGACAAAAGCTATTGAAATAAGATGTCACAGAATGGAGTTGAAGATGAGAAAGGATCGATAGAATCAGGAAACAGCACTGAAATGGGAAGAAAATAAATTCACACGACTAAAAAGTTATTTACGAGGTAGCAGGAATCTTCAGTTTAGTAACGAAGTGTAATCGTTATTGACGGAGACCAAGTTTTGATTACAGTTCGTAGAACAGATGGAAATTGTAGTAGTTATAAGACTACGAGATAACTGGGCCGCTGCACCAAACCAGATTATTAGAACGAGACCCGAAACCTACATAACAGAGAGTGTCAATGAATGAAAAAAATAAAAGTTGTGCCGTTTAATTAAATTTAATTGACAGTCTGGTGCGGCAGAAGCACCGAAATATTCTCCGTAGTGGCGGGACGGGACGCAGCGAGGCGCTGGGGCGTATTTCAGGCAGGACTCATCACCACTTAAAGGAGAACTGGCGAGGGCTACGCAGGGGAAGCCCGGCGCATGCGCGCTTCTGCGAACCGGCCGGCGCTCCCCACTGACCCACCGCCTTTCCCGGAATCCGGACGCGGCGCCAGACGTGAATCCCGCGTACTCGACGACCAACATCCCAAACAATAGATTTAAAGGCGAACGCCGCACACTGCCTGCACCGAGCTCCCTACGCGCGCTTCACGTCAAAACTTTACCTAGCAATTTAACTCCGATACCAGACAATTAAAGTCGTTCTTTCAGCGGTTGAAATTCGTATTTTATCGCTACGGACGTAGTGTAGTCCCGTATACTGATGAAATACCGAGGGGAATAATTGGTTTAGAAACTCAAAGTACCTCGAGTACTATGCTTCCGCTGAAAACTTTACTGCGGATACGTGTACTCCAATAAACATTTAAAATCGCCATTCTGACAACTGAAATTCGTAGTTTAACACCACGAAAGTATTTTAATCCCCTAAACTGATAAAATGAAAAGGAAAGTAACAGATTTAAAAACGTAACGAGCCATGTGCCTCGAGTACTACGCTTATGTGCACTAACCGTGAACACTTAATTGGGAACTGAATACTCCAGTTATCAGACAATTAAAATCGCTGTTCGAACAGTTAATTATCTTGTTTTATAGCCACGAAATTATTGTTAATAATCCGAAGAGTACTGAAATCAGGTTACACATAATAATTTGGATAGAGTTTTGTCAAGAAGACATTTTATGAAAACTGCTAATAAATTTTTGTACTTAACCGTCCACTATCTGTACCTTATCCTGGGAAAAAACAACAGTGTCCTGTTCTAGAAGTTATCGTCTTTACGGATGATTTGAATGCGTGTAAATGAAGTTCTGTTCTAAAAATCTGTTTATTTTTCTTCTCTTCTGTGCATTGTTCACTTCTTTCCCTTTCTTCTTTGAATGTTTGCTCAAATTTCTGTCTTCTTTCCCCTCTTCTACAATAGGGTCCCATGTCCCTATCACAACAACTTTTCCTCTTCGCTATATATATGAATAATCAATTTTAGCTTCTTTATTTTTTCAATTTCCTCATCCTCTTAACAGCTATTTGGTAGATAAACTTGCAGTAATACTATGACTGTTACCTTCCTGTCTATCTTGATTACGAAAGTCCGTCCACTATGCTGTCCATAGTATCTTACCCAAATCCATATTTCTTATTTATTATTAGATCCACCAAATTATGTAATTATAGCCCTGTACTAGTCTGACTAGAAGCCCTGTTCATTCAGCCACCGAACTTCACTGATCATCACTAGACTAACTTCAACCTATATATTTCAGTTTCCATATTTCCTAAGGACAAACCTACCTGATTACCAGATCTAATGTTCCACACTCCGATCTGTAGATGAGCATATTTGTTTTCCTGATGATTACACCCATCTAAGTAATCCACGTCCATAGAATAAGAATGAAGTACTGTTTTACTTCTGGATTATTTTACGCTGGAGGATGATAGCTTCTTTATCGAAGATGCTATAATGAGAACAGTTTTCCTAGTAATATTTTCTGTTTGAAAGACCTTCCCATGATGGTTGATTGAATGTGCATCCATACAAAATTTTAAACCCGTTACACTGCTTTTTATGTTTTTTTATTAATTTTGTCTAGTCCGTTTCGGCATTATGCCCATCATCACATTTTATGCAATGTCATTGTTTTAACTGTTGTTCTTGTTAGATGTTGTACTTTACCGTGTAATGCTTCTCTATTTGACGGGTTTCATTTGGTTTTATGTTAGCCTATCCTTTCTCTGTTCGCACATTTGATAACTTCACACAGCGAATACAAAAAGGATAAGCACATGAAAACCAAATAATACCTGGCAAACTGAGAAGCATTACACAGTAAATGTCAACATTTAACAGGAATAACAGTGAAAACAACGACCATTCATAAAACTGGACACTGTATAAATGGGCTCATCGCAATAAAAAATAACATAAGAAACAATGTAAAGGTTTTAAAATTAATTAGAATTATGTCGCTAAAAGACATATTCCACACTGTGGGGCCTAAAGGAAGGACAGTAAGATAGTGTGGTTGAGAGAGATAAAATTTTAAAAAGTTAGAGAACGCTAATTCGTATTTTACCTATAAAAACCCCCCACTATCTCTACATGTAACACAAACAGAAACACTGTGCTCACATTCATGCCCACACTACAAAAGCCGATAATATGTTACTTCTTAACCGCGGCGGAGCGGCCGAGCGCATTGAGCCGCTATGCTACGATACGCGAGGCCTTTCCCCGTCGGGGGTTCGAATCCCCCCTCGGGCATGGATGTTTGTGCCGTCTTTAGTATAAGCCATTTCATAAGTAGTTTGTAAGTTTAGGGGCTGATAACCCCGTAATTAAGTCCCATAAGCTAAAAAAAATTCAACTGGGGAAATGTGTGTTCTCAACTCTCTACGAATGTCTGACTATTTTCTAAAATTCTGCAAATCGTGTAACTGAGGCGCGGCTTGGGGTAGCAGTTCGATGTTACTATAGTGAGATGTGGAATACCACCTAAAACAAGCTTTCCGGGACAGTCGTCAGTCCGTTGTGAGGATTCCAACCGGAACCGATGCTCATTTCCGACCCCGAAGTGGGTGTTTTAACACGCTCGGCTGCCCCCGCGGGTCACTATGACTTTTTCCGCTATTAATGGAAAGTGGACAACCAATAGTCTACAATAAGAACGCAGAAAAAATGTGGCTTCTTGATATCCGCGCTAAAAACAGATGAATTATATTGCGTACAACATATTAAAAACCTCATCTTGTGAACTAAGCTGAAGTACAGACAATGCAAATAACTGTAACAATTTTACCACTGTCATATCTTTATGGTCTAATATACAGTGCTGCCTTCCTATAAATTTTAAAATGCTCTCCCTTTATATATGCTCCAGGTTAAAGACACCGCAAGCCACAGTATGATGCATGGGAAAAAGGACATTGTAATTAATTTCGACATTGTTTCAATGACCACAGTGGAAACTGATATATAAAATGTTTTGTAGCAGGGCAAGGGACAGAAAAAGATGGAGAAAGAGAGGAGGAGAAGTTGGTTAAATAAGCGGAGAGGAGGAAATGGACCAAGAGAGGAGAGGAGGAGATTAATAGGGAGAGTGAGAGAAGGATATGAAGTGAGAGAAGACTCGAATAAATAAATACTTGTACGCGGGCAACATCAGAGTTTCACCAAATCAATAGCGATTCTGATAATTACTGCGTAGACAGATACATCCATGATTTTTACATTGAGCCCGATTATTATGTTCAGTGTTCAATACCTACGGCTCTTTCTTTTAGTGTGAAAAGGAACAAAATTATATATATTGTTCCTTTGAGCTCTACCAAATCATTTATGAAATGGAAATTAGCCGGCCGCGGTGGCCGAGGGGACTGAGGCGCTCCCGTCACGGTTTGCACGGCCACTACGGTCGGGGGTTCGAATCCTCCCTCGGGGATGAATATTTGTGCTGTCCTTAGTCGTAGCTAGTTCATAAGTAGTTTGTAAGTTTAGGGACTTATGACCCCGTAGTTAAGTCCCATAAGCTATACAAACATTTGAATTTGGAAATTAAGTGAAAACAAACGTGCTGTATAATGCCTTGTAAGGAAATAGCCGTACATATTTTTACGAATTCAAAAATTATCAATTTTTTTGCCGTGCACTATGTGAGTACCATTCAGTTTAATAGAAGCACTTTTAGCTATGTCATTCTACACTGTTAAAGGGAAACTCGTTCGACTTGGCTGCTGTGGGAGTTGAAATAATTCAACTGCTAGACTTGAGGATTTGTGATGGACCCGATCTCGTATCCGGATCTCGCGAAAGATTGTCTTAACCGTCTCGGCCATCCGGACACTCCTCCCCCCTGCCCAAAATTCCGTAGAGCTGCTTAACCCCGTTAAGTAGCATGCCCTCCGTGAAGTTTATGTGGTCAAGTGCTAGGCGTTCTCGCATACGCGTGAGTAGTTGGTAGGCTCTTCGACCTCTTTCACTGTTGTCCTAATCGTGCTGCCAGGCACCTCCTTTCCAGTGCAAGAGTTTAGCCTTGTTTCTTACTCATTAGTCCTACATTTTATCGACTTTCGTCAAATCCGCTTTACGTAACAAGGGGGAGACTGCTCGATATCTTACCGCAAAGTCAACCGGGCACTTTCTGAAAATCACCACTGAAGCATCGGTTGGCGTGGTGATAAATGCCCCTGTTGGTCTGCGGTGCACACCCGATGTCTGTGCGTCCAAACACTTGCCACGTAGCCTATTATAGACGAGAATATGACATCATGGTAGGTCCTCACCGCATGCAGCGGTAACTTGTAGTTTTCTGTTGAGGGGCGGACAATTTTGTGTATAATAGTTCTTGGTTTGTTTACTATTGTCTAAATCTGCTGAGTAAAGTTTTGCTTTTCATCCAGTTGAGCTCCCCGGTATCGTGTAACTGTTTATCTGGTGATGTACGTGCTATCCAATTTAAGTGCATGATTTCTGCGTAAGTAGACTTTTAAGGAGCAAATATGAGATTATCTGTGGGGCTATAATTATTTTGTTGTTTACGTACCATCGTTGCATCCGAAGGAAACCACTTGCTGCTTCCTCCAGCTGAGCTCATGAGTACCCCGAAACCACTGCTCAGACACAATCGGCGTACGTCAGCAATCCAACGACCTGGTCATCTTCGTCCATTTGGCACAAGAGTGGTTGGATGGCAAATTCCAAAAACCTGATCCAGAAAGCGACCCTGTATGCCCCTTTATTACTTTTTGCATGTCGCCTGACCATTCCACGACTCTGCCCCTATAGTAATTTATGACGCTATAGTATAGACCTGTAGTTCACGTATCCTCACAAAGAGCGTCGGCCATCATAAACTGTCGAAAGCCTCTGCGATGTCAATTTACACTGCTATTGCGAATTTTTTGTTGCACGTTTCTACAGTTTCGATAGCCTCGTTAAGTGCATCATCGATACACTTCCCTTTCATAAAACCAAACTGGCTCTAAGGCTGCGAAGTTCTCTGTGTGAGTGTAAACTATTGCAGGGAAGTCTTTCCTGAACCTTCGCAAGTGTGTCAATCAAACAAATTAGTCCGTAACGTTTTGTATTGGTTGGTTCTTTATCCTCGGCCTTTTGTTATTGTTGTTATAACAGCTTTTGCTATTTCCAGCTATCAGATACCATACCCAGTGTTAAACAGTAGTTCATCAGTCTGACGATGAATGAAATTATCAGTATTTTATTTGTTTGAGAACCTCGGCATGAATATTATCTGATCATGGAGCCTTTGTGTTCTCGTGTTTCATTTATTTATTTTTATACTTTATTGTGGCTAAGGCCACTTCTTCCACAGTGAACGACATAGTTATTAAGAAATTATTGTATTTATTATTTAACGCATATCTAATTTGCCCATGGTGTTGATTAATGTCTTGTTCATCGTCGGGGAGATGTTTGCTAGCAGGTACTCTGTTGACTGTCTTCATCCACGTGTTATGAATCGGAATGGACTTTTAACTTAACCCTTGGGCATTTTATATGGTTTGCCCCACAGATCGATCTTTCTCAGATAGCTTTGCCGCGTTGGAATGGCCAAGCACTCCAAAGCGCCTTGCTGCGGAGCGTGCGGTTGCTCCCCGTCGGAGGTTCGAGTCCTCTCTCGTGCAATGGTGTTTGTGTTGTCCTTAGGTTAGTTTAAGTAGTTTATAAGCCTAGGAACTGATAACCTCAGTAGTTTAAGTCCCATAGATTTACAAACATTTGAATTTTCAGATAACTTTCTTTATGATTTCTGTAATGGATTAGTCGTACTGTTTTGACGGTTACAGTGGGTGAACTATAATTGTTCCTTCCAGGTCGCCTTGTACGTCGTCTAATGTCCTTCAGCTCCTGAAGTATTTGCTGACAGTTTTAGGATGCATTCGAGTCGCGCGTTTTGTATTAGTATTTGCCATGCTTGAGCCCGTAAATCTACACTGCCTGTAACTGTGTTAAAAATGAATACCATTTCTTGTATTTTGTTTGAACTTGATCTCCTAAAATTAAAGGACGTCTGCTGAAAATTTACAACATAAAACTGATTATTCTGCAAATTTCTTGAAGACAACACTACTAAGATCCGTTCTACCTTTTTTGGAACATGGAAATAATCCACTATCTCCTGCATTCTTGGTACAATGCTTACATTTTGGCATGACTAATTAAAATGATTTTGAGTGGCGGCTCCAAACTAATAATATCCTGCCACACTATCAAAATACGTTTCCCAAGAATTATTCGTTGTTAGATGAACAGATAAAAATGGCGTTGGACATTTAGACAGCCGGTATGAAAAGACAATACATTACACCTATGATGTAGAATGCTGAAGGGGCATACTGTGTGGTTATCGTTCGATTATAATGGCAAAGAGTGACACAGTTTGGACTGCCTAAAATGTTTAATAGCATGAACAAATTATTCTTACGTGTAAAATTTAAATCTAAGCCAAAGGTATACTGCTGTTGGCCCTCACAGGGATCCAAATGAAGCGCACTGCTGTTAAATGTTTAGGCAGTTAACATGCCAACCAAGTTGCCAAGAGTTATCCAAGTCCTTCAGTACACTGATGATATATACTTTACTACTACTCTTCTACTACTCTTTAAGAAATTGGAGTAATAATGAGTTCATAAACACCCACAGATAGAAACCTGGATGGTATCTAAAAGCTTATGGATTTAAATACTTCAAACGACTATTGTAAACTTCGGCAAAGGAGGGATTCCACAGTCACTAAAACACAAGGGATTAAACGATCAACTCTTCGCTGTAAAGACTTTAACAAATTTCTAGGTATGATAATAAGACTCTCATATTTCATGAAGGAGTCATAACAAATATCACAAAGAGAAGATCCAGCATTGTATCAACGTGATACAAATATAAATTAGAAATATGGTCTGATGGAAAAATGAATTAATAGAAGACAAAACGTGGCCCACAAGCAGAATTATGTTCATAGGTTTAAAGGAAGTATTAATTAACCTCTGAAGAAGGCGAACATATTTCAACTAAATAATTTCTGCATGTGACGTTCTCTGCTTTGCAACAAAAACATTTGCCGGATCAGAGTAATTATAAAAACCTGAACTACAGATAATTTCCAGCAGTATTTCGAGATATTTACTAACGGCTGTATAACCGCACGTAAGGTCAGAGCTAGTTCTGTGCTCCTGTATCTAGGCCCAGTCAGACTGCAAGTATTTTTCAACTATATTTGCAGAAGTCTCAGCCACACTCAGTTTTACAACAGTTACAGAACTATAGCTAAAAATATCTTTATAGCTTCAATGTACGTAAACATCAATCCATAAAAAGTCCAACTGAATAGTACTGGTCATTATCAAAAGTGCCAATAAAATAAGAATCACTGAAATGAATTAAAAATTACGTTGATCAAGGAACACGTTAACATTAAACATGAAGGATCCGCGCGAAAAAGGGGCTAAGACAGTTCTTCTTACTTTTTCAGAAGAGAAGAGTTTTGACACCCAATCATCTTTATCAAATACAGTTTTAGCCGATCCTCTTGAAATTTCTGTTTAGTGTAGCCTTACTTATTGTACCTCTACATGGTATTTGTGTTAACGTACTACAACAACCTAAAGGAAATAATGTACAGAATAACTTCAATTTTTTGTTATAGGGAAAAGGGGGTAAGTCATTATAAAAGGTCGAATGTCAGTAAATCTCGCTAGTACGTTAACTTTGTTAAACCTAGAACAATTAGAACTAACTACCAGTATCTTTTAAGATATCTTTAATAATATAACAAATGAATGTGCAAAATTTTATTAGTTACAAAAAACCATAAAAGTCATAAGATAGAACAATTAGACATTAATTAATTATTTATAAACAGAACAAAATTTTGAAGGCCTAAACATTTTTTATATTCGTTCTAAAACAGGGCATCAAAGTAGTTTGAAAGTATTACTACGGATTTCTAGAACAACTTACCTATTCCTAACATCACAAGTAACGACGTCTACAAGAGAGAGTTAAAAGTTGTAAAGCCGAGGCGGAGTAGCCAAGCGCATTGTAAACTATGTTCATTCATTGTTTATTCATTTCCACTCTGAGTCTTCTTAGCTCTTGTACTTATTGGTTTTGGAAAAACAGCGTCATCTTGATGACACAATTTCTTGTAGCAATATTGTCCTTTTTCCAGTTTTAGCAGCTGCGAAAAAACTGCCTAGTCTCTTCTCCGCAAAACATCTTTACCTGTTGTAGGTCTGCATACTTTTCATTGTATTGTTTACTTAAAACTGGTTTTATTTTATATTTTGTAAACAACTACATCTACATTTACTTTTTTTAAACCTACAAGAAGATTATTTTTTTGTAGATGCACAACCTATTACTCATTACAAGTATGCAGACCTAAAACAGGTAAAGATGTTTTGCAGAGAAGGGACTACGCAGTTTTTTCACAGCTGCTAAAACTGGAAAAAGGACAATATTGTTACAAGAAATTGTGTCATCAAGATGACGCTGTTTTTCCAAAACCAGTAGGTGCAAGTGCTAAGAAGACTCAGAGCGGAAATGAACAAACAATGAATGAACATAGTTTAGAATGCGCTTGGCCACTCCGCCGCGGCTTCACAACTTTAACAGTCTCTTGTAGACGTCGTTAGTTATGATGTTAGGGATAGGTAAGTTCTTTTGGAAATCCATAGTAATACTTTCACATTCTTTTGATGCCCTGCTATTTGCTTTAGAACTTCTTTTAGGAACATAAAACATGCCAGATTTTATGAGTGAAGTTTTTACTCCGTTGACAGTTGATTGATTCTTTTTCTGCAATCGTCCTTTCTGAGCTATTTTCTGGGTACGATTTCAAAGAATTTTCAAAAACTCGAATTTCGGCAGCATACCTATCACCGTAACTACAAGTGTCCATTCTAGGGTACCCGAAACCGACGTTAAATTCTGTACTGGAAACAGGTATATATTTTTCATACGACACAGATTGAGTAGGGTATGATTTATTAAGTAAATGATACATCTTACTGATGGTTAAATATGGTAGGAGATATACTTTCAAGCCGTAGTGGCTTCGTTCACCTTTAAATGAACTAATGTTTTGGCGAACTGCGACAAGTACCTCCGATGTCACATGATGTTTCCGATTAGAATGTTGGCTTCTACCATCCTTAGGACTCACACCATTTTGAGATAACGTTATATTACTTCTAATTTTTTTTAGATATTCCATGAAAAGACGTAAAGGCTTTTGAACAAACATTCGCTTCAGTGACAGAATTCTCCCTCTTCACTCTTACACGATATGTATAACTGTTATTTTCTGGTTGCCTAGGTTTCCTTTACAATAATTAGGCCTGCCAAGTAAGCATTCTGCTCATTCACAGTAATTTTGTTATAATTACGTATAATATAACCACGTCCTACGTCAGCAGTACTCTGAAAACATTTCAGTTTGGCTCTAATTCATGGGTGGATAATAAAAGTTTTTTTTTCTCACGTCGGATAGTCGACTTGTTCTCTTCCTATTCTTCGTTGAATGTTACAGTTGGCTTAAGATGATATTTTCCTCATCTTCATTTTCCATGTTTACTTCCACAATTCAGTTAAAACTTAAAACAAACTAAACAATTCTCACAACGCACGTAGCATTAAGATAAACTCTCCAACAGCACATACTCAAAACCTGATAATCATAGACTATGGAACTTAAACAACAGCTGCGATCAGTGCTGCCAACTGACTAACTCCCTTTTTTCCCACTTTCACATTGACTAGCCTTCTTTCTTCCGTTGACGCTACAGCTGTAACCCGCTGTAACTTTGAAACTATCCCCCTTCTTCCCATGAAACAAAAACTGATAAAAGCAGCTTGTTGCAAGCTTTCTGAAACTGTAATAAACCAAAATATCATTTTTTGACTTAACCTCTTTTTCCCGTGAGGCCATCATATAGTGAAATATCTGATGCATCAGCCGCTGAAAGTGGTACATTTAATACCATCTTACTGAAGCCAGCAGACCTGGTGACTAAATTATACAGAAGAGGAAGACACTACTGGGAAGAGGTACACCAATCATCAGCAAGTAATGAAAGGAACTGTTATGGACAAGGACAGCCAAACATTCCCTCTGATCCCTGGTTCTAAACAAATACAACAAGTAAAAAGTTTGTACGAAGAGCAGTGAAATGAAAATCGAATACTCGCGACAACGGGACCGTGGAATGTTTCCATTCAAAAGTAATCACGACATGCGTGAATACATTGAGTCCGCTGGGAGGCGCGTCGATCAATTCCCTTTGTGCAGAGCGCGGGCGTCCGCTAGCAGAGCCACGACCGCGCGCGCTTCTCTGCCTCCTCGTCCCACTCAAACCGACGTCCGCGCGTCTTTCTAAAGGTCGCCAAATAATGTGAAAATCATACGCTGCAAGATCTGGGCTGTACGAGGATGTTTCAGTGTATCCAAATGGCTGAAGCTACACAACTGCCTTCGTCCTATGGGCAGTGTGAGAACGGTCGTTACCGTCGAAGGCGTAGGAGGTCGCCGTGAAATCCCCGGAAAATTTCTTGACAGCTTTAAATTTCTTCGGCACTTTTGGTTTTCACGTATCTGATAAACTGAAGAAACACATTTTCGTGGTCGTCACTTTCGATGGGACGAGGAAAAAGGAAGGAAGCTTAGGGTTTAACGCCCTGTCGACAGCGTGGTCAGTAGAGACGGAATTCACGTTTTGATATTTGAGTTAGGATGGGGAAGAAAAGCGACCGTGCACTTTGAAGGGAACCAGCTCCGCATTTCTTTGAAAATTACGGAAAACCTAGATCTGGATGTCTGAAGGTGTATTTGAACCACCGCCCTGCCGAATGCGACTTGAATGTGTTACCACTGCGCCACCTTGCTATGTACATTTAGAGGTATATGTGTATACTGTTTGTAAAATGTCTCGCTATAATAATTAGTAGTGTAGAACTAATAAATTAATAAGGTCTGGTCGAATTACTTATACCACATGCACAGCAGAAAAGTAGTGAGCGACAAATTTCTTCGACTGCATAATTTTGTAGGGCTTGTCAGTGACAAATAGCTTCGTAATCGTTTGAAATGATATGCAAGGTTTTACGAAAGCGCTCTCGTTTTGAAATTTCGTGAAAATGGTCCATTAGTTTAGGTGGACATGTCGAACAGACGCACACACACACACACATACACACACACACACACACACACACACACACACACACACATCCATATATATATATATATATATATATATATATATATATATATATATATATATAATGGAAGTGTTCTAAACGGCTACGGAATTGTAATATAAAAAATTCTACTTAATCTCTCTTGACCGTGTAATGGCCGCGAGGGAATGATGTGCGGTTGTACGCAGCAGATGTCTGCACCTCTGTCGGTTGCTCGCTCGAATCGCGTGTTACATGTCGTTCTATGACAGTCCGGCAGGTGTCGGTACTGCAGATTGCGACAAGGCGTGTGGCTGCGCTCGACTTCCTGCACGCTCGTTCGAGCGGGGCACGCTCGACTGGCCCGGCCGTCCACACTGCCCGCTCGCCTCTCGGTCGCCCACCGCAACGCCACGTCGTGTGAATTCGAGTCCAAGGCGAGTGTCGGGAGCAAACTAGACGCTACAGAATACATCCTGACTGCCAAAGGCGGTGGTCGCAGCAGTCTGTAGTTAGCCAATACGACAAAATAGTGGCAAACTAAATGGTTACAACAACAAAACTCGAAAGAGCTCGTAACATTTTTGAAGCCATTCAAAGAAGCAACTGACGTGCTTGAAGGCGAGAAGTACCGTACAATTCAGTTTGTTGTGTTATGGCTGCAGGAACTGAAAAATCTTTGCAAAGCAGGGCCTAACGACACAGAGATACGTATCTTTTACTTATTGCCAATCCAGTTTTCCTCTTTACTATGTGGTGCATGTCTAGCGAATGCAAATTATAGTGAGCTGCCAGCACCAGTAGTAATGTCACTGGTATTTAGCGATATGGTACACCTGTCGTATTATCTTATATTTCTGTAGGTGCTACGAGTGCTCAAAGAGCGTTGTCTCCGTCTCATGGAAGAGAAAGTGGCACTTCAGCCGTTGCACAAAATAGCAACATTTATGATGTCCGTTATAGAGAGGAATGAGACGTTCAATGCTGTGTGTCAAATTTGTGATGAAATTTCGGTTCCAGGTAAACAGGAATAAATGTATGACGTACCGGTACGTCACTTTATTACTTTGGAATACAGCTGAACTAGCCATTCAAATTCGAATTTTGTAGTCTGTACCCATAGGTTACTTTATCATACAGATTATTATACGTAATTAATATAAAGTTACCAGTGCTAAGATCATTTACTCTTATCACTCTAACGTCCTGGAATACTTTGTCCGTCTTTTATATTGATATTAAATACTCCGATAGTGATGTACAGCCATTGGGTTAGGTTTGTGCATCTCTGTCTGTTGAACCCCGTTAATACATATTCCCGTAGCATTTTGGCACTGTGCGTGGTTGCTGTGCCTCTGCCGCGGTGGAGTAGCCGAGCGGTCTAAGGTGCCTCGCCTCGGAGCGCGCGGTTGCTCGCCGTCGGAGATTCGAGTCCTCCCTGGGGCATGGGTGTGTGTGTTTTCCTTAGGTTAGTTTACTTTAGTTTAAGTTGTTTGTAAGCTACGGACTGATGACCACGCAGTTTGGTGATATAGATTTACAAACATGTGAACTTTTTTTAGCTCCCTTTTCAGAATGAGTCCTTAACGGGAATTTTTCCAATTGCAGCATTCTTATATACACCACTGCCACTGTGGTCTTTCTTACCTATATAATAAAGAACGCATGCAAGCCTTTGTGCAATGTATAGGATTCGCGCTTTCTTCCGTCGTCAGGGTACTATGCCAGTCTAATTCTCATACATCCTCTACCTATTTTAAATCCTCTTGTTCCAATTGTTTACTTTAGACAGCTGTACGAATTTATGGCGCTCCTTGTGTTTCAGTGATATTTGTGTTATATTTATTTAGGGCCGTCTGAAGAATGTCACCCGGGTGCACCAGCCAAAAGAAGGAAGTGCATGTTTTCGGAATGGCTGGTCTGTAGAATGAGCGAGGCGCAATCCACCAATGAGGTGGACCTTTTCTTAGCACGAATTGATGGCAATGACGACGATGGTGGAAACGCAACAGTACTCTATTTCCTAAGCTAGCTGTATTGGCAAAAAGAGTATTTTGTGTGCCCGCCTCAAATGCAGCTAGTGAACGCACTTTCAGTGCGCCAGGGAACCTGATATCTGATAGAAGAACTCGACTCGATTCACTACGTGTCAATGATATTTTAACAATACATTGCAATTACAATGCCATCAAGGAATAGTTTGGGGATAATGTAGTTACTTTACGGTGTATACTTTGTTGGACGGTAACATTCAGTTTTGTACATTGCACTAAAAACGTTGTTCGTTCCGTAGTTTCTCTCTGGATCCTTTACATGACTTCCAAATTTTGTAGTTGGTGAAAACAACCTTTTTGTCTCTTATAATGATATTGCGGTTACATGCTACTATGCAGGAATACACGCCTACAGCATAACTGATTTTAGTTAGTGGGGGTGCAGCGCACAGCTCAGAGCCACAGAGCCGCTGCCGTAGCGACAGAGTACAGCGGCAGCGGCAGCGGCAGCGGCAGCGGCAGCGCCACGCTGTGCGGCCTCTGCCCGCCCCGCCCCACGTAGTGTCAACACGCTCGCTCCGAGCGTACACACTCGGCGCGCCACCGCCGAGCGTTGCGCAATAGACCGAGTACCAGCGAGCGAAATGTTCAAATGTTTGTAAATCTATCGGACCAAACTGCGTGGTCATCAGTCCGTAGCTTACAAACTACTTAAACCTAGGTAAACTAACCTAAGGACAAACATACACACCCATGCCCCAGGGCGGACCCGAACCTCCACGGCAAGCAACCGCGCGCTCCGCAGCGAGATGCTTTAGACCGCTCGGCTACTCCACCGCGGCCCAGCGAGCGAAACCGGCCATTTGCCGACCTCTAGTACGTGCCATGCCAGGGTCCGCGCGACCCCTGACGATTTTGGTGTGAGTCCTCCGTCGGGCATGGGAGTGTGCGTTGTCCTTACAATAGGTTAATTTAAATAGTTTGAAGGTCTGGGGACTCATCACAGGACCAGTTTTGTTCCTTCGATTCGCAAACATTTAAAAATTTGAATGTCCAATGTGTTTCAGATATACTTGTTGCTTCTGTAACTTAGAAACTAATAGTCTCGATTCATCTCGCCTGGTAGTGTACCTGTGAAGTATGGGCCAATAATTTCATCTTCAAGGATTGCACATCACAAATTAATAGACTATTAACGTTGATGTTCGACAAGTCATACCAACCAGGGATTTTTTGTTTCTCAATAATGCATGTTATGACCGTTCTGAGCACCAAAATTTGTGAACGTGGACTCTTCAGAACATATACTTCGTAAGAAGTCCAGAGTGAATTTACAAACGCCGCATTCATGGAAAGTAGCTCTTGAATGAATTCGTTCCCATGCAGCTCATAGGTCAGTGAAAGTCGTACGGGCGAAACCTGTGACTCAGTATTATACGACAAACAAATGTGAGGTTGACACAAGGGACTGCACCAACGTCTCGTAAGCTGACACAGGGATTGAAATATACTACAGCTAAAACAAACAGCTTCGTTTGCTGCTGTGCACAAGCTGCCTATTTCCCGAAGCCGTTAATCAGCCGTTGTGTTAATAAGAACACAATAGCTGAGGGAATTCTTCTTCTAGGATACCGCACGGCATGTCCAATGACTGCTTCATTGGTATCGTGTCGGCATTCCCCAAGGATCAGGAACATGTCAGCCTACTCACTGTAAGTGTATACCATATTTATTCGACGTCAGAAACCAAAAATAAAATGTTTGTAAATCTTTCGGCCAAACTGCGTGGTCATCAGTCTGTAGCTTACAGACTACTTAAACTAAGGTAAACTAACCTAAGGACAACACACACACCCATGCCCCAGGAAGGAGTTGAACCTCCGACGGCGAGCAACCGCGCGCTCCGCAGCGAGGCGCCTTAGACCGCTCGGCTACTTCACCGCGGCCGTCAGTAACCGCGACGCAGTGTATCACGATAGATTGTGTGGTTTGACCTGTCGCGTCCTTTGGCCTCTAAGGAGACAGACGGCAGTCTAACAGCGCATCTAGGAAACTTGTCACTTCGTGATCCCAGCGGCGTTACATTCTGTCCGAAGTTTCTTCAGAAGAAAATGTTCAAATGTTTGTAAATCTATAGGACTTAACTAGTGTGGTTATCAGTCCATAGGCTTACAAAATAAACTAACTTATGCTAAGGACAACAAATATACTCATGCCCGAGGGAGGACTGGTACCTCCGACGGCGAGCAGCGGCGCGCTCCGCAGCTAGGCGCCTTGGAACGCTCGGCCACTCCACCGCGGCACGTCCGGCAGACGCATTGCGTTATGGGTAGGGTGTGTTATCCGCCGTTGAAACTTTGAAGGGTTGTAGCTCCCGAAGTAACATTTCGTTATTTCAATCGGTTTGTACAGACCTAGTTTAAATGATTCATATTCATGATAGAAAAAAAATGTCGTTCCTTTAAAAAAAAAGTGAATCTCTTTGTTGAAAATCTCTGGAAAATAACACAATAAAATACACTCATAACTCCACAGAAAGTGTAACCTTTGCCGGCCGCGGTGGCCGAGGGGACTGAGGCGCTCCAGTCACGGTCTGCACGGCCACTACGGTCGGGGGTTCGAATCCCCCCTCGGGCATGGATATTTGTGCCGTCCTAGTTCGTAAGTAGTTCATAAGTAGTTTGTCAGTTTAGGGACTGATGACCCCGTAGTTAAATCCCATAAGCTGTACAAACATTTGAAGTGTAACGTTTCTTACGTATCTTTACTCTAAAACTTTACCCGTCACCTATTATTTTGTAATTGACAGAGGCACACTCGTGAACACGTTAAAGGAAGCACCCTATATACACTGAAAAGCCAAAGAAACCGGAACACCTGCCTAATATCGTGTAGCGCCAACGCGACCATCAGAAGTGCTGCAACACGACGTGACAAGGACTCGACTAACGTCTAAAGCAGCGCTGCAGGCATGTCCATGAATCCATAAGAATACGAGGGGGAGAGATCTCTTGTGAACAGCAGGTTGCGAGGCATCCCAAATATGCTCAATGTTGTGTTGGGAGTTTGGTGGCCATCGGATATGTATTAACTCAGAAGAGCTTTCCTGAAGCAACTCAGTAGCAAGTATGTACGTGTGGAATATCGCATTGTCCTGCTGGAATTGTCCAAGTCCGTCGGAATGCATAATGGACATGAATGCAGGTGATCAACTAGGATTCGTACATAGGTGTCACCTGTCAGAGTCGTATCTAGTCCTATAAGCGGTCCCATAACACTAACTGCACACGCCTCATTACAGAACCTCCAACTGCTGGAACAGTGCCCTGCTGACAGGCAGCGCGTTCAGAGCGCTAAGTATCATTATTCCATTACCGTGATATTTCGTTACCAGTTAACTTCTTATTTTTCGTTAGTGCTTCTGTTTTGAAGCGGTTTCTTTTCACCTACTTCGCAGATTTCGTTTATGCTCCTGTTTTAACAGTTCATTCTCCCGTATTTTGATAAATAGCGTGTGTATAGTTTTCGTCTACGTGATTTAAGTATTATACTGTCATTCTTTAATTCGTCTTCAGATTTCAGAAAGCTCTTATTCCCGCGTGTTTGATAACATTGTATTCCACAGATTTTCTTGTTTATTTTGAAAACAGCTAGAGACAGTTTCGTTGTTATTGGCAGTATAGTCACTACTGACCACAGTTCAGTCAGCTGCCAGCCGCCTTTAATAAAGTACTAGACTAGTTAAAAGTTGATTATTTAGTTTTCTACTCTCTGCAGTTTAATGTATCGATAGGGCGGATAGGATGTGTAGCCGCGGCGGATTAGCCGTGCGTACTGGGACCCCGTGCTGCGGTGCGCTTGGCCGTTCGCCGTCGGGGGTTCGAGTCATCCTCGGGCATGGGTGTTTCTGTTATCCTTAGGTTAGTTTACCTTAGTTTAAGTAGTTTGTAAGCTACGGACTAATAACCACGCAGCTGAGTCCGATAGATTGATAGGATGTGTGCCTGCTGTGTGCGGACGCGGGAGGAGCTGGCCGCGGTTCGCGAACAGCTGAGCGTGCTGTTGGCTACGGTCAGCCGTCTTCCGACTGCTGTCTCGGGGTACAGCGGGGTGAGGAGTCTGGTGCGTCGAGTGGGACTCCTCAGGGTCTCATGATTCGCCCTCTGTCCCCGCTACCGAGACACCTTCAGGTGTACCGGGCGTGATCGAGGCGCCCGAAAGAGCTCGAGACGGAAGGCCAATGTGGAGGCTGGCCGTTCGGCCAAGCCCGTTCGTCCTATGAGTAGACGTGTGGCCACTCCTTCAGCAGGGTCCGAGCAGGTGCACGGGGGGGGGGGGTTATTAGTTATTGGGAGCTCCAATATTAGGCGTGTGTGGAGCCCCTTAAGCAAATGGCGTCGAGATCTGGAAGGAGGTCCAACGTGCACCCGGTGTGTTTGCCGGGGGGCCTCATCCGAAATGTGGAGGCGGCCTTGCCGGCGGCTATCGAGTATACGGGGTGCGTCGACCGCAAGTCGTGGCTCACGTCGGCACCAGTGAGACTTGGCGCTTGGGTTCTGAGGACATCCTCAGTTCCTATGGGCGCTGGTAGAATTGGTGAAGGCTGCTGCCCTCGCACGCGGGGTGAAAGCAGAGCTGTCGATTTGTGGCATTGTTCCCAGGGTTGATCGGGGTCCTTTGGCCTGGAGCCGAGTGGAGGGTCTAAACCAGAGGCTCCGCTGACTCTGTCACAGTCATGGCTGCAGATTTCTAGATCTGCGTTATCGGGTGGGGAATTGTAGGACGCCCCTAGATAGATCAGGGGTGCACTACACTAAAGAAGCGGCTACTCGGTTAGCAGAGTGCTTATGGAGTGCACGTGGGGGTTTTCTAGGGTAGGCGCTAGCTCTGCTGAGCACTCGTCAGCCAACATTCAGACAGCGAATTCAGGCCGCATGCAGCACAAAAATTCGACTATCAAAATATTAGCCGTGAACTTTCAAAGCATTAAGAACAAATTTCCCGAATTTTCCAATCTGCATGGAAATGATTGTTCTCAGATAGTTTTAGGCACCGAACGTTGGCTAAATCATGATGTGGCAAGTTCAAAAATATTTAGTGAGGCGTGGAATGTATATCGGAGACAGATCGGACACAAATGGAGAGGGAGTGTACGTCGCCGTGGACAAAGATATTGTTTCTACTGAGATCGAGGTTGAAAGTAACTATGATGTTATCTGGCCACTTATAACAGGTCTAAGAGAAGTAAAGTTAGTAGTTGGGTATTTTTACCACCCCCCCCCCCCCGGGTGCTGCTGTAGCAGTTTCAGAGTCATTCAAAGAAAGTCTACGCCAGGTATTGCGTCGGAATCTGGGCTATGTAATATTAGTCGGGGGAGACTTCAACCTTAAGAGTATAGATTGGGACCTCTCTAGTTACATTTCAGGAGATACAGGCAAGCAGTCTTGCGAGCTACTGTTGGACACAATCTCCGAAAACTATATTGAGCAGTTAAACCGGCAACCACGTGCAATGTAAATGTTTTACACCTTATAGCTACGAACAGGCCTGACCTGATTAACGATGACTGTGTAGAGACAGGAATTAGTGATCATGTTATCTTCATAGTGTCGATGGTGACCGAAGTTCATAAACCAATCAAGAAGGCTAGGAGCGTGTTTTTGTTAGGAAGACCCGATTAGCAGTTGTTAGGATCACACTTAGAAAATGAATGGACATCGTCTAGTTCCGGTACAGTGGATGTAGAGGAATATTGGACTAAATGTAAATGCATTTTAAATAAAGTGTTAGATAAATATGTGCCTGTAAAGTCGATTAAGGATGGGAAAGATCCGCCGTGGTATTATAATAATAATGTTAGAAAGCTACTGAGAAAGAAAAGACTGTTGCACTCTCAGTTCAAAAAAGAACATGCAAATGATGACAGGCAAAAGTTAGTAGAGATTTGTGCGTCTTTAAAAAGATCAATGCGCGAAGCATACAATAATTACCACAGCCATACCTTAGCAAAAGATCATTCCGAGAACCCGACAAAAATTCTGGTCCTATGTAAAATCGATAAGCGGGTCAAAGCCCACTATCAAGTTACCCGACAATTCCGGGGCAATAATAGAAGAAAGCTGAAGTTCTAAATCTAACCTTTAAGAAATCTTTCACACAGGAGGACCGCACAAAATCACCATCATTTGATTAACGTACTAACTCCGAAATGGAGGACATAGTAATAGGTATTTCCGGTGTAGAGAAGCAGCTTAAAGAGCTAAATACAAAAAAGTCTCATGGTCCGAATGGAAAACCAGTGCCTCTCGGGCAGAGTGCTCTGCTATTTATACACAGACAGAATGTACCAGAAATTAGAAGAATAGTGAACATAAGAAACATGTAGAACATTCAGGAAATGTTAATTTCAAAGAAATAAACTTTTGGCGGTGAGCCTATCCCTTGCGCCACGCTGGCAGTCGGGTAACGTGGGGTCTCGCGGCAATATAGGCGTAGCCGCAGCGACGACCTGTGATTGTTTACATACGTCTGTGTTTTCATACTCAGGCCTATACCACTTTCTATGGCTCTTCAGTGCATAGTAGTTGAATATTGCTCGTCATTGTGGGATCCGTTCCTGGTAGGTGTTCAAATGTTCAAATGTTTGTAGAGCTTATGGGACTCAACTACGGGGTCATCAGTCCCTAAACTTACAAACTACTTATGAACTAGCTACAACTAAGGACGGCACAAATATCCATGCCCGAGGGGGGATTCGAACCCCCGACCGTAGTGGCCGTGCAGACCATGACTCAAGCGCCTCAGTCCTCTCGGCCACCGCGGCCGGCCCTGGTAGGTTTGTTACAGGTGATAGAGAAGATCCAAAGAAGGGCAGCACGATTCGTTACACTTTCATTTAGCAAGCGCGAAACCATTACGGATGTGATCGATTCACTCCAGTATCAGAGGCTGCAGGAAATATCTTCTGCATCACGTTATGAGCTACTTGAAAAGTTCAGAGAGCATACGTTTCTCGAAGGGTCAACGAATGTAATGCGTATATCTCGCGGAAAGACCGCGAGGGTGAAGTTAGAGAGTTTAGATACCACATGGAAGCTTATCGGCAGTGAATTTTCCCGCGTCTGGGACAGGAAAATGAAGTCACGCTGATTCAGAAACTATCAAATGTGCAAATGTTTGTTAACCTTTCGGACCAAACTGTTGAGGTTATCGGTCCTTACTCTAACAAACTACTTCAACTAACTAAACTAACGTATGCTAAGGACAACACACAGCCGCGGTGGAGTAGCCGAGCGGTCTAAAGCATCTCGCTGCGTAGCGCGTGGTTGTTCGCCGTGGAGGTTCGAGTCCTCCTGGGGCATGGGTGTATGTGTGTTGTCCGTAGGTTAGTTTACCTAGGTTTAAGTAGTTTGTAAGCTACGGACTGATGACCACGAAGTTTGCTCCGATAGATTTACAAACATTTGAACATTTGAACAACACACACACCCATGTCTAAGGGAGGACTTTAACCTCCGACTGGGAGCAGCCGCGCAATCCTTAGCAAAGCGACTTAAGGTGGGTTGTCCAAGGCGCGATTGCAGCCTGCGGCTGCGATGGATCGGCTCGTGACGTCAGAGGCTGGCTGCTCGCGCATGCGCACTTTGAGTTTGGAGTGCGGCGCGCGGCTGATGCGGCGACAATCGCAGGACTGCTCCAGTGAGCAGTGTTGCGGTGGGAGTCGCGACGACTCAAGGCAGCGGCAGGAAGATGTCGAGCCAAGCGGACCGAAGAAAAACGGATATGAACCACTCATAAGATGAGCTCGTCTCGCCATTAAAGCTATTGCCTTTGTACTTTGAACAGATTTAAATTTTATGGCAATCTAGTGACATATATATGAGTAGACTGAAAATATTCGGAGAAATAAAAGAGAAATGAAGGTTGGAAAAGGAGCTGTAGTGGCCTCTAGGGTTTTGGAAATAAAAATGGGACCGGTGGTTACTAATTTTTTTTGTTTAGGTGATCCCACAGGTGTAAGGAAATGCATGACAACGTTAGTGTAATATCTTCATTAAATTCATTCATACAAATACAGTCCGTTTTGTGGCGCGCCATAAAAATTATCTTAGTTTATATGAACAAAGATGAATATTGTGGTGTACCATTTAGATACAAATGTCTTGTGTACAGTATGGATGACATTTCGAGATTCTAAAATCTTTTTGTTTTCCAGATTCCCTGGAAGATGGTTTAGGACAGAAACCGGTCAGAATTAAATAGATTATAACAAAACAGCAAACAGTCTTACAACTGATACATTTAACAAGCTACAGAAAAATCTTTTGTTTGGTATGTGTTTTCTATTTTTGATCTCCCTTGGAAAAAATTTCAACTGTACGTTTTCGAACACTGGGACTTATTTCAAAGGCAATACAGAAGGTGAATCCAATCAGTTAAAATGAAAAAAAAAAAGCCTGAGACGAGAGAGATGCAAGCTGCATCAGGAGTTTCAGATAAACACACTCCTGGTCATATAAACAGCGCCGCAATCGTAAATAAGAAAATAAAAGTTTTTTTTTCAGCTGCACTGTAATCACATTTTGTAGTTATAACAACAAAAATTTTGAACAATCTTTTCTTAAAAGCCCGATTGCTATTTTATGGTTATTATTGATATCGCTCCTTTTTATGACCATATTTTATACTTTTATTCCTCATAAATTGATTCCATTTGACTAAGAATGTCGGGCGCGGTGGTCTCTGGGTAAAGCGCTCTACTGGAAACCGAGGGGGCGCGGGTTGGAATTCCGGACGGACCTCGGATTGTTTTAGTCTGCGTTTTAGCCCATCCTTCACCTCTCAACGATGTGAGGAGTCACCAGAAACGACACGTGGTTCGGATTCCACATTAATCTGTAGGTCCCCATTGCCCGGTTGGATAACTGGAGTAGGCTAGGGACACGCAAGTAACCGAAGTGGCGTCAATTTGAAAGACTTGCACCAGGCAAATGAGCCACACGAAATTATTATTATTATTAACTAAGAATTAAGAATTGAATGTAAATACGAATAGTATGTAAATAAACGACACTGGGAGTCAGATTCTAATGTTAGGAATCTTCGTATAGAACGTGCTGATGATATTATGTTTGCAGCCGCGGCGGAGTGGCCGAGCGCATTGAGGCGCTATGCTACCATGCGCGAGGCCGTTCCCCGTCGGGGGTTTGAATCCCGTCTCGGGTATGAATGTTTGCGCTGTCTTTAGTAAAAGTTAGTTCATAGGTAGTTTGTAAGGTTAGGGACTGATAACCCCGTAGTTAAGTCCCATAAGCTATAAAAACATTTGAACATTTTTGCAGTTAGATATTCCCGCGTATTCATTTCAGCTGATGGCCATTGTCCTTTCCTAGAAGCTATTTATTTATAACGTAGTCTATAAAGGTACCATCTACATTTAATTTAAGAATATAATTTAACCCATTGATTGTATAGGATTAATTTTCTTTATTATAGATGTTACTTTTTTGTGTACAAATGTACAATGAAATTGCAAACACTACAATTCAGTATTACGTCTGATGTCCTTTTTGAACAAACAAACAAAAAGTTTTGCATAGGTGTGTAAATGAAAAGGAGACTAACATTTAGTAGATCAAAGG
This sequence comes from Locusta migratoria, assembly GCA_026315105.1. Lineage (NCBI taxonomy): Eukaryota > Metazoa > Arthropoda > Insecta > Orthoptera > Acrididae > Locusta > Locusta migratoria. Next base: position 458,643,765 of record CM048755.1, read on the forward strand.
ACTGGCGCTATGCTGCGATGCGCGAGGCCGTTTCCCGTCGGGGGTTCGGATCCCCCGTCGGGCATGGATGTTTGTGCTGTCTTTTGTATAAGGTAGTTCATAAGCAGTTTTCAAGTTTTGGGACTGATGACCCTGCAATTAAGTCCCATAAGCTTCACAAACATTTGAACATTTGAGTATTGATCAAAGGACAAAGGACTACTTGAGAAGTTGGGTGGAGGTACTGTCATTACACTACAGAAAAGGAATGAATACAAAGAGAAATGGGTGTTATTAGCACTGACTATGGAGGAACATACTGGTGGTTACAAGAGGTGCGTAATAGGTCAATACTCTGAGGAAATTCAGAATAATTACCACTTTGTATAGACTTCCTGGAAACATAAATGGATATCGTTGATGACATAAAAATTGTGAAAACTGACGTACGCGTAATATAGGACAGCGTAGTGAGTTACTGAAGCCTTCCCAGGTAGGTGCGGCGGCAGCATGGCCTGTGTTATCTACCAGCTGCCGGAGGAACGTTTTGAAATTTATCTTTTCGAAAATAGATAACAGTTAATTTGCGAACCTTTGCGGCACTAAACTTGCACAATTATAATGCTGTAGCTATGAGCTTCGTTCCGTTTAGAATATGATCTCAGATGTTAGGCTAGGATGCTGGTGACCTATATTCCGCGTATGTAGGGCGCTGTGAAGTTCTGCTGCACACGAGGCGATCTGAATATTACAGCGACTGACTCGAAACTGAACGCAGAACGTAATGAGGGCGTAAATGGAGAAGTCTTGATCAGAGTGGATAAGTGGGCGCGGGCAGGTGCAGAGGTCACCAGGTCAATAACCTCGCCTCTTCGTATCGACCCGAGCGCACACCAACTGCACCAGCCAGCCTCCTCCCCCTCCTCCCCCGCCTCCCATTTGTCTCTCTCCCTCCCTGGCATCCATCACATTCGCTAGCTTTCATATTGCACAACCAACTGTCACCCGCTACTGCAGTCGGTAGTCAAATATAACGAACGTAGACTAACAATTCGGTCAGGCGTAAGTGCATAAAGTGCAGTGTATAAGACGACTGTGACAGGTTTGTAGATGCCAGTGAGAATTATGTTAATACAACGAATCCCTGATCTCCAGCGTCTCTGTAGTATATCACGTCGACCCATTTATTACCGTGATCCTGAAACTTCCTGGCAGATTAAAACTGTGTGCCGGAACCGGGACTCGAACCTGGGACCTTTGCCTTTCGCGGGCAAGCGCACTACCGACTGTGCTATCCCGACACGACTCACGATGCCGCCTCACAACTTTACTTCCGCCAGTACCTCGCCTCCTACTTTCCAAACTATCGTGATCCTATCGAAGCGAGATAAAGTGCGGGACAATGCCAGCGGTCGTTGTGCTGAATGATGGTCAAGTTATTAATAAAAAGGTTTACACCGACTCACGGTAATCGTATTCGAACTCAAACCTTGAATCTGTCGCCAAAGACTTAAATTGTGTTCCTACTCAGTTCTGTGTCCTATCACACCGAAATTGGTTGCGACGGGAAGGAAGGAAGCTTAGGGTTTAACGTCCCGTCGACAGCGTGGTCATTAGAGACGGAGCTTACGCTCGGATATTCGGGGAAGGATGTGGGAGGAAATCGGCCGTGCCCTTTGAAAGGAACCATCCCGGCATTTGCCTGAAATAATGTAGGGAAATCACGGAAAACCTTAATCTGGAGGGCCGGAGGTGGATTTGAACCACCGTCCTCCCGAATGCGAGTCCAGTATCTTACCACTGCGCCACCTCGCTCGGTTTTGCGACGGGAGCATTACCTCAGTACATGTGCATTGGTACCGACATACTTACAACAGGCTTGAACTTTCTGTATTAGGATGATATAGACTTACCACCTAATCTGCAAGAAACAGGGATAATGTTGTATTCTATGTGCTGTCAGAGAGGGAGGATATTCAAACCTAGCCCTACAGTGTACACGGAACATGTACGTTCTTGCAAGAAATATTCTTGATGAAGCTACCTGACAGATAAAAACTGTGTACCCGACAGGGAATCACCTAAGAGAGCAGCTGCTGTACCAACTGACCTACCATGGTACGCCTCATAGCCCGTCCTGACTGCTTTACTTCGACAAATACTTCGTTTCCTACCTCCCAAACCGCGGGCTAAGTGCTGGCCGAAGTAAGGATGTGAGGCGTGCCGTGGTATCTAAGCCGGTAGAGCACTTTTCCGCGAAAGGAAAAGGTCCTTGGTTCGAATCGCGGTCCGGCACACACTTTTTATCTGCAACCAAGTTTCATATCAGTGCACATTTCGCTGCAGAGTGAAAATTTCATCCTGGAATATTCTGGCTCTTTGTCATCACTACCCAACCAGCCTGCGTACTGGATTAGTATCCTACGATACAAAAAAATGTTCAAATGTTTGTAGAGCTTATGGGACTTGAATACGGGGTAATCAGTCCCTAAACTTCCAAATTACTTACGAACTAGCTTATACTAAAGACGGCACAAACATCCATGCCCGAGGGGGGATTCGAACCCGCAACGGGGAATGGCCTCACGCATCATAGCATAGCGCCTGAATGCGGTCGGCCGCTCAGCCGCGACTCCGACGATACGGCAATCTAAAAACTGCTCTACGAGATTGTCAACAGTGCTAACACGAGATATAATTCCCTGCATTGCTAATGTACCGCTTTGAATAATTAGAATGCTAGGACAATACCAATGCACTACTGAACTCCACCGGCCGCAGTGGCCGAGCGGTCTGCGGCGTGCCAGTCACAGTCTGCACGGCCGCTACGGTCGCGGGTTCGAATCCCCCTCGGGCATGGATGTTTGCGTCGTCTTTAGTATAAGCTAGTTCATAAGTAGTTTGTAAGTTTAGGGACTGGTGACCCCGTAGTTAAGTCCCATAAACTCTACAAACATTTGAACATTTTGTACTGAACTCCCCATTCCCCCAAGAACTGTGCACGTTGCCGCGGTGGGGTGGTTTGAGCGCCTGAATAACGAAGCAGACAGTAGAGGTGCGCATATTGGGGATTTGGTGGGCCCGCGCTCGGGCGTGGCCTGCTGGATCCTGAATGACGGGGGCGCAGGCGAGGAAAAGTGCGGCGGCCGGCGGGCGCTCCTTCTGCCGTTCCCAACCACACCAGCTTATCCGTGTTTGCTCTGCTTGCGCCAAAGTCCTGCACGGTACTGTCTAGTACTTTCGACAACGAGAAAGTCTGGGAACAGTAAAAGTCTCGCAGTTCGTATCAGTTGTTCTGTAGTATCGCTACGTCAGTTCATTGCCGCACGCGACTTTCGTCAGCAACATAGATTTAAGTTCAAACCTCGTAAAACTTCTTCAGACATGCGTTCGTGCAACATTACCGCAAGGGAAAATAGAAAATAAAAATGGAATGAAACGAACATGATACGGTCGATTGGACTAGTTAGAAATAAAACTAAATGGTCACTGATATGCACTAACATACTTCTCACGATCGACGTTATAGACATTTCAGAAGCCTGAAGTTTCTCCATCAGTAAAGAACCTCGCATAAAACTGGAAGAGATTAGATGGATTTGTTTTCGCAATGTCGTAAGAAACGGCCAAGAATTAATGTTTCTATTGTATAAGGCAGTGTGTCGCGACCCCCCAGGGGGATCGCCGTCTTGCTCGGGAGGTCGCCGTCGCCATCACTAGGCAATCAGTAATACAAAAACCTATGTCTAACGGAAATATATTTCATGTTATTATTACGGAGTTCCGTGTGTAACATTCAAAATGTTCAAATGTTTGTTCAGCTTAAGGGACTTAACTGCGGGGTCATCAGTCCCTAAACTTACAAACTACTTACGAACTACCTTATACTAAAGACGACACAAATATCCATGCCCGAGTGGGGATTCGAACCCACGACCGTAGCGGACGTGCAGACTGTGACTGGCGCGCCGCAGACGGCTCGGCCACCGCGGCCGGCCGTGTTCCATTCATTATGAATTGATGAGATCATAGATTATATGAGTACGAAGTCTTTCACTGCGACATTTCTGTATAAAACTTGCTCGGATTTCTTGCAGCGTCAATTCTTCGGCTCCTGCCGAAGAAGATGGATGATATCTTCGAAAGCTTGAGATTTTATCAAGAATTGTCGCGGCAAGAAGCCAGAGAAAGTTTTATACAGATCATAGATTGTTTGTTAATGATGAATAAGCGCAAAGACTGTAAACTACGCTCGTGTCATTTCCGTTGGTTTTCGAACACCGCAACGTTGTCACTGAATAACACGTATTTACTTGTGAAAAATTACACATCTCAGTGTGACTACAGTTTCAGAAACTCTTGCAGTAAGCTGCACGTCACATTTTTTCAATGCAATATTTGACAATCAAGCGCAGATGCTAGACAAATTACATTTCACAAATTCTGTAACGAATTTCAAAAAAAGTTAACGGTTTGTTGAGAAGAAAAATTTCATATTTACGCGTTTGGACGTTCTCCAAAATGGACTGAGAAACACTGTTGAACTAAAAGAAAAAAGAAAATCATGAAAAAAGAAAATTGATAGTTTTTTGTTTTCTAGAAGAAAGTGCAACCATTTTGTGAAAAAGTTCATTAACTGATGTGGTGATGTTCTGTCGACCCGCCCCCCCTCCCCGCGCCTTCTCACGAACCGTAACAAAACTATGTTATCACAAAGGAACCAAATTTGATCTTCTTTCTTTATGGACCGTCAATTGTTTTTAAAGCATGAAAATCGGCGATGCAGATTTTACCTCTTTTCCAGAGCCAATGTGGACAAGAAGTTGCTAAGTTGGTTTGTGGTTCGAATCGACCAAACTACTATGGTCAACGGTCCCAGACACAAAGTAAAACCGGCCACGCGGTGGCCGAGGGGATTCAGGCGCTCCAGTCACGGTCTGCACGGCCACTACTGTCGGGGGTTCGAATCTCCCCTCGGGCATAGATATTTGTGCCGTCCTTAGTATTAGTTAGTTCATGAGTAGTTTGTAAGTTTAGGGACTGATGACCCCGTAGTTAAGTACCATAAGCTATACAAACATTTGAAAACCGGCCACGGCAGTGCATGTTAATACAACTAGCTCTGCAGGTGATGAAATTATATGTAATACATAATTATTTATAAAAAAAGTTATTCAGATAGTTAAAGCACAGAAAACTTTAAAGTGATACTGGACTCAAATTCTATAGTAGGAAAAGAAAGCGAAGAAAACTAGTAGATGAATATGAAGTGAAGAAAAGGAATGAAAGATGAAGATGCTTGGTAAAATTTTGCACGAAACTTAACTTTCCCTAGCACTTGGTTTCAGAATAATGCAAACATGTTATATGCGCGGGAGAGACAAGGAGACATCGATAGGTTTCAGATAGATTTTGTACTGACAAGACAAAAATTTTGCTTCTTTACAAGTTCTGTTAATTTTACTTTTGTGTAATGTTGTGTTAATATAATTTTTATTAATATGTGAGGCACCTTTTGTGTCTGCTTCTGCCTCTGATGTATCGCCTGACGTTAAGTTTCCAACTGGCTTGTCCATCCCGTTCCGTTAGCTGCCGTGCGTATGTTGAACGTTCCCGTGGATTTTCAGCCCTTTCATTCCGCGCAGACAATGGCGTGACAGAGTCAGGCGATCGCGATGCAATATTCGCCCCGCTCTTTGTCTGATGTCGCAAAGCCGTTCGCCCAATGTAGCGGTTTCATTTTCTGCTTCATATCGTGTCGCTCTGATGTGGATCGTTAAGTTCTTGTTAGGTACGAGCTGCCGAATGTGTCTCCAATAAAATATACGGTAAATATTCTCCTACTCATTATTTACGAAGACTTTTGTGAAGATGCTACAAAAGTCATGAGTCATGATATAGTCTTCCTCTACGTAGCCGATTTATAAATAATATTGGCCTGGGCCTGTGTACGTTGTCTGGGTACCAAATATTTAAGAGGGCAATTGGTCACTAGTTTGTTATTTTCGCCAGACATACCAGCTTCAACTGTTCAAATGTTTGTCAAGCTTATGGGACTTAACTACGGGGTCATCAGTCCCTAAACTTACAAACTACTTATGAACTACTTACAAACTAGGACGGCACAAATATCCATGCCCGAGGGGGGATTCGAACCCCCGACCGTAGTGGCCGTGCTGACCGTGACTCATACCAGCTTCCACCGCGTTAATTCCTAGCGCTCTTTTTTTTTTTTTTTTTTTTTTTTTTTTAAAATCTGCAATACTGTTCACCGTCCGTCCAAAGAGATCCGTCATTGATTTCACTCCTGTTACATAAGGGAGGTCAGCTCTGTAACTGCGGTGGAAGCCGGAACTAACAACTGAAAAAAAAAAAGGATAAAAGAACTATTACTCTGTGTGATACGCAATGGGCGCGCGCCTTAGGAAGTCAGTGTCCTGTCACAAATAGCGATAACGCAACATGTCTAAACTAAGCGTCATCAAGTGATAATTTAATATCTCAATTAATTATTATCCGTATTGTGTTGTAAATTAAGATTGACAATCAATGCGTAAGATGACTTTTGTAATAATAACAATATAACGACTGTAATCAGCGCCATCTAGGTAATTCTTGATGAAACATACTCTTATCAAAAAGTAAATGCTATAATTTTGCCACCTGGTGGGCTATTGTGTAGTCTTGTCAGTAGATAGATTAAAAACCATACTGCTCAGTCTTCTTTCAGCCTTGGAAGATGAATTAACTAGTATTGAATTCAACACAGGGCAATTATGCTCTTTGTTTATTTCATTCATATATATTGTTTACTATAACACCACATATGATAACGTGGTGTAATATTTTTATGACAATTTCGTTAAATTTCGACAAGCTTAAATTAGCATTTATTTACAATTGTGTTTATGGAGTATATGGAACTGAGTAAATTATGCAAAACTGGAGTAATTCTCTCTTTAATTATAGATATTGTAATAAACTCCATCTATAGTAAATTTATTTTTATGATTTTCGTAGTTTTTCGTGAATTTAGGAAGTGATAAATTTTAATACTTCACGTTTCGGTTTTAGGTGGAATATGATTGACCAATCTGGAATCTAAAACAACCATACTATATTAAATAACTTTGAAAGAGCTCAGAAGTTAGGCTGAGCTAAATAAATTTACAACAGCTTATTCGCATGCAGTAATTTTGGTTATAAATGGGAAGTCGAAAATTAACTTACTATTTTGAAATTTTTACGTTCAATGAGGTCGATTTTTGTAATTTGTTGTAAACACTTGAAAATGGTGACGTAGTAAGCAAAAAACTACGTGTGTGTCTAATAAATACAAAAGTGACTGTTGGCTTATGAGAATATTAATCATATGCCTTGCAAATAAATTAACTGTAGACAGTTGCACTCCTGGACGGATTATAATATAAAACAGTTGAAGTTATTCAGTGACTGTTAACAGCCGTGTTGGAGTGGATGGCCGGCCGCGGTGGCCGAGGTGACTGAGGCGCTCCAGTCACGGTCAGCTCGGCCACTACGGTCGGGGGTTCGAATCCCCCCTCGGGCATGGATATTTGTGCCGTCCTAGTTCGTAAGTAGTTGATAAGTAGTTTGTAAGTTTAGGGACTAATGACCCCGTAGTTAAGTCCCATAAGCTTTACAAACATTTGAACATTTGTGGAGTGGATGAGCGCTCTGAAGCGCCTTGCCGCGCGCCGTTTGATTGCTCGCCGTCGCAGGTTCGAGTCCTGCGTCGATCATGGGTATGTATGGGTTAGTTTGTAGGCATAGGGAGCGATAACCGTATCAATTAAATGCCTTAGATGTACAAACATTTGCAAATTTGAATGTTAACACAAAGCCGTCCATTGGTACCACATTTAAGTCTTGCGAAAAATACCGGGTAAATACCGAGACACCACACAGGTGTCATGCAACACTGTCGGGAAAATGGCCTTGGTACGAAATTTGTGTCATGCGCTGAATTGTCGGGCAAGTGCCTCTAGTAATTAGTTACATACCACAAAAGATCTTTTTTATGCGGTATATGAGTAACACATAAAACGCTAAAAGTGTTGGCACTTTATCAATAGGTACAACAAATAATTGTTCAGATTATAGTAAAAAAAATGCAGTGGTGTTGAGAGTTGTGCGACACACTTAGAAAGTACTTTCCATACATAATTGTCAGATAAATTAAGCGTGGAAACACTTTAAAACTTAATGTTTCATATTAAACAAGTGCTCCGAAGATTCGTAAAACACTGATTTTAATACCTGGTCTGCTATCAGCTGCGCATTATTATTGACAGACGCAATATGTACAAACAATGTACGATTACAATATACAATGTATCATTGTACATAGGTACAGTGATAAAATAAAACAGTATTATAATACCGACATCACTGTAATTAATACACCGCATAAAAAGGCACAAAACAAATAGCGCAAACAAACTCGCGTAATCATAAACAGATTTGATTGTATGTCGTCAAAGCTTTGAGAAAGCAGTGGGACAGAATGGAGTACAAAGAACGGACGGTGAGGTTCGTAAAATTAAAGGATGTATGATCTCCCGAGGACATCGAAAAACAGCCAGCAACAAGCGAAATGATTAAAGGACCTCCTACCTGCGCCAAAGCAAAGATAAAAGAATAAAGTAAAAACATTGATTAGATGTGCTGACGGCCTAGTGTTAAGAACACAATGGGTTTTAAACCTGAATGACAATATTTTTAAGGATGAAGTTATCAGTTTTAAAGCGTGTATTTGATGAAGTTAATATGTGCAGTTTCTCATATGTCTATGTGAATAAATATAAGTAACATTCCTTAAAAAATCGCACTGCTTTAGATTTGTAGATTTTTGCAAACATTTTGGACCAAAATAGTAATAAATTAATTAATAAAAGTGTCTGAAAACCCTGTAGGAAAAAATTTAAGTAGTGGCGGGTTTCGAACCACCGACCTCTCGCGTCGCAGTCCAGCACCTTGCCCACTACGCTACGCTAAATCAAAACAGGAATTCTTTAATCTCATAGTATTCATGGCCGTTGTTAACTGATGTTAATATGGCATTTGTAGACACTAGATTATCATTTATCGTACGAAGAACGATGTGTTTGTTAATTCCTCAGTGTGCCGTTGCTTTGAAATGACAGCGTGTAAGTTACAATGAGAAAATCATCCAATACGCGAGGAATGTCACGTGACATCTCCGAATGGCTGGTTTTCGTTAATTCAATGGAGGGTGTCAAATATCCGTTATTTTTGCAAATATGTCTCAAACGATACGATATATGAAAAAACATAAGTGAGCTAAGTTGTAGAGAATTTTCTCCTCTACCAATTAGGTTATTCAATTTTCGTGTCAGATGAACGGTTCGTTTGCAATTACAATTATATTACAAACGGCAGTTTTTTGTTATACTACCGTATTTTTTGCCGAGAAAAATTTGAAAAATGAAGGTTCCGGTCTCTGGCGGCCTACAGTCATGTCTGTAAAATTTGGTGCTGATCGGTTGAACGGTTCGCCTTAAAAACAAGGAACACGTTACGGACAGACAGACAGACATACATCCCAAAATCGCCGTTATTTTTGCAAATATCTTTGAAACGCTACGAGATATGGATAAAACATAACAGAGCAAAGTTGTTGAGAATTTTCTCCTCTACAAATTGAGTTATTCAATTTTCGTGTCAGATGAATAGATAAGCCGTTATTTTCATTTAAATTTCGAGCTGTCAAAAGACGATCGCAAAGGCCCACTTTTAGTGTTACTACCGTAACCTAAAGTGGGCCAAAAAGAAGTGCTAGAGAAAAATAATTAAGGTAGTTACGGTTTGTCGGTTAGTATCTATTACAGCATTAAATTACGAGCTTACGACCTACGTGCTGTCTTTTTGCGTACGGGACAACTTTAGAAGACTGCATGTTGGTGGAATTCATTTAAAAGTAACGCATTTCACTCAGGGCGGTAGCAGCTACCAAACATTTCGCGTGTACTCCGTTCCCAGAACACACGAGAGTTCAGAGACACGTCGTCTGTGGTAACGAACAGGAGAAAGGGAGGTAAAAGGGGGCAGGGACGGAAATTTAATTTGAACCTCTCCGTCTTTAATTGTTGACGTGCTAGTTAATCATGTGGTCGGTTTTTTTGTGCAGCTGGCGGAGTTATTTGCTTTTAGGATTAGCAGGTGGCACCTCGACAGCGGGCAATTCCGGCGTTCCGCTCGGGCGGCGGGCCCGCGTGTAATGGTGTTGTGCTAACGGGCTCGCGTTGCGGCCGGCTCCGGTGTCGCCGGCAATTACAATCCCCGCGTGCGCCCGCTCCCTCGCCATTGCGCCGCCTCTAAAGCCTAGCGCCTCCTCAAATCTGTTCTACAGCTCGCACTATGTTCTCTCCTTTAAACTACTTGCTAGTTTGCCATTTTTTGCCTGTAACGCGGCACGGTGACAGATCCTATCGCATTTTAACACACAGGACTTCGCACGGAACGATGAAAATACGAACCGTATGTTAGCCAAATCCGGTTTCAAATGTTTGTATAGCTTATGGGACTTAACTACGGGGTCATCAGTCCCTAAACTTATAAACTACTTACGTATTAGTTAATACTAAGGACGGCACAAATTCCATACCTGAGGGGGGACTCGAACCCCCGACCGTAGTGGCCGTGCAGACCGTGAATAAAGCGCCTCAGTCCCCTTGGACACCGCGGCCGGCCAAATCCGGTTTGACTAATTGTTGCTTTCTCGACTCTCCGTTGTAAAGAAAACAATTTACTAAACAGTTTGTTGTACTCACTGTTCGCATAAATGCCTCGTCATTGGCAGACACAGGAACTGTCGAGAATGCATTTTTAAAAGTTTAAAACCGTCTTCAATTTGAACGCACATCTGTTCGATTTACTTAGGAAAATGAAAAGGTGGGGTTTAACAGATGTTGAATATTTGTAAAATGGCACGTTGACCACAGGTGCTTAATTTATTAGCTCAGAGCTACTGGTTTCGGTTAATGTACCAATCTCAAGCTCCAGCAGACCTTAGCCAGTTGCTTAACAAATCATGGTACAAAATTAAAAAACTTTGGCATCATGCTTCACTTCCTATAGATGTTTTTCCAGTGACTGATTGCTACAAACTGAGTTGGTAACAACCAGTCACCGGAAAAACATCTATAGGAAGTTAAGCACGATGCCAAACATTTATTTTAAAGTTTTTCAATTTTGTAACATGATATGTTAAGCAACTGACTAAGCTCTGCTGGCGTTTGACAATGGTACATTAACCTAAACCAGTTGCTTTGGGCTAATAAATTAAGCACCTGTGGTCAACGTGTCATTTTACAAATGATCGATTTACGTTTTCATGATTGATACGTCGCAGTGTTTTTTTTCCTGCCTTATATGTATATCTACTTGAAAACGGTTTCGCGACACCTTTCTTATACCATAAACACTTACCACCTCGACGTAAGTTGTTCAAATGTTCAAATGTTTGTACAACGTATGGGACTTAACTACGGAGTCATCAGTCCCTAAGCTTACAAACTACTTATGAACTAGCTAAGAATAAAGACTGCACAAATATCCATTCCCGAGGGGGGATTCGAACCCCCGACCGTAGTGGCCGTACTGACCATGACTGGAGCGCCTTAGTCACCTCGGCCACCGCGGCCGGCGACGTAAGTTGACGTGATTAAAAAAACTTGGTCTTTTGAACCATTATTCAATGTAAACAAGTTTGCCTATAGCCCCAAATATAGAAAGCATTCCCCATTTCGTTTCCTTTTTTTACGTTAGGAGTTCTCGGGAACGCCTCGCGGGAGTAGCCGAGCGGTCTGGAGCACCACATTACAGATCGTGCGGCCTCCCGAGTTGGAGGTTCGAATCCTCCCTCGGGCATGGATGTTTGTGTTGTATTTAATATGACTTAGTTCATAAGTAGTTTCTAAGTTTATTGATGTACGGCCTAATTAAACAGTATCCATTTTTATATTACGAATAATTATCCTATACGAATAGATCGGAGATAAATTTTAATTCCTTATTTTTTGTGATGGTCAGTTTTACCTCATCGACCCAACTTCAAATAAATTAAATGCCATTCCGGCGAAACACATAATTAAAATATTCCTTTAAAATAACTACAAATAGTGCACTGATAAAATTATGGTTATCGCTCCTCATATGGAACGAACGTCAGCTAATATCAAATTGATGCACTTTTTTCGTCGGTATAAAATTTCATCTTATTATCATACCACAATGTATCATACAATTTTATGCGAAGTGACATAATGATTCATCAATTTTATATTTGCTGACGTTCGTTCCATGAAAGGAGCGATAACCATCATTTTATCAAACACTGTTTGTAGTTATTTTAAAGGAACATTTTAATTATATGTTTAGCCGGTATGGCACTTAATTGATCTGAAGTTGGGTCGATGAGCTAAAACTACGATCTAGATGTTAAAATGTTTGTTAAGATTAAGGGACTTAACTGAGGGGTCATCAGTCCCTAAACTTACAAACTACTTACGAACTACCTTATACTAAAGACGACACAAACATCCATGCCCGAGGGGATTAGAACTCCCGACGTAGCATAGCGGCAATCGCGATCTAGATGTATAGGATAATTATTCTTAATATAAAAGTGGATTCTGTTTAATTAGGTCGTACATCCCGCCGCACCGACTTGATGATCGAACGTGTATAGTATACTGCGAGAGCTTCTACCGGACATGGTGAATTATGTTCACATTCCTACTCGTCACCGCATTCTATTTCAGATTGATGGAGCCCCGCGCATTTCAGCAGACACGTGAGGACAAGTTTACAGGCAGTCTTTCCTGGCCGCTGGATTGTTCGAATCCCCATGACGCACAACCGATCTGTCCCCGGTGGATTTTCTGCTGTGGAGGTATTTGAAAGGCGTTGTGTGTGGGCCACGGCGGGACAAACGTAGCTCGGCCTGCCTCGGCACTCCTCTGAAGTACCGGTTTTGGCACGACATTCACGTTGCAGTGCGTTGCGGCTCCGTTTCTTGCGACTTATGATGCGATATTTTTTCAACTGCCTGCACCCATTTCCCTAAGCTCTCTTGTATTAAAGTATACGAGGATTTTGCGAAATTCATTTCAAATGTTCAAATGTTTGTAAAGCCTATGGGACTCAACTACGGGGCTATAGGTCCCTAAACTTACAAACTACTTATGAACTACTTACGAACTAGGACGGCACAAATATCCATGCCCGAGGGGGGATTAGAACCCCCGACTGTAGTGGCCGTGCAGACCGTGACTGGAGCGTCTCAGTCCCCTCGGCCACCGCGGCCGGCGGGAACGTTTTCAAATAGCTTTGAAGAGACTGACAACGTCGCATCTCTTTTGAGACGTTTTCAAGCCCATTTCCCGTATCAACTGAAAGTGCCCCCGTCCATTTGCGGATGGAACTTACGGAATTTCACTGTAATTCCAGATTGAAACAGAAAGTATATTATGTTAAAACAGTTCAGGAGCCCTACGAAAGAATTCAAAGAGAAGAGTTTCCACGTCTTTATAATGAGACTGAAAAAGTTATATTCTTCTTTTGCTCAACTTATATGTGCGTGGAAGATTTTTCAGTAATGAATGCGAGTCAGTTTCGATTACGAGGCAGCCTGAGCGATAATCTGATTAACTGTCTCCACCTCTAAGTGTGCCGACTGCTTGTACCAGATACAAATTTCTTTACGTCTTTTGCGAATCATACTATAGAAACTAATTTTTGTTATTGACCCTATTTGTGTACCTCAGTTAAAATGTAAGACATGGAATGACGTGACTCGCACAATCATATTAGTATAATGCAGTTGCAAAACAAGCGTAACAACTTTTTGTACTACCAGTCAGTGACGGTATAATACAGCTCTTTACGATCTATTATCTTCAACCTAAGAATTTCCTAATGTGGCAGAATATGACACCTAGCCCTCTCGCGTTCAATACGCGACGGTTGTGCCGTCTCAGCAATTTAGGTCTGCGACGTTCCCGTTGAGACAGTGGTGGGGCAAGTGTCCAGTCAGGAATGGCCCGAGGGCCAACGGGTCGCCCGTGGGCCAACGCTATGGCCTCGTGTGTCACCTTCCAGGAGGGCCTACTGCACAGGATTGGTGGATATCTCTTAGATTCAGCAGGTATCCGTCAGAGGGTGGGCAGAAGCATTTCCCGTAGTGGGCGTCCATTTGTAGTATATAACAATAATGTCATTTATTTTCTGCGGATGGTCTTTGAGACTCCGGTTCCTACGTGATTACTGATTCTTGTTGGATGCCCATTGTGCCATGTCAGTTAGTGAACTTTCTGTTTTGTTTTTATAAATCACCCTCTATACTATGCATATCTCTCTGCAGAAGGACACTGATGACTGATACAATATTTGACTAGTAATTTCCTTATATTAAAGTCCTAAAATCGTTAAGTGACACTTCCAAGCAGTCCATTCCGTGAGCAACGATTATGGTGGGCTATTGGAAACCACTCATTGTATTAGCTGTCACGATGGCAGCTCCAGAAGTAGACCTGCTGTCTCGCTGGATGTCTCCACTTGACTCTCCACTTCGCTCTGCTGTCGATAGCCGGAAAGTCCCGTAAATACTGGACGGGCAGAGAGATATTGAGGAAAGATCTAGTTTCGCCATGTGACCCGTGCAGCAGAAGGCGACGCTCCGTGCCTCTCCACTACAGCCCCTCAGTCTCTAATATGAGCTCAGCTAGATATCGACAAGACGTTCAACCTTAACCTTTCTTTCCTCCTTCCTATACTTACCTCCGTACGCTCGACAGGAGGTAATAAGCAAGGCGCCGCGGTGGAGTAGTCGAGCGGTCTAAAGCGTCTCGCTGCGGAGCGCGCGGTTGCTCGCCGTGGAGGTTCGAGTCCTCCCTGGGGCATGGGTGTGTGTTTGTTTGTCCTTATGTTAGTTTACCTAGATTTAAGTAGTTTGTAAGCTACGGACTGATGACCACGCAGTTTGGTCCAATAGATTTACAAACATTTGATTTGAATAAGCAAGGTCCCGGTCCGCCTGTTGTCCAGGCAACCCGACGGACTCTGATGCGGCATTCGTAGATCTTAGCGCACTGCATCAAATGAAAAGCGCCACAATTGCGATTCATCATACCACACCGTATGTCTCGGGTCTGCTACTGTTCAGTTAGGACCAGGCGATAGAATAGGCTTATACGAGGTATGTCCACAAAGTAAGTTCCGTTTGGTTATATAAAACAAACGTGTACAGATACAGAAAAAATATTTATTGTACAAAAATATACAACTATTAAACTACTTTTCTACATAGCTTACGAAATTTTGTAGGCATTCTTCATAGCGTGGCACAAGTTTTTGTATGCCTTCTTCGTAGAAGGTTGTCGCTTGTGTATTCAACCATGTGGTAACATGTTCTTTCACCTCGTTATCATCGTTGAAGTATTGACCACCATGAAGAGGTTTTAGGTGTAAGGAGAAAGTCGCTAGTAGGGAGGCTGAACGGAGGATGATCAAACACGTCTCAGTGAAATTCCCGTAAGAGTTGTTTGGTCACATTCGCCTTGTGAGGTTGGGCGGTAACGTGAAGGGGGAAATAAAACTCTTTTCATCTCTTCTTACACCTAAAATCTGTCCTTGGTGGTAAACACATCAACGATGATGAGCTGAAAGAACATTTTACCACATGGTTGAATTCACAGGCGGCAACCTTCTATGAAGAAGGCACACAAAAACTTGTTCCACGCTATGACAAGTGCCTACAAAATTTCGGAAGTTATGTAGAAAAGTAGTTGAACAGTTGCAGATTTTTATACAATAAATATTGTTTCTGTATCTGTTCACGTTTTGTTTGTATAACCAAACGGAACTTACTTTGTGGACATACAAATGTTCAAATGTTTGTTAAGCTTATGGGACTTAACTACGGGGTCATCAGTCCCTAAACTTACAAACTACTTATGAACTACTTACGAACTAGGACGGCACAAATATCCATGCCCGAGGGGGGATTCGAACCCCCGACCGTAGTGGCCGTGCTGACCGTGACTGGAGCGCCTCAGTCACCTCGGCCACCGCGGCCGGCTACTTTGTGGACATACCTCGTATTTATTTGGCGTTGTGAGACGTAACTCCATTTTATAATAGCAGCCTTTTATGCTGCGATTGAAAAACATATTTATAACTGTTAAGATTGGCAAAAGGATGTAGATGTTCTAATATCTGTATCTTTGATGTTATCTTTTTTATCACGCAGTAAAGTCTCTTGCTCTCATGTGTGTAAGAGATTTCAACAATTGTTCTGAAAAGAATATAAATTGATCAATAAGCTTTGGTGACATAATTTGCTCCTAGAACAATTGTTGATATTTCTTACATACTTACTTACATATTATAAGCCTTTGATGTTATCTTATGTACCACGCAGAAAAGTCTCTTGCTCTCATTATATGCGGACATCGTAAATTGAAGTGCTATAACTTACGGCATCCGTACGGATCTGGTGCTATGGTAAAATGTTACACGAAAGTAACAACGTTGGGTGAAATCGTATTCTAGCGACATTCATGTTCAAATGGTTCATTTCCTGTAAAACACGGATATCGAACAACTGCAATTCCACAACTGTTCGGTAGATGACGCCAGCTGTGGAGATTAAAATACCATAGTAAGCAAGTCTATAAATGTCGTAGTTTATCGCTATTGTTATTTCGTTCATTTTACTGTAAGAATTACTTTGCTTCCATTTTCCGCTGTTACCACAAAATATGAAGTTTTCAATGTTCTACTTTTTCCTTTTGAATAGCTAAGACGAGGGAAAGAGAAATGTGCAGAGACACGGAGGAAAGGGGGAATGGACAGAGAGGGGCTGAAGGAGGAAATGCAAGACACAATTAAGGCTGAACGGAGGCAGAGGCACCGCGGGGGAGTGGCCGCGTGGTCTGGGGCGTCACGTTACCGACTGCCGTCCAACATCCCAGTGTGTGTGTTGTCCTTAGTATGAGTTTTGTTGTTCAAATGTTTGTAATTCTATCGGACCAAACTGCATGGTCATCAGTCCATAGCTTACAAACTACTTAAACTAACCTAAGGAAAACACACACATCCATGCCCCAGGGAGGACTCGAACCTCTACGGCGAGCAACCGCGCGCTCGGCAGCGAGACGCTTTAGACCGCTCGGCTACTCCACCGCGGCCCTTAGTATGAGTTCAAGTAGTTTGTAAGACTAGGGAGCGATGATCGTAGTATTCTCCCTTACAATTACGAACATTTGATTTTTCAGGCAGGGACGAGAATGGATGGAAGGGGGCAGGAGGAGGAGGAGATAGAGGTAGGGGGGAGGAGTATATGAACAGAAATAAAGAGAGAGAGGGGGGCGGAGTGGACAGAGAGAGAGAGAGAGAGAGAGAGAGAGAGAGAGAGAGAGAGAGAGAGAGAGAGAGAGAGAGAGAGAGAGAGAAGGAGTAGGTGGACAGAATGTCGAAAACTGTTGTTTTTATCAAGAGCTATTGCACGACACATGTTCCAAAGTCGCTGACTCTTATGATCTAAGTACGGTAAAATAATGTCGGAGCTCTGAACGACTAGCATCACATAAATATCAGCAAAACCGCGACTAGTCAGACCACACTACATGCCTTCTAGAGACTACTGTCAACATTGGGCCACGGAAACGTTTAGAATTATTTGCCGCTGTGAGACGTACTTGCATTCGCTAACAGCAGAATTTCCAGCTGGGTTTGAAGCCGATTGTTAATGAAAATCGTTAATAAGCGTATTTTGACAACATAAAACTGAGTTGAATAATACTAGGAAGTATGGTGTCATCTGTCGCAGTCTAACGTAACGAATTCTAGGGTTTATTAGTTGACAATTGGAATTTTGTTAAAGGACATGAGTATACGGTATCTATCAGAGAAAAGTATTAATATTATCTAACTGGAAAGAGATTATGCAGGAAACGGACTTTAAGGCGTAACGTGAATTTAAGCGAGCGTTTCTGTAACATTCTACGCAGATGTGGGTTTCTTTATTTATTTATTTTTTTTTTTTACGTAATCAAGAGCGCTTATTAATGACTGCATGTTACGTGACTGAACTCGATTAACTCTGATAAAGGTGCTAATTATTTGTCACAGTTAGATGGCCATAGAGCGGAAAGATCCTGTTGTAAACGGGAACACCTGGATGCGATCTTTGGATTTGGAATGAAACAGCCGGCCGCGGTGGCCGAGGGGACTGAGGCGCTCCAGTCACGGTCTGCACGGCCACTACGGTCGGGGGTTCGAATCCCCCCTCTGGCATGGATATTTGTGCCGTCCTTAGGATTAGCTAGTTCATAAGTAGTTTGTAAGTTTAGGGACTGATGACCCCGTAGTTAAGTCCCATAGACTTTACAAACATTTGAACATTTTTGAAACAGGGTAACAGAATCTGGAATCAGTGATACGTAAGAAATGTACCCTAAGTATTTAACTAGCTACTGTTCTGAAATATGAGGTCGCTCCGCGAGCAACACCGAACTGCGGGAGAGAAACCCATTCCGGAGGTGTTAGGGAGCGGGGCGGGGCGGGGCCACGCTTTGGGCAGAAACGAGCCCGCAAGGCGACGGCGCGGAAGCAGCCGTGTTGTGACAGCCGCCGGCGCTGCCTTCTGTCCCTCACCTTTCTGGGTCACCTACAGCCGCAGCTGGCTCCAACTTCGCGTCGTCGGCTGACGTTTTCGGTCGTATGTTTCTGCCCTACATTTGGTCCTCGAGAGACCTTCTGTAATGCACAGGCGTGTGTCGACAAAGTTCTGTGATATACGCAGGGTGATGTAGCTAACGTGAGATATTCTCCATTGCACCCCCCTCCCAACTCACATTAAGCTGAAAGATAATCAGCGTCAGAAGTTGAACACAGGTAGAAAATTAAAACAGGACGAAATGGAACGAAAATATGAATAAAAAAGTGAAATAAAAACTGGTTGGACCGAGCGCAAGATGTGCAGCATCCACAGACCTGCCGCTACGCCATCGTGGTAAGAGAGGAGGGAGGAGGAAACCGAGGGGAAGGGAAGGAGGAGATGGTCTGAGACGTGGGTTAGATAAATGTAGGAGGAGGAGGAGGGTGAGGGGCAGTGGCGGACTAAAGCTGTCGGAGGCAAAACAAAATGAGGCTCCCGTCTACTTGCAAATAAACATTTTTGTATCCCATCCTCGTCGCCACTTTTGTGTCTCGTTTCCGCCGGTTGTCGTAGGTGTCGGTGGCCGAGTAGAAAGAGACCACACAGGAAAATAGGATGCACGCTTGTGCAGGTACGGAGGTGACCAGCCAGTGGGACAGCAGAAACTGGAAACACTAGGCTAAATTAGAACAAGTTGTATATTTCGTAGAGTCTTGGTAATACTTAACTTTTACATAGTTCTTGACTGCAGAATGCTGATACATAGTTTATATATAGGCCTGCCTACTGATGATTCCTAGTGCCTATCCGATAGCCAAGTCTTAACTGGTGCCCCTCTGATTCCGAAGTGACAGTTGCAGCAGTCGTGGCCACGAGCGGAGTTGCAACAGAGGACGCTCGTGGCTGACGTCGTAAGAACGCCGCGCAGTGCGTGCATGGCGGCGCGCGGCGAAAATACGTGGTGCGCACTTCATACTTGTGCGACAAAAATACATAAAACTTCTGAGATTTGGAGGACCCCTATGACAAAAGGCACAGGACAGTCTAAAAAAATAGCTTTCGAGATTTGGAGGCACCAGAACGAGAGGACAAGGGCGCGCTCGGAGAAAAAAAGAAGCCACTGGGTAGGAGGACAGCAGCAGTGGGTTAAACGTCCCGCTGACGGCGTGGTCATTAGAGACGGAGCCCAGGAACCGATAATTTTTGTCAGGGATGGGAAGAAAATCGGCCGTGACCTTCGAAAGGAACCATTCCGAAATTGACTTGGATAGGTTTACGGAAGGCCTAAATCGGGATGGCGTGAGGCGGGTTTGAACCGCCGTCCTCCAAAATGTGAGTCCATTGTGTTACCACTGCGCCACCTCGCTCGCTGGGGAGGAGAATGTGGACAGAAAGACGGGGTGGTGAATAGATGGACACAATTCAGAATATGATTGCTTTTCTCAAGGGAAATTATTCGTTGCATACTCGAGTGTCGGTAAACCATCTGATGTTTACGTTTACGCAGAATAAGATGAAAAAACTAATAAATCCCCTGCCTTAACAATAAACGATGTTCACAGAAAACATATTTTTTCAAACTTTGCATTCCGTATAGGCCCAGCAATAGAAAAGGAAGATACTGATTTGATTGATATATTTTTATCGGTAAGTCTATGTTCGCAAGAATACATTCCTTTACATTTTTATTCATTTCATTTCAGACCAAACCACAGTGAAGTGTGGGCCCGTTAAACGGGTTTTTATCAACCTGTGTCGTCTTATTTGGCACTATGACGAGGCTCTGTAGTTGCTGTGAACACGTAAGCCACTTCATCAGAGAAACAACATTCAGTTACTGTTAATTATCCTTGGTTTATTTTATTCTTCATATCTTCTTGAAATTTTCAAGGTTTGGCACGGTGATAATACCTTACATTCCAACAGTACCACTGCAATTACATTGAGGTAAATTTTCTCATACCTGAAAACCACATTCAATTTATTGAATGAAGTGCACATTTTAAAAGTGGGAAAAGCTTCTCTAGCGACATGTCTGATCGCTGGAGCAGCGAAACGAAGACTGATGGCATTCAAGTGCAATGGTGAACCCACGATCCTTAGCAGAACAATTTGTTTTCCCGTTTGATGCAGCAGGACAGATATTAGTGAGACATCTAATCTTCGATTCATCAAGTTTCACGCAACGTCCCTGAAGTCCTCTTTGAAGGTCATTTCCCAGTTCACAATAAAAAATTATAGTTCTGTTAAAAGAAGACATTGTCAAAATAGAGCAACTACAAATTTCACAAAAGCGGCATGGCCGCTATGGTCTGGCGAAAGCTGCAACTTCATATATTTACTAAGTTTAGATATATGTGGGTCGGCCAGTCTCTCCTTCCTTTCACTGCATGTTTTATCAAAACATACCGAAAAACGTATGACGCACACTCAATATAAGGTCACTCGAGAAAAGAATCCGCTGTAGCCATAATATTGTTCGGACTAAAACCTTTATTCTGTAAACCTCATGACCTGTTCCACATCATCCATATTAATACTGTAAATACGAAAAAGAGTGTGTTTGTTAACTTTTGACGACTATACCGCTGAAACTATGCTGATGAAATTTCGCTGAGGAAGAACGAAAGCAGTTTAAGAAAGTGTGTAGTGTAAAAAATATAATTGTTTGGGGAATATTATTCCAATTAGACCAAAATATTGAAGTTTCTTACAGTATTCTATATCCTAGAGTAGTCCAAAAACCGCAATCCCAGTTCCATAATATTATACTTTCTTGACTAACTTCGGTGAAACTATGTCGTCATTATTAAATTATATAATCGAAACTTTACGAGTATATGATTTTATAATTAAGTATGACTCTTGAAGTTCCACACAGAAGTTTTATATTTCCAAATGGAAGTTGGAAAGTTATACTCATTTGCAAAATCATGTGAAGTTTCGGTTGAGCTATTTGATAAAGGCTACACTGTTCCGGCGAGACTAGACATACAATTATAACATTATGATATTGACATTTTGGCTTTGAGACTAATATACACATAGAAGTATGTAATTAATTTCAAAATTATTTCGATCGCACTCCTTACCGACTATGTTGCCCAACACCATCTTTGAAAATACTTTTTACTCTTTGACTTTTGAACGTTATCATATTTTAAAATGCTTTTATTGTTTGATCTGTTCTACGCAATAAGATTCCACGTAATGAATAAAATACAGCAGGCCGCGGTGGCCGAGGGGACTGAGGCGCTCCAGTCACGGTCTGCACGGCCACTACAGTCGGGGGTTCGAATCCCACCTCGGGCATGGATATTTGTGCCGTCCTTAGTATCAGCTAGTTCATAAGTAGTTTGTAAGTTTAGGGACTGATGACCCCGTGGTTAAGTCCCATAAGCTCTACAAACATTTGAACATTTGAATAAAATATATACACACTGATCAGCCAGACAATTATGTCCACCTACCTTTTATCGATATGAACAAATCCAGGCGGTATCAACGTCAACTGACGGAGAATGACTTCCAGTCAGAAAAACGCATGGTGCCTGTAACACCAGTGAACATACTGTCCGGGTGTAGAAAGGGGAGCCGGCCGCGGTGGCCGCGGGGACTGAGGCACTTCAGTCACGGTCTGCACGGCCACTACGGTCGGGGGTTTGAATCCCCCCTCGGGCATGGATATTTGTGTCGTCCTAATACGTAAGTAGTTCATAAGTTGTTTGTAAGTGTAGGGACTGATGACCCCGTAGTTAAGTCCTATAAACTATACAAACATTTGACCTTTTTAGAAAGGGGAAGGCACGCGAGTTTGACAGAGGTGCACTGAGATGGCCCAGAAACTGGGCACGAGCATTTCGGGAACTGCGCGAATTGTCGTGTTTTCTAGGAGTGCTGTGGTGTCATCAACAACTAATGTGAAGCCGCTGCCAAACGTCGAGGGCTTGTGCGGCAACGCTTAGGACATCGTAGGCAGAGCAGCCGACAACCTATGCATGTTAACACTGGCAACTACGCCTGAAATGGGCACGTGACCAACTGGCAGGAATTTTCATGCTCTGTTATACTTGGGCACCCTGTTCATCACATCTATGGGATCGTGAGGCTCTGTCGTCTACCAGAAGAAAATTTCCTGGACACACAAACTACGGGACGGAGGCAAACTGGTGGCGGCTCAGTTATGCTATGGAGAACATTCACGTAGGCATCTGTGGCTCTAGTGGAGCTCCTCTGAGGCAGCCCTTCGTGATGATGATGTTTCCCGTTGGCTGTGGCATTTTTCAAGAAGTTAATGTGCAATGTCACCAAGCTGGGAGTGTAATGATGTGGTTCGAGGAACACAGTGACGAGGTGCTGGTGTTGTGATCGACTTCAACTGCCAGATCTGAACCCTATCGAACAGATATTGGATGTAATTGAATGTGGTGTCAGAGCTCATCGCCCCTTTCCCGGAATTTATGGGATTTACGTGACTTGTGCGAGCTGAGATAGTGCCTTGTTCCTCCAGCGACCTTCTGAGGCCCTTTTTTTTTTCATTTCAATACGCATCAACGCTATTATCCGTGACCGTTCGGTAGGTCGTCATAACGGTTGCCTGGTCAGTGTACACTTTCCACCTTGTTTAATCCATACTTCCAGACTGCTATTACGAGGCCGTTGTGAAAGTTAATGTCACGAAGTTTTTGTTATAAATGTCGATTGAGATATTACATGACATGCATATTGCTCGGTAGACTTTTCGGCTTCGCTGTCGAATGTTGTAAGCCTCTCCCTCTCTAGCGCGTGACGTAATTATGTCATTGCGTGAGAAACCGCAAGCCGTTATCGACTTTCTGACCTCTGAAAACTTTCCTCCAATTGAACTCCATTGAATAAGAAAAGCAGTACACAGCTTTAATTATATCGACATCAGTAATGTACGACGGCGGTTAGTTATACTCGTGATGAAGGAAACAGTGGTGTTTACCTCAACCTTTAAGACAGATCTCGGAGTGGACGACCGCGTACACTCATCGACGCGAGTCATCGGTATGGGTTGATGAACTTACCAGAGGAAATTGTCGGATTATATAGGCACAACTCTCACACTCAAACCTTCACATGTCAGACAGTGAGATTGGTACCAAACATTGTATATCGATAGAATATCAACCAAAACTTCGATACACTTTTTGCTATATGCTGCCACCAGGATAGCGTACGTAAATGGGAAGTAGGCTAATAAGTTCATAAAAAAATGTTCAAATGTTTGTAATTCTATGGGACCAAACTACTTTGGTCATAAGTATTTAGCATACAAACTACTGAAACTAAGTTAAACTAACCTAAGGACAACACACACATACATGCCCGAGGGAGGATTTGAACCTCCGACGGGGGGGGCGTGATGCGTAATGTGGCCCTCCAGACCGCTCGGCTACTCCCTCGCGGCGGCTAATAAATAACAACTGTCCTATGGAGTACAGGAAAGGCATATCAGCGAGAGTGCATCTTCTTAAGCTCCCGTTGGGAAGTCAAAGGAGCGTACGTTTATCGTTTCAAAGGTCCTGGGTTCATTCCCTGGTGATGCGAACGGTTTTCTCTATATTACGTTAGAAATTCAAATGTTTGTAAAGCTATGGGTCTTAACTATTTTGGTCACCAGTCCCTAGGCTCACAAACTACTTTAAGTAACTTATGTCAAAGACGACAAATATACTCATGGCCGTGGGAGGACTCGAATCTCCGACAGCGAGCAGCGGCGCGCTCCGCAGGTAGACGCCTTGGAACGCTCGGCCACTCCACCGCGGCCGTTAGAAATTGTTCTACATCTACACACAACGAGTGTTATATGGGACAACATGTTCCTGACATGTAAAAGTGCTGCCAGTCTAGCAGTCATTCATTGTTATAATAATACTTCCGCACGTATGGTTCAATTGTTTCTTTATTCTTGTGTTCTGATTGCTTCTGTTTATACTCTGAAACTGTGAATATACCCTACAAGTTTGCTACTTTGAAATAAACGAAGCAAAAACAAACTACCGATAACACACTGCTATAAAAATGCGTAATGATATAAGATTCCATTAATTATTCAACTTCGTATTTGAATGGGCTATATTTATGATAATATTCACATATAAACTGTTTGAATTAGGACGAAAGTGAATATACATTTTACTAAAATGAATAATAAGTGAAGCTTGTGAACCGTATACTGTAATATATTTATAAGAGGCGCACATTTCGTCAGTTACGTCGGTATAAAAAAAATTACTTTTTGATAAAAGTTTTATATCAATCGCGCTGCCCTGGCAATCCCCACAAATCCCTTTGAAGTGTGATCAGCGATCCACTTAGCGTGTCGCGGGGCGCTCCGTGGTTGATTTTTTGCCGTGAGGCGCGGCGCCGGCGGCGTCTTGGTCTTTTTTCCGCTCCTTGCGGCGCGCGACCTGTTTACGGTCTCTTCCATTCCCAGTAATAAAACAGCGCGCCTCCTCATCTCCTTAGGAACCCGCGCCGCCTGATATTTCCTTTCTATTTGCGGCTTTATAAGCTCCTATGCAAGACTGGTTAGGAAAGTAGTTCTCTTCAGGGTTTTATCTTCATTTTTACTGAATTTATGAACGGAAAAGGCATTTATTACACCTAAGTTAACGAGAGTGTACACAGTGGTGCATCGTCTTATATTTCAATTATTATTACGATCTCAGATTTTTTAATCTCCTGTTTCGCTGAAAATAACATGGTAGTGGCCCATTATAAAACTATAGTCGTCATCGGTAGTATTAAAAGACATTCCCGTCTTCTTCAAAGCCGAAAACCGAAGCCTTTTCTGCTCTTTTTTATTCTGGAGGTACTCAAAAAGTATTTTCGTTTATTCAGAAGAAGAGTTCTCACGGAAGAAATGCGCGTATTTTCGGGAGTTTGGGTAAGGCAATGCGTAAAATCAATTATCGTTAGTGGCATTTCGGACAGAGTCTGCAATTTTCACCACCATTGTTATTACAATATTATGTGAGCTATTGTTATTGTGAAACATACATTATTTATAAAAAAACCTAAAACAGAGCTACCATCAAAATTAGATAATACGGACATTAAACGCGAAAAGATGAATAAGTAGATATGGATATGGTAGCATCAATAGTCGTATAGCAGACAACTGTTAACCAAACAAAAAACATCTTCGAACAAGGATGGTGAAATACTGTCCTTTAAAGTGGTACTTGAAGCTATACGAAGTCACATTTTTAAACAACCCATAGTGTAGGCACTATAACAAAAATAACTACGCGACTACTTAACGGTCAACAAGTTCGCGAAAGGCGATGAAAACTGGATTCACTGTTTTGACTCGGCACCACACACTACTGATGTCGAGACAATCAGTGCCTATCGCAACTTTCATTCTTCGATGGATTTATATTAGAGGCGCGCTTTTTGTCACGGACTTCCGAGCGAGTTGAGGCAGTGCTAACATACTAGAGTAATGTTATGGAGGTCGGTGGTGCAAACCCGCATCGTGATTTAGATTTTCCGTGATTTCCCTAAATCACCCCACATTAATACCGAGATGGTCCCTTTAACATGTCACGTTACACATGTTACGTTACACACCGCTGCGTTCCACTCTACAATTCGAAGCCCACTAGCGGCACCTCACCCGAGAATAAGAACAGAGTAAAAATATTTGCCTTTACTTTTCTATTAATTTTGCTACGTAGAAGGTGGCTGCTTAGTAAAGCAAAGACCACAAAATTGAAACAAGTGAAAAAATATTTTTTCGCCTGTTTTGTGATCCTTAGGCCTCATAAAATGTAAAATGAAAAAAAAAAAAAAAAAAACCCTTCCTTAATGTACTTGATTCAAGGAATTAGGTGAGGTACTCATATGGGGACAGTGAGCCCGAAGCGTACCATAAGTGAATTAGGTCCTCATATGGGAACATTTCGCCTGAAACAATAAGTGCCACAAAAATTTTAATATTATTTTTCCAACTAGAGAACTTTCTTGCCGAAACTGTTAGTTTTTGCAATGTAGTGTCTTCATGCACTCAGGACACAGAGTAGCATTACATTTGCCACAGATGTGTCGTGTTTTGCATCTGCTATCTCGGGAATGGCACCTGTCTGCATTTGATGCAGTTGATTTATTTGGCCAGTGTGATCATCCAACTAGTAGTTCATTTTTCGCAGTGTGAAACATTCCGTTTTTCGAATGGCCTCGAATGTTGAACTCGTATGATGCTCGACCCCTTGCTTTCCTAGCCATTTATGCACTTGCAGCACACAGAAAACAAAGTGCTACTGAAATTTTTTTATCATTAGGTATTAAAAATCTCGTACAAATTATTTAAAAAGCCGTTCCGAATTGCCTGTGCTTTTATATTATAAGTGATTTACAGACTTTTAAACACGTAAGTATAAGACGAAAATTAATGACATTTCCTCAGGTGCACCTTGTGCCCATTTGAGGGTATCTGTAAAAATTACAATGAAGACATCTCAAAATACTTAAAATAAGGAAAATTAAACGTAATTATTAGATAGAATAATTAGAACAAGGTATCTTGGATGACAGCAACCAGTCGCCTTTCATGCAAAATATTTTTATTATTTTTCTCCCATTACCGGTTTCGATATGCCTAGCATATCATCATCAGATGGCGAACGGGTTTTTTATATTACAGATGGTGTGTAGTGAGATTTGTGCATCAGTTATAATTACAAAAAACAAAACACGTGAACTATGTGGCGAGCAGAACTGACATAATAATATTGACTGAGGCCTAAGCCGCGGTGGACTAGCCGAGCGGTCTAAAGCGTCTCGCTGCAGAGCGCGCGGTTGCTCGCCGTCGAGGTTCGAGTTCTCTCTGGGGCATGGGTGTGTGTTTGTACTTAGGTTAGTTTACCTAAGTTTAAGTAGTTTGTAAGCTACGGACTGATGACCACGCAGCTTGGTCCGATAGATTTACAAACATTTAAATTTTAACTTAGGCCTAAATGTTGCTACTTCACAAATTGTAAGTAGCAACATTTAGGCCTAAGTCAGTATTATTATGTCAGTTATGCTCGCCACATAGTTCACTTGTTTTGCTTTTTGTAATTATAACAGATGCATAAATCCCACTACACACCATCTGTAATATAAGAAACCGTTCACCATCTGATGATGATATGCTAGGCATATCGAAACTGGTAATGGAAGAAATGTAATAAAAACATTTTGCATAAAAGGCGACTGGTTGCTGTCATTCAAGATACCTTATTTCACCACAATCGCAGTGTTCCTCATCCATAATGGATACAAGTTTTATAATTAGAACACTAACTGTCGTCAAAAATGAGGCAGGAAGGAAGAACAACTAAATAAGACTTTCAAATGTTCAAATGTTTGTTAAGCTTAAGGGACTTAACGGGATCATCAGTCCCTAAACTTACAAACTACTTATGAACTAACTAATACTAAGGACGGCACAAATATCCATGCCCGAGAGGGGATTCGAACCCCCGACCGTAGTGGCCGTGGGGACCGTGACTGGAGCGCCTCAGTCCTCTCGGCCACCGCGGCCGAAGACTTTCAGAATATGTCTTTTGACACAAAGAAGTTACTAGTAACCGGACATAATGGATGCTGCCCCCTAGTAGCCGATTCTGAGTGATGTAAGCCAGAGCCGGCCACGGAGTGCCAAATCCCCCGTGGGACGTCTGTGCGGACCTAGTGACGCCTCAGCTTTGCTCGCCACTTCTAGGAAGTACTCGCCACATTTTATCTTACGCGGCTCTCTCTCTCTTCCTGGATATTTTCCAACGGCCAGGGACCATTTCTCTAAGCTTTCTTGCGGTAAAGAAAATGCAAAGTTTGAATAACTCATTTCAGGTTTTGGAAGAAATATACGGAAAGGTTTAAAATCGTTTTCAGAAAACAGCCAAAACGCATCTCTTTGGGAGACATTTTGCAGACCATTTGCTGTACTAGTTGAAAGTGCCTCTGTCCCCTTGCAGATGGATCTGATAGATCTGCAGTGTAATTCCCGATTCAAAGACATTATTACGCTAAAACTATTCCGAAGTTCTACGAAGGATTTCCTCGAGAAGAGTTTCCATGTCTTAGTAATGAGGCTGCAAAAGTTATACCTATGTTTAGCTTAACTCGTGTGTGATTTTTTTTGTCAATAATAAAATTAAATGAATAACAATTACGTGGCAGCTTAATTGATGAAAATCTGATGAACTTCCGTCACCTATCAGTTCGCCGACAGCTTGTACCAGATATAAATTTTATTACGTCTTCAGTGAACCAAAAGTAATTAAATATTCCTCTGGTATGTGATATATTTGTTATTATGAGCTGTATTCGTGACGGTCGGTAGAAAATTGCTACATTATAATTTTATATGGACATGTATTTGTGATAATTTATTCTATCGCCGACATCATTATATGATGATTACTATCTTGATTTTGCCTCTGTATCTATACCTCAGTTAAAAAATAAAAATTTTACATGTAACAACGTGGCTCGCACAATATTACCAGTGAAATCCGTTGCAAAACACACTTTTTTATATTTTGTACCAACAGTCAAAAAGAGTATAATGTCATTCTTTACTTTTATTTTCCTAATACGATATAGTATGAAACTTAGCTGCATGCGAGGCGATCTTGTTTTCCGTGCGCGACGGTTCTGCCATCTAGCGGCGTCGTTGGCATGTGAGCAGTAAGACGTGAGGGAATGGTCCACGGGCAGCCTGCGGGCTAATGCTGTGGCCTACTCTAATCTAAGCACTACAGTGGCATCTTTGTAGTTCAGCTATTTATCCAACAAAAAAAAAAATCCTTAAAATATTGATTGTCAAGTATAGACAACATGTAGTAAACTGACATGTTCAACATAATTACGAAATGTCGTATATATGATTATGGAACAAGAATTAATCTAATCTAATCAAATCTCTACTAGTGTTTCTCTGGCTTCGTATCGGTAGGTAGTCGTTACCAACCTCTGCTTCTGATGCAACCAAAGAGGTTCCTCCACCCTTTGATTAGAAGTTGGGTTGGCAATGCTCAGGAGCGAGCCTCAGTAGGACGCGCGAGTTTAAGCTCTCCCCACCACATCGTTTTTCCTGGGTTTTTACCGATTTCCGGTGTATTTCCGGTGGTGGCGGGGACTGGCTGGCCGACTTGGGCACTCTGTGGCTGCCCTTCGAGCAGGTAAGGCGTTCTGATTTTCTTTCCACCCTAGAGATGGTAGCAATTCTTTGTCTGGTATGTAAGTTAGACATCAGAACTAAGGTTCATTTTTCGGAATAAGATTCTCCGATCATGTGCGGAAGTGTATTCAGTTTCATTTCGGTGATTTTGCGTAGGTAAACGCGGTGAATATGTAACTAATTCGGTTTGATTACGGCTGAGAATCGGTAACCTTTGTGAGACTAGCTGGCGGTGTACGAACTCGGTTTAATTTCTTTCTAGCATGGTGGGATGCAACTAATGTGCGGGAAAATTTTTATTCTGTGTAGTGCATGTGAAATATTCTTTCCCATTTCCTCCTTCTGTGAGTGATATGTACTCCACGTGGGGTGTTCTTAGAACAAAGCCTTCAGCTACACCTGTGTCTAAAAAAAATGTTCAAATGTTTGTTAAGCTTATGGGACTTAACTACGGGGTCATCAGTCCCTAAACTTACAAACTACTTATCAACTACCTTATACTAAAGACGGCACAAATATCCATGCCCGAGGGGGGATTCAAACCCCTGACCGTAGTGGCCGTGCAGACCGTGACTGGAGCGCCTCAGTCTCCTCGGCCACTGTGGCCGGCCCCCTGTGTCTGTTTCTATGTTTCTTCAAGCATGTATCTTTCTGATTTCCTTTAGTACCTCGTGATGTCCTCTCCGTCTGTTTTAAATTGTTGTTTCGTTTCCAAACTTGTACTTTGCATTCAGACCCCCCAGTAAATTCTCTTCTAGCCTTGTACTTCCCCTTTATTAGCTTGCTTATGAAATACTAGGTATTTCTAGGGGCTGCATGTCTTCATTTCTTAGTTGATTTACTCCGACATTGAATTTATTCCACTTTTCTGATTTTTGAAGACTGGACTTCGTCCATCCGTGTAAAACCTTCCCAATCGCAGCTAAAAAAAAAAAAAAAGAAATAAAAAAAAAGAAAGGGGAAAAAAAAGAAAAAACGAGGGCAGTTACACACGCCCTCGTATGAGAACGCAGGCAATGAGGTTGGAGTCCTTCCTCGAGCATGGGTGTATGTGTTGTCCTTAGTACAGGTTAAAGTAGTTTATAAGCCTAGGGACTGATGATCTTAGCAATGTCGTCCAATAGGTTTTAAAAATGTGAACATTTGAATGGCAATAATACGATGAAGGTTACCAGGAACATCTTTTCTACATCGTTGAAAGTCAACTAAGTGAGAAAATAATGATGTATCGTGCAGCCGTATATGTGTAGGTATGGCTGGTGGGCGACGGCCCTGACCGGCCACACGCAGCGGCCTCGTGTTTCCTGCAGTCGTGTGACGGCGCTCTTACCCAACCGCCAGACACGTGACGACGCTCACCCTGAAGCACGCACTCGTCTGCGTACTCACCACCACTCCTCCTAAAAACATTACTCATATGGGAGCCTAACTACAGTACTATATTATCAGTATGGTCCCTGTTGTACCTTCAGAAAGAGCAACTCATTAGCCGCCGCTAGGTATCTGGCGTAGCTCGCTTCACTATTGAATGTAGAACTGTCCTTTTCCACTCCTCCCTGACGCAGCTCCTTACTTGATGTGTGACAAAGTTTCTAGCGTTGGACACTATTGGTGTTTATGTAAATGACTTGAACTTTGATAAAAATTTACATAACTCGTGAATCGTACGGAATCCGTAATTGGAGACTGTCGGCGGAGTCTATTCAGGGACAGTTTGCGTGAGTATTTGGGCAGCTACGCCTTGTTAAAACCATTCCAGTGAGAAATAGTCTGTCGGCTGCCTTTCTCAATGCACGGTGTCTCCAATTTTATGCAAGTTTCTGCTGACTAGTGATTTGTAGAGAATGTAGATACATAATTCTTTGAATTCACTGCATCTAGCACTGATTTTTAGTAAAACCTCCTCAATATCACAACGGTTTTGTGGAGAGCTCTCGCGTAGTGTACTGCGTCATGCTACGAACTGCGCAGCCGTTCCTGTCGAAGGTTCGAATCCTCCCTCGGGCATACATACATACACACACACACACACACACACACACACACACACACACACACACACATATATATATATATATATATATATATATATATATATATATACAAAGTCTTGGGGGCGGAGGCTACAGCAGCGTAGCTGACTGGCTGGTAGTCATGAGACAGTGGGCCGTGCTCCTGGGGCTAGCCACTCGGCCAGTTACCTACGCTATCGCAGCTCCGGCCCTGAAACTTTGGAATGGTTGTAGCTGCCAAACTAAACGTGATAAAAATGGCATTCAAAATTCTTTGTACACAGCTGGTGTCAAAAATTCCATTGCATAATAGAAACAACCATTGTTCCATTAAAAAAAGAAAACAGTATTTTAGCGTAAAAAAAAACACTTTATAAGTAATATTACAATCTGTTTGTTGGCTAACAATACGAGCCCCTGACTACCAATCCATTCTGTGAAAACCGCACATCTATTGCACTTTCCGTTTCCGCAATATTTGCGGTGCAAGTGTTAGGTTCAAATGTTTGTAAATCTATCGGACTCTACTGCGTGGTTATCAGTCCGTAGCTTACAAACTACTTAAACTAAGTGAAACTAACCTAAGGACAACACAAACACCCATGCCCCAGGGGAGACTCGAACCCCGACGACGAATGGCTGCGCGCACCGCAGCACGGCGCTCCATTACGTACGGCTAATCCGCCGCGGCAAGTGTTAGGTGATACACCCTATATATATAATGTGTGTGTGTATTTGTTGTACTTAGTGTAAGTTAGTTTAAGTAGTTGTCTAGTGACTGATGACCATAGGTTTACAAACATTGAAAAAGTAACATTGGTACGCGAAGTACCCTCCGCCAATTACTGTGAGGTGTTTTGTGGAGTACAGATGTAGATCAGAAATAGAGGTATGGGCATGTGCGAATGCCCCTTCTTGTCTTTCTCTCGCGTCCTTATCCACCTTTACCTGCAACATCCGCTTGAAACTTTAATGTATTTCTGATCGCTAGCGCTCATGGTCACATAGAAGCAGTGCACGCACGGTTGAGCACGCAACTCAATCGCTACGCCACTTCTAAATGCTTAACGATTATCTGTGGGTAAGCGCAGCGGGATGACTAATTTGTTTCTGGTTAGCTTACGTGTTAGGGGCTTCCGGAGTACGTACGGCGAAGTACTTACGAACGATGGTTTAATTTGTGTCTGCGGAGCCTTGTGTGGAGAAGGGGCAGAGGCGTGGTGTAACGGGAGCCGCAGGCGCAGCGCTGAGCGCGGTGGCGTGCCGTGGTTCGCGTGCTGACCCAGGCCTCAGCCTTTGAATCGATCCGTCCGTCCACTGTGCCGTCACACTTCAGCCTTACTCCCTCGGTTACCTTGGCTAAGGCAATGTTTCTCTTCCCCTGTCGCCAGAATTTTTCGCTGTATTTTGGAGCCGTTTTTGTAACTCAATTTTAAAACTTCTGAATAATCATCTGGCACTGTACAGCCAACTAAGTTCTTCTTCCAAGTAACAATACCCAAAAGCCACTCACCGATTCCGATAAACGTACAATGTTTCCGATAAACGTAAAATGTACGTTGTAGTCTACATAAAAATTTGACAAATGTATTATTTGTACGTAACCATATGTTACTGAGCACGTATCGTCGAAACACTAGCAGATATAACGAAAGTATTCAAACATAATTTGGGTGGTTTTTACTGGACTTTACAACTTTGCAATCACTTCTTGCAACATTTTGATATATTTCGAAATCTTCTCTCAGCTCAAAAATTTTGAAACGGTATACATTTTACGTGTACTAATGTAACATGATATTTAAGAACAAATTCAACGATACTGTTACAGTTACATCCAGAAGTCGCAGTAGTCAGACGTAAGATGGCGGTGTCCCTACATACCGTTAAGCGCGCCTTCTGTCAGCTCTGTCTAGGGACGAAGCCGGAAGCGACACCAGTGCGCCGAGGCCAAGTCTCTAGACAGTGTTGGTTGGTAGCCGTGTGGCCATGCTGATGTTTGCAGTTTCACAGTGAAACCGTAAAATTCGGGCTTCCGAAGGATTTAATGGAAACAATAAGGTCTCCTTCTTTGTCGATTCCGGGAATAACCAACGTGAAGGTGAAATCGCAAATAATACTAATGTCATGTATTACGAACCTCAGCCGTACGGGAGTAGCCGAGCGATCTGGAGCGCCACGTTGCAGTTTACGCGGCCTCCAGCGTCGGAGGTTCGAATCCTTCCTCGGGATTTGATGTTTTTGTTGTCTTTACTATAAGCTAATTCATAAGTAGTTTGTAAGTTTAGGGACTGATGACTCCGCATTTAAGTCCCATAAGCTTTACAAACATTTGAACTTCTTCTTTTTTTTTTTTTTTTTTTTTTTTTTTTTTTTTTTTTTTTTTTTTTTTTTTGAAATGCCTCATATGACAGACAGATCGCATGTATGGAGGTATTGGGGCACTTCCAACTTATATCTCACTACTGCGACTTCCGGATCTAACTTTATGGTATAAATATAATATTAGATTTGCTACATATAAAGTTTTTACCATTTCAGAAATTGTGAGAGGAGGGGAAGATGTCGAAACATTTATAACTATTTGAAGATGTGATTCCGCACATGTCAAATACAGTAGCAACCAACGAAATTATGTTTCAACGTTTATGTTATATCTCTTACTGTTTCAACAATATGTTCTCACAAAGACGACAATCGCATTTTCTGCAGAAGGGTTTTCACCACTTAAACAGCCGTGTGGGCACGTATAAAAGAGTACGTGTCTGATTTTCAGACTGAAAATGTGACATATTCGAAGAGTATCGGACTCAGCGAAAGGAACTTGGGCAGTGATACTTGTTAGTAGAAGCTTAAAATGAACATTATTCCACCAGACAGAGTTTTAAGATACTTTATTTGCACTACCAGTTTTGGACACTGCCGATTCTCAAGTGCACCTGAAAACACAACACACCCTAATGAAAGTCACACAACTACTTTTGATGTATTGATAGACAACAATGGCAATTGTCTTTTTATTTCATGCCACATTTAGTGGTCAAGCCACAGTTACAGTAACTAATAACTGAAACTTTTACTTTACATGACTACTTTCAGTGTACTACGGCACCATTCTCAGATGTATAGTTAGAGGAAAGTCACCAATTATAGTACGATATTTAGTACTGGCTAATAATGCCCTTTAGAAATATTTTAAAAAGTACATTTGATTCAGGAACAGGAGCAAAGCCGTATAAAGGAATCCACCCGACCCCAACTGGCTGTTGTATCCAAAACATATAATATCAAACAATTTTCAATCAAACGTTAATCCATACCTCAACTCAGCAAGAAATGCTGCAGTGGTATAAAAGGTGGTATTGTACTGGTGCTGTACTGCGTTGATCATTTGACACGTAATGTGCAGCACTTGTAGGAATGGATCTAGAACATAGTACGAATTTTTACTGTGTTCTATTCAAAAGATGTTAAATTTTGTATACAGAAAAAGCAATTGTCTTCAGTAACAGCCGGCCGCGGTGGCCGAGGTGACTGAGGCGCTCCAGTCACGGTCAGCACGGCCACTACGGTAGGGGGTTCGAATCCCCCTCGGGCATGGATATTTGTGCCGTCCTAGTTCGTAAGTAGTTCATAAGTAGTTTGTAAGTTTAGGGACTGATGACCCCGTAGTTAAGTCCCATAAGCTTAACAAACATTTGAACAACATCTTCAGTAACAGACACATAGTGTACCAGGCATATCAGCATATCACTGCTCAGCACAGTAGTCAACGGACATAATCTCTAAAGTATCCGGCACATTGCATGACAGTGTTTACGAAAATTATTGCTTTGTATCTTAATTAAAACATCATATGTAGTCTCAAGGACTCCGGAATCAAACCTTGAAATGCTTGCTACAATTCAAACTATCTACACTTGATAAAATCTTCTCGGGTTACAAGCCGCGTCGTGTGGTCTACTGCCCACGAGATCTCCTTTTCCATTATCAAGCGAATAACTGTCAATCCGATTTTTTTTTTTTTTTTTTTTTTTTTTTTTTTTTTTTTTTTTTTTTTTTTTTTTTTTTGGAACAAGGGAGGACAGAGTCCCAAAACCTACTCGGCGATCTCCACTCCGTAGAGGAACAGGATAGGTAATTAGGCAGGCTAACATTATTTATTTTGCCTCTAAACTTTGGGGGTGTACTTGGAGAGCCGAAGGGCCAATGCCCTTGGTTCCTAAGAGACCCCGATTGATGTAGTATTACGGCCGCTCCAGTCGTTTGGCGCGGCGGCGGTCAATGTATTCTTGCGCAGTTTGAGCCACTTGTCGAAATTGTTCCTCCGTGAAAATACAATGGTTGTTAATTACATGATAGACCTGGCTGCCCACCAACCGATAAATAGGGCGCTGCATCGCATCTGGTAATTGTACTGGATGGTGGGGGGGGGGTGGTACTTGCGATTCCGGTATAAAGGGGTAATGTACAGTGTCTTCGTTGTACTCGTGTCGTCGCACGCCCTTGAGGATCTGGAGTAAGACCTTCTTGACATCGTACTTACAAGGAAAGTACTTGGGCTCGAACAAACACATATACACCAAAATCGTATGAGAGATAATGTAAAGATCCCTTATTGCATTAGTGATACTCGCGCATCTGCAAAACTCTGCAGTCGTCCGTTAGAGGCCTCTGCGTGTGCCATGCCACATTGCACTTTGACCTGTCGGTTCGCCAGTAGGGACGGTGCAGTGTGCCTCCGAAGTTGCGTTTTGTGATGTTATTTGTGTGGTGAAGCGTCAGATGGAGCGTCGATTGCTAATCAATCATGCTAATGTATTGCGATTAGTTGAGATGAAGTTACGAAGAACCCTTCTTCGTGAAGATGGTATTAGTGTAGAAGATGAATCATTCGCATGCTTTCTCGTATCTGTTATGGTAAAGAAATATGAGCATAAGTTAGATACTGTTGTTACAAACTCATAATAATGATAATAGGGATGATAATGACGAACAACTCATTGCATTCGGTAGTGCTACGGTAAGTGCGAGAAGAGGCGATGGAAGCAGTGGCAGTGAATACCAACAGTCTTTCGGGAAGAAGGTTAAAGTTGCAACTATCATCACGGCTTTTGATGACAATTCGCTAGAGAACATGTACGATGATTATTACATAAGTTATAGTTAAGATATGTGCATTATGTATGGCGTCTACAATTGCATCTACAGTGCTGTCTGGAGCATGGTTGCAGAGCTTTGCAGAAAAACGACACCCACCAGCACATTAAGGTAGAGATCTTGTAACCAAACGTTCATACAGATATGTTTGTTGGAGCCCATGTACTTTCCTTGTTAGTGGGCATGTGTAAGTACGGGACGTGTTCCTCCGCAGCGTCCTCGTCATCTGCCGTCGCGTTGTCACGGTGTTGTGGGGGCGCGTCCATCTCCATTGGCGCCTGCCCGGCGGGCTGCACCAAGGCAGGGTCCGCGGCAGCGCCCACCGGTGCGACCGTGTCACCGGTTTGTTTGGCGACATCTGCTCGCGGTACCGCCCCCGCGTGTGTGGGGGGGTATTGAAGGCCACCGCGGCAGTCTTCACCGAGTGTAGCTTCCGCTCCAGGTCCGCTATGCGGCGGGTAGCCGCGTGCAGTGCTGCGCGGTATTGCGCCGTCTCCTCCGCAGCGCGTGCAGGCCGTCATCCGCCGACACTGGGTGGTTGCCGCTATCCCGGCGCGGAAGAGGGGCGGAGCGGCCGCAGTCGCAGCCGGCGTCGTCTTCCGTCCCTCGACTCCCGCGGTGTGCGCCACTCCTCGATGAAGTGGCAGCCGCGGAAGTTGGCGGCGTGGGGGCCACAACAGTTGGCGCACCGCTCTGCGGCGTCCCGACGTTTTGGGCATTCGCGTGTGCCGTGCGAGCCTGCGCGACGTAAACACGCGAACGCCGCAGTGCAGTTTGCGCGCACATGGCCGAGCTTCTGGCATCGGAAGCATTGCACCGGCTTCCGAACTTTCTTCGACCTCGTCTTCTTTATTTCCCCAGCTAAAGCCACAGCTTCGGCCGCAAGAAGTTGCACGGTAGCCGGCAGGAAGGTGCCCTTTGGCCGTCCCCGACTGTTATTTCGTGTAGCGCGTCCAGACATCGTTGCTGGAAAGTCGTCTGCGATGAGAATTCCGCAGCAACGTGCAGCAGCGGCGCGACGCTCCTCTCCTCACGCTGGCGAGTCAGCCGTGGTTATATAGCCGCGCCACTGCCAGTGACGTCACTGGTGCTCAGTTTCTTGACCATATATGTCGATGTTTTGGTCGCGCGTACGCCGCGCCCGCTTCAATTCCACAATTACAGGATCCCATGCCGTACTAAGCTGCAAGACGCCGTCTTTATTGAGGATCGTTTCAGAAATGTTGATCTCTACTGCCTCGTTCATTACGCTGTCCCAGAAGCTGATCGTCGCCTGCCGCGGTGGCCGAGAGGACTGAGGCGCGCCAATCACGGTCTGCACGGCCACTACGGTCGGGGATTCGAATCCCCCTCGGGCATGGATATTTGTGTCGTCCTTAGTAATAGCTAGTTCATAAGTAGTTTGTAAGTTTAGGGACTGATGACCCCTTAGTAAAGTCCCATAAGCTCTAAAAATAGCCGGTCGCGGTGGCCGAGGGGACTGAGGCGCTTCAGTCACGGTCTACACGGCCACTACGGTCGGGGGTTCGATCCCCCCTCGGGCATGGATATTTATGCCGTCCTAGTTCGTAAGTAGCTCATAAGTAGTTTGTAAGTTTAGGGACTGATTACCCTGTAGTTAAGTCCCATAGACTACACAAACATTTAAAACATTTCTCTAAAAATATTTGAACATTTTGAAGCTGATCGTCCGTTTAATAATAGATGTCTCGTCGAAAGCAATTTGGTGTCCGTTTTCTAAAGCATGTTCCATCACAGCTGACTTTTCGGGATAGCGTAGTCGTAAACACCTCTCATGAAACTTCCTGACAGATTAAAATTGTGTGCCGGAACCGGGACTCAAACCTGGACCTTTGCTTTTTGCGGGCAAGCGCTCCACCAATGAGCTGACTCACGCTCCGTCCTCACAACTTTACTTCTGCCAGTACCTCGCCTCCTACTTTCCAAACTTCACAGAAATTCTCCTGCGAACCTTGCAAGACTAGCACTCCTGGAAGAAAGGTTATTGTGGAGACACGTAGAGCGCTTGCCAGCGGAAGGCAAAGGTTCCAGGTTCGATTCCCGGTTCCGGCACACAATTTTAATCTGCCAGGAAGTTTCATGAGAGATGTTTCCGACTACGCTATCCCGAAAAGTCAGCTGTGGTGAATCATTCTTTGGAAAACGGACACCGAATTGCTTTCGAAGAAACATTTTGTATTAAACGGACGAACAGCTTCTGAGACAGCGTAACGAACAAGGCAATAGAGATCGACATTTCTGAAAACACCCTCAATAAAGACGGCGGCTTTCAGTTTAGTATGGCATGGTATCCTATAATTGCGGAGTTGAAGCGGGCGCGGCGTACGCGCGACCAACACATTGTATATATGGTCAAGGAACTGGGCACGAGGCCGACGAGAGAGACAGGCCTCGGCGCGCACGTCATACCACGTGATCAAGTGAGGCCTGAGCCGGCGCGACCGCTAGCGCATTGGCCGGCCGCTGGGGCACAGCCCACTGTCTCACGCCGGCTAGCCAATCCGCTAGCGATCGCGTCGGCTCAGGCCTCACTTGATCACGTGGTATGACGTGCGCGCCGCGGCCTGTCTCTCTCGTCGGCCTCGAACCGGACACCAGTGACGTCAATGACGGCGGCGCGAGCGCGCACGTCATGCTACGTAAGCAAGGTAGTTCCGAGCCGGCGCGACCGCTAGCCGATTGGCCGGCCGCTGGGGCACTGCCCACTGCGTCACAGCGGGCAGCCACTGAGCTAGCGATCGCGCCGGCTCGGAACTACCTTGCTTACGTCGCATGACGTGCGCGCTCAGGCCTGTATTTCCCGTTGGCCGCGCGGCGGCGCGGGTATATAACCTCGGCGGCGACCTCGAAATGACAGACAGCGACTTGACAATGGCAGAGGAGCTCTTTGTCGAAAGCTCGTGAGTAGTAAACCACATGACGCTGATTGTAACCCGAGAAGATTTTATTAATGAATATCGCCGCGAAAACATATACATATCTACACTTGTTCTCTAAACTGTCACATGTGCATGACTGCACTAGAAAATTTTAACCATCTTCAGGAAAAGAATACAAGAGAATCTTACTTTACTATTGATACAACTACGGAGTATATACAGGGTGTTACAAAAAGGTATGGCCAAACTTTCGGAAGTCTTCGCAAGCCTTCGGGTAAAGTAGTCGGCTGCGAAACGAACGTGCTATCGACTTTCGATGCCGATTGTGGTGAGAGCAAAAAATTTTTGCCGCGGTGGAGTAGCCGAGCGGTCTAAAGCGTCTCGCTGCGGAGCGCGCGGTAGCTCGCCGTGGAGGTTCGAGTCCTCCCTGGGGCATGGGTGTGTGTGTTGTCCTTACGTTAGTTTACCTAGGTTTAAGTAGTTTTTCAGCTACGGACTGATGGCCACGCAGTTTGGTCCGATAGAATTACAAACATTTGAACATTTTGCCAAACTTTCAGGAAACATTCCTCACACACAAAGAAAGAAAATATGTTTATAGTGGCACATATGTCGAAGACCTGTATGTACGCACCCATGTATTCCGTACATCCCTGCCTGGAGTCATATCGATAGTACAATAACATTTTTGTATGTTTATTCGCTGACAGTAATTTTTTTTCGCACATGCGAATGTAACAGTTTCGAGATTAAGTGTATATACTGTGATCTGTAGTATATACAAGCTCGATAAAAAGTAATGGGAACGATATTTCTCTGAAATGACTTAACAGAGGTACTTTTTGTTACACTCCTGCAACATAATCGCCCTCATTATTTATGACCTTTCGCGAACTGTCTGCAAAGCGTCGTATACCATCTGAACGTCTGTTTCTGTTGATGTACCGTATTTACTGCCTTATGTCGTAGAAAATATTATCTCTGGTGTTGTACCGGATGCTTCTCAGTGGTTCTGTAACTACGGCAACTACGATCACAACGACTAGGGTCTGATGAGTACGGTGGATGTTCCAGCATCTCCCACTGCTAGCGGTGCAGGAGGCTCTGGGCAGCAGGGGACTGATAGCCAGCCGTTTAGCCTCCTTTAGAAAACCCAACAACAACAACAGCTCTTGAGAGCAGCAGCGGCGTCGCTTCGTAAAAATGTTCAAATATATCTCAATTTATGGGACCTAACTACAGTGGTCATCGGTCCGTAAACTTATGAACGCTTTAAACTAACTTTTCCTAAGAACAAAACACAACTTACGAACGCTTTAAACTAACTTACCCTAAGAACAAAACACACACACACACACACACACACACATATCCGAGGAAGGATTCGAACCTCCATCGTGGAACGGCCGCGAGCACCGTAGCAAGGCGCCTTAGTGCGCACGGCTACTACGTCGCGGCACATGGTGAAACGGTGAATGATGGGATACTGTTCCGTCAAATGTCGACCGTACTCACCCAACGTGAGTCCCTGTAGTTGCGATCTCTTTGTCAAAATGAAAGAATTACTGCGAGGGACCCTGAACATCGTCAGAGATGACATTATCCATGCTATGGGGCAGCCAGTGCAGGACGTTAAGAGAAACAGACGCGCAGATGGTATACAACGCCTTGCGGACATTGACAGTGATAATGAATTACGGGGGCGAAGGTTTGTAACTGTAGCTACCTCTTTCAGAGAAAAATAATTGTTCTCATTATATTTCATCCAGCCCTTGGTTGAAAAGGTTTGTTGCTTGGTTATTCTAACTAGATGTGATGTTTTAATATCGAAATAAGCAAGCAGTATCATACACAGTAGGCCTACAGCTGTAATATTTTAGATTATGAGTGTGATGACCGAACTGTGCACAGATATGCATGACACACTTTTCTTTATTATTTTTCTTTCTTTCATTCTTTTTAAGAAGCGAAGATGATACATCCACTTCGTTTATTGAAGGTAATTACTAGATTTATATGATGCTGCTTCTAATGTAACTGTGTGACTTTTATGTTTCGACTCTCTTATATGTTTTATATTTTTAGATGCACTTGAATATGGGCAATGCCAAAAACTAGTAATTTAAAACACAGCTTGGTAGAATAATGTCCGTTTACAAATTTAATGAGTCTGTGGAGAGCATCCAGAAGAAAACGACATACTAGAAGCGTGAAGACATGTAAGATGATGAATATGAATGATGGTATAACAGTCTGAAAATTTTACACAGAATTGCTTTACTGAAATCATAAGATCCCATAATGGCAAATAATTCGAGGAAACCTGTGATAGTGTCCATTAACTGCATTATAAATGCAACAGACGTTGTAAATATCGGTCTTAATACATTCAACATATGTGTCTCTCTTCCTTGTCTGCGTAGGTGAAATTACAACATTGCAGTAAATTAAAAAAAAATAATTGCATAATAGTTAAGCATCTTAACCCGCGAGCACTCGCGCTATGATTATTTTGCTCACAGTAATTTTAAAACAATCGGCATTTTACCTATTTTAAATAGTCTATGTGTGTTTTCTTATAAACGCAACTAGAAATACTTATTTAGACATATTAAGTACATTCCAAACTGTTCTTTGACTGTCAGAAAAATGTTATACACGCTACCGATCGCGTAACTTTTAAAGGCACGAGTTCTTGTGGGTTAAAGGCACACAGGTAGTACGGTTTTGAAACCCCCGGCTTTATAGATAATTAAATATTATTGCTCATAAGTATGTCCACAATAATATTGGTGCATTTGCGCTGCCAAAAAGAATAACCCCCCCCCTTTCCATTCAGAAAAATTTTACGTCTGCTCACAAAGATTTCTAACATAATTAAAAATAAGAAATAACTTCACAACTGTATATTTCTCTCATATTTTAAATTTACGATCGTACCTGCTGCACGAATATTTCTTACTCACTGCTGCTCTCCATCTTAGTGGAAAATACAAATGAGACCAAACGAAAAAAGAAGCATCTAATGCGTCTACTTAAGGTATTTTACGTTGAAATTTTAACAATTTTGTAAAACTGAAGAGTAAATGGTTAGCATGTTTGTCACATGAACTGCTTCACCGTACACGCCATCAGAATATTCCGATGTTCTCAAGCGTGCTAAGTGCAGTTATGTTCAGAGACTGCAGTGCTATTATCACTAATAGCGTATACGTCCGATGTGATGCTCGGGACACTTCTGGCGCTGCTGCATGAAGTGTGGGCTGCTACGGCGCTAGGTACCCTAGAGCTTTGAGCCGTGCAGCAGAGGAGTGCTGCAAAGCGCTATGATTGA
Source organism: Locusta migratoria (assembly GCA_026315105.1). Lineage (NCBI taxonomy): Eukaryota > Metazoa > Arthropoda > Insecta > Orthoptera > Acrididae > Locusta > Locusta migratoria. The sequence goes on from CM048755.1 coordinate 458,687,053, forward strand.
GTGGCTTACTGCTCAAGAGGCGACTGCGCTGCTCGTGCTCTGCCCTGCACGACTCGGCCCCGTCAAGTACTCGCTACATTTCTGTTATCCACACTCCGCAAATACGGAATGACCGTGTTCACTGACATCCAGCTTAACCCCAGCTCACCTAGCAGCTAAGCACAAATACGACGCCTCTCTCTCTCTCCCTCCCTCCCTCTCTCTCTCTCTCTCCCTCTCCCTCCCTCCCTCCCTCTCTCTCTCTCTCTCTCTCTCTCTCTCTCTCTCTCTCTCTCTCCGCAACTCTCCGTTCCTTTCTTTCCATCTCTGTTTTTCCACAAATGTAGTATTTCCTATAACTATTTCGTAAAAGGAAATTGTAATAAAAAGTCCAGCATCACTGCTCATTCCACACCTACGATTTATTACGTTTTCCATTAAAAGGAAACTAAGTAGACTTTATATAGATACTACACTGTAATTCCAGGAGAGGAAGAGGTAAATAAAAAAAAATCAAATGTTTGTATATTCTATGGGACTTAACTACGGGGTCATCAGTCCCTAAACTTACAAACCACTTATGAACTACTTACGAACTAGGACGGCACAAATATCCATGCCCGAGGGGGGATTCGAACCCCCGACCGTAGTGGCCGTGCAGACCGTAACTGGAGCGCCTCAGTCCCCTCAGCCACCGCGGCCGGCGGTAAATAAAACCCAAAAACATCTATATTTATAGCTGTAACATTTCAATAGAAGAAAATTTATAGTTAACCACCAGTGGCTCACTAATGCATTCTCGATATAATTGTTTATGGCTATTTGTTAATAACAATCCACTCTTACTCTATCAGCGTTCACTAAGAGAGCCGTGGAGGTTCGAGTCCTCCCTGGGGCATGGGTGTGTGTGTGTTTGTCGTTAGTTTACCTAGGTTTAAGTAGTAAGCTACGGACTGAAGACCACGCAGTTTGGTCCGATAGATTTACAAACATTTGAACACTAGGCGCCGGCCGCGGTGGCCGAGGGGACTGAGGGGCTCCAGTCACGGTCTGCACGGCCACTACGGTCGGGGGTTCGAATCCCCCCTCGGGCATGGATATTTGTGCCGTCCTAGTTCGTAAGTAGTTCATAAGTAGTTTGTAAGTTTAGGGACTGATGACTCCGTAGTTAAGTCCCATAAGCTTAACAAACATTTGAACATTTTTTTTAACACTAGGCGTCCTTGATGTTGGTGTACGTAAAACACGTCCTGCTACTACAACCAGTCCTGGCAGAGCCTTTCATATCGCTTCCATCACTTTATGAATCATCATTCCGGGGTACATTAAAATATAAAGATGTAACTTACTATATCTGTTGCAGACGATTTGTCGTTCTTCCAGGCCTTGAAATCATCCGCCCTACAATGTTAAGGCGAAACGTACGCTTGAAGGTTCTATATTAATGAACAAAATAAAGGGAGAAATAATATACAACTCATGATGAAATCCTGAACGTGTATCCAAGAAAAATATATTTTACATAGATGAAATATTGTACTCATTATAATACTTCTGTTTCCCTATAGAAGTGAGCACTCACTGTACGGAGATGAATACATGAATGACTCCATGTTGACTAACATAAGTTTGTGGGACACTGCTAAGTATTTCTTTCTTTAAATTTATGTCAATGATACCGATATCACGGAATCACAACCAGACCACTGCAATGTTACGTTTGCAGTAACGATAATTTTCTCACGCAGGAAAGTCAGGGTTCAGTTTGTAATTCCTTGTATCCCCTGTTGAAAAAATAAACCGCGCGGGCACTTGGCTGAGAAGTGCACGGCTGATCCCCGTCGGAGGTTCGCGTCCGCCCTCGGGCATGGGTGTGTGTCGTCCTTAGCATAAGTTAGTTTACGTGGTCTGTAAGTCTATGGACTGATGACCACTGCAGTTTGATCCCATAGCTTTACAAACATGATAAAAATCTGATATCTGTTGGTATACATCAATTACACAAGTTAATTATAAATAATGAAGATGTTGCCATAGTACCTTACGTTACGATACTATTTTTTGGCACTGCTGTTTCCTGAATGAACTCTGTGTGGGATATTTATAAATGCTTTTCCTTAATGAGTTGTACTCAACGGGAAAAATATTTCGCCGTGGCGGAGCGGCCGAGCGCATTGAGGCGCTATGCTACGATGCGCGAGACCGTTACCCGTCGGAGGTTCGAATCCCCCCTCAGGCAGGGATGTCTGTGTCGTCTTTAGTATAAGGTGGTTCATAAGTAGTTTGTAAGTTTAGGGACTGATGACCCCGCAGTTAAGTCCCTTAAGCTTGATAAACATTTCAACATTTTGAAACAATACTTCGGAGAAGATTGTGCACGTTAAAACTAACGGGTATGTGGTTTTGTGCTAGAAATAACAGAAATCTAGTCCAGAATCTCCCATTTCTTCATTGTGCAAACTTCATCTTAATCTTACATCTTACAACAGTTGTTACGTTATGCTGCATGATTCTCGCCAATAATGAAAGCTTCTGTAGGCTGTAGTCACGCATTTATAAAGATAGGCTGAGCATTCTTTTGAGTCGGATACCGCATAGTATTCGTACAGCACTTCTTAATCTCGGCCGATATTTTGGTGCGGCAAATCTTTCCAGTTAAGCTTCGCTCGCTACATCTCACATTTTGTACTCGTTGAATCGATATTGCTGATTGCATAAGAAAAACTTTGTACCAAATGGCAAAGCTGCACGCGTACGGAGCGATACAGGCGTGCCCGTATAGCGTACGTGCGTCGTGTGGAATGTATTAACGGCAATAACGACATCGGCAACCTAAAAACTGTCTTATACAACGCTTGGAATTATTTACAGCATCGTATTTCTACAAATGTGCCTCGTGATTGCTAGATAAACAGTGAAACTTCGTTGGTGTAAGGATTAATAATTGCCTTATAGGCATATTGTGCAACCACTAGCACCAGCCGTCTGACGTTATATCTGTAAACATCGTGATCGTTTCTTGACCATTCACGGGCCTAGTAGATAGAACGGCGGAAATGGACAATCTGCGATTATTACAGCTGAGGAGGAAACTCAGAATAGTCCATAGCGCGTGAGGAAACTTGCCTTTACTATATTTTAAGTGTGTTAAACTCCACCTGCATCCATTCTAGCAAACTAAGATAAAATTACGTCATGATGGTTGAACGGGAATTGGAACTCTCTTCCGCCAAAGTACTAGTCTAATTATCGAACCACCGCGCCACCTCATTTGCTCGTTTGGGTTCGATAGATACGAAGAATAAAAAGTATTACTTTTTACCAAGTGTATATAGATGCCATTAACACTGTGGAATAAAATTTCGGAAACCTCTCTTACTGCAATTCCTCAGACAAGTATTTACAGAAAATAACAGCAATCGCAAGTGTAAGTAATAGAATGTGAAAGTGTCGCTGACGCCCGGCAACCACGTGTGAAAGGATTACTTCACGGTAGGTAACAGGATCGCTTGTTGCGTTTGTCGAATAAAGCAATTACACGTGGGCAGGAAATGGTGAAATCGGATCCGCGCAGATGGGCTTAGCGGGCTGTCACGCGCCATCAGGGTCCGCACGCCCTCCGGCGCTTTGTCCCTCTCACTCCGACAACGCTACTGTGCCCCATGTTCCAGCGCTGCGTAAAAGAAAGCCGACACTCGTAATATGCGATTTGCGTAAACGTTACGTTCCCGTTACCGCTGTTTTTCAAATTTAATACATCACATACAGCGGACGAAATGTGACATCGCGAGATATTCGGGACATATTTCACTTGCAAAGCCTAAATAATAAATTAGAAATAGCGCGGTAAATGGTAGTCAAATCAGCTCGGTGTATCGTTGCACGTAAAAACGTATATCTAGCTCAGGGGTGTCCAACTAAATTTCGAAGTGGGTCACATGATTAACTTTTATCAGTGTGGTGCGCCAAATTACAAAAAGGTTTTGTTAAGATACTATACCAATGGGGGAAAAAAAAGAAAAGTGGTTCTGTGTGGACAGAAATGCTGAAAACAAACTGAAAGTTAAAATTAACGAAAAACAAAACTGTTAAATCGATAACATGACACAAACAAACATTTTTTGTTTTTTCTTGTACAGTTGATATACATTTGAAGATACGTTCGATGTCTAAATTCTGACAAAACCATTCAGATGGCCGCCTGTTAGCGATTGTAACCCTTTAGATTTTACAGTTTTCGTTCGTGAAAATAAGAAACTGTTTTTCGATGTATGTTTTTTCCAAATGCGGGCACCTATTGAAGTGCTAACTTGTATATGTCGGGGTACTGATCGGGAATGAGACATTTTTATAAAATTATATCAGTCCATTTTAAACACAACTTTAGTGGGGAAATTTCACTACAGCCTCCTCTGTAGGTGTGACATGGCGTCTTCGGTCTTAACATAAAAAGAAGTTCGGAACTCTTTCATACAGGACCCTGGATTTTTAAAATCTCTCTAATATCTCAAATTTATTCCCTGTTCTCGAAGCAAAGTTTCGTACTTGTCGAAGGAGTGTCAATCGAGTTCGCGCAGAGACGGTATTCTAGTGATTAATATGTCTTTCCACAATCTGGTTCAGGAATAATTAGTGACATTACAACAATGTACAACACCCATTTGGAGCGCAAAGCACGCTGGTTGGACAGCGGAGAGCGTAGGAAGTTGCGACGACTGAACAGGCAATCAGCCACTGCGAGGAGAGCGGAGAGCACATGGAAATCACGCTGCCATGTTCATTTGCCATTTTTCCCTCCGAAGAAACGGTACTATCTTCATTTTCACATACCACGCTGACACTATTAGAGTTACAGACTAGCACAGAGAAGCAAAGGAAAGAGGAGAACAGCGCGATTCAGATGATGTGTTAGCGTAATTTATATTAATTTTATATCAAACGTTATTCAGAAAACTATTATTTATGCACTTGGAAAAATCCAGAGTTGATTACTGTTATTTATGTTTTCATAAAATCCAGAGGCTAAACTAACTACAAGTAACGAGCGAGGGCTCGTATTAAAGGTCTCATCGAGACGCAAAGTTTGGTATAATCATAAGTTGCAGGTGTCTTAAAAACACATTATGACCTCTTTAGTATATATTAGTTTTGCTTTTTAAAAAATTTTCTTTCTGTAAACTAAATTATTTCCTTTGTCGACCGCAATTTGTTTAAATTTATGAGTACGGTAATTCTGATCATCGCATTGGAAAGAGGACTGTAAAATCAACCTGCAAAACACTTTACCTACGTGATTGCTTAAATATTCATTGTATGACGGCCAAAAGACATGCTGAAAATACTCATTTGTTTACACTTAAGAATCTGCGGGTATAATTAGTGTTAGAAATTAAAGTATGCATTTGCATTGGAATCTTAGGGCACATCTAACGATGCCGTCATATCAACATTTCAGTAATTATTAAAAACGCAAGAATCACTGAAGCTCTGTAGGTGACGTATTACTGAATTGACCTCACAAATCGTATATAAGTGGGTGCCGGGAGCTGCCGCCGGCCGCGGTGGCTGAGGGGGCAGAGGCGCTCCAGTCACGGTCTGCACGGCCACTACGGTCGGGGGTTCGAATCCCCCCTCGGGCATGGATATTTGTGCCGTCCTTAGTCTTGGCTAGTTCATAAGTAGTTTGTAAGCTTAGGGACTGATGACCCCGTTTGAACATTTGGAGCGGCCGAGGATCAGTCGACGGCAGTTGAATCTTGACGACAGTCGTGTATCGCTAGTGTAGTTAAATCCGTTGAGACGATGGGTGACAAAACACAGCCGCAGAATCCGCCGCGCTGGACTCTGAAATGTTTTCGGACGTATGTGGACTTTAATTTTTAAAACAGTTGTCGAAACTCAAAAAATTTTCATCGCATTCTAATTTTTTAAAATTAATTAACTTTTTTGATAGAACAATAAACTTTAATAGCATTCATATCGGACATAGTCTCAAGAATTTAGTAGACATAATAATGCAATGGGCTTTAGTAAAAACGCAGCCCTCGTGTTGTAGTCAGTTATTCAGTAGATGATGCCCTATTAAAAATTCCTTGACTTTGAAATTGAAAGTTTAGTTTTACAAATAAATGTACACGTGTACGTACAGCAACGAGTCAAAGGTAGCAGGAATAAGTCATCCCCTAAGACAAAGTTAGTTGAATTAAGGATCCATACCGTTACAAAGTTAAGATTTGTAATAAATGCATGAATCTGTCCATACATTTCTACGCATATCTGATATTCATCTAGGATTTTTTTACATTTAGGTCGACGAGATATTTAGTTTCTATGTCAACTAAAAAAAGCAGATCATTCGGCTATTGCTGATTCTCCAAAAATCTAGCATTTTGTCATTTGCTGGTCATAATGGTTTTTCTATCTCTCAGAGAATGAAACGGTCTGAGGTCTGGGATCTGTTCATCCGGCGAACTTGTCTATAGTATATTCGCAGTGAGCGATGCAGGATGATTGTTACAATACTGCCCTTAGTTATTACTGTGTTTAAGGAAAACAACTGTGTCAGGTTATGGCGGTCCTGATGTTTCACAACTTGTCCCGCGGACCTTATCTTGAATAGCCCTGATCTAGTTCAAGTTCCGCTGAGTGGTTAGCATTCTGGACAACTCATGAAGAGTTTGAGGATAAAAACTATTGCCATATTGTGCAATCGTACCTTTACACCATTTACCACAGCAGGACAGCCCACAAACCGAAAACCAATATTAAGTGAAACACCTATGCAGTACAAAAGGATGTCTTTATTCCCGATAACCTGATTATTTCAAAAGACTTTAAAGCAGGTGGCTAAAAGTTGAGCAAACATCACTCACGACTTGTAAAAGATGTAAGTCTGGAGTGAATTGTAAGTATTTGCACTACTGGCAGCATTCACATTACCGAGTAAAGACAGATTCAAATTCAAATGTTCAAATGTTTGTTAAGCTTATGGGACTTAACTACGGGGTCATCAGTCCCTAAACTTACAAACTACTTATCAACTACCTTATACTAAGGACGGCACAAATATCCATGCCGAGGGGGGATTCGAACCCCCGACCGTAGTGGCCGTGCAGACCGTGACTGGAGCGCCTCAGTCCCCTCGGCCACCGCGGCCGGCAAAAGACAGATTTTCCCGTGCGAGTAACCACGGCTGTAAATTAATTCCCTTAACTCTCTTAATATAAGACCTCCTCCCGGATGTTTTGGTTGTCTACTAATTGCTATTTGACTAGAGTTTTTCTCCGTGGAAACCGAGAAAATATTAGATTCTAGTATCTAAACGTTCTCAGAATTCATAGAATGGTCAGCCTGCTACGTTTATTCAGGCCATAAAGGCAGTTTTGCCGTTGATGTTCGGCGTATCGTTATTGTATCATGCGTGTAGTTAGACCTGTGTAACAGTAAATTTACTGGCATGACATTTCATAAATTCCAATCATGAAATCGCCCCTCATATTATCAATAACAGCTGAACTCTGACAGTGGACAGAAAGTAACTTTCAGGTCATATTTATTCACGCTACTATGAAAGATTTCGGCGATGCCGGGAATGTTTTTAACAGTAATACAGCAAGTACACGTAATGATTACACTATTACTTACTCAAAAACTGATTTTACATTCATTTCTATTATACATTTAAAAAAATCACTCTGTCGTGTCGTTTACACTGACTTTGTTGGTACACAGTGTGTGAAAAGCACTACTTTAAGCTTCCAGCTCTGCAACAAAAATCGATCTAACGCAACTGGACATCGATTAATGCGGAGCTCGGACGATACGTCCAGGTACTCCATTCAAGTCTGCTTCAACTGTATGAGAGAGTTCATCAATCGTATTAGACTTTCCACTATATCGGCAATGCATGAGCAGATACTTTCAATGTGTGACGTGTTGTGGCGTAAAGTCAGCAACACACGCCAGACGCATGAGAACGATCGTGGAGAAGGCAGCAGATGACCGGCAGCCAATCATACGCCGGCGCGGCGCATCCTGGAGGGAGTAACCTATAAGCGCGCCCTCTACAAGCGGCTATATCTAGGCCCGTCTGAACTCGGCTCTGAAATACGCAGTCCCTAGGACTCGGCGCAGCTAGCATCGATGAAGACGCCGCCGCCCGAAGAGAAGAACATATAGAAATCGAGTATTGTAAAAAGTTCAGTAAATAAAACTTGTATGACTAATCTGTATAGCTGTTTTAGATGTCAACGCTTCCCAAGCGTCCTGATAGAACTTTTCCAGAAAGCTAAGCCGGGAAGAATTAAACATGACGTAGTTCGAAACGTATTAGTCAAGGCTACAAGTGAACACATTAGATCAAGGCAACATGCAGTCTTGTGTTATCTTGTTGAAATTAAGCGTCCCGTTGATTTTGAGCACACGACACAGCCACCAGCCCCTCACATCATAAATATAACCAGTCCTACAAATTATCGGCACGCATGCAACATGATATGGTGCTGTGTTTTGTATCAAAAGATATCCCATACGCTTTATTCAGGGTGTGCGGCAGTATGAAGATGACGAATACAACTTGACAACGTTAGTTCTCCGCGGAGCCCCCACATTCGTATAGGCCCATTGTGCTGTTATACAAGACCCATCTGTGAAAAGACTTAACGCTTCTTGTGTGTCCAGCCTCGTCCTCTCTGTGATATCAATATGCACCGGTCAGACCCTGCATGGGTCCAGTGTGGCCGCCCTGGACTCAAGGGTTCCACACCCTCGAGTCCCTTGTAGGATCCCCATTGACACGTGAAGCAATATGAAGGAAAGACAGACAGCAGTGACATAACATTCACAAATGAACTGGTAGACGTCTCTCTTATGGCACATAACAACTAAAATTAAAATGTTGATACCGGATGAGAAACCCGTTGCATTACATTTCCTTGTGCGCGATGTTTAAAAAAAGAAGGGCCAAAGTTCCTACGGGAGGTAGTATCGGTCTAAACTAGAGGATATATTCTAATGAAGATATGTCTGAAACCAATAAGATTATTCTACAGATTTGAAGCAAATTCTAGTTGTTTGATTACCAAGGCAGGAGGAAGACAATGCAGAGTCCTCCAGCCTCATCCCACATAGTGAACAAGATTGTCAACTGCGTAGGACAAAACACTGAAATTTCGTCATGCAAAGATGGAAAATGGATAAATGGATATAGGGAAATGATAAATTTTCTTTTCGTGAATAAATTTAGTAATCGAAGCAGCATACAGCCATTAACTGTTTATCTAGGACTAATTTATTTTGATAAATCTTATGAACACAGTTGCAGATAAAGCTCTAGTAACAGCTCTTAAAAACCAAGTCACTGAATGTCTGTCAGTATACAGAGTGCTAGGTCTATTCAGATCTATACTAAGATTCCACGAAACTTCTCGAGCAGAAAAAAATTGGGATTGAAAAGAATCAGACAAGTGGGTTCCGTATCACCAAGACGAATCAAGAGTGGCGTACCCAAAATACGTTCATAAAAGCAAGCTGATGGAATTTCGTTACAAGAAATAGTCTGACGCAAAGATTTTTATTGAGCTTTTGCTCTCTTATGATGTATCTTCTGTGCCACAAAACTTAAGCTCTCGCCTATTAAAAATTATGCTTCATCCTGAAGTTATAAGTTTCCGTGTCCCCCTGTGGAATAGAAGGTAAAACGAGGCAAGTAAGTAGATATAATGTACATCTAGTGAAAACAGAAAATTTGTGTAAGACTCGGGTTGGAAGACGGATTTCTTGGTCGTTGCCTCGACCATTAGGTTATCTTTTTTATTTTGATTATTTGGGCCTCCTTTCTCCTCAAGGAGTCCCATCTTGCGCTCTCCAGTTTGCAGATATGGAGCGCCAAGGCCCGGCTAAAATGTCTCTCTTTATGAACGTCTTCCATCTGCCAAGGTAAGGTAGGAGGCATAAAGTACCGCATCGAAGGGTGTGCATCTACCATAGGATCAGAATAATCAATCTAACTTGTATCTTTAAAGTTAATATCTGGAAGTCTTATTGTAAATGAAGAACGTCTTGAAACTGAGTTATTGATGAACTTGTATGTCTGTAATCACCTACTAAAACAAGTTTTACATTGCAAAGTACTTTCGGAAACAGACCTCTCCCGTGTCACAATGAAAACAAAACAGTTTTAATTCTTCCGCTAATAACGATATTCTTTACGACATTTTCTAGTGTTGCAAAATATTCACAACGAGAGCGTAGACGAGACGCTCATCTGGCGTTGGAAGCTGTTTCCGTTTACAAGGTCAAATTCATTTGTGGACGCAGGTCGTTCAATACTGAAGTTAGTAACGCCAGAGAACTAGAGTTAGACTGGAGTAGCCCAGTTGCTAATTAGCACGAAGCGTGGCTTACTGGCGGAGAATCTGAAGGTCTGCAAACCTCGACCGAGATAACTTTAGCACCAAGCAGCGAGGCGATAGTATTCAGTTGTTGCTACAGCACCAGTTGTTGATACAGCTACACTCCGTTTAGAAACGGAGAAATTATGTAGTAATATCACCTGCTTGTAAGAACCACGCTATTACCTAGAGAAAATGATTCTTATGGTGTGCTGTAAGCATTCTTAAATTCTTGTGTAATTCTCATGTCTTGAAATTATGGTTTCAATAGCAGTATGAATTGATTCTATTGCCATATCTGTAGAAATACCTTTCCAAAATTTTAACTTGTGTAGACTCTTTCCCTAAGTGCAGATTTCTACTTGCTATATACAAAGTGTCTCAAACGTTTTGAACAAATTGCAATTGGTGATAGTTAGTGTGACGGCCGCGGTGGCTGAGGGGACTGAGGCGCGCCAATCTTGGTCTGCACGGCCACTACGGTAGGGGGTTCGAATCCCCCCTCGGGCATGGATATTTGTGCCGTCCTTAGTATAAGGTCGTTCAAAAGTAGTTTGTAAGTTTAGGGACTGATAACCCCGTAGTTAAGTCCCATAAGCTCTACAAACATTTGAACATTTTGATTTGATAGTAAGTGTGCAAACGATTATATTGAGATCTGGAACCAACAATAGGCAATGTGTATTTATTGTGTTACTGACTTACATAGCGTACACTGCACAAGAAAAACGTAGCTGATATTAATTGTCAAAAGCAACGACCGCCCGTCTCTGTGTATCGCAGATCATGAGCTATGACAATTCCCATGCTACCCACATCGGTGGCTAGTAGTAGCGATTATCTTTCAACATATGGGCGGCAACTGTCCAAGATGACGTAATACGAACTTATTTGCTGCCTCCCCGTTCACTGGTCCACATTTCCTGGTATTCCTGAGAGATGAACTTCCACATTTCTTGGTCACCACACGTCTTGTTATCAGCGGAAAGTACGTGGTTTCAACACGACGATGGACAAGTTCCCATGGATGTTAATATCCGCAAGAACCTTCATCGTTGGATTGGAAGTGGAGGTTCTGTCCCATAGCCAACGACAAGTCATGGGTGTACTAAACCGCGGTAGAAACGGGTGAATACCTGGCGTCCAAGCTGCACCAGGGATCTTGCAGAGAATGAGGCAGATCTTCGTGCGCAGCTGCTATGCATGCCCTATGGCGGGTGGCTGTCACTTTATGGCAAGACTGGGCTCAACATGCACCACATGCTTAATGCCAATATGACTTGTATAGCCGCGCAGGAGTAGCCGAGCGGTCTGGAGCGCCACGTTACGGATCGCGAGGCCTCCCGCGTCGGAGGTTCGACTCCTCCCTCGGGCATGGATGTGTGTGTTGTCCTAAGGTTAGTTTACCTTAATTTAAGTAGTCTGTAAGCTACGGACTGATAACCACGCAGTTGAGTCCGATAGATTTACGAACATGACTTGAATAGCCTTTTCCTAGTAGTATTAGATGAGGAGTCTTATTACAAGGTTCCCGTACACTTAAGTTAATACAACTTTGCTTGGTTTCGAACTGCGTGTGTCATAGTTCAGCACTAATTTTTCAACCAACAACTGGGCAGCTACCATTTTAGCAACGGATGTGAATGAAACTAAACTCCGTCCTACAGGCCTCGAGAGGCCCATGTGGTACTAACCGGTCGCTGTGTCATCCCCCGACCGACGTCGTCACCGGGTGCGGTACGGAGGGAGACGTGGTCAGCGAGCCGCACACCCGGCCGTACGTCAGTTTTTGTGACCGGAGCCGCTACTTTTCAATCAGGTAGCTCCCCAGTTGACCTCACAAGGGCTGGGTGCACCCCGACTGCCAACAGCGTTCGGGAGACCCGGACAGTTACCCATCCAAGTGCTAGCCAAGCCGACAGTGCTTAACTTCGGTGATCTAACGAGAACCAGTGTGTCGATTACTGCATGACCGTTGACCAAGAAAGGTAAATACTGCGCCATAGTAAGGAACAAATTTTACACTTCTAAGCTAAAACATCATGATCACATTACTACTATCGATACAAACACCCTTGCAGGCAATATCAGCGTCACCTGACGAGGAATGACTGCTGGTCAGACACACGCTCGTTGCAAGTAGCATCAGTGAGCGTGTGTAGAATAGGACAGGTGCGCGATCCATCTGAGCTTGACCGAAGGCACACTGTGATGGTCCGGACATCGGGCACGAATATTTCGAAAACTGCACGACTTGTCGTGTCTTTGATGAGTGCTTGGTGAGGGTCTTCAACAGTTGGCGATACCAAGGTTAAACTTCGTCCAAACGTCGAGGAGTTGGTCGGTAAACCCTCATTACACATGGGCTGGACAGACTGATGAAACTGGACAGGCGGCGAACTGTGGAGGCAGACTTCAATGCTCGTCAGAGTACAAGTGTGTCTGAACACACAGTACTGAACAATGATAATGACAAGCCTCCGCAGCCGAAGACCCATGGATGTGCCATACTTACATCTGCATCTACGAGTGAAATGAACACGTGACCAATAGCACTGGAAGTTTGGGCAACGGTAGTGCGTTTCGTGATCTGGTGAATCTCGATGCGTTCTTCGTAATGGGGATGGGAGGGTGAAAATCCGTAGTATTTGAGTGATACAGATCCTCGACATTTGTGAGGTAAGCTGGCGGCAGCTCAGTCCTGCTCTGGGGAAGATCCGCGTGGACATCCATGTGTGCAGTGGGGCTCATACAAGCTACCATGGAGGCCAAAACGTAACTACAGCGATACGACGCAAGGCACCACTTTTGTATCATTGTCAATTCCTCCTCCTACTCCAATCACGTTTGGTTTGCGGCAAAAACCAGTTGCCACTGAGTGGGCTCTAATCTCTCAAGTTTTATCCTTGTGAACGTTTCGCGATATATACGTAGGAGGAAGCAATATTTTGGCACTTTGACAGGAGCCCATACAATGGTTGCAGACCACGTACACAGCCTTTCATGAAGATTATATTTCCCAATGACAGTGGCATTTCTAAAGAATATAATGCGCCATGTCACAAGGTCAGTATAGAGTCGGAGTGATTCGAGTGACACAATGGCGAGATTAAATTGCTGTGCTGATTGCCAACACGCCAAATCTGAAACCTATCGAACATATCTTGAACGTGGCATGAGAGCTCATCTTCCCCCGACAGCAAGCAGGTGACCTGTGTATGCAGATGTGGTGCCAACTCCGTCCATCAACCTTCCAAAGAATCACTGTTCTCATGCCAAAACGCGTCGCCGCTGTTAACCGTGCCGAATTTGGACAAACCTGCTCCTGGTAGGTGATCATAATGTCCTGGCTGATCAGTCTATTTTCCTTGTTACTGAGAATGAATCATAAAACTTAATCCAGTAACTTACTTGTACAGCTGCTCCAGATGTTTATAAAGTAAAGCTACGTAACCCTTTAGAAGGTAAATTTATTTAATCGTTGAAGTGAAGTATGTTTCGTTAATCGGATGAGTAATTTCTAAGATCAATACGTTCATTTCTCATTATTTTATTTAGTGTTTTGAAATGACTAGGATCTGTGAAATAATGAAAAATTCTGGCTGAAACCTATTGACGGTCACAACGTCTTCGAAGTGTTTTCCAGTGACATTTCCGGATCTTATCCTGACGATTTTGAGGCGGAACAATTTCCTTGACTAAAAAGGAGTAAATATATTTAATGAACCAACAGAAATTTAAAATCCAAGCTATACGTTCTATACCTATTTTAGCCAGTTTCCCAAAATTCAAACTATACGTTCTACACCCATTTTAGCCGGTTTCCCAAACTTGCCATACTGAAGTTCTCTTGCAAAATTGCGTGAGGTCGTGTCCTGCATCACACGATCCCTCTACGCTTTATATTTGATCATAAGAAAAACCTAAATGTGGAAACATAGATGGAAATTTGAAGTCTACTCCTCCAGAATGCACCTCCACTTGTAAGTAATTACGCGTGTCAGCCTAGCGGGGAAATTAGAGGAAACGAAGTCAGCACTAGAAGTTCATTTGTCACGGCGCTGCAGGACAGGATCCCATGAATATACCACTCGATTATCAAAATTGTTTGGAATGGTATGTGACATGTTGCATCGATTCAATGATATCATCAGAAAGACTCGTAGGACATGGGGAGTTGATCAGTGCCTACAATGAAAAATATAAAATATTGCATGCTTATGGAAGTGATTAGTGTACCAAAGAGAGAAAAATGCATTTATACTAATTTTAAATTAATTTGTATCTGTAATTGTCTTCTGGTCCTAAAGAGAACAGTATCGTAAAACTACAGTGAAATGAAGCGCTGCAAACTGCTATCATACCTACGGTACCTACAATTGTACGAAGACAGTCACTTTCGTTCTTAAAATGAGTATGAATCTCGTATGAACTTTAATTACCGCCAAACAAGTAGATGAAATTGTAATATTTTAATTTTTTCTATTTAAAGAGACAGTTCGTGATTTAAAAATTAACAATGTATGTACGGCAAAATATAAAATTATTTAACCGTTGAAGTACACGAAGAAGTTTATTCCTTCTCATAACAAGAATGAAACTTTTAGAAGCAAATATACTTTTAAAAATACTGTTACCTTACCATTCACTCTAGGGAATATATTTGGTTATGTCACCGAATAGCACGAAATTAGCGAACAGGTTTTCATAGAATAACATTTAATTTGATTTATTGTATAATTCCCTTTGCTGCACTTTATAGCGGATACTAGGAAATACAGTTAGATTTTGTCTGGAAAGGAGTTTTTCACAAGAAATTCGCCGTTTCCAAGAAAAAAGTTGGACGAGTAGGTCTGCGACATCCCATTATCGAGAAAAGGATCTTTTTCTACGGACTAATTATCTTGCTACTTTTACATCCAATTTCACAATTCTTCAGCGCCAGATCTGCTTTGAAATTTATTCCAAGTAAACGTACAACTCTTCTTATAACTTTTTACTTTTATTGAACTTCTTGTTTCTTGCTAGCGAGTCATCTGTTTCTGTGGTGCCTTGTAACTGTTTCTGTTTACCAGTTGAGTTTTGAAACAACGCTACCGTTACCTTTACCGTTTCTAAGTATCATGTTTGTCAATACCTACTTACCGTATTTAGATATTCATGAATTTACAAATGAAAATTTGTATAAGATAGACGTTTCCCTTCGTAGAAGTAGTAACCTCAGCAACCGCAAGCACACTGAGATCCGCTGTATAGTGGGATTTCTCTTATCAGTTAATAACAATGAAACACTACCAAACAGTTACAGTGATTGAACCCATTCTATTTTACTAATTGCACCCGGAGACGCGGCATTAGCCAACTAGAAATCATCTTGGCCCCTCTATAATAAAATCCGCTGCCCCTAATATGAATCTAAAATCATTGAGAAGCGACGACAGAAAACTACAATTATGCTGGTCAACTTTACATTTTAATTCTTATGTTCTTTGTTTCGTTGTCCACGCGATAAAACATTTTTGTAAGAATATATCAGCATTCTGCCGCAAATGAAAATGCCTCCCAGGAGTTTTGTTTTATTTCCTGAATTCTAAAAGCCCAAACATGTGTCTGGGATATGTGATGGAATGGAATGGAAAATTAATTGTAATCACTAAAATGTGTTACAGTGCAGTTTATGCGACTGGCGTATTACGTGTAAACGTTGGCAACGACGCGATGAATGACGGGAGTTGAAGGCAGCCAATGAAGTGTCGCGTTCGGACGTGCAATAAGATAGCGTGTTTGGTGTCTAATAAATTTGTCGTCAATTTCAAAATTTGTTCGGGAGTTTGTGTACATCGGTTTTACCGATGTAATTGATATTTCATTTTGAACTTCCTGGCAGATTAAAATTATGTGCCGGAACCGGGACTCGAACCTGGGACCTTTGCCTTTCGCGGGCAAACGCTCTGCCACTGAGCTATCCTGACACGGCTCACGGCTCCTCCACAGAACTTCATTCCGCCAGTACCTCGCCTCCCACTTTCTAAACTTCACAGAAGCTCTCCTGCGAACCTTGCAAGACTAGCACTCCTGGAAGAAAGGATATGGTGGATACATGGCTTAGCCACAGCCTAAGGGACGTTTCCAGAATGAAACTTTCACTCTGCAGCGGGGGGTGCGCTGATATGAAACGTCCTGATCGATTAAAATTATGTGCCGGAACCGGGACTCGAACCTGGAAACTTTGCCTTTCGCGGGCAAGCGCCCTACAACTGAGATATCCCGACACGACTCACTCCAATGCAGAGTTAAAGTTGCATTCTGGAAACATCCCTTAGGCTGTGGCTAAGCCATGTCTCCACCATATCATTTTTCCAGGAGTGCTAGTCTTGCACGGTTCGTAGGAAAACTGTGAAGTTTGGGAAGTAGGAGGTGAGGTACTGGCGTAAGTGAAGTTGTGTGGGGGAGCCTTGAGTCGTCTCGGGATAGCTCAGTGGCAGAGCGCTTGCCCGCGAGAGGCAAAGGTCCCAGTTTCGAGTCCCGGTTCCGGCACACAATTTTAATCTGCCAGGAAATTTCATATCAGCACACACTCCGCTGCAGAGTGAAAGTTTCAAATGTTCAAATGTTTGTATAGTCTATGGGACTTAACTACGGGGTCATCAGTCCCTAAACTTACAAACTACTTATGAACTACTTACTAACTAGGACGGCACAAATATCCATGCCCGAGGGGGGATTCGAACCCCCGACCGTAGTGGTCGTGCAGACCGTGACTGAAGCGCCTCAGTCCCCGCGGCCACCGCGGCCGGCTCAAATTTTCAAATGTTTCTATAGCTTATGGGACATAACTACGGGGTCATCAGTCCATAAACGTACAAACTACTTATGAACTAAGACTAAGGACGGCACAAATATCCATGCCCGAGGGGGGATTCGAACCCCCGACCGTAGTGGTCGTGCAGACCGTGACTGCAGCGCCTCAGTCCCCTCGGCCACCGCGGCCGGCTGAAAGTTTCATTCTGATATTTCATTTTGTTGTGGCGTCGCCATTCGCCTCAACGCCGCGGTCCGCGCTAGTGGAAGGCGAGCGTCAACTCGCTCCTCAGTACTTGGGTCGACGGGGGCGCCTCCAGCCACGTCACCACGGCTGCCTTCTCCGCGCGCCGGCCAATCAGAAGAAGGAGGCTCGCCGACATACGTTGGCGCACCGCAGCCACGACAGACAGTCTACGAGTGAGTACTGAGTATAGCAGAGGACTCCAGTCAACGAGTTAACGGGAGACTACGGAGAAAGTACGAGCCATCCGTCTAGTTAGCACAACCCGGAGCACTACTATTGACTGATGTACTTCAGAACTGTTTTATAGCTACCAAAAGCACAACCAAAAATTAAGTATTCGTTGCTTTTGTAATACAAGTATATGTGAACTAATCTCTTCTTTAGTTGCAGTCCCTGTCCACGATCCTTGCTAGTCACAGGGAACCTCCCGAACAAAAAATGTTCAAATGTCTGTAAATCTATCGGACCAAACTGCGTGGTCATCAGTCCGTAGCTTACAAACTACTTAAACCTAGGTAAACTAACCTGCCGACAAACACACACACACCCATGCCCCAGGAAGGACTCGAACCTCCATGGCGAGCAACCGCGCGCTCCGCAGCGAGACGCTTTAGACCGCTCGGCTACTCCACCGCGGCCCTCCCGAATATACCCTCCATAGTGCCGCATCCCGAAGACACAAAACATTTAAAATCCGAGCTAAATGTATTTTTTCCAGTTTTTACGATATGCAGGGTGGTCCATTGATAGTGACAGGGCCAAATATGTCACGAACTAAGCATAAAACGGAAAAACTACAAAGAACAAAACTTTTCTAGCTAGATGGAAGAAAACGGATGGCGCTATGGTTGGCCCGCTAGATGGAGCTGCCATAGGTCTAACGGATATCAACTGCATTTTTTCAAAATACATTCCCTCCTTTTTTATTACATATTGGTCTAGTACGTAAATAAATATGGATATTTTATTTGGAACACTTTTTTCGCTTTGTGAAAGATGGCGCTGTAACAGTCGCAAACGTATATAAGTTCATGGTATCGCGTAACATTTCGCCAGTGCGGACGGTATTTGCTTCGTGATAGATTGCTCTTGTTAAAATGGACCGTTTACCAATTGCAGAAAAGGTCGATATGGTATTTATGTATGGCTATTGTGATCAAAATGCCCAACGGGGCTGTGCTATGTATTTTGATCGTTATCCTGGAAGACCTGATACAAGTGTCCTGACCTGTCGTCGGATAGTTACGTTAAGAGACAGAAAGTGTTCAGCCACAAGTGAAACGTCAACCACGACCTGCAACAAAATGATGATGCCCAGGTAAGTGTTTTAGCTGCAATTGTGGCCAATCCGCACATCAGTAGCAAACAAATTGAGCGAGAGTCAGGAATCTCAAAAACGTCGGTGTTGAGAATTCTACATCAACATAAATTTCACCCGTGCCATATTTCTATGCACCAGGATTTGCATGGCGAAGACACTGAACGTCGTGTACAGTTTTGCCACTGGGCCCAAAATAAACTACGAGACGATAACATATTTTTTCACGCGTTCTGTTTAGTGACGAAGCGTCATTTACAAAGGTAACATAAACCTGCATAAATATACACTATTGGGCAATGAAGAATCCACGATGACTGCGACAAGTGGAACATCAGCGACTTTGGCGGGTTAATGTATGGCTCGGCATTATGGGAGGAAGGATAATTGGCCCCTATTTTCTCTATGGCAATCTAAATGGGGCAATGTATGCTGATTTTTTACGTAATGTTCTACCGATTTTACTACAAGATGTTTCACTACATGACAGAATGGCGATGTACTTTTAACATGATGAATGTCCGGCACATGGCTCGTGTGCAGTTGAAGCAGTCTTAAATGGAATAATTAATGACAGGTTGATTGGTCGAAGAAGCACCATACCATGACCCGTCTTTAGTATAAGCTAGTTCATAAGTAGTACAGGTGTGACGTCAGATGTTTTGGATCTGCGCGGGCAATTCGTCGTTGCCGATTGCCGTTGTCCGTTGTTAAACAAAAAGCCTGCTATTTGCTTCCGCTATGTAGACGATACGTTTGTTGTGTGGAGGCATGGTAGAGAGGAACTAGATCGTTTTCTTCAACACCTCAACGTGATTAATTCTAGAATTCAGTTGACCATGGAAAAGGAGGCAGGCGGAAAACTGAATTTTCTTGACGTGTCAGTTTTCAAAAAGGGAAATTGCAGATTGGGCCATACAGTTCGTCGGACGCCCACCCATACAGACCGTTATCCGTACCGGGATTCAAATCACCACCCACAGCAAAAGCGGGGCATTTTAAAGACGTTGGCGGACAGAGCAAGGAACATCTGCGAACCGGAATTACTCGACGCGGAATAGAAACACCCGAGTAATGCCTTACTTAAGAATGGCTGTTCGTCTACAGAGATAAGGAGAGCTTTGAGACCTACACGTGGAATTGAAAAAGATGAAAAGGTTTCTGTGAAATCCAAAGTCTTCCTGCCTTTTATTAAGGACGTCACCGACCGCATCGGTAAAATTTTGACCAAACGGAATGTTGCCGTTATCTACAAATCTACTCGGAAGATAAAGGATCACTTGAAATCGGCGAAAGATGCTCGTAAACCGCTGGAAAAAACAGTAAGTTGTAGGATTCCGTGTAACTGTGGAGATGTATACTTGGGTACCACAAAAAGAACAGTCAAAAAACGACTAGAAGAGCACAAGGGGAACTGTAAAAGGGGAGAGATTGACAGATCAGCTGTTGCTGAACATGTTTTTAAACCGGGGGACCTCCTTATTCAATTTGATAAGACTCAGGTTTCAGCAGCCACAAATGGATACCACGAAAGCCTGTCAGAGAGGCTATAGAAATTGTAAAACACTCCAATAATTTCAATAGGATGGAGGAGGGCGTGAAACTAAATGAAATCTTTATTTCGGTGTTGATGAAGAAATGTAACAGTCTTTCACCATGGAACGACATTAACAACGGTCGAAGGCAATCGGCAACGACGAACTACGCGCAGATCCAAAACATCTGAAGTCACACCCCTGCGCGCGATCCCTCGTAAACGGAGTTTAGTTTCAGTCAGTAGCGAGCCAGTGTGTGCATCGGACATACAAAAGTGCCACGATCCCCCTTGAAAATGTCCTCCGCAGTTGGGGACGAAACGTTGGGTTTAAATAATAAGTCCATGAGACCACGGCATAATAGCCCGGAAATTTTTAGTAATATTGAACTTTTCTGCAGTGAAAGTTTACATTTTACAATTACGGTATTGCGAATGCAAAAAGTTACGTATGAATTATTTGAAGTTTCCTGGGAGCACGAGCAAGACTTCGGACTCTTCGGACAGATAGCGTAACTGCAGGATCGTTTAAAAGTAGCTTCTGTGAGTGATGTATGTTACAAGCAACGTATCGTCATTGAATTTCTCTCTGAAAAAAGAAAAACGTGGGGAGCATTTACAAACGATTGTACAAAATCTCTGTAGTATCTGCTGTCGACAGGAGTAGAGACATTCGCTGGGCACCGAGGGCTAAATCATTTGAAAGCGGTTCGGCGGAGCTCCAAGATTTACAGTGCTAGCTTAGACCATCCTCGGCTGCCACACCTGCCTTCTTGCAGCGAAGTAAAAGTAATTCAATGTTCACAATGCATCTCAGTAGAGTGCGTAGTGTTTCCACTCGTCAACGGAACGGAATGTGCAAGCTGTTCAGTCTCTAACCCTGCCTCTAAGAGCCCTTTTAGCCATTTATCAAGCACTCATTGTTACTTTACGAAACGAAGGGTTATTAGCAAGAACTTTGCCCCTGGAATCGGCTTTCAATACGGTGACGTAATATGAACATTCAGTCACTACTGTGAAACAGAAAACATTGAAGATCTGACTCGTAGTGATCGTTCGCGATCTGTAAGACTAGCCAGCAAGCACTATCTAGAGATTATGTACCCCGATGAGAATGCAAGTGCAGTGAGTGCCGTCGATTTGGAGACAACAAGCAGGCCTGTGCCGACTGTGGGCACGCAACAGTTTCTTGACGATCAATACGGCTTCTGGTCGACCATTACGAGCACTGATATTCCCCTTTCCCCTTCCTCCCCTCTTCTCCACCCGCCGTTGTGCGTGCAGCTGGTATGCTAGCGAGCAGCTGGAACGCTTCTCTTCATCTGCTTACCGTTTTAGAATAGTATCGATGCGACCAGGTATCGACAGGTCTAGCGCATTCAGCGCCACTTGTTCACCGACAAAGAGGCTCACTCATGTTTGGAACAAATATTCCGTACACAGGACTCGCATTCGAAGGGTGATGATTCAAATCTAGCGCCGACCTCCCAGATAAGATTTTCCGTGATTTCCCAATCAAATGCCTAGATGGTCACAATGACAGGGCACGGCGAATTCGTTCCCCATTTCAAAAAACATTCCGAAGTTGTGCTCCGTCTCTAATAATCTGAAGGTCGACGTGACGTTAAACACTAATCTATCTTGTTTCTTCCTTTGTTTCGAGACAGTGCTGCGTGCAAAGTCAGACGCCTTCGTCCTATAGGGATAAACCGGCTGGAATGGCGTATGGAATCTTCTGGTATCAACCAGTTTAAGTAGTCTTACTCATTACATACTATCGCTACGTCGTTCTAGAAATCGTCATAATTGGATAACTTCACTAGAATTTCCTTGGGTTAGTCGGGATGGACTTGCCCAGTTACCTTGTGTACTTCATGACACACAGGAAGACAATGACGTTAAATTCACAGCACGGAGCAACACAATGTTGAATGTTACCTATTGTGCGTAAAATGAAAAAAAATTATAATAAATAAACATAACCACACAGCCTCTAGAAGTAGGGACTGCTAGAAAGTTAACGAGCAACGACAACATAAAATTAGATGTCGGAAAATCAGATGGCAGACTGAGATTCATTAGAAGAATCCCAGGTGGATGCAGCTTAGAAATCTTGACAAATTCTTGATTACACAGTATCAGTCTAGGGCAATTCACAATTATGTATAACAGATGAGAGATATCAAATATACAAATGTTTGTCAAGCTTAAGGGGCTTAACTGCGGGGTCATCAGTCCTTAAACTTACAAACTGCTTATGAACTACCTAATACTAAAGACGACACAAACAACCATGCCCGAGGGGAGATTCGAACCCCCAACGGGGAACGGTCTCGCGCATCTGTGTATAGCGGGGCGGGCAAACTAAAACTTGCTCGTAAAATGTTTCGTGTACTGTAATATAGGCAACAAATCCACTCATCGAGCTGGTGGCGAATTTCCACATTGAAGTTGCAATTTTCAGGACAAGTGTTGTTTTTACTTAATAATGTCAAACATAACGTCAAACATTGCATAAAAATAGCTTGACAGATACAAAAAAATGTTCAAATGATTGTAAATCTATCGGACTTAACTGCTTGGTCATTAGTCCGTAGTTTACAACCTACTTAAACTAAGGTAAAGTAACCTAAGGACAACACAAACACACATTCCCGAGGGGGGGGGGGGGGGGTGCTGGAACCCTCGACGGCGCACCGTAGCACGGCGCCCCAATACGCACGGCTAATTCGCCGCGGCTGACAGGTGCAAATAATGCTCACAAGGACTGCTGGAAACAAACATGAAAATTAAGCGACCAAATCAAGTAACAATCTAGATTAAAAGTCCAAGAAAACTGAAAGAAATACACGATAAAGCTATGGAAACGATAGCAGATTAAATCGAGTCATACTAAAATAAATTGAAACAGAAAAATAAGAGCATAAGACAGATGTAGAGAATATGCCGGAAAATATGAATCACGATCCGAAAATGAAGAGCAAAATCAATTATAAAATAATCTGCTAGGTTTTATTTCGTAAATGCCTTGCAAATACGCGAGAACGAAAAAATGCCGAATTTTGTTAACTACTTATAAGAATGTAACACTACATTGTTCACATTCATCACTTTGGATTTGCAGCTCTTCAGTTTTTACTTGTTTTCAGTAAAAAATATTAGGTGTGACATCCGCCTGATATACAAAACACAGTTTTTCCTTGTTACTCGTCGTATATTTAACTACATCTGTGCCATCATCAGTGTATTTGTATTTGTTTACAGCTTAGTCTTTCATTGCATGGTCATTTAGGACCATTTTTACAACATTAGAGATTGGTAGCGTTCAAATGTTCCAATGTTTGTAGATCTATCGGACTCAACTGCTAGTCCGTTGAATACAAACTACTTAACTAAGATAAACTAACCTAAGGACAACACAAACACCCATGCCCGAAAGGGGACTCGAAACTCCGACGGCGAACGACCGCACGCTTCGCAGCTCGGCGCCGCAGTACGCACGGCTAATTCGCCGCGGCACTGGTAGCGTTGACATAGTTGGTTTTGGCGTATATTCCATCTCCAGCGTTTTTGTGAGCTACGCACAAATCATATACATATTCTGCAGACCTACTATTGTCACACTCAATTGACGCTTTGGGAAGAAACAGGCCCTGTAAGCTTTGTTACTATGCACCCAAACTAAACTGTAAGTAAATAAAAGCCCTCTGATGATGGCGCAGTGGTGCTGAAACATGTCTGGGTAACAAGAACAAATAGTGTTTCATATATTAGGCGGGAGCTATACACATTTTATTACTACATCCTTCAATATGCTTCTATAACCTCTTGTCCTTTGATGTAGATGTGAAACATTCATTAAAGACATTTGAAGAGAAGTTATGAAGTAAAGACACTGTTATTTTGCTCTAGGTTTAGTTTCATGGCCTGTCGTATTCTGAAAGTCACTATACCAACATTCATATTAGTTTCTGCAAATAACGGCTCGGTTGCTTAAATTCTGCGTTATGGCGTGGTAGCTGCTAACATTCGCTCCGAGGTATTGACATTGTCAGTTGAGTTACATAAAATTAGTTTCAGGCCATTTTAACTTTCCCCGTCCGATATCTATGGGTATTTATAAGAAGAGATTATAGCGGTTAGATCGTACATATCTATCAGTCCAAAAAGTAGATTTCAGACTGCAGTTCTTTATAGTAATATTACCGAAAATGAGGCTAAAATGTTCAAATGTTTGTAGAGTCTATGGGACTTAACTACGGGGTCATCAGTCCCTAAACTTACAAACTACTTATGAACTACTTACAACTAAGGACGGCACAAATATCCATGCCCGAGGGGGGATTAGAACACCCGACCGTAGTGGCCGTGCAGACCGTGACTGGCGTGCCTCAGTCCCCTCGGCCACCGCGGCCGGCGAAAATGAGTCTGTTGCCGTTAGTAAGCCGTTAAGGGTAAGGAACGACAGAGAGAAAGAGAGAGAGAGAGAGAGAGAGCACATTTCATCTTGAGATTGTTAAGTTAGCACGACAGCATAATGGGATGTTTCAAACAATTTGAGAAGGTGAAGCTACAATAAAGCTTTCTGCACAATGGAGAGGTTCGCCTTAATATTTCCGAGACCAGATGTGCTGAACAATATTTCAGCATGCGTATTACTTTCACTCACGCAAAATACGTCCAGCGTTATGGTCAAGAGGCAATGGAATTAGACAGTTATTGATTTGTACGGAGACGCGCATAATATATTTTTCCTGGCACCGTAAAATAATAACGAAAGGTTGAAACCGCTATTTGTGTTTTTTATTACGTCCATGAGATCATATAGAAACATTGGCGTGATTAAATAATTGCAAGTATACATTAAGGTGCTAACACAAAGCTGATGCCTTGCTTTAGTACTGGATTTGTCCGCCTCCGTAGTCCAGTGGACAGCGTGGTTGGTTGCCACGCAGGGGGCCCGGGTTCGATTCCCGGTCGGGTAGGAGATTTTCTCCACTCGGGGACTGGGTGTTGTGTCGTCCTCATCATCATTCCATCATCATTGACATGCAAGTCGCCGAAGTGGCGTCAGATAAAGAGACTTGCACCAGGCAGGCTGAACACGACCCCAGTTGGGGTCTAACAGTCAGAAATGCCACACGATCATCATCATCAGTACTGGATTTACATGATCCTTAATAAAATGGTGAAGATGTTAGTAGATCCTATTTTTGTTTGTGTGGCTATCTATGGCAGCAGATATTAAAATTAATTACCAGTTTACACCAAACGCGTTTAGCTTTTTATTCACGACGCGGTGGGATATAAATATTGTAAATTAACACCTTAACTGAATTATATGCTAACTTTATACGTAATTTGCAAGAAATCTTTATACTGACTCTAACCTATATAAGAAACAAAACGTACTCATATATATAGAACGCCAGAGGATGGTTTTGTAAATAAAAAGCGGAATGAGTCTGGTATAAAATTGTTTTATTTGCAGTCAGATTAAGACAGAAAAACCAATTATAATTCATAAATGTCATCAGTGAAACCATGCGCTTGTACGAAGTCGCACGATACGTCGATCCCCGGTTTTTAATGAAGTACTGGCGAGTAGTGTAATACTTGGCGCGGAAGAGAACATGGCGAGCTATTAGGCGTGCGGCAATCTGCTTGGCACGGTGTTTATCAGGCGACGCTGATCGATGCGCGCGTAGCTGGCAGCCGCTGTGTCCGCGGAGGCCGCGCAGCTGCTGCACCGAGACCACGCGCCACGTGGCCACCGCCTCCACAAAAACTTCCTAACAACGGCAAATCGCAATTTACATTCAGGGTCTTTAAAGCTATTTACGATCAGAAATTACTCGTTGTAAGTAACTTAAAGACCCCCCCTTTTTTCTTTGGCCGTAAATGGTAAATGGTGAGCCGTTTCCAAAGAAAGCCAGTTAAAATAACGTGATGCGATACATAAACTCGTACTCATGAATAAAATATGGCCAAGGCTGTGTGGCTCAGAAGCTGCAACAATTGACGAACTAGTTGCCATATAAGGGAATAATGTTGTTACAATCACTTAGCTACAAGATAATATCTTTTGTTCATAAATTCTGCGTGGTCTAAGGCGTCATGCTACGGACTGGGTTGCCCTTACCGCCGCATGTTGGAGTCCTCCCTCGTGAATGGGTGTGTGTGTGCTGTCCTTTGTGTAAGTTAGTTTGATAACTGTTTCCCCAAGAAATTAGTAAAATTTAATTCTAAGAAACCATGCAAAAAACCATGGCTTACTAAAGGTATAAAAATATCGTGTAACCGAAAAAGGGAACTATATCTGTCCGCAAGAAAGAGTAATAACCCAGAAACAATAAAATATTATAAAAGCTACTGTGCTACATTAAGAAAAGTTATTAAAAAGTCAAGAAGCATGTGCATCATGTCTGAGATTAGCTCCTCTGATAATAAAATTAAAACAATTTGGAATATTATTAAAAGGGAGACAGGGCAACCAAGAGCAGAGGAAGAGGGTATTACCATCAAAACAAATGAAAACTTTATCAACAAAAAGTCAGAAGTTGAAAACATTTTTAATGATTACTTTTTAAATGTTGTGGAGAAAATAGGATCTAAATGTTCATTAGAAGGAGCAAGGCAATTAATGGAAGAGGCCATACCCACACAATTTGATACAATTGAAATTCCACCCACCTCACCTTCAGAAATTAGGAAAATAATAAACTCTCTCAAGAGTAAACGGTCATATGGAATTGATGGCATTTCCAGCAGGGTATTAAAAACTTGTTCCCAGGAGATAAGTAGGATTCTCAGTCATATTTGTAATAGCTCATTAAAGCAGGGTATTTTCCCAGATAGACTGAAATATGCTATCGTTAAACCTTTGCATAAAAAAGGGGATACATACGATGTCAACAACTACCGGCCCATCTCACTTCTGACAGCTTTATCAGAGATTTTTGAAAAAGTTATGTATTTTCGAATTGCTTCACATATTAGTATAAATAAAGTTCTAACAAAATGTCAGTTTGGTTTTCAAAAAAGCTTTTCAACTGAAAATGCTATATACACCTTCACTGATGAAATATTAAATGCTTTGAATAACCGGACATCACCAGTAGGGATTTTTTGTGATCTTTCAAAGGCGTTTGATTGTGTAAATCATGGGATTCTTCTAGATAAGCTTAAGTATTGTGGTATGAGTGGGACAGTGCACAAATGGTTTAAATCATACTTAACTGGAAGAGTGCAGAAAGTTGAAATAAGCAGTTCACATGATGTAGATGACACAATTAATTCTTCTAACTGGGGAGTTATTAAAAATGGGGTCCCACAAGGTTCGGTCTTGGGTCCTTTGCTGTTCTTAATATATATTAATGACTTGCCATTCTACATACATGAAGATGCTAAGCTAGTACTTTTTGCTGATGATACAAGTATAGCTATCACACCTGACAAACAGGAATTAACTGATGAAATTGTAAATGATATCTTCCAGAAAGTCATTAAGTGGTTCTCTACAAATGGACTCTCATTAAACTTTGATAAAACCCAGTATATACAGTTTCATACAGTAAATGGCATGACACCATTAATAAATTTAGACTTTGAACATAAATCTGTAGCTAAGGTAGAATATTCAAAATTTTTAGGTGTTTGCATTGACGAGGGACTGAATTGGAAGAAACATATTGAAGATCTCCTGAAACGTCTGAGTTCAGCTACTTATGCTATCAGAGTCATTGCAAAATTTGGTGATATAAATATCAGTAAATTAGCTTACTACGCCTATTTTCATTCACTGCTTTCATATGGGATCATATTCTGGGGCAATTCAACATTGAGTAAAAAAGTATTCATTGCACAAAAGCGTGTAATCAGAATAATTGCTGGAGCCCACCCAAGAGCATCCTGCAGACATTTATTTAGGGATCTAGGGATACTCACTGTAGCTTCACAATATATATATTCACTCATGAAATTTGTTATTAACAATCCGACTCAATTCAAAAGTAATAGCAGTGTGCATAGCTACGACACTAGGAGAAAGGATGATATTCACTATTCAAGGTTAAATCTAACTTTGGCTCAAAAAGGGGTGAATTATGCTGCCACAAAAGTCTTTGGTCACTTACCAAGTAGCATCAAAAGACTGACAGATAGCCAACTAGTATTTAAAAAGAAATTAAAGGAATTTCTGAATGGCAACTCCTTCTACAATGTAGATGAATTTTTAGATACAACATAAAAAAATATATATATAAAAAAAAAATAAAAAATAAAAAATTAAAAAAAATTTACAAAAAAAATTCTTAAAATATAGATTGTCAAGTATAGACATAATTTACTAAACTGACACGTTCCACATCATTACGAAATGTCGTATACATAATCTAAGGAACAAGTATTAATCTAATCTAATCTAATCTAAGTAGTTTGTAAGTTTAGGGACTCATGACCATAGCAGTTTGGTCCAATAGGTTTACAAACATTTGAACATTGTTCATAAATTCAAACTGCAAGAGAAAAAAATGACACATCAGAAGGGGACTTTTTCGTATGAGTTTGTCATATTAGTCAATTTAATTAAAACATATTTTTCTTTACTTTCTAAAAATGTTCAAATGTTTGTTAAGCTTAAGGGACTTAACTACGGGGTCATCAGTCCCTAAACTTACAAACTACTTATGAACTACCTACAACTAAGGACGGCACAAATATCCATGCCCGAGGGGGGATTCGAACCCCCGACCGTAGTGGCCGTGCAGACCATGACTGAAGCGCCTCAGTCCCCTCGGCCACCGCGGCCGGCCTTTACTTTCTGCTTTAAGCAAATAAAAAATAACTAAACGTAAAGTGGTGTAATGTAACCGAGAAAATAGGTTAAGACCAGATAAAATACGACTAAATTAAAGACAAAAGTGGTAATAACAACCGATTAAGATTGCGAAAACATTGCGGAAGCAGTGTAAAAATGGAGAAGACAAAATTTAAGGCTTAAGTCGCTTGAAAAAGACACACAAACACGTAAAAAGAAAATTTGTTCGTAATATTACAAAAAAGGAACCTACTCATATGAAACATTATACGTACATTTCCCGGAACATGATAAAAATCAAACCTACCATAATGTTTTAGCCGAAAATTGCAGGAAAAATTGGGATAAGGACTCGATTACTAACCGGTCCCGTGTGTTAGATTCCCTTCCCGGACGTTATATTTATTTATTTATTTACGTTTGTTTTGTTACTATCTGACGATGCATCATTCATTCTACCACGCTTTTGGTCTGTTGGTTGGAGCGCAATTAATCCACATCATTTACAAGTGTCATAACGCCGCGGCGGAGCGGCCGAGCGCGTTGAGGCGCTATGCTCAGATGTTCAAAAAAAATGTTGAAATGTTTGTAGAGTCTATGGGACTTAACTACGGGGTCATCAGTCCCTAAACTCACAAACTACTTATGAACTAGCTAATACTAAGGACTGCACAAATATCCATGCCCGAGGGGGGATTCGAACCCCCGACCGTAGTGGCCGTGCAGACCGTGACTAGAGCGCCTCAGTCCCCGCGGCCACCGCGGCCGGCTGCTCAGATGTGCGAGGCCTTTCCCCGTCGGGGTTTAGAATCCCCCCTCGGGCATGGATGTTTGTGGTGTCTTTAGTATAAGGTAGTTCATAAGTAGTTTGTAAGATTAGGGACTGATGACCCCGCAGTTGAGTCCCATAAGATTCACACATATTTGAAGCATCATACATTTTACAGAAATGTACACTCCATTTGTGTTGGCACCATTATTAGCTGTGGTTGTCGTTATGTGGAGCACATCTCTACGTTCATGTGAAAGCGAAACACAAATTGTTACTCGAGGAGATGCTATTTCTTTCTGATATTTTATTTAAAATGGGATTTCTTGCAATTATTTTGTCAAATGTTACACCTGCCGGAAGGAATGTGTCCCAGATGTACAAAAATTGAGAGTAAAATTAATTTCGAGGTAAAAATTAGTCTGAAGTATACAAAGAGGATTAGTGGAGTTCCAGTCCACAGATTACTCGAAAAAGATATGTCAGGAAAACGGGAATAAAAATAACGTCCCGTTCGGGAATCGAACACTGAGCACTAGGTTTTTAATGGTGTGCTCATCTTCTCAGACACGTACATTAGGGATAGCTGACGCAGTAGGACGGACACATGTGCTGATCTTCTCAGACACGTACGTTAGGGATAGCTGACGCAATAGGACGGACACATGTGCTCATCTTCTCAGACACGTACGTTAGGGATAGCTGACGCAGTAGGACGGACACATGTGCTCATCTTCTCAGACACGTACGTTAGGGATAGCTGACGCAATAGGACGGACACATGTGCTCATCTTCTCAGACACGTACGTTAGGGATAGCTGACGCAATAGGACGGACACATGTGCTCATCTTCTCAGACACGTACGTTAGGGATAGCTGACGCAATAGGACGGACACATGAATCGCGTCACGTTATTCAAACCGAAATTTCGCGGAAACGGCGGAGCGTTGGCGGCCAGACGGTGGGCCTTTACTAACAACGAGGACTTCGTTATCCAAAAAGGATCGAGGGCGGTGGCGCAGTGGTAACACAATGGACTCGCATTCGGGACGACGGCGATTCAAACCCGCCTTCCGCAATCCTCATTTAGGTTTTCGATAATTCAGCCGAGGCAAATGCCGGGATGGTTCCTTTCGCAGGCCACGGCAGATTTTCTTCCCCAACCATAGCAAAAACAAATATGAGCGTGTACTCCGTTACTGATTATGATGTCTATTGTACTGATTTAGATTTCTGTCTCTAATGACCACGATGTTGAAGCCGAAATGTTCAAATGTTTGTGAAGTTATGGCACCTAACTGCAGTGGTCATCGGTTCCTTACTTACAAACTACTTAAACTATGTTCAAGTGTTTGTAGAGCTTATGGGACTTAACTATGGGCTCATCAGTCCCTAAACTTACAAACTACTTATGAACTAGCTAATACTAAGGACGGCACAAATATCTATGCCCGAGGGGGGATTAGAACCCCCGACCGTAGTGGCCGTGTAGACTGTGAGTGGCGCGCCGCAGACAGCTCGGCCACTGCGGCCGGCTAACGATGCCAGTTATGTAAATAAGCAGCATTATTAACAGTGAGTGCGTGGTTGCTATTTTCTTCTTTGCAAGATTAAACTTGCATTTCTGCACAGATACACTCTAAAAAGGACAATTTTCGAGAAAATAGTAGGAAGCAAATCTTTATTCCAAGTGCCATTATATATTAGACAGTACATTTGTTGATAGAACAATTAAGACGTTAAGACGTTGAGTTTTTAAATGGTAGAACTGTAGTCAACAAAGCACTCTTCTCATTAAAAAAAATTGGAACAACATTAGGGAAGCACAATTTGGCACAAAGACATTCAAGTGCTTTGTATGTTCAGCGTGAAATGCAAGCTGTAATAACCAAAATTTTCGCTTTGAGGATTTGCACGCCTTCTGAGTAATTTCATTCCCTCTAATTCCAATGAGACTAGAGCACCGAAAACATTGCTGCACGCCTTGCTAGCAATATTAGCCGACAGGTGCAGGGGGACGACCCGCGGATGCCCGCGTTTCCTCGCTCTCAAGTAGACTCCCCTACTCTCCAAACTACTTTTCCGCTACACTCGTTCCGAGACCTACTAATATATATATATGTCATGGTTGAAACTAAAATGTTGCGTAAGAAATGGGTTACGATTTTACATTGTTGGCCATCAAAACTGCAAAGCCAAATTTTTGTGAGATAACACACTGTACAAAGATCACATGACGAAAGTATACCTCCCATGTGAAGGGAGGAAGAAAATGAAGTAAGTACTGAGAGTTACAAGCTACAATCACTGCTACATACTCACCACGATGCTTTCACATTTTACCAAAGTTGATCTGGTGTCTTAGCGGGTGTTGTATTATGAGCAGATCGTTCCACGATCATCGACCAGGCATGTGAGATCGGGAGAACAGTGAGACCACGACAGAAATGCAAGCCGACGGACAGGTCTCGATGAGCACGTGGCACGAGTGGCCGCAGTTAATCCCGTTGCAGTGTGCCTCTCGGCAAGCAAGGACAACAGGCTCCAGCACTGAAGAGGAGTACCCGCTACGGGTACTAGAGGGGAGTGGAATTCAGCGGCTGCAGGACCAGAACGGCCAAGCATAATGCAACAGTCTCTCACTACGGTGTCTCCATAATGTATTACGTCCGTCCTGGCGGTGCAGGCAGAATTTTGATTTAGTGCTTAAAACAATGTCGTGCAATTCTCCTACCCAGGGCCGCCGTTCGTCACACCACCGCCGGCGCAAACCCGTGTGGCTCTGACTCAGTGATAAACGCAGCAATGAGTGTCCAGTTTGCTACAAAAGACGTCGAATACAACGCTCGGACACTGACTGTTGCATAACGGACCAGATTCATTGTGATTTTATTCAATATGAGGCAGAGCGATCCATCACTGCCATCGGCACAATATAGCTGTTATGACGAGTAGTGATGCAGCGATTTGGTTGCAATCCGTCCCGTCAGTCTGTCGGTCCCTCCTGCAACCAGCGATTAAAAATCCGCAGCAACTTTCTTTGTATTGTACGACACGATCATCGATTTCTCTGAAGGATAATCCTCAATCACTACACGTTTCCTCATTCGAACTCCTAAACATGCTTTGAAGACGTTTGGCCGGCCGCAATGGCCGAGCGGTTTGCGGCACGTCAGTCACAGTCTGCACGGCCGCTACGGTTGGGGGTTCAAATTCCCCCTCGAGCATGCATGTTTGTGTCGTCTTTAGTATAAGGTAGTTCAAAAGTAGTTTGTAAGTTTAGGGACTGATGACCACGCAGTTAAGTCCCTTAAGCTTAACAAACATTTGAACATTTTGAAAGACGTTTGTTGTCGTCTAGGAGGGATACTGAAGCTGCTTATGCAGAACAACCGCACTAATGAACAATTCCAGTACGTCAACGCGGTCGTAAAGTGTGTGTATGTAGTTTCTGCAGCTAAAAAATAATAATGGAATTTTTGTGGAAAAAGTAACTTTCAACTTTCGCAGCCAAAAATATAAATTTAATGTTTGAAAATGCAATGGAAACGATCTTTCCAAGTAATTCATTGGTATCGCAGGCTCATCTTGTGTACGCCCGAACTGCAAGATTATGAAAATTGTTAACGAAAATTCGTTGTTGTACAGAAAACTGCTATTAGTCAAAGGTCCCCCGTGTTACTGGATCGTTATAATATCTACGCACAAAAGAGTGACTAACGCTGTAACTCAAGTACAAGTGTAAACTTGTAACAGATGACGGCCCTTTTTCATAATGATTCGACAGTACTGTCCGGTAATTCCCACGTGCATATACAGGTTGATCGGAAATTCCCGTTACAAACTTGTAGGACTTAAAGAGGGTAGTGAATAGAAATCCATGGCCGGAAACGTATCGTTTCCGTTCTACGACGGTTTCAATTCACATGATTATCTCATCCATTCGTACTTGAGGAATGTAATCAGGCGTGGCCCAGTAGAATTGTTGCAATCAATTTGAAAAGAGTACTGAATTGTTCCGTTATTACTTACGCATTTTCATTACAATTAACACCTTATGATTTACATTAGACGACAACAAAAAGAACCCAGCATCTACTGCACCAGCCGCATCGTACTGATGCATTACAGCAGCGGGTCGATGTGGCGACCACCAACGTCGTTACACACTGTACCTCCGAAGAATGTTCTGGTACGTGTCTACCCTGTTGCATAGCAGGACAGGGAACTCTGAGACGTTTATCAGTCCCTAAGCAGATGTAGACGAGTTACACATCTGAATTGAAACTGTCGCCGGCCGCCGTGGCCGAGCTGTCTGCGGCGCTCCAGTCACGTTCTGCACGGCCACTACGGTCGGGGGTTCGAATTCCCCCTCGGGCATGGATATTTGTGCCGTCTTTAGTATTAGCTAGTTCATAAGTAGTTTGTAAGTTTAGGGACTGATGACCCCGTGCTTAAGTCCCATAAGCTCTACAAACATTTGAACTTTTTGAAACTGTCGTAGAACGGAAACGATTCGTTTCCGGACACGTGTTCTTATTCAAAATGTTATGTACTCTCTATCCGCTACAAGTCCTAGAAGTTTGTAACGGGAATTTCTGACTACAATATATACACGGCGTTGAGATTTCCCCGTACTTTGTCCCACTGAAGTAGTGTTTCCTGTTGCTGGAATTCTTCCCTTATACTTATGGTTATTATTCTGGACAGAACCAGTTTACAGCCATTTTGCCACTAAGTTCAGGACTGCAGATTTTGCTGGGCGTTTTGAGAAAACACTCGAAGTCTAAAGCTCTTGCGCAAACAGTTGTGCAAACGTTTTCCACGAATACTGCTTCGCATAGGGCTCGACAACAAACAGGCGCTGTTTCATCGATGAGCATCACTTTGTGTTGCGTTCGACTGGCCTCTGAACACATTTGCTCCTCTTACTCAAACGTAACCGCACAGCGAAACACTCGGAACAGTGCTTACGGGAAATGCGATAACAACAACTGGTGCATCAAAATCAGGGCTTCTAGCATTTTCTCTGACGTTCATTTCTCATGTTCGTTAGCACTACACAATGTCCCGCCAGTTTTATAAATATTTGCCTGGGTAGTTTTATTTTCAAATAGTGGTTCACGTTTCTGGGAGTAACTAATTACTTAAAATTGTCATTTAACTATATAATATATAGCGGTAATCAAAGTCACTAATTAGTTCACACAGTTACTACCACATATGTATAGCTGCAAAACAGAAGATCATGCTTTCAGGTAAAACCACTTTAATTATGGGAAAGTTTTTAAACATCTATAAATTAAATGGTGTAACTTGGAAAATGTAGAACAAAATATATAGCGTATATTTTGTTATGAATGAATGGTATAAAGAGGGCACTGCAGTCGTCTATGGCTTACGCTAAAGCCAGCTGTGTCGTAATTATAGACGGCTGCTTTAGTGTAAACTCAAACCTCAACATGCACGATCAAAGCAAGTGTAATTTTTACGTACATTTTACGGTATTTATTTTGTTACGGAATGGAATAAAGGCTTATAAAACTGTGATATGGCAAAATGTTTTTGTAACTACTTCTTCCACGTTTTTTAACACTTCAATGTCTATTCACCTTCAATAACAAATATTTGCGACTGATTGCTGTTACCTTTTACTTACCGTGGCTGATATTTTATATTTTGTCTTGCTCTACATTTTGGTAATTTTTAGTTCTCCTTTTCTTTTGAAACTCCGTTGACAATATTTTAGAATCACGTAATTTAGAATTTCACTTTGTTTGTCGAAGGAAAGCTTCTAAGGGTTTAGCTGATGGGTGCCGAGCTTCAAGGTATCCCATTGAGAAGAAAAGATCAATTACGTCGGAGGCCATCCATTGCGACCATTTCTTCCACCAGTCAAAAGATTATATAACCACGGACATCCACGTCTTGCGTTATTTTCACAGTCCTAGAAGATAGGTTAGCGTTTGTAATTTTAGAGAAAGTTGTTGATAATGTTGAGTGGAATACCCTCTTTCAAATTTTTTAGGTAGCAGGCGTAAAATATAGGGAACGAAAAATTATATACAACTTGCAAAAAATCCAGACAGCAATTATAAGAGTCGAAGGGCATGAACGGTACGGAGTGGTTGGGAAGCGAGTGGGACAGGATTGTATCCTTTCCCCATGTTATTCAGTCTTTACATTGAAAAGGCTGTGAATAAATGCAAGGAAACATTTGGAGAAGGAATTAAAGTTAAAGGAGAATAAATAAAAACTTTGCGTTTTGCGGACGACATTGTGATACTGTGAGCGATAGCAAAGGACCTGAAATAGCAACTGAACGGAATGAACATTGTCTTGAAAGAAGCGTATAAGATGAACTATAACAAGAGCAAAACAAACGTTATGGAACGTAGGGTAAGAAAATCAGGAGATGCTGAAAGAATTATATTATGTAACGAGACAGTAAATATGGTAGATGAGTTTTGTTATTTGGGTAGAAAATTAATTCTGATGGCCGAAGTAAAGAAGATATAAAATGCGGAATGGCTATGTCAAGAAAAGCGTTTCCGAAGAAAAGAAATTTGTTGACATCCAATATTAATGTAAATGTTTAGAAATCATTTCTGAAAGTATTTGTTTGGATTTTTGCATTGTACGTGTGTGAACGGCGGACGATAAGAAGTTCAGACAAAAACATGAAAGAACCTTTTGAAATGTGGTACTACAAACGAATGATGAAGATTGGATGGGTAGATCACGTAACTAATGAGGAGGTGCTCTACAGATTTGGGGAGAAAAGGAGTTTCTGGCATATCCTGAATAAGAGGACGGATGGGTTGGTGGGACACATTCTGAGACATCGAGGAATTGTCAACTTAACATTAGATGGAAGTGTGTGCGGTAAAAATCGTAAAGGAAGACAGAGGGACGAATACAGCAAGCAGATTGAAAAGGATGTAGGTTGCCGCACGTATTCTGAGATGAAGAGGCTTGCACAGGACAGGGTAGCGTGGAGAGTTGCATCAAACCAATCTCCGGACTGAAGACCAGAACAATAATTTCCTTATAACATTTCACATATGATACTTACAAAGAGCTACTAGCCTAAGATGGCACAGTATGGTAGATTAAATGCTGGATTTTTTTTTTTAATGAACATTATGTTAAAAATTTTGGCCCACCTTAGGATACGGTAGTAACACTAAAAGTGGGCCTTTGCGATCGTCTTTTGACAGCTCGCAATTTAAATGTAAATAACGGCTTAAGCATGCATCTGACACAAAAATTGAATAACCGAATTTGTAGAGAAGATAATTTTCTACAACTTTGCTCTGTTATGTTTTTTTCATATCTCGTATCGTTTCAGAGATATTTGCAAAAATAACGGCGATTTTGGGATGTATGTCTCTCTCTCTGTCCGTCTGTCTGTCTGTCCGTAACGTGTTCCCACTTTTTAAGACGAACCGTTCAACCGATCAGCACCAAATTTTGCACACATAATTGTAGGCCGCCAGAGACCAGAACCTCCCTTTTTCAAATTTTTCGGACAAAAAAATACGGTACTAATACCAAAAAAAGCCGTTTGTAATATAATTGTAATTGCGAACGAACCGTTCATCTGACACGAAAATTGAATAACCTAATTGGTAGAGAAAAATTCTCTACAACTTCACTGTAATATGTTTTTTTTATATCGTGCATCGTTGCAGAGATATTTGCAAAAATAACGGCGATTTGACGATGTCTGTCTGGCTGTAACGTGTTCCCACTTTTTAGGTCGAACCGTTCGACTGATCGGCACCAAATTTTACAGACATAATTGTTGGCTACCAGAGACCAGAACCTCGCT
The DNA here is from genome assembly GCA_026315105.1 of Locusta migratoria. Classification (NCBI taxonomy): domain Eukaryota; kingdom Metazoa; phylum Arthropoda; class Insecta; order Orthoptera; family Acrididae; genus Locusta; species Locusta migratoria. The sequence goes on from CM048755.1 coordinate 458,724,745, forward strand.
TTTTGAAATATTTCGGACAAGAAATACGTTAGTACTACCAAAAAAAGCCGTTTGTAATGTAATTTTAATTGCAAATAAACCGTTCATCTGACGCGAAAATTGAATAAACGAATTTGTAGAGGAGAAAATTCTCTACAGCTTTGTTCCTTTATGGGTTTTTTTCATATCTCGTATAATTTGAGATATATTTGCAAAAATAACGCAGTTTTGACACCCTCCATTAAATTAACGAAAACCAGCTGTTCGCATATGTCACGTGACATTCCTCGCTCAGAACTGTCTCTGGCATACGCCATCTTGCGTTGCGTATTTGATGATTTTCTTATTGTAACTTACACGTTGTCATTTCAAATCAATGGCGCACTGAGGAATTAACAAAAACACGTCGTTCTTAGTACGATAAATGATAATCTAGTGTCTACAAATGCCATATTAGCATCAGTTAACAACGGCCATCAATAGTATGAGATTAATGAATGGAAATCCTAATTGTTAGCTGTAGTGTAGTGGGCAATGTGTTGGACTGTGACGCTGAAGGTCAGTGGTTCGGAACCCGTCAGAAATTTTTTTTCCTACAAGGGTTTCAGACACTCTTATTAATTAATTTTTTATTATTTAGATTATTATTTTGGTCCAAAATGTTTGGTAAAACGTAAAAAAACTACATATCTAAAGTAGGCAGTAAAACACGTCAGTGGGATTTTTTTGTTTACGTATCACCCTACCGAGAAGGGTGCAACGCTGATTAAGTAGCGAATTTTCAAAACTAAATTGTGGTTATTTCTGTCGACCAACTTAAAGTGGTGTAGGCAAACTGACGTCAAAGCGAGATGTGTTGTGGGTGTCATATAACTGCGGAGCACACGCTGGCTGCACTGCGGACCGCCCGCACACCCATCTCATTAGTGCAAACCAAGTTCTGCAGCGTCCGCAACCAACTTTCTCAAACTTCCTTTAACGCCCTCATTTTCCGTCTGCGAAGCGACATGCTCACTAGTGACAAAATTTTATCAGAACATCACCCCACACGTACTCTTCTTGCAAATGTTTGTAAAAAGAAACGTTCACCTTCACCTACGGAATTACAAAAAATACAGAAATTTTATTCACTGCAAACATTTGTTACTCTGGTACTGAATCATTGGAGCTTATCTAGCTATAGTGTTTAATCTATAGATAATTCATTTGTGTACTAATAACAGACATACTTAAAAATTAATAGAAAAAACCGCAACACTTTTTGTGCTATGTGCAACGAAATAATTTAGTTTTTCCAGAAATTCCGAAGTTGAGAAACGGATGTGTAAAGAGCAAACACAAATATGAATGGATCGGGATGCAATATCGAAAAATGATATTTGAATCATCAAAGTTTTATCGCATTGAATACTTAACCTAATAAATTATTTCGTTTCCCTTTTTTTATTATTAATTACAGGAAATACTGTTGTCTCTTTTCAAGCTGTCCAATTTCATACATGTTCAATTTACGAAATCCATTAATCTCCATTAAAACTAATGTAATGCTTTTTGTAGCTGTCGGCTGATAATGTTTAGTGTGGTAATCCTATGAAATTATGTAACGGACTACGGGTAATATGCAGTATGGCGCTAAGTTACAGGTTTGAAAGTACACGATAATAGAAGCAACACTGTTTCAGTAACCATTGATCCACAAACGAGCGGTTTGCGAGATAATTACGAATGTATGGTTCCAAGCCGCATTCTTCCACAAAAACACAATGCTTATTGTATTGGTGTGGTGTCTGTTCTTTCGGACGTCCGAAAGAACAGACACTACACGAATACAACAAGTATTTAAAACGCGACGACGGCGTTAGCTTCAGTTATTTCACCGCAGATGCGGTCATACGTCCGACCTGCACGGGAATCCGTAATGGCGAGTATAAGAGGGCATGGACAATAGGGGCGCTACAAACATAGCGTGCGACTTGTGGGAATTTGAAACGGACGGGAAGCGAGCACGGGTGGCCAAGTGATTAAGGCGACCACTGGCCCGAAGCGGAAAACCCGGATTCGATTCCCGGTTCGGCTAACATTTTCACTTGTCGCCATTGCTTAATATCAATGCCCAAATGCGTCCACTGTCAATCATTTCTTTCCTATCCTTCTTCCTTCCCTTCCTTTAACAATCATTTGCAAAAACATGATGGACTGAGGTACCTTAGGTTTCTGCGGCGTTATCTTCCATGACTGCTTGAGGATGTTCCGCTTCAGCAACGTCAGAGTATGTGGTACATGCATGATGGAGCTCCGGCACATTTTGCTGTTGCTGCGAGACGGCATCTAACGCGCAGATACGGCCAAAGATGGGTAGGTCGAGGCGGATCTGTACCTTGGCCTCCAAGATCACTTGATCTAAATCCTTTGGATGATTTTTGTGTCTGGGGTCACCTCAAAAGCGAAGTGTAAAGCACCCCCGCTAACACGGTTGAAGAAGTGGAGCGCAGAGTTGTACACGCTTGTCAAGAATTCCGAAATTATCCAGGGGTTTTCGAAAGAATTCGAACTTCATTGCAGAGACGAGCAAAGTATTACATCCACATGCAAGGAAGACTCTTAAAACACCTCCTTTACCAAGTAACCCATACGTGAAATGTGAACTAAATGCGACGCAAGACCTAGTGGTAAAGTCTAAATTTCGAATTAATTTTAAGTAACTAGGTAGATGTTTACAATAAAGTCGGTGAAATGTGAACTAATTGCGATGTAAATCTTAACAGTGAGGTCTAAATTTCAAATTAATGTGTACTACCTAGGTCGATGATTACAATGACGTCATTGGCGGCTAGGAACAATACATTGGTAATTATATATCAAACGGCTCGTTTGCGGATCCATGTTTGCAGGGATTTTTTTGCTTCTATTATCGTGTACTTTCAGCCGTGTAAGTTGCGTCATCCTTTTTATTCACCCTGTATAAAAAAAAAAAAAAAAAAAAAAAAAAAAAAAAAAAAAAAAAAAATGTTCAAATGTTTGTAGAGCTTATGGGACTTGACTACGGAGTCATCAGTCCCTAAACTTACAAACTACTTATGAACTAGCTAACACTAAGGACGGCACAAATATCCATGCTCGAGGGGGGATTCGAACCCCCGACCGTAGTGGCCGTGCAGACCGTGACTGGAGCGCCTCAGTACCCTCGGCCACCGCGGCCGGCCCTGTATAACAGAATGTGTAACAGAATACAGGGTGAATCAAAAAGGATGACGCAACTTACACGGTTTTTATTACGTCTTTGAAATAGTTGCAGGAAAGTATTACTAACTTGCAAGTCGATTTACTACACTCGACGAGAAAATTACAACGTATTGGGAAAAGACGAAAATGTAAAACAGAAAAGAGTGAATAATCTCTATTAGTTTTCGGAAAGCGTTCCTTGCAATGCAGAACACTGCTATCCCTTGATGGTATTTAAGTTTAATTTAAAAATGCTTAATTTTTTTACGGTGAAATAAGGATGTTTCACCTTCTTAGAAGAAAAGAAAATGATTTCATTTCCAAACACGGTTGAATTTTGCTTACAGGCTCGGTGGCGTAGTGTGCTAATATTAGCAACAAGATGTTTGACTTAAATCCACGTAAATTAAATTATCGACCGAACAAGGACACATACGAGAACCCGTCAAACATGGAGCAGGTTCAAATGTTCAAATATTTGTTAAGCTTAAGGGACTTAACTGTGGAGTCATCAGTCTCTAAACTTACAAACTACTGTTGTCCGTACGTTTTGCACACAATATAGTTGTAGGAAAATCAGACATTTAAACAGAGTCATTCCAAGAATTGTGAGGAAATGTAATTTATGCACGAAAGGAGTGGCTTAGGAAACATGCGTTTGACTTGCTACTGACCATTGCTCGTTAGTAACACTAGCAGGTTGCATTAACAGAAGAGAAACAACAAATTAAAGTAAGAGTTGCGCATTTCGTCATGGGATCGTCTAGTAAGAGGGGGAGAGCGTTACTGGGATGGTCAGCGAAACACACTGGTAGACACCACAAAAGTCTTATTGTTTAAGTTTTGCGAGGATACCTTCCAAGAGAATTGGAAAGTATATTACTTCATCTCACATATGTATCGATATATGATGACGAGGAGAAATTAGTGGTCCTTCAGAGTCCTACCACTGGTCTTTCTTTCCACTCGCTGTTTTCGAACAAACAGGGGGTTCGACGTGACAGTAGTTCCAGGCATGCCCTGCTCCACACTCTGTAAAGTGATTCAAAATGTTCAAATGTTGGTTACGCTTAAGGGACTTAATTGCTGGGTCATCAGTCCCTAAACTTACAAACTACTTATGAATTACCTTATACTAAAGACGACACAAACATCTATGCCAGAGGGGGGATTCGAACCCCCGACCGTTGCGGCCGTGCAGACTGTGACTGGCGCGCCGCAGACCACTCGGCCACTGCGGCCGGCTGTCAAGTGGCTTTCGATGTATGGATTTAGATGTAGGCAAATGTATTTAGCACACTCTACGCTTTAACACACGTATCTGGAACCATCTATTTACGTTGTTTAGTGCAGTCCAATAATCTGAATTCACTTTGCCCATTTTTAATATAGGTTAAAATTTGCCATTCGTGTCACTGATAGTTTCCATAAGGTAACATATTTTGTACGTTTGTTGCCGACTTCGAAGTGCTCATGTCACTTCTGAAAGAGTGGTTTTACTGTTTTGGTCGTATGTTTAAACTCAAACACGACTACAATCTTAGTCAACCTCAATAAAGATACAATAATTTCCAATAGACCAGTGACTGAAATATGTCGTACGGTATACTAGGTAACTTGGCAGCAATTTGTAATTTAATTCACAATAAAAGCAGTCTGCTGCACCAGATACCAAAGGTACTACACTTCTCCTTATCTAATTAATCCTGCATATTCTTAGGACCTTGCTGTTTCACAGGATGTTAGTAGCTATGAAATAAAAGTTGAGTGGGCCTGAGCTGTGATGACTACTAGCGATATGGTCGTTTTACTGTAGTATTATTCCACGCATTGAATTTTCTAAAAAAAAAAAAATAAATAAATAAATAAAAAATAAAAGATTTTGTTGTGGTCTTTAGCCCAGAGACTGGTCTGATGCAGCTCTCTATTCTACTCCATCTTGAGCAAGCAGCTTCATCTCCTCGTAAGAATTGCAGCCCACGTTCACTTGAATCTGATTACTATATTCCCCTCTGCAAGCTTTACCCAACACACTTCCATCGAATGCTAAATTCACGATTTCTTGATGTCTAAGAATGTGACCTAGCAATGAATCCTTTCTTTTAGTCAAGGTATGCCATAAATTCCTTTTCTTACAAATTGATTTCAGTGTCTCCTCATGACTTACGTGATCTACCCACTTAATCTTCAGCATTTTTCGGTAGCACCATATTTCAAAAGCTTGCATAGTCTTCCAATCTGTACTATTTATCGTCAATGTTTCACTACCGTACAAAACAACACTCCACAAAAATGCCTTATGAAAATATTTCCTAACACTTAAATTAATATTCGATGTTTACTTTACTGCGACCATCGTAAGTTATTTTACTGCCCAACTAGCAAAAGCTATCTAACACATATATTGTGTCGTTACCTGATTTAAATGAAACCTAATTGAGCCTAATGATGATTCACGGCCATCTAAATTATAACCAGAATGAAACTTTCACACTGCAGCGGAGTGTGCGCTGATATGAAACTTCCTGGCAGATTAAAATTGTGTGCCGGAACCGGGACTCGAACCTGGGACATTTGCCTTTCGGGGGCGAGCGCACTACCGACTGTGCTATCCCGACACGACTCACGATGCCGCATCACAACTTTACTTCCTCCAGTACCTCGCCTCCTACTTTCCAAACTTCACAGAAGCTCTCCTGCGAACCATACAAGACTAGCACTCCTGGAAGAAAGGACATGGTGGAGACATGGCTTAGCCACAGCCTAAGGGATGTTTCCAGAATGAAACTTTCACTCTGTAGCGGAGTGTGCGCTGATATGAAACTACCTGGCAGATTAAATTGTGTGCCGGAACCGGGACTCGAACCTGGGACAATGTCCCAGGTTCGAGTCCCGGTTCCGGCACACAATTTTAAATTATAACCCTTTAAGTACGATTGACGGATATATCCGCCCGCCACGTTATGTGGCTAATAGCTTGTGGGAATGACTAGATTTCGCCCTGACAATGCAACTGTGGTGTTAGATGAGCTTCGCCCACTACATGGGAGATCTTTTCCGGCAACGCAAAGTATTCTGGACTAGTTATGCCAGTTTGCTCTAAGCCATGCGTCGACAGTTTGCGATCAGTGAAGCCAGTTATGGTCAGGCTAGTGAAAATGACTTCGACTCAGAAACGAGGCGTTGCTGCAATAGACGGTACCTAGTGTATTCGTGCGTGATAGTTCAAACGGTAATCAACATTTGTTCTGTGGTACACGAAGGAAAAGTTTTATGCGTGGCAAAAGTACGGATCACCGTAGCGGCAGTGGCGCCGGCACATATTGTTCGCTTGGAAAGGTTCGCGCGCTAACCTCGCACTTCAAGGGGTAAAACCAATGAAGGTTATTCACAGCATTTGATCGTCACTAAATCTGATTTTCGGTGAGTGTCTGCAAACTGTGCGGCTTCACTTACCCAACATATTTCAAAGAAAAGTGGGTCTAAATGACCTGAATATACTTAAGAATGACAAAAATGGCATGGAGACGAAGTTTAACCAAGAACATCATTGGTTCCATATAATTACAAAACTAAAGCTTTATACTTCAGTGACACAGATTGGCAGTACATTTGTATACAAGCTTGTAACAGTAAAGTGAAAGCTGTGTGGAAAAATGCAATTTATGACGCATAGGGGGATTAACGATTGAGTGATACCAACAAAACAGGGCTTTGAAATCTCAAGACACGAAGATATCAACGAAGTAAAAATCTACAGAAAACGGCAAAGTATTAGTTATAATTCTGGGAATATCCATTAAACGTTCGCGCAAGACTGAAGGAAAGGGAAATGTGTAACACAGATATAAGAAAAGAGAAAGCATGCAATACTCGAAAATAAAAACAGAAAAATACTTCCTCAAGAACGTATATTAGCTTTAGGAGGTTGGAAAAAATTGCAAATTTGTATGGAGGAAGGAATTAAAATATAGTTAACAGATTAAAGGCAAAAGCTATAACTTTTAAGAATGAGGAGGTATTGAAATAGTTAGATCATGCCTGACCTCCCTTATTACGTTAAAAAAGATAATTAAACTCTAAATTGTGGTTGGCGAACTTGGTAATCATCTTAATCTGTATATGTAGTTGAAATTATAATTTTTCATAGTTGTGTTATAGGTGTATAGGTTACTGCGTAATGTGTGGAAATAACAACAAAAATATCTCAAAAGGGATACCTTTGACCTCGAACGCTCGAAACCGCACGAAAACATGCGTGGAATAACAGGCAATCATAAACAGGACAGTGGTGTGCGTCATTTCGATGCAAACAGTTGCATTGTACCTCAAATAACATTTTAACAGAGAGAAAGAAAGTAACTAGATATCAATACCAGAGGAAGGAAATTATATGTAATTTAATTACGTGAGTGTATCATTACATATTCAATCATCAACGTCAAAAACTCTCTGCTTAAAGTACTTAAAATAGCGCAAAACATATAAAGCAGTACCACACACCTGAAAGTGCCTAAAAATGTTCAAATGTTTGTTAAGCTTATGGGACTTAACTACGGGGTCATCAGTCCCTAAACTTACAAACTACTTATGAACTAACTAAGACTAAGAACGGCACAAATATCCATGCCCGAGGGGGGATTCGAAACCCCGGCCGTAGTGGCCGTGCAGACCGTGACTGGAGCGCCTTGTCCCCTCGGCCACCGCGGCCGAAAGTGCCTACATTTGTCCTCAAAGTGCAGATGTGGGATTTTGATGAAGTGGTTAAAACGAAGTGGGAGAGAACAATGTGCACACATCATCAAAGCCACGTTATGACAATCCAAATCTCTTTCACATTCACTCGGTCCAATATCAAAAGCCACAATAATGACGTGTCGTGTACTGCTTGAAAGGCCACCTTCAGGTTCAGGTTCCTCCATTTCAGATTCCGTATATCTGTACAGCGTAACGTCGTGTATTACTGTGTCGTCGCCATTATAGTTCTGAATTGTTATTTTATATAATATATCCGAGCACTCTATGTCCTCGGCGCCGAAGTCATTTCCATATTCAGCACGTGGCAACTGGGGTTCTAATATTTGGACCATATGCGTGGGATTAATTCTTTTTATGATATCTGCGGACTGTACACAGTTTACACAGTAACTCGCTTGCGAACACTCCAAGATACAAATACGTACCGCAGCTATACCACTCACGCAACTGGAGCACTGGTTCGTGCAGCTACACCATGCCACAATCTAGTGATGCTAGCAGACAATGCGGTGTTTTGCATGGAAATGACGCACACTACTGTTTTGTTTATGATTGCTTGTTACTCTAAATATGGTTTCGTGCGGTTCCGAGCGTTTGAGGTGAGAAACCATATGAAACATTGGCCAAAATGGGTTACGTGATTAACAGCCAACATTAAAAACCTATCTTCAGGTCTAAGTGGCGATTTGGTCGCACTGTCACACTCTGAGTGTCGTAAAAGTATTCCCAGAATATTCACTAATTACTGTCGAAAACTGTGTAGCAAAAGGTTACAGAGCTGGTGTGATTAATGCCATAGTTTGCGTGTGCGTATCCACGTCAGCAGTCAGTATTGACTCATATGACAGATGTCACCGTATTGTTAATTTCATCGACAAACAAGGAGATCCTAGGAACTTCCGGTTACCAATCTGTCAGAGTATGTAGGACACGACTAGGACTTCAATATATGCAATATATGTAAAGATATGAAGAAACAACCTTCAACTGTTTTACAGAAAATCGAGTTAGAAAAATTTAGGTGTGCTTGTACTACTTCGTTATGTTAGGTAATATTCAAGGAGTCCACACGCGAGCGCGTAACCGCTTACTTTTTCAAATGCCAGGTCTTCGGATCGCATCTCTCTACTGGTACTTTTTCATTCCAGCATTATTCTAACAACAGCGTCATTACGTCTATGCAGATTACAAAAATGTAGTGCAACATTTACTATTTTCATAATCTTTATCTAAGTCTACATGGGATACGCTGCAAATCACATTTATGTGTCTAGCAGAGGGTTCATCGAACCACATTTATACTACTTATAGCCGATTCCATTATCGAATAGCGCGCGGGAAGAAAGAACACCTGAATCTCTCCGTTCGAGCTCTGATTTCTCATTTTATTCTGATGATCTTTTCTACCTATGTAAGCCGGCCGCGGTGGCCGAGGGGACTAAGGCGCTCCAGTCACGGTCTGCACGGCCACTACGGTCGGGGGTTTGAATCCCCCCTCGGGCATGGATATTTGTGCCGTCCTAGTTCGTAAGTAGTTCATAAGTAGTTTGAAAGTTTAGGGACTGATGACCCCGTAGTTAAGTCCCATAAGCTATACAAACATTTGAACATTTTATACCTATGTAAGTGGGAGTCAACAATATATTTTCGCATTCGGAGGAGAATGTTGGCGATTGGAGTTTCATAAGAAGCCCACCCCGCAGCAATAAGCGCCATTGTTGTAATGATTCCCATCCCAGATCCTGTATCATTTCCGTGACGCTCTCTCCCCTGTATCGTGACAATGCAAAACGAGCTGCCCTTCTTTGAACACTTTCAATGTCCTCCGTCAAACCCACCTGATAAGGATCCCACACTGGGCAGGACAAGCGTAGTGTATGCAGTTTCTTAGTTCTGTTGCATTTTTAAAGGGATCTGCCAATAAAATGCAGTCTCTGGTTCGCCTTTCCACGACATTATCTACGTGTTCTTTCCAATTTAAGTCTGAAGTGATATCTTATTTAGATCGTTCTGCAGTTGGTTTCGATCTTCAGGTGACTTTACTAGACGGTAAATGACGGCGTCATCTGCAAACAACCTAAGAGAGCTGCTTAGATTTGCTCCCAAATCTTTTATGTAAATAAGGAACAGCAGCGAACCAATAACACTATCCTGTGGAACACCCGATATCACCTCTGGTTTTGTCGATGCCTTACCATTGATTACTACAAACTGTGTCTTCTCTGTCAGGAAATCCCCTATCCAGTCATGAATCTGGGGCGATATTCCTTAATCACGCAATTTGATTAAAAGCCGTTTGTTAGGTACGGTTTCAGAAGCCTTCTGGAAATCTAGAAATACGGAATCAATTTGAAATCCCTTGTCGACAGCCCTCATCACTTCGTGTGAGTATAGAGCCAGTTGTGTTTCGTATGAACGATATTTTCTAAATCCGTGTTGTCCTTGGATCAATAGATAATCCTGTTCGAGATAATTCATAGTATTTGAATACTGGATATGTTCCAAAACCCTGCTGGAAATTGACGTCAACGAAATAGGCCTGTAGTTTAGTGGATTACTCCTACTGCCATTCTTGAATATAGGTGTGACCTGTGCAACTTTCCCGTCTTTTGGTACAGATCCTTCTTTGAACGAGCGGTTGTATATGGTTGTTAAGTAAGGAGCTATCGCTTCGGCATAACAAAATAGAAATCTAATGGATATACAGTCCGGACCAAAAGACTTTATCCTGAATATCTCATTTCTTCCTTCAATTGTCAAAGGAGGTTCCCGTTATAATTACTGTCGTCAGCTCGTGCTTGTGAAAGTAAACGTTTACTCACTCGACTTTGGCTGCGGACTCCTTTCCTACTAGCGGCCATGCAGTGTATGCGCGATGTATAATTTATCTGAGGACTTTGACAATATCTCGAAAACTAAACATCGGATCAAAAATGTTAATGTAAAAATTTGCTTGCCTGAGAGGGGAAAATCTAGTGATTCCGATCTCGACCGTCAACAGATTTCTCCTAGGGGGTGGGGGTAGAGGATGAAAAACTTATATAGCAAACCCTCATTTTCAGTCCAGTTGTATTTTAAAGGCTTTTTTTGTAATCGTGATACCAACTTGCGGTGCTGTAATTATCAAATTCAAAAAGTGGTTAAAAATCGTCCCGAGAAATATACGTCAGATCAATAATGTAAAACAAGACGTATGTGACATATGGAAAAAACTTTTAATCCCACTCACCGATGGTGGGAAAATCTACTCAAATAAAATGAAATTGTAAGAGACGATTTCACTTAAAGGTCTGAAAGCATAGTGAGCTCCGATCATACTGCACTACCTGATTAAAAGTCCGCTACATAGCCATAGTGGATAATTGAACATTTCCGTTTTCATCTTGTTGGAGGAAGACAACTTTGATAGTGTACTATCCAATTTAAAATTGTCTTTTCCACGCTCGGCGCGCGGGGGTCAGGTCATTTCAAAATCACAGATATGTCAACTTTATTTATTAGATTTGATGAGTATTTTTCGAGATATTCCAACTTTACAACAATTTGTTATCAATTACCCCGTAGGAGGTATGTGGTGGGCCTTCAAATTTGGTATTATTGTATGTCCTCCACCGAGACACAATTTCTTTCTTAAAATTCCATCCGTTCTAATGTTCAAATGTTTGTTAAGCTTAAGGGATTTAACTGCGGTGTCATCAGTCCCTAAACTTACAAACTACTTATGAACTGCCTTTTACTAAAGACGACACAAACATCTATGCCCGAGGTGGTATTCGAACCCCCGACCGTAGCGGCCGTGCAGACTGTGACTGGCGCGCCGCAGTCCCCTCGGCCACCGCGGCCGGCAAATTACATCCGTAGTTTTTGAGATATGTGTGTGCAGATAAATTGAACACCCTGTACGATTACGGCTAAAATTGTCAAACATGATTTTCTCCGAAACAGTTGATAGTCGCGACGTCTTATTTACAATATTATGTTCCTAGTGGTGCCCTATGCATCTTGATCAGTGTCAAACAAATCGGAGAAGACGCCGTTGGTACCATACCCTACTAACAGAAAATTAATGTGCTAGCGAGGAATTCGATGCATAATTCTTTTTTATTTTTTTTTTATTCCTACATCCATTCTTCGAAACAGAGCAGTCGTTTACAGATATGATCTAACATGAATTCTTAGACCGTCACTGTGGTTTCCATATAAATGAACAAGCCAATCATGGCACCCTACAACAATTTTCTGCACGTGGTTAATTCGATTTGTCCACGACACTCTTAGAACTCTAAAAATTGTATTCGTTTATTATTTTAGTACTTCCCTGTCTCTACTGAATATTTATTTACAAAGATTTGGCATTCAATCAATTTCCAAATTCGTCAGCAGCCAAAAGAATTATAAGGAGTTTTGGGTTTCAATCGCCCGATAAACGGAATAAGCGGTCGATTTGTCCATTTCTTAAAATGAAGGGGTTTATAAGTAAAATATGGGTATGTTTTAGGGACACTCATGGTTCCAAGACTGAAAATAGCACGCTAGTTTCTGTTTTTATATTTACAAAGAGGTTAAAATCTATCATCGTTTGTAAGAGGTATTATGTCTAGTTCGCTCTCAGAAAGAGTTCATGACATGACTGTAGACGGGCGTTAATTCCGAACGAAATAGCTGGAAGGTAGCCTTCATCTGATAGTTGTATGATATACCTGAGTACTGAATATTAGTAGCCTTTTCGTGCAAAACGCGACTTTATGTTAATTTATAATCTTCAATTATTATAATGTCCCTGCGTCGGAGGTTCGAATCTTCCCTCGGGAATGGATGTTTGTGTCGTCTTTAGTAGTTAGTTCATAAGTAGTTTGTAAGTTCAGGGACTGATGATCCCACAGTTATGTCCCATAGGCTACACAAACATTTGAACACAAAGTCGACGTAGACGTCTTTAGAGACAGTCGATTATCTGACATGCACTAGAATTAGCAAGGAAATTGTGAAACAAATCATGAGGGCATTCGTCTAAAGTGCTCCAAAGATCCCACAGAAAATCTTAACCTTCTTATTAGGGTATGGGTTCGACACCAGTTCCTTCTGAATACGATTTAAAATGTTCAAGTGATTGTAAAGTTATGGTACCATATTTCAGTCCATAGACTTAAAAAACTACTTAAACTCATGCTAAGGACGACACACAGAGACATGCCCGAGGGAGGACTCGAACGTCTGACGAGGAGCAGCCGCGCGCTCCGAGGCACGGCGATTCCCACGCGGCGGAAATAGTGTTCGGAAACAGCTGTGTGCTTATCTTTCCTTCAGCATGTTATTGACTGGTGTCACGGGGTCCGCAAAGTCTTGCTCGGGGGGGGGGGGGGGGTCGCCGTCAAAGGAAGAATTACTTGCACCATAAAATAACTATGGATTCAATAGTACAAAAACGTACGCCTCAGTGAAATTTAATTAATGTTAAAACTCTCGATTTCCTTGTGTAACATTCATTATGAATTTAATACAACAGGTATTGTTTTATAATGTGTTAATGGTGAATAAGCACAAACTCTGAAAAAAAAGTTATCAGGAACCAAGCGATAGCTAAAGATACAATAACTTATTCTGCAAAATTTGAAAAAGACATCTGCTACTTTACAAATTGTCTGTACAGTGAGACCTTTCTTAATTACCATAATTCGCTTCTGTCTTGCCTGAAATGCGAAACACTCGTTAATTAAAATATATTTTTCTGTCGGAAATAATGTAAAAATGAATAATGGGTTCCATTCCGAAAAATACATACAAAAACTTCGTCCAATAATTTAAATGAAAGCTGAAGCAAAATAAAGATTTGTTTTCCTTTTATATAAAGCAGTTTTGTTACGGCTCGTGGAAGCGGATGAGGGTCGCCAAAATATTTTTATTTGGAAGGGGATCGGCAGACAATGTTTACTAGGAAGTGGGTCACATATTCGAAAAGGTTGAAAACCACTGCTACAGATAATAACGTGGGCGGAGTAATATTTGTACAAGCGCTGTATAAGAGCTCTACAGACAGAATACAACGTTTACTCAAATCGTAATTACGACCACAGAGTACGCATGACGGAACAAAGACTGAATGTGGTATGCATATATATCATTATGGGAATTGACGCAAAGTGAGGCGACCCTTTGTCGTACCTGTCATTAATGGTCACAGAGAAATGTGAATGGCAGTCTGCAGCGGAGGCGTGAAAGGACTGCTTTGTCCGCCGTCTGCTCTGTTCTATTCTCCCCCCAGGGAGCGGACCCATCGCACGTGAATTAATTCCGCCGCCAGCAGCTGACAAAGTCAGAATTCCTTCGCGGCAATAAAGCGATTCCTTAGCTTTCTCAGAATATTAAATCGCTTTGCCCTTTTAGAAGACACTGAAAGAATACTTTTCCTAAAAACGCGTATTTATAAGATGAAACATGTAGATAGTATTGGAAAAACTGAGGTAGTTTCCCCGTTCGGGGAACACCGATCGAAGTAGCGATACGAAGAGCGTGCCGAGTTAACAGAAGCACGGGTGACCTCAACAACACTCCACAAAGAACTGATTTAGGACAGTCAGTGAAATAGACAAGCAGAAGCTACTTTCGAGCTGGAGATGCGCTAAACATTGGATAAGAAAGCTGTAAATTTATTAAGTGACAAACACAGGCCATCCAGGACGTTGCGACCTTAGCTCTAACGTGATAATGAGAACGTATGTTTCACCAGATAACCAGAAGTGGTACGGAATACACGTATGACGTAGTAGTGCGGGGTTTGGTTCAAAGAACACGTTCTACTGACTCTGTGGTTAGTCATTGGTGAATGCTGTTGAAGCAACAATAATATAAAAGTCTCTTGATGGACCAACAGGTAGAAACAGGCACCACACAGACGAAAACATACGGCCGTCCGCTGCAACAATTAATATCTACAGAACATGCTTGAATGTCTCTGAAACCGATAGCAGATGACGAGGCGTTGGTTGTAAGTGGACCATCGCGGAAACTAGAGACTGTATAAAACAACAAATGTTTCAAAACGAAACTTCAGATATCAGGTATTACCAGTTTATCTTTACGTAAAGTCAGGTAATGATTCAACGCTAAAATAAATAAACTAAAATGCTTGTTCAGCTCAACATGAACGCGCTAGCAACGAGATTAGGTACTCCCGTATTGAGTTCCGTTTTCAGTTCTATTTCATTGTCCGAATGATATCTGTTAATGAAGGAGAATGAAGTGATCTAGCGAGTCTGAAGTGAATGCCGATCAAGTGAAACAGTCTTTTTCTTCAGTCTTTGGATTTGATTGTTTCCGTGACTCTGTGTTTGTGTATTTTAAGGAAACGCTTGCGAATTAAGTTGTACAATTTGTAACATTCAGAAGCTCGAGCTGTAGAAAGTGTGACTGCAATTGATGGCACTGACTTGTTATAACTGTGGCTTTTACCTCAACTGCAAGATATACCATAAAACACTATTTGGAAGTACGGTGGCATGCCTTCTTACTTCAACAGAGTCGACTAAATCCTGTTTGTGTGCTGAGTTGGATATCTCGTCACAGAATAATGTCACCACACATATGTTTAACGCATCTAATCAGCATGTGTTTTCTTTCTTTGGGAGTTCGTGAAGGATCTTATTTAAAAATCTCTAAAGCACTCCTAACGTGCAGAACATGATATGTAAAGAACTCATCTTTATACTTCACATGTTCCGCGTGATAAATTGGGTGTCCTTTGACCACTTGCACCACCAACTGTCTGAACTCTTTCACGGATAAATACACTCGTATTGGTTTCGTACTGTGGAGACGCAAGACCGACGTATGGTGCAACCCGAAACACTTTCACCTTGCGAACATTCGTATTGCATCATTCCTTGCATTATTGTCTATCGTCTGCTGTAAATATTCGGTTTTAATGATACATTAAATTATTAATTAGGAATTTCATGACAAATGGTATATGAAATGTTGTTGATAATGTCTCAGCAAAATGATTCACCACCCTACCTACAACCTACTTGCAATCGTGGTTGTCTATGTTGAAGTAGATTTTTTTCTCTTTTACATATTATTTTTTGTATGATAACGAACGATATGCTAAACTGTACAAAACCTGAATGAAGCTTCGAAACGTAGCAGCGTTCTGATTTAAAACACATGTAACGTTTCTCCAATGTATCAACACATTTGTAGAACCTAAAGAATATAATAAGTGCAAAACTGTCTGTATTGACTTTATGGTGTAGAATGTACACGTTTCACTGCAGACTATGTACCTTAGTTTCCGACCTCTCCTCATATTTATAGGTAGTGGATATCAGAATAAGCCTTTGGGGGGGGGGGGGGACTATGGTTAGTTGTCTCGCTTCAGTAGGACGGAACTGGAAAGTGCTATTAATGAAAAAAAAAAAAAAAAACACTTGTGTTGACAGGAACTACCCTGTGCCGCGCCGCGGAGGAATAGCCGTGCGCACTGAGGCGCCCTGCTACGGTGCGCGCGGCCGTTCCAGATAGGAGGTTCGGGTTCTCCCTATGGCATTGGCGTTTGTGTTGTTCTTAGGGTAAATTAGTTTAAATAGTTTGTAAGTTTATGGACCGATGACCACTGCAGTTAGGTCCCATAACTTTATAAACATTTGAACATTATTGAACCCTGTGCCGTGCATTGTACAGTAACTTGAAGGGTGTGTGTAGATGAGCTTAGAAGCTTGGTTAGTACGAGAACTAAATGAGTGACGTGTTTCTACGAGAGAATACGTCATTGAGGGGGGGGGGGTTGGCGCAGAGGCGGTGTGACAAGGGTGACATGGGGCGGGCTGGCAATAAGCCATGTTTTGTGATAATGCCCACAGCCGTTCATTAGTATGCAGGTCGGCGACACGGCGCATGCACCCCCTGTATGCTGCCTGTGCTAACGCTAATGGCCTGAGTACACACACGTTTTTATTTATACCTAGCGTCGCTTCCGACCCACAGTGTACTGAGACGGTATCGTGAACGCACACTGCTTTATTTTCTTGTGTGCCTGACTCACTTGCAGGAATAAACGAAGAGTTCTGGACAGTAGCTACCTTCTCCCATTTATCAAAAACCTTACACTCAGTAAATCTCGGTGTAATCTTGAGCAAGTTGAATGGTTGTTGAAACTGGGAAAAACTCATCAGCTGCGTCTTTCGGGACCCACCCAAGGAATAACTCTTGAGTTTTCGCAGTCTCAATCTGACACTCGGTCCGATTCGATGTATCATAGAGCTCTGGATGATGGGAAGAAAACTTTAAGCAAACGGCAACATAGTATGTCACAACTGATTTAGGAATTCCTCTACTGCCACGGTTTTGTGACTAGAGAATTTGATAGTGTTTCACTGCATTCCTAATAAATATTAAGTTCAGTCACGGCTAAACTACTACCCTCATTTGTTCACAGGCGGTGTGTGAATTAATATCCGCTGCAACTGTGATGATGAATCTTTTATAACGATACAGAGCAGAGTGTCACAGAAATAAATCATTAAAAGAAAGGTACTATTCATTGCGGCGATATCTGTTTGTCTAATTTCTTTCACCAACTTACTCCTCTGAATGCTAACATATTTTGTTAGCATCCACTTACATAGGGAGACATCAGATCGAAAATGTAAAGATTTGATTGTTCGTTTTTTCCCGTCCTTTTGGAGAATTAAAGGTAGAGAAATATTATAGAAACTACTATGCACTTAAATGTGATTTGAAGAGTTAATTTTTAGGCGTAGATATGTAGAGTTCAGACGTCAGTTATACCGGGTGAAGTGTCATTTGTTTTTCGGGCTTCACAGAGCCATTTCTCACATGCCAGCAATAAAAAATGTTTGTCACTAAATTTCGTCCTCTGCATATTTCTGGCCGTAAATAGACGTCAAAGATTGAGATAGGTGTGTATTCCATACATCAGTGTGTTTCAGAATTACAGCAAAAAAGGTCTAGGTGATATAGAAGACGTCTTGAGGAACAAAATGAGCATAGAAAGCCATGCCCGGAAACGCCATTCGACGACGCTACGAAGAGTCCAAATTACAGTGACGGCGTCTGCCGCTAGAAATCCCCTCCAGTAATTTCGATGCTTTGTAGTGTCGTTGGACGCCGTTTCCCGGCATGGGTTTCTGCGCTAATTTTGATCCGAAAGACGACTGCTACATCCCCTGCATGTTTGTTGGTTTATTTGTGTAACTCTGAAACCGACTGACGTATGAAACACACGCCCATATCAGTCTTCGACGTCCATTTATTGCGGGAAATTTGCACTGGACGGAATTTTGTGAGAGACAGTTTTTTTATTGCTGGCATGTGAAGAATGACGCTGTGAAGCCTGAGTGCACGAATTTCACTTCACCCTATATATTCATAGCATGACAGAAGAAATGAATCACACACTGAAAAAAAGTCAGGAATTCCGCCTCTATGTGGTATGCCCGACTGATTGCGCGGAATCTATGTACACACAGCAGCGAAAAATCTGACCCGTTTTTGTAACGACATGCGACTCTCTCCTGTGCGGCTTCCAATAGAAAGAAATGGAGCATGCAACTTTTCAGACCAGACTAGACGCAAACTGAGTATTAAATAATAACCGAAACGTTAGGAAACCATTCTTCTGTCATTATTACAGTTCTATGCTGTTGTTTTGGTCTTCAGTCCGCAGACTGGTTTGATGCAACTCTCCACGTACCTTGTCCTGTACAAGCATCTTCATCTCAGAAATAGAACGACAACCTGCATCCTTTTGTATCTGCTTACTGTATTCGACCTTCGGTCTCTCTTTACGGTTTTTATCCCACACACGTCTTTCTGATGTCTCAGAATGTGTCCCACCAACCATTCCCTTCTCTTGCCAATCTGCACTCCCTGTCGACCTCATTTTTAGCTTTCTTTACTCCCTACTGCCTGCTTCATTTTTTGGTAAGAAAATAAATGTTCAAATGTTTGTAAATCTATCAGACCAAACTGCGTGGTCATCAGTCCGTAGCTTACAAACTACTTAAACCTAGGTAAACTAATCTACGGACAAACACACACACACCCACACATGCCCCAGGGAGGACTCGAACCTCCACGGCGAGCAACCGCGCGCTCCGCAGCGAGGTGCTTTAGACCGCTCGGCTACTCCACCGCGGCGGTAAGAAAATAAAAACAATTTTTAAACCCGAATACGTTGTCATTAATCAAAGGATACAATGTTCTAAATTAATAGGCAAAATTTGGGTGTTTGTAACTAAATGAAGTAAACGAAGTACATGAACTAAAGACAATGAAAATTCTTAGGTGAACGTTATGTTCTTTGTGTTATTAATATCATATACGTGATCGCAATATTTATCAGGGTCGGTGATGGCGGGCCAAATAGCACGTGTGGCAGCTGATCAGGTCCCGAGCGGTCCAACGGCACTCGGGCATTCTCGATTCTTTTTGTCACTTCTCGGAAGTTCTAGCTTCGGTGCGACATTTCGATATGCAGTGCTACTTGGCTCTATTTCTTGCGGCTTACGGTGCGATATTTTTCCAACTGCCAGCGTCGATTAGCCCTACCCTAAGCTCTCTGGTAATAAAGAAAATGATAATTTTGCAAACTTAATTTCAGTTGTGGAATGAATACAGTAATTGTTATCATACTGTTTTCAGGGAACAGACGACGTCATATCCCTTTCTGAGACGTTATCAAGGTCATCTGATGCAGCTTTCAATCGAAAGGCAGATTATATTACGTTAAATCTAATCAGAATCTCTACGATGGATGTTCTTAATAAGAGTTTCCACGTCTTCATAGTGATACTGTTAAGACTTACCCACGTTTGGCTCAACGTGTATGAATATAAATATCTTTTTCGATAATAAATGTAAATAAGTTACGATTATGTGGCAGACTGAGTGCTGACAATCCGACAAAACTGCCTCCACCTCTCAGTGTGTTGACCGTTTCTACCATATATTAATTTTATTACGTCATCAGTGTATCAATAATAATAATAATAATAATAATAATAATAAATTCTGATATATTTTGTTAAGAACTGTAGTCATGATACTGACGGTAGAGAAGTGCTAGATATTATTATTTTTTCTTTCACATGCAGCTCTGATAATTTATTCTATCCCTAGCAATATTCCATAAAAAGTACATTTTGTATTTGCATCATTTTCTATATCAAAGTTAAAATGTAAGAATTTTGCATGGAACAACGTGGATTGCACAATATTATTAGCGTGATGCGGTTTCTACGTAACTCTATTTTTTTTTCTTTTGTACCAACAGTCAGTAATAGCATAATACCGGTATTTACGATCTATATCTCCAATTTTCAAATTTCCTAATACGGCATAATATGAAACCTAGCCGTATGTAAGGCGGTCTTGTGTTCCGTGCGTAACGGTCCTGCCCAAGGTACAGAGAATGGGCGGCTAAGAGGGGATTCTGCAATTTATTCCTCCTACGTCCCGCCGCCGTGGAGTGGCCGAGCCTACCGAGGCGCCTAGCTGCGGGGCGCGCTACTGCTCGCCGTCGGAGGTCCGAGTCCTCCCTCGTTCATGGATATATTTGCTGTCCTCAGTATAAGTTAGTTGTAGTAGTTGGACTGATGACCAAGTCCCACCGATTTATTTCAACATTTCCGACGTTCCCGCTCAGACGACATAGCGGCGTGCCGAGGCAAGTATGGAGTCAGGCGACAATGGATGGCCAGCGGGCTAATTTTGTTACCGTCCGTGATCTACATCATCGTCATCATCATCATAATTTACCTAGACTTTTCCTAATAATGTGCAATGCCTTCTAATGTCGCCAGACTAATTTTCTTCTCGCTTGAAATCCAGAAAATACCTTCCTTAGCCTAATTACCGTTAGTGCACATGGTTATATATTCGGTAGTCTTCTCATTTATTTTTCCGAAAGTCAGAATAACACTTCAATGCTACAGCCTATGTGCTGGCTCGTTTGTCTACCTGTGCACCATTTCCGCCGCGCTGGAGTGGCCAAGCCAAGGCGCCTTGCTGCGGAGCTCGCGGTTGCTCGCCATCGGAGTTTCGAGTCCTCCCTGGGTATGGGTGTGTGTGTATTGTCCTTAGATTGGTTTAAGTAGTTTGAAAGTCTTGTGACTGATGACCAAAGCAATTTGATCAGTAGGTTTACAAACATTTTTTTTTCACAATTTCCACCAATTCCTAAGAGGAATGTGTTCATAATTCTCTGAGAAAATCTCAGTTATAAGTGGTTTTGCATAACATCCGTATGTAAGATTTGTTAACATACTCCTGTTATTAAATTTCCGCCGGCCGCGGTGGCCGAGGGGACTGAGACGCTCCAGTCACATTCTGCACGGCCTCTACGGTCGGGGGTTCGAATCCCCCGTCGGACATGGATATTTGTGTCGTCCGTAGTATTAGCTAGTTCATAAGTAGTTTGTACGTTTAGGGACTGATGACCCCGTAGTTAAGTCCCATAAGCTATACAAACATTTGAACATTTGAACATTAAATTTCCGTTTCAGAGACATCGGAAAGTACGTTTCCAAAACTGAATGCAGTTTAGAGAAAGCATTCAAGATCATTCTTACTCTGCCCTTTTTTAAAACTTTATTTTGCTGTCCATCTAGTCGTGTTCTTAACATTAGCACACAACTCAGTCTGTTATATGTAACATTAGTATTACTACCATTACTTTCAGACCTACTTTTAAAGTTGTTTTTATAGTAGAAGGTAAACTGTTTCACTTGCACTTATTTAGTATATGTTTCTCTGTTTTGCCAGCTTAGTGATCTCAAAGGTTTTCTACCGGTGGTGACAATCGTTCGTGGACCATGTAACGTAACAACCTATAAAATGACAAAAATTAAGAAAACAACATCAGTCTTTGGAAAACTCTTAACGTAAAGCTTGATAAAAATCTTTATGTAGGTTTTTTGAGCACACCTACATGTAAGTGAGTGAATAGGTAGTTACTGTAATATAAGTATACATAAAGTTTAACAAAGTAAAACTCAAAAGTAAAATACAGTGGCCAGAGATTAAATTTGAAAGCTCCTCACACTGTGTTTAGATGGCCTGGGATCGTCAGAGGACAGAAGGATGCTAAGGGAGGCGGCACTGCAGCTAGACTGGCTTCGCACGCGGTGCGTCGCGCCTGTCCTAGTTACTAACTGCTCGTTGAAAGCGCCCCGGTGGTCAGTAATTGGTGTGTTGGTGTAGTTAGGAGGGAAAAATCATCTCGAAAAATTACCGTTCCATTGCTGTTGAAACGTGAAGAAGAGACCTACGATTATTCACCACACCATTCTACAACGGCTCCCTAAGACTAGCAAAAATTGAGGCAAGGACCTGTTATCAGACGCTTATGTATGCCATGTAAGAGTACTTACTGTTAAATGCAGTCCTAAAAACTACCAGATCAGAGTAATACTTAAATGTCATTGTTATCTTATTCAACCTGAGTCTCAACCTGCTTCCTGGTTAAAAATGTTAAAAGAGTGTGACTTGAAGCAAATATAGAATCGTAAATTTTCAGTTAAATGGTGCAACAAAATTCGTTGTCGTAATTAGAAGCTCCAGAAGATACTTATTATCTTTTTCAGAAAATATTTAATGTTAATGTCCTGTGGTAAGTCTCGAAAACTGACGCAAGAGAAGCTCCGGTCAAATTTCAAAAGAATTACACCCATGCTACACGATATGTCAACTAGACAGCTGCTTATTAAAATATCTGAATAAAAGCTAGTCTTCAAATACTTCCCCAATAAAAAATAGTTGTATCAGTTCTGAAATTTTAGTCTTGTTCGATATCACATCATCCACATCTACATATGTACTCTGTATACTAAATTTAATTTCCCGGCAAAGGGTTTATCGAACCGCTGTCATAATACTTCTCTACCCTTCTATTATTTAACAGCGCGCGGGGAAAAGGAACACCTAAACCTTTCAGTTTTCTATTCTATTATGGCGATCATGTCTCTCTGTGTAGACGGTACTCACAAAATATGTTTGCATTCAGAGGAGAAAGGCAGTGGAAGAAATTCCGCAAATAGATCTCGCCGCAGCGAATAATGCCTTTTTTTAATGATTTCCACCCCAACTCCTGCATCATTTCCGTGACACTCTCTCCCCTACAT
The DNA here is from genome assembly GCA_026315105.1 of Locusta migratoria. Taxonomy (NCBI): domain Eukaryota; kingdom Metazoa; phylum Arthropoda; class Insecta; order Orthoptera; family Acrididae; genus Locusta; species Locusta migratoria. The sequence continues at coordinate 458,747,844 of CM048755.1, forward strand.
CGCGATAATAAAAACGAGCTGCCTGTCTCTTAATTTTTACTATCTACTCCGTCAGTCCCACTTCCTGGGGATTCCACAATGTGCAGCAGTACTCCAAAACAGGACGGCCAAATGCAGTGTAAGCTGTTTCTTGAAACGCGGCCTTCAATTCGCTACCTCACGTTATTTTCTGTGTATTGTTCTAGTTTAAGTTTTTCGTAACTGTAATCCGTAGCCGGCCGCGGTGGCCGAGGAGACTGAGGCGCTCCAGTCACGGTCTGCACGGCCACTACGGTCGGGGGTTCGAATCCCCCCTCGGGCATGGATATTTGTGCCGTCCTTAGTTGTAAGTAGTTCATAAGTAGTTTGTAAGTTTAGGGACTGATGACCCCGTAGTTAAGTCCCATAGACTTTACAAACATTTGAACATTTTTTGTACTCCGTAAGTATTTAGTTTAATTTAGGGACTTTAGATTTGATTAATTTATCGTAGAAATGAAGTTTAACGGACATATTTTAGTGCGCAGCGCGGGAATGGCAGTGCTCTCTAAGGCGCCGGCACTCCCCGCAGGAGGTTCGAGTCCTCACTCGGGCACGAGTGTGTTTGTTGTTCTCAGTATAAGTTATTTACAGCAGTTTGTAAGTCTAGGGACTAATGACGACTGCAGTTTGGTTTCATGGCTAACTTATGCCAAAGACAACACACACACCCATAGCAAAGGGAAAACTCGAACCTCCGACGGGAAACAGCCGCGCTCTCGGCAGCAAGACGCCTTAGAGCGCACGGCCATTCCCGTGTGGCGCAAATTATAACGTATCAGGTGATCTTTGACATTGGTCGCACATACGTTGAGACATTATCGCTGCTGCTGGACTCCGATATGATTGGAATGAGGATTGTCAAAACAAATTCAAATGTTTGTAATCCTATGGAACAAACTCCGTTGGCCATCAGTCCCTAGTCTTAACAATTACTTAAACTATGTTAAACTAACCTAAGGACAGCACACACATCCATGCCCGAAGGAGGTTTCGAACCTACGACGCGGGAGGCCGCGCAATGCGTAACGTGGCGCTCCAGACCGCTTTTTTAATCTCTTTTGTTCTTCGGGTAGATCTATGCTTTGCGGTCATTGTTTCAGTTCGTTCTTGTTTGGTCATTGAATATTTGGCTCGGCTTTTTTATTACAGAGGGCGTTTAGCCACGGCGCCCGGCAACCGCTCGGCTACTCCCACGCGGCATGAGGATTGTCCTCACTCCAGGCGTGCAATACATGCGTTCGTACCGTAAGCTATCCCTATGAACCATTGTTATAAGCTACTTTTTTTGTTTTGCAGCATACCCTGTTTATTTCTATAACTAAATATGTATTTCCCTCCATTGGTTTGCTAATTCATAATAAGCCGTTGTAAATTCACTGACCCATGTTCAATATGACGCAAAATATTGGAGACATCCTGTATAAGCTACCATTCGGTATTCTCTCTACTCTGATTGTGTATAATTATTTCTCTCACAAAATTTATTTCGAATGGTCTAACATTATTTAAAAGACATTTCTGAATAGTATCGTAAAAATTAGAATAGCGTAAAATATATATTCATTCCCTTTCGTGAGAAATCTATTGCTGGTCTTCCATGCTTCAAATTTCATTCGGGCTGGAATATCGACGTGCGGAGACCTCACAGGCAGCAATATGGCTTCAGCATCGCTGCTCATAAAACATATGCCTGCCAGTGGCCGACGCGTGGGCCGACACACGTTATCGCTGATAACCTTCAGCGCAGCTATGATAATAGAAGTCTGAGTGTGTGTAAGGCACAGAGACTGGCATCAACGAGACCAGTTCTTGTGATGCTAAAAATGTTCAAATGTTTGTAAGTCTATTGGATCAAACTATTCTGGTCATTAGCACCCAGGCTTATAAACTACTTTTAACTTTAAACGAACTAGAAGATAACGCCGCTGTGGAGTAGTCGAGCGGTCTAAGGCGCCTCGCGCGGGTGCTCGCCGTAGGAGGTTCGAGTCCTCCCTGGGGCATGGGTGAGTGTGTTGTCCTTCGTTTAGTTTACCTTAGTTTAAGTAGTTTGTAAGCTACGGAGAGATGACCACGCAGTTTGGTACGATAGACTTACAAACATTACAAGATAACACACACACACACACACACACACACACACACACATACAAACACACATGCCAGAGGGAGGACTCTTACCTCTGGAAGTGGTCTCGCAGTCCCTGACACGGTGTCTAGAAGCGCTCGGCCATTCCAGCGTGGCTACAGCACTCTTGGGCCTACGTGATTCTGTCATTTAACAATGAAACACTATTTTCTTGACCTATAATCCTTATAATTCGATGGGTATCTGAAGTTGACATACAGCTGGAGTAGATTTTAAATTTTCTGATTCGAGGGGTGGCCGGAAACGAAGGGTAGAAAGCCTGCAGTGAAACAAATAGGATTTATTTGAAACAACCATGGTATTCAAATGTTCAAATGTTTGTAGAGCTTATGGGACCTAACTACAGGGTTATCAGTCATTAAACTTACATATTACTTATGAACTAGCTAATACAAAGGACGGCACAATATCCATGCCCGAGGGGGGATTCATATCCCCGACCGTAGTGGCCGTGCAGACCGTGACTGGCGCGCGGCAGACCTCTTGGCCACCGCGGCCGGCCCATGGTATTCAACTAACAGTACATACATTTGGTTAATTTTCGATATAGCCTCCATACTGGTTTGGGTACTTGCCACTTGGTAGAGTGAGTTTCAGTATACCCTACTGGCAAAAATCGTGTCGCATGCTCAGCCACGTTGTCGCTAAACGTTTCACCACCTCATCTAAAGCGCAATGTCGATGTCCTATTAAGTGAGGAAAAAGGATAAAGTCGCTTAGAATGTGGTCCAGTCTGTAGGAAGAGTGGTCGATGATGTCCCATCAAAATGCTTCAACAGAGTGGTGGTCCACATGGCTACATGAAGTCGTTATGACCGTATGATGGGAATTAACAGACTTTGAACGCGGACTGGTAGTTGGAGCTAAACGTATTGCGCATTCTATTTTGGAAATCGTTACGGAATTCAATATTTAGTTATCGTTAGTGTCCGGAGCGCGTCTATAATACAAAATATGAGGCATTACCTCTCACCACGGACAACGCAATCGCCGAGGCCTGCAGGTAATGACACAGAGCAGCGGCGATTGCCCAGTGTGTTCAGTGTTAGCACACAAGCAACGCTGCGAGAAATTACCACAGAAATGCATGTGGGAAATACGGCTACAAGGAATCTATCCATTAGGACATTGCGGGGCAATTTGGCGTTAATGGCCTAAGGCCGACTCGAGTGCCTTTGCGGAAAGCACTACATAGTCTGCAGTGCCTGTCCTGGACTTGTGACTATATCGGCTGGATCGAACACGACTGGAAAACCGCAGCTTGTCTAGATGAATCCCGATTTCAGATGGTAAGATATGATGATCGGTTTGAAGTTTGGAGCAGACATCATGGAGCGAAGTAGTCGACAAGTCACCGTGCAAGTTGGCGGTTACTCCAGAATGTTTTCACATGGAATCTACTTGGTTCTCCGCTCCAGACGAACCCATCATTGACTGTTCGGTTATCTGAAGACCATTTGCAGTCATTCGTGCACTTCATGTTCCCAAAATACCATGAAATTTTTATCATGACTATGTGTCATGTCACCGTGCCATAATTTTCGTCATGGTTTTAAGAACAACGTGGGCAGTTCCAACAAATGCTTTGACCACACAGATCGCCTAACGTGACTCCCATCGAACTTTCATGCGGCATTACCGGGAAGTCAGTTCGCGCACAAAATGCACCGGCCAACTCTTTCATAGTTGTGGGCAACTACAGAGGCAGCATATCTCATTAATCCTGCATGGAACAGCGAACAACCTTTTTAAATAATGCCAATTGTAGTTTATGCACTTCACAGCGAAAATGAGTTCTCACACGAAATTGGGAGCTATCCCATGACTTATCAGCTCGGAGTATAACTAGGCAAGGCGTTGCTGAACAGTAAAAGCAGTGTAGAACACAATATTGTGTGCAAACATTGTTGTGAGAGGCTATAAAACGTTTATTTCTATTATGAACCGAGAAATCACAGTGCAACGGGCAAAAGAAAGGAAAACACGTAAATGGTTTCAATTAGAACAAATTATGACGAATGTACCGAAAGAATATTTTGATTATAAATACTGCGGAACGCGAATAAGGCCTTCAAAATAGTTACAAATGAATACAAACATTGAGGTGATCTTAATAGAAATTCAAGTAAATTATCAACACAACCAATGAAGAGTAAAATAAGTTACCTCTTAAGTAACACTGGAAAAAATTCAACCAGTCACACTTTTTAAGTCAATGATCTATTTTACTATATACTTCATGGCAGTCTTTAGATCGCTTTTGTTTTGTTCATGACTGGCTTTGGGCCATCTGCCCATCTTCCAATCAATTTTTACTCTTACAGAGTAATACACCACTTTCTGAGCAAGATTTTCACGGTCGTAACTGTAAAAAATGATCTGAAGATGAGAAACTCGACCGAAACAGGTCATGTACAAAATAAAAGCAATCTAAAGACTGACTTTAACGTATTTAATTCGAATCAGGTTCGCGGAATTTTCGTGAACACTCTAGTTTTGGTATAGACTTATCTTATTGCAGCTTGTTTCGGATCCGAGTATAGCTAGTATTTATTGTACAAAGTTCATAGTTTTGTCCTATAAGATTACAGAATATTCCTTGTAATGCCGATTAAAACGACTTCTTTAGCCGACTACTCACCATGGTAGTCCAAATACCAGTTTCATTACTATGACTCTAAGCAAAGAAGCAAGCAAAGAAATGGAAAAAAAATGTCAGTTCATTGGCACTGTGAAAGACGAAAAGCCAACTATCACCGGCCTCAAAATTTTTGGGACTGTGGTAGTGGTGGCGGTAGCGTTAATACTAAGAATTCATGCTCGTAACGGCAAAACGTCAGAGGAGCACCTTACCGAAACCTTACGAGGTTATAGGGTGCTGCCCAGACGATGCGTAGCAGGAGGCCATGCAAAGTGTTTTTGCTGTACGACGACGACCCAGCTCATTCTGCACACCACAATGTACATACCGCATCTCTGTGCCTCATTACGTGGTCTCCAGATGTGGAACCCAGTGGCCACTTTCTTCCTTGGATTAAGAAAATACTGTGTGGCAGGCAACGACAACGATGTGATTTTCGAGCTGGGACTAACCTCATATTGTAGCCTATATGGCATTATCAATCTCGAAAGCCAATAACTATGCAGAAACTGGACTTAAGCATGCACTGGTCAATAAGAACGCAATCAAACCATGGGAAAAATCGCTTTTAGATGTGCGGAGTTGCGGCTGCGGCTATCTGATGTGTGTACCGTATGTACTTTAACGAAGGTCAGATTACGAAATGCAAAGTGATAAATATCATCTCTACCGGATAATGTCTGTCGAGGATGGTGTCAATCGTATGCGGTGAAACGGTATAATTTATGACGGCACGTAAGTATTTACCTCAGTTGATGTTCGAACCCTCCTTTGCACATCAGTGTGTGTGTTGTTTTTAGTATAAGATAGCTTAAGTAGATTGTAAGTTCAGCGACCGTTGACCAGTGTATTTTGGTCCCTTAGCTTTATAAACAATTAATTAATTGAACCTCAGTTGATAATTGTTCAGTTCAAGTAAGTCTCTAAAATGGCACACGCTATGACCTTAAATGTATCCACAACTCACCGTCCGAAGGGTCTGTATCCGCTGGCCGCGGTGGCCGAGGGGACTGAGGCGCGCCAGTCACGGTCTGCACGGCCATTACGGTCGGGGGTTCGAATCCCCCCTCGGGCATGGATATTTGTGCCATCCTTAGTGTTAGCTAGTTCATAAGTAGTTTGTAAGTTTAGGGACTGATGATCCCGTAGTTAAGTCCCATAAGCTCTACAATTATTTGAACATGTTTTGGTCTGTATCCGTGGTAGTGCTGAGCAATTTCATTCTTTGTGGATACAACATCCTTCACGAGATAAATAGCAGGTTTGATATTGTCCATATATTCCCATTGTGAGCACTGTCAATTTCTAACACTGCGTTTAACTTTATTGTCCGGTAATATCTAAATTCAGTTACAATACGTTTGGTTATCTCTACGCCCATCTATTACCACATAACATCTTCCTCATGATTATTTCCACGCTCTAAAAACTGGTTTCACCATTTATGACTTCGTAAAGATGAATAATTGCTAATGCTAAAGGTTGAGAAGTAAAGAAAGGCAATTGGAGCGAACCGCAAAATTATAGGCTTCCATCATTAACGTCGGTATACAGAAGGATTTTAGAACATATGTTTCCTCAAATATTATGAACTACCTCGAAGAGAACGACCTACTGACCCAGAGTCAACACGGATTCAGAAAGTTTCGTTCTTGTGAGACACAGCTAGCTCTTTACTTACATGATGTGATGAGTGCTATCGGCAATGGATATAAAATAGATTCCGTATTTCTAGATTTTCGGAAGTCTTTTGACACTATACTACAAGCGTATTCTAGTAAAATATAAACATTCACGGTCGGAAAGGTCAATATTACTAAAAATTTCCTGGCTATTATGCCGCGGTCTTGTGCATTTATTATTCAAACCCAAAAACTGCGGAGGCCATTTTGAAGGGGGATCGTGGAACTTTTGTGTGTCCGATGCACACCCTGGCTCGCTACTGACTGCAACCATACTCCGTTTACGAGGGCTCTAGCACAGACGTGGCCAGCGAGAAAGACAGGCTTGGGCACTCAACCGGGTGACGTGGCAAGAGTAGTGCTGCGCCGACGCGATCGCGGATTTGGCTGGTTAGCCGCTACGAGGCAGTGGGCCGTGCCTCAGCGGCTAACCAGGCAAATCCGCGACCGCGGCGGCGCAGCACTACTCTTGCCACGTCACTCGGCTGAGTGCCCAGGCCTGCTTTGTCGCCGGCCTCAGCGCTCAGAGGTGTGACGTCAGATGTTTTGTATCTGCGCGCGCAATTCGTCGTTGCCGATTGCCGTCGTCCGTTGTTAATATCGTCCGATGGTGAAAGACTGTTGCATTTCTTGTTCAACACAAAATAAGCCACAGACAATGTAATTATACTGTAATTTATTAGTATTATGTGTAATATCATTTACATAGAATTTTATTAGAAATACACTCCTCCTCGCTCTCCGTGTCATATGACGAACAATCAGTACACAACATACTTTTCCTAGCATGTTCTTTACAGAAAAAACTTGTGGCACACAACACATTGTTGATTTACTTTCTTGTCCTTTGACCTTGGGCAAGAGTCGTCCGTTTTCTTTTCAGATATGGAAAATCATCTTCAGGGTTACGGTGTTGTTTTTCCTTTAGAAGCTCCTTGAAATCTGAAAATATTATTGCTGAGCGAATGCGTTGTGTTCTGCAATGAGGCGACAGGACTCGTCATTCAATGTGAGGTTTCACTAGTTCTTTTCCTAGTTCTGAGTGGAATTCTCGTCTTGCATTTTTACTTCTCATATCATGTATAAATTTACACAATAGAACAACTTTGTAGAATTAAGTTCAATTCAGTGTTCAAGAGTTGGGTACAGAATTGTATTATCTTTAGCATGATTATTGGTATGCGTTACTATTACACTCTGCATGTGATTGATGAGAAAAAAGTATGATACAATCTGCCCTTGTCTGTAATTGTGGTCTAAGGTGACGTGGGATATGCGCAGTTTCATGTATTACATTTCTTGAAACCTGCTTGCATGAGGTGGTACTTTGTTATATGTTACCTGTCCACTTCTAACACAAAAGCAGATGGACTAGTTACTAATACCATTATCATCTTCTTCACAGTCATACATATCCACTTCACCTCCGACCTAAACATCTTCCTCTATCATATCTCCATCAGCATTACCGTCATCCTTGTTTCAAAAAATTGTTTCATTATCACTGTCACTCTACTGTAACACTGCCAAAGCCTGTTCGAGACTGTAGCCCCTGCCAAAACGTATATAACCATCCATTTAGAATAAACTATAACCCCACGTCATCTTGACAGGAAACTCAATTCCAAACTTTGAATGCCGGCCGCGGTGGCCGCGGGGGCTGAGGCGCTCCAGTCACGGTCTGCACGGTCACTATGGTCGGGGGTTGGAATCCCCCCTCGGGCATGGATATTTGTGCCGTCCTTAGTCTTAGCTAGTTCCTAAGTAGTTTGTAAGTTTAGGGACTGTTGACCCCGTAGTTAAGTCCTATAAGCTATATAAACATTTGAATTTTTGAACAAACTGTGAATTTGTTGTAAAAGTGCACGTAAATATATTTTCTATTCATTGTTTACAACAATGTACAAATGATGTCGGTTTATAAGGTACATTGTTGCCAAGATTTATTTTCGTAACAAAACTTATATATGACATTGAAAATCACTTATACCTGAGGAATTTTCTGACCCCTCTGCAAAAGTTTCAAATTGTTGTACTGCAAAATGAGATAACCATAAATATTTTACCCAGTTATAATAAACAGTCCGTGGATAGCATATCTGGAGGATGAGCTGTCTACACTCACATTAAAACTCTTTATTTATAGTTAAATGAGCCTTGGGGTCCAAAATGACCCCAGACATCATGCGAGGGTTAAAAGTAAAACGTTATTCGTCGCGGCGAGATCTATTTGCGAAATTCCATTCACCAACTTTCTCTTGTGAAATTTTCAATTGTTTGTTAAGCTTAACGGACTTAACTGCGACGTCATCAGTCTCTAAACTTACAAACGACTTATGAACTACCTTATACTAAATACAAAACACACTTCCATGACCGAGGGCGGGGGGATTCTAACTCCCGACGGGGCAATGGCCTCGTGCATCGGAACATAGCGCCTCAATGCGCTCGGCTACTCCGCCGCGGCTTCTCTTCTGAATGCAAATATATTTTCATAGCAGCCACCTATATAGGGAGATATGGTCATCGTAATAAAATAAGGGAAATACGATCGGAAACAAAAAGATTTAAGTATTCCCTTTTCCCGCGAGCTATTAGAGAATGTAACTGTGGAGAAATATCAAAAGGGGTTCGATGAACCCTCGGCCATGCACTACAATGTGATTTGCAGAGTATCTATGTAGATGTAGGCGAGTATCACATAACCTTATGTACGATCTGTCTACTTTTCAGCTTCAACTAATAATTCATAAAACGAGTAATCGCGGCCTCAAACTGAGATATGGTTTTAACTAATTAGCAAAATTACTGCGGTTCAGAGTGCTTGCGGGGAAATCAGATGAAAGAAGCAGAGATAGCGTGCCGGCTAAAGTTGCAGACGTAACAGTAATAGCAGAATTTTAACGTAAAGGTAGGACAACAAATTGTGGTAATTACACAAGTTATCCGCCAAGTTTGCTTAGTTTCGTGAAGTCTCTTCCTCTCGTCGTGTAAGCGGTTTGGACAAATTACTCTGGTCAGGCAACCGTCGGCCTAAGGGCGTGTGTGCGACGGCTTTGTGTTTCGTGATCCTACTCCATATCAAATGCAAATCTTCATGGCATTAAGTCACGAAATTCGTCATACTAACACACTGGTAATTACGAAAATTAAAAAAAAAAAAAAACAAGAATCAACAACGAAAATAGATTTAAAAATCAGTGAGAATTGCCAGTACAATCCAATATACATAGCAAGATATTGCAGTAATCACACGCAAACGACTGCGTGCAGAACTCGCCTTCTCTCGAATATTGTTTCGTTTCGATAGTATCTGCAGTTTATTGCATGAAATCTTTGTGGTTCCGAAATTTTATTTGGCAGCATTTAGAAAGCATGACTGTTTTCATTTGTTATCTAAGGCAAATGACGCTTGCGGCTGTAATTTTCAAAAAATGTTCAAATGTTTGTAAATCTATCGGACCAAACTGCGTGGTCATCAGTCCGTAGCTTACAATCTACTTATACCTAGGTAAACTAACCTAAGGACAACACACACACAAATGCCCCAGGGAGGACTCGAACCTCCTTCGGCGAGCAACCGCGCGCTCCTCAGCGAGGCGCCTTAGACCGCTCGGCTAGGCCACCGCGGCTTAACTTTCGTCGATTCTATATAGCACCGGAACACAAGAAATAATGATTAGAAATCAACGTACCGTTGATGACACAATCAGTATGGTCGGAAGAAATAGTCATTGAAGTAAAGACATGGGAAACTTATAATTGCTTTCTTGAAGAAATCAGTCAGTAATGAGACTTAAATGAGGCACAAGGTAGGAAGAAAGAAAGTAACATCAGGGTTTAACGTCCCGCCGACATGGTCATTAGAGACGGAGCTCACGCTCAGATTTTTGGGTGAGGATAGAAATGGAAATCGGACGCTCCTTTTCGAAGGAAACGTTTTCCAGGTGTGATTTAGGGAAATCACTGGCTGCGGCGGAGTGGCCTAGAGCATTGAGGCCCGATGCTCCGCTACGCGAGGCCTTCCCCGTCGGGGATTCGAATCACCCTTCGGGCATGGAAGTTTGTGTTGTCTTTAGTATGAGGTAGTTCATAAGTAGTTTATAAGTTTACGGACTAATGACCTCGGAGTTAAGTCCTATAAGCTTAATAAACATTTATTTTATTTATTTATTTACTTATTTATTTTGGAAATCACGTAAAACCAAAATCTGGATGGCCGTAGGTTGATTTGAATTACGTAGCTCCCTCTCTCTCTGCGCTGAAGAATGTGCTAAATAAAATGTAGTGTAGGTTTTTATTTTTAACAGAGCTCCGCTACGTATCATTAACGGCAACTTGATCGCTTCGTAGATTTCTCTTCTGTGTGGACAGTTTAAGGAAACTCAGCAGTCAAAAGATGAAATTTGTTCCCCTCTGTGTGCGAGGGTTCGTTCACCTTTTTTTCCATCTTGTAACGAGACTCCGCTGGGCCCGTGCTGCTATCGTGCAAATTAACCTTGAAATATATTGCCCAGTAGGAAGGGAAATTAAAACTTTCCAGTACGTATTCTTCCTGAAGTCACAAATAGGTGGAAATAACGACATCTAGATTCTGACTGGATGATTACAGACTGCGTTTGAACATAGTTTATGTGAATATGGTGTTATGCTTCGTGTAAGAAGAAAGTCTGCAAAACACTTCCCCAGCTCATAGCCCGCAACGTATATCCCCTACATGTATCCCGCATTCGCTTATTTCGACATGTGCCCACTACACTGACATGATACCAGAAAGGGTCTACCAAGCTGCCGACCATCGACTTCCAGCCGACCTGCACAAGTACCTATACGTGTCATACTACGCTACTAAATTTGCGAGAATCTAAAAAAAAAAAAAAAAAAACAAAAAAAAAAAAAAAAAAACAAGAAAAAAAAAACACTTTGTCTCCCGCTACCTGCTTTTGGATACTACGTGCATTGACCGTGCTTAGCGATCGAAATTACAGTTTACTTCGGACTTGTATGCATGTTTAAAGGAAATGGATACTGCGGTGACTACCGCTGTCAAGAATCTAAGAAAAATGCTCAGATGTTTGTAAATCTATCTGCGGCTATCAGTCCCTAGGCTTATAGATTACTTGAACTAACTGAAACTAAGCTAATTACGACACACACACACACACACACACACACACACACACACACACACACACACACATATAAGCCTTGGTACTCGGATTTATTATGCATCTCATTGTTTATGACGTCATATCTCCTGATCTGTGTGTCGTAAATAATTCGTACCCATAACGCAATTGTTACCTCAGGGTAAGAAATATGTGAACCAAGTTTGGTTGAAATCGGTCCTATGGTTGAGGAAGAGATGTGCAAGACTTTATCGTGATGCAGCAGTTTATCGCGCATTTCATTATTTATGACCTCATATATCCTGAACAATGTGTTTTACAGTGATAAAATTATTCTTGTAACCTTCACGGAAGTGCAAAACATATGTTTACAAAGTTTCATAGCAATAAAATGAACGGTACGGGAGCGCATAACATACAAACAATCATACAAACAAGCAAACAAACATTCATTTTTATATATTAGATTTCGCAAAATTATTAAGCTTCAGCTGCGCGGTTGGTGGAACGTGAAAAAATTTGCTGGAGTGGAATTAAAATTGTATTTCCCGCATGAAAGACATTGCGCTGGCTAATTCGTTAAACGGGGACACTACACATTGTACCAGGCAATAACACAGCACGCCTCTTAATAATGACCAGTCCATATTGGTATATTCACATCAGATCAACAGCGGCTGTATAATACGACGTTTCCTGTATACCGCATCTTCAGAGCGATATAGCTTCCAAATCATCAGCCCCAGTTGGCTCTGAATTACACCGGTGACAAAAAGCTTTTCGCGGTACTCCGTCTGGCCTTTAATATTACTCGACCATTTCCAGCGTGTCTTTCCTACCTTTCACAATACACATGCCCTCGGGAAACTCACATTTAACACGTATGTGAAAATGAATCGTTTGTGTTAATACTGGGTACTGAGTGAGAGCTTACAAACTCTAATTGAAAACTCAATAATTGATTTAAGATAAATTTCACGCTTTGTCACCAACTGGAGAAGAGAAATTTCGGTGGTCCTATCTACTTGAAATGTTTTACGTCTATGCGACATTGATGAACAATTTCCATAATTTACTAGTATTATATGATTTTTCTTTAAAATACTTTCCCCTTTCTTTTGACATGTTAAGAGTTAATTGCTCAACTAGTATAACTTAAAGCTGCGCAGATACAGCAAACGTTGTTCAAAGAAAAAAAATATTTTAAATAATCAGAGACGTATGCACTATTTAAAAAAAAATGTGTAAATTTTAGAAGCCACGTAAAGGAGGCTATCATGTTGCGTCTGTGGCGTGGGATTTCGTCTAACAAATTCTTTTCTATTATTGCTGCTACAAAGTCTTAAATGCCAGGTACGTCAATTGGGAGACAATGAGGTTTAGCTGTTCAATGAAACTGGTATTTGTATTTTCTTTGCTGTAAAACAGGTAGTTTGCGGTAAAAGGAAGTATTTTAGAATATCATTTTCATAAGCTTACACCGTTTAATCTGTTGTTAAACAGCGGATTAGTACACATTTTTACCTAAGCTGCCTTAAAAAGTGTGTAGCATCCAGAATATCAGGAATAAGTAAAACTTCATGTTTTCAAATGTTTGTAAATCTATGGGACTTAACTACCGTGTTTATCAGTCCCTAAGTTTACAAACTACTTAAACTAACCTAAAGACAAAACACACACACACACCCCGAAGGAGTCCTCGAATCTCCGACGGGGAGCATCTCAACGCTCCGCATCAAGGCGCTTTAGAGCGCTCGGCCATTCCACCGTGGCTCTTCTCGTTTAGGAGGATATCTGACTTTATTGCAGTAAATAATATTGTGACAAAAGTACAGAGAGAGAGAGAGAGAGAGAGAGAGAGAGAGAGAGAGAGAGAGTTATGACGAAATCAGTATTTTGCGAATCTGTCATGCAATGATCTAAGAGTTTTACACATCGGGAAACCGAGCGAAAAGAAAAAAAAACGATTATTTGTTTGTGCCGTATTGCTTCTCAAGAAGGTAAGTTTTCCCTGGAGGAGGAAGTGTTGGCTCTGCCGCTGAGAAATCTTATCTCAAACTTGGAAACTCGATATGATATTCGGTGAACGAGTCGGCGTCGGGAAAGTGATATCTGCTACGCTTCGATCGCCTGGGCCTGAGGTGCAATATATATTCTGATATTGTTTGTTCAAATGTGACGACGTTGATCTGTATAAAGACGGCTATTACTTCAGTCTATATGATACTCAAATGGTGATCTGTGCACTAGGTCGAACTAATACAAAAGAGCTGTTCGATTCTATTCACAGTGCTGTTTGAGTACATTTTGTTATTTCAGACTATTTTTCCAGAAAATTGGACTAGGATTCTGGGGAGTCCTCTATATCTCTGAAGCGACAAAATCAAGTTGGTGCCCTTTTTCATAATTTCCTACAAGATTCCGTATTGGTAGGAGGTTGTTACCCTTTTGTAGTTTTAAACTTATCAGCTCTTTATGTGTTCCAATGTTGTTTTTTTAAAGACAGAATACACTGATCAGCCAGAACTTTATGCCCGCCCATATAACAGGTGGTATGTCCATAATTGGCACGAAAAATTGTCGAAGCATTTTGGCGTGGAATCAGTCAAGCCTTGCGAGGTAGTTGAAGGGAGTTACAACCACAGCTGCAAACGTGTCACCTAATTCTCATTTATTCCGGGAAAGGGGTCGATAGCTCTTACACTATGTTCAATCATATCCCAGATGTGTTTGATCGGGTTCAGATCTAGCTCGTTGGGGGGGAGGGGAGGGGTCAATCAAATTAATTGCAACTCGCCTCTGTGATCCTAGACCCACTCCATCACACTCATGTGTTTGTGACAAGGCGCATTATCTTGTTCAAAAATGCCCCCGACCGTAGTGGCCGTGCAGACCGTGCCGGCCGCGGTACTGAGGCGCTCCAGTCACGGTCTGCACGGCCACTACGGTCGGGGGTTCGAATCCCCCCTCGGGCATGGATATTTGTGCCGTCATTAGAATTAGCTAGTTAATAAGTAGTTTGTAAGTTTAGAGACAATTAAGTCCCATAAGCTTTACAAATATTTGAACATTTTGGTTTTTGCGATACTTATGCGTGCGCCATTGGACCCGTGGATGCCCGTTCGCCAGATGATAATGAAGCTGCCGCCAGCTCGCCTCCGTCCCGCAGTGCAGGGATCAAGGAACTGTTTCCCTGGAGCACGAAGAATTTGCACTCGGAAGCTTGATGAAGACGGAGTAGGGATTAATCAGACCCTCAAAGCTCTGACGCTGCGCCAACGTACGGTGACGATGGTCACGTGCCCACTTCAGTCGTAGTTGGCGATGTGGCGTTTACATTGGTACATGCATGGGTGAAGGCTGCGGACGCTCATCGTTTGGATAGTTCGGTGTACTACGTGTTCAGAGACACCTGTATTCTGCCCTCCATTGCAGTCTGATGTTAGTTCGCCACAGTTCGCCGCCTGACCAGTGTTATCAGACTGCCAGTTTACGACGTACTCGACCTGTGGACGTGGTTTCTCCTCGGTTTTGCCATTTGTTGATAACTCTCACCACTGCACTCCTCGAACACCCGACAGGCCATCCAGTGTCGGAAATGCTCTTGCTCTTGCGTCCGGGTCAGAACAACCAGTTCTCGGTGAAACTCGGGTAGATCTGGCGCCTTCCCCATTCCACAAAGGGACAGCATGCTCATTGATACTACATGCACCCCGCCTGTGTCTCATTAGCAGTCATCAGATGACGCTGCTGTTGCCTGGCCTGTTTTATATCGACAGCACGTTGGTGGTCAGAATGTTCTGGCTGATTAGTGGGTATTTACCACTAACCGTTTAGAAACCGTTGGTCGACGCATAACACACACAGGTGGCTTTGATATTTTTCATCTAGTTTTCATTAAATGTTGTTATAGTATTTCAAAAATGTTCAAATGTTTGTAAAACTTAAGGGACTGAACTACGGGGTCATCAGTCCCTAAACTTACAGACTATTTATGAACTTCTTACGAACTATGACAGCACAAATATCCATGCCCGAGGGGGGATTCGAACCCCCGACCGTAGTGGCCGTGCAGACCGTGACTGGAGCGCCTCAGTCCCCTCGGCCACAGCGGCCGGCTCGCATTAGGTCTCAAGAAAATAACGTGTCTGACTCTTCGAAGTATTTTATAGACAAGCTACCTACAAGTAGATTAACAAGAACTGCATAAGAACATTATTCCCACGGAAATAATACTCATGGTTTTCGTTTATATGACAAGTAGGTGGACAACAATCGCATGTTATCCGACTGGGCATGTACGTTGGATGATGTTAAAGAAAGTTAGACCAAACATTTTCAGTCTACTGAATCACTATCAACGCGAATGCCTCACATTCTAAACAAATATTTCATACACTTAAATGGTGGACAACAATCGCATGTTATCCGACTGGGCATGTACGTTGGATGATGTTAAAGAAAGTTAGACCAAACATTTTCAGTCTACTGAATCACTATCAACGCGAATGCCTCACATTCCAAACAAATATTTCATACACTTAAATGACTTGTAACTGGATTTAAATGTTATTGTTTATTTAACAGCCAAAGCAATTAAAATGTTATAAAATACATGTTGAGAGAGGGATACTTCGAGGATTCAAATATACCACCTGCACTCGTGATCTGTGATTATACTAGTCACAAGAAACATATTAACAATAATAATAATACAACTATGCGAGTTTATTTCCACTTCCCGCGCGTAATAGATGTTGTCATGCACATTGTAATTACATCCACATATTCTTCCGTCGATCACCAAATTTTAATGTGAGACATTTCAAAATGATAGTACATTTTGCGGTTGTGTCTGCGGAATAAATTCAAGCGAGAATAAGTGTTTTTTTTTTATGTCAATAAAGGTGAACGATGCAGTACGTTGTGTGTCCTGTGGAAAAGGAAAAGGTCACAACCAGATGGGACATTTTGCACATCTTATCCTATCTTCGTGTAATAGCGTAATATCCAACCAAAACACAGAAATCTGAATTCTCGGAATGGAAGTGATGATAAGGATATATGTGTGTAACGCAACAACAGAAAAAAAAAGTGCTGACAGATGTTGAGTCAGCGATTTGGGCCCGAACGCACACTGCTTTTTTACTGCTTTATTATAACTCATGGTGTGAAGGTAGGTAGTGAGGTAGTGCGTTGCAAGCAATATTAAAATTCTGGTGATGAAAATGGGCAAATAATTATAATCGATTTTAATTTATGTATGGAACCCGTTGTTCTTTGGGGCGATCTAAATCAATTTGTACAGGTTTACAGCGAATATCGCGTTTTTTTAATTTTTTTTTTATTTTTAGGGTGACCGGTTTCGAAGTTACTCAGACGTCATCTTCTGATCTCCTATATTTCACAATGTCGTATCTCATATGGCTTTAGCTATATCCTCTCATTACAATTTTCATGGTACAGTTTATTGATTACTACAAATGCGGAATACAAGCATTGATGGTGAAGTTGAACAAATTATAGTTGCACAAGAGTTGTGGACATGTATAGTGTAGATCTAATAATTTGTTCAACTTCACCATCAATGCTTGTATTCCACGTTTGTAGTAATGAATACAACTGTACCACGAAAATTGTAATGAGAGGATATAGCTAAAGCCAGATGAGATATGACATTGTGAAATATAGGAAATCAGAAGATGACGTCTGAGTATCGTCGAAACCACTCATCATAAAAATAAAAAAACGCGTTCTTGGCTGGAAATCTGTACAAAACGGTTTTAATTTAAAATACATATTTTTAAATTTAAAATACGGGGACGCCACTTTCAAAGAGGCAATTGTTGGAATCTTCTCATCTGCACATCAGGATCCAGAACAGAAAAAGGCAACAGCAGGATCGACAAGGAATCAAATCTCAGAATGGTGATAGGAGTTTAACCTACAAGATTAGATTAATTACAGCACGCACGGAGGCATGTAAACAATCATTCTTCCCGCGCTCAATACGTGAATGGAATGGGGAAAAAACCCTAATAAGTGGTACAGCGGGACGTACCCTCTGCCATGCACTTCACAGTGGTTTGCAGAGTATTAGTGTAGATGTAGATGCAGACTGACGTTACAATTAACCGCAACATCATATAGGTTATTGTATTAATTTATATAAGCAAAAAAAGAAAGAGCAGTGGATGAAATTCGGGACTACAAACTTTTAAAAAGGGACTGTAGTTAACGCGTACTTGGGGACGTCGTGTATGTAAATCGATACTGCCATTCTTTTGCAATTGATGAATTACATGTACCAGGGTGATATTCATCGAAGACACAGGGGAAGCAATAATTTTGACCATATCTTCCGCACGTTATGAACGCCGCCCTTTTGCAGTGACCATGGTTTTTTACTGTCTCCATAGAATTGTGAAGACAGTAGTGTACGCATTGCCAAGGAGCAAAAAAATATTTGTCACCGCGCGGAATCGAACCCACGAACCTTTCAATAAAAATCCGATCTCTTACCGCTGAGCCAAACACCGCTTTCTGAACACTCTCTCAGTTGCAGTTGATAAGGTACATTTGGTGATAGATCCGTATCAAATTTGCTGTTATTTCCTAAACGCTTCGCCATCTGGAGTTCCCACTTGGTGCACTTTCATATCTCACCACGCCCTACAGGTACCATAAATTTGGACGAATTCGACGATGCCGAGTAGGCGTCCTCTTCTTGTGATTCCACAAGGAATACTACATGGTAAATTCCACCATATGTCTTGTTATAATTCAGCGAAGAGACATAATCAGTGTAGAAACGTGCTATGGACACGGACGTCTCGCGTAAGATTAAACAATGCCGACTTCGACATCTTTCTGTATGACTGAGCGATTAGTCAAATATATTATATTCCTGGGAAACATTGCGTACTTCGGTGAATACGGTTGTCTGTTCAATGTGGTGGTCTCACTTTGTTATGTAAGGCTTCGTGGTAGATCAACATATAGAGAACTAGCTTAAACCCGCGGCTCCGCTCGCGTGATGGTTGATCATGATAGATAAGCTATATTTCAGTAGTGTGCTATGAGACTGGTTTTGAAGGACGAAATGAAATACAATACCTTCTTTAGAAACAAACATTTTTAATCAACATTATCAGCAAAGTAAGTAGTGTAGATCAAATCAAACGTAAAAATGCTCTCGTTTAGAAGAATCCAATCACGAAATTGTTATAATATCACAGATCGATCACTTGATGTAATGTGCGAAACGTCAAATCGATTTTTTTAGAGAGATGTATTAAAATAAATTTCTTTTTTACTGCTTTATTTATTTATTCTTATATTTCCTTATTCGTATGCTTATCCTTACAGAGAAAGAGCTGAAGACATTGTAGCACGCATAGACCAAAGATATGGTCTGTGGCATCACGTTTCGCTGTATGTAACCTCCTTGCTATAGAGTCGCAAATGTCATCGCTAGCCTTCAGTCCGAATTTTTTTATAATTTAACGACTTTCAAGCATCATATCCTCCACCCCGTTATAGCTATCAGCATAGAACTGCTATGGTGTACAACGGGAGACTTCGGACAACAATTACACACAGACCATTCGTTTGCGTTCTGTAGTTTTCGCTGCAGAGCGAAATATTAACACACACACGTAGAATTTTATATACACCGATAACTTTCCATCCCAATATACTCCACCCTTTTATCATTATCAACCCTCAAGCAATAATGCAACTACTAAAACCACTTTCAAAGAGTAAATATAAGTTTCAAAGAGTCATTATTGTTCGGCATTTCGTGTTATATTCTTCAAATTACTAAATATCTATCAGATCGCTATAAAACTGTTCCTAAAACCTTCCTCGGGTATAAATTAGTAAGTGTACAAATATTTAAGTCTCTGCGTCTTGTCGTTCGGACATGAAAACGTACACCGAACAGACACTCACATTAATGTATATAGATAAATAGCTATCCGATCGCCATAAAACCGTGCCTAAAGCCTTCCCCGGGTAGACATTAGTCACTGTACAAATTTTTAGCTCTTTATGTCTTGTCGTTCAGACGTGATAAACGTACACCGAACAGACATTCACATTTATAGATATAGATTAAAATTTCATTTTCCGACTTTATTGTCCGGTAGGAGTAACGCTGTCACGGTTGGCGTCGGCACCGTGATTAGGCTAGTACTGGGAGCACAGGACATTAACCGACACTTCCCTGAAGACAAGCCTAGTCTATGTGCCACTGTTCCCACAACAGGAAATCTGACAGGGCATGTCTTCCACAGCCTCGCACGTGTAAACAGAGAGAAAATGTAGCAGGCTCGAGCCAGCGGCCGCCAGCGAGTCGGCAACCGGCGGCTTGTGCAGCCGGCCTCTGCGGCAGCGCTCGTGTAGCCCAGTTGTAGCCGCTGCTCCCACGCAGCGGCCAGCGGTGACGCACAACGAGGGCGCCGCAGCTTCTCTGCTCCCGGGCGCTCACTATCCTTCTGTATCCCTTTAGGATATCATTCGTTAACAAATGTGGCGTGCTCGCTTTACACCTATAGGTTTTCATTCAGTAATAACCCGCACGCCGCGGCGGAGTGGCCAAGCGCACTGAGACGCTATGCTGCGATGCGCGAGGCCGTTCCCCGTCGAGGGTTCGAATCCCCCCCACGGACATGAATGTTTGTGCCGTCTTTAGTATAAGGTAGCTTATAAGTAGTTTGTAAGTCCCACAAGCTTTTTTTTTTATTTATTTTTTATTTTTTTTAAACCGCTTACACGGATTCTCATCGTACAATCGTACACTCGTCTGATCCTTGTCACAAGCATGAATGGCGATTTATTCAGCAACGAGGGTTTCGCTTTTTGTCAATCTGGCGTATTCGTGGAATATTCTACAGTTCTGCAAATAATGTAGAATGGTACTGATAGTGTAAATCCAAAGTTGTTTCATCATGAAATAAGCACATCGCTACTGCATCTGTTTTGTTGGAGTGACGTCACGGATGCTGTCAGTATGGGGAATAGCTACCCACAGGAGAAGTATTCGTTTTGTAATTACATCTTATGTATTACAATACCAGTACTCGCGGTTGACGCAGTTCAAAAATCAAATGTCTGTGAATCTATCAGACCAAACTGCGTGGTCATCAGTCCGTAACTTACAAAATACTTAAACCTAGGTAAACTAACCTAAGAACAACACACACACTTTTTTTTTTCTCTTTGGGTAGTTCTGTTCGTTGCGGATGCTGTTCGTATTTGTTCGTTGATGTTGGAAGTGTTGTTGGCTCAGCTTTTTTATTACAGAGGGCGTTGAGCCCCCTGACCGGGCGCGCTGAGCCACGGCGCCCGGCTTTTTTTTTCCAAGGCGGTCACCCATCTAAGTACTGAAAAGGCCCAACGTTGCTTAACTTCGGTGATCGAACGAGAACCGGTGTACCGAACGTGGTATGGCCGTTGGCGCCAACCTAGGTAAACTAACCTAAGGACAACACACACACAACTATGCCCCAGGGAGGACTCGAACCTCCACGGCGAGCAACTGCGCGCTTTGCAGCGAGGCGCTTTAGACCGCTCGGCTACTCCACCGCGGCGTTGACGCAGTGACCGAGTAGAAACAACATAAGGAGGTCCCTTGCCTACCGTTACCAACATGCTCCACGAGTTTATTTCCCGTTGCAGATAGTCACGGATCATTGCTGACTAACAAAAGATAGTTATAAATGGATGGATGTCGTTGTGTAAGGCCACAGCTACAATGAACGGCTGACCGCAGCACAGAGAGATGTTAAGCCTCCTGAGTTATAATGTGAGAGCTGCTTTCATATGCGTCATCGGCGGAGGGATACACGACAAACACTACCCACGGGCCGAAGTCGGTTTTTCGGTATACATCTATCCGGTTTCATTATATCATGCGCCACAACGGTGCCATAAATATTTTACTTTACATTTTATGCTCATATCTCCCAGTGCTTCGTAAAGCTCAAATGTTCGTTAACTTCTCGACAAGGGTTGAGATACAAGCAGGACAGGCGCTGTAATACTTTTATATATAGTACGATATTATTGCCATAATACTTCAGTTCGTAAGGAGACACAGACGTGGCGTGGTGTAGAAGTAGCTAGGGACGTCCATGTAAGGGTATGAGTCAGGGACAGGCCCAGGACTGACCAGCAGGGGTAGACGACAGACATTTGGCAGGATGACAAAATAAGGGCACGAAAAGAAGCAAGCCTTCATATTGGACCAACGGTTCAGAGCTAAGGGCACACAGTGATACATTTCGGCAGTAAGGGCGTCGGAAGCCATCGAAGGTGGTCATGTTAACAGTTGGGGTGACGGAAACTATTAAAGGCGTGAATGAATAGGAGATATAAATATTTCTGTTTAGTATTGGACGAAAGTGTAAGAGTCGAATTGACAATAAATAACTACATCTTTAAACATAGAATGAGTGCTCTTTACCACAAGGTGGAAAGACAGGAAGTTACCCAATTATCAGAACTGCTGACTTATCCAACAAAACTGAAAGAATCAGCTATTAGCGTTTCCACTGCTATTTGCACATGGCACTTCTGAAGATGCAAGGGTAGTGGCTTTCAGAAATAACAGAGATTTGGATATCTGCAAACGCAGTTCTTCGCACAGTTGCTCTTTCACGACCAACGACTGGGGCAAGTCTTTGTAAGGCAAGGACAGTGTTGTAACGAGTCTAGAGAGTCAAAATCGGGTTGGAGGATCTGTTTGTAGTAAAAAATAAAATAAAATATAATAAAATAAAAATGAGTCTGAAAGGTCTCAGAAAAGTAGGCCAGGAGTAAAAATTCTGAATAATGTCTGTACTAAACGGGTAAAAAAATTGCTTGATGGTAAATAGGTCGTTTAATCGTGTTCCAAATTTAATCGAAACGAATAAGGGTACGACAGATACAATTATTTTGAAACGAGAAGCATTACATTATTGAATTGTTACATTTTTGTCGGCACACTGTGATAGCTATACCTGTGACCACAACGTGTGTATCCCGTCCTTGCTGTGACGAAATCGTCATGTGTTTGTCTAATGTATTTTAAACATTACACATTTTCGGACGTGCACTCTAGGAATATATTTTTCTGTCTATTCTAGGTCAGGAAATTATAACAAACATAAAACGACCTGGAACGCATGTCAACAACTTGAAGATAGTTTTGTTTCGAAACCAATCACGGTTTAAATAAACAATCTTTTTCATTCTGTACTTGTGCATTGTCTCTTTTTTTTAATGTTCAAATGTTTGTATAGTCTATGGGACTTAACTGCGGGGTCATCAGTCCCTAAACTTACAAACTACTTATGAACTACTTACGAACTAGGGTGGCACAAATATCCATGCCCGAGGGGGATTCGAACCCCCGACCGTAGTGGCCGTGCAGACTGTGACTGGAGCGCCTCAGTCCCCTCGGCCACCGCGGCCGGCTGTCTCTTTTTTAATCGGAAACATTAAAGTACCATAGAAACAGTTCTCAGAATGTTAGTTTTTGACAAAATAGCGCTTATTCAAACAGATTTTGAACAGCAACGACGACAGATTGCTGCTTAATGACCCATTTTGAAAATTATACTAGACTACCTTAATATTTTTCGAACGATGGGTAATAATTTGATTGACTTTTGCCTTTCAGGCGGCTATTCTTCGAACATTATCGGTTTCTACGGCAGTGGCTGTGTGGTGGGCCCTGGTGGTACCAGTGCATGGCAGGCGGCGCGGTAGGGGTGATGGGTCACACGGTCAACGCAGGTCGCTGCTAATCGACCCGGCCGGCTGTGCATCTCCATATAGGTCCCTCCCTACCCAGTGTCACGTGACACGTCTTATTTTGTATTCCAGATGATGTGCTCCCATCTCTCTCCATGAGACCTCCCTCTCTCAACCAGGGAAAACATTTCCATTGGCAAATCTTCCTATGAAACTAAATTCTTGTAATTTTGTGAGTTTATCTATTAATTCTAAATTCATTTTGCCTCCTTCTTTTCGAACGCCAGACGCAGTATTAACTTTGAAACCTGTTTATAAACATGATGATTGAGGCGAAAAAAGTATACCTTACGTAAACTTCACAAAAAAGTAAAAAAAAAAAAAAAAAAAAGTATTTTGTTGTCTACCCTAAGGCGGGGAAATTATAACAAACATAAAATGCGTTGTCCACCATCTGAAGATGGATTGGTAACAAAATAAATCCGATACCGGTCAAGGTTTAAATAAATAACCATTTTTATGCCATACTTGTGGCTGGTCGATGTTTTTTTAAATATATGCATTACGTTTACATAATTGTTGTGTATGCTTGACATTTTTCAAGCAAGGGGCATGGCATATATACTCTCAACAAATAATAATTTAATCGCCCCCTTACTAGCAAAATGTCAAGCATATACAACATTTTGTCTAGCCAAGCTGTTGGGGAATTCAATGCACTGTTAAAGGCAATGTAAAACAGTGTAAACAAGTTAAAAAATGTGTTGTTTGACTGTTTTTAAAACTGATGAGCTATGACATACGATTTTAAATTAAAACATAACTAGTTTACATGTACTTAACAAAGTACATTTAAATGAAATATGTGACTTTTATAGCATAGACATGAAGCACCATGTCATATGAGGCGCTATATTAAAATAATAATAATAATAATAATAATAAAGTAGAGATCTGAAGATGACAACTAAGTTTGTCTAAAAAGGTTATCTAAAATAAAATATTCAACAAGCGAGCTTGACATATTCTCAACAAATGTTTAAGTGAAGTTCGTGAATTACGAAAAAGACTGATTGCAGCACAGCACGCTATGGGACAAAAGATATTACTTTTCAAGTAAACACACACAGTTGTTTTCCATTTCTCATAGCCCTTCCACCATGCGTTACTATTTATTTGGAGATTAATATCTCTCCAACACAAGTCCACTCCGAAACAAATCGTTTCCTGAGTATATTACTTGTTTTGTTGACATCAAAAATCGGGCTATGAGTAATGCTCATCGAAGATAATCTCCAAAAAGATAAGTTAAACATCTCTACCCTCAGAGTTATTTTGCCTGAATTGTCACATACGTCGTCACTAGGCAAAACCTGAGTTTCTGACAATTTTTTTTGCACTTATATTTTATACTGCTGTGTTTTCCTTCATTTCATTTCCATTACTTTAATTGAAATGTTCAAAAATTTGTAAAGCTATCTGAGTTAACTAGTTTGTTTATTAATCCACAGGCTTACAGACTACTTAAACTAACCTAAGGACAACACACACACGCATGCCCGAGGTAGGGCTCGAACCTCCGACAGCGAGCAACCGCGCGCTCATCCCTAGATGCCTTAAAACGCTCTGCCACTCGACTACGGTTTACTTTAAGTAAAACGTTTATAGCTAAATACTGGCCGGTGAAGAACTAACTTTAATTAGTATTTAGTATCAATCTTTAATTAGTTGGTCATGAAAAGTACCTACTTTCAGTGATTTTACACAAATAATCATTCTCAAATTATTTCTTATTTCGTTCGAAATGTTTTTTGACTTTGTGCATTTAAATTTTATGTATACTGCTCCGTTTCCTAGCTCAATCGGCATACCTAGCATTATGAGTAATATATATATATATATATATATATATATATATATATATATATATATATATATGAATATTTAAATTGTTATTACAGTAATGAAAACCAAGGAAGTTTACATTCATTTAGCAAAGAAACGGAAACAGAATTAATCTATAATGGTTCCCAAGAACAGAATTATAGCAATTTAATGTGGACATTCTGTAAACGTGCTGAATCATGTTTCTTGGCTTAGTTAACTTTGATCAACTATGGTCATAGATCTATTTAATGTATTGCAATTGGTGAGAAAGGATATATTTCTGTTTTCATTATTCCACCATGGAACATTTGCTAATATTTTGTTTTGTTTCATCGTTTAGGATTAAGGGATTAACTGTTTATAAACATCCACAGCTTTGACGGAAATGTGTGTGTTATCCGGTTGTGACCAGCTTTAAAAGAGTAGGCCTACTACAAACGTCCTCATTCTCCGATTTGTCAGTTCTACTCATCAGTCCAGTGCATTATTGTACTTGTGCGCCTACTTCTGCAGTGTCATACGCTATTAAGTTCGTGCTGTAATTCTCTATTCAAGAGTACACTCAAAGTTAGCTTGGATATGAATCGTTAACGTTAGACTTGGTATAACAGCATTTTAATATATGTCATGTGAGAGCAATAGTCTTATAAAACGACAGGATCTATTTCGAACTCAGCTCTATTTCATTTTACTTGCCGTGTTACATAAAATCAATCCGGTGCACTGGGTGATGTGTTCCTTACATAGGCATTAAATCGGTTCTGAAGCCGTTGTGGTGTACACGCTATGAAAACCAAGAATTTCAATGAGAGTTTTTAGTTACGTTGAAGTGTTGATATTTGAATGTTGATCATTGAAATTTAATACCCAGTTGAAGTGACCGCTGAAGATAATTTTCTGTGGATTCTTTAAACTAGATTATTACTTAATCTTTAAATTAATTACTTTCTCTGTATTATAACCTGACGCAAAAATAAGTCCAAATATTCCACCACTTAAATCAATTGTCATGTATCAGATATTTGAATTCCTTCTCTCACTAGTATACCGCTATTTCTACAACTAGTTCTGGCAATATTCTTATAAGATTTTCTCTGTATGAAATTCTAGTAGTGCTAAGGAAGCAGCATGTCAAAAAGTAATTAAATATGATTTTCCTCGTTAGTTTATTTACATTTATTTTTCTAGTATTATAGGTTTGCTCCATTGTATTGTAACATTTTTGGGGAGGATTAAAAATTAATTAAAACTCTTTCTTTGCTATAAAGGAAACGAATTTCCTATACGAGTCCGCGATTTACATCGTTTAATGGCATTTACTTTTAGAGTCGCTTCGGCATCTGCCATCATGAGATCTGTAATTAAAATGAAAGGATAAAGTTCCTTTCATCTTAATTACAGATCTGTTGACTGCAGATGCGAAACATTACAAATAAATAGAATTTTTGCGATCTAGTCGGTTTTTTATCCTTATTCGGTAAAACTCGTTCAGTGAGTCTGGGAGGTTTGTCTGACCAGGATCCGGATCATTATTTCAGACGGCCACTTACCTGTCGCTTATCTCCATTCTCTTGTAGTATATCATTTGATCACAGCTAAAACCTGCACCCCCATATGGGTTCAGATATTCTTTCTACTTTTGCACAAAAACTGTCGACGAATTCTGTGCAGATGCACAAAGAGCTTCCAATTCCTTGTGGAAATGCAGGTGTAAGCTGCGAGCAGTTGGGACAACGGAGGGGGGACACTATCTGTAGTTTGTTAGGAATTTGGGTCGTGTGGGAAGCGTGTCCGGATGGTCAAAGCAATTAGGACGTCAGCTCGCAAAAAGTGGGAATCCGGGAACGAGGTCCGGGTCGGAACAAATTTTCGACTTTCACTATTTAAGTATTTCATCATCCTGCAGTAGCCAAAACCGTGTACTTCTCTTTCTTTTTACGATGTCTTAAACGGTACTAGACATATACTGCTGTGCCAACAGAAAGAAGAAGGTAACTTTTGTATGATTTTTCACTGCCGGATTACACAGCTCGGTGGAAGTCCGACCATAAACAGAAAGAACTGTTACTGTACATAAGGTAACTGACAGACGTACACAATGAGATGAATAGAAACGACACGTTTAGCAAGAAACGGTAATTATGCTTTAGTCATTGTGAGTTGTTTTGGTCTTCTGGACGTGAAAAAAGGCGATACGCGGTTCTTAATGTCATGTGTGATGACTGCACTGCATGTTCCGTCACGTTACCCGGTGCTGCCCACGGGCTTGGTGAGGACTGCTTGTGCAACGGCGTTCCATTCTCCGTAGGCGCGGCTGTTCCAGGTGTTATCATTTAGAGAGGCCTATTGTCGCTGACCATATCTGAAAACGGCACGCACACCGCTCAGCCTTATTACGACAACTGCTCCGTCCTTCTCCCCCTCTTCCGCGCCTGGCTTATCTCCTCCCCCCTCCCCCCCTCTCTGTCCAGCTCCATCTCTTCTAGCTATCTGTCCATGTCCTCTGTCTGTCTGCCCCGTCTATAAAAATAGCATATGTCTACCAGCTTTCATGGTAAAATGACGTCGAAGCCAACTGCTAGGTATCCTCTGCCAGGCACCATATGGTGGCTTGGAGAGTATAACAACCTTTTCCATGAAGACATACATACATGTGACAAATTTCATGGTGATCGGTTAAAGACTGTTACAAGTTACCGTTCAGCATGATTCGCACAAATCTTAGGTAGACAGTGATGTTCTCTTGTTCTTAAGGTGAAGTGCACAAATTTCATCATGATCGGGATTAAAGTGTAGGCTGGAGTCGGAGTTGATTGCAAGGTAGCCTTGCATGCTTATCGGACTTGTTTTTCATGTTTCGATGGGTACAACATGCTCTCAGAGTATTTGATACTATCTTAACAGCCTGCAAAAAAGGGCCATTGTCCTGAGTAAGTCACTGACTGACTTATCATCACCCATTCCATACCACTGACGATCGAAACTTGAAATCTGCAGAGGTGTAGGTCTTATATTGTACACGTCGTTTAAGATGGTAGTTTTTGATATTTCATCCCACAATATTGGGTGAAATATGTGAGAAAAAGCTTTTTGAAAGTCTATCGGTATTCATGCAACTTTGAAGCTAGAACTACTAAAGTTGGTATTTGGATTTTTGTTAGTATAATGGCAAAAGTTTTTTGGCAAAAGTTAAAACTTTAAAGGGGTAATAGGAGCGATGGAAGCTACATTTGAAAATAAATTATTATAAAAGAAATACTGCAGTTTTTCAGTTAAAAATCTGTGAGAACTGGTACTTCATTCTAAGTTATAAATGAGGAAATACGTGTTTTAGTGTTCATGGAAACTCTGTACCCAAGTTAGGGTGAGTAAGATGTATTAAATTATTAAATTATTTCAACATGAAATACGTGTTTTAGTGTTCATGGAAACTCTGTACCCAAGATAGGGTAAGTAAGATGTATTAAATTATTTCAACATGAAAACATTTTTGAAGCTAATTGCATGAAAATTCGTATTTGGCTTCTCAGATGTAAGAAAATTGTTTTTTTTTTCCACTGTTTTTCGAATTTCCTGAAAAAGGGTGAAATAGAGGATAAAAAGCTTTCTGAATGGACATCGCTATTAAGGCAAGCTTGAATGTAGAATTAGTAACACTGGTGTTTTTCTTGGAATATATATCTACATAATTTCGCCATTTTTGGAAGTTTAACCGGTAATGGGATGAAATTAATGCTGGAATTTACGTTTGAAATAAATTATTTTTAAATCATTACTGAAGCATTTTTAATGTCAAATCTGTGATATTGGTATTTGATTCCATGTTAGAAATTAGAAAATATGTGTCTTATTATGTTTGGAACCTCTGCGCCTATCTGCAGGTTAGTTTGTGTAGAATGTTTACAAAAGTGTGGAAATCTCATAAGAAGAATTTTCATACCCCATCTGCAGATTATTTTCCGGAGACTAGATACAGTGATTGCATAGTGAGTAGATTTACAAGTGAGCAATGTCCGTAAAATATAAATTATGTAAAAAAATATTTGCAAATTGTACAGTCTCCACCGCCGAAGCAGCGGGTATTAAGATAGTTGTATGTATAAAGAAATGCCATTTTTTGTTTGTAATTCATGGAAATCTAAAGTTTCAATCTGATCACCATGAAGGTCGGCAAATGTATGTTTGTTTTCTCAGAGGCTTTCACACTATTAATGGCAGCCGCGGCGGAGCGGCCGAGCCCATTGAGGCACTTACGCTGCGATGCGCGAGGCCGTTCCCCGTCGGGGGTTCGAATCCCACCTCGGGCATGGATGTTTGTGCCGTCTTTAGTATAAGCTACTTCATAAGTAGTTTGTTCGTTTAGGAATTGATAACCTCGCACTTAAGTCCCTTAATCTTCACAAATATTTGAACATTTTTTCATAATGGCAGAGGGTTCCTTGCAAAGTACTTCTACAATTGTTTCACCGATCACCATGAAAGTTGGTCAACATAGGTAATTTGTGACAAACAATGGGAGGAAAAAGGAATGAAAGATGATTATAGTTTAACGTCCCGTCGGTAGCATGATCATTAAGAGACGGAGCTCACGCTCGGATTTTTGGGTAAGGATGCGGAAGGAAATTGTCCGGGTTCTTTCAAAGGAACCATCCCGAAACAAGTCTGGCGTTATTCAAGGAAATAATGGGAAACCGAAAATAGGACGGTGTGTGGCGTATTTGAACCACTGTCCTCACGAATGCGAGTCCATTGTGTTACATCTGCTCCACATCGCTTGGTGCAGGCGGAGAAGGAGACGGACATGCGAGAAAGGAAGAGGAGGTTCGAATAAGCAAATAGCCGTTCAACGCCCCATTCTCAGCTAGTCTTTGTATACAAGAAGAAGACGATTGTGCTCCTTCTCCATCTGATTCGCTGCAGGTCTGTATTTTCCCTTGATTATTTCTGTCGATGATACTGTGGATTGTGCTGCCGGAGAAACTATACGATATCTTGTGGATGGCTTTCCCTGCTCGTTCCCGGAATTTAATCCGTTCGATAACTCAAGGAATGTGTTGGGGATACGTTTACAACACGTCCACATACGCCACCGACCATGTGGCAGTCGTCAACCGCGCCGGTGAATGATTAGAACGTCTTACGACAATAACTTTTTACGATCCTGGCGGCCGGCACAGGTGATCTTTTCTGAGCATGCATTTCTGTCCATTGCGATCACACACCATGATAAGAATAATGCTCCAGCTATTGTAATGACAAGGGACCATCAAAAATCTCGCTGACTTCCTTAATATCTACATCTTTCAATAAAAGTGTCGTTTCTGACCGTCTCACTGCGTAATTATTTCAGTTCCTTTCTGTACTGTATTCTAGCGGCCATTTATACATATGGAGAAAGTCTCACCCAGCTAGTCTATTTTTCATATTAACAGCTTAGATGCGACCCAGTGTATATTTTGCAAGGAAAACTATTGCTAATATTGTGTAGACAATTACAGTGCATGGGGGAAGTATTTTGTCATTTTGAGCTCTTTTAGCCCCCTTGACCGAACCGTTTCTTGCACCGCTATCTATTCACACCCGAGTAACTATTCCCGTGTCTCGCGGCATTGACATACAGTGTTTCACAGTACGTTTTTCAGATAGAGTGGCTGTTGTGATTACAAACTGTCAACAAGTCGAAGCGTTTTGCAGCATCAAAGCGTCGTATGTGAAGCAGCTCGCTGCGTTTAATTCATTTTGATACCCTCAGGTAAGGATTTATTGGAGGGGCGAACGCATACGCATTACATTCCGATAATTCGCAGTACCAAGAATTTGTATCACTGAGCAATACACTAAAAAAAATATTTCTGAAGTACGCTTTCCAGAAATTATATTAAATACCCAGAACACAATTTGAAATTTTAGGTTGGAAATCACCTGTGCACGCTCGAAAGATCAGTGAACTTACAAAGTGCCCGGAATACTCGCACGTCTCGTTAATTATTTACATCTATATATTTATTCTTCAAATCACATTTAAATGCATGGCAGAGGGTTCACTGAACCGCTTTCATAATATTTGTCTTCCGTTCCTTTCTCTAACTGCGCGCGGGAAAGAGGTACAGCTAAATCTTTCTGTTATCATTCTGATTTCTCTTATTTTATTACGACGATCATGTCTCCCTATGTAGGTGGGTGCTAAAGAAATGTTCGCATTTGGATGCGAAAGTTGGCAAATAGATGTTACCACAAGGAATAACGCCTTTCTCTTAATGATTTCCACCCCAACTTGTGCATCATTTCCACGACAGTCTCTCCCCAGTATCGCGATAATACAAAAGCAGCTGTCCATATATGAACATTTTCCTCCATCGGTGCCACCTGGTGATGATCGGACAATGCGTAGCAATATTCCAAATAGGACGGACGAGTGTAATGTAGACAAATTGTTTAGTAGAACTCTTCCTTTATATAATTGTTCTGCCAACGAAACTCAGTATTTGCTCCTGTTTCACCATGTTATTTGCTACGTGTTCTTTCCCATTTAACTTGTTCGTTATTATTCCTACTTACTTAGTTGAATTTATGGCCTATAGATTTGACTGATTTTGGTGTAAATGAAGTTTGACGGATTACTTTCAGTGCTCATGAGGATGACTTCATACTTTTTATTAATTATGGCTGTCAAACTGTCATTGTTTGCACTATGCAGATATATCTAAATCGTTTTGTTGTTGATTTTGATCTTCTTGTGACTTTACTAACCGATAACCGATCAGCAATCTGGTTTTCCGCGGTGGAGTAGCCGAGCGGTCTAAGGCTCCTCGCTGCGGAGCGCGCGGTTGCTCGCCGTCGGAGGTTCTAGTCCTCCCTGGGGCATGGGTGTGTGTGTGTTTGTCCTTAGGTTAGTTTACCTTAGATTAAGTAGTTTCTAAGCTACGCACTGATGACCACGCAGTTTGGTCCGATAGATTTACAAACATTTGAACATTTAGTAATCTGTTTTAAGAAATAAATGATCCTATCGTCCGCGAAAAGTGTAAGAGAGCTGTTCAGATTGTCTCCTAAATCGTTCATAACGACCGACAATGAACAATAGTGGCCCTGTAACACTTCTCTGCATGAACGCCGGATGACATTTCTGTTCTACTCGATGACTTTCCTCCAGTTACTACAAACTCTGTCCTTTTTGACAGTAAATCACAAATTCATTGTCATAACTGGGACAATATTCCATAAGCACACAGCTTGATTGAAAGCCGCTTGTGGAGTACAATGTCAAAAGCGTTCCAGAAATGAATGAATACTGTATCGATTATAGAGCTATTGTCCATAGCACTCATTATTGTTAACAACATAGCGTAAAAAATTTCTGTGAAAATTCCAAGAGCCGGCCGCGGTGGGCGAGGGGACTATGGCGCTTCAGTCACAGTCCGCACGGCCACTACGGTCGGGGGTTCTAATCCCCCCTCGGGCATGGATATTTGTGCCGTCCTTAGTATTAGTTAGTTCATAAGTAGTTTGTAAGTTTAGGGACTGATGACCCCGTAGTTAAGTCCCATAAGCTGTACAAACATTTGAACATTTTTGAAAATATCGAGAGAATGACACGGCCGAGTTTTGCGGAGAGGTTTCCCGATGTTGGCGACAGCGTGCAGTCTGCGCGCGGCTGAGGGGTTAATGTTTGTGGGGGCTGAGCTGAGTCACAGATCGATCTACATTCCAGGACTTGCAGTTCTAACACGCGCGCGTATTCATGAAGGCAGCCCGCCCGCTACACGGACACGATTTCACGTTAACAAGGTCGCCGCGTCCCTGCAAAGGTCCACATTCCTATTTCACTGTACAAATTTGCAAAGCCTGTCTGCAGTGAGGTGCCGCGTCGCTGTGTAAACCGTACTTGTTTACAGTATGTACATAAGTTGCTTGAAATGAAAAGAGTGTTGTAAAAACTGTGGGGCCCCTTGGCGAACGACTGCCGTGTGTAAACGTAAGCTCCGTTTGGACACCGAGGGAAATACGCTACTGTATCTCTTTCGTTGCGCACAGACTAACTATTGGAAAAACGAGAGAGAGAGAGAGAGAGAGAGAGAGAGAGAGAGAGAGAGAGAGAGAGAGAGAGAGAAAGGGAAAGAAATCCCCCCTGGAAATGTAAAAAACTATTCGGTTGCTTATTTGTTTACAAAGATATGTACTGGAACACAACCATTTGCAAAGGTCTGACGCCCTTTCGTTGAGAAATC
The DNA here is from genome assembly GCA_026315105.1 of Locusta migratoria. Lineage (NCBI taxonomy): Eukaryota > Metazoa > Arthropoda > Insecta > Orthoptera > Acrididae > Locusta > Locusta migratoria. Next base: position 458,781,323 of record CM048755.1, read on the forward strand.
TCTAAGGCCAAACATTGATTTAGTTTCTCTTTCATAGGATATAAAGGACATCTCCTCTTTTTTTATATTTATATTTTCGAGAGATGTGGTAATTACTAATGGACTGGTTAAGAGTTTAGTTTCGCGTCCTTCTGGTACAGTCTTGTTTCCTGTAACTGCTACTCGCTGATATCAGTGTTTCTAATATGTCTGTTTCCATTCTAACTTTTTCTGTAAATGGATTACAATATTTTCTATTTTTCAACTTGTCGATTGCATGATATTTACATTACTGACTCGAATTCAATCATTCCCAGAGCGTTCAGAGTACAAAGATTATTTTGATAGAAATTCAGCTAGATACTGTTCAAGTCATACTGCATTTGGGGATGACGTGTGTTACAGGCAAAACCGTCACAGTCACATAACATCTTTCCTGAATCGAAACTAAATTTCTATCTAGGAAGGGTATGACATGCTCAATAAGTCTCATCAACTAGATAGACTGGCATAGAGAAAGATTTTTCACAGATACTCATAAATTTTCCCAGCATATTCATCTTCAGTCTATTTTTTGCACACTTTGAGGATATATTTAGATTGAGGAGACTCGTCTACAAATTTCAGTCACTCATGCATGCCTAGCAGTTGCACTGAACTATATTTAACTGCTGTAGACATGCATGATGACATAGTAAATTTTTACAGCAATATGAAAAATAAAATTTTGTAAAAAATACATCTTGTACGTGATAGAGCATGAGTAACGACAAGGAACAGACGTTTTTCAAACGATTCTTATCGTCCTTAGGAAATCAGTATTCCGGTTTATGTGAGTGAACATACGAATTTAACTCTTCCCAGGATTTCTCTCTATCGTTTCAGTAAATATTAATAAAATAGGTACTTTGGTCCACTCTTACGCTTATGTTTACTTTTTAGTTAATATTTTAAGGACTACAGAACCCTTGACATCAGGACAGAACAAATACTTATTCAAATACACAGACCAGGAAAACTAGTCATTCTCCATAACGAACCATCCTTATATTTACATCAGAATTGTACATACCTAACCATATAAATTACTATGGTTAGACTTGATAGTAGTAAGTACCCTTTGATTTTCTATAGGTGCAAGTTAATGGTTGCGAATTGTAATACTGTAAGTCTACATTACACTGTTGCATATTTCTTTGAAATAAATTCTTTATATATTTATAATGATAACAGCGCTATCGGAAATTACTCTTTACCCTTTCGTATAGAATTATATTGTATAAAATGTTGTCATTATTAAAATGAGATGTAAAAGACAGAATGCGCAAAAGACACTCAAAAATGTATAACAAATGTCCCAGTTCTCACGTAATTAGCTTGTACCACTTTCACACCTAAGCAACAGAATAATATTCACTGGAAACCTGTTTTTATGCTGTAGCTAGCTCGCAAAACAAACACATGACCGAAAATTATTTGTGATACTCTGTTTACATTTTGCACAATTTATACATTTATACTGAGATTTAAAGGTAATATGAAGTTTTATTACTGCGATAACGCCTTAGATACTAGTCCTAAGTTTTCACTTCTATCATTCTGCTTTTAATGTGAACACTTCTCTCTTCATGAATGTGTTATCGAGGTTTTGAAAAAAGCCTCATATTTCTCTCTCTAATTTAGCTTTTCCCAAACTGAGGGACTAAACGAAATTCAGCTTTACGTCAAATACATCCCTAGCAGTAAAATAAAGCAATGAACTTTATTTAGATGTGAGGAATTAAGGTTTCCCAATTTAATATCTACTGAAAAGCTCTCTGAGCGACTATAATTTTTTAGGTTTTTTGCGGTTTTATAGTAGCAAGACTTGTTCATTAAGTATGTACTATTAATATAATGATAAAAGTCAATTTTGAACAGTGCATAAAATTATAAAGATAATAAAATTAGCAATGTATATTTCTCAGTTGTTTTCTAGCTCATTCAGGTAGACTGATTATTAATTACATAACTACAACAATTAGGGAGGGAACAGAACAGTGTTGAAATCACCGTTCGGCCATCTTGATTCAGGTTTCTCGTGGTTTCCGAAAATAACTTCTGGTGGACTACGGCGTGACTATTGAAAGAGCGCTTCCAATATTAAGTTGCATCAGGGTCACAGCCATTGCAAACTACCCGAAAGAAATTAGTTTCCTGTAGTATTTTTCTTGTTTTAAATAGAAAACCACGAATACAAAAAAATTCAATACAAGAAGCTAACTTTTTCCAAAGAGTCCTGTCGGTTTTAACTCTAATGTCGACGACGTTGACAGAGAATTCATTTATATATAATTTCTTCAGATTTATAGTTACGCACAAAGAGCTGGAAATTTTGAATGGATATGATATACATTTATATGAAAATGCAAAAAACTGTATTATTTCAGAATTAATTGGTAGACTATTTACTTATAGCAAACGAATTTGAGAAGGAGGAAATTCTTAATTTTAAAATGTAGCATTTTCTCTGTAGAGCATTATACCATCATTTGCAATCATTCAACTTTTCTTTATCTTTTGTACTATCGTTCTACAATTCTATACTCGCTACAGCAAAATAATTTATAATGATATTGACATTCTCTACGTGGCTCTGAACCGTCCGTAGTCGTATTTTCACACGGACCAGTCAAATCGTCTGCAGCCGCCGATGCGGCGGGATCTGTAGCAATTCAGTATTCCCTATTGCAGAAGAGCGTAGTATTCCTCTTCGTGCTACCCACGATGGAGGTAATCCTTAGATAACTTGGAGACTTAATCGATACAGCGGAAATATCCACCAACTTAATAGTTGATGGACGGCCAGCGATGCCGCAATGTCAGGAAGAGGTTTAGCGATTACATCACGGAAACGTATTTCGTCGGCAACGGAGAGAATAATGGAACACATTTTATTTCTATAACGTTGCAATTATGCAAGATATTCGGTACTGTTCATTTCATTCGTAGTGCAATTAGAGTTGAAGTGTGTTCCACGCATTACCGTCAGGCACGTAATATTATCATTCCTGAACCGAAAATAAATTTCGGTTTAGGAAGAGTGTGACATATTTAGTGAGTCTAATTTACCAGACTGTCGTTAAGGTAATTTTTACGAGATACCCGTAAACTGTCAATGTGAATTTACCTTCTGTTACTTTGCGAATTGTACGTTAAGGAAAAAAAAAAATGAAATTTTTACTTTATTGGCAAAAGAGAAATGAAGTAACGGTTGCTACCAGCGCGCTACCGATTGTTGGGTTACAGCTCAAGTCGGGCCAATAATAGCAGATATTACATCGGATGCTTTTGGGGGGATAATATATGCGAGGAAGGTGCACTAGGGGAAATTTGTCGAGTGATCTGGCGAGCAATGCACAATGGAAAGAAGTTGCGATTACATCAAATTTCGCCTTCAGTCCCGCTGTGCAATTACAATTTGGTGCCGCAAACATTGCGAGATTAAGCGCGAGTTTTTTAGGGACGCAAATAAAAAAAAGGGTGCGAAGCGGTGCGACGCGAGGGAGACGGAGAGGGGCAATTAGAAGGGAGCGCGCGCGGTCGGCCCAAGCAGAAGCAGAGGCGCAAGTGGAGGGCCGATCCTCCGCTTACCTTAGAGCTCCTCCGTCCTACCATCGCTTCTCGCCTCGCAGCAGAGCACCTCTCTCCACCACCGAGCAGACGGCCGCAGTGGCATCTAAACACCACAGCGTCCACTCGGCAGCCGCGTCACGCGTCGGGCATCTTCCCGCGCACAACCAGTAAACATCGCTCTGCGCGCCCGGCCCGCCAGTTCTTTGCCACGATTTTTTGACCTTTTATTTTTTCTTCTTCTCCTTCTTCTGTGTGTCGGCGACAAATCGCGGAACTGCTAGTGGAAACCCGATCGGAGCGCCAGGCAACTGGAGAGTGGCGCGGCGCGCAGTCACGTGGGCCAGCAGCTTACTGCCGACTGCGCAACCACCGTCTGGCGCACTCGGCACGCCTGCCGACCGCCGCACATGCGCGCCACCTAGCTCCTCGCTGCCGCAGACCCCCCCGTCGCGATATAGCGCCGACCCAGTCACACACTGTCCATTGTTGCGACTCGCCGCCGCCTTAAAGTAACCTCACGCGCCTTCCAGGAACGGGGTTCTTCACCTTTACTTTCTCTTTAAGGTCACTAGCATAGTTTTCTTCTCGGTATCTATATCTATAAATGTGAATGTCTGTTCGGGCCGGCAGCGGTGGCCGAGGGGACTGAGGCGCTTCAGTCACGGTCTGCACGGCCACTACGGTCGGGGGTTCGAATCCCGCCTCGGGCATGGATATTTGTGCCGTCCTTAGTATTAGCTAGTTCATAAGCAGTTTGTAAGTTTAGGGACTGATGACCCCGTAGTTAAGTCCCATAAGCTTTACAAACATTTGAACACTCGTCTCGTGCTTGTATAGTTTATGGGACTTAACTACGGGGTCATCAGTCCCTAAACTTACAAACTACTTATCAACTACCTTATACTAATGACGGCACAAATATCCATGCCCGAGGGGGGATTCGAACCCCCGACCGTAGTGGCCGTGCAGACCGTGACTGGAGCGCCTCAGTCCCCTCGGCCGCCGCGGCCGGCTTATCACCTCTGAAGCACAAGATGTAAAGAGCTACAAATTTGCAGAGTTACTAATGTCTACCCGGGGAAGGTTTAGGCACGGTTTTATGTCGATCGGTTAGCTGAGACTTAAATATTTGTACAGTTACTAATTCATACCTGAGGAAGGTTTTAGGCACGGTTTTATAGCGATCTGATAGATATTTAGTAATTTGAAGAATATAACACGAAATGCGGAACAATAATTACTCTTTGAAAATTATATTTACTCTTTGAGAATGGTTTTATTGTTTGCATTGTTGCTTGAGGGTTGATAATGATAATAGGGTGGAGTATATTGGGATGGAAAGTTATCGGTGTATATAAAACTCTACGTGTGTGTGTGTGTGTGTGTGTGTGTGTGTGTCTGTTAATATTTCGCTCTGCAGCGAAAACTACAGAACGCAAACGAATGGTCTCTATGTTATTGTTGTCCGAAGTCTCCCGTTGTACAGCATAGCACTTCCATGCCGATAGCCATAAGGGGGTGGGAGATATGGTGGTTGAATGTCGTCAAATTATAAAAAAAATTCGGACTGAAGGCCAGCGATGACGTTTGCGACTCAATAGCAAGGAGGTTACTTACAGAGAAACGTGATGCCACAGACCATATCTTTGGTCTATGCGTGCTAAAGTGTCTTCAGCTCTTTCTCTGTAAGGATAATCATACGGGTAAGGAAATATGATCGACCAACACGCGAGCGAAGCCGCGGGTTAAAGCTAGTGCGTTATAATTGTCGATGTCAGAAAACCGACTGCAGTTTGTCGAACAGTTGTACACAATTTCTCGCGCTGGAGAGTCGAGTCGTCTATTGGACATGTGTGTCTGACGTCCTCAGCATAACTTAAAGTAATGTGTAAATAAAGAGTACAGTACTTAGATATCTTGGTCCCTTAGTTACAGAAACTTTCAACCATTATTTGTACTCAAATTCCAGGGGCGTCGATAATTTATTCTTCGGGGTGGGAGTGGAGTGGGGGGGAGGGAGTGCAGGACGGAAGTAAAGGAAGTTCATCTGATTAGTACTAGAAAGACCTACAGTTCAACTGTGAAGCCTTTTCAAAGATTGAAATTCGAACACAGTAGCACGACGTAAAAAAGAGGAAAAAAGAGAAAGAAACCACTTAATGGATACGTCATGTAATATTCCATATACAAGGATGGCCGGCCGCAGTGGCCGAGCGGTGTGCGGCGTGCCAGTCACGTTCTGCACGGCCACTACGGTCGGGGGTTCGAATCCCCCCCTCGGGCATAGATATTTGTGCCGTCTTTAGTATTAGCTAGTTCATAAGTAGTTTGCTGCGGTGGAGTAGCCGAGCGGTCTAAGGCACCTCGCTGCGGAGCGCGCGGTTGCTCGCCGTCGGAGGTTCGAGTCCTCCCATGGGGCATGGGTGTGTGTGTGTGTGTGTGTGTGTGTGTGTGTGTGTGTGTGTGTGTGTGTGTGTGTTTGTTTGTTGTCCTTAGGTTAGTTTACCTTAGTTTAAGTAGTTTGTAAGCTACGGACTGATGACCACGCAGTTTGGTCCGATAGATATACAAACATTTGATTTCGTAAGTAGTTTGTAAATTTAGGAACTGATGACCCCGTAGTTAAGTCCCATAAGCTCTACAAACATTTGAACAAAGGATGTGTGCACCAATAATTTAAAAATTGGGTAGTTGGCAGTAACTAGCCATTATCAATGCAAGCATTTCGAAAGAAGAAGCTAAGTATTTCCTTTTATGCCAAGGACATAGCTAAACACACTTCTCATACTTAGTCTATCTGAAGTAAGAACTGTGATGTAGTGTATAGACGTGTCTATGCCGTGAAATGAAATACCGAACATCTTCGTTTAAACTGCTTGCACTGATAATTGTTATTTACTGGTCGAAATCCGATTCGCATAAAAAAAACCATTAAAATGTCAACTAGGACTGATTGCTGCCTTGGACTTGGCGAGTATAGCTCAGGCAGTAGGTTGGACACCCTACCCCCAGAAAAGCCATTGATACTATCAGCACTCAGTGCAGTCAGATACTAGACGGTGCCTGACCGAAGATAATTGACATTCACCAACTTCGGCAGAACTCCAACTCCCTGTAACCACTCATACACCGCATCCGTATTGTCACTTGCAGGGAAGAATGGTAACGGGGACACGTCCTGAACCAGTTATCGATTATTAAATGAAACTACCAAGGCAAATTATAGCAGACTTTCAACCAGCTCTCCAACATGACAGTTTTTGTGCTTGACTCACTAACCCATAAACTAACGAAGCAATGGAATGAACGCCAGTACTTACTTCTAATAACCTATTTATAGAAAAATGTCGCTCTTCTCTCTCCGATTTCATCGTGTGAGCACAAACCTTCGATATTTAGCTGTCGCCCGCACGACGGGATCGACTAGTTGACAGCTGCACTGCTGCCAATTGCGTCTACGCCGTGCTTTACAGTAACATTACGTATTTTCGCTTTAACGTCGCTTACATATTCTTCATCTTTGTATATAAACGCAAAGCAGTTGTTGCATTTCATAAAACCTTTTAGCAAACATTCCGAGTTCAATACTTTTTCGCAGATGATGCTGTACCGTATCGGAATGTTGCAACGCTGCAAAATTGTAAAGAATTGCAGGAGGATGTGCCACGTATCGACGATCGTGGAGGAAGTGACATTTAACTATCAACATCAACGAGTGTAATATGCTGCCAATTCATAGACGTAGCCGGCCGCAGTGGCCGAGCGGTCTGCGACGCGCCAGTCACGGTATGCACGGCCGCTACGGTCGGGCGTTCGAATCCCCCCTCGGGCATGGATGTTTGTGTCGTCTTTAGTATAAGGGAGTTCATAAGTAGTTTGTAAGTTTAGGGACTGATGACCCCGCAATAAGTCATTTAAGCTTAACAAACATTTGAACACACAGAGGTAAAGGCCAACAAATGGCAGCAATTACTTCAGTCAAATATCCGGGAGTGGGCATAAGCCGCGCGGGAATGACCGACCGGCTCTAGGGACTGAGAGACTGCTCTAGCCAGAGGTTCGAGTCCTCCTTCGGGCATAGGTTTGCGTGTTGTCCTTAGGTTAATTTATTTTAAGCAGTTAGTTAGCCTAGGGACTGTTCACCACAGTAGTTTGATCCCACACATTTTCAACTATATGTAGTGCGCATAACGGGCGATAGTAAGTGGAACGATCACATAAAATTAAGATTCATTGGAAGAATCTTCGCCGACTGTCGTTCTTCAACAAAGGATGTAGTTAGAAAAAAAAGACTCGTTCAGCCAATACCTGATTATTGCTCGTCAGTGTGCGATCCGTACTAGACAAGGTTAAAGGATAGTATAGAAAAGATGCAAAGGAGAACAACGTGCTTCGTTACAAGTTCATTGAGTGAGCGTGAAAGCGTCACGGAAATGATCAGGAAACTACAGTGGCAAACGTTGCAGGACGGACGTACCGCATCACGATACATGTTTCTGTCGGAGTTCCGAGAGCATACATTTCTTGAAGAGTCAAACAGTATAGTGCTTCCACAATGAAACTGTTCACTCTGCAGCGGTGTGTGCGCTGATATGAAACTTCCTGGCAGATTAAAATTGCTTGCCGGAACCGGGACTCGAACCTGGGACCTTTGCCTTTCGGGGGCAAGCGCTCTACCGACTGAGCTATCCCGACACGACTCACGATGCCGCCTCACAGTACTTCGCCAGTACTTCGCCTCCTACTTTCCAAACTTCACACAAGCTCTCCTGCGAAACGTGCAAGACTAGCACTAATGGAAGAAAGGATATGGTGGAGACATGGCTTAGCCACAGACTAAGGGATGTTTCCAGAATGAAACTTTTCACTCTGCAGCGGAGTGTGCGCTGATATGAAACTTCCTGGCGAGGTACTGGTGGAAGTAAAATTATGAGGCGGCATCGTGAGTCGTGTCGGGATAGCTCAATCGGTAAAGCGAAAGGCAAAGGTCCCAGGTTCGACTCCCGGTTTCGATAGACGGAAGATCGGGAGATCAGGAAGGGCAAGGAAGAACTGGAACTGGAGAGGTGGACAAATTGTCTTGAACAATGTGTGCCACGTGTAGTCGAGTGGCTCATTACCTAGTGACAGTATGGCCGTCGGGAAGTTCCAAATGTATGGAAGACTAACAGACATCAACATTTCAGAGATGTAACTCTGGCTATTAGTGTAGCTGAAATGCTTATTAAGCGGGTGCACAAATGGAATCCAATACCACCTCAGACTCTTAATAACGGCTGAAGGATAAGTATATATGGCAACAGTTAAGCAGTCTCTCATTATGGTCTCTAATCCGACCTTCGTACGGGTGTTGCCAGAGTTGGTATTCATCGTTAAAAACGATGTCGTTCCATTCGATTGTCCATGTCCGTCCTTCATTCCACGATTGCCGGCGCAAACGCCTGTAGTAAACACAGGGAACAGCCCACTCTGCCGTAAGAGACGTCTAATGGCACGCGCGCCCACTGCTTGTAGCGCCACAGACAGATTTGTTGTGACAGGTGTGTGCTGTAGCAGAGCGATCCATCACTGCCATGTGCATAACATCCTGTCATCACGTATAGTCGTGCAACGGTCCGATCGGTCCGACCCGCCCTCCTGCATTCAGCGACATATTCCACATCTACATCTACGTACATACTCTGCAATTCACCATAAGGTGCCTGGCGGAGGGTACACTGTACCACTACTAGGCATTTCCTTTCCTATTCCACTCCCAAATAGAACGAGGAAAAAAAGAATGCCTATATGCCTCCGTACGAGCCCTAATTTCTCTTATCTTGTCTTGGTGATCACCACGCGAAATGTAAGTAGGCGGCAGCAAGATCGTACTACATTCAGCTTCAAATTCCAGTCATCTAAATTTCCTCAACAGAAATTCACGAAAAGAACTTCGTCTTTCCTCCAGCGATCCCCAATTGAGTTTCCGGAGCATTTCCGTGACACTCGCGCATTGGTCGAACCTACCAGTAACAAACCTAGCTGCTCGCCTCAGAACTGCCTCTATGTCTTCCATTAAACTGACCTGCTGCGGGTCCCAAACGCTTGAGCAGTACTCAAGGCGTGGTCGTACAAGCGTTTTATACGCGGTATCCTTTACAGGTGAAGTACATCTTCCCAAAATTCTCCCAATAAACCGAAGTCGGCTGTCCGCCTTACTCACAACTGTCCTTACATGTTCGTTCCATTTCATATCGCTCTGCAATGTTACGCCTAGATATTTGAACGACGCGACAGCATCAAGAAGCTCACTACTAATGCTGTATTCGAACATTTTTCTACATTGAGAGCTAGCTGCCATTCTTCGCACCAACTAGAAATTTTGTGTAAGTCATCCTGTATGCTATTACAGTCAGTTAAAGACGACACCGTCCCATACACCACAGCATCATCAGCTAACAGCCGCTAGCGCACGTCCTGAGACTCAGGCGAGAACCCCACGCTGCTCAGGACGAGCGCTAGCCGTGCGTTTCGCGTATTTCAAGCGTCAACTTCGCGTCGCAATAACTCGGGATGTAATTGGAATATTGCGATGCAATTAACGCCATTGTTTATGTGATTTGTCATGCTATGGATTGCTGAAGAAAAAAAATATAGGGTGTCCATTTAAAAAAAAAACACAAGTTTGTGTTAAAAAACCCCTTTTGTTTTCGTTTTAGAATGTTTCCAAATATGTACATTCATGGGCCCCAGCCGTACATTGATAACCAGTGAAAGTCGTATTCCAATAGCTGTTTAGTCCAGAGATATTTTGGGTGGACAAGATAGCTGGGACACCCTGTATAAAAACAATCTAGAGCGTAAAATTGATGATGTATTTCCGACTACTTTCAAGCCAATGCTGGGCCGTCTTCAGGGTGTTGGAGGTGCGAGTGCCATCACTGACGGCACCTGGCCAACTCCAGCTCCTGCGCTGGCTGCTCCACAACATCTGGAGTAACACTCTCAACACATTGGCTCGAAACTCTTCGGAATACATAATTAGTTTTGCGCTCTAAACTATTTTTTACACAAAACTTTCATTATTTCGAAAACAATCTCAACAACTTTTAATATACTTACCCAACGTGGGACAAGACGGTGAGTGGTTTTATAGAGAAATGTATGCGAATGCCTACAGGGCCATGATTGTACTCAGGCACGCAGCTCTTCGTCACGAGCAAATCAACGACCAGGAATGCCTTTCATCGAGGTTCAAAATATATTGAAAGCCCACAGGAAAAATTGGTTCATATGGAGGCTGACTGAGGGACTCCCAGCGAAATTTCTGCAACGTACTCCAAATGGCATCGTTTTGTTGCCCGCCGATGTTTTTCGACTACACTCAAGAAGTTTATCCTTCGCACAGTACTTATCCATCTTTGTGCGATTTACATGAAACTATCTACTATTTTGCCTCACAAAGGGATAAATGTAGTGACCGATTTAGTAATGACTTCTGAACTAATGAACAAGAACTTTTTTATCTCTCTAGGTTTCATTTAGTTGGCTCTTATACTAAGGTATGCTTAAACGTTGCAGTAGAACTGTCGAACAAACAACAATCACAGTTGGAAAAATCTGTGATGTAAACTCAGGCACAGCTGCATTACTTTAACTGCAAAACCGACAACACGCGAATCGAAATCCTATATCTGCAAGCAACTGTATTTCCGTAAACACACACAACATGCCCGAGGTAGGATTCTAACCTCCCAAGAGAGCGGCCGCGCAATCCGTGTCATGGCGTTTTAGAACGCGCGGCCATTTCCTTGTAAAGCACTAAAATATGTAAATACTAGGGGAATCTCTGCATTGACGGTTATTTTATCGAATCGTCTGGCGGTCCATCTGCTACTCTGTCTCTGGGGGTTTTCGTTGCTCCTCTCCCTGTCCATCTCTCCCTTATCCACGTCTCTCCTCTCTCGCCCTCTATTTACCTGCGTCTCCGTCTCCTCCTCCTCTATCCACCCCCTCCTTCCTCTACACATATAAATCACGGTAACATTACCCACAATACGTCAACCTTTGCTTCGCCCCCTCTGCATCAGCCCCCCTCACTGCCCATCTTTCCCTCCCCTGTTCTCTGCCAGTCGCCTCCTCCTCCCCCTCTCCTTCTGCCCTCCTCTGCCCGTCTCCCCCAGCCTCCCAGCTTCTCTGCATATCTCCCCCTTTTCTATCAGCCCATGTCCATGTCTTCTTCCTCCTCCTCTCTCAGTTCACCTTCTGCTCCCCTTGTCTGTGAAGAATAATATACGAGGCGCGTCTAGAAAGTAAGTTCCGTTTGGTAGTAAAATGAAATTGTACACAGATACAGAAGAAATTTTTATTGCACAAAATTCTACAACTCTTAAACTACTTTTCCACATAACTGCCGAAATTTTGTAGGCACTTGTCATAGCGTGCCACAAGTTTTTGCATGCATCCTTCACAGAAGATTGCCGCCTGTGTATTCAACCATGTGGTAACAGCTCTTTATCATCGTTGAAGTGTTGACCACCAAGGACAGATTTTAGGTGTAAGAATAGATGAAAATCGCTAGGAGAGAGGTCCGAGCTGTATGGAGGATGATCAAACAGGTCCCACTGAAATTTCCGTAAGAATTGTTTGGTCGCATTCGGTGTGTGAGGTCAGGCATTATCGTGAAAAAAAAATCTTTTGACAGTAATCCTTTTCTCACACCTAAAATTTGTCCTTGGTGGACAACACTTCAACGATGATGACGAGCTGAAAGAACATGTTACCACATGGTTGAATACACAGACGGCAACATTCTATGAAAAAGGCACACAAAACCTTGTGCCATGCTATGACAATTGCCTACAAAATTTCGGAAGCTATGTAGAGAAGTAGATTTTTGTACAATCCATATTTTTTCTGTATCTGTACCCGTTCGTTTTATATAACCAAACGGAACTTACTTTCTGGACGCGCCTCGTATATCTACCAATTTTCATGATGTCTAGTAAAACGGTGTCAGAGTCCATATACCTACTGTAAGGTATCCTCATAGTGTGGCCTTTGGAGTGTAACACTCTCTTTCATGAAGACGTAAAAAGCATGCAAACTTTCACGGTGGTCGGCCAAACCGTCTGTTCTAGCGACCCTCTACCATGAACCGTACAAAACCTTACTTAGACAGTGATCATACTCTTTTGAGGGTAATAGTTGGAAAATTTTTGTCAAGATTGGATTTATATTCTAGGTTGGCGACGAAATCCACTGTAAAGTAGCCGCAACCACACCCCTTACCAAATTTTATGTAGACAGTGACCTTCCTGCTATTTTGAAGAACTTTTTCCAAATTTTTAAATGGAAGGACAAATGCCAAGATAGCAATTTTTTTATTCTGTTTATTCACGACGACCGGTTTCGGTATTCTACGGTGTCATAATCTGGCCTCATTGACAAAAACTGCTTATAACAATGCTCCACATAAAATCTGGCAGGTGTACTGGTTGATATATATAAAATCATGTACTGGTGGGTAGTCAGAAATAAAATATCTGGTATAATTTAAAACAGTAAAATCTACATAAAATAATTTCCATCATAGTGCACATGTCTGGTTGAGCACCTACATAAAACACATGTATGTGCTCAAACAGACACGTGCACTATGATGGTCATTATTTTATGTAGATTTTAGTGTTAAGCTTTGACCTACTATTTTATTGCCAGCCGCGGTGGCCGAGGGGACTGTGGCGCTCCAGTCACGGTCTGCACGACCACTACGGTCGGGGGTTCGAATCCCCCCTCGGGCATGGATATTTGTGCCGTCCTAGTTCGTAAGTAGTTCATAAGTAGTTTGTAAGTTTAGGGACTGATGACCCCGCAGTTAAGTCCCTTAAGCTTCACAAACTTTTGAACATTTGAGACGTTTACAACAGAAAACTACGGTGGCAAAAACGAAACACAAGAAGACGGAATTATCTGTAAATTTTGGAACAATGTTTGCTGATACGTTCACATGCCTAATGTACTGCCTGGTGGTCTAGCGGTCAGGCGCGTGCCGGCCAACTGAAAGGTCGACGGATCCAGTCTCGATTACAGCACGGAATTTTCAGTCTATCTTTAACCTAGTGTTCAAATATCCACGACGTAAAGACTAGACAAGGACGACACGTGCTTCGGATTGGCGTTAAATTTTAGACTCTCATTCTCAGGCGATGTTACAGGGGATGGCTGTGGACAAAAGAAGTCACGAGAATAGCGTCTAATTAAAAGACAAGCCGTCGAGTCTCACTGAACTCTTATTATTAAATGCCGATTGCCTCCAAAGCGTTCTTGAAATCTGGATAAAAGAAGGCCATCGCAGGATCGCAGTTATAAACTAAGGCTGAACGAATCTGTGTGGTCTTTATGGACCATGGAGAATAAGGTGACCATAACATCGTGCTGTGGCAACATTTTTTATGCGAGAACATACTCAATGGAATCCTCCCACGAATTTCACACGTGCATCACTGCCATACAGGAATGACATGTACGAAATGAAATGTTATAACAGAACCCATTCCCAGAAACCGGAGCAGTCTGTTACGTTTCAACACACCCACATGTGGGTATTGCACCATTTGTTGTCCGCTGGTCGTAGTACTGATTTTACAATCCGTTTGACGGCTCGTCATCTGTGGTATTTCTAACGGAAGAGAGGAAGCTGTTGGGTTGAGTTTTTCTATATTTGTCTGCAGCTTCAGTCGTTGTTGTACACACTCTTCGAGTTTGGGTTCGTCAGTGCCACTATCTCAGAGGGTTTTAGTGTTTGGCAACTAAGCGTTTTTGCATGTCTCTTGGATAATGCTGAGTTAACGTTGCTGTAAAGTCGCATGTTAGAATATTTTCATAACGCTAGATATCTATACTTTAACAAGAGCTGCTCTTCATCTTCAAATGCGGTACAAAATATATATATATATATATATATATATATATCAAATCTCCGTCACACTTTAATACGGTGTGCACAAAAAGCTACTATTCCAGTAATCTGCCTCTGATTTATGTACATATCTAGCAGAAAGTACAATCGCTTTTTGTACACTATTTTCTTAACAAAGGCAATGCGTTTATCCGTTAACCTTTTTACAAGTCAAAGTTTGTTAGTCATCGTCCAGTAACCACATGCTCGTTCCATTTTATATCAGTTTACAACGTTAATCCTGTGTATTTAAGTGATGGAAAGGGCTTCCTTCAAAACATGACGTTGTGATTTCTTTTAATGTTATCTAATTCTTCAATTGATTGCTCATAGTCGTATATTTAAAATGTTAGGCAGATCACCATGAAATCTACTTGAACTATATCAGCAAAACAGTTGAAATACTAATACCAGGGAGCATGCGCATTTCAAACCCTGCACTCAGTTTGACAGTAACTACGCCTCAAAAACTGGCACGTGAAGCATACTGCATGCAGATGCTACAATTTGAGAGAGGATGTGTAGTTGAGTCCGAAAAAGCCGGTATGAGCTATTGGTGAATCGCTTTACATTTGAATAGGAATGATGGCACTATTCGATGGGCCGGCCGCGGTGGCCGAGACGACTGAGGCCTTAGAATTAGTTAGTTCATAAGTAGTCTGTAAGTTTAGGGACTGATGACCCCGTAGTTAAGTCCCATAAGCTAAACAAACATTTGAATATTTTGAACTATTCGATGATATTGGAAGGAGTGGATCAGCTATCGTGGAATACAGCATTACGTAGCTAGCAGTCGACTTGGAGAGATGACACAACATGAGAACGAAGCAATCGTCTGAGAGGCATAAAGTGTCGGATTCGTCATTCTCATTGAATCAATGTGCAACTGGTTCTTCAGTGACCTCAAGGACCACTAACATAAGAGTTGCCCTACCGTAGACCCCTGTTTACCAAAAGGCCCGTTTGCAGTAGTGTCGGTGTGAGTGAAGCTGCCGCCAGTGATGAATCCCGCTTCGATATGAACGCCGATAACAAGCGACGACGTGTCTGGAGACGCCGCAGACAGTGGTCGGACACTAGCATCACTTCCCCACCCATAACCAGGCGTGATGCATCGGGTGCCATTCCGTGTCATAGCAGGATCATTGGCACCCTTACAGGACAGCGACACGTCGACGATATTCATAAACATCATCATAATTTTCCATGTCCAGTTTCCTGGGTGTGACTAACAAGTGCTCTCCAGTCGACGATATTCTACACCCCATTTTGCTGCTCTTTATGCCAAGCTATCCTGGGCTTACGTTTCAGGAATATAATATATGCCTACACGCGGCCTGAGTTTCTGCTGATTATCTTAGTGCTTTTCAAACAATGTCTTGAACATCAAGGTTACCGAATTTCGTTCGTGGGGTCACTGGTAATGAAAGATTATTAATCAAGAATACACCGTCATTAAATCGAAATTGTCCATGTAAGCCGCGGTAATTAACTGTCAGCTGTCGTTTGTTATGTTCATATATATTAGCCAGACTATCAAACGTAATGCATGTTCATTCGCTGTTTCAGGATCAGATGCACACATAGTTTTTACTATTGTAATTGATAAAGAGGTTGGAATTTCTAAATATTTGACTTCTGTACCGCTGTTCATTAGCTGAATCCACACGGAAATGTTTCACAACCATGGACTCGATATAATATTTACTGACAAATATTACATATTATCTGACCGTCCTATTGAATGCAGTGCACCTTCTCGAACCAATCTGTGATTGAAAGTAAATCTTCAATTTCCCTCTCTACCTCCCGAACAAAATTAGTTTCAATACACCGAAAACTTACGAAATAGAGTTGTCTATAATCGATTTTCCATGCCATCTCAAAATTGTATTTGCGTCATCGCAGCATGTAGTGTTCTCTGAAACTCAACCAAAATACTACACGAATAGGATGCTCAAGTTAATAGAGATAAGAGCGTCTATTTGAATCGTACAAGTTTCTTGTACGTTGATTCAAACTGTAAATTCTAGCAACATACGGCCTTAGGTGTGTGTCCGATCTATTGCTTGTGTAGAGTGTCACTGCTTCACGTATTGTCCGCACAAACTAAGTACACGGCGCGGTGGCTGATGGGAGTGACTGTAAATGGGAAATCCATTAACGGCAACTCCCACTGGCACCGTCGAGTGTCAACTTAATTTGCGCGGACGCTACAGCACGGTGTCCTGTCTTTGATAGCGGTGTGTTGTCCGTGGTTGAAATCCAATGTTACTACGTAGATCGACCCAATATGGCTGAAGAATGGTGACAATAATCTGCGCCATTCCGTTAGCACGACAGAGTATCAGTGTTAACACGCTGTGTGTCATCTGGACGCCGATATCCAAGCTGAGCTTTACACCTACCGCAGCGAGTCTGAACTTACTACTGCTGAAACATCCATTACTAAGTTTTCGGCAGTCAATGTGTTAAACTGTGTTTTTTTTATATTATAAATTTTAGTGCGCACTTAGTTTACAGCAGCATAGTATGAAAACTCGAGTCGTTCACTTTAAACTACATAATTCATTTGATCTCATATCGTGTGCTGCAACAAATCTAATGTAAGATCCTAATTTTAAAATAGTTTGTAACTGAAAATCTCAAATCTAGAAAGTACAGTGGTTAGAACTCTGGACGTACATGCAGGAAGTGCCATTTAGATTTAGATTCCCTGAGGTAGCCATAAATCAGTCAAGGTGAATACCTAGATATTTTCTTTGAAAAGGTTACTATTGCTTTAGTTACCTAAACTTGACGAATCAGAAATTTTGCTCCGTCTCTAATGACGTTCTGGTCGCCGAGGAGTCAAAAATTTGTCAATCATCTTTCCTAAAACATATTCACTTGCTACGTGTAAATTTCAATTGTAATAAACTACAGTTGTAGTGTTTATGTCCCCCTGGAACTTCTCTGCAAATTCGGATGCCTCACATAGTCAGATTTTTTATGGTTACCACACTTTCTCTTAGTACAGGGACTGAATTATGTACTATTGGATGATATTTCGATAAGTCTGTTTACGACTAGAATAGCATGGCAATTGGAAACGTATTGCAAAGTTAAAGTAAGTGGGAGAGAACTATTCTCGTATATTTTGCCTTTTCACCTAGATTTGGATGCACAGGATAACATCAATGCTGAGGAGAACCACATTAAACACGTATGTATGTGCTCTACAGAGATTGGTGCAAAAAATAAATAAATAAATAAATAAATAAATAAATAAAAATAAAAAAACTCCTTACTATAATACGTCGCTCTAAAATTATAATTTTTAAAAGAGCGTTGAATAGCACTGTTCTTGATAGAAAACCTCTCATAGATACTCCTTCGATAGCAGGAATTCGCCAGATGTGTGGTGAAAATAAAGGTAGATAAGCATTTTCAGGGCGATACAACGGAGCGCGCTTTGTCTCCAGTCGTCAACGAGACAATGGGGCGGTGTATATTGTTCGGCTTGCCAACATCGCTCCAGGGGTTATTTCAAGCCTGGGCGGAGCGTTCACTGTCACCGGCTGTCGGGACGACTCTCTCCACTTGAGAGACGTCATTCAAACATTCATCCATAAAAACGTGACACAAAACATTCAAGATCTGTCTCGTACTGATCACCTGCAGTCAACAAAATCAACTGATGACTGTAATTTTTAAACTCTGGATAATATCTAACTGCTATTTTGTTGGTATCTGGGAGGGTGTCACACGATTAATTTTGTTTGCAGACGTCTACTGTGAAAAATTGTGGGGTAAGATGATCTAAACTATCTGAAAGACACTATATTTAATATTTTAAACTTTCAAAGCTACCTGACAGAACATGAAGAGAGTGTAGTATTTTTGAGAATGAAATTCTTAAATATGATAAGGTTCCAGTATGAAACTTTCACTCTCCAGCGGAGTGTGCGCTGATATGAAACTTCCTGGCAGATTAAAATTGTGTGCCGGAACCGGGACTCGAATCTGGGACCTTTGCCTTACGCGGGCAAGCGCTCTACCGACTGAACTATCCCGACACGACTCACGATGCCGCCTCACTGGCAAAGTTCCCAGGTTCGAGTCCCGGTTCCGGCACACAATTTATAATCTTCCAGGAAGTTTCATATCAGCGCACACACCGCCGCAGAGTGAAATTTTCATTCTGGAAACATCCCTTAGGCTGTGGCTAAGCCATGTCTCCGCCATATCCTTTCTTCCAGGAGTGTTAGTCTTGCGAGGTTCGCAGGAGAGCTTCTGTGAAGTTTGAAAAGTAGGAGACGAGGTACTGGCGGAAGTAAAGTTGTAAGGCGACATCGTGAATCGTGTCGAGATAGCTCAGTCGGTAGAGCGCTTGCCCGCATAAGGCAAAGGTTGCAGGTTCGAGTCCCGGTTCCGGCACACAATCTTAATCTGCCAGAAAGTTTATGATAAGGTTGATCCAGAGTTGGCTGGGCTGACGAAAGTCATGAGACAGTTATGAGGCACAGGTGGTGGTAATAACGCATACACGCAGTATAAAAGGTCAGGGCATTAGCAAAGCCGTCATTTGCATCCCGATGATTCATCTGAAACGGTTTCCGACGTGAATATGGCCGCAGGCCGCTATTAACGGACTTTGAACGCGGAATGATAGTAGGAGCAAGACGCATGGGACATTCTTTTCCGGAAATAATTAGGAAATAAAACATTCCGAAATCCACAGAGACAAAAGTGTGTTGAGAATACAAATTTCAGGCATTACCTCTCACCACGCACAACGCAGTCGCCAAAACTATGTTGCGACTGACAACAGCGGCGTTTGCGAAGAGTTGCCAGTGCTAACAAATAAGCAACATTACGTGAAAGAACAACAGAATTTAATCTGGAACGTACGACGAACGCATTCGTTAGGACAATGCAGCGTAGTCTGGCATTATTGGCAGCAGACGACCGACGCGAGCGACAGCGTGACCTCGCCTGCAGCTCCGCACGGAACCGTGTCGGTTAGACCATACACGAGTGCAAAACCGTGGCTTGGTAAGATGAGGCCACATTTCAATCGATAAGAGCTGACGGTAGAGTTCGAGCGTGACACTGGTTCCACGAAGCCTTTATCCCAAGTTCTCAACAATACACTCTACAAGATTTTAGTGGGTCCACAATGGTGTGAGCTGTTTTACTTCGAATTTACTGGGTTCTTTGACCAAATAAATTGATATCTGACTGGAAATAGTTATGTTCCGCTACCCATTAAAATGGTCTTTAAATTTCCAACAACGATGGAATCGTTATGGATGACAAGGCGTCATGTCACCAGATCACAAATTATTGTTACTGGTCTGAAGTACATTCTAGAAAACTATAGTGAATGATTTTATTACCGCCGGCCGCGGTGGCCGAGGGGACTGAGGCGCTTCAGTCACGGTCTGCACGGTCACTACGGTCGGGGGTTCGAATCCCCCCTCGGGCATGGATATTTGTGCCGTCCTTAGTTGTAAGTAGTTCATAAGTAGTTTGTAAGTTTAGGGACTGATGACCCCGTAGTTAAGTCCCATAGACTCTACAAACATCATTATCATCAAGACCCAGAACGTTAGGATTTTCCCTCTATAAAATTTTCAGATATGTTTTCAGCAGAACTAATATAGAGAAGTCCCAAATTTCGTAGCATGCATGTTATAGTGTGTATCCCAGCCTATGTAATAGTGGATGCCGTACACGTTTCGCCTCCAAGTGGCGGCTGCAGATGGGCCCGTTCTCGCTGGGGCACCCGCGAGGACTTGCTGGTAAGCCTTCTGCTTCTTGGCTTTGATGACATTTTTGTTTCTCTAAAGTTTCGTTATTTTCAGTTTTTACACGTCCTGATAGTGGATTTACGAGAGTTGCTGTCGCCCGGGATTTATGCAGGGACTACGGGGCCCGTGGATTTTAATATGAACGTTGGCCCTTCTACATAGACCGCCAAGCCATTTACCTACTTTTAACTCGTACTACTATGTTATTATCTTTCCTCTTAATACAGTGCTTACTTTTATGATATTATTCCACTTTACGAATCTGTCAGTGTTTGTTTCTGACTCTTTACATGGGCACCGGTTAGATGGCATGTTTCGGGCGCCCACATTTTAATGTATGAACGTTCACTCCCACGGATAACATGGTTTCAAGAATAAGAGTTGGGTATATTTTCTTTGCCGTGGCCATTACCACATTTCAATTTTTGTGTTTACATTTTGGTTTCCAGCTTTTCACATAATTCTGTTCTTCTTTTGGTTTGAGTTTCATGTAAATGGGTGTATTTTTGTAATTTAAAGAACTATATTTCTTGTTATTTAGATGTGCACCTGATGATGTGACTCTAGGTCACAAAACCGGTAAGGCCTCAATAAAAATTGGCACTACGTTTTCTCAAGTAAGTTTTATTGCTATTTAACTATGAAAATCAAATGTTCAAATGTTTGTTGAGCTCAAGGGACTTGACTGCGGAGTCATCAGTCTCTAAACTTACAAACTACTTATGAACTACCTTATACTAAAGACGACACAAACATCCATACCCGAGGAGGGAATTCGAACCCCCGAACGTAGCGGCCGCGCGGACTGTGACTGGCGCGCCGCAGACCTCTCGGCCACTGCGGCCTGCTAACTATGAAAATTTTTTCACTCGTTTCTTAAGGGGACTGGTTATATTATCTGATCCCCTCAAATCACAGATATGTGTTGTTAAGTATACATGATAGTTAAAGCGTAGGACCTATAAGAAAAAACTTTTTTCTACGACATTTTGTTGTCGACTTCTTGAAAATGGGTGTTACAGGTGATTTGTCGTATTAAATTACCGGATGTTGATACCGAGACGGAGAGACGGAGGGAGTGAAGTATGGCGTATAAAAGGATGGAGTTCGATGACAGAGTTTGGTTACAGGAAAAAGTTATTACTTTCAGCACAAAGACACTCGTGTAGTAAGTGACGCGAGGTGGTTAACACCAAAACAGACGCCTTTGTAAGCAGCCTACAAGAAAGCCAGTATATGTATCAATAAGTGATATAGAACACGTTTAAATACTTTACAGGGGACACAGTTATAAATAGCCCCGCTAATTAAAAACAGATGAAGGCAGATTAATGCTAGCGTAAAGAACGCCCCTAGCGAGGGGTCATCATATTTCCAATACTATATGACGTCAGTGCCCGGCATCACAGTGATATCAATGTGCCGGTATTGACGTTCTCCTGCTGCGTAAAAATATCATGTGTCAAGTAACCCCGGGATGTATGTTCATACACAAGCAGCAGTATCAAATCGTACTCATAGTTTTTGATTATGACAATAATTAATCCACCATCATGAAGGACCAGTAGGAAACAAAAAATGTGCACTTACTTCTACATAGCAAAATGTGTAACATTTATATATTTGTGGCGTTACCTCTAATAAATATGTCAAATACTGGAGCATAGGCTGCAAGCGTAAGTCAGGGAAAAACTCCACGCCGAGTAGTTTCTAAAGGTATGGTTTCGTTTTCGGTAAGAGTTGCATTCGTATCTCTTTCCCACCTTCTAGATTTTCTTACAGCAATTGTCTTAATGTTTACTGTGTAAAGGACGAGACAAATTCCCTTTTAGCTATAAACACATTCGTCGTCCCCTCCTTGTCCTATCTCCGCTTTATATACGTCTCTAATTACTTCGCTGTCAAGTGGACTATACACGGCGATCTCATTTCATTCTGAAATTAGGGAAAACAGTTCAGATATCGTAAAAAGCTGTAAAATTCGAACCATATTCGTCTAATTCGCAGAGAACAGACCTGTACGTAACTGAAGAAATGCCCATATTTCAAATGTTAGTAGACTATCAGTTTAAGTTTGATGTATAAAACTTAATATTCCATGAACGCCTGTTGTTGGTACAAAGTTCACTGTATTATGCGCAAGGTGAAAAAATGTAATTAATTCTCAGTAAGGTTGGAGGAACAATATTGTGATAGATCCATATCAGAAATGCAGAGATATTCCTAAGGAATCTCGCTGATACACTTTTAACTGGTCTTTGATCAACTGAGGATTGCTTGTGACTATTTCAGATGCTAAAATTTATCAGTATTTGCGCCTATAACAGAAGTTCTTTCGAAGTTACAAGCTGTTATTATTTAAAAGCAAGCTCGCCGTATCTACCACACTTTTACGTTTCCAACGCCCTCAGCATCTCGAGAATAGGTGGTCTCTGGTTGCCACTACATTGTACAGCACTATGCGGTTGGTCATTAGACACAAATTTCATCATGTGACAAAGACTTTTCTGGAATTGGTCTATTTTCTCCGCTCACCCGCACTTATATGCAGGTATTCCATCCGTGGTCATATACAAAGCTTTTATGCTATATTCTTTCAAGTTCCACTCTTTCTGATATCTTGTCATTTAGTGAGATTGGTGTTAGTTTTGGCAGTCCTTGTAGATGGAAGAAAACGTCGTCCTCTTTACCAACCTGGTCTGTTTATAATCTCAATTCCTTAATACTGGAGCACTATTCTACTCGTCAAATGAGGTTACCGTAAATAACATATGCATTTTTACTCTGTAATTTTCAGTTCGAGAAGCGTTATGTCACAGTACGTCATCTTATGAGTGTCCAAAGTACCAATAAATGGACTGTATAATTTCAGTGGTTTTCCACGTGCACCATCCTAGCAAGTGTCACTTCAACTAGCAACGTTTCTCAATATTTATGTATGTGTTCAATTCAAATCTATTGTTTGTAAGTCTATCGGACCAAACTGCGTGGTCATCAGTCCGTAGCTTACAAACTACTTAAACCTAGGTAAACTAAGGACAAACACACACACCTATGCCCCAGGGAGGACTCGAACCTCCACGACGAGCAACCGCGCACTCCGCAGCAAGATGCTTTAGACCGCTCGGCTACTCCACCGCGGCTATGTATGTGTAAGGAGCGATAGAGCCTCCTCACATTACTTGTACTTTCACACTTCACGCTCTTCTGTATTACTCCTCCTTTCAGTAATTGTGTTCTCAATCCACATGACAGTTTGAATGACACTGTAATTCCCGACATTTTGTCCTCTACGAGGTTGACTGCCCTCGACCATCTCAGACCTTTAATGTGACTTAACTAGACAATTATAGTGAGACATACAGTTTAATTTCGAGTATGAAGCACAGTCCAAAGTTTCACTATTTCATATGTTCATATGTTTGTAGAACTTATGGGACTTAACTACGGGGTCATCAGTCCCTACTTATGAACTACCTATGACTAAGGACGGCACAAATATCCATGCCCGAGGGGGGATTCGAACCCCCGACCGTAGTGGCCGTGCAGACCGTGACTGGAGAGCCTCAGTCTGGGCCACCGCGTCACTATTTCACAGAAGCTTTCGACTGCAGTCTTTCAACGAAAGAACTACAAAAAAAAAAAAAAAAAAAAAAAAAAAAATGTTTCAAATGTTTGTATAGCTTATGGGACTTAACTACGGGGTTATCAGTCCCTAAACTTACAAACTACTTATCAACTAGCTTATCCTAAGGACGTCACAAATATCCATGCCCGAGGGGGGATTCGAACCCCCGACCGTAGTGGCCGTGCAGACCGTGACTGGAGCGCCTCAGTCCCCTCGGCCACCGCGGCCGGCAAAGAACTACACTATGTTCCTTTAAATATTCGCTCGCGGCGATGGCCGCGTGGGGTGAGGCGTCATGCCACCGAATGCGCCGCCTCTTTCGTCGGAGTTTTGAGGGTGTGTGTGTGTGTGTGTGTGTGCGTATTCTTAACATAAGTTGGTAGTTTGTAAGTCTAACGACCGATGACCTTGGCAGGTGGTCCCTTGAGTTTATAACTTTTTAACACTGAAACATGAGAAATGTCTGCTATTACGGGTTCAGGATTGCACTTTTACGAATTGTAAACAAAATGTGATTTTTCGATTATGTTCGTTTACTTTTCGGTCGGTGCGTGGCGCACCAGGATACAAATATTAATAAACGAAGCACTTACTAATGTGATGCATACAATATTCTTATGCCATCTTCAGGTATTAACTTACTAGTGGGTACTTCAGTTATTTCGATAGAAATTATAATAGCAGCACATTTGTTGTTTTAAGGATCGAAGGACTGACACACTTTGTCAAAGTGGCGATTAAAAAATATCGATATTTTACTGTCCTCCACCGGCAGATGTTATCAGATTCGCCATGTGTGCATGGCTATAAGGAGCCTATATAGGATTTCTACTGCGCCGTCGACACTACTGCCATCTATTAATGAGCAGATTAAGTACGAAACGCCACAGTTCATTGCACACGGTGACTAGACGATATATTTGTGAAAAATATTAAAACCGTTAGCTGTAGTAAAGATTAAAATAGAGTCAATTTCCGTTTAATTTCGATGGCTGTTAAATGAAACGCGTAATGTCCAGAATTGTAGGTTATGGCGAGAAGGACAAGATGGCGAGACGACCACAAAGTTCGGCGGACGGCAGAGGACGGCAGCACAAGAAAGGGAGCGATTACTGAAAGCGCCGGCAGCGCCGCAGCGGGACGCGACTGTACTGCCGTGTGGCGCCGTGTCGTGCGCCCCGCCGCCCGCCGCCCGCGCAAACAATGGGCCGGTGGCACGGCACCAGGGAAGGCCGTGTACTGCCTCCACGTAATATCTCGCAATAAAAACATACAGCTGCTGGGGCCGATTACTCTCTTTACACCACACAATGGCGCACGTGTCCTAAATATTGGCTTTTCGTGGAAATTATTATAACACGCCACGGAAAGTGCAACAACGGTGTGGCGTTCTACCCAGTGGCGTAGCTATCATAGGGCTAGGCGGGGTAGTGCCCCGGGGCCCCCGAGCTCAAGGGAGGGGTCCCTTGGCCTACGTGAGCGACGATCGAAAAAGTAGATCCTTGAACACTTTCGTGTCCCCCAATTCCTTCGGATAATCGAAGTTCTACTGTATATAATAATTTAGTTGAATGAAGGTTTGCCGGCCGCGGTGGCCGAGGAGACTGAGGCGCTCCAGTCACCGTCTGCACGGCCACTACGGTCGGGGGTTCGAATCCCCCCTCGGGCATGGATATTTGTGCCGTCCTAGTTCATAAGTAGTTTTTAAGTTTAGTGACTGATGACCCCGTAGTTAAGTCCCATAAACTATACAAACATTTGAAATTATCTTTTTTTTTTTTTTTTTTTTTTTTGAACCCCGACCAACAAACCTCAAACGCACGAAGTGAAATCCAGAAATTATTCGCACCCCAGAATATAAACATAACAAGGTCCTTTGCTTGTCCGGTAAGACGTGGACGCTGCCACAGTCAGCATATTGTTGGTTGAAGTCGGAATTGCCGTGCCTGCCAATCTTTGCGAAATAACAGTGAATGCTGCTGAATTACTAGCGCAGTGTTTGACAGTAGACAGTGTGACCACATTTGAATATGAAGTCCCTACAATGTATTATTACAAAAAAATGTTCAAATGTTTGTAGAACATATGGGACTTAACTACGGGGTCATCAGTCCTTAAGCTTACAAACTACTTATGAACTAGCTAAGACTAAGGACGGCACAAATATCCATGCCCGAGGGGGTATTCGAACCCCCGACCGTAGTGGCCGTGCAGACCGTGACTGCCGCGGTGGAGTAGCCGAGCGGTCTAAAGCGTCTCGCTGCAGAGCGCGCGGTTGCTCGCCGTGGAGGTTCGAGTCCTCCCTGGGGCATGGGTGTTTGTGTTTGTCCTTAGGTTAGTTTACCTAGGTTTAAGCAGTTTGTAAGCTACGGACTGATGGCCACGCAGATTGGTCCGATAGATTTACAAACATTTGAACATTTTGAGACCGTGACTGAAGCGCCTCGGTCCCCTTGGCCTCCGCGGCCGGCGTATTATTACAGAACGGGATTATTATGGTAACTCAACTGTTTGTGTAGTGAATTCCCCAAGAGTGTGCTCCATAATCGCAGATCCCAATGAAGAGCTGTAACCAATTGTACTCTGAAATTCGTGCTAAAAGAAGAGAAAATATGGTTACTTTGTCACAATAGTAAATTATTCATTCAAGACACTACCGTGTACCCCACTGCCACTATAATAAGCGAAGATGTGAACTTAGTTATTTTACGTATTACTTTTTCCTGGCCAGACATTAATATATACTTCATGAAGCCTGGTAGGGGCACGGCTCAAACCAAAGTATTCCATCAAACAAAAAGCGGCAACTTTCTTTTCTGAAACCATCCTACACGAATATTTCCCCTATTTTCCTTCTTTGATTGGGCTATCAACGAAATTAGGCTGATCGGTACGGAGCAGTGACCTAACAGCGAGGAGTTTAGCGACAGCGAGATGTCGCCACTGACAACAGTCCGCCTGCTGTCACCGCGGACTTGCCTGTT
Organism: Locusta migratoria; assembly: GCA_026315105.1. NCBI lineage: Eukaryota > Metazoa > Arthropoda > Insecta > Orthoptera > Acrididae > Locusta > Locusta migratoria. The sequence continues at coordinate 458,808,263 of CM048755.1, forward strand.
CCCCGTTTGCTTCGCGGCAGGGGGCCATGTTTTCATGGTTAAGTAATACTTCTTTGTCTATTTTTTACTAGCTTATGCCTGCGACTTCATTCACCTAGTATGGAGCATCTTCGGAAACTCTCTCAAGAGGTTGTTTATCTTTATGTCCAACCCATATCTATCCCTCGACAAAATTTCATTCAAATCCGCCCAGTACCTTTTGCGTGAAAGCATAACAAACAAACCAACTTTCAAAGTAATAATTATATTTGAGAGTACAATTAAATATTATCTGCTGCGTGACACATAATAATTTACTTAACAGTATTTAGGTTTGCCTTATTATGTCTTCCAGTGGGCGGTAAGGAGCTGATGAAGTAGTTTTGCAATGGTTTATTTTAAAGAGGGCCCCGATGTCATTTTTGTCCCGGGGCCCTTGGTGACATAGCTACGCCACTGGTTCTACCTTCAAATATTTCAGCACGCTAACATGTTAATCCAGCCGTTTACGGTAACAGAAGATGTGTAAATTCTTCACACAGTGCTCGTGCTTTTCTTCGGTAATTCTCTCGTATTTTCTGCAGTAAGGGCCAGTGTGGAACTTCCAGAAGTCGTGTGACATGTTCTCGATCGGAGCACAATTGCCTACTTCCTTACGAGCTCATGGAACAAACGGAACTAACAGTTCTACAAGAGCTTCTGTTTAATATGTATAGGCTGTTTTCTAGATAAGAAATTTTCCATTATTTAAGATGTTAATAATGCCTGAGCAGAAACATATTTCATAATTCTATAAAAAACTGAAATCAGTGGTGTAGACATTACCACGTTACAGCAAATGAATTTTCTCAAAAAATGTTCAAATGTTTGTAGAGCGTATGGGACTTAACTACGGGGTCATCAGTCCCTAAACTTGCAAACTGCTTATGATCTACCTAATACTAAGGACGGCACAAATATCCATGCCCAAGGAGGGGTTCGAACCCCCGACCGCAGTGGCCGTGCAGACCGTGACTGACGGGCCTCAGTCCCCTCGGCCACCGCGGCCGGCTGAATTTTCTCAGAGTGCATTAAGTGATGCAGCCTCTCTGTCTGTCGTCAATTTCCTCGGTGTGTACAGTGACATGGGGACCGAACTGAGGATTTTTATGCATTCGTCGAGTGTAGTTAAGTCCAAAGTTCTGTTATATCTCTGTTTCGGATACATCTGTCAAGCGCCTGTTGACGGGCGTCTAATGCTGACATGCAGTGTTTACTGAATTGGCAAAAATCGTGAACGATATGAATTGATGCAGGCATGGACAGTATCGCGTACGCAAAGTATTAAAAACGCGGTGCATTGGCAGCGCTTTGTTTTATCCTCCGGGCGAGACACGTAATAAACGTGTCCGACGAGATTAAAGCCACACTACCGTAATTAACAGACTCTCTGAGGTAAATGGATGAATGGAAAATTCCATTTCGTAAATCGTTAGGGAAGTGAACATTCCGCAGTGAGAAAAGTGTGCCGAAGGCAGTCCGACTACGCGCGGCCGATGACGTCGGCTGCCGTGTAGCCGCCGCCGGCCACTGGCACGCCTCTGACGTCATCCAACCTGTAAATGAACGAGAGCAGTGGCGTTTCCCCAGCGTTGCGAGTGCTGACAGACAAGGGAATATTGCGTGAAACAGCCGCGGAAATCAATGGCCGACCTACGACCAAAGTACCCGCGTAGGAAAGTGCCGCATAATTTGACGTAATGGGCAACAGCAGTAGCACTGCCTTCGTGAAATCAAGGCCGTAGCATAGCCATGATGACGTCATGCATTGAGACGGGATTGAGGCGCCTGATTGGTAGGTAGTCATATGAAAGGGATTTTGAAATTCTTCCAAAAGTCGGCCTACCAATCAGGTGCCTCAATCCCGCCTCGATGCATGACGTCATCACGGCTATCCTACGGCCTTGATTTCACGAAGGCAGACGAACGACTGCAGTGGTTTTGCCCGCAGCACGACATGGCCCGCAGCGCCTCTCCTGGGCTCGCCACCCTCTGTGTTGGACCCTATAAGACTGCAAAACTCAGTTGGCCGCATGACTCCCGATTTCAGTTGGTAATGGATGATGCTAAGTTGCGAAACCCAATGAAGCTACGGGAATGGTCATATCCCGCTACTTGGAGAGCATTCGCCGCCACTGATAGACATCATGTTCCCTGACAATGATGTAAGTTTTATGAATGAAATTGCACCACGTCACCGGACCAGTGTCTGCAACTTGTTCGATGAACATTCTGGCAATTCCAGTGAATGTTTTAGTATCTATTACGACTTTCGTTACTTGTCAAAGCACGAAAAAGATCACTTGTGCCGCGCGGAAATGATCGCATAGTCTATGGCGCCGCACCCGTCGGAGGTTCGAGTTCGTATTGTCCTTAGCATAAATTAGTTTAAGTGGTTAGGAAGTCTAGGGGCTGATGACCATAGCAGTTTGGCCCAAAAGATTTACAAACGTTTGAACGTTTGTGAACAAACCTGTCTAACCTCTGAGTCACAATTATACGGTAGCCTTACCTGTTTATTTTTGATGCTATGACTATTGCCAGTATCGGACCTTTTCTAGCAGGGGTTTCGGGTCGCTATTTAATGGATAAAAATGATAGCAACAGGGGAAGGCTACAGAACAGAAGTTAGGCAGTTTATTAAAAACGAAAAGTCAGTATATTGTGAAATTAACACACTGAAAGGTGAGGTTACACTTGATTAAAGCATACAGTATGAAATTCAACTCTACAATGAAAACGTATTACTACAGGACAAGACAAAAATTGGAACAAATATTGGAATAAGTAAATGAGGATTCTATTAACACGTCCAGCCCTAAATAGGAGAGAGTGTATGTAGCGGGAGTACTGTTATCTTCTAGCCATGAGACCGAACAACTAAGCCCAAGCAGGGGCATCGCAAGTGTACAGCGGAAGCATGCTCAATGTGATCGCACCTCGCGTTGACTTTACTGTTCAACTCGAGCGCGTACTAGCATGGACGGCGAAGTTCATCGCTACTACAGTAAGTCACCATCAAGCTCTACAACAATGACGCCAACGTACGCGACCTATACCTTCCAAGATTAGTGAGCAACTGAGGACTAGAAGGACTTTCTGGCTGGTTTTGTTACCACGTGCGTCGAAGCGTCATATGCCTTTGCAAACAAAATTAGTGACGTGTTGCCAGTTTCTCGAGAGGAACCGTTGACAATGTTTCCGGCTTGCGCAGACTGGCCTCGCGCTTCTTAGGTTTCAGTCCCGGAGTGACGGCAAACAGCCGGAGTAAAAGAGGCCCAGTGGTGTGCACCACATTGTGCGTATTTATAAAGACAATTAATGTAGGTCCCGGAAAAATGGACAAATACTCCACCCCACGAGACGACAGACCTCTGCTTAGGCAAGCATACTCTGATATTTGATTGCACAAAGGAAATTATATTCATATGGTTTAACTGACGACTAAATGTGTCGACTTTCTCAATTTTAATCTGGCCGAACCTTGTGATATATCAGTCGAGTCGTAATTTTGCGGTCTGTTCCAATCTTCAATCAAAAAGTTAATAACTATAATTACTACACACTCTCTTTGTCATAAAAACGGGAAAAGGTGACAAAGGTACCTTTGTGTTAGGGAGGGAAAAGTCTCAGGTCTACAGTTTGTCTGCCAACATGAGTCGCATCGAATATTTATAAGACATAAACGAGAGTTAAGTTCTTGCACAAAGGCAGACTTCCGCCGTTATGGACGACTATGGACAAAACTTGGCTTCCGAAGTGATCATAGCCACACAACTGGAATTAACGGACGCTCATCTTTTCAGGTAGTTTGACAGACGACTTTTAAAATATCCAAGTAAAATATCCTATCTGCTGGAAAAAGAGTATTTCGTTAGTCCTAGAACTTTCATTATATCGTTTTTCACTCAAAGAAGATAACAAACAATTAGGATCTGTCGCTTCTTTATTAAAAATAAGAATGGTTACAGATCCATGTTTTAACATTAAGGATTGCGCGTACTGACATTTTCCCGTTAGGCTCACTAAAAATGTTTACATGTGAGTAAATCTATGGAACTTTCCTGCTGTGGTTACCAGTCCCTATTCTTACAAACTATTTAAACTAACATACTTTTGGAAACATTGTGAAAGTAGCCTGTTACTAAAATCAGCAAGATCTCGGCAGCTGAGATCTGCAAATGTAACTTAAAACGCTCTCTGCTGCTCTAAATTACTTTATGAGTGGCCACAGTACATGCGCAACGGAAATTTATCTAAATGCTCACTCCTTAAGGGAGCATCCAACGTTTTAACAAACACAAAATCAATGTTAAAAATGAATATATAATCAAACATGGGACGGGGAACATTAAATCATAAAGCGGAGTTTTGAAACTTTAAACCAAAGTGGAGGCCACACGTGACGCTATGCAACCAACATAGCATAGCCGCGTCGCAGGTCATCTAATCATTCCGCATTACAGTCATTACCTACCCACAATAAGTACTACGTAAGACACTATAAACTATTCCTCCTTACAGCATGCAGTCAAGGTGCAAAAAAAGTATTGTCGCGCAACAAATATTAGTATACACGTTATTAGAGACGAGACAGTGATACTTGTAAATTAAATTTCATTGTAATAAGTGAAAAGTCAGTTAAATTATCACACTTATTTAATGACATGATATGTTTTTATCCGTGATCTGAATTTGACGCACTGTTAACCAAACAAAATTTTTGTACCTGATCGAAACGTGATAAGCCATAAATAGACGTAAAAAACTGACGTTTTCATTAGTATCGGTTTCCAAGACCGATACCAGAACCGGCCGCGGCTGAGTGGCTGAGCACAATGAGGCGCTATGTTCCGATGCGTGTGGCCGTTCCCCGTCGGGGGTTCAAATCCTCCCTCAGGCATGAATGTTTGTATTGTCTTTAGTATAAGTTAGTTAATACGTAGTTTGTAAGTTTAGGGACTGATGACCCCGCAGTTAAATCCCATAAACTTAACAAACATTTGTACTTTTTTGCTGTAAAAACCCTGAAATAAATGATAATCATAGCACTGCACCAGGAATCGCATGAAGCTCATATTGTTGCTGAGAGGTAACCGCTGAAGATATGTTATATAGTGCAACTGACAGATGTCATGCATCATACAGTTGTGTAATAAAATGCAGTACATTGATGAATTGTTATCTAAGCACAATCGGATGTCATATGTTAAATATGTTCACAAATAGCGTTATACTGAAACCTGAAACGATGATACAGTTGATTTTTTTTCCGGCAGGGACTCCAACCCGGCATCATCTGCTATTGTATAATAGGAATTAATACTGCTGATATATTTATTGTTTCTTCCGGGGACTCCAAACCCGCACATACCGTCACTCTTGAACTGACACGATGAGGCGTCAACTATCACATTGTCGTTCACTAGTAGTTAGGATCGCACCGTTCGGAGAGACGTGGAGGCGTTTGGTATTTTGAGGAAACAAAGAAAACTGTTTTTAACTTAGTAGCACATGGACATATGCAATGTTGATTTAAAACAAAGCAGTCTTGTGCTCTTTACTTGGCGTTACTGCAGGTCCAGATGGTATTTTTGTTGCTGTTAAAAACTGTTACCCTCAGAGGGAATCGGACCCATTTCTTAACCATTACAAGTTAACCTCACCCCGGTGTACCACGAATTACAGATGCGTTAGCATAATGTTTTGTTATAATGGAGTACTCATTAGACGGTACGACCAGTCAAAGAGCTCAAAGGTGTCTGTCTAGGTAAGACATTCTTGGCCTCAGGGGATGGCCATGTAGTCTGAGGCGCCTTATAGCGGATTTTTCATGATATTATACTACGTTTTAGCATGCTACATTACGATTTGGTATGGCATTTTGCTATAAGTTTATTTAAGTATGGGCTGAATTTATTCTTTTTTATAGTTGTTGCCACGATAATTTGAATATTAAGCATTTTTAAAATTATGAGGAGCGTCGATTATGCATTAGAAACAGGATTCTGAAATGGGGCAAGTAACTTCGTGTTGAGATCTATTATTCACCACGTTCAACAAGACAAAGAGACTTCGGTGAACGAAGTTTCTTTGATCTACTCGTTTGATCAATGACAAGGTATCCGATAACTGGCAAGTGTGTCGAGCAATTATTCTTCGCCGTGTGGTTGCCTTCAAGTCATATTGAGGTAAACAAACAGCAAGGAGGACTCCGATACCATGTCGCATCGAAAGTTCGATTACATGCCAAGCATAATAGCAAACTGGGAAGGATGGGGGACAACGTCAGTCTCTGCCAATTCAAAAGTTGGATACTGGGATTTTTCGGAATAGATGGCCATTTTTAAGGAGACACCAGTGCTTCAGTTGTCCATTATATCCACGCGCATTTCGAGAGTCGAACGGCAGAGAAATCTCGACAGTGATTAAAAAACTTGCCAAGCACAAAATTGTGAAATGCAGCACGTAGATGCAGATAAATATGTCAAGGGAGGGGTAGTAGGAGAGAGAGCGGGATAGGAATGAAAAGCAGTGAAAATTGGAAAATAAAAAAGTGAAATGCTTGCAAGATACTCCTTACTTAGACATATGTCACAGTTTTTTGTAGAGCCGAGAGAAAAGGAACGGATGTTTTCTAGAACGAAGGATGGATTATCGGTGATATAAAAGAACATTGCTTCATAGAGATGACCGATGGACAGTAAAGGAAGCAGACATTAAAAGAGACAGTATTGTTTTAAGGGAAACCACTAATTTTTTGCAACGTTTTGAGGGAATAGACGGTGCGCCTCGGTTGTACAGTGGTAGAGTGCCAGACTGCAAATCCAAAGGTCGCGGGTTCGATCCCCGCAAGGTCCTAGGATTTTTATCTGTCACTTTCCACTTCTTTCACTTCTGGCGGTATTGCTCATGTGAAAAATACCGAGTAGCACCGTGGTTCGGAACCCACGTTAAACTGTAGGTCCCCCTATAACTGGCTGGGTAGGTCAGTTCCAAGGTCGGAGGAAGGCAACGGCATACCACCTCCAAACAGGACCATGCCTAGTAAAGCACTGTGGTGTTCAAACCAATCTTCGGATTGTTGACTGCTTTACCTTTTTAGACCAGAATCACAGCTTAGGTTATAATGAAAGGGAGGTGACAGAGAGAGAGAGAGAGAAAGAGAAAGAGAGAGAGAGAGAGAGAGAAAGGAGGAGAAATTAATAACGAATGAACGCAAGACCAAATCGTTTGCATTTGCATACTTTGCGAAGGTCGGAGTGTGTATTAACGGATGGAGGGGAAGAAAGAGACGCGTTTTAAATAACAAAACATGGTTTGACAGCGCTTATGTAAACCGATTACTCTGTATCTATGGAAAGAGGGTATGAATGAAATAAATGTAGAATAATAAGCAAACTGTATTTTAAGAAAGAACACTGTAAATAAAAGTAAATTAAAAAGGAAAACTAACTTACATTTTATTTCTGTTGCCAAATGACCTTCCACTGTCTTTCGCCGAGGAAAAAAGAAAAAGAAGACAGAAAAACTGTATAGGGACTCTAATATTTTATCCAGACTCCATTTTTTTACTTCTGTCATGCGTCTTGGCATAGACTCTGAAAGTCGTCGGACGTAAGAGCCTGAAAAAGCAACTTCCTCCCATGCTTTCAGAACGCAGTCCCAAAAAGCGTCCGGTGTAATTGGCTACTTTTGTGGCCAGTTCTCTGTTCACGCGCTGGCAACCTCAGCCCACATATTTTCCATGGGTTTCAAGTTAGCCGCCCTTGGCGGCCAGTCCATCACATTGATCCAATCGTGGAGAGCCGCTGCTGGACGAATGCGGACTTGTGAAAAGGAGTATGAATTACTCTTCTCCATAAAGAATTTGCACCAACGGAAGCATCACGTTGTCCACTATGTGGGAGTACTGCACACTGTTGAGGATGCCTTCTATCCTAGAAGGATTCCTGCTCCTCGAGTAGATATTCAGCCCAAGCAGTAAATGGATAGGCGCCCATTTCTTCTCATCGTTGTTACATATAATCGTCGATGGCGAGTCCCTCGAGGCCTGTAAACGACATTTGGAACGTGGTTACTGATGGAAAACACTTTTTAGTCGGTTAAAATAAAGTTTTCTCATGACGCTCTGAGATGGAGCTCTGCAAATGCCAGGCGGCATGTAATAATTTCTTCGTTGAGTTCTTGTTTCACAGCGGACCACCGTGCGTGTAGTCCAGCGTCCCTCAGCCTTCGGCGAATCGTGTCAATGGAGCCGGGGAACTTGGTTACCCGCCGCAACTGCTTTGCGTTCCAAACGTATTTTGTCTGCTCGTAGATACTAGCTCGCGATCCTCCTGTTGCGAGCTTCCTCTCTTCCTGCCTGAGCCAGGAGCTCTCTCGGTGGTAGTTCCTACACCATCTCGCAGCAGTGGCATTTGGCACGCCAGACGTTCTGCCAGCCTCTGCCGCGGCCGGCACAAACATAGCTGCCACGTAATATTTCACCCAACTAACAATGATACCATGCAGGCAACTATTGTCTCCAAAAAAATGTTTGTAGAGCTTATGGGATCTAACTACGGGGTCATCAGTACCTAAACTTATAAACTACTTACGAACTAGCTAATACTAAGGACGGCACAAATATCCATGCCCGAGAGGGGAGTCGTCGCTCTTCCTGGAGAGAAGCTGGTCTGACGGCGTTATAGATTCTATGCTGAGATGCATTACGGAAGAAACAAATAATGAGGGATTCTGAAATAATTATTACTTCTTAAATTTTTTTTATCTCGTCTGTGTTTTCATATTTCCTAAGTGAGAGACTATGGAAGATCTCTTGGCAACTAAAATAAAATAAGAGTTTGTTTTTCCATTGAGCTGCCTTAAAATTGAAGTTTTTTTTTTTAAATATACAGTTCCCTCATTATACTATTTTTATTAGTAATTTACATAACTAGAAACAGTTCTCCATATCAATATGTCAAAGACATTGAGTAAAAGGAGGAGCATAGGTCTGGGTTCGATTCCTGCTTGTGGAAAATTTTTTAATTTAATGGTCGTCCTTTCACTCAATATCCTTTTTTTATTACGTTTATACCCAGCCTCAATGCATACAGACTAATCAGTTTAGATGGACGCAGTCAAAGTAATTTTTGTTATTTCAAATACATCTCTCTCCTCCCCTCCATCCATTAATAAACCCTCCGTCCTTCACAAAATATGCGAACGATTTGTCTTGCATTTATACATTGTTAATTTCTCTTCTGCTCTCTCTCTCTCTCTCTCTCTCTCTCTCTCTCTCTCTCTCACTCGCTGTCGCATCTCTTACATAATGACCTCAGTCAGTTCCCTGAAAACACTATGATCAAATGTATTGGTTTCCATTGACAGCATACTTTCTCTTTTAATTTGTGCTATCGTTACTGTCTATCAGTCCTCTCTATGTGACCGTGTTCTTTCATATCTCCTGATCTATAATACAGTCTTCGTTCTGTGAAAAACAGAACACTGGTTTTTCGATTGACCTCTGCTTTCATCCCAACAGAATATACTATTAACAATGGTATACATTTCCCCGTTTTAGAAACCGCTTTCTAATGGGTAAACGACGCTCTGCGCAACTTTTAAGATGCGTAATATTCCATTTATTATGGTAAGAGCTATGCTACAAACTTGAGCACCGCACAGTCTAGCAGTGCGTCCTAAGGCATCATGTCGTGGATTGGGCGGCTGCTCGCGTCGGTGGTTCGAGTCCTCCCTCGGGCTTGGGTGTTGTCCTTAGGTCAAGATAGTTTAAGTAGTGTGTAGCGACTGATGACATTAGCAGTTAAGTCCCATAAGATTTCACACACATTTTTCGTACAAACTTGAGCAAATCAAGACCATAGTTAAATAAGCATACAGCAATATGCCATACAAAATCACCACGGAGCATGCTGAAACGTAGTATACTATCATACACAATGTTACGTAATTCTACATATTCTATATAATTTTTTGTTGTGGTCCTAATGCACCAAACAGCTGATGTAATCAGTCCCTTACTAGCATTATATGCTACTTTAATTAATTTGCGCTAAGGACGACACACACACACACACACACACACACACACACACACACACACACACACAACTACACATGCTCGAGGAAGGAGTCGAATTTCTGGCGGGAGCGGCCGCAGTTCCGCGACAAGACGCCTCAGACCACGAGGCCAAGAAGTTACTGTTACGTAGACAGATACCGACGAACTATTTTACTTCTTGTACCACGTGGTCTGCACTCCATTTTGACAAAAACATTATACTACCACATCTGAAAATCGGTAGTTGGTTGGGCTGATGTTATCTTGTAATTTCTAAGATATGGTTTGATTCCTTCTGGGGAAACAGTTTTTAACAATCGCGAACATCCCGCTATCCACCTTCAGTATCTCCAAGTAAGGAATTTAGCACTGTGGCGTGTTTCAAATCACATTCGCTACTGACTAGAACAAAGTTGGATTAGTTTTCGGTGTTTCCTCAAAATACCAAACCCCCTCCAGGTCTCTACGAACGGGGTTGGAGTCCCAGGTAGCACAAAGTTATTTATTGCGCTACTTATAGCCGAACATGTGCACATCCCGCTAATGGTGAGAAATCAGTAAATATTTCATACAATAGCGAATAGTGCCGGGTTTGAGTCCCTGCCGGCAAAGAAGTCAATTGTATCGTCGTTTAAAGTTCAAATATAGCGCAATTTGTGAATTTATTTAATATGTGACGTGTGATCGTGCTTAGTTAACGATTCATATAGGCACTGCGTTCTATTCCACAATTTTATGACGTTTGATACCTATGAGTTGCACTGTATTATATACCTTCAGTGGTTACCTCTCAGCAACTATTTGAACTTTATGCAAGTCCTGGTGCTATGCTTAAGCTAACCATAAATTTCTGGGTTCGGACATTGGACTTGTAATTAAAACGTCAATGTTTTACATCTCTTTATGCCTAATCGATTCTCGAAAAGAAACGCAAGGTTTTTTTATTATTATTAACAGTGCGTTTAAGTTAAGAGTACGAACAAAAACTCATCATGTCACTGAATAAGTTGGATAAGGTATCCGATTTGTCACTTATTGTGATGTAATTGAATTTACGTCGCTGTATCGTCTCTAATAACATGTATTCTAACATTTTTTTGTATGACAGTATTGAATTACACGTGGACTGACTGCCATAAGGTACAATGTTCTCTACTGCGTCTTATGGTATCCATTGTGGAAAGTCGAACGACTGTACTCCACAGGAGTTTGGTGTGTAGAGGCCCTGCAACACAGCAACGTTAGTTGGGTTACATTCCGCAGTGATCTGCTTTTTTGCTGTCAAGTGCACATGGACATGAGTTGGACTAGCAATGGATGACAGTATTATTTCCAGTTCTCAGTTCGATGGATCTGATCAAGTTGCCAGATAATTTAAACCAAATTAAAATAAGTTATAATATGGTGTCTGTTCGTATGGTCGAAAGAACAGATACCATACACATCATTATCCCAACTCGGGCACGCCAGGCTCAGTCTCGTAAAATGAATGGGAAAGTAAACGAAAGAATTATTGCGAACATAGACGCACAAAGGAAATATATCTGTGAGATCAATACCCTGCTTTCTGATACAGTTGTTAAGTGGAATGAAAAAAATATATTTTCTCAGAAAATCACGTATTACGAAACTAGTAGATTTACTATTTTTGTGTTTGTCGTCTTCTGCATAAATTTTAAAATCAGCTCTTTCGCTGTTGTTGTTGTTGGTTTTTGAGGGGACTAAACAGCTAGGTCATCAGTCCCAGCTCTTTTGCCGTAATTGGAGCATGCGATGTAGAAAAGTAGTCTTTTGTACATTGTGTCCATCTCCTCCGCACGCTCTCTCTACGTCCATCGCCTCTTTTTCTTCTTCCCCTCCCACCTCCTTCCCATCCTTCACCACCGCTCTCTTTCCACTCCCACTCTCTGCTCATCTTCTCCTTCATTTACTTCCTACCTCTATCTTTTCATTTCCACATACAAAATTAATTAACTAAAAATATGAACTCTTTTCGAATTTTGTAGCAACGGCGGCAAATAACCAGAAAGTTATTTGTACAGAAGTTAGCGAAATAACGAAGCCAATAAACAATGTTATTTACGGCATGCGTTATTACGAGGATCTGGTTTCCACTGCTAATATCATCGAACTAGCAGTGGTGATAGTGATGTTACCCGGTATGCGTGAGTTAAAGCAAATTAATGATGCAAACAAGCCTGGAATGTGATTTCACGAAACGTTGTTTGTTTTGTGTGTCATTTTTGTCTTATCATCTGATCGGTATACAGGTCAGAAGTTGTTAGCACTTCAACTTTAGACGTTCAGGTAATCTTACTGGAGATTTCAATGCGCGATAGACAAGGCAACACATCAGTTATAGCTACTGAAGCATCCATTTCCTCTTAACTCCTATAACGTCTATGTTCACACATGATTCTTATTTTGTGCACCTCTATCACTATGTTCATTTCTAATTATAGAAGATTCATTGGCCTCCATGTATAATTAATTTTGTGTCTCGTTGCCGCCGGTTGTTCTAGGTGTCGGTGGCCGAGTAGAGAGAGACCGAGACAGGGTAATAGGATGCACGCGTGTGCAGGTACGGAACCTGAGGTGACGAGCCAGTGGGACAGTAGAAACTAGAAACACTAAGCTAGATTAGAACAAGATATATATATATATTTCGAAGAAATGGTACAATACTTGACTTTGTTAACTGAAGACTTGTGGAATGCAGATACATAGTTTAACTAGGTAGAGGCCTGCCTACTGATGAGAGTCCTAGTGCCTATCCGATAGCCAAGTGACCGATCCAGTTCAGTGGTGGCCACGAGCGGAGTTGCAGCAGAGGGCGCTCGTGGCTGACGTCGTAAGAACGCCGCGCCGTGCGTGCATGGCGGCGCGCGGCGAAAGTACGTGGCGTGCACTTCAGACTTGTGTGACACCACAATTAATATTAAAAATTGGCACTTCAATTTGTGTGTTTACATATTAAGATGGCTGGTAAGCAATGATAATTTGAGTGAAGTGTCATAATGGACCTCTGAACCATTGCGGAAATGCAGCCAAAAGCCGCACGCGGGGACGGGGTGAGGGGTGGCGTGGTGTATGGCATCGTTCTTCGGACTGGGCGGTCGCTTCCGGCGGTCGTTCGAGTCCTCCCTCAGGCTTTGGTATGTGTGTTGTACTTAGAGAAAGTTATTTTACGTAGTTTGTAAGTCTAGGGACTGATGAACATAGCAGTTTGGTCCAATAGGTTTACAAACATTTGAAAATCTGCGGTTGAAAGCTGCGAGCCAGTGGTATGACAGAGGGAGGAGAGGGGCAGGGGGCGTTCCATTCAACAGCGTGTGGTAGTTGGAAAGTTTGGTTGGACGGAAAGCGTGTCCGATGGTAGAATTGGCAATTGAAATCCGGGTTTGAGTCTTCGTCTGGCTCAAATTTACGACAGTCATCATAGATGTGTTTCAACGCCCTGTAGCTGCGAAATGGAACATTTCCCTTTGTTATTTAAAATGAAGATCTACTAGGCGTCGCTTATGTTTCCGTACCAAGAGATAAAAGTTTGTCTTCTCCACGAACTGACGTTTTAGATCTTAATACAGTGTCGTATATCCTTTGATTGCCAATGATACAGAAACGTAGTCGAGTTACGTAACGAGTTCCTTGTTCATGTCACTCTATTCTCCTCGTTCTTAACTTTCTTCACTCTTCAAAAATAAATAAATAAATCAATAAAAATTAAAATTAAAAAATCGATGGATTTAAAAACAAAAGTCTTCTCAGACTTCGGCAGTCATGAAATAACAGCTGTCACATTACCACAAGCGGTTGCTAAAAGCTTTATTAGAGAATCGTTTGCCCTGATACGAGCGGAGAGTCAATACTACATGTGCGGCGATTAGGTTTCTAATACTACATCTACATGGGATACTCTGCAAATCACATTTAAGTGCCTGGCAGACGGTTCATCGAACCACCTTTATACTGTTTATCTCCCATTCCACTCTCGAATTGCGCGCGGGAAGAAAGAGCACCCGAATCTCTCCGTTCGAGCTCTGATTTGACGTATTTTATTCTAATGATCATTTCTACCTATGTAAGATGGAGTCAACAATATATTTTAGCATTCGGAGGAGAATGTTGGCGATTGGAGTTTCGTATGTAGCCCACGCCGCAGCGATACACGCCGACGTTTTAATGATACACCTGAAGAAAACTCGTGTAATCACGTTTACTTTCATTCTCGGACGTGGAAAATACAGCACTGGCCATGATTAATTCACCGTGTGCTGGGTCAGATCAAAAGTTTGGTGAATGGGGGCCACGTGAATGGCGCAGCAGCACCGCGGATACAGCTTCAATTGGCGCTGGCTGAAAGCGATGCGACAGCTGTACGCGCCTGCTTCCAGGGGATTACCACCAGTTCCACGCTTTCATCGACGCCGTATTGTTTGCATTCACGTATTGGAACGGTTGTTTCGCATGCAGTGTTTCGTACAGCCTATCGAAGTTTCACTGGAACTCGCATTGTGCGGGCTCGTATTTACCAAGTTTCCGAACCGGTACCCAGAATTGTGGTAGATACATCCGTTTACGAGTATCAGCTCGTAATTTGAATGGTCTTGGCATCTATATTGCATTTTTCCACCTCCATGTCTTCCTTTCGCTGCTATTTAGGTAGCAACGTCGCCTGTGAGCGATGGTTGGTGGTATTTGCTCATTCCGTCGCATTAAAGAATCATGTTAGACGTTAATTTTGATTTTGAGACGTTTATGGTATTACCACTCAAACATTCGCATGAATAACTTTAGTATGCGATATATGGAGTATCAGATTGGACAGCATGAAATCTAATGTTTTTTGTGGGATTTCAAATACATGTAATTTCAAGACGACTTTCAGTAAATATCATTTGTGCACTAAAGGCTGTAATAAACATGTGCTTCGAGTAATTTTTAACAGTAAAAATTAACGTAATTTACTAGACTCTCGCGATCTTGAGGTATGCAATGCAGTGAAAGCAAAATAAAAATAAAATAAAATAAATAAAAAATCAAAATTAAGACAATATTGTACAGTTTGTGCTAGTACCTATGCTGCTGTTTTGTAACTAAAATTCATGTAATTTTCTTCTTTCCATATTTTTGTAAAAAAATAACATCTCAGAAGGAACCAAAATCTTATACATAACAAGGCGTCTCTGTTTGGCTGTAATCACATAAACATACAGCTTTATTCTGGAAATGTTGAAATTCGGCACACTTCACCTTCAAAACATGAGGAACATCACTGGCTACGTAATATTTCCTACGGTTCGTGACGGAGGCTGCGTTACGTTACAAAACATTTCGACTCGACCGATCACCATAAGAGTTGGCATATGTATGGTCCATGCCAGAGGATACTTGTAAAGACAGCGACACCGTTTCGCCGACTATCTTGAAGTTGGTAAATATATGTAATTTTTCATCGAAAGTGGGAGGAGGACATGGACCGAGAAAAAATGTTCAAATGTTTGTACAACTTATGGGACTTAACTACGGGGTCATCAGTCCCTAAGCTTACAAACTACTTATGAACTAGCTAAGACTAAAGACGGCACAAATATCCGTGCCCGAGGGGGGATTCGAACCCCCGACCGTAGTGGCCGTGCTGACCGTGACTGGAGCGCCTCAGATGGACTGAGAGAAGTGAAGGAGAAAGTGGGGGAGGATACAGACCGCCAGGGGAGGGGGCAGGAAGCAGGCATAAAGAGGGACTAGGAGGGGTGGCCACAGGAAGACTGCAGTCAATAAACTGCCTGGCAACGCCACGTTTTAGTTATGCTATATTGTTCAGAATCTGATTTAAAAACAATTTTTGTAGGAATTTTTAAGGTACATTCAATGGGGAGCTCTACAAAAATGGAAAAGTACATGGAATCAGCAGCAAAAATGAATCATTCAAAGGTGATCAGGTCGTTATGCTTGAAAATTTAAGTAACTTTTCAGGGGCGATGTTGCTAAGCGTGTTCTTTGTCAGGCTAGCTGAAGCCGAAAATTATATCGGGTTTGAAAAACCAGACGAAGAACACGTTGTACGGCAGTAAACTTTGCAGGCTGCTTTTATTTGCACGTCTGACCATTGTCTCACTTCAAATGGAAACGGCGCCAGATTCAACTTTCTTTCTTAGTAATTATTTTTCACAGCCTTACAATCTGTTCAGTCTATTTTTCAATACCCTGTATTTCACAGCAACACATCCGTGACTAAGTACAGAGCGAGCGTAAATATTTATTATTAAATTGTATTTTCGACAATGCAGACAATTACTTTGTTTTTTATTGTTTGGATGTTTTACGGGGACAAAAGACAATTACCCCCATAAAATTTTAAACGGAAATAAATATGTAATAAAAGGGGGTTCATGTCTTTGTAGGTTTAGTATTTGTCGAAATTTTGTTTATGATTAGTGCACGAATAAAGTATTTTCAAATACTGTACTAGCGGGTGCTTCCATCAACAATACGCATTCATCTTCAAAATTCATCGTAGTTCACTGAAATTCGATGCATTGTTCTCGAGCCAGGTGACACAAGTTGTCGCGTTCTGAAACAAACGGCAAATTTTAGCGAACTTAACCTCGCAAAATGGTAAATATTTACGAGATATCCTTAGGAATGGTGTTATCTTACAGTAATTGATTCATGTAAAACATATTAATGGTTGAAGAGAAGAAGAGATCAATTTGTGTTTTTTTTTTTTTTTTTTTTTTTTTTTTTTTTTTTTTTGTCTGATATGAGGTTGAGTAACCCGTAACTGGGCTTCATGGAATAGGAGGACGGTTTGTTAGGTGGGCCATTCTGAGACATGAAAGTCTTCGGAGTGTTCACGGAGGCATTCGTCAATAAAATAGTCTCGGTTTACCAACCGCGTCACGTCGAATAAAACCCTTGTGCTTCCAATGACAAACTCTGTCATCATCAGGGGTAAAATCAGTGACTGCAAATATTAAGCGGATTGAACAAACAATAAAAACAAAGGTAAAACATACAATTTTACAATCGTAAACAAAATGGTAGTGATTCAAATTCAAATGCAAAGTGTAGAAATAATAGAGGCCACAATGTAAAATATAAAAGTTCATTAACAAAGCACAAGACACTGTCGAGAGACGATAAAAGTCACTGGCGCCGACTGTTGTTCTGCCGAGATAGGCGGACGCAACGACTTAAAAACGTGGAATACTCAAGCAGTAAGAATATTCACTTAGACGCGTACACAAAAACTGGCTAAAACTCACTGCCACTGACACAGGTGAATCTGAGGGAAGGGAGAAGGGCGGGAGAGGGCGGAAAAGGTGGTGGGGAGAGAGGTGGATGGGGAGTGCGGGAGGACGGGGGAGGGTATAACTACGAAGGGGATGGGGAAGCACGGTGTCGTGCTTACATAGCTGCAGTAGAACCTCGGGGAGGGCCAAACAGCGTGTGAGAGGAGGCGAGGTGGCGCCACTGTACCGAGGCCGGCGAGAAAGACAGCCCAGGCGTGCATGTTATTTCACGTAAGCAAGGAAGTCCTGAGCTGGCGCGATCGCTAGCTGATTGGCTGGCTGCTGGGGCACAGCGCAGTGCCTCATAGCGGCCAGCCACTCAGCTAGCGATCGCGCCAGCTAAGGACTACCTTGCTTATGTGACATGACGTGCGCGCCGCGGCCTGTCTTTCTCGCTGGTCGCGCACTGTACTGTATGACGTCACACAGCCGGCGCCACATTTAAAACTGGTACTCCCTCCTCACTCGTGGTAAGTGCGTACCCCTGGTCTCTACTGAAACTGTTGCTGTGTAATTTCAGCAGCTTCTTTATTAACAGAATTCTAGTAAGAGGAGGTGGGGCCGTAATTCTCATGCTTTCAAGCTGTACTTTAATTCCATTTTAGGCAATATTCCTACTTCTGAAATTCCCTACTTCTGAAATTCTATTTGTTGGATATGTCATGTGTGTTCTACATATCGCTCAGCAAAAGTGCGAATAGTTTGCCCTATGTAAATACTATCACACTCAGAGTGCACACCATCTACGCCCGAAACATGCAAAATTCTGTTTTTCTTGACAGGACATGACACATCCTTGATCTTAAATGCACAACAGAACTCTGGTCTCAGTCCACGTCTTTTCAGTAAGCATCCAATCCTGCTGTTTGTTTCTCCATAGTACGAATGGAATGCTGTTGGCTATTCATCGTCTGCTAATGCATGGCATTCGTTCCGTCAGTGACAACTGAAAGCCTTGGAAATTTCACTCTTCCTTTATCTACAATGACTACATGCTTTTAATGTTGAAATTCAGACTCTAGATGGTCGTCAGCTGAAATAACCTTAGCCCTATATATTAAATTATTCAGGACAGCTTTCTTGTGTACAGGATAATGAAAACTGTTGCCATTAAAGGATCGACCAGTGTATGTTGATTTCCTCTACACTGAACAACCTAGCTGAACTCCTGCCATCCGTTGAACTAAAGCATCTAATAACGGCAGCTTTGAAAAGTGAGCCATAACAGAACATAGCTAAAAAGACTCGAGTCTAAAATACAGCTTGTTGCCCCAAACTACTTTTATTATGATTATGTTATTACAGAAAAGCCTGAAATTAAACAGCAACAATTTCAACATAGACGGGGGGACGCACTTACAAAGCGTGAGGGCGAGGCCATGGCGGAGCAGCCGAGCGCATTGAGGCACTATGCTATGATTCGCGAGACAGTTCCCCATCGGGGGTTCGAATCCCCCTCGGACATGGATGTTTGTGCCGTCTTTAGTACAAGATAGTTCATAAGTAGTTTGTAAGTTTAGGGACTGATGACCCCTCAGTGAAGTCCCATAAGCTTTACAAACATTTTAACATGTTGGGGGCGGGCTTTGGACGTAGGGCGCAAGCAGAGGTTTGGCGCTTCTAGGGAATCGGGAGAGCTAGTTTCAAATGTGGCACCGGCTGCGCACGCCATGTGACGTCACACGGTGCCATTGCGCGACAAATCTGCCTGCCTTGCCTTCCGCTCACGCACTGTTCGACCCTCCAATACGTTATAGACTTTGCTATTGAAGCTATATAAGCAGGACACCATGTCATCCCTTGCCATCCACCCACCTGGGAGCGCACGTTTCTAGGCCAACCTGAAGTGGTATTCATGTAAATCCCAATTGTATTTGAGCTAGGACCCCGTGACTTTGCTGCGCCGCCTACTGAGCCCGCCGCCGCCGCTGGTGGCTGCCCTGGCGGCGGTGACTACCTATTCGTAATCACTCTCATGGACGCCGCCGCCTTCTTGGTCTTGCCGCCCTCCTGGACGCTGCCTTGCTGGATGCCGCCGCTTTGTTGGCTGTGGCCGCCCTCCCGGTCGATTCCACACTTCAACCTTGCTTGCTGAGACTGCTGCCTCTACCGCTGCTGCTGCTCCCTTCTGTCGCTGCCGTTGCCGCCTCCGCTGGGTGCTCCTGTTGCCACTGTTGTCACCGTCTGGTTCGTTGTCGTCAACCATTTCTTCGTCCTCGTCGACTACCTGTCGCCTGTTCCTTCTCCCTCTCACCTTTTTAAAACATCCCACTAATGGCCAGCAACCACCACCACCACCACCACCATCACCGCCATAATGTACACCTCCCCTTGACAGGTATCCACCGCTACCACATGGAGTGCTGGCTATCAGAAACTCTCCCCATTCCTCCCACCTAGTCGCCCCTTCACCCACTCCTCAACCTCTCCTAGGTCTCTCACTCACTCACACACCCTAAAGAATTTCCCTCCCTGCCTGCCACTAGAATCATTCACAATTGAGGCACTGCGCCAGAGTCGTCTGCACCACCTACAACTGAACAGCCCCTACCTCCCACTATTTCTCGCCACCTTCCCCTACAACATATCCAACAGCCTTTACCATCTGTCACCTAAGTCCCGCTAAACATATAAGTGCTGACCCTTTGCCAGTCTCCTCCAAAAAAGCACCGGCCCCCTTCCCATTCCATAAGCTCCCACCCCCTCTATCAATTGCATGGATACCACCCCACCCCCATCACCTGCCCCCAAAACCTACAATCGTATGTCCTCTCCTGTCCCAACCACAAATAAATTAATAACAAACCCTCTCCCTTGAGACACGAAAGTACTGCCATCGGCCCCCATCACCCAAACCAGCCGTCACTGAGATTCCATACTGATCAAATCACCCCACCCTACTTACTACACCTATGTCCTTCAAAAAGTCCTCTGGGTCCTCTTTGGTCCTCGTGACTCCTTAATCCTCTATCCTACCACATCCTCCTCCCACCAACCCCAATCTCCACATGGCCCATCTACTCTCATCCCCATGATCACCAAGCTCAGCCTCGGGATCAGGAGGGTGAGGAGTTGGAGCAACTGAATGCCATCTCCTCCTAGATATCTGATATGCGAAAAGAATCTCTAATGGTCTTCCTACCTTATGCACGTGTTAACCTAATTTGCCCCCTCTATTGACCACTTCTTCAAGAAGGGCAATGGTCTACAACAGCAGGTATAAGATTGATTCTTCCCACTCCCCACCCAGTCATAATGTAGCCAACACTGCCTCCTGTATCACGACCATCTGACATAAAGTTTAAAAAACTATCCTTCCTCCACCTGTTCTCATTGTAGAAGCACCCATTTCCGCCTGCCCACTCTACTTTCCAAATAGAGACTTTTGCCACCTTTTCCCACAATCAATCCCACTTTATCTTCTCCCACCATGAAATCCTAGTTTAAAGAACCCTTTTCTCTCCCTTATGTTCCCCTTCTCCTCCCTACACATTTTAAACATGACACATCTATCCCACACCCTACTTTACTATAACATCCACTCCCTTCCTGTCAATAAACGCCTTTTTATGCATACCCTCTCCTCCCACCACATGAACGCCTTCTTCGTCAATGAAACTTTCCTACCATTCCATCAATACTAATCCTTACACCCGCCAACAAACACATAGTCCTGGTCCCATTGACCAGGGCAGTGTTGCAATCAGCCACTTCCACCAGCTACAACCTCTCCTTAACGACCCCACTGAACACCTTACCTTAAACTTGTTCCTTCCATCTCTCACCATCATCTGTGTCACTGTCTACACCCGCCCTGGTACTCCACTCCCATAAAACTTCCTTTCCCATATCGATTGGTCCTTCATGACCCCAGATGCAGCTGCCGACCTTAACCTCCCTTCTCAGCACCCCAACGAGTTCCAACAGTAGCACTAGTTCCTCACCAGCATCCAGGGCAACCTTGTCCCCCTCTAACAACCAACCCATCCTGAGAGCAACACCATCACTGAGGCAGTCCTAGCCTCCCCCAAACTTCTGGGTTGCATCACAATGGGTCCTACACCTGATTGGCAATGATCATGTCCCCGTCCTACTTACTATCGAACACTACCACCGCTCTGAACCCGCCCCTACCCTGCTCCACCTCCTCCCAAAATGCTCCTTTATTACTTCTATGCCAGCTGGGATGCATACCGTCTTACCACTGATACATGTGTCATCAACCAGCCCCTCTTACCACACCCCAACAATGTTGACCTTGCAGCTAACTTTCTTCGCCAGAATTTGACTGACGGGATCCAATCCCATATTCCCACCAAAGCCATTGTACCTCATTGCCCCTCCATCCCTCCAGAGGCTGCCCCTCAATATCATGAAAGCCTACTACAGAGTATGGCATTCTGGTCTCATTTTCAAACTCCAGACACACACCCTGCCTCTTTACTATGTCCACCTCAGTGCACTGACTCTCTCCAACCTACCATCCTATGTGACTGTCAACATTTGCGATTCCCGTTTGTTTCACCCCTTGGCTGGGGTGCCCTAAGGTTCTGTCCTGTCTCCTCTACTCTAAATTCTGTACTCTGCAGACATGCCCCATCCCACATCTCCTGTCCATCTCCTTCAATATGTTGATGACACCATCCTGTTCACCACTCTCTCCAACGATCCCAACACCTCTTCCAAGAATACTTCTCCCGCATTTTCTCCTGGTGCAACCAACGATTCGTATTCGTTAACCCAAAAAATCCAATACTACCCTCATAGTATGTACCACTCTTTTATTCCACCTTCATGACTTCAGTCTCACCCTCTATGGCCGCACCATACACCTCACCCTGTATGGATGCCTCTTCCCCCTTCCCCACCTCGAGACCATTCAACAAAAGACCTATGATGAGAGCCTAGTCTCTACATCGAGCAGTACTTCTGCCAGCGTTGTCATGTCCTGTGGATGCTTGTTCTTGTTCTTTCTCTAAATAATGGCTCAGGGGAGGGGCAATATCAAGCTCTATGGGAATCACACATACATGCAGTAAGTGAGGTAAATTGCACTGAGTAATTTGTGGTACTGCAGTGTAGAAAATGTTCAAATGTTTGTAGAGTCTATGGGACTTAACTACGGGGTCATCAGTCCCTAAACTTACAAACTACTTATGAACTAGCTAATACCCAGGACGGCACAAATATCCATGCCCTAGGGGGGATTCGAACCCCCGACCGTAGTGGCCGTGCAGACCGTGGCTGAAGCGCCTCAGTCCCCTCGGCCACCACGGCCGGCTGCACTGTAGATATCGATATCTGTTAGACAAGGATTTTATATTACAACGAAGTATTTGCTGTAAATGCAATACACACGCGGGACTTGCACAATACTGAATCGCAATTTATGAAATCTTGATCTATCCTCGGCTGTAACTACATACAGAGTAATGACCAGATAGTGACACATGAGAATTTGTGCAGGATGACTCGAAAACCGATTTGCTGAATATTCCTAATGGTTGCCTTACCGGTTTCACCTGTCCTTACACACCCACTGAACTTGCTACATAGTAATATTTTTCTTGTTGCTAAAATCAAATATGTAAAGAACGAAAATTAGGGGATAAAGATGGTGTGTAGCTTATGAAAGTTTAGTGGTTCAGGTAACGTGCACAGAGAGCTGAAATGGTTAAAAGAAAAGTTCGACCTAAATAGGAAATCAGGTTTTCAGTCCCGCTTCAGTACAAGTTTTCATATGTCAATAATTCATTAATTTATCTAATCCAAATTACAGAAGACAAAAAATATCAAATAATAGTTAATAAAGTGCATGCATGCCTGAACAGACATTGAAGAATTATGAATTAAAGTACAGTAGTTTTGAGAACATATGCTGTAGTATGGTCTGAAGCTCGTCAAAAATCCGATTCTGTGTTATTAATGCAAGTAAACAAAAAGTAAGCAAAGTTTCGTCTTATAGCCCAAGGTGGCTTAATCGGGCCTGATTGTCTGACGTGCCATCCAAACACCGTCTAGAGACGAGGCCTGACAACAGTCCGTGTCACGGCACACAGAGTAGGCCGGACTTTTGTTAACTGACTGACTGGTCGCTGGGACACGATCACTGTTTCGAAACAGCCAGCCAGTCAGCTAGTGGTCGCACTGTGGTGTGACACGGACTGTTATGAGGCCTTGCCTCTAGACAGTGTTGGTCATCTTCCGCCAATGGTGTCTTTGGATGCGGCGTGGAGGGGCCGAATATTTTGCTGCGTGGGTAATGGCAGTGTGCTCTGAGACGTCGTGTGACGGACTACAGGGCTTTTCCAGTCGGAGAGTCAAATGGTTGTAAATCAATGTGGTTACCGGTATCTAGACTTACAAACTACTTACAATAACCTAAGGACAAAACACACACACACACATGCCAGAGGGAGGACTCGAAACTCCAAGGGGAAGCCACAATGCTAGGCCTTGAAGAGCACTGCGATGTTGGAGGTTCGACTCCTCCCTTAGACACGGGTGTGTATGCGTTGTCCTTGGCATCAGTTATTTTTGTCTAGTCTCCTTATCGTTTGGATGTCAGCAAATTTCGCTCCTTCAGAAACGCTTTCCTTCCATAGCCATTCTGTATTTCATATCTCCTTTACTTTCGCAATCAGAAGTTAGTTTGCTACCCAAATAAAATTCATGTACTACTTTTATCTTTTATTGTCTCATTGCCAAATATAATTCCTTCAGCATCGCCTGATTTTCTGACGCTGCATTCCCCATTACCCTCGTTTTACTCTTGTTCATGTTCATCTTACACTCTCCTTTCCAGACACTGTCCATTCCATTTAATTGCTCTTCCTGGTCCTTTGCTGTCTCTGACAGAATTACTTTGTCATCAGTAAACTTCAATGTTATTATTTCTTCTCTCTGAATTTTAATTCCCTCTCCATATTTTTCCTTGTATTCCTTCACAGGTTGCCCAACGTACAGATTGAACAACATTGGGGAAAGGCTACAACCCTGTCTTAGTCCCTTTTCAACAAGTTCCTTTCTTTCATACCCTTCGACTCCAATAACTGATGTCTGCTTTTCGTACGAGTTCATTATAACTCTTCGCTACTTGTATTTCACTCCTGATACATTCATAATTTGAAAAAGTGTATTCGAGACAATATTGTCAAAAGCTTTCTCCAGATCTACAATAGCTACAAACGTAGGTTTGTCTTTCCTTAATCTACCTTCTAAGATAAGTAGTAATGTGAGAATTGCCCCCATGTTATTACATTTCTCCTAAATCCAAACTGTCTGATTCCACCATTTTTTTCCATTCGTCTGTAAATAATTCGAGTTTTTTGCAACGATGACTTATTAAACTGATAATTCTGTAATTTTCACATTTATCTTCACTTGTTTTTTGGAATTGGAATTACTATATACTTCTTGAAGTTTTAGGCTGTTTCCCCTGTCTCATACATCTTGCATACCAGATGGAATAATTTCTTCGTGACTGGCTCTCCTAAAGATTCAGAAGCTCAGACGAAATATCGTCTACTCCAGGGGCCATTTTTAGACTGAAAACCTCTAGTGGTCTGTCACATTCTTCTCGCATCGTATCTGCTATTTCGTTTCCCTCTACTTCGTCTTCCATTTCTATAATACTGCCTTCAAGTTCATTTTCTTTGTAAAGGCGCTCTATATATTCCTTCCACCTTTCAGCTTTCCCTTGTTTGCTTAGAACTGGTTTTCCTGTTGGCGGTATCTATCTTTCCCGTAGTTACACATTTTTTACGGTCTTGCTTTTGTCCTGTAGCCATTCCTGCGTAGCCAGTCTGCACTTCCTTTCAACCTCATTTTTCAGACGTCTGTACTCCCTTTTACCTGCTTCCCTTGCTGTATTTTTTTAATTGTCTCCTTCCAGAAATTAAGTTCAGTGTCTCTAGTGTTACCCAGGCATTTTCTGAGTCCTTGTGCTTCTGCCTACATGCTCCTCTGCGGCCTTCACTACTCTATCTCTCACAGCTACCCATTGTTCTTTAACTGTATCACTTTCTCCCGTTTTAGCCAATCCTTGTCTAATGCTCGTTCTGGAACTCTCAGCCACCTCTGGTTTCTTTATTTTTCCCGGGTTCCATCGCCTTAATTTCCTACCCAGTCTCTTAAGTTTTAATGTACTTTTCAAAACTAAAAAGCTATGGTCAATGTGTATATCTGCCCCTGGACATGCTTAAAGTTTAAAATCTGGTTTCTAAACCTTTGCCTGACCATTATAAAGTCAATTTGGTACCTACCAGTGTCTCCTGGTCTCTTCCACGTATACTACATTCTTTTATGATGATTAAACCACGTGTTTATGATTATTAAATTGTGCTGTGCACAAAATTCTACCAGGCGATCTCCTCTTTCATTTCTTTTTCCCCAGTCCATATTCACCTACTACATTTCCTTCTCTTCCCTTTCGTACTACCGAGTTCCAGTCCCTCATCACAATGAAGGTTTCCTCGCCCTTAACTGTCTGAATAATTTCTCTTATCTCCGTATATATATTTCTCCGATCTCCTTATCGTCACCAGAGCTAGTTTATACGTGACAGCACAAAACTAAGGTTCCCGATTTCTTCCCGATTTCAATGTCAGAGTTAATACTCGAAACGGCTCCGACGTGTACAAATTGCAGCGTGACTTTGTTTCCATTTACCTTGTGAATAATTAGACGAGGAAACATTACATTAAAGTTACCCGAAAATGATCTTGTCGGCATTCCTGATACGGTGCCACATCAAAATGTTCAAATGTTTGTAAATCTATGGGACATAACCGCTTGGTTGTTAGTCCCTAGCTTACAAACTACTTAAACTAAGTTAAACTAATCTAAGGACAACAGCCATACCCATTCCCGATGGAGGACTTGAAACTTCAAAGGAGAACGGCCGCGCGCACCGCAGCACGGCGCCTCAGTGCGCACGGCTATTCCAGCACGAGGGTGCCACATTGCATGCGCCGTGACACATCGCAAAAAGTCTATTAGTGAACACGTCATTGCTCTTGTGGAGGAAACTAATTTGGCAGTGTGTGATAAACAGGATAACGAACTTGTCAACATGTCACGGCAAAATCCTTTTAACACGGTGGAAATGAAACGTTTCACTCCATTTGACTGATCAATGAATACCGTTCGGGAGGCCGGAGTACTGAGCGGCCGTTATGGAGAAGCTCCGTGACGATATTCATCTCGATCGATTTGCATTTACCGAGTATACTGTGGACTTGGATATGTTTCATGTCAAATACATCAATGTTCTCCGCGAATCGTTGTTGTTCATAGTGAATGGTGGCTCAGAAGAAATATACAGTGGGACTGTTTCCATGTCTTTAAATATAGAGCATATGATTTATCGATATTAACAAACATCATTATCGGATCTCGATATATGGAAAAACAAATCGATATAGAAATATATGAAAGAAAAATAACGGCAGAGTGGCTTATAAGAATAATGGATACACAGTGTAAATATATTGCCGGTTTTAGAGCTGTATATTGAAACAGTGATTTATTGTTAGGTTTCCTCTAGATCAACAAGCTTGCAACCTGCCTATCACCCTTATAGGAAAAACTGAAAGAAATACACTTAACATGAAAATTTGTAACTGAATACTTACAGTTGTTACATAACTTGCAGCTTGACGTTGGTCGGCAGGTTAGAGTTGGTGGGATTTGAACTAAGTAAGTTGTTTGTGCTTTTCTCTAGGACAATATTACCAGTGACACTAATACTAATTTTGTATCAGTTTTGTTTGATCATTATAAATGGAACTATGCACAGACGCGTTTGCTCTTCAAATGTGCCGCTAGATTTGTTATGTTTCCGGTAGATTTATTTTTCTTCCCACGCTTCTCATGTCTAGATTCTTAAAAAAATATCACAGCTGAATGCGCTGCAGAGAACACGATAATATGACATGAAAGGAAAATGCTGTGCGCACACGCTTGGCGATAACCACTGTGCTAATAACGGTAACTGCATGTAAGTAGTACAATAAAAAATGTCCTACGGGTCCGTCGTTTGGTTTCGCCACATATCGGATTTGCCCGGTACACTTCACATCGACTCTCCTGTTTTTTCATAGCTGCCAAGGCCAGCATCCTAGCAGTTATAATGTCAGAATTGCGTAGTGAAGCTAAACGTTGCAGTTTCTCTTTGTAGCGCCGTGTGACAATTGCGACAATATTTCCCCTCTGCCTACCACAAAGAGCAATCTTCTGTTCAAAAATGTTCAAATGTTTGTAGAACTTATGGGACTTAACTACGGGGTCATCAGTCCCTAAGCTTACAAACTACTTATGAACTAGCTAAGACTAAGGACGGCACAAATATCCATGCCTGAGGGGGGATTCGACCCCCCGACCGTAGTGGCCGTGCAGACCGTGACTGGAGCGCCTCAGAGCAATCTTCTGGTCTAGATTTTTGTACATCATTTTCAGCAACTGTTTTTGAAGAATACCGACAGCGCACCACTTCAGCATACACGAGTTACTAAGTTCATAAATGTTCAAATGCTTGTTAAGCTTATGGGACATAACTGCGGGGTCATGAGTTTAAAAATAAAGTTCAAATGTTTGTTAACCTTAAGGGACTTAACTGAGGGGTCATCAGTCCCTAAACTTACAAACTACTTATGAACTGCCTTATACTAAAGACTACACAAACATCCATGTCCGAGGGAGGATTCGAACCCCCGACGGGTAACGGCCTCGCGCTCGTAGCATAGCGCCTCAATGGGCTCGGCCGCTCCGCCGCGGCAGTCACCAAGTTCCCATAGATTCCGAGGAGGTGCTGATGAACTGTAGCGCCTTGTTAAGTCACGTCCCATGTGCGTTGATCGGGTCCAGATAAGGCGAGCTATGTTGGCCAGAACATCAACTGAAGCTCGCCACTGTGTTCGTCAAACCATTCCGCCACACTTCTGGTATTGTGACGTGGTGCATTATGTTGTTGAAAAAGCCGTTGCCCTAGGGAAACAAGAAAACGTGATCGTTATAAAAGGTTTTACGTAATCTGAAAACAGTGTCCTGTGCTTATTGGTAGTCAGGGTGCCTCACTCGAGCTCCACTAGACCACTGAATGGCAACGTGAATGTTGCCAAGAGCATAATTCAGCCGCTGCCAGCTTTTCTACATGCCGAAGTATAGGTTTCAAGGAGCTGTTCGCCTTGAAGACGATGGATTTGCACTTTCCCAACGACATAGTAAAGAAGGTATCGGGATTCATCAGAGATTACAATGCTCTGCCTCTCCAATAAAATCTAATGAAGATGGTGACCTGTCTATTTGAGGTGTAGTTGCCGATGTCGTGGTGTTAATAGCAGCACATGCATGGGTCGTCGGCTGTAGAGGCACATCGTTAGGAGTGTTAGGTGCAATGTGTGTTCACACAAACTTGTACTCTGCCCAGAATTAAAGTGTGATGTTACTTCCGCTACAGTTCTCCGCCTATCCCGTTTACCTGTTTACCCTTTACAATGTCCGTTATCTTCAGCCCAGCCCCTCCACGTGTGGGCATGGTTTTTCCACGAGTTGAAGAGACTCGCCACACCACTCCAAGCCGTGCAGGAATATGCGCGGTCTGACACACTACGTTACGGATTGTACGGCCGCTTCCGCCAGAGGTTAAAGTCCTACCTTTAGCATGGTTGAGTGTGTTGTCATTCGCATAAGTTAGTTTAAATAATTTTTAAGTCTAGATCACGGTGAATTCAGACGTTTGGCCCCTGAAGTTTACAAACACCTGTAGAAGTTTGAACAGCACTCCTAGAACACTTGTTAAGGCGTGCTGTTTCGCAAATGTTCGTGTCGAGCCTCAGGGATTAGATAAATCTCGCGCCTTCCTCATTCTGCACAAGGACAGCGTGCTGACTCATTCTACATCCACCGTGAGTGTGTCTGACTACCAGTTACTTCACGTCAGGTGGAGCTGCTGTCGCCTGGACGGATTTAAACCCATAGTAAGTAATGTTCTGGCTGAGTAGTTTATAAAGTCTAAGAAGATATTAAGAAACTTAACCAAAATTTATATATATATATATATATATATATATATATATATATATATATATATATATACCGGCAAACAAGGCTACCTTGCTAACAATAAAAGCGTTACGGACATGACAACATAAATTTGTTCAATTCATTTTTAATGATGGTAAAACTAAGTTCTGGATAAAATATATTGAGTTGACAAGTGTATGAGATACTTCGTGCCACACGGGAATCGCCGTGCGCGCTAAGACGAGTTGCTGCGGTGGGAGAGGCCGTTCCCCGTCGGAGGTTCGAGTCCTCCCTCGGACATGGATGTGGATGTTGTCTTTAGGTTAGTGTAACTCAGTTTAAGTAGTTTGTAAGTCTAGGTTCTGATGGCCACAGTTCTTTGGTCCCATAGGCTTAGAAACATTTGAACATTCTTTGAATACCTCCTAACAACGTGTCGGAATTCCTTTGGTCCATCTTCATGAAGTGACTGGACGGGGTATGGTATTAAGTCGTTGGAAGTCCCCTGCAGAAATACTAAGGCATGCTGCCTCTGCAGCCCACCACAGTTGTGTGTTGCCTATGCAGGATTTTGTGCACGAATTGCCCCTTCCAATAAGTCTCACAAATGTTGAATGGCATTCATGTCGGACGATGTGGGTGGCCAAATCGTTTGCTGGTATGGTGCAGATCGTTCTACAAAGCTCCAGCGAGTAATTTTGGTCCGGTGACATTGCGTATTGCCATCTATGAAAATAGTTAAGTGGCATATTACGCCTATGGAGAGCGATCGAAAATTTATATAAAACACACTTACTTCCGCCAAGATCGCTAGCTTACTTGCTGGTTTTTTAACCGGTTGCGATGAACTATATCATCATCATCAGATATTTTTAACAATGTTCTCCTATTTTCAATAAAATGGTTACTTGTGAAAATGTAATATCAGAAAAAGAACATTGTCAAATGATTAAAATGCAAATTTTAATCATTTGACAATGTTCCTTTTCTTAAATTACATTTTCAGAAGTAACTATTTTACTGAAAATAGGAGAAATTTGTAGAAAAAAAATTTTCTGATGATGATGACATTCTTGATCGAAACCGGTTAAAAAATCAGCAAATAAACCAGCGGTCTTGGCGGAAGTAAGTGTGTTTTATATCTATTAAAATCCCTTCGTTATTTTGGTGCAAAGGGACTCCCAGTATACTATCATACCAACTTAGTCGCAGTGGAGTGACCGAGCGCTCTGAGGTGCCTTGATGCGTAGCGCGCGATTGCTCGCCGTTGGAGGTTCGAGTCCTCCCTCCGGCAAGTATGTGTGTGTTTTGTTCAAAAATGTTCAAATGTTTGTAAAGCTTATGGGACTTAACCACGGGGTCATCAGTCCCTAAATTTATAAACTACTTATGAACTAACTTATACTAAAGATGACACAAACATCCATGCCCGAGGGAGGATTCGAACCTCCGAAGCGGGAGGCCGCGTGATCCACAACATGGCGCTCCAGATCGCTCGGCTACTCCCGCGCGGCTGTGTGTTTTGTCCTTAGGTTAGTTTAAGTAGTTTGTAAGCCTATTTATAGGGACTAAT
Organism: Locusta migratoria; assembly: GCA_026315105.1. Taxonomy (NCBI): domain Eukaryota; kingdom Metazoa; phylum Arthropoda; class Insecta; order Orthoptera; family Acrididae; genus Locusta; species Locusta migratoria. The sequence goes on from CM048755.1 coordinate 458,839,242, forward strand.
AACCACAGTAGTTACCGAAAGCCGGCAGCGATGGCCGAGCGTTCTGCGGCGCGCCAGTCACAGTCTGCACGGTCACTACGGTCGGGGGTTCGAATCCCCCCCCCCCCTCAGGCATGGATATTTGTGCCGTCCTTAGTATAAGCTAGTTCGTAATTAGTTTGTAAGTTTAGGGACTTATGACCCCGTAGTTAAGATCCATAAGCTCTACAAACATTTGAATATTTAGCTACCGTAAGACCCGTAGGTTTACAAACATTTGAATTTTGCAGATCGCCGGCCACGTTGTACTGGTGTTTGATACTCCCGTCACACTCTTGACATTATGGATCTCGGAATATTTTATTCCTAACGATGTCAGAAGTGGAGTATCCCAGGTGTAGTTCCAGCTACCATTCCGCATTGAAAGGCTGTTAATTCTCGTCTTGTGATCGTAATTACTTCGGAATATTCACATACCTTGTGCACGTGACGCTACACCAACTGTATCTATGCATATCGCTATTCCATGACTTTCGTCTCCTAAGTATATTACACGCAGCTGAGTTAAGCATGCCCGAAATCGTTACTTAAAACCCCAGACAGATCATTGCGGTTCAAATTTTCTATGGTTCCCTAAATCACTATTGGTATTTTTTTGCGGATGGTTTCTCTGAGAAGGACACGATCTATTTTCTTCTTACTCCTCCTTCAATTGTATTCGAAGTTCTGCCACTAGCGATCTGATCGTCGATAATATAATACATAAACCTTCCTTTTTTTCCAACAAAAGTGTTTGCTAAACTCATTATGATGTTGTTGTTTAATCACCGAACATTTAGTACTTAACCTGTTCGCACTGGTAAATCTGGCTGTTCGCTAATAAATATGCACTCATTCCATCCATCGGAAAATCTAACCGCTTACATGCCGCGCCTGCCAAAACACTCTACTTAGCACCGCGAGGATTAATTTATTACCATTGCATTGCGAACACGAGAAACAGCAGGAGAAATGTGTTAGTGGAGCTAATATGACTGGTACATTATTTCAACGACGATACGGACTGCAAAGGGGAAGTACGCTGATACAAGAGACTTTGATGAATGGTAGATTATCGTGTATTGGGGATGGTGAAGCTTTGAAAGAATTATTCGGTGATTTGGATTGTCATCCAACATATATCTTCTAAATACAGCAAGACGCAAAGTAATAACAAGTAACATATTACTATATTATTTTTTTCAAACGATCACATTTTCTCACTTTAAATCATTTTCTTTTGTAAAAGTATTCAACTTAACGTTAACATGGTTTTATCGTTATATATTTGGGAACGACTGGTTTGGTAACTTAAACAATTTTTTTTTTTTTGTAACGAAAGAATAAACTTGATACCATGATTGTTGAATGATTTGACCTGAACTTCACAAATGTTGTCGCATTAATTATACATTGAGTTTAATTTGAGTATCTTTAGCTTACCTCAAAGTCCCATTCTAGGCGGGAGTATTGATTTTGATACTTGCTAGCAAGTAAAAGAACTGCATTAAACTCAGAAGTGCAGTGTTATTGTGGCAGTAAATTGCCTTTTCGGTTTCAAGACAGATCGCTCATTGCGGTGTAAAGTACATTTTTAGGCTTGTTTATATAATTAGGTGTAACACGGCTACCATTCCTGCGCAACGTCACAGGTGAAACTTTGTATGATATAAATGTCATTAAACAGTTTTACTATCAAACGCTAACGTGTGCGAAATAATTTTTGTTTTATAGTAGGCAGATTTTTGTTATAATTTCGTGTCTTTCATTTTATGTTACAATCTTTTTTCGTTGTACTGGCATTCTGACATGTCACATTTGACGACGTATGAATTCAATTCCTATTAATTTGTTTTTCTTTTGTATGTAGGGTAATTTTGGCTGTCAAATAGTTTCTCTGATAACGAAAGATAAACAGACGTAACCAGTAGGTAAACTCAGAGTCTGTTCTACGCGTATTGCCAGTTTACTACAAGGTTTTAATCACAGTATTTTTGTGGATATTCTGTCCGCCTCCGTAGCTCAGTGTCAGCATCGCTGACTACCACGCAGGAGGCCCGGGTTCGATTCCCGGCAGGGGACTGGGTTTTGTGTGTTGTCCTAGTCATCATCATCATCTCATCACATTGACACGTAAGTCGCCCACGCGGCGTCAAATAGAAAGACTTACACTCAGGCGGCCGAACAATCCCGTCAGGGATCTCAAATGTTCAAATGTTTGTTAAGCTTATGGGACTTAACTACGGGGTCATCAGTCCATAAACTCACAAACTACTTATCAACTACCTTATACTAAGGACGGCACAAATATCCATGCCCGAGGGGGGATTCGAACCCCCGACCGTAGTGGCCGTGCAGACCGTGACTGGAGCGCCTCAGTCTCCTCGGCCACCGTGGCCGGCGTCAGGGATCTCCCGGCAAAGAAAGCCATACGCTCATTTCATTTCCATGTGGATATTATTTGGCTATCAATTTAAGTGGGAACCTGTACTCAGCCTGCATATGAAATGTAGTGTCATACTGAATTTCGAATAAGGTATACATTTTGAAAGTCATTTTTATTTAGAGTAAGTCTCAAAAGATGTTTTACACAAAACTTTCAACCTTTATGATTTTACATATTAACCCAACTACATATACAAATATGTTTGCGGTGAGCGTGGGATCCACGAGATTGTACCTTGGATCAAAGCCTGATAAATCACGTGTCATAGAACACCAGGCTGTTGGTCGTGCGCAGATACACTATCATCCAGGTGAACGGTGACTCTATTCACATGCCGGCGAGGGCTGTATTGTGCTTTGCAGATCATTTAGTCCGTCTTTCATGGCACCCATGTTAGTAACCGAAAGCTCGACGACATAAACCCGATGGAACACAAACAGGAATCTTTCGGGCGAGATCACAGCTCCCATTCAGAACTGACACGTAATTTACGGGTCTTTCGTGATCTGGGCATAGAAATCTGGTCTTAAGGACCTCGGAAAACTAATTTGTCCAATCCATGCTATGCAGAATCGGTACTGCATTGTGCACGCAAGTTGCTACAACCCGTTGTTATGCAGGTGGTGATAATATTTTGCCTCGTCAGCATGTCCATTCCACATAACTTGTGAAAACAGTGATTAAATTTACAGCTCCAGATTATTCGTCACTACCTTGGTCGATTTTAGTCAGAACAACATATGCAAGAATAAAATTTAACGAAATATTGAAAAAAGTCGTCGTTCTGGTCACCGTAGACATTAGACTGTTGTTAAGTGGTTTTATGCCAAAATCACCGTTGAGAGTAACCCAGATACGGTCGTAAATAACCGTTTGACGAGAAAAGAACTGAAGTTTCAACTGTGGTTCATGTGTAAGAGGCGAGAGAACTGAAAATAAGACGAACGGGAAAATGTAAGAAAACAGTTTATTATTTGAAAACGAATTGTGGTAACTGATAATTCATTACCTTCTGTGAATAAGTTAGTCAACGCTTTCGTGGGTGCATGTTTGCGTTCGTTACAGAAGCATGTTTGTATCCATACGTGCACCACTTCGACTCAAGCAATTCGATGGCCAGTAATAGCTTGAGAGCTCCAGAAGTATGTAAGTTGCTTAGCGTCAGCTCGGGACTGTGTGGACATTGTATAAGGGATTCACAGTAAAGCTTCTGCAGCGTAGTCCAAACAACGGTGGCAACCGAAACATGCCGTTTCGATAACGCTGCGTAAGTTTCGATTTCAAGTTCTTACACATTCTGCACACAGTCCCAATTTTTACCCACTCTACTTAGAGTACTGAAGAAAGTAATTTGTTGTTGTCAATTAGCTTCGCACGCAGCGTTCGAAATGGTGCTGCAATGCAGACTGCTAGCGAAGCTACCTGCTTTCGCGATAAGGGAGAACCTCGAGGACTTCCTAAGTATTACAACCGAGTAGGTTGTCGTCGATATCGAGTGTTCGTTGGAGACCTGCGTATCGTTAGGTGTCTCTCTAGGAAGTGTGCAAGGTCAGCTATTATGGTCTGTCTACATAAATGATCTGACGGACAGGCTAAGTAGAATGTTCAAATGTTTGTAGAGCTTATGGGACTTAACTACGGGGTCATCAGTCCCTTACAAACTACTTATGAACTAGCTAATCCTAAGGACGGCACAAATATCCATGCCGGGGATTCAAACCCCCGACCGGCTAAGTAGAAAACTGCTGATGATGCGGTAGTAAATGAGGTGTCGTCTTTGAGTCACTGTTGAAGGATACACGATGACTGACAAGGGATGTCTTCTTCGTGGAACCCACGTAACTGCACGGAACCATGCTCAGAATAAGACTTGGTCATTAGAACAGCGGTCTGTACAATTTACACTCAAAGTATTCCATTCTTCGACAAGTTAAAGTATAATATAGAGAAACAAAGTAAGAAGGTAACGATGCCATAGCAAGGAAAACTGTTCGTATTCATGACGTCAGTGTATCATAACATTTCCAAACAATAGTGGCAAATTCCTCAGTTTAATTATAATAGCTGGAAACATACATAACCTACACAAGGAAAAGAGCTTATATTAGTCCTCAAAGTGCAGATGTAAGATTTTGATTAAATGGTTACAACAAAATGCAAGAAAACAATGTGAAAGCCTCATTAAAGACACACTTTTACATTCGGAATTCACTTTCGCATTAGAGCAGTCAAATACTGAAAAGCAAACTAATTACACTTTCAAATGATGATATGGGTGTTTCAGCATTATGACGACTCGTTTCCGCCACGTATGTTACACCCTAGGCTTATATTTTAACGCATAACGTTAATTGTTATTCACAGATTTAATTTTGATGTATCAACGACGTCCTTAGGAGACATGAGGATGTAGAGAGTTACGGATTCTCACTGTTTCGCTTCGATGTGGCAGAATACAAATAGGTGCCGCGCATGTCCTGTATTTAGAGTGGAAATGGAAGCACTTATATGTTTCTGTGATAAAATTGAGGATGAAACGTATGAATACGCAGAGCGCATTTTGTACTGGATGCTGACCGCTGTCACATTCTGTTCAATCTTCCGGTGGCGTATTGTATTACTTTATCGCAGTAAAGAGGAATAAAACTCAACACAATGAACGTTACAATGACTATATTAAAAATAAATCTGCTATTAAACAACGATTTCTAGAATATTTTCACTATAATAAAGTGAAATAGCTCACGTACGAGAACTTCAGAGTTTTTATCTCACAGACTTTCCACAGTAGCAAGAATTTCAGCTTCTTTTTCCTGTCAGTCCTTTTTGTTTTAGAAGGTCTCAGAATAGGAATGCCTCCAGAAAAGTCACCCTTGTTTAGATTATGAAGAAATCAGCAATATCAGAAATCTAGAGGACAGTGGTACCAGAATGCTTGAATGTTTGTAATTCTATCGGACCAAACGGCGTGGTCATCAGTCCGTAGCTTACAAACTACTTAAACTAAGCTAAACTAACCTAAGGACAACACACACACCCATGCCCCAGGGAGAACTCGAACCTCCACGGCGTGCAACCGCGCGCTCCGCAGCGAGACGCTTTAGACCGCTCGGCTTCTCCACCGCGGCTATACGAGAATGCGAATTCATACACATTAATCTGCGAAAAAGTGTTGAACTATGACATTGTTACGTAAATATTGTCTGAAAAACATACTAGTCGGTATTTAACTGCTGTGCTATGTAGGTCGCTGACATATGTAAGTGTAACGCGTGAAAGATCTCATTGCGAAAGTATAGGTTGTTACTGCCCCGCTTCCCTGTTCGTACGGCGAAAATATGACGGTGCTACCACATGGCCTGGTATCCAATTCACTTTGCAGGGTAATATTTATATCTGTTTATTTTGTGGCGCCAACACTGAAAGCCACCAGTTATGAAACGTCCTTCAAACAGGGTGGATATAATTAAATTGATGGTGTTCCGGGTGCTGCAGTGGGGGATGTATACATTGCAGGATGCTGAAAATTCCTGCGTATATTCAATAATCGGTGCGTTCGCGGAGTATGCTGAAAGAATGTAGTTTCACTTTTGGCCACAAGGCGAAAATATGATGCTCTAAGCAGTCTGAATATAAGATTTTCCGTGGTTGGTTGTTTGGCGACGCTTTTTGATGTCGTTGGTAATGTGACTATTAGTGTAAAGCAGTGTTTTACAGCCTGTGTGTCGCGATCCCTAGGGGGGTCCCCATCATCAGACGAGGTAGTCGCATCATGAAATTATCAGTACAGTCCATTTTCGAATACTACAGTTTCTCAATACAAATCATAGTCCTAATAAACTTAAAATTTATTTTACACTAAGCCGCGGTGGAGTAGCCGAGCGGTCTAAAGCACCTCGCTGTGGAGGTTCGAGTCCTCCCTGGGGCATATGTGTGTGTGTGTGTGTGTGTGTGTGTGTGTGTGTGTGTGTGTGTTTGTGTGTTTGTCCGTAGGTTAGTTTACCTAGGTTTAAGTAGTTTGTAAGCTACGGACTGATGGCCACGCAGTTTGGTCCAATAGATTTACAGACATTTGAACATTTTTACACTAAAATTACGTAGCGTAGATGCTCGTTTATCGTAATAAAAACACCGTGTTAACAATGAAGGAACGAAAAGTCAGAAAACTGTTTTCAGAAGCCAATCGATAGTCAAATTAACTAAATGTAGCCAGTAATTTTGAGAAATTCGAAAAAATCTCTCTTTCTTTACAAATTGACTCTACAATAAGACCTTACTTAGCGAGGATAATTCGATTCTGCGTCTTGCCTGTGTAACATCTCTGGGAAGGTGGCAAACAGTGGTGGACGTGAGCGGTCGCGATACGGGCTGCCAGAGGGCGTCTGCGAGTGTGAACAGAGGACTCACGTGTAGAGGCTGCTGACTGCTGACTGCTGAAGCCACAGCCTTTCTCTCAGTCGCTCTCCGTCCTTCTCAGTTGCTGTTGAGACCTACTAGCAGTCGTTTTTACTTGGAATTAGATATTGGATTGCTGCTAGTATCATTTTGTCTAAGTTGAACTGTATTTTTTATAGTTAGCAAATGATGAGCTGTAGTTTATGCCAGTTTTGTATGGACCGCGCGTGTTGCGCAGTGATGGTTACTTACTATTAAAAATATTATATTCTCAGTTTCAGACAGTAACCAACTGTACTTAATACTCCCCTGTTCCAATACGTGTTAGCCTGTCCCGAATCCATGGCACCGAACCTACAGTTTCATTAATCACCGTGCTAAATATGGGCTCAGGGGGCATGGGATTGTAAGGAAACGGCGTTGTTGCCTTCCACACGTAACTAATAAGGTAATTTTTGTATTTTTACGGAAAAAGGGGTGTTATACCTGCAATGTGTAACATACGTTATGCAAAAAAATATTTTTTTGTTGGAATTCATTATGGAATTATGATAATGTGTTCCATTCCGAAAAATAAAGTAATTCATCGTATTACGTATATAGTTTTGTTTCGTAAAAGAAAATCGTATCAGTAGAAGTACATTAAATTTGCTGCTTTTGTTTTGACACACACAGTTGTTTTGCGGTTCATGGGGAGGGTCTTACTTGAGAGGGAGTCGCACATCCAAAAAGGTAGAAAGGTAGAAAAAAAGGTGTAAAGGACTGGAAGGTTGAAGTGTCAGGTCCTGCCATGTATACAGTCATTAGGAGCACCCGGTATTAAATATCAAGACACGAGATGTAAGTCGATAGTGCCGCGGTGGAGTAGCCGAGCGGTCTAAAGCATCTCGCTGCGGAGCGCGCGGTTGCTCGCCGTGGGAGTTCGAGTCCTCCCTGGGGCATGGGTGTGTGTGTGTGTGTGTTGTCCTTAGGTTAGTTTAGTTTAAGTAGTTTGTAAGCTACGGACTGATAACCACGCAGTATAGTCCGATAGAATTACAAACATTTGAACATTTTTTAAGCCGATAGCGACGTGATATGACATACGACGTAGTATTCTCGTCTGATAGGAAAGCAAACTCTTGGTTTGAGTAATAAAAGCGTATCTGCACGGGTTAGGAGGCATCCGAGAAAATACCGGTTCCCACAACAGAAGAGCAGCAAGACGCGCGGCAGCGGTAAGTTTTTCCGATATTGACGCGGTTATAATCAGAATTAGCGTAGCCAGTGACAGACTAACACGGACGTATTGATGAAAAATCGGTCTTAACAAGTACCAAATTCCTGCCTTTTCCGTGAGGCTGACCGCGGCGTAAGCGTTAGGCTGGTTGCACACACATCGATTTTGGACGGCCGCTAAAATGTCGGCCGGTATTTTACCCGCGGAGCGCCGCTTGCTCACACGCCGGAATTTTAGCGGTCAAACGAGCATTCGCTCGGCTGTCGTGGTCGACTGAAGTTGATACCAGGCATAAATTAATGAATTCCAAACGATTTTGCCCAATATTACCACAAATATTGTTGACATGATACAAAGAACTGATGAAGTATCGTATTACACAGTATACCAGTAACGAAATGCATTTTTTCTTTGCTCTCCATTTCGTCAACACCCTCATTCAGGGTCAAAGGGGTCGAAAATTTTGTTCCACAATACTGTTGGTGCTTCCACTACCGAAATACGTGTATCACTTATCTCTTCATACAACGCAAACGTATACATAATATGATTGTATGTATGTCTCAAACAGGCAAATGACCATTTCTGTGCGAACGCAGAAAGGAGATCGATTCAGTGCCCTATTTCACAATTATACTAATTATAATTTTTTATCAATGACATTGTAGATTTTTTCTTTGTGCACTGTGGTCGTTATTACACCAACTTTTTTCCATAATTAGTATGACTGTGAACTAGGGGATTGAAATATCATTTCCTACATTATTTTTCAGCCCAGCTATTTAGTTTGAATTGCACAAGAAATACGCGGCGCGTCCAGAAAGTAAGTTCCGTTTGGTAATAAAATGAAGTTAAACACAGATACAGAAGAAATTTTTATTGCACAAAATTCTACAACTCTTAAACTACTTTTCCACATAACTGCCGAAATTTTGCAGGCATTTGCCATAGCGTGGCACCAGTTTTTGTATACCTCCTTCATAGAAATCTGCCGCCTGTGTCTTCAACCAGTTGGAAACAGTTTCTTTCAGATCGTCGTCATTGGTGAAGTGATGACCGCCAAAGAAAGACTTGAGATGTAAGAACAGATGAAAGTCGCTAGGAGTTCTTCTGTAACCAAAGATGGACAGCCACTTCGTTCTTCATCGCGCACATCACTACGCCCGCCATTGAACTGTCGGACGCATCTTCTCACCATCGAATCACTCATCGCATTTGGTCCGTAAACATCGCAAATTTGCCGATAAATTTCACTTGGTTTCACTTTCCTCGCATTCAGAAACCGAATCAACGACCTCATTTCACAGGCGGCGGGATTTTCAATCAACGCCGACATTTCAAACAAGCACAACAAAGCGTACGTAACTGACAGCGACCTTCAAATGGAGCAGGTTCTTCTCCTTGATACACATCGTCTACAGCGCATGTGCGGAACTGCAGTCGCAGCGCTGCAGCGGAGGTAAATTGAAATGGAACTTACTTTCTGGACGGCCTCGTAGTTTTCCTTTATATCTCTAAGCTAATAAAAGAACAGTCACATACTACTAATAATGTGTGGGGGGGGGGGGGGGGGTAAGGTATGCTGTAATACTTATTACACAACTGCCTAACGTACATTCGCTAAACGTAATGAAATAACTTTTATTACACTTACTTCAGAAATTTTGGCCCAATATTTGCCGCCCCTAAAATCTGCCGCCTTAGGCTCCAGCCTATTCAGCCTACTTATAAATCGGTCGGGCCCGGTGGTCTTGGGCTAAAGTGCTCGACTGGAAACTGAAGGGTAGCGGGTTCAAAACCCAGTCGAACCTCCGAATTTTTCAGTCTGCACTTTAACCCAACCCTACCTCTCAACGACGTGAGGAGTCGCCAGAAATGACACGTGGTTCAGATTCCACGTTAAGCTGCAGGTCCCCTTTCCCCGGTTGGATAACTGGGGTAGGCTAGGGACACGCAAGTCGCCAAAGTGGCGTCCAATTGAAAGACTTGCATCAGGCCAACGAGCCACACGAAATTATTATTATACTTATAAATCGGCCATGACCCCGAAGAATAAGGAAAAAAGACGGCTTCGAGTTCCAGTCTGCCACAAAATATTAACTTGGTCATTGAATTGATTTGAATGCCCTGGAACAGACGAGAAGCTGAAATATTTGCAATTTATTGTATACAGAACTCAGTGCCACATCAGTATTTTGTATTTTAGTCCTATATGCGAGACGTCGACTGTATGGCGAGAAGGCACAGCGAGAACTGTGCAGGGAGGACGGACGATAAAAATCGGTGCGTGTGTAAGCTCCCATTAGATGACGTGCGCCACTTTATGGCCGGCACTGTCCCGGCACCGGCGCCGGCGGTCTGCAGTGACAGTCACCGGCAGCTGACCGGCTTTTTGCCTGCGACGTTCAGTGGTCGGCCAGTGTGCAAGCTGCATTGCCTTCCAATGGGCCACTGCTGGAATGTGGACCGCCGATATTTTACCGGCCGTCCAAAATAGGTGTGTGTGCAACCGGCCGTCCACATTCCAGCAGTGGCCCGTGGCACACTGGTCGGCCACGGAACGGCGCCGGCAAAACGCCGGTCAGATGCCGGCGATTGTCACTGCAGACCGCAGGCGCCGGCCATACACTGGCGCACGTCGTCAAATGGCAGCTTGCACACGCAACGATTTTTACCGGCTGTCCTCGCTGCACAGTTCGCACTGTGCCTTCTCCCCATAGAGCGACTTTGCGCATATATAATTAAAATATAAAATATTGATTCGGCAGTGACTTCTGTATACAATAAAAATAAATGTTTTGGCTTCTCGTGTTTTTCGAGACACTGAATTAAATTCAATGGCGAAGGTAAATATTTTTGCCAGACTGGGACTCCAACCCGCTTGTTTGTGGAATTTGTTTGTTTGTTTGTTCCTCGTGTAGATGACGTCTTTGTTCTATGACGTTCTTGTGATATTCACGCAGTTTTATTACAAAGGGCGGCTATCCCTCTGAGGGAACGGCTATCCTGACAGGTTTGTCTGGCTATCAAAATCATCAACTTACCACGTACTACGAGCGTCCGTTATTCCATATTCTTGATGCTCCATCTGTATTCCCGCAAGGGATCGAACTTGTTTCTATATCCGCCCAGAAATGGTAATTTGCCTGTTTGAAGCATACATCCAATTATATAAGTATACGTTTGGAATGGATTAAGAGATAAATGATACACTTATTTCGTTATTGTTAGTACGACCACATTGGTGAACAAAACCTTGGACACGTTTATAGATAGAAATTCAGCTAGAGATGCAAGGAGACAAATTTCTCGCCAACCGAACATGTTTGTGGAAATGGAGAGCAAAGAAAAAATAATCGCACTGACGTGTTTTACGGCCCACTTTAGATTTGTAGTTTTATAAGTTTTTGCAAACATTTTGGACCAAAATAATAATCTAAATATTAAAAAATTATGGTGATAAGATTACTTCTTTACTATTGTGGTAATATCTATGCACCCAACAAGTAATATTCTGTTGTTGTTGTGGTCTTCAGTCCGGAGACTGGTTTGATGCAGCTCTCCACAATACCCTATCCTGAGCAAGCCTCTTCATCTCCACATAAGAACGGCAACCTACATCTGTCTGAATCTGCTTACTGTATCCATCTCTTGGTCTTCGTCTGCGATTTTTACCCCACACACTTCCCTCTAATGCTAAATTCACAATTCCTTGATGTCTAAGAATGTGACCCACCAATCTATCCCTTCTTTTAGTCAAGGTATGACAGAAACTTCTTTTCTCCCCAATTCTGTTCAGTACCTCCTCATTAGTTACGCGATCCACCCACCTAATCTTCAGCATTCTTCTGTAGCACCACATTTCAAAAGCCTCAATCCTCTTCCTGTCCGCACTGTTTATCGTCCATGTCTCACTCCCATACAAGGCAACACTCCATACAAATGCCCTCAGAAAGGACTTACTTAGGCTTAAATCAATATTCGATGTTAACAAATTTCTCTTTTTCAAAAACGCTTTTCTACCCATTGCCATTCTGCATTTTATATCCTCTGTACTGCGACCATCATTTGTTATTTTACTGCCCAAGTAACAAAACTCATCTACCTCCTTTATTGCTTTGTTTCCCAATCTAATTCCTTCAGCATCACCTGATTTTCTTACACTGCACTCCATTACCCTAGTTTTGCTCTTTTTAATGTTCATCTTATATGCACCTTTCAGCACACTGTCCATTCCGTTCAATTGCTCTTCCAGGTCCTTTGCTGTATCTGACAGAATTACTATGTCGTCGGCAAAACGCAATGTTTTTAATTCTTCCCCCTGAACTTTTATTCCTTCACCAAATTTCTCCTTGCTTTCCTTTATAGCTTGTTCAATGTACAAATTGAATAACATTGGAGAAAGGCTACAACCCTGTCTCACTCCCTTCCCAACCACTGCATCCCTTTCATGCCATTCAACTCTGACAACCGCTGTCTGGTTTTTGTACAAGTTGTAAATAACCTTACGATCCCTATATTTTACTCCTGCTTGCTTCAGAACTTGAAAGAGTTTATTCCAATCAACATTGTCAAAAGCCTTCTCCAAATCTATAAAAGCTAGAAATGTAGGTTTTTCCTTTTCTTAATCTATCTTCTAGGATAAGCCGTAAAGTGAGTATTGCCTCCCGAGTTCCTACATTTCTCCTGAACCCAAACTGCTCTTCCCCGAGGTCGGCTTCTACCAGTTTTTCCATCCTTCTGTATATAATTCGTGTTAATATTTTGCAACCATGACTTATCAAACTGATGGTTCTGTAGTTTTCACACCTGTCTGCACCTGCTTTCTTTGTAATGGGGATTATAACATTTTTCTTAAAGTCTGAGGGTACTTCGCCTGTCTCATACATCTTACACACCAGGTGAAACAGGTTTGTCATGGCTGGTTCTCCCAGAGACTTCAGTAGCTCTGAGGGAATATCATCTACTCCAGGGGCCTTGTTTCGACTTAGGTCTTTCAGGACTCTGTCAAATTCTTCTCTCAATACAGTATCTCCTATTTCATCTTCATCTACATCCTCCTCCCTTCCTACAATATTGTCTCGGAGTTCATTTCCTTTGTACAGCCCCTTTATATACTCTTTCCACCTTTCAGCTTTCCCTTCTTTGCTGAGAACTGGTTTTCCATCAGTGTCCTTGATATTCATAGACCTGTTTTTCTTATCTCCAAATGTTTCTTTTATTTTCCTGTAGGCTGTATCTATTTTTCCCCTATTTATACATTCTTCTACATCCTTGCATTTGCCTTCTAGCCACTCCTGCTTAGCCATTTTGCTCTTCCTGTCAATCTCATTTCTTAGTCGTCTGAACTCCATTTTGCCTGTTTCATTTACTGCATTTTTATATTTTCTCCTTTCATAGATTAAATTTAGTATCTCCTGTGATATCCAAGGATTTTTTGTAGGTCTTGCCTTCCTACCTATTTTGTCCTCTGCTACTTTCACTATTTCATCTCTCAATTTTACCCATTCCTCCTCTACTGTTTTATTTTCCCTTGTTTCTGTCAATTGTTGCCTGAAGCTCCCTCTGAAATTCTTAAGAACCTCAGGTTCCTTCAATTTATCCAGGTCCCATCTCCTTATTTTCCTACCTTTTTGTAGTTTCTTCAGTTTTAGCCTACAGTTCATAACCAACAAGTTATGGTCAGAGTCTATATCTGCCCCTGGGTATATCTTACACTGTAAAACCTGGTTCCGAAATCTATGTCTTTCCATTATAAAATCTATCTGGTATCTCCCGGTGTCTCCTGGTCTCTTCCACGTATACAACCTTCTTTTGTGATTCTTGAACCAGGTGTTTGTTATAACTAAATTATGTTCCGTGCAAAATTCTATCAGGCGGCTTCCTCTTTCATTCCTTTTTTTTTTTTTTTTTTTTTTTTTTTTTTTTTTTTTTTTTTTTTTTTTTTTTTTTTAAATCTTATGGGACTTAACTACGGGGTCATCAGTCCCTAAACTTACAAACTACTTATGAACTACTTACGAACTAGGACGTCACAAATATCCATGCCCGAGGGGGGATTCGAACCCCCGACCGTAGTGGCCGTGCAGACCGTGACTGAAGCGCCTCAGTCCCCTCAGCCACCGCGGCGGCTCATTCCTTTTGCCCAGACCATATTCACCTACTATCTTCCCTTCCCTTCCTTGTCCTACTACCGAATTCCAGTCTCCCATAACAATTAAGTTTTCCTCTCCCTTAATTGTCTGAATAATTTCCTTTATCTCCTCATATATTTCTTCGATTTCCTCATCATCGGCAGAGCTAGTTGGCATATAAACCTGTACTACTGTTGTCGGTGTTGGCTTCGTATCGCTCTTGACAATGATAATGCGATCGCTGTGCTGGTCATAGTAGTTTACCCGCATTCCTATTTTCTTATTCATTATCAATCCTACTCCTGTGATACCCCCAACTGATTTTGTATTTATAATCCTGTACTCACCTGACCAGAAATCCTGTTCATCCTGCCACCGAACTTCACTAATCCCCACTATATCTAACTTCAACCTATCCATTTCCCTTTTTAAATTTTCTAATTTTCCTACTCTATTAAGGGATCTAACATTCCACGCTCCGACCCGTAGAATGCCAGTATTGTCTTTCCTGATGATCACATCCTCCTGAGTAGTCCCCGCCGGGAGATCCGAATGGGGGACTATTTTACCTCCGGAATATTTTACCCGAGACGATGCCATGATCATATGTTCATACAGTAGAGCTGCATGTCCTCGGGAAAGGTAACGGCTGTAGTTTCCCCTTGATTTCAGCCGTTCGCAGTAGCTGTGAGGCAAAGCCACATTAGCTGATGTTACAAGGCCAGCTCAGTCAATCATCTAGACTGTTGCCCCTGTAACTACTGAAAAGGCTGCTGCCCCTCTTCAGGAACCACACGTTTGTCTGGCCTCTCCACAGATACCCCTCCGCTGTGGTTGTACCTACGGTACGGCTATCTGTATCGTTGAGGCACGCAAGCCACCCCACCTCGGCAATGTCTGTGGTTCATGGGAGTGGCGTAATATTCTATCTTACCGTATTTTAACAAACAGCCAAAATTATATGGGATTTGGGTTTAGCTTTGATAAACATATTCTTTTTTGAACTTTTACCTCTTGGAATTATCATTTTAATATCTCTCCCACATTTTCATTATATTTTTCCGTTAAAATATTATCACCTGTCTTGACTTGATAGTTCTAAGTCTATTTTCTTTGCCTGTACTGGTTATGAATGACTATAGGCTGAACGAAGGCAGCGTACATTTGGCGTTAGGACGAGTGACTATAGCCTGGGTGGAACACAGCGTACACTTGGCGTTCGAAAATCAGTCACGTGACATTCCTCGCCCCAAAATCTCTTTTGCGTATGCCATCTTGCTTTCTCTACTTGATGATTTTCTTATTATAACTCGAGCGTTGTCATTTCAAATCAATGGCGCACTGATAATAATCAAAAACACGTCGTTCGCAGGACAATGAATTATAATCTATTGTTGGTTAGTTAACACCTGCCATCCATAGTTCGAGAATAACGGATTGCTCTCGCAGCTGTTCGCCATAGCGTAATAGGCGAGGAATTAGTTTGTGATGTACGAACATGTTACACGGTGGTTCGGAACTTGCTAGGGCGCGGTGGCTCAGCGCGCTCGGTCAGAGGGTTGCCGGCATGGTAGCTCGACACCCTCTGTAACGAGAGAACTGAGTTATCCGAAACGATCAAAATATAACAAACAAACCAACGTTCACAAAGTACCCGTTCAAACCGACGAACCAATCAAAAGAGAGGAAACGAAAGACGGTTCAACTAACACCAGCTGAAGAGAAGGCCTGTGTACTGCCGTGCCACGTCAGTCACACAGAGTAGGTCGCGATCGCGTAGCTCACTGGCTAGCCGCTGTGAGGCGGTGGGCTGTGCCCCATCAGACAGCCAGTAAGCTACGCGGTCGCGAGCTACTCTGCGTGACGTGACCTGTGCACTGCCGTGCCACGCCTTGTCTTCAGAAGGTGTTGCTTCAACGCCATCTGTAATAAAAAACTGAGTAAAATTCTCAAGGAACAACCCAGAAACAATATGAACAAACGACCGCAAAGCATCGATTTCACTGAAAAAAAAAAAAACAAAAAAAAAAAAAAACAATATATAACCAACACCGTCAATATGTTTGTCCCACTTTATTTTTGCTCTTGCTTCCTAATTTTCGCACACACTTGTTAACTGAACGCAACTATATTCTGCAAGATTCTGAGTTGTTCAAAGGTAACAGCACTTTCTCTGAAAAGCGCATTTGTTCTGTTTCGAGGACATGCAAAAAAATGTTCAAATGTTTGTAATTCTATCGGACCAAACTGCGTGGCCATCAGTCCGTAGCTTACAAACTACTTAAACCTAGGTAAACTAACCTAAGGACAAAATCACACACCCATGCCCCGGGAAGGACTCGACCCTCTACGGCGAGCAACCGCGCGCTCCGCAGCGAGACGCTTTAGACCGCTCGGGTACTCCACCGTGGCTCGAGGATATGCCATGAAATACATAGCAACGAATTGTAAAGATAGACTTCTTTAATAGATGTAAATAAACTGGGGAGATACTGTTACAGCGGCTGTTGTAAATGACATATGGATAGTACTAACTTTGTATATATATATACAGTACTAGAGATATATGAAATTCAGTATTACCACACTTATTCCGTTTGTGATTTTAGCTGTAAAAGAAAATCTAATCACGGTTTGAAATAGAAGATTTGCTCTTGATTTTAGCGCAGAACAGTGAAACATGAACGAAGTCATATCTGAACTACAGGAAAGGTAATACCATCTACGTTAAAAGCGTCCATACCAACCATGTCAAAGACAAACATTTTAGTAGATGGATTGATTCTAATTAATGACTTTCAATATATTCCACAAATAGTGAATAAACGCTTAGGAAAAAAAATAAACAAGGTAATTTTTTGCAATGTATACACTTCTGTTTGATTAAGGAACTACACTTTCCACAGAAATCTGGGACTTCCTTTATGTACGAAACTATCTGTATCAGCACTTTGTGCAGAATGTTCATTATTATAGTAACCTCCCAGTTTACGTGCATATGCTTCAGAAGAACATTGTTCAATTCGTTGTTACGTATTTCACAGCATGTTCACGAAATAGAACAAACACGCATTTTACAGGGAGCATTCTTACATATGCACAGTTTTAACATTGAAGAAAATAGCTCTAGTTAATTAATAAGTGTGTCTGAAACCCTTTTAGGATAAAAGAAATTTAGGCAGTGACTGATTTCGGACCACTGACCTTCAGTATGACAGATCAACGCATTGCCCACTACGCTACAGTTAACAATCAGAAGTTGCGTTCTTTAATCTCGTACTATTGATGGCAGTTGTTAACTGATGCTAATATGGCATTTTTAGTCACTAGATTATCATTTATCGTAGGAATAACGACGTGTTTTTGTTAATTCTTCAGTGAGCTATTGCTTTGAAATGACAACGTATAAGTTACAATAAGAAAAATCATCAAATACGCAATGCAAGATGGCGTATGTCAGAGAGAGTTCTGGGCGAGGAATGCCACGTGACATCTACGAACGGATTGTTTTCGTTAATTCAATGGAGGGTGTCAAATCTCCGTTATTTTTGCAAATATTTCTCAAACGATACGGGATATGAAAATAACATAAGGGATCAAAGTTGTTGAGAATTTTCTCCTCTACAAATTCGATTATTCAATTTTCGTGTCTGATGAATGGTTAAGCCGCGATTTTCATATAAATTTGGAGCTGTCAAAATACGATCGCAAGGGTCCACTTTTAGTGTTACTACCGTAACATATGGCCGGCCGCTGGGGCACAGCCCACTGCGTCACAGCGGGCAGCCACTGAGCTAGCGATCGCGCCGGCTCGGAACTACCTTGCTTACGTCGCATGACGCCTGCGCTGGGGCCCGTATTTCCCGCGGGCGAAAGCGTGGCCTACGGGCGAGAGCAAGACGCGGGTGCCTGTACTCCCGCGTTCGCGTTGTGCCGGCCGAGCCGAGCTGGGCCGAGCCGGGCCGAGCCGGACCGAGCCGAGCCGAGCCCAGCCGAGCCGCCTCAGCCTATTTAGTCGGCGCACGGCACCGGCCTGCGTGTTCTCACAGCGCGCCGGGCGGGGCCGAGACGAAAAGAAGGGGAAATCCACTGTTTCGATTTTCACGTTGTAAAAATTGTTGACGGTATACAAGACCACGCTACATCGTTTTATGAACTTATTTTTTTCCTTGCAAGCTTTGCCTTGCCTGTGAAAAAAAAAAAAAAAAAAAAAAAAAAAAAAAAAAAAAAAAAAACTCTACCTTTCATTCAGCGCGAGTTTTTAGTTCCGTAACACTCCTCACTCAATTTTGATGAAAGTATACGGTTAAAAAATCTGATTTTTTGAAACATTGTCGTACAATATCTTAGCTTTCGAATAAAACATTCACCTTTTCGTAATTCGTATCAGTCATTTTCAAGTGACGCTATTTGTCAATCATGTGCACTTCATTTACAAATCGTGTATTAAAAACGTAGCCGGCCGCGGTGGCCGAGGTGACTGAGGCGCTCCAGTCACGGTCAGCACGGCCACTACGGTCGGGGGTTCGAATCCCCCCTCGGGCATGGATATTTGTGCCGTCCTAGTTCGTAAGTAGTTCATAAGTAGTTTGTAAGTTTAGGGACTGATGACCCCGTAGTTAAGTCCCATAAGCTTAACAAACATTTGAACATTTTTTTTTTTAAACGTAGATAGCGGGCAGCTTACTGTTCTATGCATCTTAGACCATTTGTTAAAGCGAGTGAAATGGAGCTTAAGTTACATAAAAGTTTTTGAAATGGCAGTCGCACTGATATCTACGTCCTTCCACAAGTGAGTAGCCTAATATCAAACCTGGACATCTGCATTAATGGTCGAAATTTAGTTATCAGTCGATCCCAGAGGAAGTTTTCCCGCTCTTTTCTTGGTGAAGTACGTTTTTTCAAAAATTGACGTAAATGCGATAAATCACACGTTAAAGTTGACTGTTCACATCAAAAGCTGACACCTACATAAGAGCTTGATATCAAATTAGGACACTTGTTGAATAAAGCAGTGTGCACCAATGGGAACACATTATGCGATCACATGCTCTCTAAATTCAGACATGGCGACAGTATTTGCCAGGTACTACGACGTATTAGCTCGTACTTACGTTTTTCAGTAATTTTTTTATAGTATTATTACTAATAGCCATCCTAAAGCGAGTGAAATGGAACATAATATATCGCGAGCGTCCGAAGGAAAAGCTAGGAAGCGGTTGAGACAACCTGAAAAGTGAAAATAAACATTGAAAAGAAACAAAGGTAAGACTAGCTTGTAAACTACACTGTTCTCTTGTAAGGTGTGTTGTACCAAATTATCACTTGTTGGAAAGGATTTCGATGTCAGAAATAACGTAAGGATGTAGTGGTCAGAGGTGAACATTCGTACCAAGATGTGGGGCCAGTGAGACAAATCTACAAAGTGAACAGCAAACCGGAAAATATAAACCCTCAGACCACTGCAATTTGTGTACCAATTAAGGCAGAAAAACTCAGAGATGTTGAGAAGTAGTTAACAAAACATTTTGGAGATATATGGAAGACTCTTCCCAATCTTCAGTGGTACAAAAAATTACTATGGAGACCAGTTTGTCACTTAGATCTCGCTGACGGTTGGTGTGAATGTGAAATCAAGAAGAGCGATTTTGGCGATGATACCGTGTTAATGACAATTTGAAATTAGGTACACATCATCAAATATAAAGTAAAATTTTAAGTGCTTGGGAAATTTCAACACGTCATACTAACTTCAAAAATTCATAAAACATTATTACTACTTAAATACTGTAAACATAACATTTAATTTTGTATATAAAATCAAAAACATTATTATGATTATTGTACTTCTTCATTTTTCCAATATGTAATAGAGTTCAAAATTTAATATTTTCCACTTCATGTCGATTTTTCTGTTATTTCCCAGATTATACACCTGTAAAGGATTCTCGTCAGCAGTAGGCGAACTTCTGTGTATCAAAAACCGACATCCACATCAAAAGCGGACACCTACACTTTTTGGTTTCAAAGACGGACATTGTATTTTCAAAAACAATTTGAATGTGCTTGAGTAATCAAATTGATGTTAGTCACTTCCAGGTATAAATACTCAAGTATTAAAGTTGATAATGCTCAAATCAGCTGGTAAATATATTAGCTCTACGTTTCGCAATATAAAATGACGTTTATCTCAGTTTCTGGCAAATGACAGAGGTCCGTCTTTGATAATAGGCTACTTAAGTAATTGCGAGTTATAATTACGTAGGTTTCCGCGGCCAGAGTCAGATGAAATAAAAGTTTTCTGGGTATGGTACCGCGTCATGATGTAAGGCTATTACTTAAATAACCAACGTTTCGGCCAACGTTACAGTGGCCTTCATCTTCAGTTACCCAGATGAAGGCCACTGTAACGTTGGCCGAAACGTTGGTTATTTAAGTAATAGCCTTACATCATGACGCGGTACCATACCCAGAAAACTTTTATGTCATCTAATTGCGAGTTATGCCGCGACCGCAAGCCTGCGAACTCGGCGTGTTGAGCATAGCGAGAAGCACTGCAGTGCCGAATAATTTGAATTGCTGGCTACGATTGTTGGTCATTCGTGATGTGTTAATGATTCATAACAAGAAAACGATTGGGTGGCGACCGATTACAATGGACAACGATCTGCTACCCTCACGTCTGAGATTAAAGAAAGAATGAACTAAGTTCATTTTAAGGGACCTGTCTCAGAGAAAAACGTTTCTACGGACATTTCGCTGAATCATTTGAAAAAATTTTCTTTGTCTGCAAGATCGTACCCCGAATTTTCTACTTTAGCTGAAAGAAAAATACACTTAAATAGTGGGACTGATGACCTCGTTGTTTGGTCCCTCATGTCCATCAACACACACACACACACACACACACACACACACACACACTTAAATAGTTTAGCCTCAGACACTGCAGGACAGGTCAGTAAAGGATGAGAAGCGTGTATCACTTTTTTTGGGGGGGGGGGGGGGAGGGGGGCTTGTCCCCAGCAACAAAGAAATACTCACGCACTGTTCGTAGGAGATGGCTTGCCGTCTACTTAGAGCCAGCTAACAGTCCATTGATTTATTTATTTTATTACTATTGTTCTCACACTGGAGTGACTCGTCGAATTTTATGCACACACGAAATAGGTGGTAATGGACTCATCCCACAAATTTAGACCGACATTTAGGGTAGTCTTTTCTTACGTGGACATTCGATACCTACTCGCGGCCTACTAATCTGCAGTGTCGGAGGCTAAACTAAATATGCGCATTTTTCATTCATTTAAAGTAGAAAAATCGAAATGAAAGTACCGTGGAGACAAAGAAAATTGTCATCAGACGATTCAGGAAATGTTCATAGAAAAGCAGTTCCCGTCAAACAGCTTCCTAACACAATAAATAAATATTCTGAGACCCGCCTAGAGTTATTTGAAACTGGAGATGAGTTCAAACAGTTCAGCATGCCGCACATAAAATCGGATAACACCTCACGTACTCCCATGGCCATAAGTTGCAGCATACCTTATAAGGAGGTAACTAATTTATTTTTAATTTTACTGTTCATATTCCTTTTTACATAGTTCATTCCTACTTTAGTCTCGGCGCGAGGGACAGCGCTTTTATGTGACATACTGTATACAAATTTTTTCACCTTGTGGTACAATATTTTCCGAGAGCTACAAAAGCGAAAATTAAAAGAAGGCTATGTAGGATAATAGTCATCTTAGGTGTAGATCAGTAATAAATGTAAGTATATTAGTGGCCTTCTTCCGTTTATGATCTCCAACTAGAAAATCATTAAGTAGGATTTCAGAAAATTTTATTTCAGTCCATCAACAGCAAATTCGCAGTTCACATTAATTTATTCTTCTCTTGAAGTTCAAAACACGAAATATGTATTCCATCAATTGTAAGATATGCACAAAAAACCAGTTTTATACCTTTTATTAAATGAAGTATTACCTTAAGTAAAACCATAGCAAATCATTGTCCATTGTAATCGGTCGCCACCCAAGAAAAATTTGTTGTGGATTATTAACACATCACGAGAGACCAACATACATGGCCAGGAAATAATTTTTTCGGCGCTGCAGTGCTTCACGCTATGCTCAACATTCGTCGAGTTCGTAGGCTTGCGGTCGCGACATGACGTCGCTCAGATAACTCGCAAGTACTTGTGAAAGGAGGCAGATATCAGTGCGATTACCATTTCAAAAACTTTTCTGTTCTTTAAGCTCCATTTCATTCCCTGTAATGTATGGTCTAAGCTGCATAGAACAGTAAGCTGCCAGCGTCTAACTTTTTCAATACACGATTTGTAACTCAAGCACATGTACCTGACAAATGGCATTGTTTTAAAACGACCGTTACGAATTATGAAAATATGAAAGACTTATTTGAAAGCTAAGATGTTATACTATTATTAGTCCAAAATCAGATTTTTAACCGCATACTTTCATAAAAATCGTGTGAGGAGCATTTCGAAACTAAAAACTCAGGCTAAATGAAAAGTAGACCTTTTATTTATTTATTTATTTTTACAGATGAGGCAAAGCCTGTAAGAAAAAAAATGGCTGATAAAGCGATGTGGGATGGTTTTATATTCCGTCAATACTTTTGTCACCGTGACATCGGAACATGGATTTGCCTCCTTTCTTCCGTCTCGGCCCAGCCAGCAGTGTGAACACAGCCCAATGTAGACGACAGTCGTGTACCGCAGTGAGGAGGGCTGGCGGTGCGCATGCGCACTGCTGTCGGCTCTCCTACATGCGTGTCGAGAGTACCGAGTCGCCTCGCTCCCGAGACTGCGTACCCGGCATAGCCGACTCCCGGGTGCGGCGGTCTCGGCAGGCGCTCTCACTACCGGGAGCGAGCGGGAGTCAGGCCGCATTTGAAGGCCTCTACTTTCCCTTATTTTTAAAAACGATTTAGGAGACAATATGAGTAACTCTCTTAGACTGTTCGCGGGTGATACTGTCGTTTGTCGGTTAGTAAAGTCACCAGAAGCTCAAAAGCAACTGCAAAATGTTTACATACGACATATGCATGGTACCAAAATGACCACTAAAAGAAATCCGTTGAACTTCAGTTACTTGAAAAATCAGTCGAAACTACAGGCCTTCAATTTAACTAAGTACCTAGGAATAACAATTACAAGCAAATTAAACTGGAAGGAATACATAGAAAATACTGCAGGGAAGACGAACCAAAGGCAATTTTTCTACTGTCAGAACACTCAGAAGATGCAACAATTCTACTGAAGAAACTACTGAAAGTTCAAATGTTTGTAATTCTATGGGCCCAAACTACGTTGGTCATCAGTCCCTAGTTTTACAAACTTCTTTAAATTAAACTAATCTAAGGACACACACACACACACACACACACACACACACACACACACACACATCCATGCCCAAGGGAGGATTCAAACCTCCAACGCAGTAGGCTGCGTGAGCTGTAACATGGCGCTCAAGACCGCTTTTTTTCTCTTTCTTCTCTCTCTCTCTCTCCCTTTCTGTCTCTCTTTTTTTTAGGGTGGATCTATAATTTGCGGTCATTGATTCAGTTCGTTCTTGTTTTTTCGTTGAATATTTGGCTCAGCTTTTTTAGTACAGAGGGCGTTTAGCCCCCTGACCGAGCGCGCTGAGCCACGGCGCCAGGCATTGGCTACGTGCCTGCAGCAAAGAAACTGCCTACACTACACTTGTGCGTCCTATTTTAGAGTATTACTGCGCACTGTGGGATCCACACCACGTGCGACTGACGGACGGTTTAGAGAAAGTTCAGAGAAGGGCAGCTAGTTTTGTATTATCGCCATCTAGGGGAGAGATTGTCACGGAAATGATGCACGAGTTGGAGTGGAAATGATTAAAATAGAGTCGTTATTCGTTGCGGCGAAATATATTACGCCAAATTTCTTTCAACAGCTTCCTCTTCCGAATGCGAGCGTATTTTGTTACCATCCACCTACATAGGAAGACATGATCATCATAATAAAATAAGAGGAATCATATCGAAAAACCGAAAGATTTAGGTTTCCTTTTCCCGCATGCTATTAGATGTTTAAAATGTTCAAATGTTTGTATAGCTTATGGGACTTAAAGACGGGATCGTCAGTCCCTAAACTTACAAACTACTTATGAACTAGCTAATACTAAGGACGGCACAAATATCCATGCCCGAGGAGGGGATTCGAACCCCCGACCGTAGTGGCCGTGCAGATTGTGACTGGAGCGCCTCAGTCCCCTCGGCCACCGCGGCCGGCATGCTATTAGAGAATGGAACTGTACAGAAATACCTTTGAAGCAGAAGAAACTGAAAACTATAACCACGTGATTATACAATTTGTATAGAGCACGTATCTTCATTAAATCATATTCCAAAGTTTAGTGTTTTCTTGTAGTAGTCGTAAACAGTGCATTTGAGTGGAAGACGCAGTTCCCGTTGGTATGTGAATAGCAGACTACGCATTAATAGGTTTACAGACGCTGGGCATCCGCAGAGCCGAGTCTGCAATCACCTTGAGGCCTATCTTCGCTAGTGCGCGCCGCCAACTTAAGAAAAGTTAAAATGTTTGTAAATCTAATGGACCAAACTGCTAGAGATATCGGTCCCTAGATTTACAAATTACTTAAACATACTCGTGCTAACGGTAACACACACACACACACACACGTACCGGAGGGGGATCCGAACCTGCGGCGAGAGTGGCCTTATGCCTTTAATTCAATATGATGATGTTCTGTCAGGAACCGATTGAAGAATCGCTGAAAACGTCCTCGAACGCCTTTGCTTCAGGTCTGTTTGGATTACATACTAATGTTTGTATCTCTGTACTCAATAAAAACTGAACAAATGTTATATGGCATATTTACTGTCTATGCTATATATAATATTTCTCCTGAAACACCTTGTATAAAATTCATCACGTACAGTGTACGGTAATTAATACCTATTCAATAACAAGTATTATGAAATATGTACGTCTTCTCTTGATTATTAATTTTCAATATTTTATAAAACGTTGTTAATTATGACGGTGTCAATTAAATAAACATCACAAATACTGGAAAACGTTTTACAAAACGAACAAGCAAAGGAAATAGTCATCTGTTAATAACGAAATGAATACAGTAAAATATTATTTGTAATATTTTGTAACTGAAACTATTATTACTAACAGTCCGGCATAAAATATTGAAAATAACGAATGAACAGAATATGTACATTTCTCATCAAAAAATTACGATTATATGTGTGTTAATTACCATAATTTTGATGAATTTTACAACCTATCATAATGAAGTTCGGTGAATAGTGCCGTTACATTAACGTAGATGAACTATGAACTACAGTTACCTTACTGTCCTTTGAAATAGTCACCTTCCATAACTATGCACCGCTGACCTCTGCGATACATGAAGTTCGCTGAATAGTGCCGTTACATTAACGTAGATGAACTATGAACTACAGTTACCTTACTGTCCTTTGAAATAGTCACCTTCCATAACTATGCACCGCTGACCTCTGCGATACATGAAGTTCGCTGAATAGTGCCGTTACATTAACGTAGATGAACTATGAACTACAGTTACCTTACTGTCCTTTGAAACAGTCACCTTCCATAACTATTAACCGCTGACCTCTGCGATACATGGCTTGGAAACTTTGCATGAAGCCTTTCTTTGGGATGGTGTTCAAAAGCCTCGTCACTTTTCTTTGAATGTCAGAATTGTCGTCAAATGTGTTTCCTTGCAAAGCGAGTTTGAGTCGATGGAATGGGAAGAGGTTTGGAGGATTGAGATCCGGTGAGTATAGTGGATATTGAAGATACACGCCAACGATCGCCCACACAAAACCAATATCGCCGAACAGTTGTTGGTAGAAAAGGGGGTGGAGCAACTACAACATCCACTATACTCGCCGGATCTGACATCGGCCAAAACGTGGTGAATCTTTTCAACACAACCCCAAAGGAAGACTTCGGTCAATGTTTCCATGACATGTACCGCAAAGCCCAGTGGGACGTGGCAGCTATGTTCTGTGACTCCACGTGGTCCTGCGGAAGTGTCAGTTTTGAACAGACTACAATCACAGACCAAAATCAAGACTCGGGAAATTCTTTAGGGAGCAGGGTGCAGCCATTTGACAGCTGAAGCGATTCAAAAAATGTTTGTAAATCTGTCAGACCAAACTGCGTGGTCATCAGTCCGTAGCTTACAAACTACTTAAACCTAGGTAAACTAACCTAAGGACAAACACACACACCCATGCCCCAGGGAGGACTCGAACCTCCACGGCGAGCAACCGCGCTCTCCGCAGCGAGACGCTTTAGACCGCGCGGCTACTCCACGCTGAAGCGATGACAGCGCTCCAAGCGGGCAGTAGGTGGTAACAGAAGATGGCTTTCTTGATACGAACGGAGATAATGCTATTTTACTGCAGTGTATTTCATATTTCCTAGACACTAAAAGTGGTGGTGAACTTTCTAATACAGATACGAAAGTGTAATTAAACTAATACAACCTCTTCTGTTAGTGTACGGCTCGCAATACCAGAGTCGTAATCGTGGTGTCCAAAAAACGATTTAACGCCAGAAATTAATTGTAATCTTATGTGCTGAAGTCCAAAAGGAACTGATTATATAAAAGAGCTCTGTGCGTACTTCCAAGTTCCACGATATTGTTTTAGAGGAAATTAAACAGGAATTTACATTCTTGGAGACTCTCCTTGTGTACGGCCTTTTCGCCTTGCCCTTGCACCTGTGCTTTGCGTGTACCTCTCGTACCAGGTATCTGACTGTATGTCTTCAAGAATCTGACCTCCTAATATTATTTGTAACTACGTGTTTACTTACCCGAACTTGTAGGTAACCGAAAATTATGTCGATACATAGTCTATAATTGTTGTGAAACTAACTATGCTCTATTGAAAAAGTTGATTGTCTGGAATCAAAAACGTTCAGACATTAAATTTATACAGCAATAATGTAATTACGTAGTTGTTCACCTTTTGCGAGTCCAAGTTCTGACGACTCTAAAAGTAAACTAAAATGATAAAGATTTTCTGGAATGTCTGAAACTATAACTACCTTATTCGTAATATTTTTTTCATACTTCTCAACGTGCTTTACAAATCGGAAAAGGGAGTTTTGCGGATTATATTCTTGATAGCTGTCACAGTTTGTAGCGTCACAGTAAGCTCCGAAATGAGACTACATTTTCGAAGTGCTGCTCCGCTCCAAATACACATACAATACACACTCGTAGCACAGTGTGTTTATGTGGTGTCGCACAAGTACAAAGTGCGCGCCACTTACTTTCGCCGCGCGCCGCCAGGCACGCACGGCGCGGCGTTCTCACGACGACAGCCACGAGCGCCCTCTGGGACAACCCCGCTCGTGGCAACCACTGAAGGACATCGTTCACTTCGCACTTCGGACTGAGATAGCAACGAGTTAGGACCTTCGTAATCAGATAGGCACCAGTGAAGACTTTGCTATTGTACAGGCGCTAGGCAGGCCTCTAACAACTATGTATCAACATTCTGCAGTCCTATGTAAAAGTTAAGTATTGTTACGTTCTGTGCAATATATCTCTTTCTAATTTGCTCGAGTGTTTATAGTTTCTGGCTGCTCCCCTCCGTACCTGCACCAGCGTGTCGGTCTCATTCCACTCGGCCACCGACACCTACGACAAGGCTGGGACACAAAAGCGGCGACGAAGTCGGGATACAAAAGTTTATACATCCGAACCGTTTGACAGCGCTTCAGTTCCGAAGTTGCAGAAATTCTGTGGGAGTTGCAAACAGTTTAGTTCGCGAAGGTGAACAGTACGGAGCGCGCGCGGACGAGGTTGATGTCTCTGGCGTGCCTGAGCAGTGGCTGGTACCCCGCCGGCGGCCCCATCAACCACAGCCCAGGTAATGGCCGATGGACGACCGAGGACGACGTCCCGGGCGAGGACCACCGGCTACTAGAAGACGATCG
Source organism: Locusta migratoria (assembly GCA_026315105.1). NCBI lineage: Eukaryota > Metazoa > Arthropoda > Insecta > Orthoptera > Acrididae > Locusta > Locusta migratoria. The sequence continues at coordinate 458,867,468 of CM048755.1, forward strand.
AAACCACGATGGAGAGGACTCGAGAAAGAACGGACCAGCAGCTGAAGATATAACCCCGTACATTAAAAAAACACACAAAACCGGTATCGGTAGCACACCAAGACTTGCGTGTCGACCCTCGACTGCCTCGACAGGAACAACACTCCTCACGTGAAGAGGATGACGAAAAGTCGCCTATCCACACAGATGTGGAAATGCAATAGGAATTCCCGAATGGAACACAATCTCCTTCACAACATGACAGAGAAGACGAAAAATATACCTCAGAACAGTACATGCGACACCACCGAACCGACATAGCCGACCGACAAAACCCCCGGAAGAGACGAGACGAGCCGAGGGAAACATACAAACATCGGACCGTTTTACGTCCATAGCGCCAGCAGACGACGCAGGCGGAAGCGGCACGCTCCTGGAGACACAAAACCTATCACAGGAATAGCAACATGCCGCTCCTGCACCGACTAAACCACCCGTCTCAACGGTGACGATCGCCACAACATCCAATTACCAAGAAGTCAACAGAGCTCTTCAGTCTCAACTGGAGGGCAATCGCAAAACGATCTATCAGCGAGATCGCATCAATAACATTTTCAATCCTTTAGCGACCAGCGGAAGGTCTTGTTCGCCCATCATGAGATTTCTACGCCCACCAATCGCCAGACGACAAGGAGCGGAAAGTGGTGTTCAAATATATTCCAGAGTGTGTTTCAGCAGAAGAGGTCATAGCGACCCTCAAGGACAAAGGCTACAAAGTTATCAATGTTCACCAATAAAAACAGAGGGACGAGAAAACACACAAACTCATCCCTCAATCAGCGTACTCTGAACGTCTATCAAAGCGACCAGACAGCTGCAAAATATAAGACCTGCAGTATTTGCTGTACCCAAGTGTGCGAATGGAAACCTACCGAATCAATGTAAATATTGCCAACGGTTCAAACATATGGCTAACTATTTCTCCATGAAAGCACGCTGTGTGCGCTTGCCGGCTGCGGTGGCCGAGGGGACTGAGGCGCTCAGTCACGGTCTGCACGGCCACTAGGGTCGGGGGTTCGAATCCCCCTCGGGCATGGATATTTGTGCTGTCTTTAGTGTTTGCTAGTTCATAAGTAGTTTGTAAGTTTACGGACTGATGACCCCGTAGTTAAGTCCCATAAGCTATACAAACATTTGAACATTTTGTGCGCTTTGGGCCACCACAACCAGACTGTCCACAACGAAATACTGAATTACGAAAGTGTGTCAACTGTAGCAAAAACCACCCTGACCCCTACAGAGGTTGGGAAAATTACCAGGCACTGTTACAAAAGTGCGGGCCAAAGCCAGCCCAGCGCCTCGCTACACATGGAACGATTGTCATCAATAATTGACCACAGGATGCTGCCCTTGACGCTGAACAAAGAAGGTAAAAGATCCACGTCCACCCCTGGCTTTCACCTCAAACCACCTCTAGCACAAGGAATGGCAGCAGGAGCACTGACAATGAAGCCCCTCCCGTACATATGCGGAAGCAGCAACCCCGCCACCCCCTTCAACGGGATCAGCAAATTCCATCACTCCCGCGATTGCAAACATCGCACGTGTGTTAACGTCCCTTCATAAGAAATTTTCCATCACTCTCTCTCTAGTAGAGAATCTCATGAAAGCATTTTCAGCGCCTGAAGATGGATCCAAGGCGTCATACCACACTTGCGAATAGGCATTTGGAATGCTAATTCAGTATGGACAAAAAAAAAAATTGACAGCCTTCCTCATATAATATCGCATTTGCGTCAGAAATGCAATTCAAGGATAGCAACTTTTTACGTATCAGGAATATGAATGTGTACTGGACAGACGGACAAGGTCGGCTGAATGGAGGGGTAGCCATCCTGATTCGCAAAGAATACCGACGCCGAGAAGAACAACTGCTACCTCTCCACCACATTAAAGCAACATTTCTCAGTATTTCAATAGCCATCGGCCATTTTACCAGTGTAACTGTCCATCTCAGTCGTAAACAACCTCTTATGGCTGCGGATTTACGCCTCACTTTCGACGGCTTTGACAGAGTCCTTACGGGAGTGGACCTTAACAACTAGGATTCAGCCTGGAATGTCCGACTACCGAAAACGAAAGGCCATATTTTGTTCGACTTGGAGGAAGAACTGAAGAACTCATCCCTTGGTGCGCGTAAACCTACACGGATAATTTGTGATCTACAGCGAAACCCAAATGTCCTAGACATAGCATTGCTCAAGAATGCCATTGTGAACCTCCAGCTGCGGACAATGAACGATCTCTCTTCAGACCAGACACTGGTCATCGGTATCCTCGACAGAGTGGCCTTACAACTTCCTCTCCATTACTCCCACCAAGCTGTTGGGTCATATATGAACGTTATCTCAGCAACAACGTTCGATCCACGATGATTATCACATCCAGGGATGACATAGATGCTGTAATGAACAACCTAACATCCAAAGTAACAACACCGAAGAGACGTGCAACGATCACCGGTATTAGCCGAGACATAAACTTTGACCTTCCCCACTTGAATTACAACAAATAAACACAGAGGGGAACTAGATGAGAAAAAGAGGGATCCAGTACCAGAACATGGCCGACCGCCTAGAGGTGTATCGCGGTAACAGTGAACTCTGTAAATGTGATGTGGAATGGAGACCAGAAACATGATGTATGATGGCAGATTTTCTACTTCAGACGAGAGACGAATGGTGGCGGGACGAAAGTCTCAGACAAGACAGGCTGCCAAAAGGAGCTATCGGTGGCTCACGTGGGCTAACCTATTATGCACTCACGCAAGCCGAACAGTACGCGGGCACTTATGAGGCACAAATGATCTTGTCTCCTCCACCTCCACCACTGGCCAGTCACATCGCCGACTTCGAGGAGCAACTACTGAACAAGGTGGAGTTGCATAGCGGAGACACCACCAGAGCTTACGTCCCCAAGAGATGTCGAAGGCCTCATCCAGAAGACACTCAACATCTCTCCACATAAAGACCAAATCTCGAACCAAGACTTGAAGCACCTGACATTGGTATTGGTCACTCGGGCGACTATGGGGCATAATGGGCTCCCCATAACCACTCCGTCAGATTGTTCAAGATAGTGGTCGTTAAATAAAAAGTACGTTGACGTCAGCACATGGCGGCAAAGTTCTGTTGTTTCTACAATGTCTGCGTACTACACTCGTACGTCCCGTCAGCCTGGAAGATCGCAGAAGTAGTGCCAATTCAAAAGCCTGTAAGAAATCACTCCCAACCAACAAGCAATCGCCAAATCAGCCTTTTGCCCACCTTGGGAAAAATTTTCGAACATATCCATTACAACAGGTGAAATGATAATTTTATTAGCAACGATGTCATACTACTAGAGCAATTTGACTTCCAAAACAGAATCTCGTCCGAATTGCAACTCCTATGTATAACAGAATTCATAAAAAGCAACTTTAATAAAAGCAAGATAGTCGTGGGCGTTTTTCTTAACATGGAGAAAGCTTATAATGAAGTTGAGAGGTGGCTGTCCATCTATCATTATTATTTCTCGAATTCAAATGAGTTTAATCCTATAATTGTTTCATTACATGCTTTATGTGATATGCCAAAGGTAAAATATTCGGTGGAAAGTAGTTTTGTGAGGAAAAAAAGGCAATCTTCTTGAGCCACAGTGGTGGAATGACAGAGGTGTCCATTCTTTAACGTGCAGCGAGGGGAGGAGGAATGTTTTTGTAGTAGTCAGCGAAAGGTGTACGGGGCCAGCCTTTTACAGCAGTACCTGGCACAGTAAACCCTCAAGGCGACGGGGGTAGAGGCACTTTACTGTCAGGAACAGCGCTGACTGGAAAAAGAGAGACTGTAAAATATTCTTCCAACATTCCTGAGCTGAGGGAGAAATCTGACGCCTGATTTAGAAAGAAATGGCTGCAGTCCCATCTCCACTTTTACGAGGAGAAATCGTCTAAGTATTATTTTTAAAAGGATAGCTCAGCACCGTTCCCTCCGCTTCTTTTACGAGGAGGAATTGGCTAAGTTTGTTTTCCAAAGAAATAGCACCCTGTGACGATAACATCTATGGCCAGGATGGCTGACACCGAAGGGGGCCAGTGTAGGCAGTTTTTTTAATGGACTCAAATTCCACCAAGTGTGGTCCTGTTAAAGTGTTTTGGGGCGAACAAAGAGATGGCGTAGGAAAGACGCAAGGTAGGGCGAAGATAGAGGTGGGCAAATGCGTAGTCGTCTCGGATTGGCACCTGCTGAAATTTTGACAGTTTTCGACATCAGTCATCCGAGAGCGCCGTTCTCACAGGTCAGCGCTCTAAATCTGATCGTTCACTGCCTTTTGTGAGACTGTAGGGCGCGGTCCACACTCGAAAGAGAGAGAGAGAGCGAGAGAGAGAGAGAGAGAGAGAGAGAGAGAGAGAGAGAGAGAGAGCGCTGTGAAAAACAGCAGAAAGTGGACTTCGTGTCGCGCCTCCAAAGGGTGAGGACTTGGAGGACTTTGCGCTTCGCCTTCCGAAGGTGGAGGACGTAGTCTTGGTGCAAACTTCCGATATTGCTCTGCAGCTTGAACCTGAGTTGAAAGTTCCACTGAAGCAGGAATACAGTCAGCCTGCCTTATTAGTAGCACCAAATCGGTAATTATGACTTTCTCATCATTCTGGAGCCACCTTTCGTCTTCAGTAATTTACGTGTACCAGTATACGCAGACTGAAGTGGTAAACACTTTGCAGAATTGTTTGAGGTCAGTGGCACTACGAACTATCGGGAACGCAGAGGTTGATTTTCGGAAGTAAGAGCTTCCGAATTTCTTTTTGAGGCCGCGAATATTACAGCAATCAGCAGTCAGGCGCCACTCCACAGCTGCTCACCGAGATCTCACAGCCGTACCACGTTTGGGTAAAGTACCGACTGCTCACGCCTGCAACAGGCAGGGATTGCATTTGGTTTCTAACCTTTCTGGACAGAGTTATCAAATATAATCCTGCACAGATTATTTCGGACGTGCAGCATTTTGACTAATTGATTACGAAACGTTAGCAAAATATCGAACTTCATAGGGTTTGGTGTGACTTGCCGGTCAGTGGTATAGGAATTATAGCACGGTAATCATTTCGATGTATACATCAGCAGTAGGATTAAGAAATCATTTGTGTTCGTTGCTATTTGTGGCCGAGGGGAATGAGGCGCTTCAGTCACGGTCTGCACGGCCACTACGGTCGGGGGTTCGAATCCCCCCTCGGGCATGGATATTTGTGCCGTCCTTAGTGTTAGCTAGTTCATAAGTAGTTTGTAAGTTTAGGGACTGATGACCCCGTAGTTAAGTCTCATAAGCTTAACAATCATTTGAACATTTAGAAGTCTGTTGCTATCGGCTGCATCCGCGTGAGCGTCAACACTACTGTCCAGAGGTGCTCCGCTTCCTTTGTCGAAAGGCTCCCCCCCTCCCCGGCACACACACCCGAGATATTAGGTCCTGTTTAATATTGATATAAAATTTATTTTATTTCACGTTTTGTAAATTGTTTTAGAATGCCCCCCTCCACGCTGAAAAAAAATCAGTAATTTTAAATCCCCCCCCCCCCAGACGCAGTTTGCGTCACGGCCTCCCCCCCCCCCCTATGGGCACCTCTGCTACTGTCAGCCTTCCAGAAATTTCCTTAAGCTGACAGGAATACGTGTTGCATGATGTGACACGTTTTTACCCATCGCAGTATATACGCCGCGCGGGAGTAGCCGAGCGGTCTGGAGCGCCACCTCGCGGGTCCCGCGGCCTCCCGCGTCGGATGTTCGTATCCTCCCTCGGACATGGGTGTTTGTGTTGTCTTTAGTGTAAGTTAGTTCATAGGTAGTTTGTAAGGTTAGGGACTGATAAATCCACAGTTAAGTCGCATAAACTTAACAAACATTTTAGCAGTATATACGATCTCAATTTATTGTATTATATTGCAGGTATATATTCATTTGTATAAGTGCTGTATGTCGGTAAAATCCGTTGTGAACAGAGTTAATTGTAAAGATGTAATACATTAAATTCTAATGCGTTGTAGGGCGGTTTTCCATGAACTTTACTGTTTATATGCTCATATCTCATTAACTACGTGTCGTAGTATGATACAATTGCGAAGGTACATTCAAATATATGTGTGTCTACTGTCTGTACCATTTGTAGTGTAGAAATTATAAACTGCGACATAATACCGAATCCTGCAGCGGAAAAGTAATAAGCGAGAAACTTTTTTCCTTTCATTATTTTGATGTGGTTGTCTGCAAGAAATAGTTTAACAAAAATTTGAAATTATGTATAAAGTTAGTTTCAAGTCTCTAAGTACTGTCTTTCTCATATAGTGTGTGAATAAAGTCTTGTCGCATTATGTCGCAGTTTCTTGGAACTCTATTATTTATGACGTCATATATCCTGAACCACGTGTCCAATGTGGTTCTTACTCCTACAGCAATTGTTATCTCACGTAAGGAATATGTGTACCGAATTTGGTTGAAATCGGTCCAGTGGTTTAAGAGAAAATAAACAGCATTGTCGCAAAATGCAGCAGTTTTTCGCGCATCTCATTGTTTATGACGTCATATCCCGTGAACTATGTGTTGTACTTGATTCTTACACTTACGGCGACCGTCCTCATGGATTCATGCTTACGTGTACAAAATTTCATGAAGATTGGAACAAAATTGTAGGTTTGTATGCAACACGTACAAATATACGGACGCTCTGCTTTATACAGGGCGTTTCACTAAGTGTGTTTTCCTCTGTAACTTATAAAATAATAGGTGACGGGAAATTTTAGTGCGGTAGGTCTACACAAGAAATGTTACACTTTCTGCGGAGCTATGAACATAGTTTATTGTATCATTTTCCAAAGAGTTACAGCACAAAGATATAATTTTTTTAAAATGGAACAATAGTTTTTTCTATCGTATATTGGATTTGTTGAAACCAGCTGCGTCCAAATCAATTTAAACTACATTTCTATGACTGTTAATTTGGGAGCTACAACCCTACAAAGTTTTGGAGGTGGAGGCTGCGACAGCGTTGCGGATTGGCTGGTGGTCATGAGACAGTGGGACGTGCCCCAGGGGATAGCCACTCAGCCAGTCAGCTACGCTATCGCAGCCACCGCCCCCGGAACTTTCAAGGGTTGTAGCTCCCAAACTAACAGTGATAGGAATGTAGTTTACATTGATTTGGACGCAGCTGGTTTCAACGAATCCAATGCACGATAGAAAAAGGTATTGTTCCATTAAAAAAATATACCTTTGTGGTGTAACTCTTTGGAAAATGATACAATAAACTATGTTCATAGCTCCGCAGAAAGTGTAACATTTCTTGTGTTGACCTACCGCATTAAAATGTCCGGTCACCTATTATTTTATAAGTTTCAGAGGCAAACACACTTAGTGAAACACCCTGTATATTAGAAGAAGATAGGAAATACACAGCCGCAACGTTGGCATAAATATTGGGCCCCACGATCGATCATAGCTGACTGAAGTTACGTCACAATAGATAAATAGGTCCAGAACGTTTCCCCACTCACATCAAAGCAAAGCGCCCACTGTGTAGCGGGAAACAAAGAACAAAATTAGCGCCTGTGCCCTGTCTCATGTGCATGATGAATAAAGAGAAAAGAGAAAGTCCCCCCGTAATTCTCGCATCCAAGCAGTAAAATCCCCAAAGGTGATAAAATCCAGCGACCACACACACACACACACACACACACACACACACTAAATAAAAAGATAAATTTGGGAATTTCGTAACTCTTTTGCCAGACTCTGAAAGTGCAAAGCGGTGTGACCACGTGGTGAAGAAGTGGTGGTGCGCGGCCATTGTAGCAGCATCGGTGAGCTCCGTACTCGGCTGGCCTCGCTCGTGTAATAGGATCCCGCCAGCCAATTCCAATGACGGCCAGCACGGCTCGCTGCGCCGCCTCCGCGCCCACACCAATAAACGCTTCAGCGGAAACATTCAACCAGGGCGTAAATCACTACCCTCATGTACCGCACTATTCTACTGCGTGTATTTAAGCTGTGTCAATGTGCTCTCTCTGTCACTGACATTAAATCTTTTTATTCCGAGCGAGGCTTTGCTTTACGCACATGAGTTAGCATGTTCTTTCACGAAATCTTCCATGAATTCAATTCATCGTTCATATAAATTTCCTTTATTTAATGTTACCACAGGATATGTGTTTATCTGGAGTTCCTTTTTTACGCAGCCCTCGCCCTTTGTGGATCGTTTTTTGCCCCACACTTTGTCCAATTCAGTGTAATTTCTATGCAGCTCATTCCGTGGGCAATGATAGATATAGGTCTAAACGCAGGCGAATGTGCCGTCAGCAGTGTGGATCACCACTGCGACAGACGTGACGTCATGACGACTTATGCACGTTATACAGAAGGCAAAAGACGCCGCTTATCTACTAATTTCAGCGTAACTCAGACTGTTAAATGCTGTTGCTCTTTGTTAAAGGCCTCATTTGTCTAATATATAAAGCAGAGTGTCCGTATGTTTGTACGTGTTGCATACAAATCTACAGTTTTGTTCCAATCGTTATGAAATTTTGTACACGTAAGATTCAATCCATGAGGACGGTCGCCGTAAGTGTAAGAATCACATACGATATATTATTCACGAGATATGAAGTCATAAACAATGAGATGCGAGAAAAACTGCTGCATTTTACGACAATGCTGCTCATTTTCTCCTAAACCATTGGACCGATTTCGACGAAATTTGGTACACACATTCCTTACCGTGAGGTAACAATTTCTGCATGGTTAAGAATTACATACGGCGCATGGTTCATAAGATATTACGTCATAACCAATAGAAATCGCAAAAACCGCGGCATAATGAGGCGAGACTTTATAAATACGCTATATGAGAACGAGAGTACTTAGCGACTTGCAACAAACTTTAAACATAATTTCAAACCTTTATTAAACTTTGTCTCGCTGAAAACCATACAAGAATGATGTAAGGAAAAAAGTATCTAGCTTACTACTTTTCCACTGTTTATGGAGTAAGACTACGGCTTTCGGTATGCCGTTACAATTTATAATTTGTACACTACCAACTGTAGCTGCTGGAAATTTTACAGACAGTATACACACATTTAGTTGGATCTACCTTCTAAATTGTATCGCAGTACGACACGTAGTTCATCAGATATGAGCACATAAGCAATAACGTTCATGGAAAACCGCTCATCAAGCACCAAGTTTTAATATATCAATTCTTTGCTACTAATTGTATTCTCAAGAGATTTTACAGACTTACAGCCCTCCTTAAAATGTGTGATAGAAAATGTAATTTTTTATGTATTTAGAGAGGAATATTAGAAAACTTTCTGTGATATGTGTTTGTAAATAGAGTTAGTGGTAAAGATGTAATAAATTAAAACCTGGTGCATGATGGGGCGGCTTTTCACACATCTCATTATGACGTCATTTCTCCTGAACTATGAGTCGTACTGCGATATAATTCCACATTCAGTGACATATGTGCATACTGTCTGCATAACGTGACAGAATAGAGTTTACGGTAAAGACGTAATAAATCAAAACCTCATGCGTGTTGGGAAGGTTTTTCATGAAACTTATTGTTTATGACTGTATGTCTTGTGAACCATGTGTCGTACTACGATATAATTTTGAACTTACCTTCAGTGGTATATGTGTACACTGTCTGTGAAATATCTCTCGAATGAAATTACTAGTGAAGAAGTTAAATTTTTTAACGTGGTACCGAATGCCGCACTTTTACTGGATAAACAGTAGAAAACCAGTGAGCGATACACTTGTTTCCTTTCATAATTTTACTGGGATTTTAAGCGTAAAAAGTTCTTTAAAGATTTGAAATTGTGTGAAGTTTTTCACTAGGCACCAAGTACTCTCATTCTCATATAGTTAATGAGTAAACTCTCGTTATTCGCGGGTCACCTAAAGCGACACATTTTTGTGACTTCTGTTGATTATGACATAATATTTCCTGAACTAACATAGATTATATTTATCTGAACAGCGTTTTTTCCTGGCGGAATATTTGTACCAAGTTTGGTAGACTCGATCCTTCAGCTTAGGAGGTAATTTTAAGGAATGGTACGGCAGTTTTTTTGTCAATTTCTTAGCTTTTCAACTTGACGGTTATAAACATACATTCCGGCAACTGACTAACGTGCTCAGAATGAGGGTGACCACCTCTGGCAGCAATAAAGGCCTGACTACGAAGGGGTAAGTTGCGGATATCATTAATACATGTTGAGGCAATAAAGTCTATTTTAATAATAAAAAGGAACAACTTCCTGATGTTCTGCAAAACTTCTTAGGCCATCATCAGGTGACAACTGACTGTAGTACACATGTTTTCAAAGATGTTAAGATTTACGAAGGTGTTATCACAGACAATCGATACTTCATAGGAAAGTTCATCGCAAGTACTTACTTATGAAAGTTATTAACATTTATATAATAATATAATAAGTATATGTAAAGAATCAAAATTAATATGATTATTTTTGTTGAAAAGGAAGGTTGAAAATAAAACTTATTTCAGGAGAGGTGTAGAGGGGAACTGGATCTGATCATTTAATACTAAACTGGCATCCTGAGCCAAATGTTTATTGATTTCCAATATTTCCAGTAGTGTCATCTTTCTGCTTTTCTTCAGGGAATGTAGAATATCACAGTTTACATTATAATCATGGCCTTCTCTGAGCAGATGTTCAGCAAAGGTTGAATCTGTCTTTTTTAACCTCCAGATATACAGTTTCATGATGTGTTAGTATGATCAAGATATTTCCTGCATGCACCATTGGGGATCGTTCTTCGTATCGACCTCTTTCCACAATGTCTGGGTCCCGAATCATATTCTACGTTTCCCCTCGATCCGAATCCGCCGAAAATCATTCTCCAGACCAAATCTGGACTCATGCGTGAAAAGCACATTGGCCCAGGTTGTAAGTTGATGACTCCACTCGAGATGTTCCCTTCTATGAAGACGCGTCAGAGGTGTGCATACAACAAGCTTTCGATAATAAAGGCCAATTTTTCCGAAGACGCGTGTACATTGTTTGTGTCGATACAACAATTCCAGTGGATGCTGCGAGATCAGACTCCTGTTACCGACCAGTTACCACCCTGCCCTCATCTCCGGGATAGTTTCGGTCTCTATCAACTGTCGCTACATCCGAGAAATAACATAACGATTCACATTCCCATCGGGCCACATGGGTTTTACACGGTCAAGCTTCCATTATTCCTCTGGCCCTCCACTGCATTAAGTCTGGTAAGCGTTACCCCTGTGCCACACTGCATTATCTGTGATGAGTGCTCTGCGACTGTGGATGTGGAACTACCCAGAAAACACTATTGCGTTTGATAGGTGCCCTGATATCTTTGGCATGATTGTACGCTGAACGGAATGCAATCTTCAGTGCTGAGCATGATATACGGTCATTTGTTGACAGTTAGTATGATTGCTCGTAAATTCGACACTAACACGTGGAAACAACTTTAAATTTTAACACCTGTGTATTTTTCAGCACAGCCTCTTACGGTTTGCTCTCTGGGTATGGATCACTTACGTGAATGTAACGTCACAATGTTTTTCACTTGTGCTAGCGGTAGGGTTCAAACAGCTGAAATACTGTGGCTGTTAAGTGAACCGGTGTCCCGTATTCATCAGTAACACAATAAGCGATGAAAATATTCCTCCACCATCGAGGTCGTATTCATTACCACAATTAAGTAACACATTAGAACTTAATTGTCTGTAATATTGCGTTTTATTGAAACGTTATTAGTTCCACGCGCAACTTCTACCACAGTCGTAATGAGGCGGGCGCCATATTTAGTAGCAATGCAGGGAGAAGTGGGAAACGTTCCCTCTCACTCTCTTACACTGCGCGGCGTATACGATTTACTTCCTCCAGATCCAAATTAACACGACACAGCCTACAGAACTTTGTTTTGTACGAAATTATTACTTTGGGAAAGCAGTTTTTAATTTGTGCATGTAATGAGAGGCTGGTAAGATTATATTCAAAGCACTGCATTTAGTAGACTTCAGGGTCCACAAACCTTACTGAATTTTATAGTCTCATTTTAAAGCCGCGGATGCGCTACCAGATCAAATCCATCTGCTCTGAGAAAACTACGTCTGAGAAGAACAGGTGCACATAGGTCGTGGTGACACGGCTGAGGGAATGGGGACTGAAAAGAAAGGAAGTGTTTAGGGTGGAGCTTAAAGCTGGCGTCACTGCAACAGCTTTCAAGTGTCAATTGTCATAAAAATTATTCTAAAAAGCATTTTCAATCTCCTGATTAATTCAATTCACGCTATTAAACCGTAATGGCACCACAGCACTCACATGTGGTACAAGTATGTAATTTTTTTAAATCCTTTCATTTAAGAAGAAACATTAATTTCATGCCATTATAAGACTGTTTATAAAAGTCTGTCATGTACCATTTGGTTCAATGCAGAAGCTATTAATTCTACATAAAACGTTAATAAAACCATCTTTGTGGGAAATTTAACGTAATCTAATTTTGAAGTTGGAATCATTTTCGCTATAACTCACAGCTTTCCAGTTATTCAAGGAAAATTAAGTAGCATTTATATGACACCTGCTCTGCACCACAATTTTCAGGATTTTTAGTATGTTGACTATGCCTCTCTCACTTACTTCTATGCAGAAGTTTGACGTTGAAAGAATTTTTACACTTTTACACCTTCTTTGGTTTGCATTCATGACTGAATGTTTGTTTAGTGACGTTCTCACAGTGGCGGCCAGCGGTCGCCTCGTCACTGTTGTGCTGTAAGCTAGCCTTCCTGCCAGGGAAGCATGTTGTACCGGTCAGCTTGCTCTCCAGGGGGGCGGGAGAGCCAGCAATATTCAAGCGAGGTCACCAGCATAACAGTAACTATACAGCAGTGTTGCACCTCGCCCGTCAGCTGGCTCAATTAGGGATCAATTTCACTGCGCTAACGAGTATGCACGTAGCAGTTCCCAGCTTAACAGGCAGTCGCAGTTGCCATCTGCGCACAGCAGTACCATAGTACCAGTCCTACCGAGAAGCAACAATTTGTTCGGCGAATAATTTTTTTCGCTTTTGTACGACTAGAGCAATGTGAAGGTAGTAATCCAACAACAACGCAAGATATTACTCTGAAGCAGTGGTAAGTATACTGTTGTAAAGTTGTCTGACCCGCTGGGTGTTTTGCCTATTGTAGATCGCTCAAGTTCCGAAGTTGGGGGCTGAAGGAAGTTGCACATGAGCATCTGTCTAATAAATCACGTGGACTGCCTACAACGCTTTTGCAGAGAAATCCTTCCCCATGTCGTGTCGTCGAGATAATTATCTCCCGCACTCAAACGATTACGGCCAAGCGAGTAAAGGAGGTGACCCATGGTTCTAATGAACTAAACTGCAGATGGAAGGACTGTGTCGTCGGAAAAATGATCTTACAAAAATGAGAAATGAAGCTTATTTCCGCTCGAATTATTTTCTAGTATTGAATCTCAGCTATTGATAAATGGCTCAGTGCAATGATAATAAATTGGCAAATCTATTGAGAACATACCAGCAATTATTAATGTGAACAGTGCACCCATGTTATTATTGAAGTTGTGTAAAATAATAACAAAATATTCCAGCAGTGAAATAAGACTATTATTGTCTTACTTCCAGTTTGAAAAAAAAAAAAAAAAAAATATATATATATATATATATATATATGACAGAATCTCAATTATCTGGCGGCACAAGAAGACGCTTCTGGACACAGGCACTTGAATTTCATAGGCGTATGGACCACAGAATTTTCAATGAGTTCAACTAGTGGGGAGTGTATATGTGATCCCACACACACATATATTACTGCTAATATCGCCTGGAGTCTTATGCACTGTCTGGCGATATGGATTGATCGGAACACTGGTACTGGTTACGATTGTTCGTACAAAGGTATCATGGGACGTATGATACAGGATAAACCAGTCTTTGGACATAACTTTGTAATTATCACTGTGGTTTTTTGTCAGGAGGTGTGCCACAGTTAACAAAGGCTTACGACCGACACTTCGTAGACGTGCCAAAATTCACTGTAGCCACATAGATTGTCGGGGAAGGGAAACTGCAAAACATGTAAGGTATTCCTTTTTTCGCATAGTGTGTACTTGTTCGGAAGTTATGTTTGTCTGGAGTAAGTCACAGTAGTGATATAACTTTTAGCGGTACAATTTTGTTTTGTGAAGAGAAGAAGAAAAGAAAACACGTAAGTTATCAGTTGGGTATAGAGCGTTTCCTTTGTTATTATTGGCTAATTTTGGTTCCGACACCTTTCGTAGTTTAAATATATTGGTTTTAAACAGACCAGAGACTCAAGAAGGACTAAGTAAATAGCCACCAGGTTTTTGAATCTTTGTTAGCTTAGAAAAATGTATCACCTCGTTGTTTGGAATTAAGCCATGTTTACTGACTACACAATTATAGTGGAATAAGAGAGAAATCCAGTTATTTAATTATTTCGTAGGTCGAGCAGTAAATTACGGAATAAAATGTGACATAGGTATCTTCCTATTTTGGACGATTTAGCACTTGCAGTTACGCCAACAACTGAAGAAGCTTTATAAATAAAATGAGAAACACGTCTAATGTGAAATAATTGTCTTAATTACAGTCAGCATAAGACGGAATATGTCTTATAGTTAATCGTATTTAAATGCACTTTTACAGTAAGTAAAAAGCAGGGTATGAGTTTTTAAGCTGGCTAATATAGAATGTAAGTGAAATGAGCAAAAGATGACGATACTCACGAGAAGTGCTACAGAAACGGTCACTATAGATTTATGAAGTGTGCAGGTACACAAACAAAAGATGACTCCAAATACACTTCTTGAGTGAAATTAACTCATTGACGTTTGCTTTCTGCTGGATCATAGTCAAATGAAGCTTTCCGGACGAAATATCGAAAATCTGACTGCAGATTATGGTTCAATTATTACAATATCATAAAAGCAATTCTGAAATACACAATCAAAAGAAAAATTTTAAAATATGTAAACCAAAAAGTGCAGGGCATCATTAAGGGAAACAAAAAGTCATTAAACATATAAGGATATTATTTACGTCTTAAAAATTTATGTCATGTCTAAAGACATATCAACTCAGAATTATAAAAACCTACTCTTGAAAAACCAGTTATAAAGTTCAGGTTGTGAGCATACGTCGAAAATCAACAATATAGTTGTATTAGTGCACAGCAAATAAACATATTGGGAGAGTCAATACACTGCTGTGATACTGCACTGCACACGTCCACACGTCAGAAGCGTTACATGTACCAACACGGACATCTTTAGAAATCAGTATTAACATAAGAACTGTATGATCTTCGGCTTGCCAAAGGCATGACCAAGGGAAAGAGAAACGGGATTATTTATTTAGCTAAGTTCTTAATAAATTCGGGCAATAATTGGTAAATAACAGCGATTACAAAATCATGATATACATTTTGGTCTCCGACTGTGTTTCCTTACTGTTCAGTAATAAAGCAGCTGTATTTTCGATGTATAGTCACAGCCTGAAATGTACGACTAGTTTTAGAAGACCAGATCTATGGAACTATGCAGATGAAATTTTTCTTGAAATGATTAAAATTTTTGTGACGTTAGTGATATCATTAAGTGTGAAATTACTTCTTCTTTTATTCAGTAATTCCCTGTACATTTTGATTTATATATGAACATATTTTTAGTTTATGGCGCACTTAACAATTACTAAACAAGACCGAAATCATGATCACGTAATAAATGAGCAATGATCTACTTCCAAATGCAGGATATTTTTTTCCAGAAATTAAATAATTCGGAAGGTAATCGACTTATAAAGCTGTGATCAAGAAGTTCTCACTGAACCCCTCCTCTTCTTTGTAGAGAATTAATTCATATTTACCAAAAATATGTTCGTAAACTTGCACATACCATAGCAGTAGTAGCAGTTACATAAGGTACTGTCTGGCACACTTCAAGGTCACTAGTGTCAAATTACAGCACAGAGAAAGGATGAGAAACGTTTAAACCGATAACCAATAGTCTGCAGAGGACCGTGAACGATAGGAATCTAGACAGAAGTGGACAAGAAAAGAAAGCAGGATGATGATGATTATGACACAGTTATTAATGAGTAGATTAATATGCATGGTGTTGCACAAATACCGTAGATGATACTATGGGGTGTGTAAAGATAAACCATATAAGCTTGGTAGATTTCCTATACGTTTAACGCAAGATACGAAACAGGTCAGGACAAAAACATACCCACAAATACTGGGTTTATTGAAGTTAATATTTCTAAAGACATCAAATACAGAGAAGTTCAGATCGAAGGAACTGCAAAGATATGGTGAAACATTGCGTATAACAAATGCACACAGGAAAAACAACACCAAATGGGGCGTATAAAAGCAGACGATAGTGATAAATACAACAATATTATTAAGCCTGCTTTAGCCGGTAAATTCGAATATGACAAAGTTATTGATAATCAGAATAAGAAATTGAACAATCTACCCCTGCAGTATATATACTTCAATGATCCAAACGAAATAATAGATCGTAATAAGATGCGAGCAGTTGTTGTTAAATGTTGTGTATGTTGCTGGAATTGAATTGTATGTTCAGAGGGACTGATAGCTATTGATCAACACTTCATTAACTGCAGATAGGAAGAATCGCTATATGCATTGTCAGAATGGGAGGTTGGTGGCTATCACTTGCCACAGTTTACGATTATTCTTTGTTTTTTCGACAGAGATAGTATCGAAGTTCGGAGCGATGTTACCCGTCTACTGGTTGCGCCTCGCTGCAACTAGAGGCTTATAACATTTAGATTACACTGATTAGCAAATACCACGAGACAGTCACCTAATATCCTCAGGGTGTGCTGACTGCTGTGACACGCCATGGGAGAGTGTCTACAAATTCCTGGTACTCCTCTGCACCAAGCTGACACGTTGGACTTCCACTGCTTGTTCCAGAAAGCGTTGCCGTGTGACGTGAGAGCGATGTGGTGGTGCGTTATTATCTTGAAACACAGGTGAACCGTCATGGTTTTGGAAGGACAAAACTTCGTGGAGATGGCACCCAAGCAGGTCAACAAACCGCTGGCCACTCAAAGTCCATTTCAGAACAAGTAAGGCCTCATTGCATACAGGAAAATGTACCGCAGTCCATATGGGAGACACCACCACCACTACCAATACATCTTGACAGGTGTATCCACGGATTCAAGTGGTCTGCCCCATACCCGATGCCTCTCATTGGCATGGTGCAGTTGAGATAACTATTTTTCCAACCATATAACGTTCCGATATTGTTTCAGTGTCCATCCATGATGTTTGGCGACAAATGCTAGCCCTTGTGCCCGATGGTGTTGTCAGGAGCGGCAACCGTCTGCATTTAAGGCTTTCATACCACATGGAATCCACGTTGCTATTGGTTGTCCACTAGGAAACGTCTATCACATCCTATATTGAACAGAGCCGTGATTTGTTGCACTGTTGCTTACTTCTCTATTGACTATTCGTCTCAGATATCGCTGGTAATTGTCATCGATGGTGGGTGGACAACCTGTAAATCGCATTACGTGGACTGAGAGACTATTATTCAGCCATTGAGAATATAACTTCGACACGGTTGAACATTTGAAGCCGAATTTCTGCATCACAACCGAAATCAAAATTTCCTTCCACTGGGAACCGACGACCATACCCCGTTGGAACGGCGTCAGCTCACGTCAACGTTGTATGCTACACATAGCTCTTGTGCTTCCACGACTCAGGTCTCACATACAATTTCAGCTGGCGCAGGGGGCACTGTGGTGCAAAAAGAACACGCCTGAGGTATCTGCTATGATTTCTACGAAGTCACTGAACTGTTCAGGATAAGCTGTTCCAACTAAATACATATGCAACAAAGTGTAGAAGTGGTCCAGTGCAGGCAATCTTCACTGATACCAATAAACTTAAAGCGTTCTTTAGTAACCAGAGCAGAATAGTGATGACTGATTTCACAAATTAACAGAAATCTCTAGTCTACTCTTGTAAATGTTTCGATTGCTGTGGTTGAAAGATGTAAAATGGAAAGAAACGATAATCTTGTTACACTTAAAATGCTAGGCGCCTCCTACTTACTGCTGCAGCTACTCTTGCACAGGTGTGTGCTCTGAGTTTACGACACACAGCTGCTGAACTTACCTGAAACAAAGAGAGACCACAGTTAAACCTATTTTGTTGGAATGAGTTTAAACTGTCAAAATGTGCACAGTACATAGTAATATACGTAAATGCAATTTTAGTCTAGTGTACATGGATCCCATATACAGTGCTAGTGATAGTGGCTCGGGCACTGCGGCCTGCTCGGGCATCGTAGCATAGCGCCTCAATGCGCTCGGCCACTCCGCCGCGGCGTATATTCTCCCACTGGATTAAAGTCCTTGATCCAGTTCGGCACTGAACAATAAATAAAAATGTGCTAAGACAATAATTGGGCAATAAGTTTCATAAAACTTATTGTATACAATAATTTTGTTGCTGGATGTAGAAAAATAGAATAAAACACTATTATTTTGAATGTATAAACCACTTATACTTTAGAAGGCTTTGATTATATGCTAATAAAATATCAATAAAACAAATACGAATAATTTGATGAAATTTAGTAAGCAGATTTTCTGCCTATTAAACGGGTATTTTTTCATATATTTTAATCTGATAATTTGAAACATTCTTTAATTGTACTAATGCAATAAATCTGTTGAGTTATTACACTAAAACCAAGAAAATTTGCAAGATTTAAGTTATTTGCAACTCCATCTCACTTGCAAAAGAGACCTGCTCGATGTGATTAAGGATATATACGTTGGACATTATCTTCATAGCTTGGATCTGATCGTCGGTTTAATTACTTGATTACTCACATTTTGTGTGTGGTAGAAGCAACGAGAAAGGAATATTGGAAACTGATTTGTATTTCCTGTGATTACTTCAGTTTCTCTCACAAGTCTGTACCAAAGTCATGTATCTCGTATTTAAATTTATTAATTGTTTCATTCTGAAGCGAACGATGTCTGCTTTAACTCTTGCGTCTTAGTCTACTGTCAAATTGAACGTCGAGTGAAATTTTCAAACTCATCACGCATCTGATAACAAATAACTTATATCCATATGAGTAAGCGTGACAATTGTTGCAATACACACTGCCAGAAAAAGAAAATTAGTATAGCTGGAAAGACGAAGTCCATTTTGATCCTACGACGGCAGATGCCATTTGGGGATAGTAGATGAACTAACACAACAACGTCCGCCAACAGATAGCTTTGTTACACAGTTTCCAGAGCGCTGTCTGTGCCTGCCCTTTAATGGGGAATGTTGGCAGCCATTAGGCTCAGTGCGATATCAATGTATGAAGCACCCCGTCGGGGGTTCGAATCCCGCCCCCCCCCCCCTCGGTCATGGATGTTTTTTGCCGTCTTTAGTATAAGCTAGTTCATAAGTAGTTCGTATGTTTAGGGACTGATGACCCCGTAGTTAAGTCCCATAAGCTCTACAAACATTTGAACTTTTATTTTGGGGGGGGGGGGGGAGGGGGGAAGCAAATTGGTGCCATGCCACGGAGACGTACTCGTGCTTCCTTCAGCCCACTGAGCAAGTTAGTAAGGAGTCAAATTGTGATCTTTCGAGCGGCGGGTGGTCTTTTCGCAGAATTGCGAAACAAGTTGGACGTGCTGCTTCAGTTGTGCAACGATGCTGGTTGCAATGATCACGTGAACACTCTCAAAGCCATAGACCATTTTCCTGGGCGTCCGCGCAGTGCAGTCGGCTGCCAAGATGGTCGCAAGGGCAGCAGCGGCACATAGTACGGCTACGACAGCACAGATAAGACGGTTTGTGAATCCAGGTGACAGCCGGTCACTAGCAGTGGGGCCTCGGATATGTGTAGCCTTAAGCCTTCTCCCACTCGTGCCAAGGCATCAAAGTGCACAGCTAGACTGCTGCTATCAGCGACGAAATCATATTCTGCCTGCATGTAAGTGATGGTCGTTTCACCATGTGACGTAGATCTACTTTTCTTTAGTTTTCATTGTCGTATATAAAAAGACTAGATAAAAATTACATATATCCCTTTTCCTCAAACTTTTAGAGAGATTTCTACAACATTTTCTTCGTTTAATCTTTTTACATGCCCCAAATATCTTTTATGATAATTTTTATGAAAGTATCGAATTAGATAATTTCATTAATGTTTAATTTACTATGTAAAATTTCCTCAGAAGTCCTGCGGAGTTCATGCTGGACCACAAACAAGTGTCAGCGTGCGGACCATTCAAAGAAATATAACCGATGAAGGCTTCGGAGCTGAAGGCTCACACGTGTGCACTTGCCGACTACAGGACGCAAAGCCTTACGTTGCGACTGGGCCCGTCAACAATGACATTGTTCTATTGATGACTCGAAACATATTGAGTGGCATGAGGAGTCTCGTTTTCAGTTGTATCGGTCGGATGGACGTGTACGATTATTGAGACGTCTTCATTAATCCATGGACCCTGAATGTGAGCACAGGACTATTCAAGCTCTGTAATGGTGTGATGAGTGTGCAGTTGAAGCAATATGGTACCCCCGATACTTGTAGATATGACTGACAGCTGACACTGCAAGTAGTCGTGCCTGTACATTTAACATATGCTATTATTTAATTCCTGCCTCTGACTAAGCCATGACAAGAACTGAAAACCCTGTACATCGAATCTAATCGATGTGCAAGTGATCTATTAACGTCTAACCTAATGATTAACGTCCCTGGGTCCATGTACAGTTCTTCCACATAAATATTATATTTTAAATTTATACAGTTATCCCCACAAGAATATTCCAAAATAAGGTCACCAAAAGGAAATATACTTGAATCATAACAAATCCTAGAGATTAACAATATTACTGATTTACTAAACATAGCAAAAACAATAACATTATTAATTCAATGGGTGAGTGATGCTTACAGTATTCAACTAGAGTATGGCAAAGATAACAAAGGACGTGGTGGAATGATAAACTACGTAGCCTGTTCCCGCTTCTCGATTCGATACTGAAACTCAGGTAGAATTGATACACACGAGTGTGACATTGCCAATCTAACTACTTTTTACAAAGTAAGATTGTGAAGCTCAAACAACAGCGGCACTGATCCTTCCATGTTATCAACTAAACTGGCAAATTGAAGTTATTTAGACCCTGATCGTAGCCAGGAGTACGTCAACTTTTATGCTGATGTAGAGCAGTGATAGACACCAAAGTACGAAGTCTTACTAATGCGTCGCCAAGTTCAGAGCGGCGCGTTGTCCAAGAGAAGATACGCGTCCGTCAACTTTGGCGATAGCACCCAGAGTGATGTTCGATTTTCACGTTCTCCGCATCACAGACGGGGAGTGCACGCGGAAATATCGATCGGACGATGCGTTTCGTCGTTGCAAAGGCAACGCCAATCATGTACATTTTTTTTTTATGTTACTCATATTTCCCTCAAAATCGTCTTTGGCCAAGAGCGAATCACACCGCCTCTTACATATGGTACCGAACAAACAGACGCTAACTTCGCAGGGCAGTGAAACGCAAGTTGATGGCCGATGCCTGCCGTCAGCGACTCGCGAGGCCCGGTAACACTTGTCTTTACAAGAGATATTGATTTCCACCGTCCAAACCCACTTCTCACTCTACGTCCGTCCCTCCTCTGGGGGACTCATAACTTCCTCCCGGTGCACAAGAAATTCAATACTTTGCTACCTGGCCTGCGCACAGTGGCGTGTATTGACAGACAGACAGGCTGTCCTTTCCGGCAAGGCGAGCAGCCACCGATTCGCCTTGTATCCGAGCTCGTTCCCTTCGGCTGACCAGGTTCTCTGTTGAATGCCTCACAATATTTTGTACATGCTCCCCTTGATGATTACTAACTACGTCTCGGTACCCTCACAATCGTACATACACTGAAACTCGTGTCGTACAGTACATATTAAAGTTTTCATAATAAACAAGACGAAATTATTCTCATTTCAAGTTCCTGTCACCAGTTTACATGTTACCTCTCCTTGGAACTATTTCTCAATTATATCTTCTCAATGAAGTGTAGAGATAGCTAGAGGGCAAGACTGCTATCTTGCAAAACGTAAGTACGCATCCTGACTGATCACCTGCAACCATTCATGTGCATTGTGCTTTTCGCCGGACTAGGGCTATTAGAACAGGACACTGTGATACCGCAAACCTCCAGAATTGCTACAGAGTGGCTCCAAGAACACTCTAATGAGTGTAAACACCTCCGCTGGCCATCAAACATCTCAGACATGGACATTATTGAGCAGACCTGGGATGCCTTCCAACTTGCTTTTCGGAAGATATCTCCACCCCCTCGTACTATTACGGGTTAATGGACCTCCCTGCAGGGTGCATGATGTCAGTTTCCTCCACCACTACTGCAGCCATTAGTGCAGTCCATGTCACGTCGTGTTGTGGCATGCTTGTATGCTTGCACCGGCCTACACGATATTAGGTAGGTGTACCAATTTCTCTCTTCAGTCTAGAAATAAGTATACAAAATTTCATAGTTCTAGGCTTCATAGGTTTCGAGATATATATAAAATTTAGAAACCATAAATTACAGAAATTGCAATTTGTAAGTTCAGTCCACAGATTTTACTGATATTACCTCTTTCAGAAAGCTCTAGATGTATATTCAGGATCTCTTTTTCAAGGCACTGTCTACACTGTGCCTTCAACTGACTTTTCAGCTGCGGAGAGCAGTTGTATCTTAAGATGTTTTTATGGAAATTTCATATCTTAAAGTCCCTTCTCTACTATTCCGATGTGCCTGATGTATATCTACGGCATTAGGTATGCCGTAACAAGTTATTAATTCTACTTTGTAAATTGTATATGAGAGACATTGCACAGATAGTACACGTCATACAACTGAATGTTCCATAGATATTATATCACAGTTTGAAATATGGTTCATGAGATATGAAGTCATAAACAATTTGATTCATGAAAAACGCATCATCAAACATGAGTTTTCGATTTATTACGTCTTTACTACTAACACCATACATATTTACAGACATTAGGCACATATACCACTGGATGTACCTTCAAATTCACATTGTAGTACGATACATATTTCAGGAGGTCGACGTCATAAATAATGATATTTCCAAATAACTGCTATGTCACGCACTATATTTCCATATCTCCTCCTAAAATAATGGACCGATTTCAACTAAACGTGGTACACATATTGCTTACTATCAGACAACAATCGCTGTGGGGTTAAAAACTATCTGCGACACATATTTCAGGAGATATGACTTCGTATACAATGAGTCACAAAAACTTTTCCATCACGCGACGCGTGATTCACAATACTTCGTTCATCCACAATTTATTTATTACAGGCAGTTTCCTAATGTTACACTTCATAAATCAGGAAAATTATATTATTGTAGGAGACACACTCAAGGCTATATGATGAAATAAGTATAATAATAATTTGTTGGTTGACAACTAGAGACGAAGGAACGAAATTCAAATCATAAATGGGTCGAGCAGCGTATAAGCAGAGTACAACACTCCCCTTAAGTTATCAAGACGTGTCCCACCCCACCGGTTGTGACAGAGCAACTTTACACATGGAGTCGTCATCGAAAATGTGCTACAAGTGGCTGCGGAGGAAGCTGAATTTGAGGAACATTTCGAAGATCTGAAAAAAAAAAAGTTTGTTAATCTATGGGACGTAACTACTGTGGTTATCACTCCCTAGGCTTACAAACTACTTAAAATAACTTAAACGAAACTGAGGACAAGACACACACACACACACACACACACACACACACACACACACACACACATGCCCGATGGAGGATTCGAACCTCCGACGGGGAGGAAAAACTGAATCCCTCCTCCTCCTCCTCCTCAGTCCATTGCCTGCTCTGCAGTATAACAGCTCTTTACTGCCCGTGAGTCGATAGCCAGGAAAAGTAACATCGCTAGCGTGCGACAGGAACGCTACCGCGCGTCCAACTATGGGACGCCACAAGCCCGTACCGATCTCAGTTTCAACCGGACTTCGAGGACCTCACTCAGCAACTAGCTCTAGCATCTTCAAGTTAGGAAGTGATAGCCGACGTCAATGGCCGAACTATTATTCTAGTTAGGCCTGGAAAAGACTTACGCTCCTTGCTCATGAAAGATACGTATATTTTAACATCAATGCTGTATATAGCGCGTTACTAACAAATTAGTCACCGGCCGCGGTGGCCGAGGAGACTGAGGCGCTCCAGTCACGGGCTGCACGGCCACTACGGTCGGGGGTTCGAATCCCCCCTCGGGCATGGATATTTGTGCCGTCATAGTTTGTAAGTAGTTCATAAGTAGTTTGTAACTTTAGGGACTGATGACCCCGTAGTTAAGTCCCATAGACTATACAAACATTTGAACATTTTTGAACAAATTAGTCATGTTGAAGAGTTCGGCTACTTCAATTTACGCCTCCCTACTCCATGCTACTCGGAGTACCAAACGTTGTGCCCTGTGTTTCGGCGCATGACACAACAAAAGTGGCGACGAGACGTGGCAGTAGCAGGAGAGGGAGCTGATGTGGCTATTGCAAACGCGCCTTAGCTCTTGTTCACGGCGCCTTCCTTCTTGTGTGCATGAATGAATGAATGAGTCAGTTCCTGTAGCCATAAAATGTGATATTTGTGTACCATGCAGACTTCGTAGGAACAGTTTACTCTTCCCGATTATGTTCAGTTGCAGACTCAACAAGTGACTCAACTGCTCACTGCCGTCCAAGCCCTTGTAGCAGCGCAGCAACGAAATCTACAACAGCCACAACAAAGCTCTACAACGGAGTGGACACCGCCCCCGCAACCGGCCGTCGCGCCGTTCTTCCGTCCCTTCGTGGTAGACAATGAATGCTGGGACGAGTACTACGCCCAGCTACACTCCCACCTCACGGTCTACGGAATAACAGGTACTGCGCGGCTGCATTTTTTCCTGTCCACTGTCGGTGTCGCGACGTACAGAATTCTCCGTCGGTTGTTTCCGGACAAATCTCCAGATCAATTGTCGTTTGACTCATTAATAAGTGCATTGACTCAACACTATGATGACACGGTGCACATTGTCACCACTTGTTTCAAGTTTTTCCGCACTAAACGGTAGCCTACACAGACAAGCCGCGAATGGCTCGCAGAAATGCAAGGTTTAACGCGAGACTGTGATTTTCACTGCCCGTGTGGAATTTCTTACAGTGAGGTCATGATTCGTGATGCAATTGCTCAGAATATGGTAGTTGCACGCATTAGGGAACAAATTCTGAAGTTGGCTAATCCTTCATTGAAAGACGTGGTATCTATTCTAGATCGACAAGATACATTAGATATAGTCACGGCCTCCTTCGAAGCCATGCCAGAAGTGTGTGCAGTGCAACGCCGCACAGCCGAGCGCACTAGCAGTAAACAGATATCACACGGCGTGTCTGTGCCCCACAGCTCGGGTACGGCCACGTGCAAGGTAGCTTCCCGATCGCCTAAAGACGAAGTGAAATCTTGCCCAAACTGTTTCAAAAAACAATCTCGACAATCTTGTCCGTCCCGCCAAGCTGTTTGCTATTTTTGCAATGAAAATGGACATATTCGAGGAGTGTGTTTAAAGCGTAGCGCTTCTTGTACCACGAACCGCCCGAACAAGACAAAACGCCGTACAGGTTATTGCCGTACGAAGCCATCCCCTGAGCTTATGGACATACATAGTCTTTTTGCGACTGCAGTTGACTCGTCTAGTTCTAGTTTACAAGTGACATCGTCACAGACTTCCAAAGTGTTCCACAGAGACTGCAACAAACTGTTTGTAGACTTGCAAATTTATGCACATAAAATACGTATGGAATTAGATATAGGTGGATCAGTGTCCTTAATTAACAGACAGACATATGAACTCCTGGGCTCACCTCCCTTAAAAAAGGCACGAGTACAGTTGTCAGCATACAATGGACAGGACATACCCCTATTAGGTATTTGTAGTTTGCCTGCAACGTTCCGTTCGCAGCAGAAAATGTTTTCATTTCGTGTCCTTTGTTCTTACGATGCAGTGAACATCTTTGGCATGAACGCCTTTGATTTATTTGGTTTAACAGTACAGGACAATGTACTTTCTCTTACGTCACAGGTGCCGTTGGATAGTGTATCTAAATTGTGTGCTGACTATTTAGACTTGTTTTCGCCTGGTCTGGGTTGCGCAAAAGACTTTGCGGCGCATGTTGAACTTAAAGACAATGCAAAATGTAAGTTCTTTCGTGTGCACCCAGTGCCGCACGCGCTCCGTGAATAAGTAGCGGCAGCGATTACTTCCTTACAAGAACAGGGGCTGTTAGAACCTGTGACTGCCTCGCAATGGGCTTCGCCTCTTGTAATTCTTACCAAGCCTTCCGGTGATTTGCTCAGTGTCTTGACTTAAAGGAAACAGTGAATTCTAAGACTGTGATTGCTTCTTTTCCCTTGCCTCGCTCGGTAGAGATTTTTGCCAAATTAGGTGCAGGAAAATATTTAAGTAAAATTAACCTTCAATATGCCTATTTACAGCTGCCTGTTGATGCACAGACGCAGCGAGTAATGTTTGTGAACACTCACTTCGGCTTGTTCCAGTTTAAAAGACTACCATTTGATTGCGCTTCCACCCCAGCCATTTTTCAGTGTTATTTGCAACAACTGTGTGCTACTGTACTGAGCTGTGCTAACTATTTAGATGTATTTAGTAGTGTCTGGTCGTACATCGGAAGAACATGTGCATAATTTATGTGTGCTTTCTCAAGCGATACGTGAGAATGGCCTGAAAGTCAACAAATCGAAGTGCATATTTTTTGCTACAGAACTATCTTACCTGGGTCATATCATAAATAGTCAAGGAATCTACCCCTCGCCGAATCATCTTCGAGCAATTAGAGTCTTGCCGGCGCCCCAGAACTTAAAAGAATTGCAAGCCCTTCTTGGCCAAATCACATATTATTGCAAACTTTTGCCTCAGGCTTCTTCTCTTGCTGTACCTCTGCATAAATTGCGTAGGAAAAAAGTCCCCTTTGTGTGGTCTTCTGAATGTGAACAAGCATTACACATATTAAAACAAACGTTGCTTGACAACCAGTGTCTAATACCATATGATCAAAACAAACCACTAGTTTTGGCAGTAGACGCATCAGAGGTCGGTCTTGGGGCTGTTCTTTCTAATAGAATTGGTTCAGTTGATAGACCCGTTCCATTTGCTTCAAAGTTGTTGTCTACACAGCGTAATTATTCACAAATAGAGGAAGAAGCTCTTGCGATAATTTTTAGGGTTACCAAATTTCACGACTTCCTGTATGGTTGCAAGTTTTACTTGATTACCGACCACAAGCCGCTGACGTCTTTGTTTCATCCGTCAAGGCCGATGCCTCCGCGCACCGCACAGAAGTTGCTACTCTGGGCGCACTTTTTGTCACAATATCAGTATGAAATTTTGTACCGCCCTACGTCACATCACGGTAACGCTGACGCATTGTCTCGTTTGCCTGTTCGCAATGATGATAATTTTGATTCTTCAGAACAAGTTTGTATGTTTGACGATGTTGAAGTAGTGCCGTCGTCGAAGGTTTTCCTCTCGACTTCCGCCGCGTTTCGTCTGCAACGGCGGCTGATGCCTCTTTGCGCATTGTGTTTCACTATATTCGTACTCAATGGGCGACGTCGATCAAACACATTGCTGATCCTCTTGTTCGACGCTATTTTGCTCACCGCCTCAATTTGTCAGTGCAGTGTGGTGTTCTGTTGTTCCGTACTGCAACGACCAATCCCGTATCGTTGTACCTCATGGTTTGCAGCGAGAAGTTCTTCGTCTTCTCCATAGCAGTCATTGGGGTATTGTCAGGACTAAACAATTAGTTCGCACACATTGTACATGGTTTGGTATGGATGCTGACATTACGAAATTGTGTTCTTCTTGTTCCGCGTGTGCCGAAATTAATTCCGCACCGCGGCAGAAATTTGTTCCTTGGCAGCGATTGCATATTGATTACGCAGGTCCGTTTTGGGATATGCGTTGGTTGGTTGTTGTTGATGCCTTCAGTAATTTTCCTTTTGTTGTCCCTATGCAGTCTAATACTTCGGCAAGTACAATTCGAGCTTTGACATCCATCTTTTGTCTTGAGGGTTTGTCTAACACGATCGTCTCCGACAATTGTCCTCAATTTGTCTCATCGGAGTTTGAATCCTATTGTGCTGCCAATGGTGTATGTCATTTGACGTCCGCGCCGTAACATCCTCAGTCGAACGGTGCAGCCGAACGGCTGGTCCGCACATTTAAGAGTCAGATGTCAAAGCGGCGTGCGTCTCATTGGCGAGAGAAAGCTTTATGGTTGTTTCTTTCTTCGTACCGTGCGCAACCACGCAACGGTGCGTCACCAGCTGAATTGTTGCATGAGCGTCGTCACCGCACTTTGATGCATTTATTGCACCCTCCCCAGCAGCACATGTCGTTACCTCGACAGGTCTCCAAGTTTTCGCCTCAGTACGTGGTGTATTATCGGGTGTTCACTGGCGTTCGCCGCTGGGCGCAAGGGCGCATTCTTCGCCACTTGGGCCGGCCATATTTCTTATTGCAGGTCCGTCTGGTACCGTGCGCAGGCACCGTAGCCAGATAAAACCGTGCAGTAGTGGAGATTCTGCTGCTGCTTGTATGTTCCCAGAATCGGTAGCGGAGCGGCTGCTGCCGCCGCCTCGCCAGGCACAGCACTCGGCGGCTGCGGGGCCGAGGGGACCTTGGCCTGATGCGCATGCGCCGCGGGCCCCGGCCCACGACCACGCACCGACGCCGCCTCCGCCTCCGCAGCAGACTTCACCGCCCACGGCAGCGAGGGCCTTCCTCAGCAGATGGACATCGACAACGAGACGCCGCCGGCGTCTTCGGGCCAGCGTATGCAGCGGGCGTCCCCTTCACCGTCGCGGACCACATGTCCGACGCTTCGCCACCTCCGATCCACCCAGTTGCACGTCTAGCTAGCGTTGGCGTGCACCCTGGAGGCGTTTTGGTGGAGTTTTCGTCCTCCCCTCGGCCACAATGGCGGGGTGCGGGTGGACATACCTCTCCCGTAGCTGGGTCCCCCACCCCCTCACTTACGCCGACGTTCGGTCCTCCTCCCCGTCTCCGTAAGCCTTATTCCACGGTGGTTCGTCGATTTGGGAGGGAGGAGTGCAGTGTCACAGCTCGATACTGCCCGAGAGTCGATAGCCAGGAAAGGTAACATCGCTGGCGAGCGACTGGAGCGCCACCGCGCGTCCAACTATGGGACGCCACAAGCCAGTACCGATGTCAGTATCCAGCCGGACTTCGAGGACCTCACTCAGCAACTAGCTCTTATCTTCAAGTTAGGAAGTGAAAGTTAGCCGACGTCAATCGCCGAACTATTATTCTAGTTAGGCCTAGCCTCCACCAAAGAAACCTGGAAAAGACTCACGCTCCGTGTTCATGAAAGACACGTATATTTTAACATAAATGCTGTATATAGTCTGTTACTACTAAATTGGCCGGCCGCGGTGGCCGAGGTGACTAAGGCGCTCCAGTCACGGTCAGCACAGCCACTACGGTCGGGGGTTCGAATCCCCCCTCAGGCATGGATATTTGTGCCGTCCTAGTTCGTAAGTAGTTCATAAGTAGTTTGTAAGTTTAGGGACTGATGACCCTTTAGTTAAGTCCCATAAGCTTAACAAACATTTGAACTAATAAATTGGTCATGTTGCAGAGTTCGGCTACTTCATTTTACGCCTCCCTACTCCATGCTACTCAGAGTACCAAACGTTGTGCACTGTGCTTCGGCGCATGACACAACATGCTCCATCTGTGAAAAATTGTTCGAGTTTGCTAACTTTCAAGGTGATCAATGAAGTGGTGTCTACGTTTATTGCAAGGTACCCTCCGCCATGTGCCGTATGAAATCTTAGGTAGACGGTGATATTCCTCTTGTTTTGATGGCTAAGTCTTTCAAATGTTTCAAATGTTTGTATAGCTTATGGGACTTAACTACGGGGTCATCAGTCCCTAAACTTACAAACTACTTATGAACTATCTTATACTAAAGACAGCACAAACATCCATACGCGAGGGGGGATTCGAACCCCCGACCGTAGTGGCCGTGCAGACCGTGACTGGAGCGCCTCAGTCCCCTCGGCCGGAGGTTAAGTCTTTGAAATCTGTGAAACAACTTTTCCTGGCGTACTGAATGTTCTAACAAATTACTGATATGCTGCCGCGTGACGTCCTCGGCCACCGCCGATATTTCGATAGAGGCACAACTGCACTCTGGAAGCAATGTGTAAGGGAAAGTTAATACATCGGTTTGCAAAGGGAAAACAAGAAAGATAATACACGCAGTATAAGTAACCGCAGAGTCAACACAACCAAAGATGACCAGCTTCAGAAACAGCGATAGTGACTCTTGTTGAAAAGGAGAGGCAGCATTAATTCTGTCTCTCTGCTTTTATGACGAGAGACAGAGCCGGATTCCAAACATAATTTAAACATAAATCACCATCTCGCTTTGTACTTTAACAGATTTCTTAATAACACTATCCCAATAGGTCGAAGTGCATGACAGAATTTTTGTAGGTCTTTAGCGCCCTGACAAAATAATTACACGACGGTTGTGAATAAGGTCAAAAGTAAATAAATAAGAACATGCGACAGAATGATGAACTGCATGGTCAAAGAAGCAAACTCACAAACACATATTGCAACTCAGCAGTTTAAGTCGGCCAACTAAAATATACAATTGTACAAGAACTTAAATGCAATACCAGAGTATAGCGGTTCGCTGCTCTGTGATATAAAAGGTATCAGCGAGCCAATCTGTAACGCACTAAAAGCTCCAGCCTAAAAGCTTAGGGCAGAGTCCAGACAGTTCACAAAATTGTCAAATTTTCGTCACTGTCGCGTCGTTATCAGCTAAAACAGAGGTCAGGGCACCACTAAGGTTAGCCGCTGCCCTCTCCGCACGATATAAAGTTGTGGGTCAATGGGCAGCGCCTAATGTGGAGGCACGTCAGTGTTACTTGAAACCCCCTGAATGACTGGCAGGAGGCTCACCACGGCCGGACACTTGGTTTGACCAACCGCAGTTTGTTACCTCTCACTGCCAGCCACGCCGCCTCCCACAACTGAAGGGAGCCGCGGTGGAGTAGCCGAGCGTTCTAAGGCGTCTCTTAGGTTTAAGTAGTTTGTAAGCTACGGATTAATGACCACGCAGTTTGGTCCGATAGATTTACAAACATTTGAACTGAAGAGACGTCTGGCGCAGCACAGAGTAGACGCCCTGCAAGTGACATTCGGGTCACTGCAGGCCGCCTTGGCAGCCACTTCATTACCCCGAATCCCCACATGCCCTGGTACCAAAAGAAATGACACCCCTTACCCCGCCATTGGAGGAAATATAGTTGCTCATGGGTCAACTGCGTGATAGCTTTAGATGGGTACATGACCTGCAGTGATTATAGGGCACTACGGGAATCAGAGTGCAATCTTTTTTTAAAATTTGTTATAGCTAAAAGGAGTCTGGGCCTCTGTAATAGCCAAAAGGGAAACCACTCCAGCCTCGACGTAAAACAGGAAAACCGGCCATACACTTATATAAAAAACAGTCCTTAGCACTAATCCCAAAAAGGCCTCGTAGCTCGAAGCCGATTACGGAAAAGCCTTTCCATGCCAAGCAACGGTATTGTAAGCAGGTGTATTTGGAGTGGAAAATGTGGCATATGCCTGACGCACCATGAGGAGCTGTCGCTGTATGTGAAGCGGTGGCTCAGCAGCCTCGCCGCAAAGGCTTGGTATAGGGCTGGCCCGAAATGTCCCGGTAGCCAACCAAATACCTTCATGGAGCACCACGTCCAGCATTTTTAGATATGAAGGTCTTGCAGACCCATACACCGTGCAGCCATAATGAAGTCGGGATCGTACAAAGGCTCTACAAAACTGGAGCAGACAAGTCCTGTCAGCTCCCCGTCAAGTGTGACTAAGACACTTTAAAATACTTTGTGCTTTGAGGCTCCGTTTCTTCAAGTCTTTAAGATGCGGCGCACAGGTAGTCAAATAAGAGACCCAGAAAACGCACAGTGTCTTTAAAATTTAGAACAGTTTCCCTCATCCGAGTTCAGGGAAGTTAAAAACAGAAAGAGAACTGTTAAAAAGAACACACACCGACTTCTCGGTTGAAAATTTAAAACCAGTCTTCTGTGCCCATTCGGCCAACCCTCTGTGTTAGTTGCGACTGACGAGTTGTCGTTGCAAGGCTGGAGGAAGAACAGAAGATAGAGAAGTCATCAACAAATAATGAACACTGCTCAGGACTTTTTACGACAGAAGCAATACTGAAGCAATACAGAAGCGATTGAAGCTATAGCAAACAAAGTCACACTTAAAACACTGCCCTAAGGGACACCGTTTTCCCACTCAAAGCGGTCAGAGAGCACGCTACCACCTCGATACTTAAAACAACGTGGAGAAAGGAAAGACCAAATTAAAATGGGAAGACAACCACGAAATCACCATTCGTGAAGCTGCTCGAGTATAAAATGCCTCCAAATTGTATCGTAGGCCTTCTCGATAGCAAAAAATACACCCATAAGGTGATGACGGCGCATGGAATCCTGTTGTTCAAATGTTTGTGTAGCTTATGGGACTTAACTAGGGGGTCATCAGTCCCTAAACTTACAAACTACTTACGAACTAGCTAACACTAAGGACGGCACAAATATCCATGCCCGAGGGGGGATTCGAACCCCCGACCGTAGTGGCCGTGCGGACCGTGACTGGAGCGCCTCAGTCCCCTCGGCCACCGCGGCCGGCAATCCTGTTGTCTAGCCGCCTCCAGAAAGGCCAAGTAATCGAAGGTGGAACGATATCTCCTGAACCAACACTGGAAGCGAGTAAGGAGCTGCCTGGATTCCAACTTCCAGACAAGGCGGCGTCTGACCATTTGCTCTAAGGTCTTTCCCACGCAACTAGTGAGCGCAACACTGAGATAACTGCTTGGGCATGTGCGATCTTTCCCGTGTTTTAAAAAGAGAAATTAAAATTGCTTCTCTCCACGAGTCAGGAAAGTGACCCGACGACCAAATGACATTAAAAAAATTGAGGAGGATTTTTTTTATTTCGCAGTGTTAGGTGCCGCAGCATACTGTAGTGGATTCTATCATTGCCAGGGGATGTATCACAAGCCGCAAACAATGCATAATTCAGCTCCCACAGTGTGAAAGGGCAGTTATAATCCTGATGATCAGTAGACCTGAAGTTCGAATTGCCCCTCTCAGCAACCACTCTGTGGCGCTGGAATGCCGGATCCTGACTGACAGTGGCTGTAACATTGGCGACATAGATAGCCATGGTCTGGGCATTGTCTCGCGGGCTGGTTTGGAGAATGCGATTCCCCATTACAGCAGCCACTGGACACCTCCCTCCATTCCCAGAAATCCTTCTTATGGTCTCCCATACTGTGGAACTCTTAGTGGAGCGGGTAACGGTACTCAGGAACCGTTGCCAAGACCTCTTTCGACTCTCTCTTATAATTTGGCGACATTTTGCCCACAGGAACGCCGCAAGGTTGTCCGCAGTTGGCCGACTCTTAAACCAACGCAGAGCTGCACGCCTGGCCCTTATTTCAGAGCGACAGTCAGCACTCCGCCAAGGGACCGTCTGCCGTTTTGGGTGTCCCAACGACAGTGGCAAAGATACTTCAGCAGCAGTGTGGATCTTTTGAGTGATACATTCCACTCACTCCTGGACACTGTCACGAGTTTTCAGCTCAGCGAGTTGGCTGAACACTGTCCAGTCGGCTTTACTGATAACTCATTGAAGTGGTCTGAGGTCGGGTTCTACTCTGTCTGGCAGGTGAAGCCAGATGGGAATGTGGTCACTGCCATGCAGGTCATCGACCACTTTCCATTGTGTAGTGTGGGCGAGGGCTGGAGAGCAAGGTGAGAGGTCTATGGCTGAGAACGACCTCGTTGCAGTATCAAAGTGTGTGGGCTGTCCTGCGTTTAATAAATGTGTGCTCGATGACAAGAGATGCCTCTCGGTTGCTCGACCCCTCGGGCAGGCACTGGCAGAGCCCCAAAGCACGTTTGCATTAAAATCATTACAGAAGATGATTGGATGGGAAAGATGTGTAAGAATTTTTTGGAGGGCCGCTACAACAAATATGTCATGAAGTTTCATACAGAGGGAGCACACTATCAAACGGTGCGCACATGTACGGATACTGCAACGGCTTGTAAATGTGTGGTGAAAGAGAGGGACTTATAGTGATAGGCCGTATTAGTAAAAGTAGCCACTCCACCTCTCGCTCTCTCTCTCCGCAGAGATCGTCCTTCTTGTGGATCATTATCCACCTAGCTCTGGGTTTTTAGTAGATTTAAAGTTTTTCTCTTGGAGGCATATACAGAGCGTTCTACCTTGAGTCAATAAACGTAGTTCCTCCACATGTGTCCTGAAACCCTGCAAGTTCCACTGCACTACTAGAGCCGTTTATCACGGGGGTTGGATCTTTACCCTCTCTTTCTTCCTAGAAGGAGGCACTGAACGTGGTGGAGGTTCAGAATTGGGACGAGATGTTTGCCCCTGAGGGTTATTCAGCTCCATGAGGTCTGGAGCCGGGTCAAACGAAGCATCAGGTAGGATAACTTCGACGAAGTCTGACAGTTTCATTACTGGTTTC
This sequence comes from Locusta migratoria, assembly GCA_026315105.1. Classification (NCBI taxonomy): domain Eukaryota; kingdom Metazoa; phylum Arthropoda; class Insecta; order Orthoptera; family Acrididae; genus Locusta; species Locusta migratoria. Next base: position 458,902,344 of record CM048755.1, read on the forward strand.
CCCTGTGACTGCGATTTGCTGGTGGTATTGTTAGGTTTAGGTTGCTTGGTAGTGGATACGGAAGACGTGATTGCCACTGTGGTGGTGGTTATAGTGGTGGTGGTGGCGGTGGCGGTGGCCGCGGGTTCTGCAGTAAGAAGTACCACAGTCTCAGCAGAGGCAATATCTGTACCTTTATCGGCTGTTTTCAGTGGGGATACGGAAGACGGAGGGTCTGCGGCTTTACAGGTGCACTGGCAAGTGCATGTGTTGGTGCCTACACTAACAGTCTCCGTTTGCGTGGAGGTATCAGCTCTGGCAACTGGCTTTTGCAGTACAGAAGCGAAGGAGGTGGTAAACGCAGGAGCTTGCATGGCCTTGAAGGTCTTCTTTGGTTCTGCATAGGAGATACGTTGAGATGTTTTCATTTGCTGTATCTTCTTCTCCTGATGGTATACCGTAAAATCCCTACTCCAGAATGGGTGATCGCCTGAAGACTTAACATATTTCGTAGGTGGAGTACAGTCAAACTCTTCGTGTGCTGTTTTCCCACATTTTACACAGGTATCTTCTCCGTTGCATCCCAAGGTGGTGTGCCCGAAGCGCTCGCACTAGAAACAGTACATTGGGTTACGGACATAGTGTCGTACATTTAAGCGTAGAAAACCTGCCTTAAAATGCTCAGATAGTCAGGGCTATTTAAGGTGAGGATGAAAGACTTTGACTTAACCAGTTCAACATCCACATATTCTGCACATCGGCTATGCCTTCTGCTGCCCATTGTGCCTTCAGTTCATACACTGGGATGTTATTCAGATCCCTCCAGTAGACTACGTCCTTACTCAGGGTACTGCGTAGCTCTGTTTCAATTAGATATTCCCGAAGACTCTTTGTTGTTTGAAGTTTGGACCCCTGTTGGAAAGTTGATGTTTCTACCAACAGGGTGTCATTCCGCAAACGTTTTACTGATGTTAAGTAACCAGCAATTCCTTCGAGACCTTTGTTTATATAGAAGGGCGATACCTTTTCAAACGAACCTTCTTTTCTTTTCACGACAAAAAACACATTCTGGTTAACAGCCTGTGTTCTGTTACTCTGAACATGACATACTTTTGAGGAACGCAAATCCGGAGGACTGGATACCCTAGTCCTCTTTATTCATTGGGCGTTGGTACCCCCCCAGTGGTACACCCATCCCACTAGGAGGTTGAAAATTACTCGATAGATCCAGTTTGGTCCCACGAGTAGCTAGGAAACTAAATGTCCGCCTAGACAGAGCCTCACATGGCTAGGTAAGTCTTATACAAATGATGTTCGGCAGTATCCCCACAGGTTCCTCGGTAGCGACTGTTCCACCTGAACAGCTATGCATCCCATCAGCACGTAGCACACCTTAGGAATGAGACTTTTTTATAAGCGGTATTTCCTGCCTCGCGATCCGGGCGGTCAAGAGAAGGTCCCCATTCCCTGGTACATACAACGTTCCACCGCCGCGCCACACGGTGGTCATTGAAGCGTGCCCATAGGTTACGGTGTCAGAAGACCGGCGGCGCATACGAGTCCCCAGCTCAGGGTCCCTGGGTTCTCCAAGCCCGTATCCAACAAATGAATGCTGAGCCACCCGAGGGGAGAATCTCTTTGTTGTTGTATTCTATAAGATGACCGGTGCCAAGACAGTATTTTGCAACAGCGGATTTGCTTAGCTGTTGGAAGCGTGTGTGACACAGTTTTCTACTGTCCTAATTGTATGACCAATATACGACATGCCATAACTGCAGGGAATACGATAGACCCCGCCGTACGCAAACCAAGATCATTCTTTACGGTCCCCAACAGGGGATTTATCTTGGAAAGTGGTCGAAAAACACATTCCACATTTTTTCCGCAAAATACGACAAATCCTGTTCGAAATGCTTCCTGTGTGAAACAGAAAGGACAGGTTATTGACTGTTGGTAAAAATAGAAAAGAAATCTGTTGTTTGTGTTTTGCAGCCTCATTACGCTAATAATATTGTTCGAGCCATGTTGTTCAATGTAAAATTTTTACATTTTAACTGGTGTATAAAAAGAGGGTCAACTACAAAATGTGGTTTCTATAGAATGATATTAGTATAACCGCGCGGGAGTGGCCGAGCGTGCTAAGGCACCTCGTTTCTGTGTGAGTGGGCACTCCAAAAAAATTGTTTGTGAAGCTTATGCGACTTAACTAAGGGGTCATCGGTCCCTAAACTTACAAACTACTTATGAACTAACTTATATTAGAGACACCATAAACATCCATGCCCGAGGGGGGGATTCGAACCCCCGAACGGCCTCGCGCATCGCAGCTTAGCGCCTCAATGCGCTCCTCCGCGGCAGTGGCCACTCCCCTCGGAGTTTCGATTCCTTCCTGGGTATGGGTGTGTGTATTGTCCTTAGCGTAAGTTAGTTGAAGTAGTTTGGTTCAAAATGTTTACAAACATTCACCCTGAAATATGAATGAAAAAAAATTATACTTGACACTTCTCTACCTATCGCATCATGACCACAGTTATTAGCAAAACACATCAGAAATCATGTAATTACTTTTGATTCCCCTAAGACGTAATAAAATTGATATCTGGAACAAACGGTCTGTACACAGAGGTGGAGGCAGTTCATCAGATTGTTACATTAATTAATGAATCAAATGTTTCAAATGTTTGTAAATCTATCGGACCAAACTGCGTGGTCATCAGTCCGTAGCTTACAAACTACTTAAACCTAGGTAAACTATCCTAAGGACAACACACACACCCATGCCCCGGGAAGGACTCGAACCTCCAAGGCGAGCAACCGCGCGCTCCGCAGCGAGACGCTTTAGACCGCTCGGCTACTCCAACGCGGCACATTAATTAATGAAAAATAGTCTTTCACACACATATAAGTTGAGGCAAACATGGGTATAACGTTTTCAGATTCATTATGAAGATGTGCAAAGTCTTTTTAAGAAAATACTTCGTAGAGCTCCTGAACAGATTTAATGCAATATAATTTGTTTTTTGATAGAAAAGTACAGCAAATCTGTAAGTTCCATCTGCAAATGGACAAGATCCTTCAATAGTTACAGCAAGCCGGCCGCGGTGGCCGAGCGTTCTGCGACGCGTCAGCCACAGTCTGCACGGCCACTAGGGTCGGGGGTTCGAATCCCCATCTGGCATGGATATTTGTGCCGTCCTTAGTATTAGCTAGTTCATAAGTAGTTTGTAAGTTTAGGGATTGATGACCCCGTAGTTAAGTCCCTTAAGCTCTACAAACATTTGAACATTTGAGTTACAGAAAATTGTCTTGAAAACCTCTTAAAAAGGTATACGACGTTGGCAGTATCCTGAAAACGACTTGGAAACAGTCCTTGTATTTTTTCCTAAACTAAAATTAATTTAAAAAAAATTATCATCATTTTCTTTATTGCCAGAAAGTTTAGGATAATTGGCGCTGGCACTTGGAAAAATATCGCACCATAAGGCGTAAGAAGTAGAGCCGCATCGCTGTGCAAAATGAAATGTCGCGCTGAAGCGAGTACTTCCGAGACGAGTCGACTAAAGGCGAGCGTCAGTTGTCCCGCCAGTCGCTGGCGGCACGCAGGCGCACTACTGCCCACCACATCGACGCGCGATTAGACGAGCAGGGCCGCAACGGACGCTGCGCCTGTCGTATGAAGTGCGGGCGGAAGCTGCTGCTGTGTCACGGCGCTGGCCCTCAGCGAATTCCACGAATCAGCGCAACTGCTCGCGCAGTCAGCTGCGTCAGCGGCCGGCCTTGGCACTATATTTTGCGTGGGAAATGAAAACACTGTTTATAAGCTCGTAACTAACTCTCTCCCACACCACATTTTCCCATCTTCTTGGCGCATAGCGCTCTGTAATCGAACAGGGGCGTACAATACGGAATAAATTCACTGATCTAAAATATAAAGCAGAGTGTCCGTATATTTGTACGTGTTGCATACAAATCTACAGTTTTGTTCCAATCTTTACGAAATTTTGTACACGTAAGCTTCAATCCATGAGGACGGTCGCCGTAAGTGTAAGAATCACATACGATATATAGTTCACGAGATATGACGTCATAAACAATGAGATGCGCGAAAAACTGCTGCATTTTGCGACAAGGCTGCTCATTTTCTCCTAAACCATTGGACCGATTTCAAGTAAATTTGGTACACACATTACTTACCGTGAGGTAACAATTGCTGCATGGTTAAGAATCACATACGGCACATGGTTCAAAATATACTACGTCATAACCAATAGAAATCGCAAAAAATGCCATATAATGCGGCGAGATTTTCGAAATACACTGTATGAGTATGACAGTACTTAGCGACTTGCAACAAACTTTAAACATAATTTCAAACCTTTATTAAACTTTTTCTCGCTGGCAACCATAATAAAATGATGAAAGGAAAAAGTTTCTCGCTTACTACTTTTCCGCTGTTTATGAAGTAAAACTACGGCTCTCGGTGTGATATTACAATTTATAATTTGTACACTACAAATTGTAGCCGCAGGAAATTTTACTGACAGTATCAGTATACACCCATAAAGTTGAGTGTACCTTCTAAATTGTATTACAGTACGACACGTAGCTCATGAGATATCAGCACATAAACAGTAACGTTCGTGGAAAAACGCCCCACCCCATCACGCACCAAGTTTTAATCTATTACTTCTTTACTACTAATTGTATTCCCAAGAGATTTTATAGACATACAGCCCTTATACAAATGAATATATACCTGAAAAATGGCAGGGATAAATGAATAAATAAATAAATACCCGGGCAACGCCGGGTTTCCAGCTAGTGATCTATAAAATGAAAGGGTATACAAGCCTCCCCACTTAATCTTTTCACCCCAAATACAGCTGGAACAACGATGGACATTGACAGACGACTTTCACCGGCAGGAACGTGTTTAAAGTAAGTACTACGAGACCGTCTAAAAATTATTAAATTTTCAACTCAAACTTGTGTTATTATAAATGGACTCTCCATATATATTTTTATGCAATCAATAGCACGAAAAATCACAGAAAGAATGGCGTTGTTTGCATCCAAATACGTCAATTATATCACGAGGAAATGCGAAGCGAATTTGAGCCTTGATATAAATGAAGAGCGCAGACAGCGCATGACTGCGGGTAGGCGGCTGTCTTCACCCTTCGTTTATTTCAAAGTCAAATTCGCTTCGTAGGCTCTCGGGGTGTAATCTGTGTATTGCGATGCAACTAACGACAATTCTTTCCGAGTTGTCATGCTATTTTGTGCATAAAAATAATATGGGGTAACCATATCAACATATAAGTTTGTGTTGATAATAATATTAGTTTACTTCTTAGAATGTGCCTCAGTACTTAATATCATATGCCTCTGCACTACGTTCATGACCATGAAAGTCGTTTATCAATATCTATTGTTTTTTCAAAAATATTTGGGATGAAAGTTTGAGTGAATACCCTGTATGTAACACTATTCTAGTTATAACCAGTCCACGTTTGATTGGAGGTAGTACAAAAAATTCAAATGTTTGTGAATCTAAAGACTTAGAAAAACTTACAAACTACGTAAACTAACACCCACAGCCATGCCTGAGAGGGGACTCGAACCTCTGACGGTAGCGACCGCGTTATGATGTAATGCACAGACTCGCTTTCACAGAGGCGGTATTGGCCGAATCGGTGGGTTGAGGAAGGAACTAAGTAACTTTCTCTTACTTTTCAGAATAGACAAGAAACTGTCACATCGTTAATTTATACAAGAGAATGTGTTCAATTTTCACAGATTGTACATCATTTGCATGCGACAATCTATATAAAATATTCTTCACATTTCCTGAAAGGTATAACACAAATAAATTTAGTTTTGTAACACAGTTCCTTTCTCACCTCGACAAGGGAATTTAGCCATTTTCGTGTTCATAACTTATTCAAAATTACACATTTGTGTTCCAAAACTTAAATTTGTTGAGTAACTAATTGAAAATTAACAACAATCTGTAAACAATTAATGCTTAGAATTCGACGGGCTGAATCTACATCTACATAAATATTCTGTCATTGAAGTGCATGCCAAAGGGTTCATCGAACCGCTTTTATATGTCCCTACAGTTCCATTCTCTAATAGCTGGCGGGAAAAAGGAACACCTAATTTTTTTTTGTTTTCGATCTAGGAACACCTAATTTTTTTTTGTTTTCGATCTGATTTCTCTTATTTTAGTATTATGATCATGTATTCATATGTAGGTGGGTGCTAACATTGTTGAAAGAAATGTAAATAGATCTCATTTGAACGAATAAAAAGCCTTTCTTTTAATGACTTCCACCCCAACTCATGCATCATTTTCGTGACATTCTCTCTTCGAGAATACAAAATGAGCTCCCCTTCTCTGAACTTCCTCTAACTCGTCTGTCAGTCCCAACTAGTATGGATCCCACAATGGGCAGCAATATTCCAAAATAGGACGCACAAGTGTTGTGTAAGCAGTGTCATTAGTAGACCTCAATAGTTCATATTACAGTGGGTCTTCACTTGTGGTCGCCCATTTCAATATATCCTCAAGCAGAAGGTCAATGCCTTCTCCGTGGATGTGCTTAACCACTTTGTGAATGTCCTTGATTTTCTTTTTACTGATTAATTTTTCAAACACAAAACAAAACGAAGAAAGTTTGCCATTTGCTAGGTTAAAATAAGTTTATGAAAGGGTGGGCAGTCACCACTCTGGGTTTCGTTTATTCATAAAGAAATTCTTTGAACATTTAGAGTTTGACTTAGAAAATGTTTTATTTGGCGAGGCAACTTCAGATGTGCCTTTTCATTCACTGTGCGTTTTCCCGTTTATTTCTTTATTTTTTTATGACAATGCCAACTGCCTACATCTATCTAAATCAATTTGCCTTCACTTTACACCATAATAGCTTCAGCGTGAGATAGAACATTCGGTATTATTGCGACATACTCTCTGGGCGTGTAAACTCAGTCACTTTTCCATATTTTTCTTTTCGATGTTCCAAACACTCGGTCACAAAGTAAAAACGAGTGTTCTCTTTGGGAAAAACTGTGAATGATTTCTTAAAAGTTTTTTCCTGTGTCTCTTAATGCATTTATTTTGACCGTGTGTTCCATCTGAGAACATTTGCACTTCTGTAACGTTTATTCTTCTGTCAGTTCATTTTCGTTTGTTTGCATTTCGAAACACGGTATTCAGTACAACAACGACAATGACACATTATGAAGTTGCTGCTGCTACAATGCGCGAGGCCGTTCCCCGTCGGGGGTTCGAATCCTCCCTCGGGCATGGATGTTTGTGTCGTCTTTAGTATAAGGTAGTTGATAAGTAGTTTGTAAGTTTAGGGACTGATAACCCCTTAAGCTTAACAAACATGTGTTACTGCTGTGTTACGGCTGTGGCTGTCTACATGGTAATCGACCGCACAGTCTGCTGGTACGACGTTATGAACCCTGGAGAAAGGAACATAGTCACTGTTTGATCCCTTTCTTTTCAGTTTGTGATAAATCTTCTTGTGTTTCTCCCACAGGGAGAATCCGAATATAGTTATATTCATGGCAATAACGTGCGCGTTTCTCTGTTTAGTACATTTATGTAAAAAAGATGAAAATGGCCAAAGTGACTTAGTTCCTCGACCGTTGCTTGACAGTAAGGTAGTGTCACACAATTATTTTTCCGCCACTTTGGATGCGAGTTCGCAGTTGAAATGTAGGGGACTTACTTACTGTCCATGGGTTCTACTGATAAGTAAAAAATAAACTGATAGATGCCTTTTTCAGTCAATGTCATGTCCCACAAGGGATTTATATAAACTATTAAAAATTTGAATATATATGACTGGATGGGAATTTGTTTCCTGATTCCCCACGGTGCGAGTCCTGTATGCGTGACGCTGACCTATCACTTTATTAATTGCGTTAGAGGACATATGGACGCGGAACAAAGCCACAGCATCGTAAACGTACTGCTGCGTCGTGCGTAATTTAATATGAATGAAGGTCTGCAAATATTATGACGTAATGCTATTTCAGTTGGTGAAATCGTTATCAAGCGAGCTCTTTGCCCAAACACGAATATTAAACAGGTAGAGGTTGTATGACGCCACAAAATCATTTATTTCTATGGCTGAGTTGATCAGCTGTAAACAAAAAACTTGTTCTGATATACAGGGTGAAAAGTATTTAAACCGACAAACTCTGGGAGGCTGTAAGGGACTCCAAAACAAATATTTTTCCCTAATGTCATTTTTTCCTATGCGGAGTTTTTAAACCGGTAGAGGGAGATTTCACTGGCGGCAAATTAATTAAACCACAAACACTTTTCCATTTTTATTACCAAGAGAGAACACACAAACACAACCCAATTTCAATTACAGTACATTTTCAAAAATGCCTTCATTGACACGTAAACAAAGGTTACACCGTCGGATCATATTCTGTCTGACACGAACAAAACCCACAGGAGTATCCTGAATTGTACCTGCTGCTGATAGTATCCGAGTAACCACATCCCATTCTGATGCAACAGGATTTACGCAAACAAGATTGCACATCTCTCCCCACACAAAAATGTCCGGAGGGGACGTATCTGGGGATCGAGCAGGCCACGGTACGGGACCACCTCTGCCAATCCACGTTTCTGGGAACCGTAGGTCCAGGAATCGACGCACACGACGAATGAAATGTGCCGGCGCCCCGTGCTGTTGTAACCACATGCGCTGTATTATACCGAGCGGGACGTCTTCCAGCGATTCTGGCAATGCTTTGGCGAGAAAATTGTAATAGTGCCTGCCATTTTATGGCCTTGGTAGGAGGTACGGCCCAATCAAACAGTCTCCAACAACTGCGACCCACACATTAACGAAGAAACGCACTTGATATGCGCTAGTAATTGTGGCATGTGCGTTATCCACACTCTAAACATGCGAATTGTGCATGTCGAAGACTCCATCCCCTAACAACTGCAGAGCGTAATACGCCCTCCCACCGGTTTAAATACTCCGCGTAGGAAAAAATGACATTAAGGAAAAATATTTGTTTTGGTGTCCCCTACAACCTCCCAGAGTTTGTCAGTTTAAATACTTTCACCCTGTATATAATATTTGTAAGTACGATATCTTGTCGAAACAAGGCATAAAATTGGCTACTACTATCTCATTAAAACAGTTGTCCCAAGAATTATGGGATATGATCATCTGATCATAAAGGCATCATACAGTGCCACGGTGGAGTGGCCGAGCGGTCTACGGCGCATTGCTACGGAGCGCGTGGTTGCTCGCCGTCTGAGGTTCGAGTCCTCCCTGGGGCATGGGTTTGTGTGGTGTCCTTAGGTTAGTTTACCTTAGTTTAAGTTTTTGAAAGCTACGGACTGATGACCACGCAGTTTGGTCCGATAGATTTACAAACATTTGAACATTTTTTTAGTTAAGTCCCATAGATTTACAAACATTGGAACATTTGAATTTGTGCCATGCAGCTCTGAAAATAATACATTTTGATTTACTAATATAGGTTATCGGCAATATTCATCTTCAGGGTATCTAAACACGACTCCAATAACCTAGAACGAGACAGGTAGTATACGTATCTGCTTCTTAACTGTTATTCAGCTATTAAGCAATGACGGATTGTAGATTTTTGATTGGGGCGGTCTTGACTCAGTTTAGAATGGGTTTTATCAGGGTAATCATACACCAGGAAATTTTTAGTACAGTCTTATACCCTTCATCCCCTCTGAATCCGCTAGTGCTGCTAAGACTTCTGTGTTATTACTGTTAACATGTGGTTTCCTATATCCAATATGAATTTCCACTATTTTAAGCTTAGAGATATGAAAGTTCTCCAAAAAAAATTAATTAAGAAATGAATTTTAATTAAGATTGAGATTTATTTTTCAATAATGGAAATTGAATGTGACTGCGAACCTGTTAATAGGTGTTTCTCGGTTGTGCTAATCTGTGTTCCTCGTATCGTATCTCTGCTTTGTGTCTGCCTACAGTGTGTGAAGCTTAACTATTTTATGATTTTTTTCAAAAATATCTGCTACTAAGTCCAATAAAAAATTAATAAAACAACAATCATCTTCTGTTTACTGTGAAAAGTATCTGAAAAAGTGAAAAATAAAGCTTTACTGGTACATAGGTGGTATATGCAAGCTGATTCTAGCCATTGGTAACAAAACATGTTCAGACTGCGATATAATAGAAATCAATTTAAAACCATATTGACTGATACTGTAAATTGTTAAGGTTGAGATGTATGTAATTTTGGTCCTACCTGTGCGCATTGGATTACACATTTGTGACACTGCTCTGGTACTACAGCAAAAGCCACAAATAATCCCAACTATAGTATTCGCCGTGGTGCAATGCGATTCCATAAAGAAACAAAACTTCCACTATATCCATTATGTTTCATAAAAGAGAAAATAATATCATTTGATGCTGATAGTCTAAATTGCTGCGTCAATGCCTCCAACTACTTAAATATAATAATAAATAATGTAGGAAGCATTGCATGATATCTGGGAGAGTGCGAAAGCGATGCAAATGTCCCCTAAGAGGACATAGCCATTCAGTAGCAAAGAATTTCCACTGTGATCACAAAGCACACACCTTTCAGATGCTTCTGCATCTACAACTACATCTACATCTACATACATACTCCGCAATTCACCGTAAGGTGCGCGGCGGAGGGTACACTCTACCACTACTAGGCATTTCCTTTCCTATTCCACTCCCAAATTGAACGAGGAAAAAAAGAATGCCTATATGCCTCCGTACGAGCCCTAATTTCCTTATGTTGTCTTTGTGATCTTTACGCGAAATGTAAGTAGGCGGCAGCAAGATCGTACTACACTCAGCTTCAAATTCCGGCCCTCTAAACTTACTTAACAGAAATTCACGAAAAGAACGTCATCTTTCTTCCAGCAATCCCCAATTGAGTTGCCGGAGCATTTCCGTGACACTCGCGCATTGGTCGAACCTACCGGTAACAAATCTAGCTGCTCGCCTCTGAACCGCCTCTATGTCTTCCTTCAAACCGATCTGCTGCGGGTCCCAAATACTTGAACAATACTCAAGACGTGGTCGTACAAGCGTTTTATACGCGGTCTCCTTTACAGGTGAAGTACATCTTCCAAAAATTCTCCCAATAAACCGAAGTCGGCTGTCCGCCTTACTCACAACTGTCCTTACATGCTCGTTCCATTTCATATCGCTCTGCAATGTTACGCCTTGATATTTGAACGACGCGACAGCATCAAGAAGCTCACTACTAATGATGTATTCGAATATTATAGGATTGTTTTTTCTACTCATGCGCATCACCTTGCATTTTTCTACATTGAGAGCTAGCTGCCATTCTTCGCACCAAATAGAAATTTTGTCTAAGTCATCCTGTATGCTATTACAGTCAGTTACAGACGACACCCTCCCATACACCACAGCATCATCAGCAAACAGCCGCAAATTACAACTTACTCTGTCCATCAGATCATTTATATAGATAGAAAATAATAGCGGTCCTATCACACTGCCCTGGGGCACGCCTGACGATACACTCGTCTCTGATGAACACTCGCCGTCGAGAACAACGTACTGCGTTCTATTACTTAGGAAGTCTTCCAGCCAGTCACAAATCTGTGAACCTATTCCATAAGCTCGTATCTTCGTTAGCAGTCTGCAGTGTGGCACCGCGTCGAACGCCTTTTTGAAGTCGAGAAAAACACAATCCGCCTGTTGCCCTTCGTCCATGGCTCGCAAGATGTCATGTGAGAAAAGGGCAAGCTGAGTTTCACATGAACGATGTTTCCTAAACCCGTGCTGATTCATGGAAAGAAGCTTTTCCGTCTCAAAAGATTGTGTGCGACAATCTCTCTTTTTCCATCCAGACCTTGAAAGGCCCGGCATTACCGACCAACCAGTCTCTTCCGCAGCAGAATGGTGTCACCGAATGAGAGAGGCACTGCAGTCAGCACACTGGTCTCGCGGGCCTAAGTTTTTGTTGTGGATCACGTAGCACCCTCATATTGACATTGCAGGCCTGTGTGCAACCCAATAGGTTAGCAGCAGATGGAGGCCAGGATAGTCACACATGTATCTCCTACGCCGGACGGTGCTTATGTACGGTTACCTGATATAGAGCCCTGTAAGCCTGGTCTATCCGCACTGCCAAAATGCGCCAGGGGTGTGCAAGAGACGGCGCCAATTCACTTCACATCGCGGGTTACAGTTACAAACATCAAAAACGTGTTGTAGAACCACCATTCTAGGGGTTCATCACTCTTTACATAAAAATGGATTACATACATGCAAAAATTACGTTTAGTTCCCTTTATGGCTGATGGAAACAGCAACTGGCACGTGGTACGACAATAACAAAGATATTCTGAATTTGTGTTCGAGACTGCAGCGTACACCAGTACACCTAATGCGCGGTAACACCCCCTCTTGCACTGTATTCATCGTGGCATACTGTCCACTAGATCATCATGGGACTATCGGGTCATAATATCGCACTCCTCAACGGCGATTCGGCATAGATATTTCAGACTTGTTGGTAGATCTTCTCGTCCAAAAACAGCCCTTTTCAATGTATAAGAGTCATGTTGGTTAGGGTTCATGCCCTATGCTGTCATTATCATGAAACAACGCATTCACGAGATGTTTACGATGACTGTAAGACTTGCCGTTCGCTGAGGTGACTCCTTCACCGAAATACTGCCGATATGGTTGCACTATACGTCAAAAGACAGCACCCCTGTACCGTATATCCGTTTCATTGCCTTCTTCGACCACATGTGGCTTACGGCGGCGCCAGCCGCGGTGGCCGAGGGGACTAAGGCGCTTCAGTCACGGTCTGCACGGCCACTACGGTCGGGGGTTCGAATCCCCCCTCGGGCATGGATATTTGTGCCGTCCTAGTTCGTAAGTAGTTCATAAGTAGTTTGTAAGTCTAGGGACTGATGACCCCGTAGTTAAGTCCCATAAGATTTACAAACATTTGAACATTTTTGCTTACGGCGGCCCCATCTAATTGCACCCCAAAACATTACTGAAACACCGTCTTGTTCCACTCGCTGGACGGTGGACGTTAGGCTGAGCAGTCTGCGTCCAGAAACGCCTCCGACGATTGACTGGTTGAAGACAGATGCGAGTCACATCTGTGAATAGCACCTGATACCAGCTCTGACGAGTCCATTTAGCATACTGTTGGACGCAAATGTACCGAGCTGTATGGTGCCTAGGCATGAGAGCTGGACCGCGCCGTGGACGTCGTGAGTGAAGCTGAGTGTCATTCAGCCTGTTACGTACAGTTTGAATCGAAACACGACGTACTGAGGCTGCACGAAAATCTTTATTGGCGCTCGTCTCAGCACTAATACGAGCTGAACTCTGTAAGTAGCAGTCATGAGATGCCGTGGCAGCCTTTGGCCGACCCGAGCGAGCAAGTTATCGACAGTTCCTGTACCTCTGTACCTCCTCCACGTCCGAACAGCATAGAGTATGAGTTCTAGTGGGCAGGGTGAAGTTGAGAATTTGTATCTGACGGGAGGCGCACTTGAGAAATTACGTGCAGGTGTGCTGATCGCTGTGCCCCCAAGGGTGAAGAGGTAAGCGCAACTGCCTAGAAAGCGGGAGACCCTGGATCGGGTCCCGGGTGGGTGCACATTACAACGGGAATAAATTGTCTACAGGGGGTATGTTAACCGGTCCTGTATCATTTCCTTTCCTCCTCCATGTTGCCATGGATGACGCACAACAGTTTGCGTTTGTAGCGCAATAACAGTGTACGCGAGGGTTATAGTTACTCCCCACTGCACTGTGTGAAGAGTAGAAACTCTGAAAGCTCACCAACCTGTCGTCTTCTATACGTCCCCACGCAGATGATAGCACGCAGGTCGGAGTTCTTGATTGAGGCTGAAATTATTATACTATTGACAGGAACTGATCTAATTACGAAATAATACTTTCTTGTGGGATGCCATCTAGTTTATTAAAAGACTGCAGAAAACCAGCAAACTGCATAACGACATCAACTTGACACAGATTGTTTTAAATGAAATTAAATATAAAGTCATTTCCCTTGATCTAAGATGCTTAAAGAATGTTTCATGACCGCCTACGTATGTGTGTTACACCACCGAGTGCGCGTACTGAAGTCACATGATACTCTTCCGAGTGCCTGTTCTGAACTCACATCTTACTCCTCCGAGTGCGTATACTGAACTGAAGTGTGGCGGCTCGATGCAAGACTGCCTTCGTTCCGCAATTTGGCGCGCAAACATGGCTTCCGTTCATCGTCAGACTGAAATTAATTGTTTTGTTTAATGAATTAGCAATTGTTAATATGTTTTACCTGCCCAGGGCATAGGTTAGCTTTGAGGGGTTTTCTGAACTGAGTTTGACTTTGAATATATTATTAGTTTATTAAATATTAACAAATATAGGAAAGCGTTTTGGCGCGTGACCGCCAGTGCTACAGCCAATCGGCGTCCAGTGCCTACCGCATGGGGACTTCCCTAAAATTCGGGGAGATTTGCCAGTGTCCTTTCCCATGAGAACCCTACCTATTGTACCACCTGTCGTCTACTGGTCCTAACCGGCTTCACTGAAGCAATACTTCGAACTTAATACGATGGCTTTAAGCCAGAAATATTACAACATTTTCAACTTTATGCATTCGCAGTTAATGTCATACATTCCGCGAATATGAACATCGCTTGTTTCACTTCGAGACGTCTAGACACTTCCCTTGATGTGAGCCCCTACTGTCACAAAACAGTAATGCCGACACAATCAAACTTCGCAACTGACCTTCTAGGCGTGGCAGAACTACCGCTACTGCAAGCAGTGTACTTCTTTCCTGGTGTTGTGACGGGAACTGGTCGGCCGACTTAGCCACTCCGCCGCACTACTAAGGCGTGGTTGTTTATGTCTGAGTGCGGGCTGAGTGAAGTTTACGGACAATCTAACACTACGTTTACATGCAACACATCTTCCGGAAGACGAAAACCGATTTTCGTAAACCGTTTTTCGCTTTCGTGTTTACATGGACCAGCCTGAATCGGATTTCCTAATCCACTTAAGATAGCGGCTGAAAAACAGCTGATTCTGTCCCCGATTTAGTCAGCATAATCGCCATTCTTCTTTACTTAAATGCACAGATTCATGCTCAATCTGATATTAATACTTTTATTTCACATTAGTCAATATCACTCTGTCCATATGTGCCGAAAATTCTTACCAAAAGCCCACAATCTGACAAGCCAAGAACGCTTCAAAAACGGTTGTGTTTACATGCGCACGAAAATCGATTGTGGAACTGGAAAACCGTTTTAGAGAAGTGGATTTCCAGAATGGATTTTGGAGTGTTTACATGACCAAACAAAAGCGGAATTGAAAAATCGGTTTACGAAATCCGGTTTGGGAGCCCATGTAAACGGGGTGTAAGGAATTCAATGAACATATTCAACGTCAGTGTTCATGATACCTTGGAACCAAGGTGACGCAACATTTTATTTATGTGTGTATAGTGAGAGCGAGTATAATTCCTATGTTGAGGGTTGCATACACGAGAAATCAAGGAACTGCCGTTACGTTTGTGCCTTACTGGCATCCTTTGTTCCCGCTGTACTTCCGCGAGTAAACGATTCTGACAGAGTGGCGCTACGGTCGCTTTATACTCGTGATCTCGTTCTCTGTTAATGAAACGTGTGTGTTTGCCTTAGCCGACTCAATAGGAGCACGTTAGCACGCTCCGCTGGTCCGTAGCCAGCGACGGAGGTGGTTCGGTCGCGCCTCCCTACATATGACAAACAGCTGTGGTCTCGCTCGTCGTCCCTTCACTTTACGTTACCTCGCTCCCAGCCACGTGTAGTCTGTCAGTTGATTCTGAAAGATTTTCAGAACCTCAATCACGACTTCACATTCCAATATCCTTTGCAGTTCGCCAGTAGTAATTCTGTGACCTCAAGGTAAGCTAGATAACATGTTTTACACCTTTTGATTCGAGTGTTGAGACTTTAAATAAATCATTCTTTTCTGGTATCTAATCAAGCTACAGTCAAATGTTACACTTTGTTATTGAAAAAAAAAAAAGCGCACTGACGTGTTTTACGGCCCACTTTAGATTTGTATTTTTATAAGTTTTTGCAAACACTTTGTACCAAAATAATAATCTAAATCATAAACAATTAATTAATAAGAGTGTCTGAAACCCTTTTAGGGAAAAAAAAATAGTTAGTGGCGGGTTCCGAACCACCGACCATTAGCGTCAATAGTCCAACGCCTTGCCCACTACGCTACAGCTGTCAATCGAAAGGCAAGTTCTTCAATCTCATACTACTGATGGCCGTTCTTAACTGATGCTAATATGACATTTGTAGACACTAGATTATCATTTATCGTAGGAAGAACGATATATTTTTGTTAATTCCTTAGTGTGCCATTGCTTTGAAATGACAACGTGTAAGTTACAATAAGAAAATCATCAAATACGCAACGCAAGATGGATGGCGTATGCCAGAGAGAGTTCTGGGCGAGGAATGTCACGTGACATCTCCAAACGGCTGGTTTTCGTTAATTCAATGGGGGGTGTCAAATCTCCGTTATGTTTGCAAATATGTCTCAAACGATACGAGATATGAAAAAAACGTAAGGGAGCTAAGTTGTAGAGAATTTTCTCCTCTACCAATTAGGTTATTCAATTTTCGCATCAGACGAACGGTTCATTTGCAATTACAATTATATTACAAACGGCTTTTTTTGTATTACTACCGTATTTTTTGTCCGAAAAATTTGAAACAAGGAGGTTCTGGTCTCTGGCGGCCTACAATCATCTCTGTAAAATTTGGTGCTGATCGGTTGAACGGTTCGTCTTAAAAATAGGGAACACGTTACGGACAGACAGACAGACTGACATACATCTCAAAATCGCCGTTATTTTTGCAAATATCTTTGAAACGCCACGAGATATGGAAAAAACAAAAGAGAGCAAAGTTATAGAGAATTTTCTTCTCTACAAATTCCGTTATTTCAATTTTCGTGTCAGATGATTAGTTAAGCCGGTATTTTCATTTAAATTTCGAGCTGTCAAAAGACGGTCGCAAAGGACCACTTTTAGTGTTACTACCGTAACCTAAAGTGGGCCAAAATGGCGTACCTACTTACTCCTTGTCTAAATATATATGTTATTCTGATTGATACAGTATTAGACAGTAATATTTTTCATAAATCGTTTTCAATTCCAGTAGAGCAGGCATGGCCAAACACCGCCCTGCGGGCACGGGCACCTTTGCCTCGCCCCTGCCCCACTGTGCGCAGCAGCGTGAGGGGCAGGAAGAGGAAGAACGCAAGGTAAAACTGCATTTTATGCGTCACCGGATAGCGCTCGCACTCGCTACGTTAGGAAAGGCAGAGCAGCCAATCAGGCGTCGAGTTATGCCGGCCAGTAAGATTTATTTGACGTTGAACAGAAAAGGTGTATGCTCTTTCGAAACCCATTTACGGTAATTTGGATGAACGCTCGGAAACGACAAATATTTACGGTACTTACAGGAAGTGTAATTTGTCGATCGTGAAAAACTTTTACGTACACCGCTTCGATTTGTTTACATAGTACATTGTAACGATCTTTCTTATGGGCCGCGGCAACGCCACTCCTAATTGGCTGCTCTGCCGTTCCTAAACTAGCGAGCCCGAGAGCTAACCGCTGACGCATGAAATTCTTTTTAACTGTCAGGCAGTCTCCTTGTAGAACGCCAAGCAGTTAACGAGCAACACTAACTATCTTAAATTGATGTCGTATTGGAAGCATAATGGCGTCATCTTATTGGCCAACAAACAGAAAATGTAAGGAAGCCACATCATTCAATATGGAATTGGAATACAGTAGTTTTTCGTGTCGTTTGAAGGCCATGCGAAGTGCTTATTATGTAACCACACGATTACAAGCTGGGAAAAATACTCATTGGAACGTCATTACAATACCATGCACAGTGACAACATCATGCAGTTGTCTGCTGAAGACCGAGAAAAGATGGTGAATGAAAAGAAGGCTGCCCTTAAGGAAATTTGTATTACCGTTCTTCGACCACATTACAGAGCTGCGCTTCCTCTGTTACTTGGTTTACGTTGGATCTGACCGCGGGACAGTCCAGCGCAGAGCAGTGCTGTGCGGCCTCACTCTTCCGCAGCTATCTCTCTCGCTCGGCTGCCGACACTAGCGACACACGGTCGCGGCCGGGCGGTGAACTACAGCGTACTGCGCCCGCGGGGCGCGGGAGCGCCCGTCGAGCGAAAATGTTGGCCATGTCTGTACTAGATAATTGGGGGGGGGGGGGTTGATATTAATTATTTATGGGTAAGTTCTGTATTACTGTCAATCTCGGCCAAGATGATCTTCAGACGATCACGTATGTAAAAGGTGGTTTCAAAACCGAAACAAGGGGAGTAACGGATATTAATAATGAAGAGGGAACTTGCACACGCAAATGGAAACACAAAAGAAACGTGCTGTTTATGGGTTAATGGATGATACCACGACTCGTCGACGTAGATGTTTCTGAGGTCTAACGATTCAATGGGTGGTGTCAACCATTCCGATCAAATGATGGCGATACCCGATTCAAAGAAGGATTCTTAAATGTACAGAAAACTGTGAATAAATTTTCTGCATTTATACCTATAAAATGGATATAACTGGGCGGTCTGGGACTCAATGTTACCGATTGCACGGCCGATCCTGTCGGAGATTCGTGTTCTCCCTCTGGCATGGATGGGCGCGTTGTTCTTAGTGTAAGTTACTTTAAATTAGTTTAAGTATTCTTTTAGTCTAGGAACGGATGACCTTAGCAGTTTGATCCATTAGGGTTACAAACATTTGAAAATACATATAAAACACATAAAAAGTAGGCCAAAAAAGGCTTTACGATTTGTCTAATTCAGTAACAAAATCCTTAATTCCTCCTATTACGTAGACATCAACTATCAGTGAGCCTTTAAAAATTAAAAACTCGGAACAAATGACTCTGATCATTCCCCCGACACAATTTGGGAGACTGCAGTGGTATGATAGCGTTATGCATAACAACCTTTCCCCAGATTAGAGTTGAGCGTTCCTTCAACATTATAGCCATTAGAGACTGAAATTACAAATGCAGGACCATAGAAGAAACTGTAAGTAGGGGAAAGATAGATATCGTGTAGAGGAAAATAAAAGAGACATTTGGAGACAAGAAAAGAAGCTACATGAATATAAAGAGCTCAGATGGAAAACCAACACTAAGAAAAGAAGGGAAAGCTGAAAGGTAGAAGGAATATATGAGGTCATATACAAAGAAAACGAACTTCAGTGTTATATTGTAGAAATGGAGCCGCGGCGGAGTGGCCGAGCGCATTCAGGCGCTATTCTCCAATGCGCGAAGCCGTTCCCCGTCGGAGGTTCGAATCCCCCCTCGGGCATGGATGATTGTGCTGTCTTTAGTATAAGTTAGTTAATAAGTAGTTTGTAAGTTTAGGGACTGATGACCCCGCTGGTATGTCCCATAAGCTTTACAAACATTTTGTAGTAATGGAAGAGGAAGTAGAGGAAGACGAGATGGAAGATACGACACTGCGAGAAGAATTTGACAGAGCACAAAAAAATTCGAGTTGAAACAAGGATCCTGGAGTAGATGATGTTCCGTCTGAACTGTTGATATCGTTGGCAGAGCTAGCTGTGAGGAAATTATTCCACCTTGTATACAATATAAGGCTTCGAGAAGAATATGATAATTCTAATCGCAAAGAAAGTGTTAAAATTACAGAACTGTCAGTTTAATAACTCAATGATGCAGAATACTAACACGAATTATTTGCAGACGAACGGAAAAACTGATGGAATCCGACCTTATAAGAATCTAAGTGCATGAAAGTGACGCAGTGGTTGGGTAGGAAGTAAGACAGGGTTGTATTCTTTCCCCACTGTTATTCAATGTACAGTGAGCAAGTTGTGAAGGCATGCAAGGATAAATTTGGAGAAGGAATTAAAAAGTTCCGGGAGAAGGAATAAGAACTTTGCGGTCTGGAATTCTGTCAGAGGCAGCAAAGGACCTGAAATAGCAATTGAACCGTGCGGACTCCCTCTGGCATATAGGGAGGAAGGAAGCTTGGAGTTTAACGTCCTGTCGACAGCGTGGTCATTAGAGACGGAGCTTACGCTCGGAGTGTTTGAGGAACGACGTGGAAGGAAATAGGCCGTGCCCTTTCAAAGGAACCATCCCGGCATTTGCCTGGAGTGATTTAGGGAAATCACGGAAAACTAAATCAGGATGGCCGGAGGTGGATTTGAACCACTGTCCTTCCGAATGCGAGTCCAAGTGGCTCATATATTTTTTGTAAATCTAGGGACTGGTGGTCCCAATTAGAAACATTTCTGCATATGAAGAGTAATTGAACGGAATGTATGGTGTCTTGAAAGGAGGATATAAGATGAACATTAACGAGAGTAAACCAAGAGTAATGGAGTGTAGTGTAAAAAAAATAAGGCGATACTGAAGGAATTAGATTAAGTAACGAGGCAATGAAAGTAGTAGAAGAGATTTGTTGTTCAGGTATAGACAATAACTTCTGATGGCCGAAACAAAGGAGATACAAAATGCATAATGACTATAGGAAAAAAAGTTTCTGAAGAAACGAAACCTATTGATATCCAATATTAGAAGCGGCGGAGCGGCAGAGCGCATTGAGGCGCTATGCTACGATTCGCGAGGCCGTTCCCCGTCGGGGGTTCCAATCACCCCGCACGGTCATGGATGTTTGTGTCATGTTTAGTATAAGGTAGTTCATAAGTAGTTTGTAAGTTTAGGGACTGATGACCCCGCAGTAAGTCCCTTAAGCTTAACAAACATTTGACACAACATCCAATATTAATTTATGTGTTAGGAAGTCTTTTCTGAAAGCATTTGTCTGCAGTGTGAGCATGGGAGGGAAAAGAGGACGACAAAAGAGTTCAGACAAAAAGATGATAGAAGCTTTTGGAATTTGGGGATACAGACGAATGATGAAGATTAGATGGGTAGATCAGATAACTTTTAAAGAGGTGCTTAACAGAATTGGTATGAATAGGTGTTTCTGGCAGATCCTGACTAAGTAAGCACATAGGTTGGTGCAACACATTCTGAGACATCAAGTAATCCTCAATTGAACGTGAGAAGGAAATGTGTAGAGTAAACACGTAGAGGGAGACCAAATGTTCAAACGTTTGTATAGTCTATGGGACGTAACTACGGGGTCATCAGTCCCTAAACTTACAAACTACTAATGAACTAACTAAGACTAAGGACGACATAAATATCCATGCCCGAGGGGTGATTCGAACCCCTGACCGTAGTGGCCGTGCAGACCGTGACTGGAGCGCCTCAGTCCCCTCGGCTACCGCGGCCGGCAGAGGGAGACCGAGAGACGGATACGGTAAGCAGGTTAAGAATGATGCAGGTTTGCTGGCCGCGGTGGCCGAGGGGACTGAGGCGCTCCAGTCATGGTCTGCACGGCCACTACGGTCGGGGTTCGAATCCCCCCTCGGGCATGGATATTTGTGCCGTCCTTAGTCTTAGTTCATAAGTAGTTTGTAAGTTTAGGGACTGATGGCCCTGTAGTTAAGTCCCAAAGCTATACAAACACTTTTTGGATGTAGGTTGCCGTTCGTATTCGGAGATGAAAAGGCACAGATATGCGGTCACTGGAGTATACAGAATTCCTTTCTGGTTGCATCGCACACATCTGGCGCGTGCTGCCAGCGCAGATAGGCCACGTGCTTGCATGGAACCGATGTAGTTACCGTGGTACGATCCTAAAACACTGCAATCTTCACTCACATCATTGTTTTTTGTGGACAAAGTCGGTTGGTGAGCTTCTTCTTGTTAATCTCTGTTACTGCACTGCTGACAATACATTCTAGTAAATGATTCTTTATACAGATTCATTTGTAGTCCTCTGTTTCCTCTGAATGTAAATATCAAGCCCTCTCCTGGATGCCGTCTGAGCTATTTGGTAAGCTTGTGCCACAGTATCAGCCTGCATACTTCAGCGTTCTTAATTTGAGCTTTTTCTGTTTCATGATGTCTCCGATATAATACTGTGTAGCACAATGCGATCCACAGTTACAGATTCCATGAAATCATATTCCTTTTGTTAAGATACGTAACGTTAATGCTATGTCATGTAAGAGAATACAACGTGCACTATGAGCGCGGAGCGTATTTAATTATACGCCTGTTCTCCACACTACCAATTATCTCATTCCTCTTGCACTGAATCCGACTCCTGTCACCTCGGATTATGCACTGACAGATTCCTTCCTCGGAGTTTCTCGCTGCATCTTCCTCACATTTTCTGACTCTCTTCTTAACTAGTATCGCACTTAATTATTTCTAATTAGTAGATCTACGGGCGTAATCCTAATGTTATGAAAAAGGCTCGTGTAGAATTGGTACTGGATGCATCTGTAAATCTCCATGGCATTATCCTCTGCACTCTGCTTGCAGTTTGGTTTAACTACTTCTAGCCTATTCTCCCATACAGAAACACACACTCATGCATAGTAGCAAGTATTGCTTTTTAATTTTGTCTCATGGCATTCGGAGGTAGACGAAACGTGTTATGTGTAATCGTAGTTTGGTTCATTTGATACGGAGGTAGTTTTCAGTTGTTTTCAATACGGTTTAGAAATTTAGCTTCTTGTTAACAGGTGACCCCAAGTTCATCGTTTGAGAGGTACGTGTATACGACTACTCTGCAGTTCATATATAAGAACCTGCAGAGAGTCCATTTGACTGCTTTCAGACAATTACTCTACCCTTCAGTTATCGAACAGCATGCAGGAAAAACTTGCATCTATCTGTACGAGATTTGGTGTCTATGATAGTTTCTCACTATGTAGGTAGGCGTCAGGAAAATATTAGAAAGCGAAACTTTCTGATGCACATTTTGTGTCAAAATCACACCTCAACAAAAATCCCGTTCCATATAACGATTCACCCCCAAGTCGGGTATCACCTCTGTGACACGGTATTCAATATTTCGCAGTATAACGAGGGCGAGTCAGTAAATAAGTTTTAAACTGAGGTAGATGTGCCAGTACTGCGCTCTGTGTAGTGCTATTTCTCTGCCACTATGGCATATCCGTCTTGTGGGTTGCGGCAATTTAAGAAACCAAATAATGTTACAGCTCAAGAGCGTCACTTACAGGATGCAAACGCTGCCACAAAAATTCCAAGCTCCGGGCTTTTAAAGCCTTCTCGAACGATGGGACGAGTGTTAAATTTACAGGTGGACTGAGCTGAAAAGTAAAGCAATTTTAAGGCTTGTAAACGCAGTACTGGTGTGTCTACCTCGGTTAGTGAGTTATTTACTGACGCACCCTCGTGTAAAACAAGCTGCCGTTCTTTGAAATTTTTCCATCTCCTCCATTAAAGCCTTCCTGATAAGTATCTCATATCGCGCAGCAGTATTCCTGAAGAGGACGTACAAGAGTAACGTAAGCAATCTGTTTACTATACCTATTGCATCTTCTACATTTTCTACCAATCTTTGGTTTGCGTTCTCCAAAAACGTTTCTACCTTTTCTCTCTAATTTAAATTGTTCTTAATTGTAATCCATTGGTATTAATATAAAGCAAAAACCTTTATATTTGTGGTTTATATTGTAATCGAAATTTAACTGGTTACTTTTAGTATTCATGTGTATTATCTCACACTCTTCATTACTTAGTCAATTGCCACTTTTCGCACCGTACCGATTCCATTTATAAGTAATTTTTCAGTGTGGTTTATCTTCGGATGAATGTACTTGAGGATAAACGACAACATCAACCATAAAGAGTCTAAGAGTGTTCTTCAGAATTCCAACTAAATCTTTTCCATAGGTTATGCATATAAAAGAGTCAAAAAAATTTCTAAATGTTTGTTTAATAAATCTAAATGTATATCAAAAGAATAGGGTGATAAGAAATGGGAGTGATATCTTCGTTGGAGAAGACAAGAAACGCTAATCGACTGACATAGAAATTGAAGAGGCATACTTGATTGTTTGGAGAGGCTCAGAACAAAATGTGGGCATATACTTATGTCAGATTCCATCCATCGACCATGAGATGGAATCAGAGATACAACAGAAAGCTATCGATGAAACATCAGCTCATTGGCACGTAGGTTCCGTAACCGTACTGTCATAACTGCAGGAGACGTAAATCAATCAGAACCGCACTGGGATAATTACAGATATGTAAGCGCCGAGCCTGGCAGGACATAAAGAAAGTTAATTCTACATGCTTTCTTGGGAAACTACGTGAGAAAAACATTTCGGAAACCTACTCAAAATGAGAATATATTTGTTCCAATAGCAAAAACAGACCTGACCTTTGTGGCTGTCCAGGTTGAAATCAGTATCACTGGCCAAGATGACGTTTTATCAATAATTATAATCGAAGTACAAAAAGCATCTGAAATCAATAGAAGTAGCAGAAGTCTGCCATTTTAATCGGAGTTTAGTTCGGTCTATATCTGTGTCTTGAAGGCCAACCGCCTCTTATTTCCCCTTCATCATCTACGTCCCTTGCCCTCTACTTTACCCTTTCGTCTGTTCTATATAGACTCCAAGTACACCACTTTAATATTATGGCTTCTATTCGTGCCATATTTGATTTATTAAATTTGGTTGCCTCATCGTGAATTTCTCGCTCGGGGGATATCGAAATTCAGTGTTCAAACAATCATGTGTGCGTACAGGATTTCCACTTTACTACTATTATTATTGTAATAAATCAGGGAACAGGTTGTGTGGAGTTTGGAGACGGCTAACTGCAGCTATCCCCGCAGCGGCCGGCGCCGACGCGAGATCTCGTGGAGGAGGGATGGCAGATGGCTTCTAAAGTTTGCATAGGGATTCGGATGGCTGACTGCCGACACCGCAGCCGTCTAGCGCCTCCGGCCGCCGGCTGTGTGCCAACTCGGAGCTGCTGTCAATCTTCACTCCTGTGCCACACACGGGAGCTACCATTGCAGAAGCAGGCCTGAGAAAAACATACATCAAAAATGTTTTGCATCGCCCAACAAACAAACGTTCTCTCGTACTCTATATTATGGTGAACTGGTATTTATAACTAATAATCTTCCCATTTATTAACGAAGAAAACCCAACAAACCATTTCATTTTTTTTTTAAACCGCACCTAAATCACCTTTCTTGAGGCAAGCCAATTGCGTAACAACCTCATTCAATAAATAGTTGTATGCTAGCGCCGGCCGCGATGGCCGAGGGGACTGAGGCGCTCCAGTCACGGTCTGCACGGCCACTACGGTCGGGGGTTCGAATCCCCCCTCTGGCATGGATATTTGTGCCGTCCTTAGTATTAGTTAGTTCGTAAGTAGTTTTTACGTTTAGGGACTGATGACCCCGTAGTTAAGTCCCATAAGCTATACAAACATTTTTGAATGCTAGCCTGCACGCTACATGATATGCTGCCCAAGAGTTCATCTGACCATTCTTCAAAGGCAATCTTGCTCAACTCCTATAGAATTGGTTGGTCAGAAGATGCTCGTACAGCTCTTTTCAATGTATACCAAGCACCTTCAATTGGATTCATAAGTGTGAAAATACAGGCCAATCCAATCGTAAAATATCGGCACGACTGATGAAATTGTTGACGTTACCTGCACCAAGAACATGGGAATCGTTATTCATAAAAATTGCATTCTTCCTTGAAATCCTGATAAAACTGTTCAACGATGGATTCTAAGATGGTACCCTTGTACTGCTGAACCTTGATCTTGCCCTTGGTAGGCATAATTGACGTTTGAGCTCTGCACATAATACCATCCCCGAGTATCATTGGTCTATCATCTTGCTGTACTCGATTGACGGCATACCTTCGGCAAAGCAACATACGAGGTTCCCTTCCCACTCGAGTCTGCTATCAGACATATGAGTAACGTAACTGTGAACAGAACTTTGGGACAATTTTCCACAAAAATGGTCAAATGTTTGTAAATCTATGGGACTTAAATACTCTGATCATCAGTCCCTAGCCTTAGTGATTTTGGGCCCAACTGAACATGCTATATGGTGTGAGGGTTTAGGGCAGAGACTCTCCATAGCCGTCTAAATCTAAAAGAATTTTCGTGGCATCTGTTTCGTACATTCTGGCTTGACACTTCCCCCCCCCCCCCCCCGGTAGCTTTCAGAAAGTCATTGGTTAGCATGGCGGCAGTTTGGTCGACGTTCGTCGGTCGAGAAGTCGCCGATACCAGTCATCAGGGACAATCGTTGCCCTAGGGCGACCAGTACGGGGCAAGCCATGAACACTTCCTATTGTTTGAAAACGACTGAAGGTCCTTACCACATCACTCTCATGACTACTCTCCTTGCATTGTCACTTGACGGATGTAGTTGTTGACACAAAGCAACAATCCATGTGCGTTCAAACGCTTGTGCCGATCCATATCAATGTATATCTAGGAGGAGTGTTTTATGGTACATACAGGTAAGACATTTTTTGATGTATGTACGTTATTGAGAACAGCACATACGTTTCATTCGGAACTGAACTATGAATTACGTAGTTAATAATTATTACTAGCTACACCCGCCCACGCTATTCTGTGACTCAGTCTGATATGAAAAGAATTGGAAAACAAATTAACTATTTAGAAATTAAGATTATTTATCTCAGTTGAATATTTCTTATGTGTTATGTGCATTTATTCACTGTTTTGCCCAAAATTTCTGTTGAAGTAAATATTCTCTTAACAGCAGTGGAAAAAGGAGTAAAATGCTATGAAACCAGTATAAAATTTAAAATTCTACCATAAATAATACGGGTACTTCGAGAATTAGCAATTCTCGCCCTTGCAGTTATAAATTTGAAATTGTTAAATGTTTATTTGCAGGAAAACTATCAAGCCTACTAATTACTGTGAAGTATGTTTCTAATGTAGAATTTCAGCGTGCAACTAACAACGCAAACAGAATTTTAATTTAAGCAAATGTTCAAATGTTTGTATAGCTTACGGGACTTAATTGCGGGGTCATAAGTCCCTAAACTTACAAACTACTTATGAACTAGGTAACACTAAGGACGGCACAAATATCCATGTCCGAGAGGGGATTCGAACCCCCGACCGTAGTGGCCGTGCAGGCCGTGACTGACGCGCCGCAGTCCCCTCGGCCACTGCGGCCGGCTTTAATTTAATCACTGTGTAAAAAGTTGTACGAATGAAAGGATGGCAATCTAGGTAATTAGGTGGCGTCAGTTGGCATGCTTTTATGTGGAACAGAAGTAATATTAGAGGTTAATGTCCTGACAACAGCACGGTCATTAGAGAGGCACGGATTGGGTAAGGAAATCAGTAATGCTCTATCAAAGGAACCATCCCTGCATCTGCCTGGAGTGATTTACGGAAATCACGGAAATCCTAAACCTGAATGGCTAGAGTCGGGTTTGAATCGCCTTCATCCCGATCTTAGGAGGGGATCTACGATTTATGCTATGAGGTGCGCAGAAGGAGTTTGGCGCAGATTTCGTTTGAGGACTTTTAGCAGAAACCGGGAGGAGAAATGTGTGGTTACTGGGCCATTTCAGGCAGCTTGATATTTAAAATTCTTCAGCTCCAGCGGGGCCTAGAATTTTTATTCCAGTACAGTTTGGACTATGAATATTTTGAGCAGTGTAGCACGTTGCCTCTAGCTTCGACTACATTCAGATGTTTTTCAGCTAACGTATTTATTTTATATAGTGACTATATGAGGCTCGAGCTATCACTCATACATCATAGGAACTTGCGTTTATCACCAGTCTACTGATAAACATAAAAAGAAAATCTTTTCTATTTTAAATATAAATCAATTGTATTTGAGTACTTGATTTATAGAAACACCTACAGTCTACCTAAGAATTATTGCTGCACGGCCACTACGGTCAGGGGTTCGAATCCCCCCTCGGGCATGGATATTTGTGCCGTCCTTAGGATTAGCTAGTTCATAAGTAGTTTGTAAGTTTAGGGACTGATGACCCATAGTTAAGTCCCATAGACTCTACAAACATTTGAATTATTGTGACTTCTAAAATTTTCCCGGCGTATTTCTTCTTCCACTAATTTTCGGGTGTGCAGCCGGATCCCATTGACATTCTGCAACGATATTTCGGCTCAGAGACGTCCGGCCATCTTCAGGTGAGTAGGCAACTACTGAAGAGCGCAGGTACGTTCGCGGTATTTATACCGAGTATTGCGCATGCGAGATACTGGGCCGAAATATCGTTGCAGAATGTCAATGGGATCCGGCTGCACACCCGAAGACTCCAGCGTATCTCGCATGCGCAATACTCGGTATAAATACCGCGAACGTACCTGCGCTCTTCAGTAGTTGCCTACTCACCTGAAGATGGCCGGACGTCTCTGGGCCGAAATATCGTTGCAGAATGTCAATGGGATCCGGCTGCACACCCGAAAATTACTGGAATTTGAATTATTGCTGACAAATCGTTAGAACTTATTTCTGTTTTATATGTATCACATTTAATACGGATTCACCTAAGGAAGATTTGGTCTGTACTTAGACAAACGAAGAGAGGTAGATGTAAAGCACTTTTTTCTCTACTATATAGTGGGTGCCTACTATATGAACCTTTCAGTGGCAATCGATGCCATAATAATTTCACCGTGTGTAACTGAAGATCCAGTTGCGTATGACACGAGGGGCATTGAGACGATACACGTGATCAGAGCTCTCTCTTTTTGGATCTGTTTTATTGCTACCCACTGTGACGCAATACACCTATAAAAGAAATGAATTCGCAATTACGAATATGAATCAGTATCAGATGTATGATTTAATGGCGACAAACGAAAATTTGTGCTGGACCGGGAGCCGAAAACGGATATTCCGTTGGTCGCGAGCGGTCGTGTTAACGATTGCGCCACGGACAGGACGTTGGCGCGCAGGCCACCCCCGCTTAACCGCACGCTTCCCCTCCCACGCCGCTGTGTTGCCTGAGCGGGAACGTTGGCCGAATTAATTACAGCGCCGCCGCCTGCGCGGCAGAAGCGTCGCGTTCCAAACACGAAACCAACCCGCATACGGCTAGCTTTCATATTACGCCGTATTAAGAAATTCGGAAATAAATGAAGCTGCAGATAGCAAAGAGTGGTTGTATACCGTTAATGAATTTTTTATACAAAAGAAAAAAAGAATTAATTTTACAATTATTGATATTTTTTCTGTTCTTTCGGACATGTCCGAAAGAACATGTACCATTTGTTGACATTAACAGCCATAATTTTACGAATTCGAATTTTCAAACATATCGACCATTTGAGGACTTTGAAATAAATTCAACGGCAAAATTGAAAATTTGTGCTAGACCGAGATTCGAACCCGAATTTCGCGCTTCAGGCAAGCGGTCGCCATTAACCAACTTTTTTATTTTTATCTTTCTTTTTTTTTTTTCGCCCACTTTAGGTTACGGTAGTAACACTACAAATGGACCTTTGCGATCGGCTTTTGACAGCACGAAATTTAAATGATAATAACGGCTTAACCGTTCATCTGAAACGAAAATTGAATAACCGTATTTGTAGAGGAGAAAATTCTCTACAAGTTTGCTCTTTTATATATTTTCCATATTTCGTATCGTTTCATTGATATTTGCAAAAATAACGCCGATTTGACATGTCTATCTGTCCGTAACGTGATCCCACTTTTTAAGTCGAACCGTGCAGCCGATCGGCA
Organism: Locusta migratoria; assembly: GCA_026315105.1. NCBI lineage: Eukaryota > Metazoa > Arthropoda > Insecta > Orthoptera > Acrididae > Locusta > Locusta migratoria. Next base: position 458,932,112 of record CM048755.1, read on the forward strand.
CCAAATTTTACAGACATAATTGGCCGCCAGACGCCATAACCTCCCTTTTTCAAATATTTCTGACAATAAATACGTCATTAAACCAAAATAAACCGTTTGCAATGTAATTTTAATTCCAAATAAACCGCTAATCTGACACGGAAATTGAATAACCCAAATTGTAGAGGAGTAGATTCTCTACAACTTTGCTCTCTTGTGTGTGTGTGTGTGTGTGTTTTCATAACTCGCACCATTACAGAGATATTGGCAAAAATAACGGAGATTTGACACCGTGTCAAATGTCACGTGACATTCCTCGCCCAGAATTATCACTGGCATATGCCATCTTGATATGTGTGTTTGATGATTTTCTTATTATAACTTACGCGTTGTCATTTCAGAGCAATGATGCACTGAAGAATTAACAAAAGTACGTCGTTTTTAGTTCGATAAATTATAATCTAGTGTCTAAAATGCCATAGTAGCAGTTAGCTCCAATCAACAGTACGAGAATTAAGGAACAGTTTCGTAATTGTCCGCTGTAGTGTAGTACGCAGTGCATTAGGTTGTGATACACGAGGTAGGTAGTTCGAAACCCATCACAATAATTTTTTGTCGCCTTTTCTCCTAAAGGTTTTTTTTTTCTTTTCTTTTTTTTTTTTGGAGAAATCTTATTAATTATATAGAGCTATATTCTGCATTGTTTAGAGTTGTGCAAATGTAAAAGAGCTTCCTCTAAATTTTTCGTTTGTTCTGTTTCGTGAACCTGCTGTAAAATACGTAACAACGAATTTTCTAAGCAATTATTCATTCCTTATGGAATATGTTGGAAGTCGCTAATTAGAAACAACGCGTCTACTAAAATGTTTATCTTTCGTATCGTTACTATGGACGCTTATAAAGTAGATTGTATTACCTTTTCTGTATATCAGACATGACTTTGTTGATGTTACTTTTTCCTACGCTACAATAAAAGCCGCGGTGGAACACTCGAGCGCAGGCCGGGCGCCGTGGTTCAGCGCGCCCGGTCAGGGGGCTAAAAGTCCTCTGTAAAAAAAAAAAAAAAAAAAAATATGTTTGTGCCGTCTTTAGTATAAGCTACTTCATAACTAGTTTGGAAGTTTAGGGACTGATGACCCCGCAGCTAAGTCCCTTAAGCTTAACAAACATTTGAACATTTTGAACCGCGTCGGCAACCCTCTGACCTGGGGCACTGAGCCACCGCGCCCAGCAAGTTCCGAACGTCTAACTTCGTGCATCACAGAATAATTCGCCACCCATTACGCTATGCCGAACAGCTGCGAGAGTAATCCGCAATTCTCATACCATCTATGGCAGGTGGTACCTGTTAACATACCATTTTTAAATATTTGATTATAATTCATTGTCCTAATAACGACGTATTTTTGACAATTTTCAGCGCGACATTGCTTTGAAACAACATCGATTGAGTTATAATAATAAGAAAATCATCAAATACACAAAGCATTATGGCGTATTGAAAAGAGAATTTCGGGCAAGTTTTCGGTCGAGGGATGTCGCATGACTGATTTAAGAACGCCAAATGTACGCTACGTTCCTTCCAGGCTATAGTCATTAGTAACCGGTACAGGCAAAGAAAATAAACTTAGAATAAATTACCAAAGCAAGACAGATGATAATATTTGAACGGAAGAAGATAATGAAAATGTGGGAGAGAGATTAAAATAATAGCTTACAGAGGCAAAAGTTAAAAAAGAGTATGTTTTACGAATCTGAACTGAAATATCAAATAATTTTGGATGTTTGTTAAAATACGGTCAGAAAGAATATTTCGTATTGGGTGCATAGATATTATCACAATAGTAGAGTCGGAATCGTACAACCCATAATTTTTATTATTTAAATGTTCAATATTTTTGTCCGAAATGATTGAGGAATATCTTAAAACTATAAGCAAATCTAAAGTGGGATGTAAAACACGTCAGTGCGATTTTTTATTCTTTTACGGCCTATCTACCCTTATAGCCTTTCCTTGCTGTCAGCTAAAACGCCTTTATCGGCGAGCTTCTAATTTACAATGTTGATGCATAAACTCTTATGTTAGCTATGTAGTAGATAGATTAGTGACATTGGATAAAAAAAATTAAAAATTTGCAAGCATTCGTTGCTCTTCCAAAAGATTGAAAATCAGGAGGTAGTTACTTTTCGTGCTTCTTTGCAGTTGGGTATAAATAACACACCTTATCTTCGCGATATAAGTAAACGAAACAGTTATACGAAGATTAAAAGTAAGATCCTTTGTCTGTTGATGTGGGAGAAGACTGTTTTCCTCTTAGAAAAGAAGAAAAAATGTGATTTTAGAAAGTTTTCCAAATTTGTCGCGAATAGTATCTTGCAATTCCATTTCAATGAAAGCAATTCTGTTAATAAAGATAGGAAAAATAAATTCAGTAGTTTGCTATAAAGGATTCTTCCTCCTCTTAATGGGTGGCAGTTTCTCTTGAAGGTCACAACATGGTAATTTGGTCGTCATAAAATAAATTAACACTACAATGGTCGGGTAGAGTCTTACAGATACATATTCCCGGAATAGGCAACCCGCACGCCAGCGGACCTACCCATTTTATTGTTAATTTTCATGAAATAAATTTAATAGTTGCTACTATTGTAATACTTAGATGTTTTTCTCTCGTTTTGTTTACTTATTCGCAGCAAAATCTGAGGTTAATCAGAGCTAATGGTGTATTGTTGACCTTGTATCTCACTTATACAATGGGATCAGCAATGTTCCTAGTGACGCGACCATTGCGGTGTGAAACAAAAACAAGTCCAACTTTGTGTCAGTACCTGTACTAAACTCAAATGTTCAAATGTTTGTAGAGCTTATGGGACTTAACTACGAGGTCATCAGTCCCTAAACTTACAAACTACTTATGAACTAGCTACTACTAAGGACGGCACAAATATCCATGCCCTGGGGGGGGGGGGGATTCGAAACCCCGACCGTAGTGGCCGTGAAGACCGTGACTGGAGCGCCTCAGTCCCCTCGGCCACAGCGGCCGGCTGTACTAAACTCTGTAGGAAACAAAGAAGAATTAAAATAAAATGTGAAATAAAAACACTCTGAAACCATAAACGGAACTTCCATTCTCAGGGGGAAAAGTCCCTGTCGTAACTAGACACCATTACTCAGTTAAAGAATTTGTTGAGCCTTCTCTTTGGAGAGGTAGATTTCATTCACGTACAGTAATGAATGAAATTAAAGAAATGCATTAAAAATAAAATAATAATTACATATACTTAACAATAATTGTCTTCCGTATAATATATTACCGATTAAACTTGACGTACTTTCTGGTATCCATGAATTAAGGCAATTGAACGAAAGTTCGCAAACATTTCTCGATATCTAATGTGAAAATGGTTTTCAAATGACATTCCTATATCTATCCCATATGCTAAATTGCATCACTTTGTTGAAGCTCTTGGTCAATCAGTTCGTTGGCGGACAATAGGTCGACGTGTTGTTGACATTTTTATGGGCGTGGGATGCTGATCTGCAGCATCAATGACGCAATTAAAATCACCGCCAGACATTATGGGACTGGTTTTAACCAAAAAGGGACAAACATGACGGTTGTAAAACGTCGCTCTGGCAGGCCTGTTGTCGATTCCTAATGACGCTTATATGTTAATCAAGCCAACTCTCATAAGGTACATGCTGTTACGCGGCCACCTGGTAATAACTAACATCCTCCACAACAAGTGTGTCCTTGTAAAGAACTGCACGGCCGCGTTTACTGTCACTGTCCGTTGTAAATGATATAGTCAGTGACATTATTAAATATTTTCTCAGATACGTCTTTCCACAATACCAAAGTTTTATTATTATTATTATTATTGCTTATGGGACTTAACTACGGGGTCATCAGTCCCTAAACTTACAAACTACTTACAAACTAGCTAATACTAAGGGCGGCACAAATATCCATGCCCGAGGGGGGATTCGAACCCCCGACCGTAGTGGCCGTGTAGACCGTGACTGGAGCGCCTCAGTCCCCTCGGCCACCGCGGCCGGCACACGAAAGTTACCATACTTTAAAAAATACATTAAAGACAACACATTATGCATGGCGGTGATTTTGCGTCAAAACCAAATTTCAATCTCTCTGTTTGAGGTGAAAGTCTTAAAACAATGCACGATCTAGGCGGCAAGTCTACAGTTGGTAGTACAGCCTGCATAAAGTTCGCAGCAAGAAGACATACTGCAGGCCGCGGTAACCGCGGGGAATGAGGCGCTCCAGTCACGGTCTGCACGGCCACTACTGTCGGGGGTTTGAATCCGCCCCTCGGGCATGGATATTTGTGCCGTCCTTAGTATAAGGTAGTTCGTAAGTAGTTTGTAAGTTTAGGGACTGATGACCCCGTAGTTAAGTCCCATCAGCTTAACAAACATTTGAACATTTTTGAAGACATACTGGCCTAAAATTAACACTGACAAGATAGTACATAGAGAAGATAGTTATTGGTGGCAACTACTTTCAATATAATCATTGAGGGGTTACATTGTTTTTGAGCTTCCGCGCAATGGCTGCGCCTTCCCCCCTCCATTGTCGTCGTTGTTTGCCTGGACTGTATCCGTCAACGTGGCCTTTCCGCCTGGCCGGCGAGCACCAATAACGTCACGGAGACCTCACGCGAGCGTTGCGGCAGCTTTGTGCTGCCTTGTTCCACCTTCCTTTTGGCTGACTACGTCACGGTACTCAGCTCTTCCTTTAGGCGCCCTGTCAGCTCGCGAATGCGTCCCTGTCGCACTTTGCTACGCTACGTGCGGTAGGGAGCAGGGGACTGCACTCACTGCCTCTTTCTGACGCCTGGCTGAGCGGCGCGCTGCGCCAATTCTTATCATCACTGCTCTTCGCTTTATTCTTTCGCCGACGTCATTTCCGGGTTTCAATCGTGACCTCTTCAAGCAGTGATGGAGAGATAAATTGTCATCCACCGGATACTTATTTTCACTCGAAACAGAGGCGCCGACTTTTGGAAATCAGTGTGGGTGCTCTATATAACGGTTTACAAATGTTCGAAACCAACCCTCCCGAAAATCATGTTCATGCATTTTTGAATGAGCAATACTTCATAAAAGTAAATAGGCAGTTGTCTGGCCTTTTAAAGATAGAAGGAAGAAGGAGGAGGAAGAAAAGTAAAGCATGGCTGCATTAGGACTCTACAATAGAGCGATCTAATTGGCCGAAGTGGATATTTCGATATAAGTAACACCCCAAAACTTCTACACGACCAATGAAATAAATTTTCACTGTACACTAATGTAACACTTTTTGTGCGAAGCTATTCTTTCTCACAAAAGAGTTTGGTAGAACACCGTCACCAAGGTTTAAAGAAATCTTAGAAATATTTTGAGATTTTGAAGTCCGACATCAAATTATTTTGGTCAGTTCCAAGCAAGAGCTGTATACTTCATCGAAACTTTCATCACTTCGACATAACTTCATGACATCTCTGACAGTATTATTATAGTCCAAGATTTTTTTAAGCCTGAGAGAAAAGCATTATAAATTTCAACTGAATCTATAATTTTAATAACAAGGGAAGTGACAAAGATAAATGAAAAACGTTTAACTTTAGCATCAGCATCAGATTCTTCAAGCTAAATTCCTGAAAGAACACAATTGAATGTTCATAAATACATACACCTGTAAGGTCAAAAGGACCGACGTGCTTCAGGATGAATAAAGCTAGCATAGTGGCTAAAACACGGACACTCATTACTGCTCGCTTGGGAACCCGCGGACAAAACTGAACATTTCTTTCACGTATGAAATATCGTCTCTCGCTATGGTCACGTTTTGCATTACCTCTGCCGGCCGCGGTGGCCGAGGGGATTGAGGCGCTCCAGTCACGGTCCGCACGGCCACTACGGTCGGGGGTTCGAATCCCCCCTCGGGCATGGATATTTGTGCCGTCCTTAGTTGTAAGTAGTTCATAAGTAGTTTGTAAGTTTAGGGACTGATGACCCCGTAGTTAAGTCCCATAGGCTCTACAAACATTTGAACATTTTTTTTGCATTACCTCTGGAGTCATAAGGTAGGTTTTGATTTTTTCAGATTTTTTTTTATTTATACAATTTTATTTTCCACCTTAATTTTATGTGGGTGCTCATCACCCCTAAAAAGTTCTTGGGGGGTGCACGAGTCCCGGAGCACCCACGGGTTCGGCGCCCCTGACTCGAAATATTATCTCGTGGAGTGGAGACGGTTTCCGTTTCTAACCCAGCTTATTCCAGAACGGAAGACCGATTTGAACAAACCTCCATTCGTTCCTGTACGTCACCAGTACTGATTTCCCACCCAGCTAATGTTTCTGCTACATGAACTTTTTCTGTGTGCCGGGGTTCTGATGTCGTGTCCGCAACGACCTGTCTCATTAGTGGAACAAAGATCCCACTGCCGCTAACGACAGTTCCACTCGGGAGCTGCACTGGACGTCGACGTGGACAGTCCATTCACGTATGTTCTATTGAGTGATATATCCAACACGTTGATGGTTTTCCGATGTACGAAACTTGTGCACGACTGCCTACACTATTCACATAGGAAGTTACGTGCTGCTTTAGGTCAATACTAAAACTTCTAAAGCTAAGTTTGTACCGGTCATCCACCGGATGTGCTTGACAATTTTTCATTTATTACGGCCGAGACGTCACCATTATCTCGAAAGAGTACGTGAAATAATTTCATTGGGACATCCTAGTGGCGCGTTGAATACTCTGTCATTTCGAACACCACAACCCGACGGCACAACATAAACATCATTAACAGTGCCGTTTGAAATTTACGAGTTACAATATATTGAGAGCAAAATTCTCGATGTTTCACATGATATGAATTTCACATATCAGTCTAATGGAAAGGTGTCTACGACGTCTTTTGGCAGTTTCAAATCCTTAAATATCCACTCATTAATATCAAATGCTGTGGGTCGCAGGGCATAATGGGCAAACACCCATTGTACTCTGTTTTCTCTATTAATTGGTGACATGTTCTTACAGTTGCAGAAATGGCACAAAAGAGACACTTGCTCATAGCAAGCCGCTAGCCGCCAAACAGCGAGCACCGCCCGACGAAGTAAACAAGCCCGAGGACGCAGCGATGCCCAGTGCGACGTGCACTTGTCTGCCACCAATAACGTTACCTGGCACGCTTCTCTTCCTGCCCAAATTCTCAACTTATAGCACGTAACGCCCCCCACCCATTAGTTCCATTTGCTCCCAGGCTGTTCTGGATTCCCGCAGGAGATCGAGCGTGCACCCGCACAGAAATAGTCAGTTGCCTGTTGCCGTGGCGCGCAACGGCAACAGACGATGATGATGATCGTGTGGCATTTATGACCGTTAGACCCCAAGTGGGGTCGTGTTCAGCCTGCCTGGTGCAAGTCTCTTTATCTGACGCCACTTCGGCGACTTGCATGTCAATGATGATAAATGATGATGAGGACGACACAACACCCAGTCCCCGAGTGGAGAAAATCTCCTACACGACCGGGAATCGAACCCGGGCCCCCTGCGTGGCAACCAACCACGCTGTCCAGTGGACTACGGAGGCGGACACGGCAACAGACAAAAGTGCGCCAGTACACGCGCCACGGCGCAACAGTGTCACCGAGCGCACCCTGCTTAAACCCCGCGCCTCGCCTCGACTCAGCTACGTCACGAGGCACGCAGGCCAGCCGTGGCCGAGAGAAGTCGCTGGGCCGTTCCCGCCAGGCGCCGGCGCAGTACCAGCGACACCACGGACTACTTGACGTCAGGGAAGTAGACACGAAAGCGGCCTATCACAGTACGCCGCGGTCCGCCGAGCAGCTTCGAGTGTCTCCATCCGCGCCGCATTAAATACCGGCCCTACAGCCACGTCAAGGCGTCCTAGAGCACGCCGCCGTCGCCGCTGGAAGCTGCTGGAGTCTCTCGGCCGTCGTCTCGCCACGCCGCGCTGCCCAACTCCCGGCCACCTCTGCTCTCCACGGAAGGCTACGCCAGGAACGCAGGAACCAAAGGATCGTAATAATTTCTACCTTTCATTACTCTGCTTTAGGAGCAGTTGTATTGCTTGTGAATTTTGGTTGTCACGTATATTGCAATATTTTATTATACTGAATAAACTGTTTATAAGAAGAATTTAAACAAAAACTACTAAGGAGAATTGTTATTTTATAATTATAAGAAGAATTATTGTTTTGATTGTTGTGTGGCTTAGCGCCACTATTTCAGTCAATAAATTGTGTCATGATAGAACACGACTTAGTTTGCATGACACATCACCTGTTGTGGCATATTTTCAATTATTTATATGGCTTTTTTCTTGCAGAGATATTCCCAACAGGCAGTTGACAATTCCAATGCAGACTCATAAATACGGTTGATCCTTTGCAGGAATCCAGAACACACTGTGAACAAGAACTAACGGGTGAGGGGCGCTGTAAGTCGAGAATCTGGGCGGGAAGGGATAAGTCCCTGGATAGCCTAATTGGATCCGACGTGGTAGCTCAGCGCGCTCGATACCCTCTGTGATAAAAACACTGAGCCCAGAACCAGTGGCGCAATCAGGGGTTGAGTCTGGGGGGGGGGGGGGGGCTAACGTTTTAGAAACAAAGCCTGTTGAATTTATTAATCTATGACTTATTTATACACTTTTTATAATTTAACCAATCATACTACGAAAACAACTGCACAAGAAATAAAGTGAGTAGCCTAGCATTAATTTGCAACAGGAAGGGTAGCAACGTGGTGGAAAATGGGTGTATATAATCAGCTCGTAAAATAATTAAGCAGCTGCTATATTACCACCCAAAGATAAAGGTCTTCACAGTTTAATTAACATGATATTCTATGTGTAAAAATGGAACTAAAATAACACTATTCTTGTTCATAGTTTTTGGCGGCCTTCATAATATTCCACTCGGTGGCGCCGCTGACCTGCTAAGCAGCGGGTCGCCTCATAAGAGCAATCGGCATAGCAGTAACAATAGCGGCAGCATCAAAGCTGGTCCGGCGACGTTCAAACTGCTCAGAAAAACAGCAGCAAATGTTCTCATTGGTTGCATGTCACGTTCACTTGTGCTTGGCAAATTATAGTTACGTTGTGATTTATTACATGGTTCTATTTCAAATTTCTGACGCCGACCTGTTTAAAAAGAATAAAAAATGAAAACAATAACAAATAATAGAATTTAAAAAACCTTCGGGAGGTGCATGGAGGGGGGGGGGGCCTTCAGCCCCATTGCCCCCCCCCCCACTGCCTAGAACTCAACAAACACGGACAAAAGAAAGCAAAGAACCAATCTATCCGAAAAAAAAAAGGTTAAGGCCACTGCTGGCCCAAAACAGAAAAATCTTCGGATCCCGATCCAGCACAAGTTTTCACCTTTGTCGTTGAATTTATTTCACTGCCCTTAAACCGTCGATATATTTGAAAATTTATAATTCGTAGAATTAAGTTTGTTTTTTAACTACATTAGACTAGTAATATTGTCGGAGCCTCGTTGTTCCATGTTGTTGTTGTGGTCTTCAGTCCGGAGACTGGTTTGATGCAGCTCTCCACAATACCCTATCCTGAGCAAGCCTCTTCATCTCCACATAAGAACGGCAACCTACATCTGTCTGAATCTGCTTACTGTATCCATCTCTTGGTCTTCCTCTGCGGTTTTTACCCCACACACGTCCCTCCAACGCTAAATTCACAATCCCTTGATGTCTAAGAATGTGCCCTACCAATCTATCCCTTCATTTAGTCAAGGTATGCCAGAAATTTCTTTTCTCCCCAATTCTGTTCAGTACCTCCTCATTAGTTACGCGATCCACCCACCTAATCTTCAGCATTCTTCTGTAGCACCGTATTTCAAAAGCCTCAATCCTCTTCCTGTCCGCACTATTTATCGTCCATGTTTCACTCCCATACAAGGCAACACTCCATACAAATGCCTTCAGAAAGGACTTCCTTAGGCTTAAATCAATATTCGATGTTAACAAATACCTCTTTTTCAAGAACGCTTTTCTACCCATTGCCATTCTGCATTTTATATCCTCTGTACTGCGACCATCATTTGATATTTTACTGCCCAAGTAACAGAACTGATCTACCTCCTTTATTGCTTCGTTTCCTAATCTAATTCCTTCAGCATCACCTGATTTTCTTAGACTGCACTCCATTACCCTAGTTTTGCTCTTGTTAATGTTCATCTTATATGCACCTTTCAGCACAGTGTCCATTCCGTTCAACTGCTCTTCCAGATCCTTTGCTGTCTCTGCCAGAATTACTATGTCGTCGGCAAAACGTAATGTTTTTAATTCTTCCCACTGAACTTTAATTCCTTCTCCAAATTTCTCCTTGCTTTCCTTTATAGCTTGCTCAATGTACCAATTGAATAACATTGGAGAAAGGCTACAACCCTGTCTTACTCCCTTTCCAACCACTGCATCCCTTTCATGCCCTTCAACTCTGACAACCGCTGTCTGGTTTTTGAACAAGTTGTAAATAACCTTACGCTCCCTATATTTTACTCCTGCTTGCTTCAGAACTTGAAAGAGTTTATTCCAATCAACATTGTCAAAAGCCTTCTCCAAATCTAAAAAAGCTAGAAATGTAGGTTTGCCTTTTCTTAATCTATCTTCTAGGATAAGCCGTAAAGTGAGTATTGCCTCCCGTGTTCCTACATTTCTCCTGAACCCAAACTGATCTTCCCCGAGGTCGGCTTCTACCAGCTTTTCCATCCTTCTGTATATAATTCTTGTTAATATTTTGCAACCATGACTTATTAAACTGATGGTTCTGTAGTTTTCACACCTGTCTGCACCTGCTTTCTTTGGAATGGGGATTATAACATTTTTCTTAAAGTCTGAGGGTACTTCACCTGTCTCATACATCTTACACATCAGGTGAAACAATTTTGTCATGGCTGGTTCTCCCAGAGACTTCAGTAGCTCTGAGGGAATATCATCTACTCCAGGGGCCTTGTTTCGACTTAGGTCTTTCAGTGCTCTGTCAAATTCATCTCTCAGTATAGTATCTCCTATTTCATCCTCATCTACTTCTTCTCCCCTTTCTACAATACTGCCGCTAAGTTCATTTCCTTCATAGAGCCTCTCTACGTACTCTTTCCACCTTTCAGCTTTCCCTTCTTTGCTGAGAACTGGTTTTCCATCAGAGTCCTTGATATTCATAGAGCTGTTTTTCTTATCTCCAAATGTTTCTTTTATTTTCCTGTAGGTTGTATCTATTTTTCCCATATTTATACATTCTTATACATCCCTGCATTTGCCTTCTAGCCACTCCTGCTTAGCCATTTTGCACTTCCGTCAATCTCATTTCTTAGTCGTCTGTACTCCATTTTGCCTGTTTCATTTATTGCATTTTTATATTTTCTCCTTTCATCGATTAAATTTAGTATCTCCTGTGATATCCAAGGATTTTTTGTAGGTCTTGCCTTCCTACCTATTTTGTCATCTGCTGCCTTCACTATTTCATCTCTCAATGCTACACATTCCTCCTCTACTGTTTTATTTTCCCCCGTTTCTGTCAATTGTTGCCTAAAGCTCCCTCTGAAATTCTTAAGAGCTTCAGGTTCCTTCAACTTATCCAGGTCCCATCTCCTTATTTTCCTACCTTTTTGTAGTTTCTTCAGTTTCAGCCTACAGTTCATAACTAACAAGTTATGGTCAGAGTCTATATCTGCCCCTGGGTATGTTTTACAGTTTAAAACCTGGTTCCGAAATCTATGCCTTACCATTATAAAATCTATCTGGTATCTCCCTGTGTCTCCTGGTCTCTTCCACGTATACAACCTCCTTTTGTGATTCTTGAACCAGGTGTTTGTTATAACTAAATTATGTTCTGTGCAAAATTCTACCAGGCGGTTTCATCTTTCATTCCTTTTGCCCAGACCATATTCACCTACTATTTTTCCTTCTCTTCCTTTTCCTACTACCGAATTCCAGTCTCCCATCACAATTAAGTTTTCCTCTCCCTTAATTGTCTGAATAATTTCCTTTAGCTCCTCATATATTTCTTCGATCTCGTCATCGTCGGCAGAGCTATTTGGCATATAAACCTGTACTACTGTGGTCGGTGTTGGCTTCGTATCTATCTTGACTACGATAATGCGATCACTGTGTTGCTCATAGTAGTTTACCCGCATTCCTATTTTCTTATTATTATCAGACCTACTCCAGTAATACCCCCAACTGATTTTGTATTTATAATCCTCTACTCGCCTGACCAGAAATCCTGTTCCTCTCTCCACCGAACTTCACTAATCCCCACTATATCTAACTTCAACCTATCCATTTCCCTTTTTAAATTTTCTAGCTTCCCTACCCGATTAAGAGATTTAACATTCCACGCTCCGATCCGTAGAATGCCAGTGTTGTCTTTCCTGATGATCACATCCTCCTGAGTAGTCCCCGCCCGGAGATCCGAATGGGGGACTATTTTACCTCCGGAATATTTTACCCGAGAGGATGCCATCATCATATGTTCATACAGTAGAGCTGCATGTCCTCGGGAAAATTAACGGCTGTAGTTTCCCCTTGCTTTCAGCCGTTCGCAGTAACTGTGTGGCAAAGCCACATTAGCTGATGTTACAAGGCCAGCTCAGTCAATCATCCAGACTGTTGCCCCTGTAACTACTGAAAAGGCTGCTGCCCCTCTTCAGGAACCACACGTTTGTCTGGCCTCTCCACAGATACCCCTCCGCTATGGTTGCACCTACGGTACGGCTATCTGTATCGTTGAGGCACGCAAGCCACCCCACCTCGGCAATGTCTGTGGTTCATGGGAGTGGCGTTGTTCCATATAAAGTCCTTATATTTTAACCGTCTAAACAAAATATAGTCTCTACAATGGAACAAATTATCACATCTACATGTGAAGGGAAAATATTATTACCTTGCACTTCTCGACTGACTGTGTCATGACAACTGTTTTTAACAGAATATACCACAGATTATAACGCTGTGACATTGGTAAAGCATGAAAGACACTTGGCTAGACCTCAACATCTGTCCACACCAGTCTTCAGAAAAACAAAGAGGAAGCTACGCAGGTAATACAGTATGTCTGATCACAGATGTTAATTCCAAATTAAATTCCGATTAAACTTTTAGCAAATCCATATTGATCCATTAATTAATTACTAATATTTCAAACTTCATTGCGCCATTTACAGTACTAAATAAATTTTTCCAGGTCCAGAAACACTACTAATATATTGTCAACATAGAGGAGCATCAACTGGAGGTGGCAAGTTAATTTTTGAATTCTCCCTTTAATTAAAATAGAAAATGCCCAAGATGGTGGAATCTAGATCAGGTTCCTGGCCGATTTTTCAGACAGACGTTGTAAGCTCGCGGTGGTGGAGGTAGACGATTTGCCCCGGTTTGGACAGCCAACCTGAAAGCAGAAATAAGCCCCTGCAGCAGCAGCAGTGCCGGCCAGAGCCGTGCAGCGCGCCACATTTACCCGCCCGAGCTCGCCTGCGTCCGGCCGCTGCGCTCTGCTGCCCGCACCAAGGCTAGTCTAGTGGGGCCCCACTGCACCGCCTGTAGCACACAGCCAGCGAGCCAAGGTGCGCCCTACAGTCCGACACTTGCCGGGTACCCGCCGGGCCCGTGCAACAGCGCTACAGACGGCGCTGCGAGCGGGGGAATGCAGACAGTTCTGAGCAAGACGTTGTAATAATTACAGTGTAGACTTCACGCACCTTTTGAGTTACATACATAGCAGTTTATAAGTTATCGATCGTTATGTCTGAAGTAAATAGCGAACAGGACAGATCGTACCAACGTAGGAGTAGACGATCCGAGGAAGAAAAAAACTACGTTTCCAAGAAACTGGCGGAGAGAATCTACAAGCGTTTACAGAGATCTGGAGACAGCATTGTATGGGACCGTTTTATATTGATTGTAGGTAATGAAAATAAACCTGTGGGATTTGCAGAGTGTAATGGCTGCCGTAAGTTATTGTCGTTCCGTGACGGCAGTACCACTACGCTGTTACTGCACCTGAATAGCTGCAAAGCTCATCTGAATACTGATTTGGACGGTTGTAGCAATACTCCAGGATCAGAAAAATCTTTTGTGCTGGAGAAATGTGTAAAAATGTCTGCAATAGATTTGCGCCCCTTCAGCACAGTTGCGGCAGAAGGATTTTGAGAGCTCCCACAGACTTTGATGGAGATAGGAGCACAGTACCCCACTGCAAGTGCCAAAGACATACTTCCTCATCCTTCTAAAGTTTCTAGGAACGTAAAAAGAATATCAGACGAATACCGTGTGGCTATGGTACCTCCAGTATTGCAGGATATAGAGGATGGGGCGTGTGCATCTACTACTGATATGTGGACAGATGCATACGCTAAAACACATTATTTGACTGTTACGACGCATTCAATCTCCCGAAATTTTCAGTGGAAACGTAGGGTGCTATTCCTTGCAGAGTTCCCGTCTAATGTGGAAAAAACTGCTGCAAATATACGGGAGGAAACTGAAGCAAATATGAGCAAGTTAGGAATATTTACGAACCATTTGACGAAGATTACGTTCGTTACTGATCAGGGGGCAAATGTGAAAAAGGCACTTGAAAGTTATCGTCGCCTTCCGTGCAATATCCACTCTCTTAACACTGTTCTGGGCCACACCCTTAAGGATAACTGGTTGCAGGAATATGGTCATTTTTATGACTCACTAGAAGGAACGAAACATGTAGTAACTTACTTGAAAATGGAGTGGTCACATCAAAGACTCGCGATTGCAGTTTACTGTAAAGCAGCAAGTAGATACTCGCTGGAATACTGTAAATGTCATGCTAAAATCCGTATTTATACAGCATGAACAAATTGTTGAGGTTTTACGTGAATTTGGTAAAATATACTTGTTTGAGAACTGGAATTACGAAGCAGTCGACAAATTAATACAGTTTCTCGAAGATTTTCAAGAGGCCACCAAAGCAATGGAAGCTGACAGTGGTACGACGTTGCAACTGGTTGTACCATGGGTGTACCAGCTACGCAAACATTGTACTGAGAACGCAGCAGACAGTGAGGTAAGCGCACCCATACGTCAAACGATTCACTGCGACCTTGAATGTCACCTCTCGAATAGTGGTGACTCGCTCGGGGTTTCAGTTACCCCCAGCCAAAGGGAAAAGGGGGGGATATAAAAGAAAACAACAACAATGGTCCACACACCTGTATCGATGAACAGTAATTAATTTACTTCCCTTGGAGTGGTTAATCGTAAGCTGTACCTTCCAAAATTCTACCAGTTAATCGTTTCTAATGACCTCGATTGCAACTGAACGTTTATTTTTATTTGCTTATTTTTTTTTTTTTAGCAGCAAGGAAACATCAAGCAATTTAGCGAAATGTCCACGGAAACGCTGTTCGAACACGCGCTGAGTACGTATACTTGCTATCGCAGCACTGATGCTGCTCATTAACTCGCAAATTCAGAGCCGTGCAGCGCGCGACATTTACCCGCCCGAGCTCGCCTGCGTCCGGCCGCTGCGCTCTGCTGCCCGCACCAAGGGTAGTCCAGCCCCATTGCACCGCTGTACGCAGCGAGCGAGCCAAGGTGCGCCGTCGAGTCCCGACACTCGCCGGGCGAGCGAGCGGGTAGTCGTCGGGCCCGTGCAACAGCGCTACAGACGGCACTGAGCTGCGAGCGGAAGAATGCAGACAGTTCTGAGCAAGACGTTGTAATAATCACAGCGTAGGCTTCACGCACCTTTTATGTTACCTACATTGCAATTTATAAGTTATCGATCGTTATGTCTGAAATAAATAGCGAACAGGACAGATCGTACCAACGTGCAAGGAGTAGACGATCCGAGGAAGAGAAAAAAGACGTTTCCAGGAAACTCGCGGAGAGAATCTACAAGCGTTTAAAGATATCTGGAGACAGCACTGTATGGGAGCGTTTATGTCGATTGTAGGTAATGAAAATAAACCTGTGGGATCTGCATAGTGTAATGGCTGCCGTAAATTATTGTCGTTCCGTGACGGCAGTACCACTACGCTGTTACGGCACCTGAATAGCTGCAAAGCTTATCTGAATACCGATTTGAACGGTTGTAGCAATATTCCAGGGTCAGCAAAATCTTTTGTGCTGGAGAAATGTGTAAGAATGTGTGCAGTAGATTTGCGGCCCTTCAGCACAGTTGTGGGAGAAGGATTTCGAGACCTCGCACAGGCACTGACACAGATAGGAGCACAGTACCTCACTGCAAGTGCCAAAGACGTTCTTCCTCATCCTTCAACAGTTTCTAGGAACGTAAAAACACTACACAGGAAGCTACAGACAGTGAAAGTCGGGATAGTCGGTCGAAAAATATATCGAAATATATTCCAGTCGTAAGTTCGTCCATCTCCACTTCTCTTTTATCCATCTGTCCAACTTCTCTCCCTGTCTATCTGCTCTTCTCCCTTTGTACTCTCTGTTCTTCCTTTCCTCCCCCTCCACCCCCCCCCCCCGCTCTCTCAGTGATCATCTACGCATCTTGCCTCCCTCTTTTCATCTCATTCTTCCTCTTTCTCAGCCAATCACCTCCTCGTCTCTGTCGAATTCCTCCTCCACCTCCTCAGTCCACTGTCGCCTCCATCTGTGAAACATTTTACAACTCTGTCAACTTTCACGGTGATCAGTGAAGTGGTGTCTAAGTTTATTGCAGGGTACTCTCCGCCATTCACCCCATGAAATCTTAGGTATACGCTGATGTTCCTCTTGTTTTGAAAGTTAAGTGCACAATATTTAATTAAGGTCGTAATACCACAGTAGATTTTGTCGAAGTTCGGAGGTAAAGTAGGCTTTGCCATGCACCATACAGAATTTTACGTAGACAGTGACTTTTCTATTGTTTTGAACATCAAGTGTGTTAAGTTTTATCGCAATGGGATGAGCGGTACGGTAGCGTATAAAATATGAACGAACATTATGCGACAGTTTCCCACGCGTCGTAGTGTTTATAAAGTCATATCTCCTAAGCTATAAGATGTATAATGATATAATTTTGTACGTAGATCCATTGTCATAAATGGACACCTTTTGAAAATATGTTGCGAACATATTTAGTAGCAAAGAAATAATAAAAATAAACGACATTCATGCGACAGATTTTCACGCATCTCAATGTGTATGACGTCATATCACCTTAACTATGTATCGTACAATGATATAATTCTGCCTGTAACGTACGCGGATGTACGTGCAAAATCCTGAAGTTTCATGGCAATATGACGGAAGCGCATAAAATATGTACAAACATACAAACATTCATTTCTGTATATATTACATTGTAAGGTACTCTCCGCCACGCACCGTACGGTGGCTTACGAAAGGTAGCCCAAGTATTAATTCAGGGTATAAGCCTCTCCATTCCAAATTTAATTCAAATCTGTCCATCCCTTTTAGCATGAAGGAGTAGCAAACATCTTAACCCACTGTGAGGTACCCTCTGGCACGCACCATACGGTGGCTTACAAAAGGTAGCCCATGTATTAATAAGGATATAAGCTACCTCTAGGCTTTTGAAATGTGGTGCTACAGAAGAATGCTGAAGATTAGGTGGGTAGATCGCATAACTAATGAAGAGGTACTGAACAGAATTGGTGAGAAAAGGAATTTTGGCATACCCTGACCAAAAGAAGGGATCGCTTGGTAGGACACATTCTTAGACATCGAGGAATCGTAAATTTAGCATTGGAGGGAAGTGTGTGGGGTAAAAATCGCAGAGGGAGACCAAGAGACGCGTATAGTAAGTAGATTCAAGTGGATGTGGGTTGCCGTTCTTATGAGGAGATGAAAAGGCTTGCTCAGGATAGAGCAGGGTAGAGAGCTGCATCAAACCAGTCTCCGGACTGAAGACCATAACAACAACAAGCTATCTCTGTTCCTAATTTCATTCATATCCCTCCAGCCATTTCAGCGTGAAGGCGTAAGAAATGAACTGACTAATTATAAAACACTAAATATAAAATTACTTTTAGTGTAACCTTTGTGCGAGTGGAAGCAAAGAGTTGACGAAGTTTTATCGCAATCGGATGTACGGTATGGCTGTGCATCAAATACGAACAAAAATGACAAACAAACGTATATTAATTTTTATACATTACACTAGCAGGTATCCGGCGCGTTGCTGCCGCAGAAAAAATATTTATCCAAATAACGATTGAAATATGAAAGTATTAGCTTGTTTAATTACGAATGATAAAGATAAATACTCATTTTACAGTCGATAATAAATACATTTATTGAAATTTAACGATACATAAAGGACATAATAAAACGCTCATCTGTTTTTGTGTTACATTCGAACACCTCATTACTTCAATGGCCCTTCAAATACATTGCCGGCCGCGGTGGCCGAGGGGACTGCAACGCGCCAGTCACGGTCTACACGGCCACTACGGTCGGGAGTTCGAATCCCCACTCGGGCATGGATGTTTGTGCCGTCCTTAGTGTTAACTAGTTCATAAGTAGTTTGTAAGTTTAGGGACTGATGACCCCGTAGTTAAGTCCCATAAGCTATACAAGCATTTGAACATTTCAAATACATTTTTCGATACTAAACGCGCGCCACCTACTGTAATTTAACTGTACAATGTCCATAACCATCGCGTAGGACCAAGAAGTAACTCGACGAAGCTTTATCGTAATCTGATTAACGTTATGACAGCGCATAAAATACGAACAAATATATATGAGGTTTCCAGTCTTCCAATAGTCCATCTCCTCCTTTCTCTTCTCCCCGTTCACCTGCTCCTCTCCCCGCCTCCTCCTATCCCTTTTGCCGGCCGCGGTGGCCGAGGGGACTGAGGCGCTTCAGTCACGGTCTGCACGGCCACTGCGGTCGGGGGTTCGAATCCCCCCTCGGGCATGTATATTTGTGCCGTCCTTAGTCTTAGTTAGTTCATAAGTTGTTTGTAAGTTTAGTAGTTAAGTCCCATAGACTTTACAAACATTTGAACATTTGATTTTCCTATCCCTTTCTCTGTCCATTTCCTCCTCCCGCTTCCTCTTGTCATCTCCTTGAACGTGCCTGTCACTATCTCCCCTGTCTCATTCTCCTCCTCTACCCTCTCTTTGAACCCTATCTTTGTCCGTCTCATTTCTGCCCTTTCTGTCCGTCTCCTACCTACTCCTCTGCTTCCTATAAACGAACACATACATATATGTTCAAAGTCAAACGGTGTCGAAGTCAGAAGGTACCCTCCGCCATACTAAATTCACTGGCCTGCAGATTATAAAAATCTCCTTCATGAAAAGATACGTTTATGGACTGACCAGTAAAACAATTTTGATGTTTTTTGCGACGTACCCTCCGCCATTCACCTGCGGAGGCTTACGAAAGATAGCCTGTGTATTGATTCGGGGTATAAGCTATCTTCATTCCGTATTTCATTCAATTTCGTACAGTTGTTTCAGCGTGAAGAGTGACATACGTGTAAACACACTGTTCAAAAATGTTCAAATGTTTGTTAAGCTTATGGGACTTAACTACGGGGTCATCAGTCCCTAAACTTACAAACTACTTATCAACTACCTTATACTAAGGACGGCACAAATATCCATGCCCTAGGGGGATTCGAACCCCCGACCGTAGTGGCCGTGCAGACCGTGACTGGAGCGCCCCAGTCCCCTCGGCCACCGCGGCCGGCTAAACACACTGTAAGGTACCATCCACCATGCACCGCACAGTGGCTTCCTAAACCTAGCTCATGCGTCAAATCAGGGTAAAAGCTATCTGCATTCCGAATTTCATTCAAATCCGTCCAGCTGTATCAGAAAGAAAGAAACAAACTTATTAAACTATTGTAAGCTACGCTCCGCCACGCACCGTACGGTGTTTTACGGAAGGTAGCCCACGTATTAATGCAGGGTATAAGCTACCTCCATTCCAAATTCCATTCAAATCTGTCTATCCCTTTCACCATGAAGGATTAGCAAACCCAATGTAAGGTACCCTCCGCCACGCACCAAACGGTGGCTTACGAAAAAGAGCCCATGTATTAATCAGGGTATTAGCTACCTCTGTTCAAATTTCATTCATATCCGTCCAGTCACTTCATCGTGAAGGGGTAAGAAACAAATTAACTAATTGTAAGGCACCCTCCGTCATGCACTAAACAAAATTAATGTTAGTGTACCTGTAACCTTCGCGTGAGTGCAAGCAATGAGTTGACAATGTTTCATCGCAATCGGATGTACGAACAACACGACAAACATTCATTTTTATATGTTAGTTTTATGTATTTTCAAATATGCATTAAAACCATGCGTTGGTAACAACAAATTCCTTCTGTTGGTGTTTTTCACTACAATGATTCGGTACGCTTGGTATGCATCAAAGCTGACAGCAAAAACAGCCGGCCGCGGTGGCCGAGGGGACTGAGGCGCTCCAGTCACGATCTGCACGGCCACTACGGTCGGGGGTTCGAATCCCCCCTCGGGCATGGCTATTTGTGCCGTCCTTAGTATAAGGTAGTAAATAAGTAGTTTGTAAGTTTAGGGACTGATGACCCCGTAGTTAAGTCCCATGAGCTTAAATAACAGTTGAATTAATATATTTTTTTTTTAGCCAAAGCAACAGTCATTTAAAAATCTGAATTATGCTTTCCACTGAAGCATTTTTTAAATTCTTACTTTAAATTGCTTGCATAAAATTCACATGGTGTGAACAAATTTTTTGTTTTAAATGTTTCTTTGATGATTATCAGCCTGAAAAACGTAACGTAACTACCAGAGAGAGCTGCTAGAATTTTCAGAAAGTTTATTTCATTCAAAACTTCGCCGAAATCTGAAAATTAACTGTTTAATCACGTCAATTAATTGAAATGATTGTAGATAATCTGAATATATTAATACTGCACTGATAAACTGAATTGTTCAATGATATTTACAAATTTCAGCAGAATTGGAAACTACTGTAGAATCTGACGAAGCCGATATGTAAAGTATAATCAGTCATGCCATATCCAAAATTTTATGTGACCATGACCTTCCTCTTGTTTTGAAGGTCAAGTTTCCGAAATGAAATGAAGATTTTAGTATGAACAAAGTATCCTTATTTGCATGTCGCATGATGCCACAGGTTTTCAACCATATAATTGTTTTGACGTCATATCTCCTGAACTATATGTCGTAAGCCGTTCTTACCCCTACGTCATCGGTACAGTGGTTTAGAAGCAGATGTCGCATGATTCAGCACTTTTCAGCGCATTTCATTGTTTATCACGTCATATCTCCCGAACTATTTGTCGTACAGTCATTTAATGTTGCCTATGACCATCTCGAAAGTGCAAGCAATATGTTGACAATGTTTTATCGAAATCGGTTGGCCGGCCGCGGTGGCCGAGGTGACCGAGGCGCTACAGTCACGGTCAGCACGGCCACTGCGGTCGGGGGTTCGAATACCCCCTCGGGCATGGATATTTGTGCCGTCCTAGTTCGTAAGTAGTTCATAAGTAGTTTGTAAGTTTAGGGACTGATGACCCCGTAGTTCAGTCCCATAAGCTTAACAAACATTTTGAAATCGGTTGAACGGTACGGTCGCGCATAAAATACGAACACACAAACTTACATTTTTATTATGAGATATAGTTGGTTAGAAGTTAATAACGTCCGAACAATTGACTTTTTGTGTTTTCATACTGTAGCTTGAGTACTCGTAAACACGAGCGACTTTCAGAGCGCACTCGCTGGTCGAGCGGAAGCAGTTGGCTTACATAAAACACCACCTAGAGAGAAGGCCGCGTCGCTCTCGTCTGACGTCAGGCAGAGTAGGTTGCTCTCGCATAGCTGACTGGGTAGCCGCTGGGGCACGGTGCACTATGCCGAAGCAGCGAGCCAGTCAGCTATGCGCGCGCAACCTACTCTGCCTGACGTCACACGAGAGCGCCGCGGCCTTCTCTGTAGGTGGTGGTGTTACATCCTCGTTCGGGAGTGGGTCAGCTCGGTTTGGCGAGATTCTCCGTTTGTTAACTTCAGCGTCGCATCGTAGCGCATTAAGTCTTCCGTCAACAACGTGGAGCATGTTGAAATGTTTGTAATTCTAAGGGACCAAACTACTTGGTCATCAGTCCCTTCACTTACAATCTACTTAAATGAAGGTAAACTAACCTAAGGGCAACACACACATCCATGCCCGAGGGAGGATTCGTACCTCCGACGCGGGAGGTCGCGCGATCCGTAACGTGGCGTTCCAGACCGCTCGGCTACTCCCTTACGGTATGGAGCATGCATATCGCTGAGCAAACGTTAAAGTTTCTTTTCATTCCGATCACGTGAGACCCTTGAAACGTTCATGAACGAAGAAATTCGTTTCGATCCTCTGGACTCCACTTCCATCTGTCAGGAGTTGATGTCTCCGGAGGTGCACATTCCTGATGTCTCTTTATAAAAGGGATCATCGTTCCTGTCCATAAGTTCCATGGTGGCATCTGTATCAGTTATTGTCGCTTTATCACACTCCTTAGCAGTGATATGGAGATCTTCACTCTCCTTTTGGCCGCACACCTCAGACACGCTGCTCGATGTGTTGTGTCCTAAGTCCAAATATCAGCGGGAGCAGACCATGATATCCCAACGGCTATATGTCGCAACAGGGATATGATCGCCGTGGCATGGGCACTACTACTCTGTGGTGCACTCGCATCACTGTATTTCAGCCAGACTTTTGATAGAGTACATCATTCATTTCTTACGAATGTCCTACATCATAAGGGTTTCCCAGACGTGATGATTACGGTTTAGGTGGGCAGGGCGAGCTTTGGCGCAACAATAGGTCATGAATAATGGGCTGTCACCACCTCCACTTCCCCCTCCACGCCCCCTTCCCCCTCCTCCTCCTCCTCCTCCCTAGAGGTCAAGGCCAAGGTCATCGACAGGCATGGCCCGGCTATGGCTCAACTGTGACTAATTCATGATTTATGACCCTAATTATAAAAAATTTACTTGATTTTTGACTTTAATTATAAAATTTGACATGATTAATGACCAGAATGAAACTTTCACTCTGCAGCGGAGTGTGCGCTGATATGAAACTTCCTGGCAGGTTAAAATTGTGTGCCGGAACCGGGACTCGAACCTGGGACCTTTGCCTTTCGCGGGCAAGCGCAATACCGACTGTGCTATCTCGACACGACTCACGATGCCGCCTCACAACTTTACTTCCGCCAGTACCTCGCCTCCTACTTTCCAAACTTCACAGAAGCTCTCCACCATGTCTCCACCATATCCTTTCTTCCAGGAGTGCTAGTCTTGCATGGTTCGCAGGAGAGCTTCTGTGAAGTTTGGAAAGTAGGAGGCGAGGTACTGGAGGAAGTAAAGTTGTGAGGCGGCATCGTGAGTCGTGTCGGGATAGCACAGTCGGTAGTGCGCTTGCCCGCGAAAGGCAATGGTCCCAGGTTCGAGTCCCGGTTCCGGCACACAATTTTAATCTGCCAGGAAGTTTCATGATTAATGACTTCTACGATAGCACCTCCCCGTCCCACGACTCGCTGACTACGAGACCTCCTCACTGTCCCACCACAGAGCTCACGTTCTCATTCCGGGAATCGAACCCGTGACTTCTGACCTCGGAATCCCCCCACAGCGCGTGTGTTTGGAGTATTTTATATTATGTAGAGCAATCTCTGTTTATGTAAATAACTGAACTCCCCCTTCCATACAGAACCATAACTCTATTAAAAAATCTGATTTCTATCACGCCACAGACCCGCAGCATCGCAAAAAACGGCGTGACGCGCCTGAGGGGTGTCGGCTTATCTCCCCTTAAGAGGACGGGTTGTGGCCCAACCGTGACTAATTTATGATTTACTAGCTTACACCCGCGGCTCCGCTCGCGTGTTGGTAGATCTAATCGTACGTAAAAATGCACTCGTTTCGAAGAATCCAATCACGAAACTATTATAATATCATAGATTGTTCACTTGTTGTAATGCGCGAAACGTCAAATCGATTTTTTAAAGAGATGTATTGAAAGAAATTTCTTTTTTTACCGCTTTATTTATTTATTCTTATATTTCCTTATTCGTATGCTTATCCTTACAGAGAAAGAGTTGAAGTCGTTGTAGCATGCATAGACCAAAGATATGGTCTGTGGCATCACGTTTCGATGTATGTAATCTCCTTGCTATATAGTCACAAACGTCATCGCTGGCCTTCAGTCCGTTTTTTTTTTTTTTTTTTTTTTTTTTTTTTTTTTTTTTTTTTTTTTTTTTGTATTTTGACTACTTTCAACCACCACATATTCCACCCCCTTACAGCTTTCGGTGTGGACTTGCTATGGTGCACAACCGGAGACTTTGGGCATTAATTACACACAGACAATTCGTTTGCGTTCTGTAGTTTTCGCTGCAGAGCGAAATATTAACACACACACACACGTATAATTTTATATACAATGATAACTTCCCATCCCAATATACTCCACCCTTTTATCATTATCAACCCTCAAGCAACAATGCAACCAATAAAACCATTTTCAAAGGGTAAATATAATTTTCAAAGAGTAATTATTATTCGCATTTCGCGCTATATTCTTCAGATTACCAAATATCTATCAGATCGCTATAAAACCGTGCCTAAAACGTTCCTCAGGAATAAGTTAGTAACTGTACAAATATTTAAGTCTCTGCGTCTTGTCGTTCGTACGTGATAAGCGTAAACCGAACAGACATTCACACACACACACACACACACACACACACACACATATATATATATATATATATATATATATATATATATATACGATCGCCATAAAACCGTGCCTAAAGCCTTCCCCGGGTAGACATTAGTAACTGTACAATTTTTAGCTCTTTATGTCTTGTGGTTCAGACGTGATAAACGTACACCGAACAGACATTCACATTTATAGACATAGATGACTGTAATCTCTAACCATAATTTAAAATTGACATGAATCCGAACGGGGAGTGGCATCTGGTGTCACTGTGCCTGTTTCAAAGAGACCGTGTGCAGCTGCAAGCGATTAATCAAACAGAGGGTTGGTATGTCGCGCAGGGAGGGACGTGCCGTCACATTGCGGCTCCGGAGGCACGCGCCCCTTACCAAGCAAAAAAATAGCAGGTGGCCAGGAGCCTAGTAAGCAGCGGTTGCCGCCATGACCAAAGGCCGAGGGGTGACGGAGGCCGCCCTTCCGACTACCGCACGGCGAGTCTAACGCCCTTGTCCACACACCTGCCGCATGCTGCATCCAGTTTAATTTTTGACTTTCAATTCCAAATACCAGCATCGCTCTTCCCCCTGTGCAAATCCCTTAATCAACAGCGTTCGGGATTTTATTTCCTAAATAATACAACTATTAAGACAGTTATACTCCACACAAATGCGGAATCTAATTCGGCGATAACTGTTTCTGAGGCCATTGTGAGGAAAATGTTCTTGACTGGGAGAAATATGATTGTAATAATAGAATCCAGATTCAACTACCGAAATATTCGTATAGAGTGTAGTGGTAAATACATGCCTTCCTGGTACGTGTGTATCTCTGTATATACATTTAGACGTAGAAAAAAGTTCGATCTTTATTTTGTTCGGTGTAACTTTAATAACATCCGGTTTACTTTTTAATTATAACTTCCAAATAGTAGCATTCCTCTTACCTCCTGCGCAAATCCCCCAACCAATGGCGTTCGGAATTTTAACTTTTATTTCCTAAGTAATACATTTATTAAGACAATTCTACTCCACACTAATGCGGAATTTCTATATAAAAATTTAAGACTAATTTTTTAAATAACTAGTCGTTATTCCACCATAAATATAGGTACATAGAATACAGTAAATTTCGGGTTCTTAATATTTATAGTAAGGGTTAGACATGCGGAACGACAATATTTCTGTAGATACCTTACCTAATTCGATGATAAATATGTCTGAGGGCATTCTGAGGAATAATATTCCGGACTAGGAGAAATAGGTTTTTCCTGCATACCCTGGTTCGAGTCCCGGTTCCGACACACAATTTTAATCTGCCAGGAAGTTTCATATCAGCGCACACTCCGCTGCAGAGTGAAAAGTTTCATTCTGGAAACATCCCTTAGGCTGTGGCTAAGCCTTGTCTCCACCATATCCTTTCTCCCAGGAGTGCTAGTCTTGCAAGTTTCGCAGGAGATCTTCTGTGAAGTTTGGAAAGTGGGAGCCGAGGTACTGGTGGAAGTAATGTTGTGAGGCGGCATCGTGAGTCGTGTTGGGATAGCTCAGTCGGTAGAGCACTTGCCCGCGAAAGGCAAAGGTCTCAGGTTCGAGTCCCGGTTCCGGCACACAATTTTTATCTGCCAGGAAGTTCCACACTAAAGTTGTTTTTGCTGCGGAGCGTAGCATTTTCGGTTTATTTTATGGTACCAATGTCAGTAACAAGATTGTCTACTTTTCCTAACATGCATAACAAGCACCATCGCAAAATAGTCTACACCATTTCGAACTAATACAACACCCAAAAATTTTTATCGAATGCCAAGAGCAGTCCTTTAGAGACTAAATGTACGATTAAACGTACTTTACAACAAAGGTAACTAGCCCACTTTACGTCAGGAGATTTATAAAACCCCTTTGATTCTCGGCCTCACATGTACGCTGCCGAGATACTTGCATTCGTAAACACCACTGACCACACCAGATTAAGAATGACGAGAGCTAATTTTACAGATATAGAATTACGTTGGTTGTATCAACAGACACAGGAATAATAATAATAATAATAATAATAATAATAATAATAAAAGAAAACTAGCCATGTGGGAGTAGCGTGTTCACTGCGGAATTGGTTGCCATCTATCGGGCACTTGAACATCTCAGAGCGTGCCCTGGGGAGTCTCTGGTCATCTGTTCTGACTCCCTGAGTGGCTTGCAAGCCCTCGGCAAATGTTTCCCGAAACACCCTTTGGTGCAATCCATACAGGAGTCTGTTTCCAGGCTTGTTCGGTCTGGTCGCTCAGTGGTCTTTGTTTGGACCCCAGGCCACATCGGCGTTCCTGGAAACGAACGTGTGGATCAGCTGGCTAAGCAGGCTACTTCCTCCAGTCCATTGGCTATTGATCTTCCAGAGAGCGACTCCGACTGGAGTTCCATCGGAAAATCCGTAGCCTGTGGGATTACGAATAGGCTAACTCTGCTCAACCCAACAAGCTTCGTGCAGTGAAGCTCTCTACGATCGCATGGAAGTCCTCACTGCGGTCATCTCGTAGGGAATCTGTTGTTCTTTGTCGCCTACGAATCGGTCACACATGGCTGACGGATGGCCACCTTCTTCGGCGGGAGGACGCACCACAGTGTGACTGTGGCGCCCCCTTGACAGTGGTCCACATCCTGGTGGACTGTCCACTTTTAGTTGCCTTGCGACATTCTTTTAATCTGCCAGTTGCGCTTTCATCTATGCTAGGAGACGATGCTGCTATGGTTGAACGTGTTTTTTTTTATCCGCGCAGCTGGTTTTTATCATGTGATTTAATGGTGGTGTGTTTTCTTCTTCGCTTTTACTTGTATCCTTTTCTTATATTTACCAGTGATTTTTACTCTTTGACTTGTTAACGCATTTCCTTAGGAACTCTTAACTCAACGTTTTATCTTTCAAACCGGAACAAGGGACTGATAACCGTTGCTGTTTAGTCCCTTCAAAAATCCAACGACAACAACAACAAAGGAAAACTATCGAATTGTAACAGCTATACCATCGCTCTAAATGCACTATGAACACGGATCAGCTATCGGACATATAATTGTGTGCATGTCCGTGGTAGCCGCGCCATCGGTCGTCCCGCTTCTAATGTGCCTTCCCGCACCCCGCCCACATACAATACCGCCTCCACCGGCGTTCTACCTCTCTGGCTCATAAGGGTGCCGCGGCCGCGGCCGCCGCATACAGGCCCGGAACGGCGAGCTTCACATCGGAATTCGCACCAGGTTCAGCTGTATGTAAACATGTATCAGGAAGGAATAGAGATAGTTACCACTACATTGCTATTTATAACTATCTCCATACAAATATTTTGATACCTGAAACTGGCTTCTATTATTCTATTTTGATCTGTTTTACGACGAGAACATACCGCTGGCTAAACATACGAGGCGCGTCCAGAAAGTAAGTTCCTTTTGGTTGTATAAAACGAACGGGTACAGATACAGGAAAAAATATTGATTGTACAAAAATCTACAACTGTTAAACTACTTTTCTACATAGCTTCCAAAATTTTGTAGGCAATTGTCATAGCATGGCACGAGGTTTTGTGTGCCTTTTTCATAGAATTTTGCCGTCTGTGTATTCAACCATGTGGTAACATGTTCTTTCAGCTCGTCACCATCGTTGAAGTGTTGTCCACCAAGGACAGATTTTAGGAGTAAGAGGATTAGTGTCAAAATATTTTTTTTTCACGATAATGCCTGACCTCACACACCGAATGTGACCAAAAAATTCTTACGGAAATTCCAATGGGACCTGTTTGATCATCCTCCATACAGCTCGGACCTCTCTCCTACCGACTTTCATCTCTTCTTACACCTAAAATCTGTCCTTGGTGATCAACACTTCAACGATGATAAAGAGCTGTTACCACATGGTTGAATACACAGGCGGCAACCTTCTGTGAAGGATGCATGCAAAAACTTGTAGCACGCTATGAAAAGTACCTACAAAATTTCGGCAGTTATGTGGAAAAGTACTTTAAGAGTTGTAGAATTTTGTGCAATAAAAATTTCTTCTGTATCTGTGTACAATTTCATTTTATTACCAAACGGAACTTACTTTCTGGACGGGCCTCGTATTTGGAGTGGAATGATCATTTGTTTCTTGCAAAAATTAAAACTCTATATGGATTTTTTTTGCATTGGTGTTCTTTAGAGGGTGATAAGAATATCCGAAAATTGACAGGTGCACATGTAAACCTGTAGAGATTATGTTCTATCAACTCTTAGTTTCAGCTACCTACCTGTAAATTACGTGGAGATTCTTAATACTGACACCAGCAAGGACAATATAAGTATTACACAGAAGAGCTATATTAAAGCATGAGAATCCCATTTCTCCCAGTCCAGAATATTTTCCTCACAATGCCCTCAGAAACAGTTATCGCCGAATTACGTCTGGTACCTACATGCTTCGTCATTCCGCTAACAATATTTAAGAAGCATACGTTTGAAAATGTCGTAAACCTAGAGGGAAGAGAGATGCTACTGTTTCGAACTGAAAGTTAAAAATTAAGCTGGACGTTATTAGGGTTACACCGAACAAAATAAAGAACGAACGATTGTGTTATGCACGAGAAACCCATTTCTCCCAGTCCGAAATATTATTCCTCAGAATGCTCTCAGACATATTTATCATCGAATTAGGTCTTGTATCGTTCCGCAAGTGTATCCCTTACTAATAATCTTAAGAACCCAACATTTACTGTAATCTATGTGCCTATATTTATGGTGGAATGACGACTAGTTAAAAAAATTACAATCTTAAAATTCTATATAGAAATTTCGCATTAGTGTGGAGTAGAATTGTCTTAATAAATGTATTATTTAGGAAATAAAAGTTAAAATTCCGAACCCTGTTGGTTGGGGAATTTCCACAGGAGGGATGAATGACGCTGCCAGAGCTGCGATCTGACGGCACGTCCCTCGGTCTAAAGCACCTCGCCGCAGAGCGCGCGGTTGCTCGCCATGGAGGTTCGAGTCCTCCCTGGGGCATGGGTGTGTGTGTTTGTCCGTAGGTTAGTTTACCTAGATTTAAATAGTTTGTAAGCTACGGACTGATGACCACGCAGTTTGGTCTGATAGATTTACAAACATTTGATTTGACATTTTTGGCACGCCCCTCCGCGGCATACCGACCGTCTGTTTGATTAATCGCTTGCAGCTGCACGCAGTCTCTTTGAAGCAGGCACAGTGACACGAGATTCCACGCCCCCTACGGGATCATGTCAGTTTCAAATTATGGATTTAGATAGCAGTCATAAATCATGAATTATTCGCGGTTGGGTCAGAGCTCGTCCTCTTAAGTGGAGATAAGCCGACGCCCCTCAGCCGTGTCGCGCTGTTTTTTGCGATGCCGCGGGTCCGTGTCGTGATAGAAATCGGATATTTTTATAGAGTTATGATTATGTATGGAAGAGGAAGTCAATTATTTATATAAACAGTGATGTCCCCGAAATTTGAGCTCCGTGTTGGGAGGGGGAAGCGTCTCGTAGTCAGTGAGTGGTGAGATGTAATTAGGGTAAAAATTATTTAATATTTTATAATTAGGGCCATAAATCATGCAAATTTTTAATTATGGTCATAAATCATGAATTAGTCATGTTTGAGCCAAAACTGGGCCATGACTGTCGATGACCTTGACGTTGACCTCTAAGGAGGAGGAGAATGGGGAGAGGGGCGAGGAAGGGGGAGTGGAGGGGGTGACAGACTGTTTATTTATGACCTATTGCGCCAAAGCTCGCCCTTCCCACCTACTCACGGTGGTGATACGCCTGCTGAGGGGTTCTTCATCTACTGCCCTTTAAAATGGAGACTAGTCAAATTGATCGCTATTGATCGCTCTGTACAAGGTTCCCCCCTTTAGGGTATCATGGAATCTTTCAAATATGTTCAAATGTTTGTATAGCTGATGGGACTTAACTACGGGATCATCAGTCCCTAAAGTTACACTAAGGACGGCACAAATATCCATGCCCGAGGGGGGATTCGAACCCCCGACCGTAGTGGCGGTGCAGACCGTGACTGGTGCGCCGCAGTCCCCTCGGCCACCGCGGCCGGCCATGGAACTTTTGCTCTGCAGGATTTGGAGACGTTCGGGGGTTATCCATTGATGATTCTCTTGCTCAGCTTATACTAACGATTTTATAGTCTATATACATAATGTTGATGAAGTCCGGGCAGCCTTGACGTGGGTCGCGACTTATGGTGAGGCTTCGGATAGTTTTTTCAAAGTCCGTAAGTCTCACGCTATGTTTATTGGAGCGGTCCTCGCTACTGGGTACTTTGTGCCCCTCATCACCAAAGATGCCATACGCTGTTTAGGCACTAAGTTTCCGGCTGATCTCCGTCGTTCGACTGCTTTCAACTGCCGACGTCTCCTTCAGCAGATCAGGGCTGGTCTTATTGACCATCGCCATCGATCCTTAGATATTCTACAGCAAGTTAGATATGTCTATGTTTATATTGAATCCAGCGTTCCCCTTGTTGCATAGGTCTTCCCCTCCCAACTTACCATGATCCGTCGCATGTTGACAGCGATGGGCTCATTCGTCAGCAAACGAATTGTAGTTCAAAGTTAATTATGAATCTCTCACCCTTCCCCACCATTGTGGTGGTCTATGTCTGTATCACGTACTGGATAGAGCCTATGCCCTCTTTGTTACCTCTCAGATAACGGTATGGACACGTTGCCCTACGAGCCTTTCTGGTCTCCTATTGTCGACTTATAAGCCAGCCTCACTGTCATCTCCGGTCTTGCTGTCGGTTATTCCAGCCTCTTTCCATTAAATCAGATATTTTATTCTCGAGCTTAGTTATCGCCACCTTAACTTGTTCGTCCCGTACCTATTCAAAACTGAAGCTGTCTGTGATTTCCTACAAAGACGTCTACCTTTAAACCCGACTGATCAAAAATTTCCCCATTTGACTGTCGTTCCATCTGACGCACTTTGTACATCACTATCAAGAAAAGAATCAGACAGTCACCTTACTGTTAATCGTAAGAGTGTTTGCCGATCTCGCCTTCATCGTATCCACCTCGCCGAATCCCCTCTTTCTCCCACGTGTGGGGTGACTGACATTAACCAACATCGTTTTGTTTGAGGTACTGCTGCTGATATTTGGCATCTGATTTACCGCACCTTATCTTTTCTCACCACGGGTAGTCCAGATAATATTACTCCTCATTTGTTGTTATTTCCAGATCGAGTGTATTTCCAGAGGCTAAGACCAACGCTGTGAATTGTATCCGCGGACATGCCATACACTATCCTTTTAGACCTACTACAAACTCGAAACTTGATTTTTGGACCTATCTTATGGATCGCCATTCTGTAGTTGTACGTCACCCTCAATACACACAATACTTCTCAAACTTCCTTGGGAGTACCATCCACGACCCTACCCGCAGCTGGAATTTGTTCAGTCAAGAGAGATGAATTTATCTGTTTGAACTATTGTCCATACTTGAACTATTCAACGGTATACACATATTATGAGTATCCGCGACTATCATTACTAGCCGCGGGGGACGGAGACCCTCCGTGCCATACAACGCACATAAAGATCTATAAAAAACAAGAAATAAAAAATTATAATAAAAATTAGAAAATAATAAAAACAAAGAAGCATTATAATAAAAATAAAGAGATGCTCCTTGTTTTGTTCGTACTCGCCACTCATTCGCCTTACTTCCTTTGTTTGTTTTCCCTTATATAGGTAGTTTCCGGTTGTTTGGTTGGATGTTTAAGGGGGACAAAACTGCAGTGGTCATCAGTTCCCTAGGTAGTTTTCATGGATAGTGTTAGTTAGGCGCCAACGCGTTAAGAGGATGTGGGTCTTTTATTATTAGGGTCATACTGGCAGTGGCATTTTAGTTTCTTTTTCCTGTAGTTTCCAGGGTCCACATTTGGGCTTTCAAACTGTGGATCTAGTTTCGAACCTTCATCATGGCAATTTTTGTTAGATTGTTTTCCTATATAGTTGATGATGTTTTCGTATTTTCAACACCTTTTCTCCTTATTTTGAAGTACAGCATTATTCCGGCACACAATTTTAATCCGCCAGGAAGTTTTATATCAGCGTACACTCCGCTGCAGAGTGATAGTTTCATGCTGATATCATTCTTTAGGCTGTGGCTAAGCCATGTCTCCACCATATCCTTTCTTGAAGGAGTGTTAGACTTGCAATATTCGCAGTAGAACTTCTGTGGAGTTTGGAAAGTAGGGGGCGAGGTACTGGCAGAACTGAAGATGTGAGAGGGAACCGTGAGTCGTATCGGGATAGCTCAGTCGGTAGAGCGCTTGCCTGCGAAAGGCACAGTCCCAGGTTCGAGTCCCGGTTCCGGTACACAATTTTAATCTGCCAGGAAGTTTCATGTGTACTATTTGTATACAAGTGTTTTATTTGTGATACACAGCGCGAAAACAATAAAAAACTGGAAAGATGACCTCCGAACTGTATTATATTTGTATCAAGTTTTGAAAACTTATGTATAAAAAAATTAATTTGGCACGATACTGGCTTCATGAGTTCGCCAAGCCGACATGACGCACTACGACAGGACGTTTGTCGATGAAGCTGCTCAGCCGTCCTGCACTGTTTAAGCGATACCACCGAAATGCAAGTTTTTTGTCAACCTTGTGACGTTTACTTGTTTCGACACGTCAAGAATTTTATCACAAGAGTTCAATATCCTGCCACATTACACGAGACCAGAGAAATTCGTGATAGAGCAGATGCTATTAAAATGTGCCCTTGGTCCATTATGAGTTGTTCAAAAAAATGTTCAAATGTTTGTAAAGCTTATGGGACTTAACTGCTGGGTCATCAGTCCCTGAACTTACTATCTAGTTATGAACTACCTTATACTAAAGACAGTACAAACATCCATGCCCGAGGGAGGATTCGAACCCCCGACGGGGCATGGATGTTTGTGCCGTCTTTAGTATAATGTAGTTCATAAGTAGTTTGTGAGTTTAGGGACTGATGACCTCGCAGTTAAGTCCCTTGAGCTTAACAAACATTTTTGATAGGCCTCTCTTCAGCAATATATATCAGGTACGTTGTCCACGAACGATATTTCGGACGACATGCCAATGTGACAATATGTCGTTCGTGTGTTGTGGATACTGTGAGAAATATTTGTGTTTTGGTTGTTTTTATGGTACTATTCACCCTACTGGCTGTGAGAACGCTGACGAATAGACGGCCAGTAATTGGAATTATGTAAGAATTTACTTTAGATGTTATATTTTATTTATTTCTAATTTTTATTGTTTTTGAAGTGTATCTTACAAATAAAACAGCTGTAAACAGATAATATATCTAATTGAATAATTATCACACTTCCCGAAACTCTAGAAATAATGCAAGAGAAGGTATTACAAATATGAGAATATTATCAAACACATCGAAAAAGGCCAACAAAAAATTTACATGAAAAAGTGTGCTGTGGCACAAGTATGAAGTGCGCGCCACTTACTTTCGCCGCGCGCCGCCATGCACGCACGGCGCGGCGTTCTTACGACGTCAGCCACGAGCGCCCTCTGCTGCGATCCCGCTTGTGGCCACCTCTGAACGACATCGTTCACTTGGGACTGAGATAGGAACCAGCTAACACTTCGGAATCAGATAGGCACCAGTGAAGACTTGCCTATCGGATAGGCAGTAGGCAGGCCTCTAGCTCAACTATGTATCAGCATTCTGCAATACTGAGCTATGTAAAAGTTAAGTATTACTAAGTCTCTAAGAAATATATATCTCGTTCAAATTTACTCTAGTGTTTCTAGTTTCTGCTGTCCCACTGGCTGGTCACCTCCTACCTGCACAAGCGTGCATCCTTTATTCCTGTGTCGGTCTTTCTACTTGGCCACCGACACCTACGACGGAAACGAGACACAAAATCGGCGACGAGGCTGGGACACTAGAAAAAGGTTCGAACCTGGATCCACGGTTTGACAGTCCAAGTCTTGGACCGCTCGACCGGCGACGGCTCTAGGAATCTTGCTCCTGTTTATGACCTTCTTCTCTTCAAAAACTACTTAGTGTCTAGCAAATAGCCGAAACATGTGTCTAATTATATTAAAGATAGAACGCCCATGCACACTTTGATCGAAATCGTTACCCACATGTAAGACCCTCTCCTTGTGAGTCCGCCTGTGAGACAGGCGTTCCATTTGGCCCTGTGGCCGGCCGTATGCCGCACATTGTCTGCGCGGATGAGTGCTCGCACACTCCATTATGTAATTGCCGCACAGGGTGGTGCGTTTAACCGTTGCAGCCCTTGCGACAAAGATGCTATTCCTCGAACTACATACTACTGTTATGTCGTACGAGGTATCTTATTCGAGGTGAGACAGACGTCTCTTAGGGAGATCTGCAGTGAGGTTAGTCGATACTAAACTGTTGGCCATGCAAAAGATAACACCAAGAAAGCCCAGAGATATCAAAATAAAACTTATTTGGGAGATAAACTGTTCAAAAAATGTTCCAATGTTTGTTAATCTTAAAGGAGTTAACTGCGGGGTCATCAGTCCTTAAACTTACAAACTACTTATGAACTACCTTATACTAAAGACGACACAAACATCCATGCCTGAGGGGGGAAAGGGGATTGGAACCTCCGACGGGGAGCGGCCTAGCGCGTTGGAGCATAGCGCCTTAATGCGCTCGGCTGCTCCGCCTCGGCGTAAACTGTCTTGCCCATATCATACGATGTAATGTTGAGTGCAGTAAAGTGTGTAAATAAATTAGTGAAATAAAATGCAATAAGAAATGAAAGTGAATAATACGTGTAGTAAAAATGAAAACTTAGTTCAGTTCAGTCAGGCACGGTCGAGTAAAGCAGCAGACCTGCGCCGCATTCCGACAGTGCATCGACTGCTAATGCAGCAGATTCAGCACGACATTGTCCCTCCGAGTATTCACGTGTGGCAGGGAGTCCATCGCTCTCTCCACAAGCGGAAGCCGTTGATTGAGCGATCAGGCCATCGACCGACTACATCACGTGAAGTGACAGTCTCACACTTCTGGAAACAACGGGACCAGAAGCTATAGCCTAGTGTATTGACCTCCAGAGCAACGTGACGATCGATCACGGACAACAGGCTCCAACACTGTAGATACGTAACGCTGGCTGATTAGTGTACGGGAAACATCTAATAGGTGGTTGCTGGGGGGGGGGGGGGGGGGGAGTACCGAGAACCATAATATCGGGTCCAGGACCGTTACAGTGTGTAAAGCAACAGTTCAATGGTCTCTCGCCACGCTGTTTCCAGACTCTAATCCGAACATCGTGGTGGTCAGGCTGAACCGGCCTCCCTCAGTAAAAGCAAAGTCGTTATATTCGGTTGTCCATGGCCACCGCTCATCGTACCAATGCCGGCACAAACGCTGGTAACACCGAATCAATTCTAAAAGCAGCCTCTCGGCAGTCCACTACTACAAACGACGTCACACAGGACGTACGGCCACTGATTATTGCTCTCTCAGACCGAATTTGTTGTGAAGTGACTTTTCATGTGGCAGAGCGATGCACCTAAGAAGGTGGGTGAAATCGGCAGTGTGAGTCCGTCATTCCCTCCTGCAACCAGCGAATACAGATTCGCATCACAGTTGCTTGGCTACCTCTGACACAATCACAGATTTCTCTGAAGGATAATCCGCAATACTTACAAACAAGCATTCGTCCTCTATCCAAATGCGAAACCTGCTGGAAAGGCCGCGACAGAGCGGCCGAGCGCATTGAGGCGCTATGCTACCACGAGCGAGGCCGTTCCCCGTCGGGGGTTCGAATCCCCCCTCGAGCATGGATGATTGTACCGTCTTTAGCATAAGCTAGTTCATAAGTAGTTTGTAAGTTTAGGGACTGATGACCCCGCATTTAAGTCCCTCAATCTTAACAAATATTTGAACAATTTTTTGAACTGCTCGAAAGACGCTCCCTATCTGTGCTTATTTTGCTTTTGCAAAACAACTGCTCGAAGAAAATCTGCAATACGTCCTCACGGCTGTCTGCTCCCTCTTGCTGGTGTCGTTACTGGCGTCCGTTAAGTGCGCCTACGCCGAAACTCTAAACACATTCATCTGTCGTCTCCGTAGAGTAATGCACAAATTTCACGTGATTTCGACGATTCCTTCTGGGTTTGGGATTCTGGCTGAACAGCAGAGTATATTTCTATACGTAGGAATATGTACACCATTCCATTTGTTTCTGTACCATAAGAGGGAAGTTGCTTTCGAAAGAATTTGTTTACAAAATTCTCAAAGTTACTGCTAGTAGTGTAGTTGTTCAAAAATGTTAAAATGATTGTAAATCTTTGGGACTTGACTATTGCGGTTACCAGTCCGTAGGCTTACAAAGTACTTAAACTAAGGGCATCACACACACACATCCATGCCCGAGGGAGGACTCGAATCTCCGACGACGAAGAACCGCGCGCGCCGCAGCAAGGCTCCTCAGAGGGCTCGGCCACTCCACCACGGATGGTTTAGTTTTTTGTCGACTTCTTTCTCTATTGCATACCACACATTACGAGATGGATAGTAAATCAGCAAGTCCGATTTATCGGATGGTGTATTCTTGGAATTAGCAATTAACACTTTAAACGTATATATACCGTCATAATTTCCTGTGTGTGTGAATAGTCTGGAGTAAGTGAAACGGTTTAAGGACTTACTGGAGGAGTATAGTAAGGACTGCCCCTACTTCTTTGAATATGATTACTGAAAAGAAAGAGGCAGTGACTACTAAGTTAAAACGGGTGGTAACACACTCGCATTCGAGTGATGGCTCAAATCCAGCTTCGGTCATCCAGGTTCACGCTTTCCGCTATTTTCCTAAATCACTCCATGCAAATGCCGGGGTGGCTCTTTTGATTGGTTGCGGTCGATTTCCTTTTCCATCGTTATCCAAACAATCATAGCGTGAGCTTCGCCTCCAATGATCACGCTGTCGACGGAACGTTAAACTCAAACATTCCTTTCTTTCTTCAAAAAAATGTTCAAATGTTTGTAAATCTATCGGACCAAACTGCATGGTCATCAGTCCGTAGCTTACAAACTACTTAAACCTAGGTAAACTAACCTAAGGACGAACACACACACACACACACCCATGCCCCAGGGAGGACTCGAACCTCCACGGCGACCAACCGCGCGCTTCGCAGCGAGACGCTTTAGACCGCTCGGCTACTCCACCGCGGCTTTTTTTCTTCCTTCCTAAGTTAAGTTTGAAGTAATTGGTTCAGTGGCGGTGTGGTGGTCACTTGAAAGTTTTCAGTGCTCGATGGAGAACTCATTTACAAACATCAGTATGGGTGCATATCTGACAGTAAAAGAATTTATATCTGTAATAGTTTAGTTTGTTTTTCCTGAAGGAACTGTTTGCTTCATTCTAAAACAATCTTCACGTTCACGTTTGTAAAACTTATGGGACTTAACTGCGGGACCATCAGTCCCTAAACTTACAAACTACATATGAACTAATTTATAGTAAAGACAGCACAAACATCCATACCGAGGGAGAATTCGAACCCCCGACGGGGAGCGGCCTCGCGCATCGGAGCATAGTAACTCAATGCGCTTGGCCACTCCACCACGGCGAAAAATCTTCCTCCTGCTGCTGAATTCAGCAATCTACGTCCTCATTTCAAGCTGAAATAACTAAAGTATTGCATGAAGACTTAACTTAATCGCCTTTAACTTCATTATGACATCGGCTTCAGATTGTGTAGCTTACTTATGGCAAACACTAATATTTGTTAATGTATATATCAAATATGCTCTGCGGCGAAGTGGCCAAGCGCATTGAGGCGCTATGCTACGATGCGCAAGTTCGCTCCCCGTCGGGGGTTCGAATCCTCCCTCGGGCAAGGATGTTTGTACTGTCTTTAGTATAAGGTAGTTCATAACTAGTTATTAAGTTCAGGGTCTGATGACCCAGTAGTTAAGTCCCATAAGCTTTACAAAAATTTGATCATTTTTTTTAACAACTCATTATGGACCAAGAGCACATTTTAATAGCATCTGCTCTATCACGAATTTCCCTGGTCTCGTGTAATGTGGCAGGATATTGAAGTCTTGTGATAAAATTCTTGACGTGTCGAAACAAGTAAACGTCACAAGGTTGACAAAAAAAACTTGTATTTCGGTGGTATCGCTTAAACAGTGCAGGCCGGCTGAGCAGCTTCATCGACAAACGTCCTGTCGTAGTGCGTCATGTCGGCTTGGCCAACCCATGAAGCCAGTATCGTTCAAAATTAATTTCTTTGTTCCTAAGTTTTCAAAACTTGATACAAATATAATACAGTTCGGAGCTCATCTTTCCAGTTTTTTTATAGTTTTTGCACTGTGTATCACAAATAAAACACTTGTATACAAATAGTACACATGAAACGTCCTGGCAGATTAAAATTGTGCGCCGGAACCGGGATTCGAACCTGGGACCTGTGCCATTAGTATAAGGTAGTTCATAAGTAGCTTGTAAGTTTGGGGACTAATGACCCCGCAGTTAAGTCCTTTAAGTTTAACAAATATTTGAAACATTTTTGAAACCAAATACGCATGGCTCCCTGAGATAGCAGTGCAGTTACTAAACATGTATGCAGGAATACACTGAATTGTCTATCACTCTTCTGTAATATTCACTTCAAGAGGCTAACGTAAAAACTTGAAACTTTTCAGTATAAGGGAATGATGTTTGAACATTTCACTGTAAAAGGTGTTTCAAATATTCAAATGTTTGTTAAGCTTAAGGGACTTAACCCTTTCACTCCGGCGCTGTGATTGTTGCGCCGTGCGCTGTGGACGAGCGCCAGTCGCGCCCGGCCGTTCCCGCTGTACGGCGCATTTTCCGCACTCCCCACGGCTCTACTCTGTCCTGCTTTCACACTCTGTGTTATCGCAATTATTGGACTTCATGCCATATATTTATCAGAGAAAATTCATTTGGAATAGAAACGATTTTCTTCCTTCTTTCAGATAATTCGCGTAATTTTTTTCGTAAATTCTAAAAGATCCAAGTTTTGGATTCAGCTCTGATGGGGTATGGACATTATTATTATTATAAACGTATATTTCGCTTGTTAAATAATATTTATTTACAATTGTTTTACGTTACATTTCAGCAGCATTACATTACGATGATGACGCGAGACGGAACTGCTACAGCAGTCCACCGGCTGGGCGGCACAGGCAGCACTCGACTGCTGCAGCAGTCCACCGGCTGTGGATCACATTCGCTCCCGACGTCTGCAGAAGTTCACCGTAGCGAAAGGGTTAACTACGGGGTCATCAGTCCCTAAACTTACAACCTACTTATGAACTACCTACAACTAAGGACGGCACAAATATCCATGCCCGAGGGGGGGATTCGAACCCCCGACCGTAGTGGCCGTGCAGACCGTGGCTGCAGCGCCTCAGTCCCCTCGGCCACTGCGGCCGGTGAAAAGGTGTTTTGGGACAGTTTTTCTTAAACTGACACGAAGCTTAATCATCATTCATTTTTAACAGCAGGAAAGCCCACAGCATTAGATGAGCTATGCAGTTTGAGTATGCATTCAACTAAGAACTATTAAGATGATTACCAATACCTTCAGTTCTGTTCTGTCTTTTTGACAAACTTTTCCTATGCTGGAGTCTTTCTTCGGCCAGCAGTGCAGGCGAGGCGTTATGGGACATTTTCACACAGGTCAGTAATACGGAGTTGTGAAGGTGTCGGGAGCCGACTGCAGGAATAGAGCACCACAGATATTCAAATTCAAATGTTTGTAAAGCTTATGGGACTTAACTACGGGATCATCAGTCCCTAAACTTACAAACTACTTATGAACTACTTACGAACTAGGAGGGCACAAATATCCATGTCCGAGGGGGGATTCGAACCCCCGACCGTAGTGGCCGTGCTGACCGTGACTGGAGCGCCTCAGTCACCTCGGCCACCGCGGCTGGCGAGCACCACAGAAAAATGCTCGTAGCATATAGTAATAAGTTGAGAAGATCATTTGACAAAATTGTAAGTCAATCAGGAGTGTCATGAGGCAATATACCGGCGATAATAGGTTTAAATTTGCGGCTTACTGAAGAGTAGAAGAGTGGTTTGTTTTGTGAGCAGCTGTGAGAGACAGCGCAGAGAGGGAGGCTGTGGGGGCCGGGGCCTGCGTCGGCTTGGCAGCGCATTAATCCAGAGTGCTCTTCCTCGTCTGCTGCTGGCCCGGCCGCCCCTTATTTAACGGAGTGCGCAGTCCACCGATCCACACGCCAGATCGCCTTCCTTCTTAGGACGCCCGTCACCTCAGCCGACGTGTTCTTGGGGCAACAAATTGACGTGTACGAGACTTCTGATAAGAGTACATACGCAGGGGAAATTTCTCGTGCTCCTTAGCGGCATGGCAACGAAGAACGGTGGTAGAAGCACTCTTACGGCTAGAAAAAGAGCAGAAGAGGTGACAAGAAAGTGTCAGCCAGTTGTTTTTTCCACTACTGGCAGCCAGGTGAGTGCTGTGGCTGACACAGAGTGGCGCTGCCTTCCTAGCCCCCCCCCCCTCCCCAAACTCCAAAACCAAGAAAGCGGATCACCGCCTTATAACACTCAAAGATGCAGACCCTGCACTGGATAAGTTAGCAAACATGGAAGCACGTTAATATGGCCGCGGCGGAGTGGCCGAGCGCATTGAGGCGTTATGTTCCGATGCGCGAGGTCCTTCCCCGTGGGGGATTCGAATCCTCCCTCGGAAATGGATGTTTGCGTTGTCTTTATTATAAGGTAGTTTATAAGTAGTTTCTAAGTTAAGGGACTGATGACCCCGCAGTTAAGTCCTATAAGCTTAACAAACATTTTAACATTTGAGCGTCAATATTTGGTCAGCTCTGTAACGCCACCAAAACCTACGCACGCTGTACCAATAACACCGCCAACGTCATTGACGTAAAACACTATTACAGTGGACTGATAACCCGCCTGAAATAGATTACAATACTACTTCAATAGGTGAGCTCAGGGCTTCTCTCATCAGTCATTACCTGAAGATGGCCAGAAGACTCTGCGCCGAAATATTGTACCAGCAACCTACGGACATCCGGCAGTATTCCCGTAATTTCATAGAGTAATCAGTACGACGGGAAAGCCTTAAGTTTCACATGAATGATATCTTGATATTTGCTGTTGACGCTTCATCACATTTGTTTTGCATCGAGTTGGCTCTTTACACAGACTAATTGCCTTCGCGTCCAAATCCTTGAACAAGGCCCAGAAAAACTATTCACAAATCGAGAAAGAGGTTCTTATTATTGTCTATGGGGTCACGAAATTCCACCAATACGTATGTAGTAGAAAGTTTTCCTTGGTGACATCATAAGCCAGTTATTTACTGTTTACCTCGTCAAAGTCGACTCCATTCCACACTGCGCAGAAACTGTAGTGTTAGTTGCTCTTATTGTCCAACCTTCGATATAAAATTTGTATCGTCCAACGAGAAAACACGCTGATGCTGATACTCTTTCACGCTCCTTGTCGGTACGGATTCAGCATTCAGTGCTTATGACGACTCAAGTTGCGATATCTATGCTCTGGACAGTGAGAAACAGAAGGGCTTTCCACTTATTTATCGACGCATCTGCAGCGGTTCCCTCACTGCAAACTCTGTTGTCGAACATCCACAGAGGCTGATGACGCACACCACAATATCCTCAACCACAATGTTCATCGTTACTTGGTGTTACGAAACAATGTGGTGTTGTTTAGCTTCACACTGACAATGTCGACTCACTTTTGGTGATTCCTCGTTCGCTGCAGCAGGAACTTCTTCACCTCCTCTGTCGCCGGCCGCGGTGGCCGAGGGGACTGAGGCGCTCCAGTCACGGTCCGCACGGCCACTACGGTCGGGGGTTCGAATCCCCCCTCGGGCATGGATATTTGTGTTGTCCTTAGTTGTAAGTAGTTCATAAGTAGTTTGTAAGTTTAGGGACTGATGACCCCGTAGTTAGGTCCCATAGACTATACAAACATTTGACCATTTGAACCTCCTCTGTCAAGGCCACTGGAGCATGTTAGAACTAAGCAGGTCGCCAGACACCACTGCAGTCGGATCGAAATGGACGAACAAACTGAGCAAATATCCTCAGAAAGTAGGGTTTGCTCCAAGGACCAGAAATTTTGCCAGACAAAAATCCTTTGAGTTCTCTTGCCCTAGCGCCGCTGGCAGGGAATACA
The DNA here is from genome assembly GCA_026315105.1 of Locusta migratoria. Taxonomy (NCBI): domain Eukaryota; kingdom Metazoa; phylum Arthropoda; class Insecta; order Orthoptera; family Acrididae; genus Locusta; species Locusta migratoria. The sequence goes on from CM048755.1 coordinate 458,975,053, forward strand.
CGTTGATTATGTGGGTCCTTTCTACAATACCCGTTGGTTTCTGTTTGTTGACGCATATAAACTGAAGAGCCAAAGAAACCAGTACACTTGTCAATCTCGTGTAGACTCCATGCGAATACGCAGAAGTGCCGCAACACGATGTGGCCTGGAGGAGACTAATGTCTGAAATACTGCTGGAGGGAAATGACACCCTGCATCTTGCAGGGCTGTCCATAAAATCGTAAGAGTACGAAGAGGTGGAGATCTTTCTGAGCAGCACGTTGCAAGGCAACCCAGATATACTGAATAATATTAATTTCTGGGGAGTTTGGTGGCCACCGGAAGTTCTTAAACTCAGGTGTTCCTGGAGGAATTGGATGAATTCAGTACTATTCTGGACGTGTGGGGTGTCTCATTGTCCTGCTGGAATTGCCCAAGTCCATCGGAATGCACAACGCACTAGAATGAAGGCTGGTGATCAGCCAAGATGCGTATATACGTGTCATCAGTAAGAGTCGTATCTACACGTATCATGGGTACCGTATCACGCCAATCCCTCTCGCCCCACACCGTTACAGAGCCTCCATCAGGTTGAACAGTTCTCTGCTGACATATAGGGTCAAAGGGTTCATGCGGTTGTCCCTATTCCTGTACACATCCATCTGGTCGATACAATTGGGAACGAGACTCGTCAGACCAGGCAAAATGTTTTGAATCATTAATAGTTAATGTCGGTGCCGACAGACCCAGGCGAAGCGTAAAGCTTTGTGTTATGCAGTCAGCGAGGGTACGCGAGTGGGCCTTTGGCTCCGAAAGCCTATATTGATTATGTTTCGTTGAATGGTTGGCACGCTGACAGTTATTGATATGGCCCAGGATTGAAATCCGGAATTTGCGGAAGGGTTGCACTTCTGTCACGTTGGAAACTTGTCTTCAATCGTTGTTTGTCCCGTTCTTGTGGGATGGTTTTCCGGTCGCAGCGATGTGGGAGATTTGATGTTTTACCAGATTTCAGATATTCCCTCCCCTCCTGATCGCTATCTCGGAGATGCTGTGGCCAGTCTCTCTTATGCTGACAGTCACACCATGTTCAGATTCACTTAAATCGTGATAACCTGTCATTTTATTATCTTATACAGGCGTTGCCGACTGTACCGCTATCCTATTTGTGTTTTAATATGTTTTTTTTTCTTTCTTTTTTTCTTTTTCTTTTTTTTTTGGTTCTTCAGTGTAGCAAGTTCCCATTTATGGTTGCCATGCACTTAGCGCAACAGGTACCACGGAGAAAATCCTAAAGTCTATATTTTTCATAGAGGGCTTCCGTGAAGCGATCTTTTAGACAATGGACCAAAGTTTATGTCAGGAAATTTGCAGAAGTTGTGTGTTACCAATAGGTATAAGCACATATCCACTGTAGTGTGCCGGCCGCGGTGGCTGAGGGGACTGCGGCGCTTCAGTCTCGGTCTGCACGGCCACTACGGTCGGGGGTTCGAATCCCCCCTCGAGCATGGATATTTGTGCCGTCCTTAGTTGTAGCTAGTTCATAAGTAGTTTGTAAGTTTAGGGACTGATGACCCCGTAGTTAAGTCCCATAAGCTCTACATACATTTGAACACTGTAGTGTGTCATCTCCAGTCCAATAGTTAAATGAAATGTTTAGTTCGGACATTTAAAGAACAAATGTCCAAGTTGCATACTTGTAACTCCAGAAAGGAGACATTGTTGCTGTTTTTAGTCACCTACCGCTCTCATCCGCGGAACCGACTCTCACCAGTGGACCTATTGCATGGACTTCATCATCGAACACTCCTCTCAAGCTGCGGTGGGTAGCTGAGAGGTCCAAGGCGCTTCGCTACGGAGAGCGCGGTTGCTCGCCGTCATAGGTTCGAGTCCTCCCTGGGGCATTGGTGCGTGTGTTGTCCTTAGGTTAGTTTACCTTAGTTTAAGTAGTTTGTAAGCTACGGACTGATGACCAAGCAGTTTGGTCCAATAGATTTCCAAACACTTGAACATTTGAACTCATCTCAAGATGTTTCAACCTCTTTCACGAAGACATCAGGTCCTACAAAGAAATCAGCTGTAATGTAAAGGGCTAGGGGAGTGGCAAGTTTTCACAGACCATTGACGAAGAAAGAGGCACAGCAGGATCAAAATTCGCCCAACATGTGCAGCAAGTCGTCGATACCTCCATACAGACCGACTGACACCGTTTGAATGACTGAAGCTTTTCCAAAGGAATGTGGATTATTGGCTGTGTGTGGTTGTACCTTAGAATGAATGTTGCAGACAGTGCTCACCTTGAAACTCAACACAGTTACAACCTGCAGCATCAAAACAGAGCGTCATCTTGTGAAGTCCTCGATTATGGACCAGACCAACGGCCAGGATATTCGCGGAGATTGGGAACTCAAGCTAGGTGAGTCACCTTCAGCCGGCGTCTGTGTACAGGCCGTGACTCTGGACAGCGGCACTGCGGTGCCCCCAACCGCTGGGTTGCATGTACGGACCAAAGAGCCTAGACTGGTCAACACTGCCTAGAGACAAGGCCTCAGAGCAGTCCGTGTCACCTCACACCGAGTACGCCGCGGTCGCTACCTGACTGGTTGTCCGCTATGAGGCAGTGGGCTGTGCCCTATCACAAAGTAACTTTACAGTGAGGAAGTCCCCACCTACACCACTGTCCTACGCTCTCCTCGTAATTCCGTTAAGATGCTAGCATATGTCAGGCGGTTCCCCGGCTTAGTACCGGTAGATCACACTAGAGGCTCTTCTGAGGGTGCCTCTCGCACATCAGAGGGTAGTGTGGATGGGAGAACTCGTGCCACCTGCGACGAGGCCAGGATGTGTCCAGTGTTCCGGCGTTTGATGGGAAGCGGTGTGGGGACAGCCGCTACCTGACGCCTGCTCTGGCCAGATTTAAAGGGCTGCTTCTGACCTCAGCGGTGACCGGGACCTTACGAAGGTTTCCCGTCTGTGTATTTTTGTCTGTGGCCCAATCGGCCAATCAGTTAGCGATCATGCCCTACTCCGTGTGACCTGTCACGGACTGCACCGAGGCCTTGTCTGTAGACGATGTTGGTCTGATGTCACACCTCTTCGAATCTTCAAAAAAATGTTTGTAAAGTCTATGGGACTTAACTACGGGGTCATCAGTCCCTAAACTTACACTCTACTTACGAACTAGCTAATACTAAGGACGGCACAAATATCCATGCCCGAGGGGGGATTCGAACCCCCGACCGTAGTGGCCGTGCAGACCGTGACTGGAGCGCCTCAGTCCCCTCGGCCACCGCGGCCGGCTCGAGCCTTCAGATCGAAACGGAATCCAGTAGGTTTTGACACCTCCATATGTTACAGGCTATATGTATAAACTGCAATAGAGAGCCCTGTTATGAAATGTTGTCAGCCGAGTTGTAGGACAGAATTAAGTTGAATATTTTGTGTTTTCAGTTGTCTTGGTCGTCTCATTACTCTAAGCGTCACCCCACTTATCACCCACATCCTGGAGACGACATAACACTTATCATAGCTGATGATCGTGATATATGAATCACTTATACTTTACCTTTAGTACGCGCATATATCTATGTGCCACTGAACATAGTCCTGAGGGCGTCACTGTTTCCATTCCCAGACGTGTATTTGTAGGGTAATCCGTCTGTTTAATGTGACGTGGTTAGCATATGTAAGTCTCTAATGCACAATGCACATATACTTGAATGCTATAATTAAACTTTCGTGACTTGAATTAGCGTAAACCAAAAACTACACTCATCAGACGTTTGTTAAGCTTATGGGACTTAACTGCGGGGTCATCAGTACCTAAACTTACAAACTACTTATGAACTAACTTATACTAAAGACAACACAAACATCCATGTCCGAGGGAGGATTCGAACCTCCGACGCGGGAGGCCGTGCGATCCTTAACATGGCGCTCCAGACCGCTCAGCTACTCCCGCGCGACTAGCAGTCCTACTACACTCATCAGTCAGTCGACCGATCATCGATAAAAACCCATCCAAGCGATATCAGTGTCAACTGACAGGGGAAAAATATTAGAAAGTCACACGCAAGGTGTGTGTAGAAGATAATGTATTATCCCACAAGATGAGGAGTGTGATGGAGTGGTTCGAGGAACACATTGTCAAGCTGCAATTACAGGTCTGAATCCGTTAGAACACATCTGGAACACTATTGAACGCGATGGCAGAACTCATGGCCCCCCCCTACCCCGCCCAGGAATTTACGGTAGTTAGGTTCAAATGTTTGTAATTCAATGGGACCAAAGTATTTTGGTCATAAGTCCCTAGACTTACAAAATACTTAAACTAAGTTAAACTAGCCTAAAGAAAACACACACATCCATGCCCGAGGGAGGATTCGAACCTCCAACGTGAGAGGCCGCGCGATACGTAATGTGGCGCTCTAGACCGTGCGGCGGTAATTACTTGACTTATGGGAGAGATGTGATGCAAAACCGTTCCAGCGACCAACGAAGGCCTCATTCCCTCCATTAAACAACTGTTATCCCTGTCAAAGAGGGACGCACAGGCTACTATGTAGGTGGTCATAATGTTCTGATTGATCTCTGTATTTCTAGTAGCGGTACCCAACTTAACAGGAATGACATTCAGATTGTATGATGCAAGTTTCTCGTTCCGATTAGAGTTAGTGTCATGACATATCGTTATGCACCGGTGCGCTAAACCGGAACAGATGGCATGTATCAGAATAAGATGAACTGCGCTTTCTTATCAAAACAAAAGCAGTAGAGCTGCTGCACATCTCGACTAAGAGTGCACTGAAGGAGTACGAAGAGGTTCTCCTTTCTCACTGGCATTGAAGAACATGACTCGGATGTTTGAATAACATGGCAGTTCTAGATATATTCATGTGAGAGGCCGACCTTCAAGTGAGCCACAATTATTCGAAGAAGTTACTGTGGCCGTGGATGAGAATGCTGGATTCAATATTCGATCAAGATGTGCACGAACTGTGTGCGACACATGAACGTTCCATAGTGCATATTCGAAAATCTTTACGAATAGTCGTCAAAAGGTGTCTGTAGCACCGTTCCAGGCTGTCATACAGGCAGATTGACGTCATTTGGACAAGTTTGTAAAACTATGGGACCAAACTCGTGTGGCCATCAGTCCCTATAGTTACAAATTACTTAAACTAATTTATGCTAAGGACAAAACACACACCCATGCCCGAGGGGGGACTCGAACATTCAACGAGCAGCAGCCGCACACTCCAAAGCAAGGCGCCTTAGAGCGCACGGCCATTCCCGAGCGGCCTCATTTGCACAACAAATAGTACTCCTCTCATTACGAAATTTAGATGCGTTTCTTTCTGCATCTCGTTACAAATAATTTCACAAAGTTTCATGGCCGTACGATCACCCAGTTTCACAGAAAGTCTCAATCAGCGAAAGTATATTATAACCTCCTGGACGATACATTAAAATATCAGGACCTATAAATAAAAGTGGAAAGCATATCAGGAGGCTTACTCTCTGTAAGTGAAATATTATGATGACAAAAGCATAACAGAAAAGTAGAGCAAGAACGAAAATAGCATCCACTTATACCTATCTAAGGGCTAAATAACTTAAACTTTAATTTATAATTTACAGACCTTGACTTGTAACAATTAATACGAACTACCTATGGAAGATCAATAATGTCAAAATAAATCAGTTTCACATTTTTAAAAGTGTGAAGGAAGCAAAAGAACCATGTGAATTTAACATGTGAATTATCATTAAAAGTATGACTATTATTTCCGAACCGAATTCACGTAATAGTTAAGTAAACTTTTGTAGATGGCTATAACATGTTATAAGAAGGCAATGTACCTCAACTATGTGCTTCAGATTCAGAAATGGTTTGGAGACCGCACAACCCAGTACCTTCATTCCGAGCAGACCTAAGCTGATTACATTTGAATCCTGTTAAGCAGTTTTAGAGCTTCGCGGATTGGCGCATCTGGTCGCTCGATACGTCCTCCACGTGCACGCCGGCATTCAGCGTGCCTCTGACTCCTACAAGAGTCTCAGTGTAACAATAAATTGCAGGAGCAATTATTCAGTAAATGCGCAGAAAATTGTCTTGCGAGTACTACTTTTACTAATGAATTACGTTCTTCGGTCTGTGTTAGAGGTTTCATTGTGTTGCTCAATTCAGCTCTCCTTTAGTTAGTTAGTTTCAGGGTGACCTAGTTTTCATCAATATATTGACTTTGTGGCAACCGCAATTTGTCAAAGATATTTCACTTGCAGCTAGCCAAACAGTCGTAAACCGCGGCCTGCGGCTACATAATGGCTTAGTAATGGCTCGTGAGTACTGGCTTCTCGGAAAGGTACACGTGGCTGTAATCTGTCCGACCTTCAGTTATTGTGTCTTTATATGACAGGTACTGACCATTTTTCCCACGGATGTTGTACTGCGCATTGCTAAATTTGTAACGACTGCTGGAATAGCTTTGCGGTTGCTGTCTTCGACGTGATGTATGAAGAAAAGCTGACGGCATTTTATGGCTACAGTTCAGAGACTTTTAGGAGCAACCTAAATAGATAATGTTTCTTCACTTAAGTTAAGCTTTGAAAATAAAGAATCCTGCATTCAAAAATGACTTTTGTCATTAGAAACGAAATTTCGGAACGACAGCCAATATGTACAAAGTGCATCATAATAAATGGCGTAAAGGCATACAAGTTAAACACGAATTTCGGCTATGACCCGGCAGAGCTACATTTTCTTATGAATAAAACCATCTAGAGCACTGTAAAAAAGTTTTTATTGATTATAAAGTTTCGGCATCTACTAATACCAGTTAAATAAAAAAGTTCGAATTCATAAATCAAAGTTTAGTGGTCAAAATAAAACCTACACATGAGTTGAAGCACGAATTAGGTATAGATTTTAGTTTTCACACTGAACAATGAAGGTTTTTTTAGATTGCGGAAGATGGGAAATGCCGAAACTCTGAAATAAATAAAGACATTTTTTCAGCTATATAGAATGTTTCGTTCGCAACATACAGTTGAAAGTATAAGACCCTAAAAAGAAAAAGTCTCAGTAGAAACAGACTCTAAAATATTTACCTTATAAAATAGTGGTGTTCATCTTTGATAATATAAGACAAACGTCTTCTCCTGCGCCGCGGCGGAGTGGCCGAGCGCATTGAGATGCTATGCTCCGATGCGCGAGGCCGTTCCCCGACGAGGGTTCGAATCCTCCCTCGGGGACGGATGTTTGTGTTGTCTTTAGTGTAAGTTAGTTTGTAAGTTTATGGACTGATGGCACCGCAGTTAAGTCCCATAAGTTTAACAAACATTAAAACATTCTTCTCCCAAGAACTCATTGTTTCCCAAATTCTAAGACGTGGTTGTATGAGCCAAAACACGAAAAATATGTCATTAGAAACACGTATGCCATACGTTGACCTAGACCACAACATGTTGTAAGTGTATCGGAATCTGTGACTGGCACTTGAGTAGTACTGCTTGACAGCATACAAAATGTTGCATACCATTCCATGCCCGAAAATGTGATACAATGACATTATGTGCACTTAAAAAATGTTCAAATGTTTGTATAGTCTATGGGACTTAACTACGGGGTCATCAATCCCTAAACTTACAAACTACGTATGACTACTTACGAACTAGGACGGCACAAATATCCATGCCCGAGGGAGGATTCGAACCCCCCGACCGTAGTGGCCGTGCAGCCCGTGTTTGGAGCGCCTTAGTCCCCGCGGCCACCGCGGCCGGCTATATGCACTTATTCATCTTCGATATTGTTAAACAAATCACTTCTGCTACAAGGTCTTTGCTTTTCACATTCTAGGGGGATGTGCTGTGGAGCAAAACAACCGAAAAATGTCTGGTAAAAGTCGGCTCTGAACTGAATACCTTACGAGCTTAAGAGTAGCTCGTCATTGATACTGTGTAACACATCTCGTCTGGTTATCAAGTGCTCATAGCTTTTAACGTATGCAGTTTGGAGTCGACAATTACGAAATTTTGTTGTTGTTTTTGTCGATAGTGACTCGTTCCAAAATATGAAAAGCAAAACCGTTTCAACTGGAGAGTTGTAAAATGTAAACTTTCACGTCCGGAAAGGTCAATATTACTGAAAATTTCCTGGCTATTATGCCGTCGTCTTACTGATTTATTAATTAATTAAAACTCGACGTTTCTTCCCCAACTGTGGAGGATATTTTGAAGGGGGATCGTGGCACTTTTGAATGTCCGATGCACATAATGGCTCGCTACTGGCTTAAGCCAAACTCCGTTTACGAGGGCTAGCGCTAGGTGTGACTTCAGATGTTTTTGATATGCGCGCGCAATTCGTCATTGCCGATTGCCGTCGTCCGTTAACATCGTCCCACGGTGGAAGACTGTTACATTTCTTCTTCAACACCGGAATCCAGATTTCATTTCGTTTCACGCCCTCCCCCATCCTATTGAAATTACTGGGGTGTTTTACAATTTCTATAGCCTCTCTGTACAGTCTTTCGTGGTATCCATTTGTGGCTGCTAAAACCTGAGTCTCATCAAACTGATTAACGTGGTCCCCTGGTTGAAAAACATGTTCAGCAACAGCTGATCTGTCAATCTGTCCCCTTCTACAGTTCCCCCTGTGCTCTTCTAGTCGTTTTTTTACTGTTCTTTTTGTGCTAAACGCGTACTCGTCTCCCTAGCTACACGGAATCCTATAAATTCCTGCTTTTTCCAGCGGTTTGCGAGCATCCTCCACCGATTTCAGGTAATCCTGTATTTTCCGAGTAGGTTTGTGAACAACAGCAACATTCCGTTTCGTCAAAATTTTACCGATGCAGTCGGTGTCGTCCTCAATATAAGGCAGGAAGGCTTTGGATTTCACAGGAACCTTTTCATCGTTTTCAACTCTGTGTCGGTCTCAACGCTCTCCTTATCTCTGTGGGCGAATATCCATTCCCAAGTAAAGCATTACTCAGGTGTTTCAATTCCGCGTCGAATAATTTCGGTTGACAGATGTTCCTTGCTGTGTTCGCCAACGTCTTTATAATGCCCCGCTTTTGCTGTGCGTGGTGGTTTGAATCCCGGTGCAGATAACGGTCTATGTGTGTGGGCTTCCGATAAACTGTATGGTCCTATCTGCCATTCCCCTATTTGAAAACTGACACGTCAAGAAAATTCAGTTTTATGTCTGCCTCCTTCTCCATGGTAAACTGAATTATAGGATTAATCCCGTTCAGGTGTTGACGAAAACGATCTAGTTCCTCTCTATCATTCCTCCACAAAAAACGGTATCGTCTACATAGCGGAACCAAAAGGTAGGTTTCTTGTTTGCTATTTTCAGTGTCTGTTCCTTGAGTTTTTCCACATAGAAATTTGCTATAACCGGGCTTAAAGGGCTCCCTATATCTACACCATTTGTTTGTTCATATAAATCATCGTTCCATTTGAAATAAGTAGTCGTGAGACAATATTTGAACAGATCTTCAATGTCGGGTGGAAAGAGGAGATTCAGCTGTTGCAGCGCCTCATTGACTGGAACCATAGTAAACAGGGATACCACGTCAAAACCAACTAATATATCCTCTGGCTTGATCAATATCTCATTTAATTTACTTATAAAAAGTCTAGAATTCTTGATATAGGAATCGTAGCGCCCCACATGCGGTCGTAATGGTGTTTCCAACAACTTGGCAATCAAATAGGTGGGTGAAGCAATTGCACTAACAATTGGCCTCAGAGGAAGAACATTTTCCGTTTCTTTGTGCACTTTCGGCAACCCATAAAGTCTTCGCGGTAGTGCAACTGAATTGAACAAATTTTTTTTTGGACACACTGTTCAATGGAAGAATTTTTTATTAACTGTGTAACAGTTCTAAGAACTTTGTCAGTAGGATCTTTTCTAAGTTTCCTGTATGTCTGCGGATCTAACAATTCTTTAATCTTGCAATGGTAGTCAGTCACATTTAAAACCACTGTACAATTTCCCTTCTGCGGAGAGAATGGTAATACTATCGTCGTCATTGAGGCCTTTTATAGCATTTTCTCACCCATTGTTAAATTACTTTTTGGAGGCCTCGCGCGATCCAATGCTCTGACAGCTTCTATACGTACTTCCTCAGCTGTGCCTTTGTCTAAAGAGATAAGGAGAGCGTTGAGGCCGACACGTAGAGTTGAAAACGATGAAAAGGCTCCTGCGAAATTCAAAGTCTTCCTGCCTTTTATTAAGGACATCACCGTCCGCATCGGTAAAATTTTGACGAAACGGAATGTGTCCGTTATTTACAAACCCACTCGGAAGATACAGGATTACCTGAAATCGGTGGAAGATGCTCGCAAACCGCAGGAAATAGCAGGAATTTATAGGATAACGTGTAGCTGTGGAGACGTATACGTGGGTACCACAAAAAGAACAGTCAAAAAACGACTAGAAGAGCAGAAGGGGAACTGTAGAAGGGGACAGATTGACAGATCAGCTGTTGCTGAAAATGTTTTTCAACGAGGGGACCACGTTATTCAGTTTGATAAGACTCAGGTTTTAGCAGCCACAAATGGATACCACGAAAGACTGTACAGAGAGGCTATAGAAATTGTAAAACACCCCAGTAATTTCAATAGGATGGGGGGAGGGGGGGCGTGAAACGAAATGAAATCTGGATCCCGGTGTTGAAGAAGAAATGTAACAGTCTTCCACCGTGGGACGATATTAACGGACGACGGCAATCGGCAACGACGAATTGCGCGCGCATATCAAAAACATTTGACGTCGCACCTCTGCGCGCGAGCCCTCGTAAAAGGAGGTTGGCTTCAGTCAGTAGCGAGCTAGGGTGTGCATCGGACATTCAAAACTGCCACGATCCCCCTTGAAAATATCCTCCGCAGTTGGTGACGAAATGTCGGGTTTTAATAATAAATCAGTAAGAACACGGCATAATAGCCCGGAAATTTTCAGTAATTGGAGAGTTTCGTTTCACAGCATCAAATAGACTCATAGCGTCGCTAGATGACGTTTGCGGACATGGATTATCATGTAAAACTTGGTCTAAGCCCCTGATACACACACACACAACCTCTAGAAGTGTGAAACATAAATTCTGCAAGTCCCTGTATAAACTGGACAGTCTGCATGTTAATTAAACAAGACGAACGCAATTTTAAACAGCTACAACACCTGATGTATGTACTAATGAACATAAATGTTCTGAACAATGCTCACCACAATATTAATCGTTTCGTGCCGCGGCGGATTAGCCGCGCGTACTGGAGCGCCGTGTTGCGATGCACGCGGCCTTTCGCCGTCGGGGGTTCGATTCCTCCCTCGGGCATGGGTGGGTGTGCTGTCCTTAGTCTAGTTTACCTTACGTTAAGTAGTTTGTAAGCTAGGGACTGATAACCAAGCTGTTGAGTCCCATAGATTTACAAACAATTGAAAAATAATCGTTTCGTAGTGGTGTTGTCGGAATGTGTAGACGTAGCAAAAGAGGAGGAGAGACGAATGGAGAATTATCACAGCAGCAATAATAGCCGAAAATGGCAAGGAAGCTAGCTGGCGCCGGCCGCGGTGGTCGAGGGGACTGAGGCGCTCCAGTCACGGTCTGCAGGGCCACTACGGTCGGGGGTTCGAATCCCCCCTCGGGCATATTTGTGCCGTCCTTAGTCTTAGCTAGTTCATAAGTAGTTTGTAAGCTTAGGGACTGATGACCCCGTAGTTAAGTCCCATAAGTTCTACAAACATTTGAACATTTTTAAGCTAGCTGGCTGTTCCCATATTGTTCTCTAGAGCAGGGGCTCCCAACCTTTTTTCAGACCAGGAATCACTTTGACATTTTTTGTTGTGAGCAGCGACCACAAGGTTAAAAAAATAGACTGTGGCAATCAAAAAATATAATTTAATCGGCAATTTTTAATACATAAGATAAATTCTAAAGTAATATATTTTACAGTACTTTTATAATAGAAACTTTTACTAGAATATTAAATTCGGTTTGTAGGAATGTGAGTTTCGAGCTTTCACCTTATCTTCACGTTCTGTAGTATCATCAATTACTTTCAATGGATTCCTGGATTTGATTGCAAGCAGGACATCCTTGTTTACCAAAACAAGTCGTGAAGAAAATTTTGAGGCAACGGAAGGCGAGTAATATTGAATGATTTTGACTTTCTAAAACAAAACTACTCAGTAGGATATATTAAAATGCGTTGGTGCAGTTTCTATCAGATTGGAAATCAATAAGCCATTACAAAGCTAAGGGACAAATGATTATATTTCAAATAGTACCCGTGTTATCCATTTCTGTCATCAGCAGTGATGTTGTGAAATTATCGAGGCCACACATTACGATTGACTGAGTACGTAATCGGATTCAATAATTTAAAATGAAGGTAATTGTGAAGAACGCTTGCATGGGCGCACGTTTCGATAAATCTCGAACGCGTGACCACACTTCGATATATGGTGCATTTGTGCATGTTCCAAGCAGGCGAGAGAATGTGATTTGTTGATGTGCGAAACAGTGATCATTTTAAGTGGAAGTTAGGTTAGGTGTAGGTTAAACAAGAATTTTATTTTTAGTATGTGAGGGCGCGTAGCGCCCGATTCTCCGCTTCAGAAACACTCAAACTTGCCAACATACGCGCCATGCTAATAACATGGGCAACAGACTTCGCAATTCTACCGTCCCGAACTGGAGATTCGGGCGCTAGGCGCCCTCACATACTAAAAAAAAAAAAAAAAAAAAAAAAAAGCGCTAGGCGCCCTCACATACTAAAAAAAAAAAAAAAAAAAAAAAAAAAAAAAAAAAAAAAAAAAAAAAAAAAAACTTCTTGTTTAACCTATACGTAACCTAACTTTCTCTTAAAATAATCACTGTTTCGTACATCAACAAATCAGATTCTCCCGCCTGCTTGGAACATATCAAAATGCATCATATATCGAAGTGTAGTCGCACTTTCGAGATTTATCGAAACGGGAGTCCGTGCAAGCGTTCTTCACAATTACCAAAATGAATAAGAGTTTGAAATTTTGTATCCCTCGCGGATCGTATTTTAGCTCTTTTGGGCCACTCGGTTGTCGACGAGTGCTTTAGAGAATGAGTGGGAGCGTGGTGAGAGACGGCGAAATGACAAGTGCGCGGTGGAAGTGGACGTCTGAACGTGCTGGTGGGAGGCCGAGGCCGGGCGGAATGAGCGCCGTGTGACACGTGTCAGGCAGGGACAATGCGCACGTTCCGCGCGTATTGAGGCGAGGCGCAGGCGCCCCGCAATACTCTCGGCCGATTACCTCCCTTACTCGCGCGTTCATTCCAGGCGCGCTCCTCCGCTCTGATGACCGGTGTCATACGCAAAATACCGCTCTATTTGCATACTCCGGCCGGAGTATATGAAAGATTTTAGCATTGTTTTATCTTCTTTATCTTTGCATGTATAAAAATCTCGTGTCACGATATTTTTCCGTGATGAACACCGAAACTACTCATCTGATCTTAATGAAATTTTGCACAATGTGTGTGATCTGGTCCAACTTAAATAATAGGATACTTTCATTTTCCATTAATGAAGTCAAAATATTTTATTGTAAACTAGCTGAAAACCCGGCGTTGCCCGGGTATTTATTTATTTATTCGAGCCTTGAGTTAGTACTTTTCCTATCCAATTTCTGTCTGACCATCTCCTTTTTTTCTAAAAGCATGTTACCTTTATCAGAGAATATATACGAAATAAGAAATCACACGTAAAAATTCACTCGTTACGAAGAATTCAAGCCGGCCGCGGTGGCCGAGGTAACTGAGGCGCTCCAGTCACGGTCAGCACGGCCACTACGGTCGGGGGTTCGAATCCCCCCTCGGGCATGGATATTTGTGACGTTCTAGTTTGTAAGTAGTTCATAAGTAGTTCGTAAGTTTAGGGACTGATGACCCCGTAGTTAAGTCCCATAAGCTTAACAAACATTTGAACATTTTTTGAAGAATTCAATCACAGAATTCAGCAATAATGATTGCAATAATATTCCAGATCGATCACTTGATGTAATGCGCGAAACGTCAAATCGATTTTTTTTAAAAGAGATGTATTAAAAGAAATTCCTTTTTTACCGCTTCATTTATTTATTCTCATATATCCTTATTCGTATGCTTATCCTTACAGAGAAAGAGCTGAATACATTCTAGCACGCATAGACCAAATATATGGTCTGTGGCATCACGTTCGCTGTATGTAACCTCCTTGCTGTAGAGTCGCAAACGTCATCGCTGGCCTTCACTCCGAATTTTTTTATAATTTGACAACTTTCAACCACCATATCTTCCACCCACTTATAGCTATCGGCATGGAACTGCTATGGTGTACAACGGGAGACTTCGGACAACAATTACACACAGACCATTCGTTTGCGTTCTGTAGTTTTTGCTGCAGAGCGAAATATTACACGCACAAACACGTAGAATTTTATATACACCGATAACTTTACATCCCAATATACTTAACCCTTTTATCATTATCAACCCTCAAGCATCAGTGCAACCAATAAAACCATTTTCAAAGAGTAATTATTGTCCCGCATTTCGCGTTGTATTCTTCAAATTACTAAATATCTATCAGATCGCTATAAAACCATGCCTAAAACCCTCCTCAGGTATAAATAAATTAGTAACTGTACAAATACTTAAGTCTCTGCGTCTTGTAATTCGGACGTGATAAGCGCACACCGAACAGACATTTACATTAATATATATATATATATATATATATATATATATATATATATATATATATAGCTATCCGATCGTCATAAAATCGTGCCTAAAGCCTTCCCCGGGTAGACATTAGTAACTGTACAAATTTTTAGCTCTTTATATCTTGTGGTTCAGACGTGATAAACGTACACCGAACAGACATTCACATTTATAGATATAGATTAAATGTTTCCACTTAGGTTATGTAAGTATCCAATTAATGGCGCTGTTATTCAATTTGCTGTCTGGGCTAGCCGTAAAGTGATACCTTAGAGAACGAAAGGTCACGGGTTCGAAACTCGCAGGTTTTTTTTTTTTCACTTTCAGTTATAACCTAACATTTACCTTTCAACCATGTGAGTGGTAGTCAGAAACGATACGTGGTTCAGATTCCACGCCAGCCTGTAGGTCCCTTTTTCCTGGATGGATAACTGGGTTAGAGTAGGGACATTTTAGACGCCGAAGTGGTTTCTACTCGAAGGACTTGCACAAGACCTCTGAGCCTTATTAATTATTATTATGATAAGGAGGTGACAACTGTGCGTCGCCCGGGTCCTTATTTATTACAGTTTAAAGATGATCCAACTCTCCTTCCTTCTTATCTCTCTGTCCATCTTCACCTGTCCCTCTCTCTTTGTTCATCTCCAGATCTCCCCTCGTGTTGTTTACCTCCTCCTACCCCAATCACCTTCTCGTCTGTCCAACTACTCCTCTGTTCACTGCCGCTTCCATGTGTGAAAGATTATTTAACTCTGAAAACTTCCATCGTGACCAGTGAAGTGGTGTATAAGTCTATTGCCACACACCGTAGACGGTGATGTTTGTCTTGTTTTGAAGTTTAAGGCGCTAAATTTCATCAATTTAGAATCACTTCATCAATACCGTACATTTTTGTCTAAGTCCGTAGGGGAATTACCCTCTGCATATACCATACATAATTTTACGTGGAAAGTAACTTTCCTCTTGTTTTGAAGATCAAATGACCAAGGTTACATATCAGTCGGATGAAAGGTACGACAACGCATAAAATACGAACAAACATACAAAAATTAATTATAGATATTAGATCATTATATTATATTTTGCACGTTTTCTTGATGCTACAATCTATTTCACTTTACACACTTTTTTCCAAATATACATAAGGCAAAAAGGCGTTTTTAAATTTTTCGTGTATTTTATTTTATTCTATTTTTGTTGTGTGGTATGTATGTATACAAAAAATCGCACTGGCGTGTTTACGACCCATTACAGATTTGTAGTTTTATAAGTTTTTGCAAACATTTCGGACAAAAATAATCATCTAAATAATAAAAAATTAATTAATAAGTGTGTCTGAAACACTTTTAGGGAAAAAAGTTTAGGAAGTGGGGGTTTCGAACCACTGACCTTCAGCGTCACAGTCCAACGCATTGCCTACTACGCTACAGATAAGAGTTACAACTAGCCTTCTTTAATTTTATACTGTTGGTAACTGATGCTAATATGGCATTTGTAGACACTAGATTATCATACATCGTATGAAGAACGACGTGTTAATTCTTCAGTGCGCCATTACTTTGAAATGACAACGTTTAAGTTCAATAAGAAAATCAACATATACGCAACGCAAGATGGCGTATGCAGAGAGAGTTCTGTGCGAGGAATGTCACGTGACATCTGAGAAGGTCTGGTTTTCATTAATTCATTGGAGGGTGTCAAAACTCCGTTATTTTTGCAAATATCACTCAAATGATACGAGATATGAAAAAAAACATTAGTGAACAAACATATAGAGAATTATCTCCTCTACAAATTCGGTTATTCATTTATCGTGTCAGATGAATGGTTAAGCCGTTATTTTCATTTACATTTCGAGCTGTCAAAAGACGATCGCAAAGGCCCACTTTTAGTGTTACTACCGTAACCTAAAGTGGGCCAAATCAATTGTTGTGCCGTGCGTCTCGCTACAACTCAGGAATGCTTTCATTGATTTGAATAATATTTTGTTATGTTTTGAATGCTTTATTACAGGGGTGGTTTAAAAAAGATAACAAAGAGAACCCATATCAACAGCTGGGAAATCGAAAATAATCGAAATTGGTAATCTTGTCTGGGGAGCGTCACCACCGGATTAGATTCGTATTTTATGCGCTGCCATAACGTTCATCTAACTTGACTTTCAAAACAAGAAAACCGGAACCGGAGAAGATGTTTCGTACCATTCATGCCGGAGGATATTTTATAACATACTTTGACACCAATCTACACTGATATTGATAACATTTTGCACAGTTACTTCGAAAACAGAAGAAACATCACTGTATACCTAAGATTTCACACAGTGCATGTAGCAGTGTGACTTCGATACCGTCTAACTTATCAGCATTAAACTGGGCTGATACATGTAATTTTCCGGCGGTCGCGGTGGCCGAGGGGACTGCGGCGCTCCAGTCACGGTATGCTCGGCCACTATGGCCGGGGGATCGAATCCCCCCTCGGGCATGGATATTTGTACCGTCCTTAGTCTCAGCTAGTTCATAAGTAGTTTGTAGGTTTAGGGACTGATAACCCCGTAGTTAAGTCACATAAGCTCTACAAACATTTGTAATTTTCAATGTGCAGGGAAGGGAAGAGATAAACAGAGAGAGGCGACAGGAGGAAATTATTGGAAAGCGGGAGTGAGTAATTACTTAGACAGGGGGATGATTGTGGAGATACAGGGGGAGGGGGTGGCGGATGAGGAGGGAGGCAGGCAGAGGTTGGTAAAGGGGAGGAGGGGTGGGCAGACAAGGGAGGGAGAAGCACAGGACTGTTGGGATAAGTAAATACCAGTGCAACTCCGGGTTTCCAGCTGGCTAATACAGGGGCCTAAGAAGGCAAAGAGGAAGGCGTGCAACGCGTTTAGACTTATGGCCAGAGATTAGGGGATGGAGTGTAGGACGTATATTAGGTTCTCATCCGTATTCAGCAATTGCGTAGTTTTGCTGGGTCCGCTAGTATAATATATAAATATGAATATTTGTTTGTCCGTCTTTTATGCTCTGCTGTGCCGTTCATCATATTGCGATGAAACTTTGTCAACATATTGCCTGCACTTCCGTGAAGATTATTGGCATAATTATATCACTGTAGGACACATTATATGTGTCACGGCCGGCCGCGGTGGCCGAAGAGATTGAGGCGCTCCAGTCACGGTCTGCACGGCCACTACGTTCGGGGGTTCGAATCCCCCCTCGGGCATGGATATTTGTGCCATCCTAGTTCGTAAGTAGTTCATAAGTAGTTTGTAAGTTTAGGGACTGATGACCCCGTAGTTAAGTCCCATAGACTATACACACATTTGAACATTTTTTTTCTTTTTTTTTTTTTTTGTGTGTGTCACGATGTCATGAACACTGAGATGAGTGTAGGACAGCTTCGTTATTAATGACGTCTAAATATATTACTTATTTTCTACTAAATGTATTCGCAACATATTTTGCAGACAGTATCCATTTGTGGCATGAATGTGGCTACAAGATTATTTGATTGTACAACTTAGAGTTTACGCGATATGATGTCATAGACATCGATACGCGTGGGAATCTGCCGCATCATGTTGGTTTGTATTTTATGCGGTGTCGTACCTTTCGTCCAAATACGATCGCAAAAACACGAGGAAAGTCACTTGTTTGTATAGTCTATGGGACTTAACTACGGGGTCATCAGTCCCTAAACTTACAAACTACTTATGAACTACTTACGAACTAGGAAGGCACAAACATCCATGCCCGAGAGGGGATTCGAACCCCCGACCCTAGTGGCCGTGTAGACTGTGACTGGAGCGCCTTAGTCCCCTCGGCCACCGCGGCCGGCAGGAAAGTCATTGTATATATAAAATTTTATATGGTGCGTGACAGAGTGTACTTTATTCACGAACTTCGGAAAAATCTACAGTTTTATTCTGATAGTTATGAAATTTTGCACATTTAACTTTCAAAACAAGAGCAACATCACCGTCTATCTAAGATTTCATAAAGTACATGGCGTAGGGTACTTTAAAACATCTTAGAGACCACATCACTGATCAACATGGAAGTATATGGAGCTATATATTTTTCACAGATGGAGGATTCAATGGAATGAGGTGATGGAAGAGCAGTCTGACACAGAGACGATCGGATGATGGGCAGAGATAAGGAAAATGGAGAGGGGCAGAGGGGGGTAGAAGGAGACGAACAGAGAGAGGGGAGATACGGAAATGAACAGAGAGAGGTTGGGGGGGGGGGGGGGGGGGAGAAGCGCATGGACAAAGTGAGAAGGTCAGAGAGACCAGACAGAGACAGATGGCCTAACGCAAGACTAGAATAAATAAGTATCCGGGCTAGATAAAATATTTAAATATAAATATAACGATGAGATGTTTGAATATTTCTAATTCGTAAATTTTGCGGCAGTTAATGTCAGAAAAAGTTGCTTGTTAATTCGGAGATGCCCACAAGAACAGACACCATATAAATAATAGTTAGGCATGTGACGTATGTATGCAATTTCCACTGAGTGCCTCGTTATTGGCGAGGAAGAGTGCTTGAGTTTTAAATAAATGGCACAATAATAGTCACCATATCGTGGAATTTCTGAACTGTGACATAAATTCAGAGCATGAGCCACCAAAGTCAAAACTGTAATTTTGCATTTATTGTAGTTTTGGTGACATAGGCCTAAATGTCGTATAAATACTGTCATACTTGACAGTATTAGTGTATTTCTATAATTTATTTTGGGTAGTGATTCAATAATATCTGTAAAAGAACTAGTTTATAGTCTTAATTTTCTTTGGACAAAAAAATTGTACTTTATAGTATGGCTGTGTTGCTATGCTGTGTTGTTCAAGCTATATTCTTAACTATAGGACAAACACCTATTCATAACTGCCTATACACAAGACATGTAATGTCATGTCAACCAGCCGGGATTTGGATGAGCAGCGACAAAAAGCAGATGAGTAATCAGTCTACTTGGCAGAAAGACCTCCTTTCTCACCCCTTTATTAGTTGCCCGTAACCATCGTAGATGTATCTAGAAAAATGATCTTGCTTTGAATATTAATTTTTGGTATACAATAACAGAGAGAAGGCGTCGTTCCACAAATCCTCAGGAGCAATTTAGTTTTTTCAAATTATTTTCTGCTTGATTTACACAAATAAAGGTATAATGTACAAATATTGTGAAACTATTCCAGTGCTGCAAATAATACTGTGGTTGTTTTGGTTACATATAATTCACGTCCATCGCCAAGTACAAGAGAAACTGACGACCTGGGGTTGCTTGCGTGCGTCAGTTACGCAGATAGCCGCAGCTTAGGTGCAACTAAGGTCGAGGGCTATTTGTAGAGAGGACTGACACGTGTTGTCCCTGAAGAGAGGGAACAACATCTTCAGTAGTTGCAAAGTTACCGTTTATATGATTAACTAATGGGACCTTGTAACATTAGTTATAGCGAATGTCTGAAAGCAAGGGGAAACTACAGTTGCTACTTTTCCCGAGGACATGCATTTCTACTGTATGGTTACTTCATGTTGGCGTCCCAATGGCTAAAATATTCCGGATGTAAATTGATGCTCTATTCCAATATCCGGGTGAGGATACTCAAAAGGATGTACTCTTCAGGAAAATCAACACAGGCAGTCTACGAATCCGATAGAAGGAATGTATATGGAGTGACTATACATGGGAAATAAAAGGCAGCGTTATCGAAAGGGAAGAGAAAGAAAATGAATGTTGTGTTGTTTGTAGCTTTCTTCATTGACTGACAAGGTACATTCAATATCGGTACACCGATAACGAAATGATATTAATTGCAACAGAAGCTTAAATATAATCAGTTCATACTGTATCAGTTTAGTTACCCTAGACGGTAATTATATATGTTGGTCAGCCTTGTAATAATGAACGGTACAGAAACACACAAGTATACGCAAAATAAGTCTTAGTAAGCAAATCAATGTTAAATCTCGACTGCACAAATAGATCGATATTATTAATACTGAAGTTGAATGATTTTTATAAATTTGGCCAAAAATGTCACTAAATGTGAAGCAACAGATTAGATATTATTGTTCGGAAGATTTTCCCTATCTAAAGAAAGTGAGAAACCTTACGTTACGAGCGAGCGAGGTGGTGCAGTGGTAACACACTGGACTCGCATTCGGGAGGACGGTGGTTCAAATCCATCTCCGACCATCCACAGTTAGGTTTCCGTGACATCCCTAATTTAATGATGGCAAATGTCGGAATGGTTGCTCCGAAAGGGCACGGCCGATTTCCTTCCCCATCCTTTCCCAAATATACTAGCGTGAACTCCGTTTCTAATGACAACGCTGAGCCGTTAAACTCTAACTTCGTTACTTCCTTACGTTATGAAATCGTTTTAAATTAATGTGACATATGTGGATTTTCCCCATAATAATCAGTGCCATCTCTCTGAGTGTTTGTTCAGAATACAAGCACTCTCTGGGAAGTACTGCAGATATTTCAGTGTGCTGTACAGCAAAATAGTGTAGTTAGTACTGATGTAAGAAGCAGTGACGGCCTGGAAGATTAAAATTGTGTACCGGAACCGGGATTCGAACGTGGGACCTTTGCCTTTTGTTGGCAAATGCACACTCCGCTGCAGAGTAAAAGTTTCATTCTGGAAGAAAAAATAAGATTCCTCAACCTTTATCTGAAAACGCACTGCACATGGAATTTAAAAGAATAGCGAGGAAAGAATTCAAAAAAATGTTCAAATTTTTGTACAGCTTATGGGACTTAACTACGGGGTCATCAGTCCCTAAACTTACAAACAACTTACGAACTAGGACGGCACAAATATCCATGCCCGAGGGGGGATTCGATCCCCCGACCGCAGTGGCCGTGCAGACCGTGACTGGAGCGCCTCAGTCTCCTCGGCCACCGCGGCCGGCAGGAAAGAATTCCAAGCCTGCTGTTCCTCTTCGGTGCTTCCATTGCTACGAGCCTTATGGCTGTTTCACTGAATAAGGAAAGGATTTTATACACGGACATCTTTTACACAACAGTTCTTCTGTCTCGCGGACTTTTCAAACAATCAGCACATTTTATTGGTATTTTAATAACAAAGAGAAAATGTAATTCTCAAGAAGTTGCACGGGTGAAGGTGAGTAAAGAAATGAAAAAAATGACACAAAAAAACCACTGAAATTGGAAGATAGATTGGATGTGTTTATGTTGAGCACTCTCTAGGGTGAAAATGAAGAAATTAAAACAAATACGGATACAGAGTAAAGACTAGCAATGGTAATTAATTAATGTAATTATGATCAGTGACCGTCATTTATACGGGGTGGGGGAAATAAAAGCGGCCGAGAATAGTGGATACGTTTGGGCGTCGATGTCTACGTATAATAACAACAACCTGGATGGAGCAACTGCTAATTTACCAGCAGAAACTTGGAGTGCATTTACGCAATATTCACGCCTGAAATAGTTGTTAGTAGGGATCCATCTGTTCTAGACCCTAGCTGGCCATCACTCCAAGGACACCTGATCTGTTAGCCTGCGATTACTTTACCGGCGGAGGGGGGGGGGGGGGCAGGCTCAAGTGTAACTTGTATCGCAAGACCCCTCATAGTCTTCAAGAACTACAGCAGAACATTTCGGATGAGATGACAGCAGTTCCAGCAGTGCAGCTTCGTTTCGCCTTTAGCATCTTGCTGACAAGGGTCCAACCGTGACAAGAGATGAATGGTGATCAGTATCAACATATGATATAGTCAGGTTACTTGTGCTTTACCTATCAGAATAAAACTATAGATTTTTCCAAAGTTCGTGGGTAAAGTACCCTCTGTCACGCACCATATAAAATTTTATATATACAGTGACTTTCCTCGTGTTTTTGGGATCGTATTTGGACGAAAGGTACGACACTGCATAAAATACAAACCAACATGATGCAGCAGATTCTCACACGTATCGATGTCTATGACATCACATCGCGTAAACTCTAAGTTGTACAATCAAATAATCTTGTAGCCACATTCGTGACACAAATGGATACTGTCTGCAAAATATGTTGCGAATACATTTAGTAGAAAGTAAGTAATATATTTAGACGTCATTAATAACGAGGCTGTCCTACACTCATCTCAGTGTTCATGACATCGTGACACATATAATGTGTCCTACAGTGATGTAATTATGCCACTAACCTTCACGGAAGGGCAGCCAATATGTTGACAAAGTTTCATCGCAATACGATGAACGGCACAGCAGAGCATAAAAGACGGACAAACAAATATTCATATTTATATATGAGACTAGCGGACTCAGCAAAGCTTCGCAATTGCTGAATACGGATGAGAACCAGATATACGTCCTACACTCCATCCCCTAATCTCTCTGGCCATCACCTCCCATAAGTCTCTACGCGTAGCTTCGTTCCGCCTTTAGCATCTTGCTGACCAGGGTCCAAACGTGACAAGAGATGAATGGTGATCAGTATCAACATATGATATAGTCAGGTTCCTTGTGTTTTACCTTTCCCCTGATGTATTTCTTTCTACCATGGAACTCTGTTCTTCGAGCCAGTTTTACTGTAGCAGTCGAACATGTGAGGATACAGGGTTTTAGGTTAGTAACATCTTTGGTAAGTTTTGGCCGAACGATAGTTATCGTTGGCGTGCAGCGAGAGCTGCTGGCAACAATGCTTAGATTGGAATGTTCTTTGTTTGTTGGCCGGTGTGCGGCAGTCTGCCGCCGACCGCAGAGCGAGGCGGTAGCATGTCGGCAGTGAGTTCGTAACCTGCGTTTAGAGGTGGCTAAAGTTTTTGCCATTCCGTCGTATCGCATGCGGGTTGCAGTTGCATATTGAAATGTTTCAGTGTGGAGTTGAAGACATTCATCGTAGTGACAAGCAGTTATTTAATCAGTTTATTTAAAGGGAAGAGTTTTTAACATTTGTAGTTCCATAATAAAGGAAGTTAACAAAGTTTACTGTTATGGATCAACCTAGTAATTGTCCGCATCCCATACCGTCAAATCATTGGAACAATTATTAAATGATTAAGCATAAAACAGAATGTAACGGCAACTTCGCCCATCGAGGATTAGGTGGACGAAGCGGAGACGTTACAAACAGCTAACGCCTCAGCAATGATAAACGATTACATGCTTTACAGGCACATCAGAACGGAGAAATCTCTGTCACTAATTCAAAGTGGAAGCTACTTTGAAATTATTGCACTCAGAAGAGCTAGATGAATCTGATACATCTCTCAGTGAAGGCATCGCATTCATTGCAGTAGGAAACAGGTAGCTGCCAAACGGAAAAGCTTCTGTCCCTGCATTAGCAGACGCCGTTCATGTAGAAGTCAGCTTGCCCTTTTCTCACGTGATATCTTGCGAACCACGAATTAAGGGCGTAATGTATATACCTCGGTCTGCGAAAGGCGTTTGAAACGGTGTGACACTAACGTCTGCTAACGAAGATAAGGGTGCATGAAATGGTGTCCCAGATATTTCAATTAGAGGCTGTCAAACGCGGCCTGGCTTCCGCTCGTTCCTGCCAGCGAGAGCGCCTGGCGAGACCGCCGCACGCGATGAGCGAGGCGACTCGATATTCCCGGCTGGCATGTAGAACAGCCGACAGCAGTGCGCATGCGCAAGGCCAGCCCCCCCCCCCCCCCCCACTCCCACCCTCACCACGCCGTAATTAAGCGGCCGTCCGGCACACGTCTACATTTTAAAAGGCTGCGATCGCACTGCCGGCCGGGCAGAGACGGAAGAAAGGGGCAAAATCCACGTTCCGATTTTCACGATGAAAAAAATGTTGACGGTGTATAAGACCAATCCAAAACGTTTTATCAATCACGTTTTTCCTTACAAGCTTTGCCTTGTCTGAAAAAAAGTCTACTTTTCATTCCGCCCGAGTTTTTAGTTTTGTAACTCTCCTCACACGATTTTGATGAAAGTATACGACTAAAAAAATCAGATTTTTGGACTCATAACAGTACATCTCAGCTTTCGAATGAATCATTCACCTTTCCATAATTCATAACAGTCGTTTTCAAATGACGCTATTTGTCAAGTTCTTGCGCTTGATTCACAAATCGTGTATTGAAAAAGTTCGATAGCGAGCAGCTTAGTGTTCTATGCATTTTAGACCATATATTACAGCGAGTGAAATGTAGCTAAAACAACAGAGCAGTTTTTTAAATGGTATTCGCACTGATATCTACTTCCTTTCACAAGTAACTGCGAGTTATCTGAGCGGCGACCGCAAGTCTACGAAAAAAATGTTCAAATGTTTGTAAAGTCTATGGGACTTAACTACGGGGTCATCAGTCCCTAAACTTACAAACTACTTACGAACTAGGACGGCACAAATATCCATGCCCGAGGGGGGATTCGAACCCCCGACCGTAGTGGCCGTGAAGACCGTGACTGGAGCGCCTTAGTCTCCTCGGCCACCGCGGCCGGCGCGCAAGTCTACGAGCTCTGTGTGTGTTGAGCGCAGCGTGAGGCACTGCATCGCCGAAAATATTATTTGCTGGCCACGTATGTTGGTCTCTCGTGATGTGTTAATAATCCATAACCACAAAATAACTATTCACAATTTTCTTTCGGGTGGCTAACGATTACAATGGAAAATGATCTGATATGGTTCTACGTAAGGTAATACTTCACTTAATAAAAGGTATACAACTAGTTTGTGGTGTACATCGTATAATTGATGGAATACGTATTTCGTGTTTCGAACTACAAGAGAAAAATAAATTAATGTAAACTGCGAATTTGCTGTTGATGGACTAAAATAAAATTTTCTGAAATGCTAATTGATGATTTTCTAGTTGGAGATGACAAACGGAAGAAGCCCAAAAATATACTTACATTTATTGATGCATCTACACCTAAGATGACTATTACATTTTTTAGCCTTCTTTTAATTTTCACTTCTGTAGCTCTCCGAAAATGTTGTGCCACAAGGTGAAACAATTTGTATACAGTGTGTCACTGTACAGTGTCTCTCTCACGCCCGTAAATAAAGTAGAAATGAACTAAGTAAAATGGAATACAGAACAGTAAAATTAAAATTTAGTTACCTCCTTATAAGGAAGGGGTACTGCAACTTATGGCCATGGCCACGTGAGGTGTGCCGGTTTTATGTTGGGCACGATGTACTACGTTTCAATTCATTTCCACTTTCAAGGAATTCTACACGGTTCTCAGATTTTTTATTTTGTTAGGAAGCTGTCTGATGGGAACTGCTTTTCTATTAACATTTCCTGAATCACCTGATGACTATTTTCTTTGTCTCCATGGTAATTTCTTTTCTATTTTTCTACTTCAAATGAAAGAAAAATGTGCAGATTTAGTTTAGCCTCAGACACTGCAGATTAGTAAAGGATCAGGTGTCTTTTGTTTTATATTGCGATTTGTTTTTTCCTTCTTGGTGGGCTCGTGACCAGCAACAATGGCTCGTCACCCACTGTCAGTGGAAGATTGATGGAAACGCAGGGGTGATCAATACTTGTTCACTGCCGTCTGCTTCGAGCCAGCCAACTGTTAATTGATTTTGTTGTTTTATCACTATTGTTTGCACACTGTACTGACTCATAGAATTATAAGCACATTAGAAACATGTGGTATGGACTCATCCCATTAATTTCGCCTAACATTCCAGAGAGTTTTTCCTTATGTGAACAACTAGGCATTTCTTAAATTTTTTATTCATATTAAAGAATTAATAGTAATAGAAGAAAAATAAACATATTTTCATAAGTGCAATTGAAAAAAAAATAAACATTCAGAGACGATCTGCTGAAAGCAGGCTGGAGACGTGTGATACTTGCTCTGCACAAGCAACACCGTAGCCGGCGCCGACTCGCGCAAGAAATATTAAACATATCGAATGTTGACGTAAGGAAAGACTCTCCTAAATGTTAGTCTAAATTCATGGGAGGAGTCCATTACCACCTATTTCATATGTGCATAAAATTCGACGAGTCACTACAGTGGGAGGACAGAAGTAATAAAATAACAAAATCAATGAACTGTTAGCTGGCTAGTTGAAGTAGACGGCAATCGATCTTCCGCTGACAGTGAGGGGGATTCCTTATTGCTGGGGACAAGGTCCTCCTCCCACGAAAAACACAAAACAAAACGAAACACAAACAAGTGACACACTCTTCTCATTCTTTACTGACTTGTCCTGCAGTGTCTGAGGCTAAACTAAACTAGCGTATGTAGAAAATTCGTAAGAACCATCCTGCAGACAAAGAAAATTTTCATCAAATGATTCAGCAAAATGTTCGTAGAAACGTTATTCCTCCCAGACATGTTTCTAAAAGCAACTTAGTTCATTCTAACTTTAATATCAGTCGTGAAGGTACCGCATTGGTGTAGGACACGCGATATACAACTAGTAGAAATTTTCAGCAATCAGTCGTAAAAATATTTATTTATTGGCAGATCTAGATTTCGACCACTGTGTGGTCATTATCAATGCTTAAAAGACGATTAAAATACTTTAAACATCTCGACCTCCATGTTGGAGGTTGCGTTCGTACTGATCTGCCAATAAATATTTTTACGACTGATTAAAATAATGTCGGGCGTACAGGTGGATGTCACTGCTAACTTCGCACGATATTTCGGCCAATAACCCCTTGGCCACCTTCAAGTGCTGCGTACCGAAGACTTGCCAAGAATCCCTAAACAGGGAATCCCGTTACGGCCCATAATGAACAACATTGGCTTTGAAAACTACGACCTGGCAAAACATTTGGTGTCATTACTTCGACCATATGTAGGAAAATCTGAACACCATATTCGCAATTCGGTAGATTTTATCAGTCGTCTAAAAGAATTACGTCTTACAGATACAGATTTACTTGTCAGTTTTGATGTTATTTCTCTGTTCACGAGGGTACCATTATTGGATTCTTTGGAATTAATTTTAGAAAAATTTGATCCTGATGTTTCAACACTTTTCAAACATGCCTTGTGCTCTACTTTCTTTTTATTCAATGGTAACTATTACGAACAAACAGAAGGTGTCATGGGCAATCCAATTTCGCCATTAGTAGCGAATATGTCCATGGAAGACTTCGAAGACAAGGCTCTTGCTTCTGCCACCCTCAAGCCTTTGGTGTTCTGGAGGTACGTTGACGACACCTTTGCAGTGTGGCCACATGGGCAGGATAAACTCCACGAATTTCTTCAACATTTAAACTCTGTTAACAGTAGCATTCAGTTTACTATAGAAACTGAGAAAGATGGTTGTTTGCCCTTCCTAGATGTGCTGGTTCGACGAAGGGAGAATGGCTCTCTCAGTCATTCGGTCTATAGGAAAGACCCAAAACAGACCTGTATCTTCAATCAGACAGTTGTCTTCACTCTGCTGCTCAAACAAATGGTGTACTGAGAACATTAATACATAAGACACATATGATTTATGATGCAGAGAACTTAACGTCGGAGTTGGCACATGTACAATGTGTATTCAAAGAAAATGGTTATTCTGTACATCAGATTCGTAAATCAGTGAGCAAGTATCAACGGAAACAACCAAAGAAGAATAATGATACTTCTGAGTCTACAGAATTATTGGTCTTCTTGCCGTATGTAGGTAATGTAACATCAAAAATTACCAGAATTTTAAAGAAACATCAGATTGAGGTGATCTTCCGTCCGCCTGCCAACACAGTTGCATTGATAGGTTCGGCCAAAGATGATCTTGGACTGCGTAAGGCGGGTGTTTATAAAATTAATTGTGAATGCGGCCTGGCATACATAGGACACACTACACGAACAGTGGCAGATCGTTGTGCTGAACATGAGACACACACGCCTTCTGCAACCGGATAAGTCTGTCATTGCTGAACATTGTTTGTCAACCGAACATAAGATGGATTACACAAGTGCTAAGATTTTAGCTCAGCCTTCAACTTTTTGGCAGTCTGTAATACGTGAATCAATCGAAATTCAACTGGCAGAAGGACTTATTAATAAAGATAGTGGCCTTCAGCTGAAAAAACGTGGGAACCAGTAATTCCAGTTTTAAGAACTCAAAGATCACATCGTTTACAATATAATACAGACGAAAAAACAGATTAAGCTTGTGGTCTCACAGTCGAGGGCGCTGCTGGCTGTGGCGCCACTGCAAGAGGCGTGTATTCTATACGCGCATGCGCTACCGCCCTACTCTACGGAATATAAGGGTCGGTCAGACACGGCTATCGCTTGCCTCACCTGCTCCAGTTCCTTGAACACATACGCCTCAAGTACATATCCCGAAAAATAGAGTCCCGCCATCCATTGGTTTCCCCCCTCCTCCTCAATCCCGGGCCTTTGCCACGCCTTTAGCAACATATCCCTCCCTCCCTATCCTCTCCCAGGGTGGCTTCCGCACCTTCCCCTCCCAGATGACGCCCTCCGTCCCGACATCTACCCCTCCTTCAAAATCAAATGTTCAAATGTTTGTATAGCTTATGGGACTTAACTACGGGGTTATCAGTCCCTAAACTTACAAACTACTTACGAACTAGCTAATACTAAGGACGGCACAAATACCCATGCCCGAAGGGGGATTCGAGCCCCCGACCGTAGTGGCCGTGCAGACCATGACTGGAGCGCCTCAGTCCCCTCGGCCACCGCGGCCGGCAAAGCTTGTAAGGAAACAAGAATTTCATAAAATGATGGAGCGTGGTCTGGTATACCGTGAACAAGTTTTACAACGTGAAAATCGAAAAATTATGTTTTCCCCCTTTTCCGTCTCGGCCATGCCCGGCGCGCAGTGTGTACACGCAGCCGCCGGCGTGCGCCGACTAGGCTGAGGCGGCTCAGCCAACACCGTCTAGATACAGACGGCATTGGTTCAGCTCGGCCCGGCGGGCGCGACGTGAACCTGGGAGCACCGTGGCTCGTCCCGTCCCGAAGCGTCTTTCTCTCGACAGTGTGACGTCATCGCTGCCCCTCTACCAGCCGTCAGCCAACTCCACCTAGAAGACAAAACCTTACAACAGTCCGTGCCTACGTCACACTTAGAGGCCCCGTCCGCCACCCGACTGGCCGGCCGCTGCGCAGCGGTAGGCGTGCCCCAGCCAACAGCCAGTGAGGTGGCGACCGCGGCCTCTGAGTGTGACGTAGGCACGGACTGTTGTAAGGCCTTGTCTTCTAGGTGGTGTTGCGTCAGCCGTCGAGAGCGAGCCGCGAGCGCGGCGGGAGCGAGCGGGAGTAGCGGCCGTTTTGACCGGCTCTAATTTCAATGGCTGGAAGGCTCGATGGTGAGTGTTCAACAAAAAACTAGGGTATATTGATTAGTGCCTTAGAGAAGTATGATAGGATAGCTATTATTTCCTATTTATATAAATGACTTATGGACAAAAAATGTTCAAATGTTTGTATAGCTTATGGGACTTAACTACGGGGTCATTAGTCCCTAAACGTACAAACTACTTATGAACTAGCTAACACTAAGGACGGCACAAATATCCATACCCGAGAGGGTGATTCGAACCCCCGACGGTAATGGCCGTGCAGACCGTGACTGGCGCGCCGCAGTCCCGTCGGACGCCGCGGACAGGATGAGTAGCAATTTGTGGTTGTTTGCTGATGTTTCACCGATGAGTGGTTGTAGGATGATACCAGATGACTTAGACAAAATTTCTAGTTTTTATGATGAGTGGCAGCTAGCTCTAAATGTAGAAAAATATTAGGTAATTCAGTTGAGAAGGAAAAAGAATCCCCTTATTTTCAAATATAATGTTAATAGTGTGCTGCTTGACGAGTCGATTGCATAGGTAGGCGTAACGTTGTAGAGTGGTAGACAAATGATACGAGTGTGTAAGAACAGTTTTGTGGAAGGTTTATTGGAAGATATTTTGGGGGAAGATGTGGTATATATCGCTAAAGTGACGCATTACTGAGTATTGCAAGCACTTGGGATTCCCACGATATCGGTTTAAATGAAGAAATAGAAGGTATTCAGAGGCATGCTGGTGTATTTGTTGCTGGTAGATGCGATGAAAACGCGAGTAGTACGAAGAGACTTGAGGAACTCAAATAGGAATCCCCGAAGGGAATTGACGTTCTATTTCGAGGAACCCTACTGAGGATATTTAAAGGGCAGATTTTTGAAGCTGAGTTACAGGAAAATAAACAACTAGTAGTGGTAAGCAGTACCCTCCGGCACGGAGTATGTCCATATAGATGTCCATAATTGAAGTCCTGCTTTTAAAATTCTGTACGAAAAGAATCACGGGGAAGAATGACTGCAGGTTGGAACTCAACATACTTCACGAAGGGTGAAACGAAAGCACGTAATGTAAAACCTGTTAATTATGACGCGAACTGTATAAGCCATGTTCAGGATGCTGCCAACAATTTTCCGCTAGAATTTGAAACCGATAAACAGAATGTCCCAGAACAGACCCCAGTGCGTCAGGGGTCACAGTGTGAATATGTTGAGTAATGCGTGCCTTCAATTCAGACAAAATCCCTCTGAGGCCACTTAATACGAAACTTTGCAAGTAACAGATAGAAGGCACACGGATTTATGTCCGTTGACCTTGACGACCAGTCTACAGGAAAATGACGGCTGACAATTCTGTAGTTTAGAAAATGTCTTTTGAGGAATTCCTTCACTAGCTTTACAATGTGCGTAGGTGCGACATCGTGCATGAAAACGATATTATCCAGAGATATAACTGTTGAAGGCTTGGAATGACGTGTTTGCACACAATATTTTTTCGGCGGTTGCCAGTAACGGTACAGGTAACGGGACATGCAGGAGTCATCTCCTCGGATATATGATGCTGTGAGCCCGCACCACACTGTTACCTTTGCAGAATGAAGCGGCACTGTTTCATATGTGACTGCATTTTGCTGTTCCTGCAATTCTGAGGTGTAATTGGCCTTATCTGTCTACAAAATGTTCCATGACCAATCGTTATCCACTTCTATACTCACAATAAATTTAAAGCCATCGTGTGATTCGCTGGAAGGTTAACAGAAAGCAACACCTGTAAATGCGCAATTTTTTACGGACTGCTATGCAGAACATTGTATAGAATTTTATGTACCGTTCCCAGAGGCGTTTCTAATGATCGGGCGATTCCACATGCACTGCAGTCTTGCGCATCAGTGCTCGTCTCTTCCTCTAACGATATGGCCACATCTTCTGCAGAATTCGAAGTGATTAATATCATCCCTTTGCCATATTCCACTTGAAACGATACTATTTCTTCGAACTTCTTCACCGTATTCTTCAGTGTCTTCACAGTCGACGGACCACAACCTTTTCTCATGTTCTTTAATGACCAGAATTTCCTTAAATCTACACTCACACAGTCGTCGTTCTTGTAAAAAGTCTTCAAAAGCAGAGCTCCACCCTGAATTAAAAGGTCAATTACAATATGCAATAGGAGGCGAGCGACACGAAATCCGCATGTTTATGCAGAATGAAATGTATTGTGCGCATGTCCCGTGATTTGCATCGTACGTTGCTTACAGTGCTTTATATTGATAAAGTTAGGATACATATATACATGGTGTTTCACTAAGTGTGTAACATATAAAATAATAGGTGACGGGAAATTTTATTGCGGTAGGTCAACACAAGAAATTTTCCAAAGATTTACAGCACAAAGATATAATTTTTTAATGGAACAATAGTTTTTTCTATCGTGCATTGGATTCGTTGAAACCAGCTGCGTCCAAATGAATTTAAGCTACATTCCTATCACAATTAGTTTGGGAGCCAGTGGCGTAGCTATCATAGGGCTAGGCGGGGCAGTGCCCCGGGGCCCCCGAGTTCCAGGGGCCCCTCGGCCTTCGTGAGCGGCGATCGAAAAAAGTTACAGTAGAGCGTCGAATTTTTTATTTAATTTTTTTTATCCTCCCACCCTATCGTCCATCATATCCCCTTTCCTCAAACCAAGTTTCCCACAGTAGCCGCACTGGGCCACCGGCTGGCTGAACAATGCTTCTAATTGGGCCTTCGCGAGACGCCACTATGCGGCGGTGCCGACAGGCGAAGCGGCCAGCCAATGTGTCCAACAATCAGCACACTTCAGTCGGCTGAAATAGCGGCAGCATCAAAGCTGCTCACAGCAACAGCGGCGTCTTCCAAGTGTTGCGGCGTGCCGCTCGCCGCAATGTGAAGGATCGCGCTCCTCCAAATACAGTATAAATACATGTACTGTGCAGTACTTCTTATTGACGAACAGAAGTGTACAGTTCGAATTCCATGTCCCCAAATTACTTCGGACGATAGACGTTATACTGTACATAATATTTTAGTTGAATGGATGAATTTTGACTTTTAATTTATCCTGCCGAAATTGACCCCAACATAGACAGTTCGTCAATTATGTAAGGAAATCATAACAAATTATGCATTATTAGAATGTGAGGTTACGGAAGTATTTAGTTTTATTCTTCTGCAGCAGCCGAAAGGTCGTTTAGCAAATTAAAAATTATCAAAACACATCTGAGGTACAGGATGGCTCAAGCTCGACTCGGACATTTGGCACTCATAGCAATCGAAAACAAGGCTGCATCAAGTCTAGATTTAACAGACCTTATTGATGATTTTGCAAAAACCAAAGCCAGGAAAAGATTGTAAAATAATTGTTAAAATAATTTTAATTGTGTACCCATACTATTACTATAATGTAATGCAGTCACGAAAACGCTTACCGGTAATTACCGATCAGGAAACATATCTTTGCCAACATCTGCAATCTAACAGTTTGAAGCATTGTATTCGTCCAGTAGGTATTCTTTCATTCTGACTTTGGTGCGTGAGGAAACACGAACGAAATCCCCACGACTTGAAAAACGCCACTCATTAATATATATATATATATATATATATATATATATATATATATATATATATATATTCGTTCTCTGAGGCACGCAGTGTGGAATATGTCTTTGATTGACATGTTCAATACTACAATAATTATAAATTATTTTAACATTGCTTTAAGAATGAAACTTTCACTCTGCAGCGGAGTGTGCGATGATATGTTTCAACACTGGTTTAAACTTTATTAACTCACTTTATTAACTGAGTTAATAAAATTTAAAGCAGTGTTAAAATAATTTATAATTATTGTGGTATTGAACATGCCACTCATTAAGTTCGCGATACACAGTGAAGCGCGAATAATAATTATGAATTTTTTTCAAGGACTAATAGTATTCGTGTTACAAGAAATAGAAAACTTGGAGAGTGCGCATTTTCCACAAAATGCGTTGCGCTACGAAACAGGCATGTTTTTTTTCCACAAATAACTTAATACTGAAAGGAATACCGAACAGGATCTACATATCTTTCTACACATTACCTTGCAATGGTAGGCGGGAAATGGATTCGGCATTCTGTGACTTTTTTCTGGAAACGGCGCCTTCCCATACCATAAGAACTATTCGCTCTTCAATGTACGTTCTTACTAACACTGTACCCTCCGCCATATTCTGCTCAGTTCTTATATGTGGAAAACAAACAAATTCATTGTGGTGAGAATTCAGCACTTGACGCAATATTGTAAGGTACGTTTCTACCCGCACACTATTTGTTCATTCTGCCATTTAAAGGTTTAATTTGTAACGTCTCCGCTGCGTCCACCTAACCTTCGATGTGCGAAGTTGCCGTTACATTATGTTTTATGCTTAATCATTTAATAATTGTTCCAATGATTTGACGGTATGGGATGCGGACAATTACGAGGTTGATCCATAACAGTAAACTTTGTTAACTTCCTTTATTATGGAACGACAAATGTTAAAAACTCTTCCCTTTAAACACACTGATTTAATAACTGCGTGCCACTACGATGAATGGCTACAAGTCCACACTGAAACATTTCAATATATAACTGCAACCCGTATGCGATACGACGCAATGGCAAAAACTTTAGCCACCACTGAACGCAGGTTACGAACTCACTGCCGAAATGCTACCGCCTCGCTCTGCGGTCGGCGGGAGACTGCCGCACCCCGGCCAACAAACAAAGAACATTCCAACCTAAGCATTGTTGCCAGCAGCTCTCGCTGCACATCAATGATAACTATCGTTCGACCAAAAGAGGTTACTAACCTAAAACCCTGTATCCTCACAAATTACATTCACGGATCAGAAGTTTCATGAAATAATTACTTTGACTCAATAGTGAATTGTGCATCAAGACGCTGCTCTCTACCCCACTGTCACGATAATAAGCGAAGATATCGACTTAGTTATTTTACTTATTACTTTTTCCTGGACAGTCACTAACATATAGTTCAAGAAGCCTTGTAGGGGCACGGCTCAATCGAAAGTGTTTCATCAAACAAAATCCGGCAACTTTTGATGAAACCATCCTACACGAATATTTCCCCTATTTTCCTTCTTTGACTGGGCTGTCAACGAAATGAGCCAACAGCGCAGTAGTTTAGCGAGAGTGAGTCGTCGGCACTGACAAAAGTCCGCCTGCTGTCACTGCTGACGAAAAATATCCCATGGGGCATTTACATCTGTATGTCCTACCCAGGTCCAACTCTGTCTCTAACCCTCTGCAAAATTTCATCCAAATCACCTAGTAATTTTTGCGTGGAAAAATTAACAAACAAAGAAGCTTTCACAATTATATTAGAGAGTACGAATAAATATTATCTGCTGCGAGACACGTAATAATTTACTTAGTAGTATTTAGGTTTGCCTTATTATGTCTTCCAGTGGGCTGTAAGGAGCTGATGATGTAGTTTTGCATCTGTACAGTATTAGTGTAAAGAGGGTCCCAATGTCATTTTTGCCCCGGGGCCCTTGGTGACACAGCTACGCCACTGTTGGGAGCTACAACCCTTCAAAGTTCTGGGGGCGGAGGCTGCGATAGCGCAGCTGACTGGCCGAGTGGCTATCCCCTGGGGCACGGCCCACTGTATCATGACCACCAGCCAGTCAGCTACGCTGTCGTAGCCTCCGCCCCCTAAACTTTGAAGGGTTGTAGCTACCAAACTAATTGTGATAGGAATGTAGTTTAAATTCATTTGGACGCAGCTGGTTTCAACGAATCCAATGCACGATAGAAAAAACTATTGTTCCATTAAAAAAATTATATCTTTGTGCTGTAACTCTTTGGAAAATGATACAATAAACTATGTTCATAGCTCCGCAGAAAGTGTAACATTTCTTGTGTTGACCTACCGCATTAAAATTTTCCGTCACCTATTATTTTGTAAGCTACAGGGGCAAACACACTTGGTGAAACCCTGTATATATATATATATATATATATATATATATATATATATATATATATATATATATTGTGTGTATGCCATAGAGTTTCCTCAATCGTCATGTATGTTTAGTTCAAATCAGCAGTCATTCTATCCAGCGGTTTTTATTTATTTATTAATTATTTTTGTACCGCTTTTTGTAAGGGGGACGTTGTTGTACAATGTGAAACAAATTGTAAATTTGTATGACTCAATAGCTTGGTGCAAGTCTTTCCACTGGACGCTACGTCGGCTACCAATGTGTTCCTAACTTCCTTCAGCTATCCAAACGGGGAAAGGCAACATACAGTTTAACGTAGTATCTGAACCACTTGTCTTTCTGACGAGTCCTCACATTTTTGAGAGGTGAAAGCTTGCTTAAAAACGGAGACTGAAGAAAATCGAGGACACGACCGGGTATAAAGCGCACCATTGTTCGGTTTCCATCCGAGCGTTATACCCCGAGGCTACCAAGTCCGAAAACGTTAGGCGAGAATTTGGACGAGAGTCAGTTTTCATACAATGCAAATATACTGCATGGAAATGGAAGTACTGTGACTCGTATCTTTATGTAGAACTTCCACAAAACTCGGCGTTGGCCATGTACTTATTTATTCCAGTCTTTATTTTTTATTGTTTCTGTTATAGGAGTGGTAGTTCGGTTAATTTTGAGCAATAGCTAAGACTCTCTTAAATGTCTTAAATTGAATCGTGCTCTGGTTTTTTTTATATCTGCGGCAGATGTTTTCGTCTTGCAGAGTCAACCATTTTAGGATACAAACTTACAAATCAATCCTTGTGCGTAACTTAAGGTAAGAAAAATAGCCTGTTCAGTTAGAGAAAAAGACCTCCGGAACGTAACGTTAAACGAGCTGGATAGTGACACCATGTTTCATCTCCTGCAACAATACGAGACAGACTACAACGTTCTTAATCGCGTACTGTTCCAGATATTGCAAGGATATCGACGTTCAGCTCTAGTTCTGCTCCTCTGCACAGATTTGGCATAATTTCTGGTGCTCCGTCATGATAGCGTGCCGCGTCGTGATTGACTGCCGACGTGGGGTGATTGGCTTCCACTGTCCGCTGTCCTCTGACCGCTGTCTGCTGTCGGTCAGTCTGACGGCAGCAGTAATGACACAAGGGTTATTGACACGATGAACCTGTCCCGACCAAGCGCTGTCTCTCAATACTGTCTCGAAATCGTTTATTTCGAGCAAACACACACGTGACGAAATGGTCGCCATACACCGCATGCATATATACAAATAAACAGGTTGACACAAGTATAAAACACCAACACCTGAGAACGACTTGACCGATTTGTTTGATTTTTTGTTTGTTCGAAATTAACAGGAAAAGATTTGTAAGGAGGTAAAATTTGGAAAACCCGGCAAGAAAAGTTGAAAATTCGGGAAAACCGAAGAGTTATTTTCTCTAGGATGTTTCTATGAACTAGTCCAGAATTCAAGATTTAACAGATATGTGTATTTCAATTTTGGTTTTTACATTATAGACCCAGAAATTTTTACTGGAATATCGTCATTCGCGACAGTAACAAATGAAATTCGAAATCAGACAAATTTAAAAATATTTTTTAAGTGCATTTTAGATCACAACTGACGATAGGAATGACATATTCGACATACCGCCATGATATATAGCACATTAGTATTTTTTCATGGAAATGGTTTTTATACTCCACAGTACACGGTATGGCGCATAGCAGCTCGCAATAAACGTCGTCATCGTTTGATAAAGCACCACGAAAGTTGGTATTTGTAATTTTTCATAGATAGGAGGGGGGAGCAGATGAACAAAGCCAGGGGGAGGAGGAGATGGACTTAGAGTGGAAGGCGAGGACATTGACAGAGAGTGGATGGGGATGTGCTAGGCTAAGAGAAAAGTGGTGGAGTAGACTGATAGGCAAAGGGGTGGGCACGTGAGAAGGAGATGGAAGGACGGACTGGAGGAGAGATGGCCAGAAGGGCAGGAGCAGATAGAAGCCGAGGGCTAAGAGTTGGTGAACAAGGATAGGGAAAGGAGCAGCTGGATAATGGAAGCTCTGGCGTAATGTAAGGCACGTTACTGTTAACTACACGTACCGTCATTCGGATTAGCGAAGGGGACGGCGGAAAAGATCACACGGGGGAGGTAAGAAGAGAGGGGCTAACAGAGGGTAGAAACAAATAAATACCATGACAGAGAGCTAAGAACTTGTCTGAGTCACATGGCGAGTATCCGCGTAAAACTCGTAAAAACGGAGTTGAGTAATGTGATCGGCCGACAGCTGCAAGGTAGTGTGCCTCCAGAGGGTTTGGCTATTGGAATAATTATTCCTTCCAGAAATTCCGGTGGTGTTGGTGCCGTATGGGATAATATCTCCTGAAACATCGTGGCAACATCAAGTCTTGAAAGGTCCTCTAGAATTCTAACGGCAGTCCGTCTGATCCTGGCTATCGGTTAAGAGCTCTCTTGGCGAGCGCATCAGTGACATCTTCAATAGAAACGTTTGCTGAGACTCCGCCGTCTGGCCGCCAAGGGTATGATGGATCGTCCGTGATATCTCTGTCGTTGCCACAACATCAGGATGTTCTTCACGATAGAAGTTACGGTAATGAGCTGCGAAGGCCGTTGCAATGTCCGCCTGTGAGTCCTTCAGCCGGCCTTCAGCTAAAACTAAAGAACAAACCAGTGCTTGTCGAAGGCGTTTGCCGGCCGCGGTGGCCGAGGGGACTGAGGCGCTCCTGTCACGGTCTGCACGGCCACTACGGTCGGGGGTTCGAATCCCCCCTCGGGCATGGATATTTGTGCCGTCCTAGTTCGTAAGTAGTTCATAAGTAGTTTGTAAGTCTAGGGACTGATGATCCCGCAGTTAAGTCCCATAAGCTATACAAACATTTGATTCGAACGAAGGCGTGTGAGATCTGTGACGACGTGTTGCATTGAGGGTGTTTCGTTAATGATGTCGTAACACTGCGCTCGTGCAACAATACCCTCCAGTCGACGCCAAGTGAGGGTCAAAATCTTTGTCTTGACACGTTGGGCTTCGATATGACGTTCCGGCCACGGCATGTGTTCCATAGGGGTCTGGAGGATCGTGTAGTAAAATTGTGTGGTGTGTCGGTGTCATTGCATTCGTTCCTTGGCGTACTGGAGAAGAGCGCGGCGTAAGGCAGGCTTTACACAATGGCCGCGGTGGAGTAGCCGAGCGGTCTAAAGCGCCTCGCTGCGGAACGCACGGTTGCTCGCCGTGGAGGTTCGAGTCCTCCCTGGGGCATGGGTGTGTGTGTTTGTCCTTAGGTTAGTTTACCTAGGTTTAAGTAGTTTGTAAGCTAAGGACTGATGACCACGCAGTTTGGTCCGATAGATTAAAAAAAAAAAAAAAATTACACAATGTACACCCCACTTAAGGATGGACGAGTATTGCGTGAGGTGTCTTTCGTAGGATTCACACGTATCACTGATCTCTTCTCGACATTCTGGTTCCTTTAAACAAAGGATTTTCAATGGCCATTGGCTCCGATTACGCCATATTGTTTGACGTTGAAGGTTGATCGTGCACACGGAAACACTATGGTCTGAGAAGGCCGCAGGCCATCTATTGGCGTTTAGGACGTCTGAGCGGAGTAGACACATAGATGGGATGGAAGCGGCTGACCGAGTGGCTCGTGACTTGTGTAAAATCCGGGGGTTCGGTGTGCTTAACTGTCAGGTATCTGACGGACTGAGTCTTTGTACCAAATATCGGAGTTCGGGACAGGTGATAAAATTTGGATATTGCCCCTTCTTCGCTAGAACGCAACTGAAATCTCCACCAATCTCCACTGTTCAATCTCCACCAGAATGTCCTCATTTCTTCCCAGAGAAAGAGGAGTAATTGCTTCAACAGCAGTGCCATCTCGCACAAGGATCGCTGCTCCAGCCTCTCCGTTGGTGGTTGGGATGACGTATGCGGCATAACCATAAAAATCGGCCCAGGGACAGTGCACTGTTAATGTTCGCTGCTCGTGGTGTGTCGCGTAACTACTGAAGTTATGGATAGGAGCCAATGGTATTTACATTGATAGTGGCAATTTTTTACGCCTGTACATTGGCCCGCCCGTTAATATCTGTGTTTCCTGCCTATTAATAACGCCCGGTTTTCCGGGCGGCCGGCCTGTGACATTTCTTCATCTGGTGGAGGTTCATTTAGTATGTTGTCTCCCCACGAGACGGAGCAGATAGAGTCACAGTTTATACGCGAGAAGGTGTTGTCATCATAGTATCCGTTTTGGCGCCCTGGGAGACATCGCCATCCGGGTCTTCTGAGTGTTTTTGTGTTCCAGAGGCGCTCGAAAGATCGTCCTGTACGTGTTGGTTGTCGTCAACTGCGCTCGAGGCATCGTCATGGGAGCGTGACAGATTTATCCTGAAATCCTGACTCCGACTCTGTTGGCGTAACTTCTGTTGACGAGGATGTAGGTCTGAATAGGATGACGGAATGGAGTCGCGACGTTCAGGAACAAAAGTACCTATAGGCACGACCATACCAACATCTCGTTTGTCAACATCTTCCTCCGGAATCGAAACCTCCGGGCGAGGGGTCGGCTGCTGATGTTGGTATTCGGCCTCGTCTCGTCCCATCTTTGCAGGTTGTGAAAGGTCTTGTGGGAGTTCTTGAGCAAGTTCCTGGACTGCCGTATGAAGGTCATCCGGCCACACTGCCGCTGTATAGGTTAATGGCAGGGTTATTGTGGGCTGGAAAACTGAGTCATAATAGTTTTGTAGGTTTGGAATCCTACTTTGGGGCCAGTCTCTTCTCACGTGTCCTCCTTTACCGCATACTGAACAGGTCTTTGGCTGCCCGTCATATGTAACTATGGCCCGCCGATGTAGAGGTAGGAATGGATGTGTTTCTTTAGCTCGATGCTCATTTGCCGCATGTCGTTCAAGACAGGATACGTAGTGCAGTGTACCCACTTCCCTGTCATGTGTCAGTGTACTATTCCATGAGAGCGTAGCGCCGCCATCAAGTCGTCTGCTGACATTTCGAACGGAAGTTCGAAAATTCGGATCGTGCGCAATCCCAGGCCGGTATGTTCACTGGCTCGACGTGTCCGTCCGAACACCGGAATGTAAGGCCTTCTTTCGTCTGTGTTAATATCCTGTCACCGGTTGTCAGTTTGACGTAAACTACACTGCTATCGATCGCGACGTGTATTCCGATCATGTCCTCATAAAAGATCTTCACTTCGTCACGTAGGAATTGTTTG
The DNA here is from genome assembly GCA_026315105.1 of Locusta migratoria. Lineage (NCBI taxonomy): Eukaryota > Metazoa > Arthropoda > Insecta > Orthoptera > Acrididae > Locusta > Locusta migratoria. Next base: position 459,016,277 of record CM048755.1, read on the forward strand.
ATGTCGAGTGCTTTTGGTCTTACATATTCGTCCGATAAAATGAACTACATTGTGGTTTTGCTGTACGAGTTGGCCATGCTAAGGTTGATTATAATACAAGCACCAAGCGCTGCGAAGGTAAAGAACCGCGTAACACGCGCAACGGCGAGGAGCTAAACTGTACCTTCCGGGCCGATGCGGTGCTAGAAGGAAACCGACCAATTCGCAGGTACGCTTGCCTTCCAACCCAAATACTCAACTTATTGCGTACTAGGATTGCATGCCCCCTGCCCATTAGTTCTACTTACTCGCAGCCTATACTGGATTTCCGCAAGCCGCGGTGGACTGGCAGAGGGTTCGAGCGTATAAATGCGTCCGCACTGAAATTGTCATTGCCTGTTGTGGACATATTTACAATTATTGATATGGGGTCTGTTCTTTTCGGACTCATTAATACGCTCGATCGCTTGCCGGAATCCAGTATAGGCAACGAGCAAGTAGAACTAATGGGCAATGGGCAGTGGGCACTACAAGTGTAGTGTGAAATACGTTAAGAATTTGGAGGTAGGGAATCATGCCTGGATATCCGAATCGGTTAAGGCGACCGCTTGCCCGAAGCGGGAACTCCGGGTTCGAATCCTTGCGTAGCACAAATTTCTAGCTTCGTCGTTGAATTTATTTCAACGCCCAAAGTTGTCGATATGTTTCAGTACTTCGAATTTGTAAACTTACGGCCGTTACTGTCACCTAAAGGTGTCTGTTCTTTCTGCGATATACGAAAAGTACAGACACCATATCAATAATTGTAAATATGCCCACAACAGGCAATGACCGTTTCAATGCGGACGCATCAATACGCTCCATCCCTTGTGGGAATAAAAAACAAATTCAAACGTTTGTAAATCTGTGGGACTTAACTGCTTTGGTTATTAGTCCTTAGGCTTAAAAATCCGCGGTGGCCGAGCGGTCTGCGGCGCGCCAGTCACGTTCTGCACGGCCACTACGGTAGGGGTTTCGAATCCCTCCTCGGGCATGGATATTTGTGCCGTCCTTAGTATTAGTTAGTTCATAAGTAGTTTGTAAGTTTAGGGACTGATGACCCCGTAGTTAAGTCACATAAGCTGTACAAAAATTTGAACATTTTGACAAGAAACACACCCATATCCGAAGGAGGACTCGAAACTCTGACGGCGAGCAACCGTGCGCTCCACGGCAAGGTGACTTATATCGCTCGGCAACTCCACTTGAGGGAATCCAATATACGCTGCGAGCAAGTGGAAGTAATGGTCAGGGGGCACTGCAAGCGTAGTGTGCAATAAGTTGAGAATTTGGGTTGGAAGGGAAACCTGCATGGATAGCCTAATTGGTTAAGGCGACCGCTTGCCCGAAGCCGTCGGGGGGTTGGTGTCCTCCCTCGGGCATGAGTGTTTGTGTTGTCCTTAGGTTAGTTTAACTTAGTTTAAGTAGTTTGTAAGCTAGGGACTGATGACCAAGCAGTGAAGTCCCATAGATTTACAAAAATTTGCACATTTAGAACTACTTTCTTCGTTGCTCTTTTATGCTTTTAATATTTATAGATGGTTAAAGAAGAATCTGTAGCTGCGCCGGAAAATGAAGTGTTAGTAATACAAATGAAAACGATCATGAACTGCTTATTCTTGAAAATAAGAACCCCTGAAGTGTAGAAACTTGATTGATGTGAATGACGCCGCGGTGTAGTAGCCGAGCGGTTTGAGCCGCAAAGCTGCGGAGCGCGCGGTTGCTCGCCTCGGAGGTTCGAATCCTCCCTGGGACATGGATGTGTGTGTTTGTCCTTAGGTTAGTTTACCTTAGATTAAGTAGTTTGTAAGCTACGGACTGATGACCACGCAGTTTGGTCCGATAGATTTACAAACATTTGTGAATGACAGTACGCGTAAATTTAGACACTTAAATTGTCGAATTAGTGGTGTTTATTTATTTCATACTGACTTTGGACACCGTACTGTAAGAGTATTTAACTTGCCTTTTGAAACACGGCTCGACACTATTTCTTTCCTTCTCTTCGGCGATGTTCCCGCAAATGCAGGGTCGGCCTTGTTAAATTCGGATTTGGCGTGTGTGTTAATATTTACGGGGTGGCCGGATGCCCTTCCTGCCGCCACCCCATAACCCCCAGGAGGAAATGTGTGCCCCAAATGTCTGCATATAGTGTTACACATGTGGAAGTGTAAAATGTTACGATATGTTTGCGAATCGTGTAACTGAGGCGGAACTTGGGCATCAGTCCGGTATTCACCTAGGGGGATGTGGAAAACCGCCTAAAAACCACATCCAGGCTGTCCGGCACTCCGACCCCCTTCGTTAATCCGCCGGGCGGATTCGAACCCGCGTGTCTAACCGATCACGTAACACCGGTCGGCAATATTACTCTGTTTTTGAAGCAATACGGAAATGTGATTCAAATTACAAAGGAAAAGTGGTGATCTGCGTACCGTTATGAAGTAGATAATTGCAAACAGGTCTGTTAAAATGGTGGCACACAAGTAGATTCTTTCCTTTATAATAACAGCTGGGCAACGTGCGTTCATTAAATACGACGGTCAGCCGCAGACGTGTTCGAAATGTGATTGGACTGCCAATTTGAGACAACATTGTCCAATGTGTAGGCGTCTCGCGCAGCCACCAGCAGATAGTAGAAGGCAGTGAGGCCGCTGTGTCGTCGTACGCCGTGGTGGCACTGATTTCGATTTCTGCGCGCCGCGGAGAAAATTTGGAAGCTGTGCGCTTAGAGGCTATGGGCACTACCCATGCCACGTCCCATGTAGATGTATCGGACAAATCTGTGACAGAAAAGTCCCAGAAATCATCAGTGTTTCACCAATACAGGCTGTAGTTGACCGTCCGATAGTTTCGGACGTCGCAAGTGTGGATGTTGAAATGTTCAAATGTTTGTAAATATATGGGATTTAACTACTCTTGTCATCATTCCCTAGGCTTACGAACTATTTAAACTAACTTATGCTAAGGACAACAATTACACTCATGCCCAAGGGGGGACTCGAACCACCGAAGGCGAGCAGCAGCGCGCTCCGTAACTGAAACCGTCGGCACACGGAACGGGATAGCTAACGTTAACGTGCCGTTCTCCGAGATTTCTGACGTCACATCCTGCTTTTCCGGTTGAGAAGCCATTTGCTCCCGTGAAACGCAAAATAAGTCCTGCGATATATCGGTAACGTGCCACGGACCAATAGGAAGCAAGAACACTGTTTATGTCACCTTCCGACCTTTCCTGCTTCAGTTCGGTTTATTGTTTACTTTTAGCAACATGTTTACTGCGTGGACTAACAAATGCGTGCTTTAATTGAAGCCATGATGGAAGAACACTCATATAATAGATAGAAAAACAATAGAAATAGCAATATTGAAATACAGATGAAACATCGAAAAAAATGCTATGATAACGTTTCACTGCATGTAAATAGCACTTCCAATGTAGGACGCAAAATCACCCTGAAAACGGCTTGTTTAGTGAAGTTCTTGAATACGATGTAGCGTCTGGAGAGCTTTTTTTCGTAATAATGAAGTACAATTACGAAAATTGCTGAAATACCGCCGAGAAACTATCGAAGTGTAAAAATGAAGTTACGTTTTGCGATGTTCTTTTGTTAACCAATTAAACCGAGGGAATGGAGTCTTTTTAGAGATAAAAATGCTTTCAAAAAAGTGCGAATTTCTGCGCCCAAAACCTCTAATTCCCGCGGTAGTCCCGTAAATTAGTATACGTCGATTTTTTTTTTTTTTTTTTTTTTTTGTGTTATTTATTTCATCTAGTTTTGACGCTACATTACATTCCCATTGAAATATGAATGTCGGTTATCGTCATGAACGATTCTCCTGCCATTATTTCGCCGCTGAATCCACTCCCGTACCCATAATCTTTTATAATCTTTTTCTCCTCTCATCTTCGACAATAGCTAATGACGCCCAAAGAGCTAATTTAAACACACACTCTTGGATGCTTGTGCTTCTCGCTCCAAATGAGCTTTATCAGACGACGATTGCGCGCTGAAAACTGTCGCTAGAGAGCTCTGAAAGCCTCGTAGCGTCGTATTCCTATTCCCGTACACGTTAACGTTAACTGCCTCGTTCCGTGTGCCGACAGCTTAAGCGCCTTGGAACGCTCGGCCACTAAGTGTGGAAGTCACTCCTGAAGTTGTCAATGTAGGTGTATCAACCCCCGCTGTTGGCGATTGGTATGAAGAAGTCGTGGACGAATCCATGTTTGTGGAACCTGTCCAAATTACGAATATGTCGCAGACTGCTTCTGAGGCGGAAGATAGTGCAGGATCAGAATCTGTTCCAGTTGTCGTCGATAGACCATCTGCACATGTGGAAGAGCCTGTTGTTGTTCAGCCAGCTTATGATCCTTTTAGTGCCTAATACGGCCGCGCAGGTGGCGATCACTCCAAGTGAGTCGCAACCGATTTCGGAAAATATCGTACAGCCCGCTGTGGCTCCAATTGACGACGCAAGAGCGTTACCTTCCGTGCAAACCGCACATCATCCGGATAAGGCAGCTGCGCCCACGCCTTAGAACCCAAACCGCCCCGAGACAGTTACGTCGGCACAAGTAGCTGTGCGCACAGGTCTACGAGCACCGGCAGTTCCGGCAGACACGATGGCCACCGTCGAAAACGAAGTCTCTCCACGGAGAGGGCGCTGACGTCGCACCAGATGCAGAGGTCCAGGCAGAAGCGGAGGGCTGCGGCCGCCGGTCAGGGTTCTGATCCCGGCCGCCGGCAGCAGCGGCGGGACGAGGGGGAGTGCGTGGGAGGACGGTGGCGACGCCGCTCACCGTCACGTGCAAGTGAGGCACAGCGGTCGTGGCGCAGGAGAAGGGCGCCGCACTCAATTACGAGTCGGTTCAGCAGCCGATAAAGTGCAAGTCCCACGTTTCGTACGAGAAACGCACTCGACCCCAAAATCTGTAAGACGAGTAACTTTGGCATCTTGCATCGACACAGATTCCACCTCTGTCATCTGCCACTACGTCAGACATTCGGTGACCGTGATTTCCAACTTCGTACATTATTTGGTCGTTTGCCCTTCAGCAGCCGAGAGACGACACTACGTTTTTCCAAAGTATGGTGCGGCATCATAGACAGTTATATTGTGGCATCTTACTTCAAAACAGGCGTGCTGAATGGGCGTTCGTACGCACACTTCGTTACGAACATTCCGCCAGTTTTTCTAAAGTAGGTACAACTGGATATTTTAATCGTAGGTGTATATGGTTGCAACACGACGGAGGTCCAACTCACTCGTCCCGCGTTATAACGCTAATCCTGGATGAAAAATTTCCTGGTAGATAGGACGCAACTGTGTTGTAAAATGGCCTGCGAGGTAATCCGACCTGACCCCCTTTATTACATTTTTTTTGGGTGCACTGAAAGATACAGTTTATCACGAATCTCCTACTACGCCAGATAATATGCGTCGTCGAATCGCCTGTGCATGCTCTAACATATCATCCACTGTAATTACATGTGTTCTACGTTCTTTCGAACGGCGATTGCAAATGTGTCTAAGTCCATGCTCAACATTTTGAACACATCTTGAAATAAAGGATAAAGTTTTATTTTTGTGAGATAAACCTCGTGTTACGTGCTTTGAGATGTTGCAAAATCATTGTCAGTAATTTTTTATTACTGTTACGTGTGTGCGAAATTGCAGTGCAATGTCAAATACACCGACAGCGTTTATTGCACTTAGCTGTTAACACTGTCATTACGCCCTTACGTTCAGCATGAAACGATGTTTCTTTAAGAAGAATATTTATTTTGCAGTGTACAATTGGTCAACAAATTACTTTTAATAAAATGTTTTGTTAAATGATTGTGTCAAATATGATATAATTTGGAGTAATGTAGATTGTTCAAAATGTTCAAATGTTTGTAAATCGGAGGTACTTAACTACTGTGGATATCAGTCCCTAAGCTTACGAACTAATTAAACCAACTTAAACTAACGTAAGGACAACACTCATACTCACACTCACTCACACACACACACACACACACACACAGACACAAACCCATACCCGAGGGGAGGATTCAAACCTCGGACGGGGAGCAGCCGTGCTCTCCGCAATAAAACGCCTTAGAGCATTCGGCCATTCCACCGCAGCTCGATGTATATTGAGGCAGTTGTCCGACAGCATGTCTTGTACCTCTTAGAAGCACACAGCCACGTACAGGTAACGAGAGGTCAATTATCCCCTCTATAATTTAGATATTTCATACACTTGTTGCGTATGGGACCTCTTTATTTTCGAAGAATGAATAGAGGATTCCTCTGTTTCAGCTCACGTGCATCCGTGAAGGCAAACAAATGCGATGTAGATTTCTTAAGCCCTTTGCGATACAGTAGATTGTAGCGTATGCCATATGTCCATATACAACATTCGTATGTGAATCTGCATCCACTGTAGGTCTTATGTTGATTCAGGGGAAACAAAGTCGCGCAAGTCTACCTTGCAGTATACAATCACGCAGCCTTGTCCGGAACGCCTGATTGGTGTGTTTTCATTGCTTTCGTCGACTCCGGCCACCATGCCCTCAATTTCTACGAAATTACTCTTTTTTTACGACAGGTTTCAACCTCAACATTAACAAACGTTAAGTCGCTGTAATTATCTTCTCAATAGCTATCGAATACAGTTACAAAATGTAAAAGGTTCCATTAAATAAACCAAACTTGCTTCAGTATTTCAGTTGACACCTGCGTTAAATCAGTTCACAAAACAAAAATATATGTGCGCCTGGACGCCTTAGCCTTTGCGGAAAACCCACTTTCGATATGTGTAACCGTTAACGAAATAAAAGAGGTGTTACGTTTTATGTGACTCACCCCGTAAATGTATTTATACACGATGACGGCGTAAAATTCACCTTCTTCAGCGCAGACGCGTTAATAACGTTCGACCTAGTACGGGAACTCGGGCATAGACGATAGTGGCGTCACGGCCGCAGCGGGCGACTTATTGGATTTTGAGCCGGGAGGGAGGCGAGCGCGGGTAGCCAAGTAGATTTGCAGTTGCTCTTCGGCCTTAATAGCGTGCGGACTTGGCTTCTGCGCCGCTTAGCGCTCCGCTCCGGGGTTGTTTACTTCCGCGCACGGTATTCGTGTGTTTTGAGTCCCTCACTAACGAATCTCATGGCGCGCTTTAACCGTTGCGCGACAATCATAGTAACGTTCAGGCCGAACATCCAGGAACCAATGCTTTTGAAGTCGAACAATTCGTTCTAGACGATCTGCGTCTGAACGCACAGGACTCGATCGGAATACATTTTCAAAATGTTCAAATGTTTGCAGAGCTTATGGGACTTAACTACGGGGTCATCAGTCCCCAAACTTACAAACTACTTATGAACTAGCTAATACTAAGAACGGCACAAATATCCATGCCCGAGGGGGGGGGGAATTCGAACCCCCGACCGTAGTGGCCGTGCAGACTGTGACTGACGCGCCGCGGAACGATCGGCCACCGCGGCCGGCAATACATTTTCCATCACAGGAAACATCGTTTACATTAAGATGATGACAGAAGCGCTAAGCACTTAAGCTGCCCAACGAGATGCTACTGCACTGAAATTCAAGCACTAAGATGGATACGTAGGTGCGGTAACCGTAAAGGATTCGATTTACGGACTCTGCGGGTGTTCGAGCTCCCGTTCGATGTACAACAAGGAAAGGTCATTGCTATTTTTCAACTGTATGGCAACGTCGTGGATCACCTCACACAAAAGTTACAAACATTCGGGTCCGTTAGATAGAGATTGAGATGACGAAACACGTTCCGCCGTACCTGATGATTGGTCGAGTGCGGGCCATCGTCATGTACCTGCTAGGAACGTGCGCAGGTTGTGGCCAGGAATGCCATGTCAGGTCCGTATGTTTGCGCCGACGTTTTCTACATACACGACTTAGTGAGGTGGCTTTAGAAACGGCGTCAATCTCTTCCCCTTCACCCACGCCGCAGTTGCGCAGAACCAAGACATGCCACTCCATTTTACGACTGAATCCACGTTGTCTCTGCCCACATCTGTGGAAAGTACCGATGGAAAAAAAGCACAGCACTACATCCAGTGCCCTCACCAGAACCAGTAACACTACAGACCGTGCCGAATGACTCTGCGGGCATCATACATATCGAGCTAGGAGTCGTGCCGATGTCTGCTTTCTTTCAGACACGTTAGGCAATAGATTTTGGGCGCCGGCCGCGGTGGCCGAGAGGACTGCGGCGCGCCAGTCACGGTCTCCACAGCCACTACGGTCGGGGGTTCGAATCCCCCCTCGGGCATGGATATTTGTGCCGTCCTTAGTATAGGGTAGTTGGTACGTTTAGGGACTGATGACCCCGTAGTTAAGTCCCATAAGCTATACAAACAATTGAACATTTGATTTGAGATTTTGGGCACCCACATTCTAATTCAGTACAACACATCCGGAGATAGAAGTCACCCCGAAAGTGTAAGAAACGCCGCCGAACACCGACCGACGACGTTCACCGCAGGATGACCTCTTCTAATAACGGTCGAATATTTGACAGTGACCGCCCATTTGGATGGACTAGACGGTGTGGGTCACGATCCACGTCGTGACGGCGGCCTTCTTGGCAGCGGGGAACGACATCAAGTCCGGGACGTGGGCTGTTCGGGTGTCGAACCCGCTACCGACGGTCCTGCTGACGAGGAAAAGCAAACGCGCGGCGGCGCTCCAGTCGGGCCAGTGGCGCGCGCGGTCGAACCTCATCTACATCTACACCTACATCTACATAGATACTCTGCAAATCACATTTAAGTGCGTGGCAGAGGGTTCATTAACCACTTTCATAACTTTTCTCTACCGTTCCATTCTCTAATAGCGCGCGGGAAGAAAGAACACCTAAATCGTTCCGTTTTCGATATGATTTGTCTCATTTTATTGAGCTTGTCATGTCTCCCTAAGTACGTGGGTGCTAGCAAAATATTTACACATTCAGAAGTAAAAGCCGATGATTGAAACTTCGCAAACAGATCACCCAGCAATGAATAACGTCTTTCTTTTAATGCTTTCCACCCCAATTCGTGCAACATTTCCGTGACACTTTCCCTCCCATAACTTGATAAAACAAACCGAGCTGCCCTTATCTGAACCTTCTCAATGTCCTCCAGGCGCAATGGCTGGACGCTCGGCGGCCGAGCCGCGTCAGCCTCTCGATGGTGGGCAACATCCGGTTGACCGCCTGGTTCCAGAGGCAGCAAAGAGCGTGGATGTTGGCCCACAGCGCCCTCCGCGCAGACGTCTGTGACGGGCCTCCAACTGCCGGCCGCGGTGGTCGAAGGGACTGAGGCGCTCCAGTCACGGTCTGCACGGCCACTACGGTCGGGGGTTCGAATCCCCCCTCGGGCATGGATATTTGTGCCGTCGTTAGTTGTAAGTAGTTCATAAGTCGTTTGTAAGTTTAGGGACTGATGACCCCGTAGTTAAGTCCCATAGACTCTACAAACATTTGAACATTTGGGCCTCCAACTTTTTTTTCCGAGTGTGAGGCCCTGCAATGCGTGGTACACTGTCCTCACCGCCCGCTATCAGGGCCCCAGGTCTTCGGCTTCCAGGTAACTCGTCTGTACGAAGCACTCCCGGATGTAGCGTAGCCGGAAGGGTCGATGAGTGTTGCCTCCGATGCCAGCCAATATCTGTCGAACACGACCACCGTCGGGTGTGCCTCGATCGTCCGACACGCCCGATGAATCAGCAGAGCCAACGCTTTCGTGGCAAAGTGGGTTAATCCGAGTCCTTCCTTCTCGCGCGGTAACGTGCACGTCGCGCACGCACCTTTAAAGATATTTCCCCGCCACAGCAGCCAATGCGTTGCTTGTGTAATCGCTCGTCCAAAATTTGGGTAAGTGAAGAATCTGAGGAGACACTAAGCTTTGCTCAGTAAGAACACGTTGATTACGATGACCCGTTGCTTCAGAGACAAGCTACGTGTGGCATTTCAATGACCCACATCTCTTATCGCATGCAATACCGCGCGCCATTTCGACACAGCAAAAATGAAATGAGCGTATGGCTTTCTTGGCCGGGAGATCCCTTACGGGATTGTTGGGCCGCCTGAGTGTAAGTCTTTCTACTTGACGCCGCGTGGGCGACTTACGTGTCAATGATAATGAGATGATGATGATTAGGACAACACACAACACGCAGTCTCCTACCGGGAATCGAACCCGGGTCCCCTGTGGGGTAGTCAGCGACGCTTGCACTGAGCTACGGAGGCAGACTTCGACACAGCAGATTCCGTCTGATTGTCTTGAAATCGCACATCTAAAATCTTATGTTCTTATTCCACAGTAAACCAAGGCCGTGTAAAACCGCGAGCGGCGTTGTTAATCGGGAGGAAAACGATTTGGCGGGTGTTGAGCGCTGCTCTCGATGCCCGCTCGTATTGCGTGAGAATGTTGCGTATTATGTCCAGGTCGGCCGGAAAAGATATCACAAATCCCAGGTCGCCGGCGTACGCTCGACAATCCTGTTTTGTTGGTCCAATTTCAATTCCCACGCAAGTTCTGTCCAATTTACGTAAGAGCGCGTCTAGAGAGATACTAAATAACGACATCGCCAATGGACACCTTTTTTTCACGGAACACCGAATGAGAACACGATCCGTTTTAGTGCCATTATTACAATCAAGTGAGATAGAACCACTACAGACATTAAAAATCATTTTGACGAGTTTGAAGCCAAATCCGAATTACTGTAACATACGCCGAAGGCTAATCCTATCAAAATCGGAGGAAAAATCAATAGATAATATCGAGATTGGTATTTTGCACTGTGGTATATGCGATGGCGTCCCTATACGTTAACACTTCACCGTATATTGTTCTACGTGGTACCGCGCAAAACTGGCGGTCACTTATAATTTTCGAGATAAAACATTTTAATCTTGTTGCGACACACTTCGTTAAAAGTTTGTAATCTTCATTAAGGAGCGTCATAGGGCGGAGATTCGACAAATTACTACTGACTCCGGTCTTCGGGGCGAAGGTGATAATGCCTTCTAGAAATGATTCATGAACCGGTACTCCATTTAAAATTTCAGCGACAGTCGCACCGATTATGTGCCAAAATTTGAGGTAAAATTCCCGTGGCCGTCCCTCTTTCCCTGGCGACTTGTTTCTGCCACATGCTCCCTACACATCCAGAATTTCTGCTGCGATGAAATGGGTGTTTAAATGACGTCGGTTAATGGGTGTTACGACGTGCGGCACTTCCAGAAAGAGGTGTCAGCGCGCGAGTGTGGCGGGCAAAGTGCCGGCGAGGACGAGCGCGTGCGAGCGCAGCCGTTGCCTTCAGCTGTCTGCAGCGGTGCTGCCTGCCCCTGCCTCCTCGCCCGCGACGCGCGCCTGCGCCACGCACCAAGCGCAACACGGAGGGGGCGCTGGCGGTCCGGCGCCCTGCAAATGCCTTACAACCACGAAAGAACAGACAGCACACCAATACAATAAGTATTAAACGCGACGACGGCGTTAGCTTCAGTTATTTCACCGCAGATGCGGTCATACGTCCGACCTCGCACGGGAATCCGTAATGGCGAGTGTAAGAGGGCATGGACGATAGTGGCGCTACAAACATAACGTGCGACATGTGCGAATTTGAGAGGGACGGGAGGCGAGCACGGGTCGACACCTCGGTGCGGCGCGCGGCTTGTTTACGTTCAGCCGGCCGCGGTGGCCGAGGGGATTGAGGCGCTTCAGTCACGGTCTGCACGGCCACTACGGTCGGGGGTTCGAATCCCCCCTCGGGCATGGATATTTGTGCCGTCCTAGTTCGTAAGTAGTTCATAAGTAGTTTGTAAGTTTAGGGACTGATGACCCCGTAGTCGAGTCGAGTCCCATAAGCTTTGCAAACATTTTTTTTTTTTGTTTTTTTTGTTTTTTTTTTGTTTTTGTTTTTTTTTTTTTGTTTACGTCCAGGTGTTTGCGTCGCTGCGGGCATCGCGGCGGCAGTAGCTCTTCTGCTCTTCGTGGCTTCAATTAATTGTAAGTCTGTTCCATGAATGATTATAGTGAAGAGAGAGAAAACAACGTACAGGTTTCGTTTCATCGTAATGTCGACAAACCATCCGCCTTTGAAATCCATAGATGGCTCGAAGAAGATTTATTGCTTAATGACCTGGACATAATTTTGTATTCAGTATGACACGTTCATTAACGCCCTGTTTCTGAAACTAACTAGTGCTCAACTGTGTGAGAGACTTGTCTCCGTTAATAACGGAGAACGTAAATTCCGTCACTTAAACGGAAAGATAAGCACGGTTAAAATTACGCATGCTGGCTTTGGTATTCGTCACATCCGTGTTTTTAATTTGCCATTTGAGATCCGCGATGAGACGATCCAACGATACTTGCAACCGTACGGTGATGTCTCCCAAGTGGTCAAAGAGAAATGGTCGAGTGATTACCGGTTTCAAGTATATAATGGTATGCGTAGCGTTACGATGGTAATGAAACAGCACATTCCTTCCTTTATTATGGTTAATGGGCACCATGCTTTTGTAACTTAAAACGGACAACCTCAAACGTGTAGTTTTTGTCATGCTGTCGGCCATTACAGACTCCAGTGTCCCAAACGTAAGCAGCCGGTCCAGCTCCTGTGAGAAGATAACGTAGACCTGGGGCACAGCTACGCTGCCGTACCTGCCGGACATGCCGTTCCCACCGTTCCCCTGGAACCCGCTACGGCGGAAATCCCCGCGGCTATGGACACAACCCCTGTGGTGAATAATAATGAGATTGCATCCCCGAAAGTAACGCAAATGTACCGGATGTGACTGCAAACAGTAAAAATGACGACCGCGTTGTTACGGAAGTTGTAGTTCCTACAATGTTTCAATGTCCTAACAGACCCAGAAGTGTATCTGCTTCCGAGACTGTGTCAAAACCTGTAGTCGGGTCAGAATACGTGGACTGCACCTCCGCGGCTCCCGTAGCCACGGTGCGGCCACCGAAAGTGATACGGGGCCTGAGGCCTGCGGTGCGGTCGACCAGCCTCAGAGGGAGTCCTCCCGCCCCCGCAGCTCCAGTTCCTCCCGCAGGTCCGAATCGCGAGACATTTCCCGCCGAGAGCGCAGCTTGTCGCCGGCGTCGCGTTCCTCCGCCCCCCGCCAGCACACGTCTCGCAAAGAGACGGCGAGGCGCAACGTAGGCCTCGAGCCCCGTACCGCCTGGCAGCGCGGGGCCGACCGACAGAGCTGGCGTGCCGCCCCCCGCGACCCCGGGCGTCCACTCGCTGACTCGGCTGGTCCCGGCCACCGACAACAGCAAACGGACTCCTCCACACCTGATCCCGACCATCGAACCGCCACGGTGCAGTGGTTGCAGTCGGTTTTTTTTTTTTTATTTATTTATTTACCCTTGTTGCGGACCAGCTGCCTATGGGTATATAGCTGGTCGTGATTACAAAAACTATGTGATACATTTATGCGACTATGATACATTATTTTCTTTATACATTTACAGTAATTAGATAAAAAAATACAAAGAAAAGCGTAAAAACTTATCATAAGGAAAATGGAAAGGCAACTTAAAAACATCAAATATTTTAAGAAGAGAATAATAGAAGATAGGGAAAAAAAAGTCGGTTTTGTCACAAAATCCGACGACCACCGACGCCGAAATGGCGAGTTTGTAAGTTTAGGGACTGATGACCCTGTAGTTAAGTGCCATAGACTATACAAACATTTGAACTCTTTTTTTTTTTTTTTTTTTTTTTTTGGAAGCCGACGACTCGCGTAACCGACAAGCTTGTCAATCTGGTGGAGGCTCTATTGCCCGATATCGACATGACTGCCCCAGGCGCAGCATCAGTGACGGACCTGATACCACCCCCGCCGCCCCTCCCCCCGGCGAGCGCGGCGATTGGACGGAGAGTACGGCGGATGATGACGGGAAGTGAAACTTTCCTTATTGTGTCGTGTGACCGCTCTGTTTTATTTCGCAGCACGATTTTCACCGATTTTACTGTTTTTAATGTCTGTAGTTCATTTTATTCTGTGTTGTTTTATTAAAATGAATCTTATCCGGGACTCTGGAGTATTTTAACGGTTAATGTCAATAAACTGAGAAGTGCCCACAAGGCGTTGGCATTAAAGAACTTTTTATGTGACAATCACTGCCATGTCGCGTTTCTACAAGAGGTTACGCGCGATGCGCTTTTATATTTACATACTTTTATTGGTGAACAATGTTTTTCCCTCTGACACTACCGGAACCGCTATCTTAGTGCAATCCGACTTGCCTATTGCAAATATTGAACTAATACCTAACGGTCGTGGGATTGCGATTACTATTTTAGGAATTGTGTTTATAAACGTTTATGGACCGGCCGCCAATGAAAAGGCGGCGAAGGCACAGTTTTATAGCAATGATGTTTCTTATCTTTTATCTCGCAATGTTCATACTTTAGTACTTGTTTGTGATTTTAATGCTGTTTTAGAGGATTGTGATCAAGAACCACGACCTACTAAATGCCAGGAACTGCAGTTTTTAATTGACACCTTTAAACTTGTTGACGTGTGGCGGGTATTGTATCCCGATACAACTCATTTTACGCATTTTTATCCAACGTGTCGTAGTCGACTTGATAGAATATATGTGTCGGCCCACCTCAGGGACAATGTCCGTTTAGCGGAAGTACGACCAGTGATCTTTTCCGATCACAGTAGTTTTTATTGTCAGTTACTTTTAGCGCAACCGAGTGTTCCTCGACGCAAAACCTTATGAAAATTTAATTGTAGCCTTTTAGAAGATGAACATTTTACCGATAATTTTAACTTAAAGTGGTAAAAGATTGTACGCGACAGGCCCGGTGATATTAGCGATTTAGAATGGTGGGTGACAATGGCAAAGCCGGCGGTCAGGCTAGCGTTAATAGAGATGAGTCGCGAGGCGGCGCGGTGCCGTCGCGCCATGTCCCGCTTCCACCAGGTCTGTCTACGCGACCTGTCGGAGCGCGTGACGTCACAGCCCGCGCTGCTGCCGGCGTACAAGCGGTTCCAGGAGCCATCGCGCGCAGCCAGCCCGTCGAGGATGAGCCCCTGTCCATTTATCACTTAAACAGGGAGCGAAAGAGGCGACAACAACTCAATGTTTCCTCGTGGAAATGTCGCGACGGGACTCGAACCACCGCCATGCGGGACATTATCGCTGATGTCCACCAACATTTTAGTACCTTTTTCACTGATGTGAACCTTGACGATAACTCCATGAGAGATTTTTTAACTTCTGTGCCTAGTGCTCTGGGCAACATGGACAGAGTGCATTTAAATGATCCTTTCACGGCCAATGAACTTTATGATTCCGTTCGTCGGAGCCCCACGGGAAAGTCGCCTTGCCCTGACGGGATACCGGCGAAATTTTAATCTTTTTAGCGATGTATTTGTTAACATTGCGCATGATATACAGAATGGTGCTGCGATTCCCACAGATTTTTCAGAGGGTATTATCACGCTTTTACCGAAGTCGACCGACATACCGAGTGTGCATGATGTTCGACCAATTATCTTATTAAACGCGGATTTAAGATTTTTACCCGTTGTGTGGCATCAAGGATACGGTCGGTTTTACCCACCGTCCTTTCACAACATCAAACCTGCGCTGTCAGAGACAGGAACATTTTTGACGCCATTCTAGCATACCGTGACTATATCGTTTGTGTCAAGAGTGCACGGGTGCGAACAGCTGCGGTACTTTTAATAGATTTTAGTAATGCCTTCGACCGTGTTAGTCATATATACCTAAGAAAAGTAATGGTTAGCATGGGATTTGGGATAACATTCACGTCCATGGTTCAGAATCTTTTGGGGAGCGCCACTTCTAGAGTACGGATTAACGATCAATTTACTGAGCCGCCGGCCGCGGTGGCCGAGGGGACTAAGGCGCTCCAGTCACGGTCTGCACGGCCACTACGGTCGGGGGTTCGAATCCCCCCTCGGGCATGGATATTTGTGCCGTCTTTAGTATAAGGTAGTTGATAAGTAGTTTGTAAGTTTAGGGAATGATGACCCCGTAGTTGAGTCCCATAAGCTTAACAAACATTTGAACATTTGAATTTTACTGAGCCCTTTCCACTGTGTCGTTCAGTGCATCAGGAGTGCCCCATGTCAATGGCGCTGTTTGCCATTGCTTTGGATCCCCTCCTCCGCACCATTGCAGAAGCATGCCAAGGAATCTCGGTTGGTGAATGTCGCATCACATGCAAAGCATACGCCGACGACCTCGGTGTTTTCATCGACGGTCCTGAGGATGTGGACACCCTGTACGGTGTGCTACAGCGGTACGAGCGCGCAACTCGGGCCCTGGTAAACCGCCACAAGACCGTTCTACTCCCGCTGACACCTCAAGCGCACTCCCTAACCGAAAACTGGTTCTGCGTTAAGGAGCAGCAGAAGGTCCTCGGTATCTTGCTGACGCCGATTCCACAGCGGATGGAGGCTCTTAACTGGCGCCCCACCCTCTGCGAGATCCGCGCCGTTGCCGGATCTACGCGGCTCGTCGCCTCGCCCTGCGTGACAAGGTCTCCCTAGTCGGTAGCCATGTCGTGGCCCGTGCTCGGTTTCTGGCCCAGGCGCTGCCCGTGCCCAAACAGCTGGCACGCGCCGTACAGCAGGCGGTGTACTGGTTTCTGTGGCGGGGCTCCATCTTTAAAGTGGCGCACGACATCTGCACCCTCGCACCGGAGGACGGGGGTTTGGGCCCGGTTGACTTCCGGACGAAGTGCGCGGCACTCCTGTGGAAGAGGACGTCGACCGCGATGACGGAGGACCCTCGCAGCCCCACGGCCGCCCTCTTTCGCAAGTACCGACCCTGCTCCCCGACGGCGCCGGTCGACGTCTGCCACGTGCCGTTCCAGCTCAACTACGTCCGGCGATACTTGATCGACGACGGCTACCTGCTGCTCGCCGACACCCCAAGCTCTCGGGTCTCCGACATCACTGCCGCCCTCCGCGGAACTCCGGCGCGCTGTAAATGGGAGTATCGGCTACCTTGGGTCCACTGGCCAGCCGTGTGGAAGAACTTGGCCTCCAACGTCATCCCACAAGCGGTCCACAGTGTCTGGTACTCCGTTGTTCACCGCACCTTTCCGACTAACGACAAGCTGTTTGCAATCAAACTCGTCCCTACTGACGCCTGTGAAGCACGCGGTGTTCCAGACTCACTTGAGCACAGCTTCGTTTGCCGAAATCACAGTGGTGTGTGGGAGATTGCGCGTGACATGCTGCGAATTATAAACCGGGTGGACACACGGTCGATCAACATTGACGATGCTCTAGTGCCGCAATGTAACGTTTTTCCAACCAGTAAGCAAAATGCTACAATATGGATACTCGGACACACAATTTACACCACTTTTCACTTGAAATTGACCACCGTACTCGACTACTTGACATATATTTCGGCTGAACACGACAGGATTAAAACCCATTCACGATATAGACAAACTTTTGCCAAATTCTTGCATGTCTCCCTGTTACATGCATTCACAAAATTTATGGTTGACGAATAGCTATGTTATTGGATTCGATTGGTTCGTTTTTGGATTGTAATGACATGTTCTACTGACCGTTCCCTTTTTGGATATTAGTCTTAACTACGATTTTTTCCCTAGCAGAAGCTTTTCTTTCTTTATGTTTAAAATGCATAACATTGTCTATGATGCCAAGAGGATTGACAATGTACTTATTTTAAAATTCAGACAGATGAGTTTTTAATAGTGTTTGCTGCTTCTTCCTAATTTCACTTATGTAGAATTGATTTCATTTTGTGAAAAAAAAAAAAAATATTTTTGCCGTGGAGCTGCGTTGGCGGCGGCCACGTGCCATGACGTCGCTCATAGTGGTTCTTTTTGGTGGTTTTCCACGGTTTATTCTGCTTTTCTTTTGTTTCATTAATTGCAAGAAACTGCATTACATTCATATATAACAAAAAAAAAACAAATTATATATGTGAAGTCAGTGTTAAGTGCGGGGGCGGGCTCACGGCGGTGTGGCGCCCCTCCTGGCGGGCAGCCGCGGCAGGGCGCGGCCATTCAGTATCACGCTATTTAGTTAGTGTTTTGTTATTATTCAGCTGGACGCTTCTGCGTCGGTAGTGGATAAAAAAAAGAAAAAAAGTGGCCAAGTGGTTAAGGCGACCGCTGACCCGAGGCGGGAGACCCGGGTTCGATTCCCGGTCCGGCTCACATTTTCAGTTGTCGCCATTGCTTAATATCAATGCTCAAATGCGGCCACTGTCAATCCTTTCTTCCTTCTTCCTTCCCTTCCTTTATCAATCATTTGCAAATGCTATTTGGCTGCGAAGCAGGTGTGGTGTCTGTTCTTTCGGCCGTCCGAAAGAACAGACCCCACACCAATACAATAAATATTTTTTTTAATAAGTGTGTAGGAGAGTATCATACCTATTTTGATGGCGACTTAGAGGCAATAAACCTGGCACTAAACCAAGGCTGGCCGCGGTGGCCGAGGGGACTGAGGCGCTTCAGTCACGGTCTGCACGGCCACTACGGTCAGGGGTTCGAATCCCCCCTCGGGCATGGATATTTGTGCCGTCCTAGTTCGTAAGTAGTTCATAAGTAGTTTGTAGGTTTAGGGACTGATGACCCCGTAGTTAAGTCCCATAAGGTTTACAAACATTTGAACTAAACGAAGTTTTATTCAGCTCTAAACATAACAAAAAGTGTTTTATATTCTGTGATTCAATTTCTGAAATACAGGCGATATCATCGTTCCCAACACCTCTAAATTCTTGCTAAAATGAAATAATATTCTCTATTTTCTCAATTACCGAATCTGGAACTGAAATAGCTTCTCAGTAGATACCATCACTTACAGGAATCCATGGGAATGAAATGACAGACCTTTTAACCAAGAAAAGGAACAAAGATCTCTCAAAGAAGTTGTCCAAAACTGTCTTATATCTCAATTAAAAGAATCATTAACCGTATTCACAAGCAGAAGTTTTATGATCACTTGAGGACACAACGGAAAGGGAAAACATGACTTGCGCTGCTATAGGATAAGAGCGCACTTCCTAAACACCCACTAAGGGCAGCATTTCAGAAAATTACTGGCCATGACTGCCTTTTGGAACAGCTACACAGTATTGAAATCTTCCTCCTAACGAAGTGTGTTATAGATGAAGGAGAAGACACTAGTATGAACTGGGAGCATCTAAGGACCTGCAAAAGACTGCAGTATTGTGACGGAATGTCCGACGGTCAGTTGTATTGGGAAGTGAAGAGAATAATGACTTTGTCTTATATGTCTGAGTATTGAATACATAAATAAATTTTGGATAATGTCTTTAATATGGACAAAATCTTATAGCCGCGGTGGAGTAGCCGAGCGGTCTAAAGCGTCTCGCTGCGGAGCGCACGGTTGCTAGCCGTGGAGGTTCGAGTCCTCCTGGGACATGGGTGTATGTGTTATCCGTAGGTTAGTTTACCTTAGTTTAAGTAGTTTGTAAGATACGGACTGATAACCACACAGTTTGGTCCGATATATTTACAAACATTTGAACATTTGAAAATCTTATATAATATATTCAATAAACCGTTATTAATCCACCAGTAAATCCAGAAGGTTTAAGAAGAATCAAATAATATTCATCGATATAAAAGTATTATTTGCATGAAACTTGTTTAAACAGCAGGGAGAGTTTTTAAATAAACAGCATCCTCTTTCAAGCCTCTGTTGTCAACAAAACAAAATGACCAAGCGATTCTAGTTCTAGTTTTGTCTCTTGCAATATTGGAGATTCTTCGTCACCATGAATATCAGGAAAAGTCGGTGGGAAATGGTCTTCCCCAAGGCAGTGCCCTGAACCCACTCCTGTATAATATCTACACCAACGACCATCACCATGAATATCAGGAAAAGTCGGTGGGAAATGGTCTTCCCCAAGGCAGTGCCCTGAACCCACTCCTGTATAATATCTACACCAACGACCAACCTGTAGGAACAAGCAAAGATCATGCTGACGACACAGCTGTAGCAGCACAAGGAAATACATTTGAGGACCTAGACGTGAAACTCACAGCAATCCTTTAAGAGCTGGCAGACTACTACGACAACAATCACTTTAAACCTAATCCAGACAATACACAAGTCTCTGCCTCCCACCTGAGAAACAGACAAGCCAGGAGAAAGCTCAATGTAACCTGGAAAGTGGAACAACTGCAACACTGTAACACCCGCAAGTATCTGGGAATAAATCTGGACCGCACACACACCTTTACAATAATAATTCTCCCTCGGCATAGGTGTTTGTGCTGTATTTAGTGTTACTTCATAAGTAGTTTGTAAGTTTAGGGACTGATGGTCCCCAAGTTAAGTCCCATAAGCTTAACAAACATTTGAACATTTCTTAAAATTTCCGGGCGCTGTTTTTATTATATGGAAACTTATAAACAGCACATAAGGTGCACAACCCAATGCTCTACGAACATCTGCTCTAGCTCTGTTTCTTCACGGCAGAATGCGCAGCATTCGTCTGGCGGAACTCCCCACACACCCAGCAGGTTATCTTCGCCCTCAACGAAACAGGGCGCGTTATAACAGGTTGTCTGTCGCCAACTCCTGTGGATAAACTTACCATCTTGCAGGTGTATCACCCCCAGATGTTACAAGAAGAACACACCAGAAGTTGAGAAAAAGATACAAGAAAACGACTCCAAACATACCATGTTTGGATGTTTAACACCTACTCCGGGGCTGAAATCAAGAAAGAGTTTCCTTGAAACAATTGAAGTGATCGTGTCAACACCTTCTGCTCGAGGAATAGATTTATGGAGAAATAAGACACATGGAAGACAATCACAGAACCTTAAAGAAGAACCTGCTCCTGGATACCGCCTGCCATACCAGACATGGAAGACCTTGAATAGACTACGAACTGGAGTGACACGCAACAAAACCTGTTACTTTGGGGGTACATCGCTGGAGATGCAACCTGTGAATGTGGAGAACTACAAAACTTTTATCACCTACTGGTTTGCTCAAAACTGCCCAAAGCCTGTACATTGGATGACCTGATTCGTGCAAGCGTTCGAGGTGTCAAGGCTGCTGAATACTGGGCAAAAAATTCCATTTAAAATGTATATATGTTAGTAAGAACTATGTTTATAGTTATTATATAACTGTATTTGTCCTAGACACGAAATAATAATAATAATAATTGTGGTGCCGCACAAGTCTGAAGTGCGCGCCACGCACTTTCGCCGCGCGCCGCCATGCAAGCACGGCGCGGCGTTCTTACGACGTCAGCCACGAGCGCCCTCTGCTGCAACTCCGTCGTGGCCACCACTGAACTGCATCGGTCACTTGGGATTAGGACAGGCACTAGAACGGTCTCTCATCAGTAGGCAGGCCTCAGTTAAACTATGTATCTGCATTTCACTAGTCTTCAGTTAACAAAGTTAAGTATTGTACCATCTCTACGCAATATATCTCTTATACTAATCTAGCTTAGTGTTTCTAGTTTCTGCTGCCCCACTGGCTGGTCACATCAGACTCTGTACCCGCACACGCATGCATCCTATTTTCCTGTATCGGTCTCTCTCTATTCGGCCACCGACACCTAGGACAACCGGCGGCAACGAGACACAATAATAATAATAATAGTTATTATTATAGTTCAACAGACATGCTTGCAGAGCGTGCTGATATAGCAATACCATAGCGCACGTAGCACCAGCTGTTGGGTTATCGGAAAAATTCATCATCAACTTACCCGACCTTCCTCTATCACAAAAGAAGTTGCTTTTAAAATATTTTTTCGCATCTATACTTACATTTTGCTAATATCTTTGGTGTATCGTCTCGCATCAGGCTATGAGGTTAGAATTTAAAAGAGATTAGAGCCCACATGGCGACGCATCTGCTATTTTATTTTTTTTCCGCTAACCATACAGAAAACCGAGCGTGTGTCAGTGGTGGTCGAAGTACCCTCCGTCACACTCTGTTAGGTGGCTTGTGGTGTACAGCTGTAGAATTTAACGCAGAGTTAACTAATGAAATAAACAGAGACGACCCCAGGGAGAGAGAGCACCGCGTTTCATTACAGGTTCGTTTGGACCGTCAGAGGGCGTCGCGGAGATTCTCATTAAAGTCCAGTGGCAGACGCCACACGCGCGGTGTCGTGTATTAAAAAGCGCTTTACCCAGCAAATTTAGAGAGGCTGCTTTCCCATTACTTGCTCCCGCAAGCTTCTCACCACCTGACCACGCGATGACATTTGGGTAAAGGGGAGATTTACTGAAAACCATTCCTTCCACGTGCCATGGAACAATGGGCGTGGAGAACAGCGGTTCCAGAAATGCGCGCCACCGCATAACGAAAGGTAGCTTGCGAAATATAAATGTAAATGGAATGTGTCTCTCCTAAAGCCGGCCGCGGTGGCCGAGGGGACTGAGGCGCATCAGTCACGGTCTGCACGGCCACTACGGTCGAGTTCGAATCCCCACTCGGGCATGGATATTTGTGTCGTCCTTAGTATTAGGTAGTTCATAAGTAGTTTGTAAGTTTAGGGACTGATGACCCCGTAGTGAAGTCCCATAAGCTATAAAAACATTTGAACATTTTCTCTCCTAAAGCTACGGGCCCAATTTAGTTGCAAGTTGCCTAACGCTGCAGGCATGCGTGCTGTCGCAAGCAGCAGCCGCAACGCTTAAGTTCATACATATAAACATAGTATTCTAATTTATCGACGATATCAAGATATTAGTACAGCAAACATTACTGAAGCTAAAAGGGGAGGGGGTAGTATATGCTCCCCAATCGATGGCTCCCCCCTGGTATCTATATCTTGCATCACTCTTTATGTTGTGAATCAGTATATATGATATTTGGGATGGGTCATTAACCACGACCCAATAGGGTTCATTTTGGCTGTGTGACCTTATTAACATATTAAACCATTTAAAAACTTCTTTATTTCAATGACGATAATAGTATACATCAGCAAATAGTTTAGTCTTAGTACAATCACCAGAGCCTTTAACCCAAGCACAACAACCTTGTCGTTTATTAATTTTCCGATGATTTCTTGTTCTAACAACAAAAGCCATATTACTTGTAAAATATGATTTACCGATATCTTTTCTACACACTTCATTAACTTGGAAAGAGCTAAACGCAAGCACATCTCTATTATTACAACTTTCCAAACCTGTCACTGCTTTAACAGTACTACCTTTGTGGCGAACAACAGCAACAGTAAGCCGTGCACTGCCATTACTTGCAGTATCTGCATTAGTAATAGTAAAATTCAAAACACAACCACAGAACACAGACGAACCTTGAAGTATTACTTGAGCACCTAACCCCGGAAGATGTCTTAATCTCTATGTTATCAATGGCCTTATACATAGGAAAGTGCGAACGCGCTATGACTTCACTAGTAAAGAACTCTTCAGTCGATTAATTTATATTTTACAAAGATTTATACATTTAAGCATGCGACTCCAGAAACTGGCAGTACAGATGATTTTGATGATAATGTTTCATAGAGATTTGTATTTGATAATGTGCCTGTGAGCACTGACTTGTTTAGGACTCTTCATTGTAGCTATGATTTTGTTATTTGTAGTAAGGCAATAGTCACATTATATGGGTTTCGTATGATTAATACATACCATCAGAGTAATATGGTTTCTACTACTGTTGAAGAGGTTCCTGGTGCAGTTGTTGATCGTGTAAATAAGCTAAATTATGAAAGGCTTACGGTTCGTACTCTGTTGTTCGTTACAATGGTAGTACTGTTAAAGCAGTGTCTGGTTTGGAAAGTTTTAATAACAGAGATGTCATTGCGTTTAGGACTTTCCAAGTTAATGAAGTGTACAATAAAGATCTCGATAAATCATATTGAACAATTAATATTGCTTTTGTTGTTAGAACAAGAAATCATCGGAAAATTAATGAACAAGACGGTTGTTGTGTTTGGGTTAAAGGCTCTGGTGACTGTACTAAGAGTAAACTATTTGGTGATGTTATATACTATTATCGTCATTGAAATACAGAAATTCTTAAATGGTTTAATATTTTAATACGGACACATGGCCGAAATGAACCCTATTGAGTCGTGGTCAAGGACCCATCCCAAACATCACAGATACTGATTCAAGACATAGAGAGTGATGCAAGTTATATAGATACCAGGGGGAAGCCTTCGATTGGGGAGCATGTACTATCCCCCCTTTAGCTTATATAGTGTGTTGCTTGATATATATCTTCGACAGATTAATATACTATGCTTATACAGGGTGTTTCACTAAGTGTGTGAGGGACTAATAACCCCGTAGTTAAGTCCCATACGCTCTACAAACATTTGAAACATTTGAACTAAGTGTGTGTGCCTCTGTAACTTATAAAATAATAGGTGACAGGAAATTTTAATGCGGTAGGTCAACACAAGAAATGTTATACTTTCTGCGGAGCTATGAACATAGTTTATTGTATCATTTTCCAAAGAGTTCCAGCACAAAGATACAATTTTTTAAATGTAACAATAGTTTTTTCTATCGTGCATTGGATTCGTTGAAACCAGCTGCGTCCAAATGAATTTAAACTACATTCCTATCACTGTTAGTTTGGGAGCTAAAACCCTTCAAAGTTTTAGGGGCAAATACCACAAGTGGTGCGGCCGAGTTGTAACGTCGCCGGTGTCACAGAGCGAGAAGCTTCCTCGATGCGCTGTTGTTCATGTATGTCATCGTCATCCGATGTCAGTAACTGTGGTATATTGAGCCCCGGTTGTTTGTGTGGCTCCAACTGTTGGGTATACGGCTGTGTTCGGTGACAGCCAGCAGTCTAACAGCGCATCGAGGAAGCTACTCGCTCCGTGACACCGGCGACGTTACAACTCGGCCGCAACACATTTAGAAGGCGCATTGCATTATGCGCAGCACTTGTGGTATCTGCCCCTGAAATTTTAAGGGTTGTAGCTCCCAAACTAACAGTGATAGGAATGTAGTTTAAATTGATTTGGACGCAGCTGGTTTCAACGAATCCAATGCACGATAGAAAAAAAAACTATTGTTCCATTTAAAAAATTATATCTTTGTGCTGTAACTCTTTGGAAAATGATACATTAAACTGCGTTCATAGGTCCGCAGAAAGTGTAACATTTCTTGTGTTGACCTACCGCATTAAAATTTCCCGTCACCTATTATTTTATAAGTTACAGAGGCAATCACACTTAGTGAAACACCCTGTATGTATGAACAAGCATTGCGTCTGCCGCTTGCGTGACCACGCGCGCCTGCAGCGTTAGGCGACCTGCAACTAATTTTGGGCGGAGAAACAGCGGTTCCAGAAATACCCGCTACCACATAACGAAAGGTAGCTTGCGACATATAAATGTAAATGAATGTGTCTCTTCTGAAGGCGGCCGAGCGAGGTGGCGCTGTGATAACACACTGGACTCGCATTTGGGAGAATGGTGGTTCAAATCCACCTTCGGCAATCCAGATTTAGGTTTTCCATGATTTCCCCAAATCACACCACGCAAATGCCTGGAAGGTTCATTTCAAATGGGCACGGTCGATGTCCTTCCACAAACATCCGAGCGTGACCGTCTTAATGACAACTCTGTCGACGGGACGTTAAAACCTAAGCTCCTTTCTTCCTTTATTCCTTTTGAAGACATAATCAATGGTGTCACAACATGGTGTTCAAAAGAAACAGTGACACGTTGTTTGAGTATGTCTGTGACGTAATCACCCAAATTAATCGTTAACGTTCGACCTGTGGGGCAGCCCCGACAGCGGAAAGAAGGAAAAATAATTGCATGTCGGGCCTTCGCCCGACACGAATTTAATTTTGTGATAACTGTATGTCACGACTCTCACTGCCACATTTATTGTGTTGAAGTGTTCTCATTTATGTTGGCAGATATAATTACGATGAAAAAATGTTGAAATGTTTGTAAAGTTACGGGGGCCTAACTGCAGTGGTCATCGGTACCTAAACTTACAAACTACTTAAACTAACTTATCCTATGAACAACACAAACACACATGCCCGACGAAGGATTCGAACCTCCCACATAGAACGGTCACGCGCATCTTATACAAGGCGCCTTAATGCGCACGGCTATTCCGCTGCGGCAATTACGACGAAACGCATTTGTCGATGACAGTGTCAATGAAAGGAAAGAGGAGCAATTCCTAAAAGTCAAAGTGATTTGCGACAATAATAGCCTGGGTGGAGTGAATGTGTCCGATAGTATTGTGCATCCTACGGCTTCATCAGGAAACGGAAAAAGTGATGGCCTAAGATGTTTTTATGTCTGTTACAGAGAGGAGTAGTCAATAGTTACGTTCTGGATGGTACGTCCAACCAGAAACCCAGGTTGAGCCACAAGATGTACAGAGAGACATTTCTCTAAGGTGTTTGGGTATGTTCGTATATCAAATGGAAGAATGGCGATAAGACCATGTGTTTTCGTTGCTGAAGAGAGACTAACAAAGTGTTCTTTTAGTTAAATGAAGGGAGTAACACCAAGATTTACACTGTTTGCAATAAAATTACTACCTTGCCAACATAGAACTTACACCCTCCGCTATCTTCACACCTACAAAACACAGATCCGATCCCTGCTCTGCTATGTAAATGTTACTTAGATATCCGTTCCACCAAAGTAGTGTAAGTCCTTCCAAGGGCCTAAGTGAGGAAACACATGTAATGAAAAACAAAAGGTGATGTTCAAATGTCTGTATAGCTTATGGGACTTAACTACGGGGTCATCAGTCCCTAAACTTACAAACTACTTATGAACTACTTACGAACTAGGACGGCACAAATATCCATGCCCGAGGGGGGGATTTGAACCCCCGACCGTAGTGGCCGTGCAGACCGTGACTGGAGCGCCTCAGTCTCCTCGGCCACCGCGGCCGGCACAAAAGGTGACATGTGTTATAAAGTATATGTAATTAGTTATATTGTTTAGTTTATTGTTAGCCTTGGCATAATTTCAGTATATGAAAGAGAGGTTTTTCCAGTTTATCTATCACGAATACAGTGACAATACAGTGTGAAAAAAATCGAGTGCAAAGAGCTGATAATAAAAATAAGAATTTCTTTAAAGAATTTGTCTTTGATGGAAATCGTCGAATCTTACATACTCATTCACTTCGTCTAACCTAAGGTGAATAAATGTAATTTTTATTAAGTTATGAATATGTAATATGACTATTACTAAAGTTTTTCTAAATAAAAGTAACTATAAGAATCTGCGAGAAACAACTAGCCATTTCTAAAATTTGATAGTAGAATATGGTATGGGGAGATACACTCAGAGTGTTCCCGCCACAGCGGAGTGGCCACGCGCATTGAGGCGCTATGGTGCGATACGCGAGGCCGTTCCCCGTCGGGGGTTCGAATCCCCCCTCGGGCATGGATGTTTTTGTCGTCTTTAGTATAAGGTAGTTCATAAGTAGTTTGTACGTTTAGGGACTGATGATCCCTCCTTATTTTTAGAGTGTTCCATTCACTGTGTGTTTACGCGGCATTGTATCGCTCGGGAACACGGCGTCGCTAACGACAAGCATCTCTCGCGGTAAGGTCAGCACACTGCTTGTGGCCTGTCGCAGTCCAGAATTTAATACAGTGCAGAAAGTTCCTCGGCGAAACTGAAAGGTGTGTGCAGCAGGAGCCAGGTGGCAGCAAAAAATGGGCATTACGGAATGGAAGATTTTCCGTAAAATTCCGAGATGGAATTGTGAGCCGCACAATAGCATCGACCGGCAAGGCAGTGCGCGGTCCGCGGCGTTTTATTCCTTCTAAAGTGAGACGCGAACAGCCCTCCTGCACTCGCTCGCAACTCAGTTAGAAACCACACCACCAACAATCCTAGACGAGAGACTTTTCGCAGAATTTCATATTCAAGTCACTGTTCGAGATCTTGCAGTCACTAGTTTTCAGTTTTCATAGAAAAAGTCAATATTTAAAAAAAGTAGTTTTAGTATTATTTAACCTAGGTCATATCCAGCTTTCTGGTTCATGTTCATTTGTCATCTAAATGTGATTGACCTTGAAAATATTTCTACAAATAGTAATTTTAATTTTACAACAGAACGTGTTTCTCGAAAATTACAAGTCACAAAATATACGAGGCGCGTCCAGAAAGTAAGTTCCGTTTGGTAATAAAATGGAATTGTACACAGATATAGAAGAAATTTTTATTGCACAAAATTCTATAACTCTTAACATACTTTTCCACATAACTGCCGAAATTTTGTAGACACTTGTCATAGCGTGCCACAAGTTTTTGCATGCATCCTTCACAGAAGGTTGCCGCCTGTGTATTCAACCATGTGGTAACAGCTCTTTATCATCGTTGAAGTGTTGACCACCAAGGACAGATTTTAGGTGTAAGAAGAGATGAACGTCGAGAGAGAGGAGAGAGATCCGAGCTGTATGGAGGATGATCAAACAGGTCCCACTGAAATTTCCGTAAGAATTGTTTGCTCACATTCGGTGTGTGAGGTCAGGCATTACGTGAAAAAAAAAAATCTTTTGACAGTAATCCCCTTCGTCCACCTAAAATCTGTCCTTGGTGGACAACACTTCAACGATGATGACGAGCTGAAAGGACATGTTACCACATGGTTGAATACACAGGCGGCAACATTCTATGAAAAAGGCACACAAAACCTTGTGCCATGCTATGACAGTTGCCTACAAAATTTCGGAAGCTATGTAGAAAAGTAGTTTAACAGTTGTCGATTTTTTTACCATCAATATTTTTTCTGTATCTGTACCCGTTCGTTTTATATAACCAAACGGAACTTACTTTCTGGCCTCGTATGTTTTCTCTTGTATAGTATGTTTATAGGTATTATTTTTTTTTCAGATCGCTTTGCCTTGCCTTCAGTTTCAACTTTGCTTATCACAATTTCCGACTTAATATTACGCAATATTAAAGTGAATTATTCAATATTTGAGAAAGGTTTATATGGCAGCCACTGGGCCATGCGACAATAATCTTATTAACTTTGAGTAGCAAAATATTTTGATCAATTTAATTCCAGTTCGTAAGTCATAAGTGACAGCAGTCAAATTAAAGATCTATAATGTTGTAGAAATTGTATCTTTTCAGAAGGACGGCCTAACGGTAACAGTCTGATACAAGCCGTCATTTGCACACTGGAAGGACGTGGCTGTAGTCTCATGAGACGCGTCTGAGGATGGTAGCTAAATGTTTCGAAATTTTCCTGTGCTAAATGGAACAATACATCCACATCGCGCTTTTGAAAAGGAGTCGCCGTAATATCACGATAGCTTTAACAGTCAATATCAGATTAGGTTACACACGGTAATGCTTTTATTACATTTGCTAATTATGACATCGATAGGGCGCGATAGAGCTAGAATGAAATTTTTGTTGATTATGAGTGAGTGCGGAGCAGACAATTTGTCGCTGGCCAGCAGTGAAGCACTCCAGCCAGCCACTGCCGCTAACTGCATCAGCCGCCTGCCCAGCGGAGTGCCAAAGGCACACGCTTCACAACTGGCCGCCAAAATTACACCCTGATGTCATTTACAGCACTTACATTTGGAAGTTCGACTCTACACAATGTCGTAAAAAAGTATAGGTTTTCAAGTTGCAAAATTAAAAAAACTTTGAGTTCGGTTTCCCGTCGTTCTCATTCAATAAGTTCACTCATTGCCGCGGTGGAGTAGCCGAGCGATCTAAGGCGCCTCGCTGCGGAGCGCGCGGTTGCTCGCCGTCGGAGGTTCGAGTCCTCCCTAGGGCATGTGTGTGTGTGTGTGTGTGTGTGTGTGTGTGTGTGTGTGTGTGTGTGTTGTCCTTAGGTTAGTTTACGATTGATAACCACGCAGTTTGGTCCGATAGATTTACAAACATTTGAACATTTTTTGACTCATCAGGAAGATCACAAGCGAATCGGAGTATACGGTTTCACTGTATCAAATGATAAACAGTTACATGGTTATTCTAAAAGGATAGTTCAAGTTTAATTAAGTATATTTACATCTACATATTTACTTTTCAAAACACATTTAAGTGCCTCGCGGAAGGTTTATCAAAAAGATTTCAAAATATTTCTCAATCTTTCCATTCTCTAATAGCCTGCCGGAAAAGGAACAGTTGAAGCATTCCATTTTAGAACTAATTTATCTTATTTTATTATGAAACCCATGTCTCACTATGAAGATTGGTGCGAACAAAATATGTTCGCATTCGGAGGAAAAAGTTGGAGATAGAAATTTCGCAAATACACTACTGGCCACTAAAATTGCTACACCAAGAAGAAATGCAGATGATACACGGGTATTCATTGGACAAATATATTATACTAGAACTGACATGTGATCACATTTTCACACAATGTGGGTGCATAGTTCCTGAGAAATCAGTACCCAGAATAACCACGTCTGGCCGTTATAACGGACATACGCCTGGACATTGAGTCAAACAGAGCTTGGATGGCGTGTATAGGTGCAGATGCACATGAAGCTTCAACACGATACCACACTTCATCAAGAGCAGTGACTGGCGTATTGTGACGAGCCAGTTGCTCGGCCAACATTGCCCAGTAGTTTTCAGTTGGTGAGAGATCTGGAGAATGTGCTGGCCAGGCCAGCAGTCGAACATTTTCGGTATCCAGAAAGGGCTGTACAGGACCTGCAACATGCGGTCGTGCATTATCCTGTTGAAATGTAGGGTTTCGTAGGGAACGAATGAAGAGTAGTGTCACGGGTCGTAACACATCTGAAATGTAACGGCCATTGTTCAAAGTGCTGTCGATGCGAACAAGAGGTGATCGAGACGTTAACCAATGGCACCCCATACCATCACGACGAGTGATATGGTAGTATGGCGATGACGAATACACGCTTCCAAAATACGTTCACCGCGATGTCGCCAAACACGGATGCGACCATAACGATGCTGTAAACAGAACCTGGATTCATCCGAAAACATGACGTTTTGCCATTCGTGCACCCAGGTTCGTCGTTGAGTACACCATCACAGGCGCTCCTGTCTGTGATGTAGTGCCAAGGGTAACCGCAGCCATGGTCTCCGAGCAGATAGTCCATGCTGCTGCAAATGTCAAATGTTTGTAGAGATTATGGGATTTAACTACGGGGTCATCAGTCCCTAAACTTACCAACTACTTATGAACTATCTTATACTAAAGACGTAACAAATATCCATTCCCGAGGGGGGATTCGAACCCCCGACCGCAGTGACCGTGCAGACAGTGACTGGCACGCTGCAGATGTCATCGAACTGTTCGTGCAGATGGTTGTTGTCTTGCAAACATACGCATCTGTTGACGCAGAGATCGAGACGTGGCTACACGATCCGTTACAGCCATGCGAATAAGATGGCTGTCATCTCGACCTCTAGTAATACGAGCCATTGGGATCCAGCACGGCGTTCCGTGTTGCCCTCCTAAACCCACATATTCCATATTCTGCCAACAGTCATTGGATCGCGACCAACGCGAACAGCAATGTCGCGATACGGTAAACGGCAATCGCGATCGGCTACATGGCCGAGGAGACTAAGGCGCTCCAGTCACGGTCTGCACGGCCACTACGGTCGGGGGTTCGAATCCCCCCTCGGGCATGGATATTTGTGCCGTCCTAGTTCGTAAGTAGTTCATAAGTAGTTTGTAAGTTTAGGAACTGATAACCCCGCAGTTAAGTCCCATAGACTATACAAACATTTGAACATTTCGATAGGCTACATCCAACCTCTCTCAAAGTCGGAAACGTGATGGTACGCATTTCGCCTCCTACACGAGGCATCACAACAACGTTTCACCAGGCAACGCCGGTCAACTGCTGTTTTTGTATGAGAAATCGGTTGGAAACTTTCCTCATGTCACCACGTTGTAGGTGTCGCCACCGGTGCCAAGCTTGTGTTAATGCTCTGAAAAGCTAATCATTTGCATATCACAACATTTTTTTCCTGTCGGTTAAATTTCTCGTCTGTAGCATGTCATCTTCTTGGTGTAGCAATTTTAAGCGCTAGGAGTGTAACTTGTCAAGGTTACAATCATCAGGCGCCCTCTTGTGTGTAACCAGCACTTGAAGTTTTAGCTTTACATTGACTAGGAGTAGCATGTTGTGAGTTACATTTTACGCAATACTGAAATATTACTACACTAAGGTGGCAAATATCATGAGATAGCGATATGCACAGATATATATGGCGGCAGTGTCGCGTAGCTAAACAGTGTATGAAGGAGCTGTGCGATGACACAGCTGTACTCACGTGATTACTGGCAGTTAACAACTTTAAACGCGAAATAAAGGTGGAGCTGGACGATTGAGCATTCCATTTCGGAAAGCGTTAGGAAATTCAATACTGCGATATACAGAGCGAGCGGAGAAAACCACATTTCAGGTATTACCTCTCACCGTGGACAAAGCAGAGATCGAAGTTCTGAACTTAATTATTTATATCAGCAATGTTTTCGTAGAGTTGTTAGTGGTCATCCTATGTGAAATAACAGCAGAAAAGAGTGTGAGTGTGGAACGTAAGGCGAGCGTATCAAAATGACAGTGCGGTACAATTGGCAGGTAAGAATTATGGCAGCAGACGAACGACTTGAGTGTCGTTGCTAGCAAGACGAGATGGCATGCAGTGCCTATCCTGACTACTAACCATATCGGTCCTAAAGACTCACGGGCCAAAACTGTCAACATGACACTGTCTCATGATGATGTGGGCTTTTTTCATGTGGAAAGGACTGATTTCTGCTCCCTGATCGTGGACTCACAATGGCAATATTCCACTACTTGGAGACCATGTGCAACTATTCAGACACTTGATGTTCGCAAACAGCGATGGAATATACAGGATGGCAATATGCCATGACATCGGGCAATTGTCACCTCAGTGTATTCTGTAAACTGATCAGAAAAATTAAAAACAAAAGTAAAGCAGTCAACAATCCAAAGATTGGGTTGAACACCACAGCGCTCTACTAGGCATGGCCCTGTTTGGAGGTGGTATGCCAGTGCCTACCTCCGACCTGAGAACTGACTTATCTAGCCGGTTATAGGGGGACCTATAGTTGAATGTGGAATCCGATCCAGGATGCTAATCGACATTTTTCATATCAGAAACACTGTCGCAGGTCCTAGGTTCTGCTGGGGATCGAACCGGTGACCTTTGGATAATCTGGCACTATACTTTCGTTTGTTTGCAAGGGACCACTAGCTCAACTGGGCCAATTAGCTGAGTTTACACGCATATTCAACATTGTTGGAATAACGTCTTCAATATCTGTCAGATTCACAAAATCATTTGAAAGGAAATTTCTATTCTACGTCTCGAAGCCACGCGTGAGGAAAGAAAACATCCTTCACCCCTGATTCTTGGCGAGGGTAAAACTGACCTGGGTTTTAATGGCGAAATTTTCAAGATGGACAAGGTACGCTAACATGCATTATTAAAATAAGTCCTCCCAGGTATAACTGTTTCGTTTAGCCCTGCAATGTTTGTCTTTCTCGGTAGGTTTGAAAACCTAAATCCAGACTACAAAATTGCTCGTACGTCGTCGTTAATAATAGTGAGATAGCTTGTGGAGAATACAGTGTAATATTATATGTCATTTATCAGAATTTTCTTCTTTACCTGTGTCTTGGTGCCGCACTGACGGGAGGCTGACTTGTGACTGTGTTTGTGGCATGACTAGTTTTAAGGGGTTGCTGGATTCCCTTCCTGCCGCCATAGCATTACCCCAGGGAGGAAATGTGAAATGTGTGTTTCCAATTATCTGCCTGTAGTGTAACACATATGAAATTGTGATGTGGTTCTATATGCGTGCTACGCCGCGAAATGTGCCCTGACATACAACCATTCTTGAACGTAAACCTGTTTTGTTTAACAGGAGGAACATTGAGAAACCATGATCTAGCAAACACTCGGCGTTTATTAGTTGTGAAACGCATCACAATAATTATTGCTTTATGTTTTCCTACGATCAGCGTAATCCTGATTCGCGCAGTACTCAACACTTATCACAAATGTAGATACAAAAGAAATCGCAATTCCTTGTTTTCAGACGAACTTTATATTTGTCTGTAATTTTGTGATATTTTGCAAACATATCGCACAAAAGTAATAAAAATATAAACAATAAAAATTATGGACGATACGTTTACGACTCTACTTTTGTGATAATAGCTATGCACGTAACACGTAATATTCTCTCAGGCCGCATTTTAATAAACAGCCAAATGTATTTGATATTTGAATTTAGCTTTGATAAAAATACTCGTTTTTGAACTTTTACCTCATTAAACTAATATTTTATTCTTGCAAATGATAGGTAAAGGAAGGAAAGGAAGAAGGATAGGAAAGAAAGGATTGACAGTGGCCGCATTTGGGCATTGAAATTAAGCAATGGTGACATGTGAAAATGTGAGCTGGGCCGGGAATCGAACCCGGGTCTCGCGCTTCGGGCCAGCGGTCGTCTTAACCAATTTTTTTTTTGTTCATCAGGTAGATCTATGGGTCGCGGTCGTTCGTTCGTGGTTATTCGTTGAATGGTTGGTTCAGCTTTTTTGTTACAGAGGGCGTTTATTTCGGACGTCCAAAAGAACAGACACCACACCAATACAATATTATTTTATTATCGCTTCCACATTCTCATTATCTCTATCAGTTAAAATATTATCACCTGCAGAGGCGTGCAGCGGGCCTGCGCTGCCCGACCGGGCCCGTAGCCGCGCCTCCCGGGCGGGCCTGGCCTCGCGCTGCCCGA
The DNA here is from genome assembly GCA_026315105.1 of Locusta migratoria. Lineage (NCBI taxonomy): Eukaryota > Metazoa > Arthropoda > Insecta > Orthoptera > Acrididae > Locusta > Locusta migratoria. Next base: position 459,051,092 of record CM048755.1, read on the forward strand.
CCTGCCGGCACCAGCCGCAGCGGACCGCGTTGAGCTGCGCGGGTACCCGCCTACCCGCCTACCCGCCTACCCGCCTACCCGACTACCCGACTACCCGCCGAGCCCCGGTCCGCCCGTCCGCCCGTGCCGTTCTGCTTTCTAGCCCGGGGCACGCGCCCGCCAGCCGCTACACTCTTAGCGGGAAATACACTACTCCGATTTTCACGCTGTAAAAACTGTTCACGATACATATCACCATCCCAAAATGGTTTATGAACTTAGCTTTTCCTTACAAGGTTTACTTTGCATGTGAAAAATAAAATGTCTACATTTCATTCCGCGTGAGTTTTTAGTTTCATAGTTCTTCTCACTCGATTCTGAATAAACTATGGGGATAAAAAATCTAATTTTTGGGCATGTCATAGTACAGCCTCTTAGCTTTCTAACAAAGCATTCAACTTATCATAATTCCTAACTGTCTTTTCAAAATGAGGCTATTTGTTAAGTATGTGCACGTCATTTACAAATCGTGTATCGAAAAAGTTAGATTGCGGACAGGTTACTGGCCTATGCATTTTAGACCACGCATTACCGCGAGTGAAACAGAGCTGTCTCATTTCACGGGTAACTGCAAGTTAATGAGCAGCATCAGCGCCGCGATAGCAATTATATGTACTCAGAGCGTGTTCGAACAGCGTTTCTGTGGACATTTCGCTAAATTGTTTGATATGTCCTTGCTATAAGAAAAAAGATAGATTGGGTTGTTGCGTTCAGTCGCAATCGAGGTCATCGAAAACGAAACTGGTATAATGTTCAAAGGTCCAAATTACGCTAAACCACTCCAAGGGAAGTAAACTAATTACTGTCCATTGAAACAGGCGTGTGGATTGTTTTATTTTATTTTTCCCCTTTTCCCTTTGGTTGGGGAGCTGAAACCCTGAGAAAGTCATTACTACTCGAGAGGTGACATTGAATCTTGAAAATAATTGAAATTTTTCCTCACTGACTGAATTGTCAGTGCACTATCAGTTGCGAAAAAAAACGTCCGCGGTAACGCATCTGGTAAAAGCAGACAGGAAAGGTCCTATTCTGTAAACGCGTGTAGATTCCCTCCGCGAGTTTCCTGGAAACGTCGTTATTTTCTTCCTCGGATCGTCTACTTAAAAGTTGCACGTGATGCTTAATGTTTAATCTATCGTTTAATCAGACAACAGAAGAACTTTATTTTAAAGTTACTCATTCAAAACCTGATCTGGTATTATATTGTCATATATTGATGTTTAACAGTCAATATCACTAAGTCATCAGATAACTTCATCAAAATTTAACAGAACACGTACATTGTTCATTAACACAGTAATTTGGTTTAATTATGGCTCTGATATTGACGTATATACTGTTAAATGAGAAACAGTGCATTAAACTGATTATGTGCGCGACGTATCTTTTAACAAAACAACTGTGACATGTAACCTGCATGAAACACACACTGACTATACTCAAAAAATTAAACTGCGAGAAAGATATTGAAAACACAAACAACTTTCTTAATGTTCGACTACGAGAATTTCATGCAGATCACTACCTGATTATCAAAACTCAGTGCCGGCCGCGGTGGTCGAGGGGGATTCAAACCCCCGACCGTAGTGGCCGTGCAGACTGTGACTGTAGCGCCTCAGTCCCCTCGGCCTACGCGGCCGGCATGACCTCAATGATACAACCTTTTCATGACTACATGAAATGCTAAGATGACATACAATATATACTTGCTGGCACTGCAGCCTCTGCTCTACATCGGAGCCATATACACAACTGCTCTCTAAACGAGCTGAACCACCAGTCTCTCTCTCTGTCTTTCTGGAAGAGCTACAATACTATGCGATACATAATCTTTGCCAAAGATGAAACTTCACAGATTTATGTACACATTTCGATACACACTGTAGAAGCAATATTATACACTAGCTGAAAACCCGGCGTTGCCCGGGTATTTATTTATTTATTGCTGCTATTTTTCAAGTATATATTCATTTGTATAAGAGCTGTATGTCTGTAAAATATTTTGGGAATACAATTAGTAGTAAAGAAGTAATAGCTTAAAACTTGGTGCGTGATGGGGCGGTTCCCCATGAACGTTACTGTTAATGTACTCATATCTCATGAACTACGTCTCGTACTGTGATACAATTTAGAAAGCACATTCAGCTGTATGCGTGTATACTGCCTATAAAATTTCCTGCGGCTACAATTACTAGTGTAGAAATAATAAATTGTAACTTCATACCGAAAGGCGTAATTTTAGACCATGAACAGAGGAATGTTACTGTTTATGTGCTCATATCTCATGAACTACATGTCGTACTGTGATCCAATTTAGAAGGTATATTCAACTATATCTGTGTATACTGTCTGTAAAAAACCGAGAGCCGTAGTTTTACTCCATAAACAGCGGAAAGTACTAAGCGAAAAACCTTTTTCCTTTCATCATTTTACTATGGTTGCCAGCGAGAAAAAGTTTAATAAAGGTTTGAAATTATGTTTAAAGTGTGTTGCAAGTCGCTAAGTACTGTCATTCTCATACAGTGTATTTCGAAAGTCTCGCCGCATTATATGGCATTTTTTGCAATTTATTTTGGTTATGACGTAATATCTTTTGAACCATGTGCCGTATGTGATTCTTAACCATGCAGCAATTGTTGCCTCACGGTAAGGAATGTGTGCACCAAATTTGGTTGAAATCGGTCCAATGGTTTAGGAGAAAATGAACAGCATTTTCGCAAAATGCAGCAGTTTTTCTCGCGTCTCATTGTTTATGACGTCATATCTCGTGAACTATATATCGTACGTGATTCTTACACTTACGGCGACCGTCCTCATGAGTTGAAGCGTGTACAAAATTTCATAAAGATTGGAACAAAACTGTAAATTTGTGTGCAACACGTACAAGTATACGGACACTCTGCTTTATATATTAGATTTTCTTGCAATCAAGTTACTCGACACAAAACAGGAGGCACAATATTAGACATTTTCTTACAAATTTCTTTGGACACGTTTCTTACTCCTTGCACATTGGTATGACCTGTCCTGTTCGCTATTTATTTCAGACATAACGATAACGTATAAACTGCTATGTAGGTAATGAAAAATGTGCGCGATGTCTACGCTCTGATTAATACGTCTTGCGCAGCGCTGCATCCCCCCCGCTCTGTTGCACGGGCACGGCGGGTAGCCGCTCGCGGCTCGCTCGCTGTGTACAGCGGTGCAGTGGGGCTGGACTAGCCTTGGTGCGGGCAGCAGAGCGCAGCGGCCGGACGCAGGAGAGCTCGGGCGGGTAAACGTGGCGCGCTGCACGGCTCTGACCACCTGTCTTGCTTTGATAGTTTATTCTAACTTCATTTTCTGGTTACGAAAGAATATAGTCAAGAAGGAAAATCAATCACGTGACGTCCCTCGCCCGAAACCACGCCACAAACTCTCTTTCGCATATCCTATCTTGCTTTCTGTATTTGATGATTTTCTTATTATAACTCAAGTGTTGTCATTTCAAAGTAATGGTGACTAAAAATTATAAAAAACACGTCGTTCTTAGGACAATTAATTACAATCTACTGTCTAAAAATGCTTACTCTCGCAGCTGTTCGGCGTAGCGTAATGGGCAGCGAATTAGTTAGTGATGCACGAACATCTTAGACGGTGGTTAGAAACTTGCCGGACGCAGTGGCTCAGCACGCTGGGTCAGAGGGTTGCCGGCGTGGTAGCTCAGCGTGCTCGGTCAGAGGGCTCGGCGCTCTCTCTACCGAAAAATCTGAGTCAGCGACGAAGCGATCAAAATCAAACAAAACAAACCAGCGTTCACAAAGGACAATTCAAACCGAATAAGTAATGTGAAGAGAGAGAGAGAGAGAGAGAGAGAGAGAGAAAAAGAGGGCTCAACGCCATCTGCAATGAAACAAACTGAGCAAAATTCTCAACGAACAACCCAGAAAAAACATGAACAAACTACCGAAAAGCATCGATCTACCTGAAGACTACGAAAATATAAATAAATATAAATAAAAAACCGCCACTGTCAATTTTGTTTTGTCTTTTTTTCATATTGCTTCCTAAAAAGTTTTCACACATTGTTGATAGTTTAATACAACTATATTCTGCAAAATTCTGAGTTGCTCAAAGGTAACAGCACTTTCTCCGAAAAGCGCATTTGTTCTAGTTTGTGAACATGCCATGAAATACTGACCAACGAATTGCATTCATAGACTTCTTTATCACATGTACACAAACTGAGGAGATACTGTTACAATGAATGTTGTAAATGATGTAATGATAGTAGTAACTTTGGATATAGATTAAGTACTAGAGTTAAGTGGAATTCAAAAATGTTTGTAAAGTCTATGGGACTTAACTGCGGGGTCATCAGTCCATCAGCCCCGAAACTACTTATGAACTAGCTTATACTAAAGACGGCACAAACATCCATGCCCATGGGGGGATTCGAGCCCCCGACGGGGAACGGCCTCGCGCATCATAGCATTTTTAAACATTGCACTGACTGCAAAACAACGTTCGTAATGAACGCTAACCAGTTGATGCTACGTACTGATCTGCTTGATGCTAGTACTGTAGAGCAATGAGTCGCATGTCAAAACAAGCACTGAAGTCAAAATTACCTTCCTTCAGTTGGGCCAACTGGCGGTGAATCGAGGAAGTACAGTACATACTAACGAAACAATTGGGTATTTTGACAACTGTCTGCACGAATTATTAATTAACATTTCAATTAACATTTAAAGAGAAATACTAAAATGAGCTCTAACATGGAAATTAAGCGTTTCCGGAGACATGTCCACATAACATATTTTCTTTCTTTGTGTGTGAGGAATGTTTCCTGAAAGTTTGGCCGGACCCTTCTGTAGCACCCTGTATATATGATTTTTTCTTTGAAATGGGTTATGTGGTGAGAACACAGGCTTACGACTGGAGTTTTGAAGTCCAGAAGAAAGAAAACATTAAACATCTCTATAGAAGACATACAAGGCCGCAAAACCTGTAGGGAAAAAAGTCAGAAACCAAAAAGTTGACTAAGTCACAACACAAAAACAACAGACGAAAATGGACAGACGAACAAAAGAAGGCACAAAGTGAAAACCGATCGCGGTCCTTTTGGTTTTGGGACTCTGTGGAAGACTTGAACCTGAGGTTCAGACGAAACTGTGGTGATCTTGAGTACAATTTTCTCAATTTTCGCTATCGGGTGGAGATATGTAGCATCTCCTCAATAGATCAGGCGTGGACTACAGGCAGGAAGCGGCTACTAGGGTAACGTGTTTGGACTGCACATGGAGTGTTACAGTAGTAACACTAAAAGTGGGCCTCTCCGATCGCCTTTTGACAGCTCGAAATTTAAATGAAAATAACAGAGTAACCGTTCATCTGACAAGAAAATTGAATAAATGAGTTTCTAGGAAAGAAAATTCTCTACAACTTTGCTCTCTTATGATTTTTTTTTTCATATATCATAATGTTTCAGAGATATTTGTAAAATAACGGAGATTTGACAATGTCTGTCTGTCTGTTCGTCTGTCTGTAACGTGTTCCCACTTTTTAGGTCGAACAGTTCTACCGATCGGTGCCACATTTGACAGACATAATTGAATAAACGAGTTTATAGGGGAGAAAATTCTCTGTAACTTTGCTGTCTTATGTTTTTTTCATAACTCTCACCGTTACAGAGATATTTTCAAAAATTACGGCGATTTGATACCCCACTTGGTTTTACGTGAACCAGGGGTTCCTCGCCCAGAACTCTGTCTGGCATACTTCTTCTTGCATTCCGTATTTTCTGATTTTTCTTATTATAACTTACGCGTTGTAATTTCAAAGCAATGGCGCACTGAAGAATTAACAACAACACGGCGTTCTTAGTACGATAAATATAATCTACTGTCTAAAACTGCCATATTAGTAGTTAACAACTGCCATCAATAGTAAAAGAATTTTTAAGGAACGGTTTCGTAGTTGTTCACTGTAGTGTAGTGAACAGTGCGTTATGTTGTGATGCATGTGGCCAGTAGTTCAAAACCTGTCACTACCATTATTTTCGCCTTGGCTCCTAAAATTGCTTAGGGCACTCTTATTAATTAAATAGAGCTATATTCTGCAATGTTTAGTTGTGCATATGTAATAGTGTTCCCCCTAAAATGTGTGATTGTGCTATTTCGTGAACATGGCGTGAAATTCGTAACAGAGAATTGAACAATGGTCTTCTGAAGCATATGCACATAAACTTGAAGGATACTGCAATAATGAATATTCTAAACAATGTGTTGATAAATGAACAACAACAGTGGCAACTGTCGCTTCTTAATGAAACGGAAGGGAACTGTATACATTGCAAGAAAATACCTTCCTTCTTTTTTTCTAAGCACTTATTCACTATCTATGGAATATGTTAAAAGCAATTAATTAGAATCATTACATCTACTAAAATGTTTGTCTTTGGCATAGTTGCTATGAACGCTTTTAACATAGATGGTACTACCTTTTCTGTATTTCAGATATGACTTTGTTCATATTACTTTGTTGTGCGCTAAAATGAAGAAAAAAATTTTTAACCGTGACTTCGTTTTCTTTTACAGCTAAAATAACAAATGTAATAAGTGTGGAAATAATGAATTCTAAATAACTCCAATACTTAATCTCTATACAAAGTTACTCCTATCATTATGTCATTTACAACAGTCATTGTAACGGTATCTGCCCAGTTTATGAACATGTGATAAACAAGTCCATGAATGCAATTCATTGGTATATGTTTCATGGCGTGTTCACAAAATGGAACAAATGCACTTTTTAGAGAAAGGTAATCAACTTTGAACAACTCGGAATCTTTCAGAATATAGTTTTGTTCAATTAACAAGAGTGTGCAAAAACCTTTTAGGAAGTAAGATGGAAAAAAAAAGGCCAGTGGTCGGTTTTATATTTATTTTTATTTTTATTTATTATTATTTTTAAATGCTTTTCGGTCGATCATTCATGTTCGTTCTGGATTGTTCGTTGAGAGTTTTGTTCAGTATTTTTTTAATGACAAATGGCATTGGGTTGTCTTTCTTTTTTCTCTCTCTTTCCACGGGTTCTTCAGTTTGATCAGTCCTTTGTGAACGTTGGTTTCTATTGTTCTGTTTTGGTCGTTTCGTCGTCCACTCAGTTTTTTCGTTAGAGTGGGCGTCGAGTACTCTGACAGAGCACTCTGAGCCACTGCGCCCGGCAACACTCGAACCACCGCCTAACATGTTCGTGCATCACAAATTAATTCGCCGTCCATTACGCTACGCTGAACAGCTGCGAGAGTAATCCGTAATTCTCTTACCATCGATAGCAGGTAACGGCTAAAATGGCATTTTTAAACATTAGTTTATAATTCATTGTTCTATGAACGACGTATTTTTGATAATTTTCAGTGCGCCATTTCTTCGAAATGAAAATGCTTGAGTTATAATAAGATAATCTTCAAATACAGAAAGCAAGCTAGGATATGCAAAAGAGAGTTTCGTGGAAGGTTTCGTGCGAGGGATGTCACGTGACTGACTTCCGAACGCCAAATGTCCGTTACGTCCCTTCCAGGCTATATAGTCAATTATAATCAATACAGGCAAAGAAAATAAAGTTAGAAACAAATTACCAAAGCAAGACAGGTGATAATATTTTAACGGAAAAAGATAATGAAAATGCGGGAGAGATATTAAAATAATAGTTTAAAGCGGCAAAAGTTCAAAAAAAGAGAATGTTTGTCAAAGCTAAACTCGAATATCAAATAAATTTTGCTGTTCCTTAAAATACGGTAACAAAGAATATTACGTGTTGGGTGCACAGATATTATCACAATAATAGAGTCGTTATCGAATCGTCCATCAGTTTTTTATTATTTATATTTTTATTTTTGTCCGCAATGTTGGAAAAAGCATGAAACTACAGTCAAATCTAAAGTGGGCCGTAAAACACGTCAGTGCAATTTCTTATTTTTTTTTTTTTTAATTAATAGAATAGAGGAATCATTCAAAAGGTGAGTTAAGACAGTTACTGCTTCCGGACAGGGTAGCGCTCAGTACAATAGAGCGGAGGAAGAAATGACAGCCGCTGTGGAGTGGCCCAGCGTTCTAAGGCGCCTTGCTGCGGAGCGCCGTCGGAGGTTCGAGTCCTTCCTCGGGCATGTTGTCTTTAGCATAAGTTAATTTAGTTTAAGTAGTTTGTAAGCCAAGGGAATGATGACCAACGTAGTTAACTTCCTTAGATTTACAAACATGTGATTTGAAGAAATGATACATATTGCGTTGTTGTGGTCTTCAGTCCGGAGACTCGTTTTATGCAACTCTCTATCCTACTCCGTCCTGAGCCAGTCTTTTCATCTCCTCATAAGAACGTCAACCCACATCGATTATAATTTGATTACAGCATTACTCTCTTGGCCCCCCTCTGTAATATTTTCACCACACACTTCCCTCCGATTCTATATGGAAGACTCGTTGATATCTAAGTGTGTGTCCTACCAATCGAGCCCTTCTTTTAGTCAAGCTATGCCGAAAATTCCTTTTCTTCCCAATTCTCAAAATCTTCAAATGTTTTTAAAGTTTTGGGACCTAAATGCAGTGTTCATCGGTCCCTAAACTTACAAACTACATAAACTAACTTTTCCTAAGAATAACACACACTCCAATGCCCGAGGGAAGACTCGAACCTCCGACGGCGAACGTTCCCAATTCTATTCATTATCTCCTCAATAGTTACGCTATCTACCCACCTAATCTTCAGCATTCTTCTGTAGCACCACATTTCACAAACCTCTAGCCTCTTCCTGTCCAACGTACAAGGAAATTTTCCTCACAAATGCCTTCAGAAAAGACTTTCTATGATTTAAATTAATATTCGATGTTATAAATTTCTTTTTCTCAGAAGCGCTTTAGTTCCCATTGCCATTCTGCACATTATATCCTATGTACTACGACACTCGTACGTTATCTTACTGCCCAAATAACAGAATCATCTACCACATTTATTGTTTCGTTATCTAATCTAATTCCGTCAGCACCTCCCGATTTTCTTAAACGACATTCCATTACCCTTGTTTTGTTCTTGTTAATGTTCTTGTTATACGCTCCTTTCAAGAAACTGTCCATTCCATTCAGTTGCTCTTCCAGGTAGTTTTCTGTCTCTGACCCCGTCGGGGTTTCGAATCCTCCCTTGGGCATGGTTGTCTGTGTTGTCTTTAGTATAAGGTTGTTTGCAAGTAGTTTGTAAGTTTAGGAACTGATGACCCCGCAGTTAAATCCCATAAGCTTAAAAAACATTTGAACATTTATTTCTTCACACTGAACTTTATTACCTTCTCCAAATTTCTCTTTGCTTTCCCCCAGAGTTTTCTCAATGTACAGATCGAATACCATTGATGTCTGGTTTCTCAAGAAGTTGTAAATAACACTGCGTTTCCTATATTATACCACTGCTGACTTCAGAATTTGAAAGAGTGTATTCCAATCTACATCGTTAAAACCTTTCTCCAAATCTACGAAAACTAAAAATGTAGGTTTGCCTTTTCTTAGCTTATTTTCTAAGATAAGTCGTAAGTGTTGCGTTTAGAAATATATGACTTACTATTATGAAATCTGTATGGTATCTTCCGGTGTCTCCTGCTCTCTTCCACGTATACAACCGTGTTTCGTGATTCTTACAGCTGCATATATATACATACTCCGCATTTCACGGAAAGGTGCGTCGCGGAGGGTACTCAGTACCAATAGTAGTTACATGCTTTCCCTTTCCACTCCCATATAGAACGAGCCCTACTCACTCTCATCTTGTCCTTGTGGTCTTCACGCGAAATGTAAGTTGGCGGCAGTAGAATCGTTTTGCAGTCCGCCTCAAATTCCGGCCCTCTAAATGTCTTCAATAGTACATCTCGAAAAGAACGTCACCTCCCCTCCAGCGACTCCCAGTTGAGTTCCCGAAGCATTTCGGTAGCACTTGCGCATGATCGAATCTGCCAGTTACAAACCTCGTCGCCCGTCTCCGAACTGCCTCTCTATCCTTCTTTAAACCGTTCTGTTGGGGATCCTGAACACTTGAGCAATATTCAGAACGGGATCGTACAAGCTTTTTATATGCGATCTCCTTTACGGACGAATCACACCATCCCAAAATTCTCCCAATAAATCGAAGTCGACCATTTCCCTTCGCCAGGACTGTTCTTATATTGTCACGTTGCAATTTAAGCAGGCTTGACTTCGAAGGCAACTGAACACAGCACTTGTACTGAAAGCACGTTTATTACGAACTTAACATACATGCAGCACTGACTGCCTCTCGGGCAGAGTGCTCTGCTATTTATACACAGACAGAATTTACCAGAAATTAGAACAGTTAACATAAGAAACAAGTAGAATTTACAAGTGAACATGAGAAAGATGTAAAACATTCTGGAATTGTTAATTACAAAGAAATAAAATTTTGCCAATGGGCGGGAGTGAACCGGCGACCTTCAGCAACGCAGTCCGTTACGCTATCCCCTGCGCCACGCCGGCAGTCGGTGTTCGTGCTCTCTCGCGGCAATATGCTCGTTGCATTTCATATCGTTACGCCTGGCATTTAATGGATACGACTCTGTGAAGCAGCACACTACTAATGCTGTATTCGAACATTACGGGGTTGTTTTTCCTACGCATCGTCATCACCTTACATTTCTCTACACTTAGCGCTAGTTGCCATTCCTCACACCACCTAGAAATTTGGTCCAAGGCATCCTGCATCCTACTACAGTCATTCAATGACGTCACCCTCTTGTACACCACAGCATAATCAGCAAACAGCTGCAGATTGCAACTCACTCTGTATGTCAGATCATTAATATAGATAGATAGAAAATAATAGCGGTCCTATCACACTTCCTGGGGCACCCCTGAAGATATCCTGATCTCCCATGAACACTCGCCATCGAGGATAACGTACTGGGTTCTATTAGAACTAAGAACATGTTCAAGAACTCTACAGCAAACTAACGTTAATGATACAGGTCCGTAATGTCGTGGGTCCGCTTATTGCCTTTGTTATTCACGGGAGTTACTTGTGCCTTTTTCCAGTCTCTTGATACTTTGCGCCGGATCAAAGATTCGCGATAAATACAAGCTAAGTAAAAAGCTAATGCCGCCGAGTACTCTTTGTAAAACCGGATTGGTACCTCATATTACTCTTATAACACGATAGGTCTTTCCCATCCTTAATCCGCTTTGTCGGTACATATTTCTCCAGCGCTTTATTGATAAAGCATTTAAATTTTGCTCGTAATTCCTCTAAGTCCACCGTACCGGAGCTGAACGATGTCCATTCCATTCATTCCTTAAGTGGGACGTTAACAGTAGCTTATCTGCTCTTTCTAGCACAAATATTCTCTTTGGCTTCTTAACAGATTTATTAACTTTGGTGACCATCGTCGGTATGACACTATTATTATCTTGTACCCCTGTCTCTACAGTGACATCATTGACAAGGTGTGGCCTGCTTGTAGCTATAATGTCCAAACTATTTCCATTGTGCGTGGGTTGACGATTTTGCTGCTCAAAGCAATGTTCGGAAAACATACTCAGCAATAGTTCACAAAACTGCCTGTCTGCACCCCCTGTAGTGAAAGTATAGGCGTCCCAATCTAACTCGGCAGGTTGACGTCACCCTCAACTAATAAAGGATGGTCTGGGTACATTCGTACTACTGGTCTTAAACATTCTTTGAATGGGTGTGGCACTGTTATGGTGGAACTGGACGGCCGGTAAAAACATTGAACTGTGAACATAATGTCATCTATACCTATTACACGTGTCCGGATAACATCAAAGTCACTCCCGTCATCGAGGTCAGTAGAAGGAATACTTTTGTGGACGGCAACGAACACCTCACCCCCTCCGATCGTACCAGATCTATCTATGCTATATAACTCTCATTCTTCGCTAAATTTTTCAAAGCTTCCAACGTCGGGATTCAGCCAAGTCTCAGTCCGAAGAATTATTCGAGCGAAGAGACTTTCCTGCAACGCAGTAAATTCGGGAACTTTAATTCTAATACTCCGAAAATTTACTGCTAATATTTTGATAGTTAAAGTGTCTCGAATACGACCTGACTTCACAGTTTGTATATCGATGGACGAGTGTTCATCAGAACTATCGTCTAGCCTATAAAGTGCATTCCACAAGTACCCTGCTACCCGAGTAGCTGCTTCCTTTGTGTAGTGAAAGAAGAAGAAGCAGAGGAAGAAGAAGCATCGGTCCGTGCAGTGTTTCCGCTGCCAGAAGATGGGGCACATCGCAGCGCAGTGTGGTGGCGAAGTAACGTGCATGCATTGCACACGACGTCACAATACACGCGACTGTAACAATGCGAACGGTGCGCCCCCATCTTGCACCACCTGTGGCGGCGCCCACGTCTCTAATAGTCGCAAATGCAGCTATCTAGTTAGCTGGAGGTGCGCCGACGAGAGCAGCGGGTGTCGCAAAGGACGAGAAGAAGACGACGGGCTAGAAAAAGAAGGGGCGACTACCCAAGAAAGGGCTGCGGGCCGCAAACACGCGACACAGCCTCACACCACAGAGTAACATATACAGAGGAGCAGCCACCCCTAAACCACTGTCCTACGCTCCTCTCGTACTTCCGTAAGATGCTAGCAGGTGTCAGGCGGATCGCTGGCTTAGGGTGCCTCTCGCACGTCAGAGGGTAGCGTGGAGGGGAGACTGAGGGGAGAGCTTGTGCCGTCTGCCACGAGGCCACGGCTGTGTCCAGCTTGCTGGCGTTTGAGGGGAGGTGGTGGTGGGGAGAGCTGCTACCTGCCGCCTGCTCTGGCCAGTTTAAAGAGCTGCTTCTGACCGCAGCGCCATCATGGGACATCTTACGGAACTGCTGGAAACCCTCCCTCCCCGCACCCCTGAGCGTAGGACTGGGCCCTTACGGAGGTTTCCCGTCTGTATATATTTGTCTGTGCTCACACCACGACTGCCGACCCCCGACGCAGTGGCCTCCCTTCAGGCCGCTCTGGAGGTCGAAAGGCAGGCCACGAAGAAGATGCTGGCGAGGCTACAGCATGAGATACAGCTCCTAAGGGAAGAGCTACGTCTGGTCCAGGACCAAGTAGCACCCGCTACATCGACACGGCGTGACGGAGAGACGCAGACGGACGCCATCGCGGAACCTGTTATGGTACAGGAAACCGCGGTGACGTCAGAAGATGTCGCAGCGACCACCTCCGCGGCCACTGCAGCAGTGCAGGAGGTTGTGGAGGAGACACCAGAAGAAGAGGCGTCGCCTGAATCCACGCAACAGGCAGCGCAAACGGTCGACCCACCCCAGGAGCCGAGGACGACGAGAGAGGCCGCACAAGGCGCGGCGGTCGACGATGCAACCATCGTCATCCTCGCCCAAGGGCAAGAAAGGGAGAAGACAGAAGACACCGGCGTGGTTTATCTCCAGACGAACTTTAGCAGTGAGCAGTTGGAGCTGCTGCTCACTGTAATGGACAAGAAAAGGATGATGGATTTCTATCCTAAGTGCTCCCACAAAGAGTGGGAAATATACAGAGTCTTACAAAAAGATACGGCCAAACTTTCAGGAAACATTCCTCACACAGAAAGAAAGAAAATATGTTATGTGGACATGTATCCGGAAACGCTTAATTTCCATGTTAGAGCTCATTTTATTATTTCTCTTTAAATGTAAATTGAAATAATTCGTGCAGACAATTGACAAAATACCCAATTGTTTCGTATACAAGCATGTACGACACAACATGTGGTTCATACACGACGGAGCTCCTGCACATTTCAGTCGTCGAGTTCGTACACTTCTCAACAACAGATTCGGTGACCGATGGATAGGTAGAGGCGAACCAATTCCATGGCCTCCACGCTCTCCTGATCTGAACCCTATTGAGTTTCATTTAGGGGGCATTTGAAAGCTTTTGTCTACGCGATCCCAGTACCAAATGTAGAGACTCTTCGTGCTCGTATTGTGGACGGCTGTGATACAATACGCCATTCTCCAAAGCTGCATCAGCGCATCAGGGATTCCATGCGACGAAGGGTGGGTGCATGTATCGTCGCTAACGGAGGACATTTTGAACATTTCCCGTAACAAAGTGTTTGATGTCATGCTGGTACGTTCTCTTGCTGTGTGTTTTCATTCCATGATTAATGTGATTTGAAGAGAAGTAATAAAATGAGCTCTAACATGGAAATTAAGCGTTTCTGTACACATGTCCACATACCATGTTTTCTTTCTTTGTGTGTGAGGAATGTTTCCTGCATGTTTGGCTGTACCTTTTTGTAACACCCTGTATACAGCACACGTCATAGCTCCGAAGAAAGCTGAAGAATGGGATAAACACCTCGCCAGCTTAGCAGCAGCCAACAACAAGAAGAAGAAGACCAGAAAGAAGTAGACCACCTGGAAACCTCGAGGAACTCCAAGGGCGAGAGACCAGGTAGTAGACCAGCGAGATCCCGACCCGCTCCATCATCATGTCCATCATTATCACCAATCATCGTCCATCGCTAGCAACTAGCTAGCTGTCCTAGTTGAATAATTATGCTCACCATACCAGATATTTCCTGAACAGTCCCCAGAAGTATCCAAACTATACCTAGTGGAGTAAATGTCACAGGACAAAGACTCCACCTGAGTCACCCTCAAGAGAGGGTAACGTATAGAGCCAGTGCAGTAGTCTATGAAGGGGATCCCTACAATCCCCCACCAGGTAACGCTGGTCCAGAAATCTGCATCCATGACTATCACAGTGTCGACGAAACCTTTGGTTGAAACCCTACACTCAGCTCCAACCCAAAGGACCACGATCCACTCTAAGTACAATGCTGCAAGTTGAAAGCTCTGTGCGCGAGGCCAGCACTCTTAACCAATTCCGCCAGCCTCCCGTACGACCAGAGGATGTCCTCAGAACCCATGTGGCAGGAGTCATTAGTGCCCACATGAGCAACAACTTGATGGCGACTGCACCCCGTACGCTCAATAGTCCCCGGCAAGCCGCATCCACATCTCGGATAAGGCCCTTCCGGTGGACATAACGAGTGCACATCGGAATTCTTTCCGGCCCTCGATTCTATTTTTCTAAGCGGCTACATAACTCGCCAAACACTGGAGCTCCCAATCATTAACAGACCCCTCCCCCAGTGTGCCTGCTCGGACGCTGCTCAATGACGGGCCACCTGATCCCTCGCAGGATGAAAGGGCGATGCCACCCTCCACATTAGCCCTCCACCTGGGGCGACGCGAACTCACCCTGCGCCGAGGGCGTATCAGATGCATCTGGTACACGTGAAGGTGCCAAAGCAGCAGAGACCGTGGGCGACCCACGCAACCCCTGAGGTGACTCCAGACTCTCCACCGCCGCAACACTCCGAGGCAGCAGCCTGGGGAGACTGACGTTGGCCAAAAGCACGTTCAGCTGTTGGCGAACAGCGGCCAACTACTCCTGCGTCCGCACACAGCACGCACACACTCTGTCCATCCTACCACTGCTACTAAAATATCTAAAGAGTGCAAACAATGCTGCTAAATAATTCAATTCTCTGCTACACTAGTGCTTTACTAATGGCGTCTGGTAGCAGACTGAGCTGTGATAAACGGTCCCCCACTATTCAAAACTCTTAAAAACCGAAGCTTTAATGAAATCTGCCAAGTACGCGAGGATAAAACTCTTAAAATCCAGAAGCACTATTCAAAATTAAGAAACTGACTGGCAATGAAAATGCACACGACGTAAATTATGCTACTTAGTGCTCAGAACGATGTAACACGGACGGTAGCTGGCTCTAGACTCTTAAACCAAGTGTGTATTATTATTGAATTATGTTCCATTCAAAACTCTACCGGACAGATTTCTTTTTCATTCCTTTTCCCAGTCCATTTTCATCTACTTATGCCTACTACCGGGTTCCAGTCCCCAATGATATCTTAGTTTTCGTCTCCCTTAACTGTACGAATAAATTACTTTTGCTCATCATACGTTTTTGCAATCTCCTCATCACCGGCAGAGCTAGTTGGCATATAAACTTGTACTACTGTGGTCAGTGATGGCTTCGTCTTTATCATGGCTACGATCATGCGATCACTGTTCTGTTCATAGTACCAGCATTCCTATTTTCTTATTCATTATTAGACCTACTTCTGTGATACCTCCAACTGAATGTATATTTATAACCCTGCTCTCACCTGACCAGAAATCCTGTTCCTCTTTCCGACGTGCTTCACTAATACACACAATGCCTCACTTCAACCTGTCCATTACTGTTTTTAATTATGATGACCTTACTACCCGATTAAGGGATCTAATATTTCACGCTCCGATCCGTAGAATGCAAGTGTTGTCTTTCCTGATGACCACATCCTCCTGAGTAGTTCCAACCCGGAGGTCCTAACAGGGAACTATTTTACCTCTAGAATATTTTACCGAAGAGAATGAGAACTTTATGTATTCATACAGTACAGTTGTATATCCTCGGAAAAGTTAACGTCTATAGTATCCCTTACTTTCAGCCGTTCGCAGTAACTGCATGGCAAATACACGTTAGCTGAAGTTACAAGACCAGCACAGTCAATCATCCAGACTGTTAGTACTGAAACGGCTGTTGCCCATCATCAGGAATCACACGTTTGTCTCGCCTCTCCACAGATACCACTCCGCAGTGGTTGCACCTACGGTCCGGCTATCTGTATCGTAGAAGCACGCTAGCCACCCTACCTCGGCAGTGACTGTGGTTCGAGGGAAGTAACAGTAAACTGCAGAAGCATCCATGGAAAGCTCCCACAACAGCTCTCACTGTTAGACAGTCACAATGCCCAGATAGTACTAGGGACAGAAAGCTGGCTCAAACCAGATGTCAGTAGTAATGAAATCATGAACTCCAACTGGAACGTATACTGCAGAGATAGGCTTAACACGGAAGGGTGAGGCGTGTTTATAGCGATAAATAATGTTGTATAAACTGAAATTAATACAGATTCGGGACGTGAAATAATTTGGGAGAAAGTCAGCGTGAAATGTGGGTCAAAAATGGCCACTGGAAGTTTTGATTGACCACCTGGTTCAGCGGTAGTAATGCAAGAACTTCTGCGGGAAAACTTTTTCTTCGGTTTCCTAATCATGTTATAGTTTTAGATGGAGAATTAACTTACTGGCACGGGCAGAGAATTCAGCAATATCGTTATAAGTGCTGTATTCGAAAATAATCTCGATCAGTTAAATAGAGAGCCGATTCATGGAGATAACGTATCACACCTGCTAATGACAAATAGACGAGAACATTTCGATTCACTTAGTGTAGATCACGAAATTTAAAATGTTCAAATGCAGTGGTCATCAGTCCCTAGACTTACATACTTCTTAAACTTAAGCTAAGGACAACACACACTTCCATGTTCGAGGGAGGACTCAAACCTCCGACGGGGAGCAAACGCGCTCTCTGCAACAAGGCGCCTTAGAGCGCACGTCATTCCCGCGCAATAATCAGAGAATCTGCGATAGTAAAGTCATTACAGCATCAATGAATACATCTGTAAACAGAAATATCAAGAAACGCAGAGAGATCTTATTTTGTAAAGATGAAAGGGATCAGATTTCAGATTACTTGACTGATCAACAAAATACTTTCGTGTCTATCACAGTGATGAGCAACTGTGGACGAAGTTCAGATGCACCGTAAAATATGCGTTACGTAAGTATGTGCCAAGTAAAATTATGAGTGATGGGAAAGATCCACCGAGTTCCAACAACCGAGTTAGGAAACGTTTGCGTAAGCATAGAGTACTTCACCGCAAATACACATCCAGCCAAAGTCTTGCAGACAAGCTAAAGTTAAATTATGCAAAAATTATCGTAAGGGTTGCCATACGAAAGGAGTTCAGCTACTTCAAGAGCAATATTTTCTGTAACCTTTATGATTGATAATTACGAACTTCAAAATAATTTTACATGTGAGATTAAAATATCTTTTGTTGTTCACTAGAAAGGAATAAAAGGCTCTCTAGCGCTGCTGCAATTGCATTGGAATATTTAAGAGTGTGTTCCTCAAGGCAGGCCCTTACAGTAAGTAATAATAATAATAAAACAAAAAATATCAGCTATAGCGATTCATAAGAATTCTATAGGAATGGTAGCCCGATTAAAATAATTCTCATAAAATTGTCCAGTGTTCGGTAATCAACTACATTAGGTTTTGATCTTTCTGTGGATGAAGGTGTGCATTTAGTTCGACTTTCAGTTCCTTCATTTGGTGGAGAAAACCATCCAGAACTGTTCGAAATCTGGTGGCCACATTCAGTTTCTTCGCCATTGTCACACCCAGTACCAATACTCCCACCCAATGTCTCAAAACGTGCAGGCTATCTGTTAAATCCCAATAGTATTTTTGCATTATGATGGCACATCACTTGCATGCAAACGGCTCACGCTGCACTCCTATTATATACTCATTACCCGGTGTGTACTTTGGACGTACATTTCCGCGCAGCATATTAACAGCGCTCGCAAGACTAATTGGCATCATTCAGGCTATTCATGTTTGACGTCAGTAATGCACTTCACTACCCAACACTGCAACTGCCTTTACAGCTGTGACGCAGAGGGGCAACTACGTTAACAATCAGAGCTGCTAGCGGCAGTTTTATAGACGATTGGCGTTAATAGCTATTCCAACAAGTACGAGATTATATTGCAAACCCGTTTCCTGCTAATTTTAGTTGTTCGAAATGGAGTACTACCCCTGCGGGTAGAGGGAATGAAGGACGTGTCAGACTGAACGCTAACGAACGTGCAACACTGCCTTTAATGCGTACTTATATGCTAAGGAGCCGCGCGGAAGTGACCGTTGCGCTCTAAGTCGCTTTGCTGCGGAGTGCGCGATTGTTCCCCGTCGGAGGTTCGAGTCTCCCTCGGGTATGGGTGTATTTGTTGTCCTTAGTATAAGTTCGTTTACATGGTTTGTAAGTCTAGGGACTAATAACCACAGCAGTTAAGTCCCATAGCTTTAAACACATTTGAATTTTATGCTAAGGACAGATGGATATATGAGTAGAGATTGGACCATATCTGAACAGGTAGTCGTTTCTGGACATACAGAGTAGTTATAATTAAACTGGCGGTGTTGCTGGTGCTGGAGTGCGAGCTGTATCTATCGTAGGTGGCTGAAATTTCGTGGGTATGTAACCCGTGCGCACGCGAAGTATCACCAAGAAACAAAACTACTTGAAATACTAAACATAAAAAGTTGATATTCACTGGATATGTTCATTAGTACGTTCTTAAGGAACGATTAGAATTTGTCACCTCGGTTCAGCTGGTGTCCTGCAGCGCGTGTAGTCACAAGGTCCACTATGGCGTTCTGTGTATAACCACCCCCACCTGGTTCCAAAGTTTATAAGTGGTGGTTGTAATTTGGTGATAACGCTGCACACTTGGAATCACTATATCCCACACATTTTCGATTGTCGACAAGTCTGGTGATTTGGCGGACTACGGTGAAAGGCTGACATTATGTGACACCAAAAACGCACGTGTTGGTTCAGCACACCATGTGTTGCTGCATTGTCCGAAGGTGACATCTGTGGTGACGGGCGGGATTGACACGGCTAGGGGTCGCGGAACGTTATTCATGTAGGTCAAACTGGTCGCAGTGCCTCGGGCTTGCTCCAACAATGATATATTGTTAGGCCTAATAGCATCCCACACTTGAAGGCCTTGAGTCGGCGCTGTATGCCTTTCCCAAATGCAGTCACTTTAATGACGCTCTCTCTATCTGTGGCGAACCTAAATGCGGTAATCATTTTCAAACACACAGAATCTGGCTTCGTCCGAAAACACTATCTGATGCCATTCCTGTCCCAAGTGTTGTCGATCCTTACGCCATTGCCGTCTAGCCAGTTTCTGCATATTAGTTACAGGTAGACGGAGAAATGGACACTGCGGATTTAATCTATGCCGTAATAAACCGCGACAGAGGATCGGCGAAGAAAGTTTAGGATGTGAGATACTGTTGCGCCAAAGCAGAGGATGTCGAAAATGGGTGCTGCAGTGCCTTTCGGATGAAGTGTCGAAATTACCAGGGGAAGGTCTGAGTGGTGCGACATGACCCGTCTAGACGTGTTCATCTTACGTGACTCGTTCTGCACACACCCAATGCACTGCACTGGCGAAACACTTTGTCACAAACGAGCAGGATTTCCTGGATGGGTGCATTTCATTCTTCCATGCCATGCTCACTGATTTTGGTACGATCGCGCATACGTCTCCGAGTCATCCTGCACGGCTATTCACGTTACACTGATCAATTATCTCCGGTTTTAGAGACAACGAGAGCAGCAGGCACATCTCACCGAAGGTAGTGTTGCACAACGATATTGCTGTCAACCTCGAACACGATCGCCAACATGGTTCAAATGGGAATAATTTCTGCAGAATATACTAGTGTACACGTCATGTCAATATGAGCTTCCTATCTATAGCTGTTCAAGGTGTTCTGTATGAAAGGGTGGCAGTGGTTGGGAAGGGAGTAAGACAGGGTTGTAGACTTTCTCCAAAGTTGTTCAGTCCGTACGTTCAGCAAGACGTTAAGGAATGCGAGAAGAAATTTGGAGAGGGAATTAATGTTCAGGGAGAGGGAATGAAAACTTTGCGGTTTTCTGATGACATAGTAATTCTGTCAGAGACAGCAAAAGACCTGGAAGAGCAATTAAATGAAATGGACAGTGTCTTGGAAGGAAGATATAAGATGAACAATAACAAGAGTAAAACGAGGGTAATGAAATGTGTCAGAAAATTAGCCGATGCTGAAGGAATTAGATTAGGTAATGGGACCATAAAATTAGTAGATGAGTCTTGTTATTTGGGTAGCAAGATAACTTCTGATGGCCGAAGTAAGGAAGATATAAAATGCACAATGGCTATGGGAAGTAAAGCGTTTCTGAAGAAGCGAAATTTGTTGACATCCAATATTCGTTTAAATATTAGGAAGTCCTTTCTGAAAGCATTTGTTTTGAGTGTAGCATTGTATGGGAGTGAAAATAGAACGATAAAGTGTTCGGATAAAAAGATGATAGAAGATTAGATCAGTAGATCATGTAACTAATGAGGAGATTTCTAACAGAATTTGTGAGAAAAGGAGTAGCTCGCATCCTAAGAGAAGGGATAGGTTGGCGGGACACATTCTGAGACATATACGAATCGTCAACTTAGCATTAGAAGGAAGTGTGTGGAGTAAAAATCATAGAGGGTGACGGAGGGACGAATACAGTAAGAAGATTGAAAATGATGCCGTTCGTAATCTCAAAATGTTCAAATGTCTGTAAATCTATCGGACCAAACTGCGTGGTCATCAGACCGTACCTTACAAACTACTTAAACCTAGATAAACTAACCTACAGACAAACACACACACACCCATGCCCCATGGAGGACTCGAAGCTCCACGGCGAGCAACGGCGCGCTCCGCAGCGAGGTGCTTTAGACCGCTCGGCTACTCCACCGCGGCTCGTAATCTCAGATGAAGAGGCTTGCACAGGACAAGGTAGCGTGGAGAGCTGCATCAAATAAGTCTACGAATTGAAGACCGCAACAACATATTTTTTTATTTTTTTTTTATTTTTTTTATTTATTTATTTTTTTTTTTTTTTTTTACGAACATGAGTGATCAATTTTCTTTATTTGGCATTGATTTTAATACGAATGTACTTTTAAAAGCAATATTGACGTCTAAATAAGGCTCTGGACCTAGGAATATTTACTTCAAATAATTAAATTTAAAACATTTATGGAAACTATGTGTGTATTAAAAAAAATTCTCTTGTGGTGATAAACGTTTCTGAGGTTGCGTTAGCACTGCTGTGAGTCTGGTTAAAGATATCCTCCGATTTTACTCCATACTTAAGTATCAATAGTCTTTAATATGTATGGCATTACGACAAATAAATCAGAATTAAACAAATGTGGAAATTTCCCACGATTTTTTGGGTTGGGCATAAGGTACCGCCCACCTTGGCAATCAGCGTTACGCAAAATACTTTAGTATTGCGAGGTTTAACATATGACTGCTATTGGAAACAAAAGAACATTGTACAGAAATTACTATTTCAAACTTCTGGTCATGTTGTAACTAAAAAATAATAATAATAAATTGTCGTGATGACGAAGAAACACCACGTAGAATTTATGTTGACAATACCCGGGTGAATAATTTATTAAGAAACCGCTGTTAAAGTTCGTGCGCGTATTCGCGGAAATGAATAATATAGCGGGAGCGAGCGGTCCTGCCGCCTTGAGAGTGAGCCTCGCAACTGGCGACAGCGTGGCCGGTCGCGCCGTTATATGCCCGGCCGCGGCGGCGCTGCGCATGCGGCTCACAGACATACATTTACACTCGCGCCTCCCCGAGTCCAAAGCGTTCAGTATTTCATTCGCTTATCGATATACATTTGGCGGTGGCAACACCATGACGATTTCACTACAATTTTTAATTACACCAAGTGCAGAATTACAAGACCTGTCCGAATTAAAGCTATTATATCTGTTCATTACATTGTCAGCTAATATAATTTCTAATGCTTCCTAGAAAACCGAATTAAAAATGAAGAACCGGATGTTAAAACTTTAATATCGTTGTACTTCATGGAATGAGCCGTATTTATACTTTATTCTGCCACAGCTGACTCGGCTGGCCGGCCACTACAGTCGGGGTTTCGAATCCCCCCTCGGGCATGGATATTTGTGCCGTCCTTAGTATAAGGTAGTTGATAAGTAGTTTGTAAGTTTAGGGACTGATGACCCCGTAGTTAAGTCCCATAAGCTTAACAAACATTTTTGAACTCGGCTGGCTGCAGTAAGCGTGTACCTACGTATCCGGTGTCCGACGGCCCTGGACAGCACATTTTCTCTGCCCCACATATGAATTTCAACAATTTCCGCGAGGAATCTGGTAGATACCAGATCTACTCGGACTGTGAAGAACCGTATGATGTTGCAATTTTCACAGAATGGAAGATCACATCAACACCATGTTTCTTGAGAATGCGGCTTATTTTTGAGTAAACGCATGAATGTTCTTTATCAGACGATATTTCTTTCATTTTATTCTTTCAGACCGCGTATTTGCTTTCTTGGAATCACGAGTGTTTTGCGAATTTGTGAGGGGCAACGCTCTCTCGCTTTAAAAGTACGAGTTCGGTAAGTTTTTCTTGCAAATTCTCGTCATCGATTATAGTATTTGCTCTACGCAACAGTGTCTCAAGGAGCTACACGGTTTATGAAGTGTGATGGCAACTACTGACAGGTAAATATAAAATGCCGCATATAAAAATTACTACACCCTCATGAAGTTCAAATGTTCAAATGTTTGTACAGCTTATGGGACTTAACTACGGGGTCATCAGTCCCTAAACTTAAAAACGACTTATGAACTACTTACGAACTAGGACGGCACAAATATCCATGCCCGAGGGGGGGATTCGAACCCCCGACCGTGGTGGCCTCATGAAGTTTTCTAATTGATTCGAGATTTAATTTGGCACAGTACCTCGTATATACATTTACATTTACAGATCAACAGCTCAAGCCGAGCGGTCTAAGGCGCCTCGCTGCGGAGCGCGCGGTTGCTCGCCGTCGGAGGTTCGAGTCCTCCCTTGGGCATGGGTGTGTGTGTTGTCCGTAGGTTAGTTTACCCTAGTTTACTTAGTTTGTAAACTACGGACTGATGACCACGCAGTTTGGTCCGATAGATTTACAAATATTTGAACATTTGAACAGCTCAAGCAGTACTGAGGTAATAGGTTAATATATTTATTTATTCGTGTCAAAAGCGTTGCAACAAAGGCCAAAGACAAGAGTACAACTATGATACAAAACAAAAGAGATTATTTATAGACAAATTGCAAAACCACTAAATATAATCAGACCGAAAATTAGCAAGCTCGACGGCATTCTCCTTGGCCTGCAATAGGTCCTCCAGCGTGCAGGATACTGGGCACTGAGGACAGCTGTACAGGTGCTTAACGGTTTGTGCGGATCCACATTGGACTGATGACCCCGTAGTTAAGTCCCATAGACTATACATATGGATCAACATTCGCAGAGAGTTGTTTCATCCCCAACGTAGTTGCATCTGGCCATGTTGTCCTTTGTTATACCCACCCCGCGTCTTAGTCTGTTGAGGGATTTCTACGTTTTCCAAAAATGTTTGTACAACGTTTGGGACTTAACTACGGGGTCATCAGTCCCTAAGCTTACAAACTACTTATGAACTAGCTAAGACTAAAGACGGCAGAAATATCCATGCCCGATGGGGAATTCGAACCCCCGACCGTAGTCTATGTTTTCCACGCCACATTTTCGACGGGGGGGCGGGGGGGGGGGGGGGGGTGGAGAGCCTCCAGAGGTGGAATCCAAGTTACGATATCAGCATTTCTGGTTATTCACAGGTTTTGTCGTGTCGTTGAAGGTGATGTACTACAGTTGACAGTAGTTTTCATAAAACTCTTCCTGCCGGCCGCGGTGGCCGAGGGGACTGAGGCGCTCCAGTCACGGTGTGCACGGCCACTACGGTCGAGGGTTCGAATCCCCCCTCGGGCATGGATATTTGTGCCGTCCTAGTTCGTAAGTAGTTCATAAGTAGTTTGTAAGTTTAGGGAGTGATGACCCCGTAGTTAAGTCCCATAGACTATACAAACATTTGAACATTTGAGAACTCTTCCTGGATTTCAGCCTGCTTGGGGGAGTCTGGTGTCCAAGTAGCGGGTGAGCAGCGTTTTGTTCTACTTTATGTGTCTCTATATTTGCGGCAACTTCCCGTCTTATATCTGGTGGGACTATCCACGCGAGTTTGTATAGTTTGTGAGTAGGCGTTGCCCTCAAGCATCCTGTTGTTATTCTACAGCTACCAGGTGTCGGACCCAGATGGAACACCCAGTAGCGTAGCCTCCGCGGGCGACAATGCCGTCACTGATTATGGTATCACCAAGCGGGTAAGGTCGTACGGTTCTAGGCGCCATGTCTACATCTACATATATACTCCTTAATCCACCGTAAAGTGCGAGGCGGAGGGTACACTGTACGACTACTACTCATTTCCTTCCCTATTCCACTCCCAAATAGAACAAAGAAAAAAAGAATGTCTACATGCCTCCATGCGAGCCCTAATTTCTCTTATCTTTCTGATCATTACACGAGAGTAAGTAAACGGCAAGAAGATCTTTCTATACTCCGCTTCAAATTCCGGCCCTCTAAATTTTCTCAATATAATTTCTCGAAAAGAACGTCGTCTTTTCTCCAGTGATCCCCATTTGAGTTCCCGGAGCATTTACGTGACACTCGCGCATTGGTCGAACCTACCAGTCAGGAATCTAGCTGCTCGCCTCTGAACTGCTTCTATGTCTTCCTTTAAACTTGATATCCTGCGGGTCTCAAACACTTCAGCAATACTCAAGACGTGCTAGTTCAAATGTTCAAATGCTTGTAAATCTAACGGACCAAACTGCGTGGTCATCAGTCCGTAGCTTATAAACTACTTAAACCTAGGTAAACTAACCTAGGGGCAACACATACTCCCATGCCCCAGGGAGAACTCGAACTTCCACGGCGAGCAACCGCGCGCTCCGCAGCGAGACGCTTTAGACCGCTCGGCTACTCCACCGCGGCAAGACGTGCTAGTACAAGCGTACAAGTCTCCTTTACAGATGAAGTACATCTTCCCAAAATTCTCCCAATAAACAGGAGTCGACTGTCCGCATTACTCATAACTGTCCTTACATGTTCGTTCCATTTCATATCGCTCTGCAAAGTTGCGCCTAGATATTTGAACGATGCGACTGCATCAAGAAGCTCACTACTAATGCTGTATTTGAACACTGTGCGATTGTTTTTCCAACTCATGCGCATCACCTTATATTTTTCTACATATAGAGCTAGTTGCCATTCTTCACACCAACTATAAATTTGGTCTAAGTCATCCTGTATCCTATTACAGTCAATTAAAGACGACACCCTCCCATACACCACAGCATCATCAGTAAACAGCCGCAAATTACAAGTAACTCTTTTTATCAGTTCATGTCTATAGATGGTCCTATCACACTCCCCTGCGGCACGCTTGACGATACACGCGTCTATGATGAATACTCGCCGTCGAGAACAACGTACTACGTTCTATTACTTTGGAAGTCTTCCAGCCAGTCACAAATATGTGAACCTACTCCATATGCTCGTATCTTCGTTAGCAGTCTGCAGTGTAGCACCGCGCCAAATGCCTTTTTGAAATCAAGATAAACACATTGCCTGTTGTCCTTCATTCACGGTTCGCAAGATGTCATGTAAGAAAACGACAAGCTGAGTTTCATATGAATGATGTTTCCTAAACCCGTTCTGATTCATAGAAAGAAGCTTTCCCGTTTCAAGGAAATTTACTATATTCGAACTGAGAATATGCTCCAAAATTCTACATGAAACTTGTGTCAACGATATTGGCCTGTAATTGTGTTGGTCAGTTCTTGAAAAATGTTTGTAGACCTTATGGGACTTAACTACAGGGTCATCAGTCCTTAAACTTACAAACTACTTATGAACTAGCTAAGACTACAGACGGCACAAATATCCATGCCCGAGGGGGGATTCGAACCCCCGACCGTAGTGGCCGTGCAGACCGTGACTGAAGCGCCTCAGTCCCCTCGGCCACCGCGGCCGACTGGTCAGTTCTCTTTCCTTTCTTATAATCGGGAGTCACCTGCGCTTTTTTCCAATCACTAGGAACTTTGCGCTGAATTAGATTCGCGATAAATGCAAGCTAAGTAAGGGGCCAATGCCACAGAATGCTCTTTGTAAAACCGAACTGGTGTTCCATCCGGACCACGAGACTTTTTCGTATTTAGCTCTCTCAGCTGCTTCTCATTACCGGAAATACCTATTACTATGTCCGCTATTTCGGAGTTCGTACGTTGATCAAATGATGGTACATTTGTACGGTCCTCCTGCGTGAAAGATTTCTTGAAGGTTAAATTTAGAACTTCAGCTTTCCCATTGCTTTCTTCTATTACTGCCTCGGAATAATCAACAAGAGACAGGGTAGTGCGCTTTGACCCACTTATCGATTTTACATAGGACCAGAATTTTTTCGGGTTCTCGGATAGGTCTTTTGCTAATGTGTGGCTGTGGTAATTATTGTATGCTTAGCGCATCGATCTTATAATAGGCGCACTATTCTCTACTAACTTTCGCTTATCATCATTTTCGTGTTCTTTTTTGAACCGAGATTGCAACAATTTTTGCTTTCTCAGTAGCTTTCTAACATTATTATTATACCTCGGTGGATCTTTTCCATCCTTAATCGACTTCACAGGCACATATTTCTCTTATTTACAATGCATTTAAATTTACAATTATATATTTTGACGACGTTACAGCGTTCAATGAATGAAATAAATCGCAATTTGCGATCAGTTATGGCTTCACTGAACTAGATTTAGATGGAATACAAAACTGCGGCGAATGAAAATTTGTGCCCGGACGGGATTCGAATGCGGGCTCTCCTGCTTACTAGGGAGACGCTTTGACCACTCCGCCACCGAGGATACAGTGTGGTATAGAAAAGAGACAACGTGGCGAATGGAGATTTGGGTGTGGTGGGAGACGTGCAGAGAAGAGTCCTCTGCAGTGGGGCTGGTCACTGTGTCCTCGGTGGCGGAATGCCTAGTAATCAGTCTGCCTCGGGCAGTGTAACGGCTCGGAAGGTACTGTTTACCTCCTCGCCGTAGCGCGTGTTCCGCGGTTGTTTACCTTCGCAGCGCTTGTCGTTTGTATTACGATCAACACTAGAATGGCCAACTCATACCGCAAAACCACACTGAAGTTCACCTTCTCGAACGAATAATCACGACCAAAAGCACTCGAAATCGAGCAATTCCTACGTGAGGAACTGAAGATTCCATGTGAGGACATGATTGGAGTACACTTCTCGATCGTTAGCAGTGTAGTGTATGTCAAATTGACATCCGATGCAGCCTGCGACAGAATACTTGCACGGACAAAAGATGGCCTTAAATTCCGGAATTCGGACGGACACATCGGCCCAGTATCGGTTGAACATGTCGGCCTAGGTTTACGCACGGTCCGAGTTTTCGAACTTCCGTTCGAAATGCCAGCAGAAAAAGTCATGGCGGCGCTCCGCCCTTATGGAACAGTACACGGACACGTAACAGAGAAATGGATACACTTCAGTACGTATCCAGTCCTGAACGGCGTGCGGCAAGTGAGCATCGAGCTAAAGAAACACGTCCCGTCCTACCTCTATATCGGCGGCTGCCGGGCCATTGTTATATATGACGGGCAGCCGAAGACCTGTTCCGGATGCGGTAAAGAGGGACACGTGAGAAACAAATGTCCCCAACGCAGGATTCCACAACTTCGGAGCGATGATGTCGCACTTCCGCAGCCCATAACAACCCTGTCACTAACCTATGCAGCGGCAATGAGACCGGAAGAACTTCAGATGCCAGTTCAAGACCTGGCTCAAGAACTCCCTCAAGATCTCTCACAACCTGCAACGACTGGACGAGATGTGGCCGGCGAGCACGAACAACAACCAATCCCTCGCCCGGAGGTTTCGATACGGGAGGAAGATGTCGACAAACGAGACACTGGTATGGAAATTGACGCCATGGTCGTGCTCACAGCCGCTTTCGTCCCTGAACGTCGCAACTCCATTCCGTCATCTGATTCAGAACTTCATCCTCGGAAACAGAAGTCGCCACAACGACGCAAGAAGAGGAGGAAAACATCGGCAACAGAGTCGGAATCACGACTACAGGACGAACCTGTCTCGATCGCACCAGAGGATTCCCAGGACGATGTCTCCAGCGCAGCTGACAGTGCCCACCACGTGCAGGACGATTTACCGAGTGCCTCTGGAACACAACAGCGTTCTGAAGACCCGGATGCCGATGCTTCTCGAGAAACCAAAAAGGATACCGGGATGAGAGCAGCTACTCGCGTATCGACTATGACTGGGTCTGCCCCCGTTTCCTGGGGAGACGAAGTACCACCAGATGAAGAAATGCCACAGGATGGCCCGGAAAACCGGGCATGAGTAATAAGCAGGAAACACGCAGCGCCCAACGACTTCCGTTCCTACGGACATGAACGTGCGGGACAACGTACAAGCATACAGGATCGCCACAATTAATTTGAATACCATTGGCTCCCATCCAAAACTTCAATTGTTACGCGACACACTACGAGCTGCGGACATTGACATTGCGCTGTTCCAAGAGCTACGGACGGACACCTGGCCCGATTTATATGGTTATACCGCATATGTAACCCCAACTACCAACGGAGAGGCGGGAGCTGCGATCGTCGTTCGAGATGGCATGGCAGTCGAAGACATCACTTACCTGCCGTCATCACGAGGGTTGGGACTAACAGTACACGGAATCAGGCTGATCAATATCTACGCGCCCTCCGGTACAGGAAAACGACGTGAACGATCCCAGTTTTACTTTGAAGCGATTACACCGCTTTTTCTGGGACGTTATGAGAACATCATTGTTGGCGGAGATTTCAACTGTGTTCTGTCGAAGAAGGACCAATATCCTAATTTTACCACCTGTCCCAAACTCCGACACTTGGTGCAAAGACTCAGTCTCGCAGATACCTGGGAAGTGGTGCACGGACAACGTCCGGGATTTACGCATGTCACGAGTCACTCGGGCAGTCGATTGGATCGCATCTACGTGTCTTCTCCGCTCACTTCGGACGTCTTAAACGCCGAAAGATGGCCTGCAGCCTTCTCAGACCATAGTGTTTTCGTGTGCACGATAAACCTTCGACGTCAAACAATATGGCGCAGTCGGGGCCAATGGAAACTAAACATCGCCTATTTAAAGGAACCGGAATGTCGAGACAGGGTGAAGGAAACGTGGGAACCCTGCGAAAGACGCCTCACACAATACTCGTCCACTCTTCTGTGGTGGGTACACTGTGTAAAGCCTGCCTTACGCCGCACTCTGCTCCGGTATGGCAAGGAACGTATGCAGTGGCACCGACATACGACAGAATTTTATTACATGATCCTGCGGGACCTTATGGAACATCCGCCGTCGCCAGAACGTCATGTCGAAACCCAACGTGTCAAGGCAAAGATTTTGGCCCTCACTCGGCGCCAATTGGAGGGTGTCGTGGTACGAGCGCGCTGTCAGGACAACATCAGTAGCGAAACACCCTCCATGCATCACGTTGTCACAGACCTCAGACGCCGTCGGCAAGCGTTGATTTCCTCTTTAGATTTACCTGACGGTCGCCGACTGGAATCACAGGCAGACATTGCAAAGGCCTTCGCAGCTCATTACTGCCACTTCTATCGTGAAGAAGAGCCTGACGCTGTGGCATTGAGAGAGGTACCACGGACGATCCATCGTACCCTTGATGTTCAGGCGGCGGACTCTCTGTTAGGCAACATTTCTACTGAAGACATCACTGATGCACTCGCCAAGGGAGCTATTAACCGATCGCCAGGACCAGACGGGCTGCCTTTAGAATTCTATAGAAGCTTTCAAGACTTGATGCTCCCACGATGGAGAGAGATGTATCAGGAGATACTGTCCAATACAACCTCACCACCGCCAGAATTTCTGGAAGGCATAATTATTCCGATACCAAAACCCGCCGGAGGCAGACGACCTGACAGCTATCGGCCGATCACGTTTCAAGATTTTTTCACGGATACTTGCGATGCGACTCACGCGAGTCCTGTATCAAGTCCTTTCACTCGCACAGACGTCCTTGGGTGGAGAGGCCAACATACAAACAACACTATCTGATTACAGAGACATCATCGCCACGGCAACAGTCTGTCCACTGCAGGGAGCCATGATTTCTATCGACTTCGACCACGCCTACGATCGCGTGAGCCACAATTTCCTCGCAAAGGTCATGGAACGGATGGCTTTTCCTCCCGCCTTTGTCCTCGTAATTATGCGCCTCCTTTGTGGAGCTTCGTCGACGGTGATGGTCAATGGACGAACGTCAGAACCAGTACCAATCGCACGATCAGTCCGACAGGGTTGTCCTCTGTCAACGATCCTGTATGTCATCGCATTAGAACCCCTTCTCTGTGGCTTGCAAAGTCTGTTATCAGGGATCACCCTGCGGGGACACACATTCAATTGCCGCGCCTACGCAGACGATCTCGTCTTCATCGTACGTACCAAAGAGGAGGTACAGGAGACGACGCGATTGATCGAGATATGGCAGCGGAGCGGGTAGCCATATGAATATAGCCAAATCCTGCGCGATGAACATTGGACAGGGACTCCCAGATGGAAGCGTAGCCCCATTCAGAACTACAGAGACTCTCCGCTGCCTGGGAATAGTTTTCACTCCAGACATCCGTCGTACAACAGCCATGAACTTTCGGCGACTGCTTCAGAACACCAGGACTGGAGTTCTAAGTCAGTTGTTGCGAGCGATGGACATGATACAAAAGGTGAAATTCATAAATATCTATATGGCATCCCGTACAACAGACATTGCACAAATTTTACCAATCCCGAGAGTGATGGCACGACAGATCCAAGCAGCCTTTGGTTACTTTGTCAGTAGCGGTCACATCTTCAAGGTCACGTACGACACCCTCACACTCCCTAAGCGGAGAGGGGGTCTAGGCTTGGTTTAAGTCCTGGCACGCTCGACGGCGCTTTATATGCGTACAGTCGTTAAGCTCTGGAATCACAGACTCCACAGTATGACGGGTCTGTTGGTCGACGAACTTGCACCTACTTCACGCCACCCGCCGATCTTCCTGGCCCACATAGCACCAGCGCTCTCACATATCAAATTCTTTTTGCTTGAATATAGTTATATTCATCACGACTTTCCTCGTACCAGAGCTCCCGCTACGCGCGATATTTATCAACTGTTAATGAGAACACATCCATGGAACTCCGTGGAAGGCCGCTAACCAGATGTTACGTGGACGACGGTATGGCGCTCAGTGCACCAACCATACTTCACCGCAGAAACGAGCAGCACTTGGTATACCTTTGTCAATGGTAAATATCCGACGCGTCACAGACTCCACGCCATCTCCCTGGTGGACTCCCCGCTCTGCCTGGTGCAACTAAGACGACAACGTCAAACACCGTCTGCTCTGCGGCGAGGCGGCGGCCGTATGGCACCTCGTCCAACAGATATTAGCCCTTTATCTCCGGGTACCAACAAACATGATTACCACGAAGATGATACTCCGTCCGGATCGACGTATTTCCCATCATCGAAGATGCATGCAGTCACTTGGATAAAAGGCATGGCCACCCATTACCTTTTGCGAGATGGACCCAAGGACGTGATAGATTTCTGGACGTTCTTACTAACACGACACGACATTATGAGACGGCACGCAAAGTACCGATCTGTCTTTGCTAACTACTTAGGAAGCATTTTTAACAATCCGCCCCACAGTTGGAACCTCCCTGGCGATAGGAACTGAAAGGTGCGGAGCCCGGTGTCCTACATGGATCTAGAAGCTATTTAACATATATTGCTATTGCTAACCAAGTAGTTTTTCTAGCACTCTCGACACGACGTATAAAGCAACACGATCAAATCAATGAAACGAGCGGAGAACAGGACCAATCACCAGACCTTGCCAAATACTTACGCAACACATCAAGGTGCCCCCCGTAACTGGGTCGACACGGGTAAGAGAAGACAATTAAAGCGAACACTAAGACGGACCAAAATCGAACATGGAGGAATAATTATTTACGCGAAGACATACCCGTGTCCCCGTTGCGGAGGGTCGGACCCGAAGAATGTTTATTTCCGATATCTGAAGAGAACGTCACTCTTCTGTCATCCTTCCAGAAGCATATATTAAGTTCGATTTATTACATTTCGTATTATTTTTATTTTATTTATATGTTCCAAAGAAGATACAATATGTTAGACATGAGAATAAAAAAAAAAAAAAAAGTAAGCAGGAGATCCCGGGTTCGAATTCCGGCCAGTCACAAATTTTCATTCGCCGAACTTTTGTATTCCAACTAAACCTAGTACAGTGAAGCCATAACTGATCGCAAATTGCGATTTATTTCATTTAAATTTAGTCCACAATTCCTCTACATCCATTGTACCGAAACTAAACGATGTTCATTCATTTTCTAAGTGCGATCCAAACAATTGCTAATCGGCTCTTTCTAGCAATATTACGCTCCTAGTCTTCTTGATTGGTTTATTAACTTTGGTCACCACTGACGTTATGACGATATCATGATGACTAACTCCTGTCTCTACACTGACATCGTTAATAAGGCCTGGCCTGTTCGTAGCTATAAGGTCTAAAATATTTCCATTGCGTGTGGGTTGCCGCTTTAACTGCTGAAGACAGTTTTCGGACTCCGCGGCCGTTCCCGTCGGACATTCGAGTCCTTCCTCAGGCATGGGTTTATGTGTTGTCCTTAGGATAGATGTAAGTTAGTTTAAGTAATTTTTAAGTCAATGGACCGATGACCACAGTAGCTTGGTCCCCCAAGTTTATAAACATTTGAACATTTTTTTATTCTCGTATCCATAGATATGGCGGATTCCGTTTCGGAATACATTATTTTAAGCCCCCTGAAACAGTTCACATAGTTCTGCGAGAGTTCTGGATTGATGAGTCGCACTTTCTAGTTTTATAGTAAATGGAGTTATAGTTCTCAAATCGTTTTCAGAATACTGCCAACGAAGTGTATCTTTTTGAGAGCTTTACAAGAACATTTGCTGTACTAGCTGAAAGTACTCTGACCAATTACAGATGGACCTATTAGTTTTGCCGTGTAATTTCGGCTTTAAAGACAAATTATAATACGTTAAAACTGTTCAAGTGTTCTCTGAAGGTTTTCCTCGAATAGAATTTCCGAATCTTCAGAATGAGGCTGGAAACGTTATATCCAAGTTTAGCTCAACTTACGTGCGTAAACGATTTCTTTCAAAAATTAAATTAAAGAAGCCACGATTAAGTGGCAGCTTGAGTGATGCCATTTAATAAACTGACTCTGCATGTCGGTGTGCCGAGAGTTTCAACGAGACATCGTTTTTATAGTGTCTTCAGCGAATCAAAAGCAACACACACACACACACACACACACACACACACACACACACACGCACACACTCATCCTCACCCCCCTCCCCAACTCAACCCTGTCCGTGGGTGGCGGAGACCAACTTTGAAATCTTCAATGGGAATCACAGTTGTTTGTTTTTTTTTTTATCGCAACGATTGTACGGCAAAACTACATACCTTTCGTTTTAAATGTTTCTCCGTTTTGCCACAGATGGCACTGTAATCAGCGAACTCGAAATGAGTCCACAATTCCGTAATTTACAACAAGCAGCTCAATGTCCATTTAATATTCAGTGGGGCGGGGGACCCCACATTCATACTGCGACAGTAGGATACGCCAGTATTCATGACGTTTACGTGGAAACCACATCCGGAACGTTGCATGCTTTTGACATATCGAACATGGGACTATTCAATGCGCTACTTTGACCCTAAAGCGAACTACGACGTATCATAACAGGCAGCACACTGTGAGCGGAGCCATATAACTAGCGGACATAGAACAGAAAGCAACTATAAGCATTGCGTGTACAGTGTTTATTTCCTGCTCACCTAACAATTATTAGTATAGAAGACGTGTGAATAGACGATGCACGCTGCAACCAAAGAATAAAACATTGACATGATCCTGATGTTGGGCAAATGTAAGAGGAATATTGACGTTGCTGTTGCCATATGTTCCGAACGTTTCCCAGAGAATTTTCGCTTTAGTTCGTTTTATTAAAGGTTGTGGACGCCTTTATGTTTGATGGCAGTGTACAGAATGCCAATCGGAAAAGAAGAAAATCAGTTAAAGGGGAAGCTAATGAAACAGCCGTGGATAGCTTTTTTTTTCCCTTGAGGTAGTTAGGTTCGTTGTGGACGTGTGTTCGTTTTTGTTCGTTGTTCATCGTTCATTTCGTGATTCAGCTCTTTTTATTAGAGAGAGCATTCAAGCCTCTCACTAAACGCGCTGAACCACCGCGCCGGTGACCGCTCGAAATGCTCATCTTTAAACGATCTTTCGATGAATATAATTGAAAACGCAATTTCCTTTATTAACTTTGATCTCGATTTTTAACGTCCAGGCGGAATTCGTTGGAAGTCTGTGAGCCGCACGTGATAGCCTCTGGTTGGCAGACAGCAATGCGGCGCCGTGGGGCAAGGCGAGGGGAGGTGGTCCGCGGGAAAATATACCGGCTCATGCGGAATTCGTGCGGGGCTGCCAGCATTTCAAAAATTCTCTCACAAAATTTTGTTCTGCGCATATTTCCGGCAATAAATGGACATCGAAGACAGAGATGGGCGTGTGTTCCGCCAGTCACCGTGTTACAGAATTACATAATTATACCAACAAACTTGTAGAGGATGTAGAAGGCGTGTTACGGAACAAAAGGAGCATGGATAAACATACTCGGAAACTCCATTGTACTACGTGGAATGTGTTGCAGGGGATGTGTAGGAGTAGGCGCCGGTGCCTGTATCTTGCAGTCTCCGTAGCGTCGGTGAATGGCGTTTCAAGGCATGTGTTTCTATGCTCATTTTGTTCAAGGCGCTTTCTACATCCCCTAGACGTTTGTTGGTGTAATTGTGTAACTCTGAAACAAAAGGGTGTATAATACACACAACCATGTCAGTCTTCGAAGTCCATTTATTGCCGGAAATATGTCCAGGACGAAGGACGAAATTTTGTACAGTCTTTTTTATTTAATTTTTTTTTTTTTTTTTTTTCTTGTATGTGAGGAATCATGCTGTGATGGCCGAGTGCGTGAATTTCGCTTCACGCTTGAGTGTGACACCCTGAATGTTAGGTCTACTTATGTTTTCTCTTGTATATCTTTGGTTATCGAGCGTTGTTTTGTTTATTAATATTTCCGTAGTTTGATTTAGTGCTACCTTGACTTTCTCGGAAGTTGCTATGCCTGTAAAAAGTGTTTTGGTTCTGTAAAACATAAGTTTACGAAAATCGGTTTGTTTTAATGATGGGGCAGTAAGTAGATGTGAAGTTTTAGAGTTGCTAGAATATCTTCTGGGTCCAGTATGAAACAATCACTGGTGGCAACTGTTAAGTTGAGAGTGGTCGAAGCTGAATAGGTGGTTCTTGAGGTAGCTAAAGAAGCCAGGACACCAAGGAGAAGCAAGAGAGAAGATGAGGAACATATAAACCAAGAACAATATGGACCTGGAATGCATTAGCAACAACACAGATGAGTTATAGATAAAATGTATACTTTACATAGAATTTCTTGACAAATACATTTTCTGAAGTGTTTATTTTATGCAAAAATAAACTATTTGCGCTAGAGATCTGAATTTTTTGGGAATGTTTAGGGTACTACTTGGAGGAAAGTAGACTACAGACACTAACCTACTATCAATAGGTGCGAAAATATCTACCGATTAATCATAAAAATGCAGTGTTTGTTTTGAAGATCAAATATAAATTTTTTTTTTTTTTTTTGTAGAATTAAAACTTGTGAATCAAATTACATAATTGTAGTCTACTTTCTAGATACACATGTTTCTTATATGTACCTAAAGTTTCAAGTGTCTAAGTAAGATGGTTAGTCAGTGCATAGAATCGAAGTGTGAAACGGCAAAAAAAATCATTTACATACCTTCACAAAAAATCTGAAAAGTTCAATATGCGGATTAGTGAAACTACCTGTATACCAAATAGTTCAGAATAAGAGATGAAATATTGTCGCCGGCCGCTGTGGCCGAGGAGACTGAGGCGCTTCATTCACGGTCTGCACGGTCACTACGGTCGGGGGTTCGAATCCCCCCTCGGGCATGGATATTTGTACCGTCTTTAGTATAAGGTAGTTCATAAGTAGTTTGTAAGTTTACGGAATGATGACCCCGTAGTTAAGTCCCATAAGCTTAACAAACATTTGAACATTTTTGAAATATTGTCCTGCAATTTCATTCTATTAAGAGTTAGGAGTTTTAAGTTACAGCTGTGTAAACTTTATTAAAATGTGACACATTTTTCCAGGCATTCAGAGGCAAGTTGCCTTAAGTGGACTTGCGGCAGTATCTATTGAGCACTAGATTGCAGTGTAGTTAAATTTCCCAGTTAAAATGGAAGAGTTTGCGCAAGCAAATACAAGGTGGATTAAATATGTCAGGCTTTTTCTTTTTTTTTATAATGATCGGTCTGTTAAATCTTTACCGTGTCTTTTTGTTGTTGTTCAACGCAAAATTGTTTCTGCAAACATTTTTCAAAGAAAATTAACATGCATATTTCAGATTTTGTTGTATTTATAATTTGTTTTACACACAGTGCATTATCGGCACACGGGCATGAAAAATATTTTTTATGGTAACTCTAAATTCGGATGGTGTATTCAAATTACTTTAAAGAGGTAGACTTGTTTTAATAACAATCGTGACTAACTTTTCAAGTTCCCACAGGGACAAAAAATTGGACCGACCTTTAAATTACTCTAACTCTTTTTAATGGGGGGCGGCAACTTGGTAGGTGGCATGGGGCTGCAGTTGGGCTTGCGCCGGCACTGCTGTGTTTAGTCGCCCCTTGCCACAGGCCAGGAAGAATCGCGCGTCAATTCCAAGCCCCGAACTCGCAGGAGAGGGGAGCAGTCGCAGATGAGGCGTGTAAATACTAGTCAACATGACTTTCAGAAGTTCATTTCCGGGTGGTTCTACGATGTTACCATATCCCGAGAGTTTGTATGTGCCTGCTGTGCAATAGAACACAGAGTTGTCTGTTCGTGTTGTATGGGTTGGGAATAGTGATGCAAGGGCAATTTAAAGTTGATTTCGCTCTCTTGGGTCTCGAAGACGACAGTACCGTGCACGTAATAGCTGTGCTGGGTCTCGTCATTGTGCTTTCTTTTGTCATTCTGCAGATTTTCAAGTCGAATATAGCTCCACGAAAGACCCTCCCACTTCTTGAAATGTTTCACTTACTGTCACACTACTAACCTATAGAGATGAGATATGAGACACGGAAAGTATTTTAAAAATTAACTACAGGTATAAATAATATATCCTAAATTCATTTAACTAAGTTATATTCCTCCACAGATATTTTTCTGAGATGCTTCTTTAGGTCTCAGAAGATTTTTCCCAATATCTGGTTGTGAGTTATAGCTCTGTTATTAAAGATCTTACACTCTCCTCACAAAAACAAATCGCGATGGCGCAGTGGTAACACAATGGAAACGTATTCGTGAGAGCCGCGGCGGAATAGCCGTGCACACTGAGGCGCCCTGCTACCGTGCGTGCGGCCTTTCCACGTCGGAGGTTCGAGTCCTCTCTCGGGCATGGGTGTTTTTATTGTTATTAGGATAAGTAAGTAATTTGTAAGTTTAGGGACCGATGACCACTGTACTTAGGTCTCATAACTGTGCAAGCATTTTAACATTTTTGTATTCGGGAGAACGGTGGTTCAAATCCAACTCCGGCTATCCATATTTAAGAATCCAGTGATTTCCTTAAATGAGTTGAGGAATATCCCGGACTGGTACCTTTCAAAGGTCCCGGCCGATATCCTCACGTGAGAAACCGAATGAGAAAAATGTTCAAATGTTTGTAAATCTTATGGGACTTAACTGCGAGGTCATCACTCCCTAAACCTAAAAACTACTTACGAACCAGCTTATACTAAAGACGGCACAAAAATCCATGCCCGAGAGGGAATTCGAACCCCCGACGGGGAACGACCTCGCGCATCGTAGCATAGCGCCTCAGTGCGCTCAGCCGCTCCGCCGCGGCAATCCGAATGAGAGCTCAGTGTCTTAGTACCACGCTGTGGACGAGATGTTAAACCCTAATCTCCCTTCCTTCCTTTTTTCTCACAAGGTTACCCGTCTGACATTTCCTTGTAGGAGGAGTATGGTATATCATTAGTATCCTGGAGGACGAATGCAAACTATAAAGCCGCCATACGCCGGCCGCGGTGGCCAAACGGTCTGCGGCCCGCCAGTCACGGTCTGCACGGCCACTACGGTCGGGGGTTCGAATCCCCTCTCGGGCATGGATATTTGTGCCGTCCTTATTATTAGCTAGTTCATAAGTAGTTTGTAGCTTTAGGGACTGATGATCCCTTAGTTAAGTCCCATAAGCTATACAAACAATTGAATGCCGCTATACAACAGTTCCGGTTCACAGGATAACTTCT
Organism: Locusta migratoria; assembly: GCA_026315105.1. Taxonomy (NCBI): domain Eukaryota; kingdom Metazoa; phylum Arthropoda; class Insecta; order Orthoptera; family Acrididae; genus Locusta; species Locusta migratoria. Next base: position 459,090,374 of record CM048755.1, read on the forward strand.
GTGGAAGGTAGGAGGCGAGTTATTGACGAATCGCGAGGCGGCCCAGGGAAGCACAGTCGATAGAGCGCTTGCTCCCGAAATGGGAAGGTTGCGGGTTCGAATCCCGGTCAAGCACACACTTTCAATATTACAGGGAGTTTCAACGATTTCAGTGCCGACAACACACAAAACGTACACTCTTGCGTAAATAATGACTTTAAAATCATTTTCGTGAACGATAATGAAACCTCTAAATTATATTTTTTTCCATTCCCGGAGAGGACGGGAGAGTGGTTCCTCTGCAATGAATGGGCTCCAATGCCTTCTAACAGACGTAACCATTTGAAAATGTTGCTCAAAAAAATGTAGGTCAGCTTCTCGGAAGCCGAGATAAAAATAGAAATGCACTCTCCCTTTCGCGATACCTATGAAAAGCGAGGGCGCAGCACCTGCGGACAGAATCAGCAACAGAAGTTCTCTATTTTACCTTTAAAGGAAATTTTAGGCACCCACTCCGTGGTTGGGGGGGGGGGGGGGAGGGGGGAAGGCGTTCTTTGAAAAACACGTTGATACAAGTTGACCGCGTTTCATTAGCCATCGAAGTCAAAGGGAAAATTTAATCTAGGTAAGTGACGATATTCTCGTGGGTTATCTCTCATTGTTTCCGATACGTGCCAGAGGCAGGAAGTAGTCGGTTCAAGGGCGCCACTCCTCGGGGAGTCGCTGACCCTCGACCCACTTCGAGCAGTCGATAGCATGCACGTGCACTCCCGCCTGTAGAGCTTAGCGGCACCGCGCGCCACTCCGCGGGCCCTGCCCGTACTACATAGAAGCTCCCACCGCAAAAGCCTGCAGATGGCTCTTAATGCCTCTGGTGCACAGTCGCAGCAACAGGTCGACACGTGGCCTTCCTGACCAATAGCAAGTACTGCTTTACTTCCACGTTGCATTTCAAATCTTCTATGCGGAGGAGGAATGAGGAAAGTAGGTAAATGACTATCTTGGACTGCACCAGGTACATAGAGAAATAATTCTATGGCGAAGAGTGAAAATTTGTCCCGGACCGAGATTCGTACCAGGGATTACCGCTTTGGAAATGTTCAAATGTTTGTGCAGCTTATGGGACTTAACTACGGGGTCATCAGTCCCTAAACTAACAAACTACTTATGAACTACTTACGAACTAGGACGGCACAAATATCCATGCCCGAGGGGGGATTCCAACCCCCGACCGTAGTGGCCGTGCAGACGGTGACTGAAGCGCCTCAGTCTCCACGGCCACCGCGGCCGGCTTTCCCGCTTTGGACCGGCGTCTGTGGATCGGTTGTTTGCAGACGTGAAATCGTTTGTGTTCTGTGTTGTAATTGAGTTCTTTGCAAATTTTTTTAATACAGATGGTGGCCTACCCTGTGACCGAACACGCTGAGCTACTGCCCCGGTACGACTAGGTGATGTGGAGCACGCCTAATTTCTCACAAGTCGCGTCATACGGAACTAACGTCCCTATCGCTGAAATTTTTCTAGGCTCTCCATTCGCATTGTTCCTCATACCATCTTCGCGTAGAAGCACTTAAAACTGTTTTCGGAATATTTAGAATAATGCAAATCGTATTGTAAAAGTGTCAATAAAACTTATTCACCTCCTAGACGGACATGCATTAACATAAAGCTCGATCCCCTGTACCATCGCGGGGGCGTCCGATGGGTGACTTTCATATGTTAAATAGAAACTCTTAATTCTAATTTTAATTTTCTCCAGGACAAAATATGTAACTTTTCTGTGAAAAATTTTCTTCGTTTCATGACAGATGGCGCTGTAATCGGTAAGAATACAAGATTACGAAAAATGGAAGTACAGTTGATATTTATGATACTGCTATCATGCGACACCTACTACAATGGAATGAATCACAGACTGCTATCGTGATGTCAGTCCGTGGTTTAAATGTTTGTAAATCTATCGGACCAAAGTGCGTGGTCATCAGTCCGTAGCTTACAAACTACTTAAACCTAGGTAAACTAACCTACGGACAAACACACACACCCATGCCCCAGGGAGGACTCGAACCTTCACGGCGAGCAACCGCGCGATCCGCAGCGAGACGATTTAGACCGCTCGGCTACTCCACCGCGGCGTAAAGCGTTTAAATCATTAGTATTAGGTAGATCATAAGTAGTTTATAAGTTTATGGACTGATGACCCCGTAGTTAAGTCCCATAAGCTTTACAAACATTTGAATATTTGAACGCAATTGATCCACGATGTTAATAATAGTGGAGAGAGAAAATATCATTTCCTCATACCGTCAGACTCATGAAAATATTTAAGAAGCTCGTCAAAGGAATGTTAATCCTCTTAGGAATGTTCCTTCTGCAACGACTCTTCATAATATTGTCCAATTGTTTACTGATACTGGAAGTGTTAAACCTAGAGAAAGAGTCCGACCGCGGCCTGTGACAAACGAAATGATCACAATGAATGTTTTAGCTATAGTTGCTGCAAATGCATTAATTTTCGGAAAATTCCGCAAGGTTCAGCAATTTCTCAAACAAGTGTCCACGCATACTACAGAAACACAAATGGCATCCATTTAATTTATCGGTGTATCAAGAATTGCAAATTCCGATTTTCAAAATCGCTTGTAGTTTCGCAACGGGATACCGGAACAACTGGCAGTTAATGATAATTTCATTTCACAGACACTTTTCTCTGATAAATTTACGAATCGTGGCCAAGTGAATCGACGTAATATGCATTACTGGTACGTGGTGAATGCTCATTCGTTAAGACAAGTTGAACATCAAGACCCATGGAGTATGAAAATTTGATGCGGTATTTAAGTCACTCAGGTAATTGCCTGGTCAAATGTACAGCGACATTTTAGTTAATGTTTTACTATGGATATTTTTCCATTTCAAACAAGAACGGATACGTGGCTGCAACACGACGGATGCCAAACGCATTATTTACGAATATCTGGAGAAGTTTTGAACCAAAACTCTCCTGATCAATGGACTGGACGAGGAGGTCTTCAAAAGTGACTCGCACGTTCACCTGATTTGATTAATTCTGATATTTTTCTGTGGGGATGGCTAAAAGAGAGAGTTTACATGGATATACCATCACCCCCAGGAAATATGCAATAGCGAATTTCAACGAACGTGAAACCATTACTTATAAATGTTCATTAGAGACAACGGACATCATTTTGAACATTTGCTTCAATTATCTATTTGTGAGAGTAAAGGAGACTTATAGTAATCAAACAGCTCCACGTCGTGAGAGGCAGAGGGACTCACCTCGACATAGTGAGAGGCCAGTAGCCTCACCAGAATCAAGCACCCCCATGGGAACACGTTAATATTACATATACTGCATACAAATTTGGTCCCTTTCGGGGTATTCTGATGCACTAGCTCCATACCTAGCTATCACATACAACTGCTAGCTCAGCAAAAGATCCGTAGCCAAATACTGAAAAGTTGCATAGGTCACTCCAATGTTCAAGAAAGGCAAACTTACAGGCCTATATCATTGACGTTAATTTGCAGCACGATTTTAGAACATATACTTTCCTCAAACATTATGAACTACCTCGAAGAGAACGACCTATTGACGAATAGTCCACACGGATGCAGAAAATATCGTTCTAGTGAAACACAGCTAGCTCTTTACTCACATGAAGTGATAATTGCTATCACAAATAGATTCAATATTTCTAGGATTACGGAAAGCTTTTGACAGTGTACCTCACAAGCGTTTTCTAATCATATTGCGTGCTTATGGAATATTGCCACAGTTGTGCGAGTGGACTCGTGAGTACTTGTCAGAAAGAACACAGCACGTTGTAATTGACGGAAAGTCATTGAGTAACACTTAAGTAATATCTCGCGTTCCTCAAAGATGTACTATACGGCCCGTACTCTTCCTAATCTTTATAAACGATTTAGGAGATAATGTGAGCAGCTGCTTTAGACTGTTAGCGGATTATGCTGTCATTTTTTTATCGGTTAGTTAAGTCATCAGAAGATCGAAAGCAGCTCAAAATGATTTAGATATCTTCATGGTGCTAACATTGCCAATGGACCCTAAATAATGAAAAGTGTGAAGTCGTTCAAATGAGCACTAAAATAACTCCATCAAACTTTATTCACACTATAAATCAGTCCAATCTAAAGGCTTTAAATTCAATCAAAATACCGTACCTATGAATCAGAATTACGAACCTACCTGGAAAGAAGACATGCAAAATATCGTAGGGAAGGCGAACCAAATATTACGTTTCATTGGCAGAAAGCTTAGAAGATGCAACACTTCTGCTACAGAAATTGCCTACACTACACTTTTGCCTCCTATTTTGGAGTATTGCTGCGCATTGTGGGATGTACACCAGGTGGGACTGAAGGATGATATAGAGAAAGTTTATATAAGGGCAGCTCTTTTAGTATAATGGCTATATAGGGTCACATAAATGATGCACGAGTTGGGGTGGAAATCATTAACAGAAAAGGGTTATTTGTAGCGACGAGATTTCTTTCATCACTTTTCTCTTCCGAATGCGGACACTTTTATACCACCCACCTGCAAAGGGAGAAATGGTCATCACAATAAAAAACCAGAAAATTTAGATGTTCCTTTTCCCGCGCGCTATTACAGAATGAATCAGTAGAGAAATATCATAAAAGGAGTTGGATGAAGACTCTGTCGTGCACTTAAATGTGATTTCCGTAGTAATGATGTAGATGTAGCTCCACATCGTTGATCCTGGTTAACGCCAAAAGTTGTCTGGGATACATCGCGGGGGAGGGGGTGGGGATTAGACGGTGTCACATGATAGCACTATCAAAAATATCAAAAAGTGTACTTTGATTTTCATAATCTGATATAATTTGTTTGAGAGATTACCCTTTTTTAGGAATTTTCAAATCAGTTTCATTTCTGCCGATTATAGCGTCATGTATCACGAAACGAAAAGAATGTTTCATACAAAAGTTACATACAGAATCCAAATCTGCAATAAAAATATGGCTTCCTATTCGAGATTTCAAATCCACGTTCCTGTCACCAGGGATGTCGCAGGGTGTCGAGATGTATGTTCCTCTCGGACGAGAACAACTTTTATTGCAAGTTTCCAAATAATCCTAAATAGTGTTTAAGTACTTCACCAGGGCCGTGTGTAGGGTATGCGGTGCCCCAATGTAGTAATGAGTAGTACGCCCCCCCCCCCCCCCCGGAATCTGGGATGCAAACTGACTTCTAAAAAAAGAACTCTGGTACGCCACTGCTATCAACACAACAATCTGCATTTTCTGAATTTAAAAAATTATTTCTGTAATCGAAACTCCCACCCCCATGAACCACAGACATTGCCGAGGTGGGGTGGCTTGCGTGCCTCAACGATGCAGATAGCCGTACCGTAGGTGCAACCACAGCGGAGGGGTATCTGTGGAGAGGCCAGACAAACGTGTGGTTCCTGAAGAGGGGCAGCAGCCTTTTCAGTAGTTACAGGGGCAACAGTCTGGATGATTGACTGAGCTGGCCTTGTAACATCAGCTAATGTGGCTTTGCCACACAGTTACTGCGAACGGCTGAAAGCAAGGGGAAACTACAGCCGTTACTTTTCCCGAGGACATGCAGCTCTACTGTATGAAAATATGATGATGGCATCCTCTCGGGTAAAATATTCCGGAGGTAAAATAGTCCCCCATTCGGATCTCCGGGCGGGGACTACTCAGGAGGATGTTGTCATCAGGAAAGACAATACTGGCATTCTACGGTTCGGAGCGTGGAATGTTAGATCCCTTAATCGGGTAGGAAAATTAGAAAATTTAAAAAGGGAAATGGATAGGTTGAAATTAGATATAGTGGGGATTAGTGAAGTTCGGTGGCAGGATAAACAGGATTTCTGGTCAGGTGAGTACAGGATTATAAGTACAAAATCAGTTGGGGGTATCACAGGAGTAGGACTGATAATGAATAAGAAAATAGGAATGCGGGTAAACTACTATGAGCAGCACAGTGATCGCATTATCATTGTCAAGATAGATACGAAGCCAACACCGACAACAGTAGTACAGATTTATATGCCAACTAGTCTGCCGATGATGAGGAGATAGAAGAAATATATGAGGAGCCAAAGGAAATTATTCAGACAGTTAAGGGAGAGGAAAACTTAATTTTGATGGGAGACTGGAATTCGGTAGTATGAAAAGGAAGAGAAGGAAAAATAGTAGGTGAATATGGACTGGGCAAAAGGAATGAAAGAGGAAGCCGCCTGGTAGAATTTTGCACGGAACATGATTTAATCGTAACAAACACGTGGTTTAAGAATCACAAAAGAAGGTTGTATACTTGGAAGAGACCAGAAGACACCGGAAGGTATCAGATAGATTTTATAATGGTAAAACATAGATTCCGGAACCAAGTTATTAACTGTAAGACATACCCAGGGGCAGATATAGACTCTGACCATAACTTGTTAGTCATGAACTGTAGGCTGAAAGTGAAAAAACTGCAGAAAGGTAGGAAAATAAGGAGGTGGGACCTAGATAAATTGAAGGAACATGAAGTTCTGGAGAATTTCAGAGGGAGATTTAGGCAACAATTGACAGAAACAGGGGGAAATAAAACAGTAGAGATGAAATAGTGAAGGCAGCAGAGGACAAAATAGGTAGAATGGCAAGACCTACAAAAAATCCTTGGATATCACAGGAAATACTAAATTTAATTGATGAAAGGAGAAAATATAAAAATGCAGTAAATGAAACAGGCAAAATGGAGTACAGGCGACTAAGACATGAGATTGACAGGAAGTGCAAAATGACTAAGCAGGAGTGGCTAGAAGCCAAATGCAAATATGTAGAAGAATGTATAAGAAGGGGAAAAGTAGATACCGCCTACAGGAAAATAAAAGACACATTTGGGGACAAGAAAAGCAACTCTACGAATATCAAGAACTCAGATGGGAAACCAGTTCTCAGCAAAGAAGGGAAAGCTGAAAGGTGGAAAGAGTACATAGAGCAGCTCTACAAAGGAAATGAACTTATAGACGATGTTGTAGGAAGGGAAGAAGGAGTAGATCAAGATGAAATAGGAGATTCTATACCGAGGGATGAATTTGATAGAGCCCTGAAAGACCTAGGTCAGAACAAGGCCCCAGGAGTAGATGACATACCCTCAGAGCTACTGAAGTCCCTCGGAGAGCCAGCCATGACAAGACTATTTGAACTGGTGTGTAGGATGTATGAGACAGGCGAAATACCCTCAGACTTTAAGAAAAATGTAATAATCCCCATCCAAAGAAATCAGGTGCAGACATGTGTGAAAATTACAGAACCATCAGTTTGATAAGTCATGGTTGCAAAATTTTAACACGAATTATCTACAGGAGAATGGAAAAGTTGGTAGAAGCTGACCTCGGGGAAGATCAGTTTGGATTCAGGAGGAACGTAGGAACTAGGGAGGCAATACTCACTTTACGTCTTATCTTAGAAGATAGATTAAGGAAAGGCAAACCTACATTTTTAGCTTTTGTAGATTTGGAGAAATCGTTTGACAATGTTGACTGGAATACACTCTTTCAAATTCTGAAGTCAGGAGGGGTAAAATACAGGGAAAGGAGAGTTATTTACAACTTGTACAAAAGCCAGACCGCAGTTATTAGACTCGAAGGGCATGAAAGGGAAGCATCAGTCGGGAAGGGAGTAAGACAGGGTTGTAGCCTTTCTCCGATGTTGTTCAATTTGTACATCGAGCAGGCGGTGAAGGAAAGCAAGGAAAAATTTGGAATAGGGATTAAAGTTCAGGGGGAAGAAATAAAAACATTGCGTTTTGCCGATGACATTGTAATTCTGTCAGAGACAGCAGAGGACTTGGAAGAACAGTTGAATGGAATGGACAGTGTGTTGAAGAGAGCGTATAAAATGAACATCAACAAGAGCAAAACAAAAATAATGGAATGAGGTCTTAGAAAATCATTTGATGCTGAAGGAATTAGATTAGGTAACGAAACAATGAAGGTGGTAGATGAGTTTTGTTACTTGGGTAGTAAAATAACAGGCGATTGTCGCAGTACAGAGGATATAAAATGCAGTATGGCAATGGGAAGAAAAGCATTTTTGAAAAAAGAGAAATTTACTGACATCGAATATTAATTTAAGTGTAAGGAAGTCTTTTCTGAAGGCATTTGTATGGAGTGTTGCCTTGTACGGGAGTGAAACATGGACGATAAGCAGTGCGGACAGGAAGAGAATAGAGGCTTTTGAAATGTGGTGCTACAGAAGAATGCTGAAGATCAGGTGGGTAGATCGCATAACTAATGAAGAGGTACTGAACAGAATTGGTGAGAAAAGGAATATTTGGCATACCCTGACCAAAAGAAGGGATCGCTTGATAGGACACATTCTTAGACATCGAGGAATCGTAAATTTAGTATTGGAGGGAAGTGTGTGGGGTAAAAATCGCAGAGGGAGACCAAGAGACGCGTATAGTAAGCAGATTCAAGTGGATGTGGGCTGCCGTTCTTATGAGGAGATGAAAAGGCTTGCTCAGGATAGAGTAGGGTGGAGAGCTGCATCAAACCAGTCTCCGGACTGAAGACCATAACAACAACAACATCGAAACTCTGAATAAAAATATTATTCATTTTAAAAAACTTTTTAGGTGCAAAAATTTTGCCACCCTGTGCAGCTGCAAATGTTGCACCTGGCTAAATACGGCCCCTTGCCTCACCCTATATATATATATATATATATATATATATATATATATATATATATATATATATGTGTCTCACTCAAGTTTTTCATCCAAAATGTCTTTCGAAATGCAATAGATATTGAAAAACGACTTCCACATTCAGGTAAATACGACATGGGCTTATCAAAGTAAGTACTTTGCAACAGTATAAAACATAAACAAATATTATTTTTAACAAAAACGTATGTTTTTAATGGATACCCTATATTATTTCTTGCACAGTCAGTAGCGTGAAAATCGCAAAAAGAATGGCGTTGGTGGCATCGCAATAAGTCAATAGCATCCGGGGAAACAGCGAAGTGAATTTGACGTTTGAAATACAAAAAGCATGCAGCTAGCGGGTCCCGAGAGACAACCGTCTGTCTCGCTTGAGTGTCTGGACGTGTTAGCTGCGCGATTCCTGTTTTTCGACCGTCAACTTCACTTTGGTGTTTCTTCGGATGTTATTGACTTATTGCTATGCAGCCACGGCGGAGTGGCCGAGCGCATTGAGGCGCTGTGCTGCGATGCGCGAGGTCGTTCCCCGTCGGGGGTTCGAATCCTCCCTTGGGCTTGAATGTTTGAATTGTCTTTAGTATAAGGTAGTTTATAAGTACTTTGTAAGTTTAAGGACTGAAACCCCAGTCCCATCACCGTGAAGGTCACTTTTCAATATCCATTGTAGTTTCATAGGTTTCTTCGGTGAAAAATTTGAGTCGGACACCTTGTATGTATATAACTTCATACCTTTTTCGAATAGTTGTAATGCTGGTTATTTTCAATGAGATCGATACCCAAGTTGAAATTCGTTGAAAAAATGTGGAGTAGCCGAGCGGTCTAAAGCACCTCGCTGCGGAGCGCGCGGTTGTTCGCCGTGGAGGTTCGAGTCCTCCCTGGGGCATGGGTGTATGTGTTTGTCCGTAGGTTAGTTTACCTAGGTGTAAGTAGTTTGTAAGCTACGGACTGATGACCACGCAGTTTGGTCCGATAGATTTACAAAGATTTGATTTGAAATGTGGAAATTTTCATGTCCAGGGAATGAGAAACGACGGCGTTTTACAAGCTTTGGATTATTATTATTATTTGTGATATGTCCCAAACCTTTTGTACGGCAGAATTGGGTATGCGTATGTGGAAATGATATTCTGCACCACTGATACTATTTCCGTTAACAGTGCCGTTGAAAAATATTAAGAGCATAATTTTAAAATATTTCAAATAGCGAGTGGAACATGCGGTTACTGGAAAAGAAGTGTATTGGACCGCGATGAAGGGACCTTTGTTGTTTGGTAATGACACGCTGGTACTTTAATTGCCTCTATCGATCGTCAGCAACACGCGGTGGTCTGTCCCTACTTCTGACGGATTCAAAACACAATCGCAGCCTACCGTAGAAAACCTATCTTGATACTAATTCAGATGGTAGATTACACGCTATAGTAAAAACAAATAATTTCTTAGGAGTTGAGTCGTTTTCGCCGGGTAGCGATAATATTTTCCTGTATCTATGCCACAGAGATGCTGATTTTCTGATATGTTCGAAGGTAATATTTATATACGATTGTGCGCGACTTTTTATGGTAAATGACGATGTCGGGTGAGTTGTGGACACCACTAATTGTCATTCAGTTTGACTACCTGTTGTCGGATGATTCGCCGCTGCAGTTTTATGCCACCGAGTTACGCGCCGCACTACGGTGCTGGATCACGCTTGTGTTGAAAACAAATTCGAATAAATACTTCGTCGATTTCGGTGTTTAATACTATTTGGCTTCAATTTCACGTAGTTTTAAGAAATTATTTCCCTGTGCATTACACCCGGTCTAAATGCACGACATATTAACATAGTAAGATTATAGATGGACGTGGATAAACAATTTAAATAACTGATGTTTTTCGAACCGACTACACCGCTTGTCACACGTGCTCAGAATCGTTCGCAAGATCAGCTTACTGAACAATGTCACTGCAGTTTTTTTTTCTTTCTTTCTATTATGTGTTTGACCAGATAGCTAACAAATCGTCTCTTTTTATATCCCCAAACACTTTAATTCACACACAGTCTACACAAGAAGAAAATATTTCAGATATATTAAGTACTAGCTAACTTAACAATGCTTTGCAATTGCTAAATATGCATGGTAACTGGATATACATTCTACACTACTTCGCATCGTCCCTCTGCCCTTAACTTCCCCCATCTATATGCCTATTTCTTACTTTGCTCATTGCCCCATTAGTGTTTTCGCTGCATTAGCTAGCTGAGAACTTGTCACTGCTGGGGTATTTAGTAATTCTAGTATTCAGTTCGTCCATAACTCCTCCTTCTCTCTCAGTGCATTTCCTCCTCCATCCTCTCTCTCTCTCTCTCTCTCTCTGCGCCCTACCTCTCTCTCCTCCTCGTCCTGTGCCGACGGCTATTCTTCCTGTTCCTCCCCCCCCCCCCCCACAACCTCTTTCTACCCAACCATACCAGTGCCTTTGTAATTACCTCTCCCACTATCTGCCAATCGCGTCGTGTATCCTCCTGTTCATCTTCTCCCTCCCTTGTATATGAAAAATGACATACATTTCTGGAAAATGAAAAAAAGAATAGCATGAATTCGCCGACCCAGCAGAGGGAAATTTTAATGACACATTCTTGAAGAAATATACAACACACGATGAATCTGAGAGAGCCATACATACGCGAGTACAGCACCATAACGAGCGCAGTGTTGACGCTAGTGTCTTGTTTGCCCTCATTTTGCAGCAATTCAGTTTGCAATTCTCTCATGGAGACGATCGTAGAGGTGCCGAATGTAATCTTGCGGAATGGCCTGCCACACAATTTCCACCTGGTGCCTTAGATGGGACAGATTTCGTGCCGGTAGTGCAGACTTCACAAAATGACGTTTCATTTTGTCACAGACGTGCTCAATGGAGGACAGACCTGGCACTGTGCTATCCAGGGTAGTTGAGGTATACCTTGAAGAGCACGTTGGGTGATATGGGATACATGTGGATGTACATTGTCCTGTTGGAAAAACGTATCACCTTGTTGGTGCATGAACGGTAGCAAACGGGTTGAATGACTGTTTCAGTATACCGTGTAGTATTCAACGATCCCTCAACGATCACCAGAGAAGACCGGTCAGTGTATGATGTGGTTCTCCAAACCATGATCCACGATCATGTGTGCCGTTACGACGTCTTCCGGTCACGCTCCAACAACGTTCAGCCCGACTCCAGTGGTGTCGCGATAGGCGCTTATTGAAGTACGAATGGAGACTTGTCGTCTTCAGTAATGAGAGTCGCTCCTGCCTCAGTGGTAATGATGGTCGTACGCGTGTGTGGCGTCGTACAGGGGAGCGTGAAAATCTGGAGTGTATACGACAGAGGGGCACGGAGCCAACGCCCGGCCCACTGCTTGAATACTGCTCACCGATGTGGGATCCGTACCAGGTGGGGTTGATAGAGGAAGTACAGAAGATCCCACGGAGAGCAGCGCGCTACGTTACAGGATCATTTAGTAATCGTGGAAGCGTTACGGAGATGATCGATAAACTCCAGTGGAAGACTCTGCAGGAGAGACGCTCTGTCGCTCAGTATGGGCTTTTGTCGAAATTTCGAGAACATACCTTTACCGATGAGTCTAGCAGTATATTGTTCCGTCTTACGTATATCTCGCGAAGAGATCATGAGGATAAAATTAGAGATATTAGAGCCCACACAGAGGAATACCGACAATCTTCCTTTCCGCGAACAATACGTGACTGGAATAGGAGGGAGAACCGACAGTGGTACTCAAGGTACCCTCTGCCACACACAGTCGGGTGGCTTGCGGAGTATGGATGTAGATGTAGATCATGGTGTGGGGAGCCATATCCTACAGTGGTCATCGTGAAACCATCATTCATCCCGTCTTGTTACCGTTTCACGCATCAAGAAGGAGACATGCTTTCCGAAGAGAACAATGCACATACTCATGTATCCTGTAGCAGCCACCGTGTTCTTCATGAAAGTGTACCTCAACTACCATGGCCAGCGCGATCCCCAGATCTTTCTCCCATTGAACATGTTTGGGCCCACATGAAACGTCACTTTGTGCGGTCTGCACGACCGACAAGAAATCTGGCTCAACTGTGGGACCAAGTGGAAACTGCATGGCAGGACACACGCAAGAGTACATCGGCACCTCTACGATCATCTGCATGGCAGAATTTTAGCTTGCACTGCTGCAAAATGAGGGGAAACAAGGTACTAGCGTCAACACTGCGCTCATTCTAGTGACTGTACTCACGTGTGTTTGAAACTGTCTGTGTGATTGTGTGTTGCATACATCCTCAAGAATGTCTTAATTAACATTCCCTCTCATGCGTCAACGAATTCATGGTGTTCGGTGCTTTTTTTTTCACTTCCCTGCAGCGTATCAGCCAAAGTCATTCATTCATTCATTCATCCATGGTGATTAATCAAACGGTTTAAGGTACCTTCCGCCATGCATCGTATGAATTACGTATTATGTACACATATCCGTTGCTTTTGTTTTGTAGGTGAAGTGTGCAAAATTTTATCGGAATCAGACAAAGATGCACACTGAAAAAAATTCTGTCCAGTTTTTCTATTTTTAAAACAACTGAAATTATATATAGTTTCAACTGAAATTATATTTATCCAAGAATGAGGATGTTAAAAAAATTATTTGAGAAGATGCACATGGAAATTTTCAAAAACTTTCTTCATGAAAACATACGTACATGAGTGAAGTTTCATGCTAACTTCATGATAATTTCATCAAGATCGGAATAAAACGTGGATTTTGTCGAATTCCCTTAGGTACAGTATAATCCCCTATGCACCATTAGCAATTTTTGTAGACTGTCACTTCCTCTTGTTCTGAAGATCAAGTGTGCTAAATTTCTGATTGTAGCAAAACCATAGATTTCTTTGCAATAGAAGCATATAGACACATTAAAAAATCACTTTTATTTTATTTTATTTTATTTTATTTTTTTTTTCAAAATAAGGGCTATTTCCGAAAGAAATGTCACATAAAGATTTTCCTGAGAATTACGGGAAAAAATGAAAAAAAAAAGTCCTCACCACTGATTCCAACGTCGTACCTCACCTTTCGAAAAGTCAGGTCTACCCTTACCAGCTACAATACAGTCCATCACATCACAGTTTGTGCAGATTACAGTGAAGTAAATAATGTATTATGCACTGAAGTGATGCATCATGTACTGTAATCTATTTGTATGGTATCCATTTTGACAGCAAAGCGTGGTTGCATAAAATGATATCGGCAGGGAAAGTGAATCACCCTGCAATGGATAAGACGACTTACTTTCCGCAGTAAATTATTTTGACCCATGGTTCATTTGTTTTCACTTAGAGGCTACTTCATTACAAATAGGATGACATGAAACTTTATGTATCTTTTGCGAGTTAAGGAAAAAAAAATAGAAAACGTCAAAATTAAAAGTTAATATCTTCTTTAAAAGCACACTGCTATTAAACAAGAGCCTTAGATATTTGTAATGGTAACTGTAACTGTAATTTAATTATTCTGAGACTCATGGCTCAGAAACTATTCAAAGTAAAAGTTTCAAATAAAATTCAAACTGAAAGTCGTCTTCATTTATACAAATGAATAGCTGTGCTATAGACTCGCTAAAATTTAGAAATGACATAGCTGATTTGAATAATTTTTGGTTTGGTCTGCTTTAATGGAGCGTTAGTTTAGAAACAAATAATCGTGAAAACCGAATGGAACAGCTAAAAACTCGATTAAGAAACCACGTTAAAATCCCTCGGCTATTATCGCCTTGAAAGGCAACCCGCCATACACAACTGCTTGTGAGCTGCAGCCATTGGTAGAAAGAGGGTCTCGCTGCTACGACCTTCATGCGTCATTATATTAATATGTGAAAACGACAACTAAAGTACCCATTTTTAATCTTATCTCTTTCAAATATAAAGAGCATTATCCCTTTGTGTCTATGTTTGCAATTCATACAAATCTGCATTTTTATTCCGATCCTATAAAATTTTGCAGACGAAAATAATAGGAAGGTCACTGTCTACATAATATTTCATATGGTGGGTGACGGAAAGTAATTACAAACTTTCAAACATACCTACACTGTTATTCCTGTCTTGAAAAAATATTTTCAGGCTTGACCATCGAAACAAAAGCGTACTTCAACACTGTTTCGCTTATTATTAGAATGTTCGGTCATATATGAATATTTTCATGCAGAGGGATTTTATAAACCCGAAATCACTGTAGGGTGCATGCAAACGGTTCCTTTCAGTAAACTTTGACTGTGTTTCACTTATAACCACAAAAGTTGACATAGAGAGAGAGAGAGAGAGAGAGAGAGAGATTTTATACTTTTCGGTGCTGCTTGTGCGGCACTTCCAGAACTTGACGGTAAGACATCGAGTAAAACAGAAGTGATATCTGGCGTTCCACAGGGAAGCGTTATAGGTCCATTACACTTCCTCGTGTTTATAAAGGATTTAGGAGGCAATCTGAATAGCTCACTTAGACTGTTCGCGGATGATTCTGTCGTTTATCGGTTAGTGAAGTCAATTGAGTGAGTTAGACAAAATTTCTACATGGTGCGAAAATTGGCAATTGACACTAAATAAAGAAAAGTGTGAAGTAATACACATGACCACTAAAAGAAATCCGCTGAACTTTAATTACGCGATAAATCAGTCAAACCTTAAGGTCGTAGATTCTACCAAATACCTAGGACTTACAATTACGAACAACTTTGACTGGAGAGAACACATAGAAAATATTGTGGGGAAGGCGAACCAAAGGTTACGTTTCATCGGCAGAACGCTTCGAAGATGCACCAGCTCCACCAAACAGACTGCCTACATCACACTTGTGCGTCCTCTCCTGGAGTACTGTTGCCCCTTGTGGGACCCTCACCAGGTGGGACTGACAGAAGACATTGAGAAGGTTCAGAGAAGGCAGCTCGTTTTATCACGTTACGTGGGGGGGGGGGGGGGGGGGGGGAGAAGCGTCACGGAAATGTTGCAGGAATTGGGGTGGAGGTCATTAAAGGAAAGACGTTATTCATTGCGGCATGATCTGTTTGCGAAGTTTCAATTACCGACTTTTAGTTCTGAATGTGAAAATATTTTGCTAGCACCCACCTACTTAGGGAGACATGACCATCCCAATAAAATAAGAGAAATCAGATCGAAAACGGAACGATTTAGGTGTTCTTTCTTCCCGCGCGCTATTAGAGAATGGAACGGTAGAGAAAAGTTATGAAAGTGGTTAATGAACCCTCTGCCAGGCACTTTAATGTGATTTGCAGAGTATCTATGTAGATGTAGATAGATTTAGATGTATAACTTCGTTTTAAACTAACCGTAACCATTTTTCACGCTTACTATGTAAAAACAACATTATAGTGGGATAAAATTATTATTATATTATTTTACAATCACATTAGTCAGCATTATTATGATATATTAAACGGGAAGTTGCAAAGAAAATGAAAGTTAAGTAGAAACAGTAGTAAAACGCATGAAACATGCGAGGCTGCTGTTGATTGCCCGCTGCAACCCAAAACACGTACAGTATGAACTTAATAATTACTTTTTAATAATGTCTTACACGTTTCAGACAAGGGGCTATATAATACTTAAAACTGAAACAAATGTGTGATAAAATGAGGTTAAGGCTGATGCTGATGACGAAAATGACATTTTTGCGTAATACGTGAGTGAAGTATTATAAAATATATTAATTACTTTTATGTTAGTGTTACATACCTCCGCCAACAACGGACATTTAACTACAAAATACGTAACAAGGTAGATAAAAATAGCCACGCCGACCGGAAAATAACGATAACTTTATTGAGTTTTAATTCTAAATGTATTTAAACATATAAGAGAAAATTGAGATAATTTTTTAAATGATGCTCTATTTCACAGTATTAGTAACCTTAAAGTATACGAGATCATTTTCCAGATTTTTCGTCCAATTTGAAATGGAGTAAGCCCTAGACGAACAGATATTTGATGTTCATGAAACATACCTTTTCGTACCTTTAGTATCAAAACTGATGAAGGCATCAGTTTTTTAAACAAAAACGGACTGCTTTATGCTGCCAATCCAGCAGATCGTAATAACACACATTCGATGATGTTACTCTTTTACAGGTTTAAAAAGAAAACCACAACGTAACAATATATTTAACATGAGCGTTTCCTTAGCTAGCTTATCACAAACCTACGCCTCGAGGATACTTGTGTTATTGAAACTGGTAATTCATCGTCAATTATGTGTTGCTCTTCAGTGCAAGCACTGTGCGCGTAATTTTTAGGCAAACAGATGGTAATGCTGAAACCATTTGAAGAGCACAACGGCTTGGTTAATAAATATTTAGTTGTCTGGTTCACAAGTGCAGCGAATGTTACCAAACCTGTATTTGCTGGAGAAATGTATAGAGAAGGATTCACCACGTTCAGGTTTCGATAATGACGTCAAGAGACATTCTTGAATTGGACGTTTTTACCCCAGAAAACGTGTATGACGGAAGACAGGTGACAATGAAGATGCAGAGATGACAGTTTTTGAAACTGCTGAAACTGCTGGCCAGCTCTCGCCAAACGAGAGGAAATTTCGATATAACACAAAGAAGTGTTATCTTAAATCATAGCTCCTTGGCCCCGGTGGAATGGCAGAGCGCTATAAGGGGCCTTGCTGCGGAACACATGGTTGCTCCCCGTTGGAGGTTCGTGTCCGCGCTCGAGAGTTGGTGTGTGTTGTGTGTGTGTGTGTGTGTGTGTGTGTGTGTTTGTGTGTTAGATTAGTTTCAATTAGTTACACCTAGGGACTGATAACCACAGTAGTTAAACCCCAAGGATTCACAAACTTTTGAATAGCTTCTTGGTGAAATAATAATAATAATAATAATAATAATAATAATAATCGTATGGCTCAGTGTCGCCGGCCGCGGTGGCCGAGGGGACTGAGGCGCTCCAGTCATGGTCTGCACGGCCACTACAGTCGGGGGTTGGAATCCCCCCTCGGGCATGGATATTTGTGCCGTCCTTAGTCTTAGGTAGTTCATAAGTAGTTTGTAAGCTTATGGACTGATGACCCCGTAGTTAAGTCCCATAAGTTCTACAAACATTTGAACATTTTTGGCTCAGTGTCCTCGTGCAAGTCTATCGGTTGGACTCCACTTCGGCCCCTTGTGTGTCCCAAAAATGTTCAAATCTTTGTAGAACTTATGGGACTTAACTACGGGGTCATCAGTCCCTAAGCTTACAAACTACTTATGAACTACCTAAGACTAAGGATGGCACAAATATCCATGTCCGAGGGGGGATTCGAACTCCCGACCGTAGTGGTGTGTGTCCCAAACCAACGCAAGTTATCCTGCTTAGATCGTTGAGAGGTGACAGACGACAGAGTCTCTAACTACCACGCAGGGAGGCCGAGTTGGATACCGGGCAGGGGACTGGGTGTTGTGTTGCCCTCATTATTATTTTCATCATCATCGACATGCAAGTCTCCGAAGTGGCGTCAAGTAAATCAAATGTTTGTTAAGCTTATGGGACTTAACTGCGGGGTTATCAGTCCCTACACTTACAAACTACTTATAAACTACCTTATACTAAAGACAACACAAACTTCCATGACCGAGGGGGGATTCCAACCCTCGAAGGGGAACGGCGTCACGTAGAAAGACTTGCACTATGCCGCCGAACAATCCCACGCAGGATCTCCCAGCCATACGATCATTTCATTTCTTGGTGAAACAATGTATATTGCAGTAATTACACAACAGACAAGTAGACTTTATTTCATAACCTTCATTGTTACTACACGACGTACATTGATCAGCCGGAACACTATGACCATATAGCAAATATCCGATATGCCCATCTCTGAAACGGTGACGCTTATTTGAATGGAAGCAACGTGGCTTCGAAGGCAGCTTGAAGAGGCTGGCAAACACATTTCCCTAATCTCAGAGGGAGGAGGGCGGGGGGGGGGGGGGAGATGATGAGCTTTGACCCCACGCCCTCTGTATTCGATGGAGTTCAGATCTGGCGGGTTGCCGGTCACATCAGTTCAATTCGCCACTGTCTTCTTCGTACCACCCCATCAACCCCCTGGCATTCAGACATGGTGTATTGTCTTGTTGAAATATGACACTGCTACTGGGAAACATGACGGTCATATGGATGTGAATGTGATTGCAATCGTGTACGATACTTCTTGGCCGGCATGATGCCTTTCACTAGCTCCACTGAACCCATGGATGCCCACTTCATTATCCTCAGAGCATAACTGAGCCGGCGCCAGCATTACATTCTAATGTTGGGGATTCACCGCCTGTCCTGCTCTACCACTCTTCCCAACCTACAATGTCCGACATTGTAATGAAGGGTTCGCAGTGGTTTCACCTTGATTTCGTCACTTGTTTAAGACACCCATCACAGTACTCCTAGAACACCCGGCAAATCGTGCAGTTTCCGATATGCTCGTGCCCAGCCTCCGTGCCATCACAATCTGGTTTTGGTTGATTCAGATATATCGGGCGACGGTGGTTCAAATCCACTTTCGGCATTCCAAATTTAGGTTTTCTCTGATTTCCCCAAATCATTCTAGGCAAAATCCGGGATGGTTCCCTTGAAAGCGCACGGCCGATTACCTTCCCCATCCCTACCCAAACAAACCGTACGTCAGCTCCGCCTCTAATGACAACACTTCCTCCCTGCAAGATAGATCGCACGCCTTTATCACACATATAGCACGCTCACTGATACTGCATTCACAATTCGTATGTCTGACTAGCAGCTATGCCACGCTTGGTAACGCTGTTATCACTTATCATTTATAGCGATAGTATGTAGGTGGTTATAATGTTCTGGTTTATCAGTCTAAATTTATTGGTAGTACGTCATTTCGTAGTACATATAATTAACCCAAAATGACAACTAACTCGAGATAAACATGTAAACTCGGTAAGTTGTTGAATCTTTACTTCAACTGTACAAGTGATCTCTGTTGATAATTGGAAACAAATTCACCTGGACTTACAAAATCGATAGTACAGGAATTATAATGTGATTAAATATACACTCCTGGAAACTGAATAAAGAACACCATGAACCCGTTAAACCAGCAGAGAGGAAATTTATTGACACATTCTGAAGAATGTATACAGCACACGATCACAAAGACAGCCGTACCACATGAGTACAGACATCAGAGCGTGCGCAATGTCGACGCTAGTACCTGTATAACCCCCCCCCCCCCCCCCGATTTTACAATAATGGGGACCATCTTAGAGGTGCGGAATGTAGTTTTGCGGGATGCAGTTTGCACCTGGTACCTCAGTTGGGACTGATTTCGTGCTGGACATGCAGACCATGCCAGATGACGATTTATCCGGTCCCAAACATGCTCACTGAGGGACAGATCTGCGAAGTGTACTGGCCAGAGTATTTGACGTATACCATGAAAAGCACGTTTGTTGTACGGGGCACATGTGGGCGTCCATTGTCCTGTTGGAAAGCATATCACCTTGCTCGTACACGAACGGTAGAAAGAAAGGTTGCATGATGGTTTCAGTGTACCATGCAATGTTCCCTCGACTATCACCAGAGGAAACAGACCAGTGTAGGATATGGCTCCCCACACCATGATGCACGATCATGCGTGCTATCAGGGCGGCTTCCCTTGACGCCTGCCTCGAGTGGTGTCACGGTAGGCGCTTATGGAAGGACGAATGGAGACGTGGCGGACGTGTCGTCTTCACTGATGAGCGTCATTTCTGCCTCGCTACCGATAATGATCGTACGCGTGTGAGGCGTCGTGCAGGGGAGCCCGAAAATTTCGAATGTATACAACAGAGGCACCTGGGGCCGACACCCAGCATCATGGTGTGGGAAACCATATCGTACACTGGCCGGTTTCCTCTGGTGATCGTCGAGGGAACACTGAACCAGTTTGGGATCAAATGATACGTCGTCTTGTGCGGTCTGCATGACAGGCACGAAATCTGTTCAAATGTTTGTAAAGCTAAGTGACCTAACTGCGTTGGTCATCAGTTCCTAGGCTTACAAACTACTTACACTATCTTAAAGAACTTATGCTAAGGACAACACAAACACCCATGCCCGAGAGAAACCCGAACCCCCGACGGCGTGCAACCGCGCGCTCCGCAGCTAGGCGCCTCAGAACGCTCGTCCACTCCACCGCGGCCTCGAAATCTGACCCAACTGAGGTACCAGTTGCAAACTGAATGGCAGGCCATTTCGCAAGACTACATTCGGCACCACTATGATCATATCCATGGGATAATTGCGGCTTATATTGCTTCAAAAGAGGTGTGTGATCGTGTGTTGTATACATCCTGTAGAATCTGTTAATAAAATTTACCATGCTGGGTCGACGAATTCATTGTGTATACTCAGCAATGTAATTCTACTGTGAGTGACCGAGGAGGTGGTCCAGTGGTAACACAATAGTCCCATTCTGGAGAAGGGCGTTTAAGCCCGCCTCCAGCCATCCTGACTTAGGTTTTCCCCTACATATGCCGTGATGGTTCCTTTTGAACGGGACGGCCGATTTCCTTCTCCTTCCTTAGAAAAAAATCAATCCGAGTGAGTGCTCCATTACTGACTATGATGTCGATCGGGCATTATAGCCTAAGCTTCTTTCCTCTTCTTCTACTATAATTTCATCATCATTATCTTCTTCTACGTAGGGATTGTAATATTGTCCAAATCGGGTGAAAGATATAAATAAATTTGTTTAGACGGAAATAAATCTGGCAAGGAAAGTACATGGGCTCGAATAAACATATCTGTATGAACGTTTGCTTACAGGATCTCTATGTACACCTCAATGTGCTGGTGGGCTCTGCAACCATGCTCTAGATAGCACTGTAGATGTAATTGTAGACGCCATACGTAATGCAGATATCTTAACTAATGTAATAATCATCGTACATGTTCTCTAGCGAATTGTCATCAAAAGCCGTGATGATAGTTGATAGTTGCAACTTTAACCTTCTTCCCGAAAGACTGTTGGTATTCACTGCCACTGCTTCCATCGCCTCTTCTTGCACTTTCCGTAGCACAACCGCTTGCAATGAGTTGTTCGTCATTATCTTCCCTATTATCATTAGTATGAGTTTGTAACAACAGTGTCTAACTTACGCTCATATTTCTGTACAATAACAGATACGAGAAAGCATGCAAATGATTCAGCTTCTACACTAATACCTTCTTCACGAAGAAGGGTTCTTCGTAACTTCATCTCAACTAATCGCAATACATTAGCAGGATTGATTAGCAATCGCCGCCCCATCTGACGCTTCACCAAACAAATAACATCACAAAACGCAACTTCGAAGGCACACTGCACCGTCCCTACTGGCGAACCGACAGGTCAAAGTGCAATGCTGCATGGCACACGCAGAGGCCTCTAACGGACGACTGCAAAGTTTTGCAAATGCGGGAGTATCACTAGTGCAATAAGGGATCTTTACATTATCTCTCATATGGTTTTGGTGTATATGTGTTTGTTAGAGACCAAGTACTTTCCTTGTGTGTCTAAATTTTTTAATTCACGAAGTTTGATCTTTTTCCCTCTATGTGTAGTTCTTCTAAAGTCTATTATGTATTTGTGGTCTTCCTTTACGCAAGCTCGGCAAAGGATTAATCTGGCTTCTATAAACTCCATTCTGTGGTGCTCTCTAAGTCTATTGAAGATTGACCTGCTGTTATATATAGCAACACCCTTTCAGTAGATCATCTTACAAACCCCATTTTTCGTGACTACTGATAACCTTTTGGGTTAAACATGTTGTTAGTGGGACACAAAAAGCACAGATAAACCCCTTTGCCCTTGAAATGTTCTCTTCCTATATGAAGTTTTAGCCATGCAAGTTAATGGCCTACACTGTGAATTTGGTTTGCTTCTTCACTTTTTTATTTGGAATTTGTGACAGTAATGTTGCAATAAATTTCATTATTTGCGTCTATTGTATTAGGTTTCTGGCCATAAAGTTCTTGAGACAGGGGGCTAGATAGAAAACGATCGATTTCGTGTTTGAATGATGGATGTTTGAAGGTTGTAGGATGTTGAAAGGATGCTGGGATGCTGCACCCAGCGGAGGTTCGACTACTCCCTCGGGCATGGGTCGTTGTGTGTGTGTTGTCCTTAGTGTAAGTTAGTTTAAGTAGTTTCGAAGTCTTGGGACTGATGACCGTAGCAGTTTGGTCCAATAGGTTCACAACCGTTTGGACATTTGATGCTAGTATGAAGTTTAGGTGTAGGGGTTTGTCGAAAAATTTTAAATCTATGGTTGCTCTTTTCAATTCGTATACCGACAACTAGGAAATTAATGTTGGAACTCTGGCCTTGTCACGGTGTATTCTTCACAGACAGAATAATATGACAGTGATTTTCAACATCGTTTCGAATTATAAAAGTCGGTTCTCCAGCAAAATAATAACTTTTTGGAGAAAATATTGTTTGATGATGTGGCCACGTTCACAAATCACAGGCATCCCAATTTAGGAAACACACACACACACACTCTCTCACACACACAAAACCCATATTGCTTGCGTCAGGTACGCACCAATGACAGCAGCGAGTGGAAATGTGGCTGGGTATAATCGAACAGCATGTGATCGGCCGTCGAAACTCGTTAAATGATGTGTTTCTAACATGATGGATGTCCTGCCCATAATTCTTCATTAGTAAGGACACAAAATCGCTAATTTCGAAACCGGTGAGGAGGAAGAGGCAGTCCTGTTCAGAAGTATTCAACATGCTCTCTTGACTGGAGATTCTTAAACTCTTGGTTCTCACAAAGCATTTGCTCTACAGAAGCGGTCTAACGATATGAAGAAAGGAGAGGACAAATTACTGCGAACTGTAAACCGACCACACCAGTTATATTTACGCAGCCAACTCACCAGTAATACATATAGTGACAATGTGTCGCGATACAGTTCACACGTGGATCACACGTTTCGTCTATTTCAGGTATTATTTTAAAGTAGGATTTTACCTGTGTGTACGCAGTTATGAAAAGCGAATGGAAGATATAGTTTAATCTTCATTTAAAATATGAAATATTCTTTTGAAATTCAAAATATTTAAACATTAACAAATATTTGTTTGCGATTATAAGATGTTTTCATGGATATATGGCAATTTATAGACAATTGTGGCAGTTAAAAATCTTCATCGTCTTATATTAAAGATCGATTAATGAATTTTCATTGAGATAACATTTATGTATATTATTCGTACAATTACTTAACCGGTCGGAGAAAGTTTTTTTAGTGTTGTAAATTTTCGAATGGCGTGGCACTGAACATATTTCTTACTGTTAGTCTTAGTGAAAACAGGCTACATATTAGAAGTCGTCAAACGCGGCCTGGCTCCCGCTCGTTCCCGCCAGCGTGAGCGGCCAGCGAGACCGCCGCACCCGGGAGCCGGCAGAACCGATAACACAGTCTCGGGAGCGAGAAGACTCGGTACTCCCGGCTGGCATGTGGAACAGCCGGCAGCAGTGCGCATGCGCACGGCCAGCCCTCCTCACGACGCCGTTAATTATTGCGCCCGTCCGGCACACGTCGCGCCGAGCCGAGCCGGAATGTGCCGAGCTCGAAAAGAAGAGGGAAAAGAGAGGGAAAATCAACTTTTTCGATTTTCAAGTTGTAAAAACTTTTCACGGTGTATAAGACCACGCCGCATCGTTTTAACAACTCATTTCTTCCTTACAAGCTTTGCCTTGCCTGTAAAAAGTCTGCTTTTCATTCCGCACGAATTTCTAGTTTCGTATAGCTCCTCACTCGATTTTGATGAAAGTATTCGGTTAAAAAATCTGATTTTTGGACACAGTGTAGTACAACATCTTAGCATTCCAATAAAACATTCACCTTTTCGAAATTCGTAACAATCGTTTTCAAATGATGCTTTTTGTCAGGTATGCGCACTTGATATTCAAATCGTGTATTGAGAAAGTTCGATAGCGGGCAGGTTACTGTTCTATGTATTTTAGACCATACATTACAGCGAGTGAAATGTAGCTAAAAGAACAGAAAAGTTTTTGAAATGGTAGTCGCACTGATATCTATCTCCTTTCACAAGTAATTGCGAGTTATCTGAGCGGCATCATGCCGCGACCGCAAGCCTACGAACTCGGCGTGTGTTGAGCGTGGCGTAAAGCACTGCAGTGCTGAAAATATTATTTGCTGTCCACGTATTTGGTCCCTCGTGATGTATTAATAATGCATAACCAGAAAATAGCTATACCCTAATTTTTCTTGGGTTGCGACCGATTACAATGGATAATGATCTGCTATGGTTTTATGTAAGGTAATACGTCACTTAAGAGGTATACAAGTAGTTTGTTGTCCACATCGTACAATTGATGGAATACATATTTCTTGTTTCGAACTAAAAGAGAAGAAACAATGTAAACTGGGAATTTGCTGTTGATGGACTGAAATAAAACTTCTGAAATTCTACTCAATGATTCTCTAGTTGAGGATGATAAACGGAAGAAGCCCAAAAAGATATATTTATTGATGCATCTTCACCTAAGATTACACTATTTAGGCTTCTCTTAATTTTCGCTTTTGTAATTCTCGAAAAATGTTATACCACAAGGTGAAACAATTTGTATACAGTGTCTCACACAAAAGCGCTATCCCTCAGACGAAGACTAAAATAGAAGTAAAGAACAGTAAAATTAAACACATTTAGTAACGCTCTGATAAGGGATGCTGCATCTTATGGCCATGGGGGTACGTCAGGTGTGCCGGTTTTATGTAGGACACGCTGTACTGTGTTTCAGCTCATCTCCACTTTCAAAGAACTCTACATGGTTCTCAGAATTTTTATTTATTTTGTTAGGAAGCTGTCTGATGGGAACTGCTTTTCTATGAACATTTCCTGAATCTCACAATATTCTTTGTCTCCATTGTACTTTCATATCGATTTTTCTACTTTAAATTAAAAGTAGGCCACTGTACGTAATAAAAGCTAAATTCTGGTTGGAAAGTACCCAGATAAGAGTTTACTGTTATAAAGTAAAAGTAAAGTAAAGTTAGCAAAAGGTCCGTGTGAGCTACCGGCTACTTCCTGCTGCAATAGCTTGTTCCCTTCCCAAATTGAGAACTGACTTGGTTCAAATTACTCTAATAACAGGTAGTTAACGATAAAGTGGCCAATATACGTAGCAGCTCACACGAAATTACGCACAGGCATTAACAAACAAGCCACCACAATTAAAGTTATTTCATAAAGGTGGCTAAAGAAAAACATTTATGGTGCAACGGAACTTAAACATAAAAAATTGAATCTGAACTTGTTCTCAGCACTGGTGAAAAACAATATTAAAGGAAAAGGGAGAAGGTGATCGAAAACTGCAATTTGTAGTGAAGTCTTACTTATACTGAACTGAACTTGCTTATTCAGGTCGAGCGCAAGCAAAATGGGGAACCAATTTTGTTAATACAATAAAAATGCATCCCCTACATGAGCTAACACTGCCGATACCCAGCATTGAATTTAACATAAATTACACAGAACGTAACGCTACATTGGGAGGATTTACAAACAACAATCACTCGCTCACACACACGCAATGCAACAGCGAAATTCAGCAAACCCGGAGGTACCACACAACACAATATACAATAAAACTGCGAAGATGTCTCTGGTCTGTCGTTCCTGATTTGAAATGAGATGGTGCGTGAGTATAACAAAGTTGCATTTTGATTAGACGCGAGCAAACACGCTAACGGCGACACACGGCTACGTTGCATGATCTCACTCCACTGAAGGTGAAGTGGTTAAAAATCGGATTCATTACACAAATCACGGCGGACTCTTAAGTTGAAATCTGAGAAACAACTGCCTAGGCACTGCTTTTATAAGTGGCGTGAATTCAGGTGACTAGCTGCAAACTCCTGAAGTCGGAGTTCGGACCCACATGGTTCCAAAAACCGATAAAAATCTATAAATTCAAGTTCCGAAAAATAAAGAAAATTAACTACGGCATGCAACCCCTAGAACTGCGCAGAATTTCATAAGGAAGTTACTGAAATGCAGCAACATGCGATTGATAGCGTTCACAGTGACGGAAAAGTCCAGTGTCAAAACCAGGAAAAGTGAAATAATTAAAAAGTCGGAAAAATAAAAATAAAAACTACGGCATGAAACCCATAGAAATGTTTAAAATTTAATAAGCAAGCTATTGAAGGATGTTATACAAGGCTAGGCTCGGAGAGAATTACTGACAAAGACTGAGTGCATACTACAATTTCAGAGAAGAAAAAGCAAATAAAAAAAAAAATAAAAAAAAATAGGCGGGCAGAAAAGATCGCGAAATGTTAGTGGAAATCAGGATACACGGATATTATCTTGCCTGATGGGCATGAAACAAACAATAGTGGAAGCTGAAGGCTTTGTTCTAAGAACCGACCATGCGGAACACATATCACTCACAGAAGGAAATGATAAGAAACATTTTACATGCTCTGTACAAAAATGAACATATCGTATGTTAGAAACTGGGCCCCACAAAGCTAGAATGAATTTACACAGAGTTTGTACATCGCCACATAATCACAAAAGGTTTGAATATACCAGGTCGTTATCAAACTGCAACTAGTAACACATACACCACGTTTATCTGTTGGAAATCACTGGATTGAAAAACTAGAAAACATTTCTGCACACGATCAGAAGGAGTATTCCAAAAAATGCATCTAAGTCCAAGAGTCTAAGTTCAACATGTTAGACAACGAATCGCTACCATCTCCGCAGACACAAAAGCAGAACCAACCTTACCTCTCCACGATCCCAGCACAAGGTGAAGACTGAGCGGCCACGAGGCAGGTAAGCTACAGGAAACTGGGCAAAGCCCAACGGTGGGGGTGAGAGAAGATCGTGAGACATGCCCTGGAGAGGGCTCGTCGACTGACTTGTAACCAAAGGGTGTAGAAACCTTCTTGGTCGAATCAGCAGCAGGGGTTGGTAACAACTAACTATCGACTCTGAGCCAGAGAGAACCATGCAAAGCGAGCTATTACCACCCACATTCAGACTGCCATTAGATTCTTTCACATCCACTTACAAGTAAAACAAGTACACTCACAGGGACAGTGGCGTAATGGAGAAGCCATACGTATTGCCACATTCATAACCACAATAATAAATTATTAAAATAACAAAATCCTAGCAATAAAAATGCTTTTCCTCATGCCTCAAAAAGAATGAGGTTCTAGTTTTAACAAAATGCTAATCTAGTGACATCAAATTACAATATTATAAAAAATATATGGAAGACGACAGACGGTCGTCTTTCAAAATGAAAGGAAAATGCGCAGATTTAGTTTAGCCTCAGACACTGCAGATCAGTAAATGACGAGAAGCAGGTGTCATTTGCTTCATGCTGAGATTTGTTTTTTCGTTCTTAGTGGGCTTGTGGCCAGTAACAAGGGATTGTCACCCACTGTCAGTGGAAGATCGAAGGAAACACAGGTGTGACCAGTACTTGTTCACTGCCATCTACTTTGAGCCAGCTAACTGTTAATTTTATTACTATTGTTTGCACACTGTAGTTACTTATATAATTATAAACACATTAGAAATATGGACCCATCCCATTAATATCGACTAACATTTAGGAGAGTTTTTCCTTATGTGAAAAAATAAACATTTCTGAATTTTTTAAATTCGTATTACAGAATTAATAGTAATACAAAAAATAAACATATTTTCATAAGTGTAATTGAAAAAAAAAAATCATGCAGAGAAGCTTGTGCTGATGCAGGCTGGAGACTTGTGTTACTTGTGCTGCAAAAACAACACCATACCCCAATCGGTTCGTGCCGGCGCCGACTCGTGCCGGGAATATTAAAGACATCGAATGTTAACTCTCCTAAATGTTAGTCTATATTGATGGGATGAGTGCATTACCACCTATTTCTTATGTTTATAAAATTCGACGGTTCACTACAGTGTAAGAACAATAGTAATAAAACTAGGCGACCTGTGCAAATACTTTGCAGCATTAGTGGCCAGTCATGTGAGATGGAAATAAGTAAAATGAAATATTTATCATTTTAAAATATTTTATTATAGATAGTAACAATATACAGAATATTATATTAGCTTGTGTTTCCTTAAATTCATATCAAAACACTTGTTTGAAATCAATTATGATTACAAAATAGATTATTTTAATATATAAGAAAGATAGAGGATCCGTGTGAATAAGACCCATGCGAATACTTCACACCGTTAGTGGAATGACTAAAACGTTGGGAAAAAACATCCGTGCAAGTATATAAAAAGCGCAAATGAAAGATCTTGATCCGGTGAGTGTTGTTAGGTCAAAGAGAACTGTGTACTTTATTTAGAACCGAAGATATCGTAAAGCAAACCGATTAAAATATTCAATGCAAGGACAGAAGAATACTGCGTTTGAATAAAAGTAAAGGAAGGAGAGACTGAGACTGATACTTGATGACAAATCTGCGAATAAATACCTTTCGTTTAAAGCGAAAATGAAGGAAATGGGTCGGATACAACGGCCTGACCGAATGACTTCAGTTTACAGCCAAGACATCCCCATAAGACATATACAGAAGGGAATCCCGTTTGAGTGTGGAAAAAGGAAGACAAGAGTTATGTAAATTGCGGTACTTGATGAGAAATTTGTGGATGAATACCTTTAGTTTTACACAAAAATGAAGGAAATCGGTCCGGTAGTTTGGTCTGTCCGACTGACTTTAGTTTTCGTAGATTCTTGTAATATACGATATAACAAAATCAATGAACTGTTAGCTGGCTTGTTGAAGTGGCCACCAATCGATCTTCTGCTGACAGTGGGTTGGGATTCCTTATTGCTAAGGACAAGCTCCCTCCTTCACTCGGAAAAAAAAGTGACAGACGCTTCTCATCCTTTACTGACCTGTCCTGTAGTGTCTGAGGCCAAAGTAAACGAGCGTATGTTGAAAATTCGAAAGTACCATCTTGCAGACAAAGAAAATTGTCTTCAAATGATACAGCAAAATGTTCGTAGAAACGTTGTTCGTCTCAGACAGAAAGCAACTCAGTTCATTCTTACTTTAATAAGAGACGTGAAAGTACCGAATATGTCGGACACACTGTATACGATTATTTTCACCTTGTGGTAACACATTTTCCGAAAGCAGTTTACATTACTTTGTTCTTCTCTTCTAGTTCCAAACCCGAAATATATATTCCATGAATTGTATTATGTGGAGAAAAACCAGATGTATGCCTCTCAAAGTCAAGTATGATCTGCTTTAAAACCGTAGCAGATAGTTGTTGATTGTAATCGGTTGCCACTGAATAAAAATTAGTTCATTATTGTTCTCTGATTATAGATCATTAACACATCACGAGGGACCGACAAACGTAGCCAGCAATTCAGATCTTTCGGCACTGCAGTGCTTCACGCTACGCTCAACACAGGCTGAGTTTGTAAGCTTGTGATCGCGGCCCGATGCCGCTAGGATAACTCGCAATTACTTGTGAAAGAAGGTAGATATCAGTGCGATTACCATTTCAAAAACTTTTTTGGTCTTTTAGCTCCATTTCACTCGCTGTAATATATGGTCTAAAAATCATAGAACAGTAACCTACCCGCTATCTAACTTTTTCAATACACGATTTGTAAATCAAGTGCATATACTTGACAAATAGCGTCATTTGAAAACGACTGTTAGGAATTACGAAAAGGTGAATGTTTTATTCGAAAACTAAGATGTTTTACTATAATGTGTCCAAAAATCAGATTTTTTAACCGCATACTTTCATCGAAATCGAGTGAGGAGCGTTACGGAACTAAAAACTTGTGCGGAATGAAAAATAGCCTTTTAATTTTTTCACAGACAAGGAAAAGCTAGTAAGGAAGAACTAATTTCATAAAACGATGTAGCGTGGCCGTGTATACCATCACCAATTTTAACAACGTGAAAATCGAAAAGTGTATTTTCCCCCTTTTTTCGTCTCGGGTACGTCCGGGGCACAGTGTGAACACGCAGCCGGCGGCGTGCGCCGACTAGGCCGATGCGGCTCAGCCAAGCTCAGCTCGTCCCGGCGGGCGCGACGTGAACCCGGGAGTATCGTGACTCGTCCTTTCCGAAACGTCTCGCACTCGCAAGTGTGACGTCATCGCTCCCCCTCTACCAACCCTTTACCCGCCGTCAGCCGTCGAGAGCGACGCGCGAGCACTGCGGGAACCGAGCGGGAGTGGCGGCCGTTTTGACCGGCTCTACTACATATGTCTTTAAATAGTTCTTAGTGATTTGAGGTGAAAATTTTAGGCACCTCATCCGCTATAATTACGGTGATTGATTGAACTTGAGGCATTAAAATATCGTGAGGGCTGCGTATTCCTCAAGCAAGGAATAGAAACATATATTCGCATAGATGATAGTGGCCTTCATAATAGCGCACACATTTTCTTTTAATTACAACTGTTGGTAAAACGTAGGACAATTTTTTTAATATGGTGGTTTTTGTATATTAGTATTCTCCAAGAAAAATTAATATTTTTGTACCAAAATAGTATTTGTTTTTATTTTGCAGAGAACTGTTTCAAGTAGCGACCCTCGAAAAAAGAATAAATCTAACACATGTTCGAAGTGATGATATACAATCTCGCTTCTTCGGAAGTATTTCTGTGACTTCACCTCCTTTCTTTGACTAACCATCTGCTCTCTTCCTCTCTCTTTGTGAAGCCGTGTTCGTCCGCTTGCTTGCCGCCGGGAAAGCATTCTGATACCGTCAAAACCACTTAAGGGAAAAGGCCGCTGCGCTCTCGTGTGGCGCCACGCGGAGCAGATCAGGCTGCGATATTGTAGCTAAGTGGCCATCGACTACGGCATAGTGGGCTAGAGCTAGGTGCAAATCGAGACGAGCTAGCAGCGTGGGAAAGATAACGAAAAGTGTGGGCAGTAATATTACTCCTTGTCTGAACACTGTAGTTTTACTACCGAAATTTGTCATTGATTAGTGTTCCGTTTTTCCCCATGTAAGCTCTCTTTTTTTTCATTACTGTATTAAATTTTTGAGTTATTTATATCTGTATAGTTGTGTTGCTTTGTCTCGTTATTGTTTTCCTTTTGTTAGGACCAATGCGTAAGCAGTGAATAGTTGACACATTAGCCACTGTAAATATATCTTCCGTCTCAACAATATCTTGACCTTAATATGGAGCAGATGATTCATTGCGAGGTTAGTGAAATAAAAATGAAAAAGGAACTAAGATTAAGGTTTAACGATCAAGTACCACATTGTCATTTAGATCCGGAGTTCTAGCTCTGATTGTTTTGTAAGGATGGGGTAGGAAACGTGCCGGCCGCGGTGGCCGAGAAGACTAAGGCGCTCCAGTCACGGTCTGCACGGCCACTACGGTCGGGGGTTCGAATCCCCCCTCGGGCATAGATATTTGTGCCGTCCTAGTTCGTAAGTAGTTCATAAGTAGTTTGTAAGTTTAGGGACTGATAACCCCGTAGTTAAGTCCCATAGACTATACAAACATTTGAACATTTTTTTTGTGTAGGAAACGTGCCGTGCACTTTCAAACGACGATCCTAGAATTTAACGGGGGTGATTTAGGGAAATGACGGAAAACCTAAATCTGGATGGCCGGAGGTGGTTTTGAACCACCATTCTCCGAAATGTGAATCCAATTTTATAACATATTGTGTTCAAGAAACAAAGCAGAACATTTTAAATATACAATGAAACTAGATCAAAAATATAATAGGTAAATGGATGCAACATTTTATAATTCCCTATACAAAGAAAATTTATCATTTTATTTTTAAGCAATTAGTAAATCCGTAGATAACTGTCAAAAATGTCACAGTTGTTGTTAAGGATGACACGACGGCCGGTCGGTACCCGTTGTCCCTCTAGCTTATTTGACGGAGTTTAGTTTTTATTGAAATTACTACTAATGAGTTTCTAAATCATTTTGCTCTTTGGTCCGACTTACGAATAAAGGTAACATTTACAGCTTAAATTTGTTATTAACCGGTAGCTTACGACGTTTTTATTTTTTGTCTCTTCTCAGAATCTTTAGAATCAGTTAATCGGATATTTACAGGAAAATGAGGTTGTAAATCCAAATATAGGTAGTAATTTGTTAATAAAAGTTGTTAAATAAAGCTTAATTTTAGAAATACAATGAAAAATATTTTCAGGCTTCATCTCCTAACTTAAACATACTGCCACTTTCTGTTCATTTGCAATCATATTTTCGTTTTACATCCATTTAAGTCAATGTCATGCTGTATGATCCCATATACCTCAGACAACTTCCTTCTAATCACGCAGAAGTAATATCCCAAATCAACTTCACTTATCATTGTAGTAGTTTCAA
The DNA here is from genome assembly GCA_026315105.1 of Locusta migratoria. NCBI lineage: Eukaryota > Metazoa > Arthropoda > Insecta > Orthoptera > Acrididae > Locusta > Locusta migratoria. The sequence continues at coordinate 459,123,527 of CM048755.1, forward strand.
ATCGTTCTCAAATTTTCCTCTCAGTATAATACATTTTTATTTGTTAAATAATTAAAATATTAGAGTCTAGATCGCTTAATTATTCAATATTTTAAGATCGCTGTTTCCAAAAATGCTTTCAAAAACGAATATTTAAATGGTAATTTAAATTTTAGTTTCACTAACAAATAAATCAACATCTCGTCTTTAAAATAAATATGAAATATAACGACTGTTATGACCACGTCATTCCTGATGCGCAAGTACGGAATTTGCTGCGCGAAGCCGCGGCGAGGTGACCATACATTACAACTTTGATTATTTTAAGTAGTGAAGTACACAACAATGAAACAAACGGTTCAATCGCTAATTACAAAATACTGTAAAATCGTATAACATCTCTCTGACCATATTCATAGTGAAATAATGATTAAAAACTGATATGACAAGTTGATAACACACTCAGAGGTGTACGTGTAACACTGTTCGGTTCCAGAGTGCGTCGTAAAGGTGTCATCAAACTCGGGAAACGTTGCGTAGCCTACCATTTAGAACTAGATGGATGTGAGAACAGTTGGCCGTCCTGATCGCCTGCATGTTAACTGCATGTACCGCGCTACAACTCATTATGTCCACTTGTGAACTGCGGATCGAGCCGGAGTATTCACTTATCGACTGATGCGATAATTGCCGCGCGACTCTGTCGAAACACTTCGCTAAACACGTCGTGATCCCCAAGCACACGTAAAACACGGAACGTACGACGATTGACGATGTGAACTACGTCCTTATATTCATAACAACTACCAGTTTTAAGGCATTGACTGAGAAAGTATTTAATACAATTATTGAGGAGAATTTGCCTGAGAGCCGCGGTGGAGTGGCCGATCGGTCTAAGGCGCCTCGCTCCGGAGCGCGCGTTTACTCGCCGTCGGAGGTTCGCGTCCTCCCTGGGGCATGGGTACGTGTGTTTGTCCTTAGGTTAGTTTGCCTTCGTTTAAGTAGTTTGTAAGCCACGGACTGATGACCACGCTGTTTGGTCCGATAGATTTACAAACATTTGAAAATTTTTTTGCCTGAGATTTTGTTAAAAGTGTTAGTATTAAGTGTTTTCCCCGAGACTGAAGAAAAAGAAATCAGGTGATTACACGAAGAACCGCATGGCAGTGACGACGACGACGGCGACGACGTAGACTGACTTTTGACAATAGATCTATGTTTGTCAATGGTCTGTTTATTTATCGATGTTTTAGTGCCTAATTGTAATGTTAATCAGACGAATAATCATTTTGGTCGCGAATATAGCAATCAACCAACCTCCTGGTGTGTAACTGGGTAATGCTTAGTGGTAACTCACAAGTCCCCAGTTTACACACGTCAGCAGTGCAGATACACTGATCAGCCAGAACATTATGAACAAATACATAACAGCTAGTATGCACCCATTTGGCACGAAAAACAGCGGTAACGCGTCTTGTGAGGTCTGGTAGAGCGCTGGAGAGAGTTGGCACCATGTATGCACACACGTCACCAAATTCGCGTAAACTCCGCGGATGGGCTGATGAGTTCCGACGCCATATTCAAACCACATTGCAGATGTGTTGGATCGGGTTCAGATGTAGCGAGTTTGATGGCAGAGCCATGCAGATGAGCTGACCCGCTGTTGGCGGTCAGCCCGCCGCGTGCTCTGCTCTCTCACGGCAGAGAGCTTACAAACTACTTAACCTAAGGTAAACTAAACTAAGGACAACACAAACACCCATGTCCGAGGAGGGATTCATACCCCCGACGGCGGACGGCCGCGCACCTCAACACGGCGCTCCAGTACGCGCGGCTAATCCACCGCGGCTAAGAGTAATCATCAGACCATGTAACGCTCTGACACTTCGCCGTGTCCGCTGACGATTGTCACGTGCCCATTTCAGTCGTTGTTTCCGAGAGCATGGTCTTAACATTGGCACATGCCTGTGTTGTGGACTGCGGAGGTCCATCATTAGGAGTGTTCGGTGCACTGTGTTCTCAGGCACGCTTGTACTTGGTTGGTATGGGGGGTTTTAGGGGGACTAAACTACTATGGCCATCAGTCCCCCATTTCATAGCTAGGCGACACGCAGAAAAACATAGTCGTCTATAAATGCGCCTGAGCTAAATTTAAAATAGCGCAGAATAAAAGAACACACTGTCAATGGAATTTTGACAGAGTCAACAAGAGACGATGCTAAAGACGCCAGACACACAGTAACAGACACGAGATAAAAAATGAAAAAGCCAGAATGTGATTGACCGACCATGAGTATAAAAGAGGAAAAGCCAACCACATAGCGTACACAAGAAAAGCTGTAGTCGAAAGACGCGTCAAGTGGAACATGGATAATGATCTAAAAGACCAACCAGAGGACTTATAGCAACTGGTAAATCCCCCACGCACGAAGAAATCGTAAAACCATGTTATCCACAGAGGCATTGTCGCTGAGCACCAACAAAGAGTGTTCGGAAGGTTAAAAGAATGCCGTAGTGGAGCTAAAATGGGACACTGAAGTACGAATTGAACCACTTTCAACGTACAACGTAGCACCACGTTGGCACATGCGCGGGTCGTCTCGACGGAGGAGGTGACCATGCGTCAGACGGGTGTGACCAATGCGGAGACGGCAGAGGGCCACGGAGTCCCTACGGGATCCCAGCTGCGAGGACTTCCAGACAGATGTTGTGTCCTTGATCGTCCGCAGCTTATTGGGCACGTCCAGAGCAGACCATTAAGAGCGTTCCACAGTTCTCGTATTTTATTGCGAAGCAGCGGGCGGAAGTCTGCTTCTGAGAGGCCAATCGCCAGAGGGCGGCGAGTTGTAGCCTGTTTGGCTAGTTGGTCGACGCTCTCGTTGCCCGGAATGCCTACATGGCCCGGGGTCCAAATGAATGTCACAGAGCGACCGCTGGCCGCGATGGCCGAGGGGATTGAGGCGCTCCAGTCACGGTCTGCACGGCCACTGCGGTCGGGGGTTCGAATCCCCCCTCGGGCATGGATTTTTGTGCTGTCCTTAGTCTTAGCTAGTTCATAAGTAGTTTGTAAGCTTAGGGACTGATGACCCCGTAGTTAAGTCCCATAAGTTCTACAAACATTTGAACATTTTGAACAGAGCGACCAGAGTCATCAAGAGCCAGTATCGACTCCTGAATGGCCCTGACCAATGTATGACGGGGATAACACTGATCAAGGGCCTGCAAACCGCTCAGCACGTCGCTGCATATCAGGAAGGAGGTCCCGTGGCATGTTCGGATGTGTTTAAGGGCACGGTATATAGCCACCAGTTCTGCAGTGAAGACACTGCTGCCGGGTGGCAAAGAGCGTTGCTCAACATAAGCGCCATGCATGTAGGCATATCCAGTACGGTCGCCATCCAAAGAACCGTCTGTATAAATGACCTTGAAGTTATGGAACTCACGAAGCAGGCAGAAACTGTTGCTGTAGGACCAGAGGAAAGGCGGAGGTCTTCGGCTCACGGGAAAGATCCAACCGAATTCGCGGTCGAGGAATGGTCCAGGGAGGAGCATGGGAATTGGAGCGGAATGGGGGGTTAATAGGGAAGGAGTCAAGGGTCGATAAAAGCGAGTGGACCCGTGCTGCTATTGGGAGTCCTGACCGGGGTCACCTCTGCGGAAAACGATGGACCTCCCCTGGGAAGAGGAGTTTATTATTTGGATGCTGAGGGGTACAGTGGACTCTGGCAGCATACTGGGCGAGTAGTTGTTGACGCCGGTATCGCAATGGGGCGACTCCAGCCTCTGCCAGAAGACTCGTGACAGGGCTCGTACGATAGGCACCAGTGGCCAGACGGATGCCGTTATGGTGCACTGACTCGAGAACTCTCACTGCAGATGGGGAGGCTGAGCCATAGACCTGGCTCCCATAGTCCAGACCTGGCTGCACCAGAGCGTTATACAGCCGGAGGAGGATAGGGCGTGCTGCCCCCCATACAGTATGGCTGAGGCAACGAAGGACGTCCAGATGTCGTGAGCACCGTTCTTTAAGCTGGTGCAGATGAGGGAGTCATGTCAAACGCGAGTCAAAAATGAGACCCAGGACGCGGTGTGTGTCCACAACCTGAAGGCACTCACCATCAAGGTAGAGCTCCGAATGCGGATGTACCGTCCATTGGTGACAAAAGTGCATCACCCTAGTTTTCGCAGGGGAAAATTGAAAACCATGGGCAGAAGCCCAATGCTGCGCCCGATGAATGGCTGCCCTGCAGTCGTCGTTCAGCTACACTTGTACTAACGGTAGAATAGTACAGGTAAAATTCGTCCGCATAGAGAGAGCAGGAAACTGATGGCCCCACTGCACCCACTAGGCCATTAATGGCTACCGAGAAGAGGGGTACACTTAGGCAGACCCTTGTGGTACCCCATTCTCTTGGATATGGGGGGAACTGAAGGAGGTGCCAACGCAAACTCTGAAGCGGCGCGAAAGTAAAAAATTCTGAATTAAATGGGAGGGAGCCTTGGAGGCCCATCCATGTGATGACACCATGCCATGTCATATGCTTTCCGAGGTCGAAAAAGATGGCGACGAGGTGGTGAAGTCGGGCGAAAGCGGTTCGGATCGCCGACTCCAAAGAGAGGAGGTTGTCAATGACAGAACGACCCTGCCGGAAAGCACCTTGTTGTGGGGCGAGCAGACCACAATACTCGAGAACCCACAGCAGTCGCCAGCTCACCAAACGTTCAAAAAGCTTACAAAGAACGTTAGTGATGCTTATAGGACTGTAACTATCAACGTGCAATGGATCTGCACCTGGTTTCAACAAAGGGATAACGATACTCTCCTGCCATTGGGATGGGCATGCTCCCTCGATCCAGAGACGATTGAAGAAATCCAAAAGATGGCATTGCAAGTTTGCAGAAAGATGTTTTAGCATTTGTCAGTGGATTCGGTCCGGTCCTGGAAATGTATTGGGGCAACTGGCAAGAATACTTTGAAATTCCCACTCGGTAAATGGCGCATTGCACAGCTCCTGGCGGTTTGTGCAAAATACCAACTGCTTGCGCTCAACCCGCTCTTTCAAGGTACAAAAACCTTGCGTGTAGGCAGTTGATGCTGAATTGAGAGCAAAGTGCGCTGCGAAAATCTTGGCAATGATGGTCGGGTTGGTATGGATAGTACCATGGATAGAGAGACGCGAGACCTCCGCTGGTGGTTGGTAGCCTGATATGCGACGAATCTTTGTCTAGATCTAGGTAGAACAGACACGGGATCCAATTGTGGAAACGTATTCTTCCCAGCATGCCTGCCTGCGCTGCCGGATGAGCCAGTGCGTCTGGGCCCGAAGACACTTAAATGCAACCAGGTGGTCAAGGGTGGGGTGGCGCCGGTACTACTGCAGAGCCCTGCGGCGATTGCGAATATTTGCTGCTATCTCCGGTGACCACCAGGGCACTGGTCTTTGCTGGGGTAAGGCAGAAGAAGATGGTATTGTGGACTCAGCAGCAGAAACGACAACGGAAATAATATGGTCTACTGCTATTGTCGTGTCAGCAGGGAGAGGGGTATCCAACATTGCAGTTGAAGTGTATGCTACCCAGTTGGCCGTGTGGAAGGACCAGCAGGGTAGCCGTGCATGGCGTTGGTGGTGGGGAAGCGAAAGGAAGATGGGAAAGTGGTCGCTTCCACAAAGGTCGTCATGGACACACCAGTTAAAGAGCGGACGTATGCCTGGACTACACACAGAAAGGTCTATGGCGGAAAAGGTGCCATGGGCCACCCTAAAATGGGTAGGGGCCCCTGTATTAAGAATACAAATGTCAAGCTGGTTAAGTAGCAGTTCAATGTCTCGACCACGTCCTGTAGTCACGTTGCTCCCCCACATGGGGTGGTGAGCGTAAAACTCTCCTAAAAGAAGAAATGGCGAAGGAAGTTGAGCGATTAGGGCTGCTAGGTCGGCTGGTGCCACATCTGCATCAGGAGGGAGATAAGCGGAACAGATGGTAATGTCCCGTGATGCTCCAACCCTGACAGCGACAGCCTCCAGGGGTGTTTGAAGTGGCACTGGGAAACTGTAGACAGAGGTATGTACATATAGACATACCCCGCCCGACACCCTATTGTAAACTATGCGGTTATGGAAGTACCCCCGGTAGCCCCAAAGGGTGGGGGTCCGATAACCAGGAAACCAGGATTTCTGGGGAGCAACACGAAGAGTTGGAAAGAAGCTCAACAGCCGACGCAATTCAGCCAAGTGGCAGAGAAAACCTCCACAATTCCATTGGAGGATACGACTGTCTCCTGATTGACGGTGCATGAAGACGACGAAGATGGAAGAGGGATGGCATGAGCACTCATCTCTGGCTGTGAAGTCTGATCCTCCGTGTCCATGGCATCCCCGAGATCGGCGAAGGCCAAATCTTCAGGCGTCGCGAGAAGGATGACCTCATCCTCAGGCACATCAGGTGCAAGGGCTAGGGGCACTGAGGCCACCAGTGTCTCCTTGCGCTTTACGGTCTTATCTTTCTTTTCTTTCTTGTCTTCCCATCGTTCCTTGGGCCTACCGGAGGAGGGGTGTTTCTCTGGCAGGGCTTGAGGAGTGTGGGAAGACTGAAGAGCCAAATGGCTTTCTGGCCGAGGGTCCGTCAGCCACTGGCTAGTGTCTGATTTGTTGGGTGACATCGTTGGAAGGGGGGAACAGGTTCCCTTCCCAGAAGAAGCCAGAGAAGGAGAACCCTTTTATTGACGACACCACATTACTCCTGGAACAGCCGACAATTCTTGCAGATTCTGAGATACTCGTGCCGAGTTTTCAGGTCATCGTAACTACCTTCTGTCAGACTCGTACAGATATCGCGCCTTCCCGATTCCACATAGGCACAGCACGGCCACCGATACTGCATGCAACATACGTAAGTCCGGCAAGCAGTCGTATCACGTCAGTTGACGCTTCTCTCCCCTGGTCTGGTTTATATCGATAGTAGACAGGTGCTCATAATGTTCTGACTTTCTGTATAATTAAGGAGCTCGCAGTTAACAAGTTGGGCCCTAATAAATAAGAACATAACTGGCAACGTATCAGTAGTAGAAAGACCTTCGAGTAGGCTAGAATGGAATGATATAAAATAATGGAAGTGATAGGAGTTATAGAAAGTACAACTATATGATTGTCCTTCAATGTATATGGTGGTAAAAGACGCGATTGTCACTTAAATGATAAATGTTGATTTAAATGACATAATTTCACCAATAAACTTCTGTGAGAGACGTATCTGTAGATTTCCATGGTCCCTATGACAGACTTTCTCCGTTTGATGAAGAGAATATTATATTATTATACTTCCTGTTTCAAAATTTTAAATTAACGACACGCCCACTTTTCACATAGCCTCATTGGCCGCTATATGTTCCGTTTCTTATCCCAACTAATATTTATAATATTTTACTATTGACCTTTACATTTTATCAAGTAATGTTTAGAATTTTATGCTTGCAATGATGTAATGTTTATATCAGAACACATCAGAACATGCCGATTATAATGTTTTGGAATGTTAAATATGACACGCCCATTTTTCTCATTTCGCCATTGGGCGCCAAAAGTTTTAAATTCTCTGAGTTCTATTGTTTTAATTACTTGACGTTGCTTTCTCTACGGCATAACGTAAGTTTACTTCTGCTTCTGTACAGTACCTTTTTACATATAAAACATTCTATCTTGTAGCATGTAACTTTTGTAAACTTAATGCTACACATTATATGCATGTCTGTCACACTCGAAAATTGCCTAACATAGAGGCCGAAACCGGTAGTGTGGGCTTAAATAAAGCACCAATAAATGCAACTGGAGCTGGACTTTCATTAAATAATTTATTCGTTGCGTACACGTATTTTAAGAAAAATGTTAAAAGAAAATTGACATATAACAGTCGAAATCGTGAGAGATGAATCGAAACAGATTCTATTTTTGCAAAATGTTTACGTTTTGTGCCACTTTATAAGTAATGGAGATCATATGCTAATCAAGTAACCAAGTAGAAACGAACATCAAACAAGAGAAAGAAGAAATAATATAAGTGAAAAGAGGAACGTAAGCAGTAATAAAATCAGAGAAAAAGAAAGAGAAAGGTATTAGATTAACCAGTAGAAGATAAATTGCTGAAACGATAATGAAAGTGACAGAAAATATTCGGAGGATCAATGAACGTTAGTGAACAAAAGGGACACGAAACGGCTGAAACCAGGTTCTCACCGTGGGATGAAAATTAAAACATCTGTTGACCGGATAGAATACTGAGTACTTTGTAAGTGTATTAGGAAGAAAATAACAACAGCTATAAAAAGGTAAAGAAAAGGCTATAATTTCAGCACTATAGAATAAAAGGAGATGTAAAAAAGTTAAACAGAATTTAATGGAGGTGTATTCCGCTTCTGCAACTACATGAAAAGCAGTTTACTGGTTACCATACACGAGTCGCTTCTTTTGCTTGTCAAGCATTTTCATTGGCGATTTATGATGCCTTTATCCTGTGTGTGTCGTCCTGGAGTCGTATTTATTCGGGCTTTATACTTTAGACAGCCGAATTCTAGCGTAATTTTCGAACACATTTATGTCAACACCTCTTCTCACCGTGTTTAGGTGTGTTTGTTTATTGTGTGTCTCACTATACACAACTTTTTAAACATTTGGTGGATCGTAGGGGATAATATTTTGCACGTATTGAAGTCAGGAACCGATATTCATAAATCTGAAATTAATTTTCTGCAGCGGTACAAGTATTTGACCTTCTTTCATTACGGCTGCCCGCCTTCCGTTCATTGACGTTATGTTATTGTTGTGGGTGGAAAAATGAGAACACATGATGACGCCCCAGCTCGCTGTGATCTGTCATCTTGTGTAGTCTCTCAAACTTTTAGAGCGACACTGTGAAACACCCTGTATAAACAACATTACGGAATGTTCATATTGCCGCTTGGCATGGCCGCGTGGTGTAAAGCGTCATGCTACTGACTGGACGAATATTCCCGCCGGAGGTTCGAGTCCTCCCTTGGGCATGAGTGTGTGTGCGTGTGTTGTCCTTAGTGTAATTTAGTACAAGTAGTTTGTAAGTCTAAGGACTGATGACGATAGCAGTTTGGTCCAACAGGTTTACAAACATTCGATTTAGTGACCATATTAAGAGCCAACGGATGCATTTTCCTATTGTTTTGGTAGATATCGGCAATTTCCTTTGCGATTTGTAGCTGTAGTTGGCGCTACGAAATACAGTTCGTCACGTCATCCTTGCTTCTACCACCATCGGTGGTAAGAGTCGGTTTGTTTTCCATTACAACAAATGATTTTAAGGCAGTGTTTTAAGTTCCCATTCGCAACAGTGATCCATGTTTCCTCAAGTGCGACATTCGTTTTATCCGTATGAATTACCAAGTATAGTAATACGCTAAGACTGACGATAAATATGACAGCGGCTTAGCAGCATCGTGAAAAGCGGTACCAATTAGCACTGTTGCTGACACCTCTGGAATACCGGTTATTCTTAAGTTTTTTTCGGTCCATGTTAAGGAATAGCGATTAAAGGAGAATCACTATCGATCCAGCGAATGGACAACTAAAATTCTGGATTAAAAATAATTTTTTGCTGCTGGAAATAAAACGACGCTTTGAATTGATACTGGGAGCTGCATGAAAGACGTAATGGTCTGTATTTGTTGGATATGACTTCAGCTACACGCTGAAAAAGTTAATCTGCAGGCATTTGACAAATGACCAGAGAAAATATACCTGAAGAAACTTACGTGGGTTTAGTGGTAAATATATTTATATGTGTGTAGTCACGATTGCGAAAAGCGGAAAATCCGGCTTCGAGTCCCGGTCAGGCACAAATTTTCACATGTAACCATTAATATTGGTAGATAACGCTGATTCATATTAGCAATTACAAATACATTTCTTGCATTTCATTTGGGAGCTGTAATCTCCACAGTGTGCGTTTCTCCATATTTGCATGCATGATATTTACACTGGATCCTTCGATAAATGCGGAAACAGCACATCGCATGTAACATGGAATATGGAAGGAATTAATTTTAGATTCTTTTTACCGACCCCTGACTCAGATGATACAACTGTTGAAAGATCTGCATTGACACCTACATAGATACTCAACAATCTACGCAAAGGTGCATGGCGGAGGGTACCTAGTACCACTACTAGTTACTTTTTCCGGTTTCACTCCCATATAGAAAGATGGAAGAACGTATGCTTGTATGCATATGTACGAGGCTTAATCTCTCTGTTGTTATCTTTGTGACCTTTACAGGAAATGTACTTCAGCGACAGTAGACTCTTCATGCAGTCCGATTCAAATTCCGGCCCTCTAAATTACTTCCACAGTGTTCTCGGTAAGAAAGTCGTCTTCCCTCCAGCGACTCCCATTTGAGTTTCCGAACCATCTCATAAGGGACACCTTTTTGACCTCGAACTCTCGTAACCTCACGAAACCATGCTCAGAATAAGAAGCAATCATAAACAAAACAGTGGTGTGCGTCATTTCCATGCAAAACGCCGCGCTTGTCTGCTAGCGCCACTAGATTCAAAAAATGTTCAAATGTTTGTAGAACTTATGGGACTTAACTACGGGGTCATCAGTCCCTAAACTTACAAACTGCTTATCAACTACCTAAGACTAAGGACGGCACAAATATCCATGCCCGAGGGGGGATTCGAACCCCTGACCGTAGTGGCCGTGCAGACCGTAACTGGAGCGCCTCAGTCCCCTCGGCCACCGCGGCCGGCGCGCCACTAGATGGTGGCCTATAGTGTGTGATTCCTGAACGGGTCATACTGATAGTACCCTTCTAAATAAACATTTTCCAAACAAAGATGTTCCGCTGAAGATCTTGCCAACTAAAATAACAAAATATTGCCAGCCACTTGATGTGTAGCCGCCCGCGATGGCCGAGGGGACTGAGGCGCTCCAGTCACGGTCTGCACGGCCACTACGGTCAGGGGTTCGAATCCCCCCTCGGGCATGGATATTTGTGCCGTCCTAGTTCGTAAGTAGTTCATAAGTAGTTTGTATGTTTAGGGACTGATGACCCCGTAGTTAAGTCCCATAAGCTCAACAAACATTTGAACATTTGAACTTGATGTGTAATTCTTTCGGCAATGTAAACTCTACATCAGTGCGAAACCACAAGCGAAGGTACATGATAGTCATTTCATCGTCAATATTCACTCAGTGATTTACAATCAATTTGTTGCACCTACGAGTAAGCCTATGTAGCAAAATTCTTGGCAAAATCCAGGGTATATCACTGACATCACATCATCATTTAAAAATGTAATTAGTTTGTCTTTTTATATTGCACTGCGTGAATGCGAAAGGGATTAGGAATGCGATAACGTGGCTTTAGTGAGGTCTGCACATTGTTCTCTCCCACATTGGTTTAACCACTTAATCGAAATCCCGCATCTGCACTATGAGAACTAATATAAGCACTTACAGGTGTGTGGTATTGCTGTATATGTGAGTTTTGCTCTATTGTAAGTACTTGGCGCTGCTGATTGAATATGTAATTACATTACGTATAATTCCCTTCCTATGGTATTGATATATTGTTACGCTTTTCTCTCTGTTCAGATGTTACTTGAGATACAATGCAACGTTTTGCATAGAAATGCCGCACACCACTGTTCTGCTAATGACGGCCTGTTATTACAAGCATGGTTTCGTGCGGTTCCGAGCGTTCGAGATCAAAGGCGTCCCATGTCAGTAACACACGCGTATTGATCGAACCTACCAGTAACACACCTAGCCATCCACCTCTGAATTGCTTCCATGTATTCCTTTAAACCGATCTGGTGATGATCTCAAACACCTGAGCAATAGTCAAGACGGTGTCGCATAAACGTTTTATAATGTTGCCTCCTTTACAGAAGAATCACATCTTCCCAAAATTCTCCCAATAGGCCTAAACGGATGTCGACCATCCGCCTTCCCCACAACTGACCTTACATGCTAGTCCATTTCATATAGCTGTGCAGCGTTACGCCTAGCTATTTAATTGACGCGACTACGTCACCACTAATGCTGTATTCGAACATTACGGGATTGTTTCTTCCGCTCATCCACATCAACTTACATTTTTCTGCATTTAGAGCTAGGTGCCATTTCTCACACCATCTAGAAATTTGGTCCACGTCGTCTTGAATCCTACTACAGTCATTCAATGACGACACAGTACTGTATACCACAGCATCATCGGCAAACATTTTCAGATTGCAACTAATTCTGTCGGTCATTGCATTTATACAGACAGAAAATAATAGCGGTCCTATCACACTTCCCTGGGACACTGCTGACGATAACGTAGCCTCTGATGAACACTCGCCATCTAGGGAAGGTACTGGATTCAATTACATAAGTAGTCTTACAGGCATTCACATATTTTGGTACCTATTCCATATGCTTGTACTTTCGTTAGCAATCTGCAGTGCAGCACCGTGTCAAAGGCCTTTCGAAATGGAGAAATATTCGGCCTTCCTGTTGCCCTTTATCCATAGCTCGCAAGATGTCACGAGAGAAAAGACCAAGCTGAGTTTCTCATGATCGATGCTTCCAAAAGCTGTGCTCATGTTTGGACAGAAGCTTTACCGTCTCAAGGAAGTTTACTATTTTATAACTGAGAATAAGTTCAAGAATTCTACATCAAACTGATGTTAATGATATTGGTCTGTAATTATATGCCGGCCGCAGTGGCCGAGCGGTCTGCGACGCGCCAGTCACAGTCTGCACGGCCGCTACGGTCGGGGGTTCGAATCCCTCCTCGAGCATGGATATTTGTATCGTCGTCAGTATGAGGTAGTTCATAAGTAGTTTGTAATTTTAGGGACTTATGACCACGCAGTTAAGTCCCTTAAGCTTAACAAACATTTGAACTTTTTTGTAATTATATGGGCCTGTTATTTTCCCTGTTTCCAGCCCCTTGGAAGATTGCGCTAGATCAAAGATTCGCAATAAATGCGAGCTAAGTAAGAAGCCAATGCTACAGAGTACTCTTTGGGACCTGTTTGTTTTCAACTCTCTCAGCTATTTTTCTACCCCAGCAATGCCTATTACAATTTTCTTCATCTGTGATTTAGTGCGATCATCAAATGAAGGTATGTTGCATGGTCCTCCTAGCTGAATGATTAGTTAAATTTAAAATTTAAAACTGCGGCCTTAATTTTGATGTCTCCTATCCCCCCAACCGGCACGGAATAATCAACAGGTGACTTGATTGAGGTCCTTGATTCGCTCACCGATTTCGCATAGGAGCAGAATTTTTGCGGGCTCTCGGCAAGCTTTTTTGCTACGGTATGACGGTGGTAGCCGCGCGGGAGTAGCCGACCGGTCTGGACCGCCACGTTGCGGATCGCGCGGTCTCACGCGTCGGAGGTTCGAATCCTCCCTCGGGCATGGATGTGTGTATGGTTATTATGTTAGTTTAACTTAGTTTGAGTAGTTTGTAAATCTAGGGACTGATGACCAACGTAGTTTGGTCCCAATAAGACCTAAAAACATTTGAAACATGACGGTGGTAATTATTGTATGCTTCGCTCATAGATATTTTTATAGACACGCGAATCTCTACTATCTTTTGCATGATTTAATTTTCTTTACTTGCAAAGGAAACGTACGTATCATCTCAGTAAGTAAGGTACCCAACTCATACGGTTATATTTAGAGATGACTAAAATCTACCAGAGATATAATGTTGAAAACACACGTTAAAGGCTGGTAGCAGGTATGAAAATCACTAGAAAGTGTACTAAGCACTTCGTCCGGAAATTACTTTGAGTAATTAGTTCAGGAACCAACCGACACTGGAAGTGTTAATGATTGCGAAAAATCCTGACCTTGGAAGGTAGCAGTATTTCCCTCTAGCTACCTTTCCACTTTAATGATAAGATATAATTGAGAAATAGTTCACATTAGAGGGGAACATCTATACCGATGACAAGAACTTGAAATGAGTACAATTTCGTCTCGTTTATTGTGGAAACTTTAATGTCAACTGTATGGCACGAGTTGCAGTGTAGATACGATTGTGACAGTTCTGAGATGTACTTATTAATTATTAAGGGAAGCACGTACAGAATATTCTGAGCCAGCTATCAAAACACCTAGTCATTCGGAGCGAATCGGTGTCTGTTCACCTTCCCATAAGGAAGAGCCGGTCTGTCTATCATCGCAGGCGGATGTGCGCGAACGACGCAATGCATTGACACATTGTGCGTCAGAAGAGACTCCGAGTCCTCCAGAGAAGGGATGGATGTGGGGTGAGGAGTGATTTTGGACGGCTGAAAGCATTATGACAAGTGTTTCCGGGCCCCGCAACTCGCTGATGCCAGGCTATTTTAATGTTCGTATAGCTTATGGGACTTAACTACGGGGTCATCAGTCCCTAAACTTACAAACTACTTATCAACTAGCTTATACTAAGGAGGGCACAAATATCCATGCCCGAGGGGGGATTCGAACCTCCGACCGTAGTGGCCGTGCCGACCGTGACTGGAGCGCCTCAGTCCCCTCGGCCACCGCGGCCTGGCCGTAGCCTTCGAGTTCACTGTCTTCCGAAGCTGGCGACTGTTTTTCCGAAAAGCTTCTAAGTATCAGAGATCATGGCTGGCTAGACATCAGCTCATTTGGAGGTGATTTAGTGTCATACGTAAGAAGTAGTGTAATTGGCTGTAGGCCGTAGACGCTTTGGTGGAATATTTGAGTCACATAAAAGAACGAAAATAATTGGCTTTGCTTTTGCGACGACAAAACGCAATGGCCGTTTGCTAGTTTTGCGCGCGCACTCCACGTGTATGATACGGAGAACGTGAAAGCGGTCGAAGCGAACATGACTCTGGGTGCTGTCGCCAAAGGTGACGGACGCATACTTTCTCTTGGATGACGCGCCATCCCGAGAGCAGCTTAGACGCCTCTCTGAACTTCGCGACGCATTATTATGACTTCATAGTTTGGTGCATATCGCTGCTCTACATCACTATCAAAAAGATGGCGTAGTCGCGGCTACGATCAGGATCTATATAATTTCATTTTGCCAGTTTAAATGATAACACAGCAGGTTCAGTGCAGCTGTTGTTTGAGCTTCACACTGTCACTTAGTAAAAGTAGTTAGATCGCCAGTGCCACAGTCGTGTGAGACAATTCCAGTTGCGTTTCAGTACTGAATCGAGAAGGGGGAATGGGCTTCGTAATTTATTTTCCATCTCATCCCTTATTACCTTAGTTGAATATTGCAAGCATCAGTCACCTAGGGAATTTCGGTTTTAACTGTATTTAGTAAATAAATAATATTGTGGAACTTTAGGAATTTTTATGAATCAAGTAGATCTCCTATTGCTGACCTTATTATAGAATATTCTTGTGAAGATAACAGTATAAATTTCAATTATAATATTTATGTGGAAGAACTGTACATCGAAGCAAGGCCATTAGTAGTTAGATTTGACGTTAATAGATCCGTTGCGCATTGTGTAGAGTCGATGTACAACGCGTACAGTATTTGTGTCGTAGCTTAAAAAATCAAATGTTTGTAAATCTATGGGACTTAACTGCTTGGTTATTGGTCCCCAGCTTAAAAACTACTTAAACTAAGTTAAACTAACGTAATGATAACACAGACACCCATGCCCGATGGGGGACTGAACCCTCGACGGCGAACAGCTGCGCGCAGCGCAGCAGGGCGTCTCAGTGCGCAGGGCCATTCCGCCGCGGCGTCGTAGCTTAGTCACAGACACGAATTAGATAATGTCCATCCTCTTGATTTCGAACCCCCGACCGTAGTGGCCGTGCAGACCGTGACTGGAGCGCCTCAGTCCCCTCGGCCACCGCGGCTGGCCGTTAGTTAATCCCATATACCACAGACGCAGAAAGAATTTCGCAATGAATTCCTTTATGTTACTCCATGAGGACGTTTCTCATGATTCTGAGCGACCGTGTGTTACAATTGTTTTCGTTGGCCACCCACAAGAAAACAGGGTGAATTCAACCCTATGCATGACATAGACATTGAGAGAAGGGGTTAACCCTTTCAGTCCCAAATTGTGAATCCAACTTCGGAAGAATTAGAATGCAGTGTTTTCTGTATTAATATAGTGCACTAAACATAAAAATGTGCGTTTTGAAATTTTTGATCGGACTATTGTATTTTTATGTCATGTGTTTCATGCGCAACACAGACGTATGAGGTATTTTATTACTTGGGACGTTATTTTGTTGATAGATAACACTGACAGATCAATAATGCTAGCATAATCTTCTCCACAGCACCAAAGACATGATAGTTCACTTCTGAAATAAAATAATGTGAACCACACTCACGCTCACACTCATAGCCACATACAGACTGAACGTAACACAATCTCCAAGACAGATAAATTAATGCTTCACAAGTGGCTACACGCCGTACCAAGCGTACCAAATGTCGTACTAGAAGCATCGACCTTGTCACTCTAAAGGCTGATACAAAAAATACGGTATAAATCAGCTTTTAATACGAAATTGTCCAGGAACAACACTGGGGATGAAAGGCTTAAATGTGAATCATCGGTTGTGTAACGACCTTTCCAACGTGTGACATGTTTTCGGATGCTTGGACGGAATTACGGGCGAAATTTGTGGCTGTGTGAAATCAATAACCCACATTACAGCACACGTTAACTCCTGAGCTGTGGCCTGTTTTCGCATGTGTTAGGGGTCGTCGAGCCCGAGGGCGCGGTCGCAGGGTGACACTTCTCAGTCACATCGCAGACGTAGTTTGTAGATGTGTTTGAGCCAAATGTTAAACTGCTATGTCGAAAATTTGAGGGAATTTCCGGGTGTCACAAAAGTGATCCTTTGCGTATGTTGTGCACTGTAGATTAGTTCCATCATGCAAGACGTTCGTGCCCTACCGGAGCTTTATCGCCACCATTTATGGTAGGTAAAATTACTTACAAGATATGTTTGTAAATCTATCGGACCAAACTGCGTGGTCATCAGTCCGTAGCTTACAAACTACTTACACCTAGGTAAACTAACCTACGGACAAGCACACACACTCATGCCCCAGGGAGGACTCGAACCTCCATGGCGAGCAAACGCGCGCTCCGCAGCGAGATGCTTTAGACCGCTTGACTACTGTACCGCGGCTACTTACAAGGTAAATGGCATTTGGTACATTAGGAAAAGCGCATCACGGTATTTACTCTTCCATTTAGAATTTTCCGTCCCAGTTAAGATAAAAATGTACGTTCTCAAATTTGTGTGGCCGCGGTGGAGTAGCCGAGCGGTCTAAAGCTGCGGAGCGCGCGGTTGCTCGCCGTCGGAGGCTCGAGTCCTCCCTGGGGCATGCGTGTGTGCGCGCGCGCGCGCGCGCGCGCGCGCGCAGGCGCGCGTGTGTGTGTGTATGTGTGTGTGTGTGTGTGTGTGTGTGTGTGTGTGTGTTTGTCCTTAGGTTAGTTTACCTTAGTTTAAGTAGTTTGTAAGCTATGGACTGATGACCACGCAGTTTGGTCCGATAGATCTACAAACATTTGAACATTTTGAACAAATTTGTGGAAGGTTTGGGATATTTAATTACGATAGAGTGACGGCAGTAGGCCACGCCACGACCGCCACTGCGCGACCGAGGAATATGGGTTGCGTGCTCGCCGTCCACTGGAGACTGCAATAACCAAATTAACTGCGGCGCGTGTCTTTAGATTGCTCGCCAACAGCTGCCGCTTTAATCGTGCTGCCCCAACAAACAATGTTACTTCATTCTCATCGCCCATCTGGAAACATTGGAAAGTTATTGTTAATGCCTTGCAGTACACGTTTTCTTGTAATTCTTTGTTGCATCAACATATAATAAATTACGCGATGAAGATTCTCAGTCAATACGTATAATTCAACGGTTCAGATCCCTGGGTACAGTGGAAAGACAAAAAGTCTCACTGCGTTCTTAAGGTAAGGTAAATAAAGGCGCCTGGTTTTCCTGTGAAAAAAGTTCAAATGTTCAAATGTTAGTAAAGCTTATGGGACTTGAAACTTCCTGGCAGATTAAAATTGTGTGCCGGAACTGGGACTCGAACCTGGGACCGTTGCCTTTCGCGGGCAAGCGCTCTACCGACTGAGCTATTCCGACACGACTCACGATGCCGCCTCAAAACTTTAAGCCATATCACCACCATATCCTTTCTTCCAGTAGTGCTAGTCTTGCATGGTTCGCAGGAGAGCTTCTGTGAAGTTTGGAAAGTAGGAGGCGAGGTACTGGCGGAAGTAAAGTTGTGACGCGGCATCGTGAGTCGTGTCGGGATAGCACAGTCGGTAGTGCGCTTGCCCGCGAAAGGCAAAGGTCCCAGGTTCGAGTCCCACCTCCTACTTTCCTAACTTCACAGAAGCTCTCCTGCGAACCATGCAAGACTAGCATTCCTGGAAGAAAGGATATGGTGGAGACATGGCTCAGCCACAGCCTAAGGGATGTTTCCAGAATGAAACTTTCACTCTGCAGCGGAGTGTGCGCTGATATGAAACTTCCTGGCACATTAAAATTGTGTGCTGGAACCGGGACTCGAACCTGGGACCTTTGCCTGTCGCGGGCAAGCGCACTACCGACTGTGCTATCCCGACACGACTCAAGATGCCGCCTCACAACTTTACTTCCGCCAGTACCTCGCCTCCTACTTTCCAAACTTCACAGAAGCTCTCCTGCGAAACATGCAAGACTAGCACTCCTGGAAGAAAGGATATGGTGGAGACATGGCTTAAAGTTTTGAGACGGCATCGTGAGTCGTGTCGGGATAGCTCAGTCGGTAGAGCGCTTGCCCGCGAAAGGCAAAGGTCCCAGGTTCGAGTCCCGCTTCCGCACACAATTTTAATCTGCCACGAAGTTTCATATCAGCGCACAGTCCGCTGCAGAGTGAAAGTTTCATTCTTATGGGACTGAACTGCGGGGTCATCAGTCCCTAAACTTACAAACTACTTACAAACTAGCTAATACTAAAGACGGCACAAATATCCATGCCCGATTCGAACCCCCGACCGTAGCGGCCGTGCAGACCGTGACTGGCGCGCCGCAGTCCCCTCGGCCACCGCGGCCGGCGCTATTCTTCGTTACTATATGTATGTCTTAGTCCATATATGACACAGCAGTTCCTCGTCTCAATATTAGTAAGAACGAACAGTATACGTTGCTCACGAAAAAGCAATGAAGTTATTCGTAATGTGGAAAATGAGTTAAAGGTTCTTCTTCAACTTATTGTTACTCTTACTGTTGTGAGGTTGTACCTGTTACTGGTACTGAAACAAGATAATTGGTATTTTGTCTCAATACTTTACAAAATCTTATGTACAAACTGCTGAGTGCCTTTTTTTGGTTCGTGTCTGAAACTAAGAAAACATATCCAAATGCACCCTTCAGTTCTTTCAGGTAATGTTGGAAAGTTTTTCTAACTAAAAGCGTGTTTTATCGGGCAATAGACGTTTCTTAATTTTATAGAATTTTTGCATTCTGTCTGTCAAGCACTGAAATAGCAATAAGTGGTCATGTAACTTTTCATAGAACGGCAGTTCTTTAAGAAATGCAAAGCGATTTTTAATTACAATTCAAACCTCCTTTTATGTTTCTCATTATTCTTGTTCGTTATTTTTTTTTTTTTTTTTTTGGGTCCACGGATCCATTAACGCGAACACCCTCAGTTCTTACACATATTCGACTCGAAGTCTGGGTTAAACTATAGAGCAGTACGCTTTTGGCATCACCAGAACTATTTCCACAACAGTTGGCAATAATGCATTATTCGACTTGAAGCAGCCACTGTCATGCGACCTGCGCCTGCCACGCCTACCAAAGCGTATCGTGGTATCAGAGCCACCTCATCGCCTGCATATGCGATACGTTATTGACTGGAATGTGGCTGCTGCATCGTTCCGCACCTTAGGGATGATATCGAAATTTCACTAAGAACGCGCTAGATACTTATGAAAGTGGTGCTCAAATTTTTAGCATTGCGGTAGTTAGACTTGAAGTGTGCTATTATGACGTAACGATACAGTTAAAATTTATCAAACAAATATCACCCTTAATTGAACGTCATTCAGTGACCCATCACCTATATAACATTGTAACCTAGACAAAAGATCTACTTTGCACATAATTTCGGTGGTATAAGGGATTGAGTTACGACTTTCACAGATTTTTTAGTGTTGGGAAATTAATTTTCGCCCTTTTCTATGAGTATGGCGGAAGTATTTTCTGCAATATTCCATGTTCTTTATATTTGCATTAAATTTTACTTACGGCAGAGATGGTGAAGTGTGAGATGTTGAATACTAGGAAATACGTGACGTTGGCGTTAGCCAATCTGGAGACAACATACTTGTACCACTTCATGTAAATCCCTTCGTAGTAACACAAATGCTTTTTTATGAAGTGTTTGATTTACAATGGTTCATGGTGTATATTCCTGTAGTCATGTCCTCGTTCATGAAACATGGGGAACGTATATATTGTCAAATATATGGTCCTGTCAGTCGGGATACCAGTTACTTTGGAATATATTTGGGCATCAAGGACATATTCTGAGTCGTGGCCACCTTTGTGCTTAGACGACAAAGACTACCAAATAAATCTGTTGATGCCTCAACAGGTAGCAGTAAAAGCCAATTAGGCCCTGGGCAAGTAAGTCTAGCAACCTGCATCCCATATACTTCTATTTGATGCTGATAAAATCAGAGCAAAATGTCTCTGACCTTTGGAAGTGACGGAGTCCCACCTCTAATTACTGATAGACAGGAACTCCTCAGATCCGACTTCGCAGACGATCTGGAATTTTGTGGGGTGCTCGATAGTATCGTTCTCGTAAAACACAGTTAGCTGTTTACTCGCATGGTGTGATGAGGGCTATTGACAAGGGACATCAAACAGATTCTATAAATCTATAAATACGATTCCGGAAGGCTTTTGATACTGTACCTCACAAGCGTCTTCTAATCAAATTGCATGCTTATGGAATATCGCCATAGTTGTGCGATTTTATTCGTTATTTCCTGTCATAAAGGTCACAGTACGTTGTAATTGACGGAAAGACATCGAGTAGAACAGATGGGATATTTGTTATAGGGACCCTACTATTCCTTATTTTTATAAACGATTTAGTACACAATCAGAGTAGCTCTCTTAGACTGTTCGCGGATGATGCTGTCATTTATCGATTATTAAATCCACCAGAAGATCAAAAGCAACCCTGCAAAATGATTTAGAAAAGATATCTGCATGGTGGCAATTGACCCTTAATAGTGATACGGGTGTGGTGTTGTGGTCTTCAGTCCGCTGATTTGATGCAGCTCTCTACGCTACCCTGTCCTTTGCAAGTCTCTTCATCTGAGAATACGGACGGCAACCTACATCCTTTTGAATCTGCTTACTGTATTTGTTCCTTCGTCTCCCACTACGATTTTTACCCAACACACATCCTTCTAACGCTAAGCTGACGATTCCTTGATATCTCAGAATGTGAGGTCGTCCATGTGAACACTAAAAGAAATTCGCTAAACTTTAGTTATACGATAAATTAGTCAAATCTGCAGGCCATCAGGTCAACTAAATACAATTACGAACAACTGAAATTGGAAAGAACTCATAGAAAATATATTGCATCGAAGGCGAATCAAAGACTACGTTTCATTGGCAGAAAACTTAGAAGTCACGGCGGAGCGTCCGAGCGCATTGAGGCGCTATGCTGCGATGCGCGAGGCCTTTCCCCGTCGGAGGCCTTTCCCCCCGGCATGGATGTTTGTGCTGTCTTTAGTTAATGTAGTTCATAAGTAGTTTGTAAGTTTAGGGACCGATGACCCCGCAGTTAAATCCCTTAAGCTTCACAAACATTTGAAACATTTTTAAAAAATTTAGAAGGTACAATGGTTCTACTAAACAAAGCCTACACTATACTAGTGCGTCCTATTGTGGAGTATTGCTGAGCATTGTGAGATCCACACCAGGTGGGAAGAGACTGACGATTTAGACAATGTTCAGAGAAGGGTAGCTAGTTTTGTATTATCGCTATATAGGGAAAAGAGTTTCAGGGAAATGATGCACTAGTTGGGGTGGAAATTATTTGTCGCTGCGATATCTATTTGTGAAATTTCTTCCACCAACCTTTTCTTCCGAATGCGAACATAATATTGTTAGCATCCACCTACATAGGGAGACATGATCATCATAATAAAATAAGAGAAATCAGATCGGAAACAAAGATTTGGGTGTTCGTTTTTCTCGCGAGCTATTAGAGAATGAAACTATAGAGAAACATCATAAAAGTGGTTTGATGAACCCTCTAGCATGTAGCTGTAGATGCGTGTTGCTGTCGTCTTCAGTTCGGAGACTCGTTTGATGCAGCTCTTCACCCTATCCCATCCCGAGGAAGCCTCTTCATATCCTTATAAGAACGGCAGCCCACATTAATTTGAACCTGATTACCGTATTCCTTTCTTGGTCTCTCTTTGCGATTTTGATTTACCCCCACACACTTCCCTCCAGTGCTAAATTGACGCTTGCTTGGTGTCTAGCAATGTGTCTACAAATTTATCGCTTCATTGAATCAAGGTTACCAGAAATTTAATTTGTCACCGATACTGTTCAGTACCTTCACATTAGTTACGCCACCTGAAACGTATATGTTGCGTGTTTTATCGTGGTGTTTAGGTGTTACTGTTCATTGCTCATTAAATATGGCAACTGATAAATTAAACCACACACCTAACCGTGCACCCTAATTTGCATACCTGCAGATTGATTTTAATATCTAGCAACTTATTTATATGCAAATTTATCTGAATCGTGGACCGCCACTGTATTTTATACAAAAATGCAGAAAAATTAACTGAGCCTCTCCTAACCTTCGAATGGCGACAAGTTAATAACTAAAGTGATATACTATTTTTTTTAAATCTCTGAATCAGTATTAATAAAATAAAACTCAACTCAATCTGAGCTAACAATTTCCCATTATTTGTACACATAAAAACATAACCCACCAAAATAAGTGTGTGTGTGTGTGTGGGGGGGGGGGGGTTAATGAGGTAAAACAATTCCAAAATAAATGATTATATTTAACAATAACGATAATACAGCCTAACAGAAATCAAAGTTTGTGACCAGTTGTCACTGTCAACATATACAAAGTTCGAACATGAATTAATAAGACACTTAATACATTTACTTAAACAAGAGTGAAAATGACTTGCTATATCTATAGATAGCGATCATGAATACAACTAGTTTTCAGCTGAACCAAGTCACGGATTATAAAACAAGACGATTACTGACGAGTGCCCTATCAGGGGTCGGGATTGCACAAGCAATATACTATACCCAAATAGGAGTCATGCAGAACTCGCAGCAGCAGCAGCAGCGTCGTTGACAGTCACCAGGGTCAGCGGTGGACGGCGTTAAAAGTGAAGTACAAACTGCGCCAAACACGCGGAGTGGCGATATTTACCTCTATTGTATGCGCTTGCGGAAGCGACACACAATATGCAATAACAGTGTCTACGGTAAGCTATACTAACTGTGGTCGCAGATGGCGATGCCACACAAAATGAAAGTTGAAAGTGTGGTACTAACAGACTAACACTCTGAAAAATAAACGAAGTTCTCGACCGACGAAAGCGGAGGAAAATACAAGTCCAAACTGACCATTTGGAAAAATTTCACGATACGACGGTGGGTTAGCACCACGCCGTAGAGCCTTCCCGATCGCCGGTACTCATTAAGAGTGACCTCCGTTTCCCGCCCTCACTCTACTCCTCGCCAAAAAACAAGGTACGCCAATGGCACGCTTTCCCGCCATCTCAAGGCACATTCGTCCTACAACCTGCTGGAGTACCCACGCTTGGTCACGTAGTACAGCTAGATTCTTAGAAAATCTGCAGAAAATAATGAGCTGCCGCCATCAGGGTACCGCAGTATACAGCTCTCTGTGGCACCCACCCACTGTGTGGGGCGCACTCTGCTGTCCTTTCTCACCCAGCCTGGTGGTCCCAGCAATATAACTAATGTACAAAATCTCGGTATTCCGCCACGTTAACAGACGGGAGATACAGTTTCCTTGAAGATCAAACGGCGTCACCACCTCAGCGCCCGCTGCATCTCGTTAAACCACAGACAAATATATACAGACGGGAAACCTCCGTAAGGGCCCGGTCACACGCTCTGGGGTGCGGGGCGGGGGTGCTGAAGCAGTTCCGTAAGATGTCCCATGATGGCGCTGCGGTCAGAAGCAGCCCTTTAAACTGGCCAGAGCAGGCGGCAGGTAGCGGCTGCCCCCACCACCACCTCCTCTCAAACGCCAGCAAGCCTGACACAGCCGTGGCCTCGTGGCAGGCGGCACGAGCTCTCCCCTCAGCCTCCCCTCCACGCTACCCTCTGACGTGCGAGAGGAGCCCTCAGAAGTGCCTCTAGTGTGGTCTACCGGTATGCTCACAGCCAAGTTCAAATGTTCAAATGTTTGTTAAGCTTAAGGGACTTAACTGCGGGGTCATCAGTCCCTAAACTTACAAACTACTTATGAACTAGCTAATCCCAAGGACGGCACAAATATGCATGCCCGAGTGGGGATTCGAACCCCCGACCGTAGTGGCCGTGCAGACCGTGACTGAAGCGCCTCAGTCCCCTCGGCCACCGCGGCCGGCTCACAGCCAAGTTTCGCCAGCAAGCCAGGAAGCAGAATAAATGAAACTTAGCTTCTATAAGAACCGAATTTAATAAAATAAAGCTAAAACACCCATTCCCCTACCAGAGGTAAAAGTACAGGCATATGTTTGTAAAACTTATGGGAGGTAACTGCGTGGTTATCAGTCCTTAAACTTACAAACTATTTATTAACTAACTTATACTAAAGACGACACAAACATCCACACCCGAGGGAGGATTCGAACCTGCGACGTGGGAAGCAGGACGATCCGCAATGTGGCGCTCCAGACAGCAGTACAGGCAATAAGAAGATAAAACAGCAATAAAATTAAATACTGATAGATATAATAATATGCAATTAAGTATAAAACATGATAGTAGAGAGAGGACAGACTTAAGAAGTCGGAAAAATAACCATCACCTTTCACACCTACACACCTAATATTCAGCATTTGAGTCTAACACATTTCAAAGCTTGTATCCTCTTCTCTCTGAACTACACTGGTCACAACAATTACCGGATCAGTTCAAGTATTGTTATCGTCAGAATGAACTCAAATGGTTCGAGGTCTTTCTTTCGGTTCTACAGAGTGGAAACTACAACATTACGTTTACTCTACCAAACGAATTACCCAAACAGTAGGTTTCAGACAGTGTAGTGAGCAGGTAGTCCAATGCAGGAGCAATGTGACTTAGGGGAAGCTGTAGTATGGAGAGCCATAGGAAGATTGGAAGCGGGACATACAGAGGGGGGTGATTGTAATAATTGGAGTGTCCCTAAGTGTAATTTACAGGGCATGAAATCGAATTCGGATAACGTTAACCATTAAAAGAAGGCAAGGACAAGATCGTTCACAGGTAAAATCAGCAAGAGATGACCGTTATCTGAGGTGAACTGTTCGTGGAATGCAACTCTGCTGCAACACATACTCTAGGCAGCAACAGGACGCGCAGTATCAACACAGACAGTTCGAAATCGTCGTTGCCTCAACTGGAGAGAACATGGAACTCGGAACAATTCTGCTTATGTGCAGGAAACATCGCCATATCATTGTGGTGAACGAATGCTGTGGGCAGAGTCAGTATTGGCCAACGTACGAACCTCTATGTCGTCCAGAATGGCGCTTTGATTGCTGAGAAATCGAGAGATGAGATCTTTCGACATTTTCTTGCGTCTTACGGTGGAGACGTAGGAGACTGGTTCCTTTTGGTGGATGATAACTCTCGTCCCCACATGGCTGCACAGGTGGACAACATGCTTGGCCGCGATGGAGTAAGCGAGCGGCCTAAGGCGCCTCGCTGCGGAGCTTGCGGATGCTCACCGTCAAATGTTCGAGTCCTCCCTGGGGCATGGGTGTGTGTGTTGTCCTCAGGTTATTTTACCTTAGTTTAAGTAGTTTGTAAGCTTGTAAGCTACGGACTGATGACAACGTAGTTTGGTCCGATTGATTTACAAACATTTGAACACTCTGAACAACATGCTTGGAGCTGAGGGAATTGAAAGACTGAAGTGACCAGCTTGTTCACCGGATGTAAACCCCATTGAGCATGTCTCGGATGCACTTTGCATACGCATTGCAGCCAGGCCACCACCGCCCACAACGTTTGCAGAGCTGGGTATTGCACTCATAGAAGAATCCCTCAAGAGGTGATTTATAACCACATACTGTCCATGCTAAGTAGGTGTGCACCTGTACTGGCCGTTTGCGGAAATCACATACATTATCAGAGAGCAACGGGAAAGACTTTTTCACTGTTATGATAGATCAAAATGTTCAAATGTTTGTAAATCTATCGGACCAAACTGCGTGGTCATCAGTTCGTAGCTTACAAACTATTTAAACTAAGGTAAACTAACCTAAGGACAACACACACACCCATGCGCCAGGGAGGACTCGAACCTCCACGGCGAGCAGCCGCGCGCTCCGCAGCGAGACGCTTTAGACCGCTCGGCTACTCCACCGCGGCTACTATGATAGCCCAATGGTGCCTTTCTCTAACTAAACGTCATGTAAATATCAGCTAAAGAGTTGAGACAAGAACATATCATACTCTATCACACACAAATTACATTTGTAACTAACATCTGAATAAAATACGTTACCATATGCATATTTTCTATGATATTTCACCTGATTCCGTAGTTGTTTTCAGCAGTAAATTTATTGTCCGTGTCTTACGCCAGTGCAAGGCAACACTCGGCACCAATGCCTTTATAGAAAGACGTCTTATTACTTAAACTAGTATTCAATGTTAACAAACGTCTCTTTTTTTTCAGAAACGCTTTTCTTTCCATTGCTATTCAGAATTTTATCTGCTATAATGTAATTCGACCTTATTTGTATCGTTACCTCATATAATTCCATCAGCATAGCCTGATTCTCTTAGACTAAATTGCATTACCCTTATTTTGCTTTTGCTCCTGTTGTGAACATCGTATACGGCTCTGCCAGAACAATGTCTATTCCGTTCAACTCCTCTTCCAAGTCCTTTGCTGACTGTGGCAGAAATATGTCATCTGCAAACCGCAAAGTTTTTATTTCTACGCCCTGAACATTGATTCCTTCTCCAAATTCCTCCTTGCTTTTCTTCACAGCTTCCTCAGTGTACATATCGAATAACACTGTGGAAAGCCTTCAACCCTGACAAACTGTCTTACATCTTCCCGAACTGATTTTTCCCAACGTTTCCCTTCATCTCATATTACTGCTGTCTGGTTTCTGCACAAGTTTACCCCTTATTATTGCAGAATTTGAACGAGTGTATTCCAGGTAACCTTCTCAAAAGCTTTCACCAAAACTAAAAAAAACTTATAGGTAGTCTATAAGTTCAAACTTCCTCATATTCTTTAAGGTAAGTCGTAAGGTGAGTAGTGCCCCTCGTCTTCCTACATTTCTTCTAAATCCAAACTGATATTCTCCGAGATCGGTTTCTACCAGTTTTTCCATTATTCTGTAAATAATTCGTGGTAGAATTTTGCAACCATGGTTTATTAAACTGATGGTTCTGTAATTTTTACATCTGTCTGCAGATGCTGTCTGCGGAATATGAATTATTACAGTATTCTTGAAGTCTTGTGGTATCTCTCCTGTATCGTATATCTGTCATTGCTCATGGCTGACTCTCCCAGAGCCTTCAGTAGCTGTGAGGGAGTGTTGTCTACTGCAAGAGACTTACTTCGATTTAGGTCTTTCAATGAGTATGTATATATATATTACTTGACGGAAAACTATTCCTGCTGTTTTTGCAACAATGTACCCTCATTAGACTACAAAAGTTGTTCCACTATATTAGGAATCGTGGTTGCTGTTGGGAGGGCTTGGAAACAAATAACACATGGTGGTAGACCTTAATTTTGAAGATTTTCGTTGTGCTAATAGTCCATATATTTCCGTCTATACATGGAACGGCGGGGAACATAAGTAAAAATCATGTTTTGTACTGAAACTGAAAACTCTGTCAACACTGACAGAGATCCAGAAATCACACAAGACAAACAACAGTTAATAAGTACCTGCATACGACAAAACTAAACTTCAAACTGATTGTTACAGAATAAAAACAACAGAGAGACGTAGTGTGAGTCATCTGCTACATATAACGCTACCTTCGTAAGATCTGTTGAAACTAATTGAATCTCACCAGGGAACACTAAGCAGCATCTTGGAGTAAAGTCCCAGCTCCACCCACAGTCCGTAGTGGTTCCGCGCCGAACGAGACTGCTGATGAACTATTTCTTCCTCTCTTGTAGACCTCCTCTTCCTCCCCTCACCCCTTCCTCGGGACAATCGTCAGACGTGAACTCCAGTTGTCTATGTGCAGTGTAATTCATGAAATGTTTGAACACAGAGAAAAGTTTTCGCCGAAGAAGATGGTAAACCGTCTTACAAGCCACGTCGTTAATCTGCCGGACATATTCGATCCGCCGGCCGCGGAGGCCGAGGGGACTGAGGCGCTTCAGTCACGGTCTGCACGGCCACTACGGTCGGGGGTTCGAATCCCCCCTCGGGCATGGATATTTGTGCCGTCCTTAGTTGTAGGTAGTTCATAAGTAGTTTGTAAGTTTAGGGACTGATGACCCCGTAGTTAAGTCCCTTAAGCTTAACAAACATATTCGAACCGGCACACGTCCCCGGCCCGGAAAGAGGCGCTTAAACTGGGCTGTTACCCGGATGATTGTAACATCAGTTACTTGCTGGCCTGTTCCTCATCACCACTAGCACATACATTGCGTTTATAAGCGAAAGATAATTAAGATATTACGTGAACGCATTTGCTATAGGGCCGCGATGCTTCAGGGTGCCGCGACGGATAAATTGGAAACCCCTGTCATATGTAATTTTATAACTGTACATACGTTGAATATAATCTGTAATCAGTAGTCATTTTCAGGCTATCTTAGTGATTACTTTATAGGTATTTTAGGTCAAAAATTGCAGGCTCTCTTGTCTTTCTCGTTACGTAACTATTGGTTTTCCTGTATGGTATGATAGTTTACACAGCCGTGTAAACCATTCATGGCATTTTCGACCCCACCGTATTTTAGTTGTCGATAAAGCTAGAAGTCCGTGTTTTTTTGTGACCAACAGTATCCACTATAGCTAGCTATATATCCAAATTATACTATTTGACACCATATGGTTTACGAAATATTGGCAGCCGAAAATCGCTACTTCTGTCACTCACTCACTCATCAATCATAAAAATTCTAAGGTACTTTTAGCTTACATACGATCGTCAAGTTTCGTATTTAGTTCAAATATTTGTAAATCTATCGGACCAAACTGCGTGGTCATCAGTCCGTAGCTTACAAACTACTTAAACCTGGGTAAACTAACCTAAGGACAACAACACACACACACCCATGCCCCAGGGAGGACTCGAACCTTCACGGCGAGCAACCGCTCGCTCCGCAGCGAGACGCTTTAGACCGCTCGGCTACTCCACCGCGGCTCGTATTTAGTGTTTAAACTGTAATTGAAGGAAAAATTCAAACATCTGTACATATCAATCTAGTTTTCTAACGCATTTTCGTTTAACTACAGAGTGCCATCTATTTTGCCTTTATTATTAACGTGTTGGTGATGGTCTCGTGGAAAAGCGCTGGCTTTTTCACTGACAAGAACGCAGGTTCGATAACCGCTGGCGTAAATTTTTTTTTTTTCAGTTTTCCTTTAACCTAGCCGTCACCTTTCTAAAATGTAAGGACTCGTCAGAAATTACACTTGGTTAACTGTAGATGAAATCAGTGCACTGATGGATTCTTCTGTGTTCACATACATTCGACTGTACATAGCACTTTCAATAGTGAAAAGTTGGGCGGATTACATCTGACTAATGTCGACTTCACTACTATCAAATCTCGATAGTCTGCCATCGCTGAGAATTGTTCACCTAGACGCATTTGCCAGAATTTTATTAGAACAACCGATAAACTGAAGGAGATATTTTAAAGTATCGTTAAAAAAAATTGAGCACATGCTCGTCAACACTACATCATATGACAAGTTAGAAGATTTTCTGGGAAAATCATAACAAAACTCGTAACACAGGACTAACTAGGAGCCGCATTACGCATAAAATGTCTATAAAGTTTATATAACTAAAGACAAAGCAAAGAGAACTGACGATACTTCATGTCAGAGAAAAAGAAAAAGGTCTCATTTTGTCCTGCTGCAAAGAATTATACGTGTCAGATGAGTACTTTGTGCGGCGCGGGAATAGCCGTGCGGTCTAAGGCGCCTTGCTGCGGCGTGTGTGGCCTTTCCAAGTCGGAGGTTCGACCCCTTCTCTTGTGCATATATATATATATATATATATATATATATATATATATATATATATATATATATATATATATATATGTATGTGTGTGTGTGTGTGTGTGTGTTGTTCTTAGGATAATTAAGTTTAAGTAGTTTGTAAGTTTAGGGACCGATGACCACTGCAATTAGGTCCCACATTTTCACAAACATGTGAACTTTTTTGAGGACGTTGTCGTACAAGTAACTAACATTTTCGAAAATTTGGTGAACAAAGCTGTTATCTAGTATCATTTATTAATTGAGCAACAAAAACTATTTGAATTATTTAAATACATCGACACTTTGAAATCGCATTAGGCTCGTCTAAGAAGAATTTCAAGAGAACGTTATTAAGTTCATATCAATTTTAAGCTTTTGAAAGATATGTGGCAGAAGATGAACAGCCTCATGTGGCACTCAAAAATATCATCGATCATCGCAAAGCTTAATACTAATCAAAAGAGAGTGTTCGACGACATGATCACAAAATAATGAACAACACTGATAATAACGCTGATGTATCACGTTGTTTTGTGAGTGTAACTAGTGGCATTGGAAAGAGCTTTTTAATAAAAACGCTGAAATTGTAGATTCAAACACTTTAAATAAGTGGCCATCAGTGCTGCAACAGGTTTAGCTGCATTCGTGTGAAAGGCTTGACAATACATAGACTGGTGGCACATCAGCAAGCATCTAAGTAGAAACCACTTTCTGAACAAGTCCTCCAAGTGCTGAGATCAGATATGAAAGAAGTGGTGTTGATCATCACAGATGAAGTGTCTATTGTATCCAATGTTACACTGAGGTATATAAATTTACGTTTTTTACAGATATTCGATACTGGCGATGATCAAAATGTATAGTTTGGACACGAAGATAATTTTAGATTCCGCGGATCTCTTGTAGTTTCAGCCGGAGAGAAAAGTCACATTTGGAAAAACTCTAGACAGCTGAAACCAACAAGATGCTGTGGTCTCTAAGTATGTATAAAAGAAATTTATTCGCCATTGCGAATATGAATTAGCTTCAGCTGTAACATTTAATGTTTTACTATATTGAGCAGCAGGCACAGTGAGGCATATGGACGTTTGGGTTGATCCGGAAGGCGTGTGCGGGAAAAGTAGTGATAACGCGACCGCTAGCGAAAAGCGGAAATCCGGGTCCGGCACAAATGTTCTTATGTTACCAGTAAATCACATGGAGAATGCTGATTCACAGTCGCAATTACGAATACATTTGTAGCATTTAAATCGGCAGCTGTAGTCGCCGCAGTACCTGAAGGACATTCGCTTAGTTCTATCGATGAACAAGGACACTGCACATCGTACTCTCCAAGTATGCCCAAACTCTGGGCGTCACTGCTTATCTGTGATGAACTTAACATAAATATGAGACAGTTCAATCACTTCGATTTTGTGGTAATCCTAAACAGAATAAAATTACGTGTGACTACACTAATGATCGTGATTCACTCATGAATACATAACACCTTTTCATTTGGATTCCAATGAAGGCAAATTACTGAATATCTTTAAAAACTTTCTGAAAACACAGTTTGAATATTACCTACAACAAAAATGTATAAACAATGAAAAATGCAATGCTCAAATCTCTTCTTTATCCAGAAATAAAATTTACAATCGTAGACAGCACAAATTGCTTCAGGTATCTCTTAAAAAGGGCCCGTGATGTATAGTAAATCATGAAGTTGATGCCTCCATGACAGCAGTGCTATAAGATAATATAATTATTAAAATAGGGGCAAAAATTATGTTAAGACGCAATGCTGACGTGAGACTTGGCTTAGTTAGCGGTTCTATTGGTATAGTACAAGGAGTAAAGGTTCACCCTGAAGATACTAAGAAATAAATATAAATAAAGCTAATAAATATTGTGGTTTAATAATAAATGTCTTTACGTCCAGTCAAAAGTAATTTGAAATTATTAACAGGGCTTATGTTCATCGCGCGCATGTATAACCTATGCTATTACCACACAAAAAAGTCAGGGACTAAGTGTAAGCCGCGGTATAGTGCCCGAGCACTCTAAGGCGCCTTGCTGCGGAGTTCGCGGTCGCTCGCTGTTGGAGGTTCGAGTCCTCCATGGGTATGTGTATGTGTTTTGTCCTTATTGTAAGTTAGTTTAAGCAGTTTGTAAGTCTAGGGACAGAGGACAATAGCAGTTTGATTCAATAGGCTTACAAACATTTGAACATTTGAACTACGTTAAAACAATGGACGAATTGACATTGGTTCTTCATTGTACACACGCGGACAAGCGAGCGCTTTATAGAGATACAAGTCAGGGCGAATGACATCTTATTAATGTCGACATCAGTAATATCACAGCTCAACAGTCGGCAATCGCAAAATACGAATGACTTAGAAGCACATACCGCTCAGACTTGTCAAAAAATTTTACATCGAAGCCTACAAGGAAAATTAAAAAAGGAATAAGGAGTGGGGATTAAGAACATCTCTGGCTGACGAACAACAAATGTTACCAGAGAAGAAAAGGAGGAGAAATACGTACAAAAGAAACGACTTCCCAACGTGCTCCGTAAATGAACTACAAATCGGGTGTGATTATTACACTGTGGCTATTACAATGACGAATAGGAAGTGATTACGGTAATTCAAGGAAGTGTCACGGTACTTGTACAAGACAGAAACGCATTTTAAATGACAGAAACGAAAGTCACCCACATAAATGAAGAGAGATAAAGGTAACATTCATCAAAAGGTTACCTTTAATCTAGATAAACCAGAGTGTACAACATTTCTGGTTCTGAACAGCAAAATTCAGTTTTCATTCAATGCGGAGCGCGCGGTTTCTAGTAGTTGGAGGTTTGAGTCCTTCCTGGGGCATGTGTGCGTGTGTGTTGTCCTTAGGTTATTATAACTTAGTTTAAGTAGTTTGTAAGCGTAAGGACTAATATCCAAGGGAGCTAAGTCCCAAATATTTACAAACATTTGAACATTTGTTGTGCAGTGGAAGGTTTTTAGGGATACGGTGGACAGTGATGTTCTGAAAAGATCACCAGCTAATGTTTTAGTATTTATATACTGCAGTGGCCACCATGCAAACGTAAATTAAGGGCGTTGTCCTCTTCAAATCAGGTGATGACTTAATGCAGACGTGGAGACAATTAGTTAGAAAATCTAATAAAATTAATGGCTGATGCTGTCAATGTTGTTACACATGGAACGTGCATCGTTCGAATAGCTTGATGCAAATCAAAAAGAATGGAAGATATGTATCAAGTACAGGAACAACAGAAATAGAACTTTTGCACGAGATAGAAAATTTGGCAGAAACGTGGCTTCGCTTGGAGAAGAATGACATTACGAACATTGTTACTTAGTGGGAACCATTAAAAACGTCTCGTAAAATTTTTTCTTATGAACTGAAGTGAAATAGTGTAAAAACTGAGGCGGACATGAACACAGAAGAAAGAATTATACGTTCAATACTGAAGATGAGGTGCAATATTAAGCCTATATATCTTCCTAAAAGAGAAGTTATTGATTTGTATCTAACAAATATGTGGGGACTGAAATACGTAACTAATGAAGCGTCCACTATACTGCAAGTTCACTAAATAAAAGTGTCAAAATCACCTTGTCGTCCAATAGCGCTTTCACCTGAATCCCAGAGTGATGAAAATTAAAGAAATTCTTCTTGTTTAAATTATTATTGATAACAGATTAGATTTTTTCTCAAGAAAGAAACTATTTTTATGTTGTAATTCTCATACATTATAATTGTAATGATTCCAGGACCATGATTTAAAAAAAGTATATGTAACCATTTTCATGCCATACAATTGTGTACATTTATGAACCAGACTTATTTTTACATACTAAAATAATTGATTTTGAACTACTACCTGCTGTAATAAATAAGCTGATCATTCAGTAAATACCATGCGAAATAATAACTACTGCTTTCTGTTTTACAGGAATTATCCATTATCCGAAACTTACGTATATTCTGAAGTTCAGAAACGGATGCAGTATTGAAGACTAACTTGTTGGTATTTTTAGAATCATCTATCACAGTTCCCAGTACGTGTTCGTGATGAAAGGACTGAACATTCCAGACTTTCCAATTATTCTAACATCAAAGCATCTGAGATAAATTAAAAGGGAATGGGTTTTAAGAAAATCCGTGACTGATGTGAAACAAAAGTTACCCAAGCTGAAACAAAAAGACTACCTACAACAAGAAATGAAATCCCACCAAAAATATAAAATGTAAAACAAATGCAATTCCACGACGAATTTCTTCCACAGGTGAGACTTGTAAAATCTCGTGGAAAACAAAGTCGGTTATTTTAGACAGTATTCATGGAACCCACTCGACACATTGTCATAATTTGCGGTCTGATATTATCTACCAACATTTACAGCAACTATATCAGTATTAAACATATTTATTTCTATAATAAATGTAATGCCTTGGGAATTGCATGGAAATATAATCTAATGTTTAAAATACTTTATGTATATGAAAGTGTACATCATTGTTATGTGATGACATTTGGTTACATAGTGGAATATCAATTAGTGTTATGTCGCTTCCCCGGAGGTTTAAGTTCTCCCTCGGGTATGGGTTTGTGTGTTGTCCTTAGGGTAGGTTTAAGTTAGTTCAAGTAGTTTTTAAGTCTATAGACGATGAAGACAGTGGTCTTAGCCCACAGCTTTACAAACATTTGAACGGGACTCGATTTATCTAATTTTCTTTAGTGTCTTTTCGTGAGATATATTGAATTTGAGTTGATTTAGTATCTCTTAAAGTTTTCACTTGGTAAATGAATCTACAACGAAACGTGTTGCTCTATTTCAGATAGTCTGTTTTCTTTGTCAGTCCTCTCTCCTGAAGATCCCAGACTGGCAGAACTGTTCTAGTATTGGTCAAAAGAGATAATTGTAAGCTAATTTATTTGCCGATGCGCTTCATTTCCTAACTTTTTCCATTGAATGTCTGCCATGTGCTTAGGCTGCCACTAATTTTATCCGATCGTCTCATTTCAGACATCAGTCGCTACGCAAACACCTAGATACTTTATGGAAGTAACTTCTTCAAATATTTGTTCTGAAATCGTGTTATTATACAGGAAAGAGTCTTTATCTACGTAGTCGCAATATTTCGATTTGTTTACGTTGGAGGTCAACTGCCACACCCTACAGAAAGCGTCGATCCTGTTCAGGTCTTCTTACTTTCTACTTCAATACAGTAACATTGTCATTTATCTGTATACAACATCACCTGCGAAAATCTTCATGGAACTTCCCACGTTGTCTTCCAGGTTATTTATATGTATTGATAAATTAATAGTTTTCTAATACTTCTTTGGGGCAAACAGAGAAATTAATTTATGACTGAAGACTTCTCTCTATTTAGAATGGTATGCTGTGCTCTGTTCTCTAGAAATTTTTCTATCAAGTCACACATCTGGTCTGATATTATGTACTGTTGTATTTTGTTAATTCGAACGCTTTCACGAAGTCAAGAAATATGGAATCTACCAGGGACTACAGCAGTTTACGTCTCGTGGACGAACAGAGGAAGCTGGGTTTATACGGATCTTTGTTTATCGGAGCCCACATTGATTCATTCCTGAGAGGACTTTCGTCTCCAGAAATTTCATAGAACTTGAGCGTAAAACATGCTTCCAAATTCTACAACATTATTATGGGACAGGTGAACGGTTGTAGCTTTGGGCTATCACACTTGTAGATAGGTATCACCTATGTCATTTTCCAATGTTTTGGAAAACATCTTTCCTCCAGAGACCTTCGTCAACCTGCTGCTAGAAGAAGGGTGTGATTTTAACTAATTCAGTTTGGAATTGAATGTGTATCCTGACTGGTCGAGTGCAATTTCTTTAGAGTTGCAATTACATTTTTCATCGTTCGGCAACACATGTCGATATTTGCGATTTTGTCTTTTGTGCACGATTTAAAATGGGAATTTATGAGCAATCTTCCTGTAGGAAACAGTTTTGGAGTAAGACATTTAGTATTTCGACCTTTCCGGCATCATCCACTGTTTCAGTGCCATTGTGACACTTATTTTTCAGACATACAATTTTTACACATTCATTGATGTAAACCTATCTGTCAAGCTAAGAGATATAATTTTACTTCATAATTCGTCCCTAATTCTACTTATTATAATTTTTCAAATGTTTGCTGTTAGTTTGGCTTCATTTAAATTTCCAGTGGAGGTGTCTTTGTTTCCGAATGTTCAAATGTTCAAATGTTTGTTAAGCTTAAGGGACTTAACTACGGGGTCATCAGTCCCTAAACTTACAAACTACTTATGAACTAGCTACAAATAAGGACAGCACAAATGTCCATGCGCGACGGGGGATTCGAACCCCCGACCGTAGTGGCCGTGCAGACCGTGACTGAAGCGCCTCAGTCCCCTCGGCCACCGCGGCCTTTGTTTCCGTCGCAGCTTTGTAATATACTTGTTGAACCACAGTGGGTGTAATTTTGACCAATTCTTCTATCCAAATGAAAACCTGATTAGTGCAAACAACACTATCAGTGTCAAATGTAATCTAGGAATGACGGAAATTAAATAAAGAGGCATGAGGAGATGATCGGTATAAGGTTCGTGAATTGTTGAAAATAGGCGTGATGCGAGGTTTTTTCCAAACTTAATAAAAAAAAAATACTTTTAGAATACGGAAAATTATTGCGTTTTTCAAAGGAAGAATAACATGACATGATGGCCGCGGTGGAGTAGCCGAGCGGTCTAAAGCGTCTCGCTGCGGAGCGCGCGGTTGCTCGCCGTGGAGGTTCGAGTCCTCCCTGGGTCATGGGTGTGTGTGTTTGTCCGTCGGTTAGTTTACCTAGGTTTAAGTAGTTTGTAAGCTACGGACTGATGACCACGCAGTTTGGTCCCATAGATTTACAAACATTTGAACATGACATGATGAATAAACAAGTATAACGTATTTGTGGTGTACAGTGTTTTTGAGATAATCCTGTCTTAAACAACAAGCACTCTCCGACGGTAACCTTATCTTTACGGTACAGCTTCTGTTTCACATTAACATTTGTAAGAGTCGAAACAGCAAGAGATCAATATAATCTGCCTTTCTTCATAGGATACGCCAATGTTGATGTTAATAAGAATAATACCACTAGTCTGCGGTTTGTTACTGTTTTGTTTTTGTCGTATGGAACCATCTGGCTCGACAATTTTTCGTATACAAATGGAACGTTAGGGAGTTATTTTGCGTTGTCTTTGTAACTGACGCTTCTGATTGTGGTATTTATAGAGTGACTCTATGGTGGTTTCGTAATCAACGACTCGTCTCAGTAATACTGCACAGAAAAGCACGTTCACTCGAATGAATTACACCTAACTGCCAGCTGTATTTACCGTATAGAAGTCGTAAAAATGTGCTCCATTTATCTGTAAGAAGTAATCAGTTTCTTACTCATTACAAAATGACCGGGACATAGCCATACCAGCATAGGAAAAGGGAACAGAATATCTGCTGCTAGCCGTTCACGTTTCCGCTGAAAGTCAAGGCCAACTGCACGAACTAAGAATAGGGCACCTCGGCGAACACATGAATTATTTCACTGGGGTCAGCGGACACGAGTTCTGTGTGCGCCGCTGTCACGTTCTTTACCACTAATAGGCAGCCACACAGACACTCGCACAGAACTGGCGTCACGACGTGCGATCCGGGCGCGTTCAGAAAAGCAGGTATGCGGCTCAAGTCTACTCAGGACAGCCATCAGATTCTGATACTCCAACGGGCATGAGCAAGTCGCGTCCACCTACAACTCCTCATACCGAGAAAAATATAAAGAGGAAGATAAAAAATTAACTTCCTGTCGACATCGCTGTTATTAGAGACGAAGATTGATTTCGGTAAGGATAGGGAAGGAAATTAGCCGTGCCCTTTGAAAGGAACTATCCCGTCATTGGCATGAAGTGGTTTAGGGAAATCACGGGAAACCTAAATTAGGATGAAACTTCCTGGCAGATTAAAATTGCGTGCCGGAACCGGGACTCGAACCTGGGACCTTTGCCTTTCGCGGGCAAGCGTTCTATCGTCTGAGCTATTCCGCCATGACTCGCGATGCCGCCTCACAACTTTACTTCCGCCAGTACGTCGCCTTCTACTTTCCAAACTTCACAGAAGCTCTCCTGCGAAACTTGCAAGACTAGCACTCCTGGAAGAAAGGATATGGTGGAGACATGGCTTACCCACAGCCTAAGGGATGTTTCCAGAATGAAGCTTTCACTCTGCAGCGGAGTGTGCGCTGATATGAAACTTCCTGGCAGATTATAATTGGCCGGCCGCGGTGGCCGAGGGGACTGAGGCGCTCCAGTCACGGTCTGCACGGCCACTACGGTCGGGGGTTCGAATCCCCCCTCGGGCATGGATATTTGTGCCGTCCTAGTTCGTAAGAAGTTCATAAGTAGTTTGTAAGTTTAGGAACTGATGACCCCGTAGTTAAGTCTCATAAGCTGTACAAACATTTGAAACATTTGATTAAAATTGTGTGTCGGAACTGGGACTCGAACCTAGGACCTTTGCCTTTCGTGGGCAAGCGCTCTACCGTCTGAGCTATCCCAACACGACTCACGATGCCGCCTCACAACTGTACTTCCGCCAGTACCTCGCCTCCTACTTTCCAAACTTCACATTAGCTATCTTGCGAAACTTGCAAGACTAGCACTCCTGGAAGTAAGGGTATGGTGGAGACATGGCTTACCCACAGCCTAAGAGATGTTTCCAGAATGAAACTTTCACTCTTCAGCGGAGTGTGCGCTGATATCAAACTTCCTGGCAGATTAAAATTATGTGCCGGAACCGGGACTCGAACCTGGGACCTTTGCCTCTCGCGGGCAAGCGCTCTACCGTCTGAGCTATCCCGACACGACTCACGATGCCGCCTCACAACTTTACTTCCGCCAGTACCTCGCCTACTACTTTTCAAACTTCACAGAAGCTCCCCTGCGAAACTTGCATGACTAGCACTCCTGGAAGAAAGGATATGGTGGAGATATGGCTTAGTCACAGCCTAAGGGATGTTTCTAGAATGAAACTTTCACTCTGCAGCGAAGTGTGCGCTGATATGAAACTTCCTGGCAGATTAAAATTGCATGCCGGAACCGGGACTCGAACCTAGGATCTTTGCCTTTCGCGGGCAAGCGCTCTACCGGTAGAGTAAAGTGTGTTACCACAGTGGCACCGCGCCCGAGCAAAAATAAAAATAAATAAAAAGAGTAATTTGGAGTATTATCCGGTATTTATTATCCGTTTTCCTGCCAGGACACGAAAACTGAGTTAGTGAAGTGCGGCAGACTAGTGCCGGCGGCGTGGCAGAGCGGTGTTTCCGTCCGATGGCACCCAGCTGCCGCGACCAGGCCAGCTATCGACTGAGGTAATGGCCCATTTTGGGAGCAGGCTAAAGCAGACGGTTCAGGCCGAGTGCGGCCGCAGCTATGTACTTGCTATGCGCCGATTTCGTCGCCTATC
Source organism: Locusta migratoria (assembly GCA_026315105.1). NCBI lineage: Eukaryota > Metazoa > Arthropoda > Insecta > Orthoptera > Acrididae > Locusta > Locusta migratoria. The sequence continues at coordinate 459,163,521 of CM048755.1, forward strand.
TGGATTTAGTTCATTGAAAAGGGGGAAAATTGAGGTACGAATGATTAACATCGAAGTACAAAACTAAGTCAAGGCATTACTGACGTTTGAACTTCAGTGAAAATTAACTAGTCATACAGAGTTAAAGTAATCGGCGTTTACACAATCAGGTGAAAAAAGACATGGGTTGGTGGCATGCTCTCATACAGATGGCGGTAGTGTCGTGTACACAAGATATAAAATGGCGTTGGATTGTCACTGCTGTCATTTGTACTCCGTCGATTCATCTGAAAATTTACGTCTTCTATACGGCTGCACGACAGAAATTCGTAGCCTGAGCTCTTGGAATGGTTGTTCGAGCAGGAGGCATGGGAAATTCCACATCGGAAATCGTTACGGAATTCTATATACCGGGATTCATTGTCTCAAGACTGTGACGAGAATTCCTATTTTAAAGTATTACCTCTCACCACGGACAACGCGCTGGTTTACGCCTACACTTCATAGTCGAGAGCTGCGACGTTTGCGTAGAGTTATCACTTTCAACAGACAACATATACTGCGTGAAATAACCGTACAGATCAGTGTGGAAACTACAACCAAAGTACCTGTCAGGACAGTGCGGTGCAATCCGTCGTAAGTGGGCACCGGCAGCGTACCACCGACTAGAATGCCTTTGATAACAGCACAACAACGCTTGCAGATCCTGTCTTGCGGTCGTGACCGTATCTGTTGGCCCTAGAGATCTGTAATACTGTCTTTGACAGGTGAGTCCCACTGTCAGTTGGTACGAGCTGATGGCAGAGCTGAATTGTGGCGCAGACCCTTCAAGGTTATGGAGCTGAGCAGTCAATAAGACACCGTGCAAGGTGGTAGTTGGTAGGTGTTGTTTTGACGAGGTCCATTGGTTCAGCTGAATAGATCATTGACTGCAAAAAATTAGTAGTATTAAGAGGTCCAGATCACAGCTATAGTTAATATTTTTATTTATTACACAACAGCTGTTTCAGCAGTTTGCCATTTTCAAGTGTAGCTATGATGGTCTAGCGTCATATATAACATCTGGCATAACTGTTATTATATAATCATACTTTATAGTAGTATGTTATTTGCATTTAGCTTCTGTACGTTTTGCAGCCTGAGATTTTAATTTTATTTTTTGTATAAACACGTGTTTATACAAAAAATAAAATTAAAATCTAATTAATATCTCAGGCTGCAAAAAGTACAGCAGCTAAATGCAAATAACATACTGCTATAAAGTATGATTATGTAATAACAGTTATGCCAGATGTTATATATGACGCTAGACCATCATAGCTACACTTGAAAATGGCAAACTGCTGAAACAGCTGTTGTGTAATAAATAAAAATATTAATTATAGCAGTGATCTGGACCTCTTAATACTATGTCCTTTAGAGACATTTACTTCACTGCGGGCCCACCAATCAAGAAGTGGAAATAATTACGTTCGACTACAGGAGGCTTTTGAGCCATTTTGCATATATGGATGGAAAAGCACTGTGCCATAACCGTTCGCAATTCGAGTGAAGAAAATTATGGATAATTCCATTGAATGATATGATCTCTCAGATCGCCCGATATTAATCCCAGCTGACATTTATGGGCCGTAAGGTCGTAAGCAAAATCCTGCATCGGCGACACTTCGGCAGTTGTGAACGGCTGCTCAAGCAGCAGGCCCAATATCCTGTATGGAACTTACTGTGACTTGTTGATGCTGTGCAACATCGAGTTTCTGTACTTCTCCGGATTAAAGTATCTCCGACACGATATTCGGAGTTATCCTGTGAAATTTGACACCTCAGCGTATTTACAAGAATGTGCAAGGAAAAATGTATTTTTCATGTTATGTCTCACAGTCGAGTAACATAGATCTATAAAAAATGAACCACTCATAGAAGGAACTGCTACAAATAGCAAAGGATATAACAGAAATAAACACACTGAGAAGAACCGAAATGCCGCTTTTGTTTAAAGATAATAATTAAACGAATGCCAGAGCGATTTTTGATGGTGCTCTGGACGCAGAAAAAGGTGATACACGCTGGTTACCAGACTGTATCATAGCTGCTCCAACGCGGGCACAAGGTTCAAAATGAGTTCTTTTGGTAGTGCGTCCCATTGAAGTACTAGCGCGATTGCCCACAACTGGTTGGCGATCGTGAGAAAAAATGTGGTACGTAGAGTCATTTTTAATTTAATTAGGATTGAAGTTAGCAAATCAAGATTTCGCGTGCAAAAATTGAAACAGCTTGCCAGAGATGGCGTGGTAAAACGTGTTTTTCGTTTGGATTCCTCAAACCAATCCAAAAGTTGGACGTTGGATGGTAGCAAAGTCGCAGTGGAATGACCTAGTGCTCTAAGGTGCCTCGCTGCTGAGCGCACGATTACTCATCGTCAGAGGCTCGAGTCCTCTCTCCGTCATGAGTCTGTGTTTTGTCCTAGGTACTTTTAAGCACGGTACATAAGTCCCATCGATTTAAAAACATTTTAACTTTTATTTGATGATAGCAAGGTTCAAATTCGAGACATCAGCTCAGCAGTCGCCTGCCCAACTATTTCTCTTTCTACCGTTTCCGCTGACCAAACAAAGAATACGTTTAGAAACTGGTGCGCTGCCTGAAATTTCGCTCGTAACGATCCGATTATGACCCAAAAACAAACAAATAAACGACGCAACGGATGGAATTTTGTTATTAACACTTCTTTCTCAGCACAACCTACCGTTCGACACCTTTACAAGTTTTCGGAGTGTTTCTGATCGCGGAGAATACGTCAAAGATACCTGGAACTAGCCTAAGTTTCGTGATAGAGTATGCAACGTATGGTAAGTATTACAATTATAAAATGAAAATAAAAACAATTCCAGTGATGTATGTAGATTTGATTCTAATTTATCTTTATAAACTGTAGATTAAAATTGAATAACATGTAGAAAAGTAAAAGTTAATGTATGGGATCAAGAGAATCTGAAATAACTACGGATTGTTGAAAATTTGAATATGGGTGGGAGGAAGGAAGATTTGGGTTTAGCGTCCCGTCGTCAAGTCAGACGGAGCTCACGATCGGGTTTTTGAGTGTACGTGGGAAAGGATATCGGCTGTGCCCTATGAAAGGAACCATCCCGGAATTTGCCTGGAATGATTCAGGGAAATCACGGAAACCCTAAATATGGATGGGTGGAGGTGGTTCTGAACGAGCTTCCTCCCGAATGCTAGTCCAATTTGTTATCGCTGCGCCACCTCGCTCAGTAATTTGAAATTCAATTTTACATAGAAGACGAATAGGTAGTTTTGAGAGAGGAAATGATGAAGTCAGTAGAGAATCAAACAAACTGAAAAAGAAGTCCCAGTAAAATTTCTCTGGTGATTCGTGAAAGAGTGAAATATAGAATTCCTTTAAATGGATCACAGAAATTGAAGTACAGGTGTCTCCAACGTTTTTCCCACACAGGTTTTGATTGTATCGTTGAGATAGCCACGCAGGTATACAGTCATTCTTTAGTTTCATAAAAGATATTGGGACTGCAACCCACGGAAGTTCGGATACTGTTTTGTTTCCGAAATGCAACTGAACTTGTCTAGGAGATGTCACTTGTACTCTGAAAGCTGCTACAACAAGCTATGGTGAACCGCATCGTGACTAGATATCATGTCTGGAAACACGCACATAATTCGGAATTCAGGTGCCGCATTGATTGGTGCAACGTGCAAAGATTCTCACATACAGTAGGTGATGCCATTTCTACAAAATATTGTGCCATTGCATCTGGACTCTCTCCTGGGCTAATGCCGAGACTACCATTCTTCACTACACCAACGATGTGTACGTAATATGTCCCTCGCAAAATCCTGATAGTCTTCTACATCACGTTGAATTGGCGAATTGATTTATTTGGCCGAGAATCTCTACTCGTTTTTCTTAAAAACTAATCTGCACTTTACCTTCGCTATCCGAAAATCACGTAACTCTCTACAGTTCGTGCAGCTCTAACCCATAGCACAACCTCACATCTGTCTTTCATATAACAACATAACATAAGAGAGAATCAAAAATTTTCACTGAATATATTTTTTTAATCGTTTCATCTCAGGCGTCCGTTACAGTTCTTCGGCGAGAAGAACATACCCGCGCTTGCGGCTTAGCGTCGCGTGGGGCGTATCCATGGCAACCGCGCCGCTGTAGCGCGCTTTTCCTACTGGCAGCCCTTACTGGGAACCGACCCTTAGACCATACAGTTATCCGAGCGGCTCGCTCTTTCTCCCTCTCCCTCAGAGACATTAAATATTTGAAATAAAATCATATTAACAATAATGTACAATACAGTCTGAATAACACGCTCAGATTGCTAGTAGAGGCACATTTTGGCATAAACAAAACATGAATGCTGTTCACAATGCAAGCCTAAATACTTAAAACCAAGCCAAAACACACATACATTCGATCCATTACAAATCAAAAGACATACACATTCTGCCAGGCCAAAAAAGTGGTGAGTTGTTGGCGACTTTGGGAACCATTATTAATTCAAAATGGAGTGACACTATACGTGGCAATGTGAGTGCAACGAGAAACGTATAAACAGGGCAGCATAAAAACATCAGTAATGCCAATAATTAATTTTATTCAGGATGAAATAAAGCCATAGCATCATAACTGTTCATGAGTGAGTTCTGTAAAACCATACAAAATTAACATATTGATGCAGTTAACCACTGAAGATACTTTAAGTAGGGCGAATTGGATCTGGTCGGAATTTCACTAATTTTTACATTTGCAATAAACAGTCTTTGAACCTATAAAAATTGTATAACAGCAATGGTGGAGAAGTAGGACAGAAAAAAATGAAGAAACATGTATGCGTATTTCAATGGCGGCAGTGTCTCATTACTTTCTTAGTCAATAGTGTAAAAAATCCACTGCTTAAAATAATTATAGTAACGCAAAACACACATATCGTGCACATTTGGTACCGCTAATATTTGTCCTCAAAGCACAGGTGAGGGATTTATATGTAGTGGTTAAACATGCATGGGCAACCAGTGGTGTGGCGAGGGCTAGATTCATATAAGCTTAAAGATAAGGGTCGCGATGGAGTGGCCGAGCATAACAAGGCGCCAGCTGCGGAGCACGCTGCTGATCGCTGTTAGCTTTGAGGCGCTATGTTCCGATGCGCATGGTCATTCTCCGTCGGGGTTCGAATCCCCAAAATAATGTTCAAATGTTTGTTAAGCTTATGGGACTTAACTGCGGAGTTATCAGTCTCTAAACTTATAAAGTACTTATAAACTAACTTAAAAACTTATAAACTAAAGACAGCATAAACATCCATGCCCGAGAGAGGATTCGAACCCCCAACGGGGAACAGCCTCGCGCATCGGAGCATAGCGCCCCATGCGCTCGGCCACTCCGCCGCGGTTTCGAATCCCTCCTTGGGCATGGATTTTTGTGCTGTCTTTAGTATAAGTTAGTTCATAAGTAGTTTCTAAGTTTAGAGACTGATGACCTCGCATTTGAGTTCCAGAAGCTAAACAAACATTTGAACATTTTGATCGCTGACGGAGGTTGGATTCCTCTCTCGGGCATGGGTATAATTCTTGTCCTGAGCATAAGTTACTTTAAGAGCTGCGGCAGTTGTGCAATGATATTGGTAGTAATGGTCACGTGAACAGTCTCACACCCATAGACGAGGGTGAGCAGATATCAGATGTCAGCCAAATCAGTCGTATTTTAAGGGTTGCATTGGCACATAGTACAACTACCACAGCACAGATGAGAGGGCTCGAGAGAGAGGTGTCAAGATGAACTGCTGTCAACCGGTTACTAGTAGCAGCCTACGGGCGTGCACACATCTAACCCATTCTCCTCTCATGCTTCAAGAAGCATCGATGTACCCGGCTACACTGGTGCTGTCAGAGGACCACCTGAAAGATGGACTGGTGATCCGTGGTGTTGAGCGATGGAAGAATATTTTTCCTGCATGTATCGGAGAATGACATGCTTGCCCGGGGCACCACGAGTTACAACTTACGGTTACCTTTCGTGATTGTGAAGGTAATGCTGACCAGCGCCCCGGTACGTACATAAAGTTGTAAGACCTGTTCCTTTGCCATTCTTTCAAAAGGAAGATGATGTGCTGTTTAAAGAGGTTAATTCTCGATCATGCACTGCGCGTGAACCTCAACGTGCATTACAAGACGTGTGGCAAAGTCCACGGCCAGCACCATCTCCTGTCTCCAGTCGAGCATGTGTAGGATATGATGCGGCGACAACTAACTCGTCATGCAATAACTTTAGCAGGACGACGTGAACAGATGGAGCAGGCACGGAATAATGTTTCCCAAGACAGTATTCACCATCTGTGTCTATGACCTGATCTCCGAATGAGCGCTTGCACTGCCGTGTGTGGAGGATACATTACGTCCTTACATGGCTACTGTACCATGGATTGACACCTGCAACCTCAGCAGCGTTTGAACTAATGATCTATTAATGTAACCATTTCATTAACTCCTTATTGAGTGTTTCAACAATAAATCGTAAGTAAATTAGAAAGAAGGAAGGAGGATTAATGTTTAACGCCCCGTTCATTAGAGGCGGAGCTTACGCTCGGGTTGTTTGGATAAGGATGGGGAACGAAATCGGCCGTGCCCTTTGAAAGGAACCATCCCGGTATTTGGCTGGAGTGATTTACGGAAATCACGGAAAACCTAAATCTGGATGGCTGGAGGTGGATTTGAGCCACCGTCCTCCCGAATGTGAGTCCAGTGTGTTACCACTGCGCCACCTCGCACAGTCATTTCGAATTAGAGTTAAACAGGTGTATTAATCGTATCTCTGGGAGATGGGCTGCCAGGCATCTTCAAATGTTTTTATGGAAAAATTAAACGCCCAAGAAAGCAACTATGTGCAGATTATTCATTATCAATTGCCTTCACTTATTGCCTTAATTTTAAACTGTGACAGTGATTTAATATGAGAACCGCTTTGGATATGGGGTGTATTTAAAGTGAGTTTAACATTTGATGTAAGTGTTCATCTGCAAATGTGTTTGATAGAGCATGTTAATGAAGGTACATAGAATACGTTTATATGTTGTGTGTTCTTGTGTTAAAAATCAAGTCAAAAACATAACTTCAAAATCTCCTCAATTCACATACCGACTTTTCGTAAATGATCGATAAAGTTACGAACCCCAAAGGTCCTGCGATGTACTATTGTGCAATATGCAGCGTAGGTTGTTTTGTAACGAAAACGATTGACTGCGGTTATCGTCTTATTTTCATGTTTACTGAAACCGTGCCGGTGAGTCACTTAGCATTAGGCACAAAGGATCTGTTACGGGTATTCTTTATCCAGTATGCACTTTGAGAGTCTAGTATGACTTTCCGCGTGTATTTATTTCACGATGTTAATTAAATAATGAAACTGACAAAATAAGACAATAATGAATCATACGTACATTTCGACAATCCGCAAGAAGGAAGGAAAGAAGGAAGCTTAGTGTGTAAAGTCCTGTGGTCATTAGAGATGAACCTCACGGTCGTGTTTTTATTAATTATGGGGAAACAAATCGGCCTTGCACTTTCAAAGGAACTATCTCGACATTTGCCTAGACTGAATTTAGGAAATCACGGAAAACCTGAGGATGGCAAGAGGTGGATTTGAACCACCGTCCTCCCAAATGCGAATAAATTGTATTACCACTGGGTCACCTCGCTTGGTACAAATCCGTAAGAAAAACCGGTGGGTTAAAACGAAGTGGAAGATATATTTGATTGTTATTTCATCTTAAAACTTCACTTTGCCATTTAAAATAATTGTTCTCCACCAAACTAGAAGCTTTAGCTACAATAAGATTTCTGAAAGGAAGGTTATGTCATTTATATACCGATATAACTTGAAAAGGTAATTAGTGTGAGTCACATTATTGGACTACTTGGATATGATAGAAAGGTGTGCGCATTGATCTCTTCCACTTTGATTGAATCACTTTGTTGAAATCATGCTTGTGCACTTAGGGGACTCATGGAAATACTGCCAGATGTGTAAGATCTTCTTTGCGCTATTATGATTACTTGAAGCGGTTTTTTGGCCCTGATAACTGTAAATATAGTGAAACACTGACATAATTAAATTACTAATGATTTATATCCATGCAATTAATATACTGTTGGTAATTTTCCTCATTATTAAAATGTCATTTAAATAATGTAATGTTTTCTATGTAAAAGACACCGACAACAGATTTTTTGCGCCATCCAGAACACCCAGCCCCAAAGCCGGAAGCCAGCCACTAAATCGGCCAGGAACAACAGTGCCGGTTACCCATCCCTCCGTCTGTTAGGTTGATTACAGGGCGCGTTTCGCATACTGTGTAAGTGCACCGGAATCCGTTGGCCGAGTATTTACGTAACCTGGAGAGCAGCTTTCCACCCTATTCCGTTGCAGTTTTTTGAGGTGTCAAATCGCGAGGCCGGCGTGCTGAAGTTAGCAACTTTTAGTAGGACGTACAATGGGGGACAAACAGATTACCCGGCCCACATAATTTAAAAACTACAAACAGAGCATTGCGCATGCCCTCTTTCCGACGTGGGAGTGTTCAAATGTGTTCAAATGTTTGTAAAGCTTACGGGACTTAACTACGGGGTCATCAGTCCCTAAACTTACAAACTACTTATGAACTACTTACGAACTAGGACGGCACAAATATCCATGCCCGAGGGGGGATTCGAACCCCCGACCGTAGTGGCCGTGCAGACCGTGACTGAAGCGCCTCAGTCTCCTCGGCCACCGCGGCCGGCCGTGGGAGTGTTGCCAATTCTACCGGTCTTCGGAGCTTCACCTTGATGTTTATATCGTCCAATATAAACAATGTAATAGTTAGGAAACTCTATATGTCGAGATTCATAGCACATTAACTCAGGTATTATTTATTTTGGAGAACGTTATTCGAGCACATACCAGCGGTTGAGGTATAAGAACTCCACTAACCGCTTCTTACATATGTTTCGTTGGCTGAGTCACAGACAAATATATGTTACTCTGTGGCTGAGTGGATGCCTGGTCAGAGGGCTCAACCAACACCACCTACAGACAAGGCCTCACACCGACCAGGTCGCGGCCTCCAGCTGAATGGCTGGCCGCTGGCACAGAGTAACATATACAGAGGAGTAGCCCTCCCTAAACCACTGTCCTACACTCCCCTCGTAGTTCCATAAGATGCTAGCAGGTGTCAGGCGGTTCGCTGGCTTAGGGTGCCTCTCGCACGTCAGAGGGTAGCGTGGAGGGGAGACTGAGGGGAGAGCTTGTGCCGCCTGCCACAAGGCCACGGCTGTATCCAGCTTGCTGGCGTTTGAGGGGAGGTGGTGGTGGGGACAGCTGCTACCTGCCATCTGCTCTGGCCAGTTTAAAGGGCTGTTTCTGACCGCAGCACCATCATGGGACATCTTACGGAACTGCTGCAAAACCTCCCTCCCCGCACCCCTGAGCGTAGGACCGGGCCCTTACGGAGGTTTCCCGTCTGTATATATTTGTCTGTGCCGCTGGGGCACAGTGCCCACTTCCTCATAGCGGCCAGCCAGTAAGCTGGCGGCCGCGGCCTGGTCGGTGTGACGTGGCATCATAATGTAATGAGTTAAAGCAAGGCTGACGACAGTTGTAGTAAACGTCTGTCCATTTGCGGGATTTACATACTGGACTGTACGAACACTTATGGAGAGTAGGAAATGTGCGGCATATAAAAGTTTGTGCCGATTCAGAAGGCATGCACTGATACCGAATTATTAATCCAATCAGAAACATAACATGTACAGAAATGAGAGTCTCACGACGGATTCCTGCCACCGTAAAGAGTTGTGAGATCTCATTGGAAACCAACTCGGTTATTTCAGTTAGTGTTCACGGAACCACCAATTCAATACCTTGTCACAATATGTTATCTAATTAATTAAGTACCAAAATTTTTAGCCACTATATAAACGTTATATATCTTTATTTCTATAATAGATATATTGACCTGGCAATCGGACCATAATATAATGATATAAGAATAAATATAATGATTTGACAGTTACACCTCTATATAATGACATAACAATAATTTAGATTCTATTATTTAAACAAACGTTATCATATTAGAATGTAGTACCCTGCATATGGATAAAGCATTTCAAATCGAAGTTGGCGTGTGACTGCCAAGTCATTATATTTATTATAGAAATAAAGATTTATAATGTTGATATAGTCTCTATTAATGTTGGTAGATAGCTAATTAGATAACAATTTATAGCAAGTTGTTGAATATGTGGTTCCATGAACACCGACTAAAATAATCGACTTAGTTTCCCAAGAGATCTCACAACTTTTTTTATTGTGGAAGGAAATCGTCCCGAGACTTGCATTTTGTTTTATTTTAGTTTTTTACATTTTATGTTTCTGATGGGATTTCATCTTTCTTTGTAGATAGTCTTGGTTTACATCAAATGCTTTGATGTAATAATATTTTGATGTCTAGAAAGTTGATTATATTGTTAATGTTCAAGGCATTCATCATGTATGCATACGGAAAACTGTGGTGTATCACTATAAAAATATCAACAATCTAGTCTTGTATTTTGTATCAGTTTGTGGATAAGGTATATTTTCCTTTATAACTGAAAGTAGTAGTTGTTATTTTGCATTGTATTTATTGAATATTCAGTTTATTTCATACAACAGTTCGATATTCAAAATAAATTATTTTAGTCCATAAATTAGTAATTGTATGGTATGAAAATGGGTACGTATAGTTGTGTAAATATTGCTACTAAAATTAATACAGTCATAACTTAAGAGAATTACAGCATGAAAATAACTTATTTCTTACGAAAAAATCAAGTCTGAGAGCGTTAATAACAACACTTAAATAAAAGAGGTATTTCATTAATTTTCAAGATTGTGGGCTCCAGCTAGAAGTGCTTTTTGAAAACAAGCTCAATTTTTATTATTATTTAATGAACAATGCCCTTAATTCATTTCATGGTATCCATTGAAATATATAATTACTGTCACTTTAGCTGGTGATTTTTTCAAAACACCGCTGTCCACTGTATAGCCTACAAAACATGAGAATTTTGCAGTCCTCAAGCAGAAATGTTGCACATTCTGATATTATCTAAACTGAAGTTAATCTTTTGAAGAATGTTAGATACACAAACCTTCATTATTATCTTTCTCTCTTTTCATTTACGTGGGTGGCTTAAGTTTTAAATGCTTTTTCTAACTTGAACCTTGGCTCATTCCTTGAATTATCATAATCAATTCCTATGTTTAGATTGTCTTCCGTACATGTAATGCATACAGTGTTAGTATCACACACTGTTTCTAGTGAATTCAAAGAGCACGTTGGGATGTCATTTCCTTTTGTATTTCGTCGTCCTCTTCTTTTTCTGGCAATATTTGTTGCACATCAGGTACTGATTTTATTAAATCCGACTCCCCTATTCCTTTCTTTTTATTTACTTCAGAAGCTTTGATGTAACCATTTTTGACAAGTCTGGGCGGTAAGTGCTTCTAAGTTCATTGCATACTGTGGTTTCTGACTCTTGAGTTTTGATATTACTGAAGTCGACATTAATTAGATGTAATCCACCCTTACTTGTCACGTGCGCTTGTCCCATGTGAATGATGAAGAACTAATGTTCATCAGTCCATTGCTTAAACTTAGTCCCTAACTTTTTTGTATGGTAATAACGAAGGCTATACGTATTGGATTCTCTTCGCGAGGAACATAAGCTATATTAATAATTTCCAGATTAGTTTCGTCTGAACGTACCTCGTAAAGATATTTATTATTGAACCACAATATGATTTCATCTATTCATATGTTGTAACTTCAGGATCAACCGTTACTCCTTGAACGATATCGATAGAACCGTTGACTAGCTAACAACACGAATATTTCATCTTAACATTACTGTTGCCCTTATTTTAATAACTATATTCTCTTTTAGCCCAGAAGTCACGGAGACCTCATCTACATGATTTATTATACATTAACGGGCCATTTTTGAGAGATACTTGGGGCTCTAGGCTTTATTTCTGGATAAGGAACGGATTTAAGCACTGGATTTCTTAATTGTTTGCACATGTTTGTTGTAGGTAACATACAAACTGTGTCGTCAGGAAGTTCTGAGAGATATTCAGTTACTTCTAGAAGTTTACTTTTATTGGCATTCGAATTAAGAGGTATTAATTTAGACAAGAGTGAATTACAATTTTTTGTGTAGGCACAAATAATCTTTTTCTGTTTAGCATGTCAATTAACCCCAATTCGTTGAGCTGTCTCATGTATATGTTAAATTCATCATAGATAAACAGTTCCGAGACTAGAAATATATATAGTGTTAAACGTCTTGTTAGTTTCGGCTGTCGAGAATTTTTCAAAAGGTGACTTACCTGTTATTGTCGGAAGCTGTAACCACAATATGTTTGTTTCAAAAACTTTCATTCTGATCATCACAAGTATCGAATATCTTGGACAAACGAAAATAAGTGTAACATCGAATATGATCGACGCTGCATCTATGATGAACAAAACAACTTCCTTCATATCTGAACAACAAATCTTCACATTTACAGAGGCGTAGTCTAGGATAAATTGAAAGTTTTAAAAGAAAAATTCTTTTCCCCACCAGGTACAGAAACTAGGACGTCTCACGTGCGATTCCAGCGCTTTACCACAACATTTGCAACAGTAAAGTTTTTATATATCATTCCGCTAGAAGGCCTGATCGTTCGAAAACTGGAGAGATATTTAGCGAGGTTTCTAATTTTTCCTTCCATAACAGGCTAGGCACAAAGCAAATGAAACTATTTAAGTTTCTGTGTTTGCTGGAATTACCTTAGAATTTTGATGATCGGTGAGTAACAATTACCGTTTCTTTCCTTTTTTTTATTTTTATTTTTATTTTTTATTTTTTTACTGTCAGTATTTCGTAACCTACAAAGTACAGAGTAGGATCATTTGGGTATATAGATAGCTATAGTAGACGCCTTGGTCACCGAAATTTCGTGCTTTTAGCTGTATCCACAACGAAGATAATGTATGGTAGAAAGTGCAGTAAATGGATTCGAGAAAATGATGCTAGGGTTGTGTGCTCGACTTGGCGGGGGCTCTGACGTGCCGCCAAGTAACACAGTTTGTACTGAGGACCCATATTCTTTTCAACTTTGATTTATTCCTCTTTTCCACATGAGTTAAGATACCCGAGTTTTCAATGTTTCGAGGTAGTGCCGGTCACCGCGAACAATCAGACCTATACTTTACTTTCTCTTCTTTGCTTACACGTTATTCTTGTGTGATTATGTGTGGTCAGGTAATAGACTTTAGACATTCAATATAAAATGGAATATACCTTAAGCTAAAATGAGAAGTGGATAAAGGAAATATTGATTCCGCCGCTAATTAAACCTGTTATCTCTCCTCTGGGCGTCCAGCACTTTAGCTAATTTGCAGATACTCGTTCGTCAAGCGAAAATGCGTTGGAAAACTGGATTTATATATATACGGATGTTTGAATTTTCCTTTCGTTAAAGTCTAAACACTTTGTAAATGCGAACTGTGATGTATCTATGTCCGCTAGAAGTACCTTAGAATTTTGGTGTTCAGTGAGTGAGTGATGAAGTAGCGATTTTCGACTGCCAATATTTCGTGAACTATAATTTGTAGAATAGTATAATTTGGGAATATAGCTAAACGAAGAAGGTACTCTTGGTAACCGAAAATTCAGGCTTCTATCATGATCCACAACGAAGATACAGGGATGTAGAAGGTGCCGTGACGAGGGTACTGCCGTGTCCCCAGATATGACCATTCGTGAGACATCCGGGTTCGAGTCCCGGTCCGACACCAATTGTCATATGACACCATTAAATTGTACAGCTGATGCTGAATCATATTTCCAAGTGTGAATAAATTCTTGTATTGCTTATAAAGGTTCATGAAAATTAACTGAACTTCACTTAGACCGGTTTCGGCAAGTGTCTGTTTCCATCTTTGGATATTTAGTAAATTTGAAGTTCCGAAAGATCTCATGGTGACATCAGAGACTTTTCGAAACCGGTTTAAATAAAGTTCAATAATATAATTAAACTGAAAAAAAATTTAAGATACGAATTTGTCTCGCCTGCTTATGAAGATATTTATTTAAAACAATTAAATTGCTCCCCAGGCTTGTATGATGTCTAGCAGATACATAACGCCTTCGTAGTCGGTCCTTTCTCTCATAGAGTATACAATGAGTTATCTCGAATGAACAGTTCTCAAATTTTCCGCTACAATAGTGTCTTGCCCTATGCGGGCTTAAGGGAAAGACAACGTGGTTGTTACCTTTCTAGGCACGTTTTATCGAAACAATAGAAGATACGTACAGACATTATTTCCATTTTTGCTAGTGTACTTTATAAATGTGCAATCGCATCTTTAAATGTTTCATATACTTCGAAATCCTCCACACACCTCAAAATTTTGAAAACGGTATAATATTAATGTGTAGTAAATGTAATCGTATAATTAACAATAAGTGCAACCGTATATGAATAAGTTACTTCTTGAAGTCAAAGTCGTGAGATTTAATAGGAAGTACCCCTATATACCTCTAAACGCGCACTATGTCCATCACATGAATTCTGGCATATATGGCAATACTGTTGTTTGAAATTTCACCTCCACGTTGGTTATTCCAAGTGAACTTAGTGAGAACCAAGCGAGACCTCAGTGTTTCAGTTTAATCTTTCAGGATCTCGTCTTCTTTGGTTCCACTGTAAAATTGAGAACATTACTGTTGCGATTTCAGGCAAAATCTCTTATTAACCGTAATTCCGTAACCAAACTTTTGGGAGCCTTTATTTAGATGAGCTTTTTTCTTTTGTTTTACTTGTAGAATAAAATATTAAAATATTTCCATATCTTCGTGATAACCCTGTATATATTAACAGGAAGAGGGCCTTCGATTCATTCTTCGGTGCTAATGCACAGTAGGTCCGGAATCTTGCGGGAATCGGCGAAATGCCGCGAGTGCCACGGTGGAATGGCCGAGCGCTCTAAGGCGCCTTGCTGTGGAGCAAGCGGCTGCCCCTCGACGGACGTTCGAAAATAAATTCAAATGTTTGTGAAGCTTATGGAACTTAACTGCGGGGTCATCAGTCCCTAAACTTAGAAACTACTTATGAACTACCTTAAACTAAAGACAGCACAAACATCCATGCCCGAGGAGGAATTCGAACCCCCGACGGGGAAAGGCCTCCCGCGTCGTAGCATAGCGCCTCAATGCGCTCGGCCGCTCAGCCACGGCCGGACTTTCGAGTCCTCCCTCGGGCATAGGTGTGTGTGTGTGTGTGTGTTGTCCTTAGCTTAAGGTAGTTTAAGAAGTTTGTAAGCCTTGGGAGTGATGACCATAGAAGTTTGTTCCAACAGGTTTACAAACATTTGAATGCCGCGAGTATTGAGTTATATTGGACAGGGGCCTTACGGTAATGGTAGGTAGACAAGTTACGAATACGCGTGAGATGGCAGGCGTGTAGAAGTAGACGGTGCAGCCGCTGGGTTCCCACTCAGCGAAAAATCCAGAGAAACCCAAACCAGTGACCGCAAAGAACCGATCAATCGCCCCCCCCCCCTCATAAAAAAGGTGGCGTTGTGGTCGAACGCGACTGCCTCATAAGTAGGAGGGCCAGGGTTCGAATTCCGGGTGATCAC
The DNA here is from genome assembly GCA_026315105.1 of Locusta migratoria. NCBI lineage: Eukaryota > Metazoa > Arthropoda > Insecta > Orthoptera > Acrididae > Locusta > Locusta migratoria. Next base: position 459,179,261 of record CM048755.1, read on the forward strand.
AAGTTTTCAAGTTTCCCCATTGGCTTATTTTGATGCGTACTGGCAGCTGGCATTTTCAGTTCTTTTACATGGTTGAATTTGTTATTAAATATACTGTTAGATTTACTACATATATAATTTTTACCGTTTCAAAAACTGTGAGGCGACGGGAGGTTTTCAGAATACTGCACACGGAAATGTTTAAAAATGTGATTGCAACAGTTGTCAAGTAGAGCAGCAACCACTGAATTTATTTGTTAAGAATATATATGACTAGATCGCTTATTGAATATTTTATTTTATTTTAGATGATCGGTTTCGACAGTCCTCGTTGTCATCCTTAGATCTCTAAATTTTTCCAAAACAGCACCTCATGTGACATAGCGCTTGATGTCACACGAGGTGCTATTTTATAAAAAATTAGACATCTGAAGATGACAACTAAGACTGTCGAAACGGGTCATCTAAAATAAAATATTCAACAAGCCATCTTGGGCTATATGAACCGTGCTATGCATCACAAGACCAAGCGCCGTTACTTTATATTTCTGATGTGAGCGCAATTAGTGCTGTTTAGTAGTTATTTTCATTGAGGTTTCACTACTAAACAAAGGAACACTAACCCTACTTTTGTACAATAAGTTGAGAAACATCCATAAATAAATATATTTTAAGAATATGTAAAATTTAGGTTGCATTATGTGAGTTATGGCATTTGGCGCTTGGACTAGTGATGCATAACACCGTCCATATTGTCTCGACAAATAATTTAGATCACCTCCCTCGCTTGATAAATGCCAAGCATATACATCGAAATTCTGTTATAACAATTTTGTTAAAAAATGTTTGTAAGCCTAAGGGACCAAACTGCTATGGTCATCGGTCCCTAGACTAGCAAACTATTTAAACTAAATGAAACTCAAGGACAACACACTCACCCATGTGGCCGAGGGGACTGAGGCGCTCCAGTCACAGTCTGCACGGCCACTACGGTCGGGGGTTCGAATCCCCCCTAGGGCATGGGTATTTGTGCCATACTTAGTCTTAGTTAGTTCATAAAAAAATGTTCAAATGTTTGTAAATCTATCGGACCAAACTGCGTGGTCATCAGTCCGTAGCTTACAAACTACTTAAACCTAGATAAACTAACCTAAGGACAACATACACACCCGTGCCCCAGGGAGGACTCGAACCTCCACGGCGAGCAACCGCGCGCTCCGCAGCGAGACGCTTTAGACCGCTCGGCTACTCCACCGCGGCAGTTAGTTCATAAGTAGTTCGTAAGTTTAGGGACTGATGACCCCGTAGTTAAGTCCCTTAAGATATACAAACATTTGAAACATTTGAATTTTGAAACGCACCCATGGCTGAAGGAGGACCTCCGATGAGAACGGCCGCGCGATCTATTACCTGGCGCTACAGACCGCTCGGTCAAGGATTTTTCTCATATTGCCTTTTCTTTAGTCGATATCTTCTCAGATGGAAAACAACTGCGTCTTTTCAGAGAGGGCGTCCATCACTTTATCGGCCATATGTGCACGTATAAAAAAAATTACGTGTCTCTTATTTTGAGCTGGACTACAACGTATTTTAAGTGCGTGGGACTGGCTGAATGCCCCGGCGGCAGCGTCAGCAGTGACGCACAGTTTGCCGGGTATTTGTACATACGTCAGGCGCGCTACTGGCTGCGCTGTGGCGGCCGCGTCACGCGCTCGGCCGAGCGCGCCTCTTTACGACTCATCAGCTTCTCGTAAAGCCGCCCGACCCACTTCCACCCGGCTCCCTCTACCGGACGCCGCTAGTTCGCGCGCCAAAAGCCCACAAGTTTTTCCTAACCGCGCTCCACAACTATATTTATCATTCGGAGACACAACGTAACGCACAGCTTCTAACAGTACGGCGACGAGACTGAGTGACTCGAATATCTTCTTACCTTCTTCGACTTATCGCTTTAAAATGTATGCAGTTAGAGCGATAATTTCATTATTTCAATTTACAGGGGTAGCAGGAAAGAATATCTACATCCATACTTCGGAAACCACCTCACGATGTGTGGCGGAGGGTACTCTGTAGGCTACCATTAACATGGTTAATGGTTCGCTGAAAAAAACCGTTGTCGGTATGCCTCCATGTGAGCTCTAATCTCTAATTTTGTCCTTGTTGTCTTTCCGCTAGATATACCCAGGAAGAAGCAATATATGGGTTGACTCCTCGAAAACCCTATACTCTTGGAACTTTGACAGAAGCACATACCGCGATACCGAACGCCTCTCTTGCAGCCTCTACCCCTGGCGTATCATTATCATCTCTGTGACGCTTTCGCGCTTACTAAATGAGTCTGTAAGGAAGCGTGCTGCTCTCCATTGGAGCTTCTCAACGTCTTCTATCAACCCAACCTTTTACGGATCCTACATTGATGAGCAGTACTCAAGCGTTGGTCGAACGAGTGTTTTGTAAACTACTTCCTTTTTCTACGGACAGTAAAAAAAAGTTGTAAACTTTGTACATCTATGTGACTTATTACTCTGGTCATCAGTCCCTAGACTGATTTATAATAAGGACAACAAATACACCCATGACCGAGGGAGGAATCGAGCCTCTGACGGCGAGCAGCGGCGGGCTCCGCAGCTAGACGCCTTGGAACACTCGCTCACTCCACCGCGGTCGACGTAAAGTACTTCTTGAGGATTCTTCTTATGAATCTGAATCTGGTATCTGCCTAACCCACGATTAATTTTATTTGGTCGTTCTATTTCAAATCGCTCCTTATGTCTACCCCCAGATATTGTATGGAATTAACTGCATCCAGTGTTTGTTGTTTGTCCTGCTACTGCGTAGATATATAATAAACGATCTTTCTCTCTATATAAACGCGGCGCTTGACATTTGTTTATGTCGAGGCTCAGTTGCCATTAACTTCGTCATGCGTCGATAGGTTTCAGATCCTACCCTTTTCCAGTGTAGCGACCTCTCGATATACATCATCAACCGTAGAAAGCCTCATTGAATTTCTGATTTATCTGTGAGGTCATTTATTAATATGTTGCGAAAGCACTTTCTTATAACACTGCCATGGGACACGCCAGAAATCATTTTCACGTCTGAAGACTTCTTTCCGTTCAGAATGACACGCTACGTTCTGTTAGCAAGAAAGTCTAAAATCTTGTAACACAGCTGGTCGAACATTCCATATGCTAGCACTTAGTTCCTCAGGCGACGGGCGCAATTTTATCGAACGCCTTGCGAAGTCAAAAGCAAAGCATCGACCTAGAATCTCATATCTACTGCCCTCTGCATCTCGTGGATAAATACGACGAGCTGGGTTTCACACGACCTTTGCCTTCGGAAACCACGGTGACTCTTACAGAGCCAATTTTCGGTTTCGCAGCGGAATAGCCGTGCGCACTGAGGCGCCGTGATACGATACTCGCGGCCGTTCGTCGTGGAGGTACGAGTCCTCCTTCGGGCTTGGGTATGTCTGTGTGTTGTCCTTAAGTTCGTTTAACTTAGTTTAAGTAATTAGTAAGCTTAGGGACTAATAATCAAGCAGTTAAGTAACATAGTTTTACAAACATTCGAATTTTTTTTTAAATTTACGGCCCCCAGAAATTTTATAATACTCGAACATAAAACGTGATCAACCGGGTAGGCCTCACGGTCGGTCCACCGGAATGTCTTGCGCCGCCTACCACGCACTGAAGCGACTGGAGCGACCTCACACGCAACCACGAGTGGGGTGTCTGCCACACTGCTGGCATTATTAGGGTATGTCGCTGCCGCAGGACGATCGGTGGAGACGCTGGGGGTCCGTTCGGTCGCCACGACCGCCCAACAACAACGACGCCCATCGATCGCAGCCTGAAGTTATGCAATAGAGGTTAACACAGCTTAACCAACAGGAAGAAAATGCTGTTATATGCAAATGATTAACTTTACAGAGAATTGATAAAAGGTTTGTGCCAGTGGCGACGCCTACAACGTGCAGACATGAGGAAAGTATCCAACGGATTTTTCATGCACAAACAGCAGTTTACCGGCGTTGCCTGGTGAAACGTTGTTGTGATGCCTCGTGTAAGGAGGAGAAATGCGTACCATCACGTTTCCGTTTTGATAAAGGCCGGATTGTAGTCTATCGCGATTGCGGTTTATCGTATCCCGACATTGCTGCTCGCTTTGGTCGCGATCCAATGATGTTAGCAGAGTATGGAATCGGTGGGTTCAGGAGGGCAATACGGAACGCTGTGCTGGATCCCTACGCCCTCGTATCACTAGCAGTCGAAATGACAGGCATCTTAACCGCATGGCTGTAACGGATCGTGCAGCCATGTCTCGAGTCAAGAGATGGGGACGTTTGCAAGACAACAACCATCTGCACGAACAGTTCGACGACGGCTGCAGCAGCATAGACTATCAGCTTGCAGACCATGGCTGCGCTTTACCCTTGACGCTGCATCACAGACAGCAGCGCCACGGTGGAGTAGCCGAGCGGTCTAAAGCGTCTCGCTGCGGAGCGCGCGGTTGCTCGCCGTGGAGGTTCGAGTCCTCCCTGGGGCATGGGTGTGTGTGTTTGTCCTTAGGTTAGTTTACCTAGGTTTAAGTAGTTTGTAAGCTACGGACTGATGTTCAAATGAACTACTTACGAACTAGGACAGCACAAATATCCATGCCCGAGGGGGGATTCGAACCCCCGACCGTAGTGGCCCTGCTGACCGTGACTGGAGCGCCTCAGTCACCTCGGCCACCGCGGCCGGCGCGACAGCATCAAGAAGCTCACTACTAATGCTGTATTCGAACATTATGGGATTGTTTTTTCTACTCATGCGCATCACCTTACATTTTTCCATATTGAACAGTAGCAACAGTTACTATGTTTCTGCCGGCCGCAGTAGCCGAGGGGTTTGCGGCACGCCAGTCAAGGTCTGCACGGCCGCTGCGGTCGTGGGTTCGAATCATCCGTCGGGTATGGGTGTTTGTGTTGTCCTTAGCGTCTAAGTTAGTTAAGTAATTAATGTGTAAGTCTAGCGACTGATGACCACGCAGTTTGGTCGCATAAGACCTCACACACATTTGAATTTTACTATGTTTCTAAAACAGAAAGTACTGCATTTTATTACTATCCTTCACATTAACTTTGTTGGGTTATTATTACTGCTATAGTATCAAAGCAATTGTCTGTGACTGGATTAAAGGAAGGAAGGAAAGTGAAAGCTTAGGGTTCAACGTCCCGTCTTCAGCACAATCATTAGGGAGGAAGGAAGTAGGCCGTGCTCTTTAACACGAATCATCACTGCATTTGCCTGGACTCATTTATGGAAATCACGGATATCCTAAATCTGGATGGCGCGGGGGTGGATTTGAACGACCGTCCTCCCAAATGCGAGTCAAGTATGTTACCATTGCGCCGCCTCACTCGCTTTAGAGACAGGCTTTGACGGAATTCCTTGGCGTGCAGCAGAATTTGTTACTGGTAAGTAATACATGTAGTTCCGTGGGAAATTCAAAAGGGAACCCATGGAGGGAAGGTGATGTTCTTTTTGAGTTGACTGCTCAAAGATTCTACTGCCACCTAGATATAAATCGCGTATGGGCCAGAAAGAAACAAATATCAGAAATTTGGGCTCTGACTGAGTAAGACAGTCTTTTTCTCTCGCTAATTTCATAGTGTAACAGGAAAGGCAATGACTATTTGATACAAGGCACTCTCCACCGTGCACCATAGTGTGAGTTGTGAAGAATTTATGCAGATGTAAATGTATTTTAAAATCTTTAAGAAATTCGTCACTTAGAATACACGGTCTGAATGGATTCAAATTGTAAGAGTACAGAAACAGATAATTAAAATATCGTACTGGTAGAAAAGCTGCGCAGTATCTTGTTTGAGTGGAAACGTCAGTCTGCAAGTAAGGGTAAAGCAAAAAATGGTATTTGAAAAAAGCCGACGGTGGAATATCAGTATAGTAATGTGTTCATAGGGGCAGAGGGAAGGATCTCAGAGTTCATTGTACTGTAAGTACTGCAACGCGTACTGCGATATTTCATTACGGCAGTGATGCATGGATTGATTAGTGCGAACAGTAAAGAGCAGGTAGCGGACGACGCTTTTAGAGCACAGCACGAGATAACGATCATCAAATTTTGATGGCCGTAAAGGGCGTTATAGCTTCATCGACATCGTCGGATGGAGCACCACATGCACGGAAACGTGCCATCCGTATGTAGCGGGCTGACGTTTGGCAGAGATGTGGCAGGCTCCTTTGCCCGGAAATTTTAGTACGGATAATGACAGACAGAGACGTTTTTTCGACACTTTCGTTTCAAGTTGTCCGGCGGTTTACGTGTTAGGTTCTCCCATTTGCCAGAAGTCTGCCGGGATCGACTGTCTATCGGTGTAACAGACAAATGTCAGAAGTTTCTATATGGATCATCATTGCAACAGCAAGTGATAGCTGCACGTATACTGGAGGCGAGCTGCTGATATATTGACGGCTATCTGAAGAGAAGCCGATACGTCAAGAGCGTTTCCACAGTTTTAAATAACTTCGCGTGTCATATTTCGGCAAGAAACCGACCAACCTTTTATATGGAGGTAAAACTGCTTCCATTCTTCGATAACGACAAATAACTTTCATAAAGCCCTTGTGCGTTTCTATTCGTTTACTAACGTGAGAATTCAAAATTCTTGAGCTATTATATTTTATTTAATCACGCAAATTTATGATTCTTTCTTTTTATACTTAAAACCTAGTCATTGCTGAAAATAAAAACAATAACTTACACATTTTGAAGTAGTTTTTGTAGTATTAAGACAAAGTATTGTCTGAGTGTGTACCCTCTCAATTAAAATGTAATAAAATTTTATTTAAATCCGTGTAAATTTATTTGACATTCATAGCTGATAACAGAAATATTTCCTTTCTGGAACATCCACTTACTGTTTGTGAAATACATAAAGGGTATTTTACAGAAAAAAAATCACTATTATTGATAAAAATTACCAGAAATTGAAGGTACATTACATGACAGTCGAATTGGCTTGATGTGTATCCCACATTTGGTCACGCGCTTCATTAGCATTTCAGGTAAATGGCTTAGTATAACACCGTTCACGTTTCGTATCTACAGAAAGATTAAGCAGTGAGTCTCTCACGCATTCTGATGTTGATTCTTGGTGAGAGCATTGTTTAACATACTCAAAAACAATTCTGCACGGAATCCCAACGCGCAGAAAGCCAGGATACACTCGTTTGTAGTAACCGCGACGCTGCTCGGAATTGCCGGGTGGTCTAAAGCGTCATGCTACGGACTGGGCGGTCGTTCCCGCCGGAAGTTCGAGTTCTCCCTGAGGCATGGGTCTTTTGTGTGTGTGTGTGTGTGTGTGTGTGTGTGTGTGTGTGTGTGTGTGGAGGGGGGCGGGGGGGAAGTGACCTTAGTGTAAATTATTTTAACTAGTTTGTGAGTCTAGGGACTGATGTCCATAGCAGGAGCACTACGAAGTCTCAACACTGCGACCACTGTTGAAGTTTGCATTGAGCCGCAGCAGAAAGAGGCGTTCACTAGTCGACAGTGGTCTGTAGACAAAACTTCATCTTTTCGCTTTATTCGCCTCAGGCCCACACGCGCCGGGGAATCTAATGGGTGGCTTGATGCCCTTCCTGTCGTTACTCCATTACCCTACCCTCTCCCCCATATGGTGTTATACATGTGAAATAGTGCGTACGCTTTCCTAAATGCTCGCGATTTGTTTGACACTGTACTTCACAAACAGTTTCTAATCATATTGCGCGTTTATAGAATATCGCCACTGATTTGCGACTGGGTTCGCAATTTCCTGCCGGAAAGGACACAGTAAGCGACGGAAAGTTATCGAGTAAAACAGAAGGGATACTTGGCGTTCCCAAGGAAAGTATTACATGGCCCCTGCTGTTCCTTTTCTTAATAAACGACTAAGGAGACAATCTCTGCGGCTCTCTTAGACTGTTCGCGGATGATGCTGTCGTTTATCGGTTAGAAACGTCTCCAAAATATCAAAAAGATCTGCAAAACCATTCAGGTAAAGTGTCTGCATGATGCTTAAAATTGCCGTTCACTTTAAATACTGAAAAGTGACGTCATCCATATGAGCGCTAAAAGAAATCCGTTAAGCATCATTACCATTACAAATCACTCAAATCTACAGGCGTAAATTCAACTAAATATCTAGGAATTGCAATTACAAACAAATTAAATTGATGAAACACGTAGAAAATCTCGTAAGTAAGGAGAACCAAAGGCCAGGTTTCATTAGTAGAACACTTTGTCGTAGTGGATACAACAGTGCTACTAAAGAAAAGTGGATGCTAATTTTGTACTATCGCAGAGAGAGAGAGTCACGGAAATGATGCGCTAGTTGTGATTGAAGTATTTAAAATAAAGGCATTATTCATTACATCGAGATCTATATGCGAAATTTCTTTCACGAACTTTCTCCTCCGATTGCGAACATATTTTGTCAGCACCCACCAACTTAAGTAGACATAATCATCAAAATATTATAAAGAAAATCAGATCAAAAACGGAAAGATTTAGATGTTCCTTTTACTCTCGCGCTATTAAAGAATGGCATGGTCGAGGAATATTGAGAATGTGGTTCGATAACCCCTCTGCCAGGCACTTAAATACGATCTGCAGAGTAATTATGTAGATGTAAATGAAAATACGAGGTACGTCCAGAAAGTAAGTTCCGTTTGGTTATATAAAACAAACGTGTACAGATAGAGAAAAAATATTTATTGTACAAAACTCTACAACTGTGAAACTACTTTTCTACTTAGCTGCCGAAATTTTGTAGGCACTTGTCATAGCGTGGCACGAGTTTCTGTATGCCTTCCTCATAGAACGTTATCGCCTGTGTATTCAGCCATGTGGTAGCATGTTCTTTCAACTCGTCATCGTTGAAGTGTTGGCAGGACAAATTTTAGGTGTAAGAAGAGGATTTCCATCAAAAGGTGGTGTTTGTTTCCACGATAGTGCCCGACCTCACGTGGCGAATGTGACCCAACAACTCTTAGGGGAATTTCACTGGGACGTGTTTGATCATCATCCGTACAGCCCGGGCATCGCTCCTAGCCACTTTAATCTCTTCTTACACCTAAAAATTTGTCCTTGGTGGTCAACATTTCAACGATGATGACGAGGTGAAAGAACAAGCTACCACATGGGTGAATTCACAGGCGGCAACCTTCTATGAAGAAGGCATACAGAAACTTGTGCCACGCTATGACAAGTGCCTACAAAATTTCGGCAGCTATGTAGAAAAGTAATTTAACGGTTGTAGAGTTTTGTACAGTAAATATTTTTTCCTGTATCTGTACACGTTTGTTTTATATAACCAAACGGAAATTACTTTCTGGACGTACCTCGTATGTATATTAACCACTGCATCGTTTGTAGTAGCCATGGGATAATCTAAAAAAAGTAAAATAAAAATCCTGGATGGCACTTGAGGGCACCCATTTGCTTAAAAGTAGACACCGAATATTGTGTTTTCAGTATAGAAAATGCAACAGCAGTATTAGTAAGAAATCCACCAGGGACATACTAAATCAACCCTTCCAAATATGTCTAAGATAACGGCTGGTCATGTAATTGTGAAATCTAAGTGTGATGGAACAACCAAAACTAAAACTACAGGCAACCCTGTGTACAGGGAGGTTCAAAAGGTCGAAGAACTTAGAAAATTACCAAATGTGGCTTGTGAAATAGATGTAAAAAGTTGTATAAGTTGAGGGCTACTAGGTTTGTTAACGTTATAGACAATTGTGGGTTCAATACGACACAGAGTACCGTTAAATCTATGGAATGTCTATCACTGAACTAAAATGTGCGTATGTTAAAAGTACGGAAATACTTCCATGATACTGGACACACGCGTGGCACTTGACGTCTACCAAACAAGTAAAGCGGTAATTGTTGATGACATTTGGAAAGAAGAAAATGGACATTCAAAACTCAGATAGTATTCTAACAGCTGAAGACGAGAGTATGTATGTTTATACAAGGCTGTAGGTTGTAACATATCGCGTTTAGCACTTTTCTAAGTTACGCATATGCAGTGCAGTTTGTGTGCACGACATGCTACATACTTTTATTACTATTAATTAGATACTAATGGAGAAATTATCTATCAGAATTTTCAGAAAACGATAGAACCACAACCTGGATTAAAATTTCCTTCCTAGAAAGTTCAATTTTATACAACAAAATGTTCAAATGTTTGTAAATCTATGGGACTTAAATACTCACGTCATTACTCCGTATACTTACAAACAACTTGAAGTAACTTACTCTAAGGACAACAAATACACCCATGCCCTAGGGACGACTCGAATCTCCGACGACGAGCAGCGGCGCGCGCAGCACCTAGGCGCCTTACAACTCTCAGCCACCACATCGCGGCTTTGTACAACAGTGGAACAGATCCACAGGTGGGTTTAGAATCAAAAGTAATAAATATCTATATTATCCGGTCAACAATGTCAAATTTTTCTAGTGTAAAACATGATGTATAGCCTTCTTGTCCCTATAGTAGTGCTTGATTAAGTGGTACCATCAGTAACGGTATCTCATTTAGACGTAAGACAAATCGTCAGATATTACAGCAGGTCGCTGCAGTCTTTTTAATTTAGTCACTTTTCCTTTTATAGTGTTATATACCTATAAATTGCGAACAAAACTCAAAATGCTTGTCTTTGTCGTCGTAATTTAGATTCTGCACTAGCTTCAATGTGAATGGTTTCATTGACAGCTTCTGTCGCAGAACTTTTCACACTGTCACTAGAGTCATTTCGAGTTCACGGGATGAATTACGCACCGATTTCTTTAGACTATTTATGACTGTCTCTCGTACGCGCTCTACATTGAGTCCACTACATTGGGACGTCCGCTTCTCTTTGCGGGAACAAGCAACCCGTCGTAACGAATTTGTTGCGCCAGTGGTAAATGCTCTTCCTTGTTGGTGCTGAACATCGATATTTATATCACCTTAGACAAATATGTTCCAACATGTACATTGCCGAGGTGCTATTCCACTGAATGGAGAACCTTGGCAGTAGTGGCAATATTCTATGGAACACGGAAGCAGATTTAAAGTTTGTAATGTGAAGGAAATCGTAAGCATGTAAACTCGGGTTCGATTCCCGGTCGCATCACAAATTTTAATTCAATGCTTCAGATTTATCTTTAAATGTCTTTGACACTTGTTTTTGTCTAACTACAACGCACAGAAATCTCGCTCCACACCTGAACTCGCCATGTTTGCGACTAGCGGTGACTATCGGCAAATTACTGAACCTCTGTGGCGGTATACAGAAAAAAAAAGAAACAAAAACAAAAAACAAAAAAGCCTTCCAGGATTTATTTTCAAAATGATATTTATGATATTGTACAGTGTTTGATTCTTGTGCAATAAATAACTGAAAGTGTTCCCGAAGTTTATATATACCATGTATGTGTCAGCTTCAGAATTTCCACTTTTATAATACTATTTTTGAATGCCTTAACCTGCAAACATATTTTAAGCAAGATATGTTTCTGAACAACCATGGGTGTCACCAGCAGTAAATTATTGGAGAAGGAAGCTAGGTGCGGGCTCAGTAGATAGGCTAGAGATCACAACGTATCTAAATGGGAGATTCCCTTGAAACAAGTTTAAAACTTTAGTACTTCAATCCAATTTCTAGAGCACGGTAGATGCCACAGGCCGTAAATTTCAGTGACACTTAAACCTCATAAAGTGTGCTAATTTAACCCTCAGACTACCATTTTTGTTTTCGAAAAACGTGAAACAAATTCCCACATACACACATTTGGTAGGCACTGTAAACGTTGTTCGTGCAGGGTCATACCCACGTTAGGGTAGAATGGGTAGGGCATCAGACATTCTTAACTTCTTCTGTAGTTTCTGACGATGATTGCGATAGCTATCTCTATAGCTTCTTAAGATAATTGAGGAAAATCTCCAAGACAAAAGAGAATTAACATATGTCAGTGAATGGAGTACCTCTTCACGTTTGTAAAACTCGCACGGTAGGTGCACAATATGGTCTCGGTTTATAATGTGGCGAACGTCAGTACATGCTTGCAGTTGGTTGACATGGTGTGTTCGGGAAAGCCGCTAGCCAGCTTTGCCAGTCTTGTAGTTCGGTTGCCTATCTGCAGGCGGCAACTAAGTCTTTACAACTTGGAGACTAGGTTTAGCAATGAATCCTAAGAGTAGCAGCAACTAAATGTGCAACCTTTATTTTAAGAATTCTGCAAACCATTGGTGGGTTCCCTTCAACACGGTCAATGATGTATAGCAATAACACGAAGCAAATTCCGACTAGTTCACTGACAACCTATCGTGGAGCACATATGTCCCGATGGTAGTCAGAAGGTTAAGCGTAGATTAAAACGTGTATTTCGTCTACCAAGCATTAAAAACTAAATAATACTGACTTTATAGTTTTGTCAATATTTTTATGATTATTATGTATTGCGTGTTACTCGACCGAGGATTAAAAAATAAATAATTTTCAAAACCAACTCCTGCTTGATATTTATTGGAAATGTATGAAAATAGTTAGTTTCATAAACGATTTTATGAAGTTTATTTTTCAAATATTAAATATAAATTTTAAAACGTAGTCGGAAATCTAGGTAAAACAGAAATAAAAAAGTAAGTCACTAACTGTAGTAAAAAACGCTTTCAAAGCCATTAAAAATTTATGTCATGAACTTCATTCTACATTGATCCAGTCACAATTATCCTATTCCTAATGAGATATAAATATTTTAGCAAAAATTCTTAGGTGGATTAAGTCCAGTTCATTCTCTGAAAATGGATACGTTTAATGTGAATAGCGTCAGAATTCTAAATGAGTTCAGAAGTTGGCTGCAGTATCCAAGAAAAGTTATGTCACAAAATAGGCTACAATCTATATTTTTACGGTCAAATAGCTCGGTACCCGTCCTTCATATTCGTTAAAAAGTATGTTTTCACAGTTCTCAACATTATCTGAGGTACACTAGGCGCATATAACTGTATGTTGTTAGTATTTTTATTAATTTTTTTTTTTTAATTTTGTGGATTCAGTGGAATGTACTATAAAGGACGCAGTCACCATTGACTGAACCTGAGTGTAATATTTACACATTCTCTCTTTAGTGTATATTTATGCATTGTTTCCAATGGAAACTATCGATTAGTTGATCATATATTGTTGATGACAATCCAAATCATATTCTAAGTCGAACTTAAGCAAACAAATGGAACCTCAGCTGTAGTATCCATTTCTCGATTTTCCTATAATTTGGATGGGGATAAAGCGAGAAGTATGAAATTTCAGTGAATCTGAGGACCTTCAATAATCTATATTCCGAAATTATTTTATACCTTATAGTCTCAAAGATATTGCTAGTCAAAATTGTTAATATTCTCACTAACTCACTCACTACTCATCAAAACTCTGAGACAATTATAATACATGGAGAAACTTCAAATTTTGTACTTATAGTTTAGCCTAAAATGAAACAAAAAAGTCAAACATCCCTAATTGCAGTCACGTTTTTGAACTGTCAAATTCCTTCTTTTCGGTTGTTGCTATAACAAATCAAATGGTTTGTTAAGCTTATGGGACTTAACTACGGGGTTATCAGTCCCTAAACTTACAAACTACTTACGAACTAGGACGGCACAAATATCCATGCCCGAGGGGGGGATTCGAACCCCCGACCGTAGTGGCCGTGCAGACCGTGACTGGAGCGCCTCAGTCTCCTCGGCCACCGCGGCCGGCTTGCTATAACATATCTTACATATATTTTACTGTCAGAGCAATAGTGATGGGCTAGCAGTAAAGCGATGGGCACACACCAAAATGGTCGTTGGTTTGGTACCTGGTGGATAAACTTATTTTCTGTCTTCAGCTTAACCCAGCTAACACCTCTCTCCGACTTGAGGAGTCGCTCGAAACAATACGTATTACGAACACCTCTCGGTGAAAACAGTGCACTGAGGGACAAAAAATTCTACAGTGTTCGCATGCGGTCAAGATCACGTGTCACTTTCTAGACTGATAATTATGCGTATATTTCATTTAATTAATGTTGACTACAGTGTTATAAAGGATTATGATTTCGCAATGCTGAATGCTTGCAAGCGCTTACGGTCCCGACTTGTCAAAATTTTTAATATCAAAACCTCTGACAAAGGCTAAAATATATGTAAGGGGTTTTAAGAAAATCAATGACTGATATAGAAATAACTTTACAAAGGCAGATAAAAAGGAGGGATAACTATAAAAAAGAAATCAAATACATCAAAAATATAAAATGTACCAAAATGTTATTCTGTCTTGCGGTAATGTCGGCATGGTCTAAGGCTCTGTGCTACCAAATTCACGATCGCTTCCCGTCGGAGTTTAGAGTCCAATTCAAATGTTCAAATGTTTGTTAAGCTTATGGGACTTAACTGCGGGGTTATCAGTCCTTGAACGTACAAACTACTTATGAACTACCTTATACTAAAGTCGCCACAAACATCCATGCCCGAGGGGGGATTCGAACCCCTGACGGGGTACAGTCTCGCGCATCGTAGCATAGCGCCTCATGCGCTCGGCCGTTGCGCCGCGGCAGTTTAGAGTCATTCCTCGGTTATAGACGTGTGTGTTGTTACTGTTAGCGTCAGTTATTTTAAGTAGTTACTGATCTAAGGACGGATTACTTTAGTAGTTTGTTTTCTTAGGTATACAAACTTTTGCCGCGGTGGAGTAGCCGCGCGGAATAATGCGCCTCGCTGTGGAGCGCTCGGTTGCTCGCCGTCGGTGGTTCGTGTCCTTCCTGGGGCGTGTGTGTGTGTGTGTGTGTGTGTGTGTGTGTGTGTGTGTGTGTGTGTGTTTGTGTGTGCGTGTGTTTGCCCTTAGGTTATTTTAACTTAATTCAAGTAATTTGTAAGCCTAGGGACTAATAACCGACGTAGTTAAGCCCCATAGGTTTAGTAAAAAAAAATTAAAACACAAACGTTGAAAAATGCACGACTCGCTACGGTTACCTTCTACCAAAATCGACATTAATGACAGGTAATCCTCTGAAACTTATGACACTCGAAAGTCACATGTACGCTTGCCCGCCTATGAACATTGAAAAACGGACGTCCATCAGAGCACTGTTTGGAATTACTTACATGTCATTATGTTGCAGTGCGATTAGCAAGGTATAACAGTTATTATAAAAATAAGTAAGAAGAATTTCGTTACGGTCCTTATAAATAATAAATATCGGTAGGTTACTAATTAGATAACAATTTATGACAAAGTTGTTGAATATATGCTTTCATATGTACTAACTAAAATAACCGACATGTTTATATGAGATCTCACAGCTTTTCCCGATGGAAGGAAATCGGCACTAGCTTTCTATTTTCTTGTTTTACATTTTATATTTTTGATGGTATTTGCAAGTGCTTGTTGAGGAGCATAAAAACAACTTGGACTTGTCCCAAAGAACAGACACCATATCAATAATTGTAAATGGATAGAGAGGTTTATACATACAGCAATCGAATTTCATGTACGTAGATGAGCTGTTTGGAGACCGCAAACGATGCACCAGTTTACAGCAATAAAAGAAGATGTGATCTTTATCAGTGAATGGAATTTGTATGATGGAATACCTACTATCATCACATAATTAACTGCATTGGAGAAGAGGTCAAAGAAGAAAGAAGAGACACGGTACAGAACAGTGGCAACTAAACCAGTTTACATTTTATATCATCAGACAAAATTATATGAACGTTTGAACCTAAGCACAATCCCCTAACACATATAAAACATCTCAGGCTATAATACAAGTAGTTCTTACGACCGTTTTAAGGAGAGAACACTGTCGTATATAATGGAATGTAAGAAAATTGCGGAGTAAGATTTACTAATTGGCATGGTGGTGACCTATGTCGACGAACCTCAAATATGGCAACTGTACTTCAATTTTGGATGGGAACCACGAATTTTGCCTCCAGAAGGTAACACCAGCTAAGCCCAGTATGTAGAAATTAGTTTTAGTCTCGACAGACAGGTTAATATTAAAATGCTAAACAATTGAATGTGTTGGTTGTGACTGACGGTAGTTTGTACGATATCTGACGTTACTGGAATCCTGTATGTTTTCATATTACAAAACGTACAGGAAACAAGCATTGGAATGTAAGAATATTTTAAACTTAATAAACACGGATTTTTTCCAAAGTAACGGTCTGCAGAATACATTGTACCCAAAAATTTACTTGAGATGTAATCGCACTGGTATGTTCGATTAAAGTACGATTAAATTGATGATAGAATTCATATTTTTCTCATAAATCCTATAAGCCATTACCACAAGATTCAATTTTCTAAAAAACTGGAACTTTTTTTCACACCCCGTGTTTCTCTGACAGAATCTCTAACGATTACGCTGCCATCGAACCTTGAGACAGTTACATGACTACATTTGGCCATATTGTACTTGATGTCTAAAACGAAAAAAGCGATCGCTCACCTTGTCTAAAAACAGCCCCGCACTTCTTTCACTTTCTTAAATTACCCTTCAAAAGATGACAAAGTAGCAGAATATCGATTAGTTGTTATGTTCCCTGCAGTAGGCGCAACATTGCTCTGCACACGTTATAAATGTTCGTGACGAGCAAGACAGGGCACTGCGTGTTAAGCTGGCTGGTCGTAAATCGATGAAGCTCACCGTAGCTTTCCTCACGTGCACACATACTGCCCTGCTGGTCAACCGAGCCATAGTTTTTACAGCTGAGTTTTCATTGAGTAATTATATGATGTTGTTCTTAATATTATGTAGTACATGTAGTGTTATTTATTTAATCTCAGAGCATTCTTCAACATAATTGTACATAATAATGAGTTACCTCTAAATACATACCACGTTACACACACACACACACACACACACACACACACACACACACACACACACGTGTGTGTATGTGTGTGTGTGTTTGTTTGTGTGTAAAAAGTTAAAAGAACAAGGAAGGAATTGTAATACCGTAGATACATCACAGATGGGATGGGACGTAGTATTGCTCTCTTATAATGACCAGAAGAATTGGTTGGACATATTTTCTGTGTGCGTGTTTGAGGAGTATTTGTGGTTTAAGGCGAACACAAATTTATAAGGTTCTTCCAGTAAATATGATTTTAATTTGATTTATAGTACGGTCTAAAAGTAAATCTGATACAAAACACAAAATGTGTCATTTATACCGGACGATTTAAAGAACACCTACAGAAAAGTCTCGCTTGGAAATTTGTTTCACAACATGGCTCTGTTTATATTACTGTTACAAACAGTGCATTTTAATAGTGTTAGAAGATTCAAGAAGCATATACACGAACCAAAGCCATTATAAAAAAAGACAACGAATGTTCATGAACACATACAGTAAGGAGGCAATAGAAATTAGCCAATACCGTTATAATTTTAACACGAAAGAAGAAGGCGTTGTTTCAGATAACATATTGATGACAACTTTGCGGCATCAAAATGACGATAGATTAATTTAACCAGGAAAAATAGCATCAGCCAGAGATAATAATTAATCCGGAAACACGACATCAACCATAGATAATGATACAATTGGTATTACACGACGAAATGTTGTGACTGGTGTGCAGCTTTCTACGATTGGAGGTATCTCGAGTCCTTGATGCAGTTGCCATTTTAACTCAAAGATGCCTTCCGCAAAGATGAATCGTTGGGGAACAGTTATACATATTGAGTATGGCCTCTCAAAAAATAAGATTTAATTGAAAAGATTTGGAATTTTGTAGTTGTTGAGCAGCATTAAACTGATAAGAACCGCAGTATATGTTTCTTACAGTGTAGTCAAATTTCCTAAAAACACACATCACAGAAACGAAATTGTACCTATAATTAATGTCTCGATTTAAACCGTATAGAAGTCACACAGGTGAGTATCGTAATCATCTTCTTGTTCATCTTTGGCGTTTCATCCCGACCTTACGCGGGTTCTGTATGTGTACTACGGATGCAGTTCTTGCCACCACCTCGCTACCACCCGGAAGGAAATACATTTTCCCACTTGTCCACGTATAGTGTTACATATGTGAGAGTAAGTGGACCTTGCTAAATGTTTGCAAGTCGTATACCTGAGGCGAGACATTTATCAGGTATGGGCACATAGGCACTCGTCGTAAATCCGCTGGGCGAAATGTAACCGAGGCCGGAGCATCTCCCCGTTCCGAAACAGAGCGCTTCAACACGCTCGGCTATCCGGGTGGTTCAGGTAAATAAAGTAAATGTATTCAATAAATTAAATGCAAAAGACAGCTCTCCACACTGCACACACACACACAAATCATTAAAGCGGAGACGGCCATCGATCCATTCTTCAGACTAGTCCCGGACTCCGACGGCTATCGACCAAGTTGCGCGAGTAATGAGTGATGAGTGATAATGGGCAGGGGCATTAGACTACTAGCGTGTGGACAAAGTTGACAATTTGGGAGTGGCGGGAGGCGAGTCCCTAGTGGTCCTATGGTCATGCGCGAATCTCTATAACAGTAAGCAGAAGAGTTCGGGTTCGAATCCCGACAGGGCACGAATTATCAACGTTCCCCATCGATTTATTTCGATTCCTACATGCGACTGTCGTCATAAATTCATTTGTGTCTACAAGTTATGTTGCCTTGACGATATGTGTCTAACAAGAGAACAAATTACATTATTTCATCAGTGGGGGAAAATAATTTTAGCATTCAATATGAAAGTTAGGTCTTGATTTCTATTTTTCAAAACAATTGGACAACAGTCTTGATGCATCACAATATTTTTAAATAACAGTGGCTACTGAATTTTTAATAGTGATGTAACAAAGTGACCAGAGTATTAAATATTGTCTTAATATGGAGAGATTTGTGGCTGATACTATTTGTAATTAGATAACTAATGCCTTGCCTGGAGTTAATTCGTTTGGCACACATATGAGTAAGCACCGCAAGGCGCCTGTGGGGCAGCTTGCACAGGGTTGCGCAGTGGAGCTCGTCAATGAATTGCGTCTACGCACTTGGCAGCGCTTCTTACCGCAGTCAGATGTGGGCCAAGCAGTGCGCCATATTCTCCGCAGCCAGGCCTTCTGCATCTTAAGTGACGTCACCACACAGAGCTCAGCATTGCGCCTGCTGGGTCGGCACAATACATGAGAGCCAGAAATGTTTCCTTTTACAGAAACCATCCTACTTCGCTATAACCAAAAGGTGTTACTCTGGATTTATCAGACGGCAAAAAGTTGCAATTAAAGTTGTTCACATGCCAAGAGAGTCATCCAGACCCCTGCACCACTCGCGGAGGGGGGTGGGGGGAGGGAGGAGAGTTACCATGAAATCTTAAACAGGAAACCCAATTTTTATTGCAGATTTGGAGACTCTGTGAAAAAATATGCAATTTTTGTTCGATATATTCATTTCGTTTTATTATAGATGGCACTGTAATCAGCAAAAGTAAAATGAGTTGGAATTTGTCGAAATAAGGTAACATCTCAAACAAATACACATGCGTTTAGGAAAACCATAGTACAGTTTTTTTTATATTTTTAATAATACTATCATGTGACACCTCCCATAATCGAATGACGCACAGAATGTCGTCATGCTGTCAGTCTGCGGTCAGACTGTTCACTGTAGTTCAATGATTCTGACTGTACAAATCTCTCCGCAATTGTTTCAGGGTGTTAGCAGCTGCAGATATAGTAAATATTTTAAAATATGTAAATGTTTGTAAACCTATGAGGCCAAACTGCAGTGGTTATCGGTCCTTAGACTTAAAAAATATTTAAAGTAACTTAAACCTATCTTAAGGACAACATACATATCCATGCCCCAGGGAAGACTTGAAACGCCGGCGGGAGTGGCCTAGCATTTCCTGACATGGCACATAGAATCTCACGGCCATTTTTTATGATTGAACTATTAATTCAGACTTCGAAATGAATACAGACTTCATATTATCAGTGAACGGCTGCACGTCCGTATGACATGGGAAATCCGAATAGCTTATATGCCTAGGGAAATGAGTATATTATTGGAGACCCTTTCATTCTCTATGCAAGTCACTTCAGTTTATATTATCATTAGGCCTCGGACTTTTAGGTTCTAAAATCTTAAATTAGGTACCTGAAATATAGGTTATAAAAAATCAGAAAATAGGTGACCAAAATCTGACATTTTATTGTCTAGTTGGATAAACAGATTCACAAAAATCCACATTATTTTATTGTCCATATCCATACTTACAGTCGCAGTAAATTATTAACACTTTCTACAGACTTACCGTTGAGAAACTGCATCTCTTGTCTGTAAATAATATTTTATATGCCGAGAATGTGCGTTCCACGTCAACAGATGTTACTAGAGCATTTTTAAAAATGATCAAATGTTTGTTAAGCTTAAGGGACCTAACTGCGGGGTCATCAGCCCCTAAACTTACAAACTACAAATGAACTAGCTTATACTAAAGATGACACAAACATCCATGCCCGAGGGGGGAATTCGAACCCCCGACCGTAGCGGCCGTGGAGACTGTGACCGGCGCGCCGCAGACCACTCGGCCACTGCGGCCGTCAGAGCATATTTAAATGACGGTATTAGGCACAATGGTATCTCACACTCATGTTCTGTTGATTTACATGGTAAGATGTCAGCCACTGTGCAAAAGGTGGTGGGTCCTTTTTTTCCGTAGCACTGTCTTCCGTTTCTCACAAAATTTCATACCAATAGAACCTGGGACCAAGTTAATATTTTCTGTCAGCTCTTTTATCAATCGTAGTTGCGTGTAGACTAATTTCTCTGAACACTCTACACCTTCAACAATACGGACTAAAATGCAGGATTAGATTTTATGTATTCAATGTCGTTGGAAATTGTTGGGACCTTTAGAAGGTCTTAAGCTGGAGTAATGCTCACTGCCTCCTCCCGCAATTTAAGAACAATGTTCTTAATGTCTTCCAAATGTTCACTACCTCTGGCCACGTTCCCCAACGAGTAAGTTCTGGCTCTTGTGGAAGTGGTACGTTGGAAAGTTCCTTTGGAAATAATTGGACTCTTCTAGTTGCTTTAAAGAAACCTTCCTCCTGGTTGGAACTAGCTTATATACCTGTGGAAATTCGAGACATATAGTCGTCAGCTACACGATTCATGGAATGGGCAAAACATGTGATGTGGAGCAAGGCTGGATAAAATACTTTCAACAATTTAACAGCATCAATCATGCAGGCGGCTACATCATTGTAGATTACAAATACTGTATTTTCATTTAGACTGTTGGGGGAAAGTAATTGGAGGGCTTCATTAAGAAAGCG
Source organism: Locusta migratoria (assembly GCA_026315105.1). Classification (NCBI taxonomy): domain Eukaryota; kingdom Metazoa; phylum Arthropoda; class Insecta; order Orthoptera; family Acrididae; genus Locusta; species Locusta migratoria. The sequence continues at coordinate 459,200,634 of CM048755.1, forward strand.
AGAAAAAATATTCAAATGTTTGTAATTCTAGGGAACAAACTACTTTGATCATAAGCCCCTAGACTTACAAACTACTTAAACTAAGTTACAATAACCTAAGGAAAACACACACATCCATGCCCAAGGGAGGATTCGAACCTCCGACGCGGGAGGCCTCGCGATCCGCAACGTGGCGCTCCAGACCGCTCGGCTACTCCCGCGCGGCAAGAAAGTGAGCAATTGTTTCTGGTTTAGTCCTCTTTAGCTCCTTGCTGCAGATCAGGCGAGCTATAGAGTGAGTGTCAGAATCTAACTTTCCAAAACGGAAATTCGCCACATTTCGACCTTCTTTGTCAGTTGTCTCATCGACAGAGTTCCAAATGCCTTTATCTCCCCTTATCCTAAATGTATTTTCGTATAAAGTATCTAAGTACTTCTTTCTCAATGTGGATTCTTACGGAATGCTGTGGTGACAGTATTTCTCTAGAAAACTTCTGAGCTGGCCGTTTTCAACTGCACTGAATGGTATGTTTGCTGCAACAAAGGCTCCACATAGGACAATATGAAATTCATTTTTGTCAGTTGCATTTGGTTTAGTTATAAACGTTTGTTTCAAGTTTGATTTATTCTTTAAATTTGCCTGGTGTTTAATCCCTGCCACGCGCTGTTTTAAATGAGACGTCTGTTGAAACGTTAACTTAGGGTAAGGGTTTGTAAACAATATTTCTGCATTATTTATTCATTACTCATGTGTCTGGGCCAAGTTAATTTGGAAAAATGAATGACATCAATGTTCTCTGATTGGGCGTAGCAGATAAAAGGTTAACATTTTATATACGTCTATGTTGCACACATTGTAGTAAATAACTCTTTCGTAGGTAGAGAAATCAGGAAATTCTTGTAACAACTTATGCAAACATGCCAGTTATAAATTATTGTTTTCTAAGTAGCCGGAAAGGCCAGAAGAGTAGTTTTGGTCATACAAACTTTATGTGACTGGAGTTAAAAAAATCGATACCATCAGGTTCTAACGTCAAATAAGTATTTTTAAAACTTTCAAAACTTAGTTTCAACAGTTTCTAAATGGATTTAGGTATTTTAGTTACTATAAATTTACAATTTTCGATAACATATCTGTGTAATTCTTAGGTGGGAAGAACGCGAGAGGATGAGAGTCATAAAATTTTTCATTAAAATGGCTTTTTAAAATTTTAAGTACAATAAACTCCTAATCTGAAATTAGGTATTTTTAGGTACTATAAAACTATCGTTTTCTATATGATTTAAGAAAAATTCAACCAATCTGTTTGACTTAAATAATACTGTTTTATTCCATTAACTGGTTTTCGAACCTCTTCAGGTTCATCTTCTGACGGTGCATGTGTTATATAATCATTTAAAGCGTGTTGTTGAGTGTTGGATCTGTGGTGGGAAGATGGAAACATACTTTAATAAATCGACTCGCACGTCGTTTAGGTCCTGCTTTGTATCTGGAAATTTACGTGAAATTTGTTCATTTACTTACTGCGACTGTATGGCCCGCTTTTTCTAATTGTTAGGTATCATATAATTATTATATAATTTTAAAAAGACGGCCATACATTAGAGTAAGTAAATGTACAAATTTCACGTACATTTGAAGATACAAAACAAGACCTAAACGAGGTGTAAGTCGATTTATTAAATTTTGTTTCCATCATCCCACCACAGACCCAGCACCCAACCTCACGCTTAAAATGATTATATAACACATACACCGTCTGAAAATGAACCTGAAAAGGTTCGAAAACTGGTTAATGGAATAAATCAGTATCATTTTAGTCAAAGTGACTGGTTGCATTTTTCTTAAATCACATTCAAATTAACAGTTACGGGTTCTGAAATATCCATAATAGATACTCTAAATACTAGCGTTTTCTATCATTACTTGGTGTAATTCGTGTATGTGCAGCTTTTATTGCCTTTTTTTAATAAGGGAAAAATAGGTTATTACTTAAAAACCGAGGTCTAATTCTCATACATGTTTTAGCACTATCTTCGCTAACATCAATGTGATTGTTTTTTTCTTCCATTTCTTAAAAGGACGTATTAAAGATTGCTGTTGTAATTTGGTACAGCTTTTCATGCTTTCTTTCACTTATTTTGGCTCATAGTTTCCAGTGTTTATTTTGTAACGTGATTATTAAATGTTTCACACGTATTTTTCTGTATTGCTACTGATATCAAGCCGTACTAAATTACAACAGCAATCACGAATAAATGTTGTCGTCAGTCCTTTTAAAGTAATATAAGAGAAGGAATTAGCCAATTCCCACTGATGATAGCATAGATAGCGCTGAAACAAAAACGGAAAAATAATTTAAGTGGCTTGCACGCGGTGGAATATCCTCGACATTTAAAATACCATCCGTTTTGTTTGTTATTGTTCAACAAATATTCCATCCGTTATGGTATAGTGCTAAAACAAAAATTCTTGCTACAACAACTGTTCAAAACCGTAACTTCGTTTTGAATTACGCTCCTTTGACAGATTTATATGCTATTTATTTTCAGTGACGCAGGGTGCAGTGAATTCAATTTTGATTTTGGTGAAAAGCTTCGTCTCTCAAAAAAGAAAGCAGTAGTGAGAGAATATTCGTTTCATTGAAGAGAACGGGCAGTAGGGAAAATGAGGCCACGAGCCGCTTTAAAGCTGAACTCCCCACATGTGCGATTTTACGTCTCGTTTTCATCACTTTCAGCTCGTATGTGAGGTCCGCCAATCCGACCGCAGCTTTCGTATTATTGCGCAGAACAATGACGAGGCCACGTTCGCAGTGTCGCGATGGAAAATAAAAAATAAAAATTAAAATAAAAAAGCGAGCGTGATGTTATCGGACAAGGACCGGCAAACCGTCAAAGCCGGCCGGTGTGTGGACAGGAGGGGTGAGAGGTGCAGACGAGGGGCAGAGCTGGCGGCACCTGTGGCGCGCCACAAAGAAGCCAGCGCCGTGACGTCACGGGCGCACGTGGCGCCACAAAGGCGCGGCGCGGCGCGCTCAGCTGTGCGTATCGCACCCACACCCACACCCACATACGGCCGCGCGTCCGCTCTTCGAGACAATATCTGGCCGGTTCCTTTTGTACGCGGACGGCCATTCTGTGTAACTTCTCCTCTGTATCGTGCGTAGTCACAATGGCACGGGTCCGAATCTCTGTTTGCGAATATCGAAACGGGCTTTGACTTGGAAATCGGGGGTTATACATCGCACGCAGTGTTGCCAGATGGCAGAGAGAGAAAATACCTACAGTCTCACAAAAATGTACCTACGTTTTCCGTACTTTCTCCCTACCACCTCATTAATGCCCCTTCATCAGGGTCGTAGCCAGGATTTGGGTCTGGGAGGTGCTGAAGCAAGGAGTCCGGCCAGCAGAGGTTAACCAATTGATTAACACTTTGACTGCCGGCCATGTAAACCATTCCATCCCTTAGAGTGCCAGACATTCTGCTTGCAGGAGTAACCCCAGCTGAACTTAGTTTCTTTATCTTCAGTCTGGTGTAAAGAATTGTCTGATCTTTGAAATAAATCCAGAACTGAACACTGAGCATCTAAATCACATACAACTCCGACGCCAAGGGCCCCACTAAAAACTTCTCTACTTCGAAAACAGTCTGTAGAGTCACTACGATATGTTGCTGTGTCACACCTCTGTCATAGTCACCTCTCAGTACTTTCGGGGAGAATAATTTGCGTGAAGCCATGTCCGTTGATTTACCTACTGAGTGAGCGGACACCACTTTCTACCTGCCCCGTTTCATACAATGAATGTGACCAGTCGGACGATTTAGAAACTAAATAAAAGATCTATAGGCTGGTTTAGACACTAGGTTTACCAAGTAAGGTATTTAAGGTAGATCTAGCCCGTCAATAAACTTGATTCTGTTTTTAAAAGCACGAAAACAATGATCACGTCAAATGACGTGATTGGCATTCTACACATTTCCGTATCCTGTCAATCGACGGTTCCTTTTGTACGCGGTCGGCCATTCTGTGTAACTTCTCCTCTGTATCGTGCGTAGTCACAATGGCACGGGTCCGAATCTCTGTTTGCGAATATCGAAACGGGCTTTCACTTGGAAATCGGGGGTTATACATCGTACGCAGTGTTGCCAGATGGCAGAAAGAGAAAATACCTACAGTCTCGCTAAAATGTACCTACGTTTTCCATACTTTCTCCCTACCACCTCATTAATGCCCCTTCATCAGGGTCGTAGCCAGGATTTGGATCTGGGAGGTGCTGAAGCAAGGAGTCCGGCCAGCAGAGGTTAACCAATTGATTAATGTGACATGTTACAATTTTGGAAAACTTTAGAATAAATTTTTGGTAATAATTACAGTCTCTGTTGCAAATTAATACTGTTTATTAACGCGTTTCGCGCGTCATCAGAATACTAATGGTCAGCAAGATTGCATTCCTTAGTAAAATACATGATGGTAAACATCATTAGTCATAAATAAAACTTAAAGGCTTAGGTATAACCCACTGATCAAACGTTAACATGAAAGGAAATCCACATAAACAGCACTGCAGTGGATAGCTCCGCGTTCATATTTTGTAGCATTTTATGCACTGTGTTAGCCAGATAGGTGCTGGTGCGCGGACGGCTGGAGGCATATTTGGCATCATGCTTCTCTTGCTAGATATGTTTTTCCATTGACTGATCGTTGCTGACTGATGGGGTCACGTGTAGATTATGCCGCGAATTCCAAGTGCTCTGTTACAAGAGGATTGCTCAAAAATGTTCAAATGTTTGTAAAGCTATCGGACCAAACTGCGTGGTCATCAGTCCGTAGCTTACAAACTACTTAAACCTAGGTAAACTAACCTAAGGGCAACACACACACCCATGCCCCAGGGAGGACTCGAACCTCCACGACGAGCAACCGCGCGCTACGCAGCGAGACGCTTTAGACCGCTCGGCTACTCCACCGCGGCAGAGAATTACTGATTTATCGATCGGACAAGGGTATATCAACAACCGGAGGAACAGCATTATTTAGTTTCCCCAAATATGCCGCTTATTCCGTGTGCACTGTTACACGAGGATAACTGATTTATTGACCGCTTAAGGATACATCGAGATACCATCAACCATAGAGTAGGAACACCAGTAATTATTTAGTTCACAGTCAGCAGAAAAAAGGAAGTCCATCATTCTACATGATTGGATTTTCAAAGAGTAACGCTATGTTGACAACGAATATCTGGCGCTTTGTTCTTTAGAACGTTGGCTGCCGCAAATGTCTTAGCGTTTTCTTGTCAGCAGCTTCTCATTTACAAGTACTAAGTAGTACACCGTCCTGACGTAAAGAAATAAGTCTAGTCAAGGTAATAAAACGTCTTTCGTTCATGGAAATAATGAATTTTCCTTGTGCTGACATTTTCTAATGCTATTTCCAAACCGACTCTCCATTCCACTGATATACATTGAAATCATCATATTTCGCATCGATTGTTCGAAACTAAATTTTCTAATTAATATTGTTTACTATGAACAGGAAACAACTATGCCGTCTAAAATATCATTGGCTACTTCAAACTTCCACAATTGGTCAGCTTCATTCACGCGTGCGGACAAGTGTTCTGTTGCCAACATTACCATCTAGGCATTGTCGGCGATTGTAAAATTTTACCAAAGTACCTACGCGTTGGGGACTTTTGGATGAAAATTCCCTACGTGATTTTAATGCTTAAAAGTACCTACGTGTAGGGAAAATTCCCTACCTCTGGCAACACTGATCGTACGGTGTGCAATGCAGGTTATACAGCGTAGCATCGCCGTCACCCCTCCCCCCATCCTAAATAAAAAAAGGTATTTGCTGATGTTACGCCGAAAGGACAAGAGTAGCAATTCAGACTGTTGTAGTAACAGTAAGTCTTAATTGCTTGCTCCGAACCTTTTTTTATTAGACCAGGGACTACTTCTATATCTTTGTTATGAGGACGGACTACATAAATGATTGGCCGCGGCGGATTAGCCGTGCGCACTGGGGCGCCGTACTGCGGTGCGCGCGACCGATCGCCGTCGGGGTTTCGAGTCCCCCCTCGGGCATGGGTGTTTGTGTTGTCCTTAGGTTATTTTACCGTAGTTTAAGTAGTTGGTAAGCTACGGACTAATTACCACGCAGGTGAGTCCGATAGATTTACAAACATTTGAACATTTTTTAATGCGGCTGATTAAAATAAACAGCATTAATCTCAAAATGAACTGTAATCATGATTTTATCATATTTATAAAAGTCAAAGGTAATATAATATTAACAATACTATTATAATAGCTAGTTTTAGTAAAAACTTAAATTCGGTTTCCACCAATGTGGTTAAACGGCCTTCATCATATTTCCAAGTTCGGTAATCCTAGGGTTAACAGCGTTGCTCAGAGCTACCCACATATTATGACTTACTTTCAATTGATTCCCGTATTTGTTTTCATGCAGGAAACATTTGTTCACTTAAATAAGTCGCGGAAAATAGTAAAATAGTGGAAATCGTTTTCCGGTCTATTATTGTATGATTTTCCCTTTTTACAACAAACCGCCCAAGAGGATGAATTGTAAAGAGTTCTTACAGTGTATCATTTTAAATCAGCAAGCGTTCACAACACTGGGAGACAAATGAATGTAATACAAATGGTACCGAAGTTATCGACTTCTGCCTTCGCCAACGTAGTTCTCAACTTATCGTTGACACACAGTACGATTGACTGACCACGGAAGAAGGAATTAATAATTTAGTATGAATAAAACTTTGAAATTTGTTACCTTTCGTGGACAATATTGTAACTGTTGCGGAACAAAGGTTGGAAATCCTCGGTCTAATCAAGGGTAAATCTGTATTGCGAATTTGCAAGGCTGTCAGTAACAGATAAGATAATATAAAAGGAGAGCTATTTATTTAGAACTTCAATTAAATATTTTTCACCTTATATAGTTTTTATTTGACTATAATTCCGATATTTCACTTCATCTTGAGCCCACAACAGATAGATGCCTTGCAGTGACATGATAATACTTTTCTCGAACCAGAATACTGTTATAATATGTATGCTATTTATTGCTGCTGATTTTACAACAGCATTAGGCCTGTTTCAGTACAAGGACCATCAATCAGCTATGTTCAGATAAATACGTTTAGTTAAAACTGCAAAGAAATCTATAAACAATGCTGACTATGAAACTTCCTGGCAGATTAAAATGGTGTGCCGGAACCTGGACTCGAACCTGGGATCTATGCCTTTCGCAGGCAAGCGCTCTACCACTAAGCTATCCCGATACTGCTCACGGCCTGTCCTCACAACTTCAATTCAAGGAAATATCTCGTCTCCTATTTTCCAAACTTCACAGAAGTTCTCCGGCAAACCTTGCAAGAGTAGCACTCCTGGAAGGAAGGATATGGTGGAGACTTGGCTTAGTCACAGCCTAAGTGATATTTCCAGAATGAAACTATCACTCTGCAGCGGAGTGTGCGCTGATATGAAACTCCTTCCACGGGGTTCTAGTCTTGCAAAATTCGTAGGAGAACTCCTGTGAAGTTTGGAAAGTAGGATGAGAGGTACTGACAGCATTGAAGTTGAGTGACGGGCCGTGAGTCGTGCCGGGATAGCTCAGTTGTAGAGCGCTTGCCCGAGAAAGGCAAAGGTCCTAGTTGCGATTCTCGGTTCCGGTACACAATTTTAATTTGCCAGGAAGTTTCAAATCAGCGCAGACTCCGCTCCAGAGTGATAGTTTCATTCTGCAATGTTGACTAATTTCGTTGCTACTCGCAATCATATCGAATAGTGGTGCTCTCGCTGTTTCTTAATATTATTGCTGCATAAAAACATTAATTACTGTCTAATTTCATGCATTAACAATCATTTTATTCAGTCTTGTTGTCGGTAGAAATTCAGCTTACGTTCAAACAAACACATGAATTATTATAATTTTGACAGCTATACTTGACATCGTCTCATGGTATGGCGTTGTTATCAATTTATTTATTATGTCTCGCTATGATCTACGGCGCGGTGGCTTGATATTTATTGTGGGTTCGTAGGAGGCATATATTTTTGCTTTTAAGTGTTTTACAGTATTCGGAGTCGAACTGTAAGACTTCAACAAAATTATCTATGTATTTTTTTCGTTTTACATCCGTTTGTTCGTTTATTATTTTATCATGATTTTCCCAACGTATGTACAGGGCGTACATAAAATCTGGAAACACTTTCAATTATTTATTTCACATGATCTATACATTGTATCGATGTCATACATATGGCATTTTGAAGAGAAACTCTGAATTACTTTTTTAGAAACTTTAGATTTCTTTTGACTCCATATGTATGTCTCTCGTAAGCACTCCATGTCCACTTCACTCATACTTAGCTTCTCTTTGCCGGGCACAAACAACCCGTCGTAACGAATTTGTTGTGCTAGTGGTAAATGGCCTTCCGTGTTGGTGGCTTCTTATCGTACTTGGTTCAAAATATCCGTTGAACAGCTGTAGCACACTTGTTTTTTTCGAACTCCAACACACAGAAATCTCGCTACACACTTGAACTAGCCATGTTTGCAACTAACGCTGACTATAGGCATATTACCAAACTACGCCCGTCGATAAGCATGAAAAAAACATTTTCAGGGTTTCTTTTCAAAATGGCATATGTATGATATCCGTACAATGTTTGGTTCTTGTGCAATAAATTATTGAAACTGTTTTGAACTTTGTGACTATATATTTGGTAAATGTTCCGTCTGCAGTGGAATAATATTACTAAGACAAATTAAACTGTGTCTTCATTTATCATAAGTTTACTTCATATAGCACATTTGGCAGATTGGTGGACTTGTGACTTTTCCGCTCGAGAACGATCGGATTGTCAAGCATAGGGGCAGAGCGCTAAGTACAGACAATGATTGTTGGAAAGCTGAGGTATTAATATACTGGTATAAATGTGACTAGTTTTGAACAGTTTTACTTAAATGAGAGCTGCTCCAGTAACTACTAGGAAAAATGTTAAATATGTAGGATAAATTTTAATTAACACTGTAAATTGTTTGAATTATTATATATAATCTTATTTATCTGTCAAGGTCATGTCCGTTTTGCCTAATCTACAACCATCATATGGTTTCATACGACTAATGATGTAGTTAAAATGTTAAGCCGCATTTTATTTCATGGTGAGTTAAATATGCAGATTTCAGAATACAGTATCTATAACTTTTAAAACATTACACAATGAACAACAAATATTGATTTATAGTACCTTCATAAATCGAAAAACAGACGGTGTGCTTTATACAATGCGGTATGCAGTAGTTGTTTGCAACGGTAAAACAACATAAGATAGAGGTGTCCATATTATATACTTTTCACCTCCACTTCTGTTTATCTTTTATCCTATTTCTATCATTGTTTAGTACGGGGAAGTAGTTGTTATGCTGTAACTATCTTCCATTTCGTCAACGGATTATAATACGAGCGTGCATTGTACATCATAACTAAACACAGGCAGATAATATTATGCACTTGACATGTCGAGATACTGAACATTATAATGTGCGAGATCCTCCTTAGAACACTTCAGATAGGTCATAGAATCAGTTCGTTCAATGATTGGGGCTATGGTTTAAAAAATCACCGTCACTTCATACGACAGACCCCAATAGTGGCATCGTTTAGCTGCACGGATTACAGATAATCCATGATAGTAGAAAAAATGTTAATACGGCACAGAATTTAATATATTTTACGGCGCAGAAAAATCACTGAACATTCTGTTTCAACTGGTCATAATGAGAGTAGCTTCTAACTTTCACATTACTTGGATCGATCGTAGTATTACTTCGATAGATTATTTATTTTTTGAACAGATGTAAGCTGCCTGCATAATTTTTCATGTATTAACACGGTTCACCTACAGACTGTTCGAAGAAAACGATAATATAACCAGCAAGACACGAAAAATTGTTCGACCCAACGTTATCGCAAAGACTCAAATTTGCGCCGCCGAGTAAATGTCAGTTATGGGGCAAAAATTCATTGCCAAGATATAATCACTCCTGTACGGCAGACAAATTATGCTGAAGATAGATTCCAGGAACTCATTTATCATACGATTTTTTGCTGCTTGTCAAAACATGGCCTTTTGGAAATTGTCACGATTAAAGTAAAGAACATGCTACTATCGGTAGTAACTGAAGGCTTTTACCAAAATTGAGGTTTATTAATCATTAAAAACATTTCACATTCAAAGCACACGAACTTGTCTTTAAGATATGACTGATTAACATATATATGATGATGTGTCTGAGCTTCTCGACTCTTCACAACTAGTCACATTTATTCCGGTGTATTAGTAAGTCAGCTTTTCGACAATTATTGTATCTACTTAACTCTCTGTCCCTATGCTTGTCTATCCGATCGATTTCGAGTGGAAAAGTCACGTAAGTCCACCCATCTGGCACAATGTGTTATCTGAAGTAAACTTATGATAAATGAAGGCACAGTTTAATCTGTCTTAATAATATTATACCACAAATTCTATCAATTAAGTGATTTCAATAGATTTCTGTATTTCTACGTTGTCCTGAAACTCGTTGAAGGTCACGTACCTTATATCACTCATGACTTATCTTGTTACGATATTAATATAACATGCAGACCATGTTAAAAGGATAGTCAAAGACTATGTTTGTTTGTGAGGTGCCTTCCGCAGGAGCTGTTAAAATTAATTATGTGTCCCGTCTTATGCTTACTGTAATTGGGACAAATTTTTTCACACCAGTTGCGTTTAGTTTTTATTTATGAAGCATCTGTGGTTCTGCAAATGTTGACATATAAATGCACAGGTGGTGTAAAGAAGAGATTTTTGACCATCGATTTCTCAAATTCTTCAGTCCAAGTTAATAGAAATAATAATAAACTGATTATGTTGCGGAGGTACTTAATGTCAAATTAACGTAGAGTAGATGAAATGCTGCAGTATTATTCAGAAAGCCATGACAACAAAACAAGTAAACCGCGTTCAATATGGATGTACTGTGTTCGTTTCAAATACATCAGTCTTCTTCGGTGAAAAGGTTTTGATCATTGGTTCAAGGTGAAACATTTAGGTAGTAATAACTAGGAAGTTGCAAAAATGTTTTATCATCTTAACTGAAGAAAAATGTCGAAAAGAATCTCCCAGAATATTCAGTGTAATTACAGTGAGTAAGCACGTTTCGGCACTTTTGAACAGCGACAGATTAGGTTTGCTTTAATTAACGGTATAGTCGTCAGTGGTTACAAAAGAGCAGGGTATTTTATAGATGCGGGTGTGGGAGGAGATCGAAAGATACAAAATTATTGTGCAGGAAGTTGTCCATATGCACCGGCTCAGACTTCACCGAATGCATAATGTTCTACAAATTGGAAATGCAGAGGACGTAATACTATCTTTTTAGGAAACTCGGAGGTAGTTACGAGTACGAATCCTGAAGTTTTCTTTCCGCGAGGTGGCTAGAGCACCGGCGTCGCACTTTGGAGGTCGTCAAAGCTGGAAGCGTGGAAAGCAGTTAACAGTAATAAAAAAAGAGAGTGTGGTACTCACATGATGTCTCCTAGCTTGACGCGGGTCTGCACGAGCGCGCACGACTTGAAGTCGGAGGTGGTGACGGCGCGGCGGCGTCGGTAGCGCGGGCTGGCGGGCGCCTGCGGCTGCGCCTGCGGCTGCGACTGCGACTGCGCGTGCGCCTCGGCCGGCGGCTGCGGCTGCGTCTGCGGCTGCTGCGGCTGCGTCTGCGACCACTCGGGCTCCGTGATGCGCACCATCGGCGACGAGCCGCGCCGCCGCGTGCTCATGTGCCGGCCGGCCACGCCTCCCAGCATGCTGCACACACGCCGCGCCCTCACATTACACACAAAGCAGGCGCTACAGCTACACACATACTGCGCAATCCACCGTAAGGTGCGTGGCGGAGACCAAACTGTATCACTACTAAGCATATCCTTTCCTATTCTACTCCCAAATAGAACAAAAAAAAATGGAAGAAGAATGCTTATATGGCTCCGTACGAGCCTAAATTCTCTTATCTTGTCTTTGTGACCATTACGCGAAATGGCAATCCACGGTAAGGTGCGTGGCGGAGGGTACACTGTATCACTACTAAGCATATCCTTTCCTATTCCACTCCCAAATAGAACGAAAAAAAAAAAGAAGAATGCCTATATGGCTCCGCACGAGCCTAAATTCTCTTATCTTGTCTTTGTGACCATTACGTGAAATGGCAATCCACCGTAAGGTGCGTGGCGGAGGGTACACTGTATCACTACTAAGCATATCCTTTCCTATTCCACTCCCAAATAGAACGAAAAAAAAAGAAGAATGTCTATATGGCTCCGTACGAGCCCAAATTGTGTTACCTTGTCTTTATGACCATTACGCGAAATGTCAATCCACCGTAAGGTGCGTGGCGGAGGGTACACTGTATCACTACTAAGCATATCCTTTCCTATTCCACTCCCAAATAGAACGAAAAAAAAGAATAATGCCTATATGGCTCCGTACGAGCCCAAATTGTCTTACCTTGTCTTTATGACCATTACGCGAAATGTCAATCCACCGTAAGGTGCGTGACGGAGGGTACACTGTACCACTACTAGGCATTTCCTTTCCTATTCCACTCCCAAATAGAACGGAAAAAAGAAGAAGAATGCCTATATGGCTCCGTACGAGCCCAAATTCTCTTATCTTGTCTTTGTGACCATTACGCGAAATGACAATCCACCGTAAGGTGCGTGGCGGAGGGTACACTGTACCATTACTAGGCATTTCCTTTCCTATTCCACTCCCAAATAAAACGAGGAAAAAATGCCTATATGCCTCCGTATGAGCCCTAATTTCTCTTATCTTGTCTTTGTGACCATTACGCGAAATGTAAGTAGGCGGCAGGAAGATCGTACTACACTCAGCTTCAAATTCCGGCCCTCTAAATTTCCTCAACAGAATTTCTCGAAAAGAACGTCGTCTTTCCTCCAGCGATCCCAATTTGAGTTCCCGGAGCATTTCCGTGACACTAGCGCATTGGTGGAACCTACCAATAACGACTCTAGCTGCCGCGGTGGAGTAGCCGAGCGGTCTAAAGCGTCTCGCTGCGGAGCGCGCGGTTGCTTGCCGTGGAGGTTCGACTCCTCCCTGGGGCATGGGTGTGTGTGTCTGTCCTTAGGTTAGTTCACCTAGGTTTAAGTAGTTTGTAAGCTACGGACCGATGACCACGCAGTTTGGTCCGATAGATTCACAGTATATATATATATAAAGCTGCTCGCCTCTGAACTGCTTCTATGTCTTCCGATCTTCTGCGGGTCCCCAACACTTGAGCAATACTCAAGACGTAATCGTACAAACGTTTTATACGCGGTGTCCTTTACAGATGGAGTACAGCTTCCCAAAATTCTCCCAATAAACCGGAGTCGGCTGTCCGCCTTACAACTGTCCTTACATGTTCGTTCCATTTCATATAGCTCTGCTATGTTATGCCTAGATATTAGAACTACGCGACTGCGTCATGAAGCTCACTTCTAATTCTGTATTCGAACACTATGGGATTGTTTTTCCTACTCATATGCATCACCTTACATTTTTCTACATTGACAGCTAGTTTCCATTCTTTGCACCAACTAGAAATTTTGGCTAAGTCATCCTGTATGCTATTACAGTTGGTTAAAGACAACACCCTCCCATACACCACACCATCATCAGCAAACAGCCGCAAATTACAACTTACTCTGTCCATAAGATCATTTATATAGATAGAAAATAATAGCGGACCTATCACTCTGCCGGCCGCGGTGGCCGAGAGGACTACGGCGCGCCAGTCACGGTCTACACGGCCACTACGGTCGGGGGTTCGAATCCTCCCTCGGGCATGGATATTTGTGCCGTCCTTACTAGTAGCTACTTCATAAGTAGTTTGTTAGTTTAGGGACTGATGACCCCGTAGTTAAGTCCCATAAGCTCTACAAACATTTGAACCTATCACTCTCTCCTGGGGCACGCATGACGATACACTGGTCTCTGATGTACACTCGCCGTCGAGAACAACGTACTGCGTTCTATTACTTAGGAAGTCTTCCAGCCAGTCACAAATCTGTGAACCTGTTCCATATGTTCATATCTTCGTCAGCAGTCTGCAGTGTGGCACCGCGTCGAACGCCTTTTTGAAGTCGAGAAAAACACAATCCGCCTGTTGCCCTTCATCCATGGCTCGCAAGATATCATGTGAAAAAAGGGCAAGCTGATTCATTGAAAGAAGCTTTTCCGTCTCAAGGAAATTTACTATATTCGAACTGAGAATATGCTCTAAAATTCTACAGGAAACTTATGTCAACGATATTGGCATGTGATTATGTGGGTCAGTTCTTTCTCCTTTCTTATAAACGGGAGTCACCAGCGCCTTTTTCCAATCACTAGGATATTTTCGCTGAATTAAAGATTCGCGATAAATTCAAGCTAAATATATGGCCAGTGCCACAGAATACTCTTTGTAAAACCGATATGGTATTCCATCGAGATCTGGAGATTTCTTTGAATTTAACTCTCTTTAGCTGCTTCTCTTCACCGGAAATACACATTACTAAGTCCTACATTTCGGAGTTAGTACGTTGATCAAATGATGGTACATTTGTGCGGTCCTCCTGCGTGAATGATTTTTTAAAGGTTAAATTTAGAACTTTAGTTTTCCGTTAGCTTTCTTCTACTAATGCTCTGGAATGATCAACGAGTGACTGGATAGCGGACTTTGACCCCCCCCCCCCCCCCAAAAAAAAAAAAAAAAAAAAAAAAAGTTCAAATGTTTGTTAAGCTTATGGGACGTAACTACGGGGTCATCAGTCCCTAAACTTACAAACTTCTTATCAACTACCTTATACTAAGGACAGCACAAATATCCATGCCCGAGGGGGATTCGAACCCCCGACCGTAGTGGCCGTGCAGACCGTCACTGGAGCGCCTCAGTCTCCTCGGCCACCGCGGCCGGCGACTTTGACCCGCTTATCGATTTTACATAGGACCAGATTTATTCGGGTTCTCGGAATGATCATTGCTAAGGTATGGCTGTGGTAATTATTGTATGATTCACGCATTGATTTTTTTTATAGACGCACGAATCTCTCCTAACTTTTGCCTGTCATCATTTGCGTGTTCTTTTTTGAACCGGGAGTGCAACAGCCTTTGCTTTCACAGTAGCTTTCTGACATTATTATTATACCAGGATGGATCTTTTCCATCCTTAATTGACTTTACAGGCACATATTTCTCTAACCATTTAATTACAATGCATTTATGGTTAGTCCACAATTCCTCTAAATTCATTACACCGGATCTAAACGATGTCCACTCATTTTCTAAGGGCGATCCTAACAACTGGTTATCGGATCTTCCTAACAAAAACAGGCTTCTAACCTTCTTGATTGGTTTATGAACTTTGGTCACGATTCACGAGATGACGATATCATGATCACTAACTCCTGTCTCTACACAGACATCGTTAGTAAGGTCAGGCCTGTTCGTAGCTATAAGGTCTAAAATATTTCCACTGCGTGTGGGTTGCCATCGCAGGCAAGCGCTCTAACGACTGAGCTATCCCGGCACGCTTCACGGTCCGTCTGCCAGTACCTCGCCTCCTACTTTGCAAACTTAACGGAAATTCTCCTGCGAATCTTGCAGGAATAGCACTCCGGGAAGAAAGGATATGGTGGAGACATAGGTTAGCCACAGTCTAAGGGATGTTTTCAGAATGAAACTTCCACTTTGCAGCGGAGTGTGCGCTGATGTGAAACTTACTGGCAGATTATAGCTAAGACGGTAGAGCGCTTGTCCGCGAAAGGCAAGGGTCCCGGGTTCGGATCCCGATGCCTGCACACAATTATAATCTCCCAGGAAGTTTTATATAAGCGCACACTTCGTTGCAGAGTGGAAGTTTCATTCTGGATCCCGGTATTTGTCTGGAGTTGTTTACAGAAACCGCGGAAAACTTAAATCAGGGTCGCCGGACCCTGGGGTTTGAACCGCCGCCCTCACAATTGCCAGTCCAGCGCGTTACTACTACGCCAGTTCGCACGGTCACACTGATAGAAGGGGTAGACACTGTTTCTCTTTAAAATTTAGATGCTGTAAAGCTGGCATCGATCAGAGGGTGGGTTAGATGACTGGTTTTAACCCTCTCAGTCCCACATTATGAAATCAGCTTTGGAAAAATTAAAATTCAATGTTTTCTGTATTAATAGAGTGAAGTAAACATCAAAATATGTGTTTTAAATTTTTGGTCGAACTATTGATTTTTTTATGTCATGTATTTCATGCACAACACAGGCATTTGTATCAAGGTATTTTATTACTTGGACGTTATTTTGTTGATAATTAACTCTGCCAGATCAATAATGATAGCATGATCTTCGCCACAGCACGAAAGAAAAGACAATTCACTGCTGGAATAAAATAAAAGGAACCACACTCACGCTCACACTCTCAGCCACGTACAGACGGCAACGCGACACAGCCTCCAAGATAGACAGACTAATGCCTCAGAAATGGCTACACGCCGTACCAAGCGGCAAAATGACGTGCTAGAAGCATGTTGCTCATCAACAAAAGTGCAACTTTAAGGACTGATGCGCAAAATACGGTATCAATCAACTTTAATTTTCCAGGAACAACACTGGGAACGAAAGGGCTAAGTGGAGACGGAGGATAAGTGGACTAAAAAATTCAATTTTTAGATTTTAGCATATTTGAAATGCGTGGTCCTTCCTGCGTGGTACTGTTTTTGTTTTATATACCACAATTTTTTCTTATGTTGTGGTGGTTTTCCTTACGCTCTGTATTTAGAGGACGGTGACAGCAACGCTTATGACCGGGTATGTAGAGAACAACCTTATGGCCCTAATGTCATAATTTCTAAATTAGAGTGAATTGGGCATGCCCAGAAAAGAATGGGGCTCCAGGTTGAGAAGATAACTAAAAGAAAAGTTAATAATAATATTGGAAGATGGAAAGAAGATAGGCGGTTAAGGTCGCCTGACTAATGCTGAAATAGATAAATTTCAGAATTATTGTGTCTTGGCCATAAGGAGAAATGTAGAGAATTCAGAAAACATGAAGAAGGCAGTATGGGCTGTCTTTTCCCATTCGATTTCCACAATTGAAAATCCGTTGTACGCTCTTTGCCCGAATTATCCTGACACTTGCTGCAAGTGCAGGAGAAATGCCAGATATGACCACGAACATTCTTTACCTGCTTCAGTAATGAATGAAATTAAAACCATGTTTAGAGACCTTAGTAAAAATCTATCGTTGAAGAAATATCTTTATGGGAGAACCAAACATTTTAATGAGTGTGTGAATTCAGAAATTTGGACCCCGTTACCAAAAACTGTATTTGTTCAGCTTTTAACCCTCAAATTTGGTGTTTACGGTGCTATTTAAGCTTCAATGATGGTGCAACTAGAAAAATGGATGTTTCGGAATTATTGGGCATAAAATCTAGTGGAAACACTGCAGAATCCTTGGGGCTAATAGATAAAGAGAGAATCCGTAAATCAGATGTAGCTAATTTAAAATGCACAAAAGAAACAAGACCGAAAAGACCAGTATGAGTTTGATGGTGCTCAGTATGGTGCAGGAAAATATTAGAAGTAAATAATTCTCATCAATAACTATACTAAAATTGCAATATTAAACTTTAAATATATTTTTCTCAAAACGGCAATTTTTAAATTTCAGGTACCAGTTTTTGATAAACTAATAGGGTTAGAAACATAAAGTTTCGTTAATTTGTACTGCAGATGGTAATAAGTTATTACAAGTAAATTGAGAATCACCCGACAACTAGAAACTGTTTTATAATAATTATTGTGCTAAGAAAAGTTAAATTTTACTAATAAAAGAATAAAGTGTTTTCTTCAAAACTGTAAGAGGTATTATGTTCATTTTACTTGTACATTGAGGCATTATATATATATATATATATATATATATATATATATATATATATATATATATATATATTAGTAAAAATGTCATTGTTTTATCACTTATAGTTCATTTGAAAGATTTACCTATTCAAATGCTAAAATAGCATTGGCAGAACAGTGATAAAAATTGCCTTCCGTCTCCCCTTAATAAGCGTGGTACTGTTTGAGGTGATATGCCGTTGCTTTCCTCCGGCCCTGGAACTGACACATCCTACCAGTTATTTCGGGACTGGAAGTTTATCGTGGATTCTGAACCATGGTGCAAATTCGGCATTTTTCACATCGACGTCATTGCCAAAGTTGTAAGAAGTGATAAGGGACAGATAAAGGTCCTAATATTGATTCTGATCAAACCCGTGACCTTTGGATTTATAAGGAATGAAGGAAGGAAGTTAGGGGTTTAAAGTTCTCATCAACACCGCGGTGATTAGAGACGAAGTACGTGCTCGGATTGAATTTTGCTAAGGATATGGAAGGATATTGGCCGTGCCTTTTGATAGGAACCATACAAGCATTTACCTGGAATGATTTAGGAAAATAACGCGAAATCTAAATCAGGACGGCCGGAAAGGGTTTGAACCGCCACAAAGTGATCAAGAACGTCCGAATAGCTGGCAAAATGTCGAAAAAATTCGTATATGATTGAGACATTGTACATCAAGTCTTTTGGGGGCGTTCAATTACAAACTCTATGTCAATCTACATCCATAATCCGCATACCATCTCACGGTGTAAGGTAAAATTAAAAAAAAAAAAAAAATACAAATGGCGGAACAGAAACGGACGAGTTATTTAGTACGAACGTATTAAATTGTAATGCAAATTTGTAAGGTAGCTAAATTGAAAACAGTTTTCAGAATAACACACAACACGTTTTTATTTCAAAAATTGGAAAATTTATATTTACAAAATTAAAAATGTGTACAATTACGTAATTAATCTGAATCGTTGTCGGATGATAATTCGTAATCTTCAGCAAGAGCAAAAGTACATTGATTTGCATACTCATCCGGAGGCAATAAAAAGCCTCAGATGAGAAACACTGTCCTCATTTGGATTGATATTGCTGAACCTCGCTATTAGTGGCTCCGAAGATTGCAGCAGTTGATCTAAAATATATGCCGTGCTCATTTTGCTACAACATTTTCGGTAAAAGCATTCCCTAAAGTATTTAATGCCTTCGCGTATACTGGACATAGGACGGTTCAAATCGAAACAAAAGATATCAAAAGGAAACATTCATTTATATAAATGTGAGGTCTCATCCAACTCAGAACTAAAAACGTGTGAGGCCTCCGTTTTGCGAAAAATATGCTTGCAAATTCTGAAAAAAATGAAAATCAAGCGCTTGAAACATGGAGGTTGTGTTTGTAGGAGTTTCGTTTGTGTTTGTTTATTCTGTGTAACTGCGAATAAACAGTACATGTTTGCTACTTTCAAATAAACGAAGCAAAACTAAACTGTCAATAACACTCTGATATAAAATCCGAACAAACCGTTCACATGTCAGAAACACGTCCCCCCATATAATTGGCAATGTACTGCCGTAAAAGTAGGTGCGATTGAAATTCGCTTGAACCCGGTACCCACGGAATAACAAGCTAACGCGCTACATACTGACGTACTGTCGCAGTTACGCGTTTCTTCTACTCCGCAGGTCAGGTATTACTTATTATTAAAGTTTATGCACGTTCTCCTGGACGACAGCTGATAGCACGAATTATAGCGGAGTTTGGTTGAGACCCTATCAATATACAACGTTTGGTACCGATCTGACTCTCTGACATGTGGAGGTTTCGGTATTAGCAGAACGGATGTGTGTATATCATTGTATACAATATCGACAAATATGAATAATGTGTTCAATTTGTCTTCAGTACTAATATAGTGAAGTAATGTGAACATTGTAAATAAGTGTTGTACAAAATTTATTAAAAAATATACATAATTTTATTTTGATTATGCTAGGCTAAAACGGCCGTAAGATGCCTTTGAATTATCATATACACCTAGTATATTCAACATTTAGAATAAAGTAACAAGTTTTATGTCCTTTTAAATGTAAATATTCTTAAGAATCACTTTCTTCCGACCAATTCCATATTCACAATGGCAATTACGTTTGGAATCTGATTCTGTAACTATTTATCGTGTATCTTGTTTTCTGGCATAAACTATTTATCTCCTATTCCATTCTCGAATAGCGCGTGGGAAGAAAGAACACCTGAATCTCTTCGTTCGAGCTCTAATTTCTCGTATTTTATTCTGATGATCATTTCTACCTATGTAAGTGGGAGTCGACAATATATTTTCGCATTGGGAGGAGAATGTTGGCGATTGGAGTTTCGTAAGTGACCCACGCCACAGCGATGAGCGCCGTTGTTGTAATGATTCCCATCCCAGATCCTGTATCATTTCGGTAACGCTTTCTCCTCTGTATCGTGACAATACGAAAAGAGCTGCGCTTCTTTGGACTCTTGCGATGTCCTCCGTCAAACCTACCTGATAAGGATCCCACACTGAGTAGCTATACTCCAAGAAAGGACGGACAAGCGTAGTGTACGCAGTTTCTTTAGTAGTTCTGTTACATCTTTTAAGGGTTCTGCCAATAAAACGCAGTCTCTGGTTCGCCTTTCCCACGACATTATCTACGCGTTCTTTCCAGTTTAAGTCTGAAGTAATAGTAATTCCTAGGTAATTTGTGGGGTTTACGGCGTTGATTTATCTTGTAAACGAAGTTTAACGGATTTCGTTTCGTACTCACTTCTCATTATTTAGAGTCAATTGCTAATTTTTACACCATAGTGATATCTTATTCAGATCGTTCTGCAGTTGGTTTTGATCTTCAGATGATTTTACTAGACGGTAAATGACGGCGTCATCTGCAAACAACCTAAGAGAGCTACTTAGATTTTCCCCTAAATCGTTTATGTAAATAAGTAACAGCAGAGGACCAATAACATTACCCTGTGGAACGCCCGATATGAGATCTGTTTTAGTCGATGTCCTCTCTGACAGGAAATCCCCTATCCAGTCGCAAATTTGGGGTGATATACCATAACCACGCAATTTGATTAAAAGCCGTTTGTCAGGTACGGTGTCAAAAGCCTTCTGGAAATCAAGACATACGGAATCGATTTACGAACCCTTGTCGATAGTACCCATGAATTGGTGTGAGTAAAGAGCTAGTTGTGCTTCGCATGAACGATATTTTCTAAATCCGTGTTGACCTTGGGCCAATAGATAATTCCGTTCGAGATAATTAATAATATTTGAATACAGGATATGTTCCAAAACCCTGATGCAAATTGACGCCAATGAAATAGGCCTGTAGTTTAGTGGGTTACTCCTACTGCCTTTCTTGAATATAGGTGGGACCTGTGAAACTTTCCAATCTTTTGGTACAGATCCTTCTTTGAGAGAGCGGTGGTATATTGCTGCTAAGTATGGAGCTATCACTTGAGCAAAATCAGATAGAAATCTAATGGGTATACAGTCGAGCCCAGAAGACTTGTTCTTGTTAAGTGATTTTAGTTTCTTCACTACTCCAATGATATCTACTTCTACTTATTCATTACGGCCCCTGTTCGTAATTCGAAATCTGGAATATTGGTTTCGTCTTCTTTGGTGAATGAGTTTCTAAAAGCTATGTTTAGTAACTCTGCTTTAGTAGCGCTGTCATCGGCAGGATCGCCAGTACTATCGCGTAGTGAGGGTATTGTTTGTGTTTTGCCCCTAGTATATTTAACATATGAACAAACTCTCTTTGGGTTTTCTGTCAAATTTCGAGAAAGAATTTCGTTGTGATAAGTATTGTAGGCATCTCGCATTGAAGTCCTCGCTAAATTTCGAGCTTCTGTGTAGGATCGCCAAGCCTGGTGATTTTGTGTTCGTTTAAATTTAGCATGTCTTTTTCGTTGCTTTTGCATCAGTGTCATGACCTGTTTTGTGAACCAAGGGGGATCACCATCTTCATTTATTAATTTATTTGGTATAAAACTGTCAATTGCTGTCGATACCACTTCTTTGAATTTAAGCCACATCTGGTCTACACCAGAAACGAGTGGAAGCTGTCTTTCAAGTAGCAATGTATTTTATTTCTATCTGCTTTTCTGGACAAATATACTTTTATTTTATTTTTGGTAACTTTGGGACTTTCGATATTCAATCTCTCTACGACGGCTCTGTGTTCACTAATACCTGTATCCGTTTTGATGTTCGTTTTGAGCTCAGGATTATTTGTTGCTAAGAGATCAAGTGTGTTTTGACACCCATTTACAATTCTGGTTGGTCCATGAACTAATCGTTTGAAGTAATTCTCAGAGAATGCGTTGAGTACAATTTCACACGATGTTTTATGCGTACCTCCTGATTTGAAAATATAATTTCGCCACCAGATTGAGGGAAAATTAAAATAACCACCTACTATTATCGTGTGAGTCGGGTACGTTTTTGTAATTAGAGTCAGGTTTTTTTTTAATCTTTCTGCTATTGTAACGTCAGAGTCAGGAGGCCGATAAAAAGTACCTATTATTAACTTCTTACGATTTTCAGGTACAATCTCTATCCACAATAGCTCACAGGAACTATCTACTTCAACCTCGCTACACGAATGACTACTTTTGACGGCGATAAACACTCCTCCGCCTATTCTGTTTAATCTATCCTTTCTGAACACAGTTAGATCTTTTGCAAATACTTCTGCTGAACTTATTTCCGGCTTGAGCCAACTTTCACTGCCTACAGTGATGTGTGTTTCGGTGCTTTCTATTAACGCTTGGAGTTCTGGTACTTTCCCGACACAGCTACGACAATTTTCACCTGTTATACAGATAGTTCCTAGATCGACATTTCTCCTGTGATCCACCTGAACCCTTTGAGATTGCCCATTTTGTTTTTCCTCGAAGCCCTCTATCCTAGAAAAGCGCCCAGTCCACGCCACACAGCCCCCGTTACCCGTGTAGCCACTTCCTGCGTATAGTGTACTCCTGACGTATTCAGCGGAACCCGGAAACCCACTACCCGATGGCTCAAGTCAAGGAATCTGCAACCTACACGGTCGCAGAACCCTCTGAGCCTCTGATTCAGACCCTCCACTCGGCTCTGTACCAGAGGTCCACAGTCGGTCCTGTCAACTATGCTACAGATGGTGAGCTCTGCTTTCATCTTACAAGCAAGACTGGCAGTCTTTACCACTTCCGATAGACGCTCAAAACCTGAGAGAATCTCTTCAGATCCGAAGCCAGCCACGGTGGCCGAGGGGACTGAGGCGCTCCAGTCACGGTCTGCACGGCCACTACGGTCGGGGGTTCGAATCCCCCCTCGGGCATGGATATTTGTGCCGTTCTAGTTCGTAAGTAGTTCATAAGTAGGGACTGATGACCCCGTAGTTAAGTCCCATAGACTATACAAACATTTGAACATTCAGATCCGAAGCGACACGCATCATTGGTACCGACGTGAGCCACCACCTGCAGTTGACTGCACCCCGTGCCCCTCATGGCATCCGGAATGACATCTGGAATGACTCCACCCGGAATTCACACAGAGTGCACGTTGTCCTTCTTCCCCTCCTAGGCAGCCATCTCTCTAAGGGGCTTCATCACCCGCCTAACGTTGCAGCTAACTACAAGCAGACCAACCCTCTGTGAAAGCCCGGATCTTGCATGCTGAGTGGTGACCTCAGGATTAGAGACACCATCCGACTCAGGAATGTTGTCCTGAACAGATAGCGCCTCAAACCTGTTCGCAAGACGAACCAGGGAGGCCTCACGATCAGTCCCCCGGAATGTCTTGCGCTTCCTGCCACGCATTGGAGCAACCTTCCAAGCAACTGCGGGTGGGGTGTCTGCCTCACTGCTAGCAGTATCAGGTCATGTCGCTGGCGCATGCCGATCAGTGGAGACGACGGGAGTCCGTTCGGTCCCCACTTCCGGCCAACAACAACGACGCCCCTCGATCGCAGCCTCCAGCTGTGCAACGGAGGTTAACATAGCCTGAAGCTTTGAGCGAAATTTCACCAGCTCAGACTTCATCCGTACACAGCAGTCACAGTCCCTATTCATGATTACAGTGCCGAGAAAACAAAAGCTGCAGTCGCGATGCGCTCAAAGGAAGACTACACTGTTTCTAAAACCACGAATTTGAATCTAATAAGCACGAGATCACAGTATAAATTTACAGACTGAAACGAAAACGCGCAGACAAAAATCAAAATACTATATGTCGCTTCTAATCAGAATCCGGTTTCACTTACAGAAGGCTGCGTCTGCTGCTTATCAACCGGCGGCTAAAAAGACACTGACTCTTCTTATTTGAAATCTTTATTTGTCAACGATCGCAATACATTATTTATATTATTCATCTGTTTAGGAAAATTAAACTACCACCTCTGGTACATTTGTTTATAGACACAGCATATTGAAACATTTAATGAAAGTGAATGGTCAGTGTACCAGTTAGGACTGCGGAGCGAGATCTGGGTGAATGACGTACAGAATGAAATTCATAATTATTAAAAAAATACAGTAAACACGGCCCCATGTGGGCTAATTAATCAATATGTCCTTAAAGATTTTAGTTCTATCGAAGCTTTTACGCAATTCATAATGAAAGAATGTCGAATATAATTTCAGTTGCCATGTGGTTATATTAACTCACTAAACAAATGCCCACAAGCCAGATTAACGGATTGTACGAGTTAGTAATTGTACAGGAAATTAATCTAACGTTAAGAAAACTTGAAGTCAACCTAAGAAATCAGAAAAAAGGACTGGACACTGAAGATGAAGACATAATTAACAGACTGCACTTAAACTTAGGGAAATTACGTTTGGAAATTTTAGCAATTATTTTCAGAATACCACACATAATGTAACCAATCATACCGACCACAAAAATTAAAAAAATAATTAAATGAAAATACAACTTGCGCGAAACACTGCAATATATCAGCAGATAGGCCTATGAATACCATTCGTTCCATTACAGTTTGCAATACACATTATTATTTTCTTCGACGAATGGTGTTTCCTGTCAATTATCACGACGCCACTTGAGACATTAACTGGAATATAAGCAGCCCCAGCCGTTTCTGGTACAACTAGGGTCCCGCTACACAGCAGTAAACACAGATCAATAACTCAGAGGGTCTGCAAAGAAATCTGAGTTAGCATTCACCAATAGTTGTTACTATTAGACGCCGATGGAGGAAGTACCCAACTGTTTTCTCTGAAGGAGTATCACCATATTATTGAACACCCAGAGGCGACACTGTTTCTGAACAACCCAAGGCCATTTGAATTCCCCTAAATTAAACTAGAGTACAAGTAAATGTGACAATAGTGAGTCTCCCAAAATACAAAACCTGAAGAGCTAGAGGGAACAATATTATAAAATAAAACACATGTAGCGTACTTATTACAAATGTACTTCACTTTCATAGTGTCAGTTGTATGCATATATTGAAAATTAAATACAGTACACTACATGTTGATCAATTGTCACATTCGATTCCACTGCAGTTATAAATCACAATAAAACTTGTTCGATATGACGATACCATAACACCAGCTACAGGCTATAAATCGCTCACTTTGACATTATAAACGCAGCACTTTACCAGCCATAACAGATGTTCAAAGTATTTTATCTTGTCATTGGTGCAGCTGGTTCGATATAAAGCGTACCGGAAGACTGCCCTAAACAATGGAGTGCGTAACGGCCTGTGAAAAAGTGACTGCATTTGCAGTATGCTATTGCGCTGACCAAAGTTTATATCGACACCCAGAAGTATTTCCAAGTTGGTAAAACTCAGGACAACCCCGCTAACCACGCGAAAGCCAAATATGTCAGAATGAATGTTCTGCCACCTGGTGGTAATGCTAATACTAAAGCAGCGGTCTCTTCTACTTCCACGTTCTTCATGTGATGACAAACTATTGTGACCAGAAAAAGAGACCATTCATAATATTGATCTGTTATCATCTCGGATAATTTTATGAAACACTTCGTCACTTTTAGTAAGTGTTCCCTTTTCACTTTTCCGGTGAGTCGACTACTACAACATTGCCCGCGTGAAACAAATTTTGTATGACTCGCATCCGAAACGATCCGATCCGGTCATTTAAACAATAAACAATGCAAAAATGTTTGTAAAACTATGGGACTTAACTACTCTGGTCATCAGTCCCTAGGCCTAAGAAATACACACTTATGCTAAGGACAGGAAAAACAGCCATGCCCGAGGAAGGACTCGAACCTCCGACGGCAAGCAGCGATGGTGCGACTTGGAACGCTCGATCACTCCACCGCGGATAAATATCTGTAATTCTATGGGACTTAACTACTCTGGGTATCAGTCTCTGGGCTTGAAAACTACTTAACACTAGAAGTACCAAGTGGGTCATTTTTGACCAATATGGATGTTTCGAGAACCATACCCGCCACCATATTCTTCGTAGAACCAATCCCTCTTGTGACTTTTAATCAATGGTAGAAGTGTATAACTCACCTAAAAGTATGAAAAACTTACCTTATAGAAGTAATATCATATGGGTAACTTTTGACCCATGCGCTGTTTAGCACAATCTGATATCAGAAACACCAGTTTTTATACGGGAAATAATTTCTGGGCTTGTATCGACGTTATTCACTAGATATTGGAGTACGTTATAACACTTTAGGCCAAAAATAACGGTAAGGCGAAAAATGTTGAGTTTGGGTGAAGCCTTATATCAGTACGGCTTTCGGTTTTCTGTGGACCGGCGCCATGCAGGCCTATGAAGTAGCAGTGGGATGTCACAGAATAGCCACGCCTCTGTTTGAGGGACTGCTAATAGTTCTATAACGTAACAGCAGATGTCAGGCGCGTCATCCCTACACAAGTTTCCTATCTGTGTATCTTTGCCTTTGGTCAAGCCGAATGGACTCATTCGGGTCGAAGCTACGTGAGCTTGCGGGTTATTGTGGCGATTTTGCGCCATTGAAGCTACATTCGAAAGGCGATTCGGTCTCACGAATGCCGAGATCCGTAGCGGTACGATTGCAGAGGACGACGATGAATTTGTTCCAGTGGAATCTGCTGACGCAAGTTCAAAATGTTCAAATGTTTGTATAGCTTATGGGACTTCAGGGTCATCAGTCCCTAAACTTACAAACTACTTATGAACTAGCTAAGACTAAGGACGGCACAAATATCCACTCCCGAGGGGGATTCGAACCCCCGACCGTAGTGGCCGTGCAGACCGTGACTGGAGCCTCTCAGTCCCATCGGCCACCGAGGCCGGCTCTGACGCAAGTGATTCAGGTGTATCAAATGATCGGCAAACAGAATCTGAACATCTGACAGTGATTTATCTCTTGCACAACGTAAACATGTACCATTCTACCGAAGTTTTTGAACTAGTAAGCACGCAGTCTACTGTACATCTGTCTTTGTCCTTTACTTCAGGTGTCGGATTTATGGGTATCATTCTGAGCAACATCATGCTGGATGTGAGGTCAATAACAAGACCGGAAAGAAACTTCCAGAAACTGTGTATTTTTATACTGAAACTAAGGGTGGAATTGGTATAGTTGACCAAATGGTAAGACATTACAGTGAACAGGCTGGAAACCACAGATTGCCTGTGCAGGTCTTTTGCAACATTCTTGGCCTTGGAATGATGAATGATCACAAAATTTTAAAGTTATGAACATGTAAGGAGACTTCACTGCAACAATTCATTCTCAGAGTAGCAGTAAAGCTTCCTTCCCCCCACGCCCCCTGCAAACTGCAGAAGAGCCAATCTCGCCTTGCAAGCATTTGGCACCAGAAATGGCTGATATGGAAATAGAAGGCATTGTCAAAATCATGTTTCCTTTAAACAACAACAGAGGAATGACACATCAAACCAATGTTTCAACTCTAACATGTATGTTTGAAAAAATTGTCAAGATTTAGAGACATCTGAACATGTCTGGACCTCCGATGATTAGCAACCGTGCGCTCCGCAGCAAGGTGCCTCAGAGAACTCGGCCACTCCACCGCGTCTAAACAGTGCTGACTATGAGTGTTCATACGCAGGTATTGTTGGTGTTATTGTATAGCGTTAGTGGTAGCCGGCCGCGGTGGCCGCGGGGACTGAGGCGCTCCAGTCACGGTCTGCACGGCCACTACAGTCGGGGGTTCGAATCCCGGCATGGATATTTGTGCCGTCCTTAGTATAACGTAGTTCGTAAGTAGTTTGTAAGTTTAGGGACTGATGACCCCGTAGTTAAGTCCCATAATCTTAACAAACATTTGAATTTTGAATTTTCGTTAGGGGTATTACTGACGGACTGCTCGACTGGGGTGACATTTTTTGTCCCATTGTTGCCATAGGTGGACCTGATGTAATTTCATAATTAATTTCATCTTGATCCACACTATAAACATTCTATTTTTCAGGCATTTCAATAACAGCTCTGATGTCAGCAACGAACTTTTCATGGGGATTAATTATAAGCTTTTCGTTAAGTAGCTATTCTGTTGTTGTAACAGCCGCGGTGGAGTATCCGAGCGGTCTAAAGCATCTCGCTGCGGAGCGCGCGGTTGCTCGCAGTGGAGGTTCGATTATTTTAAGTAGTGAAGTACACAACAATGAAACAAACTGTTCAATCGCTAATTACAAAATACTGTAAAATCGTATAACATCTCTGTGCCCATATTCATAGTGAAATAATCATTAATAGCTGATATGACATGTTGGTAACACATTTTGAGATGTACGTGTAACACTGTTCTGTTTCAGAGTGCGTCGTAAAGGTGTCATCAAACTCAGGAAACGTTGCGTAGCCTACCATTTAGGAGAACCAGATGGGTTGGAGAACAGTTGGCCGTCCTGATCGCCTGCATGTTAACTGCGGGTACCGCACTACACCTCATTATGTCCACTTGTGAACTGCGGATCGAGCCGGTGTATTCACTTATCGACTGATCCGATAATCGCCGCGCGACTCTGTCTAAACACTTCGCTAAATACGTCGTGATCCCCAAGCACACGGAACGTACGACGAATGACGATGTGAATTACGTCCATATATTCATAACAACTACCAGTTTAAGGCATTGACTGCGAAAGTATTTAATACAATTATTGAGGAGGATTTGCCTGAGAGCCACGGTGGAGTGGCCGATCGGTCTAAGGCGCCTCGCTGCGGAGCGCGCGGTTAGTCGCCGTCGGAGGTTCGAGTACTCCCTGGGGCATGGGTACGTGTGTTTGTCCTTAGGTTAGTTTACCTACGTTTAAGTAGTTTGTAAGCTACGGACTGATGAGCACGCAGTTTGGTCCGATAGAATTACAAACATTTGAACATTTGTTGTTGTAACATGAGTTATCTTTAATGAGACAATACCATGTTTCTTATTGAAAGTGTAAACGTTGATAGTAGATGCGTTGCAGTTTCGTAGATCCATCCCCAATACGTCTTGAACGCCTTCTACTGTAGGCTAAAGTGGTGATTGGTCAATATATTATTAAATTTATTTAAACGGATTAGCAGACCCTGCCACGCGTTGCTGTGGCTGTTAAAAAACGAGGAATTTAATACAATAAAATTAATGTTCTCTAATAAAGATGAAACATTTCAGTCTATTTAAAATACTGCAGCGCTGAGAATGGAACGTCATGAAAAAATTTAGAAGTTATTGGTGAAAAGTTTCCAAGAGATGAAATTAACCTCGATGAAACACAAAAATTTTAATTTTATATTTAACGTATCTTATATTCGAGAAGAGTTTCTAATAAATAAGTTATTTACAATGTCCTTAATTGAAAAAATAATTCACTTGTTAATGTGTGACTGGTTTGCTGCCTGTCTCGTTCTCATGGTCTGTATGTGGCTATGAGCTGTTCACGCCCCGGTCTAGCTCTTGCTATATGTTGTCGCAAACGATCTCCACGTTTTTCCCTGAATTATTGTGCACGGGACTCTGCTGTCCTGATTCTTTAGGCTGCGTTGCTCTGCGCTATTTGTTCTGCCGATTTCGCTTTTCGCATCTTTTCTATAGGAATTGGCGACACCTTAATTGAGCAGAATTGAAGGCTGGGATAAAACGAAGACAGATAATTTTCTTATCGAAGTGAGATCAGAACCCACGACCCTGTGGATTTCATTCGAGCACCTTACCCCGAGACCACGAGGCGTGACACGTTCAGTAAGTAGTAGTCTCAACGAAACTTTGAAATCGAAAGAAGATGCCATATAATGGATGCTTACGCAACTAAGATAACATTTAATTTGAAATAGAAAAAAAGTTAGGTAAGTAATCAATATATTAAGTATTCTATCTTTTAAGCTGGTTATACATCCTGCATTCCTTTCCTTAATTTCTCTACACAAAATTTCCCCGTCTCTATGTCTGTTTCTTACTTGTCCTCTTGAGCTTCTCAATGTATTAGCTACAAAAAACCCAACTTTCAAAAATGTTCAAATGTTTGTAAAGTTATGGAACCTAACTGCAGTGGTCATCGGTCCCTAAACTTACAAACGAGTTAAACTAACTTATCCTAAGAACAATATACACACTCATGCCCAAGGGAGGACTCGAACCTCTCACTTGAAACGGTCACGCGCACCGTAAAAAGGCGCCTTAGTGCACACGGCTTTTCCTCTGCGGCAAAGCAGCTTTCTTCGTGTATTTATTTATTTCAATACTGAGTTA
Organism: Locusta migratoria; assembly: GCA_026315105.1. Lineage (NCBI taxonomy): Eukaryota > Metazoa > Arthropoda > Insecta > Orthoptera > Acrididae > Locusta > Locusta migratoria. The sequence goes on from CM048755.1 coordinate 459,231,331, forward strand.
GTCCATGTGCTCCTTTCTCCTATCTCTGTCCGTCAGCTCCTCCCCCACCTTCGGTCTCTGTCTCCCTACCTCTTAAAAAAAAATCAAATGTTTGTTAAGCTTATGGGACTTAACTACGGAGTTATCAGTCCCTAAACTTACAAACTACTTATCAACTACCTTATAGTAAAGACGGCACAAATATCCATGCCCGAGGGGGGATTCGAACCCCCGACCGTAGTGGTCCCTACCTATGCCTTGTCGTCCTCCTCCTCCTCTTCCTCCTCGTCCTCTCCTCTATCCACCTATCGCCGCACTGCAATCACCGCGTGGTTTGAGACGCTATTTGACGAAGTGCCGACGCCGTCCTTACAAAATCTCCAGTTTAGGTTTCTTTCGATTTTTCAGCTGTTCCTTTTGGATTTTTCTTATTTTTGAAACCACCTCTTGATTAAAGCGAACAAAGAAAATGAAATAACATCCAAATCGGTGAATCCATATTTGAATTTTAGAAATTGATTTTTAAGTGTAAATAGATAACACAGGGCAAAATTATAATAAAATACACAAATAATTTAGCAAACGAAAATTTGGAAAACATGTGTAATGTGAAAAAAAACTGCAGCATCAAGGAAACGAAGGAAATCGGTTATAATAATAACCTCCTGTGGATCAGTGACCTGGTGCAAGTCTTTCGATTAGACGTCACTTTCGCACCTAATAGGTCCCTAACCTACCCAGTTACCCATCTGGGGAAAGTGGACCTACATTGCAACAAAAATGCAAACTACGTGTCGCAATTGGCGACTGTCACATCGTTGAAAAGTGAAGGCTAAGTTAAAACTCAAAGTGAAACAATCCATGACACCAGCGAGTTTATAACCCACGATCTTTCGCTCTTCAACAGCGAACGTTGCCCCTCGCCCAAATTTGGACTTGAAAAATTATTGGATACCTAACCAACCAAGACAAAAATATTTACTCTGCAGTACAAAGGTTATTAATCGAGATAAAAAATTGTCCCATCTCATAAGTTGGAGCAAATCATACACAATGTAAAATTATTTTTAAGATCAGTTGAATACTTTCGGAGTTGATCGGGAACAAACACCTTGATATATACGCTACTACACCAAGAACAAATGCAGATGATAAACGGGCATTCATTGGAAAAATATATCGTAATAAAACTGACATGTGATTGCATTTTCACGGTATTTGGGTGGATAGATCCTGAGAAATCAGTAGCCGCGGCGGATTAGCTGCGCGTTCTGGAGCCCCTGTTAGGGTGCACGCGGCCGTCCGCCGTCAGGGGTTTGAATCCCCACTCGGACATTGATGTTTGTATCGTCTTTAGTATAAGGTAATTCATAAGTAGTTTGTAAGTTTCTGGACTGATGACCCCGCAGTTAATTCCCTTAGACTTTACAACATGTTAACATTTTGAAATCAGTACCAAGAGCAACTACCTCTGGCCATAATAACGGCCTTTATACGCCTGGGCATTTAGTCAAACAGAGCTTGGATGACGTGTACAGGTACAGATACCCAAGCAGTTTCAACGCAATACCACAGTTCATCAGGAGTAGTGACTTGCGTATTGTGACCAGACGATTTGAGTTGGTGAGAGATCTGGAGAACGTGTTGGCCAGGGCAGCAGTCGAACGTTTTCCGTATCCAGAAAGGCCCGTACAGGACCTGCGACATGCGGTCGTGCATTATCCTGCTGAACTGTAGGGTTTCGCAGGGATAGAATGAAGAGCGGAGCCACGGGTCGTAACATATCTGAAATGTAACGGCCATTGTTCAAAGTGTCGTCGATGCGAACAAGAGGTGACCGAGACGTCTAACCAATGACACCCCATACCATCACAGCGGGTGATACGCCAGTATGGCGATGACGATTACATACTTCCCATGTGCGTTCACTGTGATGTCGCCAAACGCGGATGCGACCATCATGATGCTGTAAACAGAACCTGGATTCTGACGTTTTGCCATTCGTGCACCCAAGTTCGTCGTTGCGTACACCAACGCAGCGCTCCTGTCTGTGATGCAGCGTCAAGGGTAACCGCAGTCATGGTATCCGAGCTGATAATCCATGCTGCTGCAAACGTCGTCGAACTGTTCGTGCAGATGGTTGTTGTCTTGCAAACGTCCCCATCTGTTGACTCAGGGATCGAGCCGTGGCTGCATGATCTGCAGTCAGTGGATCGCGACCAACGCGAGCAGCAATGTCGAGATACGAGAAACCGTAATCGCGATAGGCTACAATCCGACCTTTATCAAAGTGGGAAACGTGATGGGACGCATTTATGCTCCTTACACGGGGCATCACAACAACGTTTCACTAGGCAACGCCGGTCAACTGCTGTTTGTGTATGAGAAATCGGTTGGAAACTGTCCTCATGACAGCACGTTGTAGGTGTCACCACTGACGCCAACCTTGCGTGAATGCTCTGAAAAGCTAATCATTTGCATATCACAGCATCTTCTTCCTGTGGGTTAAGTTTCGCGTCTGTAGCACGTCATCTTCGTGGTGTGGCAATTTTAATGGCCAGGAGTGTAATAAGAATTTATTTCGATTGTAATGTGCTGGTAATGGTGTTATGGTAAAGTGCTGAACTCGCATGTGCAAGGTCCTATGTTACATACTTGATGGGTACAGAATATCCTTTAAGGCACTCATTTTATCCTAGCCTACACCTCTCTACTATTTGAGCAGTCGTCAGAAGCGACATGTAAGACCTAATTAGAGAATTAGGAATCAAGTAGATATTTGGCTATTTATTTGCGAACGCGTCGTGATTTCATAGTGTTTGGTTACTTTACATGATATGCAACATTTAATAATAACCAATGTAGTTCGTTTCTCAGATGGATAACGTCTGTGAACCGAGTACATTGACAGATGTGAGCACTTCTTTATCTGAGAGAAGATTGTTTCATTTGTGAGATTGTGAGATTGCTGTAAATGGAACCAGCACTAATGGCATTTACATTCTAGCTTGGCAAAAGTACATTGTTATTTTTTACGAATTTGTCATTATTTTAAAGGATGCGGAATACGCGAATACATATTTGTGGACTGAAACCGAAGAGTGAAAAATAAATTGTACAGAGTGATTCCAGCAGCAATAATATATTTAACCTATACCCCAGATCACGCAATCTCTGCCTATATTCATGTTGTCAAAAGCGTGCTACTTGACTTTTTTTACTTTATTTTATTTATCTTTTTATACGAATATGTCGCCATTTTATACGGTGCGGCAAGGTATGAATCAATACAGTAGAGCTTAAATTTCTGCGATTGAAACGAGTAGGAATGATAACTACAGAGTTGCTCAGGTAAAACAAAATTAGTGGTTATAAAATATCCGAGAACGAGTCTACATTCTTCAAAACGAAAATGCTGACCCCGGTGGATATTACATCTTACGAAGCATATGAAAGCTTTCAGTACAACTTTGCTGTACTATCAACTAATTGCCAATCCTTTTTACACTGTTTTGGGTTTATAAAACAAGATTTCTGAAATAAATCATGGAAAGGAGACACTAAGCGATACATTTGTACCATTCTTACACGCTTTGCTAGAAATTCTGATACACAATCTTGCGACTTATACAAATCATGGTAACGGGATACTAAACGATACATTCGTACCATTAGTACACGCTTTTCTATAAAATTATGATACATAATATTGCGACTTACATCGATTTGAAACTGATATACTATAATATTGTTCATATTCCAGCGAGTCATCCGACAGCAGGAGTGGTTAGCATCGCAGATCGCTGTGCTTGCGATCGCCAGTTCAAATCCCGCCAAGGGCAGAAAAATGTATTTCTTTGTATTTACTATTTCTAGAATGTTCTACATGTTTCTTATGTACTCTTGTGTTAGCAATAAACGTGTTCTCAGTGTAAAGTGTCGTGCTCTATTAGCAACCAGCCTTCGAATTCCGGACCACCTGCAGTCTGCAGCCTGACACTTCATGGTGGAAGCGCCGGGATTCCTGCAATACATCTGCATCATCGTGGCTCAGGTTAGGCAGCGTCAGAGCCGTCGACTACACGTGAAAGAACCGGAATCCAAAGGGTATACTTTCTACCTCCGTCCGAAGATTCATAGGGTGCCCCTAGATAGATCAGGGGTGCACTACACTAAGGAAGCGGTTACTCGGGTAGCAGAGTACTTGTGGAGTGCACATGGTTTTTTTTTAGGCTAGGCGCTAACTCTGATGAGCACTCGCCTGTCAGCATTCAAACAGCGAATTCAGGCCACGTTCGGAACAAAAATTCGAACATAAAAATATTAGCCGCGAACTTACAGAGTATTAGAAACAAAGTTCCCGAATTTGCAGCGCTGCATGGAAGTTATTGCGCTCAGATAGTTTTAGGCACCGAAAGCTGGCTAAATGATGATGTGGCAAGTTCAGAAATATTTAGCGAAGCGTGGAATGTATATCGGAAAGATAGATCTGATACAACTGGAGGAGTAGTGTTCATCGCTGTGGACAAAGATATTGATTCTACTGAGATCGAGGTTGAAAGTAACTGTGAAGCTATCTGGGCACGTATAACAGGTCTAAAAGAAGTAAAGTTAATAGTTGGGTGTTTTTACCGGCCCCCCCAGTGCTGCTGTAGCAGTTTTAGAATCTTTCAAGGAAAGTCTACACCAGGTAGTGCATAGGTATCCGGGCCATGTAATAGTAGTCGGAGGTGACTTCATCCTTAAGAGTATAGATTGGGACCTCGCTAGTTACATTTCAGGCGGTACAGACAAGCAGTCTTGCGAGCTACTTTTGGACACATTCTCCGAAAACTGTCTTGAGCAGTTAAACCGGCAACCCACGCGCAATGGAAATATTCTAGACCTTATAGCCACAAACAGGCCTGACCTTATTAACGATGTCTGTGTAGAGACAGGAATTAGTGATCATGATATCGTCATAGCGTCGATGGTGACCAAAGTTCATAAACCAGTCAAGAAGGCTAGGAGCGTGTTTTTGTTGGGAGGAGCCGACAAGCAAATGTTACGATCGCACTTAGAAAATGAATGGGCATCGTTTAATTCCGGGACTATGGATGTAGAGGAATTGTGGACTAAATTTAAGTGCATTGTTATTAAAGGGTTAGAGAAATATGTGCCAGTAAAGACGATTAAGGATGGAAAAGATCCACCGTGGTATAATAATAATGTTAGAAAGCTGCTGAGAAAGCAAAGGCTGTTGCACTCTCGATTCAAAAAGAACACGCAAATGATGACAGGCAAAAGTTAGTAGAGATTCGTGCGTCTATAAAAAGATCGATGCCTGAAGCATACAATAATTATCACAGCCATATCTTAGCAACAGATCTTTCCGAGAACCCGAAAAAATTCTGGTCCCATGTAAAATCGATAAGCGGGTCAAAGCCCACTGTCCAGTCACTAGTTGATCATTCCGGGGCAGTAATAGAAGAAAGCAAACGGAAAGCTGAAGTTCTAAATTTAACCTTTAAGAAATCTTTCACGCAGGAGGACCGCACAAATATACCATCATTTGATCAAAGTACTAATTCCGAAATGGGGAACATAGCAATAGGTATTTCCGGTCTAGAGAAGCAGCTGAGAGAGCTAAATACGAAAAAGTATGCTGGTCTGGATGGAATACCAGTCCGGTTTTACAAAGACTATTCTGCGGCGTTGGCCCCCTACTTAGCTTGCATTTATAGCGAATCTTTAATTCAGTGCAAAGTTCCTAGTGATTGGAAAAAATCGCAGGTGACTCCCGTGTATAAGAAAGGAAAGAGGACTGACCCATACAATTACAGGCCAATATCGTTGATATCGGTTTCATGTAGAATTTTGGAGTATATTCTCAGTTCGAATATAGTAAATTTCCTTGAAACGGAAAAGCTTCTTTCCATGAATCAGCACGGGTTTAGGAAACATCATGTGAAACTCAGCTTGCCCTTTTCTCACATGACATCTTGCGAGCCATGGACGAAGGGCAACAGGCGTATTGTGTTTTTCTCGACTTCAAAAAGGCGTTCGACGCGGTGCCACACTGCAGACTGCTAACGAAGATACGAGCTTATGGAATAGGTTCACAGATTTGTGACTGGCTGGAAGACTTCCTAAGTAATAGAACGCAGTACGTGGTTCTCGACGGCGAGTGTTCATCAGAGACGAGTGTATCGTCAGGCGTGCCCCAGGGGAGTGTGATAGGACCGCTATTATTTTCTATCTATATAAATGATCTGATGGACAGAGTAAGTTGTAATTTTCGGCTGTTTGCTGATGATGCTGTGGTGTATGGGAGGGTGTCGTCTGTAACTGACTGTAATAGCATACAGGTTGACTTAGACAAAATTTCTAGTTGGTGCGAAGAATGGCAGCTAGCTCTCAATGTAGAAAAATGTAAGGTGATGCGCATGAGTAGAAAAAACAATCCTATAATGTTCGAATACAGCATTAGTAGTGAGCTTCTTGATGCTGTCGCGTCGTTCAAATATCTAGGCGTAACATTTGCAGAGCCATATGAAATGGAACGAGCATGTAAGGACAGTTGTGAGTAAGGCAGACAGCCGACTTCGGTTTATTGGGAGAATTTTGGGAAGATGTTCTTCACCTGTAAAGGAGACCGCGAATAAACGCTTGTACGACCACGTCTTGAGTATTGCTCAAGTATTTGGGACCCGCAGCAGATCGGTTTGAAGGAAGACATAGAGGCAGTTCAGAGGCGAGCAGCTAGATTTGTTACCGGTAGGTTCGACCAATGCGCGAGTGTCACGGAAATACTCCGTCAACTAAATTGGGGATCGCTGGAAGAAAGACGACGTTCTTATCGTGAATTTCTGTTAAGTAAATTTAGAGGGCCGGAATTTGAAGCTGAGTGTAGTACGATGTTGCTGCCGCCTACTTACATTTCGCGTAAAGATCACAAAGACAAGATAAGAGAAATTAGGGCTCGTATGGAGGCATATAGGCATTCTGTTTTACTCGTTCAATTTGGCAGTGGAATAGGAAAGGAAATGCCTAGTAGTGGTACAGTGTACCCTCCGCCACGCACCTTACGGTGAATTGCTGAGTATGGATGTAGATGTAGAACATCACAAGAACCATGGATGCGAAAACAGCGGTATACCAGCTGCACAGCAGACACCCATTGGGAGACGCTGGAAAGGACCTAAATAAATAGCTGGAAGGATTCGATTGAGTGGCCAAGTATAATAGATGGGATCACATTATGTGCTTGGCAAATGTATATTTCTACCTATACGGGACGGCCCAGCAGTGGTTTGAAAATAACGATGACAAGCTCCATAGCTGGGAATAATTCCAGACAAAACTTAACAAGACGTTTGGAGACCACCAGTGGCAAGTCCGTTTATCAGAAGAGCAATTGAAGAACGCGGCCAAGCGACATGGTGAGTCAACACAGTCGTATATACAGTGCTTTGGCCCTGTGTCACGTAGTGACCCCGAATACGACGGAGGCCGATAAAGTTTCACACCTGATGAAGGGCATTGCGAAAGATGTGTATCAGGCTCTTCTGTTAAAAGACGTTTCGCTGACACAAGAGTTTACCCAATGGTGTCAGAAAATTGAAGAGATGCAACAGAGAGTTGGATGAAAGAAGTACGACAGACTCCCGTATGTTGTCCCTACGGCCGTTGTGGAAGACCAGCATGACTTTGCTTCTCTCATATGACAAATTGTGAGAGAAGAATTTCAACAGTTTATGGCAGCCGGGACTGTTGGCCCAAGCGAGCACCAAAACTATGGCCATGAATGTCAGTCCTGTATCTCATGAGAGAAACGAAGTTGCTGAGGAACAGGTATTTCAAACATTAGCGCCTGTCGGCCCCGCCAGTCGCACCCGACGTGACTTACGCCGCAGCCTCCAAACGGCAGCTTAGGAACCGACCGACGCGACCACAACCATATCCTCCGACAACTGTGAAGCCTCGCAGGAGGACAGATATCTGGAGGACAGAAGAAAACACGCCATTGTGTTTTCACTGTGGCCTTCCCGGACATGTCGTACGATACTGTAGAGAGAGAAGACGGCTATATGACAATTATTATGCCCCAAGACGCAAACTATCGGAGCAGTCCTTTCAACGGCAGTCAACTGCAGATGATTACTGTCGACCTATGGGACGTAGCCCGTCGCCGTATCCTTAACGTGGTCGCTCTCCAACACGCTGCCGCCGTTCACCGTCGCCTTACAGAGATAACAGCCCCTCGCCTAGCCGCCGTGCTCAGGAAAACTAGGCGAGGCGACCATCTGCGGAGGTGAGGCCACCGCAGATGAAAATCCTCCATGGACGACAGACATTAAGATTTCGGGAAATCTCATTGACGTCATCATCGACGGCCAACCTGTCAGGGCTCTAGTCGATTCAGGAGATTCCTTCTCTGAATTGTCGAATGACTACCGCCGTAAACTAAAGAAGGTAATGTTCTGTGACACAAGAGTAACTGTGCTGAAGCTCGCAAATGGAAAACACGTCCAGCCGGCAGGAACATGTGTCGCAACTATCAACTTACAAACTACTTATGAACTACCTTATACTAAGGACGGCACAGACGTCCATGCCCGAGGCGGGAATCGAACCCCCGACTGGGAACAGCCTCGCGCATCGTAGCATAGCGCCTCAATGCGCTCGGCCGCTCCGCCGCGGCCTTGTTGTAATGCCCGTGTACAAAAGTTAACAATATTCTCATAACTTTCTCAGGCAGCTCTTCATGGAGAGAGATGTGATATGGATGGAACCGACGTTGATGGAGAATGTGTTGGACATTTGCCTCGTTCATAGCAGTTCCTCGTGCAATTGCAAGGGAACTAGTGTGCGGATCAACTGCAATGGCAATGAACACATTAATTTGTCCTACGTCTGTGGTCACTTGTTTCCATTGAGAGATTAAGTCTGCTCTGACTGCAACAAGCTTTTATTTTAAAAAGTGCAAACGGTTTCGCATCTTATAGAGGTGTCATCAAGTGCTCTGTAAAGTATAATAAATGAAAGGGTCTTCCAAGTGAGTCTTTAAAAAATCAACAGAAATGTACAATAAATTGTTAAATGTAAACAGAATAATATAAACCACGGGGAAAGTACTCACTAAATTAAAAAAAAAGGTAATTTTTCTGCCGTTTAGCCACTCTCCAGTGTTCACGTCTGATGATTAACTTTGACGTTCTCGTTAAAAGGATTAAACAAGTGAGCACTGTTGCGGTAATTATTATTTAACTATATACTGTTGGTGAAGAGCGGGCGACACATATGAGCAAAAAATCAATATTTAAAAAATGTATCTGGGATTTATACCATAATAGGTGCCCGACGCGAAAAATCGATTATACTGAAGGGAATAGATGAGGTTCCTTACCGTGCTATGCAGTGGCACAGCTACGTGGAGGGGGGAGGGGAAGAGGCCCTAATGTGGCTGAAGACCCCCCCCCCCCCAAAGCACCACCCAAAGATCTTTTAAATTATATTAATTTTTGTTGTTATATATATATATATATATATATATATATATATATATATATACAAGTCGGCACCGGAAATTTTTAAATATTACACATGTAAAAATTACAACGTAACTATAATTCGCCAAGCACACGTGAGCATGACAATGGGTCGCCAACGTGATGACGCATTTGAGAACGCGTGTTGCTGTTACTGTGAACGGTTTGAAAGCCGCCGCGACCAGCTTTGATGCTGCCGCTATTCTTACTTCTATGCTGAAGCACAGACAAATATATACAGACGGCAAACCTCTGTAAGGGCCCGGTCCTACGCTCAGGGGTGCGGGGAGGGAGGTTTTCCAGCAGTTCCGTAAGATGTCCCATGATGGCGCTGCAGTCAGAAGCAGCCCTTTAAACTGGCCAGAGCAGGCGGCAGGTAGCGGCTGCCCCCACCACCACCTCCCCTCACAGCCGTGGCCTCGTGGCAGACGGCACGAGCTCTCCCCTCAGTCTCCCCTCCACGCTACCCTCTGACGTGCGAGAGGCACCCTAAGCCAGCGATCCGCCTGACACCTTCTAGCATCTTACGGAACTACTAGGACAGCGTAGGACAGTGGTGTAGGGGTGGTTTCTTCTCTGTATATGTTACTTTGTGGCTGAAGTTACGAGCAGATTGTTCATATGCGGCGACCCGCTGCTTAGCAGATTAGCCGCGCCACCCAGTGGAATCTTACGAAGGCCGCCAAACACTACGAATAACAACAATGTTATTTTGGTTCAGTTTTTACACACAGAGTCTAATGTTAATTAAACAGTAATAACATCAGCGAGCTTCTTATATTTATGATAGCGAATGATAAGAATCCTTTATCATTAATAAATTTTGTAGGCTTTATTTTTAAAAAGTGAGTCCCTTTCAGAACCAAATCCTGGCTGCGCCACTGGTGCCATGTGTAAAAATGGTGTTTAAACAGCACTGGTCGAGGCAGTACTGGCCATTCTACAGTGCAACCGCTGTTATCGAGGTGGCGTTAGCATCGCTCGAAATGATACACCTCTATAACAAGGCGTGATTGGTGCGGATGGCTGTACATGCGCCAAAATCCTTTTGTTTATGGTTTCCTAGAATTAGAGTCCAGACTATAGTGACGAAAATAGATGTTTGAATAAGACCACATACTTGAAAGTATCAAGAAATGGTGTAAAAGCCAACTCCAAGAACTTACATAACACGTAACACTGGCCGCAGTGGAGTAGCCGAGAGTTCCATCGCGACAGCGGCCGAGTGAGGACGTGCGGCCTACCTCACTGGGAAGCGGCCTACGACGCGTGCTGTTGACGGAGTTATTTACTTTCTGTAAGTACTGATACGAAAACGTCATGGATTTCTCAATGAGACATTGTAACCTGAAGTTTGGTTTTTCGTTCGGTTATGGACGTTCCAAAGTTTACAGCGTTGTCGACTGGTTGTATGACGACGTAGGTTTGAAAGACGAAGGCCACGGCGGAGTAGCCGAGCGGTCTAAAGCGTCACGCTGCGGAGCGCGCGGTTGCTCGCCGTGGAGGTTCGAGTCCTCCCTGGGGCATGGGTGTGTGTGTGTTTGTCCGTAGGTTAGTTTACCTAGGTTTAAGTAGTTTGTAAGCTACGGACTGATGACCACGCAGTTTGGTCCGATAGATCTACAAACATTTGAACATTTTTTGAAAGACGAAGATGTAATAGGAATACAGTATGATTTCTTAGAAAAGATATTGTACGTAAAAATAGTTGACGAAGACATTTGTCTAGGGATTATGACTAAAACGAAAGGTTCTATCAACTTCGTTCACGATAATGGAGAAATTAGTCAGGTGTCTGTTAACTTGGCTGGTTTAGGTCTCCGTACTGTGCGGATTTTCAATGTTCCCTTTGAAATGCCACTCGAGAAATTCGAACAAGCACTTACGCCTTATGGGAACGTCCTGGAAATACAACGTGAGAAATGGTCTGGACTAAAACACTTCAACGTCGATAATGGCGTAAAAAGATTTTCTATCGATTTGCGGAAGCACATACCCTCAAAAATCACGATCCAAGGGTTCCGGGCACTCGTAATATACGAAGGCCAACACACACGGAACGTGCGTAAAACCACCCACCCTGTACAACTACCGCCTACCACTGCAGAATCGGGTGGTGAGACGTACGCAAAAGTGCTCGCCAACACCTCGCCACGACGAAACGGGCACTTACAGCCTCTTCATGGAGAACACTCTGCTGTGCCTGTTCCCGATATAAAAATGATTGAGCACCTCGAGCCCCCAGTCAGCAGCATTGCTGAAGCGGATGAACATGAGGAAACGAACGCCGTAACGGCTATGTCCACGACGGCGGCCGAAGAGACGCGGCCCTGTCAACAAGAGCAGCAGACACCGACCGGCGCGGAACCTGGTACGCGCAGCGCCAACAGGTGGCGCCGCCTGTAGCGGCACAGGCCTCTGCCGAAGTACGAGGACCGCAAAACGAAATGGATACCACAGAAAAGTCCAGTGTTGAAACATCCTCACAGTCTGCCAACAACTGCCAAATTGGCAAGGAAACGGCAGATACGCAACGAATGGAGACCAACTAGAAGCTAAGAAGTTGCGAACGCAAACGGAAGCAGAAATTCAAGACTTAGATCGGAAACGGCAAAGAACCAAGAAGGTCCTTAAAAAAGGACACGCCGATCCCATGGAAGAAGAAAAGGGAAAGCAACGAGCGCAGACTCCCACGCCTTCCCGACCTGAAACAACACATGAAGAATCGACGGATGACACACGACACCACCCACCGGATAAACCAACTGCATGGGCTGAAGAAATGGAGGATTAAATCCACACAGGCCCATGCAATATTACAAAGTTGCAACCTTAAACATCAATAGGTTAGAATCCGCAAGGAAAGTACATGCTTTAAAAGATTACATTTATGCTGCGGATATGGACATACTCATGCTCCAGGAAGTATGTACTACAGATTTCGGCAATATATATGGCTACGACGTGAATTTTAATATTGGACAAGAAAGTGGAACTGCAATATTGGTACGACATGGCATACATTACGAAATGAAAACACTGCATAAAAACGGCTGGGGCATCTCGTTTGAAATACAAGATATCCTTCTAATTAACATCTACGCTCCGTCCGGCACTGGAAATAGACGTAATCGGAGCCAGTTTTACCGTGACGATTTGGCCCGTTCATTCCGAGAGCAAATCGAACATCATTTTAGGAAGAGTCTTTAACTGCGTCCTACGCGGAGAGTACCAAATTCCTAACTTTAACTATTGTGAAGAACTTCATGTTTTGACAGTGAGCCTCCATATGGTAGACAGCTGGATACACCTGAGGCCGACCTCCCAAGGATTCACCTATTTTACAAACACGTCCGATAGCAGATTAGATCGTATCTACTGTACAACAGACCTTTCCAGATTCGTGAGAAACTGCGAAATATGGCCTGTTAGTTTTTCAGACCACTGTGCATATCACATATGGGTGAGACACACGCCGCAAAAAACCTTTCTCGGGCGTGGAGTTTGGCGTAAGTGCTTGTTCGAATTTCTCGAGTGGCGCTTCAAAGGGAACATTGAAAATCCGCACAGTACGGAGACCTAAACCAGCAAAGCTAACAGACACCTTACTAATTTCTCCATTATCGTGAACGAAGTTGATAGAACCTTTCGTTTTAGACATAATCCCTAGACAAATGTCTTCGTCAACTGTTTTTACGTACAATATGTTTTCTAAGAAATCATACTGCATTCCTTCTGCAGGACGACTGTTTAAGACAGGATGTACTTGCAACATGGAACAGATGCGTTCGACTTCAAGCAAGAGACCGAGAACGCTTAGCTTGGTGGATAAACTGTGCCAAACCACAAATCCGGAAAACTATAATAAAGTACGCCAGACAGAAAAACTATTGGAGGAAGAGAACAATGGAAGTATTTTTCACCTGTCTAAGGGAGCTCTACGCCAATTCGGTTAATCCAGTAGACAATTTTACTCGAATTAAACGTAACAAAGCCAAAATTATATCCTTGACTAGCCCATCTGGGCAGGGCAAGATAGTACACGCACGCAACGTAAATGATCTCTGCAATGAAGACGCGTCAATTTACCACATCATTCGTGAATCGAAGAGAGCGAGGCAAAAAATAATAAAAAACATAAAAGACGAGCAGGGCAATGTCTACAGTGACCAACGGGCCATAAAACAGTGCATTCTGAATTACTTTCAACAACTCTACTCCGAATCACTATACCAAGACACAGAAGAAGAGGATCTGTTATCCGAGGTTACAACTCAACTAACCGAAGAAGATAACATATCTATTTTAGAAGAATTCACTGACGCGGAGGTGAAAGCACTGTTAAAGCACGCGCCACGTAACAAGGCAGTTGGAACAGATGGCTTGCCTATTGAATTTTACGTGTGCTTCTGGGAGGTCATCGGTACTGAGCTTACTAAAATGCACAACGAGCTCCTGTCCATTAGCGAATTACCACCATCCTTCACGGACCACCGGAAGAACAATGGCACACGTTTTGGCGGAATACAGGGACCTCTCCCACTTAACATGGATTACTAAAAGTAAGCTCGCAGTCGTCTTTTTGGATTTCGAAAAAGCTTACGACAGAATCAGCCACACTTACTTACTATATACGATGCGCAACATGGGGTACAACGAACAGGTCGTTAGTATTATACGGAAGTCCATTGGACACACACAGTCCAAATTCAAAATATGCGGTCAGTTAACAGAAGCTGTGAAAATTAAGCGAGGGGTGCGGCAAGGATGCCCTCTCTCGTCAACACTGTACGCACTCGGTATCGAAGCGCTCCTCAAGGGGTTCCACGCCAAACTACAAGGTCTTCGGACTTTAAATAGCAGAACAGTATGTCATGCGTACGCGGATGACGTGAGCGTGGTTGTCAACAACCCACAAGAACTCGATATAGCACGGCAGGTTGTAGAAAAATATACTAGTGCTAGCAGTGCAAAACGCAACACGGAAAAGTCTGGAATATTGATGTTAGACCCTCAGACAAACACGGAACAATCAAGGTGGCTGCACGAAACCAAGGAGAGTACACAACTCGGGCTGAAAATCACAGCTAATCCACTGCATATGAGCAACCTAAATTGGACGCAGAAGTTGAATAGTTTGCGATTCACAATTAACGAACACTATTTCCGATCGTTGCATCGTTTCCAAAGAGCGGATTTTGTCAACACCTACATATTTAGTAAAGTATACCATACTGCTGCAGTATTACCAATACCCCCTAAGATAGCGGACCGAATTTTATCGATTGCTTGTTGGTTTATTTGAGGGGAAACATCTTTAAACCGCCCTTTGCGACCGCAACGTTACCACGCCTGCAAGGAGGACTCGGTGTAAAAAACGTTCACGCACAGTGCACGGCCATCTTCATTCATGCAACAATGAAGATGCTGCAAAGCAACCTGAACACGATCACGAACCGACTTTTCGCATGTCTCGATTCTGGCGACAGAAGGCCTCCGGTGAATGTAGGTGGAATAAATAGCAGTCTAGCCTATGTTCGCAATTATTATTTAGAATTAAGTTACATCGACGCAGACTGTAAGGGACTAACAACAAAAAACCTGTATATTGAAATTACAAAAATGCAGCCACCGCATCCAATCCAGTCGAAACACCAGGGCTTCAGTGGAAGAACATATGGAAAAATGTTCAGAATCCCGTGCTTCCGTCTCAGGTTCGAGCTGTCTAGTACGAGGTTGTCAACAATGCCATCGCTACAGGAGAAAAGCTATATAACATCAAACTCCGCCCGACTCCATATTGCAATGTATGACTTCTCGTTGACTCCCTCGCGCATACGTTCACTTGCAGGGATCAAACGGAGATATGGAAATGGACAAGGAAAAGTTGTCTCTCATAACACGAACTAGTTTAATGAATATTACGACTACGCACATATTGCACCCAGACTGGAAATTCTTTCCTAACGCCAAAAATAACAGTTACGCGTGGCTCATTGGATATTATGTGTGCTACAGCATCAACTATAAAAAGAAATCCTTACCCGACTTTTTACAATTGTTATTAACGGAACATCACAAGTTACTAAGTCGACCTAGATACAAAGATTTGTTTCAACGATTCCTCATAGTCCTGTTATCGACTTAAAATAATACGACAAACAACGTTATGCGACGAAATGCGAAATAACAAATTTAAACTCATTAGTTTCCATAATTTTTTATTATGTTTGTTTTCCACTTCAGTTAGACACTTATGAGTGGTAGCTAATGAAGTAGTGCCGTTAAGGGGATTGTCACAAGTGTTAACAAAACAAGAAGAAGAATAACAACAATAATTACATTCAGTTTACATTAATTTAAAATCAATAATGCCAATGATGGCGTATTTCGAAGCCAAAAATGGAGAAATATTATCAACAAAAGCCTCACGCAGAAAGAAGGGGATCGAAAAGTAATATGGAAGAAAACTTTGATTTACATAAAGGCAATTGAAGCCTGCGCCGAAGAAGGCGACATATGGAGAGCGTAAGGCCGGGCTGAAAGGGTGGAAAGGAGACCCTTTAAATAATAATAATAATTTAAAAAAGCGGTCTAAGGCACCTCGCTCTGGAGCGCGCTGTTGCTCGCTGTCGTAGTTCGAGTCCTCCCTTGGGCATGGGTGTGTGTGTTTGTCCTTATGTTAGTTTAAGTTTAGTCCGATAGATATACAAACATTTGAACATTTGTTTGAACGTAACACTGATATACTGTAAGACTTAACTCAATTTGAGGGCTAACTATTAGTATAGTGCCTAGCTGATTACAGTGGACTCTGTGGGTTATAATAACCTCGGCTCTTAGAGATCGAGCAGCATAATAAGAAAATTGAAATGTTCAAATGTTTGTACAGCTTATGGGACTTAACTACGGGGTCATCAGTCCCTAAACTTACAAACTACTTATGAACTACTTACGAACTAGGACGGCACAAATATCCATGCCCGAGGGGGGATTCGAACCCCCGAGCGTAGTGGCCGTGCAGACCGTGACTGGAGCGCCTCAGTCTCCTCGGCCACCGCGCCCGGCAATAAGAAAATTGTAGAAAATATATGTGGCGAAATTCTAAAAACAAACGGAAAAGGTGTCCTATAGGTGTTAAACACCTGTTCAAACAATCAGAATTTGAGAACAGGCCCTTGTGTCGTAGATCTGTTTTTGGATTTATGGTAAAAACGGGGGATACGCGTTGTATACTTCCACGTCTTATAAAACATTGATGGTGTCGTCCATTTTCATGACGCAGTATTTGCAGGTGATTTAGAATATCTGATGTATCGAGTCCCGTTTCACGCAGATACAGCTATAACACTGATTTAGAGCTGTTATAATTAATGTGGCGAGTGTTCCAAGACGCCTAGCTGCAGAGCGCACCGCTCCTCAGCGTCGGAGGTTGCAGTCCTCCTTCGGTCAACATTTTTTTGTTCAAATGAGCTGCCGGCCGCGGTGGCCGAGGAGACTGAGGCGCTCCAGTCACGGTCTGCACGGCCACTACGGTCGGGGGTTCGAATCCCCCCTCGGGCATGGATATTTGTGCCGTCCTAGTTCGTAAGTAGTTCATAAGTAGTTTGTAAGTTTAGGGACTGATGACCCCGTAGTTAAGTCCCATAGACTATACAAACATTTGAACATTTTCAAATGAGCTTATGGGTCTTAACAACGGGGTCATCAGTCCCTAAACTTACAAACTACTTATGAACTATCTAATACTAAGAACGGCACAAATATCCATGCCCGAAGGGGGATTCGAGCGCCTACCGTAGTGGCCGTGCAGACCGTGACTGGCGCGCCGCAGACAGCTCAGCCACTGCGGCCGGCTTCCTCGGATATGGGTGTATTTGTTGTCCTTAGCATAAGTTAGTTTAAGTGGTTTGTAAGCCTAGGGACTGATAACTAGGGTAGTTAAGTCTCACAGATTTACAAACATTGAAACATTTTTTATTGATGTTCTCTTTAAATCAAGTTTTAAAGTTACTTCCAGTATGGCCTATCTATTTGGCTTCACCATTGCCACATGATTAGCTGTATATCCCTGATGACATAAAAATATCCCGTTCAGCTGTCTCTCTGAGTCTTTGTCCATTAGTCTTTGGGATATAGAAAGCCGGAGTTACATCTTTGAAACAAAACATTTGCTAACTCCATTGGAAATTACACCAAGGTAAGGTACCCTGTGGAAGATGTTGTTTGTAACCGGTCTAATTAATGGAGTAAGACTGATCAACTTAGCAGATGTCGGCGGGACACTAGCAGTATTATGCTTCGCATTCAATTTTTGTAATACCTCTTCACTGATATCAGCCGCGGCGGATTATCCGTGCGCATTGGGGTGCCGTGCTGCGGTGCGCGCGGCCGTTCGCCGTCGGGGGTTCGAGTCATGGGTGTTTGTGCTGTCCTTAGGTTAATTTACCTTTGTTTAAGTAGTTTGTAAGCTACGGACTAATAACGAAGCAGTTTAGTCCAACAGATTTACAAACATTTGAATTTTATTGATATGTTTCCACCTACCACGTTGTCTAGGTGTTTCACAATCACGTTCACATTACTGATTGAAGAGGTTGATAAACGCCGATATGGGTGACGTCTACTGGCGTATGTTTCTGCATACACCATACCAGCAGCAGCTGCATCTCGACCTTTTCTGCATTCGTCATTCCCATCGCCCACTCACATCCCATCGCTTAGAATGTTAACACTAAATCAGTAAAAAGTTGCTATGCGTTCAAGAAACACACAAGTACGATGAAATCAAACATAACAACATCGTACCTTGCAACTAACAAGGGGAACACAAAGTATGGTACCAACGGAATTTGATGGGTAATAGGTATGTTGTGAGGGAATTCCTCCAGACTATCAAGGTAAAAGGATTTGTTTCAATGGGCCTTGATTTCTAAGAAAATCGAAATCAAATCCGCAGCAAATTACCACGCGTAACGTGTCTACTTATACATGGCGGTTACAGCTCAGCGAGACAGCATGATGTAATCGGCAAGATGCGAGGCTGCCATGCAGGCGACCTGGGTTCAAGTCCGTCATGGGTCAATTACCTTTCACACCTGTCCGATGATTGTGCATAATTCTGTATTTTTATAACCATTCTTATGTAAAGGTTTGCAGTAAATGGTCAGGATGAAAAATGTTACATATGATCAATATGTTATGTATTGCGCGACGATTATTTTATTCATTTTGTTCTTTCGAAGCTGACATTTAAGGCGATTGAAGCATATTTCGAATCAGTAAACAGTCTTTTGTTAATATCTAAAATATTTGAGCAACATTTAATAACTATGTTTACCGTTCCTGACCGTGCTGTTTTTATGTGTATTTTTACCGTCAGGTAAAACTTTTCATTAAAAGACTACAACATGCTCCTGAATTATTAACAGCTAATCGCGAAATTGCTTCACGAGAAGATTCGATTCGAATACATTCATTACTGTTGCATCAGTTCAGCGCACCAGTCTTCGTTCCCATGATTAAATATGCCTGGTTTGCGTCGCAATTAATTGACGACCGAACATTGTTATTGAATGTGAACGACCAGTGTTTTCCAGTATCGCTGTTCTGTGTTTTTGGTGCTTCTATGAAAATTATCACCCAGAATTTTGTACAGGTGTTAAAGATAGTTACGATGGCGACAGTGAATAAATAACACTGCGCAATAAGCAAAATAATGAGTTGCTACTGTGTTATTTGCTATTATCCTGACTGTTTACTCAAGCTGTAACATAGGAGTGGGTATAAAGGCATAAAATTATGCACAATAAGAGAAATGAAGAAAATTGAAAAATAAATGACCCGAAGGGGATGATTTTTTATTTATTTTTATTTTCTTGGTTATTTTTTAATCGTTTGACTTTTCATTGTTTTTGTTTTTCTTTCTTTATATCTTTTTCTTTGCTTAATTTTTTATATATAAACAATAGCAATTGCAATTTTTAAAAATTGTTCTGCCGCTCGCTATCGAACACGGGTGCCCTGCATGGGAGCCTGGCACCTTGCCGATTTCACCACGCTGTCTCGCTGAGCGGCAACCGTCATGTATAATTAGACATGTTACGCGTGGTAATTTGCTGCGAATTTGATCTCGATTTTCTTAGAAATTAAGGACCATTGGAATAAATCCTTTTAGGTTGATGGTCTGGAGGAATTCCCTCACAACATACCTGCGACCCATCAAAATCCGTTGGTACCATACTTGGTGTTCCCCTTGTAAGTAGGTTGCATGGGGCAAGCAAGTGCCGGATTGGAAACTTTTCACAATACGATCTATCGTAAATGAATGGGAATATAGTACTGCCACAAACACCACTGACATTCTAATGTACCCTAATCGTATTTTATTAGAGTCAACATACAGTATTCCATCTAAAAAAAAGTTTGTTTATGTTCTAGGAAGCGATCCAATTTTGATATTGTAGAAAGATATTAAAAAAGGTTATGTTATCAAAAAATTTGTTCTGTATATATTACTAAAATCTGTTGACTGGTAAAAAATGCCACGGCGGAGCGCATTGAGGCGCTATGCGACGATGCGCGAGGCCGCTCCCCGTCGGGGGTTTGAATACCCCCTCGGGCATGGATGTTTGTGTCGTCTTTAGTATAATCTAGTTCATAAGCAGTTTGTACGTTTAGGGACTGATGACCCCGTAGTTAAGTCCCATAAGCTCTATAAACATTTGAACATTTTTTGGTAAAAAATACGAACCGTTGGCTACCAATTCATCCTGTGAAAAACCGCAAATCAACAGCACATTCCATTTCCGCAACATTTTTGGTTCAAGTTTCAGGTGCGTTGGTTTGTCCATCTTCACACATCGCTATACAGGTGCTTAAGAATAAAAAGTCTCGGATTTTTTTCAATAGCACAACAAATAATTTACAACGAATTGTAGGAAATGTCTTTCCCAAAAGAGAAAGAGCTTCATCTTAGGTTGTGAATTAGTTTTGCTATTTAGAGGCTGATATTTTCACTCATTTACTTCTGACATTGCCTTGCCTCTTACTTTCCTAACTTCACATAAGTCAGGAAAGTCGTGTTTCCACCACATCCTTTCTTCCAGGAATGTTAATCCTGCATGGTTCGCAGAACTTCTGCAATGTTTGGAAAGTAGGAGGCGAGGTACAGAAGAAAAGTTATGAGGACGGACTGCGAAGTGTGCCGGTATAGCTTCGTTATTGCCGTTTTGTACTGTTGAAGATTTTCTTAATGAAGCTTAGTTAATGGCTAGTTGGTTTCTAGCAAAATTTAGCATTCATTCCCTACCTCTCATCACTTTAATGAATTCAATATTTAGTGTACAGACAATCCAATTGTGTGGTCACTGTACTATTACGTACGTTAGTACAGTAAAGAATAATTCAAACAACTAATTGCAAAATTCACGAAATCAGTTTTGAAATAAATAAGCTGTATGATAAAACGAGTGTTTACGTGCGCGCAGGCTGTCATTAAAAATAAATTATTTGTCTCTCAGCTTCATTATTAAAGGCTCATGGTGCTTTAAAAATTCTCGAGGGACGTTGCACTTACTATGTTTGTGATTTTTATTATGTCTAAAAGAATTGCTCATCTGATTATCTGCTAAAATCAGATGTTCACATTTACGTTAAAACTGCAATTACATTATACGACGAATTTCTATCAGCAATTGTTTAACATTGATAATACAAGTACAGGGCCTTTAATGTGTGAAACTTTTATTTGAAAATTCTTTATATTACAGTCAGACATTGTTTACAGATTTATTCAACCCGTTTACATGGGCTCTCAAAACCGGATTTCGTAAACCGATTTCCCAATTTTTGGTTGGAAATCCAATTCTGAAAATCGGTTTTCCAGTTCCACAATCGATTTCCTTGCCAATGTAAACGCAACCGTTTTTGAAGCGTTCTTGGCTTGTCAGATGGAGGAAGGAAGCTTAGCGTTTAACGTCCCGTCGAAATCGTGGCCGTGTCTCGGATTTTTGGAGAAGGATGGGGGGTAAATCGGCCGTACCCTTTGAAAGGAACCATCCCACCATTTGCCTGGGGTGTTTTAGGGAAATCAGAGATAATCTAAATCTAGATAGCAGGAGGTGGATTTGGAACACTGTCCTTCCGAATGCGAGTCCAGTGTCTTACCACTGGGCCACCTTTCTTGTCAGATTGTCAAAAAATGGTCAAATGTTGTAATTCTATGGGACCAAACTACGTTGGTCATCAGTCCCTAGTCTTATAAATTACTTAAACTTAGTTCAACAATCATAAGGACATCACACACATCCATGCCCGAGGGAGGATTCGAACCCCCGACGCAGAATACCACGCGATTCGTAACGTGGCGCTCCAGACCGCTCGGATACTCCCGCGCGGCTGTCAGAGTGTGTTTTCTTGTTAAGAATTTCCGGCACATATGGACAGACTGACATTTTCTACCGTGAAATAAATGTATAGATATTGAAGTGAGCTTGAATCTGTGCATTTAATTAAAGAAAAATAGCGATTTTGCTGATTAAATCAGGAATTGAATTAGCTGTTTTTCAGCCGCCATATTAAGTGGGTTAGGAAATCCGATTCAGGCTTTAACATGTTAACACGAAAGCGCAAAACGGTTTACGAAATTCGGTTTTCGTCTTCCGGAAGAGGTGTCGCATGTAAACGGATTGATTAAACGGGATTACTCTGTCGCAGGCTTTTTATTTGCGTTACCGGTCGGTCTGCATTCCGATCGTGTAACGGGCTTTGCGGATGCCAGTTAAATAACATTCAAATACTTTTGCTATTGGCTCATAAAAATAATTTAATGAGAACAAAACAACTCAATAGTTTGAACACATTAGTTTACCCCAGATATTTCAGATTTAGCTTACGCAATTCTGTTTCACAGTCTCCTCCATTCAAATTGTAAGGTAAAACGGTTACATAATGGCTGTTTTAAACTCACGAAGTCTAAACACAACTGTTTGAGTATAATGAAAACACGTAATTATTTCGATCCTTAACAACATCTCTAAATACATTTTGTCATGTAATGCAGAAGTAGCGCTGCTATGAGATAAAGCATACTTAATTTTAATGCGATGTGTAGTGTCCATGTTTATAGATAGGTCTAAGCAAATGTCCTTAATATATGCGTGCATGTCAGAAGGAACGGACACTGCTCCGGCCGCGGTGGCCGAGGGGACTGAGGCGCTTCAGTCACGGTCTGCACGGCCACTACGGTCGGGGGTTCGAATCCCCCCTCGGGCATGGATATTTGTGCCGTCCTAGTTCGTAAGTAGTTCATAAGTAGTTTGTAAGTTTAGGGACTGATGACCCAGTAGTTAAGTCCCTTAAGCTTAACAAACATTTGAACATTTTTGAACGGACACTGCGACCACTATAACTGTCATATTAAACAAAAAAGTATTAGCAGTTGCGAATATGAATCAATATTAGCTGCATGATGTAATGGTGACATAAAAAAAATCGTGTCGGACCGGAACTCGAACCCGGATCTCCCGCTTTTCGTGAACGATCATGTTACCGTTTCGCAACCCGCCCGTGCCTCCCGCACTCAAACTTCCATATGCCACACACAGCCTACTGCCAATGAGTGCACACATATTCTATGATGTAATTACCGCACAGGCACAAAAAATGTTCAAATGTTTGTTACTGTATGGGACGTAACTTCTCTGGTCATTAGTCCCTACGTTTACAAACTAGTTAAACTAACTTGTGATAAGGACAACAAAACACCCATGCCCGGTGGAGGACTCGAACCTCAGACGGCGAGCAGCGGCTCGCTCCTCAGCTTGGCGTCTTAAAACGCTCGGCCACTCCACCGCGGCGCGCACAGGGACAGACATTTTACTACATCTGGCAGAAACCTTGCTGTGGCTTATTTAAATACGATGTGCAGTGTCCGTGATTCAGATGCTCGGGAAAATTGGGAAATCTGGGTTCGAGTCCCAGTCCGGCCCAAATTTCACCGAATATATTTGTTGTAATTAACATGGCTGAAACATATTTGCTCACATCTATCCATAAACCCGGCCACTGCACATCGTATCTAAATAAGGCTTAATAAGGCTTCCGACAAATGTAGTAAACGTCTCTCTTTGTGCGGGAATTACATCATAGAACGTACGAGCACTCAGGGGCAGTAGGCAACGTAGGTTTGGGTGTATGCGGGAAGTTTGCACGGGTAGCTTAATAGTAACGCGACCGCTAGCGGAAAGTGGGAAATGCGGGTTCGAGTCCTAGCCGGCACAATTTCTTTATGTCATCATTGAATCATACAATTGATGCTTATTCAAATTGGCAATTGCAAATACATTTCTTGTATGCCTAATTTTATTTCTCTCTTTCTTCTCGTAAGTGAAAGAGGATGATACGGATGATGCTCTACTACGACAATGTACAGTGCTCTACAGTGATCACACTACAAGGCCTGAGAAACTGCACAATAACTATCTAGAGTTATGCTAGTCAGTGAGGAAAAAACATGGAGTGTATGCAATAGATTATGACGCATTCAAGAGCTTTGGAATGGTGATAGTAGAGTTCAAGACAACGTACTTGTCATAATGATTTAATAAATAATTTGAAAACGTAATTAATATTGAACAATGTCAATCTGCCATAATTAATGAACACTATAGCTTTTAATTGCATGAGGTTCACTGTGTCTAAAAAAAATAAAAAATAGTCCAGATCTGAGCACATGTATCACGATAAATTAGGAATCTCTGAAGTATACTCATACTCCAGATGACGTCACATGAACCTGCAGTGCTGTCATCAAGATTCAGGTTTCCCGTGGTTACGCTAAATTGTCAAGGCACGTCCGAATGGCATTCATACCCACTTCAATCCACGCTCCTGTTCTTGATGCGAAGTGTGCGTCTGCTCCCCGTCGGAGATTCTAGCCCTCCCTCGGGCAAGGGTGTGTGTGTGTGTGTGTGTGTGTGTGTGTGTGTGTGTGTGTGTGTGTGTGTGTGTCGTCCTTAGGACACGTTAGTTTAAATAGTTTATAAGTATAAGGACTAATGGCCACTGCAGTTTGGTCCCATAGCTTTACAAACATTTGATTCGATTATCTCGTTCACAATGTATTAAAAGTAAGAACTTTGGCAGAGATATCATTCCAACTTCTGTAATACAGGTGAAAAGGTTTCGCGACATAAATTTACGGACTTTTAACACGGAATGTGATTTGGAGCTAGAACAATGGTGAAGTCCACATCGGAAATCGTTTCGGAACTGAGAACAATGAGATCCACAGTGTACAGTGTATGCCCAAAACAACAAATTTGAGGCAATACTTCTCTTCACGGAAAACACAGTGACCGATTTCCTACATTTAATGAGAGAAAGCTGCGGCGTTTTCATAGAATTACCACTGCTAACGGACAAACAATATTGCGTGAAATAACCGAAGAAATAAATGTGGGATGCAGAAGAACACGTCCATTACCAAAGTTCTGTAGGCGAGAAAACTATCATGTTCCTACCTGCTTTATTCTACAGTGCGACATTTTTTTGTCAGACGTAAAACTAGCAACACTCTCACGGTACCCCCGCGTGTTCTGAGCCATGTTGCATCTGGAACAGGTTTCATTAAGTTCAATGTTCAAATGTTTGTATAGTCTATGGGACTTAACTACGGGGTCATCAGTCCATGAACTTACAAACTACATATGAACTACTTACGAACTAGCACGGCAAAAATATCCCTGCCAGAGGGGGGATTCGAACCCCCGACCGTAGTGGCCGTGCAGACCGTGACTGGAGCGCCTCAGTCCCCTCGGCCAGCGCGGCCGGCGGTTCAGTAAGTACCAAATGTTTTTGGAGACCTGACAATGAATTTGATCTTTGTATTTTCAGCAGGAGGATAATCTTACCCGACACGAAGCCATATAACGACAAAAAAGCTAGTTCCTTTTCCTGCTTCTCGTCGGTGGCCTCATTGTGATACTTGCCTCAGATAATTTCATTTATCTGGTGAACGTTTGTGACGTAATTCCTGAACACATTGCATAGGTGGCTTATCTCATGGAGGTTGTCGGCGTCTGATAATGTTTTTGCATGATGCACGAACGTTCGTTACACAGAGCGCTCTTGTGCTGGGTGGTAATGGCAGATGGCGTGCAAGTACAGATCGATGTGAGTAGACGTTCTGTAGGCCCTCTGAACAAACCATCCATTTCGTGTGCGGTGGAAGAGTATGTCGGGGAAGGACAATGCATTGTAGTCTCCATCTTCCACAGTAAAGAGATTGTAAGTGTTTATACTGTTTAGATCTTCCAAAACGTAAGGTTTTCACTTATGAAGGGCTAAATAACGAAAGTGTCGTCAACGTAATGTAAGAAAGAAATAAGCTTTGAAGGCGCCATGTCTAAGTAATATATTCGAAATTATTAATGAAAAGATTTGAAACGGCTACAGCTAACGGGATTCTCAACGCAACGCTATAAGTCTGATCGTGACAATGGCCGTTGGCAGAAAATACGAATAGGCAAGAATGGCCTCAATAGCTCGAGCATGTCACAGACTACTGAGTCTTCAGGTCTAAAAGTCTATTATACGTACATTCGTAAACAGCGCCACAACATTAAAAATGACGAGTCAACCTTACTGAAAGGGAGATTTAACATGAAGAGTTGATTACTAACGTTATTATGCGAAAAATTAAAGCATTTCAAATGGGTGAAATATTTTAACATACCACATCTTTATTCTTCATGCCAGCATGAAACTTCTCAACGTAATCACCTTACTGAGGTAGTAATTTCTCGCATTGAAGATCGAATTTATAAAATGTTTCAAATGTTTGTATAGCTTATGGGACTTAACTACGGGGTCATCAGTCCCTAAACTTACAAACTACTTATGAACTAACTAAGACTGAGGACGGTACAAATATCCATGCCGGAAGAGGGATTCGAACCCCCTACCGTAGTGGCCGTGCAGACCGTGACTGGAACGCCTCAGTCCCCTCGGCCACCGCGGCCGGCTCGAATTTATAGATACCGTCACTGTAGAAAACTTAACACTGTCGACGGAGCCAGAACCTCACCTCTGATTGCACAGCTTCATCACTATCAATGTGAAGACGAGGAACGTGTTCTTTAAGTCTGGAAACAGACGAAAATCAGATGGAGTCAAGTTGAAACTGGATGGAGTCAGGGAGTCAGATTGTTACAGATGTTACAGTCCTCTCCTGTGATCTGGACTACGTTGCTCCATGTATGGACGAACCCTTCTAAATAGTTCTTTAAATTTTGTGAGGGTCTCACAGCACACCGACACGGTCACGTTACTTACTGCCGTGTCACACGCTATGTTCCAGAGAGCACGAGGTGCAGGGAGTTGCAACTTGTGTCATTGAAGCGAGAAGCATACATCTTCATACCGTAGTCAGTGCATATCATGATAATGAGTGCACTGCCCTTGTCAGCAGGAACAATCAGAATGCTTTCATCCTTGGAGCCGCGGTGGAATGGGCGTATGCTCTAAGGCGCCATGCTGCGGAGCCGGCCGCGGTGGCCGAGGGGACTGAGGCGCTTCAGTCACGGTCTGCACGGCCACTACGGTCGGGGGTTCGAATCCCCCCTCGAGCATGGATGTGCCGTCCTTAGTTGTAGGTAGTTCATAAGTAGTTTGTAAGCTTAGGGACTGATGACCCCGTAGTTAAGTCCCTTAAGCTTAACAAACATTTGAACATGCTGCGGAGCGCGCGGTTGCTTCCTGTCGGAGGTTCGATTCTTCTCTCTGGCATGTGTATGTATGTTGTTCTTAGGTTAGTTTAAGTTATTGTAAGCCTAGGGAATTATAACCACTGTAGTTAAGTGCTATATATTTACAAACACACTCCTGGCCATTAAAATTGCTACACAACTAAGATGACGTGCTACAGACGCGAAATTTAACCGACAGGTAGAAGATGCTGTGATATGCAAATGATTAGCTTTTCAGAGCATTCACACAAGGTTGGCACCGGTGGCGACAACTACAACGTGCTGACATGAGGAAAGTTTCCAACCGATTTCTCATACACGAACAGCAGTTGACCGGCGTTGCCTGGTGAAACGTTGCTGTGATGCTTCGTGTACGGAGGAAAATTGAGTACCATCACGTTTCCGACTTTGATAAAGGTCGGATTGTAGCCAGTCGCGATTGCGGTTTATCGTATCACTACACTGCTGCTCGCGTTAGTCGCGATCCAATGACTGTTAGCAGAATATGGAATCAGTGGGTTCAGGAGGGCAATACGGAACGCGGTGCTCGATCCCAACGCCCTCGTATCACTAGCAGGCGAGATGACAGAGGTCTTATCTGCACGGCTGTAACGGATCGTGGAGCCACGTCTCGATTCCTGAGTCAACAGATGGGGACGTTTGCAAGACAACAACCATCTGCACGAACATTCCGACGACGTTTGCAGCAGCATGGACTATCAGCACGGAGACTATGGCTGCGATTACCCTTGACGCTGCATCACTGACAGAATCACCTGCGATGTTGTATGCAACGACGAACCTGGGTGCACGAATGGCAAAACGTTATTTTATCGGATGAATCCAAGTTCTGTTTACAGCATCATGATTGTCGCATCCGTGTTTGGCGACGTCGCGGTGAACGCACATTGGAAGCGTCTATTTGTCATCGCCTTACTGACGTATCACCCGGCGTGATCGTATGGGGTGGCATTGGCTACACGTATCTTTCACCTCTTGCTCGCATCGAAGGCACTTGGAACAGTGGCCGTTACTTTTCAGATGTCTTACAACTCGTGGCTCTACCCATCATTCGATCCCTGCGAAACCCTACATTTCAGCAGGATAGTGCACGACCGTATGTTGCAAGTCCTGTACGGGCCTTTCTGGATACGAAAAATGTTCGTCTGCTAGCGTGGCCAGCACATTCTCAAGATCTCTCACCAACTGAAAATGTCTGGTCAATGGTGGCCGAGCTACTGGCTCGTCTCAATACGGCCAGTCACTAATCTTGATGCACTGTGATATCGTGTTGAAGCTGCATGGGCATCTGTACGCGTACACGCCATCCCAGCTCTGACTCAATGCCCAGGCGTATCAAGGCCGTTATTACGGCCAGAGGTGGTTGTTCCAGGTACTGACTTCTCAGGATCTATACACCCAAATTGCGTGAAAATGTTATCACATGTCAGTTCTAGTATAATTTATTCGTCCTATGAATACCTGTTTATCATCAGGATTTCTTGCCGGCCGCGGTGGCCGAGCTGACTGTGGCGTGGCAGTCACGGTCTGCACGGCCACTACGGTCGGGGGTTCGATTCCCCCCTCGGGCATGGATATTTGTGCCGTTCTTATAATTAGCTAGTTCATAAGTAGTTTGTCAGTTTAGGGACTTATCACCCCGTACTTAAGTCCCATAAGCTATACAAACATTTGAACAATTTTTTCTGCATTTCTTCTTGGTGTAGTAATTTTAATGGCCAGTAGTGTTTGTTAAACTTCCAAGTTATGCCCATTTATTAAACCACATACGCATCGGTAACACGGCTGTGACATCATAAAATATAAGTTCACTCTTCTACATAGTCCCCAAGAGTTTGCTAACATTTGTTAGGAAGGGTAATCAACATGATAATCGAATGTCACTGAGTCTGTTGCCATACGTCCCACATGCTTCCCTGAACAGTTCTGCCGTTTGGCGGGCCGTGTGCACTGTTGCGTTAAAGTGTAACAAAACCCCACCGCCAACATAATTTCATTAGGTGTTCGGCAAGATGAAATGTTCAAATGTGCGTTAAGCTTATGGGACTTAACAATGGGGTCATCAGTCCCTAAATTTAAAAAATACTTATTAACTAACTCACACAAAAGACAACACTAACATCCATGCCCGAGGGAGGATTCGAAGCCCCGACGGGAAACGGCCTCGCGCACCGGAGCATAGCGCGTCAATGCTCTCGGCCACTCCGCCGCGGCCAGCAAGATGATATGAGATCTCGACGGAAGACGATTCTGAAACGATTGTATGTTGTCATAGCAATGTTTGCCTGTTTATGTGTGGTTTAATAAATTGCAATAGCTTCGAATTGTAACTTACATTTTGATTAGCCCTCGTACAAGTGTCTCCAACCTCGATATCGAAAAAAGTCCATTGCCAACAATTGGGTATGAGCCTCTGACAATGGCAACAACAGGTGGAACCCCTTTAAAAATACTGTTAAGTAAAATGGCCACTTTTCAGAAACCATGTAACTGTCTCTCGCTGTGACGCAAAATTTTGAAATCTGAATCAAAGGTGCCTTTCATCTTCCACTTTTAACCTAACAAGTCACAAAGTCCCATATGTAACCTTAAAGTGTGTAATACTACCAATCACTTTAAACCATGTATACGCCTATCTCATGATGAAACTGGGTCGAATGTGAATGTAAGGATTCTGTAATTTAACTTATAGTCATTTAACATATGAGTAAGAAAATAAGGTAAAGATAGTTGTTAAGAATTTACCAGTTTACTTTGTGATATTTATACGATCGCCAGCCTAATTAGGCAATGAAACGTTCAAACTATTACCTACAATCTCATTCAAACCTGCGGTTACCGTTACTTTAAAACAACTGTGTACAGACAAGCAGAAAACGTTAGGTTTGTGGTGAATTAACAATCTGTGACTTCTATAGAATGCAATGTTAATGTCAAGACAGACCAAATTCCTTTGTTTACTGCTTAAATATAATTATGAATGTGAAGGAAGTTTTTGCATATTACTAATAGTCATCAAAAGTCAAAGAACTTTCGGGCAGATGTTTCCCTAATTAAATCAGTTTTCGTATGACACATAATTCCATAAAATTTACAACAACAAACTAATATTGAAGCATTTTTTGGTTCAAATATACTATGCACAATGTTACTGAAATTTTATTTACAGATATAATCTAAATATAGTGATGACACTGAAACTAGTGCAACACACTTTTCTCAGTTCTGCATTATATTAATCAACATATATAACTTATCCACGTACATAAGTTTATTTTCAACATCTTTACCATTTTCAGTGAATATTAGGCCTACTATTGTTAACTGCGTTAGAGGAAAAAGAGGAATCTGAGCTGTACTGCTGAACTTAACCAATTTGTAAAACTTTGCTACTGCATATTCATTAATACTGAAACTTTGATTTATTTACTAATGTTTTAATTATTTTATCATTTCATTATTTTGCTCTGAATTTTGTATAGAATATAAAGTGCATATCAGAGCTACTGATGGAGCCAAAACAAAAATTCATTGGCTAGTTTTAATTTTACTGCTCCAGACATCAACAAAGCATTTCAATTTATTAATTTTATAAAACCTATGTTATTTTCTTTCATGTAGGACACTCGGATATTTTCGCACCAGGATAGGACTCTACCGAGGTAAGTGAGCGTTATAAATAACAGTGGAAACAAATTTTAGATCACTGCTTGATTATTTCAAACAAATGCACTACATTCTGGCTGGTCCATCCGCATTACAAATCTAAATGTACATAATCTTGTTAAGTATCCCGTGCTGTGGACGAACAGTTGCGCATAATTGATACATAACCACCACCAGAAGTTGTTCCTACTGTATGGCACAATTCAAATGTTCAAATGTTTGTTAAGCTTATGTGATTTAACTGCGGGGTCATCAGTCCTAAACTTACAAACTACTTATAAACTACCTTATGCTAAAGACAACACAAACATTCATGCCCGAGAGAGGATTCAAATTCCCGACGACGGTATATGGAACAGTATTCTCTTCTTGGCGTCTTACAACTATTTACAGTGTACCTAAAATTCATTGCCAATATGGAACGGACATTAACCCAGCATCCGGGGCTATATTAGATACACTTGCTGCAAATAAAAGCATCCACTTTGCCGTAAGATACTGCTACGCTCACGCCTCGTCACACACACACACACACACACACACACACACACACACAGTCACTTCTGTTATACCACGCTGTATGTATCAGTGAGTGTCCCTACTATGCGCGACAAAACTTAGCCCCTTCTCTATCAGCAACGGGGAGTGCAGCTGCTTTATCATTTCACCTATCTTAATATATACCCCGCGATTGGAGCTGATTACAATGTATTACATTCATAACATGAGACGTTACCACAAAAATGCTATACAACCAAGATACATACAAACATTTTTAAGTTAACAAATAATCCACTTCAGTTACAAAAATAAATACACAGTACAGTCCAGAAGAAACATTTAAATCGATAGTTCAGAGATGTTTCATATCGATTACAGTAAAAAATTATTTATATAAAAAATTCTAAAAAAAATAATATTAAATACATATATTAATGTTACGCACCGCAATGGAACGGTAATATGTCGACCTGTGACGTCGCCCTTGCGCTCGACGAAACTTCAAATAGCAAGGTGTCGGCGCTCGCAGAAGAAAGGTCACAGGTCAGAATTTCATGTCAGGCTTAAGGTGAGTTACCGTCACAGTGAAAGCTAATTGCACCACGACTCTGCTCAAAGGCACCATCGACTTGTGACACGATGGGAAGGTCGTCACACCTTCGCTTATCCACATTTAACCTTTTCCTTTGACGCCTTTGCGATGAAGGTCAGAACCGCGACACACAGCATTAAAACCACGTGTTTCCCTCATGGATGACCAAAGAAACCAGTTCAAACACACATAGGCTCAGAAACGAAACGACAATCTCTGAGGGAGTAGTGTAAAAGTTGTCAACGTAACCACCTTGAACGTTTGATTCCGACACATTTCACCGTGCAGTGAGCAACAGGGCGACTTTCATGATTTCGTTTTATATAACAGATATCAAGATCATGAATCAATCATTTTCTAAGGACATGGTTATACTACAAATCCATTCAATATAGCGAAACCCCTTTGGAACTTTACCTACAACGATTTTGTCTCTGGTGTACAGGGTGGAATCAATACAGACCATTCAGAACCATTTGATCGATATCCGAAACAGGAAATGGTTTTCCAGCCCTCCAGTTCCACCCCCTCGTGCGGGGTAATCACAGAAGGATGTAATACATACATGATTGAAACGGCATACGTCTTTCTAAAGTCCACCAGATCACCAACACATTTGGTGCCACCTGTGAACCATCTTTGAGCTCTTCAAAAGCGTAACTGTAAGCTATTATTACACGAAATAGCCTGAGTGGCACACTTCAACTTCACTAGCATCTGCGTTGTGGTATGAAAAAGTTTGGTACGTCGATGGGGTTGTTTACCCTCAGGCGTTAGTGCAGCAACAAAGCTGCACGGGCGTTGGACCAACACCACCTAGAAGACAAGGCCTTACAACAGGCCGTGCCTACGTCACACTTAGAGGCCGCGGCCGCCATCTGACTGGCCGACCGCTACGCGGCGGTGGTCGTGCCCCAGCCAACAGCCAGTGAGGTGGCGGCCGCGGCCTCTAAGTGTGACGTAGGCACGGCCGGTTGTGAGGCCTTGTCTTCTAGGTGGTGTTGGTTGAACTCGCTCAGATGTTGTTTTGTGAAGAAATCAGCTACAGCATGTGGGTGGCGTCTAGAGTGTTGCTCATCTAGGTTATAGAGGGTTCCTTTTATGTTTTGTTCTTGGAAGGCTGAAAAACCGTTTAAATGTCTTAAAATGGTTTTGAAAGTCCCCTAGTGGCTCCGCCCTATGTACCAGAGAAAAAGCTGCGCTCATGGTTCATTCTAAAGAATTATGGTCACGTATAAGGAGGCCACAGCCGCACAGTATACCTAAAGAGTGATTGATTCATCCAGAGGTTGTCCGCAGTGTCAGAGGTTGTCAACAACGTCAAAAAATGTTCAAATGTTTGTAAATCTATCGGAACAAACTAACCTAAGGACCACACACACACACACACACACACACACACCCACACCCATGCCCCAGGGATGACTCGAACCTCCACGGCGAGCAACCGCGCGCTCCGCAGCGAGACGCTTTAGACCACTCGGCTACTCCACCGCGGCTCAACAACGTCTTCTTGTTCCTGCTACGGTCATCAGTCCCTTCTTACTATAATCAGTGTCATACTGTAGTGTTACGATCTTAAAGGGTCATATTGCTCAGCATCTATAGAAATACTGGCAGTAGACGAACGTGTGACGTTGTTACTGTAATAAATCAATAACACCATTCGAAGGCAGGTAGGTTAAAGCTGAAACAACTGACTCAGTGGTTCTGCATGCAGTCATGTAGCAATAAGCAACGTAGATTATCACATTGATAGTTGCGTTGGTGTTTGACAAAACTGACTTGTAGTGGTGCATATGCACAATGAGTTTGCTTATGACGACTGCAAGTCCTGGAAATTTTGTGACAAAACTGTTCACCCTCGCAAGTTTTCCGCGGCAAACCAGTTCTGCTGGATCATGTAACCACATGGCGCTACCAGTAGAAGTCGCCAGTCATTCGTAGAAAGTCACAGCGGGACTTATGAGGGGAGACCCAGGGTTTGGAAATGAAGTTAGGAATGGATGTCGCGTGTTTGCAGCACTATCCCGTGATGTTAAAACGCCGCAGTCATACGGCAAGTTGGCCAGCCATTCACGAGAAAACCACTCCGAATCTTTCGGTTGTATGTCATATACCCATATGTCCGGTCAGTGAAACAGAAGATGCGGTGGCCGAGGTCGTAGCTGGAATGTGTAGCAAACCGAAGGTTCTGTGTTCCAATTCTCAGGCCGTGATTTTTTTCCACTATTCCGTTTTTTTCTGATTGTTGTTCATTTAACTGATCAATACGTTGTTTTACAATAATAGTAGTAATTTTCCAAACATTGTTAACAACTCGTGCATCATATTTTCAAAGTACTTTTTCCCTTTTTCTTTTTTGAAAAGTAGCCATACAACCACGATCAAATTGAAAACGTGTGTATTTTCAGCACTTAAAACATTTCCGTCCCACATATTTCCTTCACAAATTCGTTCGTTGTATTGTATACTGACAATATTTCGTTTCTGTCATGGGTATTATACATCCAGTATACAATACGAACGAATATATTTGAAGAAAATAATTGGGACGAAGGAGTTAAAAGTGTTGAAAAAAAAAAAAACACAAGTTTTCAATTTGGACGTTATCGTATAGTTATTTTTCAGTAAAGAAAATGGAAATACATACTTTGAAAATACAAAGCAAGAATTGGTAACAATAGTATTATTATAGTCAATTAACGTGAAAAAACAGAAAAAAACGAATAATGTAAACAAGATCACCGGCTCAGACTTCGAACGCGGATACTTGGGCTTGCAACACTTACCAGCTACGACCTCAGCCACCGCGCCATTCGGCTGACATAGCGGACGTACCGGTATATAATACGAGGCACGTCCAGAAAGTTAAGTTCCGTTTGGTTGTATAAAACGAACGGGTACAGATACAGGAAAAATTTTGATTGTACAACAATCTACAACTGTTAAACTACTTTTCTACATAGCTTCCGAAATTTTGTAGGCAATTGTCATAGCATGGCACAAGGTTTTGTGTGCCTTTTTCATAGAATGTAGCCGCCTGTGTATTCAACCATTCGGTAACATGTTCTTTCATCTCGTCATAATCGTTGAAGTGTTGTCCACCAAGGACAGATTTTAGGTGTAAGAAGAGGATTACTGTCAAAAGATTTTATTTTTTCACGATAATGCCTGACCGCACACACCGAAAGTGACCAAACAATTCATACGGAAATTTCAACGGGACCTGTTTGATCATCCTCCATACAGCTCGGACCTCTCTCCTAGCGACTTTCATCTCTTCTTACACCTAAAATCTATCCTTGGTGGTCAACACTTCAACGATGATAAAGAGCTGTTACGTCATAGTTGAATACACATGCGGCAACCTGTGAAGGATGCATGCAAAAACTATGACAAGTGTCTACAAAATTTCGGCAGTTATGTGGAAAAGTAGTTTAAGAGTTGTGGAATTTTGTGCAATAAAAATTTCTTCTGTATCTGTGTACAATTGAATCGGTCGGTGGAGAAAGGAACTAAGTCACTTTTTGGTGATTTTCACTTTTTTACATAACAGACCAAGATACACCTTACTGTGATGAAAGGAACTATGTTTGGCTTCTTCCTGTGGGAATAACATGAGGTCGATTTTATACGTGCTGAGGATGAAGGAATCAAGTCAGTGACTTAGTTCCTTTCTCCGCCGCATGTCGCGTCTCATCAGTAGATTTTACTGTCAGCGAGCTTGTACTACACCAGCTACATGTTAGATGGCGTTGGCCTGCGGCATGCAGGTGTAGAAAGCGCAACAAAACAGCAATTTGGCGCCAACTTCGTCAGGTGTCACGATTATTGTTGAGTGTTGTAAGTGATTGAATACCGTCTTTCTAAATGTCAAAAGGACATTTGTGGAAGAAATCCATGCATAACAAAAGTTCCGAAAAATGTAATAAATTTGATAGTACCCAGTATCACATCTTTCCCACTCAAAGAAACTCACTATGCTGGGAAGGAAATGAATTACCTAGATGCAAGCTTGGATCTGAAAACTTTGCACGAAATGTTCCTTAAGAAATATTCAGACGTAAATGTGAAATACGAGTTCTATATGAAACATTTTCATGAAAATTACAAAGTGCGAATCAATATAAAAAAATGAAGATATTTTCGGAAACTGATGAAACACATTCGTGGAGAAGACATTGAGATTTTTTATGAAGAGATTTTGAAATGGCTAACTTCAAGTGATAACTCACTGTGATATGAACTATTCGACTTTGTTTTCGAAGGATCAAATGTTTGTATAGTCTATGGGACTTAACTACGGGGTCATCAGTCCCGAAACATACAAATTACTTATGAACTACTTACGAACTAGGACGGCATAAATATCCATGCCCGAGGGGGGATTCGAACCCCCGACCGTAGTGGCCGTGCAGACCGTGACTGGAGCGCTTCAGTCCCCTCGGCCACCGCTGCCGGCTATGAACTATTCCGATGTTTGAATTCTATTAAATAGTTGTTTTCATGTTCAGCTGAAGATAACTTACCAATAAATTTGAGATTTAATCCAGAAATGTGTATCTCTGAATGTATTATACTCTCGAAAAGTACTAATTCCTTCGTTGACTGGAGAAAGGAACTACGTTACAAATTTCAATTTTTTTTTATCAGAAGATACTTTGTAGAATATATAAAAATTATTTTCATTCACAGTATGTATGGTTAGAGTACAGCAAATGTCGAAAATTTCAATGCAATCTGTTAAATAGTTTAACAATAAATCAGTTTTTTTGTCTCTCCTGAAAAGTACAAAAAAGTGACATAGTTCCTTTCTCCACCGACCGATTCAATTTCATTTTGTTACCAAACGGAACTTACTTTCTGGACGCGCCTCGTATAGGACAGAAAGTTTCGGAGAGTTTTTCTCGTGAATGAATGGCCATCTGGCCATATGGGTGTACGGTTGCAACAGCATGGGGTAGCGCTGCAAACACTGGCGGTGCCCTCGTTAGCAGCACGTGTGGCTGGCGGGGCGCTTCCCGTGCACGTCACACGCCGCCTCTGCAGGAAACACCGCCATCCAGGCCACCGCCGCTCATGTAACAAGGTCACCGCTAAACGACACGGGCTCCGCTTCACCATCATTACGACCATTCCTGGGTTCACAAACGTCGTTAACTTCATTGTGGAAGTAGTCAGGCGGCGTCAGTCATATCAAATAGTAAATTTCCCGTATCTAATTTGTATGTCCATTCAGTATGGTTCCGCTGTTCATTTACGTTCATTATTTGTGTCGCTGTGTTTATTCTTTCGGGTAACAAATACAGGCATTACCCAGTAACGACTACTGTATTTCATTGTTTGCATCCTTTGACTCATTATTTTGTATAGCAAATAATATTTCTGTCCAATGAAACGTTATTAGTTCGTGTGCAACAGACGCTCATTGGGAGGAGCCAAATCTCAGTTTGCGTTATCTATTATGTATATGTCTCTGAATGTTTCTGTAGGGTGTTTATCTGTGCCGAGAGGAAATTACGAGGCAAGAATACAAACGCACAGGCTACTACTGCAACTCAGCACATCGTGTAATGTGCATCTGCAAATATCGTTCCTGGAAGTTCAAAGAAGGTAATACACCTAAGAATTTACCTTAGCAGCCAGTGAGTATAGAAATAAAACAAAGGGGAAAGTTGAAATTTTGTGCCCATCAGGGTTTCGAGCCCCTTCTACTTACTAGACAGTCGCACTTTTTTTTTTTTTTTTTTTTTTTTTTTTTTTTTTTTTTTTTTTTTTTTTTTTTTTTTTGCTCTATGGGTAGTTCTGTCTGTTGCGGACGCTGTTCGTGTTTGTTCGTTCTTGTTCGGTGTGTTGTTAGCTCAGCTTTTTTATTACAGAGGGCGTTGAGCCCTCTGGCCGGGCGCGCTGAGCCACGGCGCCCGGCCCCTGATCACTAGCCATTGGCGACAGCGATCACTGTAGGCGCGCGGGCTACCTTTGTACATGACAAAAAGAACAGACGCCATATATATACATAAACAGTAACTTTCTTGCACATGCGAAGCATTACAATGCGCATACAGTTTTATATTGGAGAGCTTGTTGAAGAAGGAAGGGTTTGGAAAGCACGCAATCAAGCAGCACAAACTTTCGCAGAGTGCGTTCCGGCATTTTGTTTAAATGTAAGTCCTTTTCCCGGTTGGATAACTGGGGTTGGTTAGGGTCATGTAAGTCGCCGCAGTGGCGTTCAGTTGAAAGACTTACACCAGGCCACAGTCACACGAAATTATTATAAAAGGCCGACCGCAGTGGCCGAGCGGTCTGCGGCGCGCCTGTCACAGTCTGCACGGCCGCTACGGACGGGGGTTCGAATTCCCCCTCGGGCATGGATGTTTGTGTCGTCTTTCGTATAAGGTAGTTTATAAGTAGTTGGTAAGTTTAGGGACTGATGACCCCGCAGTGAAGTCCCTTAAGCTTTACAAACCTTTGAACATTTTAAATGTAAACAACATACGGCTTCCCATGAATTGCAACAGAACGTGGAGTAGAATATCGTAGATGTATCGCTTCGCTAGAAAAGACCCACGGATGAAAACCAAATGGCTCCTGCCATGATATGAAATGCTACCTCAGACCGTCATTGGTGGTTGTCGGGCAGTGTGTTTTTAGTCAGTCATCGCTAATTATCGGCGATCATCTCGAAGTATGACGCATCTCTAAAGGCAATTCTGCTACAGTGGATGAGGCTCCAGGCCAAATGTACCAGTCATCACTGCAGCCGGAATTATTGGTGAACAGACGCCAATTCTGGTGGATCAGAGAGCGTTGTACGCAGTCCCCTTTCTGTGAGCAGGCTGTTAATGGTTGTTGTAACAACCGAATCACTAGTTGAACTTTCGATCGTTGATAATGGGGATCCGGGGATCGAAAAGCCTCTTTGATTGAGGATGTCTAAGTCCACTCTTTCTCTCGTTCCTTAAGGATGACCGCTTTCTTCTTGACGCTGTACATCATCATTCCTGCCAATTCGTCGAATAGCAGCATGTTGAGAGATTCACCTATTACCGCAGGGGGGACAAATCACAATGCTGACTTCTGCGTACATAGCTCACGCGCCTGTCTACAAGGGATGTAGAATTATTGATTGCACGTTATGAAATTCGCAAAGACTATTTGTCCCAGTATCGACATGTACCGTGATTACTATCCTTGTCCGTTCGGCAGTGAAATTGTGCTGTAGCGTCACGCATTCTACCAACAGTCGCCAAAGTTTATGAAATTACAGTTTCGTCCATATCTCTATCAGTTTCAATTTTTGTCCAATTTTCAGAGCCCCCCCCCCCCCCCCCCCCCCGGTGACACGTATTTCCTGTATCTTAAAGTAAATTTTCAGCACACTCCTTACACGCGAAAATAGACTTTAAAATATTTCAATGGAACGGGAGCTAAGCCAATGCAAAGGCAGCCTTTGACAGTGTGTGGGCGAGCGTTCTAAGGCGTTTCTCTGCTGAGCGCGTGGCTGCTCGCCATCGGAGGTTCGAGTCCTCTCTAGGACATGGATGTGTGTGTGGTCCTTAGGTTAGTAGGTTAGTTTAACTTAATTATTTTGTTAGCCTAGGGACTAATAATAAAACGAAGTTAAGTCACATAGATTAACACAGTGTCTGTTTGGAACTGCTTCCAACCTATGCTGCTGTTAGAGAAGACAGATATTACGACTACTTAAATGATAAAAAAAGGAGATTATATGAAAATCAGCCGTGCAATCTTTCTCATAATTCGTCAAGTCTGAAATAAACATTGGTTTCTGTAGGAGTTAAGATGGAAATATCCCCCCATCTCGAAGTACACTACTTGCTATTAAAATAGCTACACGAAGAAGAAATGCAGATGATAAACGGGTATTCATTGGACAAATATATTGTATTAGAACTGACATATGATTAAATTTTCACGCAATTTCGGTGCATAGATCCTGAGAAATCAGTACCCAGAACAACCACCTCTGATCCTAATAACGGCCATGATACGCCTGGGCATTGAGTCAAACAGAACTTGGATGGCGTGTACAGGTACAGATGCTCATGCAGCTTGAACACGATACCACAGTGCATCAAGAGTAGTGACTGGTCCGTATTGCGACGAGCCAGTTCCTAGGCCACCATTGACCACACGTTTTAAATTGGTGAGGGATCTGGAGAATGTGCTGGCCAGGCCAGCAGTCGAACATTTTCCGTATGCAGAAAGGCCCGTACAGGACCTGCAACATGTAGTCGTCCATTATCCTGCTGAAATGTAGGGTTTCGCAGGGATCGGCTGAATGGTAGAGCAACGGGTTGTAACACATCTGAAATGTAACGGGCTCTGTTCAAAGTGCCGTCGATGCGAACATGAGGTGACCGAGACGTGTAACCAATGGCACCCCATTCCATTACGCCGGGTGATAAGCCAGTATGGCGATGACGAATACACGCTTCCAATGTGCGTTCACCGCGATGTCGCCAAACACGGATGCGACCATCATGATGCTGTAAACACAACCTGGATTCATCCGATAAAATGAGGTTCTGCCATTCGTCCACCCAGGTTCATAGTTGCGTACACCATCGCAGGCGCTCCTGTCTGTGATGCAGAGTCGAGGGTAACCGCAGTCTTGGTCTCTGAGCTGATAGTCAATGCTTCTGCAAACGTCGTCGAACTGTTCGT
Organism: Locusta migratoria; assembly: GCA_026315105.1. NCBI lineage: Eukaryota > Metazoa > Arthropoda > Insecta > Orthoptera > Acrididae > Locusta > Locusta migratoria. The sequence continues at coordinate 459,272,061 of CM048755.1, forward strand.
GCAGATGTCTTGCAAACGTCCCCATCTGTTGACTCAGGGATCGACGTGGCTGCACTGATCCGTGACAGCCATGAGGATAAGATGTCTGTCATCTCGACTGCTGGTGATACGAGGCCGTTGGGATCCAGCACGGCGTTGTGTATTGTCCTCCTGAATCCATCGATTCCATATTCTGCTCACAGTCGTTGGATCGCGACCAACGCGAGCAGCAATGTCGAGATACGATAAACCGCAATCGCCATAGGCTACAATCTGCTCTTTATCAAAGTCAGAAAAGTGATGGTACGCATTTCTTCTCCTTACACGAGGCATCACAACAACGTTTCACCAGGCAAAGCCGGTCAAATACTGTTTGTGTATGAGAAATCGGTTGGAAACTTTCCTCATGTTAGCACGCTGTAGGTGTCGCCACCTACGCCAGACTTGTATGAATGCTCTGTAAAGCTAGTCATTTGCATATCTCAGCATCCTCTTCCTGTCGGTTACATTTCGCGTCTGTAGCACGTCATCTTTGTGGTATAGCAATTTTAATGGCTAGGAGTGTAAAACGTTAAAATCAGCCGTATCCATCACTAAAATGCAATCCTTCGTACTGATACCATAGTCGCAGACGTGATATAAAGTCTTTCATGAAGTATGCGCCTACGTTGAACATCGAATATTACTCAGTGCTAAAAACGACGCTGCTGTTGTAAAATATACAGGGAGTTACAAAAAGGTACGGCCAAACTTTCAGGTAACATTCCTCACACACAAAGAAAGAAAATATGTTATGTGGACATGTGTCCGGAAACGTTTAATTTCCATGTTAGAGCTTATTTTATTACTTCTCTTCAAATCACATTAATCATGGAATGGAAACACACAGCAACAGAACGTACCAGCGTGACTTCAAACAGTTTGTTACAGGAGATGTTCAAAATGTCCTCCGTTAGCGAGGATACATGCATCCATCCTCCGTCGCATGGAATTCCTGATGCTGATGCAGCCCTGGAGAATGGCGTATTGTATCACAGCCGTTCACAATACGAGCACGAAGAGTCTCTACATTTGGTACAGCCTATTCACCACATTTGGCCTATATATTTTTAACGATAGCGTTATTAGCAGTGTGTAATATTTGGAATCCCATAGGGTTCCGTCGCCTGTTTCTGATTTAAAAAAAAAGCTTCGGTCTGTTGCCGGATGTCTCCTGTGTCACGCCAGTAAACTACAAAGTTACGTATTTAAATGTTACTTTCTATTTCTTAGTATTTAGATTTCAAGGAGAGTACGTGCCATTAACAGCTTTAATCTCACGGTTTTTTAACTGTAAGTACAAAATCAAGCAATGCGTGTCGCAGTAGTCAATTATTTGTTTATTTTAAAGAGCGAGCAAGTTTTGCTTCAGCTAGTCATTAAACCTATCTGTCGGTCAAAGGGTAAAATATCTGAGTAGATATGGAAAAAAACGGCAGTTTTGCTTAAACAACCACGCATCTCAATGGCGCGCAACACTCCGTAAGATGAGTTAAAAGGAAAGAGAAAAAAATAATAATTTTTAAAAAATCACCAGTTGGTGAGGTCTAGATCCCAATACCCTGCACGTAGCAGCAAATGATGCTTAGCGGCCACGGAGGGGAGGCTACATCTCGAGAACGATAATATGACGTTAGTCTCAACATATTAAGTACATGACGACTTACTGTTTAGAAACTAATTAACAGCAATAATAGATTCCATATAAATCCACTTTACTTCCTTGGCTACGATACACTGTGAAACTGCAGAAATGACGACGGAGTGGGAAAATTAGTGGTGGATGTAGTAGATATAAAGAATTAGATGGCTAAAGATAGCTCTCCAATAAAAATAGTCGATGCAAATGAAAACACCTTGGCAGTAGACTTAAACACAGCACCGCCTACCAGAAAGACATGGGACGTAATACCGGGATACATCGGATCACTTATAGAGTAAAATCATAATCAACGCAAATCCTAGGCAGACCGCCATACACGCAATCAGCTGTAAATACAACACAGTGGAAGCCAATTTAATCGTGAATTACACACTGCTGGAAGAGAAATTAAAAGAAAAAAATGTTCAAATGTTTGTAAATCTATCGGACCAAACTGCATGGTCATCAGTCCGCAGCTTATAAACTACTTAAACTAAGGTAAACTAACCTAAGGACAACACACACACCCATGAACCAGGCAGGACTCGAACCTGCGACGGCGATCAACCGCACGCTCTTCAGCGAGGGGCCTTAGACCGCCCCCTTATTTTTTTTTATTTTTTATTATTATTATTTTTTTTTTTTTTTTTGTTCATCTGGTAGATCTAAGGTTCGCGGTCGTTCGTTCAGTTTGTTCGTGGTTGTTCGTTGAATGGTTGGCCCAGCTTTCTTATTACAGAAGGCGTTCAGCCCCTTGACCGGGCGCGCTGAGCCACGGCGCCCGGCAACCGCTCGGCTACTCCATCGCAGCGCTGGAATAGAAACTAGAAATGTTCATCAAAACGGAGGATCGCGAGACTGTCAGAGTCTTGACATCGCTTATTACTGAAGCAGTGGATGTACCGATTCTTCAAAGATCGCATACGCAGATTATCTAAAGTCTACTACCGTGTTGGTGTTTTTAACATTTGTGTGATCACCATTAATCAGCATAAGGGTATCAGCTACATATCAACAATATTACATAAACTTATCTATTCTCTGGTCTTTGTAAGTGATGAAATTTTCTACCAGGCTGTTGAGAAAGATATTAGTGATTGTACCACCCATACTATTTCTCATAGTTACACCATCTGAGTATAGATTCTATTATTAAATAAGTTTTAGAAAGTGCCGTTTCAAAGAGACATGAAATTTCATCTGTTTGCACAATTGATGGTTCTCTGAATTGTATTAAGCTTTGATTGATAAGATGTATCGTTTCTTTCATGTTAGTGCATAAATTGGTGATATCAAATGACAGAAATTTAGAATTCGTTGGGATTTGCATGTTCAAAAAATGTTCAAATGTTTGTCAATCTATCGGACCAAACTGCGTGGTCATCAGACCGTAACTTACAAACGACTTAAACCTAGGTAAACTAACCTAAGGATAACAAACACACACCCATGCCCCAGGGAGGACTCGAACCTCCACGGCGAGCAACCGCGCGCTCCTCAGCGATACGCTTTAGACCGCTCAGCTACTCCACCGCGGCAGGATTTGCATGACTTTTATATTATTTATTAGGGTTTGATAGCTTTATACTATAATTTTTTTGCTATATGTATAAACTTTTTTTTTAATCTTATACCAAATGTCTTATTTAAAAGATATGTAGGGCTGTTTATAGAATTTACTATGGGGCGAATCGGAATTAGACGCTTGCGGATCTTTGATTGTGCACGTAATTTTGGAGTATATGGAGTATATGGATTAATAACAGTACATGTTTTTATCATTATTATTTTATCCGTAGCACAGTGGGAGAGTGCCAGACTACAAACCCGAAAGTCTCGGGTTCGATCCACGTCAGGTCTTACGATTTTTATCTCTAACTTTCCACTTCTCTCACCTCTGGCGGTGTTGCTGATGTGAAAAATACGGAGTAGCACCGTGGTTCGGAACCCACGTTAAACTGGATGGGTAAGTCAGGTCGGAGGAAGGCAACGGGCCGGCCGCGGTGGCCGAGGAGACTGAGGCGCTCCAGTCACGGTCTGCACAGCCACTACGGTCGTGGGTTCGAATCCCCCCTCGGGCATGGATATTTGTGTCGTCCTAGTTCGTAAGTAGTTCATAAGTAGTTTGTAAGTTTAGGGACTGATGACCCCGTTGTTAAGTCCCATAGACTATACAAACATTTGAACATTTTTTTTTTTTTTTTTTTTTTTTTTTTGAAGGCAACGGCATACCACCTCCAAACAGGACCATGCCTAGTAAAGCACTGTGGTGTTCAACAAATCCTCGGATTGTTGACTGCTTTACCTTATTAAATAAAGCATTACAATATTTTACAGATTTTTGTTTGTGCCGCTAATTTGTTCGTTGCGTTGGATGTTACATCAGTAGTATTGTTATCGCCAAAAAACGTTTATGGACTTGTGGATGTAATCAATGAGATTTAATATGACAATGCACTTCCTTTGTCTCCTTTTAAGGCTATAGCATTATTTGCTAATATATTGTTGTTCGAACAGTCCACGGGTGTACTGCCGGTTCATAGTGTCCAACGGGCACAATATTTCGGCGATCAGACATGTCGCCATCGTCAGGTGCGTTGACGTACTGAGCTCATATATTGTTGTTTATATTTGTAACGGTCTACTGTTCTGTTCTTGAGCGACTGTGATATTTCTGGCTTGCAACTATCATATTTACTTTCCTCACAGCAGATCATAACGGAGCTGTATGCAGCTGACACTGGGTGGTGTAAGGTGCGTCTAACACATGGTGCAGTAGGTACTACTCTCGTGCGCAAGGCCGCCTAAAGATTTAGTACTCAGCTGTGATTGGTCAGTGCATATGGATGCTAGGCGGCAAATTGTTCTCTTGTCTGGTCAAAATTAAATACATTTTTTCTTTACATTCACTTGATATTCATAAGACATTGCCGGCCGCGGTGGCCGAGGGGACTGAGGCGCTCCAGTCACGGTCTGCACGGGCACTACGGTCGGGGGTTCGAATCCCCCCTCGGGCATGGATATTTGTGCCGTCCTAGTTCGTAAGTAGTTCATAAATAGTTTGTAAGTGTAGGGACTGATGACCCCGTAGTTAAGTCCCATAGACTATACAAACATTTGAACATAAGACATTATCTATCAATAGCAAGCAATTCTGTGGTGTCGCACAAGTCCAAAGTGCGCGCCACCTACTTTCGCCGCGTGCCGCCATGCACGCACGGCGCGGCGTTCTTACGACGACAGCCACGAGCGCCCTCTGCTGCAACTCCGCTCGTGGCTACCACTGAACGACATCGCTCACTTGGGACTGAGATAGGAACCAGTAAAGACTTCGGAATCAGATAGGCACCAGTGAAGACTTGGCTATCAGTTAGGCACTAGGCAGGCCTCTAGCTCAACTCTGTATCTGCAGTACTGCTCTATGTAAAAGTTAAGTATTGTATAAATTCTGTGCAATATATATCTCGTTCTAATTTACTCTAGTGTTTCTAGTTTCTGGCTGCTCCCCTCCGTACCTGCACCAGCGTGCTATCTTTATTCCTGTGTCGGTCTCATTCCACTCGGCCACCGACACCTACGACGGAAACGAGACACAAAAGCGGCGACGAGGCTGGGACACAAAAGTGGCGACGAGGAGTGATAGAACCTTGGACCAGCCTGCTTGCAGCAGCCAGACAGCAGCAGTCGGAGCTCCCGCCCACCCACCCTTATTATAAGATTTTTGGGGGAACATATTCCGTTACGTGTTTTGTGGACTTTTTTGTTGCAGAGCGAGCCCTTCTTTCATATTGCCTTTGTGTTTTGTTATAATTTACTTGTATGCGCGGCGCCTAATCGGTCAGCATGGCCACTACCCCGAAGCCAAACTTAATGGAAATTATTCAGTTACAGACGGCGCAAATCACGCAACTCCTGCAAACGGTGGCGCAGTTAACTTCACAGGCTGCTAACCAACAACAGCCGCCGCTTCAGCAGCCCACACCTGCCGCCGCAACGCTTCCTACGTTTCGCCAGTACAACGAACGTGAGGAAGAATGGTGCGACTACTTCGCACAGTTTCAAGAACTCGTTGCGGCTCATCAAATAACAGGTCAGACTGTTAAGCATCTTTTATTGTCCGTGGTGGGCCCCAAAACCTTCGTATTACTGCAGAAACTATTCCCCCACGCATCTCCTCGTGATGTAGACTTTGAACAAATTGTAGATGCACTGAATGCTCATTATGAGAGAAAAGTTCTCGTAGCTGCGGCACGGTACCGATTTTTCAGACTTAAAAAATTACCTGAGCAGTCACACCAAGAGTGGATTACGGAATTGACGGGCTTAACCCGCAAATGTAAATTTACTTGCTCTTGTGGACTTTCTTATAGTGACGTGATGTTAAGAGATGCAATTACGCAGAACATTCAGGACCCCAGAATTAGAGCAGCAATTCTGAAACAGTCTGACCCCTCATTAGACAGTGTACTGCAGCTTATTGAAGCGCATGATACCTTTGACTTAGCAGATGTAGAAATGCAAAGCCACAGTGTAAATTCAGTGCGCCGCAATGGACGCTTTCCTAGCCGTAGTTCTCAGTATAGCACTAGTGATTCTTTAAATTCTACCGGCCGTTCTGAACAGTCAGTGAACAGTAGCCAGTGTAAAAGTGCGACACAAAGATCGCCCCGTCGTGTTAGAAACAGTAATTTGAATAACGGGCGCCAACGCTCATTTCAGAAAAATGTACGTAAATCTTGCCCCCAGTGTGTGTCTCGCCACAAGCGTGCTCATTGCCCTAGTCGCAACGCAACCTGTTATCAATGTGGCAAATGACGACATGTGCAGACAGTGTATATGCAAAACAAAAATTCTAAGAACGGAGCCAGTAGAAACGGTGCTTCGCAAAGTGCGAGAGTAGTGCACGCAGTCAATGTCATACACGCTGTAGACTTGAACTGTGCTTCTGTTGGTCTTCAAATACAAGAACAATTTTCTCTCCCTACGGCGAAACTATATAGTGAACCACGCCGCCAGCGCCGACGAGCGCGTAACTCTGTGCAACAAAAAAGAGTTCGGGACAAGCAAAATGTCTATGTACAGTGCAATACTGTAGTGAACCTAGTGCCTTCTGCAACTTCTCCTTGTAAGAGTGCCCAGTACTGTGTAGCTAGTGACAGTAGAATTGATGTAGCTACTCAAAAGTTTAGTGCAGTAGTTAGTGACTCCGTAGTAGCCTCGCAATGCGCGGACGCCGATCCGGCAGTAGTGCCATCTAGTGACAGTGTTGTTAATTCACTGCGTGCCGAGTCTGCGCCGCTTATTTCACTACGCGGCCCGCGCATGCGCAGCAAACAAGCTGTATTAGACGTTGCCGACATTCGCGCACCTGTCGAGCGCCACAAGCAAAAAACTTTTTGTGAATCTTTACATAGACAATAAGACTGTGCAATTTCAGCTTGATACTGGTTCCGCTGTTACATTAATTAATAAAGACACTTATGAACTTCTGGGTTCGCCAAAATTGTCGCCGTGCAACAAGTGCTAACAGCGTACACAGGTCAAAATATTCCCGTGCTAGGAACGTGTAGCCTGCCTACCTCTTTTCAAGGTGTAACAAAAACAGTTGCTTTGGTAGTTCTTCAGGACAATCTACACAGAACATTTTTGGACTAGATGCTTTTGACTTGTTTGGCTTATCTATTCAAAGGGATGTGCTTCAAATTTCGTCAGTAGTGCCTCAGGACAAATCAATGCATTATGTGAAAAATATAGTGACTTGTTTTCGCCGGAATTAGGTTGTGCAAAAGACTTTGTGGCACATGTATCTTTAAAAGAATCTGCTGTACCAATATTTCGTAAAGCTAGACCAGTGCCTATCGCAATTCGTGACAATGTTGCCGAAGAACTTAAACGTTGGCAAGATAGTGGGGTGCTTTCTCCTGTTTCTGCGAGTAAGTGGGCCTCGCATTTAGTAATTATAACCAAGCCGTCAGGAAAACTTCGTCTCTGTGCGGACTTCAAATCAACAGTGAACAGTCAAACAATTGTAGACACTTACCCCCTGTCCAGACCTGAGGAACTTATGGACAAATTAGGACAGTTTCGCTTCTTTTCTAAGATTGATTTAGCAGAGGCATACTTACAGATTCCGCTTGATGACGAGTCAAAGAAGTTTTTCGTCATTAATACTCACATGGGCCTTTTTCAATTTCAACGCCTACCCTTTGGTAGTTCTTCCGCCCCCGCTATTTTTCAGCGCTTTTTGGAACAGCTGACAGTTTCGGTACCTTGTTGCTCGAACTATTTAGATGATATTATGGTATCCGGACGTACAGTTGAAGAACATTTAGCAAACCTGGAGTGCCTTTTCAAAGTGTTGACTGCAGCAGGTCTACGTTGTAATAAAGCAAAGTGTTCGTTTTTTCAAACTGAAATAGAGTACCTAGGCCATGTAATTAATGCCCAAGGAATCCATCCCTTACAGTCACATCTTAGAGCAATCAAAGACTTGCCTCCTCCTAAGAATGTGCGCGAATTGCAAGCAGTAATGGGAAAACTTAACTATTATTTCAGGTTTATTCCCAATGCGTCTCAGATTGCAGCTCCACTGCATCGCTTACATAGGAAAAATATTCCTTTTGTTTGGTCCAAAGATTGCCAGGTTGCCTTTGACAACCTAAAGTCTGCACTACTCAGTGATGCATGTTTGATTCCTTTGACCCACTGAAGCCTGTAGTGTTAGCAGTTGATGCCTCGTCGTACGGTCTGGGTGCAGTATTGTCGCAACGTATTGGATGTCACGATCGTCCTATTGCCTTTGCATCCAAGCTACTGACGCCGACGCAACAGAATTACAGTCAGATAGAAAAGGAGGCCTTAGCACTCATTTACGGGGCACAAAGTTTCATCATTATCTCTATGGCAGAAAATTCTATTTGTTGACGGACCACAAGCCTCTTACGTCGTTGTTCTCACCCACAAAGCCAATTCCGCCACGAACGGCACAAAAGCTTCAGAGATGGTCCTTAATACTGTCTAATTATCAGTATGAGATTTTGTACCGATCTACCACTAAACACGCCAACGCGGACACACTTTCCCGACTTCCGGTTGGCCAGGATGTGTCGTTTGATTCTTCAGAAATGGCATGTTGCCAGATAGACTCCAGAGATGCTACCGCTGTCGCAGATTTCCCTTTGAACTCTCGTCGGGTTGCACAGGAAACAGCTGCGGATGCAGACTTACGTATGGTAGCACGTTTTGTTAGCTCAGGGTGGCCTGCCAGAGCCAAAGACATTGATCGGCCTCTGGTTCGACGTTATTTTACACAACGTCATGCATTATCTTTAAGTCAGGGTGTTCTGTTGTTACATATGGACAACGACCAAACAAGAGTGATTGTTCCTCGTTCCCTGCAACGTGAAGTGTTACGCCTCCTGCATCAAGGACATTGGGGTATTGTTAGGACAAAGCAACTAGCCAGACGTCATTGTACCTGGGTTGGTATGGACGCCCAGATAGAGAACATGACGTCACAGTGTACGGTTTGTGCGGAGCATCAGGCGGCTCCTCCGCAACGTTTCTCAGACTGGCCGCGCCCCAAGGGACCATGGCAACGTTTACATATTGATTTTGCCGGACCTTTCTGGAATACGCGCTGGTTAATTGTTGTAGACGCTTTCAGCAAGTTTCCTTTCGTGATTGCCATGAATTCAATGACAGCGTCTAGTACAATCAGTGTTTTGCATCGAAGGTTTGCCTGAAACTATCGTCAGTGACAATGGACCTCAGTTTGTTAGAGCGGAATTTCAACAGTTTTTTCGTGTGAATGGCATTCAGCATATTACCACTGCACCTTTCACCCTCAGTCCAATGGTGAAGCAGAACGTTTCGTTCGAACATTCAAGTCTCACATGGACAAGATGAAAGGTCAGCACTCCAGGCAGCAAGCTCTTCAAATTTTCCTGTCTACGTATCGGTGCATGCCACGTGACGGCCCGTCTCCTGCCGAGCTGCTACACGGCCGCCGTCACCGCACTCTCCTTCACCTGCTGCAGCCTCCCACGCACCGAGTCGGTTCGTATGGCGCTACGCGTTTTCAGGTTTCCACGCCGGTGCTGTACAGGGTGTTTGCTGGAAACAAGAAGAAACTATGGATGCCGGGCACCATTCAGCGCGTGCTCGGTCGCAATATGTATTTGTACGTTCTTCCACAGGGTCGGAGCTGCGGCGCCACGCAAACCAATTGCACCTGCACAGGCCGCGCGATCCTGTCTCGGGTTTCTTGATTCCAGACCCAGTTCACCGCCAGGGAGCACAGCCACATCGTTCGTCCCCGGACTACGAGATCCCTATGGACGTCGACGCACCTCCGACGCAGTCGTCGCCGCCGCTGTCGCCGCCGCAGATGACAGCGTCACCGAGAGGGACTCCGGGACCCTGCGGGTCCCCCCAGCTTGGGCCACGCACCTCAGAAGACCATGACCTGCTCCCTCTGGGCGGGGTGTGCGCCCTTCCTCAGGTTTCGGCGGGTTTCCTGGAGGATCGCAAGGCGGATGCCGAGGCGCGGACGGCGTCTCGATCCCAGCCTCAGCTACGACGCCCGTCCCACCAGTAACGCCCCCGCCCAGGCCCTCCTCCCAGTGCCGTCGCCGTGGTCCTCAGCCCTACGCCACGACGGCGCGGCGGTTTGGGGGGGGAGGGGTGTGGTGTCGCACAAGCCCAAAGTGCGCGCCACCTACTTTCGCCGCGCGCCGCCATGCACGCACGGCGCGGCGTTCTTACGACGACAGCCACGAGCGCCCTCTGCTGCAACGCCGCTCGTGGCCACCACTGAACGACATCGCTCATTTGGGACTGAGATAGGAACCAGTAAAGACTTCGGAATCAGATAGGCACCAGTGAAGACCTGGCTATCAGTTAGGCACTAGGCAGGCCTCTATCTCAACTCTGTATCTGCAGTACTGTTCTATGTAAAAGTTAAGTATTGTATAAATTCTGTGCAATATATATCTCGTTCTAATTTACTCTAGTGTTCCTAGTTTCTGGCTGCTCCCCTCAGTACCTGCACCAGCGTGCTATCTTTATTGCTGTGTCGGTCTCATTCCACTCGGCCACCGACACCTACGACGGAAACGAGACACAAAAGCGGCGACGAGGCTGGGACACAAAAAATTCTGTTGCTTCAGATAATTTAAAACCATATAGATTCTTGAAAGTTAAAGGAAAAGACAGACGAAACGCTTCGGCCACATTTTGCCGCGAAATAGAGCGCCAGCATACCGAGGTGGATCGCGCTGTCAGTCACTCCGGTTTAGCCAGTCATCACGGACAGAACCGCAGTCCATAGTGAAAAAAATGCATTTTAACCTTGCAGAAGAATATAAACGGTCACTGATAATTATATAAAAATGTTCAAATGCTTGTAATTCTGTGGGACCAATCTAAGTTGGTCATCAGTCCCTAGTCTTACAAACTACTTAAACCAAGTTAAACTAACCCAAGGGCAACACATACATCCATGCCCAAGAGAGGATTCGAACTTCCGACGCGGGAGGCCGAGAGATCCGTAACGTGGCGCTCCAGACCGCTCGGCTACTCCCGCGCGGCTATAATTATATACAATGGAATTCAAAACACAGTTTGTCCAATGGGCAGTTTCTTTGTTTCTGCGTAAATAAACGAAACTGTTGTGGTGCACCATTTAGATTCAAATGTCTCGTGTACGGTATTGATGACATCTTCGATATTTTAAAATCTTTTTGTTTTCCATATTCCCTGGAAGATGGTTTAGGACAGAAACCGTTCAGAAGGAAATAAATTATAACAATACAGCAAACAACTGTTGTTGATACATTTAACAAGCTACAGAAAAATCATTTGTTTGGTATGTGTTTGCTATATTTTGATCTCCCTTGGAAAAAATTTCAGCTTTTCCTTTTTCGAACACTGGGGCATATTTCAAAGACAATACAGAAGGTGAATCCAATCGGCTAAAATAAAATAAATAAATAAATAAAAGCCCGAGACGAGAGAGATGCAAGCCGGAATCGTAAATAAGAAAATAAAACAACAATTACCTTAGGGTCACCGGTTTTATTTTTATTTATTTATTTTTTCAGCTGCACTGATGGATTTGTGGAATCGGTAACAGGATTTTCTCTGTATGTCACTCTCTGCGAGTTCCAATTCATGTGCAAACTGGCTGACATTTAATTTAAACTCAAGTATGAATTTCGTGTCGTCATTTGAAAGGTGCCTGTTAATAAAAATGTTTTAACAGCGTCCATGGTCATGTGTCACAAAAATAGAATCAATATATAGAAAACCCTAACAGTTAAAATCTGCACTGACACAGTGAAGTACACGGCAATGTGATGAAATAAAGAACCAAACCTTCTATCCCTCTGGAGAATACACATACAGCTCCATGAAGTCGCACATAGAATTAACACTAAAAACGGCCATAGATGATGGTTCACAAATAAAGAAGCGAAACGCCTTTCATTTAGTTGCAATAGATGGAAATAAACCTCCATGAATGTTAAATACTGTTTAATTAATACCTCGTTTCATCGTAAAAAAACTATAGTTATTTCTGTATACCTGTAGATAAAAAAGCTTTGGGTATTAATGATTGTGTAAAACATGAATTCCTTCCCAGGCTATCGTTAAAGAAAAAAGGGTTCAATATCTTCAACAGTTTATAAGATGTGATGATTGTTATCTCCGCATAATTCAGGTTGCACATGGACAGAAATGGCGCGCTAGTCGCGACGCTCCCGTACCGTAGATATACGAGCCAAAATCTCGAAAACGCAGACAGGTATCATCCTGCTCTCAACTTTAAAAATAATTCCGAATTATTGTCTTCATTTCATCCGCAACAATGTATGAACTAAAATGAACCATACGCAAAGTAGCCAGCGACTACATTTTTCGATGTAAACACTTCAAGTTTAATGCAATAGGTTACTTAAAAAATAAGTATCTGTATGAGGAATTTTGAACAAATAGACACTTCGTTATCAAGCTGGGGTATGAGACTACAAGATATGCAAAAGCCTTTTTGTTTTTTGCGTGTTAGTTTCCTCAAACTCGACAGAGATGTAAATAAAAGTGAAAAAAAAAACACGCACAACCGAAAGTAGAGCTTTTTAATTTTTTAAAAGAAAACGAGAATCTGCAACGAAAAACTGATGTAGCTTTGCTTCCTTAACATGCAGTATTTTTTACAGCAAAAAAATCGGAAATTTTATTTTCATCATGAATTTCCCGAGTCGCCGACCAGGAGCCGTGCCTTGGTAAACGGCAGCGGCTGGCGTCGTGCTCGCGACTCGCCACCGTCCGCCAAGGCCGAAAAAGGGAGGGGGGCCGAGCCGCAATCGCAGTTAACAGCCGCGTCTTGGACAACCCACCTAAAGACAGCAAATCTAAAAAACTAAATGAGCTGCTCCGAAGCAGAGGCTAGAAGATAGCTAATAGCTCGCTGAGGTTTGGGGGGGGGGGGGGGGGAAGGGAGCAAAACCGACGGGTGGTATCGGCAACTTCAGTTTTGACTGGACGTTTATATTTTGAATGCGTATGTTGCCAGATGGGCAATGAATTACTTGATGTTGTTAGTGTCATGTGCACTGTCTGTAATAGAATTTCGTTGTTGCCTTTCAGGAAGTGAGAGCGAAAATGTTTCTTATTAGTTTTTGTGTTTTGTGTCCTTTAGGTACTACGTATTGGCGTGTTTCTTATTTTGATCAGTATTTAACATTTACGGTGTTTCTTTAGGAATGGCCATGTATGATAAATTTATATCGTATACTCTGCGATTACGTGTCATACATTCTTTCATTTGCATCACTATTCTCCTGAAATATTCAGAACTTGTTCAGTTACGAATGTGTCATACTTTATAATGTACAAACTAATCCACTGACTTTTATCCATTCACCTACCGAGTCCCATTAATTAATTAACACGGAGAGGACGCCTACTTGTCATCGCCGAATATGTCCAAATTTATGGTACATTTAGAGCGTGGTGAGATATGAAAGTGCCCCAAGTGGTAACTCCAGATGGCCAAGCGTTCAGGAAATAAAAGGAATTTTGATACGGATCTGTTATCATATGCATCTTATCAACTGCCCCTGAGAGAGTCTGTTCAGAAGGCGTTGTTTGGCTCAGCGGGAAGATATCGTGTTTTTATTGAAAGGTTCGCGCGTTCGATTCCGCCCGTCAGCAATTTTTTTGTAACCCCAACATCATACATGTTATTTTGTATTTATATGTGCACAACATCAGCATGTTAAATGTTTGTAGTCCCGAATATCATCCAATGCCCTTTCTATTTTTGTTTATATAAATTAATCAAATAACCTATATGATGTTGCCGCTAATTGTGACATCAGTCTATATCTACACCAATACTCTGCAAGCCACTGTGAAGTGTATGGCACAAAGTACGTCCCATTCTATCAGTTATTAGGGTTTTTGCCATTCCATTCACGTATTGAACGTGGGAAGAATGATTGTTTAAATGCCTCCGCGAGTGATGTAATTTATCTAATCTTGTCCTTGCGATCCCTGCGGAAACAATATCTAGGTGTACGCATTGACAAGGAGCAGAAAAAAAATTGCCGCCGGGTGGAGTTGAGCTCACGACCTTCTCAATACAAATCCAATTTTTCACCTCTGACAAGGAAAGTACTTCGGCTCGAACAAACACATATACACCAAAATCGTATGAGAGGTAATGTAAAGATCCCTTTTGCACTAGCGATACTCCTGCATCTGCAAAACTCTGTAGTCGTCCGTTAGAGGCCTCTGCGTGTGCCATGCTGCATTGCATTTTGTCCTGTCGGTTCGCCAGTAGGGACGGTGCAGTGTGCCTCCGAAGTTGCGTTTTGTGATGTTATTTGTGTGGTGAAGCGTCAGATGGAGCGTCGATTGCTAATCAATCATGCTAATGTATTGCGATTAGTTGAGATGAAGTTACGAAGAACCATTCTTCGTGAAGATGCTATTACTGTGGAAGATGAATCATTTGCATGCTTTGCCGGCCGCGGTGGCCGAGGTGACTGAGGCGCTCCAGTCACGGTCAGCACTGCCACTACGGTCGGGGGTTCGAATCCCCCCTCGGGCATGGATATTTGTGCCGTCCTAGTTCGTAAGTAGTTCATAAGTAGTTTGTAAGTTTAGGGACTGATGACCCCGTAGTTAAGTCCCATAAGCTTAACAAACATTTGAACATTTTTTTGATTTGCATGCTTTCTCGTATCTGTTATGGTACAGAAATATGAGCATAAGTTATATACTGTTGTTACAAACTCATAATAATGATAATGGGGATGATGATGACGAAGAACTCATTGCAAGCGGTAGTGCTACGGTAATTGCGGGAAGAGGCGATGGAATCAGTGGCAGTGAATACCAACAGTCTTTCGGGAAGAAGGTTAAAGTTGCAACTATATTTACGGCTTTTGATGACAATTCGCTAGAGAACATGTACGATGATTATTACATAAGTTATGGTTAAGATATCGGCATTACGTATGGCATCTACAATTACATCTACAGTGCTATCTAGAGCATGGTTGCAGAGCTTTGCAGAAAAACGACACCCACCAGTACATTGAGGTGTACGTAGAGATCCTGTAACCAAACGTTCATACAGATATATTTGTTCGAGCCCATGCACTTTCCTTGTGAGCCATACACCGCTTCCTAAACATGCCGTCACAGGGACAGTTGATAGTCGGCCGCGGTGGCCGAGGGGACTGCGGCGCGCCAGTCACAGTCTGCACGGCCACTACGGTTGGGGGTTCGAATCCCCCCTTGGGCATGGATATTTGTGCCGTCCCTAGTGTTAGGTAGTTCATAAGTAGTTCATAAGTTTAGGTACTGATAACCCCGTAGTTAAGTCCCATAAGCTATACAAACATTTGAACATTTTGTGACAGTTGATAAAATGTATATGGTGATAGATCCGTATCAAACCCCTTTAATTTCCTAAACGCTTGGCCATCTGGAGTTCCCACTTGGGGCACTTTCGTGAATCACCACGCCCTGTACGTAAAATAAATTTGGACGAATTCGGCGATAACGAGTAGGCGTCCTTTCCTTCTAAGAAACACTTATTATACTGTAAGATACACTGAAGATTTGCTATAGGAATTTTCTCTTGGTTACCAAAGTCGAATTACTTTTTAAAATACAACCTGATCAATTTACGTTAACCCACACACCTATCGATCACCATGATTTAATTAAAAAACACTAATCACTTGAAAATTTGTCGTTCAGGGGCGGACGCAGGAACTTTTTCTCGCGGGGAAGAAGATTCGAGGAATTGGTGTAAAATTCAGAACTAAAAGACCATCCATAAAACACGTCACACATTAAGCGGTGTGTGTGTGGGGGGGGGGGGGGGGTTCGACAAAGAGTGACATTGCATGAAAAGGTTTTCATTTATTCCTTTACGATACTCGCATAAATGTTGGCTATATCGTAAATTTTTAGAATATCTGGGGGGGGGGGTTCCCCTTGCCCCTCCCCCGAGCGTCCGCCGGTCAGGCGTCGGCTGCTCCCTTTGCTGGCGGCCACCTCGCTAGGCGCTGGTCTGCGGTGTTGCAAAAATGTTCAAATGTTTGTATAGTCTATGGGACTTAACTACGGGGTCATCCGTCCCTAAACACACAAACTACTTATGAACTACTTACGAACTAGGACGGCACAAATATCCATGCCCGAGGGGGGATTCGAAATGTTCAAATGTTCGTAAAGTCTATGGGACTTAACTACGGGGTCATCAGTCCCTAAACTTACAAACTACTTATGAACTACTTACAAACTAGGACGGCACAAATATCCATGCCCGAGGGGGGATTCGAACCCCCAAACGTAGTGGCCGTGCAGACTGTGACTGGAGCGCCTCAGTCCCCTCGGCCGGCTGCGGTGTTGCCACGAGTGCGTGCTGCCCCCGCTGTCGGCGTGCCTGCCAGCATCTGTGCACAC
Organism: Locusta migratoria; assembly: GCA_026315105.1. NCBI lineage: Eukaryota > Metazoa > Arthropoda > Insecta > Orthoptera > Acrididae > Locusta > Locusta migratoria. The sequence goes on from CM048755.1 coordinate 459,288,709, forward strand.
GTCACTCTGCCTTTCTCAGAAGGGAGGCTGCGGGGTATTCGGCACCGCGAGTTTGTACCAGGACTTCCAGGTTTCGTTTGCTCGTAGACTCCACAAATAATACGCATTCGAGGTTGATCTTGCCTTAAATCTCCATACCATGATAAACGACGACAGACCTTTTCCTTTTTGCCATGTATATCTGAACCATCATTCTGAATGTTCTAAGAATTTTGAACGGCAAATTTAATATGCGATCTGTTCGCAAACCTTTTCCAGCATAATTAATGCCGATATTCAAGAACTTCCACATTTCAGGTATATCCCTTTCCACCCGATCCTAAACGATCGTGCGGGTTCGGTTTTTATTTTTTTACGACAAACTGAATCTCTTGTCTTGCTTCCAACCGACCTGTAACGATCGTGCAGGTTGTGGGCTTCGCGTTTCTCATGTTTATATTGCCATTCGGCGCCAATATATTGCAGCACATGTGTTCAAATGTTTGTAGAACTTATGGGACTTAACTACGGGGTCATCAGTCCCTAAGCTTACAAACTACTTACGAACTAGCTAAGACTAAGGAAGGCACAAATATCCCTGCCCTGCCGGCCGCGGTGGCCGAGGGGACTGAGGCGCTCCAGTCACGGTCTGCACGGCCACTACGGTCGGGGGTTCGAATCCCCCCTCGAGCATGGATATTTGTGCCGTCCTTAGTATTAGCTAGATCATAAGTAGTGTGTAAGTTTAGGGACTGATGACCCCGTAGTTAAGTCCCATAAGCTATACAAACATTAACATTAACATTATCCATGCTCGAGGGTGGATTCGAATCCCCGACCGCAGTGGCCGTGCAGACCGTGACTGGATAGTCTCAGTCCCCTCGGCCACCGCGGCCGGCGCAGCACATGTGGTTTAAGTTGATCGAGAAGTGAACATTATTCCGGTGCCAGGTTAGTAGCACATAATTAAGTTAAAATGAATTGTTCCGTCGATTTGCTGGATCTGGTTATTTTTAATAGTGTTTACAACGTTGTGATATTGATAATTATTATCTTTGCACAATAACTGTGCGTTAAATTTGTACTAGCGCGTTTGTGTGGGTTACGTATTGACTGTGTAACTTCATCCGCGACTTGTTGTTGTTGATTGTGTCACTGGATTCCTTCTATTACTCCTTTTCACACAGTTTTGAATGGGAGTTTTTATGCACATTCTGGTTACTGTATTCAGGTTTATCAGATAATAAAATTCGTTCTCTATTAGAGGATTCGGATTTGAGTGGCATTTCGTCAGATTAAGACGACGAGTTTGTTTCTTCTCTTTCAAATAATCAGCAGGCAGACGACTCGTCTGATGTTCATCTGAGTGCTCAAGAAGTTCCTGAAGAGCACAGGTGTTCGCACAGTGTCACAGAAGGTGTCAGACCACTGCTTTTTCGGAGATCAAATTTTGTTCAGAAGTTTCATCCACCAAAATTTAATTACATGACAAAGAGGTGCGATCTGAGTTACCTATTTCATGTATCATTCCCATTTTCTCATTAAAATATCTTCCTTTTTATTCTAGAGTCCTCCACCAATTGGAACGCCCGCTAAATATTTCTGTGAAAATTTTCTCGAAGAAATATACAAATATGTACAGTGTTGCAAAGACAGGAAAATTCTTAGGGACAACAGCTCATGAACTTTGTGTTACAAAAGAAATAAATTTTTGTGATTATTAAATATTTTGCCACAGAATATGATTTGCAATCTGTGTAACATTTTTTTATAATAACTTTATAATAACTTTTTATTCATAACTGTTCAAATGTTCAAATGTTTGTAAAGCTTATGGGACTTAACTGCTGGGTTATCAGTCCCTTTCGTAACTGTTCCTCAGGTAACTTATCTAACAAATAGCAAGAAGTCAGAGAATAATTCTGGTGAAATAAAACCTGACCCTCACGATTGTGCTAATAGCTTTCCCGCTACGTATTTTATGGAAGAATTTTGTTATTATTTTTTGGGTTCGAATCCCGGCCGGGCACAAATTTTCATTCGCCGCACTTTGGTATTCCATCTAAACCTAGTACAGTGAAGCTATAACTGATTGCAAATTGCGATTTATTTCATTCATTGAACGCTGTAATATCGTCAAAAATATATAACTGAATACAAGCCGACGCTGGGCTCCTGACAACAATTAATTGTGTCTCGATACCTGTTCTCCCTGATGCGGGAATACAGTATTGTGGCTGCGAGCAATACAGAACAAATAAGCTGTGGTAATAGGAAAGAGACAGCGTGGCGAATGGAGATTCTGGTGTGGCGGGAGACGTGCAGGGAAGAGTCCTCTGCAGTGGGGCTGGTCACTGTGTCCTCGGTGGCGGAGAGGTCAACGCGTCTGCCTAGTAAGAAATATATCCTGGGTTCGAATCCCGGCCGGGCACAAATTTTATAACCCAAACAATAAAACTCAACTAGGACCTATTACTTTTATTGTCTCATAACCTAATCTAATTCCTTCAGCATCGCCTGATTTTCTGACATTCCATTCCATTACATTATCCTCGTTTTACTCTTGTTAATGTTCATGTTGTACCTTCCTTTCAAGACAGTGTCCGTTGCGTTTAATTGCTCTTCCAGGTCCTGTGGTGTTTCTGACAGAATTACTATGTCATCAGCAAAGTACAAGGTTTTTATCTCCTCTCCCTGGACTTTATTTCCCTCTAATAATCTCTACTTGCATTCCTTTACAGCTAACTCAATGTACAGATTGAACAACACTGGGGAAAGGCTACAACTTTGTCTTACTCCCTTCCCGATCACTGCAACCCATTCATCGATACTGCAATAATATTAATTACAATAAGAACTTAAGGTATAATCAACCATTTCTAAACAAGTTTTAGCTGCCCATAGCGGTAATTATACATGTTGGTCAACCTTACAGATAATGGTGCAATAATTAACAGGAAAGGAATCACATGCATCAGTACAACATAAGGATGATTACTATTATTATTTATTCCATTTAACTGTGTGTACACTTGACTGAAAAAAAAGTGGGTCACCTCTTAAATCCAATGTGTTGGGTGCACCTAACAGTAAGCAACCAACATAGCAAAGCTGTGTCACAAGTCGTCACAACCCGGCGCAGTGCAGTCATTGACTACACATGATAGGTACCCCAAAAGATAATAGAGAACATTGCTCCTATGACAGTCATTCTACATGTAAACCAAAACCGACATAGAACGAATATTAGAATACACATTAGAGATGAGACAGTAACACTTGTAAATTAAATTTCATTACAAGAAGTGAAAAGTCATAAACCTGCTAACACTCATTTTATGACACGATGCATTAGTCTTCGTGATCTAAACTTGAATGCACTGTACATCAACCGAAGCTTACATGTTTGATCAAAACTCAATTAGGTATAAGGAGACGTAAGAAAAACTGACGTGTTCATTAGTATCAGTTTACAAGCCCGATGTCCGAACCTGGAAATAAATGATAAATTTATCACTGCACCAGGGATTTCATTTAGCTCATACTGTTGCTAAGAGGTAACCACTAGAGGTTTGTTATACAGTGTAACTGTCAAGTGTCAAACGCCATAAAGCTGTGCAATATATCGCAGTAACTCTATGAATTGTTAACTAAGCACATATTTAACATATTCACAAATATCGTTATATTTGGACCTGAAACGAAGATACAATTGATTTTTTTCTCCTGCAGAGACTTGAACCCGGCACCATTCGCTGTTGTATTATAGATACAAATAGAGATAATATATTAGTTGTCTTTTCACCATCATTGAGATGTGCTCCTGTTCAGCTAGAAGTAACAACACAAATAAATGTGTGCTGCTTGAGACTCGAACCCCGCGCCTGTCGTCACTGTTCCCCCACACGACGAGGCTTCAAGTATTACACATTCTCGTTCTCTGGTAGTTAGGGTTGCGCCTTTCGTAAAGACGTGGAGCTGTTTATCATTTTGAGGAAACAACGAAAACTAATCTAACTCTTTTCTAGTTAGTAGCGAATAAAAATATGTGATGTTGATTTTAAACTCGGCACAGCCCTAAGTTCCTTACTTGGCTCAATGGGGGTGAAGAGGATATGGCTGTGGCTGTTAAACACGTTACCCCCAGACGGGATCGAACACATACCTTAAACTATCCTCAGCCCGGCCAACCACCGAATTTCAGATGTGTCAGCATAATTGTTTTTGTCATAATGGAGTACTCATCGCACGTTACGAGAAGTCAAAGAGCTTGTGGGTGTCTGTCTAGGTCGGACAAATTCCTTGGGCGCCCTGGGATGGCGGTGCTGCCTGAGACGCCATGTCGTGGATTGTGAGGTAGCTCCCGCCAAAGTTTCGCCTCCTGCCTCGGGGGAACGATGGCCTCAGCTGTTTGGCCAAGTATGTTGCATAGCTATTGCCACAATATCTTGAATATGACGCATTTTTAAAGTTATAAGAAGCGTCGTTTATGAATTAGAAAACCGATTTTAAACTGGAGAAATGCTAACATTTGTAACTGTGTATTCTGTTTGGGTTTAATAAAAGAGTGAAAGCAGTAGAGGCCATTCCAAATACCTGTGTTCTCTATGGAGTGAGTGCTACCGAGAACATAAAGTTTTAGCGTTTCAAATACTATCGTTTTTAAATAAATTATTCGCCATGTTCAGGACGACAAACGGGCGTTGGCGGAGGAAGATTCTACGATTTACTACCACGTTCAATGAGAGTGAATCTGATAACTGGCAAGTGTGTGGACCAATTCTCCTCCGTGGTGCATCTAAAACGCGATTACTTGCGAAGCAGAATTTTGAACTGGGGGGGGGGGGGGAGAGAGTATACATATGTTGGACAATATTACGTGTTTTGTGTTATGAAAAGCTTCACTGGGATGTGTCCTTCGCTGTTGACACTGTTGCCAACAGATGAGATGCCTTGGTGTCGCAGGGTAAGAAATGCGACATGAAAGACAACACCAAGGAGACACACATGGAAAAATAGGGGGGGGGGGAGGTAATCCAGACGGAGTGTCACTGACAGAATAGAATAAGTAGAAGCTGCACCAAATCAATGAAAGTGACTGCCTACAATACACCTGTCCGTCTTCTCCCTGACTACTCCTGCGCGGCATGAGATATGGGGTAGGACTGACGGAAGACACCATAAATATTCAAATAAGGGCAGCACGAAGGACGGTGGAAGTTTTTATGGATGGAAGGGAAGAGAGAGAGACGTATTTGAAATGTGTCCAGCTAAACTAATTACACTGTATGTATGGAGACAGGGTATAAATTAAATAAAAAATGGAATAATAAACAATCTGTATATTAAGAGAAAACTACAATTAGAAAGGCTACTCATGGGAAAAGAAAATTTTATTTTACTTCTTTTTCCAAGTGATCTTCCATTGGATTCCACTGAGAAAAATCAAATATAAAGAATACATAACAAAAAGGTTTTGACGAGTCTTAGTATTTTGCCAAGAATCCCTCATTATTTTTTACTTCTATCATGAGTCTAGGCACAGCATCTATATGCCGTCGGATGTAACAGTCTGAAGAAGCAACTTCCTCCCAGGCTCCCAGAATGCAGTCCCAAAGAGCGTCCAATGTAATTGGTTGATATCTTTGCTAGTTCTCTGTTAATGTTGTGGCGACCTCAGCCCACATATTGTCCATAGCATTCATGTCAGCCGCCCACGGCTGCCAGTCCATGACATTGACTCCAATCGTGGAGAGCCGCTGCTGGACGAATGCAGACTTGTGGTCTGGAGAATGGTCGTCTTGCAATGTGAAGTCCTCTTCTCTTTATAGTATTTGTACTGATAGAAGCATTACATTTTCCAATATGTGGGCGTACTGCTCTTTGTCGAGCGTTCCTTCTATTCTATGAAGAGTCCCTACAACTCGTGCAGATATCAACCCCGACAAGAAATGTATATCCGCCCACTTCTTCTCGTCGTGGTTACGTATTCGCGTCGACGGCGACACCCTCGTGGCCTGTAAACGACTGTTGCACCGTCGTCACTGGTGGAAAACAGTTTTTAGTCAATGAAAATAACGTTTTCGAACGACGCCCTCTTCAAATGCGGCTCTTCAAATGCCTGCCGGTATAAAATACTTTCTTCACCGACCTCTTGTTTCACGGCGGACCGTCCCTCAGCCTTTGGCGAATCGTGTCACTGGAACCATTGAAGTTAGTCTTCCGCCGCAACTGCATCGCATTGAGACGGGGATTTTCTCTGTTCTTAGACAATGGCTCCCTATCCTCCTGCTGTTGGTGGTGCTTCTTTCAGTGTAGTTTTCAAATGTTCAAATGTTTGTAAAGTCTATGGGACTTAACTACGGGGTCATCAGTCCCTAAACTTACAAACTACTTATGAACTACTTACGAGCTAGGACGGCACAAATATCCATGCCCGAAGGGGGATTCGAACCCCCGACCGTAGGGGCCGTGCAGACTGTGACTGGAGCGCCTCAGTCCCCTCGGCCACCGCGGCCGGCTCAGTGTAGTTCCTCCAACATCTGGTTGTAGTGGTAATGGCACGCCATTCCTTCTACCAGCTTCTCTGATAGAGCCCCCTCTTCAATAAGAGCAACGACTCTATCTTGAGTTACCTAGCGAGGTGGCGCAGAGGTAACACACTGGACTCGCATTCGGTAAGATGGTGGTTCAAATCCACCTCCGGCCATCCAGATTTATGTTTTCCGTGATTTCCCTAAATCACTCTAGGCAAATGCCGGGATGGTTCCTATAAAAGGGCACGGCCTATTTCCTTCCATATCCTTACCCAAGCAACCAGAGCGTAAGCTCCGCCTTAATGACCACGATGTTGTCGGGGCGTTAAAGATTAATCTTCCTTCTATCTCGAGTTGGGCTCTGCCAGTGAGTCACTTTTACAGACTGCCTGGCATGTGTTTCCGCTTTTAGATGCCAGGAGAGGAAGTAAACATATTTACGTCAAACTGAGCAGGAGAGGCAGCCCGGCCAGTCACGACTGGGATGGGGAAGGGGCCTGTTGTCCAGCTAGATTGCTTCGGTGTCGCCTCGCCTCAGCGCCATCGCCAGGGTGTAGCTTGTTGGCCAGCCCGTCAGCTGTCCAGCATAGATGGTCCATAGCTCACGACTTACGGTTAGCACGGGCCAAGGCCCAGAGCCATTCTCACCTCTTGAAGAATCTAAAGTCATATCTAATCTCCCATCTGCCGCAATCTCTAGAGCAGGCATGGCCAAACACCGCCCCGCAGGCACAGGCGTCCTCGTCACGCCCTTGCCCCCGCCCACGAGCACGGGCGCCTTTGCCGTGGCCCTTCAAATGTTCAAATGTTTGTATAGCTTATGGGACTGAAGTACGGGGTCATCAGTACCTAAACTTACAAACTACTTATGAACTAGCTAATACTAAGGACGGCACAAATATCGATGCCCGACGGGGGATTCGAACCCCCAACCGCTGTGGCCGTGCAGACCGTGACTCGTGGCCCTGCACCGCGCACTGTGCGCAGCGGGGTGTGGGGCTGGGATCATTTCAATAAAGGTTATTAAGTATGGTAAAAACCTTAATGTAAATGGCTTTGTTTTTCAAGAAAGATATGTATTTCTGCTAATCACATGAACAGTGGGTAATGTCCTCATTTCATTAAAGAATAAGGTTTTTGCTTTGGCGAATTGAAAAAGGTAGCAAATGTATATTAGTGCTAAAATCGATTATAAATGTACTCTGCCGGCCGCGGTGGCCGAGGAGACTGAGGCGCTTCAGTCACGGTCTGCACGGCCACTACGGTCGGGGGTTCGAATCCCCCCTCCGGCATGGATATTTGTGTCGTCCTAGTTCGTCAGTAGTTCATAAGTAGTTTGTAAGTTTAGGGACTGATGACCCCGTAGTTAAGTCCCATAAGCTTAAGAACAACAACAACAATCTGCAGGCATTGCAGTGTGCCCGTCATAAGGGCTCGCGCCCGAAGTGAGCTAACATCTTTTCAGAGGAACTGGGGGAAATCTTTTTTTTTTTTTAGTTTTTATTTGTGTTTTAACAACAAATATTTACTTGTATGAAAGACCCTATAGCCCATACGTAAAATTATTTATAAAATATCATTTATGATACTATTTCCTTTAAGAAACATATATTCAGAAGACGCCTACTGTATATATGACGAGTGTGCATGAACAATATTAACAGAATAAAATTGGGGTTACAAAATTATTATCTATTTCTTGGATTCGTGTTCTGGATATTTTCTAAAGCTTCGCCTAGTGATTCTGCCATACAAACACTAATTGTTACCTAAACAGTAAATCATTTGTTTGTTTTACCGTTCTTCGGCCACATTACAGAGCTGCGCTTCCTCTGTTACTTGGTTTACGTTGGACCTGACCGCGGGACAGTCCAGCGCAGAGCAGTGCTGTGCGGTCTCTTTCCGCAGCTATCTCTCTCGCTCCGCTGCCGACACTAGCGACACACGGTCGCGGCCGGGCGGTGAACTACATCGTACTCCGCACGCGGAGCGCGGGCGAGCCCGCCGGCCGGAAATGTTGGCCATGCCTGCTCTAGAATGAACTAACACAGCTAGAGCTATTTTGCTACAATAGGAGCAGCTACATAATATTTTGACATTTCACTCAAATATTTAAGGAAGTTAAAGAATATAATCATGATAAACGCAACTGTCACATAATATTTTACCTATGTATATATCAATCATAAAACACAGTGAACTATTCTCTCACATGCACTCTTAATTAGATCTAGCCTTTAGAAAACACGTATTCAACCTAGATATCTAAGCGAGTTGTAAAATTAAAAAGTTTTGGTGGTATCGCAAAATGTATATACGTAGTATATCATTCAAATTTTGTTCACCTATAAAGTGTACTTACCGTCATTGAAACAATAAATTCTGCATGATGGAAATTATCTTCTGCTGATGCACTTCATTTAAATCTCAATGATACTCCATTGCTCTGTTATTGTGTCGTAAAGGGTTCACATAATCACTTCATTTTCTCCACTGTTCCACTCTGATACGAAACTCGAGGAAAACAAGTACCAAAGTTCCTTATTTGCGACTTCTAATCACTCTTATGTCACTATTCGAGTTGTAATACCATACTCTTTACGGCAGTGGAACAATATTTAATGTGTCATGATCGATATTACACGCTCTTAGGAAGCCTGAATTTTCTCCATCAGAAAAAATATCACAAAATATTTGAGAGGGTAGGTGGATCTTTTGCACAAAGTCGCTAGTAGTAGCCAAGCATTAATTGTTTCAATGGCATATGGTACAGAATGTAAAGCATTCTCCACAAAAATCTGTCAGCGCCGAGAGAAACATTCATATGTATTTAAAGTTTTTTAAATATGGACGATTACTATCACACGAAAATCGCTGGTAATTCGTTCCAGTAACTCCAGCACAATTCTAATACTTTGAAACGACATTATTTCCCCTAATATATGGCGCTACTAACGCCAGTGATGTGCGTCTCTTTCAATTATTGAATTAAGCGAAACTAACGTGACTTCGATAGGTTAGCCAACACAGTATTGACGTTACTAAATAACACGAATATATCTGTGAAAATCCAAGTGATATTAGTGTCACTACTATTTATATAACTCTTCTGTCTCTTAGCTGTGTGTCAATTGCAGTTATGAATGGTCCAAGTCGTAGTAATCAGTGTGCTGCATTCTGTCATATTTTATCAAATGTTCAATTGTTTGTATAGTCTATGGGACTTAACTACGGGGTCATCAGTCCCTAAACTTACAAACTACCTATGAACTACTTACGAACTAGGACGGCACAAATAGCCATGCCCGAGGGGGTATTCGAACCCCCGACCGTAGTGGCCGTGCAGACCGTGACTGGAGCGCCTTAGTCAACTCGGCCACCGCGGCCGGCCCACACTTTATCAATACAAGATTTGACACTGTATCGCACGTCCGAGCAAACAGCGCAATGTCAGAAAGGCTATTAAGATTGACGAGAAACTAACTGGTTTATTGAAAAACTAAGATTTCACAGGAACACGTGAGAAAAAAAATCAAACTTCTATAATAGTTAGATTTTTCATGATAGACTGAGAAACATTGTTGAACTAACGAAAAACATTTACACCAAATGAAAACTGCAAATTTTATTGATATGTTCTTGAAGCTGTATGCAACACACGATCACGCCCACAGGTTCATACGCACGTGACACCAGAGCGTGCGCAATGTCGACGCTACGACCGTATATACACTCCTTTTGCAGCAGTAAAAGCTGCAACTCTCCCACGGTGACGATCGCAGAGGTGCCGAATTTAGTCTTGCCTGCCACGCAATTTCCACCTGGTGCTTCTGTTGGGCCAAATTTCATGCCGGTCGTGAAGACCGCGTAAGATGACGTTTCACCTGGTCCCAAACATGCTCAATGGGGGGGCAGATTTGAGGATCTTTCTGGCCAGGGTAGCTGACGTACGCCTTGAAGAGCATATAGGGTGGTAGGGGATACACGTGGACGTGCATTGTCCTCTTGGACAAACAATAGCCGGCCGCGGTGGCCGAGGTGACTGAGGCGCTCCAGTCACGGTCAGCACGGCCACTACGGTCGGGGGTTCGAATCCCCCCTCGGGCATGGATATTTGTGCCGTCCTAGTTCGTAAGTAGTTCATAAGTAGTTTGTAAGTTTAGGGACTGATGACCCCGTAGTTAAGTCCCATAAGCTTAACAAACATTTGAACATTTTTTTTTGACAAACAATAGCCTTGTAGGTGTATGAACGGTAGCACGACGAGTTGAATTATGGTTTCAGTGTATCGTGTACTGTTAGATGTTCCCTCGACGATCTCCAGAGGACAACGGCCAGTGTAGGAAATGGCTCCCCACAACATGATGAACGGTCATTCCTTCCGTTGTGTCTGCCTCTCACGCCCCAACATCGTTGAGCCCACCTCCGGTGTTGTCGAGATAGGTGCTTATGAAAGGACGAATGGAGAGCTGTCGTCTTCAGCGTTGAGAGTCGCTTCTGACTCATCTACATCTACATCCACATGGGACACTCTGCAAATGCCGGCCGCGGTGGCCGAGGGTACTGAGGCACTTCAGTCACGGTCTGCACGGCCGCTACGGTCGGGGATTCGAATCCCCCCTCGGGCATGGATATTTGTGCCGTCCTAGTTCGTAAGTAGTTCATAAGTAGTTTGTAAGTTTAGGGACTGATGACCCCGTAGTTTGGCCTAGGGGACTAAGGCGCTCCAGTCACGGTCTGCACGGCCACTGCGGTCGGGGGTTCGAATCCCCCCTCGGGCATGGATATTTGTGCCGTCCTTAGGATTAGCTAGTTCATAAGTAGTTTGTAAGTTTAGGGACTGATGACCCCGTAGTTAAGTCCCATAAGCTTTACAAACATTTGAACATTTTTACTCTGCAAATCACATTTAAGTGCCTGGCAGAGGGTTCATCGAACCACCATTATACTATTTATCTCCCATTCCATTGTCGAAGAAGCGCGCGGGAAGAAAGAATCTCTCCGTTCGAGCTCTGATTTCTCGTATTTTATTCTGATGATCGTTTCTACCTATGTAAGTGGGAGTCAACAATATATTTTTTGCATTCGGAGGAGAATGTTGGCGATTGGAATTTCGTAAGTAGCCCACGCCGCAGCGATAAGCGCCGTTGTTTTAATGATTCCCATCCCAGATCCTGTATCATTTCCGCAACGCTGTCTCCCCTGTATCGTGACAGTACGAAACGAGCTGCCCTTCTTTGGACTCTTTCGATGTCCTCAGTCAAACCCACCTGATAAGGATCCCACACTGGGCAGCAGTACTCCAAAAATGGTCGGACAAGCTTACTTCAGTTCTGCAGTTTCTTTTGTAGTTCTGTTGTATTTTTTAAGGGTTCTGACAATAAAACGCAATCTCTGGTTCGCCTTTCCCACGACATTATCTACGTGTTCTTTCCAGTTTAAGTCTGAAGTAATAGTAATTCCTAGGTATTTTGTGGAGTTTACGGCCTTCACTTTTGATTGATTTATCTTGTAAAGAAAGTTTAACGGATTTCTTTTCGTACACAAGTTGGCGACTTCACACTTTTCATTAATTAGAGTCAATTGCCAATTTTTACACCATAGTGATATCTTATTCACATTGTTCTGTAGTTGGTTTTGATCTCACTTCCAATGATGGTCGTACGCGTGTATGGCGTCGTGACGGGGAGCGCAAAAATCTGGAGTGTATACGACAGAGGCACACGGGGCCGACACCCGGCCTCATGGTCCATAGGCTGGTTTAATTTGTTATATAACAACTTTAACCAACTAGCCTATGGACAACATACCCACCCAACACCGAGGGAGGTAAAATAACTGATTCACATGATTACAGAGCAACATCGTTGGCATCAGTTTCCTGTAGAATTTTGAGGTATATTCTCAGTTCGAATATAGTAAATATCTTGGAGACGGAAAAGCTTCTTTCTAGGAATCAGCACGGGTTTAGGAAACATCGTTCATGTGAAACTCAGTTTGCCCTTTTCCATGATTGGTATATCAAAAAGGATGTCGCAAATGAACACGGTTGAAAGTACACGATAATTAAAGCAAAAATGTCCCAGGAAACACGGGTCCGCAAACGTGCCGTTTGTGAGATAATGACGAATGTATGGTTCCAAGCCGCCACTGACACTGTAAACTTCGTCCTAGTTAGTACACACTAATTTGAAATTTTTGCGACATCCATTTTGACACAGCCTATATAAAACAGTCAACAATCCGAATATTGGTTTGAACACCACAGTGCTTTACTCGGCATGGTCCTGTTTGGAGGTGGTATGCCGTTGCTTTCCTCCGACCTTCGAACTGACTTACCCAGCCAGTTGTAAGGGGTCCTACAGTTTAACCTTTAGCCCATACACCGGTCTTTTGAACGGGGGCGACCCCCTTCTCCCCCCACCCCTTCTCTCTGAGCGCGTGTCAGCACTCTGCCCTCCACAGTAGCCTCAAGGCAGATGAAGAGGAAGTCGAAGTAAGTCCTTTCTTCGTTGTGCACCTGTCCGAAGTTCTGTATCTAACGAATTGCACTCTCCGCTCGCGGTCAAAAAAGGCCGATGTGTACACTGAATGTCTTTATTTTCTTCGGTCCAATGTACCCCACTTACCCTCAAGTTGCGTGTTTTTCCTTTCACAATCAACTGCAAGTCTATAAAATTGGAAAAAAATTTACATATCAAGTGTGTGAGAAAACTATTGGGGAGTGTATGCTGGGGAAGGGGGAGACCGAATGGTGCACTACATGCATTTTATGACAATTAAATGCAAAAAAGGCCGAAAGAAACGGCACCGCGGTCTTAAAGACCAAGTGTACGCTTTGTGTGCCATAAGGGGGTGTACGGGCTGAAGGGTAAGGTGGGTTCCGAACCACGGTGCTACTCGGTATTTTTCACATGAGCAATACAGCCAGAGGTGAAAGTAGTGGAAAGAGAGAGATAAAAATCTTGGGACCTGGCCCGGATCGAACCCGTGACCTTCAGATTTGTAGTTTATTTAATTTTTTTATCAATTAATACAAATACACAATCCCAGAGACGGATTTACGTCTCAAATATGTCAAAGACTTTATTGATAGATCTGAAGCATTGAATTAAAATTTGTGGTGCGGCCGGGAATCGAACCCGGACCTCCATGCTTAGTAGGCAGACGTCTTAACCTTTAGACTACCACACCACTAACGATTACGGCGCCTTGGAATAGTCTATGTACGATTTCCCTCCACAACACAAACTTTAATTCAGCTTCTTTGTTCCAAAGATAATTTCCACTACTGCCAAGGCTCTCCATGCAGCGGAATAGCACCTCAGCAATGGACATGGTGGAACAATCCTGTTGTTGTTGTTGTTGTTGTGGTCTTCAGTCCGGAGACTGGTTTGATGCAGCTCTCCACAATACCCTATCCTGAGCAAGCCTCTTCATCTCCTCATAAGAACGGCAACCTACATCTGTCTGAATCTGCTTACTGTATCCATCTCTTGGTCTTCCTCTGCGATTTTTACCCCACACACTTCCCTCTAATGCTAAATTCACAATTCCTTGATGTCTAAGAATGTGTCCCACCAATCTATCCCTTCTTTTAGTCAAGGTATGCCAGAAATTTCTTTTCTCCCCAATTCTGTTAAGTACCTCCTCATTAGTTACGCGATCCACCCACCTAATCTTCAGCATTCTTCTGTAACACCATATTTCAAAAGCCTCAATCCTCTTCCTGTCTGCACTGTTTATCGTCCATGTCTCACTCCCATACAAGGCAACACTCCATACAAATGCCCTCAGAAAGGACAACCTTAGGCTTAAATCAATATTCGATGTTAACAAATTTCTCTTTTTCAAAAACGCTTTTCTACCCATTGCCATTCTGCATTTTATATCCTCTGTACTGCGACCATCATTTGTTATTTTACTTCCCAAGTAACAAAACTCATCTACCTCCTTTACTGCTTCGTTTCCCAATCTAATTCCTTCAGCATCACCTGATTTTCTTACACTGCACTCCATTACCCTAGTTTTGCTCTTGTTAATGTTCATCTTATATGCACCTTTCAGCACACTGTCCATTCCGTTCAATTGCTCTTCCAGGTCCTTTGCTGTATCTGATAGAATTACTATGTCGTCGGCAAAACGCAATGTTTTTAATTCTTCACCCTGAACTTTAATTCCTTCTCCAAATTTCTCCTTGCTTTCCTTTATAGCTTGCTCGATGTACAAATTGAATAACATTGGAGAAAGGCTACAACCCTGTCTCACTCCCTTCCCAATCACTGCATCCCTTTCATGCCCTTCAACTCTGACAACAAATGTCTGGTTTTTGTACAAGTTGTAAATAACCTTACGCTCCCTATATTTTACTCCTGCTTGCTTCAGAACTTCAAAGAGTTTATTCCAATCAACATTGTCAAAAGCCTTCTCCAAATCTACAAAAGCTAGAAATGTAGGTTTCCCTTTTCTTAATCTATCTTCTAGGATAAGCCGTAAAGTGAGTATTGCCTCCCGTGTTCCTACATTTCTCCTGAACCCAAACTGATCTTCCCCGAGGTCGGCTTCTACCAACTTTTCCATCCTTCTGTATATAATTCGCGTTAATATTTTGCAACCATGACTTATTAAACTGATGGTTCTGTAGTTTTCACACCTGTCTGCACCTGCTTTCTTAGGGATGGGGATTATAACATTTTTCTTAAAGTCTGAGGGTACTTCGCCTGTCTCATACATCTTACACACCAGGTGAAACAGGTCTGTCATGGCTGGTTCTCCCAGAGACTTCAGTAGCTCTGAGGGAATATCATCTAATCCAGGAGCCTTGTTTCGACTTAGGTCTTTCAGGGCTCTGTCAAATTCTTCTCTCAGTACAGTATCTCCTATTTCATCTTCATCTACATCCTCTTCCCTTCCTACAATATTGTCTCGAAGTTCATTTCCTTTGTAGAGCCCCTCTATATATTCTTTCCACCTTTCAGCTTTCCCTTCTTTGCTGAGAACTGGTTTTCCATCCGTGTCCTTGATATTCATAGAGCTGTTTTTCTTATCTCCAAATGTTTCTTTTATTTTCCTGTAGGCTGTATCTATTTTTTCCCTATTTATACATTCTTCTACATCCTTGCATTTGCCTTCTAGCCACTCCTGCTTAGCCATTTTGCACTTCCTGTCAATCTCATTTCTTAGTCGTCTGTACTCCATTTTGCCTGTTTCATTTACTGCATTTTTATATTTCCTCCTTTCATCGATTAAATTTAGTATCTCCTGTGATATCCAAGGATTTTTTGTAGGTCTTTCCTTCCTACCTATTTTGTCCTCTGCTACTTTCACTATTTCATCTCTCAATTTTACCCATTCCTCCTCTACTGTTTTATTTTCCCTTGTTTCTGTCAATTGTTGCCTAAATCTCCCTCTGAAATTCTTAAGAACCTCAGGTTCCTTCAATTTATCCAAGTCCCACCTCCTTATTTTCCTACCTTTTTGTAGTTTCTTCAGTTTCAGCCTACAGTTCATAACCAACAAGTTATGGTCAGAGTCTATATCTGCCCCTGGGTATGTCTTACACTGTAAAACCTGGTTCCGAAATCTATGTCTTACCATTATAAAATCTATCTGGTATCTCCCGGTGTCTCCTGGTCTCTTCCACGTATACAACCTTCTTTTGTGATTCTTGAACCAGGTGTTTGTTATAACTAAATTATGTTCCGTGCAAAATTCTACCAGGCGGCTTCCTCTTTCATTCATTTTGCCCAGACCATATTCACCTACTATCTTCCCTTGCATTCCTTGTCCTACTACCGAATTCCAGTCTCCCATAACAATTAAGTTTTCCTCTCCCTTAATTGTCTGAATAATTTCCTTTAGCTCCTCATATATTTCTTCGATCTCCTCATCATCGGCAGAGCTAGTTGGCATATAAACCTGTACTATTGTTGTCGGTGTTGGCTTCGTATCGATCTTGACAATGATAATTCGATCACTGTGCTGGTCATAGTAGTTTACCCGCATTCCTATTTTCTTATTCATTATCAATCCTACTCCTGTTATACCCGCAATTGATTTTGTATTTATAATCCTGTACTCACCTGACCAGAAATCCTGTTCATCCTGCCACCGAACTTCACTAATCCCCACTATATCTAACTTCAACCTATCCATTTCCCTTTTTAAATTTTCTAATTTTCCTACTCTATTAAGGGATCTAACATTCCACGCTCCGATCCGTAGAATGCCAGTATTGTTTTTTCTGATGATCACATCCTCCTGAGTAGTCCCCGCCCGGAGATCCGAATGGGGGACTATTTTACCTCCGGAATATTTTACCCGAGAGGATGCCATCATCATATGTTCATACAGTAGAGCTGCATGTCCTCGGGAAAGGTAACGGCTGTAGTTTCCCCTTGCTTTCAGCCGTTCGCAGTAGCTGTGTGGCAAAGCCACATTAGCAGATGTTACAAGGCCAGTTCAGTCAATCATCCAGACTGTTGCCCCTGCAACTACTGAAAAGGCTGCTGCCCCTCTTCAGGAACCACACGTTTGTCTGGCCTCTCCACAGATACCCCTCCGCTGTGGTTGCACCTACGGTACGGCTATCTGTATCGTTGAGGCACGCAAGCCACCCCACCTCGGCAATGTCTGTGGTTCATGGGAGTGGACAATCCTGTTATGGTGATATAAATATTAATTAATACAAATACACAATCCCAGAGACGGATTTACGTCCCAAATATGTCAAAGACATATGATTTGCGATCGTTTTCATTGTTCGTTCTTGGTCGTTCGTTGATCATTTGGCTCAGCGTTTCTATTACAGATGACGTTCAGCTCAAAATGTTCAAATGTTTGTAATTCTATCGGACCAAATTGCTTGGTCATCTGTCCGTAGCTTACAAACTACTTAAACCTAGGTAAACTAACCTAAGGACAAACACACACACACCCATGCCCCAGGGAGGACCCGAACCTCCACGGCGAGCAACCGCGCGCTCCGCAGCGAGACGCTTTAGACCGCTCGGCTACTCCACCGCGGCGACGTTCAGCCCTCTGAGCCACGGCGCCCTGTTTATATACATCCATGCCCGAGGGGGGATTCGAACACCCGACGGGGAACGGCCTCGCGCATTGTAGCATAGCGCTCAGCCGCTCCGCCGCGGCTAGTCCGGCACTCTACCACTGTGCAACCGAAGCGCCTTACGCAGGTGCGTAGGATGTGTAGGTGATTTTTGAGAGAACTTGGCGATATTAAGCAGATAGTCCCTCTCAGACTGAAGCTATAATTTGTCGCCGCAAACTCGTGCGCCGGCCGCTGGCTGTTTGCCTCGCCGCTGAGGCGCCTGTAGCCGCAGGCGGCCGTCTGGCTGTGCAGCCGACGCCGGCCTAAATTGCCGCAACGTCCGCCTCCCGCGAGGAGACGTATCCGCTGATGGGCTCGTCTCACTGACACGCTAATCACATCCACCTAACCCGGGGGCGCCTGCGAGAGTGGCAGGTCACTCGCCGGAAGAGGAAGATGAAGTTAGCGGTAAAAATGTACTATTAATCAACCCACATTCACACCATACTCATTTCCTTGTAGTTACCAATATTCCTCCGACACATTTTCTTTCGTATAACCGACTGCTTCAAACATACTGTCGAGAATATCGGCTCTGCTTTGTTCAGAAGTGAAGTTATTATTATCTTCGTATAGATAAACAATTGATGGGATGAAGATTAACGCAGCGGACTGACGACAATGAAGTCGTAAGCAACAGATGTATTAATATGGTTCAAATGTTTGTTAAGCTTATGGGACTTAACTACGGGGCCATCAGTCCCTAAACTTACAAACTACTTATCAACTACCTTATACTAAAGACGGCACAAATATCCATGCCCGAGGGGGGATTCGAACCCCCGACCGCAGTGGCCGTGCAGACCGTGACCGTAGCGCCTCAGTCTCCTCGGCCACCGCGGCCGGCTATTAAAATGGACGAGGCAGCAGAAATGTGTTGTAGCAGAAAAAATACCGACATTACCCTACAGTGATTTAGGAAATCAAGGATAACCTAATCTGCCGGGCGCAGTGGCCGAGCGGTCTGCGGCGTTCCAGTCACGGTCTGCACGGCCGCTGCGGTCGGGGATACGAATCCCCCCTCGGGCATGGATATTTGTGCCGTCTTTAGTATAAGGTAGTTCATAATTAGTTTGTAAGTTTAGGGAGTGATGACCTGTAGTTAAGTCCCATAAGCTATACAAACATTTGAATTTTTGACGTAATCTGACAAATCGCTAAAAGAGAGTCTTATGCAAGCACTTGTAGTTTAATGAAATGGCGATGTACCGGATGGAATTCAAAATTATGGAAACCTGCCATAACCCCCCTGAAAGTATATTACCGACTGAGTAGCGATGAGATATTTTGATGAATAAGTAAACATCCTGGCTACGTCAGAAGCTATTTTTCAAAACGTTTATTGTCCTCTGGTAGACAAAATAGAGGCAGATATTAAATAATGTGTTTTCTGGCACTCTACTCCATCGTAAAGGCAAATGCCAAAACTCATTTTGAAACATTTCAATAGCTATGAAACATAGAAAATGCAACGACCAGCAACTTGTCATCTAGTACGAATGACTCTAACTGCATGAAGTCTATCAGTTTATTTTCTGTTTTTGTTTTATTGAGCAACGTTGGATACAATGCACGACTCGGGGGCTGAAGTGAAATCTTTCAAATGACGAGAACGACTATTTGCTATTCGTTACCAGTATTACAGTATTACTGTGAATTGAATAATATGCATTATGTCCTAATTAGTTTACATCAAAATGACCATTGTACATTAGAGCAACCGCATTTCTTCCACGATACAAGTTCTCAAATCTAGAACAAAACAGAAAAAAAAACTTGAATTATACACATTTTTAACAACGAACTTCAGTAATCCTTGTGAGAGTAATATTAATAATAAACTATTTTCTACGTATTCAGAAATGTTCAATTGTTTGTAAAGCTATGGGACCAGACTGCAGTGGTAATCAGTCCCTAAACTTACAAACTACTTATGAACTACGTTAGTCTAAAGACGACACAAATATCTATACCCGAGGGGGGATTCGAACCCCCCACCGTAGCGGCCGTGCAGACTGTGACTGGTGCGCCGCAGAACGCTCAGCCACCGCGGCCGGCAAACTCGAAAACCTCGAAAATGTAGCCAGATATTTGATAATGAAGGAAGTGTGAGACTAAAGTTGTTGCATTAATACATATCAAATTTAAGAATAAACTTTTGCATTTATTATTATTTATTGTCAATGAGAGGTGTTGGTATTAGAAAAAGACATCATTTTAGTTATAAATTTCAGTAGACTGCTCAAGACCAATAAACGCATACTATCTAAATGCATGCACATCCCACTTAATAAAAAACAGTCTTTCCGCAACTCGCTGATTAGTTTTATTTGAATTATATTCAACTCTGATTATCAGTATACATTTGCGTATATTTACCGCATGTCAAAGTGGGGAGTTTTCGCAGTTTGCCGTGAGTTGCCAGAAGCGCACCCTGTTGACGCCAATGGAGACTAGGAGAGCAGCAAGTTACCGACGCCACCGCTAGATGGCTCATCGATCGGTATCAGGACCGCGCGTATGAACCCAAGCGTAGCAGTGGCTTTACCTTTCCAGAAAATTAGGCTGAGCCTTGATTGCAGGGCTGCTTATCAATTAAGGTGTGCGTAACGAAACCTGTATCCAAGGTTTAAACATGAAAACGTACTGACAGTTATTTGGCTTAATTATCTGAGTACTTCTTGTACTAGAGGACTGAATCGCTCCTTCCCAGAATAATAAATTTTTATACGATCATAGCCTTGAGTCTAATAAACCACGAATATGAGTAAACATTTTATGTAATAAATACTTATATCCTTAAAAGGGACACAAAGCTAAATATCCCTAATATGATAGCAATTTTGTAGACCGACTTTATTTTGTTAGCCACCATACATGTGTAAATTAATTATAGGTAAAACAAGACGAACAACATTGGTCTTCTGCATGAAAATTAGCAAAGGTAATAAACATTAATCAACTCTCCCTATATTCGAATACCATGTTACTCTTTAAACATTACTTATAGTTAACCCTCAGACTGAAGTGGCTACAGCATCATACCGGGTGATCAAAAACTCAGTATAAATTTGAAAACTTAATAAATCACGGAATAATGTAGATAGACAGGTAAAAAATTGACACACATGCTTGGAATGACATGGGGTTTTATTGGAACAAAAAAGGTATTGTTAGCCGCGTGAAAGATCTCTTGCGCGCGTCGTTTGGTGATGATCGTGAGCTCAGCCGCCACTTCCGTCATGCTTGGCCTCCCAGGTCCCCAGACCTCAGTCCGTGCGATTATTGGCTTTGGGGTTACCTGAAGTCGCAAGTGTATCGTGATCGACCTACATCTCTAGGGATGCTGAAAGACAACATCCGACGCCAATGCCTCACCATAACTCCGGACGTGCTTTACAAT
Source organism: Locusta migratoria (assembly GCA_026315105.1). NCBI lineage: Eukaryota > Metazoa > Arthropoda > Insecta > Orthoptera > Acrididae > Locusta > Locusta migratoria. Next base: position 459,309,737 of record CM048755.1, read on the forward strand.
GCTGTTCACAACATTATTCCTCGACTACAGCTATTGCTGAGCCATGATGCTGAACATATTGAGCAATTCCTGTAAAGAAGATTGTCTTTGCTTTGTCTTAATTTGTTATGCTAATTATTGCTTTTCTCATCAGATGAAGCGCCATCTGTCGGACATTTTTTGAACTTTTTATTTATTTAATTTAATTTAATAAAACCCCATGTCATTCCAAGCATGTGTGTCAATTTTTACCACTCTATCTACATTAATCCGTGATTTATTAAATTTTCAGATTTATACCGACTTTTTGATCACCCGGTACTTGTACTAGCTTTGTGACATTGCTTGCTGCTGCAACATCGAAGGTAAGCAAGTAACATCCACTTCCTTGTACGAATAACTGAAGAACCACTGTAACATATGGATGCTCTGCGGCCACAGACTTCGAAAGAATGTACTGATGAACTCAACGTAATTCATTCTAAATCGTTATAAAAATGAATTGAACGTGAAAAGACATAAAACTGTGAGAATGAATGCTGCCATCTGGAAGTAGATAGTGAATTCCAACTGTCGGTGCGCCTGTATGCCTAGTATTTAAAATAGCTGACTTGTATTCAAATGGAGACAAGATGCTTACCTCCGTTCAGACTCTGATCTTCCAGTTTTACGATATTTTCCTAAAGGGCTGAAACTGAATTTTCATGGGATCATCACAGAGACTTCACAATATATATATATATATATATATATATATATATATATATATATATATATATATATATATATATATATATATATTCAATTCTGAAATTTGTTATTAGTAACCCAAACCAATTCAAAACTAATAGCAATATGAAAAGTTACAAGACTAGTAGAACACTATTTAAGGTTAAATCTAACTCGGGCACAGAAGTGAGAGAATTATACTGTCACAAAAGTCTTTGGTGACATACCAAATAACATCAATTATGAACGACAACTCCTTCTAATCATAAATGGAATTTTTACATAGAGATTGGTAATCTTACAAAGACAGTTTATGTAATATTATCTTTTACTAAACTGACATCTACCACATAATTAGAAATCTCGATTTCATGATATATGGAACCAGTATCAATCTAATGCCTAATCTAAAGTGGTAGAAGCATTAATGATAATAGATGTTAATATCAAAACTTAGCTGTGAATTACTGTACTTAAATTACGTAACTGCAGTGAGTATTTTTATTATTTCCGACATATTTAGGTGATATATTGATATAGATGACACAAGTTTCAAGACGAAGTAGATGTATAAAGTTTACCTCATAAGTTGTTGCAGACGACGCAGTTCAAAGAAGGTTTCTTTAGCCGAAACGCGCGTCATTGTACCTCATTTGCCTTTTTTAATCAATAACCTAATGCAAATAAAACTTCTTGTTCTTACATACAAATCAGCTATATCCTTTCCATTCGCGTGAAATATTCATTGCACTTGTGGTTCTAATAATGCCATGATGCTACTGCAGCATGAAATATTTGCTTCGTGAAAATACACGAACAGAATACGTAAATCCGATTTTGTAGCACACTACTCCGGTGATACAGAAATAAACCCATTTTTCGAAATTACACTTATCCAATCTCGTGTTCCTGTTAATTTTGTTTCGGTATGGCGTTCTACAATAACGATAGAATTGTTTATGTTTTTGCTGTGGAACACGGTGAATTTACGTATTTTTTGAAGGCATTTTGAGTAACGTCTTTCCTGGTGCTCAGTGAATCGCAAAGACGCAAATCTTGATGCAAGTTTTCTTCGTTGAGGTATCATGGTACTACGTTGCAGAGCTCACTAGAAATTAAATTCCTTCATTTTCTCACAGTTACTTCTGTGCTCTGAAACAGATACATAAAGGACAAGGGTATATATGTCACACCAACAGTCAATATAACAATTTTCCTTTCATAAGGAACCAAATATCTGTAAATAATACTGACATAGTATATTTAGTCTTAACCACCTTGCTTATTCTTCTGCCTTCTATCAGGAACAGATGTTTCTTAACATTCTACAATTTTTTGATTCACTAGCACGTATGTCTTCTAAATAGATAATTATTTCTGCATGTCCGTAATTTCTTACTCTTTGCCTCTAAGGATCCATCAGAGACTGTTCGATGTTAACTGAGTTGTTGAAGTAGTTTCCTCGAAGGGAAAATTACCAGTGTTTTGAGGTCACTACGCCGCACTATTCTGCTGTTATTGCGATTTGCTCTTTCACTTAGGTCGTCTTTTGTATTGTCAGAAGCTGCAACACTAGATTTAATTCCATAACAGTTTGGTAATATCTGGGATGACAGAATTGCATCTGACTTCACTAACATTCTTGCAGCTAAAACTTAGAAGTCATTTTGCGTGGCGCATTTGTAGTCTTGAGGGCGAAGGAATCCGGGATATACCGTAGCACTTTTAAATATTGATCTTGTTCTGTCAAATAAAAATGTTCAATTAAAAAAAAAATTGTTAATCTATGGGACGAAACTACTGTGCTTGTCAATACCTATGCTATGTTTACAAACTACTTGAACTACATATTTCTTCGTTTTTTTGGCCTCGTTTTCCGCAGTTGCAGTTTTACAATTTGTATAGGTTAGCCGTGGTGGAGTAGCCGAGCGGTCTAAAGCGTCTCGCTGCGGAGCGCGCGGTTGCTCGCCGTGGAGGTTCGAGTCCTCCCTGGGGCATGGGTGTGTGTGTTGTACTTAGATTAGTTTACCTAGGTTTAAGTAGTTTGTAAGCTACGGACTGATGATCACGCAGTTTGGTCCGATAGATTTACAAACATTTTTATGTATAGGTTATGGGACCGTCTCTTGCAACAAACCACACATGAAGACGAAAACATAAAAAATTCGAGAGTAATATGAATAGTCCAGTTTATCAGAATCGAAACAATCCAGTTGCATGCGAACTGTTACCGATCGAATGTGGTAAAAACTCAAACAAATATTGTAATACAAACCACTTCATGTACAGCTGACCACTGAAGATACTTTAGAATAAAGCGAAACGCCTCTGGTCTAAAGTAGACTAATTTACGGTTGCAAAAGACGGTCCCATAACCTATAAAAATTGTACTTGAACTAATTTAACCTAATCTACCCACAACACACACACACAATATATATATATATATATATATATATATATATATATATATATATCCGTGGGATGACTCGAACCACCAGTGCCCTCAAAATCCCTGACATGGCGCTTAGAACCACTCGATCATGCCCATACCAGACTGTTCTGTCTTTAACAGCGAAACAACTGATAATATTATATTTCTACGTCTTTCAGAAGCCGGTTTTAGTGAGCGCATTCTATTCTACGTCTGGAGTTACTGCACTTACTAACAGAATAGTACCACGTATTTTACTCGGAAAATAATGTGAACAATTTACAGGAGAGCAGAAGTACAATTTCTAACCGGAATGCGCCACAGGTTACGAACTACACTCCAGCCAGTGAGAGATCAGCACTGTAAGTCTGTTCAAAATTAGTTTACGATTTACAGCTACAACGGAAACAGTAAAGGGGGAGCACGAACTGTAGTTCGCCAATCCCATCGTACCTGCAACCCCAAGGTACCAAACCTTCACTCAACAGAACCACATTTACGGCTTACACCGTGTGTAAGTTTCAGGCAGTTTGCTGGTCTGCGTGCTCGTTACACCGTGTGATTTTGTCTTTGATCGGTTTTATAACTTCAGAAGCTAATATTTCATTTGCTATTACTATTATTTTTTTTGTATGGTACGGATCAATATGAGACACGAGTTTGTCGAATGTCATGAGCGGCAAAGACCCACTCGTTGTGATAGCCAGGAGATTGCCGTAAGACTTCAGTCGACAGAAATGTTTTGCACGTTGTGTGTGTACCTGTCCCAGTGTTTACTATGTGTTTCATATAAATGCTACAGCTCTGAACATTAAGAAACATATATTTGCGAATATTCGAGGAATGAAATATGGAAAGTTAAATATGTTGGTGAAAAACTTACGAATAAGTGGATTAACAATAACATTTCCATTGTTGATGATCCGATTCGTCGTAATGTTTACATTATTACCACATAAAGGAAATCCAGACGTTATAGAATCAGGTCCAATGCATTTTGTCGTTGCAAAAGCAACGCCAATCATGTACGTTCTCTTATGTGACTCAAATGTTCCACCAAAGCGTCTGTGACCAAGAGATAATGACACTGCCTCTTACATATGGCACCCCCCCCTCCCCCCGCATATGAACTGACGACTAGTCAATAAGCATCTCTGATACTTTGAGGCCTTACGGAACGAACAGACGCCATCTTGTCAGGGCAGTGAACTCTGTGGTTCGTGGCAGATGGCTGGCGTCAGCGAGTTGCGAGGTCCGCAAACACTTGCCTTAGCGAGACATATTGCTTTCCTCCGTCCAGAACCACTTGTCACTCCACATCCGCCCCTTCTCTGACCCTCAACAGATTCAATACGTTGCCCCCTTGTCCGCGCGCAGCGGCGTGTGTTGATACATCTCCCGGCTGTTCTTTCCGGCAAGGCAAACAGCACAGATGCGCCATGGTTCTCAGCTGTCCGGGTGCTCAGACGGCTGGCTCATAATATTTTGTACATGCTCCCTTCATAATTACCAACTACATCTCGGTACTGTCAAAATCGTATGTACACTGCAACTCATGTCATAAAGTTAACATTAATGTTTCCACAATAAATGATAATAAGAAATTATACTTATTTTAAGTTATTGTCACCTGTGTACATCTTCGCCGATCCTGTGAACTATTTCTCAATTATATTTTCTCAATAAAGTGGAAAGATAGCGACAGGGTAAGACTGCAACCTTCCATAGCCTGCCAAATATTCAAATGTTTGTAAACATATTGAACCTGTGAGGATACACGGTTTTAGGTTAGTAACCTCTTTTGGTCGAACGATAGTTATCATTGATGTGCAGCGAGAGCTGCTGGCAACAATGCTTCGGTTGGAATGTTCTTTGTTTGTTGGCCGGTGTGCGGCAGTCTGCCGCCGACCGCAGAGCGAGGCGGTAGCATGTCGGCAGTGAGTTCGTAACCTGCGTTTAGTGGTGGCTAAAGTTTTTGCCATTCCGTCGTATCGCATACGGGTTGCAGTTATATATTGAAATGTTCCAGTGTGGACTTGTAGCCATTAATCGTAGTGGCAAGCAGTTATTAAATCAGTGTGTTTAAAGGGAAGAGTTTTTAACATTTGTCGTTCCATAATAAGGGAAGTTAACAAAGTTTACTGTTATGGATCAACCTCGTAATTGTCCGCATCCCATACCATCAAATCATTGGAACAATTATTAAATGATTAAGCATAAAACATAATGTAACGACAACTTCGCCCAACGAAGGTTAGGTGGACGCAGCGGTGACGTTACAAACCGAACTACTTTAACTTACACTAACGGCCGGCCGCGGTGGCCGAGGAGACTGAGGCGCGCCAGTCACGGTCTGCACGGCCACTACGGTCGGGGATTCCAATCCCCCTTCGGGCATGGATATTTGTGCCGTCCTAGTTCGTAAGTAGTTCATAAGTAGTTTGTAAGCTTAGGGACTGATGACCCCGTAGTTAAGTCCCATAGACTATACAAACATTTGAACATTTTTTTTACACTAACGACAACATACACACTCACTTACACAAACACGCACACACACACACACACACACACACACACACACACACAGAAAGCCGCGGTGGAGCGGCCGAGCGCATTGAGGCGCTATGTTACGATGCGCTAGGCCGTTCCCCGTCGTGGGTTCGAATCCCCCCCTCGGGCATGGATGTTTGTGTCGTCTTTAGTATAAGATAGTTCGTAAGTAGTTTGTTACTTTAGGGACTGATGACCCCGCAGTTAAGTTTCTTAAGCTTAACAAAAATTTGAACACACACACACACACACACACACACACACACACACATGCCTGAGGGAGGACTCGACGCGGCGACTCCCGCGCGCACAGCCCGTCATTCACAATGAAATTATTACGCGGGGAAGCTCTCAAAGTGTGTGTCAGGAATTTAGAGTATTGTGATATAATTTCTGCAGTACTAAATGACTTCTGTTTCCTTCTTTCATTATGCCGCGGTGGAGTAGCCGAGCGGTCTAAAGCGCCGCGCTGCGGAGCGCGCGGTTGCTCGCCGTGGAGGTTCGAGTCCTCCCTGGGGCACGGGTGTGTGTGTTGTCCTTAGGTTAATTTACCTAGGTTTAAGTAGTTTGTAAGCTACGGACTGATGACCACGCAGTTTGGTCCGATAGATTTACAGACAGACAGACAGACATCTTTCATTATAGGGTAGAACAATTTAAGATACGTTTTATTGTCGTGTTAAAGACCCATAAATCTTGTCTTAGTTATTTTAGAAATCAGTAGTAGGGTGAGAAAAATTAAACCCAAGATAACTGTAAACCTAATGATCCTTTGCCGGCCGCGGTGGCCGAGGGGACTGAGGCGCTTCAGTCACGGTCTGCACGGCCACTACGGTCGGGGGTTCGAATCCCCCTCGTGCATGGATATTTGTGCCGTCCTTAGTTGTAGGTAGTTCATAAGTAGTTTGTAAGTTTAGGGACTGATGACCCCGTAGTTAAGTCCCTTAAGCTTAACAAACATTTGAACATTTTTTTATCCTTTTATCATAACGAAATCATCTGGGCGATCACCCAGTAGTTATAACTCGAGCGTGACATAATGTAACATATTTAACTGAAATTACCCGGTATTTCTAAACTCGAGCAGAGTGACAGTTCGGAGTAGAAGAAACTCTGACGTATTCTTAAAAGTTTATTCACTTAATATGCTCATTTAATTTCAATAACAAAACAGTATTCCGCATATCGAAAATTAGGTAACGTCGTCAGAAAATGTGTTTCCGTAAGTTTTGAGTATATTGTCTTAATAATCTGCTACTTCAAATAAAACTAAATAAAAATATAGTGCAGTTCTTTCAGAATACTATGATGCAAGTTCTACGTTTTTGAGCGGGTTGAATGAAACATTAAATGACGCGTGAGTTTCTTGCGAGACTGGCCACTTTGCATAGTGCCTAAATCTGCTCCTGCAGAACTGTCAATTCTAAAATAAATTTGAACACGCTACAAAAATAAGGACAGGTGTCCCGTATAAGCCTGTCAGTAGCTGCACAGTTACCTCATGCCTCCGCAGCGTGGGCGATGGTCGGCAAACGCGCGGGTACCAGAAACACACACCCCTGAGCATTATAATTTTACCCGTAATTACACTCCTCCCACACATGCACACACTGGAGGTCGTATTTATATCCCAGAAATTACTCACTCACCATCCGCTTGTGACAAAAACGTTACGTTATTGCGTTTCAATCATTGCAATGCCTGCCAATCGCTGCAATGCCCCATTATACCATTTTCCCCACGCATGGAACTAATTTAATCATCATAGTTTTATTTCCTTTGCACATTTATTTTCTGCCTGTAATTCGTGTAGGAAGCAGTATTCTCGAAAGTTCTGAAGCATTAAATGTGTGCTCTTGCTCACCATATTATTAACGCAGAACACTTTGGTATTAGATGATATATGATGTATTTGTACTGTGCCCCGAAGTTTTTAAATCACATTCATTCTTATATAGTGCTGAAGAGTAACTAGTGTAATTAGATTACATGAGCATCATCAATCTGATATCATCCTCATGGCCAATTGGCGAAATGCCACATTGCTTTCGAATAATTTGCTTTGCTCTCTATAGTAAACCGACTGGGTTGGTTTGAGAAATCGTACGTAATAGCTAACACCGGCAAAGCCTCGCTGTGGTTCAGGCTCATATGAAATAATTGAGAAAGCGAATGCAAAAATTCTTGAAAACTTAAACGCACTGACAAAATCCATCAATGAAATAAGTATCTTGATTTGTGTTGCTGTGGTTATGTGGAATGAAAGGGAAGATGGGAAATAGATGTTTCCTCAGAAAATAATCTATATCTATAAAAGTGAATGTCTGTTCGGTGTACGTTTATCACGTCTGAACCACAAGACATAAAGAGCTAAAAATTTGTACAGTTACTAGTGTCTACCCGTGGAAGGCTTTAGGCACGGTTTTATGGCGATCGGGTAGCTATTTATCTATATATATTAATGTGAATATCTGTTCGGTGTACGGTTATCACGTCCGAACGACAAGACGCAGAGACTTAAATATTTGTACACTTACTAATTTATACCTGAGGAAGGTTTTAGGCACGGTTTTACAGCGATCTGATAGATATTTAGTAATTTGAAGAATATTACGCGAAATGCGGAACAACAATTACTGTTTGAAAATTATATGTACTCTTTGAAAATGGTTTTATTGGTTGCATTGTTGCTTAAGGGTTGATAATGATAAAAGGGTGGAGTATATTGGGATGGGAAGCTATTTGTGTATATAAAATCCTACGTGTGTGTGTGTGTGTTAATATTTCGCTCTGCAGCGAAAACTACAGAACACAAACGAATGGTGTGTGTGTAATTGTTGTCCGAAGTCACCCGTTGTACACCATAGCAGTTCCATGCCGATAGCTGTAAGGAGGTAGAAGATATGGTGGTTGAAAGTCGTCAAATTATTAAAAAAATCAGATTGAAGGCCAGCGATGACATATGTGACTATAACAAGGAGGTTACAAACAGCGAAACGTGATGCCACAGACCATATATTTGGTCAACGCGTGCTACAATGTTTTCAGCTCTTTCTCTGTAAGGATAAGCATACGAATAAGGAAATATAAGAATAAATAAATAGCACACTACTGAAAGATAACTTATCTATCATATCACGCGAGCGAAGCCGCGTGTTTAAGTTAGTATATTATAAAACCAACGGAATTTCAAGTTTTCGCTATTTTCTGCGTAAAGTAAAGATCATGTTTCTTGCTTGGATTTGGTCTCCTTCTCCACAGTTGCACCTGCACAGTTAATAAAAGGGAAATGAGCATCTTTGCAACTGAATAAGTTAGTCAAATTCAGACCAGACGCGTTTCGCTTTATTTTATAGCCCCTCAGTGTCATCACATAAAACTTGGCCACTGAAGATTCTTTAAAATAAAGCTAAGCTCGCCTGGCATTAATTAGATTAATTTTTAGCCTATAGAAAGTAAATAAAGATGAGATGCTTCAGCGACCCTGCAGCAAGCCTCTAGAGTCTCGGCCCTCCTGCGTCCCTTCTCTGCCCTCTACCTGCCTCCTCTCGTCTGCCCCTCCATTCCCTGTCTCTGCCCAGCTTCTCCTCTTCTCCTTTTGTCCGTCTTTTATCGTCTCTCTGACTACATTCACCTCCTCCGTATTTTTCCCCGTATCCTTCTTCCCTCGTCGTAGCTATTCAGAATGAAGAAACGTATACTTGGCAACTTGCTAGAAATTTTGCGGTAGTGGTGGTAAGTGTCCAGTAAGAAAATGTTACAAGCAAGAAAGCGAATTAACAGAGTTTTGATTTCCACTGCCGATAACATCAACGACCTAGTAGTTGAGGCAGTTTATTAGTCCGGTATGACTATGAACTTTTGACATACCAATGTCTCCAATGCGTTTTCACGAGATGGTGTTACTTTTCAAAAAATGTTCAAATGTTTGTAGAGCTTATGGGACTTAACTACGGGGTCAACAGTCCCTAAACTTACAAACTACTTATGAACTAACTAATACTAAGGACGGCACAAATATCCATGCCCGAGGGGGGATTTGATCCCCCGACCGTAGTGGCCGTGCAGACCGTGACTGGAGCGCCTCAGTCCCCTCGGCCACCGCGGCCGGCGTGTTACTTTTAATGCAGCACCTCTTCGGTATGCGGTTCCGATGTTAACAGTACCTCAATTTTCGATGTCCACGTATTATTATAAGAGATCTGAATCCGTGAAAAAGACATATGGATATAAAAGCGTCAATCCCGTTTTCACACTCTTATTTTGTGCACATTTATGACAAAGTACCATCCGAATTACATAAGTAACATTGGACATCTTGTACAATAAATATTATAAACCACGTACATCAATTTTCGTTAAATTGAAAGAACATTTCGTGAATCAGATACACAAGGCGCTAGAATGGTACACTCCAACCCATTAAAATTGATACACCACGAGGACGACCTGCTACAGACGATAAATTTTACCCACAGGAAGAAGATGCTGTGATATGAAAATGATTAGCTTTTCAGTGCATTCACGTAAGGTTGCCGCCGGTGGCGACAACTACAACGTGCTGATATGAGGAAAGTTTCCAACCGATTTCTCATACACAAACAGCAGTTTACCTCAGTTCCCTGGTGAAACATTGTTGTGATGCCTCGTGTAAGGAGGAGAAATGGCTACCGTCACGTTTCAGACTTTAATAAAGGTCGGATTGTAGACTATCGCGATTGCGGTTTATCGTATCGCGACATTGCTGCTCGCGTTGGTCGCGATCCAATGACTGTTAGCAGATTATGGGATCGGTGGGTTCAGGAGGGCAATACGGAACGCCGTGCTGCATCCCATTGGCCTCGTATCTCAGGCAAGCGAGATGATAGACATCTTGACCGCATGGCTGTAAAGGATCGTGCAGCCGCGTCTCAATCCCTGAGTCAAGAGATGGGGACGTTTGCAAGATAACAACAATCTGCACTAACAGTTCGACGACTTTTGTAGCAGCATAGTCTATCAGCTAAGAGACCGTGGCTGCGGTTACCCTTGACGCTGCATCACATACGGGAGCGCCTGCGATGGTGTACGTAACGACGAACCTGGGTACGCGAATGGAAAAAGTCATGTTTTCGGGTGAATCCAGGTTCTGTTTTCAGCAGCATGATGGTCGCATCCGTCTTTGGCGACATCGCGGTGAACGCACATTGGAAGCATGTATTTGTCATCGCCATACTGGCGTATCACCCGGCGTGATGGTATGGGGTGCCATTGGTTACACGTCTCTGTCACCTCTTGTTCGCATCGACGGCACTTTGAACAGTGGCCGTTACATTTCAGATGTGTTACGACCCGTGGCTCTACACTTCAGTCGATCCCTACGAAACCCTACATTTCATCAGGATAATGCACGACAGTATGTTGCAAGTCCTGTACGGGCCTTTCTGGATACGGAAAACGTTCGACTGCGGACGTAGCCAGCACATTCTCCCGATCTCTCACCAATTGACACCTTTTGGTCAATGGTGGCCGCGCTACTCGCTCATCACAATACACCAGTCACTACTCTTGATGAACTGTGGTATCGTATTGAAGCTGTATGGGTATCTTTACCGGTACATGCCATCCAAGCTCTGTTTGACTCAATGCCCAGGCTCATCGAGGCAGTTATTACGGCAGAGGTGGTTGTTCTGGATACTGATTTCTCAGGATCTATGCACCCAAATTGCTTGAAAACGTAATCACACGTCAGTTCTAATATAATATATTTGTCTAATGAATACTCATTTATCATCTGCATTTCTTCTTGGTGTAGCAATTTTAATGGCCAGTAGGGTACATATTTTTCCGTGTGAAGTATCAGCCTCAAATAAAGAGAGGATCACTGACTTTCGTGGGCTAATTAGGAAAAGACAATTTAAGTGTTGATGCCGCTTTTGTTACACTGACATTATGTTAACAGACCATATAACTCGGTATGTTTCTGATGCGGGAATTAGTCCTTCAATTCTGAAACTTAAAAATCATGACCTCCTAACTTCGTTATCAATCGTAGAATCGTGAAACATTATAGATGTGGTGGGACATGATATCTGAAGTCAGTCAGTTATGCTGTAAGGAGTAGCCAATGTTGCGAGACTATACACAGGCTAGGCAGTTGCAGCTAAACCGAGCGGGACTGGCCGTACACTGTAAGGCGCCTTCCTGCGGAGGACGCGGAGACACCCCGTCGGAAGAATGGAGTCCTCCCTCGTAAATGACGGTGTGTTATCCTTGGCATAAGTTAGTTAAAGTAGTTTGTAAGTCTAGGGACTGATGACCAGTTTGGTCCCATAGCTTTACAAACATTTGCATATTTCAGTTTTGCTGTTGTTAAAGTTACGGGTAAACTTGCCCTGCACGTAAGCAACGCAAGGAAATCATGCCAACTCTCTTTTTGAACATGCACAACCGTGCTAACTGTAACTGTCCTAGCAGGAAAAGCAAGTGTTATATATCTGGTAAGAAGGGCCATAGACTGTGTGTCGCATGAAGCATATGCCAGGGATATGTCTAATTTACCATAGGTAACTATCTTTGTTGCTTAGATAAATAACGTAAAATAGGTGTTTCCTAATATCTATATCTCGTATAAAATAGTGTTTTGCAATACCGACTTCAGATATCATGTCCCACCACATCTATAATGTTTCACGATTCTTCGATTGATAACGAAGTTAGGAGGTTATTATTTTCAAGTTTCGGAATTGAAGGACTAATTCGCACATCAGCAACATATCGAGTTATATGGTCTGTTAACATATTGTCAGTGTAACACAAGCGGCATCCATGAAAACACTGTCTACTGCCTTGGTACCTTCCTTCATAGAAATAAACCTAAAAATAGTGATAAAAAAGAATCTCTTAGAGATACTGTATGTCCTTTGGAGGAATCGCTTAAAATTTACGATGAATGACGTAATTCAATATTGCTAGGACGACGAATTTGAGCTTTGCTGTGTGAGCGAAGTAAAGAAGGAAAACCGTAATACACGGTGAAGACAATCATAAAAAGCATTTACGGTGCTCTAGACTCAGGCTTAGCGCTCTGTTAAAATTAAACTTCTAGAGAGCTTGCGGCTCTGTCAGACCACCCCCTACCATAAAGCAGTAATTGCCTCTCTAACCGTACCTCTGTTTGTAAAACAGAAATTCTGCAATGTGGTCTGTGTCGCAGGAAGAACGTTACTTTACTAACATGGCTAGTTCTTATGGAGCAAAAGTCAGCGTGTTCTATATATGTCGTGATCGCATATCCGTGACGGTAAGGAAGTCAGCGGAGGCCGCATTGTCATGGTTGTCATGCTGACTTTTACTGCAAATGTTAGAGGTCTCCAGTTCCACCCCTAACAGTTAAAGCATATTTTAACACTTTTCACCACCATATAGTCCGATCATTTGAAGCTGTAGAACATTTTTTGTCTCTAAAGAGCCAAGTTTCAGATGCTATGGCACAATGTGATCAGAATATAAACTATATATTACAGAATGATAGACATAACCATAATGAGTGATTCGCAGCAAATTATTAAGCGTTTCGTATAATTGTAGCTTACGTTTTTACGCAAATACGTTAAGTGCAATATATGAGGCCCCGTCAAAAAGAACGACGCTGCTATTCGTAAATCATCTAGAAGCTCTATTGGGTTATTTAACAGGAAGACACAAATAAATCTTGGTTGCTGTGGACTTTAATATAAATTTTCTTATGCAGTCTTCCAGTAAACATTTATTGCAGTCAGTGACATTGTCTTTAAGTATAAATCATACTGTAAACTTTCCAACTAGGATAACTAAATCCTCTAAGACAAACAATGATAATATTTTTATAGATAAATCAAAGGATCAAAATCATATCATAAAACCAATAATCGATGGCCTATCAGATCATGATACGCAACTCCTTGTTTTAGATATAGATTCTGAGCAGATTATGAAGATTGCTAAATCTGCATACAGGAGAGCAATCAATCCATCAAATATCTAGTATTTTAGAAAACTGCTCAAAATTATGAGATCGAAAGATGTTTATAGTGCTCATAACATGAATGAAAAATATAACATATTCAATAATAATGTCAGTATCATGTTTTAAAACTGATTTCCTGTAAAAGTACCTCAAATTAAACAGAAGTCTGTCAAAAACCGTGGATTGCACAAGGAATAAAGATTTCATGTAAGACAAAAATGATAATGTACCTATCAGACAGTAGTAGCTCCAATGATGATGATTTAGCTATATATGAGGAATACTGTAAAATATTTGAAAAGTAATTATGACATCTAAACAAATGCAGTATGAGAAGAAGATAGCAATGTCAGGCAACAAAATAAAAACAATATGGGATATAGTGAAAGAGGAGAATGGTCGAACCAGAAAGAACAAGAGCAGATAGCATTAAGGGTAGATGATACATTAGTAACTGATGGGAATAGTGTGGAAAATCTATTTAACAAGCACTTTATATCCGTTATTAATAGTATGGGATTGTCAGGGTCAGTAAATAATGAATATGTCACTCACTTCACCAAAAGAAACCACTTCCATAATAAAATCCTTAAAAACAAAGCTTCTAGTGGTTACGATGAAATATCAACAATGTTAATTAAAGCATGTTCTTGTGAATTTAGCACAATTTTAAGTTATTTGTGTGATCAGTCAATTATAATAGGAACATTTCCTGATTGGCTAAAATATGCGGTTATTAAACCTATATTTAAGAAAGGTGATACAGAGACGCCATTAAACTACAGACTGATTTCACTTTTGTCAGCATTCTCGAAAATTCTAGAAAAGATAATGTACAAGCAGCTTCCAGAATGAAACATTCACTCTGCAGCGGAGTGTGCGCTGATATGAAACTTCCTGGCAGATTAAAATTGTGTGCCGGAACCGGGACTCGAAACTGGGACCTTTGCCTTTCGCGGGCAAGAGCACTACCGACTGTGCTATCTCGACACGACTCACGATGCCGCCTCACAACTATACTTCCGCCAGTACCTCGCCTCATACTTTCCAAACTTCACAGAAACCCCCCTGCGAACCATGCAAGACGGCCGCGGTGGCCGAGGTGACTGAGGCGCTCCAGTCACGGTCAGCACGGCCACTACGGTCGGGGGTTCGAATCCCCCCTCGGGCATGGATATTTGTGCCGTCCTAGTTTGTAAGTAGTTCATAAGTAGTTTGTAAGTTTAGGGACTGATGACCCCGTAGTTAAGTCCCATAAGCTTAACAAACATTTGATTTTTGAACCATGCAAGACTAGCACTCCTGGAAGAAAGGATATAGTGGAGACATGGCTTAGCCACGGCCTAAGGGATGTTTCCAGAATGAAACTTTCACTCTGCAGCGGAGTGTGCGCTGATATGAAACTTCCTGGCAGATTAAAATTGTTTGCCAGAACCGGGACTCGAACCTGGGACCTTTGCCTTTAGCGGGCAAGCGCACTACCGACTGTGCTATCCCAACACGGCTCACGATGCCGCCTCACAACTTTACTTCCGCCAGTACCTCGCAGGAGAGCTTCTGTGAAGTTTGGAAAGTAGGAGGTGAGGTACTGTCGGAAGTAAAGTTGTGAGGCGGCATCGTGAGTCGTGTCGGGATAGCACAGTCGGTAGTGCGCTTGCCCGCGAAAGGCAAAGGTCCCAGGTTCGAGTCCCAGTTCCGGCACACAATTTTAATCTGCCAGGAAGTTTTTTATAAGCAGCTTCTCAACCACCTGACTACAAATAACATTTTGTGTAGAACACAGTTTGGATTTTTAAAAGGTTCCGATATCTAGAAAGTTATTTACACCTACAGTAAATTAGAATTCTATGGTGTCACGGGCATTGCTGCAAAATGGTTCAAGTCGTACCTTGCTAACACGAAACAAGGGGGTGTCAGTGCAAGAGACTAGTGAATTAAGCCATCAGTCATCATCGGACTGGGAAGAAATTACATTAGGCGTCCCACAAGGATCCATCTTAGGGCCATTGCATTTTCTTGTGTACATTAATGACCTCTCATCATCTATACTGCCGGAAGCAGATTTCGTTTTGTTTGCATATGATACAAGTATTGCAGTAAATAGCATATCAGACATAGTTCTACAAATGTCTGATAATGATTTTTTGATGAACATTAATAAATGGTTTAAAGGCAACTCATTTACTTTAAACTTTGAAAAGACTCACTACATGTAGTTCTGAACATGTAAGAGATTTCCATCCAACATATGCACAAAGTATGCAGAGAGCAGATAGAAGAGGTTGATAGTATTAAATTCCTTAGATTACAGATTGATAATAATTTCAGTTGGGACGAGCACACATCAAAACTTCAAAAACGACTTAACGAATCTGTATTTTCAGTATGAGTGTTATCGGACATAGGAGACATAAACATAAAAAAAAGCATACATACTTTGCTTACTTTCATTCCGTAATGTCACATGGTATAATATTTTGGGGTAAAATTCAAGTCAAGCATACGTTTTCAGAGTCCAAAAGCGTGTAATACGCATTATTTGTGGTGTAAATTCACGGAAATCCTACAAAAGCCTCTTCAAAGAACTGGGAATATTAACTACCACCTCTCAGTATATTTATTCCTTAATGAAATTTGTCATAACTATTATATACCTTTTCTCAACAAAAAGCTCAGTTCATACCTACAATACTAGGAACAAAAACTATCTACACAAACACTTAAGAGCACTTACTTTACTTCAAAAAGGGGTCCACCACTCAAGAACACATATTTTCAATAATTCACCAACAACCATAAAAAATTAGCTACAAATAAAGATCACTTTTAGAAGACCCTAAAAGACTTCTTAGTGGCCAACTTCTTCTACTCCACTGACGAATTTTTAAATAGAACTAAATGATGTATGTATCTGTATTCATATTATTAGTATTATTATTTGTAAGATTGACACGTTCCACATCCACGAGGATCTCCTCAACATGGATCTGTGGAAAGAACAACTAATGTAATCTAATCTGCTTCTAAATTTGGTTCTTGCAAATTACTTTTACAATCCAGCCTTTCTCTCTCTCTCTCTCTCTCTCTCAATTAATGATATCAAGGCACAGTCTGTATATGGCACTTACTTTTAATAAACAAGGTAAGAGACCATATATCTTCCAGTTGACTGACTTTCACCAGGCGCGAGGGTAGCTCGGAATATAAGTTTCGTTTCGATATTCCTCTGCGGTACTGCCACGATATCCGTTCTGCTCATGTGCATTGGCACCTCCTTCAAGCAGAACGAAATGATAGTATTATGAGCTCGCTCTGTGTTGAGCGTCGTTCGTAGCGAATTGCGCGGAATAGCTGCGTGGTCTGAGGCGTCATGCTACGGACTAGGCAGCCGTTACTGTCGGAGGTTCGAGTTCTCCCTCAAGCACGTGTGTGTGTGAGTGTGTCTATGTATGTATGTGTGTGTGTGTGTGTGTGTGTTTGTGTATGTTTTCTGTACGTAGTGTAAGTAAGTTTCAATAGTTTGTAAGTCTAGGGACTGATTACCATAGCAGTTTGGTCCAATAGTTTTGCAAACATTTGAATATTTGTTCATAGTGGTTGTTTACTGTGTCATCGTTGATCGAAAGTTTCACCGCGTATGAACAGAAATATGAAATTCATTTTGTGCATGCTAAGAAAGAATAGCAAATTACATTAATGGACAAATCTGGTACGTTTGTGGAGAACATGCAATAAGTACCACAGTGCGTCCAACAATTTAAGGAAGGGTGTGACCACCAGTATGACAGAGAACAAAGTGGGCGTTCACTGCGACTGGGACAAAACAACCCCTTCAGACCTTTGGCTGCGACGTTTTGTGTCCGTCATCTGAAGGCGTTACTTTATGGTAAGTGCGTCAACAACGATGTAGAGGTAGGAGAGAATGTTGCCATGTGGTTGACGGTAGGCAACACAGGCGACAACATTATAAGACGAAGGAGTACATAAACTTATACAACGTGTAACATCTCTGGAAAGGTCGGAAACAGTGGTGGACGTGAGCGGTGGCGATACGGGCCGGCAGAGGGCGCCCGCGAATGTGAGCAGAGCGCTCACGTGTAGAGGGCTGCTGACTGCTGACGCCACAGCCTTTTCTCAGTCGCTCTCCGTCGTTCTCAGTTGCTGTTGAGATCTACTAGCACTCGTTTCTACTTGGAATTAGATATTGGATTGCTGCTAGTATCATTTTGTCTAAGTTGAACTGTTTTTTATAATTAGCAAATGCTGAGCTGTAGTTTATTCCAGTTTTGTATGGACCGCTCGTGTTGCGCTCTGATGGTTAGCCGGCCGCGGTGGCCGAGGGGACTGAGGCGCTCCAGTCACGGTCTGCACGGCCACTACGGTCGGGGGTTCGAATTCCCCCTCGGGCATGGATATTTGTGCCGTCCTTAGGATAAGCTAGTTGATAAGTAGTTTGTAAGTTTAGGGACTGATGAACCCGTAGTAAAGTCCCATAAGCTATACAAACATTTGACCATTTCTGACGGTTACTTGCTATTAAAATATTATTTTCTCAGTTTCAGACAGTAACCAACTGTACTTAATACTCCTCTGTTCCAATACGTGTTAGCCTGTCCCGAATCCATGTCATCGAACCTGCAATTTTATTAATCACCGTGCTAAATAGGGGCTCAGGGGCATGGAATTGTAAGGAAACGGCGTTGTTCCCTTCCACACGTAACTAATAAGGTAATTATGTATTTTTACGGAAAAAAGGGTGTTATAAACTCTATGAATAAATCTAGAAAATTATGGGGGCCGCTTGAAAAGTAGTGTAAGTTTTTCAGATTTTTTGTGAAATAAATTGCTTTCTTTATCAGTGTTGATTCCTTTGTTATTAGCAAATGGAAATTCATTTAAAAGTTACCCTCGTGGCAGCATAATGGCATATTCTTGCGAAATGATTGTTTGTACATGAAATATGCACAAATTATTCTCGAGACGTTATAATGGTAGGCGTCACCATCTCACCCGGCGGTTGTACTTATTATATATAGCTTAGTAAAATGAATTAAGTTTCAACGCTGTCTAATAGATAAATTTGGCTAGCGGATATCTAAAGCATTTTTATGAGGTCTCACATTTTCTCCCAGGACGTATGGCATCACGTACGATTGATCTGTTGCGCCTGTAAAGCAATCTGTCAAACGATAGGAAAATGAACTTCGGCCCTTCTTACATAAGTGTGTGTATTGTCCTTCATGTAAGTTACTTTAAACAGTTTGAATGTCTGGGGACTGATGACCGGAGCAGTTCGTTCCAACAGGTTTACAAACCTTTGAACATTGAAACTGAACTGGGTCAGGTTGTAGGCTATTCGCAACTGTAAAATAGCTAGTGATCCGTGCGTCTTTGTGTTCTGCAAGACAATAAATAGGTTTTCCTATGTAAAGGGGTTAACAATTACTTCAGATGATAATATGTGTTACAAGGGAGCCTTCGTTGTTACGTTCGATGAAGTCTTTGTACATCATTATACCAAAAGGCGACAGTTAACCAGCGTCCGATAAGTTAAATCAACTGAGCACGGTTGATTTGATTTTTCCAGGGAAGCCAAAACAGTCTTGGTCCAACCCGCCACTGCCCGCACCGAAACTAAGTTTATTGTGCGGTATCGCTCCCTGTATATCTAGCAAAGCCAACCAATGCCCTTGAACAGTGCAAGGAGTCCCTTTGCCAGTTCTTTATTAGACACAATTTCTTCGGGTCTGGTTGTCCCAAATGTTCTGTGCCTTTTACTCTCCAATGCAATGCATTCGAAAATTATATGTGATGCAGTTTCATCACCGTCATCACAGATGCTACATTTAGGGTCCTCTTCTGTTATTCCCATTGTATGTAGGTGTTTTTTGAAATATTCTACGTGCTGTCTTCTGAGCCAGTTACGTAGCTCCAATTTAATCATTGCCTTGGTGATTGTCAGGACAGGTTCCGGTCCAATAAATGGAGTCTCTGCCCCCATCCTGGCTAATCTGTCGGCATGTTCGTTGCCACTGAATCCCGAGTGGCCAGGGACCCACAATAGGTTTACTCTATTGCTTTCCCCTAGCTCCACCAGAACCCTGTGACATTCTGCAACAATTTTACACCTTGTTGCAGGAGCTGCCAGTGATCTCAGGGCTGCCTGGCTGTCTGAATAGATATAGATGCTACGATCTTTGTAGCACCTACGCAAATTCTCCTCCACACACGCCCTAATGGCAGTGACTTCGGCCTGGAATACTGAGGCCAGTTTCCCTAGAGAGATGACGCCCTCCAGTCTTGGCTGCACCCCTTATACCCCGGCCCCAACGCCTTGGTCTGATTTTGACCCGTCTGTTTGTTCAAATGTTTGTAAATCTATCGGACCAAACTGCGTGGTCATCAGTCCGTAGCTTACAAACTACTTAAACCTAGGTAAACTAACCTACGGACAAACAGACACACCCATGCCCCAGGGAGGACTCGAACCTCCACGGCGAGCAACCGCGCGCTCCGCAGCGAGGTGCTTTAGACCGCTCGGCTACTCCACCGCGGCTGACCCGTCTGTGAACCAGACAATATCCCCCGTACGGTGTCGAACTATTTTCTCCCACTGCTCCCTACTTCTAATTGTTATATTGAAAGGCTTGTTGAAGCAATATGGGGTTATAATATAGTCGGCTGGCATTTCCCCAACCTTTCCTATTTTTACCTCACTCACTATTTTAGTGTGTGATTCTGGAGCACGGTTAGGTTGGCTACAAAAGGCAGAGTCCACATTTTCTTCCTCTAAGATGAATCCCCACAGCCTCGTCACTACGGGAGTGCTTCTGCATCCAAGAAACATTTTCGCTTAATAACAGTGTACGTATTTGCTACACTACATATTTCTGAGGGTAGGCGATAAAAATAAAAACTGCCGAACACATCGCGGTCGGAAAATTTATCTTCTTCATCGCTACGAGTGCGATCGGAAAAATCGCAATGCTGTATATACGGGAGCAGGCAGCATCTGTCTGGCAGGCTCAGGTGACAAGCCTAACACTGGTAGTGAAATCGCAGCAACGTATTTATAGCGCGGCAGGAGGGGGCGCGCTCTGCCAGGCTCAGGTGGCTGGCGCTGACATCGCAGCGCCCTATTTATTGCGGAGAAGCGACTTCCGGGTTGCTCTCAGATGTCAACGCCGGGGGCAGCACCGCGGCTCAGCTGACCGGATGCTAGAGAGAGAGCGACGGGGGCGTGATTGTCTTGGTGAACCGAGGGCGCTCTGACCACTGCAGGTCACCGAGAAAGAAGACACGCCTTGCGTTACGTAACAGGGCGCCGCCAGTACACCTGCACCCGCAGGCCTCCGTCACGAGAACGACACGACGCCTTAGAGCACGATACGACGTGCGGGCAAAAACATTTTACCCCTACATGTCAATTAGTAAGTTTGAGGGATTTTGATTTTCATTAGACTTTTCCTCAGTTTATCGATATTTTGCATATCCTTCTTTCATAATTTACCAGGTACCCCAGGCCGGAAAAATCGAGACATCGAATTTAAAAACAACCCCCCCCCCCCAAAAAAAAAAAAAACTCACCCTCCTACGGGTGCCGCCGCTGCGAAGTGGCTCACCGAGTTCGCAGACCTAGGCCATTCACACATACAGAGACGCAGCATTTTTGTCTTTCGTATTTTGTTTCGAAGCTCTGTCTCCCTGAGATTGTGCGCGGTAACAAACCATTTCCCGAATTGAGGAGAGAATGTTCTTGATTGAAATTCAATTGAGAAAGGTTTTACCGCAACGAAGAAAACGTTTTGTTTTAGTGGGTAGTATGAGTGGTCTCTTAAGTGTTCTTCTAAATGTTACGGCCGCGGTGGCCGATGGGACTGAGGCGCTCCAGTCACGGTCTGCACGCCCACTACGGTCGGGGGTTCGAATCCCCCCTCGGGCATGGATATCTGTGCCGTCCTTAGGATTAGCTAGTTCATAATTAGTTTGTAAGTTTAGGGACTGATGCCCCGTAGCTACGTCCCATAAGCTATACAAACATTTGAACAAAAAAATTCTAAACGTTCAAATGTTCTGTACCCCACAATATCTTCTATGGTCGTAATTGAGGCTGAATCGTGAAATATGTGTGACTTACACAAAAGGTTTACCAAACATATTATTTCAATTGACATTTTAAAATTTTATGATATTGCTATCAAACAATAATTATTTTCCCAGAAGTATATATTGTCTCAGTATATCAGGGATACTGAATAGATGGCTAGACACTGAATAAAAATTTGTGTCACAGCCAGGATTCGAAGCTGGAACATCCTGCTTACTACAATTTCACTTTTTCCACTCAGCCATGTGTATTGCGGAGGGAGACATGCTGAGGGTATTCCGGGAATGGGTGTTAGCCATATGCTACAATGGCTGAGTGGATTATGTCACTGCCAAGTAATCAGGAGGTCGTGGGTTCGAATCCTGGGCGTGTCATAGGTTTTAATTCAGTGTCTCAAATTCTGTTTTATATCCTTGATATATGGGGAATTAATTACTTTTTTACATTAATATCACTTGAGTTAAAAGGCAAGATTGTTTCCATATATGTTCAAAGCTGTGATGCTATTCCGCTATTGGAAGGCCTCGACAATTTGGACAAGTTACATAGGAAAACATTGAGGTAGAAATGAAGTTAGTGTTTTGAAAGGAGACGAGCTTAGCATATTTCTTGGATTCCTGTTGTCCATAATAACACGGCTGCCGGCCGCGGTGGCCGAAGGGCTGAGGCGCTCCAGTCACGGTCTGCACGGCCACTACGGTCGGGGGTTCGAATCCCCCGTCGGCCATGGATATTTGTGCCGTCCTTAGTCTTAGCTAGTTCATAAGTAGTTTGTAAGCTTAGGGACTGATGACCCTGTAGTTAAGTCCCATAACTTCTACAAACATTTGAACATTTGAATAACACGGCTGCTAAGTGGATATACCAACTGCCCAGTTAACAGGAGGTCCGGGTAGGAATCCTAGCCGTGAAACCAATTTTAATTTAATGATAATAATAATAAAATATTTGTAAATCTATCGGACAAAACTGCGTGGTCATCAGTCCGTAGTTTACAAACTACTTAAACTAAGGTGAACCTAAGGACAACACACACACACATACACACGTGCCTCAGGGAGGACTCGAACCTCCGACGGAGAGCAACAGCGCGATCCGCAGTGAGGCGCCTTAGACCGCTCGGCTATTCCACCGCGGCTTAATTTAACGCTTCGCCTTTTTTCCAATACCTTTTTATTATAATATTGATTTAGGTTATGCCGCTGTCATAGGTCTCATACTGTCCTATGCTCTCCCTCGTAATAAGTAATATATTATTAGCAATGAAGTATCTAAGACAGTGCCAGAATTAGTATTCCGTGTGTGTGTATTTCAATTATTCATGTTACCTACTCCTTTAAGACACGCGTCTAATTATATTCGTTTTCAGGAGTGTAACGTAAAACAAAATGGACACCATGTTTGTCCGTCTGAGACCCTACAAGGTTTCACTAACAGACGTGGAATAAAATTTACTAATATACGTTATTCTGACATAGGTGGCTGATGTCAGTCTATTCATCACATGATACATACATTGTTTGTGCCGTAAAGGAATGTGTCCCTCTGGTGTAGTGTGTGTTTCTTTACTATCACAATTGCAGTTGCAGCCAACTGTCGTGCCGCAGTAAATAGGACTACACAGGTTCTCGCTCGATCGATGAAGTTAGGCGCTGTTGGGCGTGGCTATCACTAGGATGGCTTATCTTCCGGATGTGTCAAGAGCTGTTGGCAAGCGGAATGCACTCGGCCCTTATGAGGCCAATTGGAAACGTATTTGACTAAGAAATAGCGGCTCCGGGCATGAAACGGACACAACGACCAGGAGTGCGGGGCGCTCACCACGTCGCCGCATCCGCTGACGCCGCGTGCGGTCGAGGGCACGGTAGCCGGTCGGTACCAGTTGGCCTCTCGAGGCCTGTAGGACGGAGGTTAGGATTTTTAATAACGGTTGTAGGAGAATTTCTTTAAATAGTTACGTCTAGGTAATCGGTAGGAAACAGCCAGACATTGGTGGGGTGTGGACTAAGTTTAAACACGACGGTGTCAGCATTTCATCAGACAATGGGTTACAGATTTTAGTTGAGATAGAGGATATCGTGTGTCACAGGAAGCTTCAGCTCACGCAGATTCAATGATATTACTACACAAAAGGTTATGACACGTTGACTGCCAGTTAACCAACGATTTGAGGACAGACTCAATGAAAGTCAGTGTTTTCAGCTACGTAGATTTAGTGCCTCTGTAATAAGTGTTTTCGGTGACACAGCACTTAAACTATCAGATCGAGTGACGGCCCATAATTTTTTCTTAAAAAACGTAGTGATGCCTGCATCTGGATGTTATATGATGTGATATGTTTTAATACTGATCAAATATATCAAATAAGTGAAGAACAGAAAATCAAATACCAAAACATTACGTTTACTGGTTGTAAGTTGGGTTATAACAGACCTTTCCACGGTCAGGATTATATACAGACTGAATTTAGCGCGTTTAAAAAAGAACTATTTGGTAAATATTATATTATTACAAACTAATTTTATTTGCAATAAGTGAGACTTATTAAAAAGTCTGTACACGTTAAAAACTTTTTATTTAATGTTTCAGTTCATGCATAATTCCCTTCGACAAGGACCATTGGTTTTACTCGAAGCTGTCAGTTACCACTATAGCTTTTGCTGGTAAAATTTAGCTACCATCTGCGGTATTGACACAAGTTCTGTCACGAGTGCCTTGCTTTTGTGATACATGCGTCTGTGGGGCAAGATTATCCTCCTAGCCGCGGCGGAGCGGCAGAGCGCATTGAGGCGCTATGCTACGATGCGCGAGGCCGTTCCCCGTCGGGGGTTCGAATGCCCCCTCGGGCATGGATGTTTGTGCCGTCTTTAATATAAGCTAGTTCAAAAGTAGTTTGTAAGTTTAGGGACTGATGACCGCGCAGTCAAGTGCCGTAAGCTTCACAAACATTTGAACACATCCTCCTAATTACAGACGCTCAAATTCTCTGAGGTAAGTGTGTATATATTACTGTTTCAATTGCTTGTGGTGTGTTACATATACAGTTTTTTGCTAAAGATACTCGTCAAGTACAAACATCGGAAGTGGAATATAGTTTCTTTGTGTAAATAATTCTAACATCTGATGGATGTCGCTTGCTGAGGACGAAAATTGTATACCCCACGTAAAATATTATACTGTTGTTGCCTAAAGATATTATGCATTAACTCTTAGGTGTAACTTAGTCATAACACAGTATTGTCAGGTACTCGAGGGGAAACCGTAATCCAGCAATGACGTAACACGACATTGATGTTACAAGTAGTACTACTCTTGGTCCACATGGTTATGATTTTTCGATGTTTGTTGTAGTTGGTGCTAATGTACTAATCTAACTGCCATTCTACTTTGGGTCTGAGGATTTTATTCTAATTTAGTAGAGAAAGAAATCACGTAAATTTTCAAACGTTCGACTAATTCCAACAGATAAATGTTCTTTAGTGTTTTACTTCCTACAGTAACTGACGGTTCCACGACTCTCGCGCGATAGTGTATACAAGCATTTTTAAACTTCAATTAACAACGTGACGTGCCGTGACTTTTTCTTCGACGTCAGATCTTTTGGCCTAACTAGTTTTTATTTATTTCTGTCACTTTCAGCATTTTTGTTATAGATTATACATTTGTTAAAAATGTAAGAGAAATGACTTCCGTTATCGCTCTCGCGTCATTTTGACACGTGCGTTGCAGAAGAAAGTTTCAAACCACATTACAATACCAATATCAGTCAATTCATAGATTTACTTTTCTCTAATTTATTTAAATGAATGTATATTTGTTCGAATTTTATGCGCTGCCATATCGTTCATCCGATTGAGATAAAACTTTGGCAATATATTGCTTGCACTTTTGCGAAGGTTATATGCATGCTTATTCGATTATTCGACAGATAACTCAGGGGATATGACGTTACGGACACTGAGCTACATGAAACACTGCAGAATTAAGAAAGAGTTTAAAATTTTTACTTCTTTTGTAGTAGATGTATTAGCAACAAATTTTGTCAACAGTAGACACTTATGCCAATGAATGTAACCTCAAAATAATTTCATTGTGAGAGTCATGGTTTAGGAGGTTTGACGCCATAAACACTAAGACGCGTGGGTAACTTCCGCATTGCGTTTACTCGTATGTTATGCACTGCCGTACTATTCACCTGATCGCAATTAAACTTCGCGCACTTGATCTTCAAAACAAGAGGAAACTTACTGTCTGCGTAAAATTTTGCATGGTGTATGGAAGAGGGAGCTTTCCCTGTAAAATTGACAAAATCTGTGGTTTAATTCCGATCTTGATGAAATTTTGCACATTTTACATTGAGAACAAGTGGAACATCATCGTCTTCCTAAGAGTTCAGACGGTGGATGGCGGAGGGTACTTTGAAGTAAACTTTGACACCTTTTCATTGATCACTATGAAAGTAAACACAGTTATATAATTTTTTAACATAAGGAAGAGACCGTTGTCCAAATGTCCAAATGTGTGTAAATCTATGAGACTTAACTGCTTGGTTATTAGTTTCTAGCTTACAAACTACTTAAAGTAAGTTAAACTATCTTAATACACCCATGCCCGAGGGGGGACTAGAACCCCGGACGGTGAACGACCGCCGGCCACGGCAGAGCCCGATTCTCGGACTCTATTGTGCCGCGGGCGCATACACTGAGTTAAAGTCTACAAAACATTGCCATCTGAGTAAAATAAAATCACCTTTATTTACAGTAGATGTTCAAAATGATGTCCCTCTATGGAAAGAGCGGCCTGATATCTCTTCCAACACATTTGCGAACACTCGACGTATTTCGGTTGCCAAAATCCGGGAAATGACTAGTCGAATCTTTTTTTCACGATACAATAAATTCTGGCAGGTATGTGAACAATATTCTGTATCCAGTTTTACAAGAACTTTCATCCAACGAAAAGCTGTAAGGTTATTTCATGCAGGTCACTGCAAGACCACACATTGCCAATGCTTCTATGGCAGCAATACGAAGTGTTTGTGATGATAGGATAGTTGACTGGCCTCCTCGTTCTCCAGATCTAAATCCCTGTGACTTTTAACTTTGGGGAATGTTAAAAGAGAAGGTGTATGCAAGCATATCTCCATACACTCGAAGACAGGATTCGACTAGTCATTTCCCACATTTCGGCAGCGGAAATTCGTCGAGTGTTCGTAAATGTGTTCAAGAGATGTCAGGCCGCTCTTTCCATAGAGTAACATCATTTTGAACATCTGCTGTAAATAAAGGTAATCTTAGGTTACTCAGATGGGAATGTTTCTTAGACTTTATCTCAGTGTATGCGCCCGCGACACAATAGAGTCCGAGAATCGGGCGCTGCCGTGGCCGGCGGATGCGGTGGCGGCGGCCGGGAGCCGTACCGCTCGGTCCGCGGATGCCTGGCAGGCGTCTTTTGTGAGGCACCCTGTATTATCAGATTGTAAAAAAATAATAAATAAATAAAAAAAATAAAAAAAAAATAAAAAATTCCATGTTCCACATCCACAAGGATCTCCTCAACACGTATCTATGGAATGAACAACTAATCTAAATAGAGAGAGAGAGGAGAGGAGAGGAGGAGATAGACAGAGAAGGAAAGGGAAGGTGCATGGAGAGAGAGAGAAAAGGAAAGGAGAGATAGAATAAATTAAGACTGGAATTAATAAAAACCTGGGTGACGTCGAATTTTCAGCTAATATTCTTTGTATTATAGATCATTTGTTACCAATTAAAGTTACATACTAAGGAATGAGTTTCACACAGAAGAGGACACTGAATCCAACAAATAAATTCGAGGTCAGTATTGATTTATAGTAACACACTTCAAAATAACATTGACTACGACCTGAGTACTGCAAAGTACTAATGAAGTCATTCGCATCACGTAAAGCAAGCGTGGATCATTTGCAGAGCCGCGACTTCCAACCTACCCTTCTCCAGGACAGCCTGATGCCCTGGCCGCTCTGTGGCGCTCATAGCGTTTTTCGCTTTGCACTTCAAACGTCGGATTCCAAAGCGGTGCGACGAAAACCCGTCCGCATTATTGACAGTCAATTAGTACGCCGTAATGGGATGACGGCGGCTGCGGCTGACATCGACTGCTAGCGCCCCCCACCGTCACCGCGTGCAGCGCTGCTCCACATAATAACGCTGTTGTGACCCTTTCCATTCCTGGCGGATAATGTTTCAGACTGGACAGCATTCTTTGGAGTTTATTGAAAGCATCTATTTGAGGAGCTTACTTGTGAAGCAATATACCTGCAGATCTGGAACCGCGGCGGAGCGGCAGAGCGCACTGAGGCGCTATGATCAGATGCCTGAGGACGTTCCCCGTTGGGGGTTCGAATACCCCTCGAGCATGGCTGTTTGTGTCGTCTTTAGTACAAGGTAGTCCATAAGTAGTTTGTAAGTTTAGGGACTGATGACCACGCAGTTAAGTCACTTAAGCTTCACATTTGATTTGAGCAAATACTAAGGCGATGGATGTCATGTGATAACTCATAATATCGTCCCGAACCCTTTTTTGCCGGCGAAG
This sequence comes from Locusta migratoria, assembly GCA_026315105.1. Classification (NCBI taxonomy): domain Eukaryota; kingdom Metazoa; phylum Arthropoda; class Insecta; order Orthoptera; family Acrididae; genus Locusta; species Locusta migratoria. Next base: position 459,338,099 of record CM048755.1, read on the forward strand.
TTCAGAAACTCGGCTGGCATCGACTTAACAAGTCGACGGATCCCCTGCGGAAATACTGAGCCACGCGGTCTCTACAGTCATCCACAATTACGTAAGGTTTGCCGATGAAGGATTTGTGCGAGAACTGACCTGAATGTTTGGTAGGATTGAAGTCGGGCGATCGGGGTGGAAAATAATTTGCTTGAACTGTCCAGGATGTTCTTCAAACCATTCGCGAACAATAGGGGCCCGGTGAAATGGCTTAGTGCCATTCGAAATAAATTCATTACGGTTTACGAACATTATTTCTATGAATGAGTGAAATACCCATTTTGAGCCAATGATCCGTTCAGGACCCTGTTCATTCCCCGTATAAAGAAACCACATCACTCTGGACGCAACACCAGGTCACTCAGTGTCTTTTTGCTAGTTGTTGCTTCGTGGAGTCTGCGCCACTCTCAAATCCTACCTTCAACTCACACCAGCTGAAATCTGGAATAATCTGACTAAGCCACGGTTCTCCAAGCGCCAAGGACGCACTGAAGAGGCACTGCAGACGATGTTGTGCTATTGTCAAAGGCATTCCAGTCGGTCGTTTGCTTCCATCGTCCACTATCGGCGAAATGTGCCGCGCAGTCCTAACGTATACATCCGTCGTTCGTTCCAAATTGATTTCTGCGATTATTTCTGAAAGTGATGTTATTGTTTTACCAATGGAAACACTTCACAAAAGCTGTGGCTCTTATTGATATAGTGCAATCAATCGACCACTGCGCAATTCGTAGTGAGAGGTAATTCGTAAAATATGGAAGACTCTTGACACTGTAGATCTCAAAATAATGAATCCCCTAAAGATATCCGAAATGGACAAGGGAACAAGGAAGGAGCGTCCTCGCAGACTGTGTTTCTGATTCATTTTTTATCTTTTCTAAACAGTCGGGCGTCCCCCAGTAACAAAGACGACTAATCCTTCCCACACCGAAGCACCAACTGCGTCGAAGAAAGCTGAGCCCGTTCCAATAAGCCGGCAGCAGTGTTCAAATGTTCAAATGCTTGTAGAACTTACGGGACTTAACTACGGGGTCATCAGTCCCTAAGCTTACAAACTACTTATGAACTAGTTAAGACTAAGGACGGCACAAATATCCATGCCCGAGGGGGATTCGAACCCCCGACCGTAGTGCCCGTGCAGACCGTGACTGGAGCGCCTCAGTCCACTCGGCCACCACGGCCGGCCGGCAGCAGTGGCCGAGCGGTCTGCGGTGCGCCAGTCACAGTCTGCACGGCCGCTACGATCGGGGGTTCGAATACCCCCCTCGCGCATGGATGTTTGGGCCGTCTTTAGTATAAGGTAGTTCGTAAGTAGTTTGTAAGTTTAGGGACTGATGACCCCGCAGTTAAGTCCCTTAAGCTTAACAAACATTTGAACATTTGTTTCGATAAACAGGCTTTAGTCAAAGCCAGCTTTAGTGACAACTTCGATAGATATTGAAGGCCTTTCTGCGGATAAGGAATTATTACTTTCTAACCTGTGCAAGGAATCAAATTGTGATGTCCTCCTACTCCAGGAAACGCACCGTATAACATAAAGCAGAAGTCTACCTAAGCACGTCTACCGACAGATACAAATTTCCAGCAGCGTAAGGCTGGGAATTTGCATCTGACGGCAGGCGTCCTTAGGTAAACCTTGCAGGTGGGGTGATCACTGTGTCCCCAGTGGTGTAGTGGTCAGCGCATCTGCCTAGAAAGCAGGAGACCAGGATTCGAATCCCGGCTGGGTACACATTTTGAGCTATGCCCGTACGCAGTTGATGTCATATAGTCTCAACTGCATGATGAGAAGTGACATTTGTTCTTTCGGACATGTATATGTAGAGCAGAAGATCTCGAGTTCAAGGAATGAAGCTAGTGATAGATAGACCTCATGAACAATATAGAACTGCAATCTTCGCTAAAACTGACATGAATGCAACTTCCGTAGCTTTAACTGGTGAAAATGACATCGAGATTCTCACTGTCGACGTCAATTCATGCACGGCAAATTCTTTCTGTCTTTGAAGATCCCACATATTTCCAGTCTCAAATGTTCAAAGGTTTGTAAATCTATCGGACTCAACTGCTGGGTTATTAGTCCGTAGTTTATAAACTGCTTAAACTGAGGTAAATTAACCTAACTACAACACTAACACCCATGCCCGAGGGGGACTCGAACCCTCGAGGACGATCGGCCGTGCGCACCGCAGCACGGCGCCCCAGTACATACGGCTAATCCGCCGCGGCTGCAGTCTCAGACCTTAATATTAGTAACTGTCATAACAAGAACTGGGAATACTCTCAAACAGATGCAAAGGGAGAGAGACCAAAACAAGGAAACTAAAAGTAATACAGGATGCGAAACAGCCTGCATCCTTCAACAATGGGAATTGGCATAGAGGATACAACCCAGACATCTTTGTTAGTGAAAAAAATAGTGGCCAGACATCAAAAATTGTCGTTAACACGATACCAAGGACGCAAAATAGACCAATAACCTGTGTAATTAGTGCGACTTTCAGACCCGAAGTTGTTCCATTAAAAAGACTCTTTAATTTTAAAAAATCAAATTGACAGTATTTTACAAAACAGTTGGGCCGAGGAATAATGCACGTACCATCTCTTATGACAACTTCGTTCTGATGGTGAAAAAAATATCGAGAATTACATAACAAATGGCTGTAGGACTAAATACATTGCGGGTCTGGAAGAAGGAGCTAAGCTACTCCTACAGCAGTACCAATCGATGTATGACAACGATCCTTTCTCAGAAAACACTATTATAGCAGGCGAAGAGGTCCAACAAGCAGTGTCAACAGCGCGAACGGACAGATAGTCCAAATTGGTGACGAATCTCGACATGGAGCAACACACCCTGCGAGCTTGGCACTTATTAAAAAATGAATGAATAAATAAATAAATAAATAAAAATGCAACGACCGTACAAAATAAATGTTCAAATGTTTGATAAGCTTTGGGACTTAACTGCGGGGTCATCAGTCCCTAAGCGTACAAACTACTTATGGACTAATTTGTACTGAAGACAGCACAAACATCCATGCCCGAGGGAGGATTCGAGCTGTCAAACATTCAAATGTTTGTGAATCTATCGGACTCAACTGCGTGGTTATTAGTCCGAAGCTTACAAACTACTTAAACTAGGTTTAAGGACAAGACAAACACCCAGCCCGAGGGGGGAATCGAACCCCCGACGGAGAACGGCCGCGCGCACCACAGTATGTCCCTCCAGTGCGCACTGATAATCCGCCGCGGCTACTCGCTGTCGACTTGTTTGACATTCCAGTGGAATTTCGTACACGCGTCAATCTAATAAACAAATTAGTAACATTGCTTTGGTAACAACCCAAAGCACACAACATTAGGTTAATCTTACAGAAACTTAACCTTTCCCTTACTTCAACATTTGTTCAAAAGGTTGACCATGGACTGAAAGGTTCATTTGCAATCGCCGTTCGAAAGAACGATGAATAGACGTGATTACTGTGGATGATATGTTAGAGCATGCACCGGCGATTCGACGACGTATATCGTCTGGCATAGTTGGCTCTTCGTCATAGACTGCATTTTTGAGTGTTCCCAAAGAAAGAAATTAATGGGGGGACAGAACGGGGGACCTCGCAAGCTATTTTACAGAAGAATTTTGTCCTATCGAGCGTCCAGAAAACTTTGCCGTGTTGCAGCCACATACACTTTCGAATGTACAGTGGTACCTCGACTAGAAAAACTAGCAGAATGTTCGTATGGAAATGTGCGTACGCCTGGGATGAAGTACAGTTCCTCATTACAATTGCCTATGATGCGCTTAGCTGTGGAGCGCAACGCTGCTCGCCGTCGAAGGTTCCAGTCCTTTAATTTGAATATACGTTTACGCTCCACGGCCGTCGATGTTGCAACTGACGGAGCCAATGTGGGTTTTCGGCTGTCCATTAGTGAATTTTATACAAATTTATACTGCCGTGGTTGGTAAACGTTTCTTCGACTACTAAAGGGCAAACCGACAATATTGTGTACGACATTCGAAATCATGGTTGCCGAGTGCCTAATGTAGAGAAAGATGATAGGGGTTCATTATTTTCGATGAAAGATGCGAACGAAACTCGAGTGGCTGATTCCGCATTCCTTGGCAGTATGTCTCGTACCACTAAGCGGAAACATTAGCTTCGTAGCCAGGACAGCTCCATCTCGTTCTCTGTCGGTTGCAGTGTTCTTTCTTGTTCTCGTTTTGACGTTCAAGCAGCCTGTCAGCACTAACGTCTTCATCATTCGTACAATTGCCTCGTCGAACGTCGGCGATCCGGATAGATAGTCCTATACGCTGCAGTGTTTGCACGGCACTTTTAAATTCACGATATATAAGTAGTAAATCCAACTAAGGTATCTTGAATGACAGCAACCAGTCGCCTTTTATGCAAAACGATTTTATTACATTTCTTCCATTACCGGTTTCGATATGCCTAGTATAGCATCAACAGATGGTGAACGGTTTTTATATTACAGTTGGTGTGTCGTGGAATTAGTGCATCTGTTATAATTACAAAAACCAAAACAAATGAACTATGTGGCGAGCATAACTGACATAATAATATTGACTTAGGCCTAAATGCTGCTACTTACAATTTGTGTTATCCATAAATCTATTGTCACAAATGGTAGCATGCACACATTAATTGTGGTGCTATGCACTTCACACGTATTACACAGCATAAAAGGTAGCATGCACATATTTAGTGTGCTGCTAAACACTTTATACATGTTGCACTATACAGTTTCCACGCGCTATACAAATGTGAACAAACCAAATATCTTGAACTATGTGGCGAGCATAACTGACATAATAATATTGACTTAGGCCTAAATGCTATACTTACAATTTGTGTTATCCATAAATCTATTGTCACAAATGGTAGCATGCACACATTAATTGTGCTGCTATGCACTTCACACGTATTACACAGCATAAAAGGTAGCATGCACATATTTAGTGTGCTGCTAAACACTTTTATACATGTTGTACTATACAGTTTCCACGCGCTATACAAATGTGAACAAACCAAATATCTTCGCCAAAGAAGTTGCACAGGTATAGCACCCTTTAATTGACATTTTAATTATTTGGTAATTACATATTTGATTGAGAATATATCATGACCTTAAGTTATACAATATCTAATATGTTAATGTTAATGATTTGTGGTACAATAGTTTTAAATTATTACAATTCTTATTTTTATTTTTGTTAACATAATGAAACAGGGCGAAAATTGTCAATAATTTAATAGTAGTTTAAAGATGAATTAACATAGGTATTGAACTTTTAGGAATATAGTACGGGACAGGGCAAAAGAAGAGGAGTTAGTGTCTGTAGGGTGAGACAGAGAGGGGAAAAATCAGAAAGAGAGAGAGGCACAGAGAGAGTGTGAGAGTTCGGCACAGTACGTGTCTGTAGCATTTATTGGTTTTGCCTCTGACGTCAAAGGAAGGAAGTAAGGAAGGAAGCTTGGAGTTTAACGTCCCGTCGACAGCGTGATCATTAGAGACGGGACGTGTGACGTCAAAGGTAGGTTCATGTGTGCGCCTGTTACAAATCACCTTTATGTAAATTTATAAACTAGTGTAGGTTGCCAACAATTATGGCTGGGATATTGATTCAGAAGTAATTGATAAGTACTTAGTTAACATGATAAGGACCCAAAGCGAGTCAATAACGTATTTGCCAAAATATAAGTCAAAACTCTTTTACAAAATAATGAAAGATATCGTTTCATATGAGCGGTAAAAATTGTAATAATAACAGAAAACGCAAGTCATAAGAATAATCACGTCGAAAATCCTGAATAATCCAGTATCGAGCAAACTTAAGAGCTCCTACAGAGTCGAAAAGGAATTGAAAAAGCCGGCCGCGGTGGCCGAGGGGACTGAGGCGCTCCAGTCACGGTCTGCACGGCCACGACGGTCGGGGGTTCGAATCCCCCCCTCGTGCATGGATATTTGTGCCGTCCTAGTTCCTAAGTAGTTTGTAATTTTAGGGACTGATAACCCCGTAGTTAAGTCCCATAAGCTGTACAAACATCTGATTTGATTTGATTTTTTGAAATGAAAAAAATGAGCAAAGCGATTACGTGGCTGTCCCATCTGGCACGCAGAGGCCATCCATGGTCCAAACGTGTCATTTACATATACTGTAAACGTTACACTGCTATGTGTAGCATTATATTAAATACGATAGCAAATGAATTACCTAGTAACACAAACTTACTCTCAACGTTTTGAAGAAAAGTCTATAGCGTGGCCCAAAAACACGCATACTGAAATTTTTATTTGGTATAGCCGATCTGCTGGTAATTCAAGGTCGTCTTCATAATATTTGTGTATCTGTTATAGGTAATTACTCAATAAAATAGCAACGAACAAAAACAAGTGTACTAATGTTTATAAATCTAAGGGACTTAACTGCGTTAGTCATCAGTCCCTGCGCTTACAAACTACTTACACTAACTTATGCTAATGCCGCGGTGGAGTAGCCGAGCGGTCTAAAGCGTCTCGCTGCGGAGCGCGCGGTTGCTCGCCATGGAGGTTCGAGTCCTCCCTGGGGCATGGGTGTGTGTGTTGTCCTTAGGTTAGTTTACCTAGGTTTAAGTAGTTTGTAAGCTACGGACTAATGACCACGCAGTTTGGTCCGATAGATTTACAAACATTTGATTTGAACTTATGCTAAGGACAACACTAACACTCATGCCCGTGGGAGGACTCGAACCCTCCACGGCGACCGCCGCGCGGTCCGCAGCAGGGCCCTGAGTGCACACGGCTCTTCTACCGCGGCAGTAACTAACAATGAAGTTATTGATTTGGTATTAATTTTTAGATATCTAGGCTGTATCAGAAGTTATTATTATGATAATGACACAGACGTAAATCTGTACACACTTCGCGCCGTATGTGGAACAGTAAACAGGACATTTAAGTACAAAACGTGAAAAATAATTGGAACAACACTATGGAGATTCCATTACAGTGTTTTGGATTTTAACGTCGGATTAATAAAAATAAAAAAAGGTCAGCATAACAGATCAGCAGTGATGAGACTCTCGAGTAGATTTCAGTGCGGCACATTATAAGATTTAATTACGAGGAAGACGTTATGAATGTGTTGAATGTACATATTGTTAATGAGATCATAACTAAACGTACAGATGGGTGGTAAGAGAGCAAGGCTATTCAGTGAATTCCTGAGCAATAAACCGACGAAAAGGGAGACTTAGGCGGACCAAGTAAACGATGGCAATAAAATTTGTCAAGACGTGACAAACAGCAGTACAATCTCTGTAAGATGACGAAAACGACGACGATGTTGGCAATGCAAATTATTTATTATGAAAGGAATGGCAGAAGGATTAGGAAGGAAAGCATTAACATTAGCAGCATTAGGGTATTGAAATTATACAATGGCGACAAGTGAAAATGGTATCCGCTCTAGCAATCGAGCCCGTGTCTGCCGATTCGAGTCAGCAGTCGCCTTAACCACTTGGCTACCCTCGCTCGCCTCCGGTCCGTCTGAAACTTCCACAAGTCGCACGCTACGGCTGTAGCGCTCCCATCGTCCTCTTACTCTCGCCATTACGGATTCCCGTGCGAGATCGAACGTATGACCACATCTGCGTTCAAGTAAATGAACAAAACGACGTCTTCGCGTATAAGCGCTTATTAACTTCACCAGATTTCCTTGCATAAAGAAACCTTTTTTGCGTTCACGACTGTATTTATGATATCCAAATGAGTATTTTGCAGCAATGAGTCGCTATTTGTAAGAAATTGCTTTATTTTGCTAATCTAGATTTCGGCAAGTGGCTTGCCATTATCAATGCATACCTTTTTTTTTATATTAGTATGTTACGTATGTGCATTGTATAATTCCCACAGATGGTCTGTAATACATTGTTTTCCACTTTTAGATGCAATACGAGTGTATAGTATTGCATCTAACCGTGTAAAACAATGTATTACAGACCACCTATGAGGATAATACAATCACATGTATAACATAAAAATATACAGGGTGTTTCACTAAGTGTGTTTACCTCTGTAACTTATAAAATAATAGGTGACGGGAAATTTTTACACTTTCTGCGAAGCTATGAACATAGTTTATTGTATCATTTTCCAAAGAGTTACAGAACAAAGATATAATTTTTTAAATGGAACAATAGTTTTTTCTATCGTGTATTGGATTCGTTGAAACCAGCTGCGTCCAAATCAATTTAAACTACATTCCTATCACTGTTAGTTTGGAAGTTACAACCCTTCAAATTTTAGGGGGCGGAGGCTACGACAGCGTAGCTAACTGGCTGGTGGTCATGAGACAGTGGGCCGTGCCCCAGGGGATAGCCACTCGGCCAGTAAGCTACGCTATCGCAGCGTCCGCCCCCGGAACTTTGAAGGGTTGTAGCTCCCAAACTACCAGTGATAGGAATGTAGTTTAAATTGATTTGGACGCAGCTGGTTTAAACGAATCCAATACACGAAAGAAAACACTATTTTTCCATTTAAAAAATTATATCTTTGTGGTGTAACTCTTTGGAAAATGATACAATAAACTATGTTCATAGCTCCGCATAAAGTGTAACATTTCTTGTGTTGACCTACCGCATTAAAATTTCCCGTCACCTATTATTTTATAAGTTACAGAGGCAAATACACTTAGTGAAACACCCTGTATATACTAACGTAAAAATGTGTGCATTGATAATAGCAACTCACTTGCCGAAATCTAGATCTGCAAAATAAAGCAATTTCTTACAAATAACGACTTATTGCTTCAAAACACCCATTTGTACTTAACTTATTACAGCACTGCTCAGAATACTCAAGAGTCGCCATCAAGGGTGGTATATGTGACATTCATTGTAACCACATGTACCCTTGGAACGTTGATTCCTACACATTTTGAGGTCGAAACTGACTGTTTGCCTTACGATGATCAACAGGATGATGATCGTCACCTGACATCTCTAAGGTTGGGCTGCGATCTCATTGAGTGTGATCGCTTGGGTATACAATGACACCAATTTTTGGTGAAGTATATAGGTTGTTGCTACTAGCGACCCTTAAAAATCATTCGACGGAACTGGAACTTGATATAAAGCAGTGAATGGTGTTTTGCGTTTTTATCCCTTCTGTTTCGTTGCCCCATGTGGCACATTCATGGAGTGACGTGTCCGATAGAACAGGTGCCGCAAATCTTAATTGTATGCTTGCATGTCGAATCCATGGAGTAAATAGTCGAAGCAGGACTACATATGAAAGTTCGGATGTTAAGCCTGTTTGCCTGCGGTGGTGCAGGGACTCAGCGCAAGTGCCAAGTAAGCAGGTGATCACGAGTCTCAATCCCAGCTACGGCACAAATTTTCATATGTCCATGTTGCATGATCACAACACCTACGAGCAGCGGAGACTCATAAACCCCATTTGCAATATTTATTGAGAACAGCTGCAGCTACACAAAGCGATGTCTGTTCTTTCGGACATGTACGAAAGAACAGACGCCGCAAATTTTAATTGAAATTTTTTATTGCAAATACTGTATCGTTTTTATCGCTGTTACTGTAGATTGATTTACTTACCACTTGAGTGTTAGATTTATACGGAGAGTCAGCGTTCGACACAATTTATAAGAGGTAAGTAACTAGTCTTCTTTGACAATTGATCGACCGTTCTATAAATCATGCACTGCTCTCACATATAATTTACTGTAAGTAAAATTAAGTTTCACACAAATCTCGTAAAGTTATAACAAATATCAAATGCATTCAGTAGTAGAATCTAATTTTTATGACTGTACTACACTAATGCTCACCAGAGTTGCTAAACATTAAATCGTGTTTCCTTTAGTATGGCAGATGAACTGAATTAATATCCTGTTTCTACTTATATTAAACTGAAGGCATAGATAAACCACAGCGATCCACTGAGGTCACGTTGAACAAAAAAAATTTCATCGTCAGACCTAGGACACTAGGATACATGAGAAGAAGCAGTTCCATAAATACAGACTTATTCACAAGGTGTCTTATATAGATGAAGCTACGTTCGAGGGAATCAGATATATTTGCAAATGATTGTTAAAGGAAGGAAAGGAAGAAGGATAGGAAATAAATGATTGACAGTGGCCGCATTTGGGCATTGAAATTAAGCAATGGCGACAAGTGAAAATGTGAGCCGGGCCAGGAATCGAACTCGGGTCTCCCGTTTCGGGCCAGCGGTCGCCTTAACCACTTGCCACCCGTGGTCGCCTCCCGTCCGTCTCAAATTCTCCCAAGTCGCACGCTATGGTTGTAGCGCCCCTATTGTCCATGCCCTCTTACACTCGCCATTACGGATCGTGCGAGGTCGGACGTATTACCGCATCTGCGTGAAGTAGGTGAAGCAAACGCCGTCGTCGCGTATAAATACTTATTGTATTGGTGTGGTGTCTATTCTTTCGGACGTCCGGAAGAACAGACACCACACCAATACAGTAAATCAGATATATGTTGCTACAGTGCTTTCCGTTTCTCTGTTCGCATTCCGGATTGATATAAAGTACTGTACTTCATGAAACTTTTCGCTCATAACAGGTATCTACACCACACGTTCTGTGACTCTTCTTTGGACACAGCAGCCACGGTGGAGTGGCCGAGCACCCTAGGCGCCTTGCTGCGGAGCGCACGGTTGCTCGTCGGAGGAGGATCGCGTCCTCCCTCAGGTATGGATGTGTGTGTGTTTCCTTAGCGTAAGTTAGTTTAAGTAGTTTGTAAGCCTAGGGACTGATAACCGCAGGAGTTGAGTCCCTTAGAATTACAAACATTTGAACACTGGATGCTGTTGTTGTGGTATTCAGTCCGGAGACTGGTTTGATGCAGCTCTCCACAATACCTTATCCTGAGGAAGCCTCTTCATCTCCACATAAGAACGGCAACCTACATCTGTCTGAATCTGCTTACTGTATCTATCTCTTGGTCTTCCTCTGCGGTTTTTAGCCCACACACTTCCATCCAACGCTAAATTCACAATTCCTTGATGTCTAAGAATGTCTTACCAATCTATCCCTTCTTTTAGTCAAGGTATGCCAGAAATTACTTTTCCCCCCAATTCTGTTCAGTACCTCCTCATTAGTTACGCGATCCACCCACCTAATCTTCAGCATTCTTCTGTAGCACCATATTTCAAAAGCCTCAATCCTCTTCCTATCTGCACTGTTTATCGTTCATGTTTCACTTCCATAAAAGGCAACACTCCATACAAATGCTTTCAGAAAGGACTTCCTTAGTCTTAAATCAATATTGGAAGTTAACAAATTTCTCTTTTTCAAGAACGCTTTTCTACCCATTGCCATTCTGCATTTTATACCCTCTGTACTGCGACCATCATTTGTTATTTTACTGCCCAAGTAACAAAAGTCATCTACCTCCTTTAATACTTGGTTACCTAATCTAATTCCTTCAGCATCACCTGATTTTCTTAGACTGCACTCCATTACCCTAGTTTTGCTCTGGATATAGTAATATATAGTAATATATTTGTATTTATTTAATTTCCATTTTGCTACCATTGTGTCCATTATATTATGAAATTCTCCATTAGTAACTTTGGTCCTTACTTGGAACAACTACGTCAAACAAGAAATCGTATGCTGCTGAAAAAGGATTAAATACCTCCTTTTCAGGAAGTGTAGATCCGACCAAAATTTAACTCGCCAGAAAGTATTCGATATTTTCTAAACTGAGTATTTTTATAATTTTTAGAGACTTTAATCCAGAATGTATACCTGTAAATGACTATAAAGCATTTACCAGATAAAAAGGTGAAACACGCAGATGACATGAATTGATGGCATTGTAACTTCGTAACCTTCGACAGGGACAACCTGCATTCGGTGTATTTGCTCTCTAGAAACGGTAGCTCATTGCCACTTACCGACAGGGCAATGCTTGTCCACACATGGCACAACATGTCCCTTTGTAGTATCTGCGTGCATTTCCGCGGTCAGAAGCTCGCCAGTTCCGTTCCCAAAAGAACTTCTGCGGAAAGAGCTCGGACGTCATTTCCGTCTTAATGGCAATATCAAGAACATTAAAGACCAGTTTTACAGCTACTTCTGAGGGCTTGATTGCTCCAGAAGACGCTTTATGATATCCTTCCCAAACTAGTAGATGGCTGCATCCGGACCAGAGGGTGCAACATCAAACTGATGAATGGGCTTACCGTCCTAAGGCCTTTGTAACTTTAAACTGATTTTGTAACCAGTTCAAAAACATGTCATAGTAGAGTTTGTAAGACGTAAACATTCACGTCTGGAAACGACAAAATTGCAAAAATATTATGTCATGTTCGAATGGACATATAATTGTACTCAACGCTTTGACGCTTTGTCCCCATCTGCGGATGACATGTGAAAGGGGGATCGTGGTTTCTTTGAATGCCCGGATCACACAATGCCTCGCTACTGACTGCCAGCCAAATTCTGTTTTAGCGTGACACCGCGCATAGGCAAGACATGGCATGTTTTGAATATTGGAGCACCATTCTCGGTTGGCAGTTGCTGTTGTCAGATGTTAATAATGCACAATGGTGGAAAACTGTTGTATTATCTTATGCAGCACCGGAATCCAGGTGACGTTTAGTTTCACCCCATCCTCTTTCCTATTGACATTCTTGGGGTGCTTAACATGTGCGGGACAACTGACTGGTGATTTATTTTCACTTGGGCCTGACTTCTTTTGTGAAGTAAATTGAACCCTATCGGCCCAACATTACGATATATACCAACAAAAAAACTTGATATCACGATATCAGTATAATTTTGATGTCACGCCACAGTGGCGCGCGCAGACCTTTAGGATAGTTAATTCGAATGTTCGAATGTTTGTATAACTTATGGGACTTAACTACGGGGTCATCAGTCCCTAAAATTACAAACTACTTACGAACTAGCTAACACTAAGGACGGCACAAATATCCATGACCGAGGGGGGATTCGAACCCCCGACCGTAGTGGCCGTGCAGACCGTGACTGGAGCGCCTCAGTCCCCTCGGCCACCGCGGCCGGCAATAGATAGTGGCGTTATGGTAAGCAAACCCGCTTTTGTTTATGGGTTGGCGCTCAAACCATCGTCCTCCTTGAATACTAGCATATCAAGAAAATTCAATCTTCCGTCTGCTTAATTTTCCATAGTGAAATAAATATTCGGATTAATGTCGTTGAGGTGCTCAAGAAAACTCTTTAGTTGCTCTCTGCAATGCCTCCATAAAGTAAAATCTATCAACAACATAACGGACCCAAATACTCCGATTTTTGTTAGAAATTTGCAATTCATGTTCCTCGAATTTTTCATTAAAATTTGCTATAACTGGGCTTAAGGAGCTCCCCAAAGCCGAGCAATCCGTCTGTTCCTAAGAAGCTTCGTTGCATTTGAATTATGTGGTCGTGAAACCACAAGGTAACACATTCTATGATAGTGGCTGTCGTGATGAGTGGAAGTCATGAAGAATATGTAGTAGATGTGGAATGGTATGTTTATGACAGCAAAACTAATAAAAATATATCTAATCTCTTCAGTATATTCAATTTTGCAAAGATGTACATTAGAGATAGGAATGGTAAAAACAGTCACAACAACTAGCTACTGGAACATCTTTTAATAATTTACTACTGGAATATGACAATTAAAATCATAAATTGTCAACTCATCTCTTTGAAGACAAAATGACTAAAAATTCTGCAAGACCTGTCTAAAATGCGAGAAAAAATGAATACAATTTTGCGCATTACCAAACTGACCAACAATACAAATTTTATTGATTTGTATTGAAAATTTGGTTTTTAAAACTACTCTTCGTAACTTCAAATAGCTGTCCTGTAAAAACTAGAAATAATGACTTAAATTTTGTGTCCCATCGCTTCAGCTAGCTTACACAACACTATATTACACGCTACACTTCGGATCTCTTTAGCGACTGAAGACTGCAACTGGGGTCAGCTGAGCGAGAAAGTCGTCGAATAATAGGCACGGCATGGGATTCCTTAGCCGATAATTGGAACATAATAAACATTTCAGAGGCATTACTTTTCAGAATATTCCATTCTTTCTTCCAAACAAATTACCTAAGAACTTCATGTGACTCAATAGTATAAATGCCTCGGAATCTGTTCAACTGCACTTTCAAATCATTTCCTGTCTCCAACAAAATTAAATTTCCACTGATCAAGTCTCTCCCCGAAATACTTCAGTTTCTTTTTTCCGGCAAAAACGCAATATCGTCGGTAAACCACGAAGTTTTTTCCCCCTCCCGGAGCTTCATTTCAACTTCCTCTTCAGTTTCCATTACCTCTTGCTCATTTTCCAGTCTGAATGACGTCGGTGTTAAAATATAAATCTGTTTCACTTCTACTTCAAGTGGTGCTTCCTTTTTAAGCGCTTGAGTTATTTCAGCTGAAATTTGGTTCCTGTGCAATTGGTGAATGATCTTAATAATTTTAAAGAGTAAATTTCGGCTACCAGTGTTAAGAGTTGTCTCCAAACCTACAAATGCTATATACGTTTGTTTCACTTTCTTCATTCCACGTTTCAAGTCATATTGTGAGCAAACGATCGCAAATAGCCGCATTTGTGCGGAACACAAACTGTTACATCCCGAGCACGACTCCGACAGTATCACTAATTAAAAATGAGCAGGTTTTTCGCTTTTATAAAGTGACGCAGAGAAGTGACAGAAAACTTTGTGTTTCACATACATCTGTTTAAGCTTATCTACCTACCGTTATCCACATCTTCAGTACGAATTTAGCTTTCGATTGGAGAAAGTGATTGCATTTGACTTTATTGTCCCCAAACAAAAGACCTCTAATCAAGTTAATTAACGCCTTTTTTCCTAAGCGCTATTCATTACATTTTTATCCCGAAACCTCCTTTATCGGACAGAATTAACTGAAAACGGGATCACCGGATGAAATTCAATTTGCAGACCAAAAGGACGACGAAGGGCTTCAGCTAAAAAGGCCGGGAGACTAAGGGTAGAAAGTTGAGCTGCAATAAGCGACAACGTAAATATCATTTCCATGAAAATTTTCGCGTACAACTTATTCGCTGCAAATTTTTCATTATTTCAGAGCTGTGGAATCAATATGTGGCGTGCCTTGGGGAGTATGGTAGTACTCCGTTACTGGACATAGGCACAATCGAATATGCATTGCTCAGGTGGAGTAGTCGAGTGTTCTAAGGCGCCTTCCAGCGGAGCGCGCGGTTGCTCGCCGTCGGAGATTCGAGTCCTCCCTCTGTCATGGATGTTTGTGTTGTCCTTAGCATATCGTAGTGAAGTCCCTCCGATTTACAAACATTTGAATATGCTTTCCTGCTCGTGGAATCCACATGATTTAACAGGCATTTCTATTTTCTACGATACCGGAAAACTGTAATTATATTTTATTGGGTTATTCCATCGGTTTACAGTACCCTTATTATGACGGATATTAGATAAAGCTATACGTATGTACTTGTCTCTGTCTACGAATGTATCATTAATCGTTGAAAATCGTCTGTCACTATGTTATTTGAATTGCACCATCTAAAAAACAATTACCTTTTATTATATATCGTTGTTACTATACTCACATAAATTTGTGGAAAATTGCTAAGGGTTCTGTTTTCGACAAGAAAGCGGCATTTAAATACAAAGACTTCGCTTAGCTGGCGACTGAAATAAAAGAAAATCGATTCCCACAGTGCAAAAGATAACATTCTTGTCTTCGGAATCTCAGCAAATTCAAGGCTACATGAGTTTTGATCTACATCCCAATCTTCGCGAATGCTAGTTCATGTCCCTGGTAACTACGTCCCGCTGCTGGGCCGTTTGTTGCAATACAAGCTGAGAGCGTACCTTCAAAGAACATGCAAGTATTAAAAAAAAAAAGAAAGGAAAGAAACCTGTGGTAGAACTCAAAATATGTTTTTCATTGACTTGCAGAAATTAGGATAAAGTGACATAAATCTGTAACTCCCGTTCATAAAAGTTCCGAGAGTGGATTAATAAAAAATTCGTAACATTTAAAATGGGCCGGCCGCGGTGGCCGAGGTGACTGCGGCGCGCCAGTCACGGTTCGCACGGCCACTACGGTCGGGGGTTCGAATCCCCCTTCGGTCAAGGATATTTGTGCCGTCCTTAGTATTAGCTAGTTCATAAGTAGTTTGTAAGTTTAGGGACTGATGACCCCGTAGTTAAGTCCCATAAGCTTAACAAACATTTTTGAATTTAAAATGGTGGTTTTAATATAAAATGGATATTCTATCATAATCTCCCTCCACCTATCTATATAACACAGAACATGAATCCAACTGCGGAAAACTGTCATTAAAGTGCTTTGTTCTGCCTTTCGACGTACACGTCGCAGTGGCTTGAATGTCGTTTTATGTCTTCATTGGGTTGACCTTTGTTATGATCTTTCTGGACCATATCGTTTCGTGTAGCTTCGTTTTGTAGTACAAATAAGTTCTGTCGTCAGTGTAATTCATCGGCAGTCAGGATGCGCGGGAAAACCTTGCACTTCCATAAAATATGCCGCGTCACGTGGGATAAAATCCTCGAGGTTTCGATGGCAAGCATCGTCATCAGGAGTAAAATCACTGACTACCGGTGTTTTTATTTTATTATTTTTTATTCTTTATTGTAATTTTGAAGGCACCGGGCGGTGGGAGGCTGGCAGCCGCTTCACTGCCACTCTGCAGCCGATAGTACATACGTTTTATCAACAAGAATTAAAACATGGATGGAGAAAATTAATAACGCTGAATTTAAAACAATGCAAAGGAAATAAAACTGAAGAATTACAAGAATACATAAAGAACAGTAAAACACAAATGCTGAGTTGTAAAATGGCCACAGTGGTTAAAATAGACACATATACACTGTGAAAACTTTCGGAGAATAAAACACACTCAATGGTAAACAGGAGACGAAGACGAGAGCACATGGCAACTGGATTATTCGGCCTGGTCGGCGGCTGCTGGAGTATTAAAACACCACTTGAGAACGCAGCACAGACACTGGTACAACACTGAACGGCGCACTGTTAAAACACGTCGACACAGGTGCCCCGCTGTGGGAAAAGGGAAGCGTTGTGGGAAAAAGACGGGATGTGAGGAGGAGGAGGGGGGGGGGGGGGCAGGCGCAAGGACTCTCCGTAAGAAGGAGCTGGGAGAGGAGAGCCAAGGGTGGGAGGAGACAGGGAAGGGAGGGGGGAGACCTACAAATACGGGGATGGACTAAGTTTGAAAGGAGGGGTAGATGTCGGGATGGAAGGCGTCATCCGTGAGAGGGATTTGACGGAAGTTTACCTCGGAGAGGACATGGAGAGTGTGGAGATGAAGGGAGGGAGGGATAATAAGGCATCAGCGTGGCAGAGGCCCAGGATTCAGCGAGAGGTGGGAGACGACTGGGTTGAAGGGTTCTATTTTACGGGACAATATGTGGAGGCGGAGGTGTTCCAGGAACGTCACAATGTGAGAGAGAAAAAGGATCTGCGTAGAGTACGGGAGGCGGATACGGTAAGCGAGGAGGAGGGCGTGGTGTTCTAGGATCTGGAGGGATTCGTAGTTGGCAGGGGGAGCGGAGACCCAGGCGGGATGGAAGCAGCAGAGGATAGGACGCATGATGGATCGGTAAGTGAAGAGGATGGTGTAGGGGTTAAGGCCTACCGTCCTGCTGGACAGGAGTTTAAGGAGGTTGAAGCGGGAGAGGGCTTTGTCATGGACGGATTGGAGGTGCAGTTTCCAAGCGAGGGGGCGGTCGAGGGTAGGCATAGGTACTTGAGGGGTTTGGTTTGTGGGTTGGGATAGCCATGGAGTATGAGGTAGAGGTCGCGGTGACGGAAGGAAGGGGTGGTGTGACCTTTGATGATTGCCTCGGATTTTGTGAGGTTGACAGTGAGAAGCCACTGGTTGCAGCAGGAGGAGAATTCGGAGAGATGGTACTGAAGGAGGTGTTGGGAGTGGCTGAGGGAGGGGCCGACAGCAAGGAAGGCGGTGTCGAGATGGACAGGAGGCTGGGTTTTGGCATATCAGCCGAATATAGAAGGTAGAGGACAGGGCCGGTGTTGGCAGGCGTCCTGCTTATATAGCCGCAGCACTTCGTCTGGAAGTTTCTGGAGGGCCGGAGAGCGCCTGCACGGGAAAACAGCGCGCGCCGATGGGCCGCGGTACCGCGTGACGTCACGTGGACCGTACAGCCGGCGCCATATTAGAAATTGGCGCTTTCGCTTCCCTATTAGTACGAGACCTCTGTTTCCACTCTACGTCCAGGGTGCTATATCTCGCCTTAGGAGATAATAACTGGAAGACACTGTCTGCTACATGTATTATGTTTATTGACAAGACAAACTAATATTCTGGAAGCAAAACAAACTAACAAACTTCTGAAACTAAGACAAAAACAACAAACATCAACTTATAGTTATCTTCTTTACCAATTAGGTACTTGCCAGGGAGATAACGACAGCTTTGAGAGAACGGCCAGGGAGACGGAGCCGGACGACAAATTCCGTTGCGGGAAGTCCTGGAGACGTGGCGTCGCTGGCAGGGACTCTTCCCCAGGGCGTCGGTCGCGATTCCTCAGCTATGGTTCTCGTAGGCGGTCGGGGGAGAACTGCCGTCGTGGTGCACTGCGCCCCCCTAAATAGTTGGTGCGCAGTGATACGGGGCAGTCTCCAGCGGGTCTCAAGTGACTGTGCAGAGGAAATTGTTCCGGTTTAGTGCGCTGTCTGGCGGTGCTCATCGCGTCCTCTGGTGCTGTAGAACGCCTCACTGGTATGAATCTGCATTGCGGGTTGTCTGCTCGTCAGGCGAAACACTGGTACATGACATAGGGCCCGCTCTCACGCCCTGGTGAGTGTGTATCCTTGGTCTCTGTTGAAATTGTTGCCGTTTAATCTAATTTCAGCCGCCTCTTTTATAACAGAATCCCAGTAAAATGATGTTTGGGCCAGAATTTTCGTGTTTTCAAATAGTGTTTTATACCCATTTGTTAGGCAATTTTCTGCCATGGCTGACTTCTCAAGCTCTCTTTGTTTTATGTGGTGAGTGTGTTCAGCATAACGTTCAGAAACAGTTCTAATAGTTTGTCCAATGTAAAAACTTCTGCATTCACAGGGTACGCCATATACACCTACAACACGCAGACCTGTACTGTCCTTAATGGGGCGTAAGTAGAGTTCCGACGATGTTTAAAACCATGTCGGTATATTTCCTATAATACGACAACCTTGGTTTTAAACCGTTTAATACCAGGTAGTATTGGTATAATTGGTTAGATTGTTATATTCAATGTGCAAACCGAAACATTAGACATCCGAAATGTTACAATGGGTATTTTATTTCTTACATACATTTCATAGTCCACAGTACACAAATATAGCACATTTTTATTCGATATGCAACTCGAAATTGTCTCTAAAGCACACTTTACATATTACGAAACGTAATTACACTACAAGAAAACATTGTCAAATGTCTTCTTTATGTATGCCACTGTACATGACTGTAAAATATCAATCAAAACTTTGCATTACAAACAACAATAATTATAATAATTTTAAAAAATCTCTGTGGAACAAACAATTGGCCGGCTGTGGTGGCCGAGGGGACTGAGGCGCTCCAGTCACGGTCTGCACGGCCACTACGGTCGGAGGTTCGAATCCCCCCTCGGGCATGGATATTTGTGCCGTCCTAGTTCGTAAGTAGTTCATAAGTAGTTTGTAAGTTCAATGTTCAAATGTTTGTTAAGCTTAAGGGACTTAACTACGGGGTCATCAGTCCCTAAACTTACAAACTACTTATGAACTACCTACAACTAAGGACGGCACAAATATCCATGCCCGAGGGGGGATTCGAACCCCCGACCGTAGTGGCAGTGCAGACCGTGACTGAAGTGCCTCAGTCCCCTCAGTCACGGTCTGCACGGCCACTACGGTCGGGGGTTCTAATCCCCCCTCGGGCATGGATATTTGTGCCGTCCTAGTTCGTAAGTAGTTCATAAGTAGTTTGTAAGTTTAGGGACTGATGACCCCGTAGTTACGTCCCATAGACTATACAAACATTTGAACATTTGAACTCTCCTATCCTGTCTGATTGCGTATGATAGCTCAGCGTAACAGCAACTGAGGGGGTGTCGGCACGGTCTGGCTTTATATAAACCTGTCGGAGATGACCGCAGTTCTCTTCTAGTTGTTTCCGGATTCATTCCGTTCATTCCCGAATGGTAACGCCTGATGTGTATGCAGTTCATAGTCGTATGGTACTGCGGGTTGCCTGACAATCAGGATGAAACGAACCGCACTTCGGAGTCATACATGGTTTTAAACGGTTTAAAACGACACGTTTCTGAATTCAACCGTATTTTTAAATCTTTAGGCGTAACATGTCTATGATCTTGGAGGCGGGTTGGAATACTGGTCTCAGTCCATGTCTCTTCAGGAGGCGTCCAATCTTACTTGTCGTTGGTCCACAGAATGGGAAGAATGCTGCTGGCTTGGCCTCGTCCGTTGATTCACGAGTTTCCTTACGTTGGTGGCAACGGAAAGCTACATTTCACCTTTGCTGTAACCGTTTTCCTTGAAAGGACGTTTCAAATATTGGAATTCAGACTCTAAATGGTCGTCGTCAGAACTAACCTTTGCTCTGTGTACTAGCGTGTTCAGGACAGCTTTCTTGTGTACAGGATGATGGAAGCTGTTGCCGTTCAACTAGCGACCAGTGTGTGTATATTTCCTATACACTGAATGACCAAGCCGGTCTCCTGCCTTTCGCTCGACCAAAACATCCAAGAATGGGAGATTACCATCCTTCTCCATCTTGACAGTGAATTTAATGTTGGTATGGACGCCGTTCATGTGGTCTACGAATTGCTGTAGTGTTTCCTTGCCATGAAGCCAATCACGAAAGTGTCGTCAGCGTAGCGTAGGAAGTAGGATGGACGCTACTTCGCTGAGTTAAGTGCTTGTTCTTAAAAATGATCCACAAAGAAATTTGTCACAGCCGGAGACAGTGGACCTCCCAATGCTGTGCCATCCGTCATCTCATAAAACTTGTTGCGGTACTGAAAGTACGTTGTCGTTAAGCTATGGCGGAACAGCTGGACGGTCCGCCAGCAGGGCGCGGGGGCGAGCCCTGGACGTAGAGCGGAAACAGAGGTCTCGCGCTGATAGGGAAGCCAGAGCGCCAGGTTCAAATGTGGCGCCGGCGGTATGCTCCACGCGACGGTTTTTTTTTTTTTTTCATATCTCGTATCGTTTCATAGATATTTGCAAAAATATCCGAGATTTGACACCGTCACTTGATTTTACGTAAACCAGGCGTTCAGAGATGTCACGTGACATTCCTCGCATACGTCACCCTACTTGATGTATTTTATGATTTTCTAATTACAACTTACGCGTTGTAATTTCAAAGCAATGGCGCACAGAAGAATTAACAAAACCACGTCGTTCTTAATACGATAAATTATAATCTGGTGTCTAAAATGTCATATTAGAAATTAATAACTGTTATCAATATTGTGAGAATTAAGGAACAGTGGTGTGGTGTGCAGAGCGTTTGATTGTATTGATCATCGTCGGTAGTTCAAAACCCTCCGATACCATTTTTTTCGCCATGGTTCCGATTAGGGTTTCGGGCACCCATGTTAATTAAATAGAGCTATGTTCTGCAACGTTTAGAGCTGTGAATATGTAAGAGTGCTCCTCTAAAACGCGCGTTTGTTCTATTTTGTGAAAATGCCTTGAAATACGTAACAACGAAATTAAAAATGATCTTCTGAAGCATTTGCACATAATCTGGGGGGATACTGTAGTAATGAATATTCCAAACATGCTGATACTGGTAGTTTCATATATAAATGTGGTCCTAATTTTCTGTGGCAACTGCCTTTCCTTAATGAAACGGAAGGAATGTTTATACATCGCAACAAATTACCTTGCTTCTTTTTTTGTTTTGTTTTGCAAGCAATTATTCACTATTTATGGAATATGTTAAAGGTCACTGATTAAAATCAATGCGTCTACTAAAATGTTTTTCGTTGTTATGGTTTGTATGGACGCTTATAACGTAGATCTTTCCTATATTTCAGATATGACTCTGTCCATGTTACTTTGTCATGCGCTAAAATAAAGAGCAAATATTCTATTTCAAACCGTGATTACGTTTTCTTTTACAGCTAAAATAACAAACGGAATAAGTGTGGTAACACTGAATCCCACATAATTCTAGTACTTAATCTATATACCAAGCTACTACCATCATTATGTCATTTACAGCAGTCATTATAACAGTATGTCCCCAGTTTATGTACATGTGAAAAAGGAAGTCTGTGTTTGCATTTCGTTGGTATATACGTCATGGTATGTTCACAAAATAGAACAAATGCTCTTTTCTGAGAAAGCGCTGTTACCTCTGAACAACTTGGAATCTTGCAGAATATAGTTGTGTTCAATTAACAAGAGTGTGTAGAAACGTTTTGGGAATTAAGATGGAAAGAAAGCCAGTGTTTTTTTATATTTTCGTTTTATTTATTACAACTATTTGGTTCTTCAGGTAGATCGATGCTTTTCGGTCGTTTGTTCATGTTAGTTCTGGGTTTTTCGTTGCGAATTTTGTCCAGATATTTATACAGATGGCGTTGAGCCTTCTATCTTTTTCTCTATTTTCGTTGGTTCTTCGGCTTGATCGGTCCTTTATGGACGTTGGTTTCTGTTTTATATTGATCGTTTCGTCCTTGAGTCACTTTTCTCGTTACAGGGGGCGTCGAGCTCTCCGAGCGAGCACGCTGAGCTATCACGTCGGCAAACCTCTGAACGAGCGCGCTGAGCCACCGCGCCCGGCAAGTTTCGAACCACCGTCTAACAAGTTCCTGCATCACAAACTAATTCGCCGACCATTACGCTACGCCGAACAGTTGCGAGAGTAATCCGTCATTGTCATCGATGGCAGGTGCTATCTGATAACACTACATTTTTAGACGTTTGATTATAATTCATTGTCTTAAGAACGACGTGTTTTTGATAGTTTTCAATTGAAATGACAAAGCTTGAGTTATAATAAGAAAATCATCAAATACACAAACCAATATGGCGTATGCAAAACAGAGGTTTTGGCAAGGTTTCGTGCGAGGAATGTCACGTGACTGATTCCCGAATGCCAAACGTACGCTACGTTCCTTCCAGGCTATAGTATAGGCAAAGAAAATAAACTTAGAAGAAGTTACCAAAGCGAGACTGGTGATAATATTTTAACGGAAATAGATAATGAAAATGTAAGAGAGGTACTAAAATAATAGTTTAAAGAGGTAAAAGTTCAGAAAAGAGTATTTTTGTCAAAGCTAAACTCAAATATTAAATAATTTGGGCTGTTTGTTAAAACACGGTCGGAAAGAACATTCCGCGTTGGGTGCACAGATATTATCACAATAGCAGAGTCGCAATCGTATGGCCCATAATTGTTTATTATTTATATTTTTATCCGAAACGTTTGCAAAAAATCATCAAACTAAAGGTAAATCTAAAGTGGGCCGTAAAACACGCCAGTGCGTTTTTTTAACCTGTCCTGAGTGTTACCTGATAAAGAGAGTATTTAATACCTGCAACGTCAAATAATTATAGATGTGTTTGCGAAACAGTTACATGGTCGGAGTTGAATATCCAAATGTTTGTAAACCTAAGAAACCAAACTTCTAAAGTCATCGATTACTAGGCTTACAAATTACTTAAACTAACTTACGCTTAGGACAACATACACACTCTAGACCGAGGGAGGACTAGAACCTCTGGCGGGAGCGACCGCATAATCAGTGACATGATGCATTAGGCCACGCGGCCATTCACTCGCGACTGTTTAATATTCCACACGTTGTTCTGTTGAGCTTTGTGTCAGATGCCTATAAAATTTTTGTTGCTGTTTACAGCACAATCATTATTTCATTTCCGTTTGTGACCATCGTCATTAGCGCACGATTTGACGGGGATTGCGATGGCGAAGAGTAGCACTGACAGTTGACACCTTTTTCTGCTGGAAAGTAAGAAGTCAATCGGCTGGCTAATCAGTCCATTGATGACAATTTTGGATGGGTTGTTCATTAATGTATTGCGTCAGACAGCACTAAATCGAGGTGGGAAGCCAAATGGAGCTCTAGTCTAAAGTAGGTAATGGTAATTAAACCTGTGGAAAGCTTCAGCAGTCTATTGACACAATCACACATTTCATTTTTCAGACATCCGACTCTTAATTAGGTCCTCGTCATCGCAGAGGGTCTGCAGAATTCTCCTGTCTTTGTTCACACTTCTTTGGTAATTGAAGGCGATACTGGTCGGTGTAGTTTTATAGTCCGGACCGAAGAGTTTGTAATCGCTGTCTAACAGCATAATGGGTCTCTGATTACCTACAGTTTTCGTTCTAGAGATTTTTGACACTAAAACCATGATCCTTTCTCAAAAGTATTTCAGGATATCATTCTCTGGGTTTAGTAGGTCGTTGCAGACTATTGATAACTTGGATTCTATGAGTTAACGAAATCTTTGATAAAATTCTGTCGGACTGCCTTCTGTTCAAGAGGTCTTATTTTTCCAACTTCCAGAAATAGCATCTTAGACTTTTTTTCAGCTACTTACGAAATGAGTGCTTTCGTTTCGGCATGACTTATTCTACCTAGCCAGAAGTACGCAAGATTACTCCACATATTTCTCGAACAGCCCGTTTCTGCGCAATAAATACCCTTTTTACATCAGAGAAGTTACCACAAAAGATAACACTATACGTCATATGCGAATGAAAATAAGCAAAGTAGGCTACTATTTGTGTTTAACTACCACTTATTTCGGAAACGATTCTAATGGTTAACAATTCAGAATATAGTTTTTTTTTTTTTTTTTTTTTTTTTTTTTTTTTTTTTTTTTTTTTTTTTTTTTTTAAGCAAGATCCAGAACATGTGCTATTCATGGTAGGTTACTATATATTTGAACGCCCAGAAATTGGACCTATTTAGTCTTACTTATCATGTGCTCATTCTGTGTAATCGACATGTCTTTCTCTTAAATTGTGTGTTAAAAACTATAAAAACTGAGTCTTACCGTTATTTAGCATCAGTTTATTTTCTACAAGCCTTGAACTTATTTCTTTAATTGCATTATCTAATACTGTATCAATATTGCCAACAACATCCTTCAGTACCAAGCTAGTGCCATTAGCGAATAGCATTATCTTAGAACCAATTTTCTGTTATGCTAGAAGGCATATCATTTATGTAAATGAGAAACAACAGTGGACCCAGAACTGAACCCAGAGGCACCCCCACTAATCTGTGCCCCATTTTGAGTGCATTTCATAGCCATTTTCACCACTGCAATGACCTTTTGCTCTGTGTTATTAAAGTAAGAGGTGAACTAACTATCAGCTACTCCGCTTACTACATAATGTTCCAAATTCTGCAACAATATCTTGTGATCAATGCAATCAATTCTTTTTCTTAATGAACAAATGGGACTGGAGTTTTTAGTTTTTAATTAATCCATCAAGGGCCTCAGAGAGATAAGAGAACGTAGCATTTTCGGTTGTTAAACCACTCCTCCATCTGTTCGTAATAAGGCTTATTTGAAATTACGGAGACAGAATGCTGTAAGACTGCCTCTTCCTCAGCTTTCTTCCATTATTAGATTTTATATCAGATTATATTTTTCTGGAGTATCTATTTTTGTTAGCCCTCAAGATTCGTAGCTGAAGTGTCAATTCTTTTTGCCTTAATCATTTAAATTCTTTTGTAGTAATCGACAACTGTTGCATCTGACTTGTAAATATCTTTTAGACACTGGAAGCAGAATTCGTTGGTTGTTTATTTATCAAGGACATTTCTTCCTCGAAAT
The DNA here is from genome assembly GCA_026315105.1 of Locusta migratoria. NCBI lineage: Eukaryota > Metazoa > Arthropoda > Insecta > Orthoptera > Acrididae > Locusta > Locusta migratoria. The sequence goes on from CM048755.1 coordinate 459,364,059, forward strand.
GAAGAAGAAAAGTATAGGTATTTTACGTTTCATGTATTAAAACCATCAGTTAAACCCAGAATTTTATTCGTGAATTTCCTTTCAGATACCTCCATACTGTGTGCAAGGCTTCTTCACAAATATGGCAATGGCAGTGTGACACGTAGAGCTTCCAGGTATCTGATAACGGCAGCAATTAGGTCCCATTCATTTACAAACATCTGAATATTTGAAACGTTCGGTATTCAGACACGAAAATAAAGAACTGAAATGAAAACTCGAACAAGGAACTGCGTGAAGGCTATAAATAGTAAGATTCAAATGTTCAAATGTTTGTAGAACTTATGGGACTTAACTGCTGGGTCATCAGTCCCTAAACTTACAAACTACTTATGAACTAGTTTATACAAAAGACGGTACAAACATCCATGCCCGAGGGGGGATTCGAAACCCGACCGCAGCGGCCGTGCAGACCGTGACTGGTACGCCGCTGGTACGCCACTGCGGCCGGCAAATAGTAAGAATCCAAGGCAGAAGTCTGATCCGAAATAGCGTGGAATTGCAATAGTTCCTGAAAGCCGTGAGTTCAATTTATTTCCATTTCAGTCTCATCCGCCTTATCCTGTATTACAGTCCCATCTGTCTCGGCGTGGGATCGAAGATGCTCCCGACCTCTTTTTCCCGGACTGCAGATAATACTAGCTACTAGATAGTACCAGACGTCTCCCGCCAGGGGCCTTTCTTACATACGGTTTCAATAAGGATTTCTCCATGATACCATATCGAAACGAAATTAGCCACACCCGTATGGTACTAGGAACTGATGCACCCAGTACGCCCGGGGAATGAAATACGAAAGAGAAATAACTCAAAGCCACAGGTGCCACATAGACATGAGAAAGTAACTGAACAGAGACCCATACCGAATACTGAATCATTCTATTAACCAGCTTCCAGTGAGGCAGGTACATTTAACTTTCTACGAAAAAAAACTAATAACAGTGAGTGACTGTTTGACGCACAAACATTTAGACTTGGTTTGAATTCTGTCTGTGTATTTGAAATTTACGAAATATATAGCTAAAATCTATTGATTACTTTTTAATTTTGTGCTCTGGTTACGCTTCCACCAAACTTTCTACAAATTAAAATAGCAAGCTCTGTTTCCCTTTGAGATCCAGTCATGAATCTTAGGTGCCCTTGCCACAGCAGTGTATATAATGGGTATGGTCAACTGAGCTGTTAGTCGAGTCAGTTGAAGTCAAATACCTCTGACGAAACGACTCTTTGCGATTCAAACTTCCCAATTTTGATTTCGAGTGAAACGGAGAGTTTTAACTTTTTTTGAAATTAATAATAATGTACAGTGAAGGACTATTACATCCAAGAAAGTCTAGACTCAGTTTGAATTTTAGTGGTGAATTAATGGAGACGGAGAATGAGAGGTTATGATGTGAGCAAAACTCGCTGCTGCAATGTAAGAGCATACACGCTCTGTCAAACAATGTTAACAATTAGTGTAGATAATAAACTTTCCGCGATTCTGGGATCATTAGTAAACGAGAACTAAACTATACCCCGTCCCACACAGGCCTCGAGGGCACAACGGGTAGCCGCGGTGGAGTAGCCGAGCGGTCTAAAGCGTCTCGCTGCGGAGCGCGTGGTTGTTCGCCGTGGAGGTTCGAGTCATCCCTGGGGCATGAGTGTGTGTGTTTGTCCTTAGGTTAGATTACCTAGGTTTAAGTAGTTTGTAAGCTACGGACTGATGACCACGTAGTTGGGTCCAATAGATTTACAAACATTTCAACATTTGAACACAACGGGTACCTACCGGCTGCCGTGTCATCCGTCCTCCGAAGGCGTCACTGGAGGCGGTATGGAGGGGACGTGGTCAGCACCCCGCACTCCCGCCGTTATGTCGGTTTTCCAGACCGGAGTCACGACTTATCAACTAAGTAGCTCCTCAACTGACCTCACAAGGCGTGAGTGCATCTCGCATGCCAACAGCGCTCGGAAGACCCGGATGGTTACCCATCTAATTGGCTGTTTCCGAGTTTCTGCCAACACCTTGATGCTGACAAGACCTTAGGGTTTTGGAAATTCTGTTCTGGATGAGACTGTAAGTTGATCAGATTTCTCTCCATGTTGAAGGAATGTGCGCCCCACGAGTTTAGAAATTTAATAAGTGGTATTTGGCAGCAGTCTTCATGTAAGCAAATCCAAATTTCAGCTAAACATTATCAATGGAAGCATTTCATAAAAAGATGTTACTTATTTCTTTCTAGGCCCTGGATATGTTCATACATATGACACTGATTGCCAAGTACCAGTAGTCCAAGCATTAGGGAGAAGTGGGTGCAAATATTATTACCTGGAAAAAATGAGCATATAGGAAATTAAATTTTAAATAGAGTTTTTGTATCATGAAACTCGAGCCAAGATGGCGAAATTTGCCAAACATTTTGCAAGGTTGCAAAATGGTTTACCTTAATAAACTACATTCTTTATAACTCGTCGACATCTACGTTTAAAGACTTACTATTTTCCGTATATATGGCACGAGGCTGGAGCACCGAGTTGCGGTGCGCGCGGCTGTCCGCCGTCAGGAGTTCGAACCCCCCCTCGGGCATGGATGTTTGTGTCGTCTTTAGTATAAGGTAGTTCGTAAGTAGTTTGTATGTTTAGGGACTGATGACCCCGCAGTTAAGTCCCATAAGCTTTACAAACATTTGAACATTTTTTATGGCACAAGATAATCGAAAAAGTACTTGTACGAAAAATTTAAAAATATTTACTATTTTTCGGGATATATAGATTTCTTTTGTGAAAAAACGGCGTTTTCGAAAATTAGCTAGAGTTGCTCAGGGGATCGTTCTAGAGCTACAGTTTTCGGTCTGGTTTCTTTGTGAAGAGTTGTGATATCATGCTATTAAGTATTTATTTAGATTTAGTTAATTATAAGTGTCAAACAATGACTTTGAAAAACTTGCAATTTCTTTGGGTCTTTTTTTCAACTTAGTAATTCTATTTTTATGTTATGAAAAGAATTATTATAGAAATATATTGCCCTATTTTTTCACAGATTTTAAAATAATGTTGCTCTACGGTCCTCTGGAGCCGAAATAAATATTATTCTTAGAAACAAATCTAGTGGACGTGATTAACATTTTACAGCGATGTGCTTCGTGGAGTTCAATATTGTATACTTATACTATTCAGAAAAAAATTCTAGGAAGTATTGAATTGGTTTCTAGTATTACTTACCGAAGTGTAGCATGCAAGGGAGTACTGCCTTGAGCTAGAAAGGGCGAGCAGCCGTTGGGATAGTGGAATCGCGGGGGCAAGGGGCAGAGAGAGAACATTCTACACGGCCCGCACTTACAAAATCTTTGATATATTTTTGCAAACATTTTTGTTTCCTCTAGGAAAGAGCGCACATCTATTTTTTTTAATTACATAGTCGTAAAAGCAGCCTAGAGCGCACTGCAGTGACAGCACCTGAACAATCTCACAGCTTCTGCTGCCGCGGTGGAGTGGACAAGCGTTCTAAGGCGCCTTGCTGCGGAGCCCTCGGTTACTCGCTGTCGGAGGGTCGAGACCTCCCCGGGTATGGCTGTATGTTTGTCCTTTGGTTGGTTTAACTTTAAGTAGTTTGTTCAAATCAAATGTTTGTTAAGCTTATGGGACTTAACTACGGGGTCATCAGTCCCTAAACTTACAAACTACTTATCAACTACCTTATACTAAGGACGACACAAATATCCATGCCCGAGGGGGATTCGAACCCCCAAACGTAGTGGCCGTGCAGACCGTGACTGGAGCGCCTCAGTCCCCTCGGCCACCACGGCCGGCAGTAGTTTGTAAGTCTAGGGACTGATAACTATAGTAGTTACGTTCCATAGATTTACAAACATTTGAACATTATGAACAGCTTCTGCTCCGCACCATATTAGAGCAACATCCTTGGGCGCGGTGGATTAGCCGTGCGCACTGAGGCGCCGTGCAGCAGTGCGCGCGGCCGTTCGAGTCCCCCCTCGGGCATAGGTGCTTGTGTTGTCCTTAGGTTAGTTTACCTTAGTTTAAGTACTTTGTAAGCTACGGACAAATGACCAAGCAGTTGAGTCCGATAGATTTACAAACATTTGAACAACATCCTTAAGATGAATTGAAACAATTTTATAATATACAACACATTTGCATTCTATACTGTTATTGTTGTTATGGTCTTCAGTCCGGAGACTGGTTTGATGCAGCTCTCCACCCTACTCTATCCTGAGCAAGCCTTTTCATCTCCTTATAAGAACGGCAACCCACATCCACTTGAATCTGCTTACTATACGCATCTCTTGGTCTCCCTCTGCGATTTTTACCCCACACACTTCCCTCCAATGCTAAATTTACGATTCCCCGATGTCTAAGAATGTGTCCTACCAAGCGATCCCTTCTTTTAGTCAAGGTATGCCAAAAATTCCTTTTCTCACCAATTCTGTTCAGTACCTCTTCATTAGTTATGCGATCTACCCACCTAATCTTCAGCATTCTTCTGTAACACCACATTTCAAAAGCCTCTATTCTCTTCCTGTCCGCACTGCTTATCGTCCATGTTTCACTCCCGTACAAGGCAACACTCCACACAAATGCCTTCAGAAAAGACTTCCTTACCCTTAAGTTAATATTCGATGTTAGCAAATTTCTCTTTTTCAAAAATGCTTTTCTGCCCATTGCCATTCTGCATTTTATATCCTCTGTACTGCGACCATCGCATGTTATTTTACTACCCAAGTAACAAAACTCATCTACCACCTTCAATGTTTCGTCACCTAATCTAATTCCTTCAGCATCGCCTGATTTTCTAAGACCGCATTCCATTATTTTTGTTTTGCTCTTGTTAATGTTCATTTTATATGCACTCTTCAACACGCTGTCCATTCCATTCAACTGCTCTTCCAGGTCCTTTGCTGTCTCTGACAGAATTACAATGTCATCGGCAAAACGTAATGTTTTTATTTCTTCCCCCTGAACTTTAATCCCTATTCCAAATTTTTCCTTGCTTTCCTTCACCGCCTGCTCGATGTACAAATTGAATAGCATCGGAGAAAGGCTACAACCCTGTCTTACTCCCTTCCCAACTGATGCTTCCCTTTCATGCCCTTCGAGTCTAATAACTGCGGTCTGGCTTTTGTACAAGTTGTAAATAACTCTCCTTTCCCTGTATTTTACCCCTGCTGACTTCAGAATTTGAAAGAGTGTATTCCAGTCAACATTGTCAAACGCTTTCTCCAAATCTACAAAAGCTAAAAATGTAGGTTTGCCTTTCCTTAATCTATCTTCTAAGATAAGACGTAAAGTGAGTATTGCCTCCCGGGTTCCTACTTTCCTCCTGAATCCAAACTGATCTTCCCCGAGGTCAGCTTCTACCAGCTTTTCCATTCTCCTGTAGATAACTCGTGTTAAAATTTTGCAACCATGACTTATCAGATTGATGGTTCTGCAATTTTCACACCTGTCTGCGCCTGATTTCTTTGGAATGGGGATTATTACATTTTTCTTAAAGTCTGAGGGCATTTCGCCTGTCTCATACATCCTACACACCAGTTCAAATAATCTTGTCATGGCTGGCTCTCCCAGAGACTTTAGTAGCTCTGAGGGTATGTCATCTATTCCTGGGGCCTTGTTCCTACCTAGGTCTTTCAGGGCTCTGTCAAATTCATCTCTCAGTATACTATCTCCTATTTCATCTTGATCTACTTCCTCTTCCCTTCCTACGACATCGTTTCTAAGTTCATTTCCTTTGTAGAGCTGCTCTATGTACTCTTTCCACCTTTCAGCTTTCCCTTCTTTGCTGAGAACTGGTTTCCCATCTGAGTTCTTGATATTCGTAGAGTTGCTTTTCTTGTCCCCAAATGTCTCTTTTATTTCCCTGTAGGCGGTATCTACTTTTCCCCTTGCTATACATTCTTCTACAGATTTGCATTTGGCTTCTAGCCACTCCTGCTTAGCCAGTTTGCACTTCCTGTCAATCTCATTTTTTAGTCGTCTGTACTCCATTTTGCCTGTTTCATTTACTGCTTTTATTTTTACTATTTTTACTATTTTTACTGTTATTATATAAAAAAATAATCCCATGCGGACCATTGTCTGCAACAACACATGTTACTTCAACTCTTTCTCTACGAGCGAATTAGAGATCACGATTGAATTTTTGTTGTGAATAACTTACGGAATAGTGAAAAATGTATTATAAAGCGTATGTGAACTACAAGTGACAATCCTATTTCACACAACTTTCTAGCTATATTACTATATACTTTTGTGAACAAACGTCATTCCTTTATGAATAACCAAAATTTTTCACTTAATAAAATTGAATATTATATGAAAAATAACCAAAGTTGTGAATTGATGAAGTAAGTATTAAAGAAACCAGCAACAAACTCAACGAAAGTATAGATAATTAAGCAAATAATTTACATATATTCTTGAAACAATAAAAGATCGTTAAAATGGCAATAAACATAAAATAAACTGAAGTTAAATGAAATTTAAATATTTCTAAGGTTATTTTGCTCGTAAGTCCGTTTCTACCGTGTTAAGCTAAGTCACATGCGTTTTAACTTGGACTAGAAGCCGAGGTATGTGAGATTTGGCAAGTGCGGGCAGTTCTGAATGTCAGAGACAACACGCGCCGGCCTCTCCTCCCCCTTCCAATTACCCAGCGGCCACTCGCTGCTCACCTGCTCGCCTGCTCTAGATCAAGCACGCTTCACTTTACTAATCGGTTAGTTATACTAGAAAACAAGTCAACGTAGCTTACTATTTTTTATTAGTATAATTATTCAATATGAAGCACCATGAAGCACATCGCTGTAAAATGTTAATTACATCCACTAGAAATATTTATCCCGGCTCCAGAAGGTCGTAAAGCAACATTACTTCATTTAAAATCTGCCAAAAAGTATCAGTGATATATTTCTATAATAACATTCATAACATTAAAATATAAAGTCAGTTGAAAAAAACAGGCCCAAAGAAAGAGCAAATTCTTCAAAGTTATTCGTTGCTACTTATACTTAACAAAATATAAAAAATATTAAATAACTTGATATTAAAACTCTTCACGAAGAAAACAGACCGAAAACCGTTACTCTAGGACGATCCCTCGAGCAACTCTTGTCAATTGTCGAGAACGCCGTTTTACCAACAACAAAAAAATTCGATATATCTTAAAAATACATACTATTTTTAAATTCTTCGAACAGGTACGTTTTTCACTTATCTCGTGCCATACTTATGGCAAATAGTTTGTAAACGCGGATTTTGAGGAGTTATAAAGAATCTAGTTTTTAAAGGGTTTTAAGTGTTTTTTTTTTTCGATATATCTCTAAACGTAACAAAGTAATAGATACGTACAAAAAACGAATCTATAGATAATGTTAAGGCCTAATTTCACATTTTCCCACTGGAGATATAATTTTCTTATTTATTTAAGTAAAAACAGTTCTTTGCAACTTTTCAAAATTTTGTGGCAAATTTTGTCGTCCCGGCTCGAGTTTCATGAAACAGAAACGTTACTTATAATTTGATTTTCTATACGCTCATATTTTTTGTTTTCAGGTAATAGTTTTTGCAAATTCAATATTACGCGGTCACACAATGCTTGGACTACCAGTCTGAACTTCGTAAGTTAGCAATATATCTCTAGCAGGCCCGTAGATAATAGCAAATTCAGAGAAAAAGGTCTCTAAAATTTTACGCGGTTTTTTCGTGACCGCTGGTAGCTCTGCCTACACCAAAGATACTGCAGCATAGGATTATTTTAGTGCAGAAAAATTATATTAAAGCACAGAGTGAAGTTCGGTAGTAAATTAACGGTAATGTATCTCTTCCACTTTGTTTTACTCACTTAATCAAAATGCTGCATGTGGACTTTGAGGACGCATATAATTCCTTTCAGGTATGTAGGATATGTATGTTTTGCAATATTGTAATTATTGTATAAAAGGAATGAGAGATGTCATTCAGTTACTTATAAGCTCCCTCCTACACTACTGAGATATAGATAATTTATTTCTCTCTATTAAAATGTAACTTGCAATAGATTCAAAAATTTTGTTTGTAAATAACAGAGATCATATCGTAGATGTGACTGAAAGTCGTAGTAGAGATGTGCGACCATTATTAATTCATTATACAAAAGACTCTAAGAAGGCTGAAAGGTGGCGAACAAGTATTCGCAGGATGTTTTTAAATACATTTATTTTGCATAACGCGTTTCGGGCTCTCCCCATCTTTGGATGACCTGGTGAAAAATATATAAAAGGCATCTTACAATTTTTGCACATTTTGTGAAAGTGACGTTAAAAAGTAATAAACATATAATGCAATGAACACAATATACAAACCATGAAATAGATCTGTAGGCAATATGCCACAAATAAAGAAAAAGTAAAACGAGAAGCACCATCAAAACTGAAATAGGGTACAAACTAAAGATCTTCCTATGGATGGGGACTGAAACTAAATGCGGCGAACCACTCAAAATGTTCAAATGTTTGTAAATCTATCGGACCAAACTGCGTGGTCATCAGTCCGTAGCTTACAAACTACTTACACTAAGGTAAAGTAACCCAAGGACAAACACACACGCCCATGCCCCAGGGAGGACTCGAACCTCCACGACGAGCAACCGCGCGCTCCGCAGCGAGACGCTTTAGACCGCTTGGCTACTCCACCGCGGCGGTGAACCGCTGCGAACGTTGTACAGGTAAGTGATTGGCCCACTAGAAGGCGTCCCAATACGGTTGTACAAGAACATCGGAAGTGTCAAAAACTTTCATAGGACAATTTTATGATTACAAAGTAAAAATAAAGTTAATATATATTCTTAACCGGGGGATAACTGACATTAAAATATAAGTAACTATCTAAAATAACAATTTACATGCTAGCTTTACAGAGGTGACTTAAAACATAAAGAGAAGAGGCAATATAATCCAATATTTCTGACAAAGAAACGTACAAGTTTATAAGAACCTAAAAGTTACCTTTTCAAGAATTACACAGAGAATACTGACAACTTGTTACTTTGATACCATCTGTTTAAACGTCACTTGTGGTAGACTGCAGCGTTTTCCATGGAATGACATAGACCAATGTTTTATTGATGATCCAGTACTCGTATTATTGCAAGCAAAGTTTCGTTCGGTTTCGGCTATCGGAGCAAACGGCGGTCTTTCTGAGCCTCGAACCATGGACTGCTGTCCGAACGTCCACCGCACCACCATCCACTGCCCCCCTTCCTCCTCCTCCGCCATCATTCTGTAGTAACTGTAGCCCGCCGCCGCAACCCATGGCTAACGTCTCAGTAGGGGGGTTCGATCGACGGGCTGGGTGATAGGATTACCTCCAGTCGTCTGCAGTTTCCAGTCTGTTTGCTGGCCCATGTCTGTTTCTGTGTATCGTGTGGCGTCGGTCACCACCACATATAACATTCCAAGATGCCGAGTCATGCCCTATATATTTTGCGCCATATGAGTTAATTTCATGCACTTCGATTTCTATGATAAAAAATCTTTGGAATTCTCTCAAGACATTATACAGATGAACTGAAATATCACACATGATTTATAAAAACTTTCACTGTTAGATACGTGAAGCAGGTTGATATTTTACATACTTTCCTAGACCTTGGTTAACAAACTTCGGTATATTAAGGCAGTGCCTTCTACGTATTTATGATAAGCTGTCACATTAATATAAAAAGTAAGATAGTTTTGTAACTTATATTGGTATTAGTGAAGCACTGCATCACCATCATCATTTCTGTTTCAAAAATTTGTCTGTTGCCTGTTCTCACAAACAAAGTCATTATTTTCTTTTCCGTGGTCTTTCATTATTTCTTTACCCACCCTGTTTGTACTTCAGGATCTTCTGGAGAATTGTGCTCCGGTAGTCTCAGAAGATGTCGTTTCCAGCTTTCACGATATCATTGCGTCTTTTTATTTACGTAGAAAATATAAACCACTGCATAGTATGTATGATTCACAGTACCCGAATTTTTGTTTCTTCAATTTTCAAAACGGATTTCTGTCACTGTTAAATTTTATATCTTGTTTTGAGCTAGGTGTGTAATACGCAAAAAATATTTTAGGCTAAATTTAATGGTTATGTCTTGCAAAATACTTTATAATTGTGGTGTTTAATGAATGTGTAGTCTCGTATGGTGTTTCAAATGTTTTTAAGCTTATAGGACTTTACTGCGGGGTCATCAGTCCCTAAATTTAGGAACTACTTATGAATTAACTTATACTAAAGACAGCCGACCGCGGTGGCTGAGCGTTCCGCGGCGTACCAGTCACGGTCTACACGGCTGCTGTGGTCGGGGGTTCGAATCCCCCCTCGGGCATGTATGTTTGTGCCGTCTTTAGTATAAGCTAGTTCATAAGTAGTTTGTAAGTTTTGGGACTGAAGACCCCGTATTTAAGTCCCATAAGCTCTACAAAAATTTGAACATTTTACTAAAGACAGCACAAACATCCAAGCCCGAGGGAGTCAACTACCTTTCATCTTTTTTAGAGTCATTGGAACTTGCTACACGTAACAACGGCACCCCGAAACAAACAATTAAGAGCACTAGTTGGGCCTACAGCTAGTTACTAAAAAATTTGCTTGCTGTAGGAAAGGTGTTAGGTTCAATTCCTGGGATTGTGAAAGGTTTCTGTGTAGAGTAATTATTGTCCCTGACTGAAACAGTAAGCAAAAGGGCCAAAACATATCAATTATCTGTGTAAAGCCATAGAAACATATGGCATTTAATCTATGAACACCACATAATGCAATTGGCAATATTTAATAAATGCTATAATATGTTTAATTACAATGAAGTATTTTATAATGATGTTTTAACCCCACGTTACCTACTGACAGATGTTTATTACTGCATTATTCGTAAAACAAATGACTTGCGTGTTCGCCTTGTTCGATGAATATATTGAAGTGCCTCTCGATATTAGCACGGATACCTCTGAACTTTTCTACTCGTATTGAAAGTATTAGTTCTTTTAACACATCTGGAGCTCAGCGGTTCTAGGCGCCATGTCAGGTACTGCGAGGCAGCTCCCGTTGAAGTCTCGAATCCTCCGTCGGGCGTGTGTGTGTGTGTGTGTGTGTGTGTGTGTGTGTGTGTGTGTGTGTGTGTGTGTGTGTGTAGGGTCTGATGACCACAGTAAATTGCTTCCATAGATTTACAAAGATATCAACATTTTGGACACGTCTGTATTTTCTGGTTTGTTATCTATTAAAGGTACAAATAATACTTCATCCTAAATTACGCAGTACGATAACAGATTAACGTATACTAATTTGTACGTGGACATTACTTTCATTTGAGCTACACTTACCGTGCGTGGGATGCGTTCCAAATTACTTTCCGGCAACATCAGGTGATTTGCGGATTGGTCTGTACACGACAGGTTCTACCTTGAAAGCTCGTTCGGTTCTTAATAGCCTGTGCGTGCGACTAAAACCAGACAGAAACTATATGTCGTGTTGTCAATACAGCCTTCGGGCCTCCTATTGCATTGCGGTGCGTTTCCCTATGGGTCAGTATACCTGAGTAGTTTTTACTGGAACATAAAACGTTGTTGTCTGTCTGACTGTTAGACCTGGCTCGAATTACATGTTTTCGGCTCTAGGAAAATAGCTTCACGCCGAAATTGCAACGCCTGTAAAAAGTTGGTGCATTCAGGTCGTGGATCCAGTCTCGCAGAAAGCAAATCTTTTAGCTACTCCTTAACAGAGCTACACGTATCCAAGTTGATATCCAGTATTGAAATCTTAAGAAATCGGTCCAATAAGAAATGTCGACACCTACACTGAAATTTTTTACACAGGAAGAAGACAACGAAAGAAATGCACCCACCCACCCACAGTGGCTTCTACCTTCCCCGATTTCCTTTGTTATTATTTAACTGGTTTTGAAAAATTCTGCATCCTCATTTAATGAGGAATTTTAGCCTTTTAAGTGATCCCCTGTTTAGCGGCTTTGGCTCCTTGCAGCGCCAGGTTTCATTTCACGCAATATCATGATTCGTCTGGTGTTACACTTGCTTACGTTTGGACGTTCCGTTCACGCACTTTGTGTACCTAGAGTGGTTTTCCCGTGACTACGTTGTCCGCCAAACGCACTTTGCGCATGCGCGACCCCGGTGCAGTCTGTCATCACGCTCTGAAAAATGTTCAAATGTTTGTAATTATATCGGACCAAACTGCGTCGTCAACAGTCCGCAGCTTACAAACAACTTACACTAAGGTAAACTAACTAACCTAAGGACAAACACACACACACACACACACACACACACACACACACACACACACACTCACACGCCCATGCCCCAGGGAGGACTCGAACCTCCGACGGCGAGCAACCGCGCGCTCCGCAGCGAGGCGCCTCAGACCGCTAGGCTACTCCACCGCGGCATCACGCTCTCTTGCACCAGTGTACGTCCTGCCATGCCGCTGCCCGTGCCGCCTGGCTCTGTCTGGTGGTTAGTATGTTGGTTTATCGGTGATGGTTTACATCTAGTTCTTCCCCTACCGTGTTTTCAATGGCGTTGGCGCACCATATTGTAATTATCGCTCCTTCTAGGTTTTTTTTTTTTTACGTTTGGTCAATGAGGGCGGTTGTCGCCCTGATGTTTTATGAGAGTTCTGACAGGCGGGGCTGTATTTCTGAGCCCCTGGTTTAATGTTTTAATTGTAAGTACCATCCGTTTCAATGGATATGTGCCGGCCGCGGTGGCCGAGGTGACTGAGGCGCTACAGTCACGGTCAGCACGGCCACTACGGTCGGGGGTTCGAATCCCCCCTCGGGCATGGATATTTGTGCCGTCCTAGTTCGTAAGTAGTTCATAAGTAGTTTGTAAGTTTAGGGACTGATGACCCCGTAGTTAAGTCCCATAAGCTTAACAAACATTTTTTTTTTCAATGGATATGTGTTTCCCATCCTCATTCAGATAGGTTTTCCTTGGTTTGTCACTGGCTTAGAGTCTCGTGTTTCCTTTTTATTCGATTATTTGACCCGAAGATGCGACTTTAAGTCGCGAAACCGGTCGTCTTTTTGAAGAAAAGAAGCGGACCCCTTTATCAAAAGATACCTCGCAGATTTGCCGACGAATTTCCTTTGGTTGAACTCTCTTTGCATTTAGATAACGAATCACAGAGCTGACTTCACAGGCGGCGACATTTCCAGTTACGGCTGACATTATAAAGGACTACAAAGCACACATCGGCAGCAGTGGTCTGAAAATGGCGTACATTCTCCTTGAGTCAGAGTAACTGTCGCGCATTCTCCTGACTGCGATCGTAGCGCTGCTGTGTATAGAAATAAAAACGGAACTTTCTTTGTGGACGAACCTCGTAAACTGAATGGTCGCCTACGCAAAGCATCGTACCGAGTCTTACAGAAGGTAGCCTCTGAGTTAATCATGGGCATGAGATATCTTCTTTTCTCAAGTTTTCACCCAAATCCAACCAGCCATTTCATTATTACAGAGTAATAAACATACGGACATCGGCATTTACTTATTTTGGAAATGACTGTACTCAGAGAACGTGGAATGAAATTATGCATCCGTGATATTTGTAGCAGCAAAAGAGTCACAATTGGACTCAGTTTCGGTGCAGTCATCTTCTCCCTGTCTAAGGGGACTTCCATCGACTGGTTAATTAGTGTTTCCTGTTTTAGCCTGTCAATAGGTTTGAAATTCAAGTCGGATAACTCATGTAAGGATCAAAGATTATCCCCATAGCTGAATCTTCTTGTGGAAGCAAGTATGTAGAAAGACATGAATGAAGCAGCAAACTACAACATAAATTAATATGGAGGATAATGTTCTCAGTTGCCAGACCACTTGTTTTAATGAAATGTAAACGGAACAAAGAGGAAGATGAGTACCGCTAGCAGAGGGAGCACAGCAAACAACAAAATATCGATACTTCGGTAAATACGAGGCGCGTCCAGAAAGTAAGTTCCGTTTCAATTTATCTCCGCTGCAGCGCTGCGATTGCAGTTCCGCATATGCGCTGTACACGCTGTGTATCAAGGAGAAGAACGTGTGCCATTTGGAGATCGCTGTCAGTTACGTACGCTTTGTTGTGCTTGTTTGAAATGTCGGCGTTGATTGAAAATCCCGCCGCCTGTGAAATCAGGTCAGTGATTCGGTTTCTCAATGTGAGGAAAGTGAAACCAAGTGAAATTTATCGACAAATTTGCGATGTTTACGGACCAAATGCGATGCGTGATTCGATAGTGAGGAGATGGGTCCGACAGTCCAATGGCGGGCGTAGTGATGTGCACGATGAAGATCGAAGTGGGCATCCACCTTTGGTTACAGAAGAACTGGTTCACGCGATTGATGACAAGATCCAGGAAAACCGTAGGTTTACAATTAGTGCTCTCGCTATGGACTTCCCCCAAATTTCACGATCACTGATGCATGACATTGTTACCAAACAACTGAAATTCCTTATACTTTGCTCACGTTGGGTACCAAAGATTCTCACTGAGCAACACAAAACACAACGGATGGGTAGTTTTTGACCCGTTATGCTGAAAGCGGCGAAGAATTTCTGAGACGGATAGTCACAGGAGATGAAACGTGGGTTTCTTACGACACCCCTGAGAGTAAGCGGCAATCAATGGAATGGAGGCACACTTTATCCCCACAAAAGGTTAAGTCGAAGCAAATCATGACACCTCGGAAAATGATGTGCACAGTGTTCTGGGACTGGAAAGGCATCCTACTCATTGACTTCTTACCGCATGGTCAAAGAATCAAAGCAGATGCTTATTGCGAGACACTTCGGAAATTGCGCCGTGCAATTCAGAATAAGCGCCAGGGACTGCTGTCAAAAGGTGTTGTTTTGCTTCACGACAACGCACGACCACACACTGCAAATGTGACGAAAAACCTCCTACAGGGATTTGGCTGGAACGTGTTTGACCATCCTCCGTACAGCCCTGACCTCCCTCCTAGCGACTTTCGTCTGTTCTTACATCTCAAGTCTTTCCTTGGCGGACATCACTTCACCAATGACGACGAGCTGAAAGAAACTGTTTCCAACTGGTTGTAGACACAGGCGGCAGATTTCTATGAAGAAGGTATACAAAACCTGGTGCCACGCTATGACAAATGCTGCAAAATTTCGGCAGTTATGTGGAAAAGTAGGTTAAGAGTTGTAGAATTTTGTGCAATAAAAATTTCTTCTGTATCTGTATACAATTTCATTTTATTGCCAAGCGGCACTTACTTTCTGGACGCGCCTCGTACAATAGTCATGGTGAAATATGTTTGTTTTCTAGAAAAGAATCTTAGTAGCATAGGCAAATCTTCATAAAAACGTTCTTTTTCATTACCGGTTTGAGGCTATTAAGGTCATTTCCAACGGCTAACGCTTCAGTTTACAATAATGTCTAGCATGCTATGTACTCCTGTAGTGGACGACGCTACTCCTTGCTTTAAAAGTTCTGCCTTTCCAAGGCGATGCAGAAAGTGTTGCAATATGAAAAGCACACTTTTCCAGAAACTGGATAACATGTAATAAGAACTATTATTTTTCTCTGAATAACTTCATTCAAAAATTTCAAATAGCAGGGAGCGATGATACTTTAGGTCTGTAATTGTAAGTACCTGTGAGACCGAAGTCTTTTCCAAAGAGACGGTTGCACAGAACATTCTCGGACATCTTGCCACATCAATTCTGGATAAAACCTCGGTTTTTCAACGGCTGTCTCCATCGTCTTTGTGAGGAGTGTTGTGGTGGCCCTAAGTAGCCAATAAACCGCTTCTGGTTGGTCAGATGGCCAGTACAGATTTATACAGAAAACGATGGAGACAGCCGTTTAAAACTAGATCTTTTCTCTAGAATCGGACGCCCCAATCTCTCTACGAATGTTTCGTACCCTCTGTCAATAAACTCATTTCAGAGAACAATAATAGTTATCATTACTTCTTATCCTGCTCTCATACTAAACAATCCACAGTCAATGGAAATTGTAGTTGAGTCCTATAAGACTATATGTAGATTGTGGAATTCATTAAGATGTCTCTAGATAACATAACTAGTTGGTTACTGAACTGTTCAAAAGACGGAAAAACGTATGCAGAACTACTTCACAGAAAGGACTGTTTTATTCTGATTTTGTGGTAGTGACCAAAATTTTCAAATGTTCAAATGTTTGTATAGCTTATGGGACTTAACTACGGGGTCATCAGTCCCTAAACTTACAAACTACTTATGAACTAACTAATACTAAGGACGGCACAAATATCCATGCCCGAGGGGGGATTCGAACCCCCGACCGTAGTGGCCGTGCAGACCGTGACTGGAGCGCCTCAGTCCCCTCGGCCACCGAAACCGGCCCAAAATTTTCATCGCTTTCCCGTTTTTCCTGCTTCGCCACTAATCAAAGCCAAACTAGTTCTCATGAATGCAAACATGTACTAACCTAGTCATCTCTTTATACAAATTAGTTGCCTCCATTTTGTAAAGTAGCGTATCATATGTGCAGTATGATTAATGAGTAGATTAACAACGCCCTCGTTGTTTCAGGGGAGAGAGAAGTGAATGCGCAGCAACAATAACGTGGTAATGGAAATTCCGAATATGAAAGGCTGTGTAGCTTGGTGAGGCCATTTACAGCAAGGGCGTGAGGGCGCGCGGCTTCTGCGAGCAGCACTAACTTTGATGAGACTGCTGCTTCGCTGTTTATACGCTCCTGATTGCCTGTCGCGTTTGCGAAGTTTGCTGTAGGCCACTGCAGTAAATCTTCAACGGCGTCTTTACTTCACCCTCCAAGCTGTGGCAGTCTGAAACATGGACCTACCGACAGCACCACCAAAGCTCCTCCGTAGTGTTAACAAAGTGTACTGCTGTGTACTTTATTCGGAACTTGCCCTTAAAGGTGGGCTGAAACTGTGTTTCAGAATTCAAGACTCTTCTGAACTAACATTAGTACAGTTAGATTTACGCCACAGTTTCAATAATACAACGAGATGCGTGGTACAGCAGTTAAATTCCATCTGTAAATATTGGTATTCAAATTCCGATATAGCACATACGGAAAGGAGTTATAATCTTTTAAGGTGATAGCTCGAAATGTTCCTTAAATAAGAGTACTCTTCATCTCTTCTCCTACATGGATGTTGGTGTTTTGCTGAAAATGCCGTGTCATTTAAATACTCATTCTACGTTTTTCGTTCCAGTTCATGATCCGATGTAATTCATAGCATTATGTTTCATTTGCTGGTTACGAGACGTAAAAGTATGATTGAAGAACTCCTTAAACGTTCATCATGTAAGAATAGTTAGAAGGGTAGCCTCATAAATGCTCAGTTTTGTATTGCAGTATGTTCGTTGTTAACGCAATGGACGGCCTGACCGGATAATTCATAAGCTCTCTCTCTGCGGATTTTGCGGTTATTACCTCAGATTTTTTAGGATTACAGATAGTACCAAGTTGATAACAGTTGGCATGATAAGGAGTGTACAAGCAAAAGATGGAATCGTACTGAATATGTCTTTGTGTTTTTCCTTCGAAGCGTTTGTGTCGATCTTCTTCAAGCTATGAGCACATGTCAGTAATTCACAGCGAACAATACCTCCTTTCGCACATAATTACTCTACATTTCAGTTAGATAAATTATTTTTTGATGGTTTACAATTCAATGGAAGGTGAAACAAAGAAATTTAAACGAACAATATGCATTTCAGTCGTACTTACATTACACAATGTTAAAACAAATGTTACAACTGTATAAAATCTGGTTACCGGAACAAAGCCCTTATTACGTTAGTTCCCTCTGCTTCCTACTCAGGTTTGAATTGGGAGTCATATACTTTCTCTGAGTCAAGATGTCAGTTGACGATACATACATATATGTTGCATCACCTCGATTCATGACCCTTGATTTATCGTTGGAACGGAGATATACAAGAATAACGTTTCAGTTCTCTTTATTGCTCATGAAAAGAGAAATTGATAAGTTTTACAACAACAACCTAGACATTCCGGCGCGCGGAAGTAGCCGAGCGTTCTGCAGCGCCACGTTACAGATAGCGCGGCCTCCTTCGTCTGAGATTCGAATCCTCCTTCGGGCATGGATGTGTGTGTTGACCTTAAGTTAGTTTAACTTAGTTTAAGTAGTTTGTAAGACTAGGGAATGACCAACGTAGTTTGGACCCATAGAATTACAACCATTTGAACAACTGAACTCTTTTGTCCAGATTGCAGAACATACCAGTGCCCCTAATACCCGATAACTCGTCCTCTTACATAGATGCATGCCGTTATTCGTCTTGGCATGCTATTCACTATATCATCAAGGAACTGTTGGACCAGATTGTCTCACTCCTCAACAGCGATTCGCTGTAGATTTCTCATAATGGTTAGTCGACCGTCTCGTCCAAAAACAGTATCGCAGGCATCTTCGATAAGTTTTATGGCTGGAGAACACGCTGGCCATTCTAATCTCGCGATGTAGTTATCACGATGGAACGCATTAACAAGATGTGCTCTTTAATTGTCCAGTACACGAATCAAATGTTCAAATGTTTGTAGAGCTTATAGGACTTAACTACGGGGTTATCAGTCCCTAAACTTACAAACTACGTATGAACTAGCTAATAATACTAAGGACGGCACAAATATCCATGCTCGAGGGGGGATTCGAGCCCCGACCGTAGTGGCCTTGCAGACCGTGACTGGCGCGCCGCAGACCGCTTGGCCACCGCGGACGGCTAACACGAATCCCTCATCGAAATGCTGCCGATACGGTTGCACTATACGTCGGAGGATGTCATCCATGTAAGGTATAGGCCGTGATTGCCTCTGCGACCACCAATAGCGTACACTGACCACAGATAGTTCCACCCAAGAACATCAGAGAACCTTTACCTTTCCCGCTGTGGAATGGCCGAGCGCTATAAGGCGCCTTGCTGCGGAGCCCCCGTTTGCTTGCCGTCGAAGTTTCTAATCCTCCCTCGAAGCACAGGTGTGAGTGTTGTCCTTAGTGTAAGTTTAAGTAGCTTGTAAGTCTAGGGCTGATGACCATACGAGTTTGGTCCAAGAAGTTTACAACAAACATTACCTTTCTGCATTCGCTGGATTGCGTGTCTGAGACGTTCAGGTTGACCCTGCTGACCTCAAAAGTCTCCGACGTTTTTTTAAGATACATACGATTCTCGCCTGTGAGCAGCACTAATTCTGACGTATCCATTCAGGTTGATGTTGGGACCATCTGTACCGCGCTGAATGGTGTCTAAGTGTCCAATCTTTACCTCGCCGTGGACATCGAGAGTGAAGTTGCATGTCAAACACGATGTGCTATGGTTACACGACTGTCATTATTGGAGTTTTTGCGTTCCTCTCAGAGATCCTCAGAGCTGAAATTTGTGCGTGGCGGTCATCAGAAACTGTAGTATCCTTAGTGTGGCCAGAGTGAGGCAAGTCATCTACAGTTTACACATGTTGCTGGGTGCGATCTCCTTATTTGTGGAACCTTTTTTATTGTTTTGCCAAGATCGCTTATTTACCACAATGACCGGTTTCAACTATTCTCGCAGTCATCATCAGATCTATAAAAGGAGAAAGTCAATCAACGTACCTGCTACTAACTACCCAAGAGCGCTAAAAATCACAGTTTTTACATTTTATTTTTGATATATACATAGCTGTGGAACTGTGGTGTTTCTAATCATACCAGGAATGTCTTAACCGAGGAAATATTCCCAAGTATGCAAGGGTTAACATTAGAAACGCTCAGAAAGTTAAATAGACAACACAGTTAAGGTGAGTCGAAATACAAATTCGCAAGTTCTATAAATCGGTTCACCTTATGACCAGTAAATCAGAAGAATGGGAGACTTTATTGGAAAATGTGTTATCGGACGTGCAATTTGCCAGGATGTCCGCAATCATTGCTGAAAAACTTGACGTCGTGTTTCGACGTGTACAAGCGATACATAATAGTAAACTGAGTAGGTTAACGGGAGAAAAATATTCACAAGCAGCGACCGAACCCGCGTGTCCCTTTGAATTTACCGACAGAATTGATAATATGACTAATATGCGGTTCACATGTGAAGAAAGTAGGTTTTTGGAGAAAGGGCTCTGATATAGTATTCCTACAAAGCTTAACTAACGTAACACTAATGAAATAATTGCTGAAAGAAAAATCTATTTGGACGCCTCATCCTTACAAAAGTGTGACAGTGTAGCTACTGCGGTGAGAACACCAAAATTCTTAAAAATGCTCCTCGGTGAAAAGAAAAAAAAAAACCGTTGTTGAAATTAAAATTGCCGAAGCCATCAACGAAAAGCTTGAAAAATATAAAGCATTGGTGATAAAAGCCAATAAGATAAATGCGACGTGTGTTATTATTGAACGCGATTACACTGCAAAACCCGAAAAATTTTTCGAAGATATTGGTATTATACAAATTTGTAAAATCCCTATAAACCGATTTAATAATGACAAAAGGAAGGAAATTGACAGTTCATGCTTCTTATTGTATGAGAGGTCCAAGCATTCCTTAAAAATGACGTCGTTTGAGCTACCGAAACTGAGGTCACAAATTAAGACCCACAAAATAAAAAAAATCTGTAAGACCTATTGTGGACGGTAGACAGGCTCGCAACGCCAACTGAATAGATTCATCAATGGAAAACTTCAGGAGCTATACGTTTTTGAAGCGTCTTTGAATGTTAAAACAGCCAAGACCTAGCAAATCTACTAAAGAATGTGGAAGTTCCTTAGGAATCAACGCTATTTTCATTCGATATCGAGAACTTACACACGAATGTGCCCGTTAAGGAATCTATTGAAATAATTAAAGCTAATCTGATTAAGCACCAAAATATCTGTTTGGTAGAGACAATTGAACTGGTGGAACTTTTGGAATTGTCGTTGTCATTTAATTATTTCCAGTTTAATGACAAGTTTTATTATCAAGAAAAAGGCTTGACGATGGGTAACTGCCTCTACGGCACTTTGGCCGATATTTTTGTTAATCATTCAGAAAGAAAGTTCTTAGAGAACTATCAAATGTTCAAATGTTTGAAGAGCTTATGGGACTTAACTACGGGGTTATTAGTCCCTAAACTTACAAACTACTTATGAACTACCTTATACTAAAGACGGCACAAATATCCATACCTGAGGGGGGATTCGAACCCCCGACCGTAGTGGCCGTGCAGAACATGACTGGCGCGCCGCAGACCGCTCGGCCACTGCGGCCGGCAACTATCAAATACATAAAAACAACACGGTGTATTATAAAAGGTATGTCGATGACATCATTGCCCTGATTAAAGGTAATAACCAAGATACAGAGTGCTTCTTAAGAGACCTGAATGGTATGCACAAAAACATACGATTCAAGGTAGAGGTTGAAACCAATCGTTGTGTAAACTTTCTAGATCTGACCCTAGGAAAAGTACAGGGTGAACATATATTTCGAATTTATAGGAAATCGACGTCCACAGATATGGTGATCAATGCAAACACGACATATCCAACTAGGTATAGGCTAAGAGGGGGTATTTTTATTCTGTGCTGTATAGGCTCGTTAACCTCTCATTAGAGCAGTACGTCATTGACAGTGAAATCGTGATACTAAGATATATTGTCAGTAGGAATGGCTACAGTGCCGGATTAATTCACTATTTACTTCTACATCTACAACATCTACAACCATTCTCCGCAAGCCACCTGACGGTGTGTGGCGAAGGGTACCTTCAGTACCACTATTGATTTTCCCTCCTATTCCAGTCACGTATTGTTCCCGGAAAGAAGGATTGTCGGTATGCCTCTGTGTGGGCTCTAATCTCTCTGATTTTACCCTCACGGTCTCTTCGCGAGGTATACGTAGGAGGGAGCAATATACTGCTAGACTCCTCGGTAAAGATATGTTCTCGAAACTTCGACAAAAGCCCGTACCGAGCGACAGAGCGTCTCTCCTGCAGAGTCTTGCACTGGAGTTTATCGATCATCTCCGTAACGCTTTCACAATTACCAAATGATCCTGTAACGAAGCGCGCTGCTCTCCGTTGGATCTTCAATGTGTTCATATGTTTGTAATTTTATCGGACCAAACTGCGTGGCCATCCGTCCGTAGCTTACAAACTACTTAAACCTAGGTAAACTAAACTAAGGACAAGCACACACACCCATGCCCCAGGGAGGACTCGAACCTCCACGGCGAGTAACCGCGCGCTCCGCAGTGAGACGCTTTAGACCGCTCGGCTACTCCAACGCGGCGTTGGATCTTCTCTACCTCCTCTATCAACCCCACCTGGTACGAATCCCAGTATTCAAGCTGTGGGCGAACAAGTGTACTGTACTGTAACCCACTTCCTTTGTTTTCGGACTACTTAACAAGGTGAGAAACAGAAATAGGAACAACGGTAAAGTAAAATCGCACACCACTGTGAAATATGTCCCAATGACATATAACGGTCCCATCTCCGATACGACCGAGAGAACGTTTCGTAAATCTAACATCAAGATAGCCTTTAATACAATAAATAAGTTGCAAGCAAAGTTGCGCCAGAGAGTAGTAGCAAATAGAGGTCTGCATATTGGCGAATTTGCTTGCTTGTACTCGCTCGATCGCTCCGCGCTCGGTTTTTGCTTGACTCATTATGAATGCTTGCGCGGCCAGCTGTGGTTGTTTACAGCGCCGTGGGGCTGGTGGACGGGGCAGCGCCGGCGAGCTGTAGCTGCAGCCCACACACCAGCTCTGTGTGTCCGCGCGCTGCTCAAAAATTCAAATGTTTGTAGTTCTATCGGACCAAACTGCGTGGTCATCAATCCGTAGCTTACAAACTACTTAAACCTAGGTAAACTAACCTAAGGACAACACACACACCCATGGCCCAAGGAGGACTCGAACCTCCACGGCGAGCAACCGCGCGCTCCGCAGCGAGACGCCTTATACCGCTCGGCTACTCCACCGCGGCCGCGCGCTGCTGCCACTTCTGTTATATTACAACCAGATGAAGTCAATACACCCGTATCTCTTTATTTATGCAATACTCTTACATTCTAGCAGTTACAATAAATAATACGAAACACGAAAATCTAAGAGGAAGACTATAAAGCCGGCCCCGGTGGCCGAGGGGACTGAGGCGCTCCAGTCACTGTCTGCACGGCCACTACGGTCGGGGGTTCGAATCCCCCTTGGGGCATGAATATTTGTGCCGTCCTTAGTATTAGCTAGTTCGTAAGTAGTTTGTAAGTTTAGGGACTGATGACCCCGTAGTTAAGTTCCATAAGCTCTACAAACACTTGAACATTTTTTGACGACTATAAACTACTGTAATTTCGACGTTATGTGCATGAAAAGTTACATTTCGCACCCCGTCAAGAAGACTGACACATTTTTAAAACGAGCAGTTCTTAGTTTCTCATTGAATAATATGTTTGACGAGCTCCGCTTGAGGAGAATAGTATAATTTATGTTGTAGGGTGGTCCATAATATTTGTCATGGCAAGAAAAATGTTGCTAATCTCAAGTATTACAGTTTTATGTCACTGTTCAAGACGGATTGCGATTTAAGTATTTTTCCTAACATTATATACTTCATTGATTCCTGTTTAGAAAAGACAGTATTTCCACCTAATACATTACAAACATAACAAATAAAACTGTCTCAATATTATTCATTATTAGCATTATAATTACAATGAATGGTCAGAATATCATTGACCCGTTTTGGATGAAGTCTGCTTCTTTTGTCGGAGATAAGATTCCCTGCAGCACTGAAGCCTCTTTAAGTAGCTGCGTTTCAGGCCGGAACGCAAAATAGCACCTAGGTCCGTGAGAAAGGTATTCTTATTAAAATGCTGCGGATTTACTCCTAAATTAAAAAATGCTTTCTCATTATGGTTCTTAATATATTCCCCGGATTTCTTCTTCTCAGAAAAATGGGTTCTTGACAAAACTATGTTCCTTAATGTCCACTGTTCATCAACAAAGTGCGCAGTAACAGACACGTAACATCTTTTTCGATACGGATCGGTCCACAAATCAGCTGTGTACGCACATGCATTTGCGTCTACAGCCTGGACAATGCTGGGCATAAAATTTGCCCGTATTTCATCGGATTGTCTTTCTATGTTTCGTGTCACTGCCGTAGGTTGAGGTAGAATGTTGGAGACGTCCACCTGTCCAAATTCCGAACCATACATACAAGCTCCTGGAAAAAAGAACGAAATCCATTTCCTGAAATAATAGCAAATGGACGAAGATTCCTGGCACACATTTCGACACACTTTTTAGTGACAGAGTCTTTAACTGACGCCGGTAATACTTAAAAACGTCCTTATTCTTGTCTGCTACAGACGTGCCTGCAGGTGTGTTGTGTTTCGATAAGATAGGAGAGCAGAACATTGAACGAAGGCAACATAATTTTCCCTTGATTAAAAATGTTTTCATTTAAAATAATTTCCTTACTTATCATTTACTAATGAAAATGTTTCGCAGACACTAGTACGACCAGTATTTTTCGTACTGAGGATAAATTCTTTCGTATCAATTGGCCCACTTTAGGTTACGGTAGTAACACTAAAAGTGGGCCTTTGCGATCGTCTTTTGACAGCTCGAAATGTAAATGAAAATAAAGGCTTAACCATGCATCTGACACGAAAATTTAATAACCCAATTTGTAGAGCAGAAAACTCTCTACACCTTTGCTCTCTTATGTTTTTTTTTTTTTTTTTTTTTTTTGCATATCTCGCATCATTTCAGAGCTATTTGCAAAAATAACGGGGATTTCGGGATGTATGTATGTATGTCTGTCTGTCTGTCTGTCTGTCCGTACCGTGTTCCCTGTTTTTAAGACGAACCGTTCAACCGATCAGCACCAAATTTTGCACACATAATTGTAGGCCGCCAGAGACCAGAACCTCCCTTTTCAAATTTTTCGGACAAAAAATACGGTAGTAATACCAAAAAAAGCCGTTTGTAATTTAATTGTAATTGCAAACGAACCGTTCATCTGACACGAAAATTGAATAACCTAATTGGTAGAGGGGAAAATTCTCTACAACTTCGCTCTTTTATGTTTTTTTCATATCTTGCATCGCTGCAGAGATATTGGCAAAAATAACGGCGATTTCACGATGTCTGTCTGGTTGTAACGTGTTCCCACTTTTCGGTCGAACCGTTCAACTGATCGGCACAAAATTCTACACATATAATTGTTGACTACCAGAGACCAGAACCTCGCTTTTTGAAATATTTCGGACAAAAAAAACCGTTTGTAATGTAATTTTAATTGCAAATAAACCGTTCATCTGACGCGAAAATTGAATAAACGAATTTGTAGAGGTGAATTTAGAATATTATTTTGGTCCAAAATGTTTGCAAAAACTTATAAAACTACAAATCTAAAGTGGGCCGTAAAACACGTCAGTGCGATTTTTTCTCTTCCACACTGTCCTTAGTCTCGCGTTCACGCGCCATGATCCTTCAGCAGGTGAATGAACGGTAACGGCGTAAGAGAGCAGACAGCGGGCAATGCAAGCATCGAATGCTTGCAAGCATGAGGAATATCAAATGCAGTTGCAAGCAGCGGGCGAAGCGGCTACATTGACATCTACCGGACTGTCACGGAGCTACGTGATCGAGCAAGCATGACCGCTAAATGCAGACCTCTAGTAGCAAACTAAGATATATTTAAAAACTCTGGGGTGTACAAACTCCATTGCGCCGATTTCGAAAGTTTTTGTGTTGGGCAAAGGGGTAGATCGTTTTTTACGAGATTCCGAGAGCTTGCAGGTGACCACAATAAAACTTCATTTGATGAGCACTTACGAGAGAACAAACACAAAATCCAAGATATTCGTCAAAATATGAAGATCTTACATAAAGCGTCAAAAAGAAAGAAACATCCTAGAGAATATACAGATTTATAAACATTTAAAACATCATAAGAAAAATGTTCTCAACAATCAGCTGTAGATGGTGATAACAACTTTTTTAAAATATTTTTGATAAAGTGTTGTAAGGTTATAAGTACCCCCACCACAGTTAGATACTATTGCCGTAAATAATGTGCTGGTGACATCACTAACTAGCGGTCTGTATGGTAACTGCTTTCCGTAAGTTTAACGTGACCCTGCTCAGTTGGGTTTAATGTGATGTAAGAAGCGTGTCGACAGACGTTTGTGTTATGGGGGCCATTTTTGGTTTTTATTTTGTGACTATGCAATTTTTTGTATT
This sequence comes from Locusta migratoria, assembly GCA_026315105.1. Classification (NCBI taxonomy): domain Eukaryota; kingdom Metazoa; phylum Arthropoda; class Insecta; order Orthoptera; family Acrididae; genus Locusta; species Locusta migratoria. Next base: position 459,390,327 of record CM048755.1, read on the forward strand.
TGGCAACCCCACGGAACGGCGTATAGTCGGAGCCCCACGTTCTTGGTATGATTAGATACAACCACAGTTCCACAGGTATGTATATATCAAAAGTAAAATGTATAAAATGTCATTTTCAGCGCTCATGGGTAGTTAGTGGCAGGTACTTTGATTGATCTCCTTTTATAGATCCGATTATGAATGCGATATCAGTTGAAACCGGTCATTGTGGTATATAAATAAGCGATCTTGGCAAAACAGTAGAAAAGGTTCGACAAAAGTCATCTACAGGTTCTGTAGCTCTGCACCTCTTCCATGTCTGAACGACATCGCTCAGGTTCACTCCAAGACATCTGGTGTCGTGCGGGAATGGCCGTGTTGTCTAAGGTGCCTTGCCACGGATTGTGCGGCCGAGCCCCGTCGGAGGTTCTACTCCTCCCTCAGTCATGGGGTGTCTGTGTTGTTCGTAGCATAAGTTAATTAGAGTAGTTTCTAAGTCTAGGGACCAATGACCTGAGCACTTTGGTCTCTTAGGTTTACAAACATTTGAACGTCTGGTAATTTTCCTTGATAAGAGTCTTCCTGACGGGAAGTAAAAATATGGACACGATCGAACTTTGGAATTGACATTGTAAGCATGGCAGAACTACAGTCAACACAGGGGGTGTATGTCCTTTGTGGTGTTAAGACTGCACTGATTGACCGTCTTACCGATTCTGTCGCAAGCGCGGGTTGGGTGACATCTACGGACAATCCAAGGAACTGTGTTCTTGGTGCAATATATACATTAATCGTCCGTGTTTAGGGGACCTTGGAACCATGGTGATGCAATACTTTGTGTCTTATGAATGAATGAATACCAATTGAAAGCAAGGCTTAGTAACTGCTTGAGATGAGGATCACTCGAAATCCAGACATTATAAGAAGAAAAGAAGCTTAGCGTTTAACGAACCATCTACGGCGCCCTTGCAAAGGAATCATAATTTGCTTGAAGTGATTTTAAGAAAATAACTCCTTCCTGTGCACCTGCTATTAGTGGCCGCCAATGATGAAGTGAAGTTCCTTGTACGCAACCAAGCTGATGTTTTCTCATAAGATGAACGGCAGCTTATGAGATTACTGATACATACTCTGTATGTGATATAATTATTCTACTTCCGGGACTGTATGGAAAGCAGGGCGAGGCATATAACTTCAATTTAGGAAGGGCAGGCGTGCGATCAGGTACCTGGGTTCGGCCCAGCAAGCCGCTAAATACCGTGGTGGACAATGACGAACAGCCGGTAATGGGTAAACCCGTGCTGGTAGGGGCACTGAGACGTATAGTTAAAATGTGGACACTTTTAAATTGAAAATAAATAATAAAATACAACAATTGACAAGGCATCCACGATGGCCGAAGAGTTAGGTGCATGTCATGAACCAGCAATTATTATAATATATTCAAGACTAGAAAAGTTAATGTTCACAATATCTGAATACAGCAAAACTAAACATAAAATTACCAAGTTTTGAGCTGTAACGCGATTTCAGCAAACTACGTTTTAGATGACAGCTTACTACCTCAAGTTCTCATCTTATTTTTTTTAACGATTCATTACTTATTTTATAAATTTGTTGTGGAAATATAGACAGATCAGCGTATCCTCCACACTAATACATCATTTACAAACAGCATATGCCCCTCTTGTCCTCATGTTAGTATAATTACCTAATTGATATATTTTATATATTTTGCCATTAACTTTACGTAAATATTGTGTAGTATGAGCGATCAAGCTGGTTTTTGTTTCACAAATTATTTGTTCTGCTGATAAATACTCCCAAGATGACTGAATGTTTATAGGGGCCCTGTTTAATATTGTCGGAATGTTAAGTTATTGTGGAAGTAGTCAAATTTTAGTCAAAGCAAGCCTTTGATATTGCAAACTCTACTACTATAGGAGGGGATGGTGATCTGACAATGAGATAGTGGTGCAGTAAACTAGGAGGGAAGGAAGGAAGCTTGGAGTTTTACGCCCCGTCGACAGCGTGGTCATTAGAGACGGAGCTTACGCTAGTATTTTTGGGTAAGGATGTGGAAGGAAATCGATCGTGCACTTTCAGAGGAAGCATCCCGGCATTTGCCTAAATCTGGATGGCCGGAGGTGGATTTGAACTACCATCCTTCCGAATGCCAGTCCAGTGTGTTACCACTGCGCCACCTCGCTCGGTAGTCCAGTTGTTAGACTGTGTCCAGAGACGAGCCTCTACTTTCTATTTGTCGCCATCTCCTCATGGTACATCAAGCATATAGGTTTAAGTGTGTTCCTAATTCACTATTGCACAACAGCCATTGGAATGTTTGTTCCGTAACCTTCCACATGTAACACGGCCATTTGGGGTCAGAGCAAAGGAAAGCCTGGAGTTGTTGCAAGTGCAGGGCATAAAGGTCCAACGACCGGGTTGGAGGAGATCTCCCGGGCTACTTAATAGGCCATCGGTCAAACGTTTCACACACATTTCACCTGAATGTAAGCATCTGTGCTAAATTCTTTAGAACTGATTTCTGAGGGGGCTCACGCTTCTTTTGTGACTACATGTATGAAGCGCATGAGGCCCTGCCGTGGTGGAGTGGCCGAGCGGCTTAAGACGCCTTGCTGCGATCGCTCGCCGTCGGAGGTTTTAGTCCTTCCTGGGGCATGTATAGTCTCGTAGATTTACAAACATGGACTCTCAAGGTAATCCAGTCTTACTTCCTTTTTTCCTCCATGGACTGCATTTCCATTCCCTTCCCCTTCTTTCCTATCCTCACTTCTTCCCCTCCCCCACCAGGGGACTGATGACCCTAGCAGTTTGGTCTCCCTGTTCCAAACAGGCAACCAATCAAGTAGTTTCTCGGTGGAGATAGGACGTGAACTCAAGGAAGACGCGGCCAGGGATGAAGTACTAGACGCATTTAGATTGGGACCTTACAATAAGTCCCCTGGACCTCATTTTATACCCAATGAATTTTATGAAAGCTTTAACTACGATGGTTGGAACTTCATTGTGGCAACTATTTATTCACAACCGGGACAAAAGCGTTTCATGTTTGCACCTGTTACTGTCCTTCAAAATAGTCACCAGCGTTGTGTAGACCCCGTTGCCAGCGATGTGGAAGGCGTAGTATAGCGTTAGCAGAGCTTGTCCTGTTGGTGGTGCGAATGGAGCGGTCTACTACCAGTCGAATCTCTAGACAAGTTTTGAAGCAAATGCCACGAAGTGGTTTCTTAATCTTCGGAATCAAAACAAAGTACTTAAGTGTGGGGACTATGGTTGGTGGAACAGAACTTCCCAGTCCCATCGACCGAACAGAGAAGCCAAAGCTTGCGCTGTATGCGCCCGCGCATTGTCGTGCAAAATGATGGGTGGGTTGCGAATAGCCTGGCGTAGATCACTGTCCACTAACGCGGCAACAGTATGCACTTCTTCGTCAGAGACGCTAGGACGACCTGCCCGATGCATGTCTACCAGTTTGCCGACCTTCGTTGATGGCTTTTACCCAACGTGCCACTGTTCTGTACGGCAATGCCGATTCCCCGCACGCTTCTTGAAAACCTTGATGACGCTGTCGTGCTGTAAGACCTCTGGCACATTCACTCTTGATCCAACTCCATTGCTCCTGTTTCGAAAACATAGTGACACCGTTACATTAGAGCGATAGCTCACAAGTGACTGTGTTAAAAAAAAAAAGTTCAAATGTTTGTAAAGCTTACGGGACTTAACTGCGGGGTCATCAGTCCCTAAACTTACAAACTACTTATAAACTAACTTATACTAGAGACAACTCAAACATCCATGCCCGAGGGAGGACTCGAACCTCCGACGCGGGAGGCCGCACGATCGCAGTGTGGCGCTCCAGACCGCTGAGCTACTCCCGCGCGGCTGCCTGTTTTTCCTTCGACTGTGCGTACGCCGGTGACGTAGGACGACGAGTCCATTTGATCGGAGGTAAGGTTGGTAGGTCAACAACATGTTCTATCAGCGACAGTAGTAGATTCCATTGCATAGTGTCTCCACAGCAGTGTTACCACTATTTAAGTTCCAGCCCTCGTATTTGTTGGCACATACATGGACTACCATCGCCCAAGACCTGATGTCCCCAACGTCAGCTGTCTCTATCACCTTCCTTGACGGCATCATTGATAATGTTTGCAAGCCTCACACGTCATCAAGGATCGGAAATTTTTGTCCAATAACTTTGCCCGACAGCGAAACGAAAATATTTACACGGTTGCTAGAATAGCGACTCAAGAAGGTGACCTGGTGAAGTGACATCCTGCGACCAAACGTCCTTACGAGGAGACAACACTTCCATATGTCTCAACGGAGACATGACAGCACTTGCCCTTTACCAACATTTCCCTGCTGCCTTGGCTTCACTCAACTTCAGCCAAGCTTTCGACCTTTTGACCACTTCTATTTGCAGACAGTTCTCCAGCATATGGATTTCCATGGTGGTATTGTCACAGTAGTTATTCGCCTTCTGACCGGCGTGTCCTCCAAAATAAGGATCGCCGCGGCGGAGTGGCCGAGCGCATTGAGGCGCTATGCTAAGATGCGCGAGGCCGTTCCCCGTCGGGCATGGATGTTTGTGTTGTCTTTAGTATAAGTTAGTTTATAAGTAGTTTGTAAGTTTAGGGACTGATGATCCCGCAGTTAAGTTCCATAAGCTTTACAAACATTTGAAAATAAAGTTCAACGGTAGCCTCACGCCACTCTTGGTCATAATACGATCCGTCGGATAAGGCTCCCCACTTTCAAATATTTTATGTGGTTTTGCTGTATAACCACTGCTGCAGGGACAGCGCCAACGTTTGGAAGGTATGAAGCTGCATGGGAACCGTTTCTGTTGTACGACCTACGCAGACGATCTCGTCTTATATCTGCGCAGTGAGAACAATGATCGAGCAGCTCTCACATGGGTGGCGTCGGGAAGCTCGCTCAGTGTGTCCATATCCAAGGTCTGGTTCATTGGTGAGGAACTGTCAGAGATATGCGTCACTCTTAAGTGGTTAATTTCTCAGTCGATTTCCGCAGCTCAGCGGCTATCTACGGTAGGCGATTGCTATAGACATCTCCTCTGGCACGGCGTATGTAGGCTCGATTGGGCTCCTACATCAGCTCAAGAATGATATTCAAAGTGCAATGGCTCTCTTTCACTCCCACGGGGACTAACACACGTGCCGAGCAGAGTTACGGCGCTTTACGTCAGCTCCTAACTAAGAATCTTACATCGTTGCCCGCAGAGTCTCACTGGACTCCTGTTTAAGCTCTTTGCTACAGACTCTTTAGCATCCCCATTTACGATTTTTACTATTCCAGTTCCCATTATCATACCCGACGTTTCTCGCTGTACATCAGTTATGTATACCAATCTTTTGACACTTGCTCGTTTGTCTCAGTCGAAAACGGTGTATGATCTGTTACAACAGTGTCGTCCACCCAACCCCGTCGAAATTAAGTATCCGCACTACTTGTGGCGACACATATGGAAAGCGGTCTATGCGCGCTTTCTCGAATCAGATGTCAAATAACCTTGGTATCCCACGGTGAACGGCAAACAAGTAAACCGTCATCGACTGCATCGGATCAGTCTCGCTGATTCAAAAATGTTCAAATGCTTGTAATGCTGTGGGACCAAACTGCAGTGGTCATCAGTCAATAGCCTTATAAAATACTTGAACTAACTTACGCTAAGAACAACACACAGCCGGCCGCGGTGGCCGAGGGGACTGAGGCGCTCCAGTCACGGTCTGCACGGCCACTACGGACGGGGGTTTGAATCCCCCCTCGGGCATGGATATTTGTGCCGTCCTTAGTCTTAGTTAATTCATAAGTAGTTTGTAAATTTAGGGTCTGATGACCCCTTAGTTAAGTCCCATAAGCTATACAAACATTTGAACATTTGAACAACACACACACACACACACCCATGCCCCAGTGAGGACTCGAACCTCCGATGGGGGATAGCTGCGCGTTCCGTAGCAAGGCGCCTTAGAGCGCCTGGCCATTCCCGCGTGGCTCTGACAGTTTCGCCCCTCTGCATTCACAATGGAGTGGACGACACGGACGCCCACCGGTTCCACTGTAGTCAAGCAAACAATGTCTGGACGCTAACGCGGCGTGTTGTGGCGTACCTTACTCGCCAAACACCCTCTCATAGTGACATCAACACGTTCTTATTCACGAGGGAGACTTTCTGCCTCACGACCAAACCACAAACGGTGAATTACATTTGTGGCCACACGATCCGATATGATTTTGACTCTGGCGAAGGGACACTGCTAGGATATTGGAAATTTCTAAATGAACGACAATGCGTCATAACATGTAACCCACTATGTAAGCAATAATTTTGCAACTTGTTACGGAGCACCTTCCATGACCTACCTTGCATCAGGAATGTATAAGCTACGAGAAGATTAAATTCAACAGAACCCACCTGAACAGAACAAAACTGGCAACGGAAATTAAAAAATGTTTGATGTTCAAATGTTTGTAATTCTACTGGACCCCAAAACTGTGGTCATCAGTCCCTAGACTTTCAAACTTTTTAAACTAACCTAAGGACAATCCACACATCTATGCCCGGGGAAGGACTGGAACATCCTACGCGAGAGACGACGGAAATTACACCCAGTCGACGAGATGAGACGTTTGAACGTTCTCACTTACTCCGGTGGCAGCAAGAAAACGCTCCTTTTGTTATTAATAATATCAATAATAATAATAATAATAATAATAATAATAATAATAATAATAATAACAGAATTTTAAAAAATAATAAAAATGAATTATAAGAAATAATAAAATTTTACAGTAATTCATCATAGCCACTCTGAACTTTATTTATTTATCTTCTTTAATTATTTTGTCCCTTTCGTAGCCTATTACCCCTTTTTGTCCCTTATTTGAATTAGGTTTGTTTGACTGGGGCTAGGATAACATAGGAACCAATGTCTAAAGTGGCCACCCTAAAAAAATGGTGGTACCGTGTTCACCTGTCATGTGGACAATACTAGTTTGAACCTACCTTCAAGGAACATTTTTAATTTTATTATTTATTTGACTCTTCTTGAAAGTCTGCATGTTTGTATAAATAAAGCAAGCAATAGGTATAATCTGCTTTTCCACGAAGTAACCGGTTCCTCAAAATTACAACAAACGTTTATAATCATTTCACAGCTTACAATATTGCCTAATTATGTAATAAAATTGCAATGGCAATAGCATTTAAAGCTTTAATCTACTTAAATTAATTGTAAAATTCTAAAAGGGTAATATTGCAATTAAAATTTTAATTGGTTGCAACTGTCATTTAATAAATAAAATAATATTTTACAACGTTAATTTTATTTTAAAATTGTTATAATTTTTCAAATAAATAACAAAAATGAAGTGTTTGCCTCAGGTAGAATGGAACTGGTGCGCCATCATTCATGAACCACACGTGTAATCGCTGCTGCCGTGACACATCCTCCGGCAAGGTAGGCGATACATTAATGAGGAAGTCCAGATAATGCGGCCTTTAACCTTTGTGATAGCACGTATGTAACCTTTGTGGTAGCACGTATGTACCACATGTAGTGCAATCCTGCCTATAAACACGTGCCTATCTCAGAAACAGTGCGTTCCCAGACTAACGTTTATTAGACTTATTTTTCTTCTTTAGAATACTACTACCACCTCTCAGAGGGTTACATACGTTCTTTAAAGCCCTGAATTGATTGTTTGTTCGTATTTTATGCGCTGCTATTCCGTTCATCCGATCTTGAAATTTTTCACACTTGACCAAAACTAGAGGAATATCACTGTCTACATAAGTCTTCAGATTGAGAATGCGGGAGGTTACTTTACGATAGGCATTCACACCGTTTGAAAAATCACCGTGGAAGTTGGTTAGCCGCGCTGGAGTGGGGGAGCGTTCCAGGGCGCCTAGGTGCAGAGAGCGTCGCTGCTCGCCGTCGAAGGTTCGAGTGCTCCCTCGGGCATGGCTGTATCTGCTGTCCGTAGCATACGTTAAAGTAGTTTGTAAGCCTAGGAACTGATGGCCAGAGTGGTTCAGTCCCCAAATTTACAAACATTTGATTTGAAGTTGGTTAAGTTCAAAATGTTCAAATGTTTGTAGAGTCTATGGGACTTAACTACGGTGTCATCAGTCCCTAAACTTACAAACTACTTATGAACTACTTACAACTAAGGACAGCACAAATATCCATGCCCGAGGGGGGATTCGAACCCCCGACCGTAGTGGCCGTGCAGACCGTGACTGGAGCGCCTCAGTCCCCTCGGCCATCGCGGCCGGCGAAGTTGGTTAAGTTTTCGTAGTCATGTTTTAATACTCCGTAGGCAAAGGAGGGAAAGCTGAACGTTGGAAAGAACATATTGAGGGGCTCTAAGAAGGATATGAACTTAGAAAAAAATTGTTGGAAGGGAGGAGGAGGAAGTAGATGATGAAATAGGAGATACTATACTGAGAGATGAATATGATTAGGTACAGAAATACCTACGTCGAATGAAGGCCCCTGCAGTTGATGGCATTCCGTCAGAGCTAACGTAGACTCTGGGAGAGCCACTCGTGACGAAACTATTTAATCTAATGTGTAAGATGTATGTGGCAGGCGAAATAGCCGCAGACTTTAAGAAAAATGTTACAATCCCCATTACAAAGAAAGCAGGCACATTTTTCTGTATGTCGCCTTCGTGGAGTTCCAAGATAAAGGCCAGTGGTGTAATTAGTATCAACACTAGTTCGCTTATTCTTTGTGAACAATCCGCTTTCATTATTTGCTCTGAATCTGCGTCACATGGTGGTACAACTTCACACATGTCTGTGACGTTATTTCTGCTACTGACACAGTTTTGACTAAGAAAATGATCGTACGCCAATTAATAAAGTGATTACACCCTGGACAAATGACTGAAGCTAACTCTGAAACATAATTGAAAGAATACTAAAGGGCGAAACTCACATATATCGTAGCCAAATTCTTTCTTTTTAGTTAAATTTGTATTGTCTGTTCTTTGTACCTGTCTAGAAGAACGGACACTATACTCTAATTGTATGTATGCTTCAATTACGGGAATACAGGCAAAGCTCCAAGCAAGTGGAATGATGGGCAGGGAGCACTGCAATAGAAGAGTGCGACAAGTTGAGGGTTTGGGCAGGACGGAAAGAATGTCCGTATAACCTAATGGTTAAAGCGGCCGTTGCAAATAGCGGGAAATCCAGATTCGAGACCCGGTCCGGCAGAAGTGTTCAACTTTGCCGTTGAAATTAATTCAACGTCCCGAAACAACCTAGACGTTTCTGTAAATCTGATTCGTTCTTCTTTTCTTTTCACCTTTGAAGAAGTTTGCTGCTGCTGCTACAAATATCTACGGACATGTAGACGATATTGGTGTTAATATGTGTGAAACTTGAGAAACAGAAATAATATGGTAATGTTGGAAACGCAGGTTCCGTTAGTGTGAGGACCCTCGGCAGGTTGCAGGCGCTGTCAACAAGTTGCAGGCCAGCAACAAGTAGGCGCTCAACAGGTGGCGGCGCCTCACATGCTGTGCATAGCGCTATCTCCCAACTTCATATTACTCCACATGTGCGTCACACTAGCCAGTCAGCTCAAACTCTACGCAATGGCGTAACGAGATCATAAGTCTGTTAACGGCGATCGTAATCACAACATCGACCGGTTGCAATTACTCCATGCCATTGGAATGGCCGCGTGGTCGAAGGCGTCATGCTACTGACTGGGCCGCCGTTCCCTCCGGAGTCCTCCGTCGAGTATGTTCAACTGTTTGTGAAGCTTAAGGGACTTAACTGCTGGGTCATCAGTCCCTAAACTTACAAACTACTTATGAACTACCTTATACTAAAGACGGCACAAACATTCATTCCCGAGGGGGGATTCGAACCCCCGACGGGGAACGCCAGCCACAGTGGCCAGGCGGTATGCGGAGCGCCAGTCAAGGTCTGCACGGCCGCTATGGTCGGGGGTTCGAATCCCCCCTCGGGCATGGATGTTTGTGTCGTCTTTAGTATAAGGTAGTTTGTAAGTTTAGGGACTGATGACCCCGCAGTAAGTCCTTTAAGCTTAACAAACATGTTAACATTTGAACATTGACGGGGAACGGCCTCGGGCATCGTAGCATAGCGCCTCAATGCCCTCGGCCGTTCCGCCGCGGCCGGTCAGGTATGAGTGTGTGTTGTCCTTAAGGTAGTTTAAGTAAGTTTAAGTAGTCTGTCAGCCTAGGGACTGATAGCCGCTGTAGTCCCATAGATTTTTCAAACGCTTTTTGGGACTATTATTACTAACTTAATTCATAAAACAAGGGAATTGCACTATCCATAAATACAAAATATTATTTCGTCCATCACTTCCTGTGTGAGAGTTGCTTGGATATCTGCTCCAGTGAACTTACCGCACTCCATTTAATTCATTCACTGATGTGTGTGTGTGTTCGAACCCCTGCAATAACGCCAGCAATAAAATGTTAGAATGTTCGTAAACCTATTCTACATCTACATATATACTCCATAATCCACCTTGAAGTGCGTTGAGGAGGGTAAACTATACCACTACCAGGATTTTCTTTTCCTATTCCACTCCCAAATAGAACGAGGAAAAAAAGAATGTCTACATGCGTCTGTACGAGCTCTAATTTATCTCGTCTTTGTGATCTTTAGGTGAAATGTAAGTAGGCGGCAGGTAGATCGTTCTACACTCAGCCTCAAATTCCGGCCCTCCGAATTTCCTCAGCAGAATTTCTCGAAAAGAACGTCATCTTTCCTCCAGCGATTCCCATTTGAGTTGCCGGAGCATTTCCGTCACACTCGGGCATTGGTAGAACCTAACACTAACGAACCTTGCTGCTCGGCTCTGAAATGCTTCCATGTCTTCCTTTAAACTAATCTGCTGCAAGTCCCACACACTTGAGCAGTACTCAAGGCATGGTCGTACAAGCGTTTTATATGCGGCATCCTTTACAGATAAGTACATCGTCCCAAAATTCTCCCAATAAACCGAAGCCGGCTGTCCGCCTTACTCACAACTGACCTTCTTACAGGTTCGTTCCATTTCATATCGCTCTGCAATGTTAAGCCCAGATATTTGAACGACGCGGCTGCATCAAGAAGCTCACTACTAATGCTGTATTCGAACATTATAGGATTGCTTTTCCTACTCATGCGCATCACCTTACAATTTTTCTAAATTGAGGGCTAGCTGCCATTCTTCGCACCAACTAGAAATGTTGTCTAAGTCAACCTGTATGCTTTTACAGTCCATTAGAGACGACGCTCTACCATACAGCACAGCATCATCGGCAAACAGCCGTAAATTACAAGTTATTCTGTCCATCAGATCATTTATATAGGTAAAAAATAATAGCCGTCTATCATACTGACCTGGGGCACGCCTGATGATACTCTCGTCTCTGATGAACACTCGCGCATTGGTCGTACCTACCAGTAACGAACTAGTACCAAACCGCTATGGTCATCACTCTCTGGACTTACAAACCATTCAAACTAACTTTCTCTACGGACAAAACAATTGCCTTTGCCCGAGGGAGGACTCAAACCTCTGACAGCTAGCACCCGCGCGCTCCGGAGCAAGGCGCCATACAGTGTTGGGCCACTACGCCGCGGCAAATATTTCATGTATCATAAGCAGCTTGAGAAAATTTGGCAAATGATAACACGCAAAAGGCAGGATTTTTTCAATATGATTTGCAATATGGCTAATATACGAATCATCGTTGTCTCCCGCTATACAGGGCGAATCTAAATTCGCGCACTCGGGCTTCGCAGCGTGATCTAGCAATAAAAAAAATGTATCTAAAAAAAATTCGTCCTGCGCATATTTTCGGCAGTAAATGGACGTCAAAAATTGGTGTATGTCCCATACGTCAGTGTGTTTCAGAATTACACTAGTACACCAACAAACTTCTAGGGGATGTGGGAGCTGTCTTGAGAAACAAAGTGATAAACAGAAACCCATGCCCGGAAACGCCATTCAACGACGCTACGGAGAGTCCAAGTTACGGAAACCAACTCCTGCCGGTAGACATCCCCTCCAGCAACGTCGACGCTCTGTAGGGTCATTGGATGATGTTTCCTGGCATGGGTTTATATGCTCACATTGTTCCTCAAGATAGCTCCCACATCCCCTAGAAGTTTGTTGGTGTAGTAGTGTAATTCTGTGACACACTGACGTAAGGGACACTCACCCATCTCAATCTTCGACGTCCATTTACTGTCGGAAATATGCGCAGGACGAAATTTTGTGAGACGTTTTTTATTGCTAGCATGTGAGGAATCGCGCTGCCAAGCCCAAGTGCGCGAATTTAGATTCACTCTGTGTTCAAGTAACTATCGATGTTTATAATGAAACTATAGTTTTCAACGGAGATAACTCCTGAAACAAAAATAGCTACAGATTTTGCAACAACATAAATAACAATATTGCACGTATATTTTTTAGTTTATGTTTATGCCGAGGATGAGCATTGTAACTATTGATCTGGCATCTCTTCACTTCCTCAATAAATCACTCATTCAGCATAAGGTCGCAGAAAATTACGCTAGCTCACGAGATATTCCTAAAATTGAAACATCAGGCGATTTATCATCATCTTTTTCCTCTAAGAACCGTCATCGGTGACCATTTTTGACTGACGTGTACATTAATCTAGTTGCCGTATTCAGTTGCAAACCACAAAAGGCATTGAAAAAACTTAATGATCACAGACATGAATGCAAATATATTGAGTTGATTGTCAAGCTACACGGTGATGGTTGAAATATTATTTAACTAATTGTTTCTTTCAAATTGCTGTCCTATAGTTAATATTCAGTAACCTTCGAATCTAACATAATAATTCAATCGTGTATTTGTGGCACAACTCGGATGCTTCTCTGTTAACAGTTTATATTATGTTACAAAATTGTTGATATTGAAGCTTTAATTGCATGTGTTCAAAATGTTCAAATGTTTGTAAATCTATCGGACCAAACTGCGTGGTCATCAGTCCGTAGCTTACAAACTACTTAAACCTAGGTAAACTAACCTAAGGACAACACACACACACACACTCATGCCCCAGGGAGGACTCGAACCTCCACGGCGAGCAACCGCGCGCTCCGCAGCGTGACGCTTTAGACCGCTCGGCTACTCCACCGCGGCAATTGCATGTGTTCTTGAGAAGCCGGCAATATGGGATACGAGAGTTAGCGAAGTCCCTCGAATAGGGATGAAATCATTAGTGCTTTGAAAACTGATTTTTCATTCTGTAGTTTAATATCGAGAACAGAGAATTCAAAATATGTAGTAGATGTACCGCTCGAATATCCATTCTTCACAGTGAAATTTGACAATCAAATGTGGAATATTTGTCTGTTTCTTGCAACACAGCAGTTTAATGAAACCTAACAAAGCACATCCTGGATAAACTGTACGCCATCTTGTTTGTTTTTAAACCTAAGTGACCAAAGTCCTATGACCATCGGTCTTAGATCATCTTGCTTTTTGTGACAGTCTTTTTGTTGTCGATTTTGGCACTTCTGGTCGTGACTTCTTGTTCAATGTTCAAATGTTTGTAAATCTATCGGACCAAACTGCGTGGTCATCAGTCCGTAGCTTACAAACTACTTAAACCTAGGTAAACTAACCTAAGGACAAACACACACACACACCCATGCCCCAGGGAGGACTCGAACCTCCGACGGCGAGCAACCGCGCGCTCCGCAGGAAGATGACTTCTTGTTTCCATTTCTATAAGACAGGGACGTCATCCGGAATTTTCAGTGGAATGATTTTTAGATATGCAATTATCTATTTCTCCATTAATTCTGCTTTAGGAATGAAACCCAAATATTCAAGAAGATTTATTTGACTTAATTTCCCGCTAAGCAGATAGTAAGAAATCTTTAACAGATATTCCTACAACTAATTTGTTTTGTCAGAAAACTATGTTTACTCAATTTCATGTAATGAACATGCTAGTGTAGGTAAAAGTGGGGCAGAATTTCGAAGCAGTGTTTTATTATGATATAACCTGAGGACAAGAGAGGTCAATAGCCTGTGGAAATGCACATCCTTGGTATGAAAGTAAACGTCAAATGAACATGAAATTCCTTTTGTTACAAAACCGCCAGCAGTTTTCGTTTCATCACATTCGCTGTACCTTAATAGTACGCATTTTCACTAAACAAAGACATCTATACTTCTTCGATTAATATTTCAGATAATTACGTTTCGAGTATTAACAATGTGGAAAACCACACGGAAAAATGTTTTCTTCGTCGTGTATTATAACTTGCCAAAAGAGCGTTTCGGAATCTCTAACCGTTTAGAACATATGAGGTATTTCACTCTGACTTCAGCGCTTGTACGCGCACTCGGAAATGAGTTCGCTGCATAACATCCACTTTCTCGAGTTTGGCGGTAGATACAGACCTCCTCCCAATTTTAAAATAAAATTAATATTTTTAGGAAAATTTCGTCCATATGAAAGTATGGTGTGAAATGCACCAAACGCAAACTCCCAAGAACCCCTAGTTTTCATTGTAAACTTCTCCGAAATTGGCGCAGTCTCGTGCTTCAATTGGTATATCGCAATAACCTTAATCATTACCGAAATAACTCACACATTCCCTGGGAACTGGCATTTAAATCTATAATTAACGTAAAAATCAATAGTTTTTCATAGAGTGGTGCGAGGAAGTCTTGAGAGACAACAGGCATCCCGCGGCTTTGTACTGAAGGTGGCACCGATAAAAGGCTGATCAGCGCTCTCCCGTAAGCGCCGACAATCGCGGCCAAAGAGATAGAATATTCATAGAGGGGCGGTGATGGTCTTTAGCGCTCTCTGAGGTGCCACGCTGTACTACTAGTCAACATAGTATCGGAAGTCAGGCAGTGGCTTTCTGACATCGAGATAGTACGTGTGCGAACTAGTGAAATTAGCAGTTGTTTTAGAAATCATGCCTAATGTTTGTGTTACGTATTACTGTACCAGCAGAAGCAAAAATACTGTAAATATTTCTTTTTTCAAAAGAGTGCTGTTTAAGATATCATATGTTACATGTTAATTGTTGTCGGCCGCGGTGGCCGAAGTGACTGAGGCGCTCCAGTCACGGTCAGCACGGCCACTAGGCAAAGAAATGGGTTGTTGCAATGAAAAGAGAGAATTGGTTCCCGACACGAAGCACTCGTATTTGTCCTTCAAATCTTGAAACAAAAGTTATGTATGAAGTAAGGCTAAATATATTTAACGCACTTTTCATCATAAAAGCTGAAACGGCAAGGTAAATTCCGAAAAAGGGTATTCGCTAATAGCTATTTCCTTGTATTTTGATTCAGACTACTGCAGTCTCAATCATGAGAAACACAAGCATAATATTGACTACTACTTCATTGAACCTACGACAGACTACAAACTTCATTTCATATTCTACTGACTGGGTGGCTTACGTATAAATCTCCAGTGTGTGGGATTGTATTTCCTTGGCCCATGCAATAATTCTTGCTTCTAACATTAAATTAATTGAAATTAACGTAATATTGTAGTAAAAAGTTAGACTCTGAGAAGTCTATCATTCTTCGAAAATTTTCTGTTGGAAACGGCGTACAAAAAATAACGTAGATTGCTCTTAAGCTCACAGGCCATATCGCTTAGTTGCAAATGCAGATGATCGTCGGGGATACTGTATGTGGTGTCGCACAAGTCTAAAGTGCACGCCACCTACTTTCGCCGCGCGCCGCTATGCACGCACGGCGAGGCGTTCTTACGACGTCAGCCACGAGCGCCCTCTGCTACAACTCCGCTCGTGGCCACCACTGAACGACATCGTTCACTTGGAACTGAGATAGCCACCAGTTAACACTTCGGAATCAGATAGGCACCAGTGAAGACTTGGCTATCGTACAGGCACTAGGCAGGCCTCTAGCTCAACTATGTATCAGCATTCTGCAGTATTGAGCTATGTAAAAGTTAAGTATTGTATAAATTCTGTGCAATATATATCTCGTTCTAATTTACTCTAGTGTTTCTAGTTTCTGCTGTCCCACGGGCTGCTCACCTCCGTACCTGCACAAGCGTGCCTTCTTATTTCCTGTGTCGGTCTCTTTTTACTCGGCCACCGACACCTACGACGGAAACGAGACACAAAAGCGGCGACGAGGCTGGGACACAAAACTACTTAAAATAAAGCTGCTGACACTTTCGAGAACGATGTGTTCAAGCTTTTATGTGCTATACACGGCGGTAAAATTACTCTGGCTAACATTGTTCCGATAACATGGCGAACGGTTGTTCAATTTGCTTCACTCTGGTCGCGGTGTCGCCTCTCTCTGGTAGTCTATCTCTGTTAGCGCAACGAACAACACGCCGAGTCGTCACGCAGATGGCCTCCTTACTTTCTGTTCTCACGCTAAGAAACGAAAGCTACAAATGCGCTCAATAAGCTCAGGAACTGATACTACTGGTGTTGCGTGCGGCATTCTCTTTACATAACCCCAAACCCTTTGATCCACAGTGGTATTCTCACAGTACCACTATTTTATTAGCTTCTCCGCCTTTTAATGTCTTAGTAGTATTGTGAAAATACCATCCGTGATTTTGTAATTATGTGAAACAAAATTCTGAAAATAAATTTACACACAAACATTAAGGTCTCTTTTGTTATTTTGTGTAGAACAATTAATGATATTGATGACAATTTATTTGATGTGTCGCGAAGGGTTAAAAGAAGTCGAGTTGTATGAGGCCAGGTAATTATGCAAGCCAAGGGGGTGGGCTTCCTATTTGAATTACTCTCTGCCCGAATTTATCTGTAGACAGTCTCAGGTAGACAGTTATAGTCGTGTGTATCTGGTTTCCCATCCACAGCAATAACGTAACGTCAAAGGACGAAAGTATAGCTACCAAAGTGAGGATGAAGTCAAGCACTTGCTACCGCTGTAGGAACTTTACTTCAAATTTTCGGTTACAGGTTTCTGTTACCAAAGCGTTGAAAAATTCATTCTCCGTTATCACCGAAACTTTAAAAAAAATCACTTTGAAACACATTGTAATGCTTCTTGATATACTGTATTTCTAGTGTCACTTCACACACTTAGTATTTCATACATTGTGTCAGAGACAAATTATTCTATGACGGTATATTTGCTATCATCAATATGTCATCAAAACTAATGGAAGGCTTTTACATTTACCACAACAATTAACCACAGTATAATTCACAAAGCTGTAACACTACGAGTGAAGCAAAACGTCTTTTCAGTATATAAGAAACTCAAAAAAGTCACTGTATATTATATTCGTTATTTGTGTAATTTCTGCACTCAGCGATAAACGTTCAAGTTGTGCCACTGTTCAGCTGATGGAACATTTTTTATTTGTTAATCAATACTTGTATTTCCATTTCAAGTTATTTCGTTTACCACATTCTGTCTCACGTTCTTGTGGAATTATTTGTTAGCATAATTTTCCTGACTTTTCTTGAGGTATATTCGTTAGATGTAAACGCCTCCTGAGTGTATGTCTGTCAATAACCAATGCCACTGTTACCGATAGCACGACAACATACTTCACGCATAGTCTTGTAATTTCTCAGCGTAGACAACGTACATTAACCAGAACATTAGGTTCGTTTAGTAACACCTTAGGAGTTCTGAAGTTGTGAACGTATTATTTCCATACATTTCATGTCGTCGCCCTCGTAGTGTTTCTGGATAGTAACTCACATCATCTGTATTACATATATATTCATGTATGTAGTCACAGTTTAGATTCTAAAATGTGATACCCGATGGAGTGTTAAGCTTCCCTAACTTGCTTAGAATTGAACAGGGGCAATATTGGAGCAGCGGAATCCATGTTCAAGGAGGATCCGCAAGGCCTGTAACTTTGTATTTCCAACATTTTTATAAATTACAAAAAAAGTTGCATTGTTAGTGGTAGATATTAATATTATTTATGAACTAATGTAGACATCTCAAATAGTGAATAGATATCTGAATACAAAACTTTGCTTTCCCACAGTCAAAGCACCCTCAGAAATCACGAGTCTTCTTTTTTGGTAGACTTATATCAGTGCATTTTGGTGAAAAGGGCTCTTTGATTCCTGAAAGAAAGAGGAACTATTGCATTTTGAGAAATTATTATACATATACCTTACAAGTGACAGCAGGCTGATTTTGTTGGTGTAACAGAAAACAACAACATAAGCCATTATATCGTGGTAACTCTCCAAAAGTGTGTGTAGTTCTTCATAGACTGGGCTACTTCACGTTGTTGTTGTTTTGCTCTTCAGTGCAGAGACTGGTTTGATGATAGTCACGATTCCTTGTCGCCTAAGAATGTGTCCTACCAATCGATCTCTTCTTTTCGTAAATTATGCCAGAAATTTCATTTCTCCCAAATTCTGTTCATCATCCCCTCATTAGTTATATATCACCATAATTTTAGTATTTGTGTGTTGTACCACATTTTCAAAGCTTCTATCCTCTTTGTATTTGCACTATTTATCGTCCGTGTATCTCTGACTACAGAAGAGACTTCTTAACACTGATATTACTATTCAAAGTTAACAAATCACTCTTTTTCAGTCGGTGTCTGTTGGTATTGAATTGTGGTGTGCATACATCACAAAACTACACCATCAGTAATACATTAAAAGATTTGAAAAGCTCTCTATGGTTCTTCACCATCATGCTTTAGTCATAGGAGCCTTTTGCACAACGGATGACGTTAATATCACTTGATGGCTGGGCATTCACTGTTAAGCAGGCATATGATAGACTAAGTGGAGTACGTTCGTACGTTCACGTTTACACTTGTAATGGTGATGAAACCGTGTTTTCTTTGCAGTGATGGTCTGAAGATTTTGTGCTAATGAATGTTCTCTGTGACACTTACAGCAAACGTTGTGATTATTATTAATCCCGCTCATATTTACTCGATGTTCCAATGTTTAGGTGTAGTTATAAGTTAATATACGGTAGGACACATCACGATATTGGAAGACAGGTAAATAACTGGTCGTTAAGGAAACAAAAGTTGATTACAAATGCGCTAAGGCATTTCACACATCGTGATCAGACATGCACATAGAACTACACATGTATCTGGCACATGTTTGACATGTCCGCATCATCGAGGTTCTACTCAACAAGTATCTATGGAACGAACAATATAAACTATCTGATAACATTGTATCAGTGTAATCACACAGGATACCAATAGGCGTATACACTAGTGTTTAGTCCAGGTATAGAATCACAAACTACTGAAGATCATTCACATGTGCATATATGGGTCCAGTGGACCTCGAACAAGGAACCATGTCGGCCAAGAAGTATAGTACACTATTTGCAGACCACGTACAACGTTTCATAATGGTCATGTTTCCCAACGGCAGTGACGTCTGTCAACCAGCTAATGTGTCATGTCACAAGGCCATTACTGTAATGGACTGGTTCAAGGTGGACACAGCCAAGTTGAAATGGATATGCTGCCTCCTCCCCTACAATCCAATTTCTCAGCTACGATCCCGTTCCAACACATCGGGGATGCAATTCAACGTAGCACTGATGCACAGAATTTACGGGAATTAGGTGACATGTATGTGCAGATGTGATTACAACTTCCTCTAATGATGTACCAATGCCTCATTGCTTCCATGAGAAGGCACGTCACAGCTATTTCACATACAGGATGTGGACATCCTGGCTATTATAATAGGATGATATAATGTTCTGGATCATCAGTGTACGATCTTGATTTCAAGTTCGTACTGTATCAGACGCAGAATTTAGCAAGTTTTCATATAAGCAAACTTTCTGGCACTATTCTGTTGGAGCTAGCACAAATATCCTTAAATGAATGCTTGGGGTGAACGATTTAAATAGTGCGCTGTGTAGTCGCTTTAATCCAGGCACAATGTGGGGAAAGGAATTACTGAGGTAAGCCAAATCCCTTACGAAGTTCCGGCACCAGCAATACAAAGACGCAGAATGATCCTGACTTACGCTGAGGACCGTAAGTGTCGACTGAGCTGGAGAAATGAGGTCAGGAACAGCGTAGAAGCTGGACATACACTCAACGGAGAGAATCATCTCAAGCTGTTGAGTTACGGCGAAACGTAAAACCTACAATACGAACTTGATACTCGCCAAGTCCTCTTCCTAAAGGATACAAAAGAATTGTAGATGTCTGAAGCCACATCTGAAAATCCTGTATGTCTACTGAATTAATTTAATCGCATCACATAGGATCTACTGGTGGAAAAAAACATTCCTTCATTCACAATATTGTGCAATCTCATGCTTGCGCTTTACGTGAGTTTCCAACGCACCGAGATATCTGAATAATTCGTTTTCTTTCCTGGTATCACGTACTGGTTCGTAATACAATTAACTGTCATAGATAGGATATAACCTCCCCCTATGTTTCAGGTAGGTAGTTATATTCCTTCATCAGTAGCCTTTCCATTCGAAGTGATTAATACTGACCGTGAAATAGAATTGCGGTTTCTCTTGACTTGGATCCTTTAGGTAGGTTTCTTCTTACGGAATGAAAGTTATTGTCTGTACAAATAAGTTTATTATTTTCAGAGATATTTTACATTAACAAACTCTTCTTCTACGTGCTACTAACATTAGCTTGGTCTTCTTTCACCCTTAAACTTTTTAAATAACATTTAAAATGCGCGGACCATTCGCTGCTATTATTTCTAAGTATCGCCGACCTATCCTTTCCTGACTCAAAAGGTCGCTGGCTCCTCTGATACTGCATTCAAGACACATTACACGCTGCGGAGACACAAGCTGCCTGCACCCACAGTGCTAACGATTAACAACTTTCGAAAGCATTGTCCTAAATTTGTGGTCAATGTAGTCAATAAAACTTCCTACTAATATTTCTTGTTCACCGGTTAAGAATGCTTTTTCTCACACATTGTTTAGCAACAGTGGTTACCAAAGACAGCTCCCTCATCTTGATAGCCATAAATAAATTCACATTTTCCACTAACCAACCTCGTATGTGAGGATATCCTACCCTCAAATATCCCGGAAACTCAAATTTTCGACTAGAAATTTTTGTGCGACATGAAGTTTCAGCATGAAATTGACGACTTTATAAGGGTCCCAGCAGATACAGAAAGACACATATTAGAGAAAATAAATCAGACAATGACACATAATAAGAAGAAATGTATAAGAAACTACGAAATATTAGTATAATTAAAGATAAGAAATATACTAGAATGTTCCCTACGTCCATTATCACTTTCAGTTTGTTAACAAAATGGGACAAGTTGAAATATTAGTGTCATTCGGAAAAAATAAATATCGCAAAGCCACATATCATCAAGAAATATGAAAAATATAAATAAAATTATAACAAAACTAAATATATTTAATTATCCTGAAGATATCACATAAAGTATTATTTTACAAGCTTCTGTAGCATTTTAAGGTCTTTGAAGTAATATCAGTCCATCAATAGTGCATTTTTGTTAATACCCATCACAAACTACACTGCCATATGGTACATTAATTGTTAATTTGATTAGAATTTACCTGCTACATGAACATTTTAAGTAATTGCATTAAAACTGATGTAAAGTAGTCATGAAGTAGATAAGTCGCTAAAGTTAATATATTAATCAAAGACTACTACTTTCAAGAACAAATGTTTTACGGTAAAATCCAAGAGAATAATCAAAAACAGAAAGAAAGAAAGGGCAGCACATAGTAGCGGCATGCAGTCTAAAATGGCATTATCAATTTTATGTGTGCCATAATTCCTGGAAAATTGGAATATCCATGTTCCATTGTGTTTGATATGTTACACTAAGTCATTCGTTGCGAAGTACATGGGTGTGTTGTTAAACAGCTTTTAACCCGGTGACGTAGATAGAGTGGATGCTACTGCGCATCTGCTGGTGACGCGCTTTCCGCCAATCTGCTTGTAATAGATTGTCGAACGTGGACACTGCTGAAGGTCACGTTTAACAGCATGGCTGCAATTCTAGCGTGTTTCAGGTTTACATGCCATCGGCCTATCTCAGAAACTTAACAGACCGTTTCTCCCACCTTGTATTCAAATGTTCAAATGTTTGTAAAGGTTATGGGCATTAAATGCGTGGTCATCAGTCCCTAAACTTACAAACTACTTACGAACTACCTTATACTAAAGACAGAACAAACAAGCCTGAGGGGGGATTCGAACCCCCGACGGGGAACGGCCTCGCGCATCGTAGCATAGCGCCTCAATGCGCTCGGCCGCTCCGCCGTGGCCTACCTTCTATTATACACAAGGAATGATATGTAATGCTTTGTACCCTTGAACGGTTGGCTGTGTAGGTGAAACAAATCTACTACGACACATAGGCTAGACATCAGAAAGCAGTGCACGTTTCAGTCCAAGACAGGTAAGAGGTTCTTAACTGTGCTCAGAATTAACCAATCCTATAAGTAGAAAATATTTACTAGTAAACGACATCACTGGGTACAGGAATGTTGTACTAAGCAGTGTCTCTGTAAAATGAAAAATGCTGTTCTACTGAAAGGTAATAATTTAGTTCATTATCTTTAAAAATCTGAAAACAAAGGCAAATGAACTTTTTATAGATGAAACGCAAAACGTTTTAATAAAGGACAGGATTCAACCGTTAATTATATCGCTTTGATAACCCAAACCACCAATATATACAAAACAATTATCAGCAAAAAATTCTATCAGCGGGTGGCTGAAAGCGTGCCTACACTTAATTTTACAATTGAAACGAGATAGATGAGTTTGTCGCGGTAAATGCAGTTATTAATGTTGTAATGGTGTCGGTGGCACTGCACCAAAGCGGTCTTGCAGTAATAAATATTATCTTTGTGTCAGCGCACGATTAACATTCGCTGCATTGGCAGCGGCTGTGTCCGCGACCCCGATATCCTATCGAAAACTAACTGGCTTAATCTGTACCTGAACTAAATCAGTCAAAACTTCCTACCAATCTTGATGAAGTCAAGACTCACTAACTTCCGTAGCCAATATTAATATGGCAGGGTACGCTGATTCAACAAACAAGCCCACTGTTGTGCGTTCTTGCTATCGTCTGCAGACATGAACTAATTATTGTGGACAGGCAAAAATGTTCACTGTTTGGTCTGTGAAAGTGCCTTAATTACACGCGAAGGCCGCAACTCAAAGCTTAACACCACTTACTGCTATTGTTTGCCACTAAGAAAAACCACAGCAGATCACCAATTATTTACAGCACCGCACCGCATGATCATCCTAGGTGGCAGACCAATGTAGAGTGTCATTACCAGAGGCACACACCAAGAGTCTGTCTCTTCTTCATTTTCATAATTTCGTCAGTCATATATATCTTTCGATATTTGTCCCCAGTTTGCTACCGAGACGCACCTGCTACAGACAGCCAATGAGAAGCGCCGTACTAAAGTGTCAATGACTCCTCCTCATTGCATCCCGTGTGTTTCCGTCTTTTTTTATGTTGGTTCCTCCTCAGAGAAAACTAACTCAAGTTCTTTTGAGATGTCTTTGAACTCCTGTACGTTCTCTCCACCACGTCCAGCCAAAGACTGTACCTGATGGGCAGTTTCACCGTACACATTAAGATTAGTTCTTTAATACTGTATGGTGTGTCCAAACACTGGTTCTTTTTGTCCGTGTTCTCAAAGAACTTCACCGGGTCTTCTATCATGAATTCTCGTATTGTACATTTTGTAGCAAGTTGTACTTGAATCGGTTTTGTGCCTTGGTCGACCAGTAAAACTTGTAGAAACATGTGAAATTCCTAATGTAAGTCACAGGTGCCTGCAACATTTTCCTTTGTCTCCGCTGACATATCTATACAAATGAAATAAAATTTCTCTGCCACACACAAACTTTCAGGTATATACATACGAAATTGATCGATAAATGTCCTTGCATGTAGCAAGTTGCCTTCTTTGTGCACCATGAGAAAATAGTCTGTGTCGTAATGGGCCATCATTCCATAGTGTGGTTGTACCAGAAACCCATTTGTCTACCCAACTCTGTACACCACTCCATGGCTGTGAATCACACAAACTGTGTCCTACAACTGTATCAAAACGCTGTAACGGCGTATAAAAGATTTTTTCTGTTGTGTCTACCTCTTTTGCCTTTTGCAGCGTTGAAAATGTCTCGCTATGAAGGTTTTTCCCCCCAAGTTACCACAACAGTGGTAATATAAAAACTTTGTGCAGTCCTGTGCACATGACAATCTTAAGCCTAAGTAAAACGAACCAATAATGAAAAACAGGAATTACTTTACATTTTTTTTTTAAATTTTTCCAAAAGTTCCTCACCAGAATAAAAGGAGTGAGCCATGAGATAAATCTTCAATCGTACATCCGTACGTTGAACGATTCTCTTCTGGCGTTGCAGGTTCTGTTCTTGCAGACTCTTTCTCCGGCTGCAGCGATGTCGGAGATTTGATGTTTTATCTGATTCCCGATATTCAGGGTGCACTTGTGAAATGATGGCACGGAAAAATCCTCACTTGATCGATATCTTGCAGATGCTGTGAACCATCTCTCGCACGCCGACTGTAACACCACGTTCATGCTTACTTTAATCGTGCTATCTGCCACTGTGGTAGCAGTAGCAGATATAACTCTGCGCCAGACAACTTTTGTCAAATGTAACCGGCCGCGGCGAAATAGCCGTGCGTACTAATGTGCCTTGTTGCAGTGCGCTTGTCCGTTCGCTGTCAGAGGTTCGAGTCCTCTCTTGGGTATGTTTGTGTGAGATGTTCTTAGGATATGGTAATTTGTATGGTCTTGTGTGTTATTCTTAGGATAAGTTACTGTAAGTGACAACTACAGTTAGTTCCCATAACTTTAGAAACATCTGAAAAGTTTGAATGTAGGCGTTACCGACCGCAGTGCCGTTCTGAGTGTTTATATATATATATATATTGAAGTGTTTACTTTTGTAAGTTACAAAATAAAAAAATTATAGGTGACGAGTAAAGCTTTAGAGGTAGGTCTACATTAGAAACGTTACACTTCTTGCAGAGCTGTAATAACATATTACTGCATTATTTTCCAGAGAGTTACAGTAAAGCGATACCATTTATAGGTCGAACAGTATTTATTTTAACATGAACCTGAATCATTTAAACCAGTTGTGCGCAAAAAGCAGTTGAAATTACATTTCTAGTACTTTTAGTTTGAAAGCTACAATCCTTCAAACTTTTGATGGCGGATACCAAACGCTGTACACATGACTGTGCAGTGATGGATGTCCTGGCTGTGTAAGGTTGATTTAAATAAGTTGTTTTATGTTGTTCATCTTCCTTCACCCGCAACACAATGCGCACTCTCTAGGGTCTGCAGATGAAATGTAACGTCACTGTTGTCACGGAACAACATTTCTCGTTGCTTCATTATAGACAAAGGCTCAGTGACGTTAACACAGTTCCTTAGACGTTCCCACAGAAAGAAAACTACTAGTGTTAAATTGGGCCACCGTGGGGGTTATTCTATAAGACTATGGTGTCCCACCCGTCTTCTAGGGAAACTGTTGTTCAGTTCTACCTCAACATCCTACGCAGAATAGGTTGGATAATGATCGTACTGAACCAACATATAGAATCTAATGACTAGTTACACATGTTCAAGGAAGCACCAAATTGGCGTCTATAAATTTTGATACATCTCACCTGACAGTAAACAAGAAGTAATTTGGTCCAGTGATTTCATCGCTAAGAATTCCACACTATACATTAACAGACTACCGACGTCGATGCGACAGGTCGTACCCACTAAGGATTCTCTGTGGCCCATGTCATTCATAACGTTTATAACGTAGAATTCGTGGAATTATCAGAGATCATGACACTTTGTAAGGAGTCCGGAGAAAAATTACACATGGTCCATTCACTGAAAATAACGTTTCCGTTGAAGTCATTCCCATGCAGGTGATGCGCCAGTGACAGGTTGTACAGGTGAATCCTGTGATCCTGCACCACTCGCCACACAAATAAAAGGCTGATAACAGTGTTTGCAGTAATGTCTCCTAAGCTAACATGGTGATCGTGGTGTATAGGAACTAAAACATACACATCAATTTTCTTGCTAGTGTAGGCTTTCTCGGCGGATTTCATGTATGAAGTCTTCGCGGGTTATCAGCCGAGTTGCTTCGTCGTCGTGTCGTAGACATTGTAAGGAGACATTCGACAATCTAACAACGCAACGAAGAATCACAATAATGTGTACCCCAAATGGGGGAAAGGGAATGGTGGTTGTATTCTCGTAGCTACGAGACGACGACGAAGCAACTCGGCTGATAACCCGCGAAGACTTCATACATCAATTTCCTTACTTGTTGCAAGTCCTCGCTTGTTAGTGCTGCACTTTCTGAAGCTGGATGTTTCACAGAGTCGTTTCTCAGCACGTAAGAACGTAGTGAAATGTACAGCTTATTGGACTTAACTACGGGGTCATCAGTCCCTAAACTTACAAACTACTTATCAACTAGCTTATCCTAAGGACGGCACAAATATCCATGCCCGAGGGGGATTCGACCCCCCGACCGTAGTGGCCGTGCAGACCGTGACTGGAGCGCCTCAGTCCCCTCGGCCACCGCGGCCGGCAAGAACGTAGTGGCTACTAGAGTTCTCCTCCTAGGATATCTCACAGTACACGTCAAGGCTGCTTCATTAGCTTGGTCTTGGTATTCGCCGAGCATAAGCAACATGCAGATGTACTTCTCGCAAGTGTATGCCACCTCTTTTGTTCAGTAACCACAGTACACTGAACCACACTTGTTTGTGTTTCTATTTCACACGAATACGGCCTTGTAAGGAGACATTCGGCAATCTAACAACGCAACGAGGAATCACAATAATGTGTACCCCAAATGGGGGAAAGGGAATGGTGGTTGTATTCACCCGATATATCGACCTTGGATTTTTGCTTATGGGGCTATATTGAAGCCAGGGTTTATGGAACGAAAACGTTATGCTTGCGCTTTTATATCTGCAGAAATATTAAGAGGTATCCATACTAATATCGAGAGGCGCTTACATCGACGTATCTAACAAGGATCAAATTAACTTTAGAATTTGTATTACGAATAATGCAATAATAAAGGTCTGTCGGTCTATAAGATAGGTTTAAAGGACTATTATTTATTATATCCATTATATTTGTTTTTAGTTATTGCAGTCAAAGATATAATAACATTTATTTAATATTGCCCATTGAGAATCTCGTTTTGTTTCTTTATGTGTTGTTTATAGATGATCTGTCATATGTTATTAGGCCTCAAAACAGATAATTAATATATTTTTGACCTTGTCGGTTTTTTGTTAATCAGGTACAAACATTCTTAAATACATAAACCCTTCTCTAGTCCAGAAATCGAAGCCGGAGCCCCTACTACACAATCACGTTTAACAAGACCTCCTCTCTGCTGGTGTTGACTGCCTTTATTGTTCTTCTGAGGCAAACCTTTTGACGTTTGTGGGTTTCGGAATCGTGGCCAACGGAAAGATAGGCCGGGGTGCATACGTCACGTCACATGATCAGAGTCGAGCTGAGCCAATGCGATCGCTAGCTGACTGACTTGCTGCGGTGGCACAGTCCACTGTCTCAATAGCGGCCAGCCAGTCATCTAGCGATCGTGCTGGCTAAGTCAACACCGTCTAGAGGCAAGGCCTCATCGCATTCCGTGTTACGTCAGGGTGAGTTGGGCGCGACGGCTAGTTGACTGGATGGCCGCTGTGAGAGAGAGCGCTGTGTCACGACGGCTAGCCAGCCAGCTAACAGTCAGGGCCTACTCGGTAAGACGTGATACGTACTGCGCTGAGGCCCTGACTCTAGAAGGTGTTGGCTCAGCAATAACCTGCTTTACAGTAGTTCTTGGGTAATTCCAGACGATTTGAGTGCGGTAATCGCGACTGTAATCACCCCTAAACAATCAGTCACATCTGTTTCTGACGCCACGAAATTACCAAAGAACAACGGAGACTTGGGCCATGTCCTACGTGAGCGACAAAAGCGAGCGACAGCGCGGAACATTCAGCTACGCGACACTGTAGCTACAAGCAGCCACTTTGGCCGACGTTCTCCGGTTCTCTATTTTGAAGAGAAAGCGAATGAATTCTTAGTTATTAAGTGAATGAAATACTGATGTTATATCAGTAGTTAGCTACTTGGGTTTGGACAACGAGAACTTATCGTAGATTAGCTACACCGCTTCACCTCCAAAAGCTAAGGTAAATGTTTCAGAACAATTTCTGCTTGTTTTAGACAATCATGAAAGTCCTGCTAGTCCTGCTTGCTACCTTTTCTGTCGCCAGACTGGATCTTCTTCCATCACATTATTTGGAAGCACTTGGCTTCACGGATTTTGTAACTCTCAAAACTATATGCAAACGAGAACGCAACTTGTACATAGCTTCAAATGCAGACCGGCAAATTAAATATTTGTAAGATGCATAACGTTTCACGAAAGCGTCACTTGCACCTGTAATATACAATATGCAGTAAACCCTTTGGGGGAAACTTGTATTTGGCGAGCAGATACAAGTAAACTTGATGAACATTTCGTAGATGTAACATCAACACATGAAAATGGAATTGACAATTAAGAAAGTGATATCGCAGTGATGATTCATGCACAAAAATCATTAATACCAAATGTACAAACAGCAGTCACACCTGATATGCAGATTGGTGTTGTGTCGACGTTAAATAAGTAGATAAGACCAGTAATCACTATAGCTGCTTTGCACAATTCAGCTACACTGGAAGACATTGCTAGGTCTAATATTCCCAAACTTGCACATCAGAAAACTTAAATGATAAAAGACGACATGCCGATATAATAATATATCCTCCTATGTAAGATTTTTTAACAAAGAAAGGATGAAAGAAAAAAAAGTAGCACATAAACGAAAGTGAAAAGACTTTGGGTTCCATTAAAGGTAAGAAAGAATGAAGAATCATAAGCAGAGCTTTGACGTAAAGGGCATTAGGCGCAAGATTAAAAGGGTCTGTAAAGTAACTGTGAAGGGGAATGAGCATTATTGACAAATTTGTGAACAAAAGTTTGAAGATTCTTCCAGTGAAAAACTAACACAATGCTACAATTGTAATCTTTGGGCTTACGAAAACTGCTCGAATGATGGAAGCATATCAATAGGCTGTATTTGTATCTTATGTGATGACTAGACTACGTCCGTGATTACTGTTTGTTTGTAAATCTATCGTACCAAACTGCGTGGTGATCAGTCCGTAGCTTACAAACTACTTAATCTAAGTAAACTAACCTAAAGACAACACACAAACCCATGCCCCAGGGAGGACTCGAGCAACCGCGCGCTCCGGAACGATGCGCCTTAGACCGCTCGGCTACTCCACCGCGGCCCGTGATTACTCCACATACCATTCGTAACGAATTCGGGCTTTTTGGGGTAATCCCAGACAACAAGGTTGTCAGTTTTATTAATATTTGATTTTGTGTTGACAAATTTGCGTTGATTAAGAAGCTTGACTAATTTCAGTAATAAGTACTTCAACTTATTTAAGTACTCCCTCAACTGATCGCGGTTATTTACTGTATTAACTGTACCATTTTGTGCCATTGCCTTGAAATTTAATGAGGTCATCAATTTTCGCTGATAATGAATCGCTGTATTTAATATTGGTAGGAACACGAGGAACCTTCAACTGTTCGTCCAGAGAATTCTCGTGCACTAGACTCCGTTAATAATTCCGCAGTTGTAGTCTATCCTCGGGCTATTATTTCTTCGAGTTTTATGGTTTAAAATGCATTTTTCCTTTCTTTAAGAAACTTGATTTTCAATTCATTGATATGTACTGGTTGACAAAACCTGCTATGTCACAGCGTTTTTCTTCAAAAGCGGCAGAACGTCTGTCGAATGAAATCCAATAATTGTTGCTTCCATCCGTTTAACCCCGGAAATATTGGTTTTCCTTGTCCTTTGATCTTTACTGTTCCGTAATAAATATTGTTTTCCTATGCTTCAAACGGTTGGAAAATTATTTTCACTTTGACGTCGTCTTTCTAGACCAGGCATGGCCAACATTTCCGCCCGGCGGAAATGTAGTTCACCGCCACGGCCGCGACCGTGTATCGCCAGTGTCGGCAACGGAGCGAGAGAGATAGCTGCGGAAGAGTGAGACCGCACAGCACTGCTCTGCGCTGGACAGTCCCGCGGTCAGAGCCAACGTAAACCAAGTAACAGACGAAGCGCAGCTCTGTAATGAGGTGGAAGAACGGTAAAACAAGCAAACCATTTACTGTTTAGGTAACAATCAGTGATTGTGTGGCAGAATCACTACGCGAAGCTTTAGAAAATATCCAAAACACGAATCGAAGAACAACTTAGTGATTTTGTGACCCAAATTTGATTCTATTAGTATTGTACATGCACACTCGTCATAAATACAGTAGGCTTCTTCTGAAAGGTGTATATTTCTTAAATGAACTAGTCTCATAAATATGCTATTTTATAAATAATTTTATGTAAGGGCTATAGAATCTCATTCTTACAAGTTAAAATGTGCAAATGTTTGTAGCACTTATGGGACTTAACTACGGGATCATCAGTCCCTACTCTTACAAGTAGATATTTGTTGTTAAAACCCAAATAAAAAATCGCACTGACGTGTTTTACGATCCACTTTAGATTTGTAGTTTTATAAGTTTTTGCAAACATTTTGGACTAAAATAATAATCGAAATAATAATTAATTAATTAATAAGAGTGTCTGAAACACATTTAGGAAAAAAAATTAGGTAGTGGCGGCTTCCCAACCACCAACCTGTCGCGCCACAGTCCAGCAACTTGCCCACTACGCTATTTTTTTTTTTTTTTTTTTTTTTTTTTTTTTTTTTTTTGGTCCGATAGATTTACAAACATTTGATCTTAATTTGGTAGTCTGTTCAGCTTGAAGAAAACCGAATGAGTCAGAGTTATTTAGTGCAGCTCAGTGGGCTGTTGGAAGTTTTTGAATTTCACGCCACTTCGGCGACTTGATTGGGAAAGTGGACCTTTGGTTTATCGTGTGAACCGAAACATATATCGTTTCTAGTGACTCTTCACATCGTTAGGAAGAATAGGAAAAGTTGAAAATATTTACTTAGCCGCGATTCGAACCCAAGTGACCTACATGCCAGGCAGTTTCGCTGACCCTACACCACTTTTTTTTTTTTTTTTTTTTTTTTTTTGCCACCGCCACTTTTGCCCTTAGAAAAAAAAATAAACTTGTCCACTTCAGGCGTTGGCTCCTACCTTATCCTAGTCCCAGTTCAACTAACCTAATTCTAATAAAGGGCAAGGAAAGCTAATAGGCTACCGAAAGCAGAAAAATAATAATAAAGAAAATAAAATAAAATAAAACTCATGAGATTTGGAAGAAAAAAAAGCTGGGAAAACTTCTTCTCTTTTGTATTCTTTATTTATTTTTATTTTTTTAATTCTTTATATATATATATATATATATATATATATATATATATATATATATATATATATATATATATATATTGTAATATATGACAAGAGGTGCGCCGTAGTGATGCCGCCGGCATACTTAAAATCGTCCAAACGTGTCTTCTCGTTGATTATTATGTTCCGTTGTGGGTTCTGTTCAGTTCAGGTTGGTTGCGTTAAGATTTATCTTCTCATCGCTTGGACGTTCCAGCTGCGAGGCGGGTCGTGAAAGGCACTCCGTAAAAAGTTGGAAAAATATTTCTGGTACTTTGGGTTACGGGTTAGGACGCAGTGTCGTTCATTAAGAAAGTTCCAGTATCCAAGTACTGATTTCTCGCCAGGATCAAAGAGGTATCGGATCGTGTAGCCACGAATCCAATTTACCGAGTGTGTTTTGGTGGTGGGGTAGAAAGTCTCCTCCGGAAATAGGAGCATGTTGATGTCGATCTGGGCGGGTGTTTGGCGAGTAAGGAACGCCAAAATTCGCCGAGCGAGCGTCCAGACATCGTTCGCCTGACCACAGTGGAACCTGTGGCCGTCTGTGTCGTCCACTCCGCAGTGAATGCAGAGGGGCGAATCGGCGAGATGGATCCGATGCAGGCGATGTCGGTTTACTTGTTTTCCGTTCACAGTGAGATACCAGGTTGACTGGACGTCTGATTCGAGAAAACGTTCGTAAATAGCTTTCCATATATGCCGCCATACATACTGTGGATGCTTAATTTCGATCGGGTTGGATGGTCGACACTGTTGTAGCAGATCATATACTGTTTTAGTCTGAGACAAACGAGCAGGTGGTAAAGATTTGTATACATAACTAAGGTCCAAGAAGAATCGTCGGATATGATGGAAGGCAACTGGAATGGCTGCAATCGTCACTGGGGCTACCAAAGAGTCCGGGGCAAAGGCATTGAATAGTATACCGGTGAGACTCTGTGGGCAACGTCGCCAGATTTTTAATTGAGAGCTGGCGTAGAGCGCCGTGACTCTGGTCGGCACATGTGTTAGTCCCACCCCACCACGTTCCCGCGGGAGTGCAAGGGCGTCGTATTGCACTTTGAATATCAATCCGGAGCTGACGTAGGAGCCTAACGCAGCCAATATACGCCGTGCCAGGAGAGTTGGGATCGGTAGCACTTGAGCAACATGGGGTATGCGAGAGGCATGATAGACGTTCACATATTGTGTACGTTGAACTATGTCGAGGGATCGTAGCCGGTGATCTGCCAGACTTCCCCTGATTCTCTGAAGCAATCGCCGACCGTTGATCGCTGCTGAGCGGCGGAGATCGGCTGAAAAATCTATGCCAAGACATCTAACGGTTGTGGCTACACTTAGAGGAGCGATGTTTCTCTCTGGTAGGCCCTCGCCGATGAGCAAGACCTTGGATTTTGAGACGTTGAGCAAGCTGCCTGATGCCTCGCCATAAGTGGCCACCCACGTCAGGGCTGCCCGTACGTCGTTCTCAGTGCGTAGGTAAAGGACGATGTCATCGGCGTAAGCTGTACAACAGAATCGGTTCCCATGTAAACTCATACCTTCCAAACGTTGGCGTAGTCCCTGGAGCAATGGTTCTAAAGCAAAGGCGTATAATATAGTTGAAAGTGGGCAGCCTTGTCGGACGGATCGTGTTATAACCACGGGTGGGGTGAGGCGACCGTTGAACATGATTTTGGAGGTCGCGCCAGTCAGAAGGCGCATAACTACTGCAATAATGTCGCCAGGGAAACCCATGTGCTGGAGAACTGTCTGTAAGTAGGAGTGATCAACACGGTCGAAGGCCTGGCTAAAGTCAAGTGAAGCCAGGGCACCAGGAAGTCGTTGATATCGGGCAAGTGCTATCATGTCTCGATAGCGGCAAAGAGCCGTATGGATATTGTTGTCTCCTCCTAAGGACGTCTGGTCGCAGGATGTGACGTACCGTGCAACTTTCTTGAGTCGTGAGGCCAACAACCGTGTAAATATTTTCATATCGCTGTTAAGCAGAGTTATAGGCCGATAATCTTGTATTCTGGATGACCCGTTCGGTTTGTGTACAGGAATAATTATGCCTTCAAGGAAGGTTTTAGGGACATCAGTCGCTGGGGACATTAGTTCTTGAGCGATCGTCGTCCATGTAGGTGCTAACAAATAGTCAAAACTTTTATAAAATTCAACGGGAATACCGTCGGGCCCAGGAGACCTATTGTTATGCCCCATTTTAATTGCTTCTAGTACTTCATCCGTGGTCACGCCTTCCTGGAGTTCACGTGCCACCTCCACTGGGAGAGTACTTGGAATAAGTTGTGCGACTTCTGAAATCAGTTCTGGCGAATGCGGAACAGCTTCATAAAGTCTTGTGAAATGGGCATGAAACGCCTGACCGATGGAGTATTGGGTATCGTGCCGGTGACCTTCCGCGTCAATCAGGGCGTGTATCAGAGCCCGGCGTCGTTTTTGTCTTTCCTGGATGAGATGGTACATCGACGGATGTTCTTCACCTATTCTATCATTTGTACGAGATCGGATGACAGTCCCTTCCAGGTGGCGGCGCATTATCAAAGAGATTTGGGCCTTTGTACGGTGAACCATCGTTTGCCTGGCTGGTGAGAAAGGCATCGTCACACATTCTCGAAGAATGGAATAATAAAAATTCAAAGTGTTGTTTCGCCATGTCTTGATGTCCCGGCCGTAATTCATCAGCGACTTGCGCAGCGTTGGCTATGCACAGGAGAGCCACCAAGATAGAGTGGAGTTAGAGGCATTACGACGGCGTAAACACTGTGCCCACGCACTTTCGATGATATGTCGACAGCCTGGAGCGGTCAGGTGAGACACGTTTAGTTTCCACAGGCCACGACTATGCCACACACGCTGTCGGACGAGACTAACGTCGCAGATATATGCCTCATGATCTGAAAAGGCTAAGGGCCAGACTTCCGCGTGACGGGTTCCACCTGCGAGAGAGCGGGTGAGGTATATGCGATCCAGGCGGCTCGAGGAATGGGCGGTGTGAAACGTAAAGCCAGGGCGAGTTCCGTAGAGCTTTGTCCAGGTGTCAACGAGTTGTAGTCTGTCGATGACCACGGAGAGAGCCGCACAGGGTGAATGTTGTGGCAGTTGGTCGGTGGGCCCTTGTGTCGAGTTGAAATCCCCGCCAAATACCAAGTCATCTTGTGGACCCATAAATAGCGGCGTGATATCCTCGGCGAAGAATGTATTGCGGTCTCGACGGTGGCTGGAGCCGGATGGTGCATAGATGTTAATGATACGCACTCCAAATACAGTAAGAGCCATTCCCCGAGCAGTGTGGAGGTAAACGACGTCGTATGCTGGAATGCCATCGCGTAGGAGGATGGCGACGCCGCTGCCGGTGTCGGAGGCGTGTGAAACATAGCCAGTGTAACCAGTAGGGATGAGAAAATCAGCGACAAACACCTCCTGTAGGAGCGCAATATCAACATCACTTGAGTAGATGGTGTCTCGAAACATCGCCAGTTTGTGTGGGGCGCGAATGGTGGCCATATTCATCGTGGCGATACGATATTGCTGCGGATGGACACTTGCAAGGTTTACAGAAGGCGTTGCAGCGGCTCCCGAAAGTCGCTGACTTGCCGTGTCTCCCACAGTTGCCGCAATTCTTAGTTGGGTACCAAATCTGGTGCCTCCATGGGATGCACCCGCTCGGCCACGTTAGCTGTCTGATCCGCTCCTTCGCCAACATCGTCGGCCCATGATGTGGATGTCGATGACGTGTGCTGGCGTTGGTCTGTAACGGACGAGGCGCATGCTCCAAGCGGTGCTGTGAGGGTAAGGTCGTTCTTAGGTGCTGACATCAAGGATGGTATGTCCTGATTTGAGGTATGGTGCGTCACCGTAGGACTGTCCAGTGTGGCAGTATCATCCTGCTGCTGGTCGGAAAATGGTACGTCACTGTCAGACATTCGTTCGGTATCCGAAAAGGTCGTCTGATGGAGGCCGTCAGCGGAGGGTGTTCGACGGCGTTTCTTACGCCTCCGAGGTGACCGCTGTTTTCGGATGTGTTGTTCTGAATCAGAATTTGGTTGTTCCTCTTCTATCGCCGCACCCGTCTGTACGAAAGCGGACGTCGGCACCACACTTAGGTCGATGTCCATGATACCAGCAGAGTCATTCGGAGTTGCCTCTATTGTTGCCGGTTCTGGTGAGGGCGCTGGAGGCGGTGCTGTGCTTGTGTCGTCAGTATTTTCTTCTGCGTTGGGTACAGGCAACGTAGGTTTAGGCGTAGCCTGGAGTTGTATTACGTGGTTCTGTGCAACTGCAGCGTAGGTGACGGGTAGGGACGTGACCGTTGTTGCTGAGGCCACCTCGCCTAGTGGTGTCTGTACCAAACGTCGGCGCATACATTCGGACCGGACATGGCCTTCCTCGCCACATCCTGAACATGTTCGTGGCTGGCCATCGTACATAACGATGGCCCGCACACCACCAATCATCAGGTACGACGGAACGTGTTTCTTCAGCTCAATCTGTATCTGACGCACACCATTTAATACCCGGTAGGTCGTAAATGTTTGCCACTTTTCTGCGAGGTGACCAACGACGTTACCATACGGTTGGAAGGCTGCAATGACCGTTTCTTGAGGTACTTCAAACGGGAGCTCAAACACCCGTAGAGTACGTAATCCGAATCCTACATGATCGACCGTTACGGCACCGATGTGTCCATCAGAGTGCTTGAACTTCAGTCCGGTGTTATGTCGTTGGACAACTTCAGTGCATAGCGCTTCTGTCGTCATCTTGATATAGACGATGCTTCCCGTGATTGAAAAGTGTATTCCGATCACGTCTTGTGGGTTCAAACGAAGATCTTCTCGTATGAACTGTTCGATTTCAAAAGCTCTTGGTCGTGGATGTTCAGCCTGAAACGTTACTTTGATCGTCGCACGGCGGTAAGCGTGCGCCATGAGGTTCGTGAATGCGGGACTCAATACACACAAATACCGCGACGCGGAAGTAAACAAACCCCGGAGCGGAGCGTTAAGCGGCGCGCGGCGCAGGTGCGCACGCTAGCACGGCCCAAGGCCAACTGATACGCTACGGCTATAAATCGAAACAGAAGTCTTTAATTTCATATTATTGATGGCCGTTGTTAACAGATGTTAATATGGCATTTGTAGACATTAGATTATCATTTATCGTACGAAGAACGATGTGTTTTCGTTAATTCCTCAGTGTGCCGTTGCTTTGAAATGACAACGTGCAAGTTACAATAAGAATATCATCAAATACGCGAGGAATGTCACGTGACGAACGGCTGGTTTTCGTTAATTCAATGGATGGTGTCAAATCTCCGTTATTTTTGCAAATATGTATCAAACGATACGAGATATATATATATATATATATATATATATATATATATATATATATATATATATATATATATATAAAGAAAAAGGTAGCTAAGGTGTACCTTTACCAAATAGGTATTCAATTTTCGTGTCAGATGAACGGTTCGTTTGCAATTACAATTATATTACAGACGGCTTTTTTTAGTTTTTTGTCCGAAAAGATTGAAAAAGGGAGGTTCTGGTCTCTGGCGGCCTGCAATCATGTCTGTAAAATTTGGTGCTGATCGGCTGAACGGTTCGTCTTAAAAACAGGGAACACGTTACGGATAGACAGGCAGACAGACATACATACATCCCAAAATCGCCGTTATTTTTGCAAATATCTTTGAAAGGGTACGAGATATGAAAAAAACATAAGAGAGCAAAGTTGTAGAGAATTTTCTTCTCTACAAAATCGGTTATTCAATTTTCGTGTGAGATGAATAGCTAAGCCGTTATTTTCATTTAAATTTCGAGCTGTCAAAAGACGATCGCAAGGGCCCACTTTTAGTGTTACTACCGTAACCTAAAGTGGGCCAAAAACTAACAAAAAAGATTGGTTTTAGGTACATTTTCCCCCAGTTCCCCTGAAAAGATTCTAGCACACTTCGGGCGCAAGCCATTTTGACGGGCGCACTAGTTCCCCCACCACCGCAATGCCTGCAGTATGTGTGGGAGTGAGACGGCTACATGCCAAACACTGCAAGGGGGAAACGAAGGAAGGCATTTTTTGCAACGCCTTGAGGGTACTAAGTGGATGTTGTTGTTGTTTGTAGAACTTATGGGACTTAACTACGGGGTCATCAGTCCCTAAGCTTACAAACTACTTATGAACTAGCTAAGACTAAGGACGGCACAAATATCCATGCCCGAGGGGGGATTCGAACCCCGGACCGTAGTGGCCGTGCAGACCGTGACTGAAGCGCCTCAGTCCCCTCGGCCACCGCGGCCGGCAGGTACTAAGTGGAGATGGCAACGCCGTAGAGTACTTTTATAGCATTAATATATATTTGCTACATTTTTTCATTCACCAAACCAATAACTTTATTCTTTAATGAAATAAGCACATTACATTCCTGCTCGCCACTCTGCCCCACACGCTGCTGCGCACAGTGGGGGGGGGGGGGGGGGGGGGGCAGTGGCCCGGCAAAGGCGCCCGTGCCCGCAGGGCGGTGTTTGGCCAAGCCTGTTCTAGACAGAAATACCGTACTCGAAATATTCCGCTGTGTGTATTGACTTCGTACCATCACAGTAACCTTTAATACTAGTTTGCATGTGTTTCTCGGCCCACAAAGATATTACTTTTCTTCTATGTTTTTCACATGTGCAACAAAGCACGAAAGCAATAATTTAAGTAAGTTGGCATAAAAATAAAGACTCCTTTTCATGCGTACTGTACTGAGCTGGTTCTTCAGCAATGTAATAGGCTTCATTTATTTTTTTTCATTTAACTTTGTAGAACCACATAAGCGTATTAATTTACCATTAGAACTGCAATCTCTTCTGCAAAATGTCGTGGGAAAGGCGAACCAGAGACTGCGTTTTTTTTTGGCAGAACCCTTAAAACATGCAACATAACTACAAAAGAAACTGCATACACTAAGCTTGTTCGTCCATTTTTGGAGTATTGCAGCCCAGTGTGGGATCCTTATCAGGTGGGTTTGACGGAGAACATCGAAAGAGTCCAAAGAAGGGCAGCTCGTTTCACGATACAGGGGATTCAGCCTTACGGAAATGATACAGGATCTGGGATGGGAATCATTACAACAACGGCGCTTATCTCTGCGGCATGGGCTACTTACGAAACTCCAATCGCCAACATTCTCCTCCGAATGCGAAAATATATTGTTGACTCCCACTTACATAGGTAGAAATGATCATCCGAATGAAATACGAGAAATCAGAGCTCGAACAGAGAGATTCAGGTGTTCTTTCTTCCCGCGCGCTATTCGAGAATGGAATGGGAGATAAATAGTACAATGGTGGTTCGATGAACCCTCTGCCAGGTACTTAAATGTGATTTGCAGAGTATCCCATGTAGATGCAGATGGAATGGAGAAAAATATTGCCGCGGTGGAGTGGCCAAGCGCATTAAGGCGCTATGCTGCGATGTGCGAGGCCGTTCCCCGTCGGGGGTTCGAATCCCCCTCGGGCATGGATGTTGGTGCTGTCTTTACTATAAGGTAGTTCATAAGTAGTTTGTAAGTTTAGGGACTGATGACCCCGAAGTTAAGTCCTATAACCTTCACAAACAACAACAGAAAACTATTTTTCAACTAATACTTGGTATATTACTCAAACAATTATCAGAGCCCGTCGTGAGAAGCGCTACTGTTCCCTTTCTATATAAATGATGCGATGCAAATCGTGACTAGTAATCTGGAGGAAAATAGGGTAGGAAGAAAGATGATGCTTTAGCTTCCAGTGGACAATGTGGCCTAAAGACGGAGCACGCGCGCGGATAGCTTTTGTCAGGAATGGGGAAGGAAATCGCTCGTGCCCTTTGAAACGAACCATCCCAGCATTTGCCTTGAGCGATTACGGGAAATCACAGAAAACCTAAACAAGGTTTTGAATCGCCGTCCTCCAAAATGCGAGTCTAGTGGACTACCACTGCGCCACCTCTCTGGTTAGCAATGTGCAGTAATTTTCTTACGCTGCTGTGGTGTACAGAAAAGTGTCGTTGAGTGGTTTGAGTGGTTGTGTGGTTGTAGGAAGATACGCGACGACTTTAACGAAATTTATAGTTTGTGTGATTAATGGCTGTTAGCTCTAACTGTAGAAAAAAAGTTGATTAATGCATATAAGGAGGGAAAACAATCCATAAATTTCGAATTCAGAATTAACAGTGCGCCGGTTGACACACTAACGTATACTGAATATCAAAGGACGGTGTAGCGAAGTGATATGAATTGGAACGAATATGTATGGATATTTGTGTGGAACACGGATCGTGGACTTCTGTTTATTGGGAGCATGTATTTAGCTATCGAGGTAGGTCTATTAATCTGAATCCGATGGAATAATATTTTGAAAACTTAAGACAATGACCCCGCTCTGGGACGCCACGTTCCGGATGACACGGCCGCTCGCGTCGGAGGTTTGAATTCTCCCTCAGGCAACGATGTGCGTGTTGACCTTAGTATAAGTTCTTTTAAACATTTTGATACTCGAGGTACCGAAGGCATCAGCAGTTTTAGCCTTTAGGTTTGCAAACATTAGATTTAAAGAACTTAACACAATCAGCGCAATTTTGAACACAACGTAAAACAACAATGTGTACTCTGGCAATTGCTTATGTTTTCGAAATTAAGAGTTGCAATTGTAACTGCTTTATGATAATACTTGTTTCTTGAATTGAACCGGTACATCATCTTCGGACCAGAATGTCGAGACTTTACCTGAAGT
Organism: Locusta migratoria; assembly: GCA_026315105.1. Classification (NCBI taxonomy): domain Eukaryota; kingdom Metazoa; phylum Arthropoda; class Insecta; order Orthoptera; family Acrididae; genus Locusta; species Locusta migratoria. The sequence goes on from CM048755.1 coordinate 459,430,613, forward strand.
ACCGTAATCAGTTTTGAATAATGAATTAATGTAACAGATATATAGAAGGTCGCCGTGCTTTTGCCATGCTCCATAGCGAGGAGGATAGGATTGAGCAAACATGGCAATAAATACTGTTTATGTAATGATATATGAAAGCCTTTCCCTGTGTCAAAAATGTACAAAGACAATTGTGAAGTAAGGAACTAAGCAATAATAGTAATAATAACAGTAATATTTTTACAAACCCGACTAAAACGGAAAGTGTTATGGGATGAATCAACAGTCCGATATTTTTAATATGAGAATAGCAGTCTAGTTCGAAAAAAATATGCAATTTATTTTATATAAAGGTGGTCGGTTTCGATCTTATACTAAGATCATCCCCAGACCAATTTGTTTGGGAAATAAAAGACAATATGTTTTGGAGGGAAACAGATACAAGAGAGTAGTAGCTACAACATTTTACATAAACAAGCGGAGCTTACCCTTTATAACTCGCAGCGTTCTGTTGCTGTTCAGAAGCCTCCACACGCTCGTCCTCTTAGTACTAAGCTGAGGTATATTGTTTCATTTAATCTTTATGTTCATTTATGTACCATGTTGTAGTTAGTTCTCTCTTGTACCTGTTTGCTTCCAAAACAAATGGTCTTTTACTTTACAGACAAGTCGACCTGATGATGATCTTAGTATATGATCGAAACCAGTCGCCTTTATATATATATATATATATATATATATATATATATATATATATATATATATATATATATATGTTTGTTTTTTTTTTTTTTTTTTTTTTTTTTTTTTTTTTTTTTTTTTTTTTTGCGAAATAGACTGATATTTTCATATTAAAAACTTGATACCAGTTCGCTGCCTTCCAAAAGGAAAGAATATTTTCCAAACTCATTAGTCCGATATTATAAAACTTTGTGGAGATGTTCATCAAACAGCCGCGCGGTATGAGACGCAATGTCACGGACTTTACGGCCGCTTCCGTCGAAGGTTCGAGTCCTCCCTCGGGCATGGGTGTGTCTGTATGTGTGTGTGTGTGTGTGTGTGTGCCAGTTTGGCCTCTTAGTTTTACAAATTTTTGAAAATTTTGTTGATCGGATGACGGGCACTGATCTATTAAATTGTAATCCCACTCGTAACTGATATTTATCATCAACATAATTGACCATAGGAATAATCACTTAATTCTCCAATCGTAGTCATTAAACATTTGGATTCCTATTTTCCTCTCTAGAGAGACTCTCACCTTTTCTAACGTGGGTACGAGTGACCCAATGTGCAGTTACTTGAGAAGCAGTTTGACAGAAGGATATCATGACTCACTCCTACAAAACGACAAACACAAAGCGCTTCATAGGAAAACTGAAAGATACACGAGAGATTCATTTTTTTCTGAAGGCTGTACATACATCCCCTTAAGCTGACTGTGTTCATTGTTGACAAATATGATGTTCTGCACGTTCTAAATTTCGGGCGTGCAGCCGTGCAAATATAATTTCTTTCACAAATATTTCGGGCACGAATCGTCCGGCCATCTTCAGAGCGGATCCAAGACTGCCGACAAGTTGCTAGGCTTGGCCTTATACGCCCCATCGCGGCGGCCCTGTGTATGCGGCTCACAGATGCTGGTCGGCGTCCAAGAGGTACGCTTAGCACGCGCGGCCCCCGCAGCGAAAGGAATCATTTATTCAATTCTTTTATCGATATACATTCTACGTTGGCAGCACCTGTCGACATCTCTGCAATTTTATTATACCAAGTGCCGGATTCCACGCCTTGTCCAAATTAAAGCAATCATCTCTGTTTTTTAAACTGTCAGTTAATCTAATTTCTATTGATTCCTTGAAAATTGAACCCAAAAAAGACGAGATAGGTGTCAAAATCTTCACATCACTGTAATTCATGGAATGGTCTGTATCTAAACAGTGTTGCGCCACCAATGACTTGTCTGGCTCTAGTGAGTGAGTATATTGTCGGTGTTCAACAGATTCCTCGTGGACAGTGCGTGTTTTCAAATGTTCAAATGTTTGTATAGTCTATGGGACTTAACTGCGGGGTCATCAGTCCCTAAACTTACAAACTACTTATGAACTACTTACGAACTAGGACGGCACAAATATCCATGCCCGAGGAGGGATTCGAACCCCCGACCGTAGTGGCCGTGCAGACCGTGACTGGAGCGCCTTAGTTCCCTCGGCCACCGCGGCCGGCAGTGCGTGTTTTCTTCCTATACATGAACATTCACAATTTCCATATGGAATCTGATACACACCAGGCTTTTGAAGCAAAAACTCCTCTATAACAGATCCGGCTAAGGCTGGACGGAATATCACAACTTGATGATTTTCGAGAATCCGGCTTATGTTTCAGAAAAGAGTACCCACGTAAGGCAAGAATGTCTCGATCTGAAGGCTATCCTCTTCTTCCAGGTCATGTATTTGCATTCTCGGTTTCACATTGAAAACTCTGCTATTTTGTTTCTCGGAATATCTAATCTCTTTAAAGATGCTCTTAGGCGTGTGAGATCTGTTTCGCAAGTTCTCACCATCAGACACAGAGTGTGCTCCGTGCACCATTGTTTTAAGAACATCGACGGTTTGTGAAGGATGATGGCAGCTGCTGGCATGTAAATGTAAATTCGATTGCGTAGGCTTTCGATATACTTCCTGTCCTAATGTGCCATCGGTTTTACGACGAACGAGGTCATCCAAGACAGGAAGGCAACCATCCTTTTCTACTTCCATAGTACATTTGATACTACCGTTGATGGTCAAGAAATGGAAATATCACATCTTTCCCGTGAGACCACAATAAGAAAGTGTCGTCCACGTATCTTCAGAAGACTGTTGGTCTAAAACTTGCGGAGTCCAATGCTTTGTACTCTAAGTCTTCCACAAATAAGATAGCTGCCAAATACAAAAATAGTAGGAAGAAATAAATTATTCGCAAACCAAACGCGCTATTAGAAAGCCAGTACTCTCAGATTAAAGAGGATGTTGAGAGAAAGTGGGCATAACTTTTTACAAGTGTTTCTGTTTCATGGAGGGTGCGACTTTACGTTGCTAGTATGTGTTAACCAAACTATGCTGTATTGGTCAAACCTGTCTCACACGTCCTGGCCTTTGTAAGACTTTGTTAAGGAAATGTGGCTCGATTGAGTCTCAGGGTCGTGCCGTACACGTCTCCTTTCATGCCCAGCAACTAAATTAACAGCAAATAGTTTCTTTAAGCTGTGGTCTTACAAACATTCAATACATAGGCTTTCATTTGCAAAACAGTTACGATATATAAAATAACGATAAAAGATTAATTAATAAAAGTGGTTTTATTCTGGCGTTTGCAAATGATGTAACAACATCACATAACTGAGTTGAATGATGTTTCGCCACACGGGAGTAGCCGAGCGGTCTGGAGCGCCACGCTGCTCATCGGGCGGCCTCTCGCATCGGAGGTTCGAATCCTCCATTGGACATGGATGTTTGTATTGTCTTTAGTATAAGTTAGTTCATAAGTATATTGTAAGTATAGGGACTGATGACCCCGCAGCTTATTCCCATAACATTTACAAACTTTTTTTAAAATAATGTTTATTCAAACACATGTATTGTTCTACAGGAAGGGGTCCTCCACAAGCAAAAGTAATAAATTAGAAATCAACCTTAAACAATTGTCAGACCATATGCGTTAACTGCGACATGAGAAGTAATTATTGACAATGTTTACACACTAACAAGAAGTCCGGGCCCGGAAATTGGGTTTGGAATGAGACTTCGCGTGTTGTTTCTATATGTCAAGGGTGTCCACTCAATAGAAGTGTTAGAGTGCGCTATCCAGAAAATTCCGAGGAAAAGGGCACTAAAGTTTAAGCGCTAATCATATATGTCTTATATACCGGACAATGAATTGGGAACAGTACTGTGACGAAGTAGTTCAGGCAGTTGCTTGGCTAACTGTTATGTAGATGGATCTGGGTTCGGTTCTATCTACAAGGTATATATTATTTTCATTTTTTGTTTTAAAAACTATAGCAATTTGTAAACAATAATAATGATATAAAATTTCATCAGTTACATCGTGAAGAACCTTATTTTATTTGTTGAAATCACGGTTGCAACTAATTAAAATTTTTATTACAAAATGTCTTTTAAAAATAATTCCACATAAATTTTAAATTAATGTTGGTAGATTAAAGCGTTATATACTATTGTCATTACATTTATACTGCAAAACTAGGCGATGTTGTTAGCTGTGGAAAGGTAATAGATACTCGTCGTAATTGTCAAATAAATTAGTAATGTTAACGAAAAGTATTTCTTGAAGGTAGGTTCTAACCTATATAGACCACGTGACAGGTTTACTTGCTACCACCTGAGATATCTGACCACACTGCAGCAGTTGCAGCAGGGCCGGCCAGAAATTCTGCATGCGTGCAACTTCCGGGTCACGGCGTGCACGCCGCAGCCGTCTGCGCTCGTGTAGTGCACGTTTTTAATCAGAGGGGGCGCCAGGCGTAAACGAAACTGGATATTTTGCGCTCTTGCTTGCTCCGCATAAAGCAGGGAGTGCAGCCGTCGCCGTTCATTATGTACTCGCGTCTAATAACAGGTGGCGTTGTTGCTCGCTGCCTCGCACGTGCAGCATTTCCGCAACTCTGCACAGTGTGCAGCGTTTGCCCGGCCCTGAATTATATATGTGCTCCACTTAAAACTTTTGTGTCCCTTTACTCGGGATTTTATGGATAGTGCGCCTTAGGACTTCTGTGACTGGACACACTTGACGTATACTACTATCTTTCAAGTCCTGTCACGCACTGAATTTCCGAGACTTGAAAGTCTGCTTGTAAGTCAATTTCGCGATCACACAATATAAAATAATCGTCACCTCAAAATAGTCTAAATCTTAGTCTGACGAATAACATATCAACATTCGTCATTTATCGTGTAGAAACACATACCTGCCAAACGAAATCGCACTCATTAGTCCTGGCCAAAGTAAATATCCTAACAAATTGGCCATTTGCTGCGCAGATTTTAACACTGTCGCAAACGAATCACTTCAGCTACACAGGCAGGTAACGGTGCTTCCAAGACGAGACGTAAATTGTTCTTATAGCCCCAATGAGTTCTCGCGATTCGTCAAAGTATTTTACTTGAGCACAGCATTTTTTTTTCCCAGATGATCAAATGTTTGTAAACACATTGAACCAAACTGCTTCGGTCATCAGTCCGTAGACCTGAAACTACTTACACTAACACTAAGGATAAGACACACACAACCATGACCGAAGGAGGACTCGAACTGCCGCGGCGGAGCGACCCAGCGCAATGAGGCGCTATTCTGCGATGCGCGATACCGTTCCCCGTCGGGGGTTCGAAATCCCCCTCGGGCATGGATGTTTATGCTGTCTTTAGTATAAGGTAGTTCACAAGTAGTTTGTAAGTTTAGGGACTGATGACCGCGCAGTTAAGCCCCATAAGCTTCACAAACATTAGAACATTTTTGGAGGACTTGAACCAACGGTGCGAGCCACCGCCCAGACTGTAGGATGATGCTTTACACCACGAAAGCATTTTTCTTTTTTCCCTAGCCACTCCATCATTGGCAGATCGCCATCCCCTCCAAAAATAACAGATTTCTAACATGGAAGACTTTATTGACATAACTTTTACCATTTCAACACTAACTTAACATTTTGACCATTTTAAATAGAAAAGTTATAAACATTTAGTAATATTGGGACTGTTTAAAAAAATGTTCAAATGTTTGTAAGTCTATCGGACCAAACTGCGTACTCATCAGTCCGTAGCTTACAAACTACATAAACTATGGTAAACTATCCTAATGACAACACAAACACACACACACACCCATGCCCAGGGAGGACTCGAACATCCGACGGCGAGCAACCGCGCACTCCGCAGCAAGGCGTCTTAGACCGCTCGGCTACTGCACCGCGGCTGGGACTATTTAACGGCAGTACAAGTAATATATGAAATAAATAAATAAACAAGCCAGCCTTCATGAGTTTGACCACAAATGTTACACAATATATACTTAGTGGTACTGGCAAAATAGAAAAATACTCATTACATAGTTACAGAAGCATAAGGATGTTGCTTACAACTGCTAAGTTACTATATTCAAATACTATATTGATGTAACAAGTTTATTTAATATCTAAATAAATACGAGCCGCGGAGGAGTGGCCGAATGCTCTAAGACGCCTTGCTGCGATGCGTATGTCGCTCACCGCCGGAGCTTCGAGTCCTCCTTAGAGCAAAGGTGTCTTTGTGTTGTCGTTAGCATAAGTTAGTTCAAGTAGTTTGTAGGCCCAGGGACTGATAACTGCAGCAGTTAAGTCCCACCGGCCGCGGTGGCCGAGGGGACTAAGGCGCTCCAGTCACGGTCTGCACGGTCACTACGGTCGGGAGTTCGAATCCCCCCTCGGGCATGGATATTTGTGCCGTCCTAGTTCGTAAGTAGTTCATAAGTAGTTGGTAAGTTTAGGGACTGATGACCCCGTAGTTAAGTCCCATAGACTATACAAACATTTGAACATTTTTAGTTAAGTCCCTTAGATTTATAAACATAGAACATTTGAATAAGACGTGTGTTTTACTGTCGAGATGATAGCTTGAGGTAGTAACATATTAACTTGGTCAAAGTCTGTTGAAATAGCATGAAACATTCAAAAGTTGGTAATTTTAAGTTTAGTTTTGCCATATTAAGACGTTTTGAATGTTAACTTTTGTAGATTACAAGATATTAAAAGTGTTGTTGGTTCATGAGGTGTGATTAATTTTCAGACGCAGTAAATGCATTCAGAATTGATGAAAACGTGGTACTGAGATTTGGTATTTATTTGTAAGTCGAGAGAGTGTTCATCTTTTAAGAACCCATTCAGAAATTTTCCTGCCGCTGGCTATCATTGTTCAGCTCTGCTAATGTACAGGTTTACCCATTTTCGCTGGTTTTCCATTGTACACCAGGGTCTTAGCTGTCTTAAGCGGTTGCTGGTGCAAATCCAAGGTACCTTAATAGCTTATTTGGCCCTTCAGAACCAGAAGCTGCAAGCCTCGCAAGATTGCACGAGTACTGCCCTGGCTCCCATACTATTCCATCAATTTGAAAAATTAAGTAACATACGGAATATCTAACCGTTATGTAACACGTCAAAATGTGAGATCAAAAGTTGGGTTAGTAACTTCGAAGAGACTAGACCTGCCCAAGGGAAAAAACCAACAGGATGAACAAGAAGTGATCTACACCGCGGAATATTGCTGTTGAACGCAGGCGTGTTATACGGAGCTCTGGCGTTCTATTCGTAAACAAGCAACGAAAGTGTTCACATAATTGTTCAATTAGTTTTGAAATTTAATTCATACAAGTTGTAGATATTGCAACAAACGAAGGAAATTGATTACTAGCTGTGATTAGAATCTGTTAACTAATGAAAACAAACATAATCAACGATAATGAATTTCTAAGCAAGTTGTAGATGTCAGATAATGCCTATTTTCATCTCAAAGGTTATGCGAATAAGCACGAATACCATTACTATGCAGACACAAATCCTAATGAAGACCATGAGCGCCATTTAAACGTTCGTGAAGTAACAGTATCGTGCGTTTTTTCATTACGCTGGAACAGTTTTGATTGAAATGTCATTGCGAATCGTAACATCGAGATGTTATAGTGTTTCGTTAAACCTAAATTGAACAACATTTCACACTTCTAAGAAACCTGGTTTCGTCATCACACACTGCACCGCTATCAGTGAAAGTTGTGCGACAATCATTCGGTAATTGTCTGATCTAAAGATTCGGAAATGGGACGACTAGATCGCCAGTTTCGTCCCGCTATGATTTTTGCTTGTGGGACTATCTCAAGACTCGGCTCCATCAAGAACTCTCTATAAGTTGAAATAGAGAATTTAGGATGAAATTCACACTGGCGTAGTTGATATTTTTCAGTGGTCAATGAGGAACCTCAGCAGCAGATTTTAAGAATGTATCCGTACGGGATGAAGCCATCTACAGGACGTAATTTCCAAAAAAATCCATCATTGACTTTTAAATGGAAAGTTCTAACGCTTCACTTAATTTAAATTGAATGCTTTCCTTTCACCACTCTCACGTTTCCTGTATAGTTAAAAAGTTCCCTATGACTTTGTGTCAACTTGTATTTGCATGTCGTCCGTGTGAGCCGGCTGAGGGTGCCTGAGACTGTCAGGTGTGGAAGCAGTGCACGTACAGCGCCAGCGCCTTGGCAATGTGCTGCACGCCGGTGTAATTGCAACGCCCCGTCTAACTGTAGAGCAATCAGCGTGTCGCATTGATCTGAACGTGGCTGGTCCAGACACCCGAGGAACGCACTCTCCACGCCGGTCCGGTTACCACACGCACATCATACACCTCCACTGGTCGCGCCAGCACGTACGTACAGGCGCAAACCGTGTTACAAAATATTGATTATTTTCAAGTGTAGCAGCACTCACTGAATACTTTAAATTTGTACGTATAACTTGGGCCAGGAAATATATGCTACCAGCTTAAACCCGCGGCTCCGTTCGCGTTTTGGTTAGTTATGATAGATAAGCTAGTGTGCTATGAGACTGGTTTTAAAGGTTGAAATACAATACCTTCTTTAGAAACAAACATTTTTAATCAACATTCAAATAAAAAAATAATGATTGTAATAATATTACAGATCGATCACTTGATGTAATGCGCGAGACGTCAAATAGATTTTTTTCAAAGAGATGTATTAAAAGAAATTTCTTTTTTACTGCTTTATTTATTTATTCTTATATTTCCTTATTCGTATGCTTATCCTTACAGAGCTGAAGTCATTGCAGCACGCATAGACCAAAGATCTGGTGGCATCACGTTTCGTTGTATGTAACCTCCTTGCTATAGAGTCGCAAACGTCATCGCTGGCCTTCAGTCCGAATTTTTTTATAATCGAAAATTTTGAGAATTCAAAGTTTGGTAGAGAAAAATAAAATTTCTAGGCCGCATACTCTCAACACTATCGATTGGGCCAGACACTAAGACGATGGTAGCTGTGGAGGATTTTCCGAGGTCGAGAACAAAGAAACAGCTGAACGCTTTCTTGGGATATCATTTTTCAGGATATTTTTGCCGTATAACATCATAATCAGAGGCAAAATTTATTACAGAAGATCGCACAGCAGGCGAGTACAGTAGAGTATCAGCAGGCGTTGGATATGATGAAAGAAGGCATTGTTGTCAGCTAACCAGGGCCGGATCTAGGAGATTTGCCAAGGGGGGCAAGCTTAAATTTGCCGCCCCTTCTTTCACCCCCCCCCTGTAAGAATAGACATTTTGACGCTAATTGGGTTACATATTTCTAAATAAATGTCACAATTTGCAACATGAACTTATTTTATTGACTGAATTAAGATCAAAGGAAAACAGAACAATTTTAATACATACTAAAATATTACAAGATTACTCATCGTACAAAAATCAATTCAAAATTTCACTTTTCGAGCTTTTTCTGCTGCAAAACTGATTTGATAACATCATAGTTTAGAGAAGCAGATCGTTTGTGCTCTATGGATATTATACTCAGATTTGTTAAGCAGTCGTGCTCCTCAAGTGTATATAATTAGTTTCAGCTTGCCGAAACTTCTTTCTCCAGACGAAACAGAAACTAGAATGGTAAGATATATTTTAACGCTGTAGTAAGGTTAGGATATCCCTCTACCAATATAATTTTATAAATTAAATTTAATGTTGATGATGCAGTGGAATCTTGCAAGGCTCTGTCTACTGCCAGCGCATGTTGTCTGAAACTTTCAACTTCAAGTTCTTCCTCGCTAAGATTTTCTGCCAGTTCCGCTGCTTTGGCCTTCAAGTCCTCCACTTCCATTTCTCGAATTTGCACACCACACAGAAAACTAATTTTTGCCCCAATTTTCTCAAGTGCGGTAAACCTGTTACTAAGCTCTGTCAATTATTCCTTATTTTTTCTGTGAAAGCTGGATACTTCATCCTCACAAAGCTCATCGGCCATTTTCTTCTTTCTTCGAATCCTTATTTCGGAGAATACCGTTGATAGCTCATTATCTTCTGCTAGCACATTGGCCTCAGAGGTACAAGAATCCCGGGAAGTTTTGAGAAAGCCCAAAAGTCTCTGAATGTTTCGAACAGCTTTATCAACTGTAAAGTATTAACTTCGCAGAAACTGATTAACATGAGCAATTTATTTTAATATTGCATACCAGAAACAAGTGAAAGTAATGAATTTGAGTTTTCACATATTTTTTAAAATAAATCTTGTCTCTGATTTGGTTTCTGGTATTGACAATTTATAAGTTTCAGTTTCTTCCAGGGCCTTCAAAACTTTATGAAAATGCTTGTAAATAGCTTCAACCGCATCTACTCTTGCAGATCACCTAGTCTTGCTGAATGTCTGCTGAATTTGCTCCTACTAAATTTAAAGAGTGAGCAGCACATGATACGATATAGGCCAGTTCATTCTTCTGAAGTATTCTTGCCTGGACCCCTTTGTACTTTCCAGCCCTGTTTGCCCCATTGTCATGAGACTGCTCTCTGCAGTACTTAATGTTCAACCCATCTTGTTCCAATTTTTGCAGTATCTCTTGACTAAGGCCTTCTCCTGTTTTGTCTGTAACTGTAAAAAAGTCAGTAAAACTTTCCACAACCTTGACATATAGAATTACTTGTGTCATCTGCGCATTGTGGCTGATATCTGGAGTGCAGTCAGACATCAGTGAAAAGTATTTAGCAGCTAAAATATCTTTAATTATATTTATTTTTGTCAGCAATCAAGTCACGGAACTCATCTTGTATATTTTTTGTAAAAATAGCTAATCTGGCCTTTCTTGTGGCGTTCAATACAGAAACAAAGGGGGACACTATAGTATGATATGAGATCAATTGTATTTAGAAATTTGCCGCTTTGTGGATCACCAAAATCGCCATCTTCTTTTGATCCTCTAAAAGGACTTCCTTACTTATCTAGAAAAAGGACAGCATCAATAATACTGTGAGATTCCTCCTGTTTTATCTGGTCTTGCTGCCCAGTGTGCGATACTTATAAGGTGGGTTTGTCGGAGGACATCGAAAGAGTCGAAAGAAGGGCAGCTTGTTTTGTATTGTCATGATACAGGGGAGACAGCATCATGGAAATGATACAGGATCTGGGATGGGAATCATTAGAACAAAGGCGCTTATCGCTGCGGCGTGGGCTACTTACGAAACTACAATCATCAACATTCTCCTCCGAATGCGAAAATATATTGTTGCCTCCCACTTACATAAGTAGAAAAGATCATCTGAATAAACACGTGAAATCAGAGCTCGAACAGAGAGATTCAGATGTTCTTTCTTCCCGCGCGCTATTCGAGAATGGAATGGGAGATAAATAGTATAAAAGTGGTCCGATGAACCCTCTCTCAGCCTGTTAAATGTGATTTACAGAGTATCCTGTGTAGATGTCTATCAATTCCACCGCTACCGAGAGAGGATTCTAGATTCTTAATGCTTTTGACTTTCAATAAGAAGTGTGCGCACCGAAATACTTTTTGTTTGTTTGTTTGTTTTATAAGGACTGGAACGTTATTTAAATTCACCTGTTCCACAAATATTACCTTTATATGAAATATGAATATTCATTTATATGAAAAAGGAAATCTATGCAAATTAATAAACATTGTGCATTTACTTATGCAATAAAGCAAACATCTTCCTCATTCTGGCTAATATCTAGTAGATTTTTAAAGTTTGATTAGCTGAAGTACCTGTGACAGGCCAACACTGAAGTCAGCAACCAGCAATTTTAGTTTTATTAAATGATTTCGGTATTTCTTGCAGTCATTTTACTTTTAATAATTCCGTGTCAGTTAATTTTATTAAATTATACCAGAAAGATACAACCTGTAAAAAAAAAAAAAAAAAAAAAAAAAAAAAAAAAAAAAAAAAAAAAAAAAAAAAGAGTCTGTCAAAATTTGCCGCCCTCTAAATTCTGCCGCCCAGGGCAACTGCCCCCCTCTAGATCCGGCCCTGCAGCTAACCATGTATTCCACGTGAATCTGGTCAACGAATTTTGCATCGTTACAGATACATAAGTCTTTGGCCTAAGTGAGTGATTACTCAAGTGGAAAACACAAGTAAAAAATAAAAATCATTGTATTGTCATGTACATTCTTTGGACATGTGAATGGACCTATTCAGTAACAGAACGTGAAGCTTTAGCTATTGTGGGGACAGTGAGAAAGTTCCAGTACTACATTTATGAAGGAAACAGTTAACGTGTATTGCGATCATCACGCCCTGAGTTTTATGTTGTCATGCAAGGTACTGTCGATAGATTACCCACTGGGCACTAATACTGCAAATTTACGTACTGAAAATAATGTATGTATAAGGTAAACATGACGTTATGCACATGCCCTGTCTCACCTACCGCAAGTTTTAGGTTTTAGAAGAGCATATCCATGAACAAAGATTTTCAGAGTCCGACAGCGGCCGTTAGTGATCATTACCATCGCCGCTACAGCGCTGCGCGTTAGGTGGCGCCAACCATCTGCAGCATTCAGCCAGACCACAGTCCATCACAGGCAGTCGCGAAGAACTGCAGCTGAAGCTATACTAGCGCTCCAAACGACCAGCAGGGAATAACAGTGGAAAAGCACGATGCAAACTGAGAAGTTTCCGTCTTTAATACTGTTAATTTCATATTTCCTAGTCAATGAAAGTTGTTGTAAGCTTTCTAATACAAATATGAAAACATCATTATGTTAATATTACTGCTTCCGGCTGTCTACAATAACAAATTGTCAGTGCAGTGTAATTTATATGCCGACCGCAGTGGCCGAGCGGTCTGCGGCGTACCAGTCACGGTCTGCACGGCCACTGCGGTCGGGGGTTCGAATCCCCCCTCGGGCATGGTTATTTGTGCCGTCTTTAGAATAAGCTAGTTCATAAGTAGTTTGTACGTTTAGGGACTGATGACCCCACATTTAAGTTCCTTAAGCTTAACAAACATTTGAACATTTCCACACACGCTAGGTTAAGAAATTTTGGATACATACACAGTCTAAACAACACTCCACAATTAATATTACTCTGGACTGAAATGAAACATCTGAAAGACATGTTATTGCATTACTGGTGAAACTCGTATCTCTGGTTAAAATTATCACATGTAATGTAGTGACTGACAATAGACTTATAAGGTCTTTACGTATATTACACACGTTGTTTAAGAGGAACTCGGTGGACAGAGTTACAGTGCAGAGAAAAGGGCAGTTGAATACATCTGATCACACGGATATAGAGACTGAAGCGTACGGATATGCAAACTATACAATGTCATGAGATTTGTACACTGATTTACAGAAGGAATACATTCAAATGTGAAATGAAAGCAATGAGGGAGGCAAAGTAGGAATTGCTTTTTCGCGCAAACAGGATCGAGTCCATTACTGTTTTTACAAAATTTGATGAATCACTTTTGCGTTGTCTTACTCGTCATGTGTGTATATTATAAGTTATGCCGGCCGCGGTGGCCGAGGTGACTGAGGCGCTCCAGTCACGGTCAGCACGGCCACTACGGTCGGGGGTTCGAATCCCCCATCGGGCATGGATATTTGTGCCGTCCTAGTTCGTAAGTAGTTCATAAGTAGAAGAATGAAAATTCACTCTGCAGCGGAGTGTGCGCTGATATGAAACTTCCTGGCAGATTAAAATTGTGTGCCGGAACCGGGACTCGAACCTGGGACCTTTGTGTTTCGCGGGCAAGCGCACTACCGACTGTGCTACCCCGACACGACTCACGATGCCGCCTCACAACTTTACTTCCGCCAGTACCTCGTCTCCTACTTTCCAAACTTCATTATGGAAACATCCCTTAGGCTGTGGCTAAGCCATGTCTCCACCATATCCTTTCTTCCAGGAGTGCTAGTCTTGCGTGTTTGCAGGAGAGCTTCTGTGAAGTTTGGAAAGTAGGAGACGAGGATCTGGCGGAAGTAAAGTTGTGAGGCGGCATCGTGAGTCGTGTCGGGGTAGCACAGTCGGTAGTGCGCTTGCCCTCGAAAGGCAAAGGTCCCAGGTTCGAGTCCCGGTTCCGGCACACAATTTTAATCTGCCAGGAAGTTTCAGTTCATAAGTAGTTTGTAAGTTTAGGGACTGATGACCCCGTAGTTAAGTCCCATAAGCTTAACAAACGTTTGAACATTTTTTATAAGTTATGTTAAGAAAATCTGTATCTTAAGTACGCTGTAAGTGGAGGAAACCTTGTTGTAGTAAGAGAACATTGACCCTAGTAGAGATGGGAGGGGGAGGAGAGAGAGAGAGAGAGAGAGAGAGAGAGAGAGAGAGAGAGATTGGAACGCTGTTCCAGGCCGCAACAGGTGGTCAAGGTCATACATCGGCATATAAACGGAGCAGTGACAGGTGGCACGAGTAAGTGAGGTGCCGATGGCGTAGCCAGCCGAGATCAAAACGAAACAAATAAGAGGATCAGATGCACACCAGTAGATGTTATATGACCTGCATATTGGATAGCATTAATAGGTCATTTGACAAATAAGTGGAAAGCATAAATAACGAGAAATATTTATGATGTCATACTCTATATAACATAGGACTTATGTAACATATAATTTATAAGAAGCATATTAGTAACATGCTAGCCACATTTTATAATGTATATTTAATTTAGATTCTGATTATGGTTATTTATGTCATTTCGTGTAACAACATAATAGAGGAACTGCGGGTTTTAGAGACAACAGTTGGTGGCAAGGTGCCGCACGCCACTGATAGGACAGCCGGTGCGCCGTACTCACACGTGTGCCATTCAGTCCAGCTGAGACGTGAGTTATTCAAAGCAGTGTAGCATCACTGAGTGTTGTGAAAAGTGCAAAGTCAATAGCAAAAAGTGGAACAAGAAATGATCTTCGAGTTTTTTTTTTTTTTTTAAAAAAAAAAAAAAAAAAATCACACAATGTGTCAAAAACAAATTTTAGTAGGATCTTATAATAACATGAACTGATTGAAGTGAAATACTAACCTTTAGATTTATCTCGATAAAATATTACAAAATTTATGTAATATAAAGTCATAGGTTATTTCTTAAAAAATGAACTGGACATACATTTTGGCTTGCTGTATTAAGATGCAGTAGACATAAGATTTTATGTATCTAATGTACATCTATTTTTTGTGATTTGATTTATCTTTCATTCTATTAGAGAATTTATGTACAAGTATTTTGCAAGTTTGATGTACATTGATTAGGGGAACATTGATTTATGAGAATCTGTTAGTTTGTATTGGTGATATTGGGAGAACTCATTTCAAATTATGAGTTTATTTTTAAAACATCCCAATCTTGAAATTTTTCACGAGGTAGGGGATGTGTGACAAGTCTTTAGTTTATATCTTTATTGGTGTAATAATAGTATTTAGAGTTTTCATATCTTTGTTTGGACTTGTAAATTTTCTAGAATCCAAGTAGCTGGCTGGCAGCAGGCAAAGTAGTATGCTGTAATCGATGAAAGGGGTGGGAAAATCATAACAGATGGCACAGATCATGTATGTTGTATGGACCGTGAGAAGCGGTGTAGCATAGACGTTATCTCATTGGCTACCGCCTCCCTTCCGGTGCTACCATTCCGACATTTCATTTATTAATATTTAAGAAAGTAGACATTAAAGAATAGCGTAATTTCAATGTAACACTGTTATGTTAATAATCTTTCATTTGTATCCAATTGGTACTTTGTTCCTTGTATTTTATACAAAAAATACTAGCGACAAATCTAGAAGGTTCGTTTGGCGCCAAAAACACAGATTCAGAACTAGCAGCCACGCCTGGACAAGCACAGTCCAGTGCCGACCTTCGAACTGTTAACATGTAGCATTTGTCTCATTACGGAGCATTACAAAACTTGTACAGTTATCATCATGGCACTAGTATTTATTGTAAAGTGACTATTTTTCAATGTACCGCTTAGATCTGTGGATTTTACTGAGCGTGTATAAACGTTGGAAGAATAAATTTAAAATCCACTGGCATCCCTTGTTTTATGAAGAAAATGGTAGTTAGAGCCCTTAAATCATTTTCGCAGCATTTTAGCTTCAGAGATGAAGAATCAGCGACGTGTGTGCTGATACTGCGTGGGACATTATCTACTTCGAGATGTAAGGTCAGTAATAAACAAAAGAACTTTGTTTCACCAGTCTGAAGAATTGGTGAAACCTACGGTCCCTCACGCAATATGCGTTACATCCCTAGTAATAGGAGTGAGGGTAAAGCAGGGGAAATTTATGACAGAGTGGAAGATTGTGCAGAGAGACTGTTAGGATTTTCCAACTAGACAGTGTTAACATCGTATATTAAGACTTGCTCTCGGCCAGTGACTATTTCCTCCCTTCGTGATGAATTATTTTTATTTCATTAGAAGAGTCATTAAAATAAATTTCCACCAGGAAGTTGTAAACTGAAGTGTATGTTGTGTGAAATATTTTTCAATGTGTTATCTCTTATAGTTATGTAATTTGTACTCTGAATAGTGTATTTAGCTTCACTTAAGATGTTTTTGATCCATAAAAATAGTATTTTAAGTGGTTCTTATAAACTAATGGACTGTATGTGTGTGTGTGGGGGGGGCTGTCAAACTCTAATTTGTCAGAATAGTGATTTAAATATTTTTTGCAAATAGATGGACCGTGCCTGGTAGCAGTGTGAGTTCTAGTTAGTACAATAAAAATGAATTTCTTGGTGTATTCTTTTAGTGTCCATATTTATCTGTAGTTTATTAGTAATTTCAGATTGATCAGCCTGCGGCCGTGCCACAGTAGATACACCGGTTCCTCCTTGGCCGGACGTGCTCGTAGCGGTGCTCAGGCAGTTGCTTCTCTCTGCCTTCTACTTCAGCGAGGCTCTCTCATCCAATGATGAGTACAGCTAACGTTAATTATGATACCAGTGAGGAACGCGAGAGTAACGTGTAATGTTTTATCGTTCTGTGGACAAACGGACCACGTTTGAGATCCACCGTTGGATTTTTGAAGATATGTCGTTACCGCCCCGTGATGTTCTCGGTATACAGTTCTACACGTGCCTAAAGTTAGTATTTTTTTTGAAATTACGAACCCTGCAACAGTTTGAATCACTTGTAGATACGGATGAAGGGAAATATAAATGTAGACATTTCAACTAAGGCACCCACGCGGCCAGTTTCGCGACCTTCGCCGCCGCCGCTATCGCTTCCGCCACCCGTCCACTCACACCAGTACTAGCTCTCGACGAGGCTGAGACCGACGCGACGACCATGGCACAGAAGTCCCCCTCCCCCCTAAACCTCTGACCTACGCTGCCCTCGTAGTTCCGTAGGATGCTAGCAGGTGGCAGGCCGTTCCCCGGCTTAGTACCGGTAGACCACACTAGAGGCGCTTCTGAGGGTGCCTCTAGCACGTCAGAGGGTAGCGTGGAGGGGAGGCTGAGGGGAGAGCTCGTGCCGCCTGCCACGAGGCCACGGCTGTGTCCGGCGTGCCGGCGTTTGAGGGGAGGTGGTGGTGGGGGCAGCCCCTACCTGCTGCCGGTGTGGTCAGTTTTAAATAGAAATGGGCTAAACCGTGATTTTCCGCTAACAGTGATTTCCGTGATTGCTACTTTTGAATCACCGTGATTCTAAACCGTGATTAATCACGGATTAGAATCACTGTTTGAGGTTTTCACGACATGTATCCCTCCGCGATTTCTACTCCTCCCGCTATTCCGTGATTTCAGCTCTTTCCGCTATTCCGTGATTTCTGCTTTTCGCTATTTCCGTGATTGAATCACCGCGATTCCGGCGACTTGTATGATTTACCATGGAACTGACAAAAATTGAGTTAGATACTTTTGTTATAATGCTTCATCCGCCAGTAACTAATTTATCGTCTCTTTGTTGTTATGAAAGTTATGTTGTGAACCGAGAAAAGTAAATCTCAACAAATAAGTCAATAGTAAGTATAGTTTAAAATAACTGTACAATAAACTTTCTAACCACATCAAGACAATGAAAGAATAGTAAATATTCTTAGTAAGTGTAAAAATTATTTGCAACGTAGGTGTTATTTCATTGTCAATGAATATATGCCCTCAATTTTAATAACTTGTTTCTTTAATGTAATTGATACTGCAGTTATTAGAGAGTGCTGTTATTTAAATACACTGGCCTATAATAGTTATCATATTACTTTACATGCTTCAGTTACAGAAATGTAGTATCAGTTTTACTGTTAGGTGCCATATGTTTTTAAGATGTATCATGCACAGCTAACTGGATGCTTAAATAAATAAAAAGTTACTGCAGTTTCATTTCCAGTGCCATACACTTTTAACTCAAAATTTATGCATACATATGAAATAAGAAGCTGAGATCTTTACTATAATTGAAGCAATTAATGTGATATCAGTATTCCAGCGCAAGTCCCATGGGGAATGATTTTATGCACATGTGTTTTCCAGTTGCTCAAGCATTGGTAACGGCTGCAGAGAGCTCACAACTCGGACTCTGATTGGCTACCACGTGGTATTGCCAACATCGTAGCGGAGTGCAAGCGCTCACATTTCAAATGTTAGTAGAACTTACTTGTTGCTCTGCACGCCGCAACTGCGTTCTTTATTGCTAGAACAATACTCAGTACTGAAGGAGTCTACCTTTCCACACTAACAAAGCATTAAAACATCATACCGCCTACTATTATTACAGCAGTTTTACAAATAGAGTAGAGACAAAAGTTAATTACTTATAAAACAATGTGATTGCAACATACATTGCTCTGTCACCATAAGTTTTATGCGACAACTGCATGCCGCACAAATTACATTTCGCATAGTCGCTATTAAGAGCGGTGAAATGACACATCTCGCTCGTCCTCGATCGCTTCATCTCGGCAGAAACAAGATATACACTTTTAGACGACCAACGGCGAAATGGACGAAATGTGTTTTTCAGTTTTTTACCCTCCCTGCCGGGCCCTGGCGATTTTCTAGAAAAAACACACAAGTGTATGCGAACTGGTCACTGTCCATAATCGGCTTTTAGCCGGTACACCCGCTCTTCGCTAGTCGGTGATTCGCTGCTATACCCGCTATTTGCTGCATTGATATTAGTACAGATTTCGACCCACAGATGGCTCTTTTAGCCTTTGCTGCACCTCTTCCCTCACCTCCTCTTCGCTTTTCCGCTATTCGCTGCTACACCTGCTATTCGGTGCTGCATTTAGTACTCATTTCGGCCACCAGATGTCTCTTTGTAGTTTGTACTGCTGTTCGCTGCTATTCCTGCTCGTCGCTACCCAAACGTGACCGTGACTGAAATCACGGTCAGATTCCAGATCGCCGCGACCGTGAAAACAGTGAATTTTCAATCACCGTGATTTTTCACGAGTACGTGATTTCTTGCCCATCCCTAGTTTTAAAGGTCTGCTTCTGACCGCAGCGCCATAATGGGACATCTTAAGGAACTGCTTCAGCACCTCCCGCCCCGCACCTCTGAGCGTGTGACCGGGCCCTTACGGAGGTTTCCCGTCTGTATATATTTGTCTGTGTGACCATGGACACCACCCCACCGGTTGAGATTTCAGTAATCGCCGGCTCTGCGCCGGAGGAGTCTGTGCCGGCTGCGGAGTAGGTGCCAGAATCTCGCGAAGAAGGTGTCGAACCGGTGACAGTATTCGAACCCGCGCGCAAAGCAGTACAACCGACGGAACCCGAAGCAGCCCCCGAGAACCCGTCACCTCCGTGGCTCCCGTGTCTGTCGAGTAGAAAGTGAACCACCCGCGGTCCCAGTAGCTGCAATACGTGATGTGTTTGCGGAACCGCGGTCTCGTGGAGAGCGTTTCGAACACCGTCTCCGTAGTGCGAGTTCATCAGCCAGGGTCGAGACGAGAGAAGTTTCGAGGAGAAAAGTCCGTCTTCTGTTTCGTGCAAACCGCAGGGGGGGGGGGGGGGACGGCAGCACGCCTCTCGGCAGCAGAGTTCGCGCAGACACGCACACCTCGAGCGAAAGCAGAGTTCCGCGTCGGTATCCGGTCGCCGACAGCAAGTGCAACAACAACAACCGCGACACCACCGTAATGTGGTTGACAAATGGGATGTGACCGTACGCCACTTGCAGCCGATTTTACAAAAAAAAAAAAAAAAAAAAAAAAATCCGGACACGGAAGCTGAACTGTCTATGGACACTAATCCTGTAGGGGCATCGACAAATGTGCCAACGAAACGGAAAGCCCAGGATGACGATTTTCATCGTCGTCGTGTCCGGCGTTCCTGTGACGATCCTGCGTCTAATTCTGTGCACAATGTGAAGATGGCAACGGGCGACGGCTCCGGCGTACCAGTGTCTGGGACACCGCCGCCCCTCCAGCCTGCGTGGGACTTGAATCCGTGTCCCCTATAGCGTGTACCCACCCTCCTCTGAACAACAATAGTTTTATCTGGTGTTGCCGTATTTTATATGTGTGTATTATTGTGTCTCCTTGAGAGATTAGACTCATGGTTGGATTGCTGACAGGCCATGGGAATTTCAAAAAACACCTACATACAATGGGAATAACAGAAGAGGACGCTAAATGTAGGATCTGTTATGACGGTGATGAAACTGCATCACATCTAATCTTCGAATGCATTGCATTGGAGAGTAAAAGGCACAGAACATTTGGGACAACTAGACCCGAAGAAATTGTGTCTAATAAAGAACTGGTAAAGGGACTCCTTGCACTGTTCAAGGGCATTGGTTGGCTTTACTAGATATACAGGGAGCGATTCCGCACAATAAACTTAGTTTCGGTGCGGGCAGTGGCGGGTTAGACCAAGACTGTTTTGGCTTCCCTGGAAAAATCAAATCAAATCAAATCAATTGTGTCTCCTTCGTTGATATGGCCACTGATACCTGCCAGTGGAACATTTGAAGTTTAGCTGGCGCTAAAGAATTTTTTAAATGATTACTACTGTCACGTACCCTTGTTACAAGAAGTTTCCCACGCTGCATTGTTTTACTTAAATGATTTGGGTGATTATACTCTTATTGATAATATGGCGCCGGATAACGTTACCGGCACAGCTATCTTAATTCTCCTCTTGACGATATTGATTTCTTACCCAATGGACGCGCTATTGCCTGTCAAATTCGTGGGGTTTTATTTTTCAATGTATATGCATCTTTAGGGGGGAACATTAAACTGGCGAGGGCTGTTTTTTTTCGGACAAGAGTTATGCCATCTTTTACGATCTAAATCGACGCCTTTCAGTGAGCGGGGACTGTATTCTGGACGCCGGAGATCAGGAACCACACCCGAAGAAATGTCAAGAACTTGGTACCCTTGTTACCTGTTTTAAACTCATTGACACCTGACGTGTGCTCCGTTCAGACGTCACTTACTTTAAGTATTTTTATCCTACCGGTCGTAGTAGACTGGACAGGATTTGTGTGTCAGCCTCGCTGTCTGCCAATGTTTGTAAAGTTGACGTCAAGCCGGTGGCCTTTTCTGACCACAGTAGTTACTTTTGTCAGTTGCTTTTACCACGTTTCTGTGTTCCTCGTCGTTGTACTTTGTGGAAATTTAATTGTAGTCTATTAAACGACGAGCATTTTATCGAGTGTTTTACGATAAAGTGGCACAAACTGGTGCAAAACAGGCGCGATGACAGTAGTTTTCTCGACTGCGGGGCGCGGGTCGCTAAGCCGGCTGCCCGGCAGTTTTTGATCGATTTTAGCCGTGAGGCGGCACGGTGGCGTTGGGCAACGGATCACTTCAATCACATTTGCCTACGCGATCTCGCCCGGCACGTGACGTCACAACCCGACCTCCTGCCTGGTTATAAACAGTTTAAAGCTAGAGTCGTAGCCGACATGCGCCGACAGAGCGCCGGCGTCATTGCGCGCAGTCAACCCATGGACGCCGTGGAGGGAGAGCCACTGTCCATTTATCATCTCAACAGGAAGCGCAAAAGGCTCCGGCAGTTCCACATCTCCACCTAGCAGCGGCGGGATGGGACTCTCCTTACCTCCAGTCGGATATTCTGGCAGAATTTTCCACCATTTTGTGTCCTTTTTACTGATTTGGATTTCGACTCGACGGCGTTGCGGGTAATTTGTATAACCCTTAAGTCGCGTGGTGGACCACGCAGCTCGAGTCCAGCTCGTTCGACCTTTTACTTCCGACGAGTTATGTGACGCGCTCCGGCGGAGTCCCAAAGGGAAGTCTCCCGGACCTAGCGGCATCCCGGCCGAATTTTATCTCCTGTTTTTTTTTAATTTTTTAATGGCATATTTGTGACAATTGCAAATGAAATTATGAACGGCGTTGTCATATGTGCTGAATTTGAGGAGGGGTGGGTCACTCTCATTTCCAAATCTGCTGCCACGGCCAATATCGATGCTGTTCGACCGATTACTTTGTTGAACGCCGACTGTAAAGAAATTACTCGATGTATGCCGCACAGAATCAAACAGGTGTTGCCAACTGTTCTCAGTCCACACCAGACCCACGGTGGAGTAGCCGAGCGGTCTAAAGCGTCTCGCCGCGGAGCGCGCGGTTGCTCGCCGTGGAAGTTCGAGTCCTCCCTGGGGCATGGGTGTGTGTGTGTTGTCCTTGGGTTAGTTTACCTAGGTTTAAGTAGTTTGTAAGCTACGGACTGATGACCACGCAGTTTGGTCCGATAGATTTACAAACATTTTATTTCCACACTAGACTTGCGCCGTTAAGAATAGAAATATATTTGATACCATTCTGGCGTATAGAGATTGTGTCGGCTACGTTAAAAGTGAGAGGCTGAGAACGGTTGCGATACTGATAATAGATTTCCAAAATACCTTTGACCGCAGCAGTCATGTGTATCTCCGCAGAGTTCTGATAGGCATAAGTTTCAGAGTCAAGTTTACTACCACGGTGCGTCATCTGTTGGGACGCGCCACATCACGGGTGCGGGTGAACGGTTGCCTTACTCCGTCCTTTCCTCGGGGTCCTTTCCAGGGCTGCCCCCTGAGCATGACGCTTTTCGCCATCGCACTAGATCCCCTGTTCCGATTTATCTGGCAACAGTGCCGTGTGATTCAGTAAGGCCCCGACCGTTTAATTTGTAAGGCATATGCAGACGATCTTGGAGTCTTTATACAACATCATGACGACGTCGAAAAGTTGCCTACGCGATCTTTCCCGGCGCGTGACGTCACAGCCCGACCTCCTGCCTGTTTATAAACAGTTTAAAGCTAGAGTCGTAGCCAACATGCGCCGACAGAGCGCCGGAGTCATTGCGCGCAGTCAACCCGTGGGTGCCGTGTAGGGAGAGCCGTTGTCCAGTTATCATCTCAACAGGAAGCGCAAAAGGCGCTGGCAGTTCCACATCTCCACCTGGCAGCGGCGGGCTGGGACTCTCGTTACCTCCAGTCGGATATTCTGGCAGAATTTTCCACCATATTTGTGTCCTTTTTACTGATTTGGATGTCGACTCGGCGGCGTTGCGAGGATTTCTAGAACCCTTAAGTCGCATGGTGGACCACGTAGCTCGAGTCCAGCTCCTTCGACCTTTTACTTCCAACGAGTTTGCGTGACGCGTTCCGGCGGAGTCCCAAAGAAAAGTATCCCGGACCTGACGCCATCCCGGCCGAATTTTATCTCCAGTTTTTTTAATTTTTTTAATGACATCTTTGTGACAACTGCAAATGAATTATGAACGGTGTTGTCATACGTGCTGAATTAGAGGAAGGGTGGGTCACTCTCATTCTCAAATCTGCTGCCACGGCCAATATCGATAACTTTTCGGCCGATTACTTTGAACGCCGACTGTAAAGAAATTACTCAATGTTTGCCGCACAGAATCAAACAGGGCCGGCCGCGGTGGCCGAGGAGACTGAGGCGCTCCAGTCACGGTCAACACGGCCACTACGGTCGGGGGTTCGAATCCCCCCTCGGGCATGGATATTTGTGCCGTCCTTAGTCTTCGCTAGTTCATAATTACTTTGTAAGCTTAGGGACTGATGACCCCGTAGTTAAGTCCCATAAGTTCTACAAACATTTGAACATTTGAATCAAACAGGTGTTGACAACTGTCCTCAGTCCACACCAGACTTGCGCCGTTAAGAATAGAAATATATTTGATGCCATTCTGGCGTATAGAGATTGCGTCGGCTACGTTAAAAGTGAGAACGGCTGCGATACTTATAATAGATTTACAAAATGCTTTTGACCGCATCAGTCATGTGTATCTCCGCAGAGTTCTGATAGGCATGGGTTTCAGAGTCAAGTTTACTACCACGGTACGTCATCTGTAGGGACGCGCCATATGTAGGGTGCGTGTGAACGGTTGTGTTACTCCGTCCTTTCCTGTGGGCCGCCCAGGGCGTCAGGGATGCCCCCTGAGCATGACGCTTTACGCCATCGCACTAGATCCCCTGCTCCGATTTATCTGGAAACAGTGCCGTGGGATTCAGTTAGGCCCTGCCCGTTGATTTGTAAGGCATATGCAGACGATTTTGGAGTCTTCATACAACATAATGACGACATCGCCAAGTTGTATGACGACTTGTGAGAATTTGAGAAAGCAATGGGCGCCGTTGTCAACCGCCGAAAGACAGTCCTAAAAATGTTCTAATGTTTGTATGGCTTAAGGGACTTAACTACGGGGTCATCAGTCCCTAAACTTACAAACTACTTATGAACTAACAAATACTAAGGACGACACAAATATCCATGCCCGAGGGGGTATTCGAACCCCCAACCGTAGTGGACGTGCAGACCGTGACTGGAGCGCTTCAGTCCCCTCGGCCACCGCGGTCGGCAAAGACAGTCCTGCTGCCGTTAACCTCTCGAGCGCGTGATTGGAGTAGTCACTGGTTTTGCATCAGCCAACAACACAAAATCCTAGGTGTTCTCTTTACCTCGAATCTACGCCTCTCGCAACTTGGCAATCCGTGAGAAAGCGGCAGTGATCGGCACGCACGTCCTCGGCAGGGCGTAGTACCTCGCCCAGGTCCTCCCAGTGCCGAAACTCCTGGCGCGTGCTATCCGACAGGCGGTATATTGATTTCTGTGGCGGGGGCACATATTTAACGTTTCTTACGACACGTGTACTCTGGACCCGTCAGAAGGTGGACTCTGACTCGTCGATTTCGGAGCAAAATGTGCGGCGTTGTTTTGGAAGAGGTCGACCGCGGTGATGGAGGCGAGCCCCTGGGGCCCCATGGCCGCCCTCCTGGGCAGTACCGCCCCCACACGCTGTCGGCTCCCGTCTATGTCCGCCACGTCCCGCCCCACCTCAGCTACGTCCGCCGCTGTTACCTCGAAAACAGCTATCTAGCACTCGCTGACGTCCCCACCTCCAAAGTCAGCGTCCTCGCTTCCGTTCTGCGCGGGTCTCGGGTCCAATGTAAGTGGGAGTACCGGCTGCCGCAATACAGCTGGCAGACAGTGTAGCAGAACCTGGCCTCCGACGTCCTCCCGCCGCCCGTGCACGCCACGTGGTACCGTGTCGTGAATCGCAAATTACTTACCCAAAGCAAGTTGCACTCGATAGGCCTCGCTCAGTCTGATGCTTCTCGACTTGTACAGTGTTCAGGACATCTTGGAACACCGTCTGGTGTGCCGACGCCATTGCCTCGTGTGGGATGCTGCCAGAACCATGGTTAGACAGGATCAATACGGCCGCGGTGGAGTAGCCGAGCGGTCTAAAGCGTCTCGCTGCGGAGCGCGCTGTTGGTCGCCGTGGAGGTTCAAGTCCTTCCTGGCGTATGGGTGTGTGTGTTGTCCTTAGGTTAGTTTACCTAGGTTTAGGTAGTTTGTAAGCTACGGACTGATGACCACGCAGTTTGGTCCGATAGATTTACAAACATTTGAACATTTTTTGAGATCAACAGGGTCGACACAAACGACGTGACGGTGACTGATGCCCTGATCCCACAGTGCCCCGCGGTCCCGTCCACCTAGCGGAACACCACGCTATGGCTCCTCGGACACACGGTTTTCGACATCTATTCCCTGAAATTGACCACTGTTTTTCATTTTTTGCAATATTTACGGACAGAATATGACAGGATTTAAACCCTACCGAGACATCAATCGAAGTATGCAAACTTTCTTAAGGTCGCACTTCTGCATGAATTCACCAAAATGATGATGGACCCCTTGCTTTTTATTCTGGACTTGAGTAGATATAAGCTCGTGCTGTTCCTGAAATAGTGTTATCATGGAACGTAAAAATGATTGACAGAAGTTCATCGTTGTTTTCACTAGACGTTTGTTTCCGTTCTGTTGTTTTCTTTGCGGCAGCTGCTTTTTGGTTTCAACTGAGGAGCGAGAATTTCAGTTGAGTCCTTTTTAGATGTTAATTACTTCATTTATATTTATTATCTTGCCCCATTTCTTTTTGAGGGAGGAAATACAGTGCCCATGATTTAGGGCTCTCTTAGGCGACGTTGTTCACATCGGGAGGCGATGTTTAATGTTGCTTTTATGCTTTTACCATTAGAGGAGTGGGTAATTTTGTGGTCTGTTAATGATTTCTTTCTTTTTACAACGTCGGGGCACATCGCTCGACATATCCGAAGTGGGATACTTTGCTTTACCTGTCGTGGGACTTTTTAAATACTGTTTTAATACTGCAATTATTTCTTTAAATGATGTTTCTTTTAAGAGGGAATAAACTTTATTTCTTTTTTATGGCTTATGCCCCCCCCCCACCCCAATGATATTTAAAAAAAGAGGTTCCCGTTGAAAAAAAAAAAAAAAAGAAAGGGGAAAAAATGGTTCCCGTTAGATCACCGAAGTTAAGCACTGTCGGGCTTGGCTAGCACGTGGATGGGTTATCGTCCGGCTCTGCCGAGTGCTGTTGGCAAGCGGTGTGCACTCAACCCTTGTGACGTCAACTGAGGAGCTACTTCATCTACATCTACATCTACATAGGTACTCTGCAAATCACATTCAAGTGCCTGGCAGAGGGTTCATTAACCACTTTCATAACTTTTCTCTACCGTTCCATTCTCTAAGAGCGCGCGGGAAGAAATAACACCTAAATCGTTCCGTATTCGATCTGATTTCTCTTATTTTATTGGGATGGTCATGTCTCCCTAAGTAGGTGGGTGCTAGCAAAATATTTTCACATTCAGAAGTAAAAGTCGGTGATTGAAACTTCGCAAACAGATCACGCCGCAAAGAATAACGTCTTTCTTTTAATGATTTCCACCCCAATTCGTGCAACATTTCCGTGACTCTTTCCCCTGTAACGTGATAAAACAAAACGAGCTGCCCTTCTGTAAACCTTCTCAATGTCTTCCGTCAGTCCCACCTGGTGAGCGTCCCACAAGCGGCAACAGTACTCCAGGAGAGGACGCACAAGTGTGATGTAGGCAGTCTCTTTGGTGGAGCTGGTGCATCTTCGAAGCGTTCTGCCAATGAAACGTAACCTTTGGTACGCCTTCCCCACAATATTTTCTATGTGTTCTCTCCAGTCAAGGTGTTCGTAATTGTAACTCCTAGGTATTTGGTAGAATCTACGAGCTTAAGGTTTGACTGAGAAGCAGCGGCTCCGGTCACGAAGACAGACTAACGGCCGGGAGTGCGGGGCGCTGACCACGTCCCCCTCCATACCGCATCCGTTGACGCCTTCGGGGAGAGGATGACACGGTGGCCGGTCAGTACCCGGTGGGGCCGCTGAGGCCTGTCGGACGGAATTTACAGCCTTACGTTTCCATCTCATTTTTGTGTGGAACTTAAGTAAATTTTCAGTATAATTCTTTAAATTAGTGAAGATGAGATGTGTGATAGGCAGGAGGCACGGCAAGTGGCCCATACACTTTCTGAGGTAGAAATCAGTTCGTGTATTTTAGGAAAGGCATCTTTTAAGTATACCTTATGTATACTTAAGAATGGAAGCAAGGTTACATTATTTGACTAGATATACTTAAAGACTTACGTGTTTTCTTCCGATGTGTGGAATATACAAAATTCGCTGTGGTCCTAATACAGACAGAAGTAAATATATACGTGTTCGTTATATAAATTTTTACACATGCTTTAGTAGTGTATCTAACATGGTGTGGTAAATCGGACATTAATTTGGTGAGAATTTATTACGTTCTTTGAACTTTTTGCGAACAGAACAGCACTGTAAACGTTCATCGTACCCAAAAAGGACTCTATATGAATGTGTTAGTACCATGAAGAGTGAACTAAATAGGTGCTAAAAGTGTCTGTAATCACTGCGGTTAGCGATGTGTGCAATATTAGATTTGTTGTTACCAATGGCCTGGCCATAATACGGTGTCTAATATGATCACTAGTGGAAGATATTTTAAACTCTTGCCCGACTGGGTGAATGTGATGAACGCTGATATGGGCAGCTAGAGGAATCCAATCTCTCCATGGACGCGTTACATTAAGGACTGTGTTGATACAGTGTAAATATTTAAACTCTACACTCTGCAAAAGCCGCTGTAACAACGAACGCTTGTAGTGCAGCGGAACTTGGAGAACGAACTGTCGAAGTAAAACTTCTAAACCGCAGACTCACAGCGGACGCTCACCCGGGCTGGACAACTGAATATTGCCCACGAGTGTTTACAAATACTGGTTCAAACCGTTACGTCTAGCAGACGCATTTCTGCAACAGTATTCAAGTAATAACGGCAACCATGACAATGTTCAAATAGTTCAAATGTTTGTTAAGCTTATGGGACTTAACTACGGGGTCATCAGTCCCTAAACTTACAAACTACTTATGAACTACTTAGGAACTAGGACGACACAAATATCCATGCCCGAGGGGGGATTCGAACCCCAGACCGTAGTGGCAGTGCTGACCGCGACTGGAGCGCCTTAGTCACCTCGGCCACCGCGGCCGGCGCAACCATGACAATAATGCGAGCAACGAACTGTGTAACATCGCTTTAAATATATATGATTAACCGACACCATTTGATCCACATCGATGTTGTCTACTTCTTTTGATAGCCTATTACCTTTTTGATAGGTATAGGGCGAGGTCACTGCAGAAGCAACTCCATCCTGTATAGAATAAACGACACCTCAGCCCCGCCGATTACAAAACACAACAATGAGTCAACTCCCTCATCATCTCCGCGGGAGCCGACGCACACCTTCTCAGCTGATGAAAGCCAACGGTCTCTGCTAGCACTACTGCTGTCCTTGGTCAAAACGTCAACATACATCGTCGGAAAAACTGCTTATTTAAAATGAACTTAATAACTTTTCAAAGATTTGTACTTCGTACCATGTTTCACAAGGAAACTGGGCTATTAAAAGGCAAATAAGAAACGTGAATATTTTTCATATATGAATTATAAATGTAATTTTTCTATATTCTGTAAATATTAATGTAAGTTTTAATTAATGTTCAACTAGCTGTACACCCGGCGTTGCCCGGGTATTTATTTATCCTACACTCTCGTAGTCCACATCCCCTTCCCACCTCTCTCTGCATTCATCTCTTTCTCTCCCATCTCTCTGTTCATTTCCACCTTTTCCTCTCTCGGCAAAGTTTTCTGCAGGGTACCCTCTATCATATACCATACAAACATTTATGTACCCAGTGACCTTCCTCTTGGTTCAAAAGTCATATGTGCAAAAATTCATGAAGATTGAAGCAAAACTATACATTTTGTAAAATTCCGTAAGTTAAGTACCCTCCACCATACACCGAACGAAATTTTATACAGACATTGACGTTCCTCTTGTTTTTAAGGTAGAGCGTGCAAAATTTCATCAATATCGGAACAAAACTATAGATTTCTATGCAGTAGAAACGCATGGTCACATTGAAAAACGCACTTTGATGTTATCAAATATTCCAGTTTCATTCATACAAACCTTGTTCTGAGAATAAGGAAAACAACAAGAAAGGGATCTGTGAAATCGGTCGAGCCGTTTTCAAGTTAGAGCGCGACCAAGGTATATAGTGATCCATTTTTATGTTGCAAAATACCCTCCCCCATGCACCGTATGAAACCTAAGGTAGACGGTGACCTTCCTCTTGTTTTGAAGGTCAAGCGTGTGGCGGTGGCCGAGGGGACTGAGACGCTCCAGTCACGGTCTGCACGGCTACTACGGTCGGGGGTTCGAATCCCCTCTCGGGCATGGATATTTGTGCCGTCCTAGTTCGTAAGTAGTTCATAATTAGTTTGTAAGTTTAGGGACTGATGACCCCGTAGTTAAGTCCCATAAGCTTCACAAACATTTGAACATTTTGATGTTCAAGCGTGTGAAATTTCGCGAAGATCAGAATGAAACTGTAGATTTCGTGGGTCAGTAGGAGAAGTATGCTACGCCATGCAACTATCTCAAAATATGTCTTAGCTGACGTTTTCTACCTATAAACTACATTACTGCCAAATTTCAGCTTCATAGGTGAAGTAGTTTTCGAGATTTCGTATTTAGTTAGTGAGTGAGTGAGTGTTCTTTCGCTTTTATATAGACAGAGATTAAGAAAACATATTATTTAATTCTGGATGCAAGAGAATTAAGAAAGACGTGCAAACAAAAATAAATTGTGACATGCAAATCTGTAAGGCTAACTTTATTTGATGCAAGGTCATGCCTGATGCGACAGTTTTACATCTACAGCGAAACTACTGTGAGCGGTAGACGTCTTTTCGTTTCATCACTTTGTGTGTATGTGTGTGTGTGTGTGTGGGGGGGGGGTCAGTAACAAAACATTTCATAAACGTCCAAAATTACATACAAACTTTGTTGCAGGTCCCTAACTACTACCATTTTCCAATAAATGGTGCATAAATCTGGGTATTCTCACGCGGTGGCCTCTCATTATTTATGACGTGATATCTCCTGAGCTCTGTGTCGTGCTGTTTTGTTTTAGGGTCAGGAACCTTCGTGGGCGTACTGTGAACAGTCCCCCCCAAAGTTTCATTGTAATCGAATGAATGGTTTATGACCATATAGAGGACATACAGACAAACATAAACTTAAAATTATGCACTACTACAATAAAAAATGAAGTAAAAGGTGTAGATATAGGCTCCGCCTAGGTTTACCCCTTTTCCCTTGATGTAAGAGCCTCATATGACGGAGTTCATCGTTATTATCCTGGGTTGGTTAGAAATTATGGGTACACCTCTAGATTAAGCCAATTAATGAAAGATAAAAATGATGAATACTACTAGTTTCAATGAAAATGATGTAAAAGTGATGCAAAAATGTATATTATGTGACAGATTTCAATTCATAAAATATAATGTAAATCAAATATATGGTCATTCAGATAAGCCAAATACATAATGTTTGTTGAATCTTATGAATCTTGAGTATGTGTCTGTGGAGATGTGAGAACGTTGTAGAATCCCTTTCACAGACTGATGAGAGTATGTTCAAGTGATTCTAGGTAGCCAAGGAAGGTCCCTGGTGAAATAAAATTAATATTAATCTACATGACTTATGGAATTAAATTCGAATACGATTGTTAGTGGAGTGATGTCAGAGATGGACATATGCAAGACAAAGACAGCAATAATGACTTACAACAAAGTCTCTATTATATTTCCGTATGATAGATGCTAATTTATATAATAGTACAATTAGCAGTGTGTACTCTTTTTTCAGTCTGGTCTGATGTAAGTCATTGTACTGATAGGACTAGTAAAGAGTCGTTGCTAGATTATTTTTTAGGAATTACGATTTTAATGTCTCTTACATTTCTTTAAATTTTTAATTAAGGTTTCAAACATAAATATTAATAATGATCTCGTATTCTCCATAGCAGAACTGTACCCAGCCGGACGTTTTACCCATTTTTCAGGTATTTAGCTCCAGTAGCAGCAACTCCAACAGCATCGCTGAACTACAGTTGCAGAAATTGACCCATTCAAAATAATTAATATTTAATGTATATACATGTGGCTTCTGTTTCGAAAGAACAGACGTCACTTCTGATCCTGCAGTTGTTATTCGTTCATATTCACAGAATATATGACATCAACTGCGAGTAGGCAAAGCTGAAAATGTGTAGCCGGGTCTCTTGCTTTCTAGGCAGTTGCGCTCACCGCTACACTATAACATTGAATAGTTCAGCGACAGGAATTGCGAAAGAATAGGACTACCTATTAATAGAATATGAATTAATTTTCATAACAATAATTTGAATGAGATATACATAACTTTGTACGCAGACTAAACACACTGAAAGTGATTATTAATGATCATTCAAGTACTAACTTTAATTCTAGAGCGAAACATTTGAAGTGTGTTTCAATGTGACATCCAATCCTTGGTACGCAACAGTTAAAGAACAATTAATACATTTATCATTCTCAAAATAAGCCTTAGACGGAAACTAGCCAGTGTAATTTACAGTGAACCTTTTTGTTTAGTCTTTTCAATGCAATGTTATTCAATACTCAGTCACTAAATATTTTGCGATAAATGCAAAGTACTAATTTCTATTTAGATCAGTTTTCTGCGCTTATGCTGGTAATAATACAGTTTAAAGTGTACCAGACTTTTGCACAATCAGTTACGCTCAGTGGTCATAAAAAGGCAATGAAATACTTAAACCCAAACAGAGAAAAGTTCTTGTAGTACCCAATTCATAAAAAAAGTGTTTTTATTACTTTATTAAAATCAAGCGAACACCACTTCACATTTGCATGTCAGCGATATATGAAAGCTCTCTACGCACTAGATACTTTTAACACCTATTGTACGACTCATACTGGAAGCCGAATGATTTAAGCGAAGTCGGCCAATGAGATTGCTAGGCGTACATCATTTATTTCATTTCAGTCTTGGTTTTTAAATGTTAAGCTGCTCTAGTAGCAGTGGTGGAATGGTCGAGCGCTCTAAGGCGCATTGCTGAGAAGCGCTCTGTTGCTCGCCGTCGGAGGTTCGAGTACTCCCTCTGACTGTGTGTGTGTGTGTGTGTGTGTGTGTGTGTGTGTGTGTGTGTTGCCCTTAGCATAAGTTAATTTAAGTTAGTTTAAGTGGTTTGTAAGCCTAGGGACTGATAACATTAGTAGTTAAGTCCCATGACCAGCGCGTAGTAGCAAAGCAGTATTAATACACGTGTCTAGTGTTTGATACGGACGCTTTCGACCAGCAACCTTAAATGAAGTTAAAAGACGTTGAAAGATTGCTGTAAAATGCCTACCTCTTACTTGCATTCATGCGACAGATACATGGTTACAGTCGAACCACATAAAATCGCGTCTTTTCCCCGTTGTCTTTTGCACACGGACAGCTGGGCTTTCATCTTCATTTTAAATTCCTTTAGAAAACGTGGTCATCATAATTCGTCTTTAAGTGATGCATTTGCAAATTAAGGTGACTTACAAATAGCTTCTCTTACTTGTGACTATAATTGAAGACGTTTGCAAAGATATTTCTTTTTTATTTTGTGGTATGATTTTCGGAAGGGTTTTAGATGTTCTCACTTGATGTTTCTTCATAGTGACCATGGTAAATGTAACTATCTCATCTGACTATTATACAGGTTTTCGCATAGGTGTCAACTTGGCAAATATAACATTCCTTTTTCGTTGATCTATCAGTTCCATCATTTGCATTTATTTCCAGATATGAATCTTTGAGACTGTGTTCACCCACTTAGGTTACATTTTGCTCATGGTTTACATGACATGCAGTAGGTATTCAAACATAGTTGCCGACATGAGGGAGCAAGGCGCAAAATTCCTTGACCGCCCTCCCACAGAATATTTTCAAGTAGGTGCCCCGCTCCATTTCATGTTCAAACTATGACTTGGACAATGAGTCCCCTCTCAACCAGAATGATATTTTGGAGTTGGCATCTCTGCACTCAAACATTTACGTTTCGTATGAGTTTTGAGGAACCTAAGTACTACAATACTGATGCGATAGTTCGTGATATCCGACGGCGCAGACGACGGAGTACCAAATTATTTCAGTCGTCACAAGAAACCTTCGCTTTCACGTTATTAGACAGTATTTTAACTGAGGAGAGTAACGATACGCGATATGTACATAAAGTAAGTTAAGTTTGGTTATATAAAACAAACGTGTACAGATACAGGAAATATATTTATTGTATAAAAATCTACATCCGTTAAACTACTTTTCTACAAAGCTTCCGAAATTTTGTAGGCACTTGTCATAGCGTGGCACAAGTTTTTGTATGCCTTCTTCATAAAAGGAAAATGAATGTTGGTAAATCTAACGGGCTTAACTACTGTGGCCATTAGTCCCTAAGCTTACAAACTACTTACACTAACTTAAGTGACTTATGCTAAGGACAACACAAACACCCATGCCCGAGGGAGGACTCGAACCTCCGGTGGCGAACGGCCACCGCAGCTGTAAGCCTTAGTGGGCACGGCTATTCTGCCGCGGCATCATAAAAGATAGCCACCTGTGTATTAAACCATGTGGTAACATATTGTTTCAGCTCGTCATCATCGTTGAAGTGTTGACCACCAAGGACTGAAAAATGTTCAAATGTTTGTATAGCTTATGGGACGTAACTGCGGGGTCATCAGTCCCTAAACTTACAAACTACTTATGAACTATCTAGCACGTAAGAACGGCACAAATATCCATGCCCAAGGGGGTATTCGAACCTCCGACCGTAGTGGTCGTGTAGACCATGACTGCCGGCGCGGTGGCCGAGGGGACTGAGGTGCTCCAGTCACGGTCTGCACGGCCACTACGGTCGGGGGTTCGAATCCCCCCTCGGGCATGGATATTTGTGCCGTCCTTAGTATTAGCTAGTTCATAAGTAGTTTGTAAGTTTAGGGACTGATGACCCCGTAGTTAAGTCCCATAAGTTCTACAAACATTTGAACATTTTAGACCATGACTGGCGCGACCCAGTCCCCTCGGCCACCCCGGCCGGCACCAATGACTGATTTTAGGTGGAAGAAGAGATGAAAGTCGCTAATACCAAGGTCCGGGATGTACGGAGGATGATCAAACACGTTCCAGTGAAATTCCTGTAACAGATGTTTGGCCGTATGAGGTCGGGCATTATCGTAGAAAAAACAACACCCTTTGACAGTAATCCTCGGCGCTTGTTCTGTTTTGCGTGGCGCAATTTGTTAATGGTTTCGCAGTAACCATTTGCATTGTTTGTTTGGCCTCGTGGTGAGAAATCAATCAGTAAACTGCCTTTTCTGTCCCAAAAAATGGGGCACATTACTTTTCGAGG
Source organism: Locusta migratoria (assembly GCA_026315105.1). Taxonomy (NCBI): domain Eukaryota; kingdom Metazoa; phylum Arthropoda; class Insecta; order Orthoptera; family Acrididae; genus Locusta; species Locusta migratoria. The sequence continues at coordinate 459,465,797 of CM048755.1, forward strand.
TAAAAAGATTTGCTTAGGCGTAACCTTCGTTGGGAAAGAAGTGTGGTAGTATCCCGCATAACTATACGAGAAAGAAAACTACCGCTTTCTTCACTGTAGCGTTGTTTTTCGTGTTGTTCAGTAAGAATTTTGGGTACCCAAAGTGAGGAAAGTTTTCGAAGTTGCAGTTTCTCAGTAACAGTTTCATGTATTAGTGATCGTGAGATTTGCGGAACTTCCATAGCAAGGGCACTAAGTGTAAATTTACGGTTGTGCGTAATCTTCTCTACAATTGTGTGAACCAGTTCGTCATTAAACACAGATGGGCGTCTACTTCGTTGTTCATCGTGCACTTGATCACATCCTTCATTGAACAGTCTGACCCATCTTCTAGCCATTGAATCAGTAATATCATTTTTTCCGTAAATCTCGCTTATTTGCCGATGAATGTCCTTTAGTTTAAATTTCTTTGCATTTAGAAAACGAATAAGAGATTTGGTTTTACACGCGGTGGCATTTTCAATTATGGCTGACATTATAAAGAAGGACTACAAAGCACACGTCGGCAGCAGCGATCTGAAAATGGCGTACATGTCCTCTCCTTGAGTCAGAGTAACTACCGCGCATGCTCGATACTGCGATCGTAGCGTTGCCGCGGATAGAAATAGAAACAGAACTTACTTTGTGGACGATCCTTGTATAAGATAAATTTTTTTATACAATGAGAAAGCCGCGGCGGAGTGGCTGAGAGCATCGAGCGCTATGCTCTGATGCGCGATGCCGTTCCCCAGGGCTGTATATAGGCAGGTGCCACATGTGCAGCTGCGTAAGGCGGCAAAATTTGGGGGCGGCAAAATGTTGCCATCGAAACGAAATTAAATATTATTTTAAGGTTTAATTGAATCATCATTATTCAGAGTTTGAATTACAGCATAGAGGTGGCGTATCCAGAGAGGTTTTTTATTTTATTTTATTTATTTATTTATTTATTTTTAATTTTAGGAATCAGTTTGAATCCCAGAATCTCGGGGATGGGGCGTAAAATTAATTACTGCACAGGGGCGTCGCATACCCTAAATACGGCCCTGCCGTTCCCTGTCGGGGGTTCAAATCCTCCCTTGGCCATGGATGTTGGTGTTTTCTTTGGTATAAGTTAGTTTATAAGTAGTTTGTAAGTTTAGGGACTGATGACACCACAGTTAAGTCCCATAAGCACACGTTGAACATTGGATTACGCTTCCTAGTACTTTGAATAAGATTCACACTTTCCCACTACGTATCCAAAGTATAAAATTTCATTTCCTCTTTATGAGTGGGCCAAGAACCGTGCCACAGTTTCCGCTATATCACCGAAGCATTATCGGGCTTTGCTAGCAATTGAATGGCTCACTGCCCGTGACTGCTGAGTTCTGTTGACAAGTGGGGTACACTGCCATTGTGAGGCCAATTGAGTCGTTACTTGATTGAGAAGTAGCGGCTCGGGTCAAGAAAACCGACATAAACCCAGGGTGCAGTCCCCGTATCGTATCCGGTGACGTCCTCGGGCGCCGATGACACGGTGGCCGGTGTGTTGAGTGCACGCAGGTTAAATTGGCTGGTAGATGCACAGACCGCTGGGAAAGCGTAGGGAGGGGGGGGGGGGGGTAGTGATGGGGGTAGCAGCCAGTGAGGGGAAGTGAGCAGCGGTAGAGGGGAAGTGCCGCTCTAAACTGAAGCCTACACTCCACTATGTCTGAGTTTTATAAATTATCCTCTGTACCTAACCATACTATCAAAAATACCTTTTCCAATTGCTTAACTCAATGTTATTAACAGCCGGCCGCGGTGGCCGAGGAGACTAAGGCGCTCCAGTCACGGTCTGCACGGCCACTACGGTCGGGGGTTCGAATCCCCCCCCTCGGGCATGGATATTTGTGCCGTCTTAGTTCGTAAGTAGTTCATAAGTAGTCTGTAAGTTTATGGATTGATTACCCCGTAGTTCAGTGCCATAGACTGTACAAACATTTGAACATTTTTGTTATTAATATTTCATTACTTTTAACATTGAATTAACATTACTTATCTTACTTCGAAATGCATGGTGCCTAGAGCGTTAGTTATGTAATGATTGCGACACAGGATATGGACTTATTTGTTAGTATTACTGGTGTGCATGCACGAAGTATGGTGTTTTTGTTTAACTTGCAAATACAAAAATTTTTTCATTAGTCTTCAATGTCCTGCACACATCTGGATCGAGCTTAAATAATTAGGCAGAAACAATACTAAATCAAACACCCACATTACGAAATGTGTTAATATAACCGATGGTATTTGTCAGTGCATTATAGAACGTGTTTAAATTTAAAAGAACTCTTGACGCACCTATAGCACTTGGAGACTGTGCTGCCACGCCGTTTATGGCGGTGCACTCACTCGATGTGCACTGGCCAGCAGGTGGACGTGGCCTCCCCTTCCGAACGTAGGAATTAACTCGCACGGTGCTTCGGTCAAAAACTCGTCTCTGCTCATCGTCCATCTTATCCTGCGCGGACTCTACCTGTTGGGCCTTCCGAGGTCTGTAGCACGGACTTATGCCTGGCGTGTGTCAACAGTCTTGGGGCATAAATTTTGTTCAGACCTTTGAAGGAACACCTAAGTTCAGTTTAGGAAAGCGTTCCAGCTTACACAGCGTATATCAAATGCAGAAAGAAAAGTGAAGCCATTAACACCAGAGTTGTGACTATTTGCTTAAAGCAGCTTTACGTCGCGATAATTTGTATTCAGCTGGATAATCCTGCGTCTCTCTTCTTTAACAAAATTTTAAGGAAATATTCCTTATTTATGTTGGGTTTTCCCTTATTACATGAATCTGATAGTAAATGTGTTAGTTAATTCGCAAGAACTGCAAGTATTTCCGTGAAACTTCAAAATGGTGTGCAAAATGCAGGACGAAAGTAACGTTCGCATTATGTGTCACTTCCAAGTAACATATCTCGCTGAAATTCTTTTTATCCGTTCAAATAACAGCTATTAAATAATACAAGTGGAAATACGCAAGTAGACGATCAGAAATGTCATATATTGGAAGGCAATAATAATACGTCATCGCCGACCGCAGTGACCGAGCGGTCTGCGGCGCACCAGTCATGGTCTGCACGGCCACTACGATCGGAGGTTCGAATCCTCCCTCGGGCATGGGTGTTTCTGTTGTCTTTAGCGTAAGTTAGTTTAAGTCAGTCAAGTAAGTAGTGTGTCAGTCTAGCGTCAGATAACCACGAAGTTTGGTCGCGTAAGACCTCACACACATTTGAACATTTTTAATATGTCATCGTGATTTATCATGGATATTTGGAATCGGACATGGTTCTTAATAGTGTCTGATTAGTGTGATGAAAGAGGGAAAAACAGACACATGATTTCAACGTGACCACAAGTTTGATAGAGAGTTATCACTGAAAAGCGTTCCGCTTTTCACCCAATTTGATTGACCCTTACTTGACGGTTATTGCTGCGTGTGGACGTGTTACAATACTTCTCCCTAAGGCAAATCACGCATGATCAATAAGATTTAAGACGGGGAAACGTGCAGGACAGTCTATTCATGGAATATGCACTCTTTCTACGAGCTTCTCCAATAGAGCTATTTTATGGAATCAGGAACTTTCAAACATAAAAATGAGTTCTGAGCCTAGTGCACTCATGTAGTACAGGGTCACAATATCATTAATGTACCGAGATCGAAGATTTGGAGGTAAGTACAAGCATTCAAGATTATGCTTCCCATCACCATAGTATGGGACCACCAAATCGATCATTTTCGACGGTGTTCCATGTGTATTATCTGTTGTCACCTATACAAAGTAATGCACCCAGGAACATCTCTCGTCATTCTGCAGCTAACCTGAGCAAGTGGTAATACATTCAACCTGTAATTGCTTATAGTCCGTCTTGGTTGTCTAGAGGACAGCGTTGTGGGTTATCAAGAAGGGGGCTTGGGTTCGGTTCGGTCGGATATTTTATTCGCTTGGGGACTGTGTGTCGTGTCGTTCTCATCATTTCATCATCGATGACACGCAAGTAGCTGAAGTGGCGTCAGCTAAAATGATTTGCAGCAGGCAGGCTAAAGACGATCCAAGTTGGGGTCTAACGGCCATAAATGCCACACGATCATCATCATGATTGTTCGCAGATATAATTTTCGCGATATAAAAATATGTTTGGTACCTTCAGCGATGGACAGCACAGATCTCCGATGCTCCATGACTACCTACATTTTCTGTCACGCTCTAGATTGAATAGGAGAGCGACCGCTTCGCAATTAACATCTGCCCTTGTTGGAACGACCGAATGGGTGTAATCGTCGATTACTGTGCACAGATGGCTTCATGGATGTGATATGAATACGAGTCGACTAATTACGTGTTATCGATCACAGCTCATAACGAAATGAAGCCTTTAGAGTGGGGAACGTCAGCATATTCACTTGAATACAGATTAATGGAGGATCACTCTCTTAGAGTATGAAACCTGATTTAGCTTAAGAAAGGACAATAGACGTCATCTGATTTGGCATCAAGTTTGAAGCTGTTATAATTCATTAAATATTATGTAATGCCTTGGTTTTGGAAGAGCAAATAACTGTCATTGGTGGTGTAGAAACTTATATATCCTCACATGCAACTTCAAACTCCCACTATTGTATAGGTAACGTCAATGTCTGTATTTGTGTTAGTACAGTAAGGATAATATTATCTAGCATGTCAAAACTCTATCTTAAGTGACTTCTCTTGTATGCCAAATATTCAGTAGTAAATATCGTATATGATCGCATAGTTTGGCCACACGGATGTCGCAGTGTGAGAGCTAAGTGCATATTTGTGGGAGCTCGTTTATCTACATCCATTCACCGCAAGCCACCTCACGGTATATGGCGGAGGGTAGTTTCTCCACCACTGTCGCTCTCTTCTTCTCCTATTCCTGTTTGCAAAAAAGAGATGGCATAATATATACCTCCATTTGCGCTGTAATTTCTTTATCCTCGTAGCATTTCCGAGAGTTACACATAGCAGGAAGCAATATGAATGTTGACTCTTCAGGAAACTTAAGCTTTCTGAATTTTTACAGAGGCCCTGCTGATCGTTTATCTTGCAGGGGCTGCTATAGAGTTGCCAATCTTTTCCGTGACGCTATAACTAAAAGAAACTCTAAGTAAGGGTGTTGTTTTCCTTTGAATATTCTTTAACCAATCTATCAATTTTATCTGGTACTGATGAATAATTTCTAATTATTGGTCGAACGAGTATTTCTTAGACTATTTCCTTGGTTGAGGGACCACTCTTCCTGAAGATTCTTCCTCTGAATTTAAGTTTGGCATTTGCTTTACTCATCATAAATTTTATGTGGTCGTTCCTCTGTAAATTGCTGCCGGCCGCGGTGGCCGAGGGGATTGAGGCGCTCCAATCACGGTCTGCACGGCCACTACGGTCGGGGGTTCGTATCCCCCCTCGGGCATGGATATTTGTGCCGTCCTTAAGATAAGCTAGTTGATAAGTAGTTTGTAAGTTTAGGGACTGATGACCCCGTAGTTAAGTCCCATAAGCTATACAAACATTTGAACATTTTTGTAAATCGCTCCTTCCGTATACACCCGGATATTTTTATGGAAGTAACTGCTTATAGTTATTGTTCCGCAATCGCGTAATGATATAAGAAAGGTTTTTGCTTTCTATGTATTCGCATCACGCAACATTTGTTTGTTACTCAGTTATCTCTCGCAGTACAAACAGTGAATACGCTGCAGATACTACAGCATTTCGCTTCAGTATTCCAGCGTCGTGACTTTTCACAGGAAACCTCATTCAGCTTTCGATTTTATCTGCTGTGTCATTTACATATATGGTGAACAGTATGACACTTTCTTGGGGAACACCTAAAAATCATTTTGGTGTCGAAATACTCTTCTCCACTAGCAGTGACGTGCTGTGTTCTGTTCGCTAGGAACTATATAATACAGTCACACAGCTGGTCCGACATCCCGTACTTTCATATTTTATTCTGTAGCCCTCAGTGCGGAACAGTATCGAACGCCTCGGCAAGTCAAGATGCACGGCATTCACCTCGGAGTGTGTATCGACTGCTTTCTGAGATTCATGAGGGAATAACACGAGTTTAGATTCACACGATCGTAGCTTTCGGAACACAAGTAGATTATTACAGAGGAAAATACCGGTATCAATAAATGTCGTAATACTTGGGCATAAGCATATGTCACAATTCTACAACAGATCGATGTCAATGATGTAGTCCTATAGTCCTTATCTGTTTGACGAGCCTCTTAACCAAGGGAATGACCTGAGCTCTTTTCTAAACATTAGGAAAGCTTCGCTCCTATAGTGAACTGCGGTACACTAATGGTAGAAGGGTGGCAAATCCCTCCGTATACTCTGTGTAAAACTGAAAGATCTTACCTGTATTAAGAAATTCTAGTTGCTTTTCTACCTCTCTGTCATTTCCTTAAATATCAGTCATTTGCCGTCAGTGCGGTTATTTAGAGGAGAAACTACAGTGCGATCTTACTACGTGAAACAGCTTTGGAAAAGCACGCTTGTATTTTGGTCTTGTGTGTGTCATTTTATATTTCAGTGCCTTTAGTGTCTGAAATAACGAAAGACGAAAATTTCTTAGGATTTGCTACTGCGTCCTTGTATAGAGCTTTTCTTTCTAAGTCATTGAACGCATCATCATACATGGCCTTCCACATGCTGATTTTGACTTTGCTTGCCTGTGAGGACCGGCTGCATTGGCCGAGCGGTCTGCGGCGCGCCAGTCATAGTCTGCACGGCCGCTACGGTCGGGGACTCGAATCCCCCCCCCCCCCCCGGGCATGGATGTTTGCGTCGTCTTTAGTAGAAGATAGTTCATAAGTAGTGTGTAAGTTTAGGGACTGATGACCCCGTAGTAAAGTCCCTTAAACTTAACAAACATTTGAACATTTTGCCTGTGAGGTTTTGGATAGGTTTCAAATTTGCAGTGACACTTTGTTTTCTTTCGTAGCAGTTTCATAACTCGGTTTCTGAATCACCTTTGATCTTTCCCACCTCCATCAATTATATTCGAGGTTTCAAATTGTTCAAATGTTCGTATATCTAAGGGACTTAACTTCGTTGCTCATTACTCCCTACGCTTACAAACTACTTACACTAACTTCAAGTAACTTATGCTAAGGACAACACAAACACTCATGCCCGAGGGAGGACTCGAACCCCCGACGGCGAACGGCCGCTCGCGCCGCAGCTGGGCGCCTTAGTGCGAACGGCTATTCTGCCGCGGCTATTCGACAGTTACTTGTCTAAAGTGTATTGCCCAATGCTCATGCAGTTTTCTCATTGATGGTCAGTATCGACAGTCCCGACAATGGAACTTCGGTGTTGACCTTTAAAGTGCTGTGAAATCAGTCTCTCGTCTCAACTGTTAAACAGAAAGAACTTCCTACCTTCCTAGATATTCCTATTTACTGCTGTATTAAGTGATGCTTTTAAGACCGTCCAGTCGCAGATTCCCAGTTCTGCACTAATTGATTCGAAAAGTTCGGTTCTCTTTGTCATCGGCATGCCTGATAATTAAATTATCCCCAAGTGTCAGCTCTGTGTTTATCTACTCAAGCTAATTTTTGCATAAACCGCTTGAGAATATATCACTCGATCCTCCGTCCTTACCACCCGTAATAAACTTTAGAGTCTCCCAGTCAAAAAAAAAAAAAAAAAAAAAAATGTGTTTGTAAAGTCTATGGGACTTACCTACGGGGTCATCAGTCCCTAAACTTACAAACTACTTATGAACTAGCTAATCCTAAGGACGGCACAAATATCCATGCCCGAGGGGGGATTCGAACCCCCGACCGTAGTGGCCGTGCAGACCGTGACTGGAGCGCCTCAGTCCCCTCGGCCACCGCGGCCGGCAGTCTCCAAGTCAATTACCGGTGAGTTAAAATTGACACCTAATGATATGCTTAGGAAATTTACGCGAAATGATTTGAAGATTTCCTTCATATGTTGCACCACTATTTCTGTTGAGCAAGGTATTTTATAAAAACAAAGGATGACCATGTGCGATACACTTTTAACCTTGATTATCGGGGAAATTGCTTCATAAAACGGGTCTGTATGAATCTCACTAGATGTTATCATATTTTTAATCGTTATAAACACGCCTCCACCATAAATGTTCAGGTTGTACCTGCGGTACATGTCCCATTCAGAGTTTAGTATTTCAGCCAGCCTTTCGTTCATACTACTGTGTGGGCATTGTGACCGTTTATAAGTGAGAGCCGTTCTCTGATCTTTATATATAAAATTTCTGCAGTTTACTAATACTGTTAACTATCAGATTAATTTAGATTAATCTAAACATCCTCTACCACAGAGTAGATAAAACATTAGTACAGTACATTAGCACAATTTCTTATTACCAGTTTCAGATTGGTTTGCAGTTAAGAATTTTCGTAAAATTGTCATGTAAATATTGTAAGTAGTGATTCACTTTTCTTCTTTGTCAGATATCTGAAGATGCCCTAACCGGGCGAAACGCGTCATTGAAATAAAAAATATTTGCAATCAAGATGTTCTTTTATTCAAGAATTCAAGTGAACACGGATGCTCTACCACACCACATAAAAATGGAATGGGAAGATTGATACATAGGTTTGTACAATTCGTTTCTTACATATAGATTAAAACCATTTTTTAACTTTTGTGCATGTTGTGTTTTTTTCAGTTGGTGTAATGTGTACTAACGTTGCTATTGCCTCTTCCTTACATGCCGCGGTGGAGTAGCCGAGCGGTCTAAAGCGTCTCGCTGCGGACCGCGCGGTTGCTCGCCGTGGAGGTTCGAGCCCTCCCTCGGGCATGGGTGTGTGTGTGTCCTTAGGTTAGTTTACCTAGGTTTAAGTAGTTTGTAAGCTACGGTCTGATGACCACGCAGTTTGGTCCGATACATTTACAAACATTTGAACATTTTTTGAACTTCCTTACATTCCATTGCTATTTTTCCGTCTTGGTAGTTGGAGTTGGTCGGTTTTTGATTTGCGATTTTTGATTGTGAAAGGCAATTATCGCCTATTTTATTATAGTTTTTTTCGTTTCATTTGATATAACTTTATTGCACTTATTTTAAACTGAGTAATGTTTCCATATCACCCGATTTTTAGTGGAATGCCTTTCGCTTTGTTTATCACTTTACCTCGGGTCGTGGGGGGAGTTATATATTCCTGTATATTGTTATGTTAGGCGGCCAATAAGCTTGAGAAGTGTGTGGTTTGCAAGATTGGTTTGGTCATTTATGAAAGGATTCTTTTCTGTAATTTTTTTAACGTGTTAGTTTTCTTGAACGGTAGGAAGGTTTTTCTTGTTGTTATATATTCTTATGATTTTCCACGTCTGTTGTTTGGTTTTGATTTTATGTTGGTTTTGTTCTGAAAATGTTGGGTGACTTAGTTCATACTTCCAGGCTCGTACATATTCTTTATATATGGTTTCAAATGTTCGTTTTGTTTGACCAATATACCTTCCATCACATGTGTTGCTTTTAAGATGGTATATTCCTGATTTTCTGTATGGATCTGTTTTTCTATTTTTTTCGACCAAGTTTTTGAAGTGAATAGTTGGTTTGGTGAGCTATTTTAGTGCCTTGTTTCTTGAAAATGTTGGCTATTCTTTGTGTGTATCTGTTGTTGTATGACATTGTGTACCATCTTTTGTTTTCTGACTTTTTTCCACTTTGTGTTGTTCATGTATTTGTGTCTTGTGTGTCAATTTGAGTGGTATTCTGCCTTTGTGATGGTGATATTGGTGTGTTTGATTGTTTTTTTTTTTTTAATTTTATTGTTCAACGTTGTTACTAGGCTTTCTTTGTATCCATTGTTGTGGCTACTTGTACTATAGCATTAATTTCTTTCCCATTTTAGTTGTTCGTAATTGTTATTCCTAGGTATGTAGTTGAATTTACGGCCTTAAGATTTGACTGACTCATCGTGCAAATGAAGTGTAACGGATTTCTATTAAATGCTTGGGTCAGTTGCCAATTTTTGCAGCATGCAGATAGCTAAATAGTTTTACAGTTGCTTTCATCTTCTTGTGACTTAAATAACCGATAAATGACAGCATCATCGACGAACAGTATAAGACAGCTGCTCTCATTGCATCATAAATCGTTTATAAAGATGAACAGTAGGGACGCTATAACACTTGTCTGGGAACGACAAATAACAGTTGTGTTATATTCGATGACTTTCTGTCAGTTACAACATACTGTATGCTGTCTGACAGGAAATCACAAATCCATTTGCACAATTGTGGCCATATTCCATTAGCACGCAATTCGATTAGAAGACGCAGTGCAAAAAACTTCCGGAAATTTAGAAATACGGAAACAATTTAAGAACTCTTGTTGATAGCTCTCGTCACATAATGTAAGTAAAGAGGTAGTTGTGTTCCAAAACAACGATACTTTTTCGAATCAGTGTTGACTATGGGTCAACGAGTCGTTCTCTTCCAGGTAGTTCATAATGTTTGAGAAAATAATATGTTCTAAAATACTGCTGCAAATCGATGTCAATGATATAGGCCTATAGTGTTGTGGGTCACTCTTATTGCCACCCTTGAATACTGGAATGACCCGTGCAACTTTCCAGTCTTTGGGTATGGATCTTCCACTGTTCGAGCGGTTGCTTATTAAGGCTATGTATGGGGCTACTGCATCAGCGTATTCTGATAAAAACCTAAATGGTATACAATCGGGACCGGAACGCTTACTTTTTTAAAGTGATGTAAATTGCTTTAATTCTCCAGGGATATCTAATTCTAAATTACGCATGTGGGCAGCTGTTCTTGATAAGAATTCACGAGGAATTTCTTCGTCTTCTTTGGAGAAGGAATTTCGGAAAGCAGAGTTTATCAATTCTGCTTCAGCAGAACTGTAATCAATAGCACCACAATTGTTACCTCGTAGTGAAAGTATGCCGTTCTTATGTGGAGATGAAGAGGCTTGCTCAGGATAGGGAATTGTGGAGAGCTGCATCAAACCAGTCTCCGGACTGTAGACCACAACAACAACAACAGTGAAAGTATTGACTGTGTTTTGCCGCTATGATACTTTACATACTACCAACATTTCTTACAGTTATCCAACAAATTACTTGGCAGGGGTTAGTTGTGGAAACTATTATAAGCTTCTCGCATTGAAAATTGAGGTAAATTTCGAGTTTCTGTAGAAGATAACCAATCTTGGGGAAATTGCGTGTTTAAATTTAGAATCCGTTATCCTTTAGTTTTGCAAGAGAGACCAAACTTCTCTTGTGCACCACGGCTGATCAGCTCTCTCTTTTGTTAATTTGTTTGGTGTAAATCTGTTAGTGACTGTCGATATTACTTCTTTGAATGTTATTCGCATCGGATTTACACTCACATTGTTGCTTCAAATGTTTGTAAATGTATGGGACTTAACTACAGTGGTTATCAGTCCCTATGCTTAGAAACTACTTAAAATAACTTAAGGACAACACAGATAGCCATGGCCGATAGAGGATTCGAATCTCCGACGGGGAACAACAGCACGTTCCGAAACAAGGCGCCTTAGAGTGCTCAGGCATTCAACCGCGGCCATATTTTGGTTTAAAAGACCGGAGATTCCTACCCACTAAAGCGTTAATCAAATTTCCATCTGCTTTTCTTAATAAACATATTTTTCATTCAATTTTGGTGGATATTCAATCTCGCTTCAAGAACTGTGTTCGCTAAGCAAAAAAAATGTTCAAATTTTTGTATAGCTTATGGGACTTAACTACGGGGTCATCAGTCCCTAAACTTACAAACTACTTATGAACTAGCTAATACTAAGTACGGCACCAATATCCATGCCCGAGGGGGGATTCGAACCCCCGACCGTAGTGGCCGTGCAGACCGTGACTGGAGCGCCTCAGTTCCCTCGGCCACCGCGGCCGGCTTTCGCTAATCGCTCTGTCTGTGTTGATGCTCTTTATCTCCGGATTTTTTGGTGCTAAGAGGTCAAGCATATTTTCGTAACCATTTAGTATTCTAGTGGGTTCAGGGAGTAATTGTTGGAGATAATTTTCTGAGAATACGTTCACTACAATTTTAGACGATGTTTTAAGCTTCCTCCAGTTTTGAACATGTATTTTTGAAAAATATAGAGAAATGACTTAAACTCACCAAGAATTAAAATTGTGCGCTTTGGGCACGTTTTTCAAATTCGATCACGGCTTTCTTTTAATATTTTCACAATCCAATAGTCGGAGTCAGGGGGTCGGAAAAAAGAACAGTTATTAATTTACTCTCATACTGCTTGTGACAGCAATAAATAGGCCGCCACATACTTTATTCAGTCTATATTGCTGGACATCATTTGCCCATTTGTAAAAATTTCGGCTGAACTTTTGTCCTGCTTTAGCCAGCTTTCGCTACTGACAATGATTTGAGATTCAGTGTTTGCTATTAGTGCTTGGAACCAGAGCCGTGCAGCGCACTACTTTTACCCGGCCGAGCTCGCCTGCGTCCGGCCGCTGCGCTCTGCTGCCCGCACCAAGGGTACTACAGCCCCACTGCACCGCGTACAGAACGAACTGCGCTGCGCCCTAGAGTCCCGACACTCGCTGGGAGAGCGGCTACCCGCCGGGCCCGTGCTACAGCGCTACACAAGGCGCTGCGAGCGCTGGAACGCAGCGCTGCGCAACACGTTGTATTAATCACAGCGTAGGCATCGCGCATATTTTTGATTACCTACGTAGCAATTTATACGTTATTGCTATGTCTGAAATAAATAACGAACAGGACAGATTATATCAATGTGCAAGGAGTAGACGCTACTTAAAACAAGAAAGTTTCTAATATTCCTTCATTAGTTCATCTTTTAATTGTAATAACCATTTTTTCAGCCAAAAGACAATTAGGCTCTGTCGTAAAGGTATAGTTTACTTTTTATTTTTTAAATTCCTAAGCACAGTGCCTCTTATACGTTTTTGTCCTATTACCATATCGCAGATATATAGTAGTTTAAACTCCAGCTTATTAAAATTAAATAACCTGAAATACAAAAATAATAGACGAAAACGTTTTTTGCTAGTACGTACAACTAATGGTTCTTGCAGTTTATGCATCAATGGTTTCTTATCAAAAGGGCAGATGCAGGCTTTTGCATAATGGAGAGGTGCAGTATACAATATTAAAGTATTTACACTTGTCTGTTAACCTACAAGTTTTCATTATAGAATTAAGCAGCTAAACTTTTTAGTAGAGGATCCACAGACGTTTCAAGCGAGTCTCTGGTTACTTTCAACGACAAGAATGTTTCTGTATTTATTTGTTTCTAAGTGTTAGATGTGAAAGTCTTTTCGCACAACGAGTGAACGAGACATGTAATAAATGTGTTGCCTCTTAACAATACCAAAGATTTATGTGACTTAAATTTACTGTACGTTTCCAGAAGCTATTAGTATTAATTTGCAATTATGTGGGTTCTAAAATTATTGTTCCTTCCAAGAGATTGCGAATCCCATTGCTATTAGTAGACAAGGAAGGGAAATTGAAAGTTTTTCAAGTCCCTCCAAATGTTCTTCCGTTATGTTCTAGACATTTTCTTCTAAAAAAAGATTATTTCCACCAGGAAGTCGTCGAGGTTATTGAAGCACTCATTTTGAAAAATATTCTTACTCATTTCACAAACTACTGGTTTTTAAAGAGTTTCTGTTTACCTTTACAAAATGTTAGCTAGATAATTAGTAGGATAACCTTGAATAACATTGAATATTATCACATCATCGTAGGGCATATAATTTTTCGTCACACACATGACAATACGTAGATTTACCAGGAATAAGGAAGTGAAGAGCTTTAAGGTCTCATCTTGCTCTTCACGTTAGAGCCATCACTTAGTGTAATATAAAGGGAAAGTGAAACACTGTAAGTAAATACTGAGAAAAGTATAAAACTGCCTACAAACGTATCGGAGCCGGCTAAAGCGAAGCCGACGTCTTACAACAGGTTTAATATTTCCGGCGCGAGCCGATACGGCTATCGTTTTGCTTCTGCAACACAAAATTGGGCGTCTTCTGTCTGCTTTAACCAGATCCGTTACTGCGAATGTCTTTTTTTCTTTTTTACTCGCAATTGATACTGCACTGACAATTCATTCAGTGAGGAAAAATTAGAAATGTTTTGAAGATACATGCAATCTGTCCAGCGATACAAAACTGATGACTGCGACCTTGAATGTCACCTCTCCGATAGTGGTGACTCCAAATGTTTGTAAATCTATCGGACCAAACTGCGTGGTCATCAATTCGTAGCTTACAAACTACTTAAACTAAGGTAAACTAACCTAAGGACAACACACACACCCATGCCCCAGGAAGGACTCGAACCTCCACGGCGAGCAACCGCGCGCTTCGCAGCAAGACGCTTTAGACCGGGGGGGGGGGGGGTTAAATAAAACAACAATGGACCACAAGTCTTTCTCGATGGACAGTAATTAGTTTACTTCCCTTGGAGTGCTTAAGCGTAAGCTGAACCTTCCAACATTCTACCAGTTAATCGCGTCTAATGACCTTCTTTCAGCAAGGATACATAAGCAATTTATCGAAATGTTGACAGAAACGCTGTTAGAATACGCCCTGAATACATGCGCTTGCTATCGCGGTACTGATGCTCCTTAACTCCCAATTACTCGTGAAATTAGACAGCTCTATTTCACTCGCGGTGATGTATGGTCTAAAATGTATGGTCATTTAAGCTGCCGGCTATCTTTTTCAATACACGATTTGTAAATTACGTGCACATACTTCACTAACAGCGTTGTTTTAAAAGGACATTAATGAATTATGGAAAGTTGAATGCTTTGTTAGAAAGCTAAGATTCTGTACTATCACATGTTCAAAAATCAGGTTTTTTAACCCCATAGTTTCTTCAGAATCGAGTGATAAGCATTATGAATATAAAAACACACGCGGAATGAAAAGTATAATTTTTTTTTTGACATGCAAAGTAAAGTTTGTAAGGAAAAACTAAGTTCATAAACCGATGTGGGATGGTCGTATGTACCGTGAACAGTCTTTTCAGCGTGAAAATCGGAATATTGGATTCCCCGGTAAGAGTGTAGCGGCTGGCGGGCGCTAGCAGCAGAGCGCCACGGGCGGCCGGGCGGACCGGGGCTCGGCGGGTAGTCGGGTACCCGCGCTGCCCGGCACCTTCCGATACGGCTGATGCCGGCAGGCCGGGCAGCGCGTGGCGAGGTCCTCTGGGGAGACGCGACAACGTGCCCGGGCGGGTAGCGCAGGCCCGCTGCACGACTCTGCTTGGAACTCTGGTACATTCCCTGCACAGCAACGGCAATTTACAACTGTTAGACCAATGGTTCTTAGATCTGTGTTCGTCGTATCTGTAACATGTGCTCTTTGACAATGAAACGCTTTTTGTGTGTTCCCGAGGCACTAAAAGCGGCCCAGTCCACGCTACACAGGCCCCGTACCAGTGTAGCCGCTTCCTGCGTGTAGCGGACGCCTGTCCTATTCAGCGGTACCGGAACTCTTTCTACCCTACGGCACAAGTCGAAGAATCTGCAGCCTATACGGTCGTACAACCGTCTTATCCTCTGATTCAGATCCTCCACTTCGCTCTGTACGAGAGGCCCACAGTCGATCCTGTGGTGTCTCACAAGTCTAAAGTGCGCGCCACCTACTTTCGCCGCGCTCCGCCACGCACGCACGGCGCGGCGTTCTTACGTCAGCCACGAGCACCTTCTGCTACAACTCCGCTCGTGGCCACCACTGAGCGACATCGTTCACTTGGGACTGAGATAGGAGCCAGTTAACACTTCGGAATCAGATAGGCACCGGTGAAGACTTGGCTCTCGGACAGGCACTAGGCAGGCCTCTAGCTCAACTATGTATCAGCATTCTGCAGTACTGAGCTATGTAAAAGTTAAGTACTGTATAAATTCTGTGCAATATATATCTCGTTCTAATTTACTCTAGTGTTTCTAGTTTCTGCTGTCCCACTGGCTGCTCACCTCCTACCTGCACCAGCGTGCATCGTTTATTCCTGTGTCGGTGTTTCTACTCGGCCACCGACACCTACGACGGAAACGAGACACAAAAGAGGCGACGAGGCTGGGACACAAAAGATCCTGTAAACTATGCTGCAGAAGGTGAGCTTTGTCATCTCGCAAGCAAGACTGGCAGTCCTTATCACTTCAAATAGCCGCTGCAAACCGCAGAGAATCTCTTCCGATGCAATGCGAAACACATCGACACGAGACACCACCTTTAGTTAGCTGCCCCCTGTTCCCTTCATAGCATCCGGAATGATCTGTTCAACATCTGGAATGACTCCTCTCAAAATGAACATGGCGTGTACATTGTTCTTCTTCCCCTCTCCTTAAGGGGCTCCATTACCGGCTTCACGTTGGAGCCCACAACTACAGCCGAACCCACTCTCTGTGCTGGCATGGATCTTGCAGGCTGGAGCGGACTTTAGGATAAGGACACGATCTGCCTTAGGACCATTGTCTGGAACAGATATTGTGGTGTCGCACAAGTCTGAAGTGCGCACCACGTACTTTCGCCGCGCGCCGCCATGCAAGCACGGCGCGGCGTACTTACGACGTCGGCCACGAGCGCCCTCAGCTGCAACCCCTCTCGTGGCCACCACTGAACTGCATCGGCCACTTGGGAATCGCACAGGCACTAGTACAGTCTCTCATCAGTAAGCAGGCTTCTACCTAGTTAAACTATGTATCTGCATTCCACTAGTCTGCGGCCCTCCAAGTCAAGTATTGTACTCTCTCTACGAAATATATATCTTGTTCTAATCTAGCTTAGTGTTTCTAGTTTCTGCTATCCCACTGGCTGGTCACCTCAGACTCTGCACCCGCACACGCGTGCATCCTATTTCCCTCTGTCGGTCTGTCTCTACTCGGCCACCGACACCTAGGACAACCGGCGGCAACGAGACACGAAAGATATCGTGTCAAACCTGTAGGTGAGACGATCCAGAGACGCCTCCTGATCGACCTCAGAGGAGTCTTTCGCTGCCTGCCACGCACTGGAGAGACCTCCCACTCCACTATATTGGGGTTTCTGCCTAATTGCGAGCATTAACAGGGCTCGTCGCAACTGCGGGACGATCGGTGGACGGGAAAGACGTTCTTTTCGTTTCCACTGCCGATCCACGACAAAGGAGCCCTTCGCCCACAGCCTCTAACCGTGAAACCGAGTTTAACACAGACTGAAGCTGGGAGAGAAGTGTCGCCAACTCAGTTTGCATCCGCACACAGCAATTACAGGCCCTATTCATGGCGACAGTGTTAAGAAAAACCAACGACTGAAAGGCCGCTATATAGACTCTACAGTAACTAAAGTAAACAAATACGAGCAGCGCGGGAGTAGCCGAGCGGTCTGGAGCGCCACATTGCTGTACGCACGGCCACCCGGGTCGGAGGTACGAATTCTCCCTCAGGCATGGATGTTTGTGTTGTCTTTAGTATAAGTTAGTTCATAAATATTCTGTAAGTTTAGGGACTGATGACCCCGCAGTTACAAAGACGATTAGTGCTGGTACGACACCAAGTAAATCAAAACAAACGACTGTCGCGATAAATGACACACCATACACGGCTGTCAGACTACACGAATTAAAAAAAGAAACAAAGAGTGGACCTACTAAAAATAAAAGCATGCAACTAACGTAAGCATTAAAACTGCAGAACAGACACTAAATGAAAGTAGCTCGCTTGTACTTAACTTTTATGCGCTCTCGATGCTACCTGCCACATTGCTGACTGTACTAAACCAACTGTAACTTGGTTCAAAACGAAAACGGCCGGCCGAAGAATACCCTAATCAGATACACTACTGGCTATTAAAATTTCTACACCAAGAAGAAATGCAGATGATAAATGGGTATTCATTGGACAAATATATTATACTAGAACTCACGTGTGATTACATTTTCACGCAATTTGGGCGCATAGATCCTGAGAAATCAGTACCCAGAGCAACCACCTCTGGCCGTAATAACGGCCTTGATACGCCTGGGTATTGAGTCAAACAG
Organism: Locusta migratoria; assembly: GCA_026315105.1. Classification (NCBI taxonomy): domain Eukaryota; kingdom Metazoa; phylum Arthropoda; class Insecta; order Orthoptera; family Acrididae; genus Locusta; species Locusta migratoria. The sequence goes on from CM048755.1 coordinate 459,483,874, forward strand.
AGCTTGGATGGCGTGTACACGTACAGATGCCCATGCAGCTTCAACACGATACCGCAGTTCATCAAGAGTAGTTATTGGCGTATTGTTCAAAAATGTTCAAATGTTTGTTAAGCTTATGGGACTTAACTACAGGGTCATCAGTCCCTAAACTTACAAACTACTTATGAACTACTTACGAACTAGGGCGGCACAAATATCCATGCCCGAGGGGGGATTCGAACCCCCGACCGTAGTGGCCGTGCTGACCGTGACTGGAGCGCCTCAGTCACCTCGGCCACCGCGGCCGGCTTGGTGTATTGTGATGAGCCACCATTGACCAGATGTTTTCAGTTGGTGAGAGATACAGGTAGTTAGGATTTTCCTAATCTGCTCGGAAACGACGCTCTTGGCTGAGCGAGGGCGGCTCTCCCAGATTGCAATTGAAATACAATATAACCACACACATTATTCTAAAAATCCATTTAAAATCAGGGAATGATCATACGGAAAATATAATTGTATGAATTGATTCATGAGACTTGTGAGAATCAAACGCCGTAATTACAATTTCAGTATCCCTTATAGATAAAAAGCCGACAAATTTCAGTACTATAATAATATTATCATAAGACTTATATTTACAATTATTGATACGTAGTGTTTATCAGTAACAGTTTAAGAAGCAAATGGGCAGCAATGCATGACGCTACCTATCTTAAAAGACGTATCACGTTGTTTCCGTATTCTTTCAATAACCTTTATTTTACTCTCTTGTTGTGGTTTTCGTTGCGGTAGTAATATTTTTGTGTCCGAACATAGATTCCACCACAGAAACACAAAATGTGAACTCAGCAAAGGGCATTATATTTATATATGTATTTTATTATATTTAAGCCGGCCGCAGTGGCCAAGTGGTCTGTGGCGCGCCAGTCACAGTCTGCACGGCCGCTACGGTCGGGGGTTCGAATCCCCCCTCGGGCATGGATGTTTCTGCCGTCTTTAGTATAAGCTAGTTCGTAAGTCGTTTGTAATTTAAGGACTGATGACCCCTTAGTTAAGTCCCATAAGCTCTACAAACATTTGAACACATTTTTTGTCGTTTCTCGTTCGGTGAACGGTTATGTTTCAAATGTTCAAATGTTTGTAAATCTGTGGGAGTTTATAGCCTATCACACAATTAAAACATACAATAACGTGAAGTAAAATGGTACTATTACAATGAAGTTCAGATAATAAATGAAATAAATGAAATGACACACGAAAACATTATGTCAGTGAAGTGAACGTTTCCAACGTGTATATTGTCCTTCTTCCTTCCTTCCAGCCGTAGGGTTGAACAAACACTACTCAGAAGGCAAGGCCGCATAACTGGCCGTGCCTACGTCACACCTAAAGGACGCGAACGCAAGCTTTCTGGCCTGCCGCTACAAGGCGGTGGGCGTGCCCCAGCGCAGAGGCCAGCTAGTCAGCTGCCGGCAGCGGCCTCTCAGTGTGACGTAGGCACGGCCAGTTGTGAGGCCTTGTTTTCTGGGAGGTGTTGGTTTAACTCCGGCATGCGAAGTGCTCTATTCTTGGACCTAAATTATTAGGACAGGGTTTTTAGTATAAGGTAGTTTGTAAGTTTAGGGACTGATGGCCCTGCAGTTAAGTCCCTTAAGCTTAACAAACATGATTATAATTATATTTAATATTATTCTTAGTAACGTTCGCTTTATGTTGTAGACTGCCACTTAAATATTTTATGGCCGACTAAGAATAAACAATTATATTTATTTATGGACAAGAACTGAATACATTTGAATAAAAAGCCATGATAAATGAAATAGTAATTGTTTAACTATATTTCGACGGCGGCAGTATATTTGAACAGTGAGACGCTACCTGAGCAAAGAGCTTCAGTCTCAACCGTTTTTAGTATTGTTAAATATATATATTTCTGTTAAATGTAAACAACATTAGTAGGAAGGTGGTCAAAGCATTTAATTCTGTGATATTCGAATGTATAATATTTTGGTAGGGAAATTGTATTTTAAAGATGACGCGTTAGGATGTGCGGAAGGTTTAAATTTTGGGAGCAGGGAGTGCACGCTTTCGAATGCTTAGGAAGGGACTTGTAACTTGGACGTTGTGGTGAAAGGTTGAGACGCTCGGCGGTCTGAAGTCGCTTTACGAACTTGTGATTTGAAGCGATAGGCATGTGTGGAATTAGAAAATTTACGGGACTGTGACTGAAGAACTTAGTCTGGTGAAAAGTGGTAAACTATGAACGGTAGTGGGGCTTTGGAATTGTGATAATTCAGCAATCGTGTACTCGTGTAATGACAAACTGCGTTTTATGACAAATACTCTAATTAATGGCGGATTAATTTGGATCTGCAATGTTCGATTGACTCACTAATTTACGAGTGATAATTTGGAACTTTTACTCTCGAGTGCGTGTGATACTTGTTGTGCCTCTTATGAACAATAGTTGCGGAAATATTCAATTATTTACCGATGGTTAAAGTAGGACCACCTCCGCATTTTCATCTCCAAAAAAAGTAAGAAACTCCATTTATAAAGAATTACTTCGTAGGTGAATCACTTCCTTATTTAAGAATCCATTTTATTGGTTATACAGAGGTTTAGATTATGTATGTTTAAATATATCTTCACGTCATCATATGCAGATTGAAAGACTGGCTAAACTACAGATTAATTATTGATATTGTTTAAACATATTGGGTAGCTGTTTAGGGCATAGAAGCTGACATACATAAGTTACCCCTATGAACACAGACAACGAGCCATAAACTTTTTCTACCCTGAGCTATGTATTGCCCAATTCTTATTGATGAGTACCGATAGGAAGGTTGCAGTGTTGCAGCAATTTTAATGGGCAGGAGTGTACATAACGCGAATATGAATCTAATATATACGCGAGCACACGATAAATTTAAGAAACTGCACAGAAAATTCACAATATGTCGCTTCTAGTGAGAAGCTGGTTACACTTAAAAGCGAGGATGTGCTCCCATTGCTGCGCTGTGGTCACGACGACTGTCACTCAGCGACTAACCCATAAGCTGTTAATTTCGTCAGCGGTCTGGAGTGGAGCACTGTGTCAAATGCATATTACAAATAAAGGAACAGGAAGTTTTCCCGTTACCTTCATCCGTGGCTCGGAAGAAATCATGTGAGATAAGGGAAATCTGAATATCAGACGAACGATGCTTTGAAAATTATTGTTGATGCACGATACTACTGAAGTTTTCTGTGGTTCTTTATCTTTAACGGTTGCTCTTGTTAGGACTGATGTACCAAAAAGGGTGACCTTGAGTCTTTAAACGAGAGGGACATTATTGCATATCGTACTTGGAGTATTGTAGAGATGCCTTACCGTGATTATGGTGCTTCTTATCTTGTTGTCGATAAGTCGTTGTGTTTGAGGACCAGAAATCGTCGGAGAGTTAATTCGAACGTAGTTTTTCATGTTTGCGTGAAAGTGGTTGGACCATTTGAGAATAAGATCCTTCTCAGCCGCCTCAAGGATATTTATTACTTATGAAATGGGACGATTTTCAAGAATTTTGCAACAAATTCATCTCACTAATATTGGTTTGTGAATATGTATATCCATTCTCTGACCTTTCTTATAAACCTGTGCTTCTAGGCTTGCGATTTTGCGATGAATACACGCTGAGTAAGGATCCAATGCCTTAGAGCAGAGTTTCTCAAACTCTGTGTGATCCGCATAACAGCTGGTGCTCTGCCAAACAATTCCAAGTGCTGTAATTATTAGGTAAGTATTTTCTTTTTAAAATTATAATATTTCATATTTAAGAAATAAAAGGGGCAAACATCTCAATACAGCTACTCATTTCGTTTCTGAGGGGGTTGCAAATCCATATCCTGTATCGACAGAGCCAGCCTCTCTGACTCCACAGCAATGAGAATGCATGTTTGATTTGTCATCAGATTCCGAAACAACTCGTTCCAAAGTGACAAATCATTGTCGTATTTTAGGGTACGCTAAAAGATATGTTCAAAATCAGGTAAATATATGCATATAGTTCTGCCTCTCTCAATCACTTATTTGCGCGAATCAGACTTACCTGCATATTCCAGAGAGGCTGGGCGATCGACATGGTTCGCTCGTTTTCTTTTAATAGAGAAATAGCAGAGAGTCATCACTAACTTTCTTCTTAGACTGGGGAAATATCTTGCTGACTCCCTTCTACATAAAGAGAAATGATCATCGCAATAGAATAAGAAGACGCTGAGATCCCACGGAATTATGTAAATGTTCGTATGAATAAGAAAATGTATTAATTATTCATAATATTTTCCTGGAGCTATTCTTATATTATTTTTATATGATTTTACATATGTATTAATTCAATCTGTACTTTGCAATAGACTGTTGCTGTTATCAGACAGTTGCAGAATTATATTACGAATTTTCCTGATGAGTTGTACATGTTTTATCCTCTGATGATGGTCAATGACGGGGAGTAGTGGATACTAAAGATTTTAATAAGACAGCTGATGGTTCGAAATGCATTTTGTTAAATATTTAACGGCTTTTAATAATCACCTAACCATAAAAATGAGTAGTAAAGCAGTCTGAAGACTGTTCAATAAATCCTCTGCAAGCCACTAAACTGTTATTAGTAAAGTGGCTATGTATGTGTATATGGTATGTAGAACTGAAAACGTGGTACTAAAATGTAATAACCGTCATCCCTACTCAAGAACAGGGCACAGAACGTTCACTCAACGAAGTGGATCTATTCTTATGTATTTACTTATTTCATTGCGCTGTATGTACCCGTTATGAAAAACGTTTATGGGTCTTGGTACAAAAATCCGTTTAATACAAATGAAGCTGACAATATGCAGTTATGATGTTGGGTTTTTAGCAACTTTAATATTTCGTATTAAAATACAATTTTCAAATGTTTGTAAACCTATTGGACCAAACAGCTATGTCATCAGTCCCTAGACTTACAAACTACATTAACTTAAACTAAGATCAGCATATACACTCATGCCCGGGGGACGAGTAGAACCTCCGGCTCAGTGACCGGCGGCCAGTGCACACGTGACCAGCAGCAGCTCTACATTGTACGGTAACCGGCTTCTTAATAGAAGCGCCTTATTTACATTTCGTGTGTACTTTCTCTTGCAGCTCTTTATACTTTAGTGTGCTCGCGTGTTTGTTTATTAAGAATCGCGTTTATTTGTCAGCTCAGTTACTGCATTTTTTATTTATTAGCTCGCGTATATATTTTTCAGATTCGCCGTTAATAAACAGTTCAGCGTTAGGTCTATACTTTACAAAGCTCACTGTTTATCAAACTACTGAGTCCTCTGACGTACTTACTTGGAAGAATCAAAGGTTTTTAGAATGGCTAGGAACTGTGACTGCTGCGAACGGATGGAGGCAGAGTTGGTGACTCTTCGCTCGCAGCTTCAGGCGGCGTTGGCTTCGCTGGCAATGCTTGAGACTGCGGTGGGTGGGCGCCGCTGTTGTGGGCCGCTCGTGGGGGTACAGCAGACGCCCTGTGCGTCTGTTGTGCCCTCCGATCGGCCTGCGGCTGTGGCCAGCCCGCTCACTGCCCGCGAGGAGGTAGCCCCCCAATCCGTGGTGGATTGGGAGGTCCCCTCAGCGCGTGTCAGGCGGCGTAAGACTTCCCGGGGGACCGAAGTGGAGGCCTCCCCGGTTAGTCTTGCCAACAGATTCGAGGCGCTGTCTGTGGCAGGGGATGTTCCTGATGCGGATGGTGTCGCTTGTCCTGTACTCGCCCCTCTGCCTTCAAGATCCGGGCACTCACAGAGGGTGGGTTTGTTGGTAGTTGGGAGCTCCAACGTTAGGCGGGTAATGGAGCCCCTTAGGAAAATGGCTACTAGGGAGGGGAAGAATTCCAATGTGCACTCCGTGTGCATACCGGGGAGAGTCATTCCGGATGTGGAACGGCTCCTTCCGGATGCCATGAAGAGCACAGGGTGCAGCCAACTGCAGGTGGTGGCTCATGTTGGAACCAATGATGTGTGTCGCTTTGGATCGGAAGAGATCCTCTCTGGTTTTGAGCGGCTATCAGAAGTGGTTAAGACTGCCAGTCTTGCTTGCAAGATGAAAGCGGAGCTCACCATCTGCAGCATTGTCGACAGGACTGACTGCGGACCTTTGGTTCAGAGCTGAGTGGAGGGTCTGAATCAGAGGCTCAGACGGTTCTGCGACCGTGTCGGCTGCAGATTCTTCGACTTGCGCCAAAGGGTGGTGGGTTTTCGGGTTCCGCTAAATAGGTCAGGAGTCCACTACACTCAGGAAGCGGCTACACGGGTAGCGGGGGCTGTGTGGCGTGGACTGGGCGGTTTTTTAGGTTAGATGGCCTCGGGAATACACAAAATGGGTTTCAGTCTCAAAGGGGGCAGGTCAGACACGGGAAGAAAGTAGACATAAAAACCATTGGTGTAACAGTTGTAAATTGTCGTTGCTGTGTTGGGAAAATTCCAGAGCTCCAAGCGCTGATAGAAAGTACTGAGGCACAAATCGTTATAGGTTCTGAAAGCTGGCTGACGCCTGAGATAAATTCGGCCGAAATTTTTTCAAAGGGCCAAATGGTCTTCAGAAAGGATAGAATAAATAAAACAGGGGGTGGCGTGTTTATTGCTGTTACAAACGGTTTATCCTGCAACGAAATTGAGGCAGATACTTCCTGTGAATTGGTCTGGGTAGAGGTTATACCTGACCACCGAAATAAATTAATAATTGGATCTTTTTATCGGCCCCCTGACTCAGACGATGCGGTTGCAGAAATGTTCAAAGAAAGCTTGAATCATATTTCAAATAGGTATCCGAAGCATACTGTTATAATCGGTGGCGACTTTAATTTACCCTCGATATGTTGGCATAATTACGTATTCAAAACCGGAGGCAAATATAAAACATCGTCCGAACTAGTTCTGAATGCTTTTTCTGAGAACTACTTCGAACAGTTAGTTCATGAACCCACTAGAATAGTACGTGGTTGCGAAAATACTCTTGATCTCCTAGCAACAAATAATCCCGAGATAGTAAAGAGCATCAAAACAGATACAGGGATTAGCGAACATCGAGTTGTAGTAGCGAGACTGAATATCGAAATTCCCAAATGCACCAAAAATAAACGAAAAATATATCTATTCAATAAAGCAGATAAAAATTCGCTTCACGCTTTCCTGAGTGATAGTCTCCAGTCCTTCAAAACTAAAAATGCGAGTGTAGATCAGTTGTGGCTTACATTCAAAGACATAATATCAGTAGCAATCGAGAGATTTATACCAAATAAATTAATAAAAGAGGGGGCTGACCCCCCGTGGTACACAAAACAGGTCAGATCACTGTTGCAGAAACAAAGAAAAACGCATGCAAAATTTAAAAAGACACAGAATCCACAAGACTAGCAATCTTTTACTGAAACTCGCAACCTAGCGCGGCCTTCAATGCGAGAATCTTATAGTTGTTTCCACAACGAAATCCTGTCTCGTAATCTTGCAGAAAATCCAAAGAAATTCTGGTCATATGTGAAGTACACTAGCGGCAAAACACAAACAATACCTTCACTACGCGATAGCAATGGTAATACTACCGACGACAGTACTGCTAAGGCAGAATTACTAAACACAGCTTTCCGAAATTCTTTCACCAAAGAAGACGAAGTGAACACTCCAGTATTCAATCCAAGAACAGCTGCCAGCATGCGAAACTTAGAAGTAGATGTTCCTGGAGTAGTAAAACAACTTAAGTCACTAAACAAAAATAAATCTTCCGGGCCAGATTGTATACCAACTAGATTCCTCTCAGAGTATGCTGATGAAATAGCTCCGTACTTAGCTATAATTTACAACCGATCACTCAGCGAAAGATCCGTACCCAAAGACTGGAAAATTGCCCAAATTACTCCAATATTCAAGAAAGGCAATAGGAGTGATCCCCAAAATTACAGGCCTATCTCATTGACGTCGATTTGCAGTAGGATTTTGGAACATATACTTTGTTCGAATATTATGTACTACCTCGAAGAGAACGACCTATTAACCAATAGTCAGCACGGATTCAGAAAGTATCGCTCTTGCGAAACACAGCTTGCCCTTTATTCACATGAAGTGTTAAGTGCCATCGACAAGGGATCTCAAATCGATTCCATATTTCTGGATTTCCGGAAGGCTTTTGATACTGTACCCCACAAGCGGCTTCTAATGAAATTGCGTGCTTATGGAATATCTCCCCAATTGTGCGATTGGATTCACGAATTCCTATCAGAAAGGACACAGTTCGTTGTAATTGACGGTAAGTCATCGAGTAAAACAGAAGTGATATCTGGCGTTCCACAGGGAAGCGTTATTGGTCCCCTACTCTTCCTCGTGTTTATAAACGATTTAGGAGATAATCTGAATAGCTCCCTTAGACTGTTCGCGGATGATGCTGTCGTTTATCGGTTAGTGAAGTCAACAGAGGATCAAAAGCAACTGCAAAGCGATTTAGACAAAATTTCTACTTGGTGCGAAAATTGGCAATCGACACTAAATAAAGAAAAGTGTGAAGTAATACACATGACCACTAAAAGAAATCCGCTGAACTTCAATTACGCGATAAATCAGTCAAACCTTAAGGTCGTAAATTCTACCAAATACCTAGGAGTTACAATTACGAACAACTTTGACTGGAGAGAACACATAGAAAATATTGTGGGGAAGGCGAACCAAAGGTTACGTTTCATTGGCAGAACGCTTAGACGATGCACCAGCTCCACCAAAGAGACTGCCTACATCACACTTGTGCGTCCTCTCTTGGAGTACTGTTGCCCCTTGTGGGACCCTCACCAGGTGGGACTGACGGAAGATATTGAGAAGGTTCAGAGAAGGGCAGCTCGTTTTGTTTTATCACGTTACGGGGGGGAAAGCGTCACGGAAATGTTGCACGAATTGGGGTGGAAATCATTAAAAGAAAGACGTTATTCATTGCGGCGTGATCTGTTTGCGAAGTTTCAATCACCGACTTTTAGTTCTGAATGTGAAAATATTTTGCTAGCACCCACCTACTTAGGGAGACATGACCATCCCAATAAAATAAGAGAAATCAGATCGAAAACGGAACGATTTAGGTGTTCTTTCTTCCCGCGCGCTATTAGAGAATGGAACGGTAGAGAAAAGTTATGAAGGTGGTTAATGAACCCTCTGCCAGGCACTTAAATGTGATTTGCAGAGTATCGATGTAGATGTAGATGTAGAACGACCGCCCAGTCCGTAACATGATGCCTTAGATCACGTGGCAATTTCGGGCGACCTTTCGTGTTCAATATAAATACACTGTCATGAGAATGCAAAGCATCGCATGTAACTGGAAATGTAAATTCCATCCAATCATGCTTGATCATGTTGTAGACTATGGGTGAACTGAAAAATGTTCAAATGTTTGTAGAACTTATGGCACTTAACTACGGGGTCATCAGTCCCTAAGCTTACAAACTACTTATGAACTACCTAAGACTAAGGACGACACAAATATCCATGCCCGAGGGGGGATTCGAACCCCCGACCGTAGTGGCCGTGGAGACCGTGACTGGAGCGCCTCAGTCCCCTCGGCCACCGCGGCCGGCTGGGTGAACTGAAGAGATTATGGATCAGTACATGAACGTTGATCATAGTGTTGCGACTGTGGAGTTTAGTATCAATATTGTCAAGTAAAACTCCCTCACATAAAAGTATAGTGAATTATTTCCACTGGTGAAATAACTATACTTCCAGAGGTTGAATAAAGCACGTTGCGACAAATGGAAAAGTTGTTAGCTTCATGTGTTTATCTGGAATTACGACAGATCCTTTTCACGGAGTGAAAATAAATTCAGAATCAGACAACATTTTGTTCCATCAGATTAAGAGAGAGAGAGAGAGAGAGAGAGAGAGAGAGAGAGAGAGAGAGAGAGAGAGAGTTATCTCGACATTTTTCAAGTTTATGCCTGTCCACTTTGCCTGTCTTTGAAGTGGTGTATACGTTCGGAAGACGGTTCATGTTCTCTTTCGTAAGGGAATCAAATTTACCACATGGTTCGCGGAAGAAAGTCAGCAGTGGAGAAAGACGTCTACTTACATAGAGTCGGAATAGTTATCTAGCACTGCCAAGGCACTATGCTGCCGCGCACACAAATTACCTGCGACTGCCGTTGTTTTACTCACCAATCAGTATGAGCAACTAAAATGTGCGTTATTGCCGTCTACTGGATCGGTCGTGCCTATGTACTAGTAATGCGGTTAATGCCCGGGATACACTTCACGAATGTATGTTTTTAAACTATTATGTTTCCTCGAAACTGACGTTAATGTTTCATTTCAAAGTGTATTATCACTAAATGACAATTTTCTTTAAGTAGCTGTAAAATATGTAAGTTCGTGGTACCGGTCTACCTGAAATCACTGTGCTAATAAATCCTGTTATAGTATTATGCATAGAAAATAATTGAAGGTTGTTAAAACACTTGGTATACTCTACATAGAGTATATTAAGTTGTTTCAATATAACGGACCTCTGTTTTACATTGAAGCGCTATATAAGTAAATCATGGCAATCGTTTCATTTTTAGGAATAACGACACAGTCAAACGCAATGGTAGTATAAGGTATTAAAGGTATTTCACTCGGCGGATATGATTAAAAAAAATGATTAGTTTGGGCGGTGACGGAGCCGGTATTCACCCATAGTTTTCAAGTAATATGTTCCTTATTCCCGGCTTCATTACGTTGCATTGATGTATTACTGAAACAAATTCATAATTAATTACTTGAAACTTCCAAGCTGAGATGCCGTGGTAGATGCGTAAACTTTCCCCTGAAGTTTCGCAGATTGCTGCTTCACCTTCGAGGATGCCTTCTGCAGTCGAATACGAAACGTTAGGGGAAAGTTTTACGCTTGGACGACGACATCTCAGCCCGGACGTTTCAAGTACTGACAACTCCTTCATACTATGAGAATTTACTTTTTATTTTCTTCAAAATGTTTACTAACCAATGACGTACAGATTTCTGTGCTGCAGGTCACATCTTGGGTATTTCCTCTTACTGGCGATGCATAACGTATCCATTTCTAGGCACCCGTTCTATGGCACCATGTTACGGATTGCATGACCGCTCCCGTCCGAGGTTCGAGTCCTCCCTCGGGCATGTGTGTGTGTGTGTGTGTGTGTGTGTGTGTGTGTGTGTGTGTGTGTGTGTGTGTGTGTGTGTTGATCATGTAATAAGTCTGGGGGCCCATGGCCTCAGCAGTTTGGTCCCTTAATTTTATAAACATGTGAACATTGTTTGGTATCCGTTTCTAATTAAGCTAACCTATATTTATCTGTCACCAGTTTACCCTCCAAAGACGTAATAAATTTATGAGATAATCTTCAAACTTCATGCGAAGAAAAACTCCTGTGCAATGGGTTAAGGGTTTAGAGGCATACTCCTTAAAACACATCACGTTAGGAATCGTAACGAAATAACTGTTTTCACGCCACAGGAAGTACATTGAGACCACACTATTAAGCTTTTTATTATATCGACCTTTGATGCATAATGGCACTAGTAGAATATTGTGGTGATGAGTCCCATTTTAAATTCCATTACTTCAATAATGGTTCTTCGCTTTCGATTGTGTTATTGTAAAGTCTCGTAGCAACATATCGAAGGTACTAGACTAGTGCTCACTCGTGAATTATAGCTTTCGGTGGTCTACGTCATCATGCATAACAATGCTTTAACTTTGTAATCACTACGGAATACGTAATTCCTAGATAATACTATTATCTTGACGTTGTACTCAAATCATTTCTGATATCCGCAATATACGTATGAAAAGAATGAAACCTCTATAAATCGAGACACCGTGTGACTTTTCGTAGTGTGATGATTACTGTATCTGGTTTCCAACAATACACTCCCCAGACACTACCCCATTATCCAGATCTTACGATATTATCGGAATTAATATAGATCAATAGAACTTCGAAGTAATTTTGCTCTATAAATTGTTTTCTCACACATGCAAAACGTCGTTCTGGTGGCGAGCGGTTTTGTATTTACGGATTGCCGAACTAACCAGGTAATAAACTTTCTATTACCGGCAGTGAAAGCTCAATGGAAATTCGATATTAACTGGGAATCATAAACAATTTTTCTGTAGTCATACCTGAGCAAATATTTGTATCCATCACTCAACTTGGAATGATATGAAAAATTATCTTGTCCTGGAATCAGATAGGTCAGCTGCAGCCATTACTAACCAAGCAAGGCATTCTTGTCTTATCGATAATAACAAAGATTGTCATAGGTTACTGGGCATAAAGATGTGCGAAATATAGAAATTATCACCATAGTCATCAGAAAGCAAACCTGAACATATATAATGTCAGTTTAAATTAATTATTTTTTACCGAACCAAGAACTTAATAAACACCCTTATGTCCCTAGTAACAAGTAACAAAGTACCCAGACAGTCTTGTGCGGGAATTACATACGAGGCTACTACCCCCAGAGGTTGGAATCCTCCCTCTATAGATTATTTTAAGTTACTTTAAGTACTTTCTAAGCCTAGGGCCTCATCAACTTAGTTGGTTAGTTCCACTTACTTACAAACATTTGATTTATAGTTACGTACGCAATACATAACTGGACAACATCTAAGTAAAGTCAGATGTTATTAGTCGAATTTTTTCCAGCAGCGAGATGTCTGAATCTGTGATCTGACCGGAAATAGTGTCCCGAACCTCCCGAGGTCCTTCCTATGTAAGAACTGACGTTAAAGCTACAATATTAGCTCGACAGGAATGAGAAGATACGTGCGTGTCTGACTAGTGACTGCGGCACCTATCATTGTTATTGATAATACATGAAGAGACATTAAAATTATATTTACAAACAACCCAGTGTGTTCTATCTATTCCTTCAAATGAAATTACTACTATTTTGTGCTGGGCCTGGATTGGAAACAATTTACGTGCCTTTCATGGAGACCAAGAGGAGTCATAACTCTCTGAGAAAGCAAGTAAATGGTTCCAAGAGAGTCAAATATCGCGAAAGGTGAGGTCCGAATTAGAATCCCAGTCCAGAGGCATAATTTTCAATGTTAAAAATGTACCAAGAGCCATGAGACCTTCAACGATCACTGGTCTGTAAAATAAAAAAAGGTTTTTATTTTAAGGAATGGTTTCTAGAGACAGAATTACTGACTGCTATGTATTCTGTCTGTTACTGCTAGCCGGCCGCGGTGGCCGAGGAGACTGAGGCGCTCCAGTCATGGTCTGCACGGCCACCACGGTCGGGGGTTCGAATCCCCCTCGGGCATGGATATTTGTGCCGTGCTTAGTCTTAGTTAGTTCATAAGTAGTTTGTAAGTTTAGGGACTGATGACCCCGTAGTTAAGTCCCATAGACTTTACAAACATTTGAACATTTTGTTACAGCTAACGATAAATCGGCTCTGTCCTGGTTGATCGAAAAGTGACTATTTTTAACACAGATTTTGTATTACGGTCAAATTGGACGTTTTGGCCCAATTTAGGTTACGGTAGTAACACTAAAATTGGGCCTTGGCGATGGCCTTTTGACAGCACAAATTTTAAATGAAAATAACGCCTTTACCGTTTATCTGACATTTCTCTACAACTTTGCGCTGTTATGTTTTTTTTTTTTAATCATATCTCGCATCATTTAAGAGGTATTTGCAAAAATAACGGCGATTTTGTTATGTCTGTCTGTCCGTAACGTGTTCCACTTTTTAAGTCGAACCGTTCACCGATCAGCACCAAATTTTACAGACATAACTGTAGGCCGCCAGAGACCAGATCCTCCCTTTTTCAAATTTTTCGGACAAAAATACGTTAATTACACTAAAAAAAGCCGTTTGTAATGTAATTGTAATTGCAAACGAACCGTTCATCTGACATCAAAATTGAATAACCCATTTTGTACAGGGGAACATTCTCTAAAATTTCCCTCGCTTATGTTTCTTTCATGTCTTGCATCATTGCAGAGATATAATAATGTCTATTTTACGATGTCTGTCTGTCAAGTGTTCCCAGTTTTTAGGTCTAACCGTTCAACCGATCGGCACCAAATTTAACAGACATAATTGTTGGCCACCAGGGATCAGACTCGCGCTTTTTCAAATATTTCGGACAAAAAATACTTTAGAAATACCAAAAAAAGTTCCACCGTCTTTCTTTTTTTCTCTTTTCATTGGTTCTTCGGTTTGATCGGTACTTTGTGGACGTTGGTTTGTTTTGTTCTATTTTGATCGTTTCGGATAACTCAGTTTTCTCGTTACAGAGGGCGTCAAGCTACCATGTCGGCAACCCTCTGACCGAGCGCGCTGAGCCACCGCGCCCTAGCAAGTTTCGAACCACCGTCTAACATGTTCGTACATCACAAACTCCTCGCCTATTACGCTATGGGGAACAGCTGCGAGAGTAATCCGTAATTCTCGTACCATCGATGGCAGGTGTTAACCGACTAACATTAGACTATAATTCATTGTCTTAAGAAAGACGTGTTTTTGATAATTCTCAGTGCGCCATTGCTTTGAAATAACAACGCTTGAATTATAATAAGAAAATCATCAGGTAGAGAAAGCAAGATGGCGTACGAAAAAGAGATTTTCGGGCGAGGGATGTCACGTGACTGATTTGCTAACGCCACATGTACGCTGTGTTCCATCGAGGCTATTGTCACTCGTCCGAACGCCAAATGTACGCTACGTTCGTTCCAGGCTACAATAATTCGTAACCAGTACAGGCAAAAATAAATAAACCTTGAACTACCAAGGCAAGACAGGTGATAATATTTTAACTGAAAAATATAATGTGGTAGAGATATTAAAATGATTATTTATTTATTTATTGTTTTTTTCTGTTCCATAGGACCCACTTGAGGAGTAAGACTCCATGGTCATAGAACAAGTCAATACATAGTTACACAAGAATGGTAATAGAAAAATTTTAAGTAGTCCTTTGCACACGACAATCTTAAGACAAAGTGAAAAGAATCAATAAAGAAAAAATGAATGAGCTTAATTGTTTAACTTTTCTAGGAGTTCCTCGACAGAATAAAAGGAGTGGGCAACGAGGTAACTCTTCAATTTAGATTTTAAAGCATGTGGATTAGTGCTAAGATTCTTTAGTTCTTGTGGCAGCTTATTGAAAATGGATGCCGCAGAATACTGCACCCCTTTCTGCACAAGTGTTAAGGTGGTGTGGTGCAAATGTAGATTAGACATCTGTCTAGTATTCACCGAGTGAAAGCTACTAACTCGTGGGAATAAGCTGATATTATTAACAACAAACGACATTAAAGAAAAAACGTATTGTGACGCCAGAGTCAAAATTCCCAGACTACTGAAAAGGGGTCGACATGAGGTTCGCGAACTTACACCAGATATTGCTCGAACTGCCCGTTTTTGAGCCAGAAATATCCTTTTTGCATCAGGCGAGTTACCCCAAAAAACAATGCCGTACGTCATAAGTGAGTGAAAGTAAGCGAAATAGACTACTTTTCGTGTTGAAAAATCACTTATCTCAGATATTGTTCTAATGGTAAATATAGCAGAATTTAGTTTTGGAACAAGATCCTGAACATGGGCTTTCCATGACAGCTTACTGTCTATATGAACACCTAGAAATTTGAACTGTTCAGTCTCACTTATCACATGCCCATTATGTGTAATCATAATGTCAGCTTTCGTCAAATTATGTGTTAGAAATTGTAAAAACTGAGTTTTACTGTGATTTAACATCAACTTGTTTTCTACTAGCCATGAACTTATCTCTTGAACTGCATTATTTGATACTGTGTCAATATTACGAGCAACATCCTTCACTACCAAGCTGGTATCATCAGCAAACAAAAATATTTTACAATCACCTGTTATACTCGAAGGCATATCATTTATATAAATAAGAAACAGCAATGGTCCCAAAACAGACCCCTGGGGCACCCCATACTTAATTGTGCCCCATTGGGATTGCACGTCATAGCCATTTTCTACACGGCGGAGAATTACCTTCTGTTGTCTATTATTAAAGTAAGAGGTGAACCAGTTGTGGGCTACTCCCCGTATTCCATAATGTTCCAACTTCTGCAACAATATTTTGTGATCAACACAATCAAACGCTTTTGTTATATCAAAGAAGACGCCTAATGTCCGTAGCCTCTTATTTAACCCATCAAGTGCCTCACAGAGAAACGAAAATATAGCGTTTTCAGTCGTTAAACCACTTCTAAAACCAAACTGTACGTTTGACAGGAAATTATGTGAACTGAAATGATCAATTAATCTTGAATATACAGCCTTTTCAATAACTTTGGAAAAAAACCGATGGCATAGAAATAGGTCTATAGTTGTCTACATTATCCCTTTCTCCTTTTTTGTAAAGCGGTTTCACTACTGAGTACTTTAATCTGTTAGGAAACTGACCATTCTGAAAGGAAAAATTACAAATATGGCTTAGTACTGGGCTAACATATGGAGAACAGTACTTTAGAATTCTGCTAGATACCCCATCATATCCACAAGAGTCCTTAGTCTTTAGTGATTTAATTATTGACTCAATCTCACCTATGGAAGTATCATGAAGGATCATTTCAGGTAACAGCCTCGGAAAGGCATTTTCTAAAAACGTTATATGATTACCTGTAGAGACTAGAGTTTTGTTTAGTTCCTCTACTATATTCAGAAAGTGATTATTGAATATTGCACATATATCTAACTTGTCAGTAACAGAAACATTCCTACTACGCACTGACGTTATATCTTCTACCTGCTGCTCCTGACCAGACACTTCCTTCACGACTGACCAGATAGTTTTAATTTTATCCCGAGAGTTTGCTATTATTTTTGCGTACCACATACTTTTTGCATTCTTAATGACATTTTTCAAAACCTGACAGTACTGTTTGTAATGAGCTACTGCATCTTCATTCTGACTGCTTCTAACATTTTGATACAACTCCCGCTTAGTTCTACATGATACTCTTATCCCCTTTGTCAGCCACCCTGGCTGTCTGTTACTGAAAGTACCCTGTTTTGAGCGTTCTAGCGGAAAGCAACTTTCAAACAGCATAATAAATGTGTTCAGAAAAGCATTATATTTATCCTCTGCATTATCAGCGCTATAAACATCCTGCCATTCTTGTTCCTTAATTAGGCTTAAAAAAGTCTCAATTGCAACTGGATTAACTTTCCTGAGTAGTTGATATTTATGTTTAACATTTGTTTGAGTACAAATACTTTTTAGAATTAAAAGTTGGGCATCGTGATCTGATAAGCCATTTACTATTCTGCTGACAGAGTGCCCCTCTAATAATGAAGAATGAACAAAAATATTGTCAATGGTAGAACTGCTATTTCCTTGCACTCTCGTTGGAAAAAATACTGTTTGCATTATGTTATAGGAATTAAATAGATCTAACAGCTGACTTTTCCTTGAGCTATCACCTACACAATTAATGTTGAAATCTCCACACACAATTAAATTTTTATACTTCCTATACAGTGAACCCAGAACCAATTCCAGCTTGGGCAGAAACATTTTAAAATTTGAGTCAGGGGATCTATAAATAACAACTATTACTAGTTTAGTTCCATTAACATTAACAACTCCTGCACAACATTCAAATATCTGTTCTGTGCAGTGTTTAGAAAAATCGATTGACTCCGATGAAAAATCGTTTTTTACATACATGGCCACTCCCCCACACAGCAAGGAACTTCTAGAGTAGAAGGCAGCTAACCTGTATCCTGGCAAAGGAAGTCTCTTAATTGTCACACCAGTTAAAAAGTGCTCTGAAATTCCAATAATGTCAGAATCAGTATCAATAAGCATTTCATTAACTTTATCTCTGATACCCTGTATATTTTGATGAAAGACAGTAATTCCCTTATTACTTATATTCTTAGACTTTGTCAAAGGTGGTTCATTTCTTAGAGGGACTTCCTTTAAGCAGGACTATCTATCATCTGTCTTCAGTCTAAAAAAGGTGCAGGCCTAACACCAACTACTACAGGAATTTTTCCATGAGTGAAACCCCCACCCCCTACTACACTGTCACCTATGAGCTTTGCCAACCTCCCCTTCCCATGCCTATTGAGGTGCAGGCCGTGCCTAGTAAAATCCGAACTTTGGATAGTCTCAACTGGCACCACTGCAATGTGCTCCATGCCCTCCGTCATCAGCGCCTTCTCAAGCCCCATGTTAACACGGCTGACAGCCGTATTAAGACAAGGCTTATCATGACGCTGAAACAGCTGCACGAAATGCACATTCGTGCCACCAGCTTGAGTTGCTATCCTTTCCAGATGACCACCTATATCATATTCCCCGTCCCTATCAAGACTATTCCCGGCCCCACCTACTATAACTACCTGATCCTCTTTTGAAAAATTCCTACATAAGTCCCCTATGTTACAAGTGACCTGAGCTAACCCTGCACTAGGCTTCACTATGCTGGTGACCTGGTACTCACTCCCAAGTATTTCCTGCAACTGTTGGCCAACACCTCTGCCATGAGAACTACCTAGCAGCAGAACCTTCTTCTTCCTAAGAGACCTCTCTACAGATTTCGGCTTACCAAAAGCTGAGGTCTGCTGCGTACTTCCTACACCTACAGCTACAAGAGGTTCATCTCCACTCAACTCTGACAGTTGGTCAAACCTATTTGCAACTTGCAATGTAAAGCTATCTGAATACCTTCTCCTAGCTACCTTCTTGCCAACTGCCAGTTCCCATTCCCCAGCCCCCCTTCCCCTCCTCAACCTACCTAGTTCCTCTTCAGCGTTTTTCAACTGCACCTGAAGGGCGCAGATCAAACGCTCCTGCTCCTCTATCAACTTATTCTTGCTGCAAATCCTACAGTTCCAGGAGAGAACCTCACCACAATGCCCACTGTCTTCCCCACTGCACTCCCCCCCCCCCCCCCCCATGAAAATACTTACTACAAATCCCACACTGCAACCCACTAGGCACGACTCTACGACAGAGCCCACACTTCTCACTCATGGTAAAATTTCACAATAATTTGTTAAGAAAAACTAGACGTCTACGTTATGAAGTTAAGTTTCTACAAAATAAGTAGGAAGTACCTCTTAACCTCAGCAATCAACAAACCTCAGTCTCTACAAATCAAGTAACAACAACAACTAATAGTATCAGAAAAGAGCAAATAACACTATCACAGAAACTTTACACTGTTGCTTGTATAAAAAAGTTCAAATTCAAGCGTCACTAATAAAATAACTAAACACTGTGAGAGTACAAGAGTTATCAAATACCGTAACTTAAAGTTTCCCAACCTCAACTACGTTAAAAACAGCAAGTCACCTGTTGAAAAGTACTAAATTTAATAAATAACTAGCGTGATAACACCTCCTGAAATCCACTAACTTTAACAATTTAACTACAATAACACAAACACTTATTGGAACTTAGCTTTCGGAGACCGCTACGGCTGGAACCACTCGCCACCAGATGTAAACAAAGCCCAAAGAGATAGTTCAGGAGAGTATGTTTCTCAAAGCTGAACTTTAATATCATATAATTTGGCTCTTTGTTAAAATACGGCCAGAAAGAATATTACGAGTTGGGTGCACAGAAATTATCACCATAGTAGGGCCGTAATCGTATCACCATAATTTTTTATTACTTAAATTATTATTTTGGTCCAAAATGTTTGCAAAATAATACATAACTACAAATCTAAACGGTGGCCGAGGGGACTGAGGCGCTCCAGTCACGGTCTGCACGGCCACTACGGTCGGGGGTTCGAATCCCCCCTCGGGCATGGATATTTGTGCCGTCCTTAGTCTTAGTTAGTTCATAAGTAGTTTGTAAGTTTAGGGACTGATGACCCCGTAGTTAAGTCCATAGACTATACAAACATTTGAACATTTTTTGAACGAATCTAAAGTGGGCCATAAAACACGTCAGTGCGATTTTTTCATTTGATGTTACCAGAGGTAAAGTCGGGCCTTTTGAAAATATGTGCCTGGGGTGGAGAATCGAACGCACACATTGCAAATATTATACTACAATCGATCCACCGGAAAAATACGGCGATGTAACGTAGTTTGCTCTTAGCTTATCTACTAGAGAAAGTGAAGGCAAATGGCGCTCAATGAACTCGTCACTTTCAGCACGCTTCTGACACAGAAATTATACTAATCTGATGTCAGTGGGATGTAAGGATGACTCTAGCCATCATATTCAGATGCGAAGACACTGTTTCAACAATTTCCTTAGTTTGAAAAACATCACTGCAGAGTTTGACTCTTCGGGATAATTGTATTTTTACAGTCACTGTTACTATTACTATCTAGGTACTGATGGTGGAGCACATATGTTGAAAAGCATTTAAGGCTTTTTATTCGTTTTCAGACGTAGTTTTCCAGCCGCCAAGTTAATGTATTTCTGGACTAAATGCATGTCAGCATGGTCTGCAACAGCTTTAACTCAAAAACAGCTGGTTTCTGTACACGCTGAATCAGTCAACCATCTGAGCATTGTCATTCACATACAGATAATATGAGAGAAAGCTGTATTGGAAATAGCAAAACAGTTATTGGCGGAGTAGTTTTGTTGAGATTTCTCTAGTTATTTTCAACCGGAATACCTGAAGCTCTTGCACGGAACATGTAAACTACATTTTGCACTCAACGAGATCGGATTCGGCAGCCAATAGCACCTTCTCTTCGCAGGCGTGTACTTTACCCCAGGGCTAGCGAAGACTTTGGAGAAGTGCTTCTTCCTTACTGCCCCAATAGTTAATAGACCAGATCAAGCAAAACGTAAAAGAAGATACTGGTTGCGATTTATGGCTTGGAACGACTTTCCTGGCTTTAAAAACACGAATTAACAACTATATGTCACGCTTATTTGATAGAGGAAGTAGAAAAGATACAACGGAGAACAGCGCGCTTCGTTACAGGATCATTTGGTAATCGTGAAAGCGTTACGGAGATGATCGATAAACTCCATTGGAAGACTCTGCAGTAGAGACCATCTGTCAATCGTTGCGTTCTTTTGACGAAGTTCCGAGAACATACCTTTAACGAGGTATATCTCGCGAAGAGATCATAAAGATAAAATCAGAGGGATTAGAGCCCATACAGAGGCATACCGGCAATCTTTTTTTCCGCGAACAATACGTGAATGGAATAGGAGGGAGAACCGATAGTGGTGCTCACGGTATCCTCCGCCACACACCATCGGGTGAAATGCGGTGTATGAATGCAGATGTAGATCACTCAGATTATTGAATGAAAGTATCATGAAAAATCAAGTTAATTTATCAGCTTAACTTTGTGCTAACAAATAAGTAACTGCCGCTCACAGAGTTGCCATACGTAATCTACAATGTTACCGATTCTGCGTTAGAATAGAGACAGGCAGAATTCGTTTGTTTACTCGGCAGCTGTGTTCTTCGTGTTTACTAGCACTGACGGATATCGCGACTTCGAGGGCGCGGCGTGCGCCCTATGTTCAAATGTTTGTAGAGCTTATGGGACTTAACTACGGGGTCATCAGTCCCTAAACTTACAAACTACTTATGAACTAGCTTATACTAAGAACGGCACAAATATCCATGCCCGAGGGGGGATTCGAACCCCCGACCGTAGTGACCGTGCAGACCGTGACTGGAGCGCCTCAGTCCCTTCGGCCACCGCGGCCGGCCGTGCGCCCTATCAACCTGTTGACTGGGAAAATGTATACCTAGCATAGGCCAATGAGTCTTCATCGCATTTCTTTAACTATTAGCTATTGAGCATGATACAATTAAATATTATATTCCTTAGTATGACGTTCGCTTAGAACGATTTCATTGTCACCATCTCTAACACGTACATACACAAATCTAAAGACAGAATCACATTGATTATAAAACGCGAACATTCATAATTTGCGAGCACATAGTGTGGTGTCGCACAAGTCTAAAGTGCGCGCCACCTACTTTCGCCGCGCGCCGCCATGCACGCAGGGCGCGGCGTTTTTACGACGTCAGCCACGAGCGCGCTCTGCTTCAACTCCGCTCGTGGCCACCACTGAATGACATCGTTCACTTGGGACTGAGATAGGAACCAGTTAACACTTCGGAATCAGATAGGCACCAGTGAAGACTTGGCTATCGGATAGGCACTAGGCAGGCCTCTGGCTCAACTATGTATCAGCATTCTGCAGTACTGAGCTATGTAAAAGTTAATATTGTATAAATTCTGTGCAATATATATCTCCGTCTAATTTACTCTAGTGTTTCTAGTTTCTGCTGTCCCACTGGCTGCTCACCTCCGTACCTGCACAAGCGTGCTACCTTTATTACTGTGTCGGTCTTCCTACTCGGCCACCGACACCTACGACGGAAACGAGACCCAAAAGCGGCGACGAGGCTGGGACACAAAACATAGCTTTCAATTAGACAAGCAAACCGTGTAAATAAATATTCCCCCTTGACCGAAAAATAGGACTTCCCATCTGCATAAAAAAATTGCACTTGAACAATGCAAGGACCTTTTCTCATACAGAGAAAGTGCAAAGGATTACGTTGGCCTGGTATTTACGTAACTTGGAGAGCAGCTCTCCGCGCCATTCCGTTGCATTGTCCAGCGGTGTCAACACCGCGAGGACGGTGTGCTGCTGTTATCGACATCTACACTGCTCAAAACAATTGGGGATATCATACACGATATACATATGGTAACGTATTTTATTCAGATATTGGGTACAACTGTAATTCGTATGTGATATAATAAGATATTTTGCTGTCTCAACTCTATACTTGGGGATTACTTGCCGTTTACTAAGAGCGAGGCACTATGGGTCATTCTCGTCACACTCTAATACGTTGTGTGATCACAGCGGACGACCTTCGCGACATGGACAGTATGAGGTTATCAATTGACACTTGAGGGATATTTGCCCATTTTACCATGAGTGCAACATCCAATTCTGCAACCGTTGTAGGAGGTTCTGCTCTGGCTGCAAGGCACCTCTCAGGTGCATCTCAGACATGCTGAATTGGGTTTAAGTCCGCTGCACAAGCTAGCCACTCCATCCGTTCAATTCCCTCAGCTTCAAGCATGTTGTCCTCAAATGCATCTCTGTGGGAACGAGCGTTATAGTCTACCAGAAGGAACTCATCTCCTGTGGAAAGCAGCGCAGGGCCTAACAAAAGGTCGAAGGATCTCGAGTCTATACATCAGATCATTTAAAGCGCCATTTTGAACGACAGGGAGGTCCTTAAGTGTGCCAATACTGACTCCTGCCCACGCCATTCGTCCACCACCGTGAAATGTTGATGTTTCCTGCACATCAGCAGGATTTTTGCGAATTACACGTTCTCTTCAGATGAAAGAACGTTGATTATCCTTCTGAACTCAGAATCTTGACTCATCTGTGAACAGAACCCGGTGCCATTAGTTACGACTACAGCCATGATGTTTCTCCGTCAAGTTTCTGCGGGCTAAACGGTGTTGTGGTTTTAATATAGGTTTCCGTGCGTGGAAGCCTCAGTGCCGAAGGCGATTTCGGACTGTTTTCGTTTATTTTGACTGTCGGTTTGCTGCCTGGAGTGTGCGTTGCAGCTTAGTTGCATTGAGCCACCTGTCTAGACGGACTGTTAACCGGAGATAATGGTCACTCGTGCTGATGTTAACCGTGGACGACTTTAGCCTTGCCTCCTTTTAACGGTTCCTGTTGTCTCAAATCTCGTCCAGGTCCTGGAAATTACACTTTGAGACACTTTGTGTCTGTCCCGTTTCCAACCTTCCTATGGTTCCACATGCGATAGCTTTGGTGATTTACACTGTTGTTGCATTGGTCTACCAGCTCACTACACTTTCTCAGGCCAACTATTTGTCTAATTCGTTTGGTAGAGCAAGGACTAGTCAACATCAACACCCTCTGCAGCAGTTTTGTGTTATTATCTTTATCTCGATTGCCGTAAAGTTAATCTCTGCATTCAGTAGAACCGGCAGAAAGACGTCGAACGATCTTAGTTCAATCTCCCAATCACAATACTTCAGAACCTAGATATCTCAACTGGTGTCCTAATTGTTTTGACTAGTGTACATTGGCACAACTGCTAGCTTGAGGATCTAGTCAGCCGTGGAAATCCACACATCACAGTAATAAAGTCTGAAAAGTAACGTTACTTCTAGAAGTCTTATTTCGCTTTCTTGTTACTTTCATACCACAAAATCCGATGTAGTTTCTTCAGTTTTAAATCTTCAGTTATCAGAAGAGGGAAAGAGACAGAGAGAGATAGGAGGAGGAGATGGTCAGAGAGAGGAGGGAGGAGATGAGAGAGAGAATGAAAGGAAGGAGATAATGGACAGAGATCAGTGGATGGTATTGTAAAGTGCTATAGCGACGTCTCTTCTAAAACATTATCTCAGATCATTCATAACATAAAACACAGTTTCATCCTAACGCTTACGTTAAAATAGGTACAATAATGTCGTAGTTTGGTGCTAAAATTAATGGACTCTCATATCGTATATATAAAGTATTGTATGTGTACGATATGAACGCTGACGTCAGCTGTGTAAAAACTGTAACAGCTGCATCAGTGTGAACATAACCTCCAACATGGAGGTCGACAAGCTTAATGTGTTTTAACTGTTTGCTTTAAGGTATTATTTTATCATTGATTGTAACTGAAACCTTGTACAACTTGTTTATAACTTGGCATGTATATTATCTAATGCTAACTGGCTTTTGTGTAGCCGGCCGCGGTGGCCGAGCGGTCTGCGGCACGCCGGTCGCAGTCTGCACGGCCGCTACGGTCGGGGGTTCGAATCCCCCCTCGGACATGGATGTTTGTGTCGTCTTTAGTATAAGGTAGTTCATTAGCAGTTTGTAATTTTAGGTACTGATTACCCCGTAGGTAAGTCCCTGAAGCTTAACTGACATTTGAACATTTTTTGATTCTTATGTATTCGTCTTAGACTTGATAATGATCTCACAGTGATCGAAATCTGGTAATAATCAAAATTGTTACGACTTATTGCTGACAATTTTCTACAATAAGTATAAAGAACTATCGCGACATTCGTGTGATCTTGGGAAAGCACGAGGAACGTAAATGAAAACGAAAGCGACGGAGATTTGAAACTTTAAGCATACTGCACGAATTTCTAACAGAAAGGAAGGAGATTAGGGTTCACCGTTTCGTCGGCGACAATTTCACTGGAAACGCAGATAAGGACAGTTTTTGGTAGGAAGCCAAAGACATCTGCAGCGGACTCTTAAAGGAATAATTCCGCCCTATGTCTGTAGAGATTTAGGGAAACCAGAGACAATTTAAATACATATGGTCCAACGGGGATAAAATTTTCTTCCCCCAGAATGTTAATTCGCTGTATCAACACTACGTGAGATTAATCTGTCTGACGTGAAAAACACAAACAAGGAACATCATATGAGAGAAGGGATGATAGTTCGCCTGTCTAGACCCTAGGAATCTTGTCTTGAACAGTAGCACTAACATTCACAAAATAAGAAACTAATTCCAATGCAGGCGAATGGGCTTACTATGCATAGCGGAACCGCTGAGAAAATGAAAAATATTGAGAATGGCAGGCATTATTATTATTATTATTATTATTTATTTTTATTTTTATTTATTTGTTATTTATTTTTTTATTACTATTTTTTTTTCATTGCCCTTCCTAACAAAACTTATTGCTACGAGGTATGCTCTTAAGCGTCACCGATAAATTGCATAGTCAATTTCATTGTTTTGCTAGCTGCGTAGCTCTGTACTATCGAAAGGTAAGTACATGGGAGATATAAACACGTGAACTGCAATAAATCAATTTATAAATTATGTTAATAATTCAAATATTTAGTACTTAATAGCGTTCCGCTCCGGCTCCGCATAGTTAGAACTACGTAGCTGCGATTGGATGGGTTGTCCATCACAACGGTAATATATTATACTTTTGAGACAAATTGAAATTGGATATGCACAGATATGTATGGCGGTTGTATCGTGTACACAAAATATAAATGAACAGATTTTGAACGCAGGATAGTAGTTGTAGCTAGACGCATGGGAGATTCAATTTAGGATATGTTAAGGAATTCCCAGACATCGGAATCGTCAACTTAGCACTAGAAGGGAGAGTGCGTGGTAAAAATCGTAGAGGGAGACCGAGGGACGAATACAGTATGCCGTTTCAAAAGGATGTAGGTTACCGTTCTTATTCTCAAATTGAGATGCTTGCACAGGCTAGAGTAGTGTGGAGAGCTGCATACAACCAGTCTGCGGACTGAAGACCACAACAGCAACGAAGTGATTCAATATTCCGAAATCCACACTTTTGGGAATGCGCCGAAAATACAAAATGGCAGAAAATACATCTACCACGGACATCGCTGTGGCCGATGGCCAACACATGATGGCCGAGAGCAATAGCGTTTGTGCATAAGTGTCTCTGTCAAACAGACGAGCAATGCTGCATGAAATGACGGTGGAAACCAATGTAGGCCATACGATGAACATATCATTAATGTAACGGCAGACACTTCTGATACCAAATGTAACGGGGTTGGGTGTATTTGGTGGTTTTGCCACCAAATGACGAATGTTCTAGACCTCGTCTATGTCAGGATAGCAACACTTAGTTTCCTTCCATGTGGGCTGTGAGCTCAGTTCTCAACTCGGGAGATGGGATGGTAATGAAACAGTGGTCCAGTATAACAAAACATTTACTGACACTTCATGCTTACAATACAGCGGGAGGCGAGTGGAGTGTGCGTGTATCGCGCTGAGTAGGCGTCCAGCTGACCCACGAGTCCCGAAGTGGCTGACGCTGAGAGATTTCCTGACAGCATATGCATTAAGTATGAAGAAGAGCAGATAGAAGAGGTTGACAGTATTAAATTCCTGGGATTACAGCTTGATAATAAATTTAGTCGGGAGGAGCACACCACAGAACTGCAGAAACGACTCAACAAATCTGTATTTTCAAGACGAGTGTTATCAGACATAGGAGAAATAAAAATAACAAAGCTTGCATACTTTGCTTACTTTCATTCCTTTATGTCATATGGTATAATATTTTGGGGTAACTCTTCAAGTCAGTCAAAAGTCTTCAGAGTCCAAAAACGTGTAATACGTATTATTTGTGGAGTAAATTCACGGACGTCTTGTAGAAGCCTCTTCAAAGAACTGGGTATATTAACTACTGCCTCTCAGTATATTTATTCCTTAATGAAATCTGTCATAAATAATATATCCCTTTTCCCAACAAACAGCTCAGTTCATACATACAATACTAGAAATAAAAATGATCTACACAAGGACTTAAAAGCACTTACTTTAGTTCAAAAAGGGGTCCACTACTCAGGAACACACATTTTCAATAATTTACCATCATGTATAAACAATTTAGCTACAAATAAAGATCAGTTTAAGAGGAACCTAAAAGACTTTCTAGTGGCCAACTCCTTCTACTCCATTAGTGAATTTCTAAATTTTACCAAATGATGCATGCACTCATACTACATTAGTATTATTATATTATCAGCCAAAAAAAAAAAAACACCTTAAAAATTTATGTATCTGTATTTATATTATAAGTGTATGTATTTGTATTTATATTATTAGTATTATCTATTATTCAACTTGTAAATTTTGTTTCTTGACATGTTCCACATCCACGAGGATCCCCTCAACATGAATCTACGGAACAAATAACTAATCTAATCTAATCTGCCCTCTCGCTGGTGCCCTCAGTGTTGCGTAAAGGCGAGGTGTTGCATCCGCCCCCGCCGCCGTCCTCTTGTTTTCCCGCGTCGTCGCCACCGCGATGGTCGTACAGCGCTGGGTGCGGCACGGAAGTTGAACCCGGGTCCTCCTTCGCCCACTGCTGCTACTTCGCCCTCTAGACGGTCACAGGAGCGCTTTAGGTATGGCAGCGTCCTTTCGTCCACACCACGCCCCTGGGTGAGTAGCTAGCTGCAGCCTTTCCGCGCCATGCGTTGGTTCGACGCCCCGCTCCCCTTTGCGTCGGCTGTGCCGCCGTTATTGCGCAGGCTGCATCTGCCGTCGGACCGTTGCGATTGGCTGCTGGCCGCGCTGCGTCGAAGTGCGTCCAGCCTGCGACTGACTCAGTTTTGCGTTAACAATAATGCTACACGTGACCAGTTTCCTACTTCCGATCGCGTACGCCGCAGTCACTTGTTCCTTTAAGCAATACAGCTCAAATGTTCAAATGTTTGTTAAGCTTATGGGACTTAACTACGGGGTTATCAGTCCCTAAATATACAAACTACTTATCAACTAGCTTATCCTAAGGACGGCACAAATATCCATGCCCGAGGGGGATTCGAACCCCCGACCGTAGTGGTCGTGAAGACCGTGACTGAAGCGCCTCAGTCGCCTCGGCCACCTCGACCGGCGCAATACAGCTGTCTGGCTATTACGCAGTACAGCGCCATCGCCGACCCATTTGCATCACCCGAAGCTTCGCTTCTACCAATTAAGCAATCTAAATTTCATCAACTTTGTTTCCTTTTTTCATACACTGCATCATTTGAACAGAAAATGTTTATCCGCATTATTTATAAAAATCTTATAATACACGCAGAAATTCACCACCTCTGACAAGGAAGGAAGATTAGGGTTTATCGTACCGTCGACCACGTCCTCATTAGAGATGGAGCACAAGTGAGGAGAGAATTTTGTAAAGGATGCGAGGGCAAACTGGCCGTATTATTTCCACGAAACCATCTCGGCACTGGCCTGGAGTAATTTATGCAGACCACGAGCAACCTTAATCTGGATCGTCGGAGGCGAGATTTAACTCCCAACATTCAGAATTCAAGACCAGTGTGCCAACCATACTGTCACCATTAGGTTTTGGAAACTAGGACCCACTACGGTCGGGGGTTCGAATCCCCCCTCGGGCATGGATATTTGTGCCGTCCTAGTTCGTAAGTAGTTCATAAGTAGTTTGTAAGTTTAGGGACTGATGACCCCGTAGTTAAGTCCCATAAGCTAAAAAAAAGAACTAGGACCGAAGCACACATAAACGCCATATTATGACCGTCAGAGTCCACCAGCTACAATTCGTAGTAACCTTCTCCTTGGAGTCTACGATTTTAGAATGTGAGTACTATTCTGTTTACTTGGTCGTGAAAGCAGGTAATCTAAAGGTTTTCATACTGCTGTAGTAGTTGTCCTGACACATTATTCTAGATGTTTGAGTGTGGTGCCAATAAAGATAAATTCATTTCTTAGTCATTTACCTTCGCCACAATATATTTCCTTCTTACATAAGTACCCTGTTGTTGCCTCATAAACTATTGGCAGAAATAGGCAAAATTTCACGAGCTTTCTTGGATTCTAAGTCCTAAGGTTTAGGTGGCCTGTCCAAGGTAGCACTACCTCCTAAAATAATATTACCTTTAAAGGTTAATATACGGTCTTAAATAGATCCAAAAATGCTGGAGAATCCGTCCGGATCATATAGAGCATTTTGGATCATCAGGTCCTGAATTAAAAAAGTGTCATGCACGGCTTATCTATCCCTATTGATAGCCACTCAACACCTGTCTGGCGACAGGAGTTTCACTCAAGCGGTCTGTGCTCGTGTACACCCAATAACTGTCTTTGTCTAACTTGGCCCACAAGTATGATCGCTTGAAATCGTTTCGTTTCATTGACTGAATTTGTCATCCACGTTTTGTGTCTCGATCCGCCGGTTGTCCTGGGTGTCGGTGGCCGAGTAGAGAGAGACCGACACAGGGAATATTTTGTCATGTATATGCCGTTAGCACTTGATGAGACGGCGACAATTTTGGCGAACCCAGAAGTTCATACGTCTCTTTATTCATTAATGTGACAGCGGAACCAGTATCAAGCTGAAATTGCACAGTCTTATTGTCTATGGAAAGAGTCACATAAGTGGCGACGAGGATGGGACACAAAAGTGGCGACGAAGATGGGACACAAAAGTGGCGACGAGGATGGGATACAAAACCACTTTGCTCTTTTGGTTGATGTTTTATGTTTCTGTAAATTCTGAAGTCAATATGGCTTGGGTTGAGTTACCTACGCACATATCAAATACTTTTCTTACTTCATTCCTTGCTAGCACATAATTCAAACGTTACAAGCTTTCCACGCCGCCTGCGCAGGAAAACGGAGCTTTCCGCGTGCCGTTAGCCGCCGCAGGCCGCTCTGCTAAGGAGATCTCTGGGCCATTCATCAATTTGTTAATACTGAGTTGTCTGCTGTGTGGCCGTTTCGCCTAGCCCAATGCAGCAACACCACCTAGAGAGAGGGCCGCGGCGCTCTCGTGTGACCTCGGGCAAGGTAGGTTGCGCGCGCATAGCTGACTGGGTAGCCCCTGTGGCACGGCCCACTTTGCCGAAGCAGCGAACCAGTCAGCTATGCGCGCGCAACCTACTCTGCCTGACAAACGAGAGCGCCGCGGCCGTCTCTCTAGGTGGTGGTGAATGCAGCCGGGCAGGCGTGACGTCAGTGCGGGCAGCTCCGTAGCCAACGTGAGAGACAGGCTCCGGCACGTGCGTCACGTCATTGATGAGAGTAGGCCGGGCTCGCTCGCATGTCCAGCTCAGCAGGCGCGCAACGTTTCTACACCTTATACATCGTGATTTTCCTACAGCCTGACGGAATCTACAGTTTCATTCCGACCTTCACGAAACTTTGCACGCTTTACCTGCAAAAAAAGGTCACCGTCTACCTAAATTTTTTTTTTTTTTTTTTTTTTTTTTTTTTTTTTTTTTTATGTTTGTATAGCTTATGCTTAACTACGGGGTCATCAGTCCCTAAACTTACAAACTACTTATGAACTAGCTAATCCTAAGGACGGCACAAACATCCATGCCCGAGGGGGGATTCGAACCCCCGACCGTAGTGGCCGTGCAGACCGTCATTGGAGCGTCTCAGTCCCCTCGGCCACCGCGGCCGGCGTCTATCTACAGTTTCATACGGTGGATAGGGGAGAGTATCTTGCAAGATAAAAGAGGATCCCTAAGTATGTTGGTCGCGCCGTAACTTGAGAACGACTCGACCGATTTCACAGATCCATTTAATTATTTTTTTTTCTTTTTTTTTCGTTTTCTCAGAACACAGGTTGTATGAAATAAAACTGGAAAATTTGAGAACAACAAAGTGCGTTTTACAATGTGACTGTGTTTCTATTGCATACAAATCTTTAGTTTTGTTCCAACATTTATGAATTTTTGCACACTTCACCATAAAAACAAGAGGCATGTCACTGTCTGTATAAAATTTCGTTCGGTGCACGGTGGAGGGTACTTAACATACGAACTTGGACAAAATGAATAGGTTTTCTCAGATCGTGATGAAGTTTTACACAAGGTCACAAGATCATACATGTTCGTATGGTACTTGACAGAGGATACCTTGCAAAAAAACATTCCAGAGAAATGGAAAGGTGGAAACGAACAGAGACATGGGAAAGAAAGAGATGAATGGGAGATAGAGGAGGGAAGGGGAGGTGGACTACGACCGTGTAGAATAGATAAACACCCGGGCAACGCGGGGTTCACATCTAGTTGTTTTATATAATTCTTCTGTGAAAACCGGCATTTCGTGTGTTTTGTTTCTATGTTGCTTGACGTGATTATCTAGTTTTGGTAGCAAATGGAACGTGTTTATTTGTGTGTGTGTGTGTGTGTGTGTCATATTGGTACATCAGTGTTCAAAATGTTCAAATGTTTGTACAGTTTATGGGACTTAAGTACGGGGTCATCAGTCCCTAAACTTACAAACTACTTATGAACTAGCTAACACTAAGGACGGCACAAATATCCATGCCCGAGGGGGGATTCGAACCCCCGACCGTAGTGGCTGTGCAGACCGTGACTGGAGCGCCTCAGTCCCCTCGGCCACCGCAGCTGGCTACATCAGTG
Source organism: Locusta migratoria (assembly GCA_026315105.1). Lineage (NCBI taxonomy): Eukaryota > Metazoa > Arthropoda > Insecta > Orthoptera > Acrididae > Locusta > Locusta migratoria. The sequence continues at coordinate 459,515,804 of CM048755.1, forward strand.
TGTCTACGTGTTTCTAAATAGGCATGAGTTTGGCGCGTGTTTAAATGGATTGTTGTGCCCAAAAAAAAAAAAAAAAAAAAAAATAGGAACGCAAATCATAATATCGAGTCAAAGTACAAAAAGAGGCCATAAAAAATTAAGAAAAGCATATTTTCTTTGCTCCCAACACGTTGATTACTACCTTTGATCGCTCATCTTTAGTTCTCTGGTGATCGCAACTACTATCTATGAAAATGTAAATTAACATAGGGATTGCGTTGAACACTCTCTCGGAACAGCCTTAGTACAACTGTTTTCAGTTAACAAATCGCCTTTTATTTCAAAAGACTGATACGTGTAAATCTTCCAAATACTTCAGAAAATTTCCGTTTCACTTTATAATATTAACAATTTGCACTCACTGTATTGATTACGGTTTTTGTGTACATCCGACAAAGAATCCTTAAGTGGAAGAACGTTAAAATTGACTTGTGTACAAAAAGTACTATCTGGAATACAGCTTTCTGGTGAGCACATGTTATAAACTGTTTCACTGTCGCATAATTCAGTACAGATACGACCATTTTATATCATGATCGCTATTCTACACTGCTGTTATATTACGATTACCATTGACCACTTTCTCGGTACCTGCTAATAACTTGGCAGAGGAAAAAAATGCATAATTTGAAACAGAGCCTACATGGAACACGGGACTCCTTAAAACTAATAATAATAGTGACAGGTGAATGTTTTGTGCCGTATAATTGTAGGCAAATAAAATTTTAAGCTTAACGAGTTAAATTACCCTTCTGAAGTTGACTGTTACGTATAAGATAGTTTCGAAGTCGCCTTGTCCCTCGACTCGTATTCTGACAATATATGCAACATTAATTTACACCGTAGATGCAGCGTGATTTGCTGGAATGCTCTACAGCAATTGAGAAGCCCGAAGTTTGCGTTTGCGGGTGATTTGAAACGCTGGCCACAAAGCACGGCCGCGCGGCAGACAATGTAACAGCCCCGCGCAAAACACCAGCTGCACGCAGGATCCATTAACCATTGTCCCGCCGAGAGCCGACGGAAAAGCCAACTCTTACGTTCTGTCACCCACCTTCTCTCCTCTCCCACAATAGACTCTCTTCTCTGCTCGGATGTATTCCTGCCCGAATGGTCATTCCTCTATAAAACCGAACACGGCTTGACTGAGAATGCTGGATCCCGGTGATACAGTTAACCACGGTTGAAGACGATGAAGACAGAAATCGGTAGGCTACGAATTACACATTTTTTATACTTGAAGATCTCTTAACAAATGGTGAGTGTAACTTACCTATTAATTATGTAATTTTGATAAGTTTATGCTTTCTCCCATTTGTGACTTTAATATCTTTTACTTCCTTTAGTTGTATTTATAAAATGATGTTATTCAGAACAAAAAATTTCGAAAGGATCACAATATTAGCCAGTAGTAAATGTTCTCCGGGGCAAGGCACTATGTTCTTATATAAATTGTCTTAAAATTTGATTATATATTGGTTCGTGTCCTGTGAGTGAATTTATATTCAAATTTATGTTTATGACAAAATTCAGGCTTCTGCCCACTGGAACAAATTGTAAGTGACAGGTACATTTATGATCTTAGTGCCATATTAGAGCCTCAAGTGCCTCTTAAGACATTTATAGAAAAACGAAAATACAAAAAACGACCAGCTCCATACAGCTAACAGGACAATAATGATAATTATGAATCTATTTCGCCTGATAATTAAAGGGCTAACACTCGAAATGTACCATGGGAGAAATTAAAAATTACTGATTCAGATAATTGTTTTTATTTGAACTTGCTGTTTTTCAGCAGTCCCTACACACCACCTTGATTAAAACACTTACTTTGCTTTGTGGACACAGTAAAATGTAATGATATCAATGCTATACAAAAACAGTCTATCACAAAAATAATTAAAATGTTATGCCCACAGATATCTGATTTTGTATGTCAACACAAAACAGATTTTGTTTACTACGAAATTCATTTGGGAAGTGGGCATTTCTATGATTCAGATTTGATAGTGGGAAAGTTTGTACAATGAATTAAGATGTTTTACATATTAACAAAACATGCGAGTCCGAATCCAGCTGCATATATGGGGTCAGTAGTGTACATTAGTAATGTGGAGTTAGTCCCTTAGAAATTAAGCTAAAAATTCGGGAATAAACGTTGTATCAATGGAGATGGAGCCCTAGCTGGTTGTGAGAAGAAAACTAACTATAGTCTGCGATCGTGCCATTATTAGCGTTAATCGATTTTGGAAAGAGAACAGTAACCCAAATATGAACACATGCTTCTACGTTTGGGCTCAATCTTTCTTGGAATCTATCAAAAATCCGCCACATCCCTCCGTCTTTAGACATTTGTGGTGAATTTCGTTCACACAGATGAGGCGAAGCAAAGAGAAAAGAAAAGTGCTGTTGAAGATCGAGTGTTCTCTTAGTATAGTTCGAGAAGTAGATATCTACTGGCATTTTGGACTGAACCTAAACAAAGATAAAAGATCTCTACTCAGATCTGTGTGTGCACTCTTCAAATTCATCCAGAAGGTACGCAGAATGTACACATCCATCATTGCGAAACACCTCGGAGGAAAGCAACTGCAAGCCACCTCAAGTAGCACATTGAGAAGGTCAGTAAAGCAAAAGACCAACATAACCCTCAAAGATTATGTGGCTCTGATGACTACATAAGACGAAACTATTTCATTGTGGAGTCACTACAGAGTACACTACAAAATAACGAAAGTCCTGTAAACAATTGGATATTGATTATTGTTAGACTTAGATAGTATGTCATAGGCCTCTTGGGTTTTACACCGATTATGAAACAATTTTGCATATTTTTTTTAAAGGCCTTCCGTCCCTCTCCCTACCCATCCCCCTCACTGTCACCTTCTGACTTACTTGTATTTCTCCAAACACTTATGCGTCTAGACAAAGCTATGCTTAGGGAAAGGGCCTAATTATATTGCAGGCACATGTAGCAAGGATGAACGGACGCTATGCAACTACGTACCAAGATTTATGCAGACGCATTCTAGTGTCGTGATGGCGCCGAATTTCAACTGCTGTCTTTGGCCTAATGCAGACAAATACCGTTACTGGTGTGTTCTTTATTCATAGCCTGGGAAACACGTAGATAAGTTTCGCATAAACTTATGTAATGTAGCACACTTATTCTATTATTATTATTCCAAATGGGACACTTTCCATAACGAAAACATGTTAATGGTGTTGTGTGCTGCCTGGCATGGTATTTTCCCGCATCAGGATACCGTTAGACAAAACCGATTACGGTGCGGTGAGGCTCAAGTAATGATATTTTCCCCCTTATTGCTGTTCCCAACCCAGAACTAATGTTAGTTGATTCAATTTCTGATGAAGCTACGGCCAGAACTGAAAATCTTCACCTTCTCAGCCAAGTTGGCTGGATATTCGAAAATCGGTGGACAGTGTTATGTAGGGTATTATCTTCGACAATATTTGCTTTATTCTATACAAAGACCTTGTGTGGGATGACCAAAGGAAACAGAAGGAGACTAAACTATTTAAATCTGACATATTTCCCACCAGACGATGCTCCACGATGGTATCAGGTTACGATAAATAAATAATTTGCGTTGAAGCGGTAATTGTATCACGAATTTAAAAAAAAAGTGTTTTGATATCAAATAAATAAATAAGAAAAACTAAAGCTGTTGAATCTGTAGGCTGTTAAGACAGCCCTGTTGCAACATAAATCTCATTATCATCTGTCTCTATCATTTGAGAGTATTCTCCACTTACCTACTATTTTTAACAGACGGTACTGCAGTTGGTGTCTTTCGCTGTACATTTTTGCCGACATAATTAACTTTAAAATCATTTAGTTCACTGGTGGGAACTACTCTTGAGCCAGATACTATTATGTAGTTCGATTTTACTCCCGTAACCCCTCCTAACGTTCACTTGCCTGTGTATGAGAAGCAAGTGAGTAGTTCACTATCCAAAAGGCGGATTTGCTTTGGCAAACATACTACCATGTTAAGAATAATCGATCAAAGTGCACAACAGGCATAAGAAGAAATTAGTTCTTCATTCGACCTCGCCGGGTTACTGCATCGCATTGCTGCTCTGAAAACACCGAAACTTCCGGGTGATCAAAAAGTCAGTATAAATTTGAAAACTTAATAAATCACGGAATAATGTAGATAGAGAGGTAAAAATTGACACACATGCTTGGAATGACATGGGGTTTTATTAGAACCACATCTACCACTATTGGGCCTTTTTTCTTCGAGGAACTGCGTGGTTCTGGTTTAGTAACTGCTACCGTGATGGGTGAGAGGTACGCCGATATGTTACAGAATCGCATCATCCCCATCCTGGCTGATAAACACCTGCTGGAACGTAAGATTTTTATGCAGGATGGCGCTACACTCCATATTGCTAGACGCGTGAAAGATCTCTTGCGTGCGTCGTTTGGTGATGATCGTGTGCTCAGCCGCCACTTTTGTCATGCTTGGGCTCCCAGGTCCCCAGACCTCAGTCCGTGCGATTATTGGCTTTGGGGTGACTTGAAGTCGCAAGTGTATCGTGATCGACCAACATCTCTAGGGACGCTGAAAGACAACATCCGACGCAAATGCCTCACCATACCTCCGGACATGCTTTTCAGTGCTGTTCACAACATTATTCCTCGACTACACGTATTGTTGAGGAATGATGATGAACATATTATTTCCTGTAAAAAAAACATCGTCTTCGCTTTGTCTTAATTTGTTATGCAAATTATTGCTTTTCTGATCAGATATAGCGGCATCTGTCAGACATTTTTTGAACTTCTTTTATTTATTTATTTATTTTTTCATAATAGAACCCCATGTCATTCCAAGCATGTGTGTCCATTTTTATCTCTCTACATTACTCCGTGATTTATTAAGTTTTCAAATTTATACTGACTTTTTGATCACCCGGTATATCTGTCATTAAAATTTCCATTGTTGTTGACTTGGGATTAACGTTGCGGAAATCGATTACACTGCTAATACCATCATCATCATCATTATCATTTGAGTCTGATTATGCCTTTCAGCGTTCACTCTGCAGCATAGTCATCTTATAAAATTTCTCCATGATCCCTGTCAAATGTTAACATTGACGAATCTTATTTCAAAAGAATTCTCGACCGAATCCAAATTGTCTCTTCTTGGTCAACTTCGGCTCCCATTACCCTACATTTCCGAAGCCATGACCCCACTACCTGAGCCTGATTGCGCTAAATCCTTCATCTGTGATGTTAATTCCCACTTTTTCTTTGATTCACTCATTATGGAAATCCTCCTGCAGTTGTTCACATCTGTTAGTGACTTCAATCGTCCATAATGCCCTTTGGCGAATTTACGATTTTGGCCTTGGGGGGGGGGGGGGGAAGGGGAGAGCTCGTAAAAGTTTTGGATGTCTCATCTTACACATATGAGGTTTTATTTATGATCTGGAGGGGGGGCTGTTGCCCAATAGCCCTCCCCTGGATTTGTCACTGATCCTACCTTATTAATAAGGCAACCTGTATTCAACCAGTTTTCATTTCCATACAACAAAATATGGTCCAGACGAGAAACATTGAATGGTGTACTGCTAACTTAGTCCTAGTACTGACTTCCTTCTCGCAAAAGATGGTAGATCGTAGCTGAGTGCCAACTCCATCAGCTTTGCTACATCTTGACTACAGTTCCTTCACTATGTTGCTATCGTCTAAGAAACTACATCCTGTGTAATTGAAACTGTCCACCTGATCAAACCTTTTTTCCTCCCATTGCCACTCAATTGTTCAAATCTCTTTACCATATACATTACCTTACTTTTGGAGGTCCTAGTCTTCACCCATAACCCTTAGTGATGGTTCTGGCTTTTGCAGTCCTTTCATAAAAAGAACTATTGGCTTCTATTCTGACGCGATAGAAGAACACTACGCCCGTCATGTGTTCTGAATCGCTAGTACAAATAGCGACAGGGAAACGTAGGTTGTGGTAACACGGCTTAGAGAAAGGGGACAGAAAAGGGAAGGAATTGTTGTTTAAGGTGAAAACTGTCGACGTCACGTAACATCCCTTAGTACTAGCTGCCACGAACTTCGTTCCACCAAGCACCTCACTCCTCATTCTGCAACCCAATAAAGTCGTGCATAGCATTCCTGTTGTGGAGAACAAGCCTTAAAGGTCGATGATCTTTGGTTTAAACTTGTGTTAAAAAAGTGAGACTAATTTATAGTAGTAACTGTGAAATCTTGTGACCGTAGAAACCAACTGTGTACAAACTTTTTATAGAAGTATAAGGTAAAGTTGAACATTGAACTTAATGTGAACGGTTAGAGAATGTACTTCTCAAGCCCTATCTCTGTGTCAGTCAAATTGTATAACTTTTGTTCTTACTGCCACTATAAGCGTTTATTTCTTATCTTAACGGACTGTATTGAGCATGATTTTCTCGACGTGTTTAACGTTGTTTTTACGAGCACTGAGTGCATTTTCCTTATTTTGAAATCTGTTACATCTTATACATAATGAATTTCTGATATCGAATAACCTTCCTGTCCCACACTGAGACGGGGAGAGGTGGGAGAGAAGTTAATTTTAATTAAATTTATGTAATAATTCAAATAGTTCCTCAGATGTGTCGGATGTAGGGCCTTACAAATCCACCTGTCAATCATAATTAATTAGACCCTTATTATAAGTACATAGCGTTGTCCAGAACTATAGGTATAGGGGGAATTGCCAAGTGATTGAAGAGGGGAGTGGGACGTGAAGAATAACGAGGGGGAAATAGTGAGGGTTCCTTAAAAATCAAAACTGCACCAGCATCGGTGTAAACCTTTTCTTAGATTTCTTTCTCTGATATAGATATACAGGAGGAGTAAACGAAACGTTAATAGAAATATCCATGCTATGATTTCGGTGACTGTCCCCCCATAAAAGAACAGATTTTATATGTCTGATTTGTACTCACCTGTTTTCAGGACACTTTGATTATGGTTTATTGTGGACGTCAGTCAAGCCATTAGCAGCATCTGCAGACAACTTACCTGAAACAGAAAAAGAAATCATTTGTATTTGTGTTAGACCTGTTTCCAAATAAGGCTTTCTCTAACGCTCTACACTTTCCCATGCTTTCATATCGAGAGCATATTTCGCCATCAGAGCGTGCCCCAGTGTAAGTGTGCGGTACCTCGGGCCATGGACTTGCTGAGATCGTTAATGTGTTATCCAGCTCACGATACCTACACCCAATTCTCTGGTACATAAGTTAAAGCAAAGTCGGCATTTAAATATGGAAGATCCCGAATCATGCATACAGCTTGTGGTATCTGCCAGGTAAATTTTAGTACATTGTAGTGTGGGTGTGGGCAGTCATCATAGAATTGCAATGTGTACACTCCTGGCCATTAAAACTGCTACACCACGAAGATGACGTGCTACAGGTGGCTCTACCCTTCATGCGATCCGTGCGAAACTTAACCGACAGGAAGAAGATGCTGTGATACGCAAATGATTAGCTTCTCAGAACATTCACACAAGGTTGGCGCCGGTGGCGACACCAACAACATGCTGACATGCGGAATGTTTCCAACCGATTTCTCATACACAAAGAGCAGTTGACCGGCGTTGCCTTCTGAAATGTTGTGATGCCTCGTGTATGAAGGAGAAATGCGTACCATCAACTTTGATAAAGGTCGGATTGTAGCCTATCCCGATTGCAGTTTATCGCATAGTGACATTGCTGCTCGCGTTGGTCGCGATTCAATGACTGTTAGCAGAGTATGGAATCGGTGGGTTCAGGAGGGCAATACGGAACGCCACGCTGGATCCCAACGGACTCGTATCACTGGCAGTCAAGATGACTGCACTCAAGATGACTTATCCGCATGGCCGTAACGGATCGTGCAGCCACGTCTCCATCCCTGAGTCAACAGACGGCGACGTTTGCAAGACCACAACCATCTGCACCAACAGTTCGACGACGTTTGTACCAGCATGAACTATCAGCTCGGAGACCATGACTGCGGTTACCCTTGACGCTGCATTACAGATAGGAGCGCCTGAGATGTTGTACGCAACGAGGAACCTGGGTGCGCGAATGGGAAAACGTCATGTTTTCGGATGAATCCAGGTTCTGTTTACAGCATCATCATGGTCGCATCCGTGTTCGGCGACATCGCGGTGAACGCACATTGGAAGCGTTTATTCGTCATCGCCATATTGGCGTATCAACCGGCGTGATGGTATGCTGTGCCTTTGGTTACACGTCTCAGTCACCTTTTGTTCGCATCGACGGCACTTTGAACAGTGGGCGTTACATTTCAGATGTGTTACGACCCGTGGCTCTACCCTTCATGCGATCCGTGCGAAACCTTACATTTCCGCAGGATAATGCACGACCGCATGTTGCAGGTCCTGTACGGGACTGTCTGGATACGGAAAATGTTCGATTGCTGCTATGGCCAGCACATTCTCCAGATCTCTCTTTAATTGAAAATGTCTGGTTAATGGTGGTCGAGCAGCTGGCTCGTCACAAAACGCCAGTCACTACTCTTGATGAACTGTGGTATCGTGTTGATGCTGCATGGGCATCTGTACCTGTGCACGCCATCCAATCTCTGTTTGACTCAGAGCCCAGGCGTATCAAGGCCGTTATTACGGCGAGAGGTGGTGGTTCTGGGTATTGATTTCTCAGGATCTATGCATCCAAATTGCGTGAAAATGTAATCACATGTCAGTTCCAGTATAATGTATTTGTCCATTCAATACCCGTTTATCATCTGCATTTGTTCTTGGTGTAGCAATTTTATTGGCCCCGTAGTGTATGTTTAAAGCGATTATGATGGCTGATATTTTGACCTGATAATATAATCCAATAGTTCTCTACTGACGGCCTCAGCACTATATACTACGATAGTTGAAGCATTAGGTTGTTTTTTTTTTTTTTTTTTTTTTTTTTTTTTTTTTTTTTTTTTTTTTTTTTTTTTTTTTTTTTTACTGGTTACGTTTTTCATAACAGTTCAGTAAACTGCAGTCTACATCCACATCGGTACTATAAAAATTGTCAGTTTTTATGCTGGTCACTCGTGATGTAACATTGTGGTGAATAAAATTATGTTACTCCGACAATCGATTGTGAATTCTATTGGTCTAACTGATCATAGATATTTATTGTTCGTGTGAACGGAAATATTTTGAAGAAGAAGTGATTTTACTGATTCAATGTGGAGACGTATTTTGAAGACGTTTATTAAGGAGATTGTTCGATTTTTGTTTTCTTTTTTGGTGCTACAAGTGAAATCCGATTGAAATTATCAACTTTTAGTTTTTCTTTAGACAGCTCAGAGAATTCGTAAAAGTAGAAGTTCATTGCAACAAGTTTACGTAATTGTGTTGTAGAAAGTTTTGCCAGATTTTAACGAAAAGGGGCTCGCTCAAGAATCTGTGAACTTTGTTTAATGTGAAGAATAATATATATATATATATATATATATATATATATGACGTCACTTCTGATCCTGCAGTTGTTATTCTTTCATATTCACAGAATATATGACAACTTCGAATGGGCAAAACTGAAAATGTATACCCAGCTGGGACTCGAACCCGGGTCTCCTGCATTCTAGGGAGTTGCGCTGACCACTACACAACTGGGGACATTGATCACCGCACCTTCGAGGACTACCGAAACAAGCGTCTCGTCAAACACAAATTCCCAGCCCTAATCTGCCCACAGTACACAAACACTTAGTTTGAAAGTGATTCCCGTTAGTGGGGAGCGGTGGGCAACTATGGGGCGCTTACTCTTACGGGAATTAGTTTCAAAACTACGAGTTTGAGTACTCTGGGCAACGTAAAGCTGGGAAGTTGTTTCTGACGGGAGCCATGCTTAGGTAATCCTTGCAGGTGCGGTGATCACTGTGTTCCCAGTGGTGGAGTGGTCAGCACAACTGCCTAGAAAGCAGGAGACCCGGGTTGGAGTACCGGCTGTGTACACATTTTCAGTCTTGTCCATTCGCAGCTGATGTCATATATTCTGCGAATAAAGAGCTTTTTTTTCATTTATTCTACTATGCAGGGTTTAACCTCGGCGAAGAAGTCTTATCGGTCAGAAAGTGAATAATTATTTAAACTCATTTTCCTGAAACAAACAGTTCAAACTAATGATGATTCGTAATTATAACATCATGTAAATTATAATGGGAAAAATGGGAGCCGTGTCACTGAAAGAGTTAATCCAATCACCTTCATACGATTATCTGTGCCGGCCGCAGTGGCCGACCGGTCTGCGGCGCGCCAGTCACTGTCTGCACGGCCGCTACGGTCGGGGGTTCAAATCCCCCCTCGGGCATGGATGTTTGTGTCGTCTTTAGTATAAGGTAGTTCTTAAGTAGTTTGTACGTTTAGGGACTGATGACCCCGCAGTTGTAAGTCCATTAACAAACATTTGACCATTTCGGATATCTGTCTTTCCATTCCCTAATAGCGCGCGCGGAAAAAGAAAGATTAAAATCTCCGTTCGACCTCTAATTTCTCTTACTTCGTAATGGCAAATAGTGCTCGCTTTCGAGTTGGTAGTAAAAAATATGTTTTACCGTTTGTAAGACAAATCCAGCAATCGAAATTTAGGAAGAAAACCTTTCCACAACGAAACATGGAATTGGCGTAATCCGTAAGATTACTTAAAGGTGAGCTCTGATTAAAAACAAAAAGCGATGAGTCTTGCTTCTGTTTGTTGAAGTGATGTGGTGTCCATAGATGATCTTGTAGGAGAACACAGGAAGCAGTTCTTATTGACTCCACTGCTCTCCAAGGCCCGGAAGTATAGTGTGGGGAGTTATTGGACGTGACGTAAGACAAATTCTATAACTTTTGAATCGACGCAGAGCCCACTCTAGTATATAACAACATCGGTTAGTACTCTTCTCATGCTCTTTATCACCAGAGTACCAAATTATAAATACCACTAGCATAATGATTCATGTCAAGCTGCAGCTGACATCATAAAAGCGTTGCAAAAAGTACAGTACTGGCCAGCTAAATCATCTGATTTTTCACTTGTATGTTTGGGACTTTGGGGGGTTATGAATAGTTTATATATTCATACCAGTATCCAGACAAGCGTTTTCCTGACCTAGCAGAGCACGTATTTCAGTGATGGCGATAGATTCTTCAAGGTGACGTTGGGCCGCTTTCAACTTCCATGGCACAGTTAATAAAAGCGTGTTTTCGTCTCAGAACACCGCATCTTGTACTGACGATAATGACGAACATTACCTCACAATAGGGTGAAAGTTTAATCGTTTAGTAGCTGGTACGTAATGAGCGACTCCACAGCTGAGGAATATTGGACTAGTGGTTGATGATATAACATTTTCTGTTTCTGTCGGTATGTTGTGACTTCGATTTATTTTTCACTGTATTTTACCCTTTATTCCACTTTACATAAAATGTTGCTTTGGCCTGCGATTCTGTGACTTGCGTGTTAGACATTTATTTTGTTCTCAGAGGTTTGTGCTGGCTCAGAGTGTTAATAAGTTTAATCTCTTTATTGAACTCACAATTATATGAGTATATTGTTTTACGAGAAATACTCCAATCAAATGTTCAGATCTTTGTAAACCTATGGGACCAAACCACAGTGATCATCTGTTCCTAGACTTAAAATCTACTTTAACTTAAACCTATCGCCAGTAAAACACATCCCCATGCCCGAGGGAGGATTCGATCCTCCTATGGAAGCAGCTGCGCAGTCATTGACGTGGCGCCTACAACCTCACGGCAATTCCCACGCTGTGCTAGCAATGTGTGCTTTGAACTGTGTCTATCTTATACACAACCGCAATGTAAGTTCTCTTAATTTCACGCTGCTTTTCCTCAGATTCATTTCAGCAGTGCAGTTTGAATTAATACAATAAAACTTGCTCCTACAATATCAAGAAGTTGTAAATTCGTGTGATGTACTTTTTTATAATTAGTAGTGTTAATAGTGTTATTATTGTAAAAGAAATGAGTGTGTTATCCGTTATTACAGACTGTACGCTACTGAAAGCATGTAAATATTTAGGTAAGTGTGCCGTTCCATTATACGAGGATGTGCTGTAAAGATATGCCCCAGAATTATTTATTCTGTTCTAAATATAGGTTTAGGACTTATATTTCACTCATGTTACTCGATCGACCTTACTACTTCGCTGAAAGAAGTCGCAACTCTCTGTAGCCAGAGTGGTGCAAATAGTATCTAACACAGAATTCCGCATTACGTAACTACATCGGTGCGTGATAAATACAATGTTGTAATTGAAATTTTAAAGTCAGGAAACGTGCCTCCCATTTTAAGTACAGAGAAGACTGAATGCTCTGTTCGGTGGTGACTGTATAAAAATACGTTACAGGTGACTGTTGCGTTCGTGCTGCAGAACAATTTGTTATTTACGTATAATTTTATTACTTCCATGAATATCTCAAAAAATGATTGTGATCAACAAAAGAAGCTGATAATTACTTATGGCGATACCATTACCTTTATTATAATGAAGTTTGTTCGTATTTGAAAATTCAGTACATAGAAAGTGGCTCACGATACTTAGAGGTAAAACCTATTACGAAAAAATCTGTAAAGTCATACAAGTGAACCGATTGAAATATCCAGAAGAAATGTTCAGACCTCTTGTTTAAATCAAGAAGGAAACAAAGAAAAAACAAATAAAGCTTAAAAAGTCACTTAGAATAGGTATAAAATGATTGGTGGCGTATCTTTAATCAATTAATAGAGAAATAAGAAAGGATAATTTTACAATTTCTTTTATATAAGGTTTGTGTAGAGTGAATTTCTAGGAAAAAATCATCTCAGGAGATATGTCGGTTTGAAAAAGTCCCTCACATTTCGAAAAATACGATTGAACTTGTATGGGCATGTTATGAGAATGAACAGTGATAGATTGACTAAAAGAATTCTCATCATGGAAGGTAAACTATTATATGATTGTTAACTGGACAAGGTGCTGTTGGAAAATAGGGCGTATTCAAAATAACTACGAAAACTTTTCTTTAACTGGTTGCGTACTCACTATCGATGTTTTTAAACATGCGAAGTTAACTATTTCCTGAAGCTGGTAACGTGCCCATACTTCAGAAGTCATCTAGGCCTCTCCAAAAACAACTTAATTTTTGTAAACGTTTGCACGTCCATAGTCGATAAACTAAAGACATTGAAGATAGCTATATGGGAGTAGGAAAACGGATGGGATGAGGTAGAGAGGAAATATTTACTGCTAATTACCCCAGCTGAATACTGAATGACCTCCCTTCCTCAGCTGCGTGAGAACAGAATCGACTTTTGATTAAATTCTGCCCCTCTATATCACAAGAAACAGTGTTAATTTGGGTTGTTTGTGCTCGTGATGATGCAAACAGTAGTGCTAACCCCAACGCGTGTAGGCGACAGCGTACGGAAATCGATGAGACTCGTCGGAATCTATTTGATGAAATAATCACAGAAAATCGTCGGACGATACAGACAACGTTATGATGTAAGTGTGGTATTTTAGGAGAGTTTTTACACACCGTCATTGGAGAGCTGTGCTACAACAAACTATATTCACTGTGGATACCACGCATGCACATCTCTAACATGAAACAGAGGAGACTGGTCACTTGTTAACAATTTATGTTCCGTTTTGAGCGTGAGGGTGGTAGGCTCCTAAGAAAAATTTGTGACAGGTGATGAATTGTCATCCGGGAAGTGATGGAGCGTCAATGAATTTCCACCACAAACAATCACCGACGCCAAAAATTCCAAGACTGTTTAATCAGCGTTTACCTGCAAGATTTTAGCACACAGTTCATGGCGCTCAGACACAGTTACATTATACAACACTCTGTTGTACGCTACAATTTGAAGAGAGTGGGCAGCTTGCGTCAGCGAAAAGAAAATGGCGATCAAATAATAAGCATGTCATATAACACCTCAGCTGATAGTGGAATTAAACTATATCAGATGCATCACGACTTGGATTCAACGGAGTAAAGGATCAACACATTTCCCTGACTTTTTTTTTCTTTGACCTGTTACCATGCTTCGTGGCTTTTTGACAAGACGAAACGAAATTGAGAAGGAAAGTATACTGTTTTCTTTCGTTTTTATAAATGTTTAAATGTCTACGAATATCGATTGTTGTGTGAGGTAAATCTAACAACTGCAATTCTAGCGCACAAGTATAATTGAACAATATAACAGACCTTCAGCTGTATTGTTATGTCACAATTAATACTATTTGAGATGATGGCTTTGATGAATACTTCAAACACTGATCTCGTGTCAATGAAAAACTTCCGTTATTTTGTCTCCCTGAAGGTTGTATGGACAATTCGGATTACTCATGTACAAGTAGTGAACTAAATAGGAGAGAAAAGAAATTTGAGGCAAAACGTAGGAAAACGAAGGGTAGGACGCATCCTAATGCATCAGGAAATAATTAATATGACAATGGAGGAAAGAAATTGGAGAAGTTACGGAGAGACCAAGAGTTCCTCACAGCAAAGCGGTTGAAGTGGATGCTAGATTCAGCAATTTCCCAGATATTAGGAGACTATACAGGATTAATTAGTGCTAAAATGTGAGAGGTCGCTTTCATAATTGAGTACACAACAAGAAGACGAAGTTAGTTTTGCTTAATTTCTTCCGTAGCTAAATACAACGTAATTGCGTTACGCAACAGGGCAAGTTAAGTACCATACAGTGTTCCATGTATTTGTTATCACCACAACGCAGAACCTTGACTTAAATTTAATTGCAGCATAAAATATGTGCATGTAGTCCATTCTAAGAGAAGCTGTCACCAGTATAAATCATCTTGTAGTAACCATGTGAACGACGAAAATTTAATGACAAATTTGATACAGTGAATTGCATATTATGTTATTTATTGCTTCTCGTCAGGGTAACGTATTTAAGCACAGATTGAAATGGCCTGTTTAATTTCATCGGCATATTTAATTTGATATTTTTTCGATCTTAGCCGTAATTGAAACTGAATAACTGTGTGTGGGGTACGTAATGTTATAACAGTCAATCAGTACACCTTCTGTTTGTGCTGTTGCGTTACAACACACTGGGAATGTAAGTTAATGATCGATATCGCGCGTCACTCACTTCGTGTAGCAGCTAACAACGCTTATGTTTGTAATCAATTATTAGCGGATCATTCTAAACAAAGAGAAAGGAGGGCAAACCGAGATCACTTTACGCATGACCTTTAGAATCTCCCCGGTAATAATCAACGGGATCTAGAAGGCAATTTTTGTTTCCGACCTTTTCAACACGCCTATGACTGTATGATGTCCATAAGATGCACAAATTATCGTAGCGCAATTCAACTGCTGATTTGAGCGCACTAAAATAAAAATATATCTCGCTTCGTATTCCACATTTTATCTTATAATCAGTTGGATAAGTGATGGTTATGAAGTACTTCAGAACACATACTTAGTAGTCTTTGAAACGTTGTTGTTGTTGTTGGTGGTGGTGGTTTTAAGGGGACTAAACTATTTGAAACGTTTTTACACATCTATATAATGAGGTCGAAGGGTAAGATAAAGGTGCATTACAATTAATGTGACTATAGGAATAATATTCTTATGATATCCGCTTTGTTTCATAGACGCAATGAAAAAGGCATGTTTCGTGCGGAACTACCCACAAGTACATGGTAATTTCCATCATGTGTTTACTTAAATAGTGGAATAAATTGGAGAATTTTCATCTACTGCTGTTAGTCGAGTGTTTCAACATAAGTATTTTCAGGCAGAGCTGACTATCGAAACAATTTGAAGCATGTTGCTGCTACGTCTACTACGTTTTCATAATGTGCTTAAATCTATGCTTGCTTAAGTTTTCCCCAGACATAAACAAAAAATATATCTACTGTTTCGACTTGGAATGACTCAGCCGGCCGAGGTGGCCGAGGGGACTGAGGCGCTCCAGTCACGGTCTGCACGGCCACTACGGTCAGGATTTCGAATCCCCCCTCGGGCATGGATATTTGTGCCGTCCTTGGTGTTAGCTAGTTCGTAAGTAGTTTGCAAGTTTAGGGACTGATGACCCCGTAGTTAAGTCCCATAAGCTATACTAACATTTGAACATTTTTGGAATGACTCATTTACTTAATAACACACGGTAAAAGATTCATCATATTGGCTGAATATTAAATAATTGCCAACAAAAGTAAACCTACTGTCAGAAAAAAATTTCTCATAATACACTGTGCAGTGTTTGTCTACCTTGTCGAATATGCGACCTCCTTCCAAATAAAAATATTCTGGCGACCCCCACTCCTCTTCACGAACCGTGACGAAACTACGTTATCTCAAAGGAAATAAAATTTTATCTCTGTTTTGCTAGTTTTGTTTTAAATTGCTAGACGAATTTTTGTGTCTTTTTCGGGATTAAAAACATTATCCAACTGTTGCATGATTTTCCACAGAAAATACAATTGCTTAACCAATTAGTAATTAATGTTGCACGAGTAACTCCGAAATTTTAACATTAAATAAATTTCAGTTAGGCATACGTTTTTGTAATACTAATCCCCTAGCTATTTTATGGTGCAAGTACTTCCGCCTGTGACGCTGACCCCTAGCAAGACTCGGAGACCCCCTAGTGGGGGGCAGGGGGGGGGGGATCGTGACACATAGGTTGAAAACCACTGCTTTACAGAAAGCGTTAGTCATCGTGCGTTAGTCAGAATGCAGAGTAAGGATGGCGGTTATTGCTGAAACAACCGGTTTTCGGTTATACCGGTTCTTTTTATCTCCAGTTTAACCACACTGTAAAAATTGCTCGAAATAACCGGTTTTTTGTTTTTTATTGCTATTATTTCCAGCAGAGTTCGACCGAAACAAATTTTGCGGCCGAAACAGAAGCCGTAATCGAATTGTCGGTGTTTCTAGTTTCGGCCGAAACCGAAACTTACGAAATTTAGTTACAATTTAGGTTAATTTACGTTATACGTCAAATCACTAGTATATCCATATTTTGAAGTATCCCCTCCCTATACTACGCCTTCTTGAGTGTGTGTAAGCCTAGCCAGGAGTCCGTAGAAGACGATATACGAAGCATACAGATTTACTGGCCTAGTATTTCCATCCGGCAGTTGCGAATATTGAGCAAACCTCTCCGTAAGTTGGACTTGTGAGCCAGCGCATACGAATATCTCGTTATATATATGATCAAAGAATGTTCAAATGGGAGTGAGTTCTTATGACACCTAACTGCTTAGGTCATCGGTTCCTAGACTTAAAAAACTACTTAATCTAACTTAAACTAACTTACGCTAAGGACAACATACACACCCATGACCGAAGGAGGAGGGAGGGCTCGAGCTTCCGACTGGAGCAGCCGTGCAGTCCGTAACATGGAGCCTCAGACCGCACGGCTACCTCGTGAGGCACCACATGATAAATGTTACCTAAACTCATATTGGTTATTAAAAAAGCCCCTTGCTTTCAAGGAATCACATTAATAAAACTTGTTATCATAACAATATGATAATGCATTAAAAGTTATTCTTCCAAGCTTATAGTACATCACTTACGTAATAGGTATATGAATCGAATTTACCTTCTCTTCCAGGAAACATTTTGGATGCTTTCCCCTTAAATGACACAGCATCTTTGTAGTACCTCCACCCGTTTTCAGCCTTTTAAAGCAAATTGAGCATTGTACTTCGTGAAGTACTTCCACACTCGGGATGGTGCCATTTAAGACACAACCGATGTCTGGCGACGACAGCTAGGAACTGCCGCATGACCAGATGGAGGCAAGTCTTGTACACTGCCGGTGCACGCGCGTCGTCTAATAGGCCACGCCTCACGGCAACAGGTGCATCGATGCCTCAATAGCTGCACCAGTTCTTCTTATGCCACGTGTTTGTTGCGCGTTTTTGACTGCCGGGATGTTCACCATTCGGTTGTGTGATAAATACTGTGAAACATACTTCAATCAGCGCTACGGTTAAGTGGCTTGAATCCTGTTACGCCGGCCGCGGTGGCCGAGGTGACTGAGGCGCTCCAGTCACGGTCAGCACGGCCACTACGGTCGGGGGTTCGAATCACCCCTCGGGCATGGATATTTGTGCCGTCCTAGTTCGTAAGTAGTTCATAAGTAGTTTGTAAGTTTAGGGACTGATGACCCCGTAGTTAAGTCCCATAAGCTTAACAAACATTTGAACATTTTTTGAATCCTGTCACTTTCAAGTAGGCAGCCTGCCTCCCAGGGGACACGTTGTTATGGTAGGCTCAATGCCGGCGGGGATGGCCTACGCACCTCCAGAGCTGTCCCAGCGCGGCGGTAGCGTAGCTGCGGGCAGGCTCACGCCTGAGGAGCCGAGCCAAGTGAGTCTCACAACATGGGGCAGGGAGGGCTATACAGGAGTATTGGAGCCTGAAAGAAAATCAGGCAGGTCGTTTTACCTAGAGGTGGCAGCACCATCACGCGACTTAACCTGCGCAGCGTTCGTAACGTATCCAGGGAGCTGTGAAGTTTCTGTAAAACCCACAGACAGCCTCAGATGTAGGACTGGATCAATTAGTGACCAGCAGAAAATCTTAAAGATAAACGTGTGGGAATTTTGGACTACATGTCTTTGGTAACGCGGAACGTTCGAGGGTTGAATATGAAAGAGAACGAGTTATATGAAGTGCTTATAGAAATAACCGTAGACATTGCAGTAATAGCAGAAACCAAGAGAAAACTTAATGGAACAAAATATTTGTCAGACTACTGGATGTCTTACACTGGCGTCGCACTAAGATATCGAGCTGTTGCTGGAGTAGCAATTGTAGTAAATGATAATGGAGAGCAGAGATTCGTGAATTCTGCTTCATAAAAAATGAAACGACAATAACAGTCAAAAGTCAAATTTAAAATTCCAAGAAGCTATATAACAGTTGTAAGTGTACGAGGTGCGACAATAAAATAATGAGAATGATTTTCTATGCAATATGTGGCAACCCTGCAGGCTTGTGTAGGCACAGTATCTTTGACCTTGGTGTATAAGCTGCTTCTAGTCCAAGCGGCACATCTATGCAACTACTCAGTCGTGAATTGTGCTGTAATAAGTTACACGTGTATGTGTCTCTCGTCACGGAAATAGAAACGCATAATATTGCGCAACGGTATGACAATAATGTTCAAATGTTTGTTAAGCTTATGGGACTTAACTACGGGGTTATCAGTCCCTAAACTTACAAACTACTTATCAACTAGCTTATGATAAGGACGGCACAAATAACCATGCCCGAGGGGGGATTCGAACCCCCGACCGTAGTGGCCGTGAATACCGTGACTGAAGCGCCTCAGTCGCCTCGCCACCGCGGCCGGCTTATGCCATTTTTTTTGCGTTAAATTTGGCGAAAACATGACGACAACTTTTCATTTCGATCCAGATACAAAACGCCTAAGTTCGCAATGATGCTTAATGGGATCACCCAGTCAAAAAAAAAAAAAAAAAAAAAAAAAGCTCGCATGTCAAAGTCAAAAGTGAAATGATGCTTGTGTGCTTCTTTGATTTCAAGGGGAATTGTTCATAAAGCATGGGTGTCTCCTGGACAAACAGTTAACCAATATTACTACAATGAAATTTTAGAAAGACTTTGTAAAAGAGTTCTTCGTGTCCGTGCCAACCTTGCTGATAATTGGATTCTGCATCACGATAATGTGCCACCCCATTCTGCTCTGCGAGTACAGAAATTTTTAACCTCAAAACAAATTTCAGTACTACCACAGCCACCCTATTCACAAGATTTCGCTCCGTGCGACTTTTTACTATTTCCAAGAGTCAAAACGGAGGTCAAGAGACACCATTTTCAAACAACACAAGATATCCAAAAAGCTGTGACGAGGGACTCGGAAGATATTACAGAAGATGAGTTCTAGAAATGTTACCATCAATGGCAGAAGTGCTGGAAAAACTGTGTGCAGAATTACTTTGAAGGAGAGAACACTAAACATGACTAAAACGGTAAGCAACTTTTTTTTCACACCAGTTTCATTACTTTATTGTCGCACCTCGAATGCGGCCCCGAGGAGGGAAGGATGATACTAGTATTTTCTATGATGACCTTCAGAAAGAAGTGAACGCAGTCAATAAGGCAGACTAAGTTGTTATCGTTGCTTATTTTAATGCAAGGAATAGTAGAATTACACGAATAAAAAACTCCTACTATTAACGGCCAATTTTCCTCCTTATCAATTTTCAAATTACTACACATTTTACGGAAATAATGACATTCACAAGTAGTGCACGACGATTAACGTCTCTGCTTAATTGTATACTAATTAATGTAACATGATGTTGTATACTAATTAATGTAACATGAGGGACTGATGACCTAGGCAGTCAACCAACCAAATGAATTTCGGAGAAGCTGCTGGATCCACGACATTTGGTGCGTAGAAGACGTAATCTCTCTTTTCAAGAAAGGTAAACATAACGACTGTAGAAACTATCGTGACATCAGTCTTCTAAACAGCGATTACAAACTATACTCAAAACTAATGAACAACCGCCTGAAGAATATCACAGAAGTTGTTATTTCTGAGTAACAAAATGGATTTAAGCACAGAAAATGTGTTTATAATTAATAACATTATATAAAACACAGATAATATAACATAGAAGTTCATATGGTATTTATTGACTTTGTGATGGCTTTTGACTGTGCCAGCCCTGATAGCCATTGGAACATTACTCCTCTATTCATGCATTGTAATAAACACAGCCAGTACACAATTAGAATTAATTGTTAACCAAGGTGTAAGGCAAGGATGAGGAATATCACCTGACATTTTTAATATTGGTATTGGCTTCATTCTTTGGCAATGGGTACTTTAAGTAATCAAAAAAATTAAAATAGCGAACGAGGAATACCTGAATGTGCTCCTGTTTACAGATGATATCGTTATTATTCAGAAGAAGAAGATGACCTCCAAAGCTCAGCAAAATACCAGAACGAAATATGAAACTATTGTAACGTTAAAGTTTCTAGTAATAAAACTGAAACAATCGCTATCCGAAGAAAGTATCAACTAAAATAAAAAAAATTGTTTTGGATAATTCAGTCTTGGAGCAAGTCTCTTATACCTCTTTTCAGTGGCCGACTAAGGCTGTCGGAGGCCTGGGGCGGCGGCAAAACAAAATGAGGCCCCCCATCTACTTGGAAATACATGCGTTACTATAAAACGAAAGGTCTGCAGCGCGCCAGTCACGTTCTGCACGGCCACTACGGTCGAGGGTTCGAATCCCCCCTCGCGCATGAATATTTGTGCCGTCTTTAGTGTAAGCTAGTTCATAAGTAGTTTGTAGGTTTAGGGACTGATGATCAGCTAGTTAAGTCCCATAAGCTCTACAAACATTTGAACATTCGGAATTTCGGGCGCATGGCAGGCTTTCCGTGTAGACAAGAGCAGGCCTGCTCAGAAATCTGCTCGAGCGAGCTGGCTCACGCTCGCGCCACGGCAGTGAGCTGTCGGCCGGCTCGCGGTGACTGATGGTAGCCGACGAAGGAGAAGTTACACTTCTCAGTGGTTGAATAATCTAAAATGTTCAAATGTTTGTATAGCTTAAGGGACTTAACTACGGGGTCATCAGTCCCTAAACTTACAAACTACTTATGAACTAGCTAATACTAGGGACGGCACCAATATCCATGCCCGAGAGGGGATTCGAACTCCCGACCGTAGTGGCCGTGCATACCGTGATTGGAGCGCCTCAGTCCCCTCGGCCACCACGGCCGGCTAAATAATCTATTCTGTGGCAAATTAAGTGTATGAAACTGATGTATAAAAGAGAAAATACAATTTATTTTTTATGAATGAAAGATTTCTGTCGTATGAAAAACAAATTAAATATATATTTCTTATTTTTATTGTTTTTGTGTTGTGTATCACAAATGAAACAGCTGTAAACAGATAATACACTTAATTGCATGTTAATCACACTTGCCGATGTTCTACTTCAAGAAAGGATAGAGAAGGTATTACAATACGAGAATATTATAAAACACATTTAAAAATCTAAAAAAAAATTGCCTTGAGGGAAGTTCAAACTTGGATCTACGGATTGACAGTCGAAGCCCAAGACCGCTCAACCGTCGATAACACTCGGAATGTTCGTTTAGACTTACGAATACCCAAGCAACAGCATGAAAACACAAAAAAGGTTAATTACTCGTATGTCATTAACTTCCGGTGATATTCATTAGTAAAATTGCTCATCTTTAGACGATCTTTAGATGTATAGCATTGTAAACGCGATTTTGTATCATGATATTTGTCTTTGATTTTTCAAAAACTATCATCTAGCAAAAAGCCGAAACACCTGCCATTTTATACTCAGTATAGAACGCCTGCGCAAAATTTGATAGAAATCGGTGACATACATCTCAGACCCTCTCCTTGTTAGTAGTATGTTCTGTAATCTTTGGACCACCGCTTTTCGCTCTTCATCTTGCAAGTGCCCATAATCTTTCGCATGGAAGGTATTGTAATGCCGTTGTAAAGTAAATTTTTTCGTCGTGTTAATAATTTTGAAGCATGCTAAGTATTTTCAGACAATCGCATATAAGAAACATATACGCTTCTAGCACTGGCGTGTTATTCATTGACGTTGATGTGCCTGCTTTTCGCTTTGAAGCCATCGTACTAAATTTCTTCCGCGTGAAAAGAGGTGCTTTATACGTTATGTACTGCGTGGTGGGCATATAAAGCTAAGCCGGAACGATGTTGTCCTTACTGGTCTGGAGACAGCGCTTGTTTATACCTCCCATGCGCTGCACCATGCAACAACTGGGCGCCCCGTCCAGCCGCGAGCGCCCGCGGCCCAGGCAGGGAGCGCTTGCGCTCGTCTAGCCGCCGCCTGGCCAGGCCTCGACAAAGAGGTTCAGGCGACCGCGGGCATGAAGCGTGACACTACAGTACGAATCCCGTCCCGCTAGAAATTTTCACTTGTCGCCATAGAATTATTTCAGTGTTCTAGGATAGCCAGATTCGTTTCTTTATTTCCCCTTCCCTCCTGCATTTAAAAGTATATTATAGATTTTTGGAATTCCAGAATTACTCGAAAATAAAACTTAACGATTTCCATCAAACTTCACATATATTTTCAAACCTTTACTAAAGCTTTTCTTGCTGACACCATGAGTACAAAATGAAACAACCAAAGAAGTTTTTCGCTTACTACATTTTTACTATTCATGCGGTGAAACATACGCATATATCATGACGTTTTAGTTTCTTATTCCTTAACTACCGACTCTATTTACTACGCAGTTTTCAGACAGTATTCACAAAACCCCTGAATGCACCAACAATACTGTATAATTTCACCGAAGATAATTATTCAGATTGGCCGTCATACACATTTAGACGTGTCGAAAACCAACTCTGCACAGTAAAACTCAACACCGCACATGAAGATTCACTTCATCACTTCTTTACTGATTATTCTATTCTCAAAATATTTATCATACTATACATCTATTTATGTAAGTTAATAAACTTTCAAAATTATATCACTGCGCAGCTAATATTTCCGGAGATATGACATAATAAACACTGACATGTGTTAAAGAAGTCCTTTACCTAAAACAGCGCAAATTGCCCATCCTAAAATCATCCAGTGTTTCAAAGTAAAAACGCTTAGCAATCTCCTACAATCTATAACCATAATTTCAATAATTTTCAAAACATTTTTTCACTTAAAAGATAATAGTGAAGATTAACGGATGGAGAACTCTTTGAGGATTTTTGCATTGCATTGGCAAGGGAGCATGTAAACAAGCCGTGCAACACTTCGTTTCTTTTTTCCATTTCATGTTTTACTTTTTTTAACTGGGAAGAACTCGTCACAGGGATCGATCGCTCTGTACACTGCTACATTTAATGCCAAAAAATAATAATCAAAAGAATGCGAGTAACTGCTCATAAACATTACGATAGAAAGATATTAAGTGGATTTTCAGTAGATAACATAAACACCAAGACAATATTAGAATAGCATGTGAATTCGGAGCAGTTCATCATCTAAGCTATAATAATATTTTTGCTAATATTGTATGTTTTATATCCCAGCCTCGTCGCCACTATTGTGTCTCGCTTCCGCCTGTTGTCTTAGGTGTCGGTAGCCTAGTGGAGAGAGACCGACACAGGAATATAGGATGCACGCGTGTGCAGGTACGGAGGTGACCAGCCAATGGGACAGCAGAAACTAGAACACTAGGCTAAATTATAACAAGATATATATTTCATGGAGTGTTGGTAATATTTAACTTTTACATAGTTCTTCACTGCAGAATGCTGATACATAGTTAAACTAGAGAGAGGCCTGGCTACTGATGATTCCTAGTGCCTATCCGATAGCCAAGTCTTAACTGGCGCCTATCTGAATCCCAAGTGAACGATGCAGCAGTCGTGGCCACGAGCGGAGTTGCAGCAGAGGGCGCTCGTGGCTGACGTAAGAACGCCGCGCCGTGCGTGCATGATGGCGCGCGGCGAAAGTACTTGGCGCGCACTTCATACTTGTGCGACACCACAGTATGATATGATACAGGCCAAAACCGGTCACTATTTCATAATATGAAAATTTGACCTGTGTTGAATTTTTATTACAATTTAGTCCAAACACGAATGTAAAAAGTGAAACTTGTATGATTGTCTGCATGTGATAATAAACACCTGCGGTGTCACCAGTGTATGAGAATGATTGTTTGTGGACACTACAACGTGAAATGTGTTTTTCATTTGGCCATTCTTCGTAATTCCGAATTATTAATTTGTGGTTGTACGTTTTGATATTTGGTAATACATTTGAACGACAGGCCACAAATGGTAATTAACTTGACTATTAAATTGTACTTTATAACTATATGTATAGTAAGTTGTCATTAACGTAAATGAATAAAAAAAATCAACAAGCTTTATAATTAGCTCTGAAGCGGCACACGTGTACTACTTTGACCTAAGAAATATACAGCAAACTGTATTATAGAATAACATCTGCTTATATCATCACCATAATTATTATCTTCCTTCCAAGGAATAGGTTTTTGCCTGTTCCGAACTCATTAACTCATTTCCATCTCATCCGTCCTCTGCCAATATCTCTTTTCCAATTCCGTACAAATGTTCGTATATTCTGTGGAATTCTGTGTTCTGGCATTTTCAGAAGGTGTTGTCTCCAATGTTAACGATATTGAAGAATATTTTCGTTCAATGTTAAAATGTTTGTAATTATATCGGACTCAACTGCGTGGTTATTAGCCCATAGCTGACAAACTACTTAAACTAAGGTAAACTAACCTAAGGATAACACGAACACCCTTGCCCGAGTGGGGACTCGAACCCCCGACGTTTGCAATAGCCCCAAGGAACAAGGAAATTATGTCAACTCCGCCAGAAATCGTTAGGGTCGTGAAAAAATTGCGTAAAAGGTGTGTACAGTCCGTATCATTGAAGTATAATGAACAAACTGTCCATAGGCTGGGGGCATGATCACAGTCTGCGCTTGATTCGATTGTGGGAGGTGTTACATGGTAGCATTATCAAAACATTTACCTTGATTTTCTTAATCTGACATGTATTTGTTTCAGATATTACCGTTTTTCAATAATTTTCCTCTCATTTCGATTTCTGCCTATTACAGCGCAATCTGTCATGAAAAGAAGAATGTTTTATACAGGAGTTACATATTTTTACATGGAGAATCCAAATGTGTAGGAAAAAAAATAAGCATTTGTTTTAAGATTTTAAAGAAATTTCCTCCCGCCGCCGGGGATGGTGCAGGGGGCTCGAACTTAATGGATATCCGTCTTCGAGGTGAACAACTTTTTTTACAACTTTTTTTAAAATCGGATTTGTATTTTGCCAAATATTGTGAAAAGCAGTTTTAAATGCCTCATTCTGTCTATCTATTTTGAGCTAGTCTGTTATTTCGGACATTTTAGATAAATATGAATTCACAGTACGCAATTTCATCAGAAGCGTCAGCTATAGTAGATAAAACAGCTAACTTCTCGTACATTCCAATCGCATTATAAACGTTTTATTGATACACCAATCACGATTTAGTCACGCTTAACAATCTCGTTATTGTAGTTAGTGTCTTTTGCTTCTTCGTTTAGCTGCCATCCATGACTTGTGGTATCCTCTATTTTTATTTATTTATTTCTCTCTCTCTCTCTCTTTTTTTGAAGAAAAAATTCTTTTTCATTATTTCAATGATACATTACAACCCATCACCTGTGTTTAAAATGGGACTTTATATTACAATTTTCAACTGCTATTATTACTATGGGTTAGGGTTAGCGACTAATTTCTACTTATTACTTATCCTCTTTGAGGCACCAAAGCGGTCTGCCATTGCGTATCATCGCTAGCTCAAGTGTCGCAGACAAAGATGATGAAAACGTAACGCGCGAAATCATGTTACGCACTCGACTCCATTACACTACAACATATGTTTACAGCGTCTAAAAATATGAACATAATTGAAGATATACACTTATTCAGGACCTGCTGATCGTATGGTTCAGGGCGAAATTTCCGTATCAACCAAGCAGTGTCCATAATCACATGTCACGCTACTATTTTGACATGCGTGTGTACTATTCGGATACCCATAATCGGAATACAGGTATGGCAATGATCCGCAGATGACTGTTGACAGTAGAAACCACCAACATCTGCAGCAATCCATCGATACGCCCATGTAGTTTTCCTGTGGCCTACTATGAGAATTCTTAATAACGGCAAAGCTGTTTCACAGGTGCAGCGTAGTTATACCCTAAAATGATAGTTACCCACGTCTATCCTCAACACAGTTACTGCCTATAGAATCAAAGCGGGGGGAGGGGGGTGCATATACTGGTGTCCTGAGAGATCTCTGATTGTTGGCGATGAACGTGAGAAGTGAATTGCTAACACTACATATTACAGTTTAGTACAAATCAACTGAACACACTTTTGTGGGTGCTACCTTACTTTGGTAGCATATGTATGTTGAGGATTAACGTACCACCTGTTACCGTATTTTTTTTTTTTTTATTTGATTATTTTCATTTTATTTTTATATATTCATTTATTTTTGCAAAAAATGAGGAAAACCATGGTCTAAAGAGCCTAACATATTGAATGTTTGTTTGTATAGTCTATGGGACTTAACTACGGGGTCATCAGTCCCTAAACTTACAAACTACTTATGAACTAGCTTATTCTAAAGACGGCACAAATATCCATGCCCGAGGGGGGATTCGAATCCCCGACCGTAGTGGCCGTGCAGACCGTGACTGGAGCGCCTTAGTCCCCTCGGCCACCGCGGCCGGCGCCTAACATATGCCAGTCCACTAAATTACAGCGCCATGTCTCTCTTACGAAAATAGGAAGATATTTAACTGAGAAAGGTTGAGCGAATAAGAAATTAGACCCTCTTTTCAATTGTCAAAGAGAAGAAATAACGATAAATACTGGATATTTACGACATAATCTCAAAGAAAGGCTGTAATAGACCAATAATATGAGACATGAATATATCAGCTTATTTCATTTACAAGTTCATCAAACTTACAGTCTAAATTATTCTATTCATGGGGTATTAAACCACACAGCACGGATGAAAGGCAACAGGGGCCCTGGATATTCCTTGATTTCCGAAAGGCGTTTAACACGGTGCCACATTGCAGACTGCTAACGAAGGTGCAAGCAGATGGAATACGTTCCCAGAAATGGAAATGGCTCGAAGTCTTCTTACGCACTAGAACCCAACCACGCTGTCGTCGATGATGGATGTTAATCAGAGACAAGCGTATTGCCAGGAGTGCTCAGGGGAGTGTGATTGGACCGTTATTGCTTTCTGTGAACATAAATAATCTGACGGATAGTGTGCGTAGGAATCTGTAGCTGTTTGCTGAAGAGGCTGTGGTACAGGAAGGTGCCGTGGTTGAGTAACTAGTAGGATGAAAGCTGACTTAAGCCAAAGTTCCTAGTTAGCGTGATAAATAGCAGGAACCTCTAAATATAGAAAAATGTAACGTAATGCAGATGAGTAGGGTAAGAAATTTCAAAATATTATAATACAGTAATAATAGTGAGCTGATCGACACAGACGCGACGAGTAAATATCTCGTGGTGGTGTAGCAGAGCGATATGAAATGCTAAGACCATGGAAGGGCAGTGTTGGGAAAGGCGGATGCTAGACTTCGGGTTAGTGGGACAATTTTGGAAGATGCGGTTCATCTCCAAAGGAGGCCGCGTAAAAACTATTGTTCGACCCTACCTTGAGTATTTTGCAGGTGTATGGGACACTAGCCATATCGTTTCAAAGGAAGACATAGAAGTAATTCAGAGGCGGGCTGCTAGATTTGTTACGGGTAGGTCCAACGGTTATGGTTCGGGAAAGTGATTGATAATCTCTGGAAAGAAGATGACGTTCATTCCAAGATAAACTATGAGAACATCTATATGGCAAACATTTGCAGCTAGCTGCAGAATGATTATCATGCCGCCAACTTATATTTCGCTGAAGGACAACAAAGAGGTAATAACAGAAATTAGTGCTTCTAGGTGGCAAACAGAAAATCGTTTTCGTCTCACTCTATTAAGGAACTGAACATAAAGGGAAATGAATGGCTCCGCCACGCACCGTATGGCGGCTTCCGCAGTATACGCGTGGACACAGATGCCATGACGTTTCTTTACGGATAGACTCGCAAATTAGAGAGTGCGCTGAAGGGTAACGCCTCCGAATATTTTATTCTGTTCGTAATAACGGGGGCCATTACATGACATGCCTATTACCTGATCGATTATCCTTCTTCGCTTATGCAAACAACTCTGCCGCTAGAAGGCTCCAAATTGCGGTGTGTAACCTAGCATTGTGTAAAGCATTTATGTCGGTGCTTGAAAAACGACGTGGCAGCTGAAAGCAGGAATTAGAGGCTTTGGTGCATACATGAAGCAACCTGACCTGTGTAACACTGCCAGATCATACTCGAGCGCTGCGATATTTGCTAGGACTGAAAATGCGCAAGAAACAAGAAATTGTGTATTATGTAAGTAACTAGTCGCCAATAATTTCAAGAGTCCATTTTCCTTGTGGAACCGCAATTTGTTTTTCTGGTAACATGTTTTTGTTTTCACATCACCATTCTAGGCGGCTCGTATTGATCCATTCCGGTACCTTAACCGAGTGAGGTAATAATGTCAAAAGATGATAACACTGGGGTTTCCCATCTCGTTTCCTTAGTTTGTCGTTGGGGACGACACGGAACACATTTTCAGCAAGTCGGTTTTCATGTTTGATTTAAATACTAAGCTGTAAATTATGAGCGGCAGCAGCTTCCCTTCGTTTAGGATGTATATTAGCATTAGGTATGCAGTGTAATGCGGGTCAGTACTCTTCTCATAGGGCAACTCAAGGTGGAAGTCTGCAAACTTGAAGGACCGAGTAAGTAAGTCGATATCTTCTTAATATACTTTTACCTAACATTGTTACGGGAGTTCAGCATACTGTTACAAGAAGATGACTTAATTAACCGGTCTAAGATCGCAATATTTTATTTAATACGACCGGTTTGCCATCTTCAGATATAGTCCAAAATTCGGCTGGTAGTGGTGGTATAGAGCTGTTTACTGAGTGTGACTGCACGTCGCTGCTCTAGACCGCCAGCAGCCGATGACTGGTGGGCCTATATCTGAAGTTGGAAAAATATTTATGCCGAAACCGGTCATTTTAAATAAAATATTGTGATCTTTGAATATTCAGTTAATTAATCCTCTTCAAATGCCATCTCGTCTTAATTGTCCGACACACTAGGTTGAGATTTCATAGATATGAATGATTTTAATAGTGCGATGGACGGAGCAGCGGTTTGCTTGTCAATTGCCATACCGTTTTTAATGATAATATTACGGTACGTTGCAAATCCTAGTCAACTGTGTTTCTATGCAGACTGTACTTCATAACTTTCCCCAGAATTGTTTTTTTTTAATTATTTTGTACTTATTTGTTTATTTATTTATTTTTGTTTGTGGATATTTTCTTAGCTGTGTGTTGCGCTTTCTTAATCGCAAAACAGTTTGTGTCATTAGAGAGATTTTTGTATTTACTTAACGCTTCCCTTCGTCCCTTGAGGACAACGTCACATTCTATATCTCTCCAACTTAGTGTTCGCCTTCGGGAAATCCACTGATGTGATATTTTAGGTATCGAGACTTCTGCTCCTTCATTTATAAGAGCTACCAAGACATCATAGTCTCTTTCGCCATAAACATTGTGGTTCCAGTTGGCTTTCTTTGTGTTCCGTTTACAGGTGATTGCGTGTTTGACTGTCTCCTACGTTCTGCGTCACTTAAGATTTGAATTGGTGAATCATTCGAAATAGTGTCTGGTATCACTTCCGCTAGACAGTACACGGAGGTACATTATTATTGTTGGAGATTCATCGTATAGTACTAGAAGGTTTTCCAGATCTAGTACATTCAAGATTATTTTTCCCACATCGTAATTATTCCTACAGCCCCACAGTATATGATGGCCACGTCACCTACGAACAGAAGCGGTTTTTCTGTAGAACCTATTATTGCTCTTAACAGTTGTTTGGAAAGTATGTTGCTAGAAGATTTGCGTTTTGAGATGTCCGTGATAAGTAAGCGGACAAGTACCATTTAAAATGTATTGGTCTGACTGATAGTACTGTCAACGGGAAAGTGGATATATGGTTTTATCGAAATATATGTACCGGCGTAGCCGTTACCTCTGTTGTCTCTAACGACAAAGTATACCGTGAATGTGAACGGTTCGTTCCGTTTCAAACGTATTTCGGTAATGGCACAAATTTCATTCAACATAGTTTGGACTGACATCCGAATCGAATGGCTTTGTATTACAGGAGTTGGTCCATTAGTTGTCTGCTGGCACGAGATATCTTTCATCACAGCCATACTCACACTGAAATGTTGTTAACCAGGTATCTCTCAACATAAGTCGGCGGGTGAATCTGTGATATTGTGGTGGCTAGGGGGTGGAACCCACTGGAGCAAAAGGAAGGCATATTGTCGTTGGTACATATGTTCCCGGGTGACCGTGGTCTGGTGGAGGCTACTAGGGTTTGTAGAATTTATTAGCTGGTGGTGTCGCAATTGGAGGGTATTGTGGTATCGGAAGTGAATCAACTGGGCCACAATTCCTGATATCTGCGTCATTGCCATCGTGGCAAGGTTCTGTTGCTGCTACCGTAGGCGGCCGTTATTGTAGTTGCACTGAGTGTCTGTCGTGGCGGATAGAATAGAAATTCTTACGCCTGCCTTACAGTGTTTGGGAAGGAATGAAGGAAGGAAGGAATCTTAGGGTTTAACGTCCCGTCGACAGCGTGGTCATTAGAGACGGAGCACGCTGGCGTTTTTTGGGTAAGGATGTGGGAAGGAATTCGGCAGTGCCCTTTGAAAGGAACCATCCCTGCATTTTCCTGGAATGATTTAGGGAAATTACGGAAAACCTAAATCTAGATGACCGAAGTTGGATCTGAACCACCATCCTTCCGAATACGAGTCCAGTGTGTTACCACTGCGCCACCTCGCTCAGTGAGACACAAACAACTACGATCGCATGAGGTCTGATTTCAAACACAGCTACTGCTTCTCGGAAGGTAATATTATTAAACACTTGCATGGATTGATTAAGAAGAGTGTTTTTAGTGCATATTGAAATTGACTTTCATTTCATCCAACGTTTTTTATCTTTCCAACAAGCATATCTTCTGTTCTAATTAAGGTACGCAGTTCGTTTTGACCTACGAAAACTAAGCGGATCAAACTCTTTCATTTGAACGTTTAAACCCCTACATTGGTTAATTCTGAAGAAAGTTATGAGTGCATATTCAACTTGACTTCAATCTTTTCCAACAGTTTTTCGCCATTCCAGCGAGGATATCTTCAGTTATAATAATGTACGAGCTATTTTTGGATGTTCAAATATTTGTAAATCTTATGGGACTTAACTGCGGGGTCATCAGTCCCTTAACTTACAAACTTCTTCTGAACTAACTTATACTAAAGACGACACAAACATACATGTTATTTTTTGGAGAAAAGCACCCAGCGAAACAAGTTCTATCATTGTCATTCCAGCAAGCAAATCTTTCGTTCTTATTAGGGTACGTAGTTCTTTTTTATCTAACTTGACATTCGCTTTTTCTTAAATTCTTTTTGTCATTCAAGAAAGCATATTCTTGTTCAAAATGTTCAAATGTTTGTATAGTCTATGGGACTTAACTATGGGGCCATCAGTCCCTAAACTTACAAACTACTTATCAACTACCTTATACTAAGGACGGCACAAATATCCATGCCCGAGGGGGTATTCGAACCCCCGACCGTAGTGGCCGTGCAGACCGTGACTGGCGCGCCTCAGTCCCTTCGGCCACCGCGGCCGGCTTGTTTCTAATGAAGGCACTCAGTTATTTTTGTCTTACGAACACTAAGCGGACAAAGCCATTTCATTTGACTTTTTATTATACACAATTCTGTTGATTTACTTGTGTTTGAGATACACTGGGCAGTTTATAGACAGCGTACTGTGACCTCTGAAACAATGGTTATTCATTGGCTCTCCTGCAAGCATTACTTCCTAGTTGACCTGCAGAGTGTTTACAGTCTTATACGAAACAATTGATCGCCGGCTGGCCACCGCAGAGGCTAACTCCAAGTCGTTTACTTAAGGTGGCCAATAAAGTCGATCGCCTCCCAGAATTCTAAGTCTGACGATATGCACTGTCCGGCAACATTGCAGGATGTGGTAATGTATGGAAGAAATGTTGTCTTCTTGAGCATCTATGGACCTGTATTAGCTTGTGGTCTCATGGTATGTCACGTGTAATTTGAGAATAATTTCGCGAGTTCGAATCCACTCGCTCTTACGACTTCTTTTAAAATGCAGTTCGCTGACTGTTAGTGTTATCAGTCTGAGGAAATTTTGAATACTTCCTAGCCCACAGGTAAGAGAGAGAACTCTCAGAAATAATTCCACGAAAGAGCTCGTTGCTGTGTCAAGATCATAATTGTTTACGCTTTGGAGTTCCCTCGCCGCCACCAGCTACAGGCTCTTGACACACGGCTCTGTTAGCCACGCGTCAGGCGACTACCGACCAGGTGACAGCGGCGCGGCGGTGTTAGTCTATTTACCAACTGTTATAGGTACCACTTGCGATACAGGGCACCAGTGGTGGGACCAAGGGATGCTGACATGGAAGTAGAAGTAACATCTCAGCCCCTGCCATCTTGGACGTCGCTACACACAATGTCATAAATCCCACTACCACTACTGTGCCGGGACTCTATTCTCACGACTAGTTCCCCTTTCCAAGCACCGTCCATGGCTTCTCCGACACTAGGCGCCCATTTCAAGGAGGAAGCATCATATATTCCGTCCCGACGAGCTCGAAAACTGGGACCAAGATATGGAACAAAACGGCAGCCGACAGACTTTTTTTTTTCCAAACACGCCTGCGCTGCAGTGGCTGCTAGATATATGAATCTAGCGTATGTTCTCGCTCGAAGTGTAAGATTTTCGTAGTTCCGTGACAGTCCTGCAGATGTCAGTAAAGTCACTTAGCACGCTGCAAGCAATTCCATTCGAATTTGCTCGTGCTCGTTCGAGAGCATGTAGTGTTCGAAATGTCCGACCGTCATATCTGGGAAAATTTATCTTTTCGTTTTACACACTTTAACAATACTTGCAGGTATCTAAAACTACACCATATCGTTCTATAAACTTACGTCTTCACAACAAGTTTTACTTTGCATGAAAAAAAAAAAAAAACTTTGTTTTCATGTAGCGTGATTTTCTTTTCTCTTTGTTTAGTTTAACAATGTTTCTAGTAGAATTTGGAATAGTTAAGCGGTAAAAATTTGAGTTTCTAACCTGCATTAATCTGAAGTCTTTGTCCATCAATAAACCATTTACCTTTTCAGTATTTATAATATTATTTGTCAAATTACGCTAATTCTCTGGCAAGTGCACTTGGTTATAAAATCTTCAATTTAAAAAGTGTGACAGTGTGCAGTCATTGATCGATACAATTTAGACCTTACAGTAAAACTTCTGAAATGTCTTTATATATAAAGCAGAGTGTTCGTGTGTTTGTGTGTACGTCTTGCTTACAGATCTACGGTTTTATTCCAGTCTTTATGAAATGTTGTACACGTAATCTTAAGTCCATCAGGACGGTCACAGTATCTGTAAGAATCATGCACAACACATTATTCATGATATATGACGTCATAAACAAATAGATGTGCGAAAAACTGCTGCATCAATCGAAAATGTTGCACATTTCCTTCTAAACCACTGGACCGATTTCAACCAAATTCGGTACTCATATCCGGCCGCGGTGGCCGAGGGGACTGAGGTGCTCCAGTCACGGTCTGCACGACCGCTACGGTCGGGGGTTCGAATCCACCCTCGGGCATGGATATTTGTGCCGTCCTTAGTAGTAGGTAGTTCGTAAGTAGTTTGTAAGTTTAGGGACTGATGACCAATTAGTTAAGTCCCATAAGCTATACAAACATTTGAACATTTGAATTAGACGGTACTCATATTTCCTACCGAGAGGTAACACATACGACTTCGTGGTTGAGGAGATATAACGCCGTAAACAATAGGAGTAGTAAAAAACTGCCACATCATGCGACGAGACTGTATCCATACATTATATGAGAATGAGAGTACTTAGCGACTTGCAACAAACTTTAAACAAACCTTTATTATACTTTTTCTCGTTAACAATCAGTTCTAAATGATGAAAAGGGAAAGTTTCTTGTTTACTACTTTTCCGCTGTTCATGCAGTAAAACTAGGGCATTCGGTATGACGTTAGAATTTATAATTTGTACACCACAAATTGTACTGACAGAAAATTTTACAGACAGTACACACACTTAAAGCTGAATGTACCTTTGGAATAGTATCACAGTACGACAGGTACATTATGAGATATTAAGACATAAACTGTAAAGTTAATGGAAAACAGCCCTGTCACACACCAATTTTTAATATATTACTTCTTCAATACTAACTGTACTCTCAACAGATTTTACAGACGTACAGCACTTATACAAAGGAGTGTATACCTACAAACTTATACAACTGCACAACATTTAACTGAATAAATATGAGATCATATATATTACGAAGAGGAAAAACCTGTCACATTATGCACCACGTTTTAATGCCATTCTTTTTTACTATAAGACCTGTATTCCAGTTACTATAAAGATTTTCCTAGAAAGCTGACAGTACTATTGGCAGCTCTGAGCTGTGAAGCGCACACGGCTGCAACGAGTAGCCATTATTTTAGACAGATCTGCAGTTTCCAGTGAGACTGGCATTTTCTATTATGATTAATAAATCACAGGGCAATCTATTAAATACTGCGGAGTGGATTTCACATATCCATGTTTCTCATACGGCCAACTTTATGTGGGCGAACCAAAGAATTTAATCATACTAGCTCCTGGACAACTAACCATTTGTTTATAATCAAGTTTTGAATTAAAATAATGTTAAAAATCATTTGTATCTTGATGAGTACTTTTCTTTGTATGGATACTGCACTTATTACTTTGTACATTATACAAGACAGCCTTATTTCATAAATATTCTCCCATAAATATAAAATGTTTTTAGAAAAAAAGAGATGGACAGATATAAGAGAGAGAAGGGATAGGAGAAGTACTAACTCAAGGCTTGAATAAATAAATAAATGCCCGAGCAACGCCGGGTTTCCAGCTAGTAGCTAAATATAGTTAAAAGTACAAAAACATTTTCTAACCTGTACTGATACTGATATCTGTTGTTCTTGCACAAGTAAATTCTTGTCATTCAATGACATTAATGCTTCATTCGCAAGTAAACAGGATTCTAGTGAGCTTAAGGTGTACAGTCAAACATTGAAGGAGAGCAAAACGAATTACTAGCCATGAATACAGAGATAGATATCGGAAACTAGTGAGAGTTTAAGCGTTGATGTTTAGGAAGCTCTAAAGATATTTCGAATTTTTCTCCTCAGCGACGACCAGTTACAGTGGAGCAGGAGTGCTTACCGAGGCATACACCTTATGCCATAGAAACAATTCATTCTTGGCAATTTATAATGACGTTGTGAATAAAATTCCACCTAAGATCCTACAGTGTTGTGTGACTTTTTTCTGATGGTAAAATGTCATGCCTATTAAATGTATTCTTAGAACCTCTACTGTTTGTTTCGACGGCTCTCCGTCGACACACTCGCCAGTCAGACACTGTCGGTCAGTTAGTGGTTCGTCACCGGTCTCCATACATCTCATCTGCTAATGTTTGCGAACGTCTTACAAATCCTGTGTTGAAGCGAGCCGTAATCTTTTGGAGTCCTGCTGTTCCGTCACGATTGACCATCCATTTATGAAGTCGCCAGTGACGGTTATCTAACGTGGCTGGATGGTCGTTAGTTCGACTGTTCTAAACTTAACACCATATCCCCAGTTACCCATTCGCGATATACCCTTGACACGGTTGATCGTGATGAGACGGATTCTTGCATAACTGCCGAAATCAAATTCCCATAAATGGGACACCGACCGCCAACAAATAAATTATACGACCACGTCTCAACGTTTCCTGCACAACTGCAGCGTACATGGGGACTCTGTGGTGCGTCAGCAACACTCATTCGCTATCTGTAGCCCACTATCACGTTTCTTAAGAAAGTGTAATTCCCTACAGAAGGATTTTTGGAAGCATGTTCATAAGAAATTTTGTAATGTTCTGCTGTCGGGCATATATTCCTACATTTAAGGGATCCACCCCGTAAACGCCATGTAAATGAACAAACGATAGTAAACTGTAAGACCAAGTGGAGTTACACGAACGTAGAAGTAATCACAGATAACCCCTACTGCTGCCCTGCTCGCTCAGTGTTGCACAACTTCTACTGAAGATATGAGACACTAGCTGCCTCTTTCTGCCTCTGCACAGGGCGTTGTATATGCGGCTCGGAGGGGTAATCCTCCGTATTTTCGTAAGCCTTGTCTCGCCGCAGACCAGAGCGCGTTTACCATGTGCCTCTCTTGTTACATGTGGTGCTCTCGTAACACCTGAATAACACACACACACACACCACAGAAATGTTTGC